>JBBGZY010000446.1:75000-2999349 GCA_037952925.1 Lithobates clamitans | reverse complement strand
AAAAATAGATCATGTCCAGGAGGAAACCGCTCTCATCCGCCGGGACATGGACCGCTTTAGAGAGCGAGTGGGGAGGTGGAGCGGCGGGTCTCTGCCACGGAAGATTTGCAGAGAGAACACCATGAGGACATCCAGATCCTGAAAACGAAAGTGAAGACACTCGAATCCAGGGCCGAAGATGCCGAGAACCGGAACAGGAGGAATAATCTCCGGGTCCTTGGTCTCCCGGAGGGTGCAGAGGGAACAGACCCGGTCGGATTTATGGAGAAATTGCTGCCAACTCTCCTCCCGAAAGCACAGTTTTCCCCGCACTTCTCCATCGAACGGGCTCATCGTATGCCTGCCAGCAGAGGCCCACAGGGAGCGCCGCCGCGCACTTTCATTTTCAAACTCCCTGCATTACAGAGACAGGGACACAGTCCTCCGCTCTGCTCGCCTGCAAGGTGACCTACACTATGAAAATACCAAGATTCTCATCTTTCCAGACTATTCTGTAGAGACACAGAGGCAGCGGAAGTCTTTCGATCATGTTCGTGCCATGTTGAGAGAGAAAGGGATCAAGTACAGTATGCTATTCCCAGCCAAACTGAGGGTGCAGGATGGCGAAAAAGTACAATTCTTCACCTCTCCTAGAGAGGCAGCGGCATGGGCAGACACCATCAGAAGATAACTTCCATCGGGGAAACCGTGAGTACATTGCTGGAGAGTCTGCAGGGGATTTGTTCCTAGAGGGGAGGGATCGATACTGGACACTTCTGTAAATCTCCTATCATCTCATTAAGGTCACCCAGGGGCTACTTGTTCGGTACCCTCTCTGAACTTGTGACTCATGACCTAGCCCATGCTCCCACCCTCCAGCACAACCCTGGTGGCACACAGGTTTCTCCAGGATCCAGCATGCGGCTACGAGAGATGACCGGTATGAAACTCTGAACTTCTCCTTATATATAAAATATCCTTTACCGATTCTGCATGCGGCTGGACAAAAGATGGACTTCCCCATTAATCCTGAGGCCCACCAGGGACGCAGATGTGACTTCTCATCCCCCTTGAGACAGGATAGGACTTCAGTAGCCACTTGCCTTTTGCACTTTCCCCCCCCTCCTCTCCCCCCTCCTTCCCCCCTGCCAGCTTCTCCAGTAAACCCTCGATCCCGGCTGGGGTCGGGGACACTCGGCAACTACCATAAGTTTTGTGCCCCCGGGGCTCCGGGTGATCCACACCACCTCTTCCTTACCGGAACTCAAAGTAAATTTGACTATTTTTTGATTTTTAGAGGTTGGTTGCCTCTAGTTCACTGCCTTCATGACTAGCCTTTGGGCTGTCGTAAATTCTGGGTTACAGACCTGCCTCCATGTTGGGGGGTCGGGTGGGGTGGGGGGAGGTTCGGGGATGTTGAGCCATGTTTCTGGCTCCCAGTTTTCTTTTTGTTTTTATTACTATTATTTGACAGTACTGTGTTTGCTCAGCCTACTAAAACTCTTGCCGGGCCTTGGTTCACCTCGACCGTCCCCTGTGGCGACCGGCGGTGCACCGGGACTTGTATGCAACATACATCCTGTTTCCTTAATATTTAAACTGTATACATGACTAACCTTGACATCCTCTCCTGGAACACACGAGGCCTAAACTCTCCACTGAAACGCTCCTTAGTGTTTCAATTTATTAAAAAACACAATCCCCATATTTGTGTGTTACAGGAGACACATCTGATTGGTAGTAAAACCCTCAGCCTAAAGAAACCCTGGGTAGGCTATCACTACCACTCTACCTATTCCAACTTTGCTAGAGGGGTTAGTATCTTGGTCCTTAAAACTCTCCCTTTCAAACTCCTTGATTTAATTTTGGATCCTGATGGGAGATATGTGCTAATACATGCTCTGATATATGACCTACCATGGGTGTTGGTGGGTGTATACCTGCCCCCCCCGGCTTCCTTCAGGGTCCTTAATTTAATCTCGGGAGGGCTGGCTCGGTTTCCCCCGGATAATGTGGTGCTAATGGGGGACTTTAACCTGGTTCCGGACTCTGGGTTGGACAGGAGCTCGGTGGGCGGTACAGCTCGCCATGATTTGGCCGACTGGGCTGATACGTATGGTCTGGTGGATGTTTGGAGATGGAAAAACCCTCAAACCAAAGCATTTACATGCCACTCGGCCACGCATAGATCATTTTCTCGTATAGACCTGGCCTATGTGGCGGCCCCTGTCCTTCCCAGAGTCCGAGATATCAGCATACTCCCAAGGGGGATCTCAGACCACGCCCCGCTGCTGCTATCCCTGGAACTGACGGTGACTCCATCGGATAGACTCTGGAGATTGTCCAGATTTTGGATATCTGACACAGATGTGGACTCTCAGTTTCGGGAATCAATGCAGCAATTTTGGGAAGTCAACCCGGGCACCGCCCCTGCTAATACTGTTTGGGAGGCCTTTAAGGCCTCATCAAGGGGGCATTATCAAGGTATTATCGCTAAAGTAAGGAAATTACGCAGGGCAGACCTTACCAGACTTGAGGCTGACGCGATCAGGCAGGAGGCTATTTATGTCCGGTCTCGCGACCCACAAGACTATACCACACTCCAATCCCTTATCCAACAAACCTTACTGACACGGACCTCCCTGACACAAAAAAAGCTATTATACCAGTCCCAACGCATATTTGAGCAGGGGGAGAAGACAGGTCGCCTTTTGGCTTGGCTCTCCAGAGAACAATCCGGGGTAACGGCAATAGCGCAGATTAGGGACCAGGATGGGACACTTCATTCCTCCCCAGCGGAAGTGAATAGATGCTTTTCCAATTATTACCAGCAATTATATAGCTCACGAGTAGTATATGACCAACAAGCCCTCACTGACTATTTGGGGGAAATTGACATCCCAGTCCTTACGCCCACCGCAGCAAACAATCTGGACACTCCCATCCAACTAGAAGAGATACAAAAAGCCCTCAAAATGATGCAGACGGGGAAGACGCCGGGTCCAGACGGCTTCCCAGTGGAGTTCTATAAGACCTACATGGAAGAACTAGCCCCTAGACTGCAGAGGGTTTTTAGCTCAGCTCTGGAAACTGGGGCCCTTCCGGCCTCGATGAATGAAGCAGTTATAGTGCTCATTCCGAAGCCTGGGAAGGATCTTACCCTCTGTGCGTCCTACCGCCCTATTTCTCTCCTAAATGTTGACGCGAAGGTCTTAGCCAAAATCCTTGCCAATCGTTTAAATAAAGTCATCACCGCCCTGACCCATCCGGACCAAACGGGGTTCATGCCCGGTAGAGGTACAGACATAAATATCCGTAGATTGCACACTCATATCGCGGTGGCCGACCCGGGGAGCCCTGGGGTGGTGGCCTCACTCGACGCAGAGAAAGCATTTGACTCGGTCGAGTGGGGCTACCTGTGGAGGGTCCTTTCCAGATTTGGTTTCGGTCCGGTCTTTCTCTCCTGGATTCAGATGTTATACGCATGTCCAAAGGCCCGCATACGCACGGGGGGTAATCTTTCGGAACCATTTCTCTTGGAGCGGGGAACTAGGCAGGGGTGTCCGCTGTCCCCGGCATTGTTTGCCTTGGCTCTGGAGCCACTTGCGGCCCATATTAGAAGTGACCGAGCTATTAGGGGTATCAAGATAGGCCCACTAGAGGAGAAACTGTCCCTTTATGCCGATGATTCCCTCCTTTATCTAGCCGATGCCTCCGGGTCCTTGAGGGCTGCCTTGTCTCAGTTTGATGCCTTCAGCCGTTTTTCAGGAGTCCGCATCAACTGGGACAAGTCAGTTCTCTTTCCACTTCATCCTTCCCTACCTCGTACTGACACTCTGACCCCTCTTGGATGGGTTGAAGAGTTTACGTATTTGGGCGTCAGAGTGGCCTTATCTTTAGATGGCTACCTGGAACGTAATATTCTTCCGGTGTTGGATAAGCTTACCAAACAATGCTCCACTTGGCGCAAGCTCCCACTTACGCCGGTGGGCAGAGGGAATCTAATCAAAATGGTGTATATGCCCAAACTGTTATACTTTTTTCGTCACACTCCTGTCCATATACCCCGGGCTTTATTTCGGAGACTTGACAGCATTGTGAGTGACTTTGTCTGGGCGGGTAAACCTCCTAGAGTGGCCAGACGGACCCTTTATCTTCCCCTCTCCGGAGGTGGCCTGGCCCTCCCAAATTTCCTTATATATTACTGGGCGGCGGTTTTGGTTACCGTCCGTTGGTGGTTTTCTCAGCCTAGACAGAATCCAGCGGTTACCCTCGAAGCCGCAATCCTTGGCTCATACGCGGCCCTTTCTAATCTAGTCTTCAGGGGGTGTAAAGCACACCCGGCTGTTACGGTGCCTATGAAGACCACTATACGGGTTTGGCAGTGCTCCCGGAAGGCACATAGTGACCCTATGGTGGCCTCCCCTCACACACCCCTCTGGGGCAATCCCTCACTTCCCCACCTGAATACAGTACCCGACCCGGCGGCATGGGCAGCGAAGGGCATTGTTACTCTTAAGCAAATAATGCCAAATGGCAAGATCCTGACATTCCTGGAACTAAAACAAAAATTTAATCTTCCTCGATCCTTTCAGTTCCGTTATTGGCAGCTCCGACATGCCCTTACCTCCCAATTCCCCGGCCCAATAACTCTGACTTCTGACTCTATTGAGAGACTTCTTACTTCAGAACTTCTGCACAAACCACTTTCCACCCTCTACATGTATCTAACAGTGGCTCATGACACGGACACCTCACACTTGCTGGCCAAGTGGAGGGTAGACATTCCTAACCTAGACGAGGAGATATGGGAAGATTGTGTGTCCACGTTTATTCCCTCTATGATAGCGTCTAGAGATCGTTTTGTGCAATTAAAATTCTTGCACAGGGCATACTATACCCCACAAAGGTTGGCCAACATATACCCCTCTCACAGCCCAATATGCACGAGATGCTCCACTGAGCGTGGTTCATTCCTCCATATGGTATGGACTTGTCCCAAGATCCATCCATACTGGAGGGGAGTGGCGGAGGTACTAACGGAGGTCTGTGGTGTAGAGTTGACACTGGACCCTCTTGTCTTCTTGCTCAGCTATCTTGGGGATGTAGAAGGTGACCGCTATACCAAATTGTGCTTGACTTTTGCCCTCTATTATGCAAGACGAGAGATCCTATTGAAATGGAAGAGTACAGGGCTCCCTACAGTTGCCGAATGGCGTAATACAATTAATAAAGTCCTTCCATTATACAAAATTACATATGAAAGTAGAAACTGCCCGGCAAAATATGATAAAATATGGTCAAACTGGTCTGATGCCTAAAACAGTGAGTTCATATTATATACAACTGTTATGGTTCGGTTTTCGTAAACGGCTGGGGAGCTAGGAGTGGCTGTGGGTCGTTCTCTGGTGCATCTCCCCCCCCCGCCCTTCCCCCCCCCCGCTTCCCTCCTTCCCCTGTGTTCCTCCCTTCCCCTCCTACCTTCCTCCCCCTCTTTCCTCCCTACTTCCTCTCCCCCCCCCCCCCCCAGATCGCAATAATCTCCTTCTTGTTATATCTTTAGCAGGAGACTGTTAGGTATAAGCTAAGAATATCTCTATTTATATAAAATACATGCACCCCCCCTTAACCGTACTTTTCCTTTTGATATTGGAAGGTTCCAATTAGTCATATTCTTTACTACAGATTGTTTTATTTTTGGAAACCCTGATTTTCCGTTTGCCTAGCAATGGTTAAATCCCACTGAGTTGTGTCTAGTGGCAAATACTGTACTGACTATGTTCATGCTATATGTATCTTGTAATTTTCCCTTTCTTCAAATAAATAAAAACTCTTACTGTCAAAAAAAAAAAAAAGGCATACGAGAGTCCCAGATGTAACTGAAGGGGTCCGTGAGGTCGATCATCCCTGCCATGGATGTGTAATCAGACTGGTCTTCAGATGCGCTGTGTCCACCAGCCGGCAACGATGGAGTACCAGAATGAGGCTAGGAAGGCAAACAGCAATCCAGGCGAGGGGGCGATGACATCACACACATGCGACACGTTTCCTGAGTCAGCAAGTCTTGAATGGCATGACGGCTGCACTCCTTTGTCAAGCTAGTTACTATGGGACTAGTGAAGAGAATATATGGGAGGAAGTGGGGGGAGTGGTCATGAGAAGAAGCTGTGTGGAATAGTGTCAGCAATGAAGGACGTGTGAACAGGACCAGAAGAGGAACAAAGTGAAAGTACAGAAAAAAGGGGACATGATTGAAATGGAGACATAAATGAATGTGTAGTACTGGGGATGAGAATGTAATTAAGATTAAAAGATGGACTGTAAATAAAGGCATGAATTACTGAAGGGAAATTGAAAATATAGAATAAATTGAAAATTACAAATATAGAATAATAAATTAAAGCAAAACCGATCTATGTCATGGTATGTAGTATATAGTATGTAGTATAGTCTGGAAAGAGGCTATAGTGACTGTCCCTCTAAAAGGATGTCATATATAGGGTATGGGAGAACAATCATTTGGAAAGGGGGGGGGGGGGTGGGAGGGAAATGAAAATAAAAAAAAAAAGAGGGGGGGGGGTGAAAAGAAAAAGGAGGGGAAGGGAAATAAAGAAGAAAGGACATGTGCACACACTCCATATGCAAACTGATCTAACATGATAAACTGGTGATATGATCATGGAAAAAAAAAAAACACATAAGCATATATATGCGCAGGTATGAGTGCATTGAAACATCTACCATTCTGTGATACCTGCGCATATATATGCTTATGTGTTTGCATATGGAGTGTGTGCACATGTCCTTTCTTCTTTCTTTCCCTTCCCCTCTCCCCCCCCTTTTTTTTCTATTTCCATTTCCCTCCCAAAACCCGCCCCCCCCCCCCTATTTTCTGTGTTTGTTTCCGTTTCCCTCTCCCCTTTCCAAATGATTGTTCTCCCATACCCCATATGACATCCTTTTAGAGGGACAGTCACTATAGCCACTATAGTCTCTTTCCAGACTATACTACATACTATATACACCACATACCATGACACAGCTCAGGTTTGCTTTAATTTATTATTCCATATTTTTACATTTTTATTTTTAATTTATTATTCTATATTTTCAATTTCCCTTCAGTAATTCATGCCTTTATTTACAGTCTATCTTTTAATCTTAATTACATTCTCATCCCCAGTACTACACATTCATTTATGTCTCCATTTCAATCATGTCCCCTCTGCTTTTTTCTGTACTTTCACTTTGTTCCTCTGCCGGTTTCTTGCCGAATAAGTTCCCTCGGCGGATAAGTTCCCCCCTGTACTGCGCAGGCGCAGCGCCTGCGCAGTACGAACTACTAACAGCCGCCGGAGATAGCCGAAGCTCAAAATCCACAATCAGCTGTACACGGCGCCTGCGCTCTGGGTCCAGGTTCCTTCCCTACCATCCAAGTGGACCGAGGGGGAACCTAAAAGAGCCGAGCGCAGCGAGGGCGTGGCGAGCGGCCCTCTTACAGGCACCGTCTACAGCTGATTTGGACCTATTCCCCTTCGGCTATTTCCGCCGGATCCTACTGCGCAGAACACCGGTCCTGTTCACACGTCCTTCATTGCTGACACTATTCCATACAGCTTCTTCTCATGACCACTCCCCCCACTTCCTCCCATATATTCTCTTCACTAGTCCCATAGTAACTAGCTTGACAAAGGAGTGCAGCCGTCATGCCATTCAAGACTTGCTGACTCAGGAAATGTGTGTGACGTCATCGCCCCTCGCCTGGATTGCGGTTTTCCTTCCTAGCCTCATTCTGGTACTCCTCCATCGTTGCCGGCTGGTGGACACAGCGCATCTGAAGACCAGTCTGATTACACATCCATGGCAGGGATGATCGACCTCACGGACCCCTTCCGTTACATCTGGGACTCTCGTATGCCTTTTTAACTCAACTTAAATGTGAGTGCAATCTCTGTTGCTGCTCTTTTTATATAATCTTTATTTATCAAAACGTTTTAACAATATTTATAATACATATATATACATCCATGACATGAAACAATTCTATAATTCTTTATCGTGACCGTTATTACATTCTCTATTTCCTTAAAACAACACAATTTATTCAAGGGTGTACATGCATATATTATACCCATCCCCCGTCCTCTCTAACAAAACAATCAAACCCATTCATACCGACACATCAAATGACAGCAATAACAAAAAAAAAAAAAAATTTATAATAATTTTCTTTTAGAATTTTCTCTCTCTTTTCCCGGGGACCTCACTTCCTCCTATGTTAAAATTAGAGCTTCTATGCCTTTCTCAGAAGCTTTGAGGAGACTCTGTACTCTTCCCATTTAATCCATATATTTAATATTTGTTCCTTATACCCTTCTTCTATCATCATTCTTACCTCCAGGGCACGCATCTCCGCCATCTCACACTCCCACTCCACTACTGAAGGCATATGTGTGCTCTTCCAATTTCTTGCTATAATGGTTCGAGCCGCTGTCAAAAAATATTTCAAAATTCCCTTTTTTATTTTTTTCACTGATCCTGGGATCATAGATAATACTGCCATCTGTATTCCAGGGTATAGATCCGTCCCTGTCATATCTCTGTATATCTCGAATATTCTCTGCCAGAATGGTTGAATTTCTGAGCAATAGTACCAAATATGTGACATTGTACCCTGAGCTGCATGACACCTCCAACATGTATCCTCATTATCAGGGTTTATTTTATGTAAATCCACAGGACATCTATACCATCTGGCTAAGATTTTATAGTTCCTTTCTTGATGTTTAGCAGATATTGAGAGCTTATGGGTTGCTATGATTGCTTTTTTCCACCTTTCCCTAGGGATTTTGCTCTTTTTATTAAAATTGTTTTGAAGTCTGCACCCAGAGGCGCCTCCTTTGTTTCTTATAGAAAAACACAGAATTGTTGACATTTTTGCAGCTTTATTAAAAAAGAAAAACTGAAATATCACATTTTCAGTTTTCCTATATCGGTATTCTTAGCTAAAATGTTCAATGTCTTCTATTCTGTATGCATATGTCAACGTACAAGTCTTGCGAGTAGTGCCTGTTGCACTTTGTATTTGCATGCACCATAAAAAACTTTCTGAAAAAAAAAACAAAAAAAAAAACAAAAACAAAAAAAAAAACAAAACAAAAAAAAAAAAAAAACACAAGCCAAAATTATAGCATACCTATGAATATCACTTGTTTTATTGATACTTAAAAGCAGATCAAATGCTTATAGTGCTGGTTCTGGAGTAGGGAAGATTTAAAGTACAACTAAAAGCAAAACTTTTTTTTTTTTAAATTTTGGAGTGCAGGTTGATTAGAAGCCCTGGCAGTTTTTATTACTGTCTGTACCCCTGTTAGGGAGATAGACCCTCTCTCACTTTGTCCGGTTTACCATTATCAAAGAAAGTAAAAATAAATCCCCAGAAAAGCAAGACTGGAAAGCTTCCAATCTTCTGCACTGGTTCTTGTCACCTTGGGGCCCCCCCAAGGGATTTTTCTTTTTTTGAAGGCATTTAGTCTGACTTCTTGTTTTGGCTCTAGCACAGGAAGAGAAGGGAAATCTCCCCAAGGGGAAACAGATGGCAAAAAATAATACAACAGGGGTTATGACTGTCCCTTACTCAATCCCAAATGGAAAAAAACGCTCAGATATGTTTAGAAAAAACAAAAATATACCGACAGCCAAGGAGAAGCATTAATAACTGAAGACATAAAAGGGGTTGATTTACTAAGACTGGAGAGTGCAAAATCTGGTGTCGCTCTGTATAGAAACCAATCAGCTTCCAGGTTTTTTTTGTCAAAGCTTAACCGAACAAGCGAGTCAAACCCCCCTTAGCAGGGATACAGAAAAAAATATAAATAAATAAATCCTCATTGTGCACTAACCAACCCAACAAACTGAACATTAAGCTATAAAACAAAGTAAATTCAGTAACTTGGTTACTAGCTGGACACCAGGGTTCCTGTACCAAAATCCTGACAGACCTGGCAGCATCCTACTGGAATCTTTTTTAATTCAAAACTACGTTTATTGAGCATAGAAAAAAATAAATAAATAATAATATTATATATATATATATATATATATATATATATATACACATATATACACACATATATATACACATATATACACACACATGCGGGTGAATAGTGCAACAGGCACTACATTTACGTATCAATCCAATTCATCCTCCTGGAATCTAAAAGATTTGAAACCATAAGTAATTAATAACAGAAATTCCAGCTTAAAAGAAACTGCTCGCCAAAGACATACAAGGGCTGTCATGGCTGACCTAGGAATACAAGTTGCCTGTTCTTGGATAACTTAATATCACTGGCCTGAAACTAACAAACAAGCAGGATAAAAAGATAGCGTGAAGTCAAAAGCTCCTGATCTGTATACACATAGAAAGTCAGTGCTGAAAGTAACAAAGCCCCTGAAAATAAACAACCATGCCAATAGCACTTTCAGAAGTGGGCATAGCAGTGACAGACTCCACGTTTTCTCACTTTGCTTTAGGACCGTGCAGTGACAAGTTAGGCCACAGCTCCAGGTAAGTAACATTTAGGCCTCATGTACACGGCTGCTGTAAACAGACTTTTAGGAGCAGTTGGGCATTTTTTTCAACTGCTCCTGAACTCTTCTCCGTTATTTTATCAGTACATGTACACAGGGAGGTTTACAGTTGTTTCTAGGCAGTTGAGTTTAGAGGCTTTTTTTGGAACGCAAAAAAATGGGTTCAGAAGCTGTAACCGCGGCAAAACAGACATTTTAAATGTGGGTTACTATCTGTCAAGTTAAATCGTTCAGGAGAGGTTGTAAAAATGTCCCGTGTACATGAAGCCTTGGGGGACAGTCACTTTTCAGTTGCAGTGCCATGTGGTAATGCATGTGTTACAGCAACGCACATGCCTTAGCATTTTTGTGAACTCCATTTTTCAGTTGCAGCGCATGGTATCCAACTACTGTGCCCATTTAAGCTTGTCCATTCTCAGGCGCTGGGTTAACGTGTGCTCTTAAGCTCTTTCTCTAATGTCAATGGTCGGTTAATGTCAATGGATCCGAAATGAAAAATTTTACGGTTTCAACCGCATGTTGCAAATAGAAAAAAATACTCTGTCTTGTACGATTTATATGTTTTTATTGTTGTCCAGTGATTACTATGATCATGCAAATGATCAAGTAAATTAGTTTATTCTGTCAGTTAGTGGCTAATTCGCTTTTGACTGACGAATAACCATTCAGTCTGCAAATGGCTGAATATCTGTGCGTGTATGGCCAGCATAAGTCTATGGAGCGCGGCTCCATAGACAGACACAGGTTGGGAAAAAAAAGAAGAAAACAAAAAAAAAAACAAAAAAAAAAACGCCAAGATCACCACCGGGGACCCCAGAAGGAGGAGGATCAGGGCAATACCACTGCACAGATCAGGTAAGAAGAACATGTTAGATTTTTTTTTTTTAATTAAAATAACAGTAACACTTTAAGACAGCCTATTTACATGAGTGTAAAATAATAAATATTGCTTACCCATTTTAAGTTTTATGTCATCCCTGGGATCAGTGCTAGTTTCTATTGTCTGCAACAAATAAAGAAAAAAAAAAATCAAAACTGGTAAAATAAATACAATACAAAAAATGTGTTTACCAAATGAAAGATTAAAGTAACACTAAATGATACCCTTATACTTCAAATATAAGTCTTGATCATCCACTAGTTAATGCCCCTGTAATCTTCTTTTCATGAAATCCTCTCTTAAAGTGAAGTTCCACGCAAAAGTGGAACTTCCGCTCGTACTGCTTCCCCCCTCAGGTGCCACATTTAGCACCTGAAAGGGGGGCAGGATACCAGTCTTTCACAGGTATCCTGTTCCCACTTCTGGGAGCCTCAGCCATGGGTATTGATGTCACCGCCCAGGCTCCCTCCTCCTTCCCCGGCCCAGTAGGAGAGAGGAGCGGAGCTTCGCACATGTGCTATAGGGTTCCCAGCATTAAGCCGTAAGGCTTCACTCCTGGGTTCCCTTGCCCTCAATGGAGGCGGCATGCACCAACAGCTGATGGAAACATCAGCTGCGGTGCCGACATGGCTGGACTCCAGGACAGGCAAGTGTCGCTTTTAATTTTTGCAGCGGTGGACGGACCTCCGCTTTAATGTTTAGCTGCCTCCTTGTAATATCCTCCCTGACCCCCCAAACCTCACCTTTTTCCCCTCTTACTTCTATTTGTTTGGAACAAGCAGTGCATGTGTTGTTGCAGTCATGTGAACCGCTCTTTGCACATAGTCCCGCTCAGTAATGTGCACGAGAGGGTGGCGATGTTCCTACATACAGTGGGACCCTGGGGAACGATCCTAGCCAACCTCTAACAAGAAGTATACATGTTTTTTTTAACCAAAGTTTAGTGTCACTTCAACTTTAGCTACCATACCACAGTTTGCCTCTAGCCTGGGAACAAAGCTAAGATCAGAAATGTATGCTCCATGTGAACCTGGCCTACACAGCCTTATAATGTCTGTGTACATAGAATAAAATACAGTGGGGTAATTTACTATTCTGGAGAGTGCAAAACCTAGTGCAGCTGTTACATAGTAGGTGAGGTTGAAAAAAGACACACGTCCATCAAGTCCAATCTATGATGCGCACTGTTAGAAGTGCGCATCTTCTCTGGGTCTAACGATTCCATTATCCTGTCCATGATTTGATTCGATTCCCACGATGCATCACGATTACAACTTCTTATCCGAAAATTAAAGCAGTCAGAAAAACGAAATTTTTCTCCGGAGGCAGACGGATGGTGGGAATCAGTGACACTCAGGGAACAGGCATTCACATAGTAGAAAAACACACTGCTGCCGGGAGGGAGGACAGAAGTGATGGAACTTCACAGATCTCTCAGTGCTGAGAATTCAGCTCTTCCCTGTTGCACATTCCAGCACACTAGGGAGTTAACATAGTGGAATGTGTGAACTGGAGGTCAGTACAAGTTGTAAGAAGAGTGCACTTACATGTACTCTGCTTACTCCTATGAAACTAACTGTGCCTTATCGAATCCCCTCTACTTATACATTAAGTGTCCCACTGTAAATGCCTTTCAAAAAATATGTAGCTATTTATATACCGCATATTTCAGACTGCTCCTCGGCTCACATGCAACTCAGACCCGGCTGGCCACTTGCTGCTCTCCTCTCGGCTGACATCAGCGGAGGATTCTCAGCCCCGCACTCTGTAGCTGTTAGATGGAGAGAGGAGAGCTGTGCGCCGGGCAGTCACATGAGCGTCGAGGAACAGTCTGAAATATGCTTTATATCGCTACATATTTTTTCTTTTCCAATAATTTTTATTGAGTTTAACAGGTAGAAAATACAATATACATTCCACAAATATTGAAAAATAGAAACATATCATGGTCAACATGGCCTGCAAAAATTTTACAGCAAGAAAATATCAACTCCACTATCTCAGCATGAAGTGAACCTCAGTTGTCCAGTTATTTACTTCTAATTCTGCCTAATTTTACTCACATTCATATTTAGGCATTATATAGAATATCATAAATTTGGAGTTATGCTGTTTGGATATATATATTAGTTGTCCCTAGAATTATCTCTACATTACTTCATTACTTATGTATTTGTCGGAGAGAAGGTGTTAGGCAAGAGTCCCACCAGCCACCCCCTATGGGATATATCGCTACATATTTTTTAAAAGGCACTGTACACTTGAACAGCGGGGCACTTAATGTATTATAAGAGGGGATTCATTAAGACACAGTTATTTTAAAACTTGTAGAGTATGATGGGGGAGCTTCTCCCAGGAGGGGAGGGGCAAGTCGGGATGACGTCACCCGCCAATCGATTATGCCAGTTGTAGCATCGATGCCGCATCGTGGACACCCGAATCATCGATGCTACGATTATAATCAACACCCCTAGCAGTTGTGCATGGTAGCCAATCATCTTCTAACTTCAGCTTGTTTAATTAGAGCCCTTTCACACTGAAAGTGCCGCTTTACCGTCGTTTTAGCAGCGCTATTCGGCCGCTAGCCAGGTAGTTTTAACCCCCGCTAGCGGCCAAAAAAAAGAGTTAAATCCACACGCAAAACGCCGCTGCAGCAGCACTTTGCCGGAGGTTCGGCGGCGCTGCCCATTGATTTCAATGGGCAGGAGTGGTGTATTCACCGCTCCTCCACCACTGCAAAGAAGCTGCTGGCAGGACTTTTTGTGACGTCCTGCCAGCACAGTGCCCCACTGTGAAGCACTCAGGCTTTCACACTGGGATTGCAGCTGAGGCTTTTTACAGGCACTATTTTTAGCGCTAAAGCACCTGAAAAACGCTTCCAGTGTGAAAGGGGTCTTAAGCTTTGACAAAAAAAACAAAAACCTGGATGCTGATTGGTTTCTACGCAGAGCTGTACCAGATTTTGCATTCTCCAGTTTTAGTAAATCTAAAAACTGACCTGTGAATGCACTGCTTGATTGGGGTGCAGCATGGCAAGAGGTGTCTATTAGAGATGCACGATTAATCGTAAGAAAAAATAAAAATAAAAACCGTGATTTCGATTCATCCCCCTTCATGATCTTAATCCAGCATTTTCATGATTCATACAGTGCAAAGCCGACAAATGTTTGTCAACATTCCTCAGCGTTGGGAGATAGCTTTAAACGAATTATAATTTGGCTCTTTTAGATCAAAGGAATGAACTTCTGTCGGTAAACGAGGTCAATTTAACTACCTAAAGACTAAGAGCCCTTTCACACTGAGACGCTGCAAAAACTGCCCATAAAATATCGGGTGCTTTTGCGGCGCTTTCCAATCGCTTTTGGAGGCGCTAGTGGTGCGCTTTTTTTTAAAGCGGAACTACAGTCCTTTTTCAGGAAGTGGACAGGCACAGCTTCAGCCGCCCACAGTTAAAATGGTTGTAGCCAGACTCAGTGGAGGGGGATTTCTGCAGCATATTTGGGAAGTACAGAATCACAGTATATATAAAATAATATGCAAAGTGTTTGGAGGGAAGCTTCTGAATGGCAAAGATGTTTTTATTACAAATTATGTGAGCAGACTTAAGTTCCTCTTTAAGGTCATGTGACAACATGACCTAAACAAAAAAAAAAACATTTTGCAGTGCTTTTGAAGTGCTTCCCATTCATTTCAATGGAGAGAAGCGTTTTTGAGGCGCTTTTTTTTTTTTTTTTTTTTAATGCACTCCAAACCTCCCTCAAAGATGCTGCTTGCAGGATTTTTTTTACTGCCCCGCCAGCACACTGCCCCAGTGTGAAAGCATCCACTGAATTGAATGGGAAGCATTTTTCAGGCGCTTTTCAGGTGCTATTTCTAGCGCAAAAGCACCTGAAAAGTGCCTCAGTGTGAAAGGGGTCCAAACCTTTTTCTGACCACTTGTTGATTACAAGTTAAAATCACTATTCCCCCCCCCCCCCTTCTCTCTCTCCCCCCTCCCACACCCGCCCCAATTGATTGTTTTTTACATTCTACTACATGTGATCCATGTTGATATGGACATAAAAGTATGTTTTTGAGAACCGTTTCTCACATATGTATAACAATTAACATTAAGGCCTCGTGCACACTGCACGTTTTTACAGCAGCTCTTTTTCGGCTTCAGACGTTTTCTTCTACAGTCAAAATACTCCCCATCATGTTACCCTATGTGTCCATGTACACGTAGACTGTTATCAGCAGTTTTTGGCTTTAAAAAAAAAAACCCAAACTAGTGGGTTCGGAGAGGAGTTTTTCAGCTGTAAAAACGCTCTAACGTCAAAAAAGCTGATAAACGTTAAAAAACGTGGCTCACCAGCGTTTAACGTTTTTGATACATTGAAAAAAAAATAAAATAAAAAAAAAAATGTTGAAAAACTCATTGCAAAGCTACTGGCATTTCTAGAACGTTATTTTAACGTCCAGTGTGCATGAGGCCTCATATATAATTTTTCAGCAGAGACCTTAGAGAATAAAATGGCGGTTGTTTCAATATTTTATGTCACACTGTATTTGTTTGTCTATCAAACGCTATTTTTTGGGGGAAAAATACACTTCAATGAACTCAAAAAATAAATTATAAAGTTAGCCCAATTTTTTTGTATAACGTGAAAGATGATGTTACGCCGTGAGAGAATCGTGATTCTCATTTTAGCCCAAATCGTACAGCTCTAGTGTCTGTTGTTAAATGTCTGTTGTAATGTTGTTAAATGTAAAGTAGTGAACCTTGGGACTAAAAAGATGCATGCATTATCGGGCTGCAAATAACGATTATTTTCATAAACGATTAGTTGGCCGATTATTGTTTCGATTAATCGGTTAATAACCTTAAAAAAAGTGTGGTGTATAAATTTAGTTAATATGTAAAAGTTTTAAAAAAAAGCAATTTATTCTTAAATATCTCTATGCAGTGGTAAATATAAATAACCAACTATATGGTTAGAGAGCAAAATCTCTAATCCACTCCGAGAATAACAGACAGAAGAAATATACTGTATATACTATTAAAGGAGATATACTGTATATACTATTAAAGGAGATATACTGTATATACTATTAGAGGTTGAATCTGGTAAATGTCAGACTCAGAGATCTTTTAAAGAAAAAAAAAAGTTAAAGACTTTCAAACAGAACTGTAATAGATTATTATGTGCTGGCCATACAAAAACAACGTCTTCCTTAAAAAAAAAAAAAATTGTAATTTTAAGAACGTTTGTTCGATTTTCTAATCGTTAGTGGGGTAAAAATCAACGTTCGTCTTCAAAACACAGTGACAGGAAAATTTAGAAATAATAGAAAACTTTTTGGTCAAAGAGATTTTCAGACAGTGTATGTGATTTTTGTTCAGAAATTACATTAATTTTGAAACAGAATGTTAAAAGCAAGTGAAAATTTCAGACAACATTCTTTCATTCAGCGAATGTACAAAGATTTTTCATATGAATATTCTCATCTGAAAATTGATCGGTGTGGCCAGCAGAAGGCTCTGTACACACCTATGCAGTTTTCTTTTCATCTATTTCTACACTGCTTTTTGCTATGCGTTGCCTAATGCATTCTACAATCTAGGTGGTCAAATGACGTCTTTGACTTTCAGTGGGGATATCTGAATGATGCCTGCATCTACAAGCATCATTTAGGTATCATCTTTTAGAGCCGGCAATTCTCTGCACCGTAAAAACGATCATAGTGGCAGTTCCACTGCTTGATCGTTCTTACAGGTGGCGGGAGGGGACACCCCCCCCCCCACCGCCCTCCGGTGCTTTTCCGGGCTCTCCCGTGCCATCAGGGACCTGCCGCTGGCGCCGGATGACGAGCATAGAGATTTCCAGTGACCAAATCACCACCAGTCATCTCTATGACGCCACGTCTGGGCAGCGGTTGTAAACAAAGCCGCGACCGTGGCTGGAAAGCATCTCATCTCAGCCTGGAGGAGAGATGTGGGGTCTTATAGACCCCACATCTCTCCATAAAGAGGACCTCTCTCACGCACTATTCCTATTACAAGGGATGTTTAAATTCCTTGTAATAGGAATAAAAGTGATTAAAAAAAAAAGTGTAAAAATTAAAAAATAAGTAAAATAAGCAATAAAAAAAAAATTAAAGCGCCCCCGTATGTTTGCGCACAGAAGCGAACGCACACCACGTAAGTCCCACCCACATATGTAAATGCCATTCAAACCCCACATGTGAGGTATCGCCACATGCGTTAACCACTTCAGCCCCGGAAGGTTTTACCCCCTTCCTGACCAGAGCACTTTTTACAATTCGGCACTGCGTCGCTTTAACTGCTAATTGCGCGGTCATGCAATGCTGTACCCAAACGAAATTTGCGTCCTTTTCTTCCCACAAATAGAGCTTTCTTTTGATGGTATTTGATCACCTCTGCCGTTTTTATTTTTTGCGCTATACGCGGAAAAAGACCGAAAATTTTGAAAAAAAATGATATTTTCTACTTTTTGTTCTAAAAAAAATCCAATAAACTCAATTTTAGTCATACATTTAGGCCAAAATGTATTCGGCCACATGTCTTTGGTAAAAAAAATGTCAATAAGTGTATATTTATTGGTTTGCGCAAAAGTTATAGCGTCTACAAACTAGGGTACATTTTCTGGAATTTACACAGCCTTTAATTTATGACTGCCTATGTCGTTTCTTGAGGTGCTAAAATGGCAGGGCAGTACAAAACCCCCACAAATGACCCCATTTTGGAAAGTAGACACCCCAAGGAATTTGCTGAGAGGCATGTTGAGCCCATTGAATATTCATTTTTTTTGTCCCAAGTGATTGAATAATGACAAAAAAAAAAAAAAAAATTACAAAAAGTTGTCACTAAATGATATATTGCTCACACAGGCCATGGGCATATGTGGAATTGCACCCCAAAATACATTTAGCTGCTTCTCCTGAGTACGGGGATACCACATGTGTGGGACTTTTTGGGAGCCTAGCCGCGTACGGGGCCCCGAAAACCAAGCACCGCCTTGGATTTCTAAGGGCGTACATTTTTGATTTTACTCCTCACTACCTATCACAGTTTTGAAGGCCATAAAATGCCCAGATGACATAAAACCCCCCCAAATGACCCCATTTTGGAAAGTAGACACCCCAAGCTATTTGCTTTGAGGCATGTTGAGTCCATGGAATGTTTTATATTTTGACACAAGTTGCGGGAAAGTGACAAATTTTTTTTTTTTTTTTTTTTTGCACAAAGTTGTCACTAAATGATATATTGCTCACACAGGCCATGGGCATATGTGGAATTGCACCCCAAAATACATTTAGCTGCTTCTCCTGAGTACGGGGATACCACATGTGTGGGACTTTTTAGGAGCCTAGCCGCGTACGGGACCCCGAAAACCAAGCACCGCCTTCAGGATTTCTAAGGGCGTACATTTTTGATTTTACTCCTCACTGCCTATCACAGTTTCGGAGGCCATGGAATGCCCAGGTGGCACAAAACCCCCCCAAATGACCCCATTTTGGAAAGTAGACACCCCAAGCTATTTGATGAGAGGCATGGTGAGTATTTTGCAGCTCTCATTTGTTTTTGAAAATAAAGACGAGAAAAAAATTGTTTGAGCAATATATCATTTAGTGACAACTTTGCGCAAAAAAAAATAAAAAAAATAAAAAATTGTCTCTTTCCCGCAACTTGTGTCACAATATAAATTATTCCATGGACTCGACATGCCTCTCAGCAAATAGCTTGGGGTGTCTACTTTCCAAAATGGGGTCATTTGGGGGGGTTTTGAACTGTCCTGGCATTTTATGCACAACATCTAGAAGCTTATGTCACACATCACCCACTCTTCTAACCACTTGAAGACAAAGCCCTTTCTGACACTTATTGTTTACATAAAAAAATAATTTTTTTTTGCAAGAAAATTACTTTGAACCCCCAAACATTATATATTTTTTTTAAAGCAAATGCCCTACAGATTAAAATGGTGGGTGTTTCATTTTTTTTTTTCACACAGTATTTGCGCAGCGATTTTTCAAACGCATTTTTTGGGGAAAAAACACACTTTTTTACATTTTAATGCACTAAAACACACTATATTGCCCAAATGTTTGATGAGATAAAAAAGATGATCTTAGGCCGAGTACATGGATACCAAACATGACATGCTTTAAAATTGCGCACAAACGTGCAGTGGCGACAAACTAAATACATTTTTAAAAGCCTTTAAAAGCCTTTACAGGTTACCACTTTAGATTTACAGAGGAGGTCTACTGCTAAACTTACTGCCCTCGATCTGACCTTCGCGGCGATACCTCACATGCATGGTGCAATTGCTGTTTACATTTGACGCCAGACCAACGCTTGCGTTCACCTTAGCGCGAGAGCAGGGGGGACAGGGGTGCTTTTTTTTTTTTTTTTTTTTTTTTTCTTTATTATTATTATTTTTTTATCTTATTTTTAAACTGTTGCTTTCATTTTTTTTTTTTTTAATCATTTTTATTGTTATCTCAGGGAATGTAAATATCCCCTATGATAGCAATAGGTAGTGACAGGTACTCTTTTTTGCAAAAATTGGGGTCTATTAGACCCTAGATTTCTCCTCTGCCCTCAAAGCATCTGATCACACCAAGATCGGTGTGATAAAACGCTTTCCCAATTTCCCAATGGCGCTGTTTACATCCGGCGAAATCTACGTCATAAAATGCTCGTAGCTTCCGGTTTCTTAGGTCATAGAGATGTTTGGAGCCACTCTGGTCTCTGATCAGCTCTATGGTCAGCTGGCTGAATCACCGGCTGCATTTTCAGGTTCCCTGTTGAGACAGGAGAGCCAGAGAAAAACACGGAAGATGTTGGGGGGGGGGGGGGCATTCCCTCCCACTGCTTGTAAAAGCAGTCTAGAGGCTAATTAGCCACTAGGATTGCTTTTACATGAAAGCCGACCGCTGGCTGAAAAGAATGATACCAAGATGATACCTAAACCTGCAGGCATCATTCTGGTATAACCACTCAAAGTCGTGAATGGCGTACCTGAAGACAAAAAAATGGTTAACAATAAAGCACAGTAAACGGTAAGGTATAAAAAATTGCATACCTGAAAAGCAAACATGATAAAACATAACAACAATAAAACATTGCAGAATAGAATACAGTAAAAAAGAGCAGAACAATAGAGAGAGAGAGAACAATAAAACGACAACTATTTTTATTTTATATTTTTGTTTGTGTTTTTTTTTTTTTTTTTTTTTTACACTTTTTTTTGTAACTAACTTTTATAACTGTAACCGGTTCCAGGTTCGGGTCTCTCAAAATGCGATGGCATCTCGGGAGACCCTGTGAAAGTGTGCCTAGTCTGTGCAATGCTGTACCCTACGCTAATACTCAACTAGTGAATGGTAGCGTTCAAAACATTCACCAATGCAAAGACCAGGATTGTCAGGACAGGAGGGACAATAATAGCGGGTGTCATGCCTATATCCGCGCTTGCTGCAGACACAACATCTTTTTTGGCGGGTTCGTTGGGTAGGGGTACTCGGGAGGACATAAAGAAAATGCCTCTCATGCAGCCGACTGCATTTGGTTGGGGATGTGAATGGGGGAAGTACAGGCGCTGCAGAAGTGGTGGGCTCCCAATTAGGATTGGCGAATGCAGCAGGAAGGGCACTATGGGCACGACGGGCCTGTGTTTGTCTTTTTGGTGGCAGCGGGACACTACTTGTGCTTGCCACCTCACCAGCTTGAACTGCACTTATGGGACTCGCCACGTCACCAAGTGTTACTGCAGTGCTGGTTTGACTACGACCGGGGTGTACTAGGCCGCTGGCGCTTGCCAGTTCACCAAAACGCTACCAAAAAAACTGTTAGCGATCGCAGGGATCAGGCCTGACTCTGCGAACGCTGCAGTTATGCGTTTAGTGTTTTGTAAGTGACAGTGATCGATCGATACTGCACTTGGGTGGGCTGGGCTGGGCCGGGCGGAGGGGCAAAACGCAGGTGCTAGCAGGTATCTGGGCTGATCCTGCTAACACTGCGTTTTTGGGAACCCTAAACTGCTGGGGACACTAGTATAGATCTGATCGGATCAGATATTGATCGGATCAGATACTATACCACTAAGGGAGGCGTATGCTGCGTGCGTGGGTGTTAGCGGTACTGGCGCTAATCTGACGCCTGGGGCTGGTGCTTGCCAGTTCACCAAAACGCTACCAAAAAAACTGTTAGCGATCGCAGGGATCAGGCCTGACTCTGCGAACGCTGCAGTTATGCATTTTGTAAGTGACAGTGATCGATCGATACTGCACTTGGGTGGGCTGGGCCGGGCGGAGGGGCAAAACGCAGGTGCTAGCAGGTATCTGGGCTGATCCCGCTAACACTGCGTTTTTGGGAACCCTAAACTGCTGGGGACGCTAGTATAGATCTGATCGGATCAGATATTGATCCGATCAGATACTATACCACTAAGGGAGGTTACGGTGCGTGCGTGGGTGTTAGCGGTACTGGCGCTAACCTGACGCCTGGGGCTGGTGCTTGCCAGTTCACCAAAACGCTACCAAAAAAACTGTTAGCGATCGCAGGGATCAGGCCTGACTCTGCGAACGCTGCAGTTATGCGTTTAGTGTTTTGTAAGTGACAGTGATCGATCGATACTGCACTTGGGTGGGCTGGGCGGAGGCACAAAACGCAGGTGCTAGCAGGTATCTGGGCTGATCCCGCTAACACTGCGTTTTCGGGAACCCTAAACTGCTGGGGACGCTAGTATAGATTTGATCGGATCAGATATTGATCGGATCAGATACTATACCACTAAGGGAGGCGTATGCTGCGTGCGTGGGTGTTAGCGGTACTGGCGCTAATCTGACGCTGCCTGGGGCGACGCATATCACCGCCGGGCGATCAGGGGGCTAAACCTTTATTCGGTAATAAACGGCGGGTTCCCTGACACTATAAAAAATAAACGAACTAACCAGCGTCACCCGTAACGGTTATACGGTGATCAGTGGTGAAAGGGTTAACTAGGGGGCAATCAAGGGGTTAAAACATTTATTAGATAGTATATGGGGGTCCCTGACGCTATAAAACGCTGACGGCGAACCTAAATATTTACCTTCCTAACTAGCGTCACCAGCGACACTAATACAGCGATCAGAAAAATGATCGCTTAGCGACACTGGTGACGGGGGGTGATCAAGGGGTTAAAACTTTATTAGGGGGGTTAGGGGGGTATCCTAGACCTAAAAGGGGGCCTAACACTCACTGCCCTAACACTAACTGTCACAAACTGACACTATGCAGTAATCAGAAAAAAAAAAAAAAAATACTGCTAATGTCAGTTTGTGACGGGGGGGGGGGGGGTGATTGGGGGGGGATCGGGGGTGTAAATATGCCTGGCATGTTCTACTGTGTGTGTGTGTGTTTGGTGCACTCACTTGTCTTCTCTCCTCGGCGCTGGGACGGAAACTGCCCAGCCGAGGAGAGATGACATCACATCCTCTGCCTGTGTGAAACGACACACAGGCAGAGGAGGATTCCCATTGGCTGGGAGCGATCGCGAGGGGGGGGCCACGATCGGATGGTCTCCCCCTCGCCTCCCGACGCTCCCAGTCAAATGCCGACCGCCGATGGCACCGGGGGGGGGTCCGATCGGACCCCCCGCCCGCGGGAGGCAGATCACGTACGGGTACGTGATTTTGCCTGCCTGTGCCGCTCTGCCGCAGTATATATGCGGTAGGCGGTCGGCAAGTGGTTAAGAGAGAGCAACAATTCTACCACTAGATCTCCTCTATAAGGCCCCTTTCACACTGGGGCAGTAGGGGGCGTCGGCGGTAAATCAGCGCTATTTTTAACTCTGTTTTACCGCGGTATTCGGCCGCTAGCGGTGCGTACAGCACGGCTATAGCCGCGGTATTACCGCGGTATAGCCGCGCTGTCCCATTGATTTCAATGTGAAGGAGCGGTGAATACACCGCTCCTTCACCGCTCCAAAGAAGCGGCTTGCAGGACTTTTTTTTACCGTCCTGCCAGCGCACCACTTCAGTGTGAAAGCCCTTTGGGCTTTCACACTGAACAAACAGCGGAGGCTGTTTAGGGGCGGTTTGCAGGCGGTATTTTTAGCGCAATAACGCCTGCAAACCACCCCAGTGTGAAAGGGGCCTTACTCTAAACTGGTAACCTGTAACAAATTTGGAAGCAACGCCTATGGAGATTTTTAAGTACCGAAGTTTGGCGCCATTCCATGAGTGTGCGCAATTTTAAGGCGTGACATGTTGGGTATCTATTTACTCGGCGTAACATCATCTTTCACATTATACAAACAAATTGGGCTAACTTTACTATTTTGTTATTTTTAAATTCAGGAAACTTTTTTTCCCCAAAAAAAGCGTTTGAAAAATTGTTGTGCAAATAACGTGAGACATAAAAAGTTGCAACGACCTCCATTTTTTTTCCCTAGGGTGTAGGCTAAAAAAAAAAAAAATAAATAAAAAAAAAAAAAAACAATGTTTGGGGGTTCTGAGTAATTTTGCAGCAAAAAAAATTATGATTTTTACATGTAGGAGAGGAGTGCCAGAATAGGCCCGGTATAGAAGTGGTCAAACTGGGTGAATCAGTGACAGATTAATCTGGGTCTACTAGTAAATAACAACTATTAGCATGCTGCATCAAGTCTGTGGCTTCTACAACAGGATGCCCTGGAATTTAAAAATGAAATACACCATTCTTACCATATTACATCCATATTTGGGGTGTAACATGGCACCAAGCCTCCCCTCCCCCCAGATGAAATACAGCATGCACAGTAAACACACAGCATTTCAATGTCATATTTCAAGTAGACATAGAAATCGTGATATGGAATGCTTATGGTCAGAGACAAAGAAACTAGCATTTCTCTTGCATTCCTTAAAGGACACAACAATCCTTCATGACAGATGGGTTTATATCGCCGCCTGCAAGAGAGGACTATTATGTGCAACTAAAAGTATTTCCAAGGGGTGGCCCTCTGAAGGTGGCCAAATCCCCCCTCTGAAACAAAACCCTAGCCTAGCTTCTCAGGAGCGAGGATCTACAAAATTTTCTTTTTTTTGTTCTTCATTGTTGCAAGGCAGATAATTGGTAATCTGTTCATACTTTCACTAAGTTGACATGGCTGCCTCAGCAGATGCCAGTTTTGGTCGTAACATTTTGCAGGTGGCAATGAGCGTTCTGCCAGGGTCTAGTTACTATTTGTTTCTAATGTTTATGGACCCACTGTTCTTTTGCTGGCACTGCTTTAGGACATCCCATATGTCAATAATAAATGCTGTCTTTCAATGAAGTAAAAAAGAGAAGAGGTTTAGTCACCTCCAGAGGGCTGCCTCTTTGGCGTATTTTTAGTTGTTGTTGCACCTAGGGTCCAGCAGTTGGCAACATAAACCCATTCATAATGAAGAATTGCTGTGTGCTTCAATGAACTCAGAAGTGTTTTATGGAGTGTGCAATTTTTTTTTATTTTTTTTTTAGAGTCAAGAAAATGCCAGCCTCCATATTTTCCTCATGACAGGTTTACCTAAAATGCACCTTTGCCCCGATTACGAACATTTAACCACATTCCTAACAAGCAGATAATATGCCCACTAATGCACATTAGTAGGCCCATTCATAAAGAAGGTACTGCAATTTCATGTGTGTGCTTAGTGCACTGCAATGGGAATATGCCTGAATAGTAGAGATGCACCGAAATATCGGCAAAAATATGGTGTTTATGGTCTGCATTTTGCCGATAATGGCACTAAAAATGCACACGATTTTAATGCAATGTTACTGTGCTTATGGTGTGTTTTTCATAGGTCATGCGACTCAAAAACTGCATCGAAAATGTAACACGTGCATTATTGATGCGCTCTTGCTTAGTTTTCAATGCATTTGAAGGGGGAGATGCGTTTTTGTTGCTTTTTTAACTGACCAAAAATCCAGCAAGCAAGATTTTTAACACTACAACAGAAGCACAATGGACCAGTGTGAATACATACAAAGAATTTAAAGGGAGAGGCAGCACAAGAAGCAGAGCGGGTACACTGCATTGCTAATGTGCCAACAACAAGCATGTTCATATAAGGAGAGAGCCAAGTGACAGAAAAATAAGCTCATCCGTGTTCTGCTTCTCCTTCACTGTACCAAGACCTAGTTGTTTTACTTAAAGCTGAAAACCAGGTTTACTGTCCCTTTATTTTCTACACGAAGGCCCCTTTCACACGGCAAGCCCGCTGTCCATTTTTCAGGTGGATCCGAGCGGACCATCCATTGACTCCGATGGGGAGATGGATGTCAGCAGAGATGACTGGTAAAATCAGACGTATGTTGATACACGCTCGCTATCCATCTGGGTGGATCGGATGAGATCTGATGAAAAAACGGGCATGCTGTCCGTTTTTGTCCGATCCCTCCATAGGAATCAGCGACGATCTGATAGGCCCAGTGAGCAGAGACGGACCTGTCATCCGCCGGCTCAGCGGAAATCAACGGAGAGATCTCCTACTGAGTTAGCAGACTCCGCTGAGCGGATCCGCCTCATGTGAATGAGGCCTAACAGGTGCAACCGCTGGGCACGCTGTAACAACTGTATGTAGCACCAGCTACATACAGCCTTGTGTTCTGCCAGTGAAACAAGAACTTCCTGTCACACCCAAAACAAAACAGTCAGATTCAGCTGCAATCAGCCATTCATAGGTAGATTTGTAGTCTCTAAATAAATAGAAAGCTTCTTCTGATTCGCTGAGTCAGATCGTACCACCATCTGCCGCAGCCAGTCAGAGGAAGCTTGGTATTCATTCAGAGAATACAAAGCTGCCTATGAATGGCTGATAGCTGCTATATTAACCTAAAGTGTCGTTAACAACAAAGCTCCTTCCAAGTTACTTTGTGATTCTAACCCTGCTGGGTGCCACCAGCTTCCCATGGGGCCCATCCTGCCCGACACCAAAAAATAAAAAAAAAATAAAAAGAAAAAAATAATAGAGGCACAAATTGATAAGCTGCCTGGTTTACAGAGTATCAAAATAGCTTTGACTCTGCCTCCTGCGAAAAGCCATGCTCCAATAACGCATTTCACCCGCTCATGGGCTTAGCTGTACCTCTGAACTGTGTGGCTTCCCACTGTTGACTCTTTTTTTTTTTCTATTTTCTTCCAGGTGTGAAAAGCTCTCCTCTCACTGACAGATCACAAGGCGGGATACTGTATGTAGCCAAGGCAACATACAGTGAGCCCAGTGGGCTCACGTTAGTGTAGAAAATAGTTAAAGGGATAGTAAATCTGTAATGCAGCATTGAAGGCCATCGCCATCTTTAAGACCACGTTAAACTCATATTCAGGGTATAACATGGTGCGAAGCAGACTCACAAAAAGGGTCTCTTTCCCCGACAGCACATATGGTTCTCCCAACCGTACCTGGCTGATCCCTGTGGAAGGTGACAATCACTTTAGTAGTAACCACTACTACACTGATCACAACCATCTTCCGGGTCCCGTGCTAAGTGGATGCCCCACTACATTGTAACCACAGAGGTCACCTGATCGGTATGTCACGTAACCCCTGGCATTTGTCTTAATGAAAGCAAGATGTTCTCCGATTGGATGCGGTGGGGAGACAGGGTGCTGTCGTCATCATGATCTCCACCTAGTCCAGAGAATGTCCTGCATTCATTGAGAAAAATACATGGTTTTGTGTGAATGGTGCTAGTGTCAACCTAGCAACTCTCATAGTTACTATGCAGTCATTCTGCACGAAAGCCAAAGCTAGTGAAGATCACTGAAGTAGCTGTGACTACTAACACATTTCATGTGGATTATGCTATAACATCCATAGCAGGAATTTAGCTTTAAAGGCTAAGTTCGCTTTTCAGGGAAAAATAATGAATGCACATAATTGTGCAGGAAAAATATATGTGAATTATTTTTACCCCACAGGAGCCTGCAAAGCATTGCGCTTATGATGCACTGATCACGGGGTGCAATGTCAGACTCCAGCTTTCTTGCCTGTACCTCTGTACGAGCTTTTAAAAAGCTGGAGGAAGTGTCAATGAACTCAAGGGGTGTTCATCAGCACCCTTACTTTTCATTGAGAACTACAAGTTGCGGACAAAGGGAGTTGTGGTTTCTTCATTCACACATTCCTGGGACTGAATGAGGCAGATTTTAAAAAGTGACAGCAGATGTGGGGAGAGGATCCCCTGTCAGAGGGGAAGGAATGAGGGGAGGTGAGCGGTACATAAGCTGGAACCCGTTACACCCTGAATAGAGGTGCAACATGTTCCAAAGGTGAAGCTATCCTTTAAAAAGGCATAGTTCACCTTTACCGAACAAAAAAAACAAAAACAAAGGAAGCCTGTGCAGGTAAGGGGTACCTGTACAAAAAAGAACTAACTGTGCAGCTTTAACTAAAGCTGAAAAATGTCCTAACTACAGGTGTGCACCATTTTGGTATCTCCTGGCGGCTGGCTGAAAAACTCCCAGGGATGGCCTCTCACATCTTGCCTTATTGCTAGGCTGTTCCTAAGACACTCCCGGTCGATTCAAACCCCCTTGCATGCACACTCTCTCAGTAGCTCTGAGCTCAGTGATGCTGAATGAGAGGAGATAGTGGACCACACGTGCAAGCTTGCTCCCTAAGGCTCGATTCACACCTATGCATGTTGCTTTTGAGCGTTTTTGGAGGTTTTTTTTTCATGCTTGCCACGTTTTTGAGCTGCGTTTTTGCCGCGATTTGCGTTTTTTTTTTTTTACATTTTTTTTTTTACAGTCTTAAAAAAAATTAGAAAAAAAAAACAAAAAACGGCAAAAACGCATCAAAAACGCATCAAAAACGGTGCACTTGCGTTTTTGATGCTTGTCCATTGAATTCTATTACATGCAAAACGCTGCATTTTGCATGAAAAAAAGTCCCTGACCCTTTCCAAAAATGCAGAGAAACAAAAAAGCATTGATGTGAACATGTTCCATAGGAACCCATGTTAAAAAATTCCCGTGCATTTCTGCAAAATGCAAAATGCATCAAAAAACGCGCTAGTGTGAATGGAGCCTTAATGATGGGGGTGAGCAGTAGCAAGTTAACCACCAGAAGATTTACACCCCCTTCATAACTGGGGCATTTTTTGTTATACGGAAAAGCCTTCCTTTAACTGAAATTTTTTTGCTTTCTGTTATAAAACATATACAATACAAATATGTAAAAAAAAAAAAAATCTACTCTATTTATGGAGAAAAACAATCCCAATAAGCGTATATTGATTGGTTTGCACAAAAGTTATAGCATCTATAAACTATGGGATACTTTAATTTTTTTACTAGTAATGGTGGCAATCAGCGACTTTTAGTGGTGGACATTCAGACACTGACACTAAGGCTGCTTTCACACTGGGGCAGTAGCGGTAAAGTACAGCTGCACGATTCTGGCTAAAATGAGAATCACGATTCTTATGGCGTAACATCAAAAAAAACTTTACTGTTTCATTTTTTTTTTTCATTGAAGTGTATTTTTTTTTCTAAAAAATTGCATTTTGAAAGACCGCTGGGCAAATACAGTGTGGCCACACTCTGCTAAACTATATATAATGTTTGCGGGTTCCAAGTGATTTTCTAGCAAAAAATATTGATTTTTAACTTAAGAAACAAGTGTCAGAAAAAGATTTAGACTTTAAGTGGTTAAACTTCCTGCATTTACAACTTGGCAGACTGCCTGGATTTTTTTTTCACACAAAAGTTTACATCCCTTTGACCTAAGAAGGAAGAATCTGCTCATTCAGCTGTCAAAAGAAAACATCAGGGTAGTCTGCCAAGTTTTAACTTGAAACATTGTAACTAAAGTCTCTCCAACTTATTATATGAAAGAATCGGCAAACTGCAATAGAGATCGTCAGGGGTGTTGAATCGAGATCACGATTTTTTAACGATTAATTGTGCAGCTCTATGGTAAAGTGCAGCTAAATTTTAACGGCGCTTTACCGCTGTTATAGCGGCAAGCTTTTAACCCCCCCCTAGCGGCCGACGAAAGGGTAAAAGCGTCCGAAAAGCGCCACTGCCGAAGTGCTTTACAGGCGCTTCGGCAGCGGTGCCCATTGATTTCAATGGCAGGGCCGGTTTAGGAGCGGTGTATACACCATCCCCGCAGCGCCCCAAAGATGCTGCTTGCACAACTTTTTTTCTTGTCCTGCAAGCGCACTGCCCTGAGTGCTTTCACACTGGGGCTGCAGAAGAGGCAGTTTAAAGACGCTATTTTAGTGCAAAAGCGCCTGTAAAACGCATCAGTGTGAAAGTTGCCTAATAAAGTAATCAGTGTTAAAAAATTTCAACTGCCACTGTACTAATGACACTGGCTGGGAAGGGGTTAACATCAGGGGTGATCAAAGGATTAACTGTGCGCCTAGCCAGTGTTTTAGTGTACTCTGGGAGGTGTTTTTACTAGGGGAAGACCTGGACCCATGTCCCTGCTTTGCAGGAACACAGAATCCATGCCTTTCCTCCCGTCAGAATGGCGATCTGCCTTGATTACATAGACCGCCAATTCTACCTCTCTGCTGGATGATCGATGGGTGCCGGCGGACATCGAGTCCTTGGTACCTGATGCTGGGCTCCCACTGTGAAAAATCGGCGGCGGCGTACATGCACTTTCCCTACCCAGCAGAGCAGGATCACGTATATACACACGTACGTGATCTGATGCAGAGGTGCTGCCAAGTAAAAGTGCTATAGAGCAGCCCTTAAGTGGTTAAAATGTCTAAGCAACAAGGCAGGACAGGATGATGCCGTGTCTGAGAGTTTTTCAGTTGGGTGTCAGGATAAGTGGCCTACACCTATAGCAGAGGTATAATTTACCATTAGTCAAAGCTGCACGGTTTGTTTTTATCTACAGGCACTCTTTACCTGCATAAGCAGTTTTCTGTAAGGCTCGGTTCACACCTCCGACGGATGCGGCTCGCAGCAGGGGTCCGGTGCGTCCCTGTTCTCCATTTCGGGGACGAATCAGGACCGCATTTTCGCCTGAATTCGGCCCTGGATCGGAGCCAAAGATGCACAAGCCACTCTGCAGCCGCATTGGAGATGAACAGGCTCCATAAAGAACCGGTCACAGTCTCCTGTCATGCGAATTGGATGCGGGGAAATCAGCATCCAATTCACATAGCTGTGAACCCAGCCTAAAGGTGAACTAACCCTGCAATTAAAAGGCCTATTTATAGATGTAGTTTTCATGCGGCAGAAGGGCACATACAGGCAGATTAATGTACCTGTATGTTGCCCTTTAAGAGGCGGCTTGTGGGCGCATGCCCACCGGGAGCTCCGTGATCGCAGGTCCCGCTGACTTGATGTCCACGGGGATACCCGCGATCGCCTCAAGGTGAGGAAGAACGGGGAGATGCTAATATAAACAAGCATCTCCCCGTTCTGCCTAGTGACACTGTCACTGATCACAGCTCCCTGTAATCGGGAGTGGTGATCAGTGTAGTATCACACACAGCCCCTCCCCCCACAGTTAGAATCACTCCCTAGGACACACTTAACCCCTACAGCACCACCTAGTGGTTAACCCCTTCACTGCCAGTCACATTTACACAGTAATCACTGCATTTTTAATCGCACTGAACGCTGTATAAATGTGAATGGTCCCAAAATCACACTAAAAGTGTCCGATGTGTCCGCCATAATGTCGCAGTCATGATAAAAAAAAAATAAAAAAAAAAAAAAAAAAAAAATCGCTGATCGCCGCCGTTGCTAGTAAAAAAAAATATATATATCAATAAAAATGCCATAAAACTATCCCCTATTTTGTAGACGCTATAACTTTTGCGCAAACCAATCAATAAATGTTTATTGCCATTTTTTAACCAAAAATATGTAGAAGAATACGTATCGGCCTAAACTGAGGAAAATAGTGTTTTTTTTTCAAAATTGTTGCTATTTTTTTGTTTATAGCGCACAAAATAAAAAACGCAGAGGTGATCAAATACCACCAAAAGAAAACTCTATTTGTGGGCAAAAAAAAAGGACGTCAAGTTTGTTTGGGAGCCACATTGCACGACCGCGCAATTGTCAGTTAAAGCGACGCAGTGCTGAATCGCAAAAAAGTGCTCTGGTCTTTGACCAGCCAAATGGTCCGGGGCTTAAGTGGTTAAATAATGCCCTTGTTTCGTCAGATTAGGCAACCCATCAGGATTTGTAACAAGAGCAATGTTCCGTCGCCGCCATCTTGCTCCCCTGCACTCATCCACAGGAAGGATAAACCGGGATGGGGGCAAGCGGACATCTTGTTACACCCACCGGAGCCTTGCATTTCACACTTATTTTTTTAACAGTAAACGGGGCTTATAAAAGGTGAAATACAGGATTTAGAAATCTGACGGACTATTTAGATGTTCAAATGTCAAAGCAGCGGCAAACCTGCTGATCTCACAGGTTTGCTAATCTGACAGAACACCGCTGCTTTTATAATTCAGCATGTTAACAGTCCGTCAGATTTCGAAATCCTGTAGTAAGGGCATACCTTCCAACTTTTTCAGATAGGAATGAGGGACACCTATCAGCAAAAGTATGCAGGCACAGGACACACCCCCTTAAAGGAGAATTGTACAAAAAAAAAAAAAAAAACACAAGATTGGTTGAACCCACAAGTACTTTTTTTTACCACTACTATTCCTTTATATTGGCTTTTGGAATTTACAAATACAGCAATTTAGAAATCAGATGAAAGGTTTAGCGCTGGGAAACACTTTTTGATAGATAGAAAGTGAATTTTTTATACATCTATACAGATCAGACCAAAACGAGGGACAAATGAGGACAGAGGGACATTGCTCAAAATCAGGGACAGTTGGGAGCTATGGAAGGGCATTGTTTAACTTTATTTAGAGCTGCACAGTTTGTCTTTATCTACATAGGGAGTTTTTTTTTTCCGGTGAAAGGTGAACTGCCCCTGGAAACACAGCGCACTTATCGAGGGACTATAGAAGGTAGGAGGTAAGTGTCCCCCCGGCCATGTCATGAAGAGTTGTGGTGAGAGTGTGAGGACGGCACACTGAGGAGGGAGGAGAAGGGGGCGGCTGAGTACTCGGCACACCATTACTCCTCATCCCATCTACCCCTTCCATTATACATCCCCCCTCTCTCTCTCTCTCCTCGCACCGACTTCTTGGCGCGCAGACTCACCTCTCTCTCCCGCCCTGAAGACGGCCTTTGTGACAGCCGCGAGTGAAGAACCCCCCCTCGAGTCCGTGAGGGGAGACGATAGACGCGAACTGCTATCAAGGCCTGTCCACCGGACGGTTCCGCCACGCACGGCGACACAGGAGGGCTGCTCTTTTGAGTAAACCGCTCTAATAAGGAAGTCTCGGAAATTTCCTTTGTGCGTTTGTTCGCCCGTTTGTTAATAAAGTTACAATTGTTGAAAGGGCCAAATGTCCCCGCGGAAGAGTGCCCATGTTTCGTCAGAATGTGTAACGGAAGTGACGTTATGTCGCCGCCATCTTGGTACACCCCGCACTACATAGTAAAGATATACTGAGAAGGGGGAAAGCGGACATCTCGTTACACCCACCGGAGTCTTGCATTTTATACTTATTTTTAACAGTAAAATACAGTACTTAGAACTCCGTCTGACTGGTAAGATGTTGAATTTTAAAAGCAGCAGCTAGCGTGCGGATCTCACAGGATTGCTAATCTGACAGAAGTTCGCTGCTTTAAACATTCATATGGAGTTCTAAGTACTGTATTTCAGTATATAAACTCACTTTACTGTTAAACATAAGTGTAAAATGCAAAACTCCGGTGGGTGTAACAAGATGTCCGCTTAGCCCCTTCTCAGTGTATCCTTACTATGGAGGAGAGCGGGGTATAGCAAGATGGCGGCAACGCAACGTCACTTCCGTTACACATTCCAACGGGTCGCCAAATCTGATGAAACATCCACAGAGAGCGTTGGAGATGGTCACGTGATTCGCCCTCAGAGCCCTCTCCAGACATTTTTGACACGGTCAAGAGAGAGAGCTAGAACATTTAACGTAACACAAAGGAGAAAAAAAAGGATAGTTTGTCAGAAAAGTTGTTACCAAAACGTTATTTTTGCTGCAGTTGTCTGTTGATGGCATGTGTTGTGTTTCTGGGTGGTTTTTGGCAGTCAGTTACACGGATTCAAAATTCCCTTAGTTAAGATGGCTGCCTGCGAAGTCATTTTCTTTCCTGGCGGCAGGGGGCGCCTAAGGTACCCTGAGTACGATCTCATGCGGTGTGCTGCTGCTGAGGGAGAAAGTTTTGCAGAAGCTGGCTGTGCATCTCAGACAAAAGAAGTCATGTCTACAGATTTAGACCTGGAAGGTGAATGAAGGTTTATCATCTTGTGCTTACATGTCCTCCTTGTAGATGTAGTGCTCTCATTTACTAACCAATACTTTCATTTATCTCTCCTTGCTTTTATAAACAGTTGATGCTGAAAAGTTTTTTTGTTTTTTCTTTGGAACTTGAAAGCACATTTTGAATAATAAAAAAATGATTTTTTTTTTATTTTATCTGTAGATAGAAAGAGTGCAAGACAAATTGTATTTATGGAATACATGCATTTTTGATTCAACTTATCTTATATTAATCCTGTCTTTTTAGAGAAGATATATAGTGATTAATTCATGTTTGTAATCGCCTGAATTAAAGTATAGATACAGTCAAAAGCTTTGTCTGTGTCCCATTAGAGTGATTATCCCTCACTTCCTGTCCTGTACACACCACAGGAAGTGATGGGAAATCTCTCTTAAAAAAAGGGAAATGCTCTCTTGCACAGTTGTCACCAGAACAAGCGCTCCCAAATGAACACTCTATTCCTGTTCTGACAACTCCTAAGTTTTTTTGTTTTTTTTTTTTTGTTTTTTTTTAATTTTCTCTGGTCTTGGTGACAGAGGTCACCAGGAAAAACCAAGAGAGACATAGAGGGGGGTTTTGTAAGACTGGAGCAGCAGTGTATGGCAGCCAATCAGGTTCAACCCTTCATTTTAAAACTTTAACTTGACAATCTGAAGATAAAAGCTGATTGGTTACTACACACAGCTGCTCCAGATTCTGTCTGTTCCAGTTGTAGTAGATTCCCCCAATAGAGAGAGTGCACGTCGCTAATGGGACACAGACCACAAAAACCCTAGCTTCACATCTATGCTTTTTTTAGTGCATTTTGCAGTTTGCAGAAATGTGCTACAGTCCATTTAACGTGGTTTCCCAAGGTACACGTTCACATCTATGCGTTTTTCAGCCGGTGCGTTTTTGAAAAGGGTCTGGACTTTTTTTTCCCTGCGATTTGCGTGTAATAGATTTCCAAGGAATCGCACCAGAAACGTAAGTGTTGTGTTTGTGATGTGATTTTTGATGTGTTTTGCCATTTTTATTTTTCTGTTTAAAACACTGTTTGTTTATAGCTGGTTGCTAAGAAGGGGGTTGGGAAGCCGCATCCTTAACAACCGATGAGTCATCAGCTGTCAGAGGGATTCCCTGCTGACAGCTGAATGTAAAAGAAAAAAAAAAGCGTGGGGTCCCCCTCCCCGTCCATATCAGGCCCTTTGGGTCTAGTATGGATTCGGAGGGTCCCTCCCCCATGGCATTTTTTTTTTTAAATGGCGTGCGGTCCCCCCAAAATCCATACCGAGCCACATGCCCTTAACATGGGGGGCCTCTGCTTCCCCCCAAAGCATCTTGCCCCCATGTTAATGGGGACAAGGGCCTCTTCCCGACAACCCTGGGCTGTGGTTGTTGGGGTCTTCAGCCCAGATCCTGGCCCCCCATTTGAATGAGTATCAGGTACATCGTACCCCTACCCATTCACCCCAAAAAGCAGTGAAAAAAAAAACCAAGAGCTGTTTTTTGACAAGTCCTTTATTAAAAAAGAAGCCCGGGGCCTTCTTCTTCCCGAGCTGTCTTCTACCCGCTAAAAACAAAAAAAGGCCGCTCTTCTTCTAAGGCTGTCTTCCTCCATTGTGTTGTCGCCCATTGTCTGGCATCTCTTATATAGCCATGGGGTGTGGCCATCCAATGACATCACCCAGAGAGCCCACCCCTTCTGACGACACGTCACAAGGGGCAGGCTCTCTGGGTGACATCATCGGATGCATGCAATGCAAATGCATAAATAACGAGGGTTTAAAAATGCAAAACGCACTGCAAAACGTGCTTGAAAGAGCAGCCGCATAGATGTGAACCTAGACTAAAACCTGACCCTCTCTTTTTTTTTATACAAAAGAAATAGAAAACACTTTGGGCTTTGGATATGCATTAAAGAAAATCTGTTTTTTCTTAAATATAGAAGGAGGTTGGCACCACTGACCTGCTTCTGAATGTTTGTTGCCGATCTTTTATATTGAATCTGTGGCTGCCGTAATTTCTGTGTCACTGACCAAGAACACATATGCTTACCAGGAAAGCCTGAAGACCTTATCTGCATCATTTTCAGGATTTTTTAGTGGCTTAAAATGATATTTAATAAAAAACAAAAATTTTAAATTAAAATGATTATGCTATCAAGTTTGGTGTGTGCTGGAAATTGCCTCCAGCATTGCTCCTTTTTCTTCTTGCTGGAGGCCGCCATTTTGTTGAAGCCCAGAGCAGTCACTTCCTTACTGAGAGCTTGCCTTCTCAGTCTCAAAAACTGTCACTTCTGTAATTAAAATATGTCCATTTCCAGCCTTGATTGTATGTCTTGGCTTAAGCCGGCCATAGACGATTCAAATCTCGGACGGTTCAGCAGGGACCAGCTGATCCATCTATGAGCAGGCCGATTGTACCCAAGTTGATCCATCAGTCGACTTGGGTACAACCAGCAGGTCGAATTTCTAGCATGCAATTATTGCCAGAGGCTATAGCTGCTAGTAATAATCATTGTGTTCTCCCGGCAGGGATGTTTCCTGTGCCCCCACTGGGAGAACACAAAAGCTCCGCGGGAGGTATTCAAGGGATTTTTCTTTCCTAAAAATCGCGTAATCTATGGCGTGCCTTAGCTAGAGAGGACGTTTGACAAAAGCATATAGTGCAGAAGTTCATGGGCTGCCAATAAAGGAGAAAGGAGAGAGAATCAGGAAGATAAGACAACATCCTTGTCTTTTGTGTCTCCCTGACTCCTGCTTTTCTTTTTTCTCTCCCTAATCTATGTTCCCTCAGCTCAATCTGTAACATTCCTTTTGCTTTCTTCCCTCTTCAGCAACTGTAAATCTTAAAGCTGTCAGCTGATTGGCCTCTAGTGACTCTAATTTTAGGCACAGTGCCAAGAATAGAGAGAAACTGAGCATGTGCAGAGTAGGAAGAGAATGCATTACTGCTATCAGCCATAACCCTGTTATTTTATTTTCAGGCGGCGATTGACTTTCTCATTAAAGTAGTCCGAGCAGCGAATTAGCCGCTGGATCACTTTCAGAAGCAGCGGGAGGGGTCGACCATGTCTCTCGCAGGTGTTTCTTGGGCTTACTGTTTTTACCAGCGCATCCAGGAAACGATCCGACAGTTTGCATGGCTGGCCATATAAATGATTAGAGACCTGATCGTCTCTATGATCTTGGAGGACCGGAGCGATGTCACGACATCACGTCCAGTCTAGGGATGAAGTAAAAATTTTTTTTGTTTTTTTTAAAGCAAAAGATAAAAAAAAATGTTTTTTGATCTTTTGTTTTTAAAGGTACAGGAAAGATTAGGAGTAGATCTCTCCACAAAGAGGACTTGTCATCCCTTATTTCTTTTAATAGGGATGTTTACATTCCTTGTAATAGGAATAAAAGTGTTCCAAAAAAAAAAAAATTAAAGGGGCAGTGTAAAAATAAAAAAAACTTTAAAGTGCCCCCATCCCTCCGTGCTATCGTGCAGAAGCGAAAGCATACGTAAGTCATGCATGGATATGTAAATGGTGTTCGCACCAAACGTGAAGTATCGCCACAAGAGTTAAAGTGAGAGCAATAATACTAGCACTAGACCTCCTCTGTAACTCTTAACAGGTAACCTGTAAACATTTTTAAAGCGTTGCCTATTGAGATTTAAGTATCGTAGTTTGTCGCCATTCCACGAGCGCACGCAATTTTAAAGCGTGACATATTGGGTATCTGTTTACTTGGCGTAACATCATCTTTTATATTATACCAAAAAATGTGGTTATATATTGTGTTTTTTTGCATTAAATGAATTAACCACTTGACCACTGGGCACTTAAACCCCCTTCCTAACCAGACCAATTTTCAGCTTTCGGTGCTCTCACACTTTGAATGACAATTACTCAGTCATACAACACTTTACCCATATGAAATTTTTATCCTTTTTTTCACACAAATAGAGCTTTCTTTTGGTGGTATTTAATCACCGTTGGGTTTTTTATTTTTTGCGCTATAAAAGAAAAAAGACTGAAAATTTGGTAAAAAAAAGAATTTTTCTTTGTTTCTGTTATAAAATTTAGCAAATTAGTAATTTTTCTTCGTAAATTTTGGCCAAAATTTATACCGCTACATATCTTTGGTAAAAATAAGTACAACTTGGTGTATATTATTTGGTCTTTGTGAATGTTAGAGAGTCCAAAAGCTACGGTGCCAATATCTGAAAATTGATCACACCTGAAGTACTGACGGCCTATCTAATTTCTTGAGACCCTAACATGCCAGAAAAGTACAAATACCCCCCAAATGACCCCTTTTTGGAAAGAAGACATTCCAAGGTATTTAGAAAGATGCATGGTGAGTTTTTTTGAAATTGTCATCTTTTCCCACAATTCTTTGCAAAATCAAGATTTTTTTTTTTCTTTTTTTTTTTCACAAAATTGTCATATTAGAAGGTTATTTCTCACACACAGCATATGCATACCACAAATTACACCCCAAAACACATTCTGCTATTACTCCCGAGTATGGCGATACCACATATGTGAGACTTTTACACAGCATGGCCACATACAGAGGCCCAACATGCAGGGGAGCACCTCCAGGCGTTCTGGAGCGCCCAGGCCAATTCTGACATTTCTCTCCTACATGTAAAAATCATCATTTATTTGCTAGAAAATTACATAGAACCCCAAAACATTATATATATTTTTTTTAGCAAAGACCCTAGAGAATACAATGGCGGTTGTTGCAACTTTTTATCTCGCGCGGTATTTGTGCAGCAATTTTTTTAACGCGTTTTTTTGGGGAAAGAAACAGTTTTGTGCTTTAAAAAAAAACAAAACAGTAAAGTTAGCCCAATGTTTTTGCATAATGTGAAAGATGAAGTTACGCCGAGTAAATAGATACCCAACATGTCACCCTTCAAAATTGCACACGCTTGTGGAATGGTGCCAAACGTCGCTACTTAAAAATCTCCATAGGTGACGCTTTAAAATTTTTTCCTGGTTACATGTTTTGAGTTACAGAGGAGGTCTAGGGCCAAAATTATTGCTCTCGCTCTACCGATCGCAGCGATACCTCACATGTGTGGTTTGAACACCGTTTTCATATGTGGGCGGGACTTAGGTATGTGTTCGCTTCTGCATGCGAGCACACGGACATGGGCGCTTTAAAAATTTTTTTTTTTTTTTTTATTGTTTATTTTACTTTATTTATTTTAGTTTGACACTCCCCCCCCCCCCCCCCAAATTTTTTTGATCACTTTTATTTCTATTACAAGGAATGTAAACATCCTTGTAATAGGAATATGGCATGACAGGTCCTCTTTACAGTGAGATATGGGGTCAATAAGACCCCACATCTCACCTCTAGGCTGGGAAGCCTGAAATAATAATAAAAAAAAAACGATCTTGGCTTCGATCGTAGCGGTGAGTCGGTAGAAGCACCGGAGGGTGGCGGGAAGGGGGGGGGCGTCCCCTCTCGCCTCCCATAAGAATGATCAAGCAGTGGAACAGCAGCTATGATCATTCCTATGTTGTAGGAAATCGCCGGCTGAAAAAGCTGATATCTGAATGATGCCTGTAGCTGCACCCATCATTCAGATATACCCGCTCAAAGTCAAGGACGTCATATGACTGTGGGCGGGAACTGGTTAAAAATTGCGGAGTATCGCGGGCTATTGCAGAGTATTGCGGGGTATATTGCAAAGTATTGCCGGGTATATTGCAGAGTATTGCGGGCTATTGCAGAGTATTGCGGGCTATATTGCAGAGTATTGCCCGGGTATATTGCAGAGTATTGCCCGGGTATATTGCAGAGTATTGCAGGGTGTTATGCAGAGTATTGCAGGGTGTTATGCAGAGTATTGCAGGGTGGTATGCAGAGTATTGCAGGGTGGTATGCAGAGTATTGCAGGGTGTTATGCAGAGTATTGCAGGGTGTTATGCAGAGTATTGCAGGGTATAGTGCAGAGTATTGCAGGGTGTTATGCAGAGTATTGCAGGGTGTTATGCAGAGTATTGCAGGGTGTTATGCAGAGTATTGCAGGGTGTTATGCAGAGTATTGCAGGGTATAGTGCAGAGTATTGCAGGGTGTTATGCAGAGTATTGCAGGGTGTTATGCAGAGTATTGCAGGGTGTTATGCAGAGTATTGCAGGGTGTTATGCAGAGTATTGCAGGGTGTTATGCAGAGTATTGCAGGGTGTTATGCAGAGTATTGCAGGGTGTTATGCAGAGTATTGCAGGGTATAGTGCAGAGTATTGCAGGGTTGGCTGAGCATTGAGGGATGGATGGATGTGACTGCAAATGTCACTGAGCACCGCTGTGGGCACTACACATGCAGCCCACAGCGGTGCTGCCATCCGATCCCTCCCCCTCTCCCCTCGCACTGTACCGATCGGTACAGAGAGGGGAGGGAGGAACCGGCGTCATGACATGACGCCGGTCTGTTGACATGTGATCGCTCCGTCATTTGACGGAACGATCACGTGGTAAACGGCCGCGATCAGCGGCTATTTACCGTAATCCGTGATGCGCCGGGTCCTCTGGACCCGGCGGTCACGGATGTTCCCGAGTGCGCGCCCCAGGGGGCGCGCGGGAGCATCGTTCTGGAATCACGTCCATGGACGTCCACCCAGAACTAGCCGACCGCGCTGTTGCCGTCTTTCGGCAATGGCCCGGTCGGCAAGTGGTTAAAGTGTATTTTTTTCCCCCAAAAATTGCGTAATAACTGCTGCACAAATACAGTGTACAATAAAAAATTTTGATAATCGCCATTTTATTTCCAGGGTCTTTGAAAAAAATAAATATAATGTTTGGGGGTTCTAAGTAAGTTTCTGGCAAAAAATACTAATTTAAACTTGTAAACAAAAAGTACCAGAAAAGGCTTGGTCAGCAGTTGGTTAAACAATATAAACACTTATTGATAATGTTTTTCATAGCTATACCTGCAGAAGGGACCAGCCTGAAGTCATCTATCAGGACTTAATTTTCTGACTAAAGTTCTACTTTAAGGTAAAAAAAAAGTCCTGCCTTTAGAAGCACTTCAATGGTACCTCCATGCTTTGTAAAATGCAGTATGCGTGGAAACATATATCACCATGCGGCTGCAGTTTTAGAAAAGGGTCTGGGTCAGTTTCCTTGTATTTCCTGCAGGTGCAGCAACCCATTAAAATGTAAAGGATGCTGTGCCTATATAAATGTGGCCACAGGGGAAGCGCATAAATGTAAACCTATATTCCTTCTGCCTGACTGAGCCACGCATGTGCAGCTCAGAGTACATTACAGCACCTGCTGTGTTCTGTGGTGATGTGACTCCCTGGGGCATGTGAGTGATGTCATTGTGGCCCATGGCGGTCAAGCTGGCTGACAGAGTGAAACAGAAAGGTAGACTGGGTGAAGATGGAAATGCCCAAACACTAACAGCCCAGCCATGGAGATCTTCCTTTCACAGGTCAGTCTGTCATAATGTGCTAGTATGCAGTGCATACTAGCACATTATGGCATAAACCTGCAGGCGGCCCAGTTAAAAAAACAAAAAAAAAAAACAAAAACAAAGTTTAATACCGCTTTAAACTATTGAATCCAGGGAATTAGCATGACAGCCAGGCAACATGTAATTGCAGAATGGGAAGTCATTAATGACAGGCTTTATATTTCCCAATGGAAATGCTTCTATTGATAAGTGTACAAATATGGTGGTGTCCCTGTTTGACAAACTGCTATCTATTCATATATGTATGAGTAGGAGTATTCTATTGGTAGAGATAGGTTGTTTGTGCTGATGGAAATGCAGGCTACCTTTTTTGGTCCCTGTCAGTTGCATAAAAATGGTGGGGAATAATTGGGATTTTAGTGAAAGGCTCAGTCCACCTTTCTATGTTTCATGTTACACCCATATTTAGGCTCCATTCACACCTAGGCAATTTGAATCGTGGGCGAAATCGCGTCAAAACGCGGGACGTGTTTGCAATGTCATTACTTCTTAATGGCACCCTAATCACGGCAAAATTGCATAAACAAAATCGCGGGACGCGTGTCGCCCATAAGAAGTTTTCGGAACTTTTTTTGGGCAACGCGTCCCACGTTTTTGTTTGCGTGACTTTGCTGAGATTGAGGTGCCAATAAGAAGTAATAGCATCGCAAAAGTGACCCGCGTTTTGCTGCCATTTGGAATCGTGGCAGATCCGCCAGCGATTCGAATTGCCTAGGTGTGTGAATGGAGCCTTAGGGCCCTTTCTTTCAGATTGATACGTTTTTCCTGCGTTTTTTTTTTTACCTTGCAAGAAAAACTCAGGAAAAATGTTTCCCTTTAAATCCTTCCCATTGAAATGAATGGGAATTGTGGTAAAATCACAGTAAAAATGCACCCGCAATTTGCATTTTTGGTGTGTTTTTGAGTCACATGTCCATTTTTCACAGGTGCAGTCGGGCCAAAAATGCAGCAGAAACGCACAGAAATTGCATTTTAAATAGTAAAATCGTGGCAAAAACGCATATGCGTTTTTACCGCGATTTTGCTACAGAGCCGTGTGAAAAAGTACATTGTTTTAAAATGCACAGAGCACAGTGTGTATCCTTTTTTTTTTCTTTTAGCACACCAATGGAAACTGATGTGGATCTTTATTTCCACATATTAATAATAATAATAATAATAATATTATTATTATTATTATTATTATTATTAATAATAGTAGTGGAATAGATGAACCTCACAAGAGTAACAGCTTGTCCTAGCAGATTTAAAGGGAACCTTCATTTCTGATATTTTATAATATGTCCAACTGTTAAGGTGAGGGAGTCTTCATGTGGCGGCTACTTAGGATTTTATCTTTTCACGGAATATATTTTTACATGAAATATGGATTGTTTTTCCATGGAATATGGAGGATATTGACAGGAGGGTTTAAGAAGCACATATTTGGACTGTGATGCTTTTTGATTATTGGGTGAATGTTAACACTATTGTTCTTAATAATTTTTAGGTATTGAATTGTTATGCTTTTTTTTTTTTTATACATTTTTATATTATTTTAATTTTGTTAGTTGTATTTTATTTAAATCACATTCATAATTCAGAGCACGGTATAATATTTTGCATGTTTTTAAATGTGATTCATCATTGGGATACTGCAGCTTTCAAATACTTTGAATATTCCCAGAAAAAAAATTTGGTGAGCGCAAAAGTTTTTAGTTGCGGTAAGCTCATTAATTAAAATACATCATTTTTTTTCTTGCTTATGCATTAATCCACTGCCTGTTTCCCTTACTAAGGATGGCGGTGCCGGGACCTGAGAGCCGAGGGACGGGTTGGCCTCGGGCGGCCGACATCGCGGGCACCCAGGACAGGTAAGTACTTATTTAAAGTCAGCAGCTACAGTGTTTGTAGCTGCTGACTTTAAATTTTTTTTTTTTCAGAGACGGAATCCTGCTTTTAAACAGCTGCTGGGTTGCTTTATAGTTCTCGAGGGAGCTATAAGTATACCCTGCCAAGGTCATATTCCCTCTGACGTGCTCGGTGTTATTTTTTGGTTTGGACTGTGGGCAACATACAGTAGGCATCTTTTCTGACATGGAACATGGGGGGAGCTACTCCTCTGTTCTGGAGTTATTAGATAAAATATAGATATAAAAGGGTTCTGCAGCCCCATGTGCTGACTGTGGTTCTCTTTTCAGAGATTTATTGGAGGGTTTGCCTACAAAACCCTTTATTCCCTCCTTTGGCTACTGATATACAGGTGTTCTCCCCATACTCAGATTCCTTTGCTGCTCTCATGGTACTTATGTCTCATTGCCAACATTGAACAAGTAGGTGTAGGCCTGAGGCCTCCCTATGAAGCACTCTTGCTTCTGCTGCCTCTGATTTTGCAGATGCATACTCTACTCTACCCAGGGCTTTTTTTTTCTCAGAGAATAGGTGCAGGAACTCCCCCTTTCTGAGTCACCCCTTTTCTCTGCCTCTACCCACCTCCGAGCACCCTCTACCTACCTCCTATTACTGCCCTTTTAAAGAATACAGAACCAAGTATCATTTTGTGGTGATAAGTAATTTTTATGGAATTTGTTACTGATAATAAGAAAAGCAGTAAAATAGATCCTCTGTAGCCAATAACAATAAAGCCCCCTCTAGCAACAATAGATCCCCCCATTAACAACGGGCCACCTGAAACAAAATCCCCCGGCAGCAACAGCAGATCTCCTCACAGCCAGCATCAATAGACTCTCCAGAAGCCAGAAACAATAGTCCCCTTCCTCAACAGTAGATCTCTCCCAGCCATAATTGACCCCTCAGCAATATAAGACCTACCCCCAGCAACAATAGGTCCCCCATCAGTAAGAATAGATCCCCCTGCAAAAATAGATCCCCTCCAGGTAGAATAGATCCCTCTGCAGCCAGCATCAATAGACCCTGCAGCACACCCCAGCACCCCTTACTATTACATACAGTCAGTGCTGGAGGTGCCGGAACTGCGTTCCCCCACGATCCCGCTGAAAAAAAGCCCTGACTCTACCTACTCTGGTAGAGAGGACAAACCTTCCTCCTGTAATCCCCTTCAGGAAAAGGAGGCGGTAGAAGCTTTGATTAGATCAGTGCAAGAGAACCCTAATGCCCCGTACACACGGTCGGATTTTCCGACGGAAAATGTGTGATAGGACCTTGTTGTCGGAAATTCCGACCGTGTGTAGGCTCCATCACACATTTTCCATCGGATTTTCCAACACACAAAGTTTGAGAGCAGGCTATAAAATTTTCCGACAACAAAATCCGTTGTCGGAAATTCCGATCGTGTGTACACAAATCCAACTGACAAAGTGCCATGCATGCTTGGAATAAATAAAGAGATGAAAGCTATTGGCCACTGCCCCGTTTATAGTCCCGACGTACGTGTTTTACGTCACCGCGTTTAGAACGATCAGATTTTCCGACAACTTTGTGTGACCGTGTGTATGCAAGACAAGTTTGGGCCAACATCCGTCGAAAAAAAAAAAAAAGGATTTTGTTGTCGGAATGTCTGAACAAAGTCCGACCGTGTGTACGGGGCATAAGAGTTGCAGATTGTTCTTCCATTTCCATGGAGGTGCCAGTTGCCTTTGGCAAACTAAGGCATAAGCTTTCTACAAATGTTTTTCTTATTACTGCATTTTTGATGATTTTATCTGAGTGAAATATATTCATGCATCCAGCAGTGATTGACAGCATAGTATTCCCCCCCTCTTCTCCATTTCTTATCATTGCCATCTATTTAAATATATGGGCTCTCTGCACATCTGCACAGCCAGCGATTACCTGTGGTGAACACTGCTGGACACGCTTCATAGACGCACACAGTGCGGTTTGGCCCCGTCCCCCCGCTTCCTTCTCACAGCATTTGATTAATAGCAGCATAAGCCAGTAGCTACTAGCACCCTCCTGTGCCCTGTGTTTGCAATTCTCTCCTATTTGATTGTGCCTGCATACTTCTGGAGCCAAATACCACTTGGCAGAGCCAGTGGCATGACACCAATGATCTTTCTTTTTACCTGTAATTGTGGTGATCTAACCAGCACTGTAAGAGGGGCTTTCTTCCCACTTAGCCCCAATATAAGGGGCATTTTTAGCTCTGACCTCCGATGAATTGGTTTAAAACAGTTTTTTTTGCTAGAAAATTACTTGGAACCCCCAAACATTATATATTGTTTTTTTTCTAACACCCTAGAGAATAAAATAGCAGTCATTGCAATACTTTTTTTTGCACCGTATTTGCGCAGCGGTCTTCTAAGCGCACTTTTTTTTGAAAAAATTAACTTTTTTGAAAAAAAAAATAAGACAACAGTAAAGTTAGCCCAATTTTTTTTTTTATATTGTGAAATATAATGTAACGCCAAGTAAATTGATACCCATCATGTCACGCTTTAAAATTGCGCCCGCTCGTGGAATGGCGTCAAACTTTTACCCTTAAAAATCTACATAGGCGACGTTTAAAAAAATTCTACAGATTGCATGTTTTGCGTTACAGAGGAGGTCTAGGGCTAGAATTATTGCTCTCACTCTACCGGTCGCGGCGATACCTCACATGTGTGGTTTGACCACCGTTTTCATATGCGGGCGCTACTCACGTATGCGTTCGCTTCTGCACGCGAGCTCGTCGGGACAGGGCGCTTTAAAAAATTTTTTTTTTTTTTTTTTATTTATTTTACTTTATTTTATTTATTTTTTCACTGTTTTTAAAAAAAAAAAAAATTGGATCACTTTTATTCCTATTACAAGGAATGTAAACATCCCTTGTAATAGAAAAAAGCATGACAGGTCCTCTTAAATATGAGATCTGGGGTCAAAAAGTCCTCAGATCTCATATTTAGACTAAAATGCAAAAAAAAAAAAAAAAGTCGTTTAAAAAAAATGACACAAAAAAAATTGTGCCTTTAAGAGAAGTGGGCGGAGCCGTCGTAATGGCGTTGCTCCGGCCGTCACATGGTATGGAGACGGGTAGGCGCCATCTTGGCCTCACTCGTCTCCATACCTAAGCAGGGAAAGGACCCGATCGCCTCCGCCGCTACCGACGGCTCCGGTAAGGGGCGGAGGGTGCGGGAGAGCGGCGGGAGGGGGGGTGGCACCTCTCCCGCCGCCGATAATGGTGATCTCGCGGCGAACCCGCCGCAGAGACCACCATTATCATGTACAGAACCGGCTGCCCTAAAGATGGATACCTCGGTTGTGGCAGCAGCTGCTGCCGTTACCGAGATATCCATCTTTAAAAAATGGACGTCAATATACAGTGGGCGGTCCGGAGGTGGTTAAAGTGATTGTAAAAGGTTTTTTTTCTTTTTTTTTTTTCTTTTTTTTCTTTTAACCACTTCAGCCCCGGAAGGATTTACCCCCTTCCTGACCAGAGCACTTTTTACAATTTGGCACTGCGTCGCTTTAACTGCTAATTGCGCGGTCATGCAATGCTGTACCCAAACGAAATTTGCGTCCTTTTCTTCCCATAAATAGAGCTTTCTTTTGATGGTATTTGATCACCTCTGCGGTTTTTATTTTTTGCGCTATAAACCGAAAAAGACCGAAAATTTTGAGAAAAAATGATATTTTCCACTTTTTGTTATTAAAGAAATCCAATAAACTCAATTTTAGTCATACATTTAGGCCAAAATGTTTTCAGTCACATGTCTTTGGTAACAAAAAAGGTCAATAATCGTATATTTATTGGTTTGCGCAAAAGTTATAGCGTCTACAAACTAGGGTACATTTTCTGGAATTTACACAGCTTTTAGTTTATGCTGCCTATGTCATTTCTTGAGGTGCTAAAATGGCAGGGCAGTACAAAACCCCCCCAAAGAACCCCATTTTGGAAAGTAGTCACCCCAAGGAAACTGCTGAGAGGCATGTTGAGCCCATTAAATATTAAAACTTTTTGTCCCAAGTGATTGAATAATGATTAAAAAAAAAAAAAATTTTACTAAAAGTTGTCACTAAATGATATATTGCTCACACATGCTATGGTTATATGTGAAATTGCACCCCAAAATACATTAAGCTGCTTCTCCTGAGTATGGGGATACCACATGTGTGGGACTTTTTGGGAGCCTAGCCGCGTACGGGGCCCCAAAACCAAGCACCGCCTTCAAGATTTCTAAGGGCATAAATTTTTGATTTCACTCCTCACTACCTATCACAGTTTTAAAGACCATAAAATACCAAGATGGCACAAAACCCCCCCAAATGACCCCATTTTGGAAAGTAGATGCCCCAAGCTATTTGCTGAGAGGCATGTTGAGTCCATGGAATATTTTATATTTTGCCACCAGTTGCAGGAAAATGACAAACTTGTTTTTTTTTTTTTTTTGCACAAAGTTGTCACTAAATGATATATTGCTCACACAGGCCATGGGCATATGTGGAATTGCACCCCAAAATACATTTTGCTGCTTCTCTTTAGTACGGGGATACCACATGTGTGGGACTTTTTGGGAGCCTAGCTGCATATGGGGGCCCCGAAAACCAATCGCCGCCTTCAGGATTTCTAAGGGCGTAAATTTTTGATTCACTCCTCACTACCTATCACAGTTTCGAAGGCCATAAATAGCCAAGATAGCACAAACCCCCCAAAAATTACCCAATTTTGGAAAGTAAACACCCCAAGCTATTTGCTGAGATGCATAGTGAGTATTTTGCACCTCTCATTTGTTTTTGAAAATGAAGACAGACAAGAAAAAAATTTTTTTTTTCAATTTTCAAAACTTTGTGACAAAAAGTGAGGTCTGCCAAATACTCACTATACCTCCCTGCAAATAACTTGGGGTGTCTACTTTCCAAAATGGGGTCGTTTGGGGGGTTTTGTGCCACCTGGGCATTCCATGGCCTCCTAAACTGTGATAGGCAGTGAAGCGTGAAATCAAAAATTTACGCCCTTAGAAAGGCGGTGCTTGGTTTTTGGGGTCCTGTACACGGCTAGGCTCCCAAAAAGTCTCACACATGTGGTATCCCCGTACTCAGGAGAAGCAACAGAATGTATTTTGGGGTGTCATTTCACATATTCCCATGGCATGTTTGAGCAATATATCATTTATTGACAACTTTGTGCAAAAAAAAAAAAAAAAAAAAAAGTGTCTTTTTCCCGTAACTTGTGTCACAATATAAAATATTCCATGGACTCGACATGCCTCTCAGCAAATAGCTTGGGGTGTCTACTTTCCAAAATGGGGTCATTTTGGGGGGTTTTGAACTGTCCTGGCATTTTATGCACAACATTTAGTAGCTCATGTCACACATCACCCACTCTTCTAACCACTTGAAGACAAAGCCCTTTCTGACATTTTTTGTTTACATGAAAAAATTATTTATTTTTTTGCAAGAAAATTACTTTGAACCCCCAACATTATATATTTTTTTAAACCAAATGCCCTACAGATTAAAATGGTGGGTGTTTCATTTTTTTTTTTCACACAGTATTTGCGCAGCGATTTTTCAAATGCTTTTTTTTGGGAAAAAACACACTTTTAAATTTTAATGCACTAAAACACACTATATTGCCCAAATGTTTGATGAAATAAAAAAGATGATCTTAGGCCGAGTACATGGATACCAAACACGACATGCTTTAAAATTGCACACAAACGTGCAGTGGCGACAAACTAAATACATTTTTAAAAGCCTTTAAAAGCCTTTACAGGTTACCACTTTAGATTTACAGAGGAGGTCTACTGCTAAAATTACTGCCCTCGATCTGACCTTCGCGGTGATACCTCGCATGCATGGTGCAATTGCTGTTTACATTTGACGCCAGACCGACGCTTGCGTTCGCCTTTGCGCGAGAGCAGGGGGGGGACAGGGGTGCTTTTTTTTTATTTATTTTTTTATTTTTATTTTTTTTTTCCTAGCTTGACACCTGCTGACATACTGCTGCAGCACTTGCTTCAGCTACTCACTGTGGCCCCTGGTAATAATGTGGTTGGTCCCTTAGTGGCAACAGCTTCCCCTCTACCTCTGACCACAACAGGTTCTCCGGCCGGCAGAACCGTCACTTATGGTTGGACTGCAAGCCACAGTCCCAACCCTACGCTGCTCACTTGCTTCTGGATAGGCCCTCAGACAGCCTAGCAGCTAGATGTCCCCAGGATAGGCCTCAAGCTCTGGCCTAGCAGCCCGGGGCAGCACAACACACGTCCACCCAGACAGCTGTTCAGAAGGCACAAACCCCCCATCACCTGACCTCACCCAAATAAGTAGGCTCTCCCAGCAGGCCAAGGGACCCTAGAAGATTCCTGCCCATTGGCTGAGATACCCCATCTATTCCTTATCTGTCCTTGCAATGCCCTTGTCTTATCTAATATCACCAGATACCCGGCCATCTAGTGACAGAAGAGAGAAGTGCAGCAATTCCAGAATTAGGGTGGAATCAATTGATTTCCTATCAATTGGCCAAGGCAACTATACCTGGCAGGTAAATTTACTAGCAACCCTGCCTAACCATTGGAGTGCTACATCCTCCCCCTGCCTACCAAACTATGTCTCGGAGTTTACAAAAAAAATATATTGAGCTCTCAAGCCTGAGAGCGAATGTCCTGGCAAAAACTGGGATGGGTGAGGAAACAGGAAAGGGAATAATAACAACAAGTAATGCACATAGCATATCACAGAAAATAAACATGCATGAGCGAATAGTAGTTCACACAGGGTAGACAAATAACAGGAATTATATATATACAGTTTATCGTGTGGTATACCACCCAACTGGTTCAGGGAGAATATCAACATTAGACTTATAGTGATACTAAAGGATCGTTTTTAATTTTTTTAAAAATAACAAACAAGTCATACTTACCTCCACTGTGCAGCTCGTTTTGCACAGAGTGGCCCGAACATCCATTTCTGGGGTCCCTCGGCGGCTCTTGCGGCTCCTCCCCGCATTAAATATCCCCCTTGGAGAAGCGCTCTCCCGAGGGGGTTACCTTGTGAGAGCGCTCCAGAGTCCAGAATGCGGCGTCCCCTGCGCCTGCATCATTGGATTTGATTGACAGCAGCGGGAGCCAATGGCTGCGTTGCTATTAATCTATCCCATCAAGAGCTAGGAACCGTGGAGAGAAGGACGGCGGGGACACGCCAACGGAAATTCGGGGCTCAGGTAAGTAAAGCGGGGGGGGGGGTTGGGTTGGCTAGGTGGCCGGTGACTGCAAGTTGTTTTTTCACCTTTTAATAATGCATAGGATGCATTAAGGTAAAAAAACATGAGCCTTTAAATCCTAACTATCTAATATGTACAGTAATAAAGAGGGCATGAATGGTTAGCATTATCATCCATGTTTGATTACTGTCTCTCCTTGTCCAAGGAAGACACAACAATGCAGGAATACCTGAAAGAGAAATAAACAGCAATGCAAATGCATCCTACTCCTATAATAACATAGTGCAATATATACATGAGTTGTTAAGTAATTGTTGCTTGTCCTTAGCCAAGGACAGCATAGCAGTGTAAATACACCCTATAATAGGTCTGAACCATATACATGTGGAAGTGGGCCCCATTCTCAGCGGAGAATGCCACCCCCTTTCCATTGATCTAAAGAATTTACTTAGCATGTTCTATCAAATACTCATAATATGAATAGAGGTTCACTCAGGTCAGCACCGCTCACGCCACCTGGTGACCAACACTCAAAACAGTTCTGATGCGTGGGTTAGTCCATTATTCACATGGAAGGTAAGAATTTGCCCCTTTGCCACAGCTCATTCTACTTGACTAGCTAAATACCCTACTGTCCTTGACATATCACAGTCCATCAACATTTTCACTTGGATGTGAACAATATTTCCCAGCGGTTTCCCTTCTTCTTTAAGGGTAACTCCGGGGACAAAGACACAGCTGCATTCCGGCAACAAGCAGCCAGGCCAGGATGCAAGGGACCGCACTTTTTAACACCGGTCCCCTTGCAATAGTAGCCTCAGTCTGTCCGCATGTCACATCAGCAGATTACTTTTCAGAGGGAGACACACTGGCAACTTTCAGAGCACTGGCCAGCATGACTTAAGTGGGCACTCCCTGTATCTGCCGGCTGAATTTCAGCAGTACACTCAGCAGCACAATCTCAGCAGTACAGCCAGCAGGAATGTTCTCCACTAGCAACAATTTTGTGCAGAAATGAAGTGGCTTTAAGCATAGTGTCCTTAACTTCCCACAACACATATTTGTAATCCACAAAGTTCAGTGAATAGACGTACTTTCATGGAATTTACCAGTAGTACCTGAGATCTGGCAACTTCAAATCTTCTCCTTTTGTAGTTACCATAGTAACAAAGTATTTAATGTCCTTTTTGTCTGGCCTGTGGATAATCACACTGTCCAGATTATTTTACAGCCATAACCCCAGGTGTGCAACACTGAAATGTACATCTCGGCAACTTTCGGTGACAGCTTCAGAAATTCTACCAGTAGAGGGATCTGGAGGAAACTGTGCACAGCTTCATCTACCCACTAGGTCTCTTTATGCAGAATTTCCTCTTCTAGGTGAGCCGGGATGTAGGGATATAGGTACCCATATTCCTCAGCCACTTTCTTTATGATGATTTGCTGCACCTTGGGCAGGGTCTTAGGCTACTTTCAGACTGGGGTGTTGTGGGCGTCGGCGGTGAAGTGGCGCTATAATTAGCGCCGCTTTACTGTCATTTTAGCTGCGATATTCGTCCGCTAGCGAAGCGGTTTTAACCCCCGCTAGCGGCCGAAAAAGGGTTTAAAACCACCCGCGGGTTTGCGGCACTGTCCCATTGTCTTCAATGGGAAGGGGCACTTTAGGAGCGGTGAATACACCGCTCCTATAGCGCTGCAAAGATGCGGCTTGCAGGACTTTTTTGACCGTCCTGTAAGTGCACCGCTCCAGTGTGAAAGCCCTCGAGCTTTCACACTGGAGACACAGGAGAGGCGCTGTTTTTAGCGCTGTAGCGCCTGTAAAGTGCCTCAGTGTGAAAGTAGCCTTAGGGTCTCCATATCCGGATAGGACCCGTGCATCTGGAGCACGCTGAACTGGGTACCCAGCAAACCCCTAAACATTTTATATTTTCTGAAGGCAAATGCCCTGGAGAATAAATTGATGGTTGTTGCAATTTTTTATGTCACACAATATTTGCTCAGCCATTTATCAAACGCAGTTTTTCAAGGAAAAAATAACTTAATTAACTTAACTTAAATGTATTTTAGAGCACACAAACACAAAATAATTCCCAATTTTTGGAAAAATATAAAAGATAATGTTGTGTCAAGTAAATTGATACCAAGCATGTCAAGATTTAAAGTTACACATGCCTGTGAAATGGCTACTAACTATAGCGCTTAAAATTGTCTATAGGTGACGTATTAAAAGCCTTTACAGATTATCAGCTTAGCGTTAAATGTCAGCTATGGTGAGAGAATTATTGCAATCACCAGTTACATATGCTATAGAGCCGCCTGGATTACTTTTACATGAAAGCCCATTGTCGGCACCTGCAGCCATGATCCTAGTATAACCACTTGCCGTCCTGAACATTTATGTATGTATGGATGACGAGGAGTTTTATATTGAGTTTGAAACATTTGACCAGAATAGAAAATAGCCTAAGACCATTTGACCAAAAGAGAAAATACCTTAAGAAAATTTTGATTTCTTAATCGTACATCACAGGTGTTACGGACATAAATCACCGTCCCAGACCATCCTCGGGAATCAAGGTAATATTTATTGCATATGCAAGAGAAATGAATTGCATTACATGTTCATGCAATCATCATCATTTCTGAAGAGAATACTGTGGTACATGTCTTTTTTATAAGCCCTGAACACCCCCCTTTCCTGTTTTAAAACATGCCCAGTCTCATGTATTTTCAACTTTATTCTGGACACAACAGGAAAGGTGGAAGTGTCTGTTACAGACTTTTCACAATGGTTACAGGATACTGACTTGAAAACTCCCCAAGCCAACACAAAAATACAGGATATATTCAAAAAACTGCAAGTCTAAGCTTCTTATCACTAAGCTAAATAGTGCTGACTCCATATTATCACTAGTCTATAGCTAAATCATAGATTCATAGATTATTTCTAGGCCATGATAAACAAAATGGCGTTTTTCATAACTGATCAATCCAATCAGTTGTCTCCACCCTACAAGGAGAAGAACTTCTGGCATCAATCGACATCAAGGATGCATACCTCCATGTGGAAAAAAAGTGTCAGAAACTGCGCTAGGACAAATAAAATGAATTTGAGAGGAGTTATGTCCAAAGACGCAACCCCTCAGAAGCTGCAATTCTCATGTAAACATTAATACAAGAAAGAAGATCTGGAAATTTAGAATCACGCTAACCTTAAATTGTTAACCACAAATCAAAACTGATCTCATAAGTGCATCTAATAGTGAAAAATCATAAAATGTATTCAAAATACCTCCATGTGCCTATTTCCCCGCTCACCAGTAACATCTGCTTTTCAAGGTAAAAACAAATAAAATCAAGAAACACCGCGCTTGCTCTGTCAAAGCAGCTCACACACAAATAAAGGAAATTTGTAAGGAATATGGATATAAAAGTGTAGCGCTAATATTGAACAAAATCCCAAAAAGCATAATATCCAACTATGACCACCATAGATCTAACAAGTACTACTATAAAGGTTTCAAATGAATGTATATCCACCTCTAAGGAAATCTAGAAACCAATAAAAGCTCAGATTCCAATGGTGATGTCTGTACATTCCATAGCTGAATTGAATGGGACAATAGGCAGAAAAGCAACGAAGAAAATAAATATATGACCATTTGATTTGTAACTTTATATATTCTAAATGGTACTGGAAAAAGTCTCTATAGGTGTCTATTTATAGAAGCTGTATAAGTCCAAAACGGGTGATGATATCCACACGTCACATAGAATAGACATTGATGGAGGCTTACCAGAACCGTTGGACTCGCAGAGACGTATATCTCTTGAGTCAGAAAGGCTTGTGTTGCCACCGGGCAATATGGTGAGATGTCATGCCAGACCAATGCGGAATCCGGATGCTGTGTTGAAAGCTCCTATCAGACTTCCTCCGTGCTTGACCAAATTTTGTAGTGGCTCATAGTAAAAAAGGGGCCACATAGTGTAATACCGTTTAAGAGAGATAAAATTTATTGTGGTAGAAAACTTACATGTTCCATGGTAAAAAAGCGCTTGAATTAAAATTAATGGCAGGCAGTGGAGTCTCCCGACGCGTTTCGTCTCATTAGACTTCCTCTGGGGTACTCTACCACTGCTGTCATACTTACTTATATACCCACCAAGACCCCCTTTGATGAGAATCCGGCATGTGCCCCTTGTTTACTCGCACTTCCGGGTGTCGCCAAAATGGCGGCCCCGCGTGCGTTCCAAGCCTCTTTCTGATGGCTTCTATGCGTTCCAATCATCCCTTGTGGGAAATGGGGAACCTAAATGTCAATTTGTTATTAGAATACTAGATCATATAAACAATAAATGCCATCGGTGCTGGATGAAAGTAGAAAATAATGCTCTATTGTAAAAAAAGGTAACCGGATCACCCTCCGGAAGTGGTTAGAGCCGGATGCCCACTTGTCATGACGCGTTCGAACACAGCTTCCGCCCATATGGAGCGCAAGTTGGACGGCCGTTCGTCGTATGCGTGTCACGCCTCAGTGTGGCGAAAGGCGTGACGCAATGTCGTCATTGGTAGTCCGCTCCTCAACGCATGCGTACCACGTCTCAATATGACGGAGAACGCAATGTCGTCATTGGTGGTACCCTTTAGCGACACGCGTGCCGTTTGTATAGTAGTGTTCCACTTATAGAATACATAATATATATTTAAAGTGATAAAAAAAATTTTTTGTGTTAGATCAGAAAAAAAGGGTTTTTTTTGTTATAGGACTAATCCTAATTCTAGCACGAAGGTGTGACTATCAGAATAAGAGTGCAAAAAAAAAGGGAAAAAAAAAAAAAAAAGAAAAATTTGATAATGAAATCATATACTAACAAATAGTGATATGTCAACATTATCCGAAACAAATGTATACGGTATATCTAAATGTGTGCACTACATTGAAATATCAACAACATCAGCCCCGTAGATGCGATTGATATGTGCGATGTGAATTAAGAGAATGGAATGATGTTATGCATATCAGTCCCTTAGTTCACATTACACACGGTTCATTCACACACCCGTATTTATGATTTATAAATGAAATTAAACAAGAGTCGGGGAGATGTTATATGCATAACATCATTCCATTCTCTTAATTCACATCGCACATATCAATCGCATCTACGGGGCTGATGTTGTTGATATTTCAATGTAGTGCACACATTTAGATATACCGTATACATTTGTTTCGGATAATGTTGACATATCACTATTTGTTAGTATATGATTTCATTATCAAATTTTTCTTTTTTTTTTTTTTTCCCTTTTTTTTGCACTCTTATTCTGATAGTCACACCTTCGTGCTAGAATTAGGATTAGTCCTATAACAAAAAAAACCCTTTTTTTCTGATCTAACACAAAAAAATTTTTTTATCACTTTAAATATATATTATGTATTCTATAAGTGGAACACTACTATACAAACGGCACGCGTGTCGCTAAAGGGTACCACCAATGACGACATTGCGTTCTCCGTCATATTGAGACGTGGTACGCATGCGTTGAGGAGCGGACTACCAATGACGACATTGCGTCACGCCTTTCGCCACACTGAGGCGTGACACGCATACGACGAACGGCCGTCCAGCTTGCGCTCCATATGGGCGGAAGCTGTGTTCGAACGCGTCATGACAAGTGGGCATCCGGCTCTAACCACTTCCGGAGGGTGATCCGGTTACCTTTTTTTACAATAGAGCATTATTTTCTACTTTCATCCAGCACCGATGGCATTTATTGTTTATATGATCTAGTATTCTAATAACAAATTGACATTTTGGTTCCCCATTTCCCACAAGGGATGATTGGAACGCATAGAAGCCATCAGAAAGAGGCTTGGAACGCACGCGGGGCCGCCATTTTGGCGACACCCGGAAGTGCGAGTAAACAAGGGGCACATGCCGGATTCTCATCAAAGGGGGTCTTGGTGGGTATATAAGTAAGTATGACAGCAGTGGTAGAGTACCCCAGAGGAAGTCTAATGAGACGAAACGCGTCGGGAGACTCCACTGCCTGCCATTAATTTTAATTCAAGCGTTTTTTTACCATGGAACATGTAAGTTTTCTACCACAATAAATTTTATCTCTCTTAAACGGTATTACACTATGTGGCCCCTTTTTTACTATGAGCCACTACAAAATTTGGTCAAGCACGGAGGAAGTCTGATAGGAGCTTTCAACACAGCATCCGGATTCCGCATTGGTCTGGCATGACATCTCACCATATTGCCCGGTGGCAACACAAGCCTTTCTGACTCAAGAGATATACGTCTCTGTGAGTCCAACGGTTCTGGTAAGCCTCCATCAATGTCTATTCTATGTGACGTGTGGATATCATCACCCGTTTTGGACTTATACAGCTTCTATAAATAGACACCTATAGAGACTTTTTCCAGTACCATTTAGAATATATAAAGTTACAAATCAAATGGTCATATATTTATTTTCTTCGTTGCTTTTCTGCCTATTGTCCCATTCAATTCAGCTATGGAATGTACAGACATCACCATTGGAATCTGAGCTTTTATTGGTTTCTAGATTTCCTTAGAGGTGGATATACATTCATTTGAAACCTTTATAGTAGTACTTGTTAGATCTATGCTGCTTTTCAAGGTAGAAAATCTTCATTTTCAGTTTGTAGCTCTGCTTTTTTTAGGTCTTGCTACTGCACCTTGAGTGTTTTTCAAAGGTTCTGGTCCCTCCTCTAGCCAGATTAAGGGCCCAAAGTATAACGATTATAGTTTACTTAGACGATCTGCTCTTGATAGACCAGTCGGTAGCCCGCTTAGATCAAAGTATGGTCAACACATTCAGCTACCTGGAATACCTAGGTTAGATTCTCAGCCTAGAGAAATCTTTCTTAAAACCATGAACGTGGCTAGAATACTCAGGTCTGATCATAGATACACCCAGAAAAGGGTATTCTTGCCCCAGGCAAAGATCAGCGTCATAAAAGAACTGATTCAGGTGGTTGAAGCAAGATGAATCTTTTTATTCAGCTTTGCATGAGGTTGTTGGGAAAGATGGTGGCTTCATTTGAGGCCGTTCCTTATGCTCAGGTTCATTCAAGACTGCTGCAAAACAGTATCTTATCGGCTTGGAACAAGAAGGTTCAAGCTCTAGATTTCCCACCCCTAGTTCACCCCTGAACCCTTGGGACTTGAATTTAGTTCTGTCGGCGTTACAAAAACAGCCTTTTTTGAGCTGATACGACATCTATTCCCTTGGTTCTTTTGACAAGGAAACTAGTTTTTCTGGTAACCATATCTTCTGCAAGAAGGGTATCATTGTTGGCTGCTCTTTCTTGTAAAGAGCCATTTTATTATTCACAAGGATAAGGTAGTATTGCGTCCTCATCCTAACTTTCTACCGAAGGTAGTGTCAGTTTTTTATCTAAACCAGGATATTGTTCTACCTTCATTTTTTTCCAGAACCCTGTTCTATGGAAGAAAAATCACTACATTCTCTTGATGAATTAGCTTTGCAGTAAGGGGTCTTTTCACCAGAGGAATAGACCACTGACTATTTTGTAGACACAAAAGAAAGTGAAAAAAAATGTCTCCAGAGTGAGGAAAATGTCTTCTTAGAGAGATGTCCTTGGAACAAGTGTCCCCATTGATATAATATGCCCGTATTCCTGTTCTGTTGGAAACTCATAATTGTGGTTTCTTCCTCACTGTCAGTTCCAGTGACAGCAGTCGCCAGAACTAAGTGTATCTGTATAAAATGGACATAGACAGCAATAAGATTGTGATGGGGGATGTTTTGGCTTGAGATATACTTTCACCTGCTATTGTGTTTGTATATACTTATACTTACTATACTTGTTACTAGAATAACAATAAATGGCCAATCCTTCATTTATATACCCAAAATTGCACAGTACAACATAGGCAAGAATAAGCATAAAAGGGTACAAGGATAACTGGATTTCAGTTTTGATGGATAGACATCATGGTCTGCTTAGCAATAAAGTGTATACAACACAAGTACAATAAACTTCAAATCAGTTACCAGCCAAAAAGGCTTAGAAATCAAACAAACCAGCCTTATTAAGGACTTATTTTTTTTTAATCTGAGGTCATCTTATAATAACCTGATCTAAGTTGGTTTTATCCCTTCTTATACAATGAATGACATAATCTTTTGAGTAGTTAGATCCATGCTAAAATTGTTTTAGTTAAACTACTTTTAGTTTATGTTGGAACTACAACTCAATATTATTACCATATATGTGATCTTTTCTTTTGCTGCCACCATATGTACTTATGTATGCTAATTGTTAAAATTCAACTAATAAATTTTGGCAAAAAAATCAAACATTAAATCGTTTTTTAACCACTTCCCGACCAGCCGCCGCAGTTATACTGCGGCAGGTTGGCACAGCTGTGCGTAGCGTGTCCCCGGAGACGTGCACGTGCCTGGCGGGCGAGATGACCGCTGGCACACCCGCGATCACTCGTGACAGAGCGAGAACTGGGATCTGTGTGTGTAAACACACAGATCCCGGTTCTGTCAGGGGAGAGGAGACAGAGCGTGTGTTCCTACTAAGTAGGAACAACGATCTCTCTCCTCCTCTCAGCCACATTCCCCCCACAGTTAGAAACACATATAGGGAACACAGTTAACCCCTTGATCGCCTCCTAGTGTTAACCCCTTCCCTGCCAGCAACATTTATACAGTAATCAGTGGCTATTTTTAGCTCTGATCGCTGTATAAATGTCACTGGTCCCAAAAAAGTGTCCGTTCTGTCCGTCGCAATGTTGCAATCCCGATAAAAATCGCAGATCTCCGCCATTACTAGACAAAAAAAATAATAATAAAAACGCCATAAATCTACCCCCTATTTTGTATAACTTTTGCACAACCAATCAATATACATATAATATTGCGATTTTTATTTTAATTTTTTTACTAAAAATATGTAGAAGAATACATATTGGCCTAAACTGATGAAGAAATTTGTTTAATTTTTGGGGGGATATTTATTATAGCAAAAAGTACAAAATATTGTGTTTTTTTTTTTTTTTTTCAAAATTGTCGCTCTTCTTCTTCTTCTTTTTTTTTTTTTTTTTTGTTTATAACGCAAAAAATTAAAACTGCATGTCAGGTCACCTGAGGCTAGGTGACAGATGCACACCGTTGGGATCAGGGGTGCACTGCAAGGTAGTGGACCCTACGGCTAACTGCTGCGGATGGGAGTCAAGGTGGTAAGGAAGGCAGGACCGCTGGAACACCAACACGGATCCCACCGGGGTTAGAGCGTATGATTCCCTAGGGCACGGAGTCTAAGAGTCAGCAGGTGTTCACCAGAGCCTCTGGTGGTGAGGATGGACTGGGCTGCAGCTGGCTCCAGGTCGCGACCCCCAGGGTCCCCTAGCTCACGCCTACAGTAGGCAATAGGAGGATAGGGATAGTAAGGGAATAAGCCAAGGTCGGGGCCACAAGCAGACGAGGACAACAGACAAGCCAAAGGTTCAGGGTCACAGGCAAACGGGAATAGTCGTGGACACACCAAAAGGTCAGGGTCACAAGCAGACCGGAATAGTTGAGAACACGCCAAGGCCGGTAACAGAAAACAAACGTAGAGCACACTGCAAGTAGGAAACCAGAAGCCAAACACACAAAGGTTGATCAGCAGGGCTGGCCTGCAGTGCATAGGTTAATATAGAGTTCTCTGATAGGAGCTGGGGTGGAGCCATGCTAAAGGAGAGATTATAAAAGCAGAGATTATAAAAACTCTATTGCAAAACCATGACACCGCATAGGTGATCAAATCCCACTAAAAGAAAGCTCTATTTGTGGGGAAAAAAAGGACATAAATTTTGTTTGGGTACAACGTTGCACGACCGCACAATTGTCAGTTAAAGCAACGCAGTGCCGTATCACAGAAAATGGCTTGGTCAGGAAGGGGGCAAATCCTTCCGGGGCTGAAGTGGTTAAGGCGGAAAGACATATTGTAGTATTCCCTGCTGGAGGTGACAGGTAGTGCCTCTAACAAATGCATACAATCATGGAAGTATAAAGAAAGCCGGATAAAAAGAAGTAAGAAATGGGAAAAAAATGTGGCCAGGAAAGTAACTATGGGGAGTGGATCACCGAAAGATCAAATGTACGAATAGGGTAACAGCTTAGAGCTGCAAATAGTGTGTCGCATAATTACAAAAGGAAGGAAGAGGGTGAAGAAAAGGTGACAGAGAGAAGGTGGGGGGGGGGGGGGGATAAAGAAGCAAGACCAACAGCCCTTAAGAGAGAAAAAGAGGGAAAATCTTGGAGAGGAATTGACTGACTCCAGCTGTCTAGACGGCACTAAAAAGAAAACTCGGAGAGATCTGTAGAAACCAGAGAAGCAGGATCGCTGGGTTGCAAAACCTCCCATAAATAGGCATCAGTGTATATAAAGTATTGCCACAGCCTCCAGGTGTCCTAAAAGGTCTCCTCCCGATTGTACAAGGTTTTGGAGTACCAAAGAGACCTCGAAGGCGGAGTCCCAGATCAAGCCTTTGCTGCATTCAACAGCTGGATCATGAGAGAGGCTTTCTATTTTTTGATTGATTGGCCGCTCTGTGAGGTACAGCAGGCAGGCTACAGGGTTCCCTGCTAAATCAACATTTGTTAGATCTTTAATGGTACAGGCCACCTCTTGCCAAAATGGTCTGATTTTTGGACAGTCCTAGAAAATGTAGAACATTGTGCCCCCTGATCTGCGCCACACCACCAGCATGTGTCTGGTACTTGGGGTACAATACGGTGTAATGTCATGGGCACCCTATACCACCTAGTCAAAATCTTTTAGCTAGTCTCCTGGACCTTAGTGGCAATAGAGGACTTCTGGGAAAAATGGAGGATTTTCTCAGTTTGTGAATCAGTGAAAAACTTTCTTTTTAAAATTAAAAATGAGACCTTAACAGGGAAACCACCACTCACCGTAGTGTCATTGGCTGTATATATTATTCCATGGGAATTTGTATCAATCCAGTGTTTCATTGTGTGCCTGCTAATCAATCTCACTCTGGTTTAATCTCTTATGTTCCAAAATGATGTTGTATACTTTATATGTTGAATTGTTTACCATGTTATTGGTTTTATATAAATAAATCATTTAAAAAAATGGAATAACAATAATTGTTCTATGCAATTTAGCTCATTAATTGTAGGTTCAGCTTGCAGTCTCCCTACCTATTTTATCAGTGTTGTTTGTATTATGATGACCTGTATGTACCACATTGTGCTTTACTGTAATGATGAAAAGTGCTGTATCATTTAAATGGCTGCTCTGTAGTAAAGCCCTTCCTGAGGTTATTTGGTCTAGAGCGAGCTATTCATATCGTGTCTCCAGCATCCCTGCTATGCCACATGTCACCAGTAGGAGGGGCTTGCCATCAGCTGCTTGTGGATTTGAGACGTCTGTCTATAAATATCAATGAACCAATGACTGCCACCACAGGCTATGTGTTCAGCCATTGAACTTGATAGGGTTTTCATCAAACTTTTAATCTCAGTGTCGCTCTCCGTTGGGGTTTTACTCTTCTTCAGTTTCTTTCGGCTCAGGAAAAGAAAGACAGAAATTACTGGTTAGTATGTTTTATATTAATTGTGACTAACATTTTAGCTTTATGACATTCAGCAGTAAGGGAAAAAGAACTGAAAAAAATTTAGTGGCACAAGCTTTTACTGCCTAATTATTGTAGCAAACTGCCTGTAAAAATCGATGCAAAATATAGCATTTTAAAATAATTTTTTATTGCTTTTCATTTTTTGGGAAGTATAGAGGCTGCCATTGCTTATCTTTACTTTTATATATACTAGTTTCTGGATTGGCAGGCTGATTCAATGGCTTCAATCCTATCTAAGTCACTGACCCAAAAGAAGTATGCAGATCAGTTTTGACTTGCTGTGTGCTTGTTCTGGGTCGGTGGCTTAGTACAGAAACTATAGACAGCCAGAAACATGCATTTTCAAGAAGAGGTCAGCAATGACGGGCCTGTATTTATCCTAGTACATCTTTCTATTTTGTAGGAAAATGCTTTGCAGAGTTGGCTGAAACGGACTGCTGTAAAGACAATTTAAATAGAGTGCACAAAACTGTTTAACTGCTAATTACATAGTAAAATATGTATGCATGTAAATATCAAAGTAATTTCAAGTTGTTTATAACTCTGAAATCTAGCTTGACAGGTGTCACAACTGCAGTAGTAGTGATAATGTAACATGTTTTGCATTCCTATCTAAGAAATTAAGGTTTTGGCCTGGTCCGGAAATAATTAACCCCTTCACGCCTAAGGGTAAAACAAATCTTCATGCCTAAGCACAATTATGCAACTTGACTTGTTAGTAAAATGGTACATATCACAACTACTTGGTGCATCCAGGTGGATTATACCGCATGTTTTTCAGTACAAATTGGGATTTCATTTGGTGGTAAATGGTAATGGATATCTCCTTTATTTATTTTATTATTAGTATTATTATTTTATTATCAAAGGAAAACTGGCCCAAAATAGTAAAATAAATATATATATAAAAAAAATTGACCTTTGATCCTGACCCAAACCCTAACCCTGGCACTGACCTAGATTAAACCTTGATCTAGGTATTTTTTGTATTTTATTTATGGTATTTTTTATTTTATTTTTTTATAAATGCTTAACCACAAAATATTGACAAGCAGCAAATCTGTCTTACAACTGATGTATGCTACAGAAAAATACCAACATTCCTTTAAAAATATTGCAGACTTTAATAAAAAATATAAACAGAGCAAACCTTGCCCTGATTTGAATTTGCCTTAGTAGCAAAGCCAGACATGCGTCTGCATTTTCCAATGCAGGCAAATACATTCCTTGAGAAAATGTATTGTTTCCAGGAATGCACATTGTGGTACTTTCTTAAGTCCTGAGTACTACTTTTATGCATTAACCTGTAATTTGCAGGACAGGTCAGTTGTATGGGATCTCAAAACATGCCTCCAGCGTGTGTTTATAGATACTGCATACATCTCCAAGCCTGTGAGTGGCACATGCAGGACAAAGCGATCAATTGACTTAAATGCTGGTCCCATGGGTGCTAATGGTTACCTTCCCTATGCTTCCCTGGTACTCTGTTTACCCTGGGAAGCAATGTGACATATCCAGTACTTCCCAGTATGGCTGAGCATTTGACCAACTACCCTTCTACCCAAGTTATCACGATCGTGATTGACTGTTGGCTGCTTGGGCACCCATTGCTGTCATAGGGGGCTAGTGAAAGAGTTCTCAGTTGCTATTTGGAGTAGGGGGACTTCTCACTGCCACTGGTGAATGGAGTTACAGGTTAGCATAAAACCTTGCATGGGCAACAGTTTAAGCGAACCCATTGCTTTGCCTTGCATGAGAAGGTTCTCTTTAAGTCCCTGTTCATACATCTGCATTTTTACTGCAGTTAAAAGATGGAGAAACTGCATGCTTTTTTCTGTGCCATTACAGACAACACTATTACTCGGTGGCAATGCTATCTGTGCATTTTTTGTCCAGAGCAGTGGTGGCTGGTGCTCTATCGGTCGTGGGGGTGGCAGACGAACCTGACCATGGCCCCCGCCCCCCCCTGCAGCCCACAACGCACACCATATACACCCTCCCCAGTCCCCGGCTCTGTTACCCTGTGCTGCTATTTCTGGATGGAGGGTGCTTCCCGGCTCAGTACTAAGCTCCGGCTGGAGGGAGACAACAGTCTATAGAGCGCGGACTGCCCCGCTCCCCCGATCTCAGGACCTGCTTCCTGATTGGCCTGGGAGGAGAATCAGTGTGACAATAGCAAATATTCATTTGCTATTGTCGCACAACTGGGTGGGCTCAGGGTGCAGTGCCCTGCACCCCGAGCCCACCCTTTTTTGAAGCCTATTAGAGCCTCTGGCTCAAGAAAAAAAAAAAAAAACCCTGTTGGAATCCATGCGTTCGGGCCGGACGCATGGATGGGGGGGCGGCGCCCCTGCGCCCTGCATTATGGACCGCCACTGGTCCAGAGCTCTTTCTTTTAAGCAGCAGAACTACATATAACATACGTGAAGAACACAATGCATGCCTTTTATTGGAAGTTCTTTCTCTCTGAAAAATTAAATACAGTAACATGCTTGAAAATCCCATAAAATATATGTGCAATTGTATGCATTTTGAAACAAGTAACATGGGATGTCTTGGTTTGATACAAGTGATGAAAAACCATCAACGTCAGAAAAAAACTGTTCCAAATTGTGAGTAATATGCTACAATTTAGATTCTCTTTCTTTTTCAGGAAAGCGTTGGCCTTTAAAAGCTAGGTTTAGTTTTGATGTGAAATAATTTTGACAACAACCTCTCCAAATGAGTTTGCAAAGAGAATGCGCAGCAAAAACATTTTGTTTTCATTTTAGCTGGTGAGGTGAAAATTTTGACCTCCTGCCTGATATCTGTGAAGGGACCTCTTCATGTGCTAGCCCTGCTGTGACCGCTAAGGGTCTGATTATAAGCTGAAATTTCTGCTTTTCTAACGTGTTCTCTTTATATTGCTAAGTAGAATCTTGAAGGAGGTCAGTGACATTATGAGGCCGGTGTCGGCATCTCCTTTAATGAAACATACAGAAAACACACACCAGAGAGGAACCAGGAGCATAGGGCCCACTAGCATCTCCATATTGAGATAACACACATTACATGCATTGCAGTGCCATTCATTTTGAATGACACCCCAACACATCAAGGTAACATGCATGCATTGCAGCATGCCACAACACACTATAGTGTGTTGCGTTTCAAATTTAGTGGTGGCCCTTTTTTTTTTTTTTTGGCAGCCCCCATCGAATTCAGAGGGCTGCCTCAATACAACACACGTTGACGTGCAACATAATGCACATTAACACACCACATAAATGTAACTATGCTCAACTTAAACAGCTGGACTAGAATAGGCTGGATCTATTGCGGTAAAAACCTAACGTGGGTCCAAATTATTCCGTAGTGCAATTATATCTTTTTTTTTTTTTTTTTTTATCAAAATGCATACTTTATATGTTTTTAAGTTTCATAAAAAATTATGAAACAAATTCAAAGTGGAGTTCTACTTTTTATATTTAATTTTGGCTGTCAGTTTTGATTAGATTTTACAAATAAAGCTTACAGTGATTAGAATGGATACAACATTTTGTAAAAAATATGTATTATGTGTATATTGAACTAATAGTAATACGTACTGTAAGTTAGGGATTTTAGATATTAGTTAGATATTTAGTTGAAATCTTTCAGGATTTGAATGAATGAAGTACGGACTTGGCATAACTATAGCTACCATTGACATAGCAACAGGTTCCTTATTAAGAATCACAATTCATTATGCTCTGAATGATTTGTCGTGGGTTTAAAATGTTTGGCTGTAACTTCTGTTGTACATGACCAGCTTACTAAGTGCTGTTTGCTGTCAAGGAAAACATTTTTCAAACCAACCAAGATTTGGGAATTATTGATGATTTTCTGTGTTCTCTTTGTGTTTCAGACCATATTTAACCCCCAGAGCATTTTAAGAAGTACGGAATATTAATTATATGTGATACTATGACAGTTAACCTAGATGCATATTCAATGTTGCTATGTAACCCTTCCATTGCATGTTTTCCTAAGAATTCCTGTTTTTGCTAACAGATAGCCTGGAAGAGCAGGACTTTGCTGCTGTCAGCTTCAGTGACTCACAGAAAGGTGACTTTTATTTTTTATTATACCTATTGTTTAATTTAAAACTCATCAAAACTGTAAAAACACATGGTTGTTGTATCTCATTATACAAAAATAATTTGTTTATTGGTAATTAGCTTTTATGATTGCTTGCTTATGGTTGTCAGAAGCAAAATGTGTTCATGTTTTGTCAATGTTTTCAAAAAGTTAACATCTGAAGACCCATTTACACCATACGGGACAGGGCGGGATCGAGGGTTGCATTGGGCATAGACATTGGACATTTTGCCTTATGTCCTGTTAGTTCAGTTCACATCAATGCACTGAGTGGGTGTGCGCTGAAAAAGGTAGGACATATTGTCGACAATGAACGACAATAAATCCCAAGGCTAACACAAAAGCCAACCAGGTAACAGGAGCTTCACACAGGACAAGCTGAAACCCAACCTGAACGATACCCCTTTAAGAGGGATTAGACCCTCTTAACAGCAGCCTGCAAAAAGCTTGTGGCCAAAAAAGGCACCCGCAGAGGCCAACCCATCCACTTCGTAGAACTTGTGAAAAAATGCGCCACGAACGCCTGAAGACAGAAGGCCCAAGACGCACTAGGCGCCCGAGAAGAATGCGCCGTAACAGGGAAAGCAGGAACACGATTCCTGACAGAACAGCCCAGAGCCATTATCTGTCTGATCCATCCAGAAGAACGTTGCAAAAGAAGCAGACAGCCCCTTTCTTGGCCTGTCCGTGAGTACAGAGAGCTTGACCTCCAAAAGACTCAGTGGCTGGCAAATACAACCGAATCCCCCAAACCACATCCCAGGCAGATAAGGCAAATTCCTTGGGATGTGTTGCCAGGGACACAAGAAAGGAAACACAATGTCCTTGTTCAAATGGAAACCCAGGGACGGAACTATAGAAAAAGGGCAAAGCACCGCCTAAACCTGGGTAAGGTGAAGGAGAAGATAACGCCACCCTTTTCGACACCCTATGAGCAGAGGTGAAAGCCACCAAGAGGCCACCTTCCGAGACAGAGTAAGCAGTGGAATCTCCCGATATTTTGAGAGAGGGAGAGAGCGGCTCCTGGAGAACCGAATCCCCAAATTCAGATCCCATGGCGGTAGAGAAAAAACGCACCGGTGGCAACAGACGTCTAACCCCTTGAATAAAGGTATGCACCAGGGAGCGCGAGACCAGGGGATGCTGAAGACGACCACCCAGGCTGACACCTGGCCCTCGATGGTACTCGAGGCGCATTCCTGCTAAACCCCCTGTAAATGGGTGTCGGAATTGGAGCCACCTAGAAAGAACAAGGATGAATGCCCGGTGATTCACACCAGCATATATGCGCTCTCCACACCCGGAGGTTAAAACCTCCTAGAAGATGGACTCCCTAGCCATCAACAGTGTCGGAACTGCCGCACCTGGCTCAACATAGCCAGGCCGTTAAACCCAGTGACTCTAAGGCAGTATAGAAGAATGGCCCTGGGACCATAGATCCTTCTTGAGAGGCAGTCGACAAGGAACGCTGGCGACAAGGCGCACCCGGTCGGCATACCCAGACCGACTGGACCCATCCGGGGATAATAGAATGACCGGAACCCCCACAGCCGTGATCCTGCATAAAAGGTCCCCACGATGAAGGGGTGCTACCGCCGTGCTAACGGACTCCATCCTGACCTTCTGTACCCACACAAGGCAGGTCAGGGCCTTAAACTGTTCCCAACACGGGAACCGTAATGACCACATTCTGCAGCAACGGAGCGTGCACATCCCCCCCCCACGGAGAACAGCAAGCGGTCCGGCAGTAGACACCCATTGGCAGTATTGACATCCAGGGTAGCCCCCAAAATACCTGTCTAAGCACCACTGAGGAGACTTTAGAAGCTCAGCAATCAGGGGAACTACGGCCAAGAGGCGTAGCTGACATACCTGCAGTGCCTAGACCATAGGTCCCGCAATGCAGCAAAGGCAGAGGAATTCCCAAATGGGTACCTCACAGCAAGCATTTTTTTTTTTTTTTTTTTTATTTATTTTTTTTTTAGAAACACAAATGCACTTTAGACCCTCCCAGTCTTCAAGGACAATATTGTCAAGATAAGAGGGAAAAGGGAACGCTTTCGCCGCGAAAGACGGCTTATGAGGTATCGGCTCTCCGCCGCAGCCACTGCTGCATCCTTGAAAGTTTCCTGCACAGATGTAATAAGTGCGATAACCAGCGCTTTTTGGTGCCCTACTGCAATCATCCTCACTCCCTGACAAGATAGGGAGCATGGTCACCAACCCGCAAGGTGGACCATGTCCTCAGAGCCAGATAGGAGACAGAGGGGGGAAATACCCCCCCCGCCCGATGTCCTCCATATGGGATGTCGACCGAGGCCCCTCACAGGCGGCACAGATCAACGCCCCTTTACAGGGGGCACAAAACAGAGCCCCTAACGGGGCGAATACCGGGGCCCCTCACAGGGGACAAATGCTGGGGCCCCTCACAGTGGGCGCAGACCGGGGGCCCCTCACAGTGGGCGCAGACCGGGGGCCCCTCACAGTGGGCGCAGACCGGGGGCCCCACACAGGGGGCGCAGACCGGGCCCCTCACAGGGTGCACAGACCGGGTCCCCTCACAGGGGGCACATACCCGGGCCCTTTACAGGGGCGCCGATCCAGGAGGCCACAGAAGCAGTGTCCCAATAGTGCAAAAGCCGCAGGCTAAATTTTGGGCGCCTGCCGCAAGCGCGCGGCCCATGGTGGGACGGGCAGCCGGTCGGTAGGCCGCAAGGCTTCGGCCCAAAATCCCGGACCTCCAGCCAGTAGGCCGCAAAACCATGGCCTAAATTTTCGGCCGCTGGCTGCAAGTGCGGTAGGCCGCATATCCGCGGCCTAAATTTTCGGCCACCGGCCGTGAGAGCAGCCCCCCGCCTGGTAGGCCGCAAGGGCGCGGCCTAAATTACGGCAGCCACCACCTCCTAGGCCCAACTCCAGCCGGGAGCCTGGGCCTCACCCGGGATGGGAGGAGGGGAGGAGGAGAAGGAAGGGTGGAGGAGTGCCCCGGAGGGACGGACCACCCCAGGGAGTACCTGGGGCCCACACCACTCCGGGGAAAGAGAGACCCCTTACTTACCTCTCCAACGAAAAGCGCGGGTAACGCTCCCAGACAGATCCTCCATGGCTGTCGGCCATGAGGAACGTGACACAGGCCAAGACCCGGTCATATGCGACCTCACGACCTGTCCAGTGGGGCTATGTTGCGGCCGACCTAGCGCGTAGCTGTGGTCTGCACGCGCTCGCTGGCCGGACTGGAGTGACCACTGGATCAAGCGTCCAGCCCGTCGCCCAGCCCGGCAGTTGATTGTAGATCTCACCGGAAAAAATCCAGGAAAAAGAAAATAACAAACAACAAAAAAATTCCCAGGACTAGAGATCCCAGCAGGGAACCAGGTCCTTACTCCTGACTAGGCAGAAAAAAATGAATACCTAGAGCAGGGAGGGGGTTATATACTGACGGAGGACACCCCATGGGCGTAGCCAGGGGTTGTTTTATTGTTCTGCCTAGTCCTATTCCTGCGGAGATGATATAACCCTACCGTTCTGAATAAAGGCTGTGTCTGTCAATGAACGAATGAGAAACTCGCCAGGAGCTTTTTGCAAGGCACTTCGGCTGACCAATTTTTCAACCATAGTATTCTACGCATATGTACCAGCCCAAGTGTAAGGCGCGAGGCCTGAAGAATAGAATCTCTCATAGCGTCTATTGCAAAACATAAGGCACCTAGCTCGGCTAAATCCTGGGCCTGCTGATCAGGGATAACCTTAAGCACCTGGTCTTTCAAGGATTGACATACACTAATTGCTGCCACTGCAGGTTGAGTCGCTGAACCTGCCAGAGAAAATGCGTTTTTTAACAGGAATTCCAATTTTTTTATCCGTTGGATCCCTAAGCATTTGAGCATTGTCTATCAGACAAGTCAAACTTTTATTCACAGAGGATATAGCAGCATCAATTGCTGGTATCTCCCACTTTTTAGTGAATTTTTCCTCCACAGGATAAAGTGTTGAAAACTTTTTGGGAGGAAAAAAATGCTTATCTGGGTGATCCCACTCAGAATACATAAGCTGTTCCAGCAATGAACGGACAGGAAAGGCATGCACAGCTTGAGGAGGCTTTAGCGAACCCAAACAAGTAGTGGGCTTATCAACCGACTCAGTTAAAGGTAGCATAAAAGTGGAGAGGACCAACTCAGTAAGAGATTACACCATCAATCTCTCAGATTGTGAAGCTGAAGGAAGTCCTTCCGCACTTGACCCCTCAGAAGGGGAGTCATCAGCCTCTTCACGGTCCCCTGAGGGAAATTAATCTTCTCCCGCCCCCAGTTCCTCTGTTTGAGAGTCCCGGGTAGTGGAATGGGACCTGTCGTGTTTTGTCCCATTCTGGAAAGATGCGATTTAAAGCCGCTAACCTTTCCTCCAATCCTGTCATAGCTGAGGAAAAAACCTCTTCAGTAATATAGACGGGCTGCAGTGTTGGAAACAGTTGCAACATTTGACGGTCCCGATGGCTCACTCTGACCAACCATCTCAGATCTCTCAGGGGAGAATGCCATTGTAGAGATGAGACTAAGCTTCTTAGAGCTTGAGGGAGACACTTTTTTGAGCCCTTTTTGGGGTGTTTCTACCTCCTTTTCTGACCATAGCCCAATGCAAAAATGCAGAGGTACTACCAGAAGAAATTGCACCCACTGCTTGAGCAAATAGTCCAGCAACTGCCGCTGCTATTAATGCTCAGCCTGATGCTTCAGTAAATGTGCCAAGGGAATGCCTGTGTCACCATTTACATGCCCCCTTCTGCACTTGTGTCCCTCCGTCATCCTTCAAAATGGAGCTTTTAAATGCACTCCCACGCTGGACGTTGCCGCACGCTAATGCCGCACCAAGCCACGCCCCCTCCGTCTTCCCACCGCATCCCCCTCTTTTCAAAAGAGCATTTTCCCGTGCGAGCCTCCGATCTGACGGGATCGGTGTGTGTGTGTGAGCGGCGAGGAGGAGAGCTGGTGACAAACCGCCATGCAGAGGAGGTGGAGAACTGAGCGGCATCCACGGATCATTCTGGCCTCCCCCTATCTATCCAGGGAGAAAAGGAGAGCTTCTGCCCAGGTGAGGGGTGTTTTTAGGAAAAAATCCCCCCCCCCCCCCAACATCTTACCAGAGGCCTGTGACTGCTAGCCGGAGGGAAGTCTGCAGCTTCTGCTGACACAGAGCGGTCTAAGGTAAGCATGAACAAGGTACGCGCTCTATACAGCCCCCAGTGGTGACTTTAGGCATGACAGCATTTACTTTTAAAGTAGACAAACCATAAGAAAATTAAAAATTGCTTAGGGATCTGCACTTACCTTATCGTGCCGCAGGGATTCTGTGGTAAAACCAACATACCCAATCTTCACCCCTCACGGTGGGCTCCGTTAAAAAACCTTCAGGGACCGGGGTCCCTTTTTACCGGGGGATCCACACCCCTGGACCTGTAAAGCACCCCGCCAGGAAACTTTATGGCTAAAAAAACCAAAGCAGTGGATCCCGGGGTCCAGCTCTCTAAAAAGAGAAGCATTACGGGCTAAACCTCGTTTCTTCTGCCACAAGACCCAGGTACCATTCAATTCGACCTGAAAAGACACTTTGAATGCATCCAGTGCAAAGCTTGCCCCAGCAAAGGAATATTCCAGTGGAGCTCAGCATAGCACATCTTTACTCGTGACCAACACCTAAGACACTGGCAAAAAAACTGAGGTACTCCAAGTAGTGGGAGGGGTTATATAGAGAGTGAACTTCCTGTCTTAGGGTGTTCCAGTGTCCATCACCTAAAGGTGGCCTATAACCCACATAGTAACTACTATGGCTCTGTGTCCCGTGATGTACGATAAAGAAACAAAAGATGAACCTCAAAGCGGACCTTCACCTTTTAAGGGCTTTTTAATTTTTTTTTCACCTAGGCGAGAATGACGTTGCAAACACCTGCGCAGATGCGCTAACTTTTGAGCACATCTGTGAATTTGCGGTTTTCCAGGTGCAAACATGCCATAGTGAAGGAGGTCCAGGACCTCTTTTCCTGTGAATGCGTGAGCACAGCTCAGCACAGATGCATCGCAGGGCTCTTCCAAGTCCTGATGGCAGGGCAGAGACTTTTGGCACATACATCGAACTATTGAATAGGGCCTGAAGTTCCTCTTTAAGCTGGCCATTGATAACTTGGATTTTGACTGATTTAGCAGGAATCAGACAAAATTCAGACTGTGGGTGGCCCTGTCAGCACCACCCAGTTCAACAAAAGTTGATTTAAAAATCCACTGAACCAAGCAGAAAACACTATAAAATGTAGTCGCCCTTCAGGTATTCAGGTAGGCGCGAATGCTGTAGCTGCCTTAATACATTAGCTGGCAGTGGAGATTCCTCCATTCTCGCTGGTTACCGATTGAGATTGGTGCAAGACCCTCTTGCTACATTATTATTAACTTCTCAGACTGGCTTTAGATAACATAGCAGGGTACTAGCTTAGTCAATGTTTTATGTATTTAAGAGACACTGACAAAATGTATTAAAAACTACTAATTATTGTTGTTTTCTGATGATTTTTATTTCTACTAGTTTGTTATGGTTCTAGCATTGCACTGTGTTATTGATTTGATGTGATTCACCATAATTTCTCCTGCCTCCAATTATTAAGAATGAATATCACATGCACCATTATTTGTGTATTGTTTAATTGCCTGTTTTAAGTAGACGTTGACTGGACTGCACGTGAATAAAGTATTATGTTTGGCTGACACTGCATAGAAAGTAACCTGTAGTGACATTTTGACTTGTCATTCTGGGAAGCCTGTAATGCTGGGGATAGTGTGACTTACAAAACACTGTGGACTCTTCTCTCTACCTCACTCCACAAACTTCTCAGAGGCACACAGGCTGTCTCTAGCTGGTTTCATGCAGGATTTTGTCTTGACTTGCAGATAACGAAATGCTGGGGAAAGATGAGCACCGTGATGCCCAAACTCTGGGAACCGGTAAAGCTATTGCAGTGCTTACATCAGGAGGAGATGCACAAGGTAATCTGTTTTTCTTATCTCATGTATAGCTTTGAGCTGTCTGCTATTGTCTACCAAACAATTTATAATTAATGAAAATTGACCAGACATTTTAGACACCGAAAGAGAAAAAAAGACTAAAAACGACAACTTGCCCAGGAAGAAATGAGTATGCTCATGGTCAGTCCTTAGATCTTTTTAGCTCTTTGGGATTCTGGACCTCTGACGCTTTTCTCTATCACTCGTCACTGCTGGCCATCTTTGGTCATGCTGTCTTGAATTTTCTTCAGTCACAGTGTCAGACTAACTATGCAACCTACCAAAAAGATTCTTTAATGACATACCATTTATGTTGAGTTATGTTATTTTTGTCATTTTATCAGATATAAGGATGCTTAGTTAACATTCATAAATGTTTTGATGCCTACAATCATTATTTTTTCACATTAGCTATTTAAAGTGTATCTAAAACCAACTTTTTTCAGTTTCAGATAGAGGAGAAGTATAGAAATTGATGGGAGATACAACATTTTACAGCTGTCACCATAACAGGAACAGGGGGGAAAAAATCCCCTGTGTTTGATGCCTCAGAAAGGGATTTCCCTTAACTTTGGAGATATTTTCTCTCACTTCCTGTTGTGTCTCCAGGGCAGGAAGTGAAGAGGAGAAATCTCCCCAATAGGACACAAACAGCAACAATAAATAAATTAAAATGCGGTTTTTAACATCAGGTATACAATACTTTAAATTGGGACTAACAAAACAAGTAAAGCCTGCTGATTCACCTAAGACCCCTTCCCGCATGAGAAATCACTGCAGCAAACTTAAAGAAAAAAAACAAAAAACCCTGTGGATAAAAAAAAAAGTTGGTTAATATACTTGCCTTTCATACTGCCTTTCATACTGTAAGGAATGATAGCACCACCCCGATAAGATCATGAGGAATGCTGAGTAGCACAAATCTTGTGAAATGATGCTGCAGCACAATGCAGTAGACCATTCTAACAATATTTGGGCTGTTTGGGGGATCTCGCCGGAAGGATATTGATTTACTTGCTGGTTGCAGATATTACCTAACTTTCTTGCTCAAATGTGTTGTATCTTTTATTTTTTTTTATTTTTTGGGGGGCAGCATTTTGCAGCTTAAACAACTGCAAGTCTTTACTTGTTGTAAACTGATATCTTAGTCCTACCTGAAAAGATTAAATGAACCATTATCGAATCTGTCAGTCACAAGCAAGGAAATTTTTAGGAGAGAAAAAAACGGTTCTATAATTGACTTTTACATACAGAACGCTGGCCATAGTGATAGTTTAACTTTGATGTGAAGGTGAATTTTAGCTGATCATTGCAATAAAGCCTTTAGTAAGTTAAAAACATTTTAAATAAAAGAAAAAAAAAAAGCATATAAATGAAAGTAACATTTTGTGCTATGAATTCACCCTTAAGGGCGTAAAGAGAAAATGAGGGCGCAGTGCAGTCATGTCTAGGTGCCATTCAGTACAATGTTGGCCATACACTTGTTGACTATTCAAATGAACGTTCGAATGAATATTCTCATCAATACATTTGATTGCATGACAAATGTCATTTGAAGGTGCTTCAAGAAACATTTGCTTTTAACATTTGAACTTTACTGAATGAAAACCACACTCACTGTTAAAAATTCATTTGTTTGAACCCCCCCCCCCCTGATATATACGCAAAGATTTTTCTACTTGTTTTTTTTGCAAATGCCTCAGAAAAAAAGGGGAGTGGCATTTTGTCTATCTAGATGGCTTTTGTTTATTGAAGCTAAAGTTCTCAGAGATAAGGAGGAGCACTATCTTTTGGTGAAGGGACATCTGGGAGAGAACTTGGTGACTTTCTTGGTTTATTATGCTCCTAATACAAACCAAGTAGAATTTTTTTCAATTTTTTGCTACAGTCCTTAGCACCTGACTTTGAGGGGGATGTCATATTAGCAGGGGATTCTAACCTAGCCTTAGGGTACGTATTCGATAAATCGCATGCTGTTACTCTTCGATCCCCCACTAAACAAAGTCGTAAATTTGCTCAATTGCTATATCACTAGGATCTTGTTGATGCTTGGTGAGAGGCTAATCCCACCTTGAGAGATTGCTCCCATTTTTTTAGAGCTCATAATCTTTATTCTCGAATTGACCTTGTATTCTCTCGGGACTCCTACCTAAATTATGCTCTGCTAAAATAATCTCTTCTCCCTGGTCAGACCCTGATCCAGTAATGTTGCTGTTTTCTGATCTGACAACCAGGATGGCCAAATCACATTGGCGTCTAAACAAATCCCTCCTCAGTAATGAATCTTACTGTCTGGATATTACTACTCACTTGAAAGCTTATTTTGAAGTTAATAAAGCGGAAGACACTGCCATTGCAATTACTTGGGCTGCGCACAAGGCTTCTGTTAGAGGGTTTTTTATCCAGTTTTCCTGCAGACTTAAAAAAGCATGTGATGAGTTGATATCTGCCACAAATAAGGAATAAGAAGCTCTAGCCACCCAACATAAAAACTCTCCATTCTCCAATTTGTTAACCAAACTTGAACAAGCCCACTTGGAACTTAACATTTGTCTTGCCACAAAAACAGAAAAGCAATTACGGTGGACAAATCATACGCTTTTCACTTGTCGTGATCGACCGGGATCTCTATTGGCGCATAAACTCACCCCTAGAGACTCTCATTTGGCTCAACCCAAAATTAGACTTTCGGTGGGGCATATATCTCAGGATCCCCCAAAAATTCTTCAAGAATCACAATTTTTATGCTGATCTATATGTTCAACCCTGAGATGCTGCCCCTTCATCTAGATTTCCTGCGTTATCTTCCTCTCCTATCTATTGAGGAAGCTCATAGGGAGCTCATGGACCAGCCTTTTACTTGTGAGGAGATTCATGATGCCATTAAGATGCTATCGTTGCATAAGTCACCAGGCCCTGATGGTCTTCCTATTAATTATTCTAAAAAGTTTTCTGAACAGCTGGTCCCATATATGGCTCTTTGTTTTAACTCTTTATGGGACGGTGAAGTGGTTCCTCTGGACGAAACTAAGGCCTATATAAGTGTTATTCCTAAACCTAATAGAGATTCTACTGACATTCTTAGTTACTGCCCAATTTTTTAATTAACTGTGATTTAAAAACTATTACAAAACTTTTGGCCTTAAGTCTTAATACTTTTTTGGCACAGTATATTCATAAAGATCAGTCAGGATTTATTACTGGATGCCAAACATTAGATCAGATTTGTAGGTCCCTAACACTGATCTCAGTGGTACGTGCAAATTGGAATGCTCTTCTTACTCGGGAACCTAGACTTTTCTCGTTGGATCTCCATAAGGCTTTTGATAGCTTAAATTGGTATTACCTATTGACCACCTTGGAGACCTTTGGGTTCAACTCTACATTTCTCTCTTTATTAAAAACTTTATATGGCACTCCCTTGGGTTTCATAAGAGGTTATAAATCATCATTTCCTATTCGACGCAGTAAGAGACAGGGCTGCCCCCTTCCTCCTTTACTTTTTGCATTAGCAATTGAGCCCCTAGCTATAGCGATTCGTTCCCACCCCAACATTCATGGTGTCTGCTGTGCAGAACAAGAACATAAATGCGCCTAATTTGCCGATGATGTCCTTATGTATATTTGTATATTACTAATCCTCAAGTCACTTTGCCTAATTTACTATCTCTACTTCTCAACTTTCTGGCCTTTCCCTGAACTCTCAAATAACAGCTCTTGCCCTCAATGGCAGAGGCCCTTCGGGATACTTATAATTTTCAGTGGGTGCAACACTCCCTTCCATATTTAGGGATTCAGTTAACATCCTCTATTGAAACTCTTTATAGGGCCAATTATCCCCCACTTTTCAAAAGACTTCGAGAAGACCTTAGTCATTGGGTGAATTATTCTTATGCCCTGTACACACGGTCGGACTTTCCGACAGAAAATGTGCGATCGGAGCTTGTTGTCGGAAATTCCAACCGTGTGTAGGTTCCATCAGAATTTCCGACACACAAACTTTGAGAGCTGGATCTAAAATTTTCGGACAACAAAATCTGTCCGCGTAAATTCCGAACGTGTGTAGACAATTCCGATGCACAAAGTGCCACGCATGCTCAGAATCAAGCAGAAGAGCAGCACTGGCTATTGAACTTCATTTTTTTCCGCTCATCGTACGTGTTGTACGTCACCGCGTTCTTGACGTTCGGAATTTCTGACCAACTTTGTGTGACCGTGTGTATGCAAGACAAGTTTGAGCCAACATCCATCGGAAAAAATCCGATGGATTTTGTTGTCGGAATGTCCGATCGTGTGTACAGGGTATTAGAATTGATTCTGCCAAACCAAGCTAATCAAATTTACGTTTTTACACCGGATACTTTACTACTTGGGAATATAACCAATAGTAGTCTCGAGAGGCAACCTGCAGTGTCTGCAAGCTGAGGTTCTCTATTTTATATGGGGTAACAGAAAACCTTGAACGAATAAACTGATGGTCTTCCCAATCTACAAGCCTATTTTCAAGCTGCTCAAATTGTCCAACTCGCTTATACTACTACTAAAGGATCTACACCTCTTTGGGTCTCTATTGAGACATTCTGCTGTTGTCCCTTTGCCAAGGGATCGCTACTGTGGCTTCCTAGCTATTTTACACCCTTCTATATTATGTCCCGCCTTATCACAATCATTAGCCATCTGGAACAGAGTGCGTCACCGCAAATCTCTATCATCCCCGCATACACCGTTAGAAACTCTGGGTTGTATAAAATAGGGTCTACCTGGGCTGGCACCTGGATTGTTCCAGTGGTAGCTCGACAAAGGGTTGTTTATCTTAACGGGGACCAAGTATATTCTTTACAATACTTTAAAGATACGCTGCAGATGCCCCTAGTGAAATTTTTAGATATAACCAAATTGCATGTTTTGTCAGATCTAAACTTAATCTATTAGTTGGGCCCCTTACACTCACAACTTTTGAACTATCTTGCCAAGCAAGGGGCCTTTTGAAGGGATGGGTATCTGCGTGGATATGCCTTCCTCACTGAACCAAATTCAAAGCTTCCTTATATAAATCACTGGGAAGGGGATCTGAATCTTACCTTTTGATTTGCCTGAGTGGCAAAATGTTTCTTATGCTTTATCTAAAGTTTCCATTAATGCAATGCTAATTATAAAACACTTCTACCCTAGTACTTGGTTCCTACCTGGGTGGCTAAAATACATCCATCTACATTATCAGATCTTTTTCAATAAAAAATATTGAAATATAAAAATTCCCTTGTTTGAGAAAAATTTCCCATTCCCTATCCTTCAATTTTCTCACCACATCGGTTGAAAACAAATGTCAAATTGACCCGCTAGTTTAGAAAATTGAACAAACATTCTAAAAACAAAATTCTACTCCTGTATGGCCAGCTTTAAGCTAATCGGATTTTGGTAGTTTTCCAATATAATTGACCCTTGTTAGACAGGATCATCTGCTGTTGTAGAAATACATGTCTCATACATTGTTACACAGATAACTGCTTTTCAGACATAGGAAAATCACAAGAGGAATACATGAACAGCCATGGCCATATAGTCATTACTTGCCACGTACTTTCTAATAAAGTTGTATTTTATAAAGAGCTTGAGACCTACTTGTGATCTTTGCTCTATGAAAATCTCAATATCTGAAGACAATTGTCATTTGCCTAGAGGCCTTCACAGGGATATTATTAGAAGTTGTTTATCTGATCTCAATGTTCTAACATATATCACATACACTTACACAGTGACACAAACATACACACACTAAAGCCAGTTTGAGCGGAAGTTAAAGCGGAACTAAAGCTTCCTATCCTTCTCATCAAAGGAAGCTTCCATCTTAGGCCCCTTTAATATGGGCGGATATAATTGTGCTTTTTTTTTTTTTTTTTTTTTTTTTACTTTTTTTTATAATTGTGCTTTTAGCTGCGGACAGATGAGGTTATCTACCGCAACTAAACGCACACAATGATTTCCTATGGCCCCATTCACACACTGCGTTTAGCGACTGTTTTGTTACATGCGGTTTTGTGCAGATAGAAAAAATAAAGTTGACTGCGTCCAGGAACAATTTAGCGCAGCTATCTGCACGTAACTGCAGGTAATCGCAGTGTACTATTTCTCCTGCAGATAGCAGCGGCAACAAGGAAAGAAAAACAGGAAGCACATCAGAAATGGCAAGAATGTTCCAACGCAGCTAAACGCAGCCGCATATAAATGCACGTAAACACAGCAAACGCAATGTACAACTGCAAGTGAACGCTGTGCCAGGGTTCTCTGAATTTTTAAAAAAACAAAACATGCTTTTAACCGGCAGAACTGCCGCCCGTGTGAAAGGGGCCTTAGCCTCTGATCTGCAACTGCCATGGTGGTGCATTTGTGATCAGTTATGGCACCAACCATTTGATGATTTGACAGTTTGGTTATGAGCACAAGCAAATGTAACTGTTTTTTGAAACCGTTAAATCGATGGGTTTAGTTCTACTTTAACCCAACAATATGGGGGTTTTTTTTGTTTTTTTATGTCCGTTGTAGGAGACAGATGGCTTTTTTGAAGAGCTTATAATACTTTGTATTGTCAAAACACCTCAGGCAGAATTTTTTTTTTTTTTTACATTTTTTATTGTTACTAGATATCAGATGGTACAAATCATGACAGAAACAACCATCCCAGATTTGGTCCATAAAAAGGTGTACAAAAGGACCACAGGGTATCCACAGACCCCCCAGTCCCACTGCCCAACCATCAGTCCGTATTCCCTCCATGCCTACATCCCTTGTTCACCTACTGTAAACCTCGGATTCATCTGTCAGAATTTCCGTAGAATCTATCCAGTGGAACCAGACCTTCCTACATTTTTTGGGGACCCACGAGCCTCATGTCATTCTGTAAAGCGCATTAACCATTTTATTTCCCCATAAATACATCTCCTAGCAATAAGTTTACGAACATAGAAAAAGAGAAGTCAGAGAAATAATTTTGTAGTCACATCCAACTCCTCGTCCTCAATAGCTCCCAATAGGCCTAAAAGGGGGTTACATATGTTTGGAAAGCCAAAAGTATTGACTGTAAACTCTGTCATCTGGGACCAGAAAGGACGCACTTTGAAACACTCCCACACCATGTAAAAGAAGGTTTCCTCACCCAATTGACATTTATGACACTGTGCCTCTTATGCCGCGTACACACGAGCGGACTTCATGGCAGACTTGGTCCGGAGGACCAGAGTCCATCGGATAATTCGATCGTGTGTAGGCTCCAGCGGACTTTGTTTTCCCAAAAGTTCAACGGACCTAGAAATAAACATGTTTCAAATCTTTCCGACGGACTCGAGTCCGGTCAAAAAATCCACTCGTCTGTATGCTAGTCCGACAGGCAAAAACCGACGCTAGGGCAGCTATTGGCTACTGACTATCAACTTCTTTGTTTTAGTCCGGTCGTACGTCATCACGTACGAATCCATCAGACTTTGGTTGATAGTGTGTAGGAAAGTCCATCGGAAAGTCCGTCAAAGTCCGCCCGAGTGTACACGGCATTATGCATACGGAATAGACATGCAGGTCTGATGTATGTATCTCAATTGAATCATCCTATCAGTGGAGGCAATAACTGTGGGTAGATACATGGTAAGCACCATACTCCATTGTTCATCTGACCGCTCCAGTGCAATGGTAGGCCAACAAGCCCTAGCCCTCTCAACCAGATCAGAATTACCAGGATCCAGAACCATATATTACCTAGAGACCATTTTAACATGATCTGGATTCATGGTCTTTAACAAAGCAGCTTCCAGTTTTGAGTTTTATAGCTGTACACCCCCCCCCCCCTCCAAAACTGAGCTATCGCAGGGTGGCATAGCTGTATATATTTAAAATGCCAGGTTCTCAAAAGCCCTACATACGTGTTCAAGGGAACTAAACTGTCCTTTTAAGTATAACTGATGAGCATAGTTTATCCCATAATGGGCTCATAAAGCCCCTCCTTCCAATTAATAAAGCTCTCCCAAAAGAATGAGTGACTTTGATCAATTACCAATGGATGCATTCTAGAAGTAGCAGTATAGTGACAGATTGCATAAGATAATCCCATATCTATGGGATTTATGCTGAGTGCCTTCATTTCTTAATATACAGTACATAGAACATGCACCATGATGATTTCTGGGCAGCGAATCATGCTAAGTTCTTGCTTTCCAAACTGATAGGAAGGTTCAAGACATTGTTTTGTCTAGTGCTGTATTTCATGGCAGCTGTTATCTGGGATCACCAGTGCTCTGTCCTTGAACAGATAATGTTTCCCTGCAGGCTAGTAATAGAATAAGAAAGTGACCTACACATTTTCACTATCACTAAATAGGTGCATAAAATAGAAATATATTTCAGTTTTTATGTAATTATATGATTAAAATAGATGAGAAATTTAAGCAGGTCATCTTGTAGTAATTCAGATTCTCTCATCACTTCTGGGGTAGGAGCTTTGATAAAGGGGAGTTGTCAGATTAAATTGGTTGCTAAATGTCTACATGCACGTATATATCTTCATTAGTTACTGTTTTGTTTTTTTCTGGTCTGTCTGTGTTTCACTCAGAAAAAAGGGAAAAAAAATTAAAGCAAATGGAAAACTAAGTTTGTTTATTAACATTCATCATATATAGCGAGTTACATAGCTTCCTTTTCTTTTTGGATGTACTTTTTTAGGATACATTTTTATTAAAGTTGGTGTAGTCTAGTGGTTTGCAGTAGTATCCATTGCACTCCTTACAGGCTCGCCCACATGTAGGGTGCTGACGTGAGTTGGTGGATGGCACCACAATAAGGGGCGTATTTGCCTCGAGGCAAACAAGACGTTTGCCTGGGGTGGCATTTTTTAGAGGGGCAGCGCCTGCACCGGGGTGTGCCAGGGTGATATTTATTGGAGCTGGCAGTCGGCTCTCTTGTAATAGCAATCTGAGCGGCTTACTAGCTGCTCGATTGTTATTACAAGTAGCGGGAGGAGACATTCCTCCTTCCTGCTGCCTTCCACGCCTCTCCCACCCCCCCGGGAGACCTGAGCAACCAGCCGGGATCAGCTTTGCTCGGCTGTTCGTAACAGTAAACTGGAAATGATTACATGAAATCACGTCCTGAACCATCTGCGCCAGTTTTGAGAAATCAAAAGCATTCAAAAACACCGATCTTGGTGTTTTGAATGCTTTTAAATGCGGAGCTCAGACCCCGGATCTCTCTATAAAGAGTACCTATCGCTGCCTATCACTGTCACAAGGATGTTTAAATAACATGTGACAGCAATAAAAGTGATAAAAAAAAAAATTAAAGCAACAGTGTAAAAATAAAAACTAAGTAAAAAAAAAAATTTAAAGTGCCCCCATCCTCCCATGCTCGCACGCAAAGTCAAACCTATGCGTCGGTCCCGCACGCACGTAAACCGCAATCGTCCCACACATGTAAGGTATCACTGCAAATGTCAGATCATGGGTAGTAATTCTAGCACTGGACCTCCTCTGTAAATCTAAAGTGGTATCCTGTAAAGGCTTTTAAAGAATCGCCTATGGATAGTAAACTTTACGCCGTTTTATCATCGTTGCATGGGTGTGCGCAATTTTAAAGCGGCTGGGATGGGTGCATACAATTTTTTTTTTTCTCATTCCTTTTGAATTAGTGTTTCCTATTGCATTTCACCAGAACCCGCTGAATCTTAACTGCACATCTATCAAATGTTATGATAAATAAAACACAGATTTAATTGTGTGGTTTACCAGTCTGTTATATATCTTTTGCTTAAAAACAAAACTTTTTTTTTCATTTTGGATAACTCCGATTTTTTTTTTTTTTTTTTCGCCATCTGTGTCCCATTTCGGAGATTTCCCTGCACTACTTTTGGTGATTTCAGGTGTGACTTGCATAAACATCTGTGCATGAAACCGCACAGATGTCTTCCCTTATGAGCCATATTTAGACCCCAACATAAAGAAAAGGCTATTGTCATTGTTGGTTTTATCAAAAGAGGGTTGTGGGTATTTTCAAAAAAATCATAAATATTTTTTTTTATTATTATTATTATTATGAGAAAATGTTAAAAAGAAAATGTTAAAAAAAAGTGTTTGGTGCCCTAGCAGTCTTGTGTGTTCTGATGCCTGTGGTGCATTTTGTTTGTTTCTGCTACATGAATGTTCTGGGGCCTTTTGGTATGCTTAGAGACATGTGAACCATGTTCCCATATAATACGATGCAGTATACCATGTTCAGCCAGATAAAATGACAAGTGCTGCATTAAAAGATTAATTATTATTAATCTGAACTTTTTAAACAAGTGATAAACTGTCCAAAACCTTTTGTTTGGCTTCTTGCTTTTGTTGGTCATTTAATAAAGCTATTTGGACACTAGCTGAAAGACACATGTCTTGTAAGCCAGTCCATAGAACCCACTGCTACAGACACAGATTCTATATTTGATACAAATAGAAAAAAAATACTTTTATCAAGAAGTCTCTTCTTTTTTCTGAAGAAGCTTTTCATTGGCCTGATACCTTCCCCACCAAAATACCAAGCCTAACACCACATTCAATAATTTCCACTTTTGACCCTACTGTCACAGAGGAAGCTGCTAAGCTTTTTCCTGACACCCACCTACCTATTGGACCCCATTTCCCGGCAACTACTTCACTCATACTTGCTGTATTTTACACTCTGTTATTCACATCTTCAATCTTTCAATCTATACTACCACTCCAAACCATGCATTGATCATCCCCATACTTAAAGAACCCTTGCTGGATGCCACCAGTCTGAAAAACCATAGACCTCTTTCCTTGCTCCTGGTTACCTCCAAATGTCTAGAATGCCTAGTCTACAATTGTCTTAACTGCTACCTCACTGACAACAACCTTCTCATCCCCTTTTAATCTGGCTTTCATTTGAAACACTCCACAGAAACTGCCCTCCTAAAACTTACTAACAACTTACTAACTGCTAAAACCAATGGCTACTATTCCATACTTGTACTATTAGAGCTTTCTGCTGCCTTTGACACTGTTAACTACCCACTCATTGCGAAAAAGCAAAAACTCCTACTCCCTTGGTCTCCTAGAATCTTAGCTGGTAATCCTCCTACTTATCTAGGTGCTCATTAAGTGCCATCTACAACTCTATCTCCTTCTCTCCTCTTGCTCCTTCTATGCAATTCCCCCAAGACTCTGTTGATATCTACACCTCCTCCCTTGATCCGTTGATAGACTCCAGCACCATATATATGTTGACAACACCCAAATCTACCTCTACTCCTCAGCTCACCTTTTTAGTCTCCTTTGCATCACTAACTAACACTAACTGATTGACATATTAATATAAATGTATCCGCTTCATTAAATGTAATCTTTCAAAAACTGAATTCCTAATATTTCCTCCTCCTGCTTCCCATCCAGACTTTTTTATAAAGTCTTCTCATGTCAAGGTGCTAGATGTAATCCTAGACTCTGACCTATCACAGTCCAATTTCATACCTCCCAACATTTTGAGATGGAAATGAGGGACACCTACTAACAAATGTATGAAGGCATAGGACACGGCCCCTGCCACACCCTCTTAAAGGAGAATTAACCAAAAAAAGGTTAAATCACCAAGGGCTTTTTTTACTACTACTATTCCTTTATATTGGCTTTCTAAAATTACAAATTCAGCCATTTAGAATTTGGATGAAAGGTTTAGCACTGGGAAACACTTTTTGAAAGATAAAAAGTGCATATTATATACAACTATAGATTAGACCAAAATGAGGGACAAATGAGGGGGAAAGAGGGACAGAGGGACATTGCTCCAGGGACAGTCCCTCAAAATAAGGGACAGTTGGGAGCTATGCAATTTGTACCGCTGTAACCTTTGTAAACATCTCCAAATATGCTCCTTTCAATGACACCACCAAGTTACTAACTCCCTGCCTTGTTATCTCTTGCTTTGACGATTGCAACTCTCTCCTGGTTGGCCTGCCATTGCACGGGTTATCCCCCCTTTAGTATATCATGAATGCTGCTGCCATACTTCTCCACCCCACAAGCCATTCAGTATCTTCCACCCCTCTCTGACAATCCCTCCACTGGCTTCCTCTCATCCAACAAATAAATTAAATTTACTAACAACCAAAAAGACATCCACAACTCTGCCTCAGGCTACATCACCATCAAAATATCATCCAAATTGTCCTCTTCTTATTCCAAGACCACCTGCTTTGTAGCTCCTCCTCATATACTTTCCTCCAGGATTTCCCTAGAGACTTTCTTATCCTCAAGAGCTCCCTATTCAGTTTTTTCTGTCTATCTCCTACTCTGTCTTCCTTTAGGCGATCTCTGAAAGCTTATCTTATTAGGGAAGTCTTTCCCACCACCCCCTAAAAACTGTACTTTTACTTTCTCCTTCAGCATCTCTCAGTTATTACCTTTTTATATCACTTGCTCCTCCCTTTTTAGAATATAAGCTCTCACAAGCAGGGCCCATCTGCCCCTCTTGTATTGAATTGTATTGTAACCAATGTCTCCCTTTTTATTTTGTAAAGCGCTACTCAAACTGATGGCACTATATATAACACATGTAATCATATTAATGAAGAGCAGATAATAGTATACACATGAAACACAAATCTTATTGATTACCAAAATGTAATAAGTTGTAGTAGTTAGTAGTTAGTGAGCTCTATAAATATGCACTTTATTTATTTTGGAAATTATAGAATTTAATTTTTATTATATTTCTCACCAGGAATGAATGCAGCTGTACGAGCAGTGGTGAGAGTGGGCATCTACACTGGTGCCAAAGTGTACTTTGTACATGAGGTGTGTATGCTAGTGTCGTGGGAACAGCGTGTATAGTTTTGTTTTTAATTATTTTTTAATAATGTTTGTAAACTGGAAGCTTCAAGGTACAGTTGTTCAAAAATTTTTCAGGGTTACCAAGGACTGGTCGATGGAGGTGACAACATTCGGGAAGCCACCTGGGAAAGTGTGTCAATGATGCTGCAGTTGGTAAGTTAGTGAATACTTGAAATTTCTGCAATGAAATGACAGGCAGGCTATTAAGAAATGTTTATATCCATATAAATACTAATATTTAAAGCAGTTATGTAGATATGTGGCTATGGAGGGAACAATACAAATGTATGTCATTCAATGTGACACCCGTTTAGCTGTTCGCACCTTTTTAACTGGTACAGTGATCCTGGTTTATGTAAACCAGGGCAAAAGTTGGATTGTTGACTTCTAGCTTTAAATTTAGTACTTTGTTCTTTTTATTGAAAAGTAAAACTTGAAGGCTTGTAGTACAGTAGTTAACAGCGGAAGTCCATCCATAAGGGGCCAGGGTTGACAACCGCCAGTAAATTTACTGACAGTTTGTAAAAATCTGTGATTTTTTTTATAACTGCCAGTAAATATCAGGTGCTTATAATTTCATGCTGTGTTGACTTTTTAAGTGCAAATCAAGCAAATTACTTTGTTATAGGTATTGTCAATGTTTCCATATCATGTTTATACTGTTCAAATATTCACTGTGTTAGTTTCAATAGGAGTTCTGTAATTTCTCAGGTTGCCAGTAAAAAAAAAATGTGCTCCGCCAGTAAATTTTCCATGTTTTGTCAGTAAAAAATGCTGCGGGAGGTTGGCAACCCTGTAAGGGGCATAGGGGCACCACCCCTCCTAATCTCGATGTGCCTGGCCCCTAATCTCAATGCAGGGCGCCGGACACATAGAGTTCTATGGGGAGGGGGTGTTGTGAAGCATGTGATTAGAGCCGGAGGCTCTAATTGGCTTCAAAAAGGGTGGGCTCGGGGAGCAGAGCACTGACTATTGGAGGTTACTAGGTTTTATTTTAGATTACACTGTAGTGGCATTTAGGATATTTTTCCAAACTGTTTTACTTTGCTCTTGGTCACTTCCCACAGCCTGTCCAAAGGAACATGACAGTCTGCTTTATAGAACTGCTCAAAGTGGGTTTAAGCGGGCTAGGGTCATGTGATAATGGTGACTAAGTTCCATGGTCTGTTTTGCTGTTAAAGTAAACCTTTCACAAACCTGGGCAATTGAAATGGAGCATATAATTTAAAAAAAAAGTTTTTGTGAAAACTTTGTCAAAATGACCAGCAGATCAAGAGATTTGTACAAACATATGACATTTTCTTCTATATGGAAAAATATTTAAAAATATATATATATAAATTACAAAGTCGTCTTCTTGAGTTAATTTGGTATATTACTTAAACACTTATAACAAACATTCAATGACAACAATAAAACTATTGTAATTATTGTAAATATGTGATTATTGGTAATATTGTAAAAATATTTGTGCATATTGTAAAAATGTAAATGCACCATGGATGGTTTTTAGTTAGAAAGTCAATTCTATTTTATTTGTCTGGTTTACATCTTCTGTATATGCTGCAGATTAATATGTTTTAAAAGTAAACTATAAGGACACATTCACACCACATATGCAAATGCATACATGTAGCTGCAACACAAGCACATATGTGCGAATGGAAGTTGAAGACAGCCTCTACTTGAAGTGCATGTAAAATGTTTTTTTTTCTAGCTTTAGACACCGTGGTGAAGGGTTACAACCCCTGATTGGGTTTTTTGCTGTCTGTATCTGAGTAAATTTACCACCTCTATTTTTCCTGGAGACCTTTGTCTTTGGAAAGGAATGAGATGGGAAACCTAAAATGTAGCTGTTATCACCAGAAGAGGTGTGAGAAAATCTTTCAATTGGGACACTTGTTTCAGAGATGGTTTTCTCAAAGGACATTTCCCCTCACTGTTTACTGTACAAGAAGTGAAGAAAGATCACCTTGGTGGGATAGAAATTAACTCTTTTAACCCCTTACTCTCTCCAAAAAACAAGAACCAAAAATTTTTAGCTATACTGTACATCATTTTTATTCTATTTGGTGAATTTGAGTGATTGTCACAGGTTGATTTTAAGGAATCTCCTACACTTCAAGTCCATACACGTTGAAGCCTTATCTTTTTCCTGGCAGAAATATAGAATGGTAGAGCTTTTATTCAACTGGACTTTTGTTTAAAAAAAAAATGTAAATTTTAGAGGGGGTACATGAGGTGAACTCTAGAGAGGGTAGAATTAGTGCTAGAAATGCATGTTTCCTACATGTTTCCTCTTGTTTTATTGAACAAAAGAAAATATACATGTAGGAAGTGTACATGACAAATCTCTGACATAATAAACAGCATCAAATTCAGTTATCCCATAAAAACATCCCTTAACAAAATATACATGCTCATGAGACATTATGGCTGCTAACAAGTACAGTAGGTGTATACGTGAATGTGTACTGTACTGTTACCATCAGAAGAGTTCTGTTCTGCACCATTTCCGAATCATATTAGGGTCTCAGAGGCCTTAAGCCACCTATCCCAGATTTTATCATACTTCGAAGGGCACCTTCTGTGGGAGTAGACAAGTTTCTTATAAGGCAGTGTATTATTCACCTCAGCTATCCAGTGTGAGAGTTCTGGTAGGCCGGGTCTCATCCATACTCTAGCTATAACCTTCCTCGCGGAGAACAAGGTTTTGTGCAGAAATATTTTTGTGAACTTATCCAGCTCCGGCTCTGGAAAAATTCCCAGTAGACAAGGTTTGGGTTGTAGTGTTATAGGAGAGCCCATGGTGGCATTTAAGAACTGTACCACCTGTGTCCAGAATACCTGTATTTTAGGGCATTGCCACAGGAGGTGATAGAATGTACCTGGAGCTTGGCTACACATTGGGCAACCAGTGGGTTGGTTTGTCTTATACCTGGATATTTTGATATTATAAAGACCCGATTAAGGCGGTCCGACAGCTTAGGAGAGACCTCTAGAAATACATGTTTATTTTATGTTTCAATGTTTTTAGCAATGTTGTATTTCATTTATTTTATTTTTTATTGATATTTTTCAGAATTTTTATTTTTACAAGCATCACCACTTACAGTTCAGTATAGTAAAATGTTTCTTTTTAGTATCTATTATAGCTAGAGTTATGAAAGGCAATCAGGTTTACATAAAGGTCTACTGTAAAATGTGTTTTCACTTTGTCTTTAACCAACAAAATCTAAAACATTCTTTATTAAGCAATAGAAAGTTATGTCTCCTGAACCTATCTGAAAGTCAGCAACTGGCTGGATAAAGTGGATAAATTGATGGTTGTATCAGTCCAAATAGACTAGTGTGGCCAATATTTGTCCAGCACCTTTGAAGATGCAATTTGGTAATAATATTTTTTGTCTGGGGGAAAAAAATGTAGTAATTAACACTTTGTTATACAGTATATAGCTGTAATGCTACATTTCCTTTTAATATACAGTCAGGTCCATAAATATTGGGACATTGACACAATTCTAATCTTTTTGTCTCCATACACCACCACAATAGATTTAAAATGAAACATACAAGCTGTGCTTTAACTGCAGACTTTCAGCTTTAATTTGAGGGTATTTACATCCAAATCAGGTGAACGGTGTAGGAATTACAACAGTTTGTATTTGTGCCTCCCACTTTTTAAGGGACCAAAAGTAATGGGACAATTGGCTGCTCAGCTGTTCAGGTGTGTGTTCCCTCATTATCCCATTTACAAGGAGCAGATAAAAGGTCCAGAGTTCATTTCAAGTGTGCTATTTGCATTTGGAATCTGTTACTGTCAGCTCTCAATATGAGATAAGAGCTGTCACTATCAGTGAAGCAAGCCATCATTAGGCTGAAAAAACAAAACAAACCCATCAGAGAGATAGCAAAAACATTAGGTGTGGCCAAATCAACTGTTTGGAACATCCTTAAAAAGAAAGAACGCACCGGTGAGCTCAGCAACACCAAAAGACCCAGAAGACCACGGAAAACTGTGGTGGATGACCAAAGAATTCTTTCCCTGGTGAAGAAAACACCCTTCACAACAGTTGGCCAGATCAAGAACACTCTCTAGGAGGTAGGTGTATGTGTGTCAAAGTCAACAATCAAGAGAAGACTTCAGCAGAGTGAATACAGAGGGTTCACCACAAGATGTTAACCATTGGTGAGCCTCAAAAACAGGAAGGCTAGATTAGAGTTTGCCAAACAACATCTAAAAAAGCCTTCACAGTTCTGGAACAACATCCTATGGACAGATGAGACCAAGATCAACTTGTACCAGAGTGATGGGCAGAGAAGAGTATGGAGAAGGAAAGGAACTGCTCATGATCCAAAGCATACCACCTCATCAGTGAAGCATGGTGGTGGTAGTTTCATGGCGTGGGCATGTATGGCTGCCAATGGAACTGGTTCTCTTGTGTTTATTGATGATGTTACTGCTGACAAGTCAATCACTTAACCTGAATCCGATTGAGCATGCATTTCACTTGCTGAAGACAAAACTGAAGGGAAAATGGCCCAAGAACAAGCAGGTACTGAAGACAGTTGCAGTAGAGGCCTGGCAGAGCATCACCAGGGATGAAACCCAGCGTCTGGTAATGTCTATGCATTCCAGACTTCAGGCTGTAATTGACTGCAAAGGATTTGCAACCAAGTATTAAAAAGTGAAAGTTTGATGGATGATTGTTAATCTGTCCCATTACTTTATATCACTTAAAAAGTGGGAGGCACATATACAAACTGTTGTAATTCCTACACCGTTCACCTGGTTGGATGTAAATACCCCAATATTTATGGACCTGACTGTATCTCATCCATTTAGTAATTCATATGGCTGCTTCCCCTGAAACCTTTAAATAACGTTCACATTTTAAAGGTTGTTGGTCAGATGAATGTCCTATTAAAGATAGGCATTGTGACATCTTGACATTTCTTCTGGTTCGTCCTTTGCCAAGCTGCCTGATACTTAAGTCTGTGAATCTTCTATAGTCAGAGAGTTACGCTCAATGTCAAAGACAAAAATAACCTGCCATTTAGTGCTAGATGAGGTCAAAGTTCTGAGTGGAGTCCAGTTTCAAATGCCACACATAAATAGATGATACCTTTTGACCTTTGCAATTAGCACTATATAATTGAACGGGTTTTTTGGAATAATCCTACTTCACTATTTAGTCTTGTCTGTGTGCTGGACAGAAGATGTATTTGGGCCTCTATTCTTTATTTCATAAAGAATATTTTCTTCTCAGCATATAGTAAATATTACTATAATCAGAAGGTATGTTTTATGTACCAAGTGAACAATTTTTCTAGAAGAACAGAGGCTGTTATAGCCACAAGGAAGGGGTAAGTGGGTCAGAGCGCAAATCCGTATTAATTAACTATAACTCCATGGTTTTTAATGTGATTCCCAACAAGCACATATATATGAGATAGTCAGGTGTCCACAAAGTTTCTCCCATATTGTATGTTTAAATAGAGAAGAAGAACTGAGAGAAGAAAGGACACCAACCGATGATAAATGCCCAAACCACATGCCATCGGCCAAAACATACAGGGTCATTGAACCAGAGATGGATGCTAGAGGGTAATTACAGCCAAATCTTAAAGGGGGCAGGGAAGCAGTAGCCCAGCACTGAGTTATATTCTTAGGATAGCAATCTGTGTTGAGTAAGGACCATACGTTTTCAAACTTGGAGAGGCATCCTCCTCTCTTTCAGATCCAACATTCTAGAAGTAGAATATCATTAACTGTGGATACCCATTGTGTATGTTCAGGGAGAAATGAAGCAGTCCATTTCTGTGACATTAGTTTAAGCAATCTGAGAACTGGTATCAGAACCTCAGGAGGTAACACCTTATAATCTAACAATCCCAGGATATAAAGTTTAAAGGCTAAATTCACTTTTTTTTTCTTTTTTTTTTTTTTCTAAATTCCAGCTCCTCTATGTTCCAATATAGCATTCATGTACTTCTTTTGCAAAAATAAAACAGCTTTCTATATATTCTACACATGCTTACCTCACAGTATTTATGGATGTTTCAAAACATTGCTCGATTACTTCTGCCTTACTTCCTGGTCAGACTTTGGGTCATGACACAGGAAGCAGTTGACCAGCTGAGGGTAGAAGATGCAGGGTGTGTGCAAATGAGATCAGCTGGTCAACTCCTTCCTGTATCATGACCTAAAATCTGACCAGGAAGTAAGGCAGAAGTAATCAAGCAGTGTTTTGAAACATTCATAAATAGTGAGGTAAGCGTGTGTAGAATAAATGGAAAGCTGTTTTATTTTTGCAAAACAAGTACATTAATGCTTTATTGGTTCATATGGGAGCTGGAAATTTGAAGGAAAAAAAAAAAAAGGTTAACTTAGCCTTTAAGTGCCAGGGCGCAGCTCCAATAATAGGGAAAAATGATGATCTCTACAGCAACAGACCAGTACCAAAAGAAATTTGGACACCTTCAAAGCATGTGCATCAAATTTCCCTTGAGTTTGCCCAAATGTAGCACAGGATTCGATCTACAACCATATCAATGTAACCATCAAGGGGTACAATATGCTCTATGTAATAAAAAGAGTTTGGTCAGTGGCCCTCCAGCTGTTGCAAAACTACAAGTCCCATCATGCCTCTGCCTGTGGGAGTCATGCTTGTAACTGTCAGGCTTGCAATGCCTCATGGGACTTGTAGTTTCGCAACAGCTGGAGGGCCACTGACCAAACTCTTTGGTCAGTTGGTCAGTGGGGAGTTTGAGACCCCTGGTTTAGAGAAAGCAATTTATACAGTAAGAGTGGTTAAGCTGTTATCAAATCAAATGAGGTAGTAATGGCAAAGACAACAATTACATGTAAGACTGATTACTACTACTAATTCTACTGGATACTACTAATAAACGTATAATATAATGTTACGAGAACTACTAATAAACTATTAATATGGTGTTAAAATGGCTAAAGGGTTAAGAAAGAACTTCCCTTGGGGGTCATGAAGATATTTTTCCTCCTGTAAAACAAAATTGGCAACAGTTGCACAGTTTCTTTCCTCTGAACAACAGCTGCAACAGTTGTGAGACGTTAACCTTGATGGACATGGGCCTTTTTTTACAATTTTATTAACTGTTACTGTTGTTCCTTCTTTACAAAGTCGCCACTTAGACCCCATTCACACAGGGGCAACACGGCTTGCAGGTCGCCTCAGCGAGGCGACCTGCAAATGACTGCCCGGGCGACTTGCAAAATGACTTCTGTATAGAAGTCTATGCAAGTCGCCCCAAGTCGCCCCCGAAGTAGTACAGGAACCTTTTTCTAAGTCGGAGCGACTTGCGTCGCTCCCCTTAGAACGGTTCCATAGCACAGAACGGGAGGCAACTTGTCAGGCGACTAGGTCGCCTGACAAGTCGTCCCAGTGTGAACCGGGGCTAAATATCTTTAGCATGGGGACACATAACTAGTGTTTTCTCCCCTGGGCTGCTCAGCATCAATCTACAGCATATGCAGAGTTTATATTTGTTTCACCATTACTTTTTAGAATTGACAGGTGACAATTTGAGCTTCACTGTAAATGGCAGTTTGGCCACAAAGGTTGGCTAGTGCAATTTATAAGGCTGCTGTTTAGTACTTGTCAAGCAGGAGGCAGCACTTTTTTGTCAGTTGAAAAACCATGCAATTAAATGTAACTTGTCAGTGTTCTTCACCCCTCCAAGATCAGCTGTGTAACCTCACAAGTGTAGGATGTATAATAAACATATATGCCATTGTTTGTCTCCATGCCAGCTGTTCATGGAAGGATTAAGGGCTCATTTACACTTGCTTCTGCTTCAAAACACATTAATGGGTAGTTTATACTTGCTTCAAAACAAGGCTTCAGACAAGCTTTGTTAAATTTCTCTGTCACTAAATGGTTAGCTTACAGTCCTGTTTACACCTTGCTTTTGCTTTGCTTCAAAAAATTACACTCCATGTAGCTTTAGTGGTGTTTCAAAGCATCTTCAAAGCCTCCATAGAAGTCTATGGCTAAGCTCGCTTGAAGACTCATCAAAGCCCCACCGAAGTCCCACTGAAGCCACATCGAAGCACCAAGCAAAAGCAAGGTGTAAACAGGACTGTAAGCTAACCGTTTTATTTTGTGACAGGAGCTTTGACTGGCATTCAGAGAGCTTTAACAAAGCATGTCCGAAGCCATGTTTTGAAGCAAGTGTAAACTAGCCCTAAGAGTTACTAGTTAATGCACTAATGGTGTGCCCAATGTTTCTTTGTTATGGCATCTCTTTCCTTCTTGTGTTGATATTCAGTTAAAATCCTAAGTACAGTATTTGACTTAAGATAATTTGTTCAGATGTTAACCTTTCCCTATACTTCTTCCCCTTTGTGTCGGCACACAGCTTCAGAATATTTTCCGGAACACCATGGCTACCCCATATCCCAGGATACTTTATGCAAATTTCACTTTTACCTGGAAAGCTCTGTACAGTAAAGTGTGGTCAGCACATTAAAAAAAATGTAGGGATCAAAACTGTTCTCTATTGGATATCCGAGTTTGATAAAACAAGATCTCGGATCCAGATCATACACTTAGGTACACCATACGCTTTATGATCTGACTGTTATATGAATACCTATGCATCCAGTCATAACCTTTCGCTACATACATATTCACAATTAAATTTTAACATATATGGTTTTCTTTAGAGTGGAGGCCAGCAGCTTAGCAAATGTCACAATGGCTGAGTTGTCCTAAAACCTTTCCAGAGTTAGGAAGATCATGCTTCCATGCTTTCTCCTTCCCATACAACCAAAATGGCCTAAAATATTTGGTGGGCATCTTTGGTGGTCATAAAAGTGTTTTAAATGTATGTTGATAGTTAGAAAGAGAGATAATTGGGACTTTAAGTGAGGACCACCATGTCAGACAAGAACAAGATCAATACATAAATGAAATTACAGTACATGATTTATTGTTACAATCTAAAATTCATAACAAATCTTGAGAAAGACATTGTATCAAATAAATAAGTAGTCACAAGACTTCTGCCCCGTACACACGGTCGGATTTTCCGACGGAAAATGTGTGATAGGACCTTGTTGTGGGAAATTCCGACCGTGTGTAGGCTCCATCACACATTTTCCATCGGATTTTCCGACACACAAAGTTTGAGAGCAGGCTATAAAATTTTCCGACAACAAAATCCGTTGTCGGAATTTGCGATCGTGTGTACACAAATCCGACGCACAAAGTGCCACGCATGCTCAGAATAAATAAAGAGATGAAAGCTATTGGATACTGCCCCGTCTATAGTCCCGACGTACGTGTTTTACGTCGCCGCGTTTAGAATGATCGGATTTTCCGACAACTTTGTGTGACCGTGTGTATGCAAGGCAAGTTTGAGCCAACATCCGTCGGAAAAAATCCTAGGATTTTGTTGTCGGAATGTCCGATCAATGTCCGACCGTGTGTACGGGGCATTACACTAAGATTTGCTGCTCATAGCATGCAATACAATTGATAAATATAATAAATGTACATGATAAGATAAATTATTTGAAAAATATATAGTAAAAAAAATCATTTGAAAAGTATATAATAAGACCCGGCATGTCTTGGTATCTAGTGGCACTCAAGGCATTTCTTGGCATTTCAGCCATTCATCAGGAGTGTAATGATGTAATATATGCATAGCCTCATTTCCGCTCAATTTCTCAAGATTTGTTATGAATTTTAGATTGTAACAATAAATCATGTACTGTAATTTCATTTATGTATCGATCTTGTTCTTTTCTGTCATGGCGGGCCTCACTTAAAGTCCCAATTATCCCTCTTTCTATCAACCAATACAGGGATGGAGGTCCGCCATGTCTGTGCCTGGTCACATCCAATTCACTGTTTTATATTGGTAGTGTTCATAGAGGTAAAATAGGCTGAGACAGTTGTTTGTCAGGCTTGGGAATGTATTTTAAATTACGTGTTTATTTTGCCATCTAATGCTGTAATATTAATCTCTTTGATCTCTGTAGGGTGGCACAGTAATAGGAAGTGCACGATGCCAGGATTTCCGAAATCGAGAGGGTCGTCTTAAAGCAGCAAGTAACCTTGTGAAGAAAGGAATTACTAACCTGTGTGTTATTGGAGGAGATGGCAGTCTGACAGGAGCGGATACTTTCAGAGCAGAATGGAGTGGACTGCTAACTGACCTAGTGAAAGCAGGTAAAGCTGCGGCACTATGTCCAATTTGTGCCACTAAGTCTACTGCTTGACAACTTGAATAATTCAAGGTGCTTTCTTTACTGCTTCTCTACTGCACTACAAATCTGGTTTCAGGGTTTTCGTCTGCAACCATTGCTTAAGTTAAGCTTAGTACACGCTAGTAGTATTTTTTTCGTTCAACCCATCAACCTGTTCAACTGACAGCTCAAGAGAACCCACCGCCTCCTTCCCAACCAGAGCACTCTGGTCAGCACTCTCAGCCATTGGCTAAGAGCCCTCATCAGGAGCCGATTGGCAGACCTTTTTCGGTCATGCCTCATCGACATTCGACATGTGTGTACTAGGCCTTAGTTTTATATAACCTTTACCCAAAGGAGGGTCTTGTTGTGCTGAGTCACTTGTCAGCTTCATCTGTTTATATGGAAAATACAAAGAGTGCAAAGATAATTGTCTGAATTTTTAAAGAACTAGGCAGTACAACCATGTAACCCCATTAGTATCTGTAAAAACAGAGGAATTGTATATGTAGTGTCAACCCCACACAGATATAATACCACTATACCACATAAAATATAAGTATTGACACCTATGTAAGTGAAAGTACCCAGGACCGATACAGAAAATCACATCTGATATTATATACATTTGTAGCACAGCTGATTGCTGTATATAAGCTGCCATTGGAGGCAAATAAGCCAAGAAAGGCTCAAAATATTAGGTTTCGAATTATGAATAGGACATCAGATTAATGGTGAAGAATAATACCTCTTATTAGGTTATCATAAAAAATGTTCTCTTTTGAAAATCTATTGTCTTATGAGCCATACTGACCCATGAGATGTCTATGAGTTAACTAGAAAGCATTGCACACGTGTCAAGCAGTAGAGTTGTTTGTATTATCTACATATTAAAAGTATGTACTTTTTTATATATTTTTCTAGGGAGAATATCATCTGATGAGGCCAATAAATCTAGCCACCTAAATATCGTCGGTATGGTGGGTTCCATTGATAATGACTTCTGTGGCACAGATATGACTATTGGAACTGATTCCGCTCTTCACAGAATTATGGAGATTGTGGATGCAATTACTACAACAGCACAAAGGTAGCTTGAGTCTTGCATGTATTTTTCACTGTCTAATATATTCTTCTGGTAATATAGGTCCCTGTAAGTATCATTTTATTGGAAAGGTTTTAAGTAATGTGAGTACTGCTATTTTCACATGCATTAAATTAAAAAAAAAAGTCTAGTGTTTTATGCCATAGAAAACTCCAAAGTACATTTATTCTTGGTAAGAGTGGCATAGTTTTTACTCTGGTGAATCCAAAATGTAAGCTATAACAAAATGACACTTTCAGAGGTTATTCTGAGTTCTGAATCTGCAAACTTTTTTTTTTTCTGACAACACAGTAGAGTACTCTCCGTGATACTTTTTTTATTTGTAATAAACGGTTTGTTTTTCACAACAAGCTTTTTGAGGCCTACCACTTTCTTTTTGGTTCAAGCGCTACTGATACAAAATGGTTTAGCAGAAAGTTAAGACACATCTGCTAAGACAGCAATCTCTGAACAAAATAAAAGTAAGAAAGTTAGCCAGCTAAGAAGTAGAGAAGAGAGATATAGACTGGGAAGGGGGAAAATACAATAATACAGTACACATAATGTAGGCACATGTGATAAACGCATGTAAAGGCATTTTCCATGTTTCAGAAAAGGTTGAAAATGCCTTTTGCCCCAATCACTATTCCTATTTGTACTAATGACTCACTACTTTGGCAGCGTGGAGTGCTTTGCACATGATCATTTCTGTTGGCTCTAAAAAAGCAGACATACCACAGGAAAGTAGTCAGTTAGGGATACTGGGCTTATTTAAGGCTGAAGTAAATCCATTAACTTAAAGTGGAATTAAATGCTAAAAATACAACAGGCAAGCCCTTTATTGCAGCAGAGCCATGCGATGTCTGCTGCAATAAATACTATTACCTTCCTGTTTGCAGTCCTCTGCAGAATGTACATGAAGCAGCTCTGTTTACCTTTCCCGCATAGTGCCAGTGTGCAGGGATAATTGACTTCCCCCACATGCATGGGAGTGACTTCATCCGGCCAATAAAGATGGCTCAAGACTGGCACCCTAAAGAAGCCAGGGAGAAGATGCCAGCGAGGGACCTCACGGGCATTGGACCATTGGTGAGTATTGCTGCCTTTAGTTCCATTTTAACTCTTTCCCAATACAGTTACAGTCAAGGTATGTCATGAGTGATACCTGTCAAAGTTGCTTGGACTCTCAATCGAACTGTCAAGCCATTAAATGGTTGGGGTCAGAACTGATCATGTGCAGAACCAAGGCAACTGCAGATCAAACAGAGGCTAAGATGGCAGCTTCCTTGGCTGTAACAGATAGGAGGGTTTACTTTCAGTTAAATAAGGTAGTCTTGGAGACTTTAGAGGAAGTGAGAAGACATTTCTCATCTTAGGCAAATGTCACAAGAATATTTCTTTGCTCTGCAAAATTTACCCTCACCTCTTGCTTTCGTGACAACTCTAAAATGTAGGATTTTGCTTTAATTTATGTCCCAGTAACAATGCTTACCAGGACCAATAGAGGTGTGAATCTCCAGCAGGCACAACTGCAGCAACGGAAATTTGGCAGAGGCTCTTTCCCACTTTATCCAAAACTAAAAAAAAAAAATATTTTGGATGTTTATGAATAATGTGAGTAATGTGAGTATCTGATTTATAATGGGTCAAACCTATTGGGAACATTTTATTCAACATCATTAGTAGGCATGGGAGGACTCACCTATATTTTTTACATTTTGGGAATCAGTATATATATATATATATATATATATACCGTATTTATCGGCATATAACACACACAGGCGTATAACACGCACATTCATTTTAAGAGGGAAGTTTCAGGAAAAAAATTTTAATTTAGGATCTTTGAAGCAAAATAAGGGTCAGTGCCCATCTGCAGCCTCACCATTGCCATCAATGCAGCCTGATCAATGCCCATCTGCAGCCTCATAAGTGCCATCAATGCAACCTCATCAGTCCACATCAATGCAGCCTCACCATTGCCATCAATGCAGCCTGATCAATGCCCATCTGCAGCCCAGAGGGGACAGGGAGGGGGGCGGGACGAGCGCCGACAGATTACATACAGTGAGAATCTCCTATGATAGACAGAACAGTGGTCCAATGGAGGCCCAGGAGACAGGAGTTCCTATTACAGAGGCCGCCAAGTAAACAGGAGATTCTCACTTTATGTAATCTGATGGTGCTCGTCCCACCCCCCCTCCCAGGCAGCTAAAACTGAAGTATTGGCGTATAACACGCACGCACTATTTGCACCCGATTTTCATGGTGAAAAAGTGAGTGTTATACGCCAATAAATACAGTATATATATATATATATATATATATATATATATATATATATATATATATATATATATATATATATATATATATATATATATATATATACACACTAAGTGCCTTGAAAAAGTATTCATACCCCTTGAAATTTTCCACATTTTGTCAAGTTACAACCACAAACGTAAATGTATTTTATTGGGATTTTATGTGATAGACAAACACAAACTGGCACATAATTTTGAAGTGGAAGGAAGATGATAAATGGTTTTCAACATTTTTTACAAATAAATATGTGAAAAGTGTGACATGCATTTGTATTCAGCCCCTCTACTCTGATACCCCTAACGAAAATCGAGTGGATCCATTGCCTTCAGAAGTCACCTAATTAGTAAATAGAGTCCACCTATGTGTAATTTAATCTCAGTATAAATATAGCTGTTCTGTGAAGCCCTCAGAGGTTTGTTAGAGAACCTTAGTAAACAAACAGCATCATGAAGGCCAAGGAACACACCAGACAGGTCAGGGATAAAGTTGTGGAGAAGTTTAAAGCAGGGTTAGGTTATAAAAGAAAAAAAAATCCCAAGCTTTAAACATCTCACGCAGTGCTGTTCAATCCATCATCCGAAAAAGGAAAGAGTATGGCACAAATGCAGACCTACCAAGACATGGCCATCCACCTAAGCTGGCAGGCCGGGCAAGGAGAGCATTAATAAGAGAAAGCAGCCAAGAGGTCCATGGTAACTCTGGAGAAGCTGCAGAGATCCACACCTCAGGTCTGGCCTTTATGTAAATACTTCGCTGCGCTGTAAATATGATCTCATCAGAAATTTAAAAATATGTAAAAGGTAATAGGATCAATATAAGAAACAGCAGCTAACGCCTGATAAATATGGTGATTGAAAAGTGGTGTGCTACGTAATATGCATTATACACCCAATAATTGGATACCAAATGTATATATAGCATAGAAACACACAAATATTGACCAATGGTGAAGTGCCAATAAATAATAAATAAAAAAGTACAAGGGAGTGGAAACTCAAATACACAGCAAGTATATAGTGCTCATGTGAAAAAAACATAGATTCGTAAAATTCATAAAGTTCGTAGAAGTCCATAAAATAAATGCGAGGGGGAAAAAAAATGTATATATGTATATATAGCAAGTAATAAAGTGCTCACGTGCAAACAGAGTGTCCTGCTATGTTTCTAATCATTACGTAGGGTAGTCCATGCAATCACAAAACAGCTTGGTAGGTGTTCAAATGTGTCAAGGTGTCCTCCCTCCAGTGATCCCCTAGGTAGTGAACGCTCACCTTAGAGCGTGCGACTTAGCGATTAAGCCAAGTCTAAACACGCATTTAAACCTCCTCTGGGCTCAGAAGGGAAAAACTGCATCCAGGGCTCCTCAGTGAAATACCTCCGTTTATGCAAAAAAGCGCTTGATAGTGTAGTAGGTTTAAACAATTTAATGAACACAAGCAAACAAACCCTAATAAAGGGTACTCACATTTAAAAAGTGCATCTAGTGCACCACTCTATTGCCAGCAATAACCAATAAGATTAGATACCGGAAAGGTATGGGGGTGATGTGCGTTTCCTCCTATGGCAGGTAGACTGCTCCTCATGCCGTCCTGTCCCCTCCCCCATCCCCCTTTATGGAAGAGTGGCAAGAAGAAAGCCAATGTTGAAAGAAAGCCATGAGAAGTCCCTTTTACAGTTTGCGAAAAGCCATGCGGGGGACACAGCAAACATGTGGAAGAAGGTGATCTGGTCAGATGAGACCAAAATTGAACTTTTTGGCCTAAAAGCAAAACGCTATGTGTGGCGGAAAACTAACACTGCACATCATCCTGAACACACCATCCCCACCGTGAAACATGGTGGTGGCAGCATCATGTTGTGGGGCTGCTTTTCTTCAGCAGGGACAGGGAAGCTGGTCAGAGTTGATGGGAAGATGGATGGAGCCAAATACAGGGCAATCTTATGCTGCGTACACACGGTCGGACTTTCCGGAATACTTGGTCTGGCGGACCAGAGTGTGCCGGACAATCCGCCCGTGTGTAGGCCCCGGCGGACTTTTTCCCAAAAGCCCGCCGGACCAAGATTTGAAACATGTTTTAAATCTTTCCGTCGGACTCCGTTTCGGGCGGAAAGTCCGCTCGTCTGTGTGCTGGTCTGACTGAAAGCCCGCTCGTGTGTATGCTGGTCCAACGGACCAGATACGACGCGAGGGCAGGGGATTGCATCTCGCGCTCGCTGCAATAGGAAAAACAAATTTTCCTATTGCGGCGAGCGCGGGGCATACCAGGCCCTTCGGTCTGGTATGGATTATAAAGGGAAGCCCCTACGTCGAAAAACCGGCGCTGGGTCCCCCTAAAATCCATACCAGACCCCGATCCGAGCATGCAGCCTGGCCGGTCAGGAAAGGGGGTGGGGACGAGCGAGCGCCCCCCCTCCTGAACCGTACCAGGCCGCATGCCCTCAACATGGGGGGTGGGTGCTTTGGGGGAGGGGGCGCCCTGTGGCCCCCCACTCCCCAAAGCACCTTGTCCCTATGCTGATGAGGACAAGGGCCTCTTCCCGACAACCCTGGCCGTTGGTTGTCGGGGTCTGCGGGCGGGGGGCTTATCGGAATCCGGGAGCCCCCTCACCCTATGTGAATGAGTATGGGGTACATGGTACCCCTACCCATCCACCTAGGGAAAAAGTGTCAATAATAAAACACACTACACAGGTTTTTAAAATAATTAAATTATAATTATTATAATTTATAATATTTTAATTAAACATTATAATTAAACAGCTCCGGGGGGGGGGGGATCTTCCTTCGGCTTCGGGGGTCTTCTTCCGGCTTCGCGGGTCCCTCCGGCTCATCTTCTCCCGGCATCCGGTTGGTTCTTCTCCGCTCTCTCCGGTTCCTCTTCTCCCGGTGTTCCAGTTCTTCGGCCGGCCCCTCTGCTGTCTTCAGGTAGCTCTCTTGCCAGCGGAGGTCCGGACTTCTGGGCTTCTTGTCTTCTCTTCTCCAGATGTTGACACGACGCTCTCTCCGGACTGCTCCCTGAGGGCTCCGTTGTGACTTATATAGGCGGAGAGCCCGCCCCCATATGATGTCACAGTCCCTGGGCATGCTGGGACTGTGACGTTTTAGGGGGCGTGGTCACTGGGTGATGTTGGCCACGCCCCCTAAAACGCCACAGTCCCAGCATGCCCAGGGACTGTGACATCGTAAGGGGGCGGGGTCTCCGCCTATATAAGTCACAACGGAGCACGCAGGGAGCAGTCCAGCAGGAGAGAGTGTCGTGTCAACATCTGGAGAAGAGAAGACAAGAAGCCCAGAAGTCCGGACCTCCGCTAGCAAGAGAGCTACCTGAAGACAGCGGAGGGGCCGGCCGAAGAACTGGAACACCGGGAGAAGAACCAACCGGACGCCGGGAGAAGATGAACCCGGAGGGACCCCCGAAGCCGGAAGAAGACCCCCGAAGCCGGAGGAAGATCCCCCCCCCCCCGGAGATGTTTAATAAATTATTTTAAAAACCTGTGTAGTGTGTTTTATTATTGACACTTTTTCCCCTAGGTGAATGGGTAGGGGTACCGTGTACCCCATACTCATTCACATAGGGTGGGGGGTCGGGATCTGGGGGCCCTCTTATAGGGGGCTCCCGGATTCCGATAAGCCCCCCGCCCGCAGACCCCGACAACCAACGGCCAGGGTTGTCGGGAAGAGGCCCTTGTCCTCATCAACATGGGGACAAGGTGCTTTGGGGTGGGGGGGGCCCTGCGGGGGCAAAGTCCGTCAGAAAGTGTGCCGGACCAAGTAGGCCAGAAAGTCCGACCGTGTGTACGCGGCATTAGAAGAAAACCTGTTTGTCTGCAAAAGACTTGAGACTGGGGCAAAGGTTCACCTTCCAGCAGGACAACAACCCTAAACATACAGCCAGAACTACAATTGAATGGTTTAGATCAAAGCATATTGATGTGTTAGAATGGCCCAGTCAAAGTCTAGACCTAAATCCAATTGGGAATCTGTGGCAAGACTTGAAAATTGCTGTTCACAGATGCTCTCCATCCAATCTGACAGAGCTTGAGCTATTTTGCAAAGAAGAATGGACCAAATGTCACTCTCTAGATATGCAAAGCTGGCAGAGACATACCCAAAAAGACTTGCAGCTGTAATTGCAGTGAAAGGTGGTTCTACAAAGTATTGACTCAGGGGGACTGAATACAAATGCACGCCACACTTTTCACATTTATTTGTAAAAAAAATGTGGAAAACCATTTATCATTTTCTTTCCACTTCACAATTATGTGCTGCTTTGTGTTGGTCTATCGCATAAAATCCCAATAGAATTAATTTACGTTTTTGGTTGTAACATGACAAAATGTGGAGAATGTCAAGGGGTATGAATACTTTTTCAAGTCACTGTGTGTATATATACACATACACACTGTACATATATAAATATGTTGTTGTAAAGTCATATCACTTTGTATTGCTCTTTTATATTGGCACACTTGTGTTCATATGTAATGTACTGATTATTTGACATTTGCAAGCATATAAGCCTTAGTACAGGCAGTCCACCAGTTACATACATCCTACTTATAAACGGTGGGAGACAACAGGAAAAATGTCTCCACTGAAGCTTTTTCACCAATCCTTGTTTCCACGACAAACCAAAATTTTCAAATCCAATTCTAACAGGGACAGACAGTAAGGTGAAATCTTCTTAACAGGAGCACAGACAGCAAAATAAACATTACAATGGTTTTAACCCTTCCCTATGCTATCTATCCAAAACTTTAAAAAAAATTTTGGCTGTAGTTACACACAACAAATGTATATGTTTCAACTTACATACAAATTCAAGTAGAGCTATAGGCAAAACTTTTTTTTTTCATTTTGGATAGAGAGCAAGGAAGGGTCTGATTTTATTTTTCAGGGAATTCCTTGGGGACCCCCAGGTCACCTGAACAAGTGTCCCTATTGGAAGATTTCCCCTCTATTACCTTTCTGGGGACAACCCAAAATGTGGGATTTTCTTTTACTTTCACTTTCAATGATAATGGTAAACAGGACAAATGGAGAAGGTTAATCTCCTTAACTGGGGCACAGACAACAGTAAAAACTAGGACATTTGCAATGATCCTGCTTCTTTTACTTGTATGGGGTTAAGAGGTCATGCTGTCTCTGACTTTTTCCAAACATTCACTGGATGTGATTCAATGCCTGTTATTTAAATTTCATGAATTGGAAGATTTGTCTGCAGTGAATGTTTGGCCAATGTCAGATTAAATTATGTCCAAACCTGTCACTTGTGCCGCCTTATTTTATTAGGGAAGGGAAAATGGGGTAAGTCACGTAGTTTGCTGACAATGAACAGAAGATACACTCTAAACTTAGATTTTTTTATGTAAATGTAGAGGTGGAAGAAAAATTACAAAACAAAGAATACTGTTAGTGTATTTACTGAATGTACGATCAAAAATGTGTTCACAGGTAGAGTTTCACTTCAAAGTGTAACAGAACCTTTAGCCATCCCTTTTTTTTTTTTTTTTTTCTAGAGCACTTTGAGAACAGGCAAACCTGGTATTCTCTGTTATACAGATATGGTCTTCAGCTAAGTGGACAGCACTTTGGCGCACCATCTTCTGTTATAGGCCTGCCGCTATGATGGGCAATCTCCCTGACCAAAAGTGACACACGGGTTAAACTGCCAGCTTCCTAGTTGAAGCCAGTAATTGCATAGTAATAGCTTTCGGGCAACCAGGACTCTCTAGAAAAAAGCTGAAACTATTTGTAGGGGCCTACTATTATATGCAAGTAGTGTTTCACTTAATTTCACTGCAGATTTGCTTTGAGTAAAGTTAATATGTACATTTTCTTCTTGCGCAATAATTTTTATTGAGTTTAAGAAAAGTTTTACAAACATACAAAAAGCAAGTGAACTCTTACTTACGCGTGACATATGATGTTGCAAGCCGTATATGTTGTAATTATACTTTGCATAGGGTAATTAATTGTTTAGACAAGAGTGATATTGGAGATTTGATCAACGAGTATAGATAGAATGGTGTATGGTTCAGTGGGGGGGTCACATAGACTGCATACGTAGTTGGATATACCCAATGTGTAGAGTAGGAGAGAAATAGGAAAGAAAAAGTGGGGTGGTAGGAGAAGGGTTAAAAAAGGAAGGGGGGGCAACCAGGGGGAGGGGCACCAACCTGAGGGGTATGTGTGTTGTAGAGAATATGGCCATTACTCCGGTACCCAGTAGTCAAGGATATGCAGAAGAAAATTTGAGACCAACGGCTCTCAGACTTTACGAGAAATTTGGATATATTGCCCTGAATGTGTAGATTTTCAATGAAGGATGAGTGTTCAGTTTCCATAAGGATATCAGTGAGATCCTATGATTTCTACAAATGTAACCATAGAGGACATTAATCAGAAATTGCATTGTGCTTCTCTGTGGTCATTCTGCCTCTTTCCTGGTTTTTGCAGACATGATTAGAAGTGAGTGAAATTTGAGAAGAGCCATTCCACCTGTAGTTATGTAATGTACCCTGTAGAGCTGCACGATTAAACGTAAAAGAATCAAGATCACTATTCTACCCCCTTCCCGATCTTAACACAGCATTTTCCCGATTCAGTGCAGAGAGTTCTCTGCTCACTGCTGACAGCTGTCATAAAAAAAAAACCCAGGCAGCCTGCCAAGTTTGAAGAAAAAGAAGCTTGTTCACACACCATGGAAGGAAGAGCTTCTGTAGAATAGTTACTTTATTGTCAAGGTGCCAAAAGACGTAGACAGGACATTACAGGAACATTGGTAGACCGGGTTCACATGGATAACTCGTGCTTGTTCACAACATCGCTTAGGCGGAGATAAAGAGAAACTTTGTAACGCTTAATTCTTTTATATCAAAGTAATGAACTTCAGTCTGTAAATGAGGTCAGTTTAAGCACTTAAAGACTAAGCCTTTTTCTGACACTTTTTGCTTACAAGTTAAAATCAGTATGTTTTGCTAGAAAATGACTTAGAACCACCAAACAATATATATATATATATATATATATATATATATATATATATATATATATATTTTTAGCAGAGACCCTAGAGCAGGGGTGCTCAACCTTTTGAAGAGCGAGGGCCATTTTAGCAACTTGGCAGCTGGTTGCGGACCACAATGAGCAGAGCGGGCAGATGACAGGTCTGTGTCCACTCTGCATATGCAGAGCAGACAGGGACACAGCCCGCTCTACTTTATGGGCCCTCCGATCCACCCAGACAGAAGGGGATGGATTCCCTTCTGTTTTTTTCAGCAGATCGGATTGGAGATAGGCGGGTGTAAAAGGATGCAGCCTGCAGGTATCGCTGGCTGCTGCTGTCTCCCAGGTGGGTATTGCTGGTGGCTGCTGCTGGCTGTCCTTCAGGGCAGGTACGGCTGGTGGGTCCTGCTGGCTGGTACTGCTGGCAAGTACTGCTGGCTGGTACTGGGAAGTACTGCTGGTGGGTACTGCTGGTGGGTACTGCTGGCTGGTACTGCTGGTGGGTACTGCTGGCTGGTACTGCTGGCTGGTACTGGTGGGTACTGCTGGCTGGTACTGGTGGGTACTGCTGGCTGGTACTGGTGGGTGCTGCTGGCTGGTACTGGTGGGTGCTGCTGGCTGGTACTGGTGGGTGCCGCTGGCTGGTACTGGTGGGTGCCGCTGGCTGGTACTGGTGGGTGCCGCTGGCTGGTACTGGTGGGTGCCGCTGGCTGGTACTTGTGGGTGCCGCTGGCTGGTACTGGTGGATACTGCTGGCCGGTACTTCTGGGTACTGGTGGGTACTTTTTGGTACTGCTGGCTGGTGCTTTTGGGTACTGGTGTGTACTGGTGCTGCTGGGTACTTTATGGTACTGCTAGGTGGTGCTTTTGGATACTGGTGGGCACTGCTGGCTGGTACTTGTGGGTCCTGTTGGCTGGTACTGCTGGGTACTGGTGGCTGGTAATTCATGGTACTGCTGGGTGGTATTTCTGGGTACTGGTGGGTACTCCTGGCTGGTTCTTGATCCCCCATACCTGCCATCAGTGTGACAGTTGCGGCACTGAAGGAAGCATGGAGCTGCAGTAGAAAGCAGAGCTGATGCTTCCTGAATCGTGCTGGGAACTGTCACAGGCGGAGCATACTTGGTATCACTCTGCCTGAGACAGAAGCCAGCGCTATACAGGAACCATCGGCTCTGCTTCCTCTATCGCCGTCTCGGATCTTCTACGTTGATGCTCGCAGATGGTGGGTCGGGAATCCGCAATCTGGGCTTTCCGACCCGCCATCCCAGAGCAGGAGGCGCGGGTCACATCAGAGGAAGGTTGGGCAGCCATGCCCTAGAGAACAAAATGGCGGTTGTTGCAATATTTTATGTCACATTGTATTTGCGCAGTGATCTTTCAAACCCAATTTTTTGGGAGAAAATATACTTTAATGAATTAATAAAACTTTTTTTGTATCGTGAAAGATCGTGAATCGTGAGAGAATCGTGAGCTTTATTCTAAGCAAAAAAATTGTGATTCTCATTTTGGCCATAATCGTGCAGCTCCAATGCTGTATCCTGTAATCTAGGTTGCAGGTTTGGAGAAAGGGAGTCAAGTGATAGGCTGATGGTCATCAAAATGTATTACCTGTAAATTGTACTGATTTGGGTGCTTTTTGAGTTCACTTAATCCAGGGACCTCTAGTCATTTCAGCCACCCTTCACTTGTCATGACAAATTGCTCTACTGATTTGGATACAACACCTTTTAAGTAACAATGCCTAATAAAACTGTTTGCATTTGAATCACAAAGAGAAATAATTCACATAAAATGTTCCTTTTCAGTCACCAAAGGACCTTTGTTCTTGAAGTGATGGGTCGCCACTGTGGGTAAGTTCTTCTACTCAGAAATACTATAAATGGCTATATAGTTTGAATAAAGGAAGTTGAATGTAAATTACATTGGTATGTGTATACCGTATATAGACTACACACACTATATACTGTATATTTACATAGACCTATATTCTTACGGTGTACCACTTTCTTCAAATTATAGATACTTGGCTCTAGTAACAGCTTTGGCTTGTGGAGCAGATTGGGTTTTTATTCCAGAGTCTCCACCAGAAGAAAACTGGGAAGAACATCTGTGCAGAAGACTAACTGAGGTATTTTTCTTTTTCTATACTCTGATTATACTGGGTATCCTGCTGTTTTACCCTAATGCCCCGTACACACAATCAGAAATTCCGCCAGCAAATGTCGGATGTGAGCTTTTGGTTAGAAATTCCGACTGTGTGTATGCTCCATCGGACTTTTGCTGGTAGAATTCCAGCCAGCAAAAGATTGAGAGCAGGTTCTCTATTTTTTCGGTCGGAAAAAGTTCCTATCCGAAAATGCATTCATCTGTATGCAATTCTTGCGCGCAAAAAATCACGCATGCTCGGAAACAATTCGACGCATGCTCGGAAGCTTTGAACTTCATTTTCTGAGCTCGTTGTAGTGTTGTAGAACTTCAGAGAACTTTTGTGTGACCGTGTGTATGCAAGGCAAGCTTAGGCAGAATTCCGTCTGAAAAACCATCTAAGTTTTTTCTGACGAAATTTCTGATCGTGTGTATGGGGCATAAGGCTCCTCTTCAACGTGGCATATGCGCTTACCTTTCTTCTCAGGCTTTTGCATAGAATAAATCACAAGCTGTGTGCAGGCTAATGCAGCTGATTGTCCAAAGTATGGGATCAGGGATGGGGTGCGGAAATTTGTAAGGGTTCTTTTATAAGAATGTTTACATTTTAAGATACAATCAGATCAAATATTTATGTAAAGTAAATTTTCTGTTCTCAGAAAAAACGTTTTTTATAGTATTTGAACCCTTCTGCTACCTGTTTGCCTCCTGGAAAAACTTTGCTCCAATTCATGTTTCAGTAGTACCCTGTTACAGTGAGGGGAAAAAAGTATTTGTTCCCCTGCTAACTTTGTACGTTTGCCCACTGACAAAGAAATGATCAGTCTATAATTTTAATGGTAGGTTTATTTTAACAGTGAGAGACAGTATAACAAATCCAGAAAAACGCATTTTAAAAAAGTTATAAATTGATTTGCATTTTAATGAGTGAAATAAGTATTTGACCCCTTCACAAAACATGACTTAGTACTTGGTGGTAAAACTCTTGTTGGCAATCACAGAGGTCAAACGTTTCTTGTAGTGGCCACCAGGTTTGCACACATCTCAGGAGGGATTTCCCCCAGAGTCTTTCAGGACAGCCACCATTAAAGACACTGGCTCCTCCCTTCCACAGGAAACACTGCATTGGCCATGTTTAAAATTCCAGCTTCCCCTGCCGGCCGTTCAGTTACCAGTGTTTCCTCCGGCGGGAGACACTGCAGGGAACCGAGGCCGGATAGCCAGGGAGGCTGAGGCAGATTGGATCCTGTAAAGGAGGCTGGGGACTCCTGGGATCAGCGGCAGGTGTATACCTGTCCGCAGTTTTTTGTACGCCTCCCCATCTTCTCCCAAGTGCGGGCGGACGATCCGGGGGCACGCTTTTAGATCCACAGTGGTGGTGCAGGGGGAAGTGACCCCTCACACACGGTGTGGCCGCGATTGAGCTTGAGTGGGCCAAGTGGCAGGTGACATAATTTCCGGTGGGGGCGGACACTTCCCCTCGATACGCGGCTTCCGGTTACCGGCCGCGGAGGCTGAAAACTGGCTAGGCAGAGGCTGGAGGGAGCCACCACGCTGTACATGCAGCATACCCCTACCTGGGTAGGGGTTCTCCCTTACCTTTACTTCTCACCACCAGATAGCTCCTAGGGTGGGGGGGGGCTCCCTCTGAGTGGTCAGAGGAGTGGGAGGCTTAGGCCCTGGGAGGAGAGCCTGGAGTTTCCCTGGGTGTGTTTCCTAGGCTGGCAGAGGGGGATCAGGGTCACAACAGCTGCTAACACAGCTCCAATGTTCTTATGTATTTCAGGCTGCAGAGAGGAGACGGGGAGCAACCAGACAGTGTAGCCTCTGGCTTCCAAGCAGAGTCAGAGGGAGAAGGGCTGGACGGGGAGTCCAGTAGGCCCTCACGCTATAAGCTCTCCCTAGAGGAGGTGGAAGACCTCCTTAGGGGCGATCCACACCACTCTAGGGATTCAGGCGGACAAAAAGCTTTTGATGTTCCACGACCAGACGTATCGGGCATGGGCGAACAACAGAGAAGGGTTTTTCCTGTCCATGACATTCTGGTGGACGCGGTTAAAAAAGAGTGGCTGGATCTGGAAAAGAAACCATTCTTCTCTAGGGCACTGAAAAGCAGGTTTCCATTCTTTGAAGATCCTGTGTCCGTGTGGAACAAGAACCCAAAATTGGACACAGCCTTTTCCCAGGTGTCCAGGCACACTGATCTTGCCTTTGAGGACATGGGGGCCTTATCAGATGCGATGGATAAGAGGATGAACTCGTTAAAAAAAAAAAATCTTGGTAGTCATCTGTAGGGAATTTGAAGCCAGCTATGGCTGTCACGGTGGTGGCCCGTAACCTAGAATACTGGCTTACCTAGATACAGGCGCACATAGAGGCAGGAACCTCTAAGGAGACAGTACTATCTTCTTTTCCCATGCTGCTTAGAGGGGTGGCCTATGTAGCGGACGCATCGGCAGAGTCCATCCGTATGTCCGCCAGATCCTCGGCCCTGGCCAATTCAGCCAGAAGGGCCTTGTGGCTTAAGACTTGGCAGGGGGATATCGCCTCCAAAGTCAAGCTGTGTGGCATCCCGCTGACAGGGGATTTACTCTTTGGACCTGGTCTGGAAGCCGTTCTAGATCACCCAGCAGATAAAAATAAATTGTCTCCAATTAAACTTAAGCTCCCAGTCCAATTGAAAAAAGGGTTTTGTCCTCAAAGGCGCACAGGGGTTTCTAAACCCCAGGGTCAGAAGAAACCCTGGGCGCAAAGGCAAAGGGGGAGCAATTTTTCGCCCTCTAGACCAGCCCGCAAAACTCAATGACCATTTCGCCATGGTGGTTGAAGAATGGGGCCTTCCTCCCACAGTGGAAAGCGGTCTCCTCCAGTCAATTTATTCTGGGGATTGTCAGGAGGGGATACCGTCTAGAGTTCCTAAGATCTCCCCCCACGCAGAATCCTGGTCATGGAGCTTCCCAGATGTGTAGAGAAGTCCGAGGCCCTGCTGGAATCACTAGCGGAGTTGGAAAACCAGAATGTAGTGCGCCAGGTACCAGTAAACGAGATGGGAGAAGGTTTTTATTACCACGTCTTCATTGTACGGAAACCCTCAGGGAAGTACAGACTTATTTTAAACCTAAAGCCCCTGAACCAGTCTGTGGTCTGCCACGGATTCCATATGGATTCAATATTTTTGGTCAGAGCATTGCTACCGCCAAACTGCTACATGGCATCTATAGACCTCAGGGATGCCTATCTGCGTATCCCGATTGCAGAGGAGTTTCAGAGGTTTCTTCGACTGCCAGAAAGGGTCGGAGAAGAAATAATCCACTTGCAATTCCAGGCTCTTCCATTTATCCTATCCTCCTTGCCCCGCATTTTCACTAAAGTCATGGCAGAGGCCCTGGCCTTTCTACATCTCAGAGGCGTCTCGATAATCGCCCACCTGGACGACTTACTTCTCTTTGCTGCTTCTGCAGTTGATCTGGAGTTGACAGAGGACTTTCTGAGGGGACTGGGATGGCTGTTAAACCCCAAAAAGTCCAACTTGGTGCCCTCGCAGCGCATTACTTACTGGGGTAAGTAATTCCTGCAACAAGAAAAAGTGCAGAAGATAAACAGCACAATGAGACTGCTGCAGGGCAACCAGCCAGTTACAATAAGGAAGGCAATGTCATCACTGGGGCTGTTGACTTCAGCTATCCCAGCAGTACAGTGGGCAGGGCTGCACTTTCGTCCCCTACAGAGCTTCATACTGAAGGTATGGGACCACAGTCACTCATCATTAGATGCCCTAGTGAGAATTCTGCCACTGAAAAAAGATCTTTATCGTGGTGGAGGGCGACGGTGAATCTGTCACAGGGCCTGCTGTGGGTCATTCAGGTAACCAAAATCGTGACCATGGACGCAAGCGGCAGGGGATGGGGTGCACCACCTGGGGGCCCGGCTAACACAAGTCACCTGGAAAGGAGAGGAATTCCAAAGGTCATCGAAACGGAAGGAATTGAGGGTGATGTCCTTAGCACTCAAGGCCTTCCAGGGGGAACTGCGGGGCCACCACATACAACTACGCCCGGGCAACTCCTCAGTAGTGGTGTATATAAACGGACAAGAGGAAACGATGAAAGGAGCCCCTTTATCCCTGGCATCACAAATTCTGGGCTGAGCCGAATACAACGCGCTGTCCCTCTCAGCGGTGCATTTAAAGGCGGAGAAAAACAGTTGCAAATTTTCTCAGCAGAACACTGAGGGAGAGCGATTGGGTCCTAAGCCAAAAGGTCTTCAAGTTGATAACCAGAGAATGGGGGGCTCCGAGCGTGGATCATTTCGCATAAAAAGAGAACACGAAAACTCTGCTTTTCTTCTCGCTGAACAGGTCAGAAGGTGCTCTCGGGGTGGATGCCCTAATGCAAAACAGGCATTTCTCCAGGTGCTTTGCCTTCCCCCCGCTAGCCCTGCTGCCAGCGGTTGTAAGAAAGTTTCACACAAAAAAAACAATACACCTCTGATCCTTGTGGCATCGCACTGGCCCAAAAGACCCTGGTTCTTGGTTCTGAAACAACTAACAACAGAACCCCCTTGATGCTGCCAGTCCGGGAGGATCTTCTCTAACAGGGACCGGTATTTTGTCCTCAGGGGGGGCAGTGGAACCTTGCAGCCTGGTTACTGAGGAGGAGCTGCTAAAATCGAAAAGCTTTTCAGACAGGTTAGTGTCCACTCTGCTTGACGGCAAGAAAAAGGAGACACGACGGATATACCGGAAAACCTGGAAGCGATTCATTGACTGAAGTACAAAGTCCCATTGTGGTGCTGTAATTTCTGCAGTGCGGGGTGGACAAAGGCTTAGCTCTAAGCACTTTAAAGAGCCAGGTGTCAGCCCTCAGTGCCTTTTTAGAAAAACTGCTGGCCACCAACCCATGGGTGGTGAGATTCTTCAAAGCACTGGGTAGGCAGAGACCAGATCAGGGGCCACCCTTCTCTAAGTGGGATCTGTCTCTAGTTTTGCAGGCCCTGGTGGAGGGTCCCTTCAAACCTCTGGAAGAGTGCTCCTTAAAGTTGCTAACTCTGAAAAAGTTTCTTTTGTTGGCTATAACCACCACTAGGAGGGTCAGTGAGTTAAAAGTGTTATCACTTTTTTTATTTTTCCGGATAGAATAGTCTTCAAGACCGATCCGGCCTTTTTACCAAAAGTGGCTTTAAAGTTTCACAGAAGCCAAGAAATTGTTTTGCCCACGTTTTGTGCCAATCCCTCAGGAGAGAGGGAATTTAAGTTTCACATGTTGGATGTAAGGAGATGTGTGGAGGAAACAAAACAAGTCAGGAAGACAGATTCCTTGTCTATTTTTTTTTTCAGGGGAAAGAAAAGAGTCTAAGGCCTCTAGACGCACGATAGCTAGGTGGCTTAGCTTAGCCATTGGCCAAGCATACACTTTGGTGTGCAAGGAGGTGCCTGTAGGGATCAAGGCACACTCCACTAGAGCTATGGAGACTTCACAGGCAGAAAGGACTGGCGCTACGCCTGAGCAGATCTGCAGAATGGCAACGTGGTCCAGTTTTACCACCTTCGTAAAGCATTACAGGGTGGACCTGTTGTCGGCGAAAGAGCAGAGCTTTGGTCAAAAGGTCTTGCAGGCTGTAGTCCTGCCCTAACGGTGAGTGCTCGCTTATCCTCTCATGGTGGTTGTCCTGAAAGACGCTAGGGGAAAATCAAAGGTACGCTTACCGGTAACGTCTTTTCCTGGAGTCTTTGAGAACAGCACTGGTTACCCACCCGGATATATGGGGTTCTTGGGGGGCCTCGACACAGGAACTGCAGAACTGTTTACTATATGTTATTGATGTGTTCTTATGTCTCCCTAGCTGGCCGGAATTGCTCTTAAAAAACTGAAGGGCCAGCAGGGGAAGCTGGAATTTTAAAGATGGCTGACGCAGTGTTTCCTGTGGAAGGTAGGCACCAGTGTCTCTCATGGTGGCTATCCTGAAAGACTCCAGGAAAAAACGTTACTGGTAAGTGTAACTTTGTTTTTTGTCCCACTAATTGCAGATCTTCTCCAAGTCATTAAGGTTTTGAGGCTGTTGTTTGGTAACTCAAACCTTCAGCTCCCTCCACATACTTTCTATGGGATTAAGGTCTGGAGACCGGCTAGGCCACTCCAGGACCTTAATGTGCTTCTTCTTGAGCCACTCCTTTGTTGCCTTGGGTCATTTTAATGCTGGAATACCCATCCACAACCCATTTTTAATGCCTTGGCTGAGGGAAGGAGGTTCTCACCCAAGGTTTGATGGTTCTTGGCCCCGTCCATCATCCCTTTGATGTGGTGAAGTTGTCCTGTCCCCTTAGCAGAAAAAATCTCCCAAAGCATAATGTTTCCACCTCCATTTTTGACGGTGGGGATAGTGTTCTTTGGGGTCATAGGCAGCATTGCTTCTCCAAACACGGCGAGTTGAGTTGATGCCAGAGAGCATGATTTTGGTCTCATCTGACCACAACACTTTCACCCAGTTCTTCTTTGAATCATTCAGATGTTCATTAGCAAACTTCAGATGGGCCTGTACATGTGCTTTCTTGAGCAGGGGGACCTTGCAGGTGCTGCAGGATTGCAGTCCTTCGCGGCGTAGTGTGTTACCAATTGTTTTCTTGGTGACTGTGGTCCCAGCTGCCTTGAGATCATTGACAAGATTCTCCCGTGTAGTTCTGTGCTGATTCCTCACCGTTCTTATGATCATTGAAAATCCACGAGGTGAGATCTTGCATGGAGCCCCAGACCGAGGGAGATTGACAGTTATTTTGTGTTTCTTCCATTTGCGAATAATCACACCAACTGTTGTCACCCCCTCTCTAAGCTGCTTGGCGATGGTCTTGTAGCCCATTTCAGCCTTGTGTAGGTCTACAATCTTGTCCCTGACATCCTTGGATAGCTCTTTGGTCTTGGCCATGGTGGAGAGATTGGAATCTGATTGCTTCTGTGCACAGGTGTCTTTTATACAGGTAACAAGCTGAGTGCTCCTAATCTCAGCTCATTACCTGTACAGAAGACACATGGGAGCCAGAAATATTGCTAATTGATAGGGGATCAAATACTTATTTCACTCATTAAAATGCAAATCAATTTATAAGTACAAAGGCTGGCCGAAGACTAGCCTGCATTTGTGGGAGGAGTCTGAGAGGGCTATTTAAGCCTCCTCCTCTGTCAGGTCAGGGCTCGTGAGTGTTCTGGGTTCAGTAGGGGGCGGGGCCTACGCGTCACTTCCAGATCAATTACAAGATGGTGGTGGTGCCTCTCTCGGTGCTTCACCAGGGAGTGCACCTCTCCACCCACCTGGTTTCCCCTTCGGCACCCACATTCACGGGTCCCCCTTCTGGTATTTCAGCAGGGGGGGGGCGATAGGCCGCCCGCCCGCCGACTCCTCTCCCCATGCATGCAGCTCTACGAAGGAGCCTCTTGCTTGGCGCCACGGGGGGGGGGGGGCGCGGACGCCCGCTTGCCCGATTTCTTTGATGATCTTGCAGAGGGAAGGGAGGGGGGCCGTCCATCCTCCACCCACCCTCCTTCCCCTCGGCGGCAGCCAGTCAAGTGCGGCCTGCCCGCTTCTCCCGGCGAGTATGCCGGGGGAAGGGAGGGGGGCCATCCATGCATCCGTCCTCCACCACCCTCCTTCCTTTCCCTCGGCTGCAGCTGGTCAGGTGCTGCCCGCCTGCTTCTCCCGGCGCTTGTGTCGGGGGAGCGGGGGGGACGTCCTTCCATCCTGCACAGCTCCACAAGGCCAGCACGCAGCCCGAGCTTCTCCCGGCGCTCATGGGGGGGGCGCCGTGGCCGTCAATCATCTTCACCCACACCAACTTCCCTAGGGCTCAGTTTGGGGGGGGGGGGTCGTCTGTCTATCTTCCACCTTTGCTGGGCCCAATCCTGCATGGGCGGGTGCGCCGCCCACTTCTCCCTCATCCCTGTGTGTCCTGCCAGCGTGGGGTGGGGGGGGGGCGGCCGCCTGCTTCTCCTAGGGGGGGGGCGTCTGTTCGTCCATCTTTATCCACTCACCTAGCATTTGGCCCCTGCATTCTGTTTACCTCACCTCCCTGGAACTCACACCGTGCATCACGGTGGAATCGCACGCACGCTTCCCGATTCTCATTGGGGGGGGGGTGCTCACCTGCCTGCTCACTTCCTGATACTCACATGGGGCATCATGGGGGGGGGAGATCCCCCACACGCCTCCCGGGCATTCACCGCTTCAGGTACCAGTGTTCATCATGGTGTTTCGGCCCCAGGATTTCTGTCATAGCGCTTCAGTCTCAGGTTTCCATCACAGCGTTTCTATCTAGGCGTTTCAGTGTCAGCGTTTTGCTATCACAGCACTCCCGTCGTAGCGTTCTGGTCATAGCATATCTATCCAGGTGTTCTGCCCCAGCATGTCTGTCGTCACATTCAGCCCTGCATTTCTGTCATGGCGTTTTTGCCCCAGCGTTTCTGTCATGTTCAGCTGGCATTTCTGGCAGCATTTATACCTCAGCATTTCTGTTGCAATGTCCAGCATTTCTGTCTCAGTGTTCGGCCCTAGCATTCCTGTCATAGTATTCTGCCCCAGCATTTCCATCATTAGCGTGCTACCCCGGCATTTCGGTCTCAGCGTTTGTCTTAGCGTTTCTGCCCCAGGATTTCTGTGTTAGCATTCTACCCCAGGATTTTCGTCTTAGCGTTCTGCCCCAGGATTTCCATCTTAGCGTTCTGCCCCAGGATTTCCGTCTTAGAGTTTGGCCCCAGGATTTCCGTCTTAGCGTTCGGCCCCAGGATATCTGTCTTAGCGTTCGGCCCCAGGATTTCTGTCTTAGAGTTCGGCCCCAGGATTTCTGTCTTAGCGTTCGGCCCCAGGATTTCTGTCTTAGCGTTCTTCCCCAGGATTTCTGTCTTAGCGTTCTGCCCCAGGATTTCTGTCTTAGCGTTTCTGCCCCAGGATTTCTGTCCTAGCGTTCTGCCCCAGGATTTCTGTCATAGCGTTCGGCCCCTGCATTTCTGTCATAGCATTCGGCCCCTGCATTTCTGTCATAGCGTTCGGCCCCTGCATTTCTGTCATAGCGTTCTGCCCCTGCATTTCTGTCATAGCGTTCTGCCCCTGCATTTCTGTCATAGCGTTCTACCCTCGCATTTCTGTCAAGGCGTTTCTGCCCCAGGTTTTCGGTCACAGCATGGCTGCCCAAGATTTCTGTCATAGCGTTTCTGCCCAGGAGTTCTATCACAGCGTTTCTGCCCCGGATTTCTGTCATGGTGGCATTCTGCCCCAGCATTTCTGGCTTGGCGTTCAGTCTCAGCTTTTCTGTCTTGGTGTTTCTGCCCCAGGTTTTCTGTCATTACATTTCTGCTTTAGCGTTCTGTCATAGAGTTTCTGCCTCAGGATTTCGGTCATGGCATTTCTGCCTCTGCGTTTCTGCCCCAGGAGTTCTGTCATGGCATTTCTGCCTCTGCGTTTCTGCCCCAGGATTTCGGTCATGGCATTTCTGCCTCTGCGTTTCTGCCCCAGGATTTTGGTCATGGCATTTCTGCCTCTGCGTTTCTGCCCCAGGATTTCTGCCTTTGCTTTTCTGCCTCTGCGTTTCTGCCCCAGGATTTCTGTCTTTGCTTTTCTGCCTCTGCGTTTCTGTCAGTGTTCTGTCATAGTGTTTTTGCCCCAGGATTTCTGTCATTGCAGTTGTCATTACGCTCTGCCCAGGGTTTCGGTTCTCACGTTCCTGCCTCAGCTTTCAGTTTCAGCTTTCCTGTCATAGGGTATTTTCTGTCAGACATTGCTGTCAGTGCGCTTCTGCCCCGAGATTTCTGGCATAGCCTTTCTACCTCAGTGTTCAGTCTCAGCATTCCTGTCACAGCATTTCTCAGAGGGGCGTTGTTGTTCAGTCACGGCATACTTCGGTAGCTGGTTCTATCTTCGTTGTTTGTCATGTCTCATTGTATCTTTGTTCATGTTTGTACCTGGGTCAGTTAGCTAGGGCCCACATGTCAGGATCTGTCACGTCTACAGATCCATACGGGCTGAGGTTTCGTTTGTTAATGATTGTTGACCACAATGTTCTCGCCCGTATAACATACGTCATACGATGCACGTTCATTCACCACACCTGTACGATTGCCCACCACAGTCTGTGGGTACACCAGCCCTGTGTTTTTAGTCAATTACCTGTCTCTGCGCAGCAGGTTACTCGGGCTCAGTCACTACTTACACGGGGGGGGGGGTGGTCCATCATCCGCTTCATTCACGCGCAGTGGTCTTGACATTTCTGCTCATGTTCTCATACTTGGGTAGGCTCAGAGGGGGATTGCTGTTCTCATGTATGGTTGCCTGTCATTTCTCTTGTTCATGTTCATAGGTTGGGCTGCATTGGCAGCCATTATCCCCTTGTTGGTCCTTAAGTGGTAGGTTTGGGCAAACGTCGTCATGATTCTGGATTCTACACTCGGGCCTGATATCTTGTCTAGGATGTGGCCTGGAAGACTGCTCAGGGACGTCAGTTCAGTCATTTTTTCCGTTCCCCAGCCGGTGTCAGGGGGGTTTTCTGTCACATGGGGTATGACTGTTTCAGGCCATGTGACTTATTTCCCCGGTGTGGAGTCTGGCCCTCCTTCCTCGGTTCAGGATTCAGACTCGGCTGCAGCACGACCTGATCAAATCAGGTGGGACCAGCATTCGGTGTCTGGCATGGTTTCTCCACGTCGTCAGTGCTTATTGCCTTAGGGTTTGGGCCTCAACCACCTACTCCATCACATCCTTAAGGTATTTAGCTTTTTGATCTCCTGCCAGTTGTCCTTTGGCACTTACCCTCGCTCTTTCCCATACCAGTATGGGTAGGCCAGGGCTTGGGGGGAGGGTTTCACGGAGCACTTCCCAGGGTCCGGTCGAAGTTTTGATCTTCTCGGCTATCATTTTGCAGGGGCTCCTTGGGACAGCCATGGCTCCCCCACGCATCCTCTCATTCACAGTAGTTCATTCTCATGTCTGGGTCGTCTCGGGCTCCAGGCTCTGCCCAAGCGTTCATGGGACGTTTCGTTGGGTTCGGGGTAGCTTCGCAGGTTTCTACAAGGGGTTCTGTCTCATCACCGAGTCGGGGGTTTCTCCTGTCATAACGGACACTTATCAGTTATATACTGTTGCCATCCGGGCACGCACTACTCCACTTGATGGATTTTACCTTCCCTTTTTCACCTAAATTTGTGTCTTTTTGCCCTCTTTTCAGGCATACTGACCAGTCAGGCCAAGGCACACCTCAGGCCTTGGTGCTTAGGAGTATCACTTTCCAAACTCGAAGACTCTGACTACAAGTACAAAGGCTGGCCGAAGGCTAGCCTGCATTTGTGGGAGGAGTCTGAGAGGGCTATTTAAGCCTCCTCCTCTGTCAGGTCAGGGCTCGTGGGCGTTCTGGGTTCCCACCCACCCGTTTCCCCCAATATTCATACTTACTCATATTACTTTTCTTACATTCAGGGTATGCCCTCTTTTCAGGCATACTGACCAGTCAGGCCAAGACACACCTCAGGCCTTGGTGCTTAGGAGTATCACTTTCCAAACTCGAAGACTCTGACTACAACTTCTTTTAAATGCGTTTTGCTGGATATCTTTGTTGTCATTCAGTCTCTTACTCTTAAAATAAACGTGCCATTAAAATTATAGACTGATCTTTTTTTTCTCAGTGGGTGCAGGGGTGCAGAAATCTGACGAACAGGGTCACAGGCAAGAAAAACATTTAAATAATTCAACCACTTCACTTACCTAGAGAGTTTTCCTTCTGTTAATTTGCTATTCAGATGACAGGCAGTACAGGCATGAGGGCAGATCTCCTTAATGGGGACAACACATTAGAAACCTGACAAAGTAGTTTCTCACTGTCAAAAGAATTTAAGAGAAAAACATCTGCTCGTAGTTGAGCTTGAAAAGCCCTTATATTTTAGAGCAACATTAGATGGGTAAGCATTTGTTTTAAGAGAAGGTTTTTTATAAAGTGCGTATTACTTTTTTTTTTTTTTTAATAATTGTAGTGAAATAGGACAGTATGATTTGTATGTGCACTTCCAACAAATATTTGTAAATACATTATTTACAGAGAATTTTTTGCAGTGCCCTCTCCTGGTAAAAGCGCTAACAGCATTGTGTTTATTCAGACTAGAGGTCGTGGATCAAGATTAAACATCATAATCGTTGCTGAAGGAGCTATTGACCTGCATGGTAAAGCTATTACATCAGAAGACATTAAAAATGTACGTACTGCACAAAAATGCATTAATAATTTTTTTATTAAGGAAAATGACTGGAATTCTTAGATCTTCAGTACTGAATATTCATTTATATAAATGACATATGATCAGCAGGAAGATTCTATACTAATGGCATACAGCAAAATATAAATGAATTAAATCTAACCATTATTGTCAACTGTTTAACAGCTAGTTGTAAAGCGCCTTGGCTATGACACAAGAGTCACCGTTCTTGGACATGTTCAGCGTGGTGGGACTCCTTCAGCTTTTGACAGAGTTCTGGTAAGAGTGGGCTTTTTTCCAGTTTGTTTCTGAACACCTAATGTCTCTGTGCACTATACTTCAGTCAAAAAAAAACCTCTATATTTGATGTGCTGTGATGTGTTGCCTTTGGAGCATTCTAGGGTTGATTTGCTAAAACTGGGGAGTGCAAAATCTGGTGTAGCTGTGCATGGTAGCCAATCTGCTTCTAACTTCAGCTTGTTCAATGAAGCTTTGACAAAAAAACTGGAAGCTGATTGGTTTGGTTTCTGTGCAGGTCTGCATTTTGCACTCTCCAGTTTTAGTAAATCAACCCCTCTGTGCAGTTAAATAGCAAAGCTTAGACCACTGTGTGCATTGTTTCCTAACAGCACCAACACTCCGTGTTGATCGTATAAGAAGTTTCAAATTTTTATGCTGAGGATTAAAACAAGTAGTAAATAATACTTGCATGTTGACTACTTCTCAGAAATCTGGAGTTATTTTTTATAACTTATTTTTTGTGGGGAAGTGTGTCATGGTGTCCTACTGAGGTGATTGTTGCATTTTCTAGGGAAGTCGAATGGGTGTTGAAGCTGTAATGGCTTTGCTGGAAGGTACACCAGACACGCCTGCTTGTGTGGTCAGCCTGTCTGGAAATCAAGCAATCAGACTGCCATTAATGGAGTGTGTTCAAGTGGTAAGTTAGTTGTGCTAAGTTCTGAATATGTAATACCTGTCATATGTTTTATGTATTTATACATGCATGTATAATATATTTTTAGGAAGAAGGGAGAATGTGCAGAGGGGGGGGGGGGGGGTAGAGCAAATTATTGTTAATCTTCCTATGATTTTTATTTGGGACATATACCCTTCCTCTTGTCTTGCCCTCCTCTGTAAACTCCTTCTTGCCCCGTAGGTCTTAAATGTGAATGAACAAAGTAGAAGTGTAACATGGATAAGGAAATTGAGGGAGAAGTTCAAGTACAAGTCTGCTTTTTTGATTTCCATTTTATAGTGGGTTGAGCTAGAGGCATTTTTCGCTGGGGCTAAAGAACCTGGTATACAACACCGCCAATAAATATCCATGTTGGTGTTGCATAATAGTGCTTTGTCAATCAATAAGTCTGTAGCTGAAATGTGAAAATCACTGTGATCCATAAGGAGTGAACAGGTGTAAAAGCTGAGGTGGTTGAAGGGTTTCTACATTACAGTGCGATTTCTGTAGTCCTTTCTTTGTAAGACGCATTGGTACAGAAATGGATGTGAATGGTTCAGTGTCTTCTGTAAAGGTCTCTGCAATGTTGGTACTCATTGTCAATGAATACACTAAACATGTCTGAACAGTTTAAAAACAGATATATTTCCTGATTATTTTTTTTTAGACAATCTTAAAGTGGATCTTTACCCATAACAACTTGATAAAAAAAAATTGTTCTTTAGCAAGGAACATACATTCCACATTAATAATTATGCTACCAAAATGAGTGTGTGCTGTAAATTGCTTTCAGCATTGCTCCTGGTTTTCAATGCTGGAGGCTGCCATTTTGCTGAAGTCTAGAGCCCCTGAGAGCAGCAGTAAATCACAAAGTGGAACTAAACCCATTGATTTAACGGTTTTAAAAACAGTTACATTGCTGGAATGCTGGGATTGCTAACTGTCACATTTGCTTGTCCTTAACCAAACTGTCAAACCATAATATGGCTGGTGTCATAAATGATCACATCTGCAGCATAATGTCAGTTACAGATCAAACAGTAGCAGCACCCTTGGCTGTGTAAAGGATAGAAGGGTTTAAAGCTGTCAGCAGATCGGCCTCTACAAATTCAGCAGTGCCTAAAAATGGAGAGCAACTGAGCATGTGCAGGGCAGGGTGAGACCATGCATTAGTGGATTTTAAACAGTATAGGCACTTATTTTTAATGTTGTACATAGCTGTACATGCAAAAGGGGCCAGCCTGAAGGGATCTAGCAGGACTTAATTTTCTGACTAAATTTCCACTTTAATAAGTTCCCACTTTTTGCCTGTTTTACTTCTTCCAGTGGTGGTCAGGCAGCTAAAGCTGTTTATAGATCTGCCATTTATCCCTTCCGCTTTTACACTTGTCAGGGAGCAGGCATTTTTTGGCAGAAGTGTGATATCTGACATTGAATACAAATTAGCATATCTAGGTGCACAGGGGTCCTTTATCGTTCTAGAATAACTCTTTCCACCAAATGCAAATGTCACATGGACACGATCTCACAGTCCTGCAGACACCAGTACATGCAATATAACTGCTATTGTATGTTGATATAGCTTAAATTAGACATACACTACTGTGAAAAAGTTTTAGGCAGGTGTGAAAAAATGCTGTAAATTAAGAATATTTTCTGAAATAGAAGTGTTAATAGTTTATTTTTATTCATTAACAAAATGGAAAGTAAATGAACAAAAGAGAAATTCAAATTTGAATCAATATTTGGTGTGACCACCCTTTGCTTTCAAAACAGCATCAATTCTGATGGGGTACACTTGCACACAGTTTTTAAAGGAACTCGGCATGTAGGTTGTTCCAAACATCTTGGAGAACTAACCACAGATCTTCTGTGGATGTAGGCTGCCTCAAATCCTTCTGTCTCTTCATGTAATCCCAGACAGACGCTATGATGTTGAGATCAGGGCTCTGTGGGGGGCCAAACCATTAATTCTAGGACTCTTTTTTTTATGCTGAAGATAGTTCTTAATGACATTGGCCGAATGTTTGGGGTCGTTGTCCTAAAGAAAAAACTTGGGCCAATCACACGCCTCCTTGATGGTATGACATGATGGATAAGTATCTGTCTGTATTTCTTTGCACTGAGAACACCAATGATCCTAACCAAATCGCTAACTTCATTTGCAGAAAAGCAGCCCCAAACTTGCATCATGCTTCACTGTTGCCTGCAGACACTCATTATTGTACCACTCTCCAGCCCTTCGGCAAACAAACTGCCTCCTGCTACGGCCAAATATTTCAACTTTTTACTCCTCAGTCCAGAGCACTTGCTGCCATTTTTTTACACGCCAGTTCCTACATTTTTCTGCTTAGTTGAGTCAGTTAGCCTTGTTTCCACATCAGAGGTATGGCTTTTTTGGCCACAGTTCTTCCATAAGAGCCTCTTCCATCCAGGCTTCCCCGGACAGTAGATGGGTGTACCAGAGCCCCACTGGTTTCAGACAGTTCTGTGCTGATGGCACTGCTGGACATCTTCCAATGTCAAAGGGAAGTAAGCATGGTGTGTCTTTCATCTGCTGTATTACGTTTCCTTGGCCAACCACTACTGTACGTCTACGGTCCTCAAAGTTGGCCATTTCTTTGTGCTTCTCCAAAAGCGCTTTAACAGCACATCTTGAACCCTCAGTTTGCTTTGAAATTTTTGCCTGGGCGAAACCTTTCTGATGTGTCTTATTGCTGTGCCATGCTATATGACCTGTTAACATGACACTGTTTTCCACAACCTCACCTTAGTAGCAGAGTTTGGCTGTTTCTTACCCAATTTTAATCCTCCTACACAGCGGTTTCTGTTTCAGTTAATGACTGTGTTTTAACATACATATGAAATTGATCATCATTAGCACCTGGTTAATCATACACCTGACTCTAATCCCACAAAATTAGAATACATACTTGAATATATATATTTTTTTAAATAAGAGTTTAGTGTCACTTTAAGCATGCTAATATTTAGATTGCACAGGACATAAAAAAAATTAAAACTTTTCTAGAAGTCACATTACTGAAAGGTTTCCACCCAAACCAAAATTATTTGGCCCTTGTTAGTGGGAGAGGAGCTTACTAGTCAAGTAGGTCTAACAAAGCCTACATATAAGTACCTTTTATTTACAGCATGTAGGCATGGTTTATTGTAACAATTATTTATTTTTATTTTTTTTACAGACCAAGGATGTGACAACAGCCATGACTAATAAAAAATTCACTGAAGCTCTTAAGTTAAGAGGAAGGTAAATGCATCACTTTTCCTTTCAAATTATCATGGGAAGCAAGAGACCATAAATAGATATACCCAAGCACAGTGGCTTATAGCACTTATTCCACTTAGATTTCAGCTGTGATTTTTCTACTAGGTCAATGGTTTTTAAAGTTTCGAAAGGCCAGACAATGTGAAACAAAGTCACGCAAGGAACTACTACTCATTATAATTATTCTTATTCAGTATTTTTATAGTGTCACAGTTTACCCAGTATTTTACAATGTAAAGGGAGACCATACAATTTCATTACAAGTGGCTTAGGAGGGCCCTGCTTGCAATTTAAAAGGGAGGGCAATGACTATAAAAGATAACTGTGAAGGATAAGCTGATGGAGAAAGTAGTGGTACAGTTTTTAGGTGGAGACTGAATAGGCTTTCCTGAAGGGATACGTTTTCAGGGATCACCTAAGAGTAGGCGATAACCAGACAGATTGCAATAGGGAGTTCCAGAGGATGGGAGAGGCTCTGGAAAAGTCCTGGAGGTGAGCATTGGAGGTAGTGATGAGTGAGCTTGGGAGAGTGAAGAGAACGGTTTGGTTGGTGTTTTGAGACGAGGTTGGTGATGTAGCTCGGGGCAGAGTTGTGGATGGCTTTGTATGTTGTTAATATTTTGAATTTATTTGTTGGGCTACCAGAAGCCAGTCGAGGGATTTGTAGAGAAGAGTAGTAGCCAGGTAAATGAGTCTAGCAGCAGCATTCATGAAGGACCAAAGGGAGAATTAAATACAATAAAGTAGGTCAACGAGAAGGGAGTTGCAATAGTCAAAGCAAGAGAAATAGCTCGGAGAACCAAGTATTGTAATGTCATTTTGTTAAAGAAGGAGTATTTTGTAAGTGTTGTGGAGGTTAAAGTGGCAAGGACAGTGAGTGGATGTGGGGCTTGTAAAAATGGCAAAACATTTTTTTACCTCAATGCTTAATGGGAATACATTTATTTAAGGTAAAAAACATTTTAGGTTTAGAACCACATTAAAGCATTTTAATGGTAAAAATGTAAAATCACATATTCAAGTTTTCATTGTATTTAAATGATTTCTATCCTACTCTTATTTATTTGAATAATCTTGAAGTCTGTAAACTTACTTTGTGACGATCCCCACACCATACCTCCCAACATTTTGAGATGGGAATGAGGGACACTTACTAGCAAATCTATGTAGGCGTATGACTACCCCCCCCCCCCCTCCACACCCCCCTAAAGGAGAATTATCCAAAAAAAAGGTTGATTAAATCCACAAGGGACTTTTTTAAAACTACTATTCCTTTATATTGGCTTTTAAAATTTACAAATGCAGCAATTTAGAATTTGGATGAAAGGTTTAGCACTGGGAAACACTTTTTGAAAGATAAAAAGTGCATTTTATATACAACTATATAGATCAGGCCAAAAGGGACAAATGAGGAGGAAAGAGGGACAAAGGGATATTGCTCCAAATCGGGGACAGTCCCTCAAAATCAGGGACAGTTGGGAGCTATGCCCACACATTTACTTCCTTTAATTCTCTGACACGTAGTCACTATGCCCTGTGAGTAGCATAGTTGCCAACTGTCCCGGATTTCCCGGGACATTTCTGGGACTTAGACTCCATTCCCGAATTTGTGGTGTCCCGGGAAATGTCCCGAGAAATCCGGTTCTTCGCGATTTTCGCCGCCGCTAGAGGTCCGCGGCCGGCGGAGGCATTGTCTCCGCCGGCCGCCATCTTAAAGAAGTTCAGGAAGACGGCTGGGGGGGCTAGACGGAGCTCCTGCATCGCCGCCCACCCTCCACCTGCTCCGCCTCGCCCCGCCTACCCCCGCCCCGCTGCCAGTCTGTTATGGAAAGGGGCGGGGGTTCTAGCCATGCGGCCGGCGGACACACTAGGACACCTCTGAGGTGGGGGGGGCACCGCTGTGGGAATCTGATGTAAGGGGGGCTCCACTGGGGACACCTGATGTGAGGGGGGGCTCCACCGGGGACACCTGATGTGAGGGGGGGCTCTGCCGGCGACACCTAATGTGAGGGGGGCTCCACTGGGGACACCTAATGTGAGGGGGCTCCACTGGGGACACCTAATGTGAGGGGGGGCTCCACTGGGGACACCTAATGTGAGGGGGGGGCTCCACTGGGGACACCTAATGTGAGGGGGGGCTCCACTGGGGACACCTAATGTGAGGGGGGGCTCCACTGGGGACACCTAATGTGAGGGGGGGCTCCACTGGGGACACCTAATGTGAGGGGGGCTCCACTGGGGACTCCTGATGTGAGGGGGGTTCTGCCGGGGACACCTGATGTGAGGGGGGCTCTGCCGGGGACACCTGATGTGAGGGGGGGCTCTGCCGGGGACACCTGATGTGAGGGGGGCTCTGCCGGGGACACCTGATGTAAGGGGGGGCTCTGCCGGGGACACCTGATGTGAGGGGGGCTCCGCCGGGGACTCCTGATGTGAGGGGGGCTCCGCTGGGGACACCTGATGTGAGGGGGTTCTGCCGGGGACACCTGATGTGAGGGGGGCTCCGCTGGGGACACTTGATGTGAGGGGGGTTCCGCTGGGGACACCTGATGTGAGGGGGGGCTCTGCCAGGGACACCTGATGTGAGGGGGGGCTCCGCTGGGGACACTCTGCTGGGACATCTGATGCAAGGACGGACGGCTGGTGGCAGGCGACGTGGCTAGTAACACGCTCAGGGATCCCACTGATTCTGCATTATGGTGAGTTGAATGATTTCATTTTATATTACAATGTAATAATAGATATAATGCACTTCAATCATCCTGACACCATAACAACCATGGTGCCGGGATGATTGAAGTGCTAACACCAGGTGCTTGGAGTATCTTTATCTGCTGATTGTTAAACTTTCTAGAATACACATATTTTTATTGTGTAGGATCTGGGGCTGCTGTCCCGTCATTTCCCTCTCCCCCTTTCCCCCTCTCCCCCTCTCCCCCTCTCCCCCTTTCCCCCTTTCCCCCTCTCCCCCTTTCCCTCTCCATCCCTCATTCATCTCAGACTCTAACCACACCCTCTTGAGCCACGCCCATTTTTCGCCACAACCCGTTTCACGCACTGCACTTATATTTTACGTATATTTTTCCTAAACCACGCCTACAAACGAATGCCCCGCCCCCTAATTATTGGATGGCTCTGCCTACAGCCACAAAAGTGTCCCACATTTTTTTTTTACAATGTTGGCAACTATGGAGTAGGCACTGCTGTGTCACACATTTCACAGATCCTGCCTTCTGAATTACAGAGGTGCTGAAAGGAGGAGTTTCAGGAGGCGGAGTTAGTACAGGTTTGCAGGCAGTAAGGTATCATGGTATATGTAGTCCTTACAAATTGAAACTAAAAAGTAGAGGAGAAGCTGCAAAGCATGCAGGGAATCCAGGAAGTTGTGGAAAGAGATGACTAGCAGACAGGCAGCGCACTCAACCTGAAAGGAGATTTTTCAAGTAAGTTTATATTGGATTGTCAAATATCACTATTGTTTGTATTGTTATTAGAATGCTGATGTTAAAAAAATAGTGTATGCTGTGACCATAGATCTTCTTTAAAAGAGAAATACACATGAGATTCAGAAACAATGTAGACACAATCCTCATGTACAATAAACCTTGTGTTTTATAAGAGACAAGGACCCACCTATTATTTTAACTTTTTTCACAGGAGCTTTGAAAACAACTGGAGTGTCTACAGGACGCTGGCTCACATAAGGCCCCCTTCCACAAAGGTGAGAAATATACATGTATTTGTAAATTAATTTGTATAACCACTTGACCTCCGGAAGATTTACCCCCCTTCATGACCAGACCATTTTTTGCGATACGGCACTGCGTTACTTTAACTGACAATTGCAAATCGCGTGACACTGTACCCAAATAAAATTTGTAATTTTTTTACCACAAATAGAACTTTCTTTTGGTGATATTTGATCACCACTGGGTTTTTATTTTTTGCGCTATAAACAAAAAAACGATTTTTGAAAAAAAACAAAACAATATTTTTTACTTTCTGCTAATAAACATATCCAATAAAAAAAAAATTAAATCAAAATTCTTCATAAAGTTAGGCCAAAATTTATTCTGCTACATGTTTTTGTTAAAAAAAATCCCAATAAGCGTATATTCATTGGTTTATATGAACGCTATAGCATATACAAACAGTGATATATTTATGGAATTTTTATTTATTTTTATTTTGTTATACTAGTAATGGTGGCGATCGGCGACTTATAGCGGGACAGTGATATTGCGACGAACTATCGGACACCAACTGACACTTTTGACACTTTGCGGGAAACAGTGACACTAACACAGTGATCAGTACGAAAAATGTGCATTTTCACTATACTAGTGACACAGTACAGTGGCTGGGAAGGGGTTAAACATCTAGGGCGATCAAAGGGTTAACTGTGTGCCTAGCCAGTGTTTTTGTGTACACAGTGTGCTGCTTGTGCGACACAAGATCGTCCCTTCCCCCCTGTCAGAACTGAGATAAGCCTTGTTTACATAGGCATATCTCAGTTCTCTGTGTTTTACTAACGATAAGCGGGTGCCGAAGGACTTTGAGTTCATGGGGCCCGCAGATCAGCTTCTGCTGTAAATTATCACAGCAGAAGCGGCCTGCCAGCGCATGCCCCCTGCAGGCAGAAATGCAAAATCACATATATACGTAATTCTGCCCACAGCTGCCGGCTGTAGCAGTAAAAGTGCTATAGGGCGGTCAGCAAGTGGTTACAAAGTAGGAAATGTGCATACTGTCTGTTGGTTACAGATTTGCTTTTACAGAATAATGTACGCTCTTTGCTTCTGAGGTCTTCACTTCAGACAGGACTCGATTAAAACATGTGATGAACTGGCTTTAATTAAACAGGTAGTGGTATATCAAAAGGTTCCTTAGCAGTGGGAGCTGGTGGTAAAAATTTTGGGGAGGGTGACAACCAGACCTGGCCCCTCAATCGCACTAGCACCATACTTCCGCATGGCTCTCGATCGATCACAGCGGCAATCCACTCACATTACACCCCCCCTCCGGCACTCGAGATAGGCGGTAATTCTTTTGCACTGTTCCTTAGTGTTATTTTGGTGTCTACAATGATTTTAATCTGGCATAGTAAATTATGTTTTTTTTTTTTAAGTAACAATGTGGCCTTTGCAACTGTGCATATAAGATAGTTGAACTGAACACTGCATGGAAAATAGGAGCATACTGAGTTAAGGAGTGTACTGAGCTAACGAAAATCTCCTTATCCTTCTCCTTCCTTCGGTGGTATTCTACACACCATTTGGGGATCTCTTTGGTTGTTCTTATGAAGTGCAACTGTGACAGCTGTCTGAAACTTTAATATTGTTTAAGGATTGAGAACAATTGAGACTCATTAATCTCTTCAAGGGTATTTTGTGTGTTTGTGACCAGTCCGCCCAAAAATTATAATATATAGGTAAAGCCCGAAGGCCTGAGTAGACTCTGGTGACTAATGCCTGGTTCACACCTATGCAGGTTGCAGTTTGCATATTCCAGGTGCATTTTCCATTTTTCAATACACGTTTTTTTATCCGTTGAAGTCTATGGAACCAAAAACACAACCTGCTGGTCCCTGGCCCTTTGCATAATATGCACAGATCAGTGTTGCCAACTGTCCGTAGATTTACGGGCAGCCCGTAAATTTAAGGCCATTTTTGGGGTGCCCGTAAATATCCATTACGGGCAGCGGTGCCCATAAAAACATGGCCGCGAGCTGACCATGTAACTATGTGCAGTTTCAAAGCCGGCCGGGCTCGGGATAACTCATACCCGCTCGGCCGGTGGCGCATGCGCAGTAATGTAATGGCGTCATTTTTGAGTCTACTCGTTCCTGGCTGGCTGTGACACGGCGACCGGCGGCGCCGCGCCTCCTGCACTCTCCACTATAGATGGGGGAGGAGCGCCGGTGACGGTGAGTGAGGACGAGAGGATTACAATCCATTAAGTGAACCTGTAAGATTGGCTGCTGTGCAGAAGCTCTAACAATAGTGGGTTACACTGGTCAGGGCAGAGGAGGAAAGAGGTTATGCAGCAGTGACTCTTCTGTTATAGCTACATCTGTAACACAGCCAAAAGTGAACCTGTAAAAGATTGGCTGCAGATGCTCTAACTACAGTGGGTGACACTGGGAAGAGGAAACAGAGGTTCTGCAGCAGTGCCACTTCTGTCTTTGCTAGATCTGTAACCCAAACCTAAAATGGAACCTGTAAATGAGGAACCTGCAGAAAAACTTAATAATGCCTTACACTGGGGGACAAGGAGGTTCTACAGGAGTGCCACTTCTGTTTTTGCTAGATCTGTATACAGTACAGTGGGGACAGAGGATGACAGACTGAGACATGGCATTACTGGGGGGTGAAGCCGTGGCATGCAGGGGACAGAGAAGGACACTGATGTGCTGCCCTGGCTGTGGAGAGGTGAAAGGGGCACAGGAGCAGGACACACTGATGTGGAGACTGTAATATGATGGTGGATAGAGGGGGAGGACACCATCATGCCCGCAGTCTCTGTCCACCTCCTGTAGTATGTCCGCAGCCTCTGTCCACCTCCTGTAGTATGTCTGCCGTCTCTGTCCACCTCCTGTAGTATGTCCGCAGCCTCTGTCCACCTCCTGTAGTATGTCCACAGCGTCTGTCCACCTCTTGTATCATGTCTTCAGTCTCTGAGGGGGATCCTAGAAAGGAGTCAAGAGTAGGAACGCCGCCGGGATGGGGGTCACGGGAGGAGACAGACATGTATGGACTGTGGAGAAGAGACTATACAATAAAACCAGAGCCGCCAAGCTGCTGGAGCCATCTGACTGAGCCCTGCACGGTGCACCTGAGAAGAGGTCAGTGACAGCACCACCAGGCCAGTCTGAGGGGGGGTCACTGATGTAAGGGGCGAGTGAATACATTAATGTAAGGGGGCACTGATATAAAGGATCCCCCCTATATTAGTAACCCCCCCCCCCCACCTTAGTGTATTCACTCTCCAGAAGGTGGTCTCTAGTCACCAGAGTTCCCCCTTACATAGGAGTTCCCTTTCACTGTAAGGGGGGATCCTGCAGACTCTGATGTAAGGGGGAACACTGGGCTGGCTGGGTTATAGTAACCTGACCTTCATGTCCAATGGAGAAATATGTTTTTGGACTTTTGTTTAACTTAAACACATTGCTAATAGCACTAGCTATGTGTTTATAGTTCAAATATTGATATTTACACTGCACTGGTTATCACAGAAAACTGTAATTTTAGGTACTTTTTTTTGCAGTGCCAGTAAAAAAAAGTGGCTTTGTCAGTAAATCTCAAGATTTTTTTGCCAGTAAAAAATTGGTGCGGTTTGTAAATGTTGGCGTCCTGCCAGTAAATTTCACTTTGGGGGGTTGGCAACACTGGCACAGATGTGAACGTGACCCATAGGAAACCATATTGAATGGACTGTAGTGTGTTTTTGAAAAACTGAAAACGCACTAAAAAATGCATAGGTGTAAACCAGGCCTTATAGTTCTCAGTATAAGAAGCCAGTCTTGTATTATATCTCTTATATGTTACGCAAACAGTAATATCTTCCTGCCAGTAAACTTTAATGTTTCTGCCCACCTTTGTGTGCTCTATCATAAAATAATCTAAATATCCAACATTAACAGGGATGCTAAGAGTTATAAGAATAGGAAGATGAACTCTCCAGTATATAATAAAAACATTGAAATGTGGACTAAGCCTTTAACATTTTTTTCAGGTGTATTTCTGTTTTGTTGTAATCTAAAAACATTTGTGTGTGTATCAAGATGAGAGTTGTAGTGTCAGTTGTTCTGCTGCAGTGACTTATCTTTTTACTTGCAGAGTGGTTATAACTTGGCTGTTTTGAATATTGGTGCCCCTGCTGCTGGCATGAACGCTGCAGTGAGATCCACTGTCAGAATTGGCATTATCCAAGGCCACAGGATGTTTGCTGTGCATGATGGATTTGAGGGTCTTGCCAAAGGACAGGTACTTATTTTGTTTCTTACAAAAAAACACTACTACATTAGTGAGAGTTTGAATCAAAGTCATTGTATTAATGTGCTTATCAAGGTCTGATGGATGCTGCTACTAAAAATGTCATCCATTGCTTTGCAATGCACAAACATTATTGATAAATATATCAAGTACCACAAGGTTGTTAATTGGGATTTTCAGTGACTGCATACAGGCCAGGTTTTTATAATAAACAACACAAAAGATAATGGAAAATAAACTCATGCGCTGCTGTGTATACTACCGTGTTTCCCTGAAAATAAGACCTACTATGATTTTCCAGGGCTGCAATATAAGCCCTACCCTGAAAATAAGCCCTATTTTAAAGTGGTTGTAGAATCCTATAATCCACTCTATCACAATATTATATAATGTGTGTGTTTCTGTAATAGAATTGTTATAAATGCCTTCAGGACAGCGCCACTCGGTGCTCAGCTGACCCTCCCGCTGCTCTCCTCCTCTTCTCCCAGCTGTCAGCAGGGGATCCCGACCCCTCCCTCTGCAGTGCCCGGAGCAATTAAGAGAGCTCCGAGCACAGAAGCGCCAAGCGGCGCTGTAACAAAGGTATTTCGCACAATTATATTACAGAAACACACACATTGTACATTATATAATACTGTAATAGAGTGGATTATAGGATTTTATAACCACTTTAACTCGGTTCACACTGGGGATTCATGACAAGCGGGGAGGGAGAGGGGGAGAGAAGACAGAACATTACATGATAAGACCTACCCCAAAAATAAGCCCTGCTGTGTCTTTTGTTGCCAAAATTAATATAAGACCCGGTCTTATTTTCGGGGAAACACAGTATATGAATAAATTAATAAATGAAGTTAAGTGTATATATCAAACTGCTGCATCCACAAATCAAGTGCACTCTATCACATTAAAAGTATACAAATGAATTAAGAAGTGATGTGTTTTGTTCAAATCCTCTAATTATTCAATAAGTGCATATCATGTGCAAAAAATCAAATCTCAAAATCTTCTGTGGTCAAAATTACTTCCTTAAAGCAAAAGATATGGTTAATAAGTAAACAATTCAAAATGTGCCACCCAATTGTGCACAAAATAAAATATAGAAGTGTAAAGAATACTACAAATGTCCATAATGTCCACACTCCAAAACTGGTGCTGAAAAAACAGTCCAACACTTCGGAATGCGTGAAAAAATTGTGTGCGATTCCTAAAACCTACTTATAACCACCTTATCACCTCTGGGTGAAGTGCACGCTCACCTCAATGTTATGACCAAAAGGTCAATATTCGTGATTTGGATAATAAGTAAAGTCGCTTCACTCTCCGTTCCTTTGGTCCTCCTCCACTTGTAATTATCCCTTTTAAGGGGATGACTCCTTTCCCCAATTTAGCTCAAAATAAAAAAGATCTGCTCATTGTTCAATATATCTATGTACATATGCTTTATTAAAATCTATATTTTATACACTCATAATGTAAACACTTGAATATAGCATGAAGCACACTGTGTACCAAGAACAGCAAAAAGATCCTCCCCAAGAATCACTTACCAGTTTCCGGGGCTCAGGGACACCGGAAATACCATCACAGGCTCCTCCCGATGCGTTGCGTCACTAGTCGTGTGACTTCCTCAGGGTAGGGAGCCCAGTGACAAGTGCCTGAACTTATAGCCGTGGATGTTTACAGGTAACCATGGTGATGTTCACAAACCTTGCACTGTCATACAGCCTAACAGCCTTCACAGAGCATTATTACGAGCGCCACTGCCTGCACATAGAACTAAGCAGTATTCATCGCACAGACCCCTTGCTAACATTAAACACTCTAAATACTGTATCCCTACTCCATTAACACCACTATTAAAAATACCAGGTAACAAAATGTAAACAGTAGTCACTATTCTAGTTAAAATCATTCTAAATTGTAATATTAATAACATAATTACATAAAAAAACAGTATAATAACGTAGTTTAATGTCTCTGACTTTTGTGATTAACACTAATAAATACAATACCAAAAGGGCATGAAAATCAATAAAACTCCATCTAGAGGTAAAACAAAGGTACTACCTGAAAAGTAATAATTGGAGATGAAACAATTTAAATCAAATTCTATGTTGTGTCCTTTCGGCTGAAGAGTATCTAACCCAAAAATCCATTTTGATTCACTCTTACCTAATTCTATGATTTTATTGCTCCCTCTCCATTGTGGTTTATATTTTTCTATGGCCCAGAACTGTAGCATTGTTGGATTCTTGTCATGATATTGTGCAAAATGTCCTGAGATACTATGTTTCTTATAACCATTTCATATGTTTGGAACATGGTCTCTAATCCTTTTCCCCATTGGTCTCTTCGTTCTCCCAACGTATTGCGTATACGTAATGTATTTTGTGCCAAAATATGATCAACTCATGAAGTATGGTTAACACCGGTAAGGATTTAGCTCAGGTATTATGTTTTATTATTTTGGGATAGAACAGCAATTTAACCTTTGTAATGTATAAATTAAAAATCTGTACCTTTTTTCAATGATATAAAATGTAATCTGTATAATGTGAGCGAATAATTAACATATTTTTGGTAAATGTCTTCCAATATCCATATGTACACCCTGCTCTGCTTGACTATCTGACCCTGCTGTGTATTTTTGGTATTATTTTCTGTTGCCATATCTTCAAATTTGTATATTTAATGCTAGCTCTATACCAAATTCACTGTATTTAGCAACACAACTGGTGATTTGATTCTCACTCTATTTGGCTTGAGTGATCAAGAGACTCAATTAGCATTTACGACCCTAGCCTATGTCTGTAGCTGGTCTGGTACTGTCCATCTCCCCTCCCATACTCGCGTGTCTCAAATCAGACCCATATAATGATCAATTGAGAAATGCATGCCTTCTCAATCCCCCTATAAATTTAAAGCGGCCTATGGGGAGGTGCAGACAGCATGTCTCTTTCCTGAGTGGCTCTGTCACGAGTGGTGTCCAGTTTCACCGCCACAGTTTAATGAAAGCAGGATAAGTAAAGCTGGATGAAGATACAAAAAGAACTCTGCTGCACTCTGGAAAGACGACAAGCAAACCAGCATTTGACATTGAATTTATTTGAAGTCAGATTCCCACTCTCTATCCACTAACATGCTCCTTCTACTCTTCCTTCTCACATCAGTGTCTTCTATCCTCAAATTTTCCTTACTCTACCCCTTCCTCTCTACCCCACAGCAAACACATATCTCCCTCATTCCTATCCTCTCCCTACATATCCGACACCCCTCCTCCTCTGCCAAAAGCCACAATCCACTCAGTTTAATTTTAATCCCCCTTCTTCCTAAAACCAGCCCCTCAATCTCATGTGCCCTTTGGAATGCCCGATCTGTAACAAGCTCACATCTGTGCATGACCTTTTCATCTCTCATGGCTTCAACATACTCACCATAACTGAAACCTGGCTTCAAAATTTTGACTCGGCTTCTCCTGCTGCCCTCTCCCATGGTGGCCTCCACTGGACTCACTCCCCAAGACCCAATGGACAGAAAGGAGGTGGAGTTGGATTCCTTCTATCCCCAAGTCCTTCCCATCCCTCCCTCTCTTCTTTCGAGATGCACTGTATTCGTCTGTTTTCTCCCATTTCTCTGAGGATTGCAGCAATTTATCGGCCTCCTGGACCAGTATCGTGCTTTTTTGATGACTTCGCTGCCTGGCTGCCCTACTTTCTCTCCTCTGAAATACCCACTCTCATTCTTGGTGACTTCAACATCCCTGTCAATGTTAACAGCCCAGCTACAGCTCAACTTCTCAACTTAACCTCATCTTTTGACCTAACCCAATGGGCACACAATTCCACTCACTCCAATGGTAATTCCCTCAACCTTGTATTCTCCCATTTCTGCACTCCTGGCAACCTCACAAACACCCCCTTTCCTCTCTCCATGGGCGTAGATAAGGGGGTAGTCAGGGGTATTCAAACCCCCCTCCCCCAGGGCCAAAATAAAATGCTTGGTGTCCCTGCTCTGCAGCTGCACCTGGCACCAGCGATAGGCAGCACTGCAGTCAGTGGCACACATAGTGTATTAATGACACTGCAGCAAGTGTAATAGATCATTAGGCATACCCGCATGCATGTTGCGGTACACCGCCAGGCCGGTCTATCAGGCTCGGGCTAAAGGCTGACAGATCTATCACCAGGCAGCACAGTTGGAGCCAGCGGTGAGTGTTGTCCTGCCCACTGCACACTATGTATTCCCGTTGGCTTGCAGTGCCACTCCCACCTTGGGCTTGGGAGAGAAGCTTTGCCTGGGCCCTGGAGCGCAAAGTGCTTGTAAAGTGCTGTGTAGCCGCCAGCCCCCCACATGGATGAACTGCTGCTGTCTTGTCCAGGTATGTCCCTCTTTCTCTTCGGGCCTATTCTCAGAGAGTCTCAGAGAGTGTCCTCAGACTTACCACTGCTCAGACTGCTGTACTGCTGCTGGCATTCTGCTGTTCATACTAGGTAATCGTGAGTCAGTGAGAGACTGTATGTGATTGAGGCTGACTGGGCTAAATTTTGCAGTGCTTGTGTTACTGACAGTTGACTGAGGCTAAGCTGAGTTTTCTATTGCTTGTGTTACTGACAGTCCAGCTTGGCACTGGCAAGCTTGTTGTGGTGCTTACCGGCTTACTGTTTCAGCAGTTGAGACCACAACATGACAGCCAATGCCAGAGTCAGGCTGGACTTTCTGCTGCCCTCAGTGGCATGCCTTAGCCCTGTTTTACCCCTGGTTCATACATATATGGTACAGGAAATGCTGTGATGCCTGTGCACTTCCCACACCACATTGCAATCGCACTGTGTTTTTGATCTGCTGCAAGTGTCAATTCAAAGCTAAAAACTCCCCAAAAGAACGTCACAAATGCAGTGTTTGTCTGAACCAGATCGCATGGTTGGTTTTCAAAAAAAGGTGCCTGCACTTCTTTGGTGCTATGTGGTGCGATTCGGCCCATTCAAAATGGGCTAAAATCACACCACACAGAATTTCGTATGTGAATTGCACAGGAATGCAATGCAGTTCCTGTGCGATTTACATGCAAACTATAGTGTGAAACCAGGCTTACTGTGTTGATTGCGGTGCAATCAAGACCCATTCATTTTGAATGGGCTCAAATCGAACCAAAGTCATGCATGCACCAATTTTGAAACCACACTGCAACCTGTTCGTATGGTCGTTTTGTGAATGCGATCTGGTGCAGGCAAACACACTGTGTTTTGGAACCTTGCAACCTTGCAAACCTTGTTTGGGGTGTCGTTAAGAAGATAGCACTGACACCCACTGCAGATTGCAGGGGGGTGGGGTGCGATTTGAATGAGGTGCATGAAACATGTGTGGATTGAGGGTTTCCCGCATTGTAGTGTACCTCTGCGTATCTCCTAAGAAGTAGTGTGTTTTTTTCTCTGCCAGCGCAGGAAGGTGTGCAATTACACACCACCTCGCACCCGCTTAGATGTGAACCTAGCCTAAAGAGAAGTCAGTGTATTCAAGGCTGGTAATTTTTCAGTTGATAGTTTTTTTTTTTTTGTTTTTTTTTATTCTGTGATAAGTTGAAAATTAATGTGAAAAGTGAGTGTGCTGCCTTCCACAAGATGGTGCCCTTTGTACCGGCCCAGTAAGATTGGCTATTACAGTGCACCATCCTGTGGTAGGCAGTGCATTCCCCCCTTTTTTTTAATCTGTAAAAGTAAAAAAAAAGTCAGTGAGTGCTCTGTCTGACACAACATGGTGCACTTTGCACCATAATAGCCAACCTTACTGAGAAAGTGCAAAGGGTACCATCTCCTTGTAGGTAGGCAGCACACTCACTTTGCACCTATTAGGTTTGGACATCAACACTGGACAATAGCCAACAGCGTTCATAAAAAGTGTAAGAAGGAAAAAACTGAAATTTTCTAAAGGATATGATAAAATACAATTAAGGATGTGATTGCTTACTAGGGGCAACACATATCGTTTTTCCTTTTTCCAGTCTTTATAATTTTGGCGCATTTTATTTTATTTAAAAATACTTTTACTTAGTTCCTGCTGCTGAACCCCCCCAGAACAAAAAAATTATCTACGGCCCTGCCTCTCTCTGATCATAACCTCATGAGATTCATTGTATCCTTGCCTTCAACCACCCATCCCTCCAAGCAGCAAACGGTTACTTGTAGGAACCTTCGCCACTTTAATCCTTCTGTTCTGTATTCTGCTACCAACCACCTACAGTATATGACATAATCTCTCCCCTGTCCTGACCTGGCCACCTCTGTCTACAACAGTTCACTCTCATTATCCCTGGATGCACTTGCTTCTCTAACTACACACAGAATAAGGCCCCGACCGTTACAACCCTGGCAAACTTACAGCACTAGAAATCTCAAGAGCCATTGCCGTGTTCTTGAACGACTGTGGCGTAAAACCAAATGCCTGCAGGACTTCACACTATATGAATCTGCCCTCCTAAGATACAATTCCTGCCTCCATGCTTCCAAACAAGCCTACTTTGTGTCTCTCTCATTAATACCTTGTAATCCAATCCCCATCAGCTCTTCTCAACCTTTAACTCTCTGCTTCGTCCCCCTCTACCCACTAACTCCTTCACTGCTCAAGAGATTGCCAATCACTTCAAAGACAAGATTGATGCAATACGTGAAGTCACCTCCACTGTGCGTACATCTTCCCCATTCAACATACCTTGCCTAACAGTGCAGTCAACACTCTCCTCTTTTAAACTGGCTACTACTGAAGAGGTTACAAAACTTCTCTCAGATGCCCACCTAACCAACTGTCCCCTGGATCCTGTTCCCTCACAACTTCTATGGTCACCCTCTTATTCTATCCTATGCTCCCTCACTCACATCTTTAATCTCTCCCTCTATAGTGGCACCTTCCGCTCCCCTCTAAGACATGCGCAGATCACTCCCATACTTAAAAAGCCGTACCCCACCAAACTGAACAATTTAAGACCCACCTCATTGCTCCCATTTACCTCTAAACTTCTAGAACGCTTAGTCTACAACCTTCTTGACCCCTTTACAGTCTGGCTTTCGCTCGCAGCACCCCACAGAAACTGCCTTACTAAAACTCACTAACTATTTATTAACTGCAAAAACCAATGGTCACTACTCCATACTCCTACTGCTTGACCTCTCTGTGGCCTTTGATACTGTTGACCACCCGTTCCTTCTTAATAAACTCTGTTCCCTTGGCCTCCAAGATTCTGCTCTATCCTGGTTCTCCTCCTACCTATCACAGTGCTCCTTCAGTGTTAACTACAACTCTTTCTCCTCCTTTCCATTGTGTCACGAATGTCACGTCTACCCCAACGCAGGTGCTCAGACACTATAGCTAGCTACTGTGTGCTTCACCTATAGCAGACCCCTTTCCCTTAAGACAAGCAGGCCTACTTGGTTGCCCCCAGGACTTATACACAATGCTATAGTGCTTGGCCACCACCCCAAGGCAGACGTGAACTGAGCAAAGCAGATACAATATAAGGAACACTGGTACGGCGTGAGGTGTGGTATGTTCTTCTTATCTGCTCCTCCGTGCTGACAGCTCCGTCCTGGCCCCTCCCCTACGTGTGTTCTGCACAGGGATCACGTGCCTTCATCAGGGGGATCACTTTGAGTTTTGTCATTTATGAATCTTGCGTTTGTTATTTATGAACTTTGCATATCACTTTATTGGAGAAGTGAACACACCTTTGATACTTTTATGAGCACTTGGACTCTATATTTTATGCATGTTGCACTTTGATTATTTATCACCGATTGATAGCACATATGATTGTCATATTTATTATTTGCATTTTTAATGTTCATATTTAAACATTAAATTATATTTTTTTGCACATTTTTTATTACTGATCCTTGGTCTAGCGCAGACACAGTTTTTAGATTAATTCAGGTAAAATGGCAGGCAGAGTTCAGGGAATAGTCTAATATCCGATCCAGGTCATACACAGGGAAATCCAGATTAGCAAAGCAGGGCAGACAATCGAGAGGCTTGATCAGGAACAATGCAGGTATACTGTCTCTATCACAAGCAAGGGATAGAGTGTTCGGTTTGCTTATATCAGGTGACTGACCAGATCAATCGTCTTGCAGGTGAACACAGACAGGGAGAAAGCAACAGCCAACACCCGGATGTTGGAATGAGGAGCAGGAGCACTAAAGTGATCCTGACAATTGCCCCTTTCTATGGGGGTCCCCCAAGGCTCTGTTTTTGGACCCCTTCTCTTCTCTATCTACACCTTCTCCCTTGGTCACTTGATAACCCATGGCTTCCAATACCATCTATACGCGGATGACACCCAAATCTATCTGTCTGCTCCTCACCTCACTCCTTCAGTCTCCTCTTGCATTACTAACTTACTAACTGACATATCGGCATGGATGTCGTACCACTTCCTTAAACGAAATCTCTCTAAAATATAGCTGATAATATTCCCCCCTGCCCGTGCCCTCCTCCATGACTTTTCCATCAAAATCAATAATGCAACCATCAATCCCTCCCCTCATGCCAGGGTACTAGGTGTAATCCTAGACTCTGACCTGTCCTTTCAGCCTCAAATCCAATCGCTGTTGAAAGCTTGTAGACTTCACCTCCGTAAAATCTCTAAAATCTGCCCCTTTTTAAAAAACTAAACCACCAAGCTACTCATTCACTCTCTCGTTATCTCTCGCCTTGACTATTGCAACTCCCTTCTCATTGGCCTACCTCTCCTCTTCAGTCTATCATAAATGCTGCTGCCAGACTTATCCACCTTACCAACCGTTCAGTATCTGTCACCCTTCTCTGCCAATCCCTACACTGGCTATCGATCGCCCAGTGAATTAAATTCAAAATACTAACCACAACATACAAAGCCATTCACAACTCTGCCCCAAGCTACATCACCAATTTTGTCTCCAAATATCATCCAAACCACCCTCTACGCTCTTCTCAAGACTTCCTACACTCAAGCTCCCTTGTCTCCTCCTCCCATGCTTTTCTCTAGGATTTCTCCCTCTCATCCTCTGGAACTCTCTACCTCAACCTGTCCGGCTATCTCCTACTCTCTTCTACTCTAGCTGCCTTCAGCCAGTCCCCGAAAACTCATCTCTTCAGGGAAGCCTATTACACCTCCAACTAATCTTTTACCACTTCCATCAGCTCATTCCCCACAGTCACAACCTTTTGTACCACCTGCCCCACCCTATTAGATTGTAAGCTCTTCTGAGCACGGACCTCTTACTCCTCTCGTATTTTATTGTATTGTAACTGTATTGTCTTCCTTTTATATTGTAAAGTGCTGCATAAACTGTTGGCGCTATATAAATTCTGTATTATAATAATAATAAGACATTCTTTTCTTGCACTACCATAGAATAGGCACTAGGTGGCAGCAATACATCATAGAGAAGGCATGACTCATCAGTCCACCTGATTTTTTTATTTATTTATTTATTTTTTTATTTTAAAGTTCCCATTTTTATTTGGTGTGGTTTTAGGAACTAAATTTAAGTGTAGATATTTTTATGTGCTTTTTTTTGCGCACATAAATTTCTTAATACTATTACTATTTGACAGAAAATTTAGCATAGAATTTACACTTTTTTTTTTTTAAAGTATTTTCTTATTTCTCATTAATAGATAGAAGAAATTGGATGGGGTGGTGTTGGAGGATGGACTGGACAAGGAGGATCTAGACTTGGAACTAAAAGGTAACTTTTTCTGGGAATATATTCCAGAGATAAAGGAGAAATGATATCGTAATTTTTCTAGCCCTACAGAATCACTTTGAAAGGTTTGCTTTTTTTTTTCTTGCAATAACTTGTATTAATGTCATAACACAGAAATAGAATTTGTCACATGCTGCATAGTCGTAGAGTAAAGCTGGCAAAACACATTACCATCTGATTGTACAAACTCGTATAGAACAACTATACAGTATAGTTTAATCATCTACTAGACTGGATAAAGACCAGATTGCTTAGGCAGGCCTGATTGTGACATGTGTGCCCAGCTTTAGTGCAACATTCTTTGCTAGTATTATACATCCCAGTTTACCTCAAGATATTGACTACACTAAAGTAAGTGTGTTTGTATAAATGTTATGTTCATTCACCTTCACAGGGTGCTGCCAAAGAAATACTTTGAGGAAATCAGTGCAAATATAAGCAACTTCAACATACATGGCCTGATCATTATTGGCGGTTTTGAGGTAAGTTTTTTTTTCCGTGATCTTTGGTAAACTTTTGCATTGTGAACGTGGGTTCAAGTTTAGTATGGAAGATGACCACATTTTAGTGACAAAAACTCCAGGAAGGAAATGGGGTCTGTGTCAGGCTTGCTGTTAGAAAATAATAACTAGTCCGGCATATCTAATCTATTTAAAGATTGAATTTATTCTTTTTTTATTTATTTTTATACTTAGAGGATTGCAACAGATAACTATAAAAACATTGACTCCATACAATTGTCTAACATACATTTCAAGGCACTGCAAGGCATAGTGCAAACAATATCCACAGAGAGAATACAACATCACCTATAGAGGCTGCTATTAATATATTTCTTTTACATCTAAATCATTTTGTCTTTATTATATATAGACTATTATAGAGCCAAAGAGTATTCGACTTTGAGCAATTCATTATTTTACTGGCTTTTAGAGCACTCTGCGTTGCCGGAAACAGAATAGTCACTTGGGCTCCTTTGATTATAGTTACATCTGTGTTGCCATTTCTATTCTCTGACTTTGTTTTCTACAACATTACTACCTGTTGTCATGTATACTAGTAGTGAATGTTGTTTGTCTTGCAGGCATTTACAGGCAGTCTGGAACTGATAGAAGGACGTTCCAAGTATGAGGAGCTATGTATACCTATTGTTGTTATTCCAGCCACTGTCTCAAACAATGTCCCCGGATCTGACTTTAGTATTGGTGCTGATACAGCTCTCAACACTATAACCACTGCAAGTATATTAGTCTTCTCCTTGCTGTTTGTAACATTCATGGCAGTTTTGTTAATGGTGAAAAAGGGGCAGCAACTACTCTACTTCAATCACAGATTTGTAAATGAAAGTTCTCTTTTATTAGGTTATTATGTTTCACCTGGATTTCTTTGTCCAAAATCATGATGTGATTGGAAAGAGCCTTTTTATTTGTGAAATAGCAAATTTATTATTTTACTCACAGCCTGCCTATATCACCCTCTTCCCAATTTGTTGGGTTGGGATGCTTTACTTTTTATTGTCTGCTAATTTTATAACAACCCCCGTACAGAACAGCTTGACAAGAAAGCAGATGGTGATTTCTGTCTGAAAAACAAGCATCTACACACTTTGGCCTCATGCACACTAGACTTTTTTTTTTTTTTTGCTGCTTCTAGGGGCATTTGGCATTTTTCTTCCCTGCCTCTAAAGCCCCTTAATGTTGGCCTATGTGTCCATGCACAAATAGGCATTCAGAGGCAATGGCGTGTAGAGGCAGAAAAAAAAACACAGCCAGTGCATCTAGGAGCAACAGCGTTTTGGCAGAATAAACACTAGACTTACCTAAATGTACAGTTTCTCACAAAAGTGAGTACAACCCTCACCCTCTAAAATATTTTTGTAAAGATTTTATTATATCTTTTCATGTGACAATACTGAAGAAATGACACTTTGAAGAAAATGAAGAAATGACACTTTGCTACAATGTAAAGTAGTGAGTGTACAGCTTGTATAACAGTGTAAATTTGCTGTCCCCTCAAAATAACTCAACATACAGCCATTAACCACTAGCCGACCAGCGCATGGCGATGTACGTCGGCAGAATGGCACGGCTGGGCAAATGGTTGTACAGGTACGTCCCCTTTAAATCACGGCATTGTGGGCGCGCGCGCACCGCATGCTCTGTGACCATGCCCGCGGGTCCCGCAGACACGATGTCCGCCGGGGGCCCGCGATCGTGTCACGGAGCAGAAGAACAGGGAGATGCCTTTGTAAACAAGGCATTTCCCTGTTCTGCCTAGTGACATGACAAGGATCTACTGCTCCCTGTCATTGGGAGCAGTGATCGCTGTCATGTCAGTGGAAGCCCATCCCCCCCACAGTTTGAACACCTCCCTAGGACACGCTTAACCCCTTGATCACCCCCTAGTGTTTAACTCCTTCCCTGCCAGTGTTATTTACATAGTAATCAGTGCATTTTTATAGCACTGATCGCTGTATAAATGACAATGGTCCCAAAATGGTGTCAAAAGTATTCGATGTGTCCGTCATAATGTCGCAGTCACGATAAAAATCGCAGATCGCCACCATTACTAATAAAAAAAAAAAATTATAATAAAAATGCTATAAATCTATCCCCTCTTTTTGTAGACGCTATAACTTTTGCGCAAACAAATCAATATACACTTAGGCCCCTTTCACACTGGGGCGGTGGGTGCATCGGCGGTAAAGCGCCGTTATTTCTAGCGGTGCTTTACCGTCAATTTTGCAGCGCTATTCGGCCGCTAGCGGGGCGCTTTTACCCCCCCGCTAGCAGCCGAGAAAGGGTTAAAACCACCGCAAAACGCTGCTGTATACACCGCTCCTTCACCGCTCCAAAGATGCTGCTTGCAGGAGTTTTTTTAACGTCCTGCAAGCGCACCGCTCCAGTGTGAAAGCCCTCGGGCTTTCACACGAGAGACAGGAGCGGCTCTTTACAGGCGCTATGCAGTCTCCATTTTTAGCGCTGTGGCACCTGTAAAGCGCCTCAGTGTGAAAGGGGTCTTATTGAGATTTTTATTTTTTTACTAAAAATATGTAGAAGAATATATATTGGCCTAAACTGAGTAAAAAATTAGTTTTTTATATATATATTTTTGGGGGAGATTTATTATAGCAAAAAGTAAAAAATATTGCTTTTTTTCCAAAATTGTCTCTCATTTTTTTGTTTATAGCACAAAAAATAAAAACCGCAGAGGTGATCAAATACCACCAAAAAAAAGCTCTATTTGTGGGAAAAAAAGGACATCAATTTTGTTTGGGTGCAACGTCATACGACCGCGCAATTGTCAGTTAAAGTGACGCAGTGCCGTATCGCAAAAAGTGCTCTGGTCAGGAAGGGGGTAAATCTTTCTGGGGCTGAAGTGGTTAATGTCTAAACCGCTGGCAACAAAAGTGAGTACACCCCTAAGTGAAAATGTCCAAATTGGGCCCAAAGTGTCAATATTTTGTGTGGCCACCATTATTTTCCATCATAGCCTTAAGCCTCTTGGGCATGGAGTTCACCAGAGCTTCATAGGTTGCCACTGGAGTCCTCTTCCACTCCTCCCTGACGACATCACGGAGCTGGTGGATGTTAGAGACCTTGCGCTCCTCCACCTTCCTGTGGAGGATGCCCCACAGATGCTCAATAGGGTTTAGGTCTGGAGACATGCTTGGCCAGTTCATCACCTTTATGCTCAGCTTCTTTAGCAAGGCAATAGTCGTCTTGGAGGTGTGTTTGGGGTCGTTATCATGTTGGAATACTGCCCTGCGGCCCAGTCTCTGAAGGGAGGAGATCATGCTCTGCTTCAGTGTGTCACAGTATATGTTGCCATTTATGGTTCCCTCAATGAACTGTAGCTCCCCAGTGCCGGCAGCACTCATGCAGCCCCAAACCATGACACTCCCACCACCATGCTTGACTGTAGGCAAGACACATTTGTCTTTGTACTCCTCACCTGGTTGCAGCCACACACGCTTGACACCATCTGAACCAAATAAGTTTATCTTGGTCTCATCAGACCACAGGACATGGTTCCAGTAATACATGTCCTTAGTCTGCTTATCTTCAGCAAACTGGTTGCGGGCTTTGTTCATCATCTTTGGAAGAGGCTTCCTTCTGGGATGACAGCCATGCAGATCAATTTGATGCCGTGTGGGGCATAAGGTCTGAGCACTGATAGGCTGACCCCCCACCCCTTCAACCTCTGCAGCAATGCTGGCAGCACTCATACGTCTATTTCCCAAAGACAACCTCTGGATATGACGCTGAGCACGTGCACTCAACTTCTTTGGTCGACCATGGCGAGGTCTGTTCTGAGTGGAACCTGTCCTGTTAAACTACTGTATGGTCTTGGCCACTGTGCTGTAGTTCAGTTGCAGGGTCTTAGCAATCTTCTTATAGCCTAGGCCATCTTTACGTAGAGCAACAATTCTTTTTTTCAGATCCTCAGAGTTCTTTGCCATGAGGTGCCATGTTGAACTTCCAGTGACCAGTATGAGAGAGTGAGAGCGATAACACCAAATTTAACACACCTGCTCCCCATTCACACCTAAGACCTTGTAACACTAACGAGTCACATGACACCGGGGAGGGAAAATGGCTAATTGAGCCCAATTTGGACATTTTCACTTAGGGGTGTACTCACTTTTGTTGCCAGCGGTTTAGACATTAATGACTGTGTATTGAGTTATTTTGAGGGGACAGCAAATTTACACTGTTATACAAGCTGTACACTCACTACTTTACATCGTAGCAAAGTGTAATTTCTTCAGTGTTGTCACATGAAAAGATATAATAAAATATTTACAAAAATGTTAGGGGTGTACTTATTTTTGTGAGATACTGTATCTAACCACGTGTGAACACTAGGCACCTTTAGCGCTTGAGCATTCATTTTAATGGCCAGAATAAGTTATTGTTCTGGCCAATGAAATTAATTCCCCCTCAAGCACTTGACGCGTCTAAATGTGCCTAAACATGTTGCACACAGGTACAAGCAGGAATCATTTTTTTCTGCCAAAAAGCTGGTGCCAGGTGGAAAGGAGTCTATGAGAGTTGGCAAAACGTCCAGTGTGCATGAGGCCTTAACATAAAATCTGAATTTTTTGCAACCTATGCTCTAAAATGCATAGTAATATCTGACATGTAAAAATTATCACCATTGATCACCACTGAATAGTGAATAAATTGTGAGGAGAAATTACTTTTCTTTATGACTTTTCATTCCTTTCTGATTCCCTCCCTCTGCTTAGTAGCAGAGCACACAAAGCTAAACATACACTATATTACAAAAAGTATTGGGATGCCTGCCTTTACACACACATGAACTTTAATGGCATCCCAATCTTAGTCTTTAGGGTTCAATATTGAGTTGGTCCACCCTTTGCAGCTATAACAGCTTCAACTGTTCTGGGAAGGCTGTCCACAAGGTGCAGGAGTGTTTCTATGGGAATGTTTGACCATTCTTCCAGAAGTGCATTTGTGAGGTCAGGCACTGCTGTTGGACGAGAAGGCCTGGTTTGCAGTCTCCGCTCAATTCATTAGATCAGGTTGAGGTCGGGACTCTGTGCAGGCCAGTCAAGTTCCTCCACCCCAAACTTGCTCATCTATGTCTTTATGGACCTTCCTTTGTGCACTGGTGTGCAGTCATGTTGGAACAGGATGGGCCATCCTCAAAGTTGGAAGCCTGAAATTGTCCAAAATGTCTTGGTATGCTGACGTCTTAAGAGTTCCCTTCACTGGGAGTAAGGGGCCAAGCCCAACCCCAGAGAAACAACCCCCCACCATAATCCCCCTCCACCAAATGATTTGGACCAGTGCACAAAGGAAGGTCCATAAAGACATGGATGAGCGGGTTTGGGGTGGAGGAACTTGACTGGCCTGCACAGAGTCCTGACCTCAACCCAATAGAACACCTTTGGGATGAATTAGAGCGGAGACTGCAAGCCAGGCCTACTCGTCCAACATCAGTGCCTGACCTCACAAATGCGCTTCTGGGAGAATGGTCAAACATTCCCATAGACACACTCCTAATCCTTGTGGACAGCCTTCCCAGAAGAGTTGAAGCTGTTATAGCTGCAAAGGGTGGGCCAACTCAATATTGAACCCTACAGACTAATGCCCTGTACACATGATAGGATTTTCCGTCGGAATTTCCAACAAACAAAATTTGAGATCTGGATCTCAAATTATCCGACAACAAAATTCGTTGTCGTAAATTCCGAACGTGTGTACACAATTCCGACGCACAAAGTTCCACGCATGCTCGGAATCAAGCAGAAGAGCTGCACTGGCTATTGAACTTAATTTTTTTTGGCTCGTCGTACGTCACCGCGTTCTTGACGTTTGGCATTTCCGACAACATTTGAGTGACCGTGTGTATGCAAGACAAGTTTGAGCCAACATCCGTCGGAAAAAAATCAAGGATTTTGTTGTCGGAAAATCCTATCGTGTGTACAGGGCATAAGACTGAGATGCCATTAAAGTTCATGTGCGTGTAAAGGCAGGTGTTCCAATACTTTTGGCAATATAGTGTAGGTAATCCCATAAGTACAAATGCTTGCGAATCATCAAAAAAAATAAAATAATAATAATTAAAACGTAATTAATCCCTTTCACAGTTGCTCAGAAAGTGTAACTGTTCCTTTTTGAGCTTTTGAAAAAGGATATTTTTTATGGATTTTGGGGTTATTATAGTATTTTTTAAATTTTTATGTTTTGAGTGCTGGAGCAAGATTTAAAAATACAACATACCAGTGCCCTTGTTAGTTTAAAAGGAACCTATACTAAGAGAAATATGGAACGTCTGTCCCCAATTAAACAATATATATTCTACAGATTTTTTTAAGAACCAAGCTTATCAGGTATCTCTAGTACTGCTGTAAGCAGATGCAATCCAGCAGCAAAAGACTAATTCCTGGGGCTTTACTACATGTATGGGATTATTCCCTTTTCCTTTTTTAGTCTACTGGTCTACTGCCAGAATGCTGCTGAGAAATACCCTAGCTCTTTTTTGGCGAGGCAGAGAAAAGCGAAGGGATCTGGAAGCCGCACACCGGTCTGATGATAAGTGCCTTTATTAGTCAAAAAGTTGGATCATGGAGGTATACAAAAACACCACAGCAGAAGTGTACAGGGATCATTTGACGCATTTCGCACTCACAGCGAGTGCTTACTCATAGCTTACTCATAGCTTACTCATAGCTTACTCATAGCTGGCATCTTTTTTGGGGGAGCAGCGACTTCTCTGCAGAGTTCTGACAGACCTCCATTTGAGTCAGAGCTAGAACTCTTTGATCAGCAGGGAGCATGAACTTTGCTGATTACAGAGCTATAGTTCTGATCTCTTAAAGCCTCGTACACACGATCGGATTTTCGGCAGGGAATTGTGTGATGACAGACTGTTGGCCTAAAATCCGACCGTTAGTACGCTCCATCAGACAATTTGTTGTCCAACTTTCCGCCAACAAATGTTGGATGGCAGGCTAGTAAATTTTCGGCGGACAGCAGTCTTTTGTCAGATTTTCCTATCGTCTGTACACAAGTCTGTCACACAAGTTGAAAGTACAAACACGCATGCTCAGAATCAATGCTCACCAAACACGACATTAGCAGAAGGTGCCCAAAGGGTGGCGCTCAAGAGCTGAAATACCTTGTAGTACGTCACTACGTTTGTGTTTGTTGCCCAACAATTGTGTAGCATTTGTATGCAAGACAAGTTCCTGGCACACGCCCTTCGGACAAAAGTCTGAGGCTTTGTTGGCCAACAATCTGATCATGCATACGAAGCTTTAGAGACACCACTTCTTCCACACAGAGAGCAATGGTTCCTCTGCAGAGCATGCTTATCCAGCCCTCAGCTAGGGTCAGTGGTAGCTTTTAAAGAAAACAAAACTGTAAGAATTTGCACACCTTTTCTTTTGATGCACCTGATGTTTAGCAAATTAAAATTAAAGTGTAATTTTGGTTTAAAAATGACAAATATCATTATAAATATAAAGCAACAATACAATTTTAGAGTAAATATTCAGTGTAAAAACGGTATTCTTAGTTGCCTAACTGTCTGTGTTCTCTCTGCTTAGACCTGTGACCGAATCAAGCAATCTGCTGCTGGAACAAAGAGGAGAGTGTTCATCATTGAAACCATGGGAGGTTACTGCGGATACTTGGCTACTATGGCAGGGCTAGCTGCTGGAGCAGATGCAGCCTATATTTATGAAGAGCCCTTTTCTATACATGATTTGCAGGTGAATGTAATGAATGTAAAGTGACAGGTTGTTGTTTTTCAGGGTGCTACAGTTAAACTGAAATACAGTTTCCTTATTCATAATTTATTTAGAAATAGATTTTCTCCAACTATACACAGCAGCATGTTTTAGTGGCAAAACTCTGGGGTTACTGGCTAAAGTGGCAACTTAAAGTAAAACTATAGGCAAATTTTTTTTTTTAATTTTGGATAGAGTAAGGGAGGGTTATAACCCCTGTCAGATATTTTATTTTCGCCAGCTGTGTCTCATTGCGGAGATTTTCCTTCACATCCTGTCCCATAGCCAAACGGGAAGTGAGAGAAAATCCCTGCAAATTATGGGAATTCCTTGGGGTCTCCCAGGCCACCAGAACTAGTGTCCGCATAGGAAGATTTCCTCTCTATTACTTTTCTGGGGACAACCCAATATTAGGGATTCTTTTCACCTTCCACTTTCAGTGATAATGGTAAACAGGACAAATAGAGAGGGAGAATTCTACTTAACAGGGGCAAAGACCACAAAAAACTGACAGGGATTCTAATCTCTCTCCACTTTATCCAAAATAAAAAAAAATTTGCCTTTAGTTACGTTAATCCATGTTAAACTGCAATAACTCGACAGATTTCTTCCTACATCATAAATCTAGAAGTTGTATTTAAGAATAATAGATAAGAGAATATTTAATTTGAAAGTTTAGAAAGGGTTGTTCTAGCTATAAAGCTGCCTGAAACAAAATCTTAAAAAAAAGCAGAGATCTCTCCTGCAACGCAGTTCGTATTTGTGTGAAAAGGCAATCAAATTTACACTTAAACATGCAATGTCTGCTTCCCCAGGACATTGCTAAGCTTGGCAAGAAAGTAGAAATTTAAATTATATACAGTTACACCTGAAATTGGTAAGGAATGGGTGGGAAATATATTGCTGTCATATACCAAAGAGAGCTAGCATGTTGCCAGCGTATTCTAGCATAGATTGTTGCTTTTTTCAAGAAACATTTCTACTAGAGATGCAAATTACAAAGAGTTTTGCTATGGAAGTTAATTTTACCAGTGCCCTGTAATTAGGAATTCTGAATCATTGGTGGTGTGCAAAAGTGTAGTTTGAGAAGATTAACTATATTGAATGAATCACTATTCTCCTGGGTCTCCAGCTGTCTACGAAGTGCACGTGTTTACATGTGGGCAGAAAATTGATCACAGCATCCATAGTAGGTCCCAATAAACGTTCACTTTATTAAAGGGGTTGTAAAGGCAGAAGTTTTTTATCTTAATGCATTCTATACATTAAGTTAAAAAGCCTTCTGTGTGTGCAGCAGACCCCCTCGGCCCCCCTAATACTTACCTTAGCCCCATCTCTGTCCAGCGATGTCTACGAGTCTCAGCCATCCGGGACGCTCCCTCCTGATTGGCTGAGACACAGCAGCGGCGCCATTGGCTTCCACTGCTGTCAATCAAAGTGAGTTAGCCAATTGAGAGAGAGAGGGTGGTGCCAAAAGGCAGGTTCGTGTCTGAATGGACACACAGAGCTACAGCTCGGCTCGGGTGCCTCCACAGCAAGCTGCTTGCTGTAGGGGCACTCAACAGGAGGGAGGGGCCAGGAGCGCCGCAGAGGGACCCGAAAAGATGAAGAGGCTGCTCTGTGCAAATCCCCTGCACAGAGGAGGTAAGTATAAAAATGTTTGTTATTTTTATAGAAAAAAAACAAGACTTTACAATCACTTTAAGTAATCTTAAAGTAACACATAGACATTTATGGTTCTACATTTTTATTTCTGCCTGTTTTGCTGTTGGAGATTTTTCCACTTTTCTTGTCTAGTGGAACAGTCGTTACCAGGACAGGAAGTAAGGCCGAACCTCTGTAACAGAGCCCTAGATTGAAGTAAAGACCTAACATAACTCTTCCCCACTCTAATTGTTGTGGGTGAGCATGCGCTTTAAAACTGAATTACGGGCACAAGAATGTTCATTTAAACATATTCCTCAATAGCCACAAATGATATAAATCCACTATCTGTGCACGAAAACCGGAGTTAGACTTACCGGTAACTCTTTTTCTAGGAGTCTTCCAGGACATAGGGCTCCCCCCTCCGGGACAGGAAACTCGTTCACCCACGTGATAAAAAGGCGGTCCTCCAGGACTTCCTTTTCCGTCTCCACAAGAACCGCTGGAAGGCCCTGAAAGACATAACACACTGGCATAACATCAGTATATACCCTTTGCACCAGCTAAAAAACACAGGGTGGGAAACCAGGCTGTCCTGAAAGACTCCTAGAAAAAGAGATACCGGTAAGTCTAACTCCGGTTTTCTCCTTTTCGTCTTCCAGAACAGCCTCTGAGATGATAAGCGAGAAACTTACCCTGCCAGGCGGGACCACTGCCTGGAGGTCCCTCCTCCCGAACGCCTGCTCTTTCTCAGAGAACAGGTCCAGGCAGTAATGCTTTGCGAACGTGGAGTAGCTGGACCACGTTTCTGCTCTGCAGATATGCTCCGGAGTGGCACCAGCCCTCTCTGCCCATGAAGCTGACACAGCCCTGGTTGAATGTGTCTTAACTAGGGGCGCTTGCTTCCCTGCCAACCCGTATGCCTCTGTAATTGTCATTCTTATCCATCTGGCAATGGTGGATTTGGACACTTTATATCCCTTACGTGCTCCTGCAAAGTTCACAAATAAGGATTCTGACTTCCTGAAGTCTCTGCTGACCTCTAAAGGATAGCCAAAAGGATACTTTGGGGAGGAAACTAGGATCTGTTTTGAGCACAACCCTATCCTCCAAAATTAACAAAAACGGCTCTCTGAGAGCACCTGCAACTTACTCACTCTTCTGGCTGAAGTGACAGCAATCAAAAAAATTGCCTTTAGAACCACCCACTTAATCTCCGTGACTGTGCTCTTCAGTGGCTCTCATCCTACCTATCCCAACGCACCTTCAGTGTCACTTACAATTCTACTTCCTCCACTCCTCTTCCCTTCTCTGTCGGGGTCCCCCAAGGTTCTGTTCTTGGACCTCTTTTATTTTCAATCTACACCTCTTCCCTGGGTCAGCTGATAGCCTCTCATGGCTTTCAATATCATTTCTATGCTGATGACACACAAATCTATCTCTCCACCCCTCAACTCACTCCATCAGTCTCTTCACGCATCACTAACTTACTAACCGACATATCTGTATGGATGTCACACCACTTCCTCAAACTCAACTTGTCCAAAACTGAGCTTATAATATTTCCTCCCCCACGTGCCTCTTCCCCTGACTTCTCTGTCAAGAGCAATGGCAAAACCATCCACCCGTCCACACATGTCAGGGTGCTAGGTGTTATCCTAGATTCTGAAATCTCCTTTCAGCCCCACATCCAATCACTTTCCAAAGCTTGCCGCCTCAACCTCCGCAACATCTCCAAACTACGTCCCTTTCTAACCAGTGAAACTACAAAGCTCCTGATTCACTCCCTGGTTATCTCTCGCCTTGACTACTGCAACTCACTCCTCATTGGCTTACCTTTAAATAGACTATCCCCCCTTCAGTCCATCATGAATGCTGCTGCCAGACTCATCCACCTTACAAACCGATCAGTGTCTGCTACCCCTCTCTGCCAATCCCTCCATTGGCTGCCACTCGCCCAACGAATTAAATTCAAAATACTAACAATAAGTTACAAAGCCATCCACAACTGTGCCCCCAGCTACATCACTAACCTAGTCTCAAAATACCAACCTAAACGCCATCTCCGTTCCTCCCAAGATCTCCTGCTCTCTAGCTCCCTCATCACCTCCTCCCATATCCGCCTCCAGGACTTCTCCCGAGCCTCGCCCATCCTCTGGAATTCCCTACCCCAATCTGTCAGACTGTCTCCAAAGTTATCCACTTTTAGGCGATCCCTGAAGACTTTCCTCTTCAGAGAGGCCTATCCTGCCTCCATCTAACAACTGTACTATTTTCTCCATTAGCTCATCCCCCACAGCTATTACCCTTTTGTATAACTTGACCCTCCCTCCTAGATTGTAAGCTATAACGAGCAGGGCCCATTGATTCCTCCTGTATTGAATTGTATTGTACTTGTACTGTCTGCCCTAATGTTGTTGTAAAGCGCTGCGTAAACTGTCGGCGCTATATAAATCCTGTATAATAATAATAATAATAATCTCTGATTTCTCCAGGGGTTCAAAGGGACTCCCTGTAAGGGCCCCGAGGACCAAGGACAGATCCCAGGAGGGACAGGCCTGAACCCTCACTGGTCTGGACCTAGAGAGAGCCTTAAAGAAGTTCCTTATGAATTGATCTTGCTGCAAGGAGACCTAAAGAAACACACTCAAGGCGGCAGCCTGCATCTTTAAGGTGTTAAAAGGGAAGCCTAATTCCACTCCTGCCTGGAAAAAATCCAGGACTGACGGAATTCCTGGTTGTTCCTGCCCTTGTTCTGCTAACCAGGAATTTAACCTTCTCCAGATCTTGGTATAAATGGCCCTGGTCACTGGCTTGTAGTATTCTAAAAGATTCCTAATTGCTCTCTCTGAGAACCCCTGAGCCCTTAACAGCTGTTCCTCAGAAACAACGCTGTTAGGGTGCTGAATTGGTCCCTGTGTGACCAGATCCTCCCTCACCAGGAAGGGAATCGGGGGGATATATGGCGAGCCTCCTTAGGACAGCCAACAAGGCCCTCCTCGGCCAAAATGGAGCTATCAGAATGAGAAACTTCTGGAGAACCGCCGCGACTAGTCTTACTGGGGGAAAGGCATAGCAAAGGCTGAACTGCCATGTATTGCCGAAGGCATCCATCCCCCTGGTTCGATCCAGCAGAGCCAGGGAGAAGAACTGAGAGACTTTCTTGTTGCTTTCTGAGGCGAAAAGGTCCACCGGCCCCAAGTCCTCACAATCTGCTTGAACACTTCCAGGTTGAGTGACCATTCATCTTGTCTCACTCACTGGCGGCTGAGAAAGTCCGCCAAATAGTTCTGAATCCCTTTTAAGTGGATGGCAGTCAATGAAGCCAGGTTTAATTCAACTGAACCGAAAATTTTGCCTGCTATTGACTGTAAGGCAGGGCTCCTGGTCCCTTCTGTTTGTTTATGTATGCGACTACTGCCGCATTGTCTGTGCTGCCCCCTTATTCTTGCCTGGAAGGTCTCTAGAGCCTTCTGAACTGCCAGTAGCTCCCTCTGATTCGAGGTCCGCCTGGCTTCCACTGGAGACCAAGTTCCCTGAGCCAAAACTTCTACCAAGTGGGCACCCCAGCCGAAACAACTGGCATCTATTGTCACCACAAGGGCTGTTGGTCTGGACCACAACAGACCCTTGTCTAGATTGTGACTGGTTCGCCACCACCACAGCACCCTTTTGACCTTGGCCAATAGGGACATAGACTGATTCAAACTTTGCTGGCTGCCATCCCAGCTTAGGAGAGCCTGTAGTGCGGGCTGTTGAAACCTTGCCCAGGGGACTGCTGGGAAACAGGATATTATTAAACCCTCATGACATCTCTGATATGGGCTTCCTGATTGCTCTGAAGCTGTGCCACCACTAGACCTATCTTCTCGATCTTTTCCAATTGGAGAAAGACTTTTTCTCTGTTGAGGATATCGTGTAACCCAAGTACTGCACCTCCTGAGTTGGAATTAGCCGGTCCAGATTAATCAGCCAACCAAGAGAGCGCAAGAAATCCTGTGCTTCCTGCAAGTTCTCCAGCTGCTGATTAGATTGGGCGACAAACAGCAGATCGTCCAAGTAGAGGATCACTGTAATGGCCCTGAAGCGCAGTGGCTAAGGCCTCTACCAGGACCTTCATAAAAATCCTCGAAGAGGATGGTAGTCCAAATGGCAGTGCCCTTAATTGGAAATGAAGAACTTCTGAATTCACTCTGACCGCAGTCTGAGAAATTTCTGAAAATCTCGATGCATCGGCACATGCAAATATGCGTCCCTGAGATCGATTGTTGCCATATACCAATCTGGAAACAGGAGATTTGTTACCGTGAAGATAGACTCCATCCTGAAGCATTTGTATCTGAGAAATCTGTTTAGAGGACGGAGATTGAGGATTAGCCTGAACTTGCCTGATGGCTTTCTGACCACGAATACGTGGGAATAAACTCCCTGACAGAGTTCTGCCTGGGGTACCTGTATGATGACTTGCTGATCCACCAGCTGCCCTAACAACAAAATCAGAGCTCCTGCTTTTTCCCAATCTCTGGGTAACCGGGTGACAAGAAAACTGGGAGGGTGAACTGAATTGAATTCCAACTTGTAGCCATTTCTTATTATCTCTAATATAAACATGCTTGAAGTTGCCGTTGTCCATTGTGGAAGGAAATCCCCCAGTCTTCCTCCCACCGGGACACAGGAGTCACTAGAGTTTTGTGGTGGTCTGAGGAGGATTAAATAAGATTCCTCCTCTTCCTCGCCCTTTGTGACCTGTCTAGTGTTTCTTGGGGTGGCTCTTCCTCTCCTGTTGGGCCTGCTGCCTGTGGCCTCAAAAAAAAAGTATACCCTCTACTTTTTTCCTCTTTTTTCTGGAAACGCCTTTTTCTTGTCTTGGGTTCGTTCCAGTGCCTCCTAAAGACCAGGTCTGAAGAGGTGATGACCTGAAAAAATGTAATCCACAGAACTTGAGTTAAGACGCTGCGTCGCCCGTCCAAGCCATCAATCATACAGCCCTTCTTGCGGCATTCAGTGCTGCTGACTTGACTGCTCACTTTACTGATTCTGCTGAGGCATCTGCTAAAAACCCGACTGCTTTAAACAGTAAAGGAAAAGACTCAGGCGGTTGTTGCCTGGATGTGCCTGCAGAAATGTGGGATTTCAACTGCGTTAACCAGCATTCCAGGTTTCTGGCAACGCAAGTGGCTGCAAGGGCTGGCTTAAGCCCAATGGAAGAAGCATCCCAAGCCCTTCTTAGCAGCACATCGCCCCTTTTATCCATGGGGTCCTTAAGTGACCCTAGGTCATCAAAGGCCAAATCAGTCTTTTTGCAGACTTTGGCCAGCGGTACATATAACTTTAGGACCTTATTCCAAGGATGTGCCATGTCCTTTTTTAAGGGGAACCTGCTTTAAGGCTGCCTGAAAAGAATGGTCTCCTTTCAGGGTGCTCCCACTCCAGCAAGATCGATTCAACTAGAGACTTGTGCACAGGGAATACCCTGGCCTTCTGTGCACTGGCCCCCTGATACACGAGGTTGTGCTTTGAAAGCTGTACCGACTCCTCTCTAATCTCCAAAGTGTCGTTGATCGCTTTCAGTAAGTTTCCCACGTCGTCCAGCATCAATCTGTACCTGGACCCCCTGGAGGAATCCTCCTCTGCCTCTAAATTAGACCCTGAGTCTGCCTGAGAGGTGGTGAGCGACCTGGGTTCCCTTTCCTTGTCTTCACTATCCTCCTGACTAGGCTGTGATAGGGAAGGCATGCTGGCTGTTTTGGGAAGGGACGTATAGGGACCCTGCATCCTAGCCATCATCCCTCTAAAAGAATGGAACGTGGATGCAATTTCATTCTTAACGGACAAAATGATCTTATGACACGCAGTCATAGAATTGTCCTTAACTAGACTACTGACACATTCCGGGCAAAGTGTTTTTTTACAGTTGGTACTCATCTTTGCCTTGCACACGGCACATCTTTTTCTGGGAGGCTGCATCTGGGCTTTGTCCGGAGCTTTAACCTAAAAGCCAAAAATAGAGAGACAATTGCCCATAAGTGACTGCCCAAACCCACAGCACCACTGTGTTTGGGGTCTCAGAAAAAAGTGCCCCGTCACCTGTGGGTCCCCACCCAGGGACTAGGGAAAGTAAGGACCCCCCAGAGTAAGCCATGGGCACCCCTCCCCACGCTTACCTGAGAGGTGCTGGTGCTCAAGGAACCAGAGTCTACTGCTTGTCCTGTCGCAGTGCTCTCCATCGCTCCTTAGTGTCCCCACAGCCTTTGCTAGGTCTGCACTGGCCCCGGATGCCTGTATCGTATGTCCGCCACGCCAAGGAGACCGGAACCTTGTCTCCGGGCACCTGCTGATAATGCCGCTCCGCCGGAAGTTACCTCACTTCCTGAACCAGCGTGGAGCGCAGTAGCCCCACCCCCGCTACACGCACTTCCTCTCTGAACCGGGAACCAGCGTTCCAGGCCGTTTCTCTGAAGCCTCAGGGTGGAGAACACCGCCTGCCTGCAATGGTTCTTGGTGCGGGCACAGAGGTGGGAATATCCCGCGATCCTGGCCAGGTAGGTGCCACAGGGAGACCTAGTTTGGCTGCTAGCTTGCCTACCCTAGCGGCTCCAGTCCGCAGCAGTCTGCAGGGACCGCGACAAAAATCAGGGGCCCTGCTCTCCCCGAGCTTATAGAAAGTTATTTAGACACAGTAGCCGTGTACAATCCACATGTTGCTAACGCGTTTCAGCCATAGCCTTCCTCATAGCATGAATAACCAGTATTAAAATCAAAGTTCTATAAAAAAAACAGCCCCTTAAAAAAGGGGCGGCACTAAACTTAGTTGATAATCATGAAATTGATAAATCAACACATGTCAACAGACCAAATGAGATGAGATAATCAGTGAGCGAGAAAGGGAAAGAAAGAGCATTCTAAAACAGGCAAAAGAAACCAAAACGTGAAAATAACCATATGAATCCCAGATAGAAATATATTATTTTTATAAGCAAAATTAAATCCATCCTATTGTTCATCCCCGTCAGAATTCTGGTATTTAGGGTGTAAATCCACCACACTTCTCTCTGTAGTAAGATGCAATTAATGATCTGAAATGTTTACACACATTAGATATGTTCTTGGCATTGGTGTTCAATATGTCATTGTAATGTTTAGATATCCTGACCCTCAGTGAACGGATTGTACATCCTACATACTGCATCTGACAGGGCTTACATTCAATGGCATAGATCACATGCTTAGAATGTAATTCTTGAGAGAATATACATTGCCTGTGGAGAAATAAGTCACTGTTTTGCTTTTATTATGTCTACAACACTGTTTACATGTGGTGTAGCCACATGGATATGATCCTGTGACATTCAGCCATGTATGAGAGTATTGCCGAGTCTGTGAACTGAAAAGGCTGGGAGAAAGGACTGATCCCAAAGTAGGAGATCTCCTACTTGAAAAACGACATCCCCGTTGGAGAATCATATAAAACTTTATCGGCATACAGAATGGAGAGACATTGTTTAATGCGCAACCCTCTTTCTCCCTGACTGGACAGAGGGGTGCGCAGGCTAGGAGAAGGTATGCGCCAGGTACTCCTCCAGAATATCCCTGAGACATGGAGCTCACCTAAGGTTCCTACATGCTCCCTTCCCGTCTGGCAGGAAAAACAAAAACAGAAGGGGAAGGCCTGGAGGACCGCCTCAAATCATGTGGGTGAATGTGTTTCCTGTTCCGGAGGGAGGAGCCCTATGTCTCAGAGGCCATCCTGGAAGACAAAAGGAGAAATACCTTTGAGAACCCAGTCATTACCTTGCAAAAATAAGTGTGACGCTATCACTTTGCTGCACACATTCTTTGTAAAGAGCAGGGCTGGAGGAGAAATCCAGCAGGCCCGCTCACAATAACCTGCCTACAAAAAACTACAGGAGGGGTCCGATACAAGACCAGTCACCCTGTACAAGGAGAGCGCAAGAGGAGCAGTGGCTGGTCCTTATTACAGGAAACTCATCCAAAAGTATTAAAGATTTCAATTAGGACAGCTGGCACCAGCAGAAGGAACACTTCTCATTAAATGTAAATACTGTCCCTTGCGCTAATTTAAAGAGTAACTCCACTTTTGTTGAGAAAAAAAAATCCTCTCTGGGTGATCTGTGTACATTACAAGGATTTTAACAAACTCTGTTGCAGATTCCTACCTTTTGTTCCGAAGAAATCGCTGTGTGTTTGTGTCCATGTGGAAAATGAATCTAATGGGAGTGATTTCATAATTATCAGCCAGCTGCTGCACCTGCAAAGCTCTAATGAGAAAAGTGTCAGGGTCTTCATCCCTTTAGACATGATTTGGATACTATTTGGAGTATCTTACCAAAATTAAATTTTTGTTGCAGGGGATGCCAAAAATGTGATTTGTATTATAGTGTAGACTTCTGGAAAAATCTGTGAGCCAATCACACAAGCAGGAAATTATGTTTCTGGGGAGCGTTCTGTATACATTCTGTGTACAGAACACCTCCATGTAGCCATATTGCATTTCATTGCATTTTACAGAAAATTACAGAGCTGCAGATTGAAAAGGAAAGGTAATTTTTAATAATATTTAATTACAATATAACTTGTGTCGCAATTGTATACACTATATTATTTTTTTTATTTGCTATTTTTTTCCCCACGAAAGTGGAGATACCCTTTAACCTCTTGGCTCCCTCGCCACAGCATTTGATTGACAGCAGCGGGAGCCAATAGCTTTCACTGCTATCAATCTGCCCAATGGGGAGGGAGACAACAGCAAATGCCAGCGACGTGCACGAGAGCAACGGATCAGATCGAGCTCAGGTAAGAATAAGGGGGGTCTGGAGGGATCTTGCAGCAGAGAAGGTTTTTTTACTTTAATGCATAGTGGCTTTAGAACCACTTTGAGCCTTTCCTAAATGAACATGTTAAATTAACAGTGAGAGATCATCTACTCAATGAGGAAAACAATGAGTGTCCTTGTGTTTGTCAGGTAAATGTGGACCATCTTATAGAAAAAATGAAAACGACTGTGAAGAGAGGTCTAATTTTAAGGTACGTCACATTTAAAAACATATTCTAACTGAATGTAAATCCTTTTCATATAGGTTGTAAATTTGAGAGGTTGATTATTAGATTGAACTGAAATCGCAGTATTTTTTTTCTTCCCATCTCCAGCTGCCATAGCTGAATCTAGGTTGTGTTAGCCTCTGGGAGATCCTCACAGTTACCTGCACCTGCAGCCAGTGATTCTCCAGGGGAATTCTGTATCATACCGAGTGAGCTTGTCTCATCTTGATCATGTTGGTGAGAATACACTGACAGCATCATAGCAGACAAATCTCTAAGTTACAGAACTTGGGGTGGGTGACCCACAAATATGTTTCAGAAAAGTTACTTATGGGTTACCCTAACATATGTGGAAACGTTAAACACAAATCGAGAGCTATATTTAGTCAAGCCTTTTCTGCTTAATTTAGATGAATGAGGCAAGAAGTCTCAGCTCCTATTATGCATTATCATTCAGCCCAGGTTCACACTGAGCTGCGGGAATGAAGCCGTGCAAGTTTAGCTGAATTCGCACGATTCCACTCCCGCATGTCAGTCCCGATTTCAGCGGCAATTTCAGAGACATATGTGCGGGTTTCTCCACAGATGTCAATGGAAATTGCACCCCGAAATTGCAAAAAGCAATACAGAAACTACTTTTTGAAATCGGTGCGGCGTCGCACCGATTTAGGACGGTGCCATTGCCGGTAATTGCTGCCGATTTGACATTTTAAATCGCACCAATGTGAACCATAGTTACATAGTTAGTCAGGTTGAAAAAAGACACAAGTCCATCCAGTTCAACCACAAAAACAAAAAAAAACAAAAAAAAATATCGTACAATCCAATATACCCAATACTATACCCACAGTTGATCCAGAGGAAGGCAAAAAACCCCAGCAGAGCACGCTCCAATTTGCTACAGCAGGGGAAAAAATTCCTTCCTGATCCCCCAGGGCTTACTGTTTGTACATGGTAAATATGACGTGTTTGCCATAAACACATGGGCTGATTTTCTAAAAGAGCTCAGAATCTACAATTCAATTATTTAATCATGTGAAAACATCTGCATGTGATTGGGTATTCAAAGTGAACAGGAATTTGCTTTTCATATGATTGGATAATTGAAGTGAACATTCACATTATTTTTTGAATGAGGTTTCTCAACTCTACATATTAGCTGCCCTCCTTATAGTGAAAATGTGTTTGTCTGTAGTTATATCGATGACAACCTCTTTATTTAGTTCATATTATTCTGTAGCAAAGTGATAAAAGAGTTCAGTGTTTATGCTCAAATTTGTGCTCTAGTATATAAACTATTAATTGAAAAGCCCACAAGCTACGTTTTTCCATAGATACATGCTCTAAACCAGCCTTTTTCAGCCAGGGTGCCTTGAGGTTTCTTCAGGGGTGTTTTGGCAAAATGCCAAAAAATTTATAAAACATTGAATACAAGCCACCAGGTGGATCAAGCCTGCCTTTTAGTACACAAAGCCATGGGTTTTCATTATGCACCATTATGACTTTCTAGACACTGGCATCCTAACAACCAATGATGTCATCAGTTGATAAGAAGGATGTCTGTTGACTCCACAGCATCCTTGTTTGACCCTCCTCTGCTCCTCTTCCTCGGCACTGGGGCCACATTAGCCAAATGATGAAGAGAAATTGAGTGATCCGAGAAATATAGGAATACTAGTCAGTACCAGTGTACAAAAGTGTATTTGCTTTGGAAGAATAAATCACCTTCAACGTTGGGTGTCCTACGTATGGATGTTGCTGCATTATGTACAACTATTGAAAATTGTTTTTTACATTTTAGAATGGGGTGCCTCAAGACTGTCCATCATTTTAAAGGGTGCCTTGATTGTCTATAATTTTAAAGGGTGCCTTAACCGAAAAAGGTTGAGAAACACTGCTCTAAACTACTATACTGAAGTTTCAGCTTTATATAAAAAAAAAAAAAAGGTATTTTCTACTTAAACCCTATGCAAAAATCTACCACTGGAAATATGACTTTCAGCCCAATTTTGCCAACCTGGGCAGTATTACCTGTGTTTAGAGGCACTAGCAGAAATCTTCAGAGAACCTATACACTTATTGCTGTTGGACATGGCAATCAGCCGTGTTGAATATTTGTGAATGATTGCTATTATTTTCCCTAGCATAAACAAAAGAAGTTCCCCCTTGTATGGACAGTTACAGTTCCATAAGTCCTAGCCTGGTTAGCCCTATTATGTCACCTACATTGTGACTTCAGTTTCAGAAGTTGTGCTTGGTGTCACCTCCCACTTCTCAAGTTTCACTATCTGCCCTTCCTTGTGTTGGGCAGCCTCCCTGACCAATAATGAGGCAAGGGAGAGGGAAAGGGTTGGTTACGCTTTACATATAGGCCATAAGATGAACTTGGAAAAAATGAATTTTCCCCACACTTGGGCACTACTTTTTAACCACTTCCGGACTGCCGAAAGCCGATATACGTCCTTACTTTGAGGATGGATATCGTTGTTATGGCAGCAGCTAGCTGCCAAAACCCCGGTATCCTTGTGTTCGGCCGGCGGTCCACTACAGGATAAAAGTGGTCTCTGCAGTGGATTCACCACAACATCACTTTTATCGGCAGCGGGAGAGGGGCCCCCCTCCCGCCGTGCTCCGGTGCCCTCTGCCGCTTACCGGAGCCGCCGGCAGCGACGGAGGCAATCCCATCCTCTCTGTGGCTGGGCATGGAGACGAGTGAGGGGAAGATGGCCCCCACCCGTCTCCATGACATTGCAGGGCGGAAGCGGCGTCAAAAGGTCACTTCCGCCCATAGATCTTAAAGGGCCTTTTTTTTTCATGACAAATTTTATTTTATTTTTTTGCATTTTAGTGTGAATATGAGATCTGAGGTCTTTTTGACCCCAGATCTCATATTTAAGAGGTCCTGTCGTGCTTTTTTTCTATTACAAGGGATGTTTACATTCCTTGTAATAGGAATAAAAGTGGCACAATTTTTTTTTTAAAGTGTAAAAATAAAAAATAAAAGTTAAAATAAATAATAAAAAAAATTTTTTGAACGCACCCCGTCCCGCCGAGCTCACGTGCAGAAGCGAACACATACGTGAGTATCGCCCGCATATGAAAACGGTGTTCAAACCACACATGTGAGGTATCGCTGCGATCGGTAGAGCGAGAGCAATAATTGTAGCCCTAGACCTCCTCTGTACCTCAAAATCTGCAACCTGTAGAATTTTTTAAACGTCGCCTATAGAGATTTTTAAGGGTAAAACTTTGTCGCCATTCCACGAGCGGGCACAATTTTGAAGCATGACATGTTGGGTATCAATTTACTCGGCGTAACATTATCTTTCACAGTATAAAAAATAATTGGGCTAACTTTACTGTTGTCTTATTTTTTAATTCAAAAAAGTGAATTTTTTCCAAAAAAAGTGCGCTTGTAAGATCGCTGCGCAAATACGGTGTGACAGAAAGTATTGCAACGACCGCCATTTTATTCTCTAGGGTGTTCGAAAAAAAAAAGTGTAATGTTTGGGGGTTCTAAGTAATTTTGTAGCAAAAAAACTGTTTTTAACTTGTAAACTAAAAAAGGGTCCTTAAGTGGTTAAATGCATTTTTGCATAGACAACACCCCTATGGACTTTATGTTAAAAGTTCTCCACAAAATATCCTGCCGTTTTTCTTGTCATGATCCATAAATATATGTAATTGTGAACCAAAAAAACAAAAATCTTATGATGATGGTTGTGCGTGTAACTTTATTTCTATTCATTTTAGCAACACAAAATATCTCATAAACGGACATTTACACATGTGCGTAACATTTGAGACAGGTATTGGTGCATTAGTATACTCAAGAGTGAATGTAGACCATGAAATATGCCAAAGTTGTAGAAAATACGCTTCAACTTCACAGATCGGCACCAAGTAAAATTAAACATACACAGTGTACATGTATCAAAACTGGGATGTTGTATTCATCAGAATTTTCTGTAGGCACTTTTGCAATCAACGAAAGTTAAAAAAAGTAGCACACTTTGCCACAAGTTGGCTGAAATGACTCAAAATGCAACTCCATCCTTCTCAATGCTAAATAATGCCAAAAATCACCCTAAAATAGGAAACGGTGTCTTCACTCCCTATTATGCCCCGTACACACGGTCGGATTTTCCGATGGAAAATGTCCGATCGGAGTGTGTTGTCGGAAATTCCGACCGTGTGTGGGCTCCATCGGACATTTTCCATCGGATTTTCCGACACACAAAGTTGGAGAGCAGGAGATAAAATTTTCTGACAACAAAATCCGTTGTCGGAAATTCCGATCGTGTGTACACAAATCCGACGGACAAAGTGCCACGCATGCTCAGAATAAATAAAGAGATGAAAGCTATTAGCCACTGCCCCATTTATAGTCCCGACGTACGTGTTTTACGTCACCGCGTTCAGAACGACCGGATTTTCCGACAACTTTGTGTGACCGTGTGTATGCAAGACAAGTTTGAGCCAACATCCGTCGGAAAAAATCCTAGGATTTTGTTGTCGGAATGTCCAAACAAAGTCCAACCGTGTGTACGCCCTATTACTATCATCAGAGCTATCGTCCAATGTACTGTAGCACTTTCCTCTTTTTCTTGGGAAACATTTGGACAATTTTAGCATTTTTGCATAAATTAGTACAAGACAGTCTTGCAGACATACAGGAACATCTTCCAGTCTCACATTTGCCTTGCTTGCATCTGCAGTGGACTGCCTGCAACACACTTTCAGGGGCAGGATTTCTAGTCATTCAGGTCACTGTTAACTTCCCATCCTCGAGGTGCCATCCATTGCCAATGGGTGACGGGGCACACATTATACCTTTCAGAGAATGTCTGTCTCTTAAAGGCTGCTTGGTAGTTTGCCCTTTTACAGTGTTGTCACTTGTTGGAGGCATGGATAGTTTTGGCAAAGCTGACGATGTCATGCAGAATGCTTTGTATCTTTCATCGTTCACATATTTTGCAGATGACTGGCCACAGAGGTGGCACACATATTTGCAAAGTAGTTCAAAGGTAGACTGGCCCAGGTTAAAACTGCTACCCAGATTTGTAAATGCAGTCAGGTATTCCTCTTTCTCGCAAGCAACAGAAAATGCCTTTCTTTTGTCTTTGCCATAAAAGGCGCTTGTACAGTCATGCATCATCAGCTTTGCCAGAACTATCCATGCCTTTGACAAGTGACACCCTTTACCAACACTGTAAAAGGACAAACTACCAAGCAGCCATAATGAGACATTCTCTGAAAGGTATAATGTGTGCCCTGTCACCCATTGGCAATGGATGGTATTTTGAGGATGGGAAGTTAACAGTGACCTGGATGATTAGAAATCCTGCCCCTGAAAGTGTGCTGCAGGTAGTCCACTGCAGTTACAAGCAAGGCAAATGTGAAACTGGAAGATGTTCCTGTATGTCTGCAAGACTATCTTGTACTGATTTATGTTGGTGCATAAATTGTGCAAATGTTTCCCAAGAAAAAGAGGAAAGAGCTCTGATGACAGTGATAGGGATGAGACTGATGAGTGAAGACAGATGGGGTTATTTACTAAAGGCAAATCCACTTTGCACTACAGGTGCACTGAAAGTGCACTTGGGAGTGCAGTTGCTGTAGATCTGAGGGGGACATGCAAGGAAAATTTAAAAAAACAGCATTTTAGCTTGCACATGATTGGACGATAAAATCAGCAGAGCTTCCCCTCATTTCAGATGTTCCCCTCAGATCTACAGCGACTGCACTTCCAGTGCACTTTCACTTGTAGTGCAAAGTGGATTTGCCTTTAGTAAATCAACCCCACTGTTTCGTTTTTTTTGGGTGATTTTGGCATTGAGGGGGATGGGTTGCATTTTGAGTCATTTCAGCCAAGTTGTGGAAAGGTGTGCTGCTTTTTAAACTTTGATTACATAGCGCCTACTGAAAATTCTGATGAATACAACATCTCAGTTTTGATATATTTACAATGTGTATGTTTAATTTTGCTTGGTGCCAGTCTGCGAAGTTGAAGCGTATTTTCTACAACTTTGCCATATTTCATGGTCTACATCAGGGGTGTCCAAACGTTTTTCAAAGAGGGCCAGATTTGATCAAGTGAACATGCGTGAGGGCTGACCATTTTGCCTGACATTCTTTGAACCATTAAAATTAAATGCAAATTAACTAATACACTGCCCAACAAGAATTCTCTTGCCTTTGTGGCTGTGTGTGGTGAAGAGTCTAAAGATGAGCTCGGGCATGTTATTTGGATATAATGTATTTATAGGCGTACAACACACACCTTCACTTTAAGAGGGAAGTTTCAGGAAAAAAATAAAATTTTGAATAAAGAACTGTGAAGCAAAATAAGGATTAGTGCCCATCAATGCAGCCTGATCAGTGCCCATCAATGCAGCCTCACCATTGCCATAAATGCAGCCTCACCATTGCCATGAATGCAGCCTCACCATTGCCATGAATGCAGCCTCACCATTGCCATGAATGCAGCCTCACCATTGCCATGAATGCAGCCTCACCATTGCCATGAATGCAGCCTCACCATTGCCATGAATGCAGCCTCACCATTGCCATGAATGCAGCCTTACAATTGCCATGAATGAAGCCTCTCAATGCAGCCTCGCCATTGACATGAATGGAGCCTCACTATTGACATGAATGGAGCCTCACTATTGACATGAATGGAGCCTCACTATTGACATGAATGGAGCCTCACCATTGACATGAATGGAGCCTCACCATTGACATGAATGGAGCCTCACAAGTGCCATCAGTGCAGCCTGATCCTTGCCCATCTGCAGCCTCGGAGGGGGGCGGGACGAGCGTCAACAGATTACATACAGGAGAATCTCCTCTTTACTCAGCGGCCAAAGTCCCACCTCCTATGATAGACAAAACAGTCGTCCAATGCCAGCCCAGGATACGGGACTTCCTATTACAGAGGCCGCTGAGTAAACAGGAGATTCTGCTGTATGTAATCTGGCGGCACTCGTCCCGCCTCCTCCCTGTCCCCTCCCGAGGCTGCCAGAACTGAACGATAAATACAGTATATATCTTTTGTGGCCCCCCAGCAAATCCCTGAGCACCCGCCGCACGCGGAGATTCGTTGGGGGCCACAAAAGATATATATATATCCAAAATTACCAGTGGGGCCATATTTAACCAGAACACCGGCCGCAATTGGCCTAGGGGCTGGACTTTGGACATGCCTGGTCTACATTCACTCTTGAGTATGCTAATGCACCGATACCTGTCTCGAATGTTACGCACATGTGTAAATGTCAGTTTAAGAGATATTTTGTGTTGCTAAAATTAATAGAAATAAAGTTACAAGCAAAACCAGCAACATAAGATTTTCATTTTTTTTTATTCACAATTACATAATACATCGTGACATAAAAACTGCAGGATATTTTGTGGAGAACTTTTAACATAAAGTCCATAGGGATGTTGTATATGCAAAAATGCTTTTAAAAAGTAGTGCCCAAGTGTGGGGATAAAAATCTTTCTAGCCACTTTTTCCTAGTTCACCTTATGGCCTAATATTAGGCTTTAGGGCTCTGTCAGGTTTTAATCTGAGATATCAACTCGATCTGTTTAAGTTGTGAGATATTTTATCTAAATTTACAATAGAAATTAAACCAAATTGCTTGTTTATTTTTTCAAACTCATAGCGTGGTTTGAATGGCTAACCTGAAAATCATTTATTTTTCTGGTTTTAAAGGAATGAAAAATGCAATGAAAACTACTCCACCGATTTTATATTTAATTTGTATTCAGAGGAAGGAAAAGGCATCTTTGACAGCAGAAAAAATGTTCTAGGTCACATGCAACAGGTAAGAATGCTTTCTGCGTATTTAGCCATAATGTACTTCATTATAATATATTTGGCATCATATACAGTTTATAAATGGGGGTATTGCCCATAACAAACTGAATTGCTGCTGTAATTATTTTTTTTTTCAGATAATAGCCTGGCACCTGGAGTTCAGCTTTAAAGGACACTTGTCATAAGAGAAATATATAAGCTGCCATTGCTGAACTCCTTATTAACATGCTAGTACAGTCTGCCTTTGTCATCACTTCTTTGAGTCACTGACCTTGATCAAGCATGCAGCAGGTCTGAATTCAGTGAAGCATGGGAAATTAAGTCAGTTCTGATCTCCACTATTGTTTCTGTAGATGACACTTTTAAATCCAAAGAGCCAGCATGACATCTAAATAGTAGGCAGTAGGAACTCAGCAATGGCTACCCCTGCATTTCTTTTATAATAGTTTTCCTATAAAGATTTGGCACTACAGGGTGCTTACACATACTTAGACTATACTGGCATGGGTCTCCCAACCCAACTACAGTCATTTTAGACTTCACTTCAAATCTTAGCTTTAGTGTGGCCCCAGCTCCCTACTATACAGTAGCGTGACCCATTATCCACAAGTGATAGTGGGGACAGTGTAAAATTTTCATGTTACAGTCAAGTTAAGGCATGGTGGAGGCCCAGATTCAGGGGATCCAGAGCTGCATAGGTAAATACTTGGAATTATTCTAGCACATGCTACCCAGCTTGTGGTGTCTGCTCTTAATGAGGACCTGGAAACTGACAGGCAGAAAGCAATGAACTTGCCATCTCGATTTCTTATAGGCTTCCTGTAGCTGGAATTTTCCCCTTTACTGACCTACCATATCTTGTTTTTCGGTGTGTTTTTGGGTGGGGTTATCTTGGTAGCAGTAATAGGGCTTTGCCTCCTTAATACACTGTTCAGCAGGAACCCGGCCAAGATTCAAACTGTTAATGGGCCGGCTAAATGTACCAAGTTGATCGATCAATCAGTTTGGGTACAACCAGCCTGCCGGATTGTCTTGCGATTTTATAGCTAAAGGCTGTATATGTATGCTATAGCCGCTAGTGATAATCACTGTCTTCTCCCGTTGGAGACGGCTCCCCTCCCCCCTGCTGGGAGAAGACAATGGCCCAGCAGGAGGGATTCCCGCATCAATACTGTCTGTGTTGATGGAAGAATCAAGCTCATTTCTTTCCTGCAATGGTTGCAGGAAAGAAATTCTCTCTATGTATGGGTCAGAGCTGCCTCCTTGATGGCTGTTAATTGCATAACTGTTGGAGGAATGTTTAGGATGCAGCAGGGGAGCAGTCACAGCCAGCAGTGCCTCTCAGACTGCAGATATACACCTATGAGTTTATAAACCCACTCACATACTACAAAGTGCACTATTATTTTTCAGGAGAAATTCAAGGCAAAATATAAATTTTTCAGCATACTTTTAACATTCCTATATGTTTTCTATAAGGCCTCATTCACACCTGAGCGATTTTCTACTTGAAGCTCTAAAACTGTCAAAAAAGGCAAATCCCAGTAATTTCAATGTTCACATCTGAGCGTTCTGTTACCTGTAGCAAAAGGCCTGTCATTCAAAAAAGTGCATGAGCTACTTTTTAGCAGATTGGGCCCCATAAACTATAATGGGAATGCCTGAAAACGCACAACATGAGCTTTTTATTAGCGTCATGCATTTTCTGCTCAAACAGCAGCCCCTAATCAACCTCTGCCCCCCCCCCCCCCCCTAGTGCTTTCTATTGCTTAAACAAAAACACCTGAGGCTGTAAACTGCTTGTAAATTTTTTTTATTTTTTTTTAAATTACCTGAAAATTGCTCTGCTCAGGTGTGAATGCAGCCTAACTTAGCAAATCTTCACTTTTTGATTTCTGTGGTATGCTTTTGAATTCGATTTTTTTGTAAGGTTCAATGAAAAGATATATTTTAGCTATCGGTGCAACTTGGTAGGTTCTCCATAATAGAATTTCAACAGGGTAAGTGGGGTGCCTTATTATAGGCAACAGCAGGTGTGCAGACCCAGAAACTCACACACAGAATTCTCATCCAAAAAATTCCCAAGACATGTAGGAAATTGTCAGTGTTTACCAAATATGGCCCTCCTACCGGGCCATTGTCTTCACCTGGCAGTGGGGGAAGCCACCCCCACTGAGAGAAGACAGTGATTATCACTCGTTTGCGATAATCAGAAGCGAATCCGGCAGGCTGGTTGTACCCAAGTTGATCGATCAACTTGGTACATTCAGGTTGCCCATTAAAGGTTTGAATCTCAGCCGGTTCCTGATGAAATGGCTGTGATTCGAACAACGTATGACCGGCCTTTGTGGCAAGTTATCTCAAAGGCGAAGTAAATACAATTCTAGGCTAATGATACAAGGGATTCCAAAATAAAATTGGTCACTTGCCAGCAAAATTCAAAAATACTTGCATTGTCCTACTACCTGAAAGATATTCACACTCCCACCACATCTCTTGTAACATAGGTCAAAAGTGGCTAATCCCAGAGATTCCATTTTAACTGGCTTATAGAAGATTTGATGAAAGAATTTTTTGAAGGACCATGCCTCTTGAGGAGATCAGTGACTGTACATACGCTGTATCAAATTCTTGCCAGATATCCTCCGTTTGTACGGGAACTATGACCGCTCACTAACCACTAAAAATTTAACAAGTATGTGCATTAATATGCACACTGTCATTGCCTGAATGCAGGTATCCCAAGAAGATGGCAACAATGTTTGACTTATCATGGGGGTACAGTGGTGGTCAGGTTTACCTAACCTGACAAGTTGGGACTGTCTAATTTCACCTGCAAGTAGTAATGGATGTAATCATTTATACTAAATATGACGGAAATCAAACTGGCTGGGCAACAGCTGCCTGATAACTGCTGGCAGCTTTGTAATGCTCCTGTTTGTAAATGTTGAGGCTTCCTTTCTCAGCATTTCCTTTGAAGACAGGGAGATCTTTTCATTGCCTACATGATTTGACTATTTACTATACCAGAGAAAATGCAGCCATAACTCACTGGTAAGATGAAAAGCAGGGTTATGATAAATATAAATATATAAAAATAATATTAATACTAATGTATTCCATTAAATTAAAAAGGCAAGCATGAAAATGTATCAACTGCTTTTCAACTATTGTGTTGTTAGACAAAGCAAGCTTTGCTGTCTGAGTGTTTTGTTTTGGACAATAGATTTAGGCATACAATTTATTAATTTCAAGACTCCACAAAAAATTATTTTAAAAGTTGCAAGCTGGCGCACTTTTAATTTAGGAAATATCACACGTTTTTGCTAAAAACGAACCTTGGTCTAAACCGTATTAATGGCATGGAAGAGATACATTTGCACCATTTCCTTTTAATATTGCTTTTTTCCAGGGAGGAACACCCACCCCATTTGACAGGAATTTTGGTACAAAAATGGGTGCAAAAGCCGTGCTATGGATGACCGGAAAAGTGAGGGAGTGTTCAAGACATGGTAAAACACCTTAAATTGTTTTATGTAGAATGACTTGCTTTCTGTATAATGTCTTATGTTCTACAGAATGATGCATCTTCTGAACTGTAACTCTATTTTAGGTCGCATATTTGCAAACACAGCAGATTCAGCCTGCTTATTGGGAATGCGCAAGAGAAGCCTAGTTTTCCAGCCCTTGTCAGAACTCAAAGAAGAGACTGATTTTGAGTATGTTTCCTTCTACCGCTTTTACATTGCAGACTGATGGGATTTGTTAAATGACCGTTTGTTTTTCAAAACATACATGGGATTTAAATGCAAAGGAGTTTGTTTCTATAGTAATGCAGCAGACAGCCAGAGGGCGCCTTACGGTGCCTGCATTACCTGTTGTACTACTTGAGCCCTTCAGGGTATTAAGCATTGTGTAAATTTCCTTCTCTAAGGCTTAATGCACATGGGCATGTTAACATAATCCCATATATGCTGGATCTTTTTGCCAGAAGCTTACAGAAAAATCCAGCATAAAAAAATTCTCAGCTTAGCATGTTATTTAATTTCTAGTGGCAAGAACAAATGAATATTCTAGCCACTAGAATTAAATTACACCCATACGCTTATAAACACCATGAGTGCCGAAACGTGCATGAACGCATATATGCAGTGGATATAAAAAGTCTACACACTCCTGTTAAAATGTCAGGTTTCTGTGATGTAAAAAAATTAGACAAAAGTTAAATTATTTCAGAACTTTTTCCACCTTTAACCACTTGCTTACTGGGCAGGTAACCCACCCTCCTGCCCAGACCAATTTTCAGCTTTTAGCGCTGTCACTCTTTGAATGACAATTGCATGGTCATACAACACTGTACCCAAATTACATTTTTATCATTTTTTTCCCCACAAATAGAGCTTTCTTTTGGTGGTATTTGATCACCTCTGGGTTTTTATTTTTTGTTAAAAAAATGTAAAAAGACCGAAATAAAAAAAAAAATACTAAACTGTTTTATTTTGTTATCACATTTTGCAAACATTATATTACGTTGTTGTACGTTGATGAGGCTACACTGATGGGCACCAATAGGCTGCACTGATGGGCACCGATAGGCGGCTCTGGTAGGCACTGATAGGTGGCATTGGTGGGCACTGATAGGTGGCATTGGTGGGCACAGAGGTGGCACTGAAGGGCATTGATAAGTGGCACTGAAGGGCATTGATAAGTGGCACTGAAGGGCATTGATAAGTGGCACTGAAGGGTGGCAGTGATGGGCACTGATGGGTGGCAGTGATGGGCACTGATGGGTGGCAGTGATGGGCACTGATGGGTGGCAGTGATGGGCACTGATAGGTGGCAGTGATGGACACTGATCAGCACTGGTAGGTGGCACTGATGAGGCACTGATTGGCATCACTGTTGGGCATTGATAGGTGGCACCCGTAGGCATTGCTAGGTGGCACTTTTATGTACTGGTGGGCACTGATTCATGGCACTGCGAGCACTGGCAGCTGGGCACAGGAGAGGTGGCTTCGCCTCTTTTTTTTCCGGACCAATGTCCCTCCAACAGTAGTCGGTGATTGGCTTTTTTTTCTCCTCACGCTGTCAGGGAGAGAAGAAAAAAAAAAATGATTACTGATCTTCTGTTTACATCAAGTGATCAGCTGTCATTGGCTGACAGCTGATCATGTGGTAAGGGGCTGGGATCTCATTGACTCGTTGATCACAGCGCACGTGCCCTGCAGGGGGCACACGGGTAGCGTGCAAAGGGTAGGACGTCTATTGACGTACTCCCGGCAAAGTAGATCCGCGCTGTAGCTGTTATTCGCTATAGTGCGGATCTGAAGGGGTTAATGTGACCTATAAACCGTACAACTCAGTTGAACAACAAACTGAAATCCTTTACATGGAGGGAAAAATAGAAAAATAGAATAATACGGTTGCATAAGTGGGCACACCCTTAACCATTTCCTGGCCGCCATATAGCAGACTGATGGCTGGAAAGTGGTTGTATTATCCTGACTGGGCGTCATATGATGTCCAGCAGGATAAGCCCTGGGGACGCACAGCACGGCGATCGGTGGTGTGGTGTTTCAGTCTGACACACCGCATCTCCAATCCTGGTAAAGAGCCTCTGACGTAGGCTCTTTACCATGTGATGAGCTGTGTCCAATCACAGCTCATCACATGGTAACCAGGAAGTGCCATTTATCAGCTTTTCCTCTACTCGCGCTGACGAGGTGCAAGTAGAGGAGAGCTGATCAGCTGCTCTCCTGACGGGGGGGGGGGGTCTGCACTGATAATCAGCGCATTGATTATCAGTGCAGACCCATCAAGGGTGCCAACTAGAGCCCACCAGGGATGTCAGATAGTGCCAATTAGTGCCCATCAGCGAAGCCTGTCAGTGCCTCCTAATCAGTGCTGTCTATCAGTGCCCATCAGTGGTGAATATAAGTGCCTCATCATCAGTGCCGCCTCATCAGTGCTTATCAGTGACGGAGAAAACGTACTTTTACTTTTACGTAAATTTACAGTTTTATAACCAAAACAAGAAAAACGTTTTTTTTCCCCAAAATTTTCGGTCTTTTTTTATTTGTAGCGCAAAAAATAAAAAATAAAACAGTGGTAAAAATTTTGTTTGGGTACAGTGTTGCATGACCATGCATTTATCATTCAAAATGCGACAGTGCTGAAACCTGAACACTGGCCTGGGCAGGAAGTGGTGAAAGTGCCCTGTATTGAAGTGGTTAAACTAATACTTTGTTGAAGCACCTTTTGATTTTATTACAGCACTCAGTCTTTTTGGATATGAGTCTATCAGCATGGCACATCTTGGACTTGCCCACTCTTCTTTGCAAAAACACTCCAAATCTGTCAGATTGCGAGGGCATCTCCTGTGCACTGCCCTTTTCAGATCACCCCACAGATTTTCAATCAGATTCAGGTCTGGGCTCTGGCTGGGCCATTCCAAAACTTTCATCTACTTCTGGTGAAGCCATTCCTTTGTTGAGTTGGATGTATGCTTTGGGTCGTTGTCATGCTGAAAGATGAAGTTCCTCTTCATGTTCAGCTTTCTAGCAGAACCCTAAAGGTTTTGTGCCAATATTGACTGGTATTTGGAACTGTTCATAATTCCCTCTACCTTGACTAAGGCCCCTGTTCCAGCTGAAGAAAAACAGCCCCAAAGCATGATGCTGCCACCACCATTCTTCAAGGTTGGTATGATGTTCTTTTGGTGATGTGCATAATTGTTTTTGCACCAAACGTATCTTTTGGAATTATGGCTAAAAAGTTGAACCTTGGTTTCATCAGACCAGAACACATATTCCCACATGCTTTTGGGAGACTTCAGATGTGTTTTTGCAAAATTTAGTCTGGCTTGGATGATGTTCTTCATAAGAAAAGGACCCCATAGCCCAGACATGTGAAGAATATGGGAGATTGTTGTCACATGTACCAGACAGCCAGTGCTTGCCAGATATTCCTGCAGCTCCTTTAAAAAATGCTGTAGGCCTCTTGGCAGCCTTCCTGACCAGTTTTCTTCTTGTATTTTCATCAATTTTGGAGAGACATCCAGTTCTTGGTAATGTCACTATTGTGACAATGATGCAGTAACAGAGGGGGAATGGAGCGCTGACAGGTGCTGCTGGTAGGTAGATAAGGGGCAGTAGCGTGGGGGATAAGATATGCCCAGGGGGTAATAAACAGTTAAAAACGGTTAAAGATGGTTAAAGCTTCTATGATGAGCGGAAGCCAGCTTGTCAGAGTAGAAGGGACTCTGTGGTATGATAAAGCAGAAAAAAAAGCAGCGCTGCTCTAAGGGTAGTAGGTAGTTAAAAACAACACTTTATTATAACAAATTGTACACTCACATTTGTGTGATAAGAAATAGGCATAGGTAGGTTCTCCTGGGCAATGCAGAGTCACATTATGAACCAGCTGGGCTGGGGCGGGGCCGGCCTCGGCCGCTTGCGGTGGAGTCCGTAGCTCCGATGGCTTGGGGTTCCCTCAGACAGCGCGCCAGCAGGTTCCTAGGAAGATGACGTCAGGTGGAGGAGAGCGGGGGGCGTGGCCGTAGCGCTCGCGTTCAGAGCATGCGTGCTCCTTCCTCAGGCATGGCTATCAGCCATGATGGTGTAGGTTAAATAGGGAGAGAGGAGGGGAGGGACAGGGGTGGTATACAGGAGTGGCCTGGCAGCCTTGGTACGTGTCTAACACACGTCAACTGGGATAGTGGTGTGGCTCGTAAGCGCAGGAGAAATGTGAAGAGGGGAGGGGTTATGGTACTAGAATGAATGATAGAAAAAATAATAAGAAAATGGGAAGAAATAAGGGAAGGAATAAAAATAAGAGTAAAAAATAAAATTGAGAATATCAAAAATATAAAAAAATGAGAAATATAAAAAGAAAAATTGGAAATAAAATGTATATAGAAATATAAATTTTATGAATGTATATAAAAAAATAATAAAAAAATATAGAAAGTATATATATAAAAAATAAAATAAAATATATATATATATATATATATATATATATATATATATATATATATATATATATATATATAGAAAGAGGTGGGAAAAACATATAGAGTGCGCCTGCGGGACTAATATGTGCGCAACTAACATATGTGCGCATGCGGGGCATATATGTGCACAAAAGCATATGTGCGCACATGTATGTATGTATGTATGCATAACTGTGTGCGCGTAAGTATGGAAATAATACTTGTGAAATGCATGGTGACCCTTTACCCAAGTTCATACCTGAAGCCCATACACTGGTGGACAAGGCTACAGCGGATGGTATCATGGTATCATCACACAAATTGAAGCTGCTTTCCTCAAACGGGATAACTACAATACTCCTTATTTCTACCACCTTCCCAAAATCCACAAAAGCCTAACCAAGCCTCCTGGACGTCCCATAGTGGCTGCCATGGACAGTATCACCAACCCTTTTTCCTTATACATTGATCATTTTCTGCAACCACTGGCCCAGAAACTGCCGGCATACATCCGTGATGGGACCCACTTACTCAACATTTTAAGCAACTACCGCTGGGAATCCACCTATTTATGGCTTTCTCTCGATGTCTGCTCACTCTATACATCAATCCCACACAAAATTGGACTAAAAGCCATTGAATATTTTCTTTCTCAAGACCCCCAGATCAATTTCAAACAGGCAGAATTCATTATAGCCCCCACAAAATTCTGCCGTAACCACAATTATTTTTCTTTCGATAACCAATATTACTTACAAACCCAAGGCACAGCCATGGGCGCCAACTTCGCCCCCAGCTATGCCAACCTGACGATGGGCTTCTGGGAGCAACACTCATTCTGGAACAACAACCCCTACTCTGAACACATTGTATTTTTCGGCAGATACATAGATGACATAATCATCATCTGGGATGGTACATGATCCTGAGTTGATGATTTTGTGGCCTACTGCAACACCAACGACTTAGGCCTATCATTTACTTCAGTCTGTGACCCAAACACCCTTGCCTTTCTGGACCTTGAACTAAGCCACTCGGATGAACACATCCATGCCAAAAACTATACGAAACCCATTGCGGGCAACTCCTACCTCCATTTCCACAGCTGTCACCACCCTAGATGGATTTCCAACATACCAAAGAGCCAATTCTGTCATTTGAAACATAACTGTACCCGGATTGAAGACTACATGGAACAAAGCTGTCTATTCAAGAAAAAGTTCTCTGAAAAAGGCTACCCAGCCCCCTAGTGGATGAAGCCTATAACCACTTCCTGAGCGAAGCACCGACACCCAACAACCAACAATCCATCCTGTTATCCCAAGCACCCAGATTTATCACCCAATTCCACACCCAACATAGGAAAATAGAACATATCCTCCAGAAACACTGGGGCATACTATTAGAAGACCCTCATCTCAAAAATAGTCTCGATGCAAAGCCAAAAATCACATACAGAAGAGCACAAAATCTAAAAGGAAAGATGGCTCCCAGCAAACTAAAAACCCGTAGACCCCAACCAACTGTCACACCCACTTTCCTTGACGTCAAAGGCATGTACCAATGCCGCAAGCTCAAATGCCTAACCTGCAAATTCGTCCAGCACAAACCGAAATACTTTACCACAAAAGGGAAAACATATCAACTTGGTCATTTTTTCAACTGTTCAACTGAATTTGTAGTATACCGCCTCTCGTGCCCATGCAAACTACTTTATGTAGGCCGCACCACCAGGACATTACGTAAGAGATTTGGAGAACACAGACGCTCTATTGAAGATAACAAGAACCTCACGATCCCAAGACACTTCTCAGGATTTCACCAAGACTCCACCAATGGCCTACGAGTCTGGATCATAGAGGCCATCCCCAGCAACCTCCATCGAGCTGAACGCATCATAGGCAACGCCTATGTGAGAGGGAGACTTTTTGGATATATACTTTGGACTGCCTTAAGTCGGGAGGCTTAAATGAAGAGATTGAAACTCTATCCATCCTCTAAACACCTACTCACAGCTTTTTTGCATTACATACTCCCCATCCGAATCCTCCCCCTGGCCTTTTCCCCCTCCTCCCCCCTCCTCCTTTCCTCCCCTCCCCCCACCCCATTACATTACTTCCATTCCCTCCCCAACTCCCCTACCTCCCATCCCACACCTCCCTTTTTACCCTACTCCAGCTCCACACCCCCTGTCTTTACCTCTAACATTATTACATTTCACAGGTATTATTTCCATACTTACGCGAACACAGTTACACATACATATATGCATACATACATACAAGTGCGCACATATGCTTTTGCGCACATATATGCCCCGCATGCGCACATATGTTAGTTGCGCACATATTAGTCCCGCAGGCGCACTCTATATGTTTTTCCAACCTCTTTCTATATATTTTTTTTATATTTGTTTATATATATTTTCTATATTTTTTAATTATTTTTTATATACATTCATAAAATATATATTTCTATATACATTTTATTTCCAATTTTTCTTTTTATAGTTCTCATTTTTTTTATATTTTTCATTTTTCATATTCTCAATTTTATTTTTTACTTATTTTTATTCCTTCCCTTATTTTTTCCCATTTTCTTATTATTTTTTCTAACTATCATTCATTCTAGTACCACAACCCCTCCCCTCCCCTCTTCACATTTCCCCTGCGCTTACGAGCCACACCACTATCCCAGCTGACGTGTGTTAGACACGTACCAACGCTGCCAGGCCACTCCTGTATACCGCCTCTGTCCCTCCCCTCCTCTCTCCCTATTTAACCTACACCATCATGGCCGATAGCCATGCCAGAGGAAGGAGCACGCATGCTCTGAACGCGAGCGCTACGGCCACGCCCCCCCCGCTCTCCTCCACCTGACGTCATCTTCCTAGGAACCTGCTGACGCGCTGTCTGAGGGAACCCCAAGCCATCGGAGCTATGGACTCCACCGCAAGTGGCTGAGGCTGGCCCCCGCCACAGCCCAGCTGGTTCGTGATGTGACTCTGCGTTGCCCAGGAGAACCTACCTATGCCTATTTCTTATCACGCAAATGTGAGTGTACAATTTGTTATAATAAAGTGTTGTTTTTAACTACCTACTACCCTTAGAGCAGCGCTGCTTTTCTTTCTGCTTTATCACTATTGTGACATATTTTCTCAACTTGATGATGACTGTCCTCACTGTGTTCCATGGTATATCTAATGCCTTGGAAATTCTTTTGTACTCTTCTCCTCATTGATACCTTTAAAAAATGAGATCCATCTGATGCTTTGGAAGCTCTCTGTGGACCATGGCTTTTGCTCTAGGAAGTGACTAAAAAAATGTCAAGAAAGACCTACTAGAACAGCTGAACTTAATAGGGGGTTAATCAGAGGCACTTTAAATGATTGCAGGTGTGTACTTACTCCTGTTTAACACTGGGGGGAGAACCTCTGGGGGAATCTAGGATGGATAAGGACCTGGGGTCCTAGTAGATGATAGGCTCAGCAATGGCATTCAATGCCAAGCTTCTGCTAACAAAGCAAACAGAATATTGGCATGCATTAAAAAGGGGATTAATTCCAGAGATAAAACGATAATTCTCCCGCTCTACAAGACTCTGGTCCGGCCTCACCTAGAGTATGCTGTCCAGTTCTGGGCACCAGTCCTCAGGAAGGATGTACTGGAAATGGAGCGAGTACAAAGAAGGGCAACAAAGCTAATAAAGGGTCTGGAGGATATTAGTTATGAGGAAAGGTTGTGAGCACTGAGCTTATTCTCTCTGGAGAAGAGACGCTTGAGAGGGGACATGATTTCAATATACAAATACCATACTGATGACCCCACAATAGGGATAAAACTTTTTCACAGAAGGGAGTTTAACAAGACTCATGGCCACTCATTAAAATGAGAAGAAAAGAGGTTTAACCTTAAACTACGTAGAGGGTTCTTTACTGTAAGAGCGGCAAGGATGTGGAATTCCCTTCCACAGGCAGTGGTCTCAGCGGGGAGCATCGATAGTTTCAAAAAACTATTAGATAAGCACCTGAACGACTGCAACATACAGGGATATACAATGTAATACTGACATATAATCACACACATAGGTTGGACTCGATGGACTTGTGTCTTTTTTCAACCTCACCTACTATGTAACTATGTAACTATATGAGTTTGCATGTGATTGCTCAATTTTGAACACCGCTACATCCCCAGTTATAAGAGGGTGTGCACACTTATGCAACCACATTATTTTAGGTTTTTATTTTTACCCCCCCCCTTTAAAAGATTTCAGTTTGTTTTCAACTGAGTTGTACAGTTTATAGGTCACATTAAAGGTGGAAAAAGTTCTGAAATTATTTATCTCTGTCTCATTTCTTTACATCACAGAAACCTGACATTTTAACAGGGGTGTGTAGACTTTTTATATCCTCTGTATATGTGCGTTCATGCATGTTTTTGCACTCATGGTGTTAATAAGCGTATATGTGTGTAATTTTATTCTAGTGGCTAGACTATTTTTTTTTTTTTCTTGCCACTAGAAATGCATTTATGCACATATATGTACAAATTGTGTCAGCACGCTTTTCCCTGAAGGAAGGTTTGGGAGATTTTATTATGCCTTTTTATATTCTGCATACAAATGTAAACAACACAATGTGCATGGACACATCGATAGAGCTATGTTCCAAGGCATTAAAAAAGAAAAGAAAAAATGCTCCTAAAAGCCGTGTTTAGTAGTGCTTAGTGCTTAAAAAGTCAGTATCTGTTGTACAGGACGCCGTGGCTGGATCCTGGAAGGACACTATATTTCCCCTCTGGACTGTGGTCCCTTTAAGGGAACAAAAAGGGTTAACTCACCTGTTAGAGGAAGTGGGTTTAAAACAACACAGAAAGTTGTAGGTGGGTGTGGAGGAGTGTAGAGGAGACTGTGGATGGTGGTTTTGTGTGCAGCGACAAAAGTGAACAGCAGTGTCCTGCCTGGAAGCCTCCTGGCAGGGGAAGTTACCTGCGACAAAACCTAACTTTATGGGTTGTGTGCATTCATGGGGACACTAGAGAGTACCCTCTCATCTCGGTATCCATGTCGTCAGCATGTGGCACTGGTACTCAAGAGGTGGGGGTGGTAAAGAACTTGGTACATGATGTTATAATAGAATGAGACTGTCCATTATTTGCAAAACTGTGGGGACAAGGAAAACTACCTGAACGGTCCAGGGACTGGGGAGAAACTAGTCCCTCTGTTACTGCTGTTGAGGGGAATAACCCTGAAATGCCAAATGTTCTTAATGTGGATCCAGTTGATGAAAATGCTAATGATTTGGTTAATGGTGATGAAAGTAATGCTGATACTTTTAAGGATGTCAAGATGTGTGGTCCACAGACCTACCTGAACACTGAGGGGGGGGGGGGGGAACCTTCCCCACTTCAGGTAATACTGGGGGAAGAGGATGAGGAAGTGGCCTCTACCCCTGCCCTGCCGGATTTGGGTGTTCCCTAGGGGGCATTTGGTACTGCCCAAATGCAGGACCCCACTTTGGCCCGTGCACGGGAACAGGTTGTATTAGTAAATGGGGTTCCCCAAGAGCCAGGTGCGAATGAGCGGTGGCCACACTTCGCAATATTTAATGAATTGCTTTATCGGCCTACCAAAGTGAGAGAAAATGTGGTAGAACAATTATTGGGACCTCAAGAGTATAAACGCAAGGTCCTGGACCTGGCCCATGACGATGTTTTAGGGGGGCACCTGGGAATGAAAAGACGGAGGCACAGATCACCGACCAGTTTTACTGGCCAGGTCTGAAAGCAGAGGTAAGGAGATACTGTACCTGTTGTCCCACCTGTCAGTTGACCGCTCCGGTGACCCACTTCCGGAGCCCTTTGGTCCCCCTGCCCATAATTGAGGTCCCATTTGAGAGGATAGCCATGGATATAGTTGGTCCCTTGGTAAAGTCGGCTCGAGGTCACTCCTACATACTGGTGATCCTCGACTATGCCACCTGATATTCTGAGGCGCTACCCCTGCAAAATACTTCCTCTAAGGCTATTGCCCGGGATATATTTCAGTTGATTACACGGACTGGTTTTCCCAAGGAAATACTCACGGACCAGGGCACCCTGTTTTTACCTCGTCACCGATCTGTTCCTGTTCAGAGAGGAGGGGATGTGCAATGTTGGCACTCCTGGGGCCATACCCGGGCCCACTGCAAGGGGAGCCCATGGAATGTGGGGTTCTACGGAGGGGGTCTTTTTATGCCCATAAAGCATGTACAACACATCTTGACCTTGGAGAGGGGAAATTTGAGTGTGAAGTCCAAGTGAACAAAGGTGGGGGTGATTATTTTGTATTTCTCTGTAAATATACAGTACATGCAGTAAAAAAAACTGCTTAATTTCTGCTTTTGTACTTGTAAATGTTATACTTATTGCCATGCCTTTTTTCTCAGAGAATAGGTGCAGGTACAAGCCCCCCTCATGTTTCTGGGGAAAGAAGCAAAGAGGTGCCCGCTGCACCAAATAGTGGGTGTGGCCAATGGAGTGCGTGTTAGGCAGTGCTTTAGAGTGCGTATCGCACTTGTTTTAGAAGTGGGTAACACATGCCAGCGTATAACCAAATATTACATCCCCCCCAAACCCCAGCAGTACAGATCTGTGATTGACACAGTCCCACCACAGACAATTGTTGTGGCAGAGTTGAAATTAATTCCGTTCACTAAATTTATCAAATGGATCAAATTGAATTTTTATTTACATTGCTAAGTATAGTTGCATTAAACAATTGATTGTTTGATCATAGTGATACATGTGTGACTTCCCTTAGGCGGGTGCTCTTGTCAGACTGCAGCTGCTATAGTTTGACTGCTGGATAGAAGATCTAAAAGAATGATATGAAATTTGTATGTGTACTGTACGTGTACGAAAGATGATGCCATTTTCCATGTGTTTTAGACATCGCCTGCCCAAGGAGCAGTGGTGGTTGAAACTTCGCCCCATCCTCAAGATTTTGGCTAAATACAACATCAACCTGGACACATCAGAGACAGCACACATGGAGCACATTACCAGGAAGAGATCTGCAGAGTCCTAAGACTGGGAAATGATCGCCATGTACTTTTAACCTCAAAGGGCTTTTTTTTGTTATTCTTGGGAAATAGAATAAACCAATTTCTTGCATGTAATGGAGGCAGCTATCTTGCATGCTGAAACCGTAGTAAATAGAAAACTTCCAAAATTTTGGAATTGGAGATATAAAGGAAAATAGAAGTAAATGTTGCTTTTAGTCTAAATTTTCATGTTTTTTTTCACATTTATGATATTGGATTCAGACTACAGCATGGCTGACTTCAATATGTGCAGGCAATGGGTGCACTTTTATTTCAGGCCCTGGGTATTTAAAGCAACTTTCATATCATATATTTTTCTCTGAGTAAAAGGTCTTGGTTTGTGTGGAATTATAGTTTAAAAACATAAGACAATAAAGTACCGAACGCTGCATTTTTCAGTGTAACATCAGAGCACGTTCCCTGCAATAACGATTAGTTAGGGTGCCAGTCACAGCATGTTATAATGTGTTCCTGAAATGAGAAATGATAGTGATAGTGTTTCATCACATCTGAAATCCAGACTTGTAGTATGTGAAATCTGGAGGGAAGGAGAAAAGAAGTGTTGACCACAGAAACCAATTAGATGTTTGCTATCTTTTTCTAGTATGCACTAGAAGAACGACCCCCTAGCATATGATTGGTTGTTATAGCAACATGATTGTTTTCATTTCTCTATATACGATAACTCCTAATTGGACAGTTTTACTATTTTTCATTATACTAGTACTGTTTCAAGATGATAATCCATCTATTTAAATAAACTCTTGAAACCTTTGTTTGTGTTTCATATTTACCATCTTAATGTCTCCTCTCAACACACAAAAGGCCCCAAATTGATTACAGAAATATTATTATCTGAGGGTCGGTTCACACAAGAATGAGGTGCTTGTTCTGTGTGCTTTTCTCACATAGTGTTCAAAACGCACTGCCTTTGATTGTTGGCATCAATAATGACACCCCAAATGCAGATCAAAAACAGTGCATTTGCGGGCACCAGATCGCAATACAAACACTATGCAGGGATTCGTCATTTCTGGGTCCCATATGTCACTAACCTACTATCACATTCAGAACGAGGCGTGGATCGCGCGCCGCTGAGAGTCTGACATATCCATCTGATCCCCCAGGAGGCAATCAGATTTTCCCTGGATCAACTTTATCTACAAATGCTAGTACCCAGTTATACTCTGTACATTTAGGAAAGAATCCAGACCTTTTTTTAACCACTTGCCGACCGGGCCATAGCCGAAAGACGGCTGCAGCGCGGTCGGCTAGTTCTGGGTGGACGTCCGTGGGACGTCCTCCCAGAATACTGCTCTCGCGCGCCCCCTGGGGCGCGCACCCGAGAACTTCCATGACCGCCGGGTCCAGAGGACCCGGCGCATCACGGATCACGGTAAACGGCCGCTGATCGCGGCCGTTTACCATGTGATCGCTCCGTCAAATGACGGAGCGATCACATGTCAACAGACCGGCGTCATGTCATGACGCCGGTTCCTCCCGCCCCTCTCTGTACTGATCGGTACAGTGCGAGGGGAGAGGGGGAGGGATCGGATGGCAGCACCGCTGTGGGCTGGATCTGTAGTGCCCACAGCGGTGCTCAGTGACAATTGCAGTCACATCCATCCATCCCTCCATGCTCAGCCATCCCTGCAATATACCCTGCAATACTCTGCATAATACCCTGCAATACTCTGCATAATACCCCGCAATACTCTGCATAATACCCCGCAATACTCTGCATAATACCCCGCAATACTCTGCATAACACCCTGCAATACTCTGCATAACACCCTGCAATACTCTGCATAACACCCTGCAATACTCTGCATAATACCCCGCAATATTCTGCATAATACCCTGAAATACTCTGCATAATACCCTGAAATACTCTGCATAATACCCTGCAATACTCTGCATAATACCCCGCAATACTCTGCATAACACTCTGCAATACTCTGCATAACACCCTGCAATACTCTGCATAACACCCTGCAATACTCTGCATAATACCCCGCAATACTCTGCATAATACCCCGCAATATTCTGCATAATACCCTGAAATACTCTGCATAACACTCTGCAATACTCTGCATAACACCCTGCAATACTCTGCATAATACCCCGCAATACTCTGCATAATACCCCGCAATACTCTGCATAATACCCCGCAATATTCTGCATAATACCCTGAAATACTCTGCATAATACCCTGCAATACTCTGCATAATACCCCGCAATATTCTGCATAATACCCTGCAATACTCTGCATAATACCCCGCAATATTCTGCATAATACCCTGAAATACTCTGCATAATACCCTGCAATACTCTGCATAATACCCCGAAATACTCTGCATAATACCCCGAAATACTCTGCATAATACTCTGCATAATACCCTGCAATACTCTGCATAATACCCTGCAATACTCTGCATAATACCCTGCAATACTCTGCATAATACCCTGCAATACTCTGCATAATACCCTGCAATACTCTGCATTATACACGGCACTACTCTGCATTATACACGGCACTACTCTGCAATATACCCCACAATACTCTGCAATATGCCCAGCAATACTCTGCAATATACCCTGCACTACTCCGCAATACTCTGCAATACCCCGCAATTTTTAACCAGTTCCCGCCCACAGTCATATGACGTCCTTGACTTTGTGCGGGGATATCTGAATGATGGGTGCAGCTACAGGCTTCATTCAGATATCAGCTTTTTTAGCCGGCGATTTCCTACACCATAAGAATGATCATAGTGGCTGTTACACTGCTTGATCGTTCTCACGGGAGGCGAGAGGGGACGCCCCCCTCTTCCCGCCACCCTCCGGTGCTTCTACCGACTCAACGCTACGATCGAAGCCAAGATCGTTTTTTTTTTTTTTATTATTTCAGGCTTCTCAGCCTAGAGGTGAGATGTGAGGTCTTATTGACCCCATATGTCACTGTAAAGAGGACCTGTCATGCCATATTCCTATTACAAGGATGTTTACATTCCTTGTAATAGAAATAAAAGTGATCAAAAATTTTTTTTGGGGGGAAAAAGTGTCAAACTAAAATAAATAAAGTAAAATAAACAATGAAAAAAAAAATGTTTAAAGTGCCCATGTCCGTGTGCTCGCATGCAGAAGCGAACACATACGTAAGTCCCGCCCACATATGAAAACGGTGTTCAAACCATACATGTGAGGTATCACTGCGAACGTTGGAGCGAGAGCAATGATTTTGGCCCTAGACCACCTCTGTAACTCAAAACATGTAACCAGTAAAAAATGTTAAAGCATCACCTATGGAGATTTTTAAGTAGCGACGTTTGGCACCATTCCACGAGAGTGTGCAATTTTGAAGGGTGACATGTTAGGTATCTATTTACTCGGCGTAACTTCATCTTTCACATTATGCAAAAACATTGGGCTAACTTTACTGTTGTATTTTTTTTTTAAAGCACAAAACTGTTTTTTTTTTTTTTTTAAAAACGCGTTCGAAAAATTGCTGCGCAAATACCGTGCGAGATAAAAAGTTGCAACAACCGCCATTGTATTCTCTAGGGTCTTTGCTAAAAAAAATATATATAATGTTTTGGGGTTCTATGTAATTTTCTAGCAAATAAATTATTATTTTTACATGTAGGAGAGAAATATAAGAATTGGCCTGGGTGCTTCAGAATGCCTGGAGGTGCTCCGTGCATGTTGGGCCTCTGTATGTGGCCACGCTGTGTAAAAGTCTCACACATGTGGTATCACCATACTCGGGAGTAATAGCAGAATGTGTTTTGGGGTGTAATTTGTGGTATGCATATGCTGTGTGTGAGAAATAACCTTCTAATATGACAATTTTGTGAAAAAAAAAAAAAGAAAAAAAAATCTTGATTTTGCAAAGAATTGTGGGAAAAGATGACAATTTCAAAAAAACTCACCATGCATCTTTCTAAATACCTTGGAATGTCTTCTTTCCAAAAAGGGGTCATTTGGGGGGTATTTGTACTTTTCTGGCATGTTAGGGTCTCAAGAAATTAGATACCGTATATACTCGAGTATAAGTCGTTCCGAGTATAAGTCGAGGCCCTAATTTACCACAAAAAAATGGGAAAAACTTATTGACCCGAGTATAAGACGAGGGTGAGAAATGCACAGCTACTGTAAGTGGAAAAGAGGGTCAACAATGGCCATTTGCAGCATCACTGTGCCCATTTGCATGCCTCACTGTGCCCATTTGCAGCCATAGGTCCCCTGAACTTCAAACTCGGTAGTTAAGGGTTCCTAGATGCCCCCTAGCTGCAGCCAAAATTTGGGGTCTCTGAACCCAAAGGGTCCCGAAATGACAGTGCTGCAGATAGACACAGTTTACCGAATTTGGGGCCCCGTATCTCTGGGCCACTTAGTACTAAGAACCCCAAATTTGGTGTGCAAACCCAGTGGAACTAGCACCATAAAATTTCCAAAGCTGGGGTTTCTAGCACTAAGTGGCCCCAAGATACAGGGCCCCAAATATCAGTTTAGAAAATGTCAAGCACTTTTCTGCAGCAGAAAATGACATTTTCCGAACCAGTTTTGGGGCCCCGTATCTCAGGGCCACTTGGTGCTAGGAACCCCAGCTTTGGATATGTTATGGTACCAGTTCCACTGGGTTTGCACACCAAATTTGGGGTTCCTAGCACCAAGTGGCCCTGAGATATGGGGCCCCAAAATCGGTTCAGAAAATGTCAAGCACTTTTCTGCAGCAGAGAATGACATTTCCGAACCGATTTTGGGGCCCCGTATCTCGGGGCCACTTAGTGCTAGGAACTTCCGCTTTGGATATGTTGTAGTACTAGGTCCACTGGGTTTCCATACCAAATTTGGGGTTTCTAGCACCAAGTGACCCTGAGATACGGGGCCCCAAAGTCGGTTCAGAAAATGAAATTTTTTGCTGCAGAAAAGTGCTTGACTCGAGTATAAGTCGAGGGGGGCACTTTCAGCACAAAAAAATGTGCTGAAAAATTCGACTTATACTCGAGTATATACGGTAGGCCGTCAGTACTTCAGGTGTGATCAATTTTCAGATATTGGCACCATAGCATTTGGACTCTCTAACATTCACAAAGACCAAATAATATACACCAAGTTGTACTTATTTTTACCAAAGATATGTAGCAGTATAAATTTTGGCCAAAATTTACGAAGAAAAACTACTAATTTGCTAAATTTTATAACAGAAACAAAAAAAAATTCATTTTTTTACCAAATTTTCAGTCTTTTTTTCTTTTATAGCGCAAAAAATAAAAAACCCAACGGTGATTAAATACCACCAAAAGAAAGCTCTATTTGTGTGAAAAAAAGGACAAAAATTTTATATGGGTACAGTATTGTATGACTGAGTAATTGTCATTCAAAGTGTGAGAGCACCGAAAGCTGAAAATTGGTCTGGTTAGGAAGGGGGTTTAAGTGCCCAGTGGTCAAGTGGTTAAAGCAATCTACTGAGCTGGCCAGAACCACCTCTGGAGGGAGTCTATTCCACATTTTCACAGCTCTTACTGTGAAGAAACCTTTCCGTATTTGTAGATGAAATCTTTTTTCCTCTAGATGTAAAGAGTGCCCCCTTGTCCTCTGTGATGACCTTAAAGTGAAAAACTCAACACCAAGTTCACTGTATGGACCACTTATATATTTTTACATGTTGATCATGTTCCCCCTTAATCTCCTCTTCTCAAGAGGGAATAGATTTAGTCACTCCAATCATACCGCATAGCTGAGCTCCTCCATGCCTCTTATTAGTTTGGTTGCCCTTCTCTGCACTTTCTCCAGTTCCCTGATATCCTTTTTGAGAACCGTTGCCCAAAACTGAACTGCATATTCCAGATGAGGTCTTTACTAATGATTTGTACAGGGGCAAAATTATATTTCTATCTCTCTGGAGTCCATACCTCTCTTAATACAAGAAAAGACTTTGCTCACTTTGGAAACTGCAGCTTGGCATTGCATGCTATTATTAACCACCTTCAATACCAGGCACTTATGCACCTTCCTGCCCAAACCAATTTTCAGCTTTCAGCGCTCTCACATTTTGAATGGCAATTACTCAGTCATGCTACACTGTATCCAAACAAAATTTTTATCATTTTCTTCTCACAAATAGAGCTTTCTTTTGGTGGTATTTAATCACCGCTGTTTTTTTTATTTTTTGCGACATAAGCGAAAAAACAGCGAACATTTTGAAAAAAAAAACACACTTTTTTTAGTTTCTATTGTAAAATTTTGCAAATAAGTAATTTTTTTTCATAAATTTGTGGCAAAATTTATACTGCTACATATCTTTGGTAAAAATAATCCAAATTAATGTATATTATTTGGTCTTTGTGAAAGTTATAGAGTCTACAAACTATGGTGCCAATCACTGAAAATTGATCACATCTGATTACACCTGATGTACTGAAGGCCTAACTCATTTCTTGAGACACTAAGAAGCCAGGAAAGTACAAATACCCTCCGAATGACCCCTTTTTGGAAAGTAGACAGTCCAAAGTATTTACTAAGAGGCATGGTGAGTTTTTTTGAAGTTGTAATTTTTTCACACAATTCTTGGGAAAATTAAGATTTTTTTTTTTTTTTTTTACACAAACTGGTCATATTAACAGGTTTTTTTCTCTCACATAGCATATGCATAATTTCAACTACACCCCAAAATACATTCTGCTACTCCTCCCGAGTATGGCGATACCACATGTGTCAGACTTTTACACAGCCTGGTCATATAAAAAGGCCCAACATTGAAATGGCACTTTCAGGCGTTCTACAAGCATAAATTGCACATATCCTTTCTCAACCACCTATTACATTTTGAAGGCCCTGGAGCACCAGGGCAATGGAATTGTCCATAAAATGACCCCATTCTGGAAAGCACACACCCCAACGTATAATCTATGAGGTATAATGAGTCTTTTGAACGGTTCATTTTTTTCCAGGTTTTGGAAAATGTGGAAAAAAAATGAAAATGCATTTTTTTTTACACAAAGTTGTCCATTTTTAAGATATTTCTAACACATAGCATGTACATAGCAAAAATTACACCCCAAAATGCATTCCGCTACTCCTCCTGAGTATGGCGATACCACATGTGTGAGACTTTTACACAGCCTGGCCATATACAAAGGCCCAACAGTAAAGTAGCACTTTCAGGCGTTCTACAAGCATAAATTGCACATATCCTTTCTCAACCATCTATTACATTTTTGAAGGCCCTGGAGCACCAGTACAATGGAATTGTCCACAAAATGACCCCATTTTGGAAAGCAAACACCCCAACGTATAATCTATGAGGCATAATGAGTCTTTTGAACGTTTTATTTTTTTTCCAGAAGTTTTTAGAAAATGTGGAAAAAAAATGAAAATGCAAAAATGATATTTCTAACACATAGCATGTACATAGCAAAAATTACACCCCAAAATACATTCTCCTACTCCTGAGTATGGTGATACCACATGTTTGAGACTGTTACACAGCCTGGCCACAAAAAAAGGCCCAACATCCAAGTAGCACCTCCAGGCATTCTAGCAGCATTAATTACACATATGATTTTCTGACTACCGATCACATTTTTAAAGGCCCTTCATATTTCTAACACATAGCAGGTACATACCAAAAAAAAAAAGATTACATGTGGTTTTAGAAGTGCAGTGGTCCACAGAGGAGAGCATGGGTCCAGGCAGCAGGCAGGAATGAGGTCAGCGACAGCAAAAGCAATCATCCAGGCAGCAGGCAGAGATACTGTCAGCACAGCCAAAGCACCCCCAAAGTACAGGTCCAGTTAGCAGGCAGAGGTGTCCTGGCAGAAATACTGTCCAAAGTCAGTAGAGGCAGCAGGCAGATATATGGTCAACACAGCCAAAGTATTGGTCCAAACAGCAGGAAGAAACATGGTCCATAATGTCATGGGTCATTACAGGCAGCAATATGGTCAGCACAGCCAAAGTATTGGTCCAGGCAGCAGGAAGGACCATCAAGCTTAGGGCCAGGGGGACAGGGGTAGAGGCTTCTCCCACCCAAATGGCTTTGAAGCCTCCGGGCAACCAGACCCTGTTCTGGGAGCACAGAAAACGAAAAACTGGTTTTCTCTACTCAGAACGCTATTCTGAAGCCCTTCACATATGTGAGACCCCTGTGTACTGAAGTAGATGGCCAAAAGATCAGTCCAAGTGGCAGGCAAAAACATGGTCGATTAAATGGCCAAGGTCGGTGCACGTGGAAGTCAGAAACATGGTTTAAATCGGCAGGCAGAGGCATCGTCGGTAAAAAGGCTGAGGTCGGTGCACGTGGAAGTCAGAAACGTGGTTTAAATCGGCAAACAAAGACATCGTCGGTAAACAGGCCAGGGTCAGTTAATTAGCATGGTAGCAGGCAAATGGGGAAATGGCAGTCTGTTAATAATAAGGGGAACTAATATTGGATGGATGTATGATAATTTTTGAAGCAATCTCCGATGCACGGGCCAGGTTGGGAGGGACATTGGGGAAAATAATAGCTGGTATCTCTTCTTACTCCTCCTCTGCTGCATACACGGCATTTCTTTTGGCGTCTTCTTCCAGATTTTGTGGGGGGAATGTGATAGGGAAAGTGTTGCTCGTGAAGTCGACTCGCGCTATCAGAGCGAATGCTTACTGGGGCGGGACCTTGTTGGTAAATGAGGGCAGTGACGATATCTTCAATATACTTCAGGTAGGTGATTTGTTGGTTTTGAGTTGCTTTTTGGTAGCAGACAAACGCATTAAAAAGGGCCATGTGAAACAGGTGAAACACAACTTTCTTGTACCAATAACGGGACTATCTGGTTGATAAATAGGGCTGTAGCATCTGATCGTTTAAATCCACCCCCCCATGTACATATTATAATCGTGGACACATTCGGGCTTTACAATGGGGCCGCCTCGTCTTTGGATCTCCACCACGGTGTCATTGTGGATGGTAGAGAGGATGTGGACATCTTTCTTGTCCCTCCACTTCATGGCTAACACCTCCTCGTTCCTCATGAATGCCGATTCTCCGTTTTGCAATTTTTTGGTCAACAAATTTTGTGGGAATACCTTCCGGTTTTTTTTTGTACCGCAGGCCGGGTTTTTTTACTATACAGGTGATGAAAAAGGGGCAGGCTGGTATAATAGTTGTCGACATATAAATGGTATCCTTTGTCGAACAGGGGGTATGCCAGCTCCCAGACAATTTTACCACTGGTTCCAATATATGTGGGGCAATCATGGGGCTGGAGCTGGGAGTCTTTGCCTTCGTAGATCCGGAATGTGAAGACATATCCAGTGGCTCGATCGCATAATTTATTTAATTTCACCCCATACCTGGCTCTCTTGCTTGGTATATACTGCATTAAGTGCAGTCAGCCAGTGAAATGTATGAGGGACTCGTCCACACAAATTTTTTGGTCTGGGATCAAAACGTTTCTAAAGCACTGGGAAAAGGAATTGATTAGGGAGCGTATCTTGTACAATTTATCATGGTTGGGATGATCTCGGGGAGGGCACTGTGAATTGTCATTGAAGTGGAGAAAATGCATAATCATGTCGTATCTTGTCCTGGACATGACAGCGGAATATATGGGCATGTGCTGGATGGGGTTGGTGGACTTCGTTCTTTTTTGTAAGCCCCATGTTGAACGTAAGGCCCAAAAATTATTTAAATTCGTCCAGTGTTAGGCGTCGCCACTGGAACATGCGGGCATAGGAAGAATTGGGGTTGGCGGCAATAAATTGGGATGCATACAGGTTAGTTTGATCCACCATATTCTACAGCAAATCTTGTGGGAAAAATAAACAAAAATAATCAAATTGAGAAAAATTTGTAGTGTTGGGCTGCACACCTGGCTGTGCAGTGAAAGGGGGGATGATAGCGGATCCTGAGTTGGCAGGCAACCATAAGGGGTTTGCCAGGGCATCGGGAAGGTACGACAGGAGCTGGGTTCTTCGGGTTGGGCGTGTGATTCCAGTACTTGTACTGGGCTCCTCTTCCTGGGATCTGGCGCTGCGGGGGGTGGGCAGATCTCCTGATCTTGGTCCTGATCTCGGTCCTGATCTCATTCTTTTGGGAGGGACGGTTTCCTCTGAGGACTCGGACTCTGATCCACTATCCTCCACTGGCTCGTATTCCGAACCAGAATCGGCTGCTCTCATCATCCGACATGGTAAGAAGGGCATATGCCTCCTCAGGTGTGTAAACCCTTTGCGACATTATGGTAGTGCTTTTTGGCGGGCCTATGTAATGGTACTGCTGGCGGTAGTGGTGGTACTGATGTGGTATTAGTGGTGGTACCGAAGGCGGGACGGGTGGTGGTGGTACCGATGGTGGTAAAGGTAGCGGTACATGTGGTGGTGGCGGTACTGGTAGCAGGCCTGTGTGGCGGGTCTGTGTGGTGGTATAGATGATGGGCCTGATGGCGGAACTGGCGGTGGTTCCGATGGCAGTACTGGTAGCCTGTGTGGCGGTACCAATGGCGGTACTGATAGCGGTGGGCCTGATGGCGGTACCGATAGTGGGCCTGATGGCAGGACTGGCGGTGATACCGATGGCGGTACTGATAGCGGTGGGCCTGTGACAGATGATTGACAGATGGGCTGATTGATTGACAGATGGGCTAATTGATTGGGTGATTGACAGATGGGCTGATTGACAGATGGGCTGTGACAGGTCCTCTTTATGGGGGGGTGGTCGTGTTGTGCACAGTATACAGACAGAACACCGATATCTCACTTACTGATCCCTGCTCTCTCCTCACACGATCGGTGTGTGAGGAGAGAGCAGAGATCAGATGGTAACTGCTCCTCTGTGTTTACATTTGTGACCGGCTGTGATTGGACACAGCCGGTCACGTGGTAAACAGCCAATTTCAATTTCATTGGCTGTTTACCTTGATCGGGGAAGCGCTGTGTCCAAGGAACACCCGCCTTATCTCGATCCCTGCCCTGCACTTCTCCGGCGGTGTGCACGGTGCGCGCCACCGAGTATGTTATGACATGTGATCGGCCGTGACGTTGACACAGCCGATCACGTGGAAAACAGCCAAATTCACTGGCTGTTTACCTTGATCGGGGAAGCGCTGTGTCCGAGGGACACATACCGTCCCCGATCGCCGCGCTGCGCGCCCCCCGCGGGCGCGCTCTAGGGGGTTATCCTGCTGGACGTCATATGACGCCCAGTCAGGATAACACAACCACCGCCCGGCCATCATCTGCTATGGGCCGTGCGGGAAGTGGTTAAGCTTATGATCTACCAAAACCCCCAGATCCTTCTCCACTATTGATTCCCCCAGTTGTACTCCCCCTAGTATGAATGATGCATACATATTCTTAGCCCCCAAGTGCATAACTTTACATTTATCAACATTAAACCTCATTTGCCACTTAGTTGCCCAATTAGACAGTGCATTGAGGTTGGCTTGTAAATTGGAGACATCCTGTAAGGATGTTATTCCACTGCATAGGTTAGTGTCATCTGCAAAGACAGAAATGGTACTTTTAATCCCAGACCCTATATCATTTATAAAGATATTAAAAAGTAAATGTCCCAACACTGAACCTTGGGGTACACCACTGATAACCTTAGACCATTCAGAGTAAGAGTTATTAACCACTACTCTCTGAATTCTGTCTTTTAGCCAGTTTTCTATCCATTTACAAATTGATCTTTCCAAGCCTGTAGACTTTACCTTACACATTAGACGTGTGTGGGGAACTGCGTCAAACGCTTTTGCAAAATCCAAGTATACCACAGCCACCCCTCTGTCCAAGGTTTCACTTATCTCCTTTTATAAAGAAACTTCTGCCTTTCATGAATCCATGCTGTCTGTTGCTTAAAATATTTTTTTCCAGCAAGAGCTCGTCTATGTGGTCTTTTATTAAACTCTCCAGTATCTTCCCAACTATAGAAGTTAACAGGTCTATAGTAACTTGGTAAAGACTTTGATCCCTTTTAAATATGGGCACCACATTGTCCCTATGACAATCCAGTGGTACCATTCCAGTCATTAACGAGTCCCTAGATATTAGAAACAATGGCCTTGAAATGACAGAGCTCAATTCTTTTAGGATCCATGGGTGAATACCATCTGGTCCAGGTGCTTTATCCACCTTTATTCTGTCTAAATATTTCTGGACCATTGTGGATCATTTGGGGCTGTGTCAATACCATCCCCATTATATCTACGTTTTTGTTTTGTTTTTCATTTTAGACAGTCTAATTATTCTGCCTGGCAGAAGAGGGGAGATTCTGCTTTGACTTATTCACTTTTGTGTATAAATTTTGAACTTTTAACCCCCGCCCACCCACCCACAATCTTTATGTTAATGTTCTATGTTCTATGTCAGTATGCCCATACCAAGAACACATTGTTAAATGTTCTCTCTATTAATGACAGTAGCCAACACATCACTTGGCTTAGCTGTCAATCCCGGTTGTCAATGATTGCTGGGGTCTCCACTTATGATTATGAGCCTGGCTAGTTTCTGTTAGCTCTGACATTAGTGGATCACATGCAGGCTGGAGGCTCCACTAAGAAAAATAAAAACTTTCAGCCTGCAGTGTTCTCTGGCAGTGCCATCTTTCTTGCTTTATAGCTTAACTGCCAGATGCAGTTGCACTATTAAAAATAATAATACATTAAAAATTGAAAAAAAAAACAGAGCAGGCTATTGAATAAAACAGTGTACCAAATAAAAGCCTTATATATCCACTAAAAATATGTGAGAGCTCATCTCTTTGTCACTCTGTAAAGCTGTATTGCAACACACTTTATTGGTTCCATGCAGTGCTTCTCCCATCCCCTTTCTGAGCTTTGCTGTACAGTAAACTGCAGCAGGCTAATACCAAGTGAAATTCAAGTTACTGCTTGCATTTAAGGATAAATTTAATGAAGTATTCATGATTACAGAGCTGCATTAACTTCTTCCTTTTATATCTGCCTGAAGTTCAGCTTTAAGCAGACACTGCTAGTTTTGGACTTGGCATCTAGGCACCAGTGACCTCTGGTCACAAAAAGGTTAAATACAATTTAATTTTTTTTAATCCTAGCAATAATAACGAATATATAAAAACCACTACACATTTTCTTTAGAAGTGTATACTTCATCTTCAATTGCTCCCCTGCTCAATTGATCTACCACTAGGGCTTGGAGAATTCCCAGTACTTCCAGAACATGTGACACTACCTCTGTTGTCCCACAATGCAGTGCTCAGTCCATTTGTGGTCAACTTGCAAACCTGGGCTCTGACTCTACATCGTGCTCAGCAAGTAAAAACTTACAAAGATATTTTGAGTGGCCTGGTGGTAGATAAAAAGTTGCTAAATGCTGTTCTCTTTGATTACTTGCTGTCCACTAGTTAGAAACAGCCATATGGAGCACTACTGAGGGTGGGATGACATTTTAAAATGTCTTTTTTTGAGGGCAGTTTTCAGGTGTTTTAGTGCTAGAAATAGCCCCTGAAAGGTGCCTGAAAACTGCCTCCCATTCATTGCAATGTGTGCTTTCACACTCGGGCGGTGCACTTGCAGGTCGTTAGAAAAAGTCCTGCAAGCAGCATCTATAAATAGTGCTCCCAAAACGCCCCTGCCCATTGAAATGTATAAGCAGCGCTTATAAAGTGCCTTGAAAGCGTGGCAAAACGGGTCTCTTTTCCTTTTTTTTTAAATTTTTTTAAGGTCAAGTTGTTATGTGACCTTAAAAAAAAAAAACACGCCCCGCTAGCACCCGAAAAGCACCACAAAAACGGACGGCACTTCAGCGGCGCTTCAGTGTGAAAGGGGTCTAAGGGACTTAGATGAACAGGGTCTTTTCTAGTCAGATGTAATGAACTAATAATAGACTTGAATGCAGCATAGATATAAGGTGGCAATCTCCTTCAGGCACATACTAAATTCAACTGCTATCTGATATTCCTGCCATAGGCAGCTGATACATAAATCAGTTTTGCTCAGTGCTTTTCCAGATCAATCATATCAGAAACTGTGTACAGTTACTTCCACAGAACTTTTCCCTTTTCTATTTAACTATAGAATTGCTAGCATACACCTGCTCGTGAATATTCTCACCACCATGCTTGAACATAGAGGGGCCTATTTATCAATGTTTTCACCCAAGATTCACACATTTTCCAAATAGAAGCTCAGGTAAAAAAAAAAGTGTAAATCCTGGATAAAAATTGTGAAATCTTATTTGAATACAGTGATAAATAGACCCCTTATTGTTTTACAGTTTAAAACCAGGCCCAGGTCACAAATCTTTGCATTGATCACATGTATTGATAAATGTCAGTTTTATTAATTATTTACAGGGATTTAAATAGTGCTGACAATTTAGGTTGGTTTCACACAGGCATGTCTGTAGTACGCATCTGCCTGCTAAGCAGGGGATCTCCCCACTGAGCAGGTGTATGACAGGTCTGTGTCCGCTCCGCCATGCAGAGCGTACACGGACACAGCCCCACTCTCTTCTATGAGGCAATCGGATGGATACGGACCGCCTGTCCGTTATCCTATGACTGTCATCCAATCCACTGTTTTTGGAGGACAAGATTGGATCAGATGGAGGTGGGTCTCGGTAAACAAGTGTCTGCTGACATCCATGGCTACATAGAAGAGACTGGGGGGTCCAATCAGGTCTGCCTGAAAAACAGCCTTACACAGCACTTTACATAGTGTGCATTCACATCGGTGCTTGCCCTCAAGGAGCTTACAGTCTATGGTCCCTGTTTCATATGCATACTGTACATACATGCACACACATACTAGGATCAAGTTCCCTATCAGCATGTCTTTGTAGTGTGGGAGGCAAACCATGCAGGGAGAGTATGCAAACCCCATGCAGATATTGCCCTGATTGAGATTCAAACTTATGACCCCGGGCAGAAGTGCTAACCACTAAGGCTCCCTTCACATCGAGGTGTCCCTAAACGCAGGCGGAATCGCCAGAATTCCGCACATAATCCCGAATCACGGCAAATCGTGGGAAGCCCTTGCGATCATCACCACTTTCAATGGCACCCCGATCACTGTGCGATTTTGCCACGATTGGCACCCAACAAAGTTTTGGAGCTTCTTTGGGGTAACAGGCGTATTTTTTTTTCAGATTTTTTTGCAAGTTTCATGGTAATGGACCTCTTGTTCCAAGTTTCTATTCTTTTTTTCCTTTCTTTATATATATATATATATATATATATATATATATATATATATATATATATATATATATATATATTTCTCTTTTATTTTTCTTCACTACTTTGACTGACACTTCTATCATGATCCAAGTGCTTATTGCCTTAGGGCTCACTAGCAGTTTCCAGATCAGTTACCCTCGATGTACATCTTGGGAACTATACCTAGACCCAGAAGCAATGGGGCTAGCTTGTAATGCTTGCTTTGGGTACCGCATCCTACGTTTGCTTACTTTGTCACATGATGCAGCAAGTATAGGAAGCCACAGGGTGCTTTACAGGTCCAGGGCCATGGGCTATTCCTATGGTAGCCTGAACCTGAAGACTCCATTAGGAGATACGCCCACCCTGATGGGTGAGATTTGGTTTCCACTGGGAACTTGCAGCATGCATAAGGTAGAACAGGGTTTCCCTATATTATAACTGGGTCCTGTTTTTACATGGGTGATGTTATTTAGTGTGTTAGCCCCCTCCAGGAAATGTCTATATGGGAAGTAGATAATGTTTTTATACATTTTTAACCACTTCAGCCCCAGAAGGATTTGTCCCCTTCCTGACCAGCCCATTTTTTGTGATACAGCACTGCGTCGCTTTAACTGACAATTGTGTGGTTGTGCGCCATGCTACCCAAACAAATTGTTTTTCCCACAAATGGAGCTTTCTTTTGGTGGTATTTGATCACCTCTGCAGGGTTTTTTTGTGCTATAAACAAAAAAAGCATCAATTTTGGGGAAAAAAACTCTATTTCTTTATCGTACATCACGGGACACAGAGCCATAGTAATAACTATGTGGGTATATAGGCCACCTTTAGGTGATGGACACTGGCACGCCCTAAGACAGGAAGTTCACTCCCTATATAACCCCTCTCATTACTGGGAGTACCTCAGTTTTTTCGCCAGTGTCCTAGCTGTTGGTCACGAGTAAAGATGTGCTATGCAGAGGCTCCACTGGACTATTCCTGTCTGAAGCAAGCCTTTGCAACCGGATCCATCCAAAGTGCCATTGTGGCCAAAGTGGTTGGTACCCGGGCCTCGTGGCGGAAGAAACGAGGTTTTGCCTGTAACGCTTCTCTTTTGAGAGCTGGACCCTGGGACTCAGTGCTTTGGTCAGATTGCAGTGCCATAAAGCTTACTGACAGAGTGCTACACAGATCCAGGGCAGTGGAACCCCGATAAAAAGGGAACCCAGTCCTTGAAGGATTTTTAACGGAGCCCACTGTGATGGGCGAAGATTGGGTTTGTTTGGTTGTACCACAGAACCCTGCGGCAGGATAAGGTAAGGGGAGATTTCTAAGGATTTTTTTTTTTTTAATTTTCCCCCTTTGGATTTCTCCTATACAGTAAATGTTGTCATGCCTAAAGTCACAACTGGGGACTGTAAAGAGCACTTCCTGTTTCCATGTTTTCAGATTTTGCTCTGTGTCTGCAGATGCTGCATGGCTTCCTCCAGCTATCCATCCTGTCCACTGGTAAGAGTTTGGAGGGGAGGATTTGGCTGAAATTTCTCCATCTGGGAATACTTTCTTCTCCCCTCTCCAGGAACAGGCAGGGGGGACACTATACGGTCCGGCAGCTTGCCGGTACGCTCCCCCCCCTCCACCATCCTCAGCAGCGGTGGCTCTCCTCTTCCACTGTGCTCTCCTCCGACACCACCACCCCACAAGCTGATCCGGTCGGATCGGAGGCTCGCATGTAGGCGGGAATCACATTTTTTGAAAAAGAAGGGGGGCATAGTGAGGAAGCTAGGGGCCGTGGCTTAGCGTGGCGTTGGCGTTGGCGCATATAAAAAGCTCCATTGTCATTCTCATTTGGACTAACAGAGGGACACAGTAGCAGACCTGGGCATGTGAGTGTGGGACACAGGCATTCCCCAAGGCACATTTACTCTGCATCAGGCCGAGCATATAATAGCAGTAACAGTAACTGAGCAGTGTGTGCATTTTTTCCTTGTAAAGTACCTCTGCGTTTGTGCTTAGGACTATGCATTCCAGAAGAGGATGTACAAATTCCTCAAAGAGGGGACCAAAGGTACCACCTTCTGGCTCTGAGGACCTTAGTCTCACTCCGGTAATGCCATCCACCCCTGAAGATCCAGAGGTAGCTAAACAGGGTGAGCCATCGGGTTCGTTAAGTGTTGCAACTGTTTCCAACACTTCAGCCCCTGTCTACATTACTGAGGATGTTTTCTCCTCAGCTTTGGTGGGGCTGGAGGAAAGATTGACTGCTTAAATCTTCCCGGCATGGGAGAAAATGCGATAGGTCCGCTGCTACCATTTAGGACCCTCAAGCAGAGGATCGGTGGGCACAGGAGGATGAGGCCCCCTCAGGGGACCATGAGGAGGCTGACTCCTCTTCCAAGGAATCAATTGTGGAAGAACCTTTTTCAGCATCACAATCTGAAAAATTGCTGCTACAATCACTGACAGAAATGGTTCGCTTCACATTTAAGCCACCCTTAAGTGAGTCAGCTGAAAAACCCACTTCTTCTTTGGGTTCCCTAAAGCCTCCCCAAGCGATGCACGCTTTTCCTGTCCATCCATTGCTGGAACAGCATACTGTATATACTCGAGTATAAGTCGAATTTTTCAGCACCTTTTTTTGTGCTGAAAGTGCCCCCCTCGACTTATACTGGAGTCAAGCACTTTTCTGCAGCAAAAAATTTCATTTTCCGAACCGACTTTGGGGCCCCGTATCTCAGGGCCACTTGGTGCTAGAAACCCCAAATTTGGTGTGCAAACCTAGTGGACCTGGTACCACAACATATCCAAAGCTGGAGTTCCTAGCACTAAGTAGCCCTGAGATACGGGGCCCCAAAATCGGTTCGGAAAATGTCATTCTCTGCTGCAGAAAAGTGCTTGACATTTTCTGAACCGACTTTGGAGCCCTGTATCTCAGGGTCACTTAGTGCTAGGAACCCCAAATTTGGTGTGCAAACCAAGTGGACCTGGTTCCATAACATATCCAAAGCTGGGGTACCTAGCACCAAGTGGCCCCGAGATGTGGGGCCCCAAAATAGGTTCGGAAAATGTCATTCTCTGCTGCAGAAAAGTGCTTGACATTTTCTGAACCAATATTTGGGGTCCTGTATCTCAGGGCCACTTGGTTCTAAAAATCCCAGCTTTGGATATTTTATGGTTCCACTGGGTTTGCACACCAAATTTGGGGTTCCTAGCACTAAGTGGCCCCGAGATACGGGGCCCCAAATTCGGTCAACTGTGTCCAACTGTAGCAATGTCATTTCGGGACACTTTGGGTTCAGAGACCCCAAATTTTGGCTGCAGCTAGGGGGCATCTAGGAACACTTAACTACCGAGTTTGAAGTTCGGGGGACCTATGGCTGCAAATGGGCACAGTGAGGCATGCAAATGGGCACAGTGAGGCTGCAAATGGGCATTGTTGACCCTCTTTTCCACTTACAGTAGCTGTGCATTTCTCACCCTCGTCTTATACTCGGGTCAATACGTTTTTTCCCATTTTTTTGTGGTAAATTAGGGCCTCGACTTATACTCGGAACGACTTATACTCGAGTATATACGGTATGTATTCTGAGTGGGATCACCCAGATAAGCATTTTCTCCCTCTTAAAATGTTCTCTACACTTTATCCTATGGAGGAAAAATTCACAAAAAAGTGGAATATACCGGCAATTGATGTGGCTATTTCCTCAGTGAATAAAAATTTAACTTGTCAGGTAGACAATGCTCAAATGCTTAAGGATCCAACTGATAAAAGATTGGAATTCCTGTTAACTATCTAATTTTCTTTGGCAAGAAAAGTAACTCAACCTGCAGTGGCGGCAATAGATGTATGTCAATCCCTGAAGGACCAGTTGAGACAGGTGCTCAAGGTCATCCCTGATCAACATGCACGGGATTTAGCCGAGCTACCAGGGGCATTATGTTTTGCTATTGATGTTATTAGAGATTCTATGCTTCAGGCTTTACACCTGACGCTTGTTCTTGTGCATATGCGTAGGATCTTATGGTTGAAAAATTGGTCAGCCAAAGCGCCATGCAAAAAACTCCTGGCTGGTTTTCCTTTTCACGGTGAACGGCTGTTTGGGGAGGATTTGGATAAATACATCCAGAAAATTTCAAGCGGAAAAAGTACCCTTTTGCCAATAAAGAAAAGGAATAACCGTCCTTCATTTAAATGGACTCCTTCTCCAGGGTCAGGGGCATCCGCCTCTAGGCACCAGGTTCAAAGGGTAAGTCTCAGGGTCAACCCCAGGGACAGAAGAAGTCCTGGGGAAGAAAACCTACATAGCAAAATGCTAAAGCCTCTTTATGAAGAGGCGCTTGCGCGAGTGGGGGGGAAAACAGTTCTACAGTTCTCAAAGGTCTGGCAGGAAGAATTTCGGGACAGATGGGTGCTCTCCACAGTAGCTCTGGGTTACAAGCTAGAGTTCCAGGAGTTTCCGTCTCCTCATTTTCTGAGGTCAAACATCCCCAAAGATCCAGAGAAAAAGAAGTCTCTCTTTCAAGCATTAGACCGGCTTTTGTCTCAGAGTGATCGTGGAGGTTCCCATGGAAGGGCAGGGGTTGGGGTTTTATTCAAACCTCTTCATGGTGCCAAAACCAAATGGGGATGTCAGACCCATTCTAGATCTCAAGGATCTGAACCGATTCCTAAATATCTGCTCGTTTCGCATGGAATCAATCAGGTCAGTAGTCGCCATCCTGCAAGGAGGAGAGCTGCTGGCGTCAATCAACATCAAGGATGCATACCTGCATGTGGCTATTTTCCCCGTTCATCAGAAATTTCTACATTTCGAGGTAGAAAAACTCAATTTTCAGTTCGTAGCTTTGCCCTTTGGTCTAGCCACTGCACCCCGGGTGTTCACAAAAGTTCTGGCCCCTCCTCTGGCCAGACTATGGGCTCAAGGTATAACAGTTATTGCATACCTAGACAACCTGCTCTTAATAGACAGGTCAGTAGCCCGCTTAGACAAAAGCGTGGTCACCACAGTCAATTAACTGGAAAGCCTAGGTTGGGTTCTCAACCTAGAGAAATCTTCCTTAAAACTATTAAGAAGGTTAGAATACTTGGGTCTGATCATAGATACCGCCCAGAAAAGAGTATTTTTGTCACAAGCAAAGATCAGCACCATAAAGGAGCTGGTCCGGGTCGTCAAAGCAAAGAAGGCCCATCCTATTCTCCTTTGCATAAGGTTGTTAGGAAAGATGGTGGCTTCGTTCAAAGCCGTTCCTTATGCTCCGTTTCATTCGAGACTGCTGCAAAACAGTATCCTATCCGCGTGGAACAAAAATGTCCAAGCCTTAGACCTCCCAATGCATCTATCTCCAAGGGTGCGCCAGAGCCTCAGTTGGTGGTTATCCAAGAATCTGCAGAAGGAGAAATCCTTCTTACCAGTCACATAGAAGGTGGTAACAACAGATGCCAGCCTTTCAGGTTGGGGAGCAGTCCTGGAGGAGGCTACTTCCCAGGGGAAGTGGTCCAGATCCGAAAGGACCTTGCCCATCAATATTCTAGAGATTTGGGCAGCACGCTTGGCCCTGAGGGCCTGGACATTTAGATTGCAGAATTGTCCTGTCAGGATCCAATCCGACAATGCCACGGCAGTGGCCTATATCAATCACCAGGGGGGCACAAGAAGTCTTGCGGCCCAGAGAGAGGTGAACCATATCCTAACTTGGGCATAAAATCATGTTCCTTGCCTATCGACAGTCTTCATTCCAGGAATAGAAAATTGGCAGGCGGACTACTTGAGTCGCCAGCAGTTGTTCCCAGGGGAATGGTCCCTTCACCCCGATATCTTCCTGGCAATATGCCAGAGATGGGGGATCCCGGACGTAGACCTATTCGCGACCAGGTTCAACAAAAAGATCGACATCTTTGTGTCAAGGACAAGGGATCCTCTAGCATGCGGAGCAGATGCCTTGGTGACCCTGTGGGATCGGTTTTTACTGATTTATGCATTCCCTCCTATTCTGCTGCTTCCACGACTTCTCTGCAGGATCAAGCAGGAAAGAAAGTCGGTGGTTCTTGTGGCCCAGAAGATCTTTGTTTGCAGAGATCATAAACATGGCGGTAGGGGACCCATGGACCCTTGCACCACGTCCGGACCTGCTTTGGCAGGGTCCGGTATTCCATCCGACCTTACAAGTGCTAGATTTAACGGTATGGCTATTGAAACCCACATTCTAAGGAAGCGTGGGCTGTCAAGATCAGTTGTATCTACCTTGATTAATGCAAGAAAGCCGGCCTCCAGAGTCATATATTATAGAGTCTGGAAGGCATATGTTTCCTGGTGTGAATCCAGGGGTTGGCATGCCAGAAAGTATGCTATAGGTAGAAGCCTTGCTTTTCTGCAAATAGGATAAGAAATTAAGCTGGCCTTGAGTACTATCAAAGGCCAGGTCTCAATCTTATCGGTATTATTTCAATGACCACTTGCTTCGCATTCTTTGGTTTGTAACTTTTTACAGGGGGGTAACGTGGCTTAATCCACCGTTTAAGCCACCCTGAACCCTTGGGACTTGAATTTAATTCTGCCTGAATTACAGAAACAGCCTTTTGAGCCAATACAACATATTCCCTTGGTCCTTTTGACAAGGAAGCTAGTTTTTCTGGTAGCCATATCTTCTGCAAGAAGGGTATCAGAGTTGGCTGCTCTTTCTTGTAAAGAGCCATATTTAATTATTCACAAGGATAGGGTAGTATTGCGTCCTCATCCTAACTTTCTACCGAAGGTAGTGTCAGGTTTTCATCTAAATCAAGATTCATTTTTTCCAGAAACCCTGTTCTATGGAAGAAAAGTCACTACATTCGCTGGATCTAGTAAGAGCAGTCAAAGTCTACTTGAAAGTGACTGCTCAGATTCGAAAAACAAATGTTTGGTTTGTGCTGCCTGAAGGTCCTAGGAAAGGGCAGGCAGCAAAGTCAACCATTTCTAAGTAGATTTGGAAAGTTATTGTTCAAGCTTATGGTTTGAAGAGGAAGGTTCCACCTTTTCAAATCAAGGCGCACTCTACCAGGGCTGTTGGTGCTTCGTGGACAGTGCATCACCAGGCCTCCAAGGCTCAAATCTGCAAGGCCCCAACTTGGTCTTCAGTCCATACATTCACTAGATTTTATCAGGTGGATGTAAAAAGGCATGAGGATATCGCCTTTGGGCGCAGTGTGCTGCAGGCTGCAGTATAGGTCCTCAAGTCTGATGGTGCCCTGTTTTTTTGTTTGTGCCTCCCGCCCCTCAGGTAGCATTGCTCTGGGACATCCCATATCGTTATTACTATGGCTCTGTGTCCCGTGATGTATGATAAAGAAAATAGGATTTTTAGAACGGCTTACCTGTAAAATCCTTTTCTTGGAGTACATCACGGGACACAGAGGTCCCTCCCCTCTTTGGTTACACGTGTATTGCTTGGCTACAAAACTGAGGTACTCCCAGTAATGGAAGTGGTTATATTGGGAGTGAACTTCCTGTCTTAGGGCATGCCATATAGTTATTACTATGGCTCTGTGTCCCGTGATGTACTCCAAGAAAAGGATTTTACAAGTAAGCTGTTATAAAAAATCCTATTTTTTCAGTTTTTGCTATAATAAATATCCCCAAACATTTTTTTAAAAACAAATTTCTTCATCAGTTTAGGCTGATATACAGTGGGGACGGAAAATATTCAGACCCCCTTAAATTTTTCACTCTTTGTTATATTGCAGCCATTTGCTAAAAAAAGTTCATTTTTTTCCTCCTTAATGTACACACAGCACCCCATATTGACAGAAAAACAGAATTGTTGACATTTTTGCAGATTTATTAAAAAAGAAAAACTGAAATATCACATGGTCCTAAGTATTCAGACCCTTTAATGTGACACTCATATATTTAACTCAGGTGCTGTCCATTTCTTCTGATCATCCTTGAGATGGTTCTACACCTTCATTTGAGTCCAGCTGTGTTTGATTATACTGATTGGACTTGATTAGGAAAGTCACACACCTGTCTATATAAGACCTTACAGCTCACAGTGCATATCAGAGCAAATGAGAATCATGAGGTCAAAGGAACTGCCTGAAGAGCTCAGAGACAGAATTGTGGCAAGACACAGATCTGGCCAAGGTGACAAAAAAATTTCTGCTGCACTTAAGGTTCCTAAGAGCACAGTGGCCTCCATAATCCTTAAATGGAAGACATTTGGGACGACCAGAACCCTTCCTAGAGCTGGCCCTCCAGCCAAACTGAGCTCTCGGGGGAGAAGAGCCCTGGTGAAAGAGGTAAAGATGAACCCAAAGATCACTGAGGCTGAGCTCCAGAGATGCAGTCGGGAGATGTGAGAAAGTTGTAGAAAGTCAACCATCACTGCAGCCCTCCACCAGGCGGGGCTTTATGGCAGAGTAGCCCGAAAGAAGCCTCTCCTCAGTGTAAGACACATGAAAGCCTGCATAGAGTTTGCTAAAAAAACACCTGAAGGACTCCAAGATGGTGAGAAATAAGATTTTCTGGTCTAATGAGACCAAGATAGAACTTTTTGGCCTTAATTCTAAGTGGTATGTGTGAAGAAAACCAGGCACTGCTCATCACCTGTCCAATACAGTCCCAACAGTGAAGCATGGTGGTGGCAGCATCATGCTGTGGGGGTGTTTTTCAGCTGCAGGGACAGGACGACTGGTTGCAATCGAGGGAAAGATGAATGCGGCCAAGTACAGGGATATCCTGGACGAAAACCTTCTCCAGAGTGCTCAGGACTTCAGACTGGGCCGAAGGTTTACCTTCCAACAAGACAATGACCCTAAGCACACAGCTAAAATAATGAAAGAGTGGCTTCACAACAACTCCGTGACTTTTCTTGAATCTCTGGAGAGACCTAAAAATGGCTGTCCACCAATGTTTACCATCCAACCTGACAGAACTGGAGAGGATCTGCAAGGAGGAATGGCAGAAGATCCCCAAATCCAGGTGTAAAAAACTTGTTGCATCTTTCCCAAAAAGACTCATGGCTGTATTAGATCAAAAAGGTGCTTCTACTAAATACTGAGCAAAGGGTCTGAATACTTAGGACCATGTGATATTTCAGTTTTTCTTTTTTCATAAATCTGCAAAAATGTCATAATTTCTGTGTTTTTCTGTCAATATGGGGTGCTGTGTGTACATTAAAGTGTATGTAAACCCAATGTCATCCTTTCTAAACTACTGTCATAGGGGTTGTCAATAAGGATATACATGCCTCCTGCATGTATCTTCACCTGTCAAATGTCTCCCCTCTGTCTGTTATGTGAACCCAAAAACTGCAGATTCTGTGGGTGGGTCTATTGTCTGGAGCTTGGTGGGTGGAGTCGTGATGTCAGTAGACTCCCCGCCCCCCTCTACACTCCCCTTGTCAATATGCATTTTCTCCTGTGTATTTCTTACACTGAACTTTTGCTATGATCTCTAACATCCAGTGAAAAGACAGGAAAGTAACCACATGACTTCAGCATGCCAAATCATGCTGAGGTGTGGAACAGCCAATCCTTGCAGAGCTGCTGAAGAAAGGAGTGGGGGTGGGAATTAAAAAATTTTGGGATTACATCCACTTTAATGAGAAAAAAAATGAACTTACATGATTTTAGCAAATGGCTGCAATATAACAAAGAGTGAAAAATTTAAGGGGGTCTGAATACTTTCCGTCCCCACTGTACATTCTTCTACATATTTTTGGTAAAAAAAATTGCAATAAGCGTATATTGATTGGTTTGCACAAAAGTTATAGCGTATACAAAATAGGGGATAGATTTGTGGCATTTTTATGGATTTTTTTTTACTAGTAAAGGCGGCGATCAGTGATTTTTATCGGGGCTGTGACATTGTGGCGGACAGATTGGACACTTTTGATGCTTTTTTTCGGACCGTTGACATTTATACAGCGATCAGAGCTAAAAATAGCCACTGATTACTGTATAAATGTCACTGGCAGGGAAGGGGTTAACACTAGGGGGAGATCAAGGAGTTAAATGTGTTCCCTCAGTGTGTGTTCTAGCTGGGGGGGGGTGGAAGTGACTAGAGCAGGAGACATATCGCTGTTCCTAACTAACAGGAACACATGATCTGTCTCTCCTCTCTTGACAGAAACGGAATTTGTGTGTTTACACACGCAGATCCCCGTTCTGTCTCTCGTGCCCGCGATCGCTGGTGGTCACGTGCATCGGGTCCCCCACCGTGCAGCGGGCGTGCGCACCTGCAAGGGCTCTTAAAGGAGCTGACTTTTTGCGCATGGCTGCCAACCTGCCGAGGTATATGTACATGAGCCAGTCGGAAAGTGGTTAAATTGGCAGTTTTCCCACTCAGCATTGTTGCTTGGGTGTGTGGTATAATTGCAATATGTCTTCTAGCTAATGCACTTCTACACGCAAGTTTTGCTGAAAATAGAAGGAACACGTTGACTGCTCTCCAACCTACCTACCTTACATCAGCGACACAGCAACAGGACATTGATCAGCCCCTTGGGTATAGTGGTTGCTTTTCTAGCTCCCTCTCAAGCCCACAACAGATGGCTTATCTGACTAAGGCACTGTAACTGTTTGATTTCTATGGAAAATTTTCTGCTCTTTTGCAGCCTTTGGTCTCCACTTTCCAGAGATCAAATGTGCTCTTCTGTCTCTCCACCACCTGAATGTGGATCTTGCAGAGGAAATTTTACTTCATGCATGTTATGAGACACAAGCTAAGGCTTCAAACCGCATACTTTCTAGTGAACTCACTTATTAATGTAGTGTGTGCTTGCCATTGCCTACCAGCAACGGCATCTCCTCAATCTACACAAGCTCCTATGGGCACAAAAATACTTTTTCCCTGTACACGCAAATTAATTGTGCTTTCCATGAACATTGGCCAAATTTTGAAAAGGTTTTTCTTTCTTCAGAATTCTTTGCAGAGTTCTATGCTATGGAAAAAATGGTCTGTCCAGGTAATAGATCCTGCCATTTCTCTTCTCAACAATCATCTCACTGTTCCTTTTGAGGATGCCCCCTTCTTTAAGGATTCTGTTGATAGACACTTAGAATTCCTTATGAAAGCAATCATGAGGCCGCTGTTCAGCTGGAGCTATTGAAGCTCATGCATGCTATTTTGTGTTGATGCTTTAGAGACTGTGCTTTATCAGGTTGCTAGGATAACACTTTTCTCTTTGCATATGTGCAGAATTTTGTGGTTAAAGGCTTGGTCAGCTAAACCTGCTTGCAAAAATCTTTTACACATGCCTTTTGAAGGTGCATCCCTATTTTGGGGGAATCCCTTGTTAAATTTACCAAGGAAATTATGAGTGGGGGTTATTTCTACCCACAAAGCCTAAGCCTACTGTTACCACACCGCTACCTCTTTCAACCGAAAGGGAGCCTTTTGTCCCACCCAGGCATCCTCCTTGAAGTAGAAAGTGGGGCCATCCTTTCGTTGCAAGCCTTGGACTCCAAAACCATCCAGGGCTACCCAGAAGCCCTACTCACAATGGAGTGCCCCCACTCTCCAGAGTAGTGGAGTCTTTTTGCATATGTGCCAGTATTGAGCAGAGGCATCCTGGACCTCTGGGACCAATCTGTTGTTTCCAAGGGCTAGAAAAGTAAATTCTATTTCCATTTCCTCGTTAATTCCTAACCTTCAGTCTGCCAGCTTTGCCCCATAGACAAACATATTTGTGGACAGCCCTGAATCAACTTCAGGCACATGAAGTGGTAATCCCAGTTCCTGCGGAGGAAAGTTTCAAAGGGTTTTTCTCAAACCTATTGCCAGTTCCAAAACCGAACAGGGCTGGAGCTGAGGTCTAAGACAGAAGGAGAGAAGCGCCACCTAAGTGCAGCATTATTAAGATATTTTATTCCATAAAAGACCATTGGTAACTCACAAGATGTACAGTATGAGATGTCAGCGCATGTGGGATTAATAATGTGGTCATCCGCTCGTAGGAAAGACAATCTTCTCACTGGCGAAGAGGCAGCTGATGGGTTCAGGGACGCCGGTGGCTCCCAGTGCTTCCAGACACTCAGGACGGCTCATAGACAGCAGGCTCCTTTATCAGGCTATGACTGGCCAATTTTAAGGAGGTATATATAGTCTGTTGTGGCCAGGCCTAATCAGGCATTACCTTGGCAAACTTTCAAGGTGGTAATTAGTGGATCACGGGGCACTGGAGTGTCAGATTAACGAGTTAGATACCATCAAGGTAATCTAATAGCAATTCTGATAAAAACGACTGTGTACTGGATGGTTGCGAATGAAACAAGGTTTTACAATTATGATTAGAAACAATGAACCAATCAGTGGGTATCAAGACAATGATTATGGGCAATATATATGTATATAAAGGTTCAGATAAAAATAAACTAAATATAAGGATTAAAACAATAATCTGCCTGAAGTTTGCATGTTCTCCCTGTGCCTGCGTTGGTTTCTTCCGGGTACTCCGGTTTCCTCCCACACTCCAAAGACATGCTGGTAGGTTAATCAGATCCTGTCTATAAAAAAAAAAAAATTGGCCCTAGTATGTGTATGTGTATGAGTTTGTAAGCGCGTCAAGATCCTACAGGGTAAATATCAAGATGCAACTCAACTCAACAATAATGATGAACTGAAAATTAAATAAAAATTAAAGTAAAAATAAATATAAATGAAGATAAAAATAGTTATAAATGTTGAACAAAGTTACATGGAATGGATGCGGACAGAGAAAGAGATAAGGGAGAGAGGGGAAAGAGGAGGAAATTGCCACAAATGTACCCCTCCACATAAACTCGATGTGAAAGAGAGTTCTAATTACCCACTCTCTCTTTATTCAGCTGATTGAGCGCATATAATCGAATGTACTTTCTCTTGCCTGGAGCTGAGGTCTACAATTCCCTGACTGTCCAGGGAACCTGGTCCCCATAGGAGGCAGTGCTTCCCAATCAACATTCTGAAACTGAGAACCATAAGAATAATTAACCTACACTGCACCCCTCACCTACACGGTCACCTAGTCAGGTCGCAGTCTGACAACACCACGGAAGTGGTGTACAGCAACCATGTAGGAGGTACCAGAAGTTGGACAGTCCTGAAGAAAGCAAGCCTGAATCTATCCTGGGTGGAAAAAACACATTCCAACTCCCTCTACTTCCTTCATACCGGGACAATGGCGAGCTGACTTATTGACTCGCCAACATCTGAACTCGGGGAAGTGGGCTCTATCTGTAGATCTTCTTGATCCTCTGTCAGAAATTGGGAACACCAGATATGATCATGTTTCAGTAAAAAACTAGATAGATTTGTGGCAAGGTTAAGGGATCACCTGGATTTTACATTCAATGCCCTGATGATTGCTTGGTTCACATTAAGACTGGTGTATGCTTTCCCTCCAGTGAGGATTTTTCTTTGACTACCCTGCAAAATAGAGGAAAAATAGATTCCAGTGATCCTCATTGCCACAAACTGGCCCAGGGGAAGACCTTTGTTCCATTATGCTTCTTAGTCACTGGCTTTAATGGCATGGCTGTTGAAAAGTCATAAAAGATAGGAACAGTTACCCCCACCATACTCAAGGTGAGAAAAACTACCTCTCATTTGATTTACCATCGGACCTGGAAGGTACACTTTGGCTGGTGCAAAACCAGGCATCTCAACCCCCCCCAATTATATATGATCTCTCACATCCTAGACATCCACCAGTCTGGTCTGTGCCAGAATCTGTCTCTTAGTACTCTAAAGCAGGGGTCTCCAAATTTATTAACATCAGACATTGGAGGGGTTGGAGTGTGAACACAGAATAGAAGATGCCTCAAGCTTACTGGTCATGAAATTTTAAAAATTACATAGCACTGGTAGAAGGAAGAATAGTGCCCCATCATTGGTTTTAGTGGGGGAAATTATGCCCTACTGCTGGTGTCAGTGGAAGGAATGGTGCCTCATCATTGGTGTCAGTGGCATGAATAGTGCCCCAAGGGCCGGATAAAGGCAAGCAAAGGGTCTCATCTGGCCTGCAGACTGCAGTTTGGAGAGCCTGCCCTAAAAGAACAGGTTTCCACATTATCTATTCTATTCCAGAAAGCTTTTTCTTGGGACTCTCTTGTCAGACTATTGTAGGAAGTTGCTCAAGTCAATCTCCCACTTCGACCTCCCATTTCTCCCTGGGATTTCGCCAGCAGTGTTAATTTTTACATCAAATTTCGATTTCGTTTTAGTTATACTATAGTTTTGTTTTAGTTGTATTTTAGTCTACTAAAATCTCCAGTACATTTTAGTCGACTAAAATCGAATGGGTTTAGTTAAATTTGAATGCATTATTTCTTTAGGACTGCCAAACATTATATACTCCTGGAGTAAAAATCTAATAACATGTTTATTATTTATGGTATTAAGGTTTGAACATGCACTACAGACACAGATTTAGCCGTTGTGATATAAATTCAATTTGGTTTTAGTTATAGTCTTTTGACTAAAATGCCATTTTAGTTTGTCGTATTTTAGTCTTTTGACTAAAAATTTCGCTTTAGTTTTAGTCGTATTTTAGTCATCTAGATTGTTTTAGTTTTAGTCGTATTTTCGTCAACTAAAATAGTATTAATTTAGACAACAAAAATATTTTAGTTGACAAAATTAACACTGCTCGCCAGTAAGGTGGCCTCTGTCAGACGTGTCTCTGAGTTGTCGGCTCTTTCCTATAAAGCAGGGATATGCAATTAGTGGACCTCCAGCTGTTGCAGAACTACAAGTCCCATGAGGCATAGCAAGACTCTGACAGCCACAAGCATGACACCCAGAGGCAAAGGCATGATGGGACTTGTAGTTTTGCAACAGCTGGAGGTCCGCTAATTGCATATCCCTGCTTTAAAGAATCTGTTTTTATACATACTGTGGTTTTTATACTACAAGGTGGTCCTGAGACCCATACCTTCCTTCCTACCAAAGGTGGTATTTTCCTTATTCCTCAATGAGGATGTTATCCTCCTGTTCCAATGCACTCAAAGGTGATTTTACTCCACAGCCTGGATGTGGTCAGAACAGTTAAGGTACCTCTTTGCCCTCCCTGAAGGTCCCAAGAAGGGACTTCTTGCTTCCTGTTCCACCTTTGCTAGGTGGCTTAGGCAGCTCGTTTCCAGATCCTATACCCTCAAGAAAGGGTTTCTCCCTTCCCTATGAGGGCCCATACTACCAGATCTGTCAATGTTTGCTGGGCTTTTTAGCATCAAGCATTCGTTTCACAGGCTTGCAAGGACACCACCTGATCCTCTGCTCATAGTTTCTCAAAGTTTTAAAGGGTGGACCTGCTAATGGGAGCTTCAGCCACAAGGTGCTGCTTCAAGCTGTCAACTGAACGTTTTGGATCTGTTGACCCTTGTTTTCCTGCCTACTGCTGTTTGCTACGTTGTTTCCCACCAGTCAGTTTATTGCTTGGGGACATCCCATGATCTATGACTACAAGTCCTGTACTGTACAAATTGGGGGATTTGACTTCCACTGGGGGTTGAACAATTTTAAGGAGATGATCTAGGAAGAGTGGGTAACTGTTCTTTTTCTGAAAGGACACATAGCCTTTAAATCTATGTAGGAAATAGATTTATGTCAGACTCAACCCCTATCTATTTTTTTTTTTTACAGCTGCATTTTCCATTGAAGTAAATGAAAACATGGTACCGCGTGTTTACACATATATGTAACATGCATTGCAAAGTTTATTTTATTTATAATGCACCTTGGACACATTTCGATGCACGTGTTGCTGCACATTCACAAGGACATTGACATTCAATGCAAGTCTGTTCCAAGCTGATGTGTATTTCTACTGATTTTTTTTTTGTTAAAACCTCTCTGGGGTAATACATGGCTCTAGCAGCTGGTAATTTTGCAGTGACAACAGTACCAGCAGTTCTGGCAGCTGAAGAGCGCCTGGTGCTCCTGACAGTTAAGTATTACATGGCTTTTACTGTAGTAGCCACTAGGATTTTCAAACAGCAAGATGGTGAAATGTTTTTTCTCAGTAGCAGGAGCTTGGTGCAGTAAATATTGGTCCTGCAAAAAGCAAATGCTCTGTTGGCAACAGTCTCTCAGTGATCAGCCACCACAGAAGAAGTGTTAACCCCTCATTGACCTACCACAGTTTATAGCCTCTAAGTGACCTTATTTGCAGTGTATGTGATTCGCTTCAAAAGCATGTTCAGAAGACAAGTGTATGTGCGTTGGTTTGGTGCTATTCTCAGTTTCAGTGCCCGATTTCCTGCTTAAACATTCCCATTGCCTCATATCCCACATCACCTTCATTCTTTCTGTACTTTGACACAGTCCTTGCTAATAATCTGCTTACATTTTAGTGCCTCCTTTTCAACCTCCTTTGCCCCCAGTTCTACTAACAGACGACTTCTGTTTAGATACAGTATCCTCTTCACCACCATCCACAGTGCTGCTAACATTTTCCCCACCACCTCCAATTTACTAAAATAACTTGATTCAATGCCCCTTTCCTGGACACTGACTTTAACCTCTATTCCTCCTCTGTAAAATCCTTTGTGTGAAGAGCTTGACTCACATACCACTATTTTATAATTTGTCTTGTAAATGGGTGTTAAATGCATTATGGGCATATTTATCCACCTTGCCATTAACCTGTATAGCTATGACCATATTTTTTTAGTGGTTGTTTAGAAGGAGACTTCTGTGGCACATGTCCAGACCCAGAAGTGACATTCTTCAGGTTGACCACAGTAATTTAAGAGTGAAGGAGTGGATTCACTGTTATCATGGAATTTGTAACATTTATATAACAGAATGTATGTTTTGGTGCACCTGTTGAGCACTCTTAAAGAGGAAGTAAACCCTGATGGGTTTTACTTCCTCTTTGTTTCCCTGCAAAGATAAAGCATAATGGGCTACTATGCATCGCATAGTAGCCCATTATGTGTCACTTACCTGAAACCGAAGCCTGCGATGTCCCCGATTTCCTCACTGGCAGGAAGTGTCCATTCTTCACCACTCTTCCTTCCGGGCCCACGAGCTCCGGCTCTGTGACTGGCTGGGGTCACGTGACGTCAGTCCCGCACATGCGCGCGGGAGCCGCAAGTCAAGAAGAATTGGTCTTTGATCACAATTTCACACATCCTTATGATCTGTGTTCAATCAGGCAAGTCCTTATTCTACGTAGGTGGTAGATCTAAAGGAGATTGTACAATCAGATTGTACCATGTGCGGTGAGCTTTAGGCCAACCATACCCTGTACAATCTGCTTTAGATCTACCATCAACTATATAGTGCAAGGACCTGCCTGATTCGATGTATATTGAATGTATTTTAAGGTTTGTTCTCATATTACATAGTTTTAGTAAATCTAAAGTAGATTTTACATTGTTTTACCGAAATTATGTAATATGATATAATATGTAATTATGTAATATGAGGCCAATCATAAACAATCCATTCAAATAGTATCCAATCAAGCATGCCCTTACATTACATAGTTCATGATAACATCTAAAGAAGATTGTGTATATATAGCTCTAACTACGTAGGAGCTGCTGGTAGTTTGGTCCTATCCCCAACACACCCTTTCAGTCCACACAGCCAGGAACACAGCATTTGCGGCACTCTTCCTCTTGCTCAAAGATCAGTCTAGAGGTTTATTTTTTTTTATCTTATTGGAACAGGAATTTGGATAGGGATGAGAATCATAGGATACCCCGGAACTGTATGTCAACAACCATGAACCAGGCAGAGACAGAAAATGCAGGTACAAGCACACCTTTAATGTAATAGTAAAAATAATACAGATCGGGAACGTAGTTAAAAAACAGGAGCCAGGATTAGGAAGCCAAAACGGGTAATCAGATGAGCCGAGATCAGGAAGCCACTGTCAGAAGCCAAAGATCAGGATCAGGAACCAGAAGAAATGTCAGCCAGGGAAAGTCATAACAGGAACACAGCAGAGACACACTTGAGATGATGATCAGGCGAAGGCACAGACGGTATGAGCATAGCAGTTTAAATAGCACAAAGGGGCTGACTGTAGGCTGGTCTTATGAGGCAGGTAATGGTAACCAGGTGGGTCACTGTGGAAACAATGAGTGGCTGGTAATTAACTGACAGCTGAGCAGCCTTGAGCACTGAGAAAAGAGCTGCTAGAAGCCCAGCCCTGACACAGTAGAACTGTAGAATGTGAGAACTGCTTGACTTTTGGCTGCTCTGTACAAAATGCAGGCTGTATTGCAAAACCTCTGGCTGCACCGTACTCTCTTGGCTGTCTCATACAACTCCTGGCTGTACTGGGCAAACTTCTAGCAGTATTAAACTCTCCTGGCTGTTTTGCACTTGCTTAGTAGACCAAATCACCTCACAGCCACTTCTCTTCTGTAAGGGGGAAGGGGGAAGGTCAGTTTCTCGCTCAGTCCCTTCCTTCCACCAACTCCCTTCTGGCTCTATTCCATCTCTGGACCAAGTTCTCTTTGGTAGCTAGGACCTCGATGTCTTCACCTTGACTCCTCCAGCTCCCTCTCTCACAGCCCCTGCATAAGGATCTCCTTCTGCAGGCCTAGACCCAGGAACTCTGCTCTTTGGACATGCCTCAGACTACTTATGGGCTCATTCTCTCCACCCCCTGGGCACACCTCCCCAGGGATTGACTGGAGTTCCATAAATATTCAGGCTGCCTATCCAGCTCTCCCCTTACATCAGAGTGTCCCCATCAGCACCCCCTTACATCAGAGTGTCCCCATCAGCACCCTCTTACATCAGAGTGTCCCCAACAGCATCCCCCTTACATCAGAGTGTCCCCAACAGCGTCCCCCTTACAGAGTGTCCCCATCAGCACCCCCTTACATCAGAGTGTCCCCATCAGCACCTCCTTACATCAGAGTGTCCCCATCATTCCTATCAGTGATGAGCGGCTCCAGGACTGCGCCTGACTGGCCCACTGAGCCATCGGCCCACCGGGAAACTCCCGGTAGTCCCGATGGCCAGTACACATCCAAAGACAGTCCATACATTAGGAGGTGCAAGATTACTTAAAAGAGAAAGTTCAAGTGTCCAAAAAAAATCCCAACAGGAAAGGTATATGCAAGCTGATGCTGTGAATCTCAAGAAAAGGTCCAAGCATGCAGATTTAAACATCCACAAATCACCCTTAGTGCTCCACTGCAAGCCACCTTAGTGGGGATGACTCACCAGACATTTTTGCCTCGCATTGAAAGCTCAGCAAAAACTCAGCTTCATTAACAATACACCTCCTGGTATACACCTTGGCTCACAGGTGATTCACCTGTTTAGGTCATGAGATCTCTCTGTACGCTGGTGGAGTCCCAGCATGGATGGTGAGATAAAAGCCAATGAACCATACCAGCTGGGGAAGCCTTAGTATAAATGTCGCAGGGCAACTACAGATGAATGCAGGGACAACAAAGCTCAGTCTCTGGAAAGCAGTCAGAGGGACACCAAGCGGATGGCTGCTCTATGTGTTCTGGCTCTGGAGATGACGTAATTGGCAATGCCACGTGTGAGGAGGTGTAACAGCCCGTCTCGATAGCTTGCTGAAAGTATCAGAGGGAGGAGTCAACCCAGAAGCGCTTGCTTATCCAATATGATAACGTGTTTCAAAGCTATAAGCTTCCTTGTCAAATGGATTTGACAACATCCTTGGGGGCTTGTGCTGGAGCATTAAGGGTGATTTGTGGAGGTTTAAATCTGCACGTTTGGACCTTTTCTTGAGATTCACAACATCAGCTTGCATGTATCTTTCCTGTTGGGATTTTTCTGGACACTTGAATTCTCTCTGTTAAGATATCATGTACCTCCTAATCTATGGACTTTCTTTAGATCTGTATATTTCATTTGTATATTTAGGGAGGCTGCGGAAAAGACTATTGTATCAATTTCATTCATCACTGATAGTTTTATTGTCTTACTTATTTTTAAATTGAGTGGAAGTGCACAGTTTTTAATTAAATAACGCGGTGATTGAGTGGTATAGTTAAGAGTATATTTATTGTGGTCCTTATGATCCTTATTTGTGTAGAGCGCTGCACTTAATTCTAGTTTGCAAGTGTTATCCGCATCATGCTGGCAAGGGACACGTTTTCTGCTTAGACTGTGGCTTCTTCCTAAAGAAAATAAGTCCCATTATCTGTGTCGGTGGAATAAAAGCCCCAATCACAGGTGTCATTGGGATAAAATAAACACAATCGGTGTCAGTTGCCAGTGGGAACAAAAAGAAGCCCAGTTCTGCACAACTTCGTATTGGTTGTCGTACAGAGGATCACTCTGCCCAACACCGTGCCAGTATAATTGCAGTGTTATTTACATTCCACCAATCAGAATTTGAAACTTCAGGAGATCCTGAGATCCCATCAAGCTCTCGGATCGCCACCCAAAAAAAAAAAACGTGTGACTCACAATTTTCCTGAGGGCTTGACAGGTCTGCACATAATTGATATATCACTGTCTAGTAAAAGATGCTTGTGGACTTCCCAGAATCCCAGGACAAGTGCACTTTATGAGTATAGATTTACTGAGCTAAGTTTGTAATCCAACCTAGCCCTGTATCCTCTTTGTATTTGGTGGCTAAACATAGCATGGTGTCTTTTTGACCTCACACAGATCAGCAACAAATATTCAAAGGTCACAGCACAAGTTCCATTTACATTTGCAGTGAGTAAAAGCCTCCAGCACACAGATTTGTACTTCACTAATGCCGATGGATGTATTGCTCCTGCAGATTCTGTTTTCAATACTTGGCCCGGTGTTAGTTGGCATTGACAGACACACCTATCACAGGCATAGCGCCCAACTGTCCCTGATTTTGAGGGACTGTCCCTGATTTGGAGAAATGTCCCTCTGTCCCTCTTTCCCCCTCATTTGTCCCTCATTTTGGTGTGATCTATATAGTTGTATATAAAATGCACTTCTTATCTTTCAAAAAGTGTTTCTCAGTGCTAAACCTTTCATCCAATTTCTAAATTGATGCATTTGTAAATTTTAAAAGCCAATATAAAGGAATAGTAGTGGTAAAAAAAAAGCCCTTTTGTATTTAATTAGCCTTTTTTTGGTTAATTCTCCTTTGAGGGGGTGTGGCAGGGGGCGTGTCCTATGCCTACTTACATTTGCTAGTAGGTGTCCCTCATTCCCGTCTCAAAATGTTGGGAGGTATGCACAGGTGGTGATTACTGTGACCCTGGATGTTTTAAACACCATTCAGTGTACACAGATAGGATCTCAGGTATAGCAAGGGAGACCCTACAGAGGACTACAAGTCCCAGCATGCCCTGGAAACCATTAGAGTACATTTATAATTCATATTGGTCTGTGTCCTCCAGTTTTACTGTTTATGGTATAATATAATATAAATCTCATACTGATGGTGGGCAGAATTTATACACTGTGCTTCCTTGACTCTCAGGAGACCTTCTAGTACAATGCTCCTGGAAATGATTCTGCAATATTGCTCCATGTTATCTCATTATGGGGTTTAGCAGTACAGCATCCCTGGTAATGCCAGAATCATCATGAAAATCAAAAATTCTGAGTTACCTCCAGCATGAATAGGGGCAAAATCTTCTAATGGGGGCATCTATACTGAAGAAAAACGTCTAAAGCTCTGTACACACAATCAAAAAAATCATACAACAAATACTGCTTTAGAATCGATTGTACGAAAATCTGACATGAAAATGTTCTCGTACGATACCAGATCATACGATTTTCGTTTAATCAGTACAGTTTTTGCCTGAAAATACATTAGACATGCAATACATTACATAACTTCCAAATTTTTATTCTGTCATATGAGAATTTTCATACTTTAGTAACCTTTTCATTTTCAATACGAAGATTAGCATGCAACAAAAAAACGAACAATCATTCGTCCGTCATAATCTTATCGTGTGTACCTTGCTATGGAGAGGTTAAACTACATTTCCTGTTGTGTCTATGGGAAAGGAAGTGAAGGGAAATCTCATAAATGGGATGCCAATAGCAAAAAAAAAACTTAGAGGTTGATTTACTAAAGGCAAATATACTGTGCAGTTTAAGTGCATTTGCTTTAGATCTGAGGGGAAGCTCTGCTGGTTTCTACCATGCAATCATGTGCAAACAAAAATACTGTTTGTTATTTTCCTTGCATGTGGTGGAGTATTCTTTGCAAAGTGAAGTTTTACCTCATTAACTAAGCCCTGGAGCAAGTGCCCTTTGGTAGTGCACAGTATATTTGCCTTTAGTAAATCAACCCCTTTAGTCAACCCATTTAGTGTTTTCACTATTTAATTCTTTGTCCAAAAAAAATAATTAGGCTTTAAATTTTAACATTCCGATTAGGACCAATTCACACATAGGCAACGTGCTTCCGTGAGACTTGAAAAATGGTGCAGGTGCTTTTTTTTTTGCAATTTATATTGCATTTTTGGGTCCTTAAACTTCAATTTTAACTCATTTAAAAAAGCATGGAAAAACCTAAAGAAGCATGAAAATGCAGATGCACAAATGTGAATCTAGCCAACATTATGGAGCTCAACTACTCTAAAAAAGAGAAGTTGATCTTGTTTGGAATTACCAGCTGAAGTTTGGCACCACCACATCTGGATGTGCCAGAAAACTTGGAGAACGACTACCCTAAGGGCCCCGTTCTCACTAGAATGCTGTGTGGGAAACCCATGTTCCATGATGGTTTCCCGTACTGCATTCAAATCGCACTGGTCTTGCGATCTGCAGCGGGTGTTAGTGCAAAGTTAACGACACTCAGTGGCGGGACAAGGTCATTCGGTGCCCAGGGCGATGATGGCAAACTGCGCCTCCTACCCCAACCCCCCCCCCCCCCCACACACACACACACACACACACACACACTGGGTGTAAAGAAAGAGTCAGTGTCATTTCAAAACAAGAAAATACCAGTACCTCCCTCCAACAGAGAGATCACTCCACACCGCAGCAGGACTAGTGGGTGGTGTTGGCGCGGCACCATGGCCGGATCTACAACAGACAGTACACACTTACAGGAGGAGAGAGCAGTGAGTCATCAAGAATCAAATTATTACAAAAAAAAAAAAATCTGTGACGGCCGCAGACATTGCAGCGAGTGTCAGTGTGCGGACACCTTGCTGATCCCTGTCCATGCTGCATTTTACAGAAATTAAAAGAGAAGTAAGGGAAATTTTTTTGCCAGATATATACTTATCTCGATGGATGCAGCATCAACCCAATGCTGTATCTGTCCTCCAGCGCCTCTGCCCTGAGAACCGAGCAATCTAACACCGCCGATCGCTTCTTTTTTAGAGCTCCATGAGCAGAGAGCTGTAGACTGTCAGTCACAGCTCTCCGCTCCTCTCCCTCCCCGCTCATTGGAGTGCTGAGCTGTGGAGGGGGAGGGGGCGTCCGGCTCAGGCTCTCAGCGGCATCCTGAGCGGCTGAGACGGGTGTCAGTCCAGACACCTGGTGGATCCAGACTCCCATTGTCGGGATTACGTGGTGCCTGGACTGATTTCCGTGACGTCAGCAGAGAGCAGACTTCAGCCCGCTGTCTGCTGAAAACGGGTCACAGGTGGGCAAAACTGATTGCACTCCTGTAAAACATAGGAGAAGTACAGCCAAATAAGCTCAGGCTATACTTCACTTTTAAATAACATTGTTCATTAACCATCCCCTCACCCTCCTCCCTTCCCCCAATCCAGCCGGCTAGTGGACAGTGACAGTAGGGCAGTGGATGATGTCAGCAGTATTTTGTTCTTATTATTTTATTATCTATTATTTTTTTACAACTTTATTTTTTATTTTTTCACAGTGTATCTGGGGAAGGGGTTGGGAGGGGGGTTATGGGGCAGTGGACAGTGTCATTTTTATGTTTTTTTTTTACAATTTAATTTGTTTTTCATTTTTTTTCACAATGCTTTTTTTTTGGGGGGGGGGGGGGGGGGGGTTGGTACTGTGGACAGTGTCAGTAGGGTGGGGGTGCTGTCATTAGTTTATTTTATATTATTTTTTTACCCAATTTTATTTGTTATCACTTTTTTACAATTTATTTTTGTAATATTTATTGCATTTTCTTTTTTTTATCAGCCCTGTTGGTAGACTTTGGTAATATATCAGGGCTCTAAACAGACCCCTGACATCTCCCCTTTGAGACAGAGAAAGAGACTGAGGACACAGATTCCCCAGTCCCTTTCTCAGCAGCTTCAGCATTGAAAATGAATGGACAGGAGACAGTGGCTCCTGTTCATTCATAAACTGAAGCAGAGTAACATGCAGTTTACTCTGCTCAGTTATTACAGGACACAGGAGCGATCACTCTCTGTGTTCAATTCAGAAAAGGAAGGAGCCGGTAAATAACATATTTACCGGCTCCTTCCTCCGCTCTCCATCCGTACACATACCCCCCGCAGCCAGCGAGAGAGGAGGAAGCCGGCTGCGGGGGGACAAGTGGGGGCGGAGGAGAAGCACACAGTTGGCTGGAGGATGAGGACACAGGGGTCCGGAGAACACGGGGGCTTGAGGAGGAAGACACGGCGGATATTGGGGGGATGATCGGTGTGGCGGGGGAAAGTTGCAAGCACTGATTTCCCTGTATGGCATTTTAGCTGACAGCTGCGGGAGGGAGAGAAGGTGAAGCGGCTGTCTAAAAAGCCATGCATGGAGATCGGTGCTTGCAACTGCCCCCCCCCCCGGTCACACTAATCATCCCTGGCTGCCAAGGGACAATCTTCCATGTGTGCAGGGTGGGTCACAGTGCCCCCCCCCTTTGGGGGCCCTTGTGCAGTGAACACCCTGCACACATGGATGATACGCCGCCGCTGACAGAGAAGGGAGGTAAAGGTCTTGTGCCGGGTGCAGGATTTCACACAGTTGTGAAGCACACTGCAGGCACTTCACCTGTGCCCCCTCCCTCCAGCAAATTTTACCGTCCAGGGCATCCGTCCCTTCTGCTCCCCCCTTATACCAGCCCTGACAACACCCCAAACGCAGGTTGCAATAGCAGTGCGCTGGCCCGCACCTTTTCATATGGTACAAAAGTACCATGCTATACAGTTGTGGTATGTTTCCATGAACTACTTTTGGTATGCTGTGATTTCAGCCCATGCAAAATGAAAGAGGTAAAAATCGCACAGCACAGAACTGCATTTGAATTGCACAAGAACACGCATTGCATTCCTGTGCAATTCACATGCAGCTGCTAGTGTAAGTGGGCCCTATGACCTAGTTTACACATGTGGTTGGGCAAGCAGTAAAAATGTACAGTTGAGCCCCATTTTTACTACACCCAAATTGATCCCTCTTAAGCTGCAAAGGCAGTGGAGGGAAGTGTACATATCCCATGGCAAAAATGATCCCCTCTGTTGTGTCTGGCAGGCAGTATCACCTGCCAAACACAACCCCATTCAACTGAATGGGGGCACCCTCCTATTGCGTGCAATGTGTGGGGTGCAGGGTTTAAAGGGGTAAAACAGGTGGTAAGGAGGCAATATAATGCATCCTCACCGCCTGTCAAATGCCCTCTGAAGACGTAAGGAAGGCCTAAAAAAATGCCTGGGTCTTGGTTTTTATTGAAGGTTCCAGCAGATTGGTGCTTCTTAATGGAGATGACTAAAAAATAATTTTGATTGATTTAAATTTGAAGAAAAGCTAAATCTAACTTAGAACTAATTTTCACTGTATCACTTTTTTCCCTTTACATTCTCTGAAAACCTATTTCTGGGCAAAAGAAAAGTGGGGCTGCCCCGCACTGCAAGGGTTAAATACCTGTTTATGCTCCCCCTTTTCCTGCAGAAATGGGAGCGGGACTTGGACAGGACCTTTACAAATAAACAGAGGGACCGTATCCTCTTTTACTGTCGCATCATGGCAGCATGCACTTTGGGTTGTGACTCCGCCCCCACATCCTGATAGGACTTAATAGCTATAAATTGTAAGAGAGGACCCCACCGCAGTATTCTCCTTTTTTTCCCTCACCTGTCCAGGACCGAATGGATCAGCACCCCTTACCGCTCTCGCACCAGCCAGGTTTCAGCCTCTCCTGGATGGAGGTCCTTGCCTGCACAGTCTCTAAATGAGCTAGATGGCAGGAACCCCACTCTGGTGGTCTCAGGACTATGTTGCTTGGCATTACACAAGCCTTAAACAGGCTTAGTTTATCCGCAGCAGCCTTCATTTTCATTCCAGAACCCTGTTTTTTTTCTTTTGTGGGTCCTCTGAGCCCTCTAGTCCCACAGCAACTAGTTACCTTCAGCAAAATGGCGCCCAAGCGTATGGGCGCATGCGGTAGTAACGTCGCCGAGAGCTTGTTATGCCAGTCTCCAAGATGGCGCTGGTCTTCTCGCCGCACGAGTGCACATGCGCGGACGTGACGTTATTTCCACTGCTACGGCGCTAGATTTAAAAAGCCTGCACATTCCTCTATTCATATACAGTGTCAGGAGAGTGCACACCTGCACTCTATTCCCCTCACGGTTTCTGCTATCGGCTCCTCTTCTGCCTGCAACTTCCTTATACTGCTCTTCTCCACTAAGGTAAGCAGATCTCTCTTCTGGGGTTTTTCTTGGGTACTAACTTACTATCTGCATGTGACCTGCTATCACCATACACTTTCAGGTGGAGGTTTTCTATCACTCCTCATGGAGGCCGCTGCCCCAGCAGACCATCCACAGCTTAATAGGTAAGGGTACGGATGGGTAAGTAGTGAAGTTATAGAAAAAAAGAGCCTGCCACTAATGCTGCCTTATTGGACAGCCCTATCAGGTCCACAAGGTCATCAAACTCAAGACGCAGAGAACGATCACACAGAAGGAGCCGCTCAGGTAATAGGCGAAGCCGCTCAGGCCACAGAGGGAGCCACTCAAGTCGCAGGAGAAGCCGCTCAAAATCATCCTCACGGCATCGCCACTCCTACCATAGGAGATCCTTCTCACACAGGCCATCATCGCCCAGCCATCGTTCCCATCCAACTGCAAATTCCTGCTGGGTCTGCGGCGCCATAGTGCTCCTAGAAAAATTGGCCTGCCGTACGTGCTTTGAGGAAGCTACTAGGGAAAAAGAGACGGACGCCAGGGAAGTGACAGACATCATCAGAGAATCTGCCTGAGAATCGATCCTGCATGTATCAGTTCCTGAAGCAGATAAACCTGTTCAGAGTACTTCGGCAGTTGCACCCAACACATCAAGGAAGTCAGAGGCCTCATCTGACAGCGAAGATTTGGAGGTTTCAGCAGGATTCGACTTTACACTGATAGAGCCATTTGTAAAATCCGTGAGGGAAGCAATCGGATGGGAGGAGCCTAAAGAAGCTCCACGAAAAATGAAAAAATACTTTTCAAATCTGAAAAAGGACCCAGAATCGTTTCCATTCATTGATGAATTGGAAGACCTGATCAAGGAAGAGTGGCAAAAAACTGAGAAAAAGACCAGTCTTAATAATAGACTAGCAAAACTATACCCACTAAAAGAACCTAGCGTAAATGCGTTAGTGTCAGCTCCAGTGGTAGACGCATCTTTAATGCCTTTAGCCAGGCACGTAACACTACCTATCGAGGATGCAGTAACATTCAGAAATGTGTTAGACTGGAAAATCGATCTTAATTTAAAAAGAGCTTATTCGGCCACAGGCGGCGCTTGTAGACCAGCCATTGTGTTAGCAGCGGTAGGAAAGGCCATCTCCAGCTGGACATCCAATATTGAAAAGCTATAGAGAAGGTAATCACAGCCCTTCAGGAACTTAGTCTCACCAGAGATTTTGTTGCAGAGGCTTCAGTGGATACAATCAGATCTTCCTCAAGAGCTAAGAAGAGTTTTGTGGCCTAAGCCCTGGGCAGCGGATGCCGCTTCGAAGACCAACTGGTGTAAAATTTCATACGACAGATCGAACCTTTTTGGGACAAAACTGGACACAGCCATTACCGGTGGAAAATCAAGGCTTATTCCTTCAGACAGTAAGCCAAAACAACAAGGCCACCACCTTTCAGACGTAATCTTCCAGAAAGATATAGGGAGGACAAGTCCTATAGACCCGGGAAGGAGTATAGGAGAAACTGGAAGAACCCCCAGACATCCTTCTTAAAGTTCCAAAAATCCAAACCTTCCGCCAGAGGAGACCAACAGAAGTCTTTTTGAAGGTGCGCCCTTCCAGCCTGCTTTGATAGTAGCGAGGCTCAAGAACTTCACGCAGGTTTGGGCGGAAAGCATAAAAGATCCTTGGACAGTGGCCATCTTTCAATTTGGTCACAGATGGAAATTCAAAAACCAAATTCCGAGGGACCAGTTTCATGCAACCAGGTTACCAGCATTGCGAGAGAAGAGAGTGCTATTAGTAAAATACATCCAGGATCTACTTCAGAAACGGGCAATAGTGGAAGTACCATTGCTCCAGAGAGGGAAAGGCTTCTACTCCCCACTATTTTTGGTAAAGAAAAAGACGGGAGATCTGCGCCCAGTATTAGACCTAAAATATCTCAACAAGAGAATTCTGGTAGAAGCATTCAAGATGAAATGTCTACAGTCAATCCTTCGTGCAATAAATCTAGGAGATTGGATGCTATCCATCAAATTATCAGACACATATCTTCACATCCCTATACATGTTACATTTCAGAAGTTCCTTCAGTTTACAGTAAACCATCAGCTAGCCGACGACCTAAGCAGAAACTTCCTATACAACAACGAGTGGTCGTTGACCCAAGCCTTCTCTCTCATAACTCAGACCTGGGGTATGCAGGACATAGATCTAGCAGCAACTCCAGCGAACGCAAAGTGCCAGAGATATCTTTCAAGAGCCCCTTACCATTTGCAGAAGGGTTAGATTGCCTACAACACCCTTGGAACTTCCGGCTGGGTTAAATCTTCCCTCCAACACCTCTCATAGCAAGGTTCCTGCTCAGGCTCAAAAGGTCAACATCAACAGCGTTAGCAGTGATCCCCTTTTGGCCAAGAAGGCCATGGTTTACAACTCTTCTCCAGCTGAGCATAGAGAACCCATTGCCTCTTCCGATAACAGCAGGCTTACTTTCCCAAAGCCAATTTCTTCATCCGGAACCAGAGAAACTACCTGTGATGGCATGGAGGCTGAAAGGTCTAGGTTCCTAGATCAGAGTTGTTCTCAAAAAGTGGTGGAAACACTACTCCAAGCCAGGAAGGTCACTACCAACAGTACTTACAGATGAATTGGGAAACTTTCATCTCGTTTGCACAACAACAATTTTGGAACACATCCTCACCAGAAGAATCACAGATCCTCGAATTCCTCCAGTCAGGTCTGGAAAAAGGCCTTGGATCAAATACTCTAAAAGTACAAGTTTCAGCACTATCGGCTATGACAGGAATTAAATGGGCCCAAGACCCTCTCCTCATACAGTTCCAAAAAGCCTGTCTAAAGATAAGACCTCCCAGGAAACCTACCTTCCCAGTAGGGGATCGATCAATAGTGTTGGAAGCATTATCTCAGGAATCTTTTTTTCCCTGATTGAACCCATCTCCCTATGGGACCTAACGCTTAAAGTCACATTCCTCATTGCCATAACCTCAGCAAAAAGAGAGTTGGAAATTTGGAACATTACTGGCAAAAGTGTGTAGTGTGGTCCCTCGCGCTAAATTGAGTAAACAGGCTGTGTGGATATCCGCGTGATTAACTGAAATAACGGATGATAAAGAATATAATAAAAAATAATAAATAATAATATTAAATGTGTGTGAATGGTGATGATGTCTCTACGGACTGCAGCAAAATCGAAAGTGTTCACTTACACTCAGCAAGACAATAATAATAAAGTGATTTCGCGCTTCAAATCTATCACATCAAAGTATAGTAAATACAATATATAGATGAATAAAATGTGTTCTAAAAGTGTAGATACAGTACAACATCATAACAGTGCTCAGTATTAAAATAAATGAGTGATCATCAAAAGTGCTGTTGTGCATCAATATTAAAAAATAAAAAGTTTATATTGTGCATAAATATTTAAAAAAGTGTTTATATTGTGCTTTTTCCACTGGGATCATATAATGGAGAAGGGAGGTGATAATGATTTTTGAAATTGTAGTGATCCGGTGAAACCGGGCTCTCTGGACTCTCACCTTAAATAAAATAAATATGGGCATCAAAACAGGTTCTTTGTTCGATGTAGTATAGTGCCATTCAGGTAGGGCTTCTCTGGTGGTGTAGCGGTTCTCCTGATTTAAAGCACCTATCAGATATCTGATACCTATCCTTACTGACTTCCGGTTTCGTCTGCTCTTGGCCACGCCCTACGCGTTACGTCACCGCTCGTGACTTCAACTGGGGAACCGGATTGGCCCGAGAGGGATGTCTTTTATGTGGTGGTACCGGAAGTTGTGTAGCGGCCATTTTGGTTGTGGTAAAGTGCCCTTATAATGTTGATGGTCTTCTTAGCGGCCATTTTTATACTGGTAAAGTGCGCTTGTGCTGTCGCGGCCATCGTACAGGTGGCAATGTATGTAAGATAGCGGCCGCTATCTTACATACATTGCCACCTGTAAGATGGCCGCGACAGCACAAGCGCACTTTACCAGTATAAAAATGGCCGCTAAGAAGACCATCAACATTATAAGGGCACTTTACCACAACCAAAATGGCCGCTACACAACTTCAACCTCTTTTTACTGTTATGCTGTTTTTAATCATTTACAATGTAAGAAACCACCTATATTTTCAATAAATAGTTATTTTATTAACATACTACACCATTGGAGGCCTCTTTCTCTCCCTTTCCTGTTCATACCACCAGATTGGTGGAGCCCAGGTGGGCAACCCCTCTTTGTTTCCATATCTGATAGGTGCTTTAAATCAGGAGAACTGCTACACCACCAGAGAAGCCCTACCTGAATGGCACTATACTACATCGAACAAAGAACCTGTTTTGATGCCCATATTTATTTTATTTAAGGTGAGAGTCCAGAGAGCCCGGTTTCACCGGATCACTACAATTTCAAAAATCATTATCACCTCCCTTCTCCATTATATGATCCCAGTGGAAAAAGCACAATATAAACTCTTTTTTAAATATTTATGCACAATATAAACTTTTTATTTTTTAATATTGATGCACAACAGCACTTTTGATGATCACTCATTTATTTTAATACTGAGCACTGTTATGATGTTGCACTGTATCTACACTTTTAGAACACATTTTATTCATCTATATATTGTATTTACTATACTTTGATGTGATAGATTTGAAGCGCGAAATCACTTTATTATTATTGTATTACTGGCAAAAAAGCCCTACTTAATCTTCTATCCAGACAGAGTGGTCCTAAGACCTTCAGACTGTTTCATTCCAAAAGTAGTCTCCTCTTTTCACTTTAACCAAGAGATAAGTCTTATAGCCCTTCTTACAGATCAGGGCAATCCACATCTGCTGGATGTAAAAGGCAACATCTCGACATACCTCACGGTAACTGGCCCATTCAGGAAAACAGATAATCTTTTAGTTATTCCTCAAGGCTTCAGGAAGGGGCAGGTGGCCTTCTCTCGGACCATTGCCTCGTGGTTGGTGAAGGTCATCAAGAAAACCTATTCATTGCGACAGATGCAAATACCTAAGGACTTGAAGGCTCACTCCACCAGGGCAGTAGCAACTTCATGGGCAGCTTACTGCAGGGTATCCTCGGAGACTTTATGCAGAGCTGCTACCTGGTCATCTAGGAACATCTTTATGACACATTACAAAGTGGATTCCGCACAGTTGACGACTGTGGATTTTGGGAGGTCATTCAAGCCAATACCCTAATTGTTTGTTAAATAAACTTATTTTTGCTTATACCCACCCAGTTTGCGAGTTATTTCCCAAAGTGTATGCTGCCATGATGCAACAGGAAAACGGAAAATTTCATAATTTTCCTTTCCTGTCGCATCTTCATGGTACCATACAGATGCCCACACTTCTGAGGTGATAGATACAGAGAATACTGCTGTGGGGCTCTCTCTTACAATTTATAGCTATTCAGTACTATCAGGTTGTGGGGGTGGAGTCACAACCCAAAGTGTATGCTGCCATTAAGATGCGACAGGAAAGGAAAATTACGGAAAGGAGTATACAATACAACTCACTGTTCCTCAATATCCAGTAAATACCAAGAGACCAGCTACAAATGATTGACACGCTGGTAAAGGTCACCCACCCCCCTACACAAGATCTTCCCCGCAGTTTCACCCCTCTGCTGGCGTTGTCAACAGGATACTGGTTCTCTTTTACATATTTTTTGGTTGTGTCCCAAGATACGCCCCATCTGGGAGCGAATCCAGCGACTGATCCATAAACTCACATTCTTACTACATATCACTCCACTCTCTAGGAGCAGATATAAGAGATCCTTCCTGGTTCACTTGCTCAGTGCAACCAAGGTCTGTATCCCAAAAAAGTAATAACTCGCCTATTATTGCCCTTGTGGATCATAGTGGTAAAACTAAATAAATGTTATGGAATGCCTGATGGCCGCTATTAAGTGTAAAGCTGAGCAATTCCATAAAATGTGGTTTTATTGCCACGATTTCTAGTACTCATGGGAATATGCCTCATTAGTCCGAATTAATTGTACAGGCATCGTGTCAGTAAAGAGCAAATGGGCTTCGGCAGCAGACTGCCCCTTAGCATCCTCAAATACAATGCAGAGGACCTGTGACCACTTGAGCAAAGGGAAGAAGAAGCTGCGAGAACTGGTCTTACTGTCTGCAGGGACCTTGCAGGACCGGAGAGACAAGTAAAACTGCTTTTTGCAACCCACAGACCTAAACAAGCATTCCTTGCAGTGTGGGGGCAGTCCTCCTGCAAGGGTCCATTTTTCCTTTTAATGGAATTCAGCTTAATGCCCAGAGGGAAGAGCATAGCTCCCATCTGTCCCTGATTTGGGGGGACTGTCCCTTTTTTGGAACCAAATCCCTCTGTCCTTCATTTGTCCCTCGTTTTGTTTTGAAGTACAGTATAACCCCTATAAAGAAATGTAGTATTTAATTTCCAGGGGTGTTATACTGCAGTAAATTGTATCCAACCACTAAATTGTTGATTTAATTACTTTGATTAGCCAGTATAAAGGAAAAATAGAGGTTAAAAAAAAACACATTTGTGGGTTAAACCAGTCGTTATTTTGCATATCAGATCTTCATGGTCCACATACCTGGTGCATCTCAGGAATGTGTCCTTTGCTCACATACTTTACATTAACAGATGTCCCTCTTTCTCATTTCAAAAAGTTAGGAGGTATGGGAGGGCAGTCCTTCACATCAGGCTTCCCAGAGGCTTTCTTCACAAGGGGTTTTCCCTCTCCTTCGTGTTAAGGAGTAACTCTTTATGAGTCCAGAGATTTCTTCCAATTTCATCCAATTCAAAGGATCAGTTTCAATCATTTTGCTATATTACACAGACGGCAGGGGAAATATCTATTGCAATACAAATCTGACAGCCACCGATGATCGCGCAGTGGAGTTGATTTAACCACTTCAAGACCAGGCCTATTTCTGACATTTGTTGTTTACAAGTTAACCACTTCAGCCCCAGAAGGATTTACCCCCTTCCTGACCAGAGCACCTTTTGCGATTCGGCACTGCGTCACTTTAACTGACAATTGTGCGGTCGTGCGACATTGTACCCAAACAAAATTGATGTCCTTCTTTTCCTACATATAGAGCTTTCTTTTGGTGGTATTTGATTGCCTCTGCGGTTTTTATTTTTTGCGCTATAAACAAAATAAGAGCGTCAATTTTGAAAAAAGCGCAATATTTTTTACTTTTTGCTATAGTAAATATCCCCCAAATATATAAAAAAAAAATATTTTTTCCTCAGTTTAGGCCAATATGTATTCTTCTACATATTTTTGGTAAAAAAAAAAACCGCAATAAGCGTATATTGATTGGTTTGCGCAAAATTTATAGCGTCTACAAAATAGGGGATAATTTTATGGCATTTTTATTATTATTTTTTCTTAGTAATGTCGGCGATCTGCGATTTTTATCGTGATTGCGACACTATGGCGGACACATCAGACAAATTTGGGACCATTGTCATTTATACAGCGATCAGTGCTATAAAAATGCACTGATTATTGTGTAAATGACACTGACAGTGAAGGGGTTAACCACTAGGGGGCGATGAATGGGGTTAAGTGTATCCTAGGGAGTGACTCTAACTGTGGGGGGGATGGGCTTCAACGCACATGACAGCGATCACTGCTTCCGATGACAGGGAGCAGTGATCTCTCTCATGACACTAGGCAGAACAGGGAAATGCTTTGTTTACAAAGGCATCTCCCCATTCTACCTCTCCGCATGCCCGCAGTGCCGCTTCTTAAAGGGGACGTACCTGTACGCCCTTTTGCCCACGCGTGCCATTCTGCCAACGTATATCGTCGTGCAGCGGTCAGGAAGCGGTTAAAATCAGTATTTTTTGCTAAAAAAATTACTTGGAGCTCCCAAACATTATATACAGTATCTCACAAAAGTGAGTACACCCCTCACATTTTTGTAAATATTTTATTATATGTTTTCATGTGACAACACTGAAGAAATGATACATTGCTACAATGTAAAGTAGTGAGTGTACAGCTTGTATAACAGTGTAAATTTGCTGTCCCCTCAAAATAACTCAACATACAATCATGAATGTCTAAACTGCTGGCAACAAAAGTGAGTACACCCCTAAGTGAAAATGTACAAATTGGGCTCAATTAGCCATTTTCCCTCCCTGGTGTTATGTGACTTGTTAGTGGTATAAGGTCTCAGGTGTGAATGGGGAGCAGCTGTAATAAATTTGGTGTTATCGCTCTCACTCTCTCATACTGGTCACTGGAAGTTCAACATGGCACCTCATGGCAAAGAACTCTCTGAGGATCTGATAAAAAAATTTGTTGCTCTACATAAAGAGCCTAGGCTATAGGAAGATTGCCAAGACCCTGAAACTGAGCTGCAGCACGGTGGCCAAGACCATACAGTGGTTTAACAGGACAGGTTCCACTCAGAACAGGCCCCGCCATGGTCGACCAAAGAAGTTGAGTGCACATGCTCAGCATCATATCCAGAGGTTGTCTTTGGGAAATAGACGTATGAGTGCTGTCAGCATTGCTGCAGAGGTTGAAGGGGTGGGGGGTCAGCCTGTCAGTTCTCATACCATGCGCCGCACACTGCATCAAATTGGTCTACATGGCTGTCGTCCCAGAAGGAAGCTTCTTCTAAAGATGATGCACAAGAAAGTCTGCAAACAGTTTGTTGAAGACAAGCAGACCAAGGACATGGATTACTGGAAACATGTCCTGTGGTCAGATGAGACCAAAATAAACATATTTGGTTCAGATGTTGTCAATCGTGTGTGGCGGCAACCTGGTGAGGAGTACAAAGACAAATGTCTCTACCTACAGTCAAGCAGGGTGGTGAGAGTGTCATGGTCTGGGGCTGTATGAGTACTGCCGGCACTGGGGAGATACAGTTCATTGAAGGAACCATGAATGTCAACATGTACTGTGACGTACTGAAGCAGAGCATGATCCCCCTCCCTTTGGAGACTGGGCCACAGGGCAGAATTCCAACATGATAACGACCCCAAACACACCTCCAGGACGATCACTGCCTTGCTAAAGAAGCTGAGGGTAAAGGTGATGGACTGGCCAAGCATGTCTCCAGACCTAAACCCTATTAAGCATCTGTGGGGCATCCTCAAACGGAAGGTGGAGGAGCGCAAGGTCTCTAACATCCACCAGCTCAGTGATGTTGTCATGGAGGAGTGAAAGAGGGCTCCAGTGGCAACCTGTGAAGCTCTGGTGAACTCCATGCCCAAGAGGGTTAAGGCAGTGCTGGAAAATAATGGTGGCCACATAAAATATTGACACTTTGGGCCCAATTTGGACATTTTTACTTAGAGGTGTACTCACTTTTGTTGCCAGCGGTTTAGACATTAATGGCTGTGTGTTTAGTTATTTTGAGGGGACAGCAAATTTACACTGTTATGCAAGCTGTACACTCACTACTTTACATTGTAGCAAAGTGTCATTTCTTCAGTGTTGTCACATGAAAAGATATAATAAAATATCTACAAAAATGTGAGGGGTGTTCTCACTTTTGTGAGATACTGTATATATTTTTAGCTGAGACCCTAGAGAATAAAATGTCAGTTGTTGCAATATTTTATGTCACACTGTATTTTCGCAGCGGACTTTAAAATGCACTTCAACGAATTAAAAAAAAAAACGAAACAGTAAAGTTAGCCCAATTTGTTTGTATAATGTGAAAGATGATGTTACGCTGAGTAAATAGATACCTAACATGTCACACTTTAAAACTGCGCACACTTGTGGAATGGCGACAAACTACGGTACTTAAAAATCTTCATAGACAACGCTATAAATTTTTTTTACTGGTTTCCTGTTTAGAGATCCAGAGGAGGACCTGCACTAGAATTATTGCTCTTGCTCTAACAATAGCGGCGATGCCTCACGTGTGATTTGCATACTGTTTACATTTGCGGGCATGACTTACATGTGCGTTTTCTTTGGCATGCGAGCACGGAGGGATGGGGAGCTTAAAAAAAAAAAGTCTTATTCATTTTATTTATTTATTATTTTGTACACTGTCCCTTTAAAAAAAAAAAAAAATTTGAATCACTTTTATTGCTGTCACAAGGAATGTAAACATCCCTTGTGACAGTAATAGGCAGTGACAAGTACTCTTTAGACCCCAAACCCCTTCTCTGCACTTGAAAGTATTCAAAAAGCCAAGTTCGCATTTTTGAATACTGTCATTTTTTTTTAAATTGCCGCTGTTGGCTGCCGGGTAAACCGGAAGTGACGTTGTGATGTCAGTCCTGGGTTTCTACATTAGAGACCCGCTCAAAGCTGAATCCAGCTTTGTTCGGGTTTCTGGCCAGCAGGTGGAGGTGCTGGCTGGTGGTTCGTGTCCCACAGGTGAGACGGGATTCCTGGGTGCAGCGGCAGAAGGTGGCAGCTGCAGACATCACCCAGGTACAACCACTTAAGCAAAACGACGTACATGACATGATTTTGCTTGAAGTGGTCATTAAAGGCAAATAGACTGCTCAATCTGCAAGTGCAGTTGCACTCACTTTTCCCAGGGCTTAGCAAAATAAGTGCAACTGCACTTGCAAAGTGTACAGTCTATTTGGCTTTTTTTAAATCCACCCCAGCATTTGCTGGCTGCAGATACTAGGCCAGTGATGGCGAACCTTGGCACCCCAGATGTTTTGGAACTACATTTCCCATGATGCTCATGCACTCTGCAGTGTAGGTGAGCATCATGGAAAATTCCAAAACATCTGGGGTGCCAAGGTTTACCATCACTGTATTAGGCCATACGAATGCAGCCTTAATCACAGTCATTTTGGCCTGTTGTTTATTTTTCTCATACCTTTTTTTTTTTTTAATGATAGGAAAACTAGGACATTTGTCACTCCAATTAGCAGCACAATGTAAAAATGAAGGTTACTATTTTTCTTGTTCAATAATTTTTATTGCAGGTATATCAAAAGTATACAGTAATACAAATGCACCTAGTCCGCCCATGCAGGGGCTACGACTGGTGACATAGAGAACATAAATGTACGTACACAGCATAGGCGAAGGAGGGAGGGCCTCGTTCTTAAACAGGCACATCTAACCTAAACAAATCATATATGTACAGTATCTCACAAAAGGGAGTACACCCCTCACATTTTTGTAAATATTTTATTATATCTTTTCATGTGACAACACTGAAGAAACGACACTTTGCTACAATGTAAAGTAGTGAGTGTACAGCTTGTATAACAGTGTAAATTTGCTGTCCCCTCTCCATCTCATCGTGAGTGAAAAATAATTTCAGCCAAAAGGCATTGAACTTCCATGTAGCTCTTGGAAGCTTGGATAGTGGGGATTTAATCAAGCTAATCACTAAATGTGAGTGATCTGACACACTAAGGGGCCTATATATCACTTCCGAGATGGATGGGACCATGCCATGTTACCTACAGCAAGATAAATTCTTGACAGCGTCCCGTGAGTTTTGGAGAAGCAGGAGAATTGTTTATCTAATGGATTTTTGTGTCTCCATATATCAACCCATCCCACCTCATTGAGCAGTCTTAGCAATGGAGAGTCCCTTGATGTGGCAGAGACCCCCGAACTTGGGTGTCTGTCCATGGAGGGACTCAACCAGCGATTAAAATCCCCCACCACCAGTAGCGGCAAATCTGGTCGGCTCTCCAAGTAAGCTAGTAATAGCCGGAGCACCGCCACAGTAAACGGCAGGGGTATATATACACAAGCCAGGATACACTGCACCTTTCCAAACCGACAATGCAAGAAAACAAACCTTCCCTCAGCATCTATACAAACATAAAATTCTTGGAAATCTACTGATCCATGTATCATTACACTCACACCACTTGATTAGGAAGTGTGAGTGGAATGGTAGGCCTTTCCCACCCAAGCATATTTAAGGCAACACTGAGTTTCATTAGTTAAGTGTGTTTCTTGCGTACATAAAATCATAGGGTGATATTTTTTCAAACAAGTGGATATCATCATACGTTTAAGTGGGGAGCCTGAGCCCCTCACATTCTAGGAAATTATTGGTAATTCAGCCATTGGGAGAAATAATACATGACCTTAGTGAGGAGTATGATTCCGGTACAGTCCCCAGAGATTTCTGTAGCATATCTGGGCCCATAGGGCTGAGTAGGTTCGGGGGGCAAAATGGGGCTAATACCAGCCAGTACAGTCTCCGGTTGGGGGATTTAAGCATGAGCCAGAGGCCCTTCATCTCGGTTATGTCAGTGGTTGCAGAACAACAGTTCCAGAATTCAGCATCATGCATGCGCAGCTTTCGTTATAAGTAAAGTAAATATGAAAAAACAAAAAACCAGGCCGTCAACAGGACAAGCCGTTGTAGTTGAGCTTGAAACAGAAACCAACCTGGTGTTCTTGATTTACCTCTCACCAGGGGCGTTGCTAGGTCTGAAAAAGATCTGGGGCTAGAGCCCATAGCAGCGGTCACCAACCTGGGGGTGGGGGCACGCCAGTGGTAAGCAATTATTTGCGGGCAAAGGAAGGCTGGTGTTGGCGTTTCAATCATCATGGCACCATGGTCGATATGGTGTCAGGGTGATCGAAGCGCATTGTTTCTATTGTTATGGTGTGTCACTTGCCACATCACCTGCCACCATTTACAGATTGTCACTTGCCACCATTTGCAGCTTGTCACTTGCCACCATTTGCAGATTGTCACTTGCCACCATTTGCAGATTGTCTCTTGCCACGTCACTTGCCACCATTTGCAGATTGTCTCTTGCCAGGTCACTTGCCACCATTTGCAGATTGTCACTTGCCATGTCACCTGCCACCATTAGCAGATTGTCACTTGCCACCATATGCAGATTGTCACTTGCCATGCCAGCCAGTGCCACCAAATGTGCATTCTCGCTGCATTGGTGGCAGCACTGGCCTATTTAGTGAGGGCAGGAGAGCGGAGATGCGGGGCAGGCAGTGAGAGATGTGGTAATCTCTCTGCTCTCCACCACACCTCCGACATTGAAGAGGCCCACGCTGTGAGGGCAGAAGAGCGCTGAAGTGTGGCAGGCAGTGAGAGATGACGTCATCTCTCTGCTCCCCACCGCACATCGCTCCCACATTGAAGTCCCGGCTGTGAGAGCGGAAGAGTGGTGACGGGCGGGCGGAGAGATGATGTCATCTCTGCTTGTCCGCCCGCTCGTCTCCAGGGCTGGACTGGGACAAAAATTTGGCCCTGGACTTCATCCAGACTAGCCAACTTTGACTGGTCTAACCCATGCCGGATCTTCTGGTCCCCCTGTGCTCCCCCTGTGCTCCTGTGGTCCCCTGCGTGCTGCTCTGGTCCCCCTGTGCTCCTCTGGTCCCCCGCGTGCTGCTCTGGTCCCCCTGTGCTCCTCTGGTCCCCCGCGTGCTGCTCTGGTCCCCCCTGCTTCTCTGTTCCCCCACATGCTTCTGCATTTCTATCCTGATCTTCTGGTCCCCCTTGCTCCTGTGATCCCCCGCGTGCTGCGCTGGTCCCCCGCGTGCTGCGCTGGTCCCCCATGTGCTGCGCTGGTCCCCCGCGTGCTGCGCTGGTCCCCCGCGTGCTGCGCTGGTCCCCCATGTGCTGCGCTGGTCCCCCATGTGCTGCGCGCTACGCTAGTCTCCCATGTGCTGCGCTGGTCCCCCATGTGCTGTGTGCTGCTCTGGTCCCCCGCATGCTGCGCTGGTCCCCCGCGTGCTGCCCTGGTCCCCCGCGTGCTGCGCTGGTCCCCCGCATGCTGTGTGCTGCGCTGGTCCCTTGCATGCTGTTTTGGTCCCACATGTGGTCTGCTGGTCCCCCCCCCCTGCTCTGGTCCCTGTGCTTCTCTATTCCCCCCCCATACTGCTCTATCCCCCCCTCCCTGCTTAGATAGGCATACAGACACGACAGTACACAGACAGGCATATAGACATGATCCTAGGAGTGGACACTGATAAGCTCATCGTACGATCCAGAAGACACAAAGCTGTGACATAAACTTCCTCGGCACTCGTTCTCTTGTTCTTTCCTTCCCCCGCTCTCCATACTGTCTTCTGCTGCGGAGAATCTAGATGAGAGCGGGGGAAGGAAAGAACAAGAGAACGAGTGCCGAGGAAGTTTATGTCACAGCTGTGTGCGGCTGCATGTCTTCTGGATCGTACGATGAGCATATCAATGTCCACTCCTAGGATCATGTTTATATGCAGCCGCGCTGCATAACTAAGCAGGGAGAAGAGGTGAGCGCTGTGGGGGGGGGGGGAGTCAGAGGAGCGGATGGGGGGGGCGATCCGATGGCTCAGTGCCTGTACATGCCTGCTCGTCTCTCCCCCACCTCCAATGCCGCCCGCCGCAGCCGCGACCCACCCACTCGTCTCTCCTCCACACCCGCTGAGACTCAGGGCTATGAGCTCCACAGTCAGGGCTCCAGCCTCGATAGCCACCCCCTGGTGACGCCTCTGCCTCTCACGTAGAGTGAACGCATTTTTTCTTGCCTGCTTCACAAGATAGCTCACGGTTCGCGTGGTAATATCACGACTCCCAGCAGCATAAGGCAAGGAAATTCCCCATATGTATAAACTTCCTGACATAGGGGGAATAGAAAAATAAATGGACGTGGAAAAAGGGAAAGGACGGGTAAGTGTAGGATCAATGGGGGAATAACAGCTCCATCAAGGGGGCAATAGGTGAGCTTCAAACAAACTTTCTGTAAGGCACTTGTATGGGTCTCTGAGTGTTCTCAATAGTAGGTGCATCAGGCAGGTCTATCCCCTTCTTCATCTCTGTCACTGTGGCATAGGGCCTGTTCATTGTGGTCCAGCTACATAGCTACATCCTGAGCCGATTCAAAGAAGTGGGCCTGTCTGTTGGCTGTAACTCTTAACTTGGCGGGGTACAGCATGGCATATGGTAGCTGCAGAGCTCTCAGATGCCTGTTCACGTCCGAGAATTTGGCCCTGCGCCTCTGTACTTCTGCAGAGAAGTCTGGGTAGAATGACACTCTAACCCCATTTACCTGAACGTTGGCCTTCATTTGTGTGTGCCTCAGTACCGCTGCTCTGTCTCTGTAGTGCAAGAGCCAGGCCAAAAATGGGTCTGAGGGGAGCTCCCGGTTGTGGCGGTTGACCTGGTGTGTGGTGCGCCCACTCCAATGTAAAGAATGGGGAAAAGGCCTCCTTCCCAAATATCTCGGTCAGCCAGGTCTCTACAAATGTGCTGGTATCTCTCCCTTCTGTTTTCTCTGGCAATCCTACTATACGGATATTGTTGCATCGCAGGCGAATTTCCATGTCGTCTGCTCTATTATTAGAGTCTTTGGCCAGCTGATAGGCGGCATGGGCCTCCCGAGCAACTGGCGGGAGTTTATCTTCAGTGTCGCTCACCCTGCTTTCCACAGTAGTCGTGCGTTCTCAAGTCTTGCCTTAACTGGGAAACATCTCTCAGCCCACTGAATTGCTCTTTAAGGGTGTTCACTGAGGCCGTGCAGACATGCACAGCCCTAAATATTTCAGCCAGTTGGTTGTTCAGGTTCAACATTGTCAGTGTCAGTATGGAGTGAGGAGAGTTGCTCTGCTGAAGTTTCAAGCTCTCCCTGCCAGCCTGCAGTGAACTCTGCTCCAATGTCTCCTGGGTTGTCACATGTGACAGCTCAGCAGACACCCCTGCGCCCTGTTCCTGGCTTCCCCCCAGCTTTCGGGCATAATATAACAATGTCACTCGGGTAGTTCTTACCCTGGTGTTTCTGTGTCCTTCTGCTGGACCCTTCTTTGGCCTTTTCGTTGCTCCTCGGTGTGCGATGTGCAAGGACCGCGTTGGCGCCATCTTGGATTTCGGAGGTCATGTTTTCCTCCTTTTTCTTCGCTTTCCCATGGGTACAGAGGGCCGGTGGGTGGACCGGGAGGGTGAGCGGATGGGTAGCCAGCTGGAAAGCCGTGTTTTACCGACGGATTGCTGCTGGGAGAGGATTGTTTGTCTATGCTGGAGCGGAGCTGTGAGACATATGTTTTCTCACATGCAGGTCCTGGCCACTCCCCAAATTTGTTGTCCCCTCAAAATAACTCACACAGTCATTAATGTCTTAAACCCTTGGCAACAAAAGTGAGTACACCTCTAAGTGAAAATGTCCAAATTGGGCCCAAAGTGTCAATATTATGTGTGGCCACCATTATTTTACAGAACTGCCCTAACCCTCTTGGGCATTGAGTTCACCAGAGCTTCACAGGTTGCCACTGGAGTCCTCTTCCACACCTCCATGACAACTTCACAGAGCTGGTGGATGTTAACGACCTTGCGTTCCCCCACCTTCCTTTTGAGGATGCCCCACAGATGCTCAATAGGGTTTAGGTCTGGAGACATGCTTGGCCAGTCCATCACCTTTACCCTCAGCTTCCTTAGCAAGGCAGTGGTCATCTTGGAGGTGTGTTTGAGGTCGTTATGTTGGAATACTGCCCTGCGGCCCAGCCTCCAAAGGGAGGGGATCATGCTCTGCTTCAGTATGTCATACTACATGTTGGCATTCGTGGTTACCTCAATGAACTGTATCTCCCCAGTGCCGGCAGCACACAGACCATGACACTCCCACCACCGTGCTTGACTGTAGGCAAGACACACTTGTCTTTGTACTCCTCACCTGGTTGCCGCCACACACGCTTGACACCATCTGAACCAAATAAGTTTATCTTGGTCTCATCAGACCACAGAACATGGTTTCAGTAATCCATGTCCTTAGTCTGCTTGTCTTCAGCAAACTGTTTGCTGGCTTTCTTGTGCAGCATCTTTAGAAGAGGCTTCATTCTGGGACGACAGCAATGCAGACCAATTTGATGCAGTGTGAGGCGAATGGTCTTTTTTTCAGTTCCTCAGAGAGTTCTTTGCTATGAGGTGCTATGTTGAACTTCCAGTGACCAGTATGAGAGAGTGAGAGTGATAACACCAAATTTAAGTGTTTAGACATTAACGTTGCCAGCTGTTTAGACATTAATGGCTATGTGTTGAGTTTTTTTGAAGGGGCAGCAAATTTACACTGTTATACAAGCTGTACACTCACTACTTTACATTGTAGCAAAGTGTAATTTCTTCAGTGTTGTCACATAAAAAGATATAATAAAATATTTACAAAAATGTGAGGGGTGTACTCACTTTTGTGAGATACTGTATATTGGGCAAAACCCCATAATTGCCAAAGTAGCCAGGACATGTATGTCATGGACCCCTTAGTGGGTAGTCCTGGACATCAATAGGCAGGTGAAGAGGGATGCAAATAAAACATCAAAAAAAAGAGAGCAAAAAGCATGTTAAGAGAGTTAAGACCCACACTGGTCAGGGGAAGATCAGGGAAGGCATAAGTCAACCACAGTTCCCAGATCTTAAGAAACTTAGCGTGCATGACGTGAAGAATACTAGACATTTGTTCGTTAAGCATCATGGCTGCCAGTCTCTCAGGCTTGGTTCACACTGTTGCAATTTGGATGCGGCTTTATCCGCATCCAATTAGAATAGCAGGAGATTGTGACCAGTTCTCTATGGAGCCGGTTTACACATCTCCGCAGTGGCTCTGGTGTGAATTGCACCGGAGCCCTGTGCGTCTTTTGATCTGTTTCAGGTCCAAATTCAGCCCAGAATTTGGGCTGAAATTGGACCTAAACAGTTAATGAAGATGCACTGCATTCCTGCTGTGAGCCGCTGCATTCTCAAGTGTGAACCCAACCTTACTCTCCGGAAAGGGACTGTGGGTTTCTTCCAGGCCTGGGCAACCGTCCTTTTGGCTGCTTTGAACAAATAAGATGCCAGTTTTTGTTGACGAGCAAAGAAGCCCAGAATGGGGCAATGCAGCAAAGAAAATTTAGTGATATTTAAATGGAACAGGGAATACAGCTGACCAGGAAGACTCAATGAACTACCACTCACAGCGCCGTGGTAGTTCATTGAAAATTACAAGCCAACAACTGCAAAGGCTGCCGGACCTTGTAGTTTAAGGGTGTGCTTTAATCCACCCCCTGAAGGGGTAGGACTTCTACCCTGACCTCTGGGGTGCAGAGCACCTGACAGGGACACACAATCTCCTAGCCAGATGGCCTGGCAGACCCTGTTCTTCTAAAACAACCGAAGACATCCTCGAATACTAAGTCAGGGGAGCTCTCCCGAAGAGAGACCTCCCCAGAGGCAGGAGAGGAAGGAACCGGATGGCCACACATCCTCCCCCTAGACGTTGGGGTAAGCCTGAGGACTCACACCCTTCATCTGTGAGAAAACACACATAAAAGTGAAAGGTGACAAACAGTGAGAGAAACAGTGAGAGAAAAATAAAAAAGTGGTCGAGCCAAATAGTGCACTGGCCGGGCCCTGGTAGACAAAAATTGTCCCAGACTTTAGCCAAAAGGCCCAGCAGAAAGAAAGCATAATTTGGTGCTGAGACCATGTGTTCCGTTCACACAGTGTTACTAAGGGCGACCACTCCCAGGGGGCACAGGCACCTCAGACCTTCTGCCTTCCCAGCCCATGACCAGACAAGGCAGAACGTTCAAACCAGGAGGTAATGGGCTCTTCCAGCTTTCCTAGGGGAATTACTCCCATGCCCCAACTGCCTGTGGGCGCCCCAGTTGCTGTTCCAGCTAGTACTAAACTTCCAAGCCCCCATCACTCCAGCAGGTTTGCATAGCCTCCACCTCAACCTTAGTCAGGTCAGAATAATAGCACAGTCTCCCCCACTGGATCACTGATAAGAAGAGATACTACACTTGATCTTAACCAAAAGGCTGAACCTTGTAGTTTTCCAACTCACAGAGTACTGTAAATGAGTGATGCGGCCGGGTGGGGGGGAGACCCGCATGGCCGTGCGTATTTTGATTTGTGGTAGCAGACATGGGGAGAAGATCCACAGTCTGCTGTCATAGCAGGGATCGGGAGGGGTGGGAGCAGGGGCCACATGTTACACCCTGAAAATGTGAATTGTCTAGGGGAAGTGCATTGTTACAGTGTATCGGTGTTTACTTTTCTAAAACTTTAAAGGGGTTTGGTTGTAAAGTCTCATGGTTTTTCACCTTAATGCATTCCATGCATTAAGGTAAAAAACCTTCTTTGCTGCAGCTGCCCCCAAAACCACCCCCCCCTTTTCTTACCTTAACCCCTCCGTTCCAGCGACGAGCATGAGCCCAGCGGCTCCAGCTGCTGTCTCTATCCTTATTGGATAGATTGATAGCAGCAGGAGCCATTGGCTTCCACTGCTGTCAATCAAATCCACTGACACGAGAACGGGGGGCGGGGCCAAGTCCTGCTGTCTGTGTCAATGGACGCAGTAGCAGGACTCTGAAGCGTGCCCGCATGGGTGCCCCTATGGAAAGCAGCTCTCTGTTGGGGCACCCGATGAAGAGGAGAAGCCAGGAGCACAGGCGGGGCACCGCAGAGGAAGAGGATTGGAGCTGCTCTGTGCAAAACCCTTGCGTAGAGCATGTAAGTATGACATGTTTGTTATTTTTATTTTAATAAATGCGAAGCTTTACAACCCCTTTAACGAAGTGTCACAAAATTACATTTCATTCAACTCTATGCAGAACAGCACATTGTTGTGCATTGTGAATACAGCACATATAAAACAACTGTTTTTTTATGTATTCTTGCCTTGAGTCTGCATTGATCAATGCTAATCAATGAAGCTCAACACATCTGGTGTGAACATGCCCCAAGTCGTGGTTCACACCAATGCAGTTTGCTTTTTATCCTTTTTTGCAGTGCTTTTTGTGGTGCGTTTTCCCCCACAAGTTTTTCAAATTTTTTTGATGCATTTTTTATGCTTTTTTTGGCCAATTTGTTGCTGGGCAGATTAAAAAATGCAAATCGCAGCAAAATTGCATATGCCGTTTATATCAATACAAATGTAGCTGGCAGCATTCACACGCAGATGGTCCTATTTCTCAAAACATAAAACTTTGCGCTGGATGCTATGTATAGCCACGCACGGCGTATTCTGAAATACATGTCAATAGGCTAAATCACACTGCAGCTGTGACTCCTGATTGCCAAAACAACAGGTGGAATTTACCCTGTACAGCTGTAAGCCATAATGCACAACCATGTGCAAGAGCCCTAATTAGGACAACTACAAACTGTCATTTTTGTATCTTTTTGCCAGTCTGCTCCTATCACAAGCAAAAGTTCGTACAGCAAAGCTACATAATCACTTTCTAAACAACACATGTGAATCAAGTGCCAGCCAGATTCCTACGTTAAAGGCGAAGTTCACCTTTGTAAAAATAAATAAATGCACGTTTTTGCAGGCAAAAATATGCATTTTATTATCTTTTTTACAGCACCCTGCAGAGCATTGCACCCACTCGGTAGATCACGGGGTACAGTTTCAGGCTCCTGCCTACAGCTCTGTACGCTGTCAGTTTCAGATCTGTAGGAAGTGTGAATGAACTATGAGTGCACTTGCAATTCATTGAAACTACAAGTCTGTTAGCCGCACAGATCATTGTGGATTTTCAATTTGACAGCAGCTGTGGGGGAGAGGAACCAGCGTCTGTTGTCAGGGACTTCACTAAAGCCTTTTTTTTATTTCCCACTCTTACGTTGTCCACTGGGTTGTCCTCAAAAAACAAACACATGCACTCAGAGGTTTTTGGTTTAATCACTTCCTGCCTGCCGTACATTTATAAACATCCTCAGTTGGGGTGATATCTTGGTCATCGCTGCAGCTATGATTGAGATATCCTTCTTTAGGGCGAGCGATCCTGCACAAAAAAAAAGTAATCCAAGCGGCTAACAAGCCGCTGGATTACGTTTACAGGTGGCGGAAGGGAGTCCCACCACCGCCTTTACTGGGCCCTCCCATGTGACAGGAGGCTTTCGGCTCTGGGCATGCAATGAGAGTAACGGATGTTGTTTCTTCCACTGTGTGATATCAGAAACAGGAAGTGCTGAGGGTTTTGTCACTTCCTGTGTCTGTTCATTGTTTATCTGGCCATTAACGGCCAGCAAAGCAGCCGATCAAACCGATCTGTATCTGATCGGCTGCATTGGAGGCCAGATTATCTGGTTTCTAATAGGCCCAAATCTCGCCATAAAGACACCCAAATCTATCTCTCTGCCTCTCAGCTCACCCCATCAGTCTCCTTATGCATTACTGATTTACTAACAGACATTTCAGCCTGGATGTCAAACCACTTCCTCAAACTAAATCTGTCTAAAACCGAGCTCTTAATATTTCCTCCCCCACATGTCCCTTACCCTGACTTCTCTGTCAAGATCAATGGCACATCTATTAGCCCGTCCCCACCTGCCAGAGTGCTAGGGATAACCTTAGACTCTGAACTGTCCTTTCAGGTCCACATCCAATCCCTGTCCAAATCATGCCGCCTTAGCCTTCACAACATTTCCAGAATACGCCCCTTTTTAACGAATGACACCACCAAGCTTCTAATTCACTCACTGGTTATCTCTCGCCTCGACTACTGCAACTCCCTCCTCATTGGATTACCTTTACATAGACCAGGGTTTCTCAACTCCAGTCCTCAAGGCGCCCCAGCAGGTCATGTTTTTAGGCTTTCCATTATCTAGGAACAGCGCCAAACCCTTCTACCATTTTTAATATTTCCATTATTTTGCACAGTGGATTTGATCAGTTTCACTGCCTAAGTAATTACCACAGCCGTTTCAATAAAATGTTAAGAAAAAAAAAATTTGAAAAATTGAATAAAAAATTACGGTATTTATTTATTTTTTACATACTGTCACCAGAGCAGAATCTTGGGAGGCCAATTGAGTGGAGTTTATTGACGAGCAGCAAGTGGTCAACAGTATCAAAAGCTGTGGAAAGGTCTAGTAGTAAGAAAATGGAGTAGTGGCTGTTTAGCAGTTGGTAATCATTAGTGAATTTTAGTAGGACAGTTTTTGTGGAGTACTGAGAGCGAAAGTGAGACTTAGGCCCCTTTCACACGTGCGGACCGTATGTCCGTATTTCATGCATCCGTTTTCGCATGAAATACGGACATACATGCATCCCTATGGGATAGCGGGTGTCAGCGGATGTACATCCGCTAACACCCGATGTTGTCCGCCTCCGCTCTCGTCCGATTCTGCGGACGGAAGAAAATCCTATTTTTCTATCCGTCTGCAGAGCGGATCGAAGGAACACGGACAGACGGTCCGTGTTCCTCCGATCCCCCATAGGGGAGAGCGGAGATCTCACAGGGCGGTCCCTGCACAGTGTGCGGGTCCCGCCCTGTCATCTGCCTGCTCAGCTGGGGAAAGCGGAGCGATCCCCGCTGAGCAGCGGATAAACACGGGGCGGATCAATACGGATCCGTCCCGTGTGAAAGGGGCCTTAGACTGAGTAATTGGTCAAGAAGGTTGTTGTCAGTGAGGTTGGAGAATAATCCTTCTAAAAGTTTAGAGGTAAATATGAGCAAGGATATAAGTCCTAGATTGTTCAGGTTTGTCCAGGGCTTTTTAAGTATGGGGGTGATCAGGGCATTTTTTAGGGGGGGGGGGGGGAGGTGCCAGTACAGATTTGTATGAGGAGAAGTCTTGCAGGGACTTAGTTTTATGCCACCGTCACTCAATAGCACAACAACGTCTATTTAGGTTTCTTGTGTCATTGGTTTGCCAAGGTAATGGCAAAGAATAGTGATGTACTTACTCTAAGGGCATTTTTACACTGGAACGGGCGTCGGCGTTAAAGCGCCGCTATTTACCTAAATTTTTGCATCGCTTTTCGGCCACTAGCAGGGAGCTTTTAACGGGCGAAAAAGGGTTAAAAGTGCCCGCAAAGCATCGCTGGCCATTGATTTCAATGGGCAGGGGCGCTTTAGGAGTGGTATATACACCACTCCTATAGTGCCTCAAAGATGCTGCTTGCAGGACTTTTTTTAGCGTCCTGCCAGCACACCGCTCCAGTGTGAAAGTACTTGTGCTTTCACACTGGAGTGAGAGGAGAGGCGCTTTGCAGACGCTATTTTTAGTGTGAAAGGGGTCTAATATCCCATACACACGATCTGAAAATCGGATGAAAAATACCGCTTTTGAAGTAAACGTACGATAATCGGTTCATTAGTACAGAGCTTTTCAAGAGCCGATCACGACAGTTCATCCGATATTATCCAATGGACAAGCATGAAAATTTGTCTCGTATGATTCCAGATCGTACGATTTTCATTTAATCAGCACAGTTCTTGCTGAAAACACAATACAAATACACAACATCACTTCCGATTTTTTATTCTGTCGTACGAGAATTTTCTTAACTTTAGTAAACTCTACATTTTTGATATGCGACTAGCATGCAAAAAAACCCGGACGATCTGTTGTCTGATATTTGGATTGTGTGTACGGGCCATTAGGCTAGGTTCAGCATTTTCGAATACGCACTTTGATGTGGCTTTTTTTTCAGGTCGGCAGTGGCGTTCATCGTGATCGACGCTGGATTTACTTCGGGAGACATGGGTCAGATGGTAGACGCACCAACTAGAAATAAAACATTACTGGATCTACTGATTACCACCAATACAGACCTGATCACAGATGTGGAAATACGGGGCAATTTAGGTAACAGGGATCACAGGTCAATTAGTTTCAGTATAAATCACACAAATAGGAAACATGAAGGGAACACAAAGACACTGAATTTCAAAAGAGCCAACTTCCCTAAACTACAAACCTTGCTAAAAGGCATAAATTGGGATAAAATATTAGGAACAAAGAATACGGAGGAGAGATGGGTTTGCTTTAAGAGCATATTAAATAAGGGCATTAGCCAATGTATCCCATTGGGTAATAAATTTAAAAGAGCGAACAAAAATCCTGGATGGCTTAACTCCAATGTAAAAATGCATATAAAAGCAAAGGAGAAGGCCTTCAAAAAATACAAGGTTGAGGGATCATCCTCAGCATTCAGACTTTATAAAGAATGCAATAAGAAATGTAAGGGTGCAATTAGGACGGCAAAGATAGAACATGAAAGACACATAGCGGAGGAGAGCAAAAAAAATCCCAAGAAATTCTTTAAGTATGTAAACAGTAAAAAAGGGAGGACAGACCATATTGGCCCCATAAAGAATGAGGAAGGACATCTGGTTACAAAGGATAGGGGGGGATGGCAAAGGTATTGAATTTATTCTTCTCCTCAGTATTCACGAGTGAATCGGGGGGCTTCAGTAACCAAAACTGCAGTGTTTATCCTCATGACACACCACAGGAAGCACCTACATGGTTAACAGAGGACGGAATTAAAATTAGACTTGAGAAACTTAACATTAATAAATCACCGGGACCAGATGGCTTGCATCCGAGGGTACTTAGGGAACTCAGTCAGGTGATTGCCAGACCGTTGTTCCTAATTTTTACAGTCTATTGACTGGAATGGTACCAGCTGATTGGAGAAAAGCCAATGTAGCACTAATATTTAAAAAGGGCCCAAAAAACATCCCTGGGAATTACAGACCAGTTAGCCTAACATCAATAGTATGTAAACTCTTGGAGGGGATGATAAGGGACTATATACAAGATTTTAGTAATAAGAATGATATCATTAGCAGTAATCAGCATGGATTCATGAAGAATCGTTCTTGCCAAACCAATCTATTAAACTTCTATGAGGAGGTGAGTTGCCATCTAGATAAAGGAAGGCCCGTAGACGTGGTGTATCTGGATTTTGCAAAAGCATTTGACACAGTTCCCCATAAACGTTTACTGTACAAAATAAGGTGCGTTGGCATGGACCATAGGGTGAGTACCGAAATAAAAAGAAGACAAAAGCGCACCAGCCTAGTGCATTAACTTTTAAAACATTTATTTGATAAAAAATAATAAAGGAAATAACTCACAGGCGATTGGTGGAGGAGGCACAACATAAAATTGCACCGGTATACAGTCTGCGATTTGGAATGAGCGGAACCTTCCAGGGGTCGTGGAGGAACGCACAGACGCTGCAATCTGCTGGAGATAAAATGATAATTCTCCCGCTCTACGAGACTCTAGTCCGGCCGCACCTGGAGTATGCTGTCCAGTTCTGGGCACCAGTCCTCAGGAGGGATGTACTGGAAATGGAGCGAGTACAAAGAAGGGCAACAAAGCTAATAAAGGGTCTGGAGGATCTTAGTTATGAGGAAAGGTTGCGAGATCTGAACTTATTCTCTCTGGAGAAGAGACGCTTGAGAGGGGATATGATTTCATATTACAAATACTGTACTAGTGACCCCACAATAGGGACAAAACTTTTTTGCAGAAGAGAGTTTAATAAGACTCGTGGCCACTCATTACAATTAGAAGAAAAGAGGTTTAACCTTAAACTACGTAGAGGGTTCTTTACTGTAAGAGCGGCAAGGATGTGGAATTCCCTTCCACAGGCGGTGGTCTCAGCGGGGAGCATTGATAGCTTCAAGAAACTATTAGATAATCACCTGAATGACCGCAACATACAGGGATATGTAATGAAATACTGACAGAAAATCACACACATAGGTTGGACTTGATGGACTTGTGTCTTTTTTCAACCTCACCTACTATGTAACTATGTAACTATGAGACATTGTTTTTTTTTTTTAAATAAAGGAGTTGTCAAAAACTGTTTTTTTTACACTTTCTGGTGAATGAGTATGGGTACAATACCCCATACTCATTCACATGGGGGGGGGGGCGGTATCTGGGGGCTCTCTTGTTAAAGAGGGGTTCCAGATTCTGATAAGCCTCCCGCCTGCAGACCCCCACAACCACTGACCAGGGTTGTGGGGAAGAGGCTCCAGTCCCCATCAACATGCAGAGCCCTCCCTGCCCCAAAGCGCTCCCCCAACGTTGAGAGCATGTGGCCTGCTATGGTTCTGTAGGGGAACTCGCTTGTCCCCGCCCTTTCCTGGCCTGCCAGGCTGCTTGCTTGTATGAATTTTTGGGAGGGGCACACACCATTTGAAAAAAAAAATGGCAGGGGGTTCCCCTCAAAAACCCAAAGGGCCTGGATTGGGGGGGACCCCATGCCGTTTTTTTGTTTTTTTCTTTGTTGGCAATTCTTTTTTTTTACATTCAGCTGTCAGCGGGGAACCCCACTGGTGACTCATCGGTTGTTAAGGACGCAACGGCTGCCCCCTCTTTAACAACCGGCTATTCACAGTTTGTTAAAGAGAAAAAACAAAAAAACACAAAATGCGTGCAAAAACACAACACTCTTGTTTTTGGTGCGGGTCCATTAAAGTCTATTACACGCAAAACGCAATCTGCTTCAGGCAAAAAAGTCCCTGACCCTTTCCAAACAGGCATAGATGCGTCCCATAGAAAAGCATGTTAAATAGACTGTAGTGCGTTTCTGCATAACACACTAAAAAAACGCATCAGTGTGAACCTAGATTTAAGCCCCATTCACACCTGAGTTTCCTCATGGCTTCACAACCAGCTTCCCACTGCACATGCGACACTTTGTGAATGGTCTTGCAGCCTTCTGGGACCTGTAGCGTGTCCCAGATGGCTGCGGGCAGGGGGGCGAATTTCTGCTTGGATCACCTAGGAGTGGGTACCTGTCAAGAGGAGGGGAGGACATGAAAAAGCAGAACTTCTCCTTTTGGGTGAAGTTCTGCTTTGATAAAACTCTTTAAAAAAGAAAAAAAATTGCAAAAACAGGTTACATGCGTTTTTCAGGCATTCCCATAATAAAAGTTTACAGGGCAAAAATGCAAAGTCCTGCTCCAAAGAAACTGCTGTAGGGCTCATCACTCCAAAAAAGAGTGCAAGAAAAGCCTTTAAAATGGTCTGAAAATGCTGTGTTTGACCATCCAAAATGAACCCCTTCGCGACTGCGCTATAGCTGAATGACGACTACAGTGCGGTCACACATTGCCGGGTGGGCGTCATATGACATCCTCCCATGCTTGCGCTACCCACGCCCTCTGAATCTGCAATGATCGCTGCATCTTTTAGTCACAGCTGATCACAGATCGAGGTAAAGAGCCAATCACAGCAGCTCTTTACCACGTGACCAGCTGTGTCCAATCACAGCTAACACAGTGAAAACAGGATTTGCCGGTTATCAGCAATCCTGTCCTCACGCTGAGGAGAGACGATAATCGGCAAATTAACACAGGAGACATTTACACTGATAATCAGGGCACTGATCACCAGTGTCCTGATTATCAGTGCAGCCCCAACATTGCCCACCAGCGCTGCCAATCAGTGCCCACCAGTGCAGCCTCATCAGTGCACATCAGTGAAAGAGAAAAATTACTTATTTACAAAATTTTATGACAGAAACTAAGAAAAACTTTTTTTTTCAAAATGTTCAGACTTTTATAGTTTGTTTAGCAAAAAATTTTAAAAAACTCTGTCGTGATTAACCACTTCAGCTCTGGAAGGTTTGTCCCCCTTCATGACCAGTCCATTTTTTGCGATATGGCACTGCATTACATTGACAGTTGCGCGGTTGTTCCACGCTGTGCCCAAATAAAATTTGTGTCCTCTTTTTCCCCACAAATAGAGCTTTCGTTTGGTGGTATTTGATTACCTCTGCAGTTATTTTTTGCGGTATAAATAAAAAAACACTGACAATTTTGAAAAAAGAAAAAAAACAATATGTTTTTACATTCTGCTATAAAACATTCCCATAAAAAATGTAAAGAAATTAAATTTCTTCATCAATTTAGGCCAATATGTGTTCTGCTACATGTTTTTCGTTAAAAAAATCCCAATATCTGTATACTGATTGGTTTGCACAAAATTTATCACAAACTATGGGATATTTTAATCTTTTTATTTTTACTAGTAATGGTGGCGATCAGTGACATAGCGGGCCTGCGATATTGCGGCGGACAACTGACACTTTTTGAGGACCAGTGACGCTAATAGAGTGATCGGTGTTAAAATAATATGCACTGTCACTGTACTAATAACACTGGCAGGGAAGGGGTTAACATCAGGGCGATCAAGGGGTTTACTGTGTTCCCTGGGAGTGATTGCTAACTGTGGGGGAGGTGCTTAGACTGGGGGAAGGTAAAGATCTGTGTTCCTGCTTAGCCTGAACACAAGATCAGCACATTCCCCTCTCACAGAACGGAGGTCTGCCTTTCTCCTTAATGATCAGCGGGTCCCGGCGGACATTATGTGTGCCGGACCTGCAGAGTCCAATCACAGTGGGAGCAGGTCCCCTGTGGAACGCGCGCGCACCCGACCCGGAAATGCCAGATCATGTACTAGGGCGCGCACACCCCAGACCCGGAAGTGCCAGATCATGTACTAGGGCGCGCGCACCCCAGACCCGGAAGTGCCAGATCACGTACTAGGGCGCGCACCCCAGACCCGGAAGTGCCAGATCATGTACTAGGGCGCGCACCCCAGACCCGGAAGTGCCAGATCATGTACTAGGGCGCGCGCACCCCAGACCCGGAAGTGCCAGATCATGTACTAGGGCGCGCACCCCAGACCCGGAAGTGCCAGATCATGTACTAGGGCGCGCACCCCAGACCTGGAAATGCCAGATCATGTACTAGGGTGTGCACCCCAGACCCGGAAGTGCCAGATCACGTACTAGGGCGCGCACCCCAGACCCAGAAGTGCCAGATCACGTACTAGGGCACGCACCCCAGACCCGGAAGTGCCAGATCACATACTAGGGCGAGCACCCCAGACCCGGAAGTGCCAGATCATGTACTAGGGCGCGCACCCCAGACCCGGAAGTGCCAGATCATGTACTAGGGCGCGCACCCCAGACCCGGAAGTGCCAGATCATGTACTAGGGCGCGCGCACCCCAGACCCGGAAGTGCCAGATCATGTACTAGGGCGCGCGCACCCCAGACCCGGAAGTGCCAGATCATGTACTAGGGCGCGCACCCCAGACCCGGAAGTGCCAGATCATGTACTAGGGCGCGCACCCCAGACCTGGAAATGCCAGATCATGTACTAGGGTGTGCACCCCAGACCCGGAAGTGCCAGATCACGTAATAGGGCGCGCACCCCAGACCCAGAAGTGCCAGATCACGTACTAGGGCGAGCACCCCAGACCCGGAAGTGCCAGATCACGTACTAGGGCACGCACCCCAGACCCGGAAGTGCCAGATCACGTACTAGGGCGAGCACCCCAGACCCGGAAGTGCCAGATCACGTACTAGGGCGCGCACCCCAGACCCGGAAGTGCCAGATCATGTACTAGGGCGCGCGCACCCCAGACCCGGAAGTGCCAGATCATGTACTAGGGCGCGCACCCCAGACCTGGAAATACCAGATCATGTACTTGGGCACGCACCCCAGACCCGGAAGTGCCAGATCACATACTAGGACGCGCACCCCAGACCCGGAAGTGCCAGATCACATACTAGGACGCGCACCCCAGACCCGGAAGTGCCAGATCACGTACTAGGGCGCGCACCACAGACCCGGAAGTGCCAGATCACGTACTAGGGCGCGCGCCCCAGACCTGGAAGTGCCAGATCACGTACTAGGGTGTGCACCCCAGACCCAGAAGTGCCAGATCATGTACTAGGTATGTGATCTGGCATGGAGCAGCCGCCCTGCCGCAGTAAATCTATGGGTGGTCCTTACCTTAAGTGGTTAAATACCACCAAAAGAAAGCTATATTTGTGTGAAAAAACTGGCATATGGGTACAATGTAGCATGCATGAATTGTCATTTAAAGTGCGACAGCGCTAAAAGCTGGCCTGGGGGGTGGGGGTGAAAGTGCCTAGTGTGCAAATATTTACAATGGGTGGAATCGAGAGATGCCATTAGTGACGTAAGAGGTTACACAGCACTGCAGAGGCCTGCGCTCAGCCATACATATACTACAGATGAGAAGACTTTCATTGTGTCAGTAGTACAGCGTGTAAAAGATCCGAAAACAAATATTCTCCAATCACTAAACACCAAACAGATCCGGGGCAGAGGCAGTGCTGACCGGTATTTCCTGTCCTTGATCAGGCACACGTGACACAAACACGAGGTCTGCTACAGAAATGTGCTGAGTGGTGCGCTGGACTCCGCCCACTGGAACTACACCAATAAGCAGACTGTCTGCCCGTCTCCTCCCACTAAGTGATATAGCAAGGAGCCCAGTCATGTGCGTGGCTCCGCCCTCTAACTACAGGACTATGCCGGGCCTGCCTCCTCCCACTAACAGCTACAGGCTATGTCGAGCCGGGCCTGACACCGCCCATTAACCCATATAAGTCTTTCGCCTTTTCGCGTGGTTTGCCATAGAAATGGCATATTAGCGGGTAAAGCATTACCCACCAACCCCCTCATAGGCCGGGGCATGCTGGGAGCTGTAGCTCCTGGAGCGGACATGAGGCAGCGAACACCAGGTAGGTCACGCGCTCCGATAAGCAGCGCTTTCTCTTCCCCCTTCTCTTTGGTTGGCTCCGCCCGCTGTCTCCTCCCCTGTCTCTCCCCCCCCCCCTTTGCCCTGCGGTAAGATGGCGGCTCCCGCCTGGGACGCTGGTGTGCGGCACGTGCTGTGTGATGGCGCTGGCCGCTGACCTCTAAGTGCCGGAAGCGAAGTCGGACGGAGCGTGCGCAGAAGCGGCCCGGGGGAGGAGAAGCGGGCGGAAGAGGCCGGGCCGTGTCGCCGCCGCAGCAGCTCGGGGAGGGTGTGGGGGGCTTGGCCTGTGTGACAAGCAGTGCGGGCCCGCCGCTGTCACTCACTCGTCCTTCCTTCTTCCCATCCCGCACTAATCCTTGCCTCTCTTCCCCCCCTCCCCTCCCTCCTTTCCCCTCTGTGTCATCATCGTCACCCCGGGACCCGCTCCGTGCCGGAGGATGCTCTTGTTTGTAGAGGTGAGAGGGGTTCAGGAGGCCGCCATGTGACTGAGGCCGGCCTGACACAGCAATCCGGCTCTGGGGGAGGGGAGCTGTGCCGGCCTCGTGTGGGGTGAGAAGGGCGGCCAGACACCGAGCTCACCCGAGGGGGAGGGGAGGCCTGACTCACACACACCGCTCTGACCTTTTGGTGGAGCTGCTGCTGGACGAGCCAAGGTTATACCGAGGGGGGAGACACCGGACGTATTGGGAGCTCGGCACCAGTAACCGGAGAGCGCATGACCGGCCTCGGTGTAGGCACAGGCCTACCGAGAGTGTGACCATATACGGGAGAGGGAGAGTGTGACCTCATATACGGGGGGGGGGGGGAGGGGAGAGAGTGTGACCTCTTATACCGGGGGGAGAGGGGAGAGAGTGTGACCTCTTATACGGGGGGGGGAGGAAGAGAGTGTGACCTCCTATACCGGGGGGGAGAGAGTGTGACCTCATATACCGGGGGGGAGGAAGAGTGTGACCTATACCGGGGGGGGGAGAGAGTGTGACCTCTTATACGGGGGGGAGGGGAGAGAGTGTGACCTCTTATACGGGGGGGGAGGGGAGAGAGTGTGACCTCTTATACGGGGGGGAGGGGAGAGAGTGTGACCTTTTATACGGGGGGGGGAGAGAGTGTGACCTCTTATAGGGGGGGAGGGGAGAGAGTGTGACCTCTTATATGGGGGGGGAGGGGAGAGAGTGTGACCTCTTATATGGGGGGGGAGGGGAGAGAGTGTGACCTCTTATATGGGGGGGGAGGGGAGAGAGTGTGACCTCTTATAGGGGGGGGAGGGGAGAGAGTGTGACCTCTTATAGGGGGGGGAGGGGAGAGAGTGTGACCTCTTATAGGGGGGGGAGGGGAGAGAGTGTGACCTCTTATAGGGGGGGGAGGGGAGAGAGTGTGACCTCTTATAGGGGGGGGAGGGGAGAGAGTGTGACCTCTTATAGGGGGGGAGAGAGTGAGACCTCTTATAGGGGGGGAGGGGGGAGAGAGTGAGACCTCTTATAGGGGGGGAGGGGGGAGAGAGTGAGACCTCTTATAGGGGGGGAGGGGAGAGAGAGTGAGACCTCTTATAGGGGGGGAGGGGAGAGAGAGTGAGACCTCTTATAGGGGGGGAGGGGAGAGAGTGTGACCTCTTATAGGGGGGGGGGAGAGAGTGTGACCTCTTATAGGGGGGGGGGAGGGGAGAGAGTGTGACCTCATATACCGGGGGGGAGGAAGAGTGTGACCTATACCGGGGGGGAGAGGGGAGAGAGTGTGACCTCATATACCGGGGGGGAGGAAGAGTGTGACCTATACCGGGGGGGAGAGAGTGTGACCTCTTATACGGGGGGGAGGGGAGAGAGTGTGACCTCTTATACGGGGGGAGGGGAGAGAGTGTGACCTCTTATACGGGGGGGAGGGGAGAGAGTGTGACCTCTTATACGGGGGGTAGGGGAGAGAGTGTGACCTCTTATACGGGGGGGGAGGGGAGAGAGTGTGACCTCTTATACGGGGGGGAGGGGAGAGAGTGTGACCTCTTATAGGGGGGGGAGGGGAGAGAGTGTGACCTCTTATTAGGGGGGGGAGGGGAGAGAGTGTGACCTCTTATTAGGGGGGGGGGGAGAGAGTGTGACCTCTTATATGGGGGGGGGAGGGGAGAGAGTGTGACCTCTTATAGGGGGGGGGGGGAGAGTGTGACCTCTTATAGGGGGGGAGGGGAGAGAGTGTGACCTCTTATAGGGGAGAGACCTCTTATAGGGTAGGGGAGAGACCTCTTATAGGGTAGGGGAGAGACCTCTTATAGGGGAGAGAGTGTGACCTCTTATAGGGGAGAGAGTGTGACCTCTTATAGGGGAGAGAGTGTGACCTCTTATAGGGGAGAGAGTGTGACCTCTTATAGGGGAGAGAGTGTGACCTCTTATAGGGGAGAGAGTGTGACCTCTTATAGGGGAGAGAGTGTGACCTCTTATAGGGGAGAGAGTGTGACCTCTTATAGGGGAGAGAGTGTGACCTCTTATAGGGGAGAGAGTGTGACCTCTTATAGGGGAGAGAGTGTGACCTCTTATAGGGGAGAGAGTGTGACCTCTTATAGGGGAGAGAGTGTGACCTCTTATAGGGGAGAGAGCGTGACCTCTTATGGGGGGGGGGGAGGGGAGAGAGCGTGACCTCTTATGGGGGGGAGGGGAGAGAGCGTGACCTCTTATGGGGGGGGAGGGGAGAGAGCGTGACCTCTTATTAGGGGGGGGGGAGAGGAGAGAGTGTGACCTCTTATATGGGGGGGGGAGGGGAGAGAGTGTGACCTCTTATATGGGGGGGGGAGGGGAGAGAGTGTGACCTCTTATAGGGGGGGGAGGGGAGAGAGTGTGACCTCTTATAGGGGGGGGAGGGGAGAGAGTGAGACCTCTTATAGGGGGGGAGGGGAGAGTGAGACCTCTTATAGGGGGGGAGGGGAGAGAGTGTGACCTCTTATAGGGGAGAGACCTCTTATAGGGTAGGGGAGAGACCTCTTATAGGGGAGGGGAGAGACCTCTTATAGGGGAGGGGAGAGAGTGTGACCTCTTATAGGGGAGAGAGTGTGACCTCTTATAGGGGAGAGAGTGTGACCTCTTATAGGGGAGAGAGTGTGACCTCTTATAGGGGAGAGAGTGTGACCTCTTATAGGGGAGAGAGTGTGACCTCTTATAGGGGAGAGAGTGTGACCTCTTATAGGGGAGAGAGTGTGACCTCTTATAGGGGAGAGAGTGTGACCTCTTATAGGGGAGAGAGTGTGACCTCTTATAGGGGAGAGAGTGTGACCTCTTATGGGGGGGGGAGGGGAGAGAGCGTGACCTCTTATGGGGGGGGGAGGGGAGAGAGCGTGACCTCTTATGGGGGGGGAGGGGAGAGAGCGTGACCTCTTATGGGGGGGGGGGAGAGAGCGTGACCTCTTATGGGGGGGGGGGAGAGAGCGTGACCTCTTATAGGGGGGGAGAGAGCGTGACCTCTTATAGGGGGGGAGAGAGCGTGACCTCTTATAGGGGGGGGGGAGAGCGTGACCTCTTATAGGGGGGGGGGAGAGCGTGACCTCTTATAGGGGGGGGAAGAGAGCGTGACCTCTTATAGGGGGGGGAGAGAGAGCGTGACCTCTTATAGGGGGGGGAGAGAGCGTGACCTCTTATAGGGGGGGAGAGAGAGCGTGACCTCTTATAGGGGGGAGGGGAGAAAACGTGACCTCTTATACGGGGGGGAGGGGAGAGAGCGTGACCTCTTATACGGGGGGAGGGTAGAGAGAGTGACCTCTTATACGGGGGGGAGGGGAGAGAGCGTGACCTCATATATGGAGGGGGGGAGGGGAGAGAGTGTCACCATGTACTGGGGGGGTGACCTCTTTTCACTCCATCGCTTGCTGCTGTATTACCTGAGGGGGCACGATAACAGAAACCAGCTTCAAGAACTAACTTGAACAGTACTCATGCTGGGTGTAGATTACATCATAGCAGAAGCTAATGTGTTTTTGAGGGTCACAGATCTTAGGAAGCGGGTATAACCCTTGAAACTTGTTCGTTTCTGTTGCATTGGCAGAAACCAACTTCAAAAACCACCTTGATAAGTACTCAAGGCAGATATAGATAGCATAGCAAGCAGAGGCTAATGCGTTTTAAGGGTTAATGTTTTGAGGAAGAGGGTATAACCCTCGAAACACGTTAGGTTTTGTGATGTCACCTATGCCTGTTTTGAGCACTGTTCAAGGTGGATTTTGAAGCTGGTTTCTGCCATATGTTTGCTTTTCACCCAGCTTGGTTTGTCAGTATATCTACTTGTGTTTTATACAGTGACTGGTATATTGAGGGGTGCACCAGCCTTGTGCATTACCCTTTTTGTCTTAGACTTTGCGGTCAGTGTGTTTATTATGAATAGGGAGCTCTCTGGTATGCCACACAGAGCAAGGGGAACAAATCCCCCCCCCCCCCGGTACAATCGAAGGGTTCCCTCCTGATCCTGCCTAGTTTAGTCATATTTATAACGTATACAGGACTTGAGTTATTAAAGTTTATGGGCTACCTGTGTTTCAGATCATTGACAGCCATGGAGTTTGGATCTGGGGGAGATAAAAAGTCAGTTTCCATATGTTTGGAGGGGATGGTGCATCTTCATAAAGTCTAAGAATCTGGTGTGTGATTCTTCTTTAGATGGATGGTTACATTTATGATAGCCGCTCCGTCTTTATCTTGTATTTCATATGGTGGTAAAATCACATGTGGACTTTACTAGCCCTCAGCCTGGTCCCTAGAAATGTCTGGTGTGACTATTGAGTTCCCACGTAACTTTTTTCAAGATTTAGTTTTTGATGCTTTTAGTGTCCCTTGAGGAGTCTCATTGTGAAAGTTTGCTTTTCCTGTATGTGTATCACACTAGTAAAGGGAGCGTTTGTCCCTTGTGATAAGCAACATGTCAGCCAGCGGTGGATGTTACCGCACTTCCTGCTGCTTCTGCTGATGACAAATTGTCTACCATCTTCTGGCCTTCAAAGTATTCATTTAGATGTACATCCTTATCTGTTTAAGCAATGTGAAATCAAGAATTTGGTTTACTCTAGTGGATTCTGGTATGTGCACTTTTGCAGTATATAGCACCTTTAAATTGTAAATAAATAACTAAACATTAAACCTGTGTTACAAATAGACGGTACACAGGTAAGGTATAGTGTAACCGTGCATTGTATATGTTGAGTTTTTTTTTTTTAAAGGGCATTTAAACCTTTCCAAAGGAAAGCCAATTTGCTTAGGTTCTAGACATATGATTTTTATCTGTTGTAATAGAGGTTTAGTGTGCAGCAAATATACTGTAATAACTCAATGTTTTTGCATTTGTTTTTTGACTGCCACTTAAAATTCTAAAGTTACTTGCAAAGAAGAATGTTAATTCCTATCCTGCTGCCCCCTTTGAATCCTGCTGTAATGAGGTGAAACCATCCAACAGTTAAAGTTCTTCTGGAGTCTTATATGGCTGGTCCCCTCCAGTGTGCATTGGATCCTCCTGCCCCCTTACATTACTAAAGGACACAATAGTGACCTAGGGGTCATCCAGAGTAACCACTGAGCACTTTTGCTGGTAACACTGGGCCATTCATTTAATCATTTGTGGATATTGGGCATGCTACACACGCTAATAAGTACATAGCGTGTGTATAGTACCCCTTGCCCTTCTGCCACACCTCCGCTTCCCCCACTGCATACTGGCAATTCCCAGCTGTTAAAGTGGTTGTTACTTCAGACATGAAATATTAACAAAGCATGTTCTCCTGTAGTGTGTACTTGTCTCAATCCAGAGCAATAAGTCATTTCTGTCTGCTTCATTCCTATATCAGCATGAGTCACTTCTGACAAGTGTTCCTGACACCAAGAGAAAAAAGGTGACACGGGAGGGACCTCCAGCTGATTGACAGCCTCCGCTGAGTTGCTGTTTGGAAGGGGGCGTGTCTCTTCCCTCCAATCAGCTCTCAGAACTCTCCTCACTGAGCTCCTGAGTAACTTCAACTCTTGCTCCTTTTTTTTTTTTTTCTGAACTCTGGACAAGCTTTATTAATCAAGGACTTTGAACAGCTGTAGAGAAGACTGCAGATGGGTACAACTTATGTGGTGTGATTTGTTTCACATGTGAAACACCTGAAGCCAGTCAATTTACCAGGTGTATGTTAGATCGGGACCCCTTTCTCTCTGGGGTGATCTTCACACACACATATTCAAGGTGTAACCTATTGCTAAATGTGAACTTATCCTTTAAAAGAGAAGCATGTGTTTTTTTTGTTTTTTTTAAAGAAATGCCTAGGTGTGGATGCTGCATCTGTGCCCCGTCAGCTCTAAGACTGAGCCAAGCAATCTAACCCCATGATTGCTTGGTCCTCAGCAGAGAGCTGTCGACTATCAGTCACAGTCTGCCATGCTTTTGGCTGTACTTCTTCTCCTTTAAGACTTTACTGACACTTCAGAACATTCTCTTAACAGCAGTGTTGCTGAGTGAGCGGCCTGTGTTCAGTATGCAGAGAAGCTGCTTCAGCAGATCATGGCTATCGCTGTAGTGCAGTCTACTACAGTGGTTTTCAGTATCCCCAGCAATTCTTCAGATATAGCACACGGATTATTACATCCTGCCAAGCTGGGCCAATGTAAATTGGCAATAAAAATTCCTGAACTTTTTTGTTTTTCTTCATAGCCAAAATCTATTTTTCATGTTAAAATTGTAACCTTTTAACCCTTTCACTGCCAGATCCAGTTTAGCCGTTTTACAGACATTTAAAAATCCTAGGCCTGAAGATTAGCTAAAACACTTTTTCTGAAAGCAGAGACCCTGAATAGCATTTCCAGGTTACTTAACTGTTTATGTGCAGGTTTTTTAGCAAATGATGCACTTAAAGTGATACTAAAAGTGTTCGTTTATTTTTATGCAAAAAAAGTTATACTTACCTGCCCTGTGCAGTGGTTTTGCGCAGAGCAGCTCTGATCCTCTTTTTGGGTCTCACTTAAGCGCTCCTATCTTCATGCATTCTGTGCAGCAGCACCCTAATACTTGAGCCCATCTCGATCCAGTGATAAACAAGAGCTTCGGCTGTCGGGACTTCATTGGCTGAGACAGCATCAGACACCCTTGGCTCCCACTGATGTCAGTGAGCTAATGAGAGAGGGGGTGGGACTGGTACACGGCTTTGTGTCTGAATGGACACAGAGCAGCGGCTCTGTCCGGGTGCCCCTATAGCAAGCTGCTTGCTGTGGGGGCAGGAAGGAGTGGCTAGGAGCGTCAGTGAGGGACCAGAGGAAGATCTGGGCTGCTCTGTGCAAAACCATTGCACAGAGCAGGTATGTATGACATCTTTGTTAAAGCTTGACTTTTTTTTTTTCCGCTTGCCGACCAGCCGCCGCAGTTATACTGCGGCAGAATGGCATGGGCAGGCGAATCGCCGTCGTGTTACATCCGCTCCTAAGGCTGCTCACCCCCGGAGCCAATGCGAGTGCCCGGCTCTCTCGATGACCGCCGGGCTCCCGCGATCGCTCGTAACATGGCGAGAACCGGGATCTGTGTGTAAACACACAGATCCTGGTTCTCTGAGGGGGGAAGTGACAGATGGTCTGTTCATACAAAGTATGAACAGCGATCTGTCATCTCGCCTAGTCAGTCCCTTCCCTCCTTCAGTTAGAACACACATTAGGAAACACAATTAACCCCTTGATCACCCCCTAGTGTTAATCTCTTCACTGCTAGTGACATTTTTACAGTAATCCATGCATTTTTATAGCACTGATCGCTGTATTAATGTCAATGGTCCCAAAAAATGTCAGAATTGTCTGTCCGCTATAATGTTGCAGTCGGGATAAAAATTGTAGATCGCCGCCATTACTAGTAAAAAAAAAAAAAAAATAATAATTCTATAAATCTATCCCCTATTTTGTAGAAGCTATTACTATTGCACAAACCAATATGCTTATTACCAGGGCTTGACAAATTTGCTTGGAATCTAGGAGCCAGCTAAAAAAGTTAGGAGCCAGGTTTTTTTTTTTTTTTTTTAAACGACCGACAAAGCTTAATTTTCAATATAAAAATTAACCAATCTTAAATTTACACAGAGACGACTAGAACTAATGTGACTGCTTTTATTTCCTGCCATGCAGGGACACAAGACCACCATATTCTCGCTAAGGATCCAATCAGGTCCGCCTGAAAAACTGACAGGTGAACCTGATCAGATGGCCCGTGTGAAAGGGGCCAAGCAGGGAGGTGACAAATAATAAATTCATTTTAATTAACCACTTCCTTCCCGCAGGACGACTATATACGTCCTGTCTTTGAAGAGAAATACCGTAGTTATGGTAGCAGCTAGCTACCATAACCCCAGTATCTTCTTCAAGAGCCGGCGGTTCTCTTTCAGATAAAAGTGGTCTCTGCAGCAGATTAGCAGCGAGATCACTTTTATCGGCGGCAGGAGAGGGCCCCCCTATCGCCACGATCGTTAGAGCGAGAGCAATAATTCTAGTCCTAGACCTCCTCTGTAACTCAAAACATGTAACCTGTAGAATTTTTTAAACGACGCCTATGGAGATTTTAAAGGGTAAAAGTTTGTCGCCATTCCACGAGTGGATGAAATTTTGAAGCGTGACATGTTGGGAATCAATTTACTCGGCGTAACATTATCTTTCACAATATAAAAAAAATTGGACTAACTTTACTGTTTTCTTATTTTTTAATTAAAAAAAGTATTTTTTTCCCAAAAAAGTCCGCTGTGCAAATACGGTGTGACAGAAAGTATTGCAATGACCGCCATTTTATTCTCTAGGGTGTTAGAATAAAAAATATATATAATGTTTGGGGGTTCTAAGTAAAGGGAAGGAGATGAGCAGGCAGTGAAAACAGGTAGGGAAAGCTCCATTAGCATTGGTGGATGTCTTGTCATACCAACGGCCACCACCAGAGGGCGCCCGATTGCAGAAGGAACCAGGAACCATAGGACTGCAGTAGGCCGCAAAGCCGGGGCCTCAATTACCGGCGCGGCCCAGCGCGATCGCGGCGGGAGGGGGGGGGGGTGTCGAACGGACACAGGATACCCCAGCTGTGCTGCCCCAGGCGCCAGGTCGCTAATTCTAGTCGCAAATGCGACCTGGCGCCCGGGTTTTGTCGAGCCCTGCTTATTACGATTTTACCAAAAATATGTAGAAGAATACATATCGGCCTAAACTGAGAAATTTGCTTTTTTTTAAAAAAAAAGGGGATATTTATTACAGCAAAAAGTACAAAAATGTGTTTTTTCTTTTTTTCAAAATTGTCGCTATTATTTTGTTTTATAGCGCACAAGATAAAAACCGCAGAGGTGATCAAATACCACCAAAAGAAAGCTCTATTTGTGGGGGGAAAAAAACGTCAATTTTGTTTGGGTACAACATCGCACAACCGCGCAATTGTCAGTTAAATCGACACAGCGCGGAATCGCAAAAAGTGCTCTGGTCAGGAAGGGGGGTAAAATCTTTCGGGCTGAAGCGGTTAAAAATATCACTTTAAAACTATGCGTGCCTGTGAAAGGATAATGAGCTTTGGTAAAACATTTTTGGCTTCAGATGCTCTGTAAAGTAGAACTTAGACATAAAGCAAAACTTCTTCGTTTTGGACAGAGTTTAGTAATTAGAACTCCTCCTGTCAAGTTTTTTTGCGTGCGCCGTCATGTTATGGGGATTAAATATCTAGTTATGATCAACGGTGAAAAAAGCTTACATTTTTTGGATTTATCCCAGAACTGGAATAGAGGGGATATCTTCCAATGAGGACACTAGTTCTGTTGTCCCTGGTGACAACCAGGAATTCCCCCACTTGGAATTTCCTACTGCTTCCTGTTTTGGTTATAGGCAGGTTGTTAAAGTGGATGTAAACCCGAATTTTTTTTTTTTTATATCATACTGTAGAGTATAAGATTTCCTTTCATTTGAGCCCAGTCTTGCCACACAGTTAATCCCTCTCTGAGCAATCCTCTTTTATTTTTCAGTGAGAAAAATCTTGACAAACTGAGAAAAAAATTGTCAAATACTCCCCCTTGCTGTGAGTGACAGCCTAAGACATGCATTATTTTTTAATTCCCTCCCCCACTCCTTTCTTCAGCAGCTCTGCAAGGATTGGCTGTTCCACAATCAGCATGATTTGGCATGCTGAAGTCATGTGGTTACTTTCCTGTCTTTTCACTGGATGTTAGAGATCATAGCAGAAGTTCAGTGTAAGAAATACACAGGAGAAAATACATATTGACAGGGGAGTGTAGAGGTGGGCGGGGAGTCTACTGACATCACGACTCCACCCACCGAGCTCCAGACAACAGACCCACCCACAGAATATGCAGTTTTTTGGGTCTCATAACAGACAGAGGGGAGACATTTGACAGGTGAAGATACATGCAGAAGGCATGTATATCCTTATAGATAACCCCTATGGCAGTAGTTTTAGAAAGGATGACATTGGGTTTACATCCAATTTAAAGGAAATTGCCCCAATGGGACATAGATGGCAAAAAACTGCTGAGGGTGCTAACCCTCCTTTACTGTTATCAAAAAGGGGGAAAAAATGTTTTGCTTTTAGTGGTACTTTAACCACCTCAATACAGTGCACGTACACCCCCTTTCTGCCCAGGCCAATTTTTTAGCTTTCAGCACTCAGTTTGAATGACAATTACTCAGTCATGCAACACTGTACCCATATGAAATGTGCGTCCTTATTTTCACACAAATAGAGCTTTCTTTTGGTGGTATTTAATTACTAGTGGGGGTTTTATTTGTGCTATAAATAAAAAAAAAAAATGCCCTTTTCTTTGTCATAAAATTTTGCTAATCGGTAATTTTTCTTCATAAATCTTGGCCAAAATTTATACTGCTACATACAGTGGCTTGCGAAAGTATTCGGCCCCCTTGAATTTTTCAACCTTCAAACATAAAGATATAAAATTTTTATTTTTTGTGAAGAATCACCAACAAGTGGGACACAATTGTGACGTGGAACGAAATCTTTTGGATTTTTGAAACTTTTTAAACTAATAAAAAAATGAAAAGTGGGGCGTGCAAAATTATTCGGCCCCCTTGTGTTAATACTTTGTAGAGCCACTTTTTGCTGCGATTACAGCTGCAAGTCGCTTGGGGTATGTCTCTATCAGTTTTGCACATCGAGAGACTGAAATTCTTGCCCATTCTTCCTTGCAAAACAGCTCAAGCTCAGTGAGGTTGGATGGAGAGCGTTTGTGAACAGCAGTTTTCAGCTCTTTCCACAGATTCTCGATTGGATTCAGGTCTGGACTTTGACTTGGCCATTCTAACACCTGGATACGTTTTATTTGTGAACCATTCCTTTGTAGATTTTGCTGTATGTTTGGGATCATTGTCTTGTTGGAAGATAAATCTCCGTCCCAGTTTCAGGTCTTTTGCAGACTCCAACAGGTTTTCATCCAGAATGGTCCTGTATTTGGCTGCATCCATCTTCCCCTCAATTTTAACCATCTTCCCTGTGCCTGCTGAAGAAAAGCAGGCCCAAACCATGATGCTGCCACCGCCATGTTTGACAGTGGGGATGGTGTGTTGAGTGTGAGCTGTGTTGCTTTTACGCCAAACATATTTTGCATTGTGGCCAAAAAGTTCGATTTTGGTTTCATCGGACCAGAGCACCTTCTTCCACATGTTTGGTGTCTCCTAGGTGGCTTGTGGCAAACTTTAGACAAGACTTTTTATGGATATCTTTGAGAAATGGCTTTCTTCTTACCACTCTTCCATAAAGGCCAGATTTGTGCAGTGTACGACTGATTGTTGTCCTATGGACAGACTCTCCCACCTCAGCTATAGTTCTCTGCAGTTCATCCAGAGTGATCATGGGCCTCTTGGCTGCATCTCTGATCAGTCTTCTCCTTGTCTGAGCTGAAAGTTTAGAGGGACAGCCAGGTCTTGGTAGATTTGCAGTGGTCTGATACTCCTTCCATTTCAAAATGATCGCTTGCACAGTGCTCCTTGGGATGTTTAAAGCTTGGGAAATCTTTTTGTATGCAAATCCGGCTTTAAACGTCTCCAACAGTATTACGGACCTGCCTGGTGTGTTCCTTGGTCTTCATGATGCTCTCTGTGCTTTCAACAGAACCCTGAGACTATCACAGAGCAGGTGCATTTATACAGAGACTTGATTACACACAGGTGGATTCTATTTATCACCATCAGTCATTTAGGACAACATTGGATCATTCAGAGATCCTCGCTGAACTTCTGGAGTGAGTTTACTGCATTGAAAGTAAAGGGGCCGAATAATTTTGCACGCACCACTTTTCAGTTTTTTAATTGCTAAAAAAGTTTAAAATATCCAATAGATTTCGTTCCACTTCACAATTATGTCCCACTTGTTGGTGATTCTTCACAAAAAATTAAAATTTTATATCTTTATGTTTGAAGCCTGAAATGTGGCAAAAGGTTGAAAAGTTCAAGGGGGCCGAATACTTTCGCAAGCCACTGTATCTTTGGTAAAAATAACCCAAATTAGTGTGTTTGGTCTTTGTGAAAGTTGGTCTACAAACTATGGTGCCAATCGGTGAAAATCACAGCTGATCAGGCCTTAAGTACATCAGGTGTATCATTTCTTGAGACACTAATGCCGGCCATACACGGTTAGAATTTCGTAAGAATTTTCTTTCAAAAATCGTATGAAAGAATTTTCGTACGAATTTCGCACCATTAGTGGGCTGCAACAACAGCCGATTTTCGTGCGGCATTTAAATTTGAGGAATCAGACATGTTGGAAATTTTTAGAAAAACGAACGATTTTCTAATCAATGATGGGAGAATCATGCGAAAAATGTAATAAGGAAATTTACGGAGAGAAAAGATTCCTGGCCACAAATTTATTTCTGTAACATGCGGTGAAATTTAAGGCTTGGTCAGCCGAATTTCAAAAATCAATGGTGGCACCATCAAATCCCAAAAAAACAAACTTTTTGATTTTGAAAAGAAAAAATTTGTTCGACATTCGACCGTGTATGGCCTGCTTAACAAGTCAGGTAAGTACAAATACCCCCCAAATTACCCCTTTTTAGAAAGTAGACATTCCAAGGTATTAAGTAGCATGGTGAGTTTTTTTTAAGTTGTAATTTTTTCCCACAAATCTTTGCAAAATGAAGATGGGTTTTTTTTTTTTTTTACAAAATTGTCATATCAGGTTATTTCTCACGCACAGCATATGCATACAACAAATTACACCCCAAAATACATTTAAGTGATACCACATGTGAGGCTTTTACACTAACATTGAAGTAGCACCTTCAGGCGTTCTACGAGCATAAATGACACATCTCATTTCTCAGCCACCTATTACACTTTTGAAGGCCCTGGAGCTCCGGGACAATGGAATTGCCCACAAAATGACCCAATTTGGGAACGCAAACACCCCAACGTATAATCTGAGGCATAATGAGTCTTTTGAACAGTTAATTTTTTTCCAGAAGTTTTTTTTTTACAGTTGTCAATTTATAAGATATTTCTAACACATAGCATGTATATAACACAAATTACACCCCAAAATACATTCTTCTGCTCTTCCCGAGTATGGCGATACCACATACAGAGGCCCAACATTGTAGTACTTTCAGGTGTTTTAGGATCATAAATTACACATCTCATTTCATTCCTACCTATCACACTTTTGAAGGTCCTTGAGCACCAGGACAATGGAATTGCCCACAAAATGACCCCATTTTGGAAAGCAAACACCCCAACGTATATTCTATGAGGCATGGGCTGCAAATAGGTACTCGGTTACTCTGATGGGCTGGAGACAGGTACTCGGGTAACTTTATGAGCTGCAGACAAGGTACTCTGATGGCCTGGTGACGGGTACTTTGATGGGTGGTGACAGGTCCTCTTTATTGGGGGGGCAATCAGTGTACACTGTAAGTGGTAACGAGATGTTTCCGCAATCTCCTTCTCACACTATTGGTGTGTGAGGAGAACCCGCTAACATCTCATTACCGCGGTTTGTTGACATTTAGTGATTGGCTGTGAAAGGATTGCGTGGAAAGCGGACGCCAGCCAATGGCTGTTTACCAGCTTCGGTGACTAGCAGTGTTCCCGGGAACATGCTGCCACCGACGTGCGCGCATGCGCCGTGCAAAGTGGGGCGGTACTGCCTGTGATCGGTCGCGACTTTATCACGGCTGCTCACGTGGTAAACAGCCATGCCCAATGGCTGTTCACCTACCTCGGTGGCGAGCGGTGTCTCCGTGACACGCCGCCACCGAAGGAACAGGGATGTGCGTGCACATTCCCTGTTTAAATGGACGGATTTCATATGTTGCCCACCCAGAACATGGATGCTTCCACCAGCGGGGACATCACAGGCTTCATTTGCAGGTAAATGCCACATAATGGGCTAGTATGCAATGCATACTAGCTAGAGCTGCACGATTAATCGTTAAAAAAATTGTGCTCTCGATTCAACCCCCCCTCACGACCTCTATGCAGAATATCCCGAATCATTTATGTAACAAGTGTAGAGTTCTCTGCTCACTCAGCTTTAAAAAGAAATAAAACTGGGCAGCTTGCCAAGTTTTTCACAAGATTGTCATTGTTGGTATATAACTAGAAACATTGTAACTTTTCGTTCTTTGATCAAAGGAATGAACTTCAGTCTGGAAGTTTAACCACTTAAAGACACTTTTTCTGACACTTTCTTACAAAGTTAAAAATCGGTATCTTTTGCTAGAAAATTACTTGGAACCCCCAAACATCTATTCTGTCTTTTTTTTTTTTTTTTTTTTTCTTTTTTTTTTTAAACAATTTTTTTGAAAAAATACACTTCAATGAATTAAAAAAAAGTATCATTAGCCCAATTTTTTTGCATAATGTGAAGGATAATTTTCTGCCGCAAGAATCGTGAGATAATCGTGATTCTCATTTTAGCCAGAATCGTGCAGCTCTAATACTAGCCCATTATGCTTTTACTTTTCAAGGGTATTAAAAGGAAGTAAAACCCATCAGGGTTTACTTCCTCTTTAAAGTAACTTGGTTTAATTGTGAGGCAGTATACAGTATATAAATCTTGTTATAAAATTGACATGGCTTAGCTTTTTAACTCTTGGTTTGTAATATAAGGCTTTCATTATGATTCATGAAACTAAACAGTTGCACCTGTGCTGTTTTGCAAAGCTAGCTTGGTGTGCGCACAACCACCTTCTTTTACTGTACAGCTAAAGGTGGCAATCTTGTATTTACTGATGCACACTCGAGCACAGGCCACAATTATGCTGTGCCTCTGTTCAGATGCCCTCATTTACAAGTTAGTCAGGCTGAACTTAAAGTGGTTCTAAATGCAGAAGGATTTTTATCTTGATGCATTTTATGCATTAAGATGAGAAACATTCTGTGTAGCAGCCTCTAATACTTGAGCTCCATCTCAATCCAGCGATGTTGTACGAGAGACTTGGCTGTCCTGGACTCTCCCCCTGATTGGCTGAGACACACTGTATGCGCCATTGGCTCCCACTGCTGTCAGTCAGTGAGCCAATGATTAGAGGGGGTTGGGCTGAGCCACAGCTCCATGACTGCACGCTGGTTGCTGTGGGGGGCACTTGGCAGGAGGAAGGGACCTGAGAAGAGGATCTGGGCAAAAGCACTGCACAGAGCATATAAGCATAACATGTTAGTCCTTTTGTTGTTTTTATACAAAAAAAAATCACTTTAAAATCGAAAGCGTGACTTTTTTACTTTTTTTTTTTTTTTTATAGAATGTAAACCTTAAAATGTTTTTGCTTTAAAATAACAAACATGCCATGCACCGGAGCAGCCTTGATCCTCCTCTTTTCTGGTCCCTCGGTGACTCGACCATTACATGTAACTTGTTTGCTGTATCTTTAAGGGCCCCCTTCACACAGGCGGACCGATCGGGTCTGCCTGTCAGTTTTTCAGGTGGACCTAATAAGACCATCCAGTCTCTTTTTATGGAGTGACAGGTGTACACCTGTCGACATGCGATTCTGTTGACTAGAAACAAGCAGGTGGGCTGCAATGGAGCCTGCCCTGTGAGGGGCCTAATGCATCAGTAATTTTCTTACATTTGTAACCTGTTTTCTAATGAAAACATGGAGATTGTTGCAGTGCAGCATAAGTTGAGCCAGAGCCCAAAAATCTGTCAGACCTGTAATTGCAACTACAGTGTGTCCAGAAAGTATGCATAGCGCTTCACTTTTTCCACATGTTAGACTTATTCCAAAATGAATGAAATTCATTAGTTTCCTCAACTTACTACCAACAATACCCCATAATAATGTGAAAAGTTTGTGTGACATTGCAAATTTATTAGAAAATAAACAATGAGAAAAAAATCACATGTACATGCTTGGCACACCTATTTTGGGGCAGTTTTTCCCATTCTTTCCCGGACTTCATGCTCCATCAGGTTGGATGGGGAGAGTCGGTGCATAGCCATTTTCTGATCGCTCCAGGGATGTTCAATCAGGTTCAAGTCTGGGCTCTTTCTGGACCACTCAAGGACATTGAGTTGTCCTGTAGCCACTCCTTTGTTATCTTGGCTGTGTGCTTGGGGTCATTGTCCTGTTGGAAGATGAACCTTCACCCCAGTCTGAGGTCCAGAATGCTGTGGAGCAGGTTTTCATCAAGGATGTCTTCGTACATTGCTGCATTTATCTTTCCATCTATCATGACTAGTCTCCAGTTCATGCTGTTTCGATGCTGCCACCTCCATGCTTCACTGTATGGATGGTATTGGCCAGGGGATGAGCGGAGCCTTGTTCCCTCCAGACATGACATTTGCCATTCAGGCCAAAGAGTTCAATCTTTGTTTCATCAGACCAGAGAATTTTGTTTCTCGTGGTCTGAGTCCTTCAGGTGCCTTTTGGCAAACACCAGGCAGGTTGTCATGTGCTTTTTACTGAGAAGTGTCTTCCGTCTGGCCACTCTACCGTATGGGCTTGATTTGTGGAGTGCTGCAGAGAGTGGATTTGCCTTCAGTAAATCAACCCCATTGTATTGATAAAAACAAGTGCATCCATAGAGGAGTCCAGAAATCCAAGCTGGATGTGAAACAAACTGAGTCTCTGGCTAGTCTACGAGCAGCCGCCGACAAACTGCACGAGAGCCACCTGCTCTCAACGAGGATCCTGGAAAGCAGAGGCTCTACACAAGGGCACGTGATCCTCAGAAGCCAGCTGATGACGCTTGATGGTTGCTATGACAACGCAAGGGCATGGCCTCCTTCAGGTCTACCATGTGGTCTCATAGGAGCACATCTTTTATTTTAAAAAAGTCTCGCACTAGGGCCAGTGCACTCTGTTTTTTCAGCTGTCAGTATTCCTGCTGGTTAGTGGAGCAGCACGGCTAAACCTATGTTACACCCTACTGATTTAACCCCTACTATTAGGATTTGATTTTCTGGACTTCAGTGCTTTTGGTGTTTTTTTTTTTTTTTTTTTTTGTGAATGCAGGCTTGCAGTATCGCTGACTCTTGTAACTCCTGTATAACTATAAGTAACCTTGTGCTGCCGACCAGCGAAGAGTTCTGTAGCAGTGGGCTGCATGTTGGGAACCAGGGATGTGGAGCCATGCTATTTATCTTAAAGCCGAAGTCCAGGTTTCGTGTCACTTAAATAGATGGGCCAAATTGGTCCAAACTCTAATGCTGGCCATACACTATACGAAAACGGCCAAACCCATTTTTGAAAAGAACATTCGGCCATGAGCGCAAACCATAGTGCCATCATGTAATGACCGATAAATCGTTTAGTGGACATCAATCAATGCATTTTTTGTTTGTTTTTTTACATGTACCTAGTGCAGATAGTTCGGATGGAAAACACATTAACCTTTCAACTTATCGTTCGGCAGACCAATTTCCAAACTCGTCCTTTGTTTTTTCGGTTCAAAAACATCCCAACGATTATAGATTTTGTGCCCTTTAACTGGCTGGAAAACAAATGAACTGTCTAAATGACCGAATTTTGGACTATTTTTTGTATATAAATGAAAAATGGTAAAAGAAACTGCGCTAAAAACCAAGTGTTGAAATAAAATACAGTGAATCAGCAGCAACCTTCACAGAAACATCAAATGTGGAAAAGCATAAAGAAAAAAGAGGTTGCGCTAGTGCTAATGAAACATAATAAATAATTGACAGTGACAAAATTCATATATGTCAAAAAATCAATGTGTAGAACTCTAATATTGAGAAAAGTCCATAAATTGAAATCCCAATCAAGTGTTATACGGAGTCCAAAAAATCAATAAACATCAATGAAATGTCATTAAATGTCCAGAACCCCGATAGAAAAAATAAGAATAAAAATAAAAATAAAACTAATTGTGAGAAGTAAAAATCCAAGTGATGAATAGTGAAGATCAGTAACAGCGAGGAAGAGTCCACCACCAGGTACTGAAGGGGTTACTTCTTACCAGAATGCCATGACCCCCCACTACAGAGGATCACAGCAAGCAGGGATCTTTTAAAGCCAGAATGGAGATTAGCAGCAGTGTCCACCAGGGGTCATCACCTCAGCAGCCGCTCCAACAACCCAGGGCATTGATACCATGAAAATAAAAAGGGGCTCACATAGTGTAAAACCACTTAACGCTTTATTAAAATATATAAAAAACAGATGTACACTTACAAAGTGTCAGATAATTGAACAGCCTTAAGTCCGGCTCCGTGGCCACCGGAGCTCGGACAAACCCGTCCACTGGAGATAGATTCGCTTGGGGGTGACGTCAGCGCGTCGTCTGGCTCCGCGGAGCCAGACGACGCGCTGACGTCACCCCCAAGCGAATCTATCTCCAGTGGACGGGTTTGTCCGAGCTCCGGTGGCCACGGAGCCGGACTTAAGGCTGTTCAATTATCTGACACTTTGTAAGTGTACATCTGTTTTTTATATATTTTAATAAAGCGTTAAGTGGTTTTACACTATGTGAGCCCCTTTTTATTTTCATGGTATCAATGCCCTGGGTTGTTGGAGCGGCTGCTGAGGTGATGACCCCTGGTGGACACTGCTGCTAATCTCCATTCTGGCTTTAAAAGATCCCTGCTTGCTGTGATCCTCTGTAGTGGGGGGTCATGGCATTCTGGTAAGAAGTAACCCCTTCAGTACCTGGTGGTGGACTCTTCCTCGCTGTTACTGATCTTCACTATTCATCACTTGGATTTTTACTTCTCACAATTAGTTTTATTTTTATTTTTATTCTTATTTTTTCTATCGGGGTTCTGGACATTTAATGACATTTCATTGATGTTTATTGATTTTTTGGACTCCGTATAACACTTGATTGGGATTTCAATTTATGGACTTTTCTCAATATTAGAGTTCTACACATTGATTTTTTGACATATATGAATTTTGTCACTGTCAATTATTTATTATGTTTCATTAGCACTAGCGCAACCTCTTTTTTCTTTATTTTTTGTATAGTGTATGGCCAGCATTAGTTAAGTGGTTTTGAGTGCAGTATCATAATGTAGTCACATCTATGTGCAGTATGCAATGCTCCACAACAGTATGGGTGACTTATCTGCTGTCAGAAGAAAATCGAGTTGGCTGGGAAGTACACAGCTTGAATTAATTTTGTTCCGGCAGTAGTCGGGAAGTTGCCAGTACTTCTGCCATGACCTAGCTCTGCAAACTGTACGTAGTAGGGGTTCATCGATTATAGGAGCGGCTGATTATTGGGCCTCGATATTCATTTTTAAAATCTGTATCAGTCAAACTTAATGATATTACTGATATTGATCACTCCTCCCCCTGTCCCTGCGCGGCGCTCGCTGCAGTCTCTGCCAATCTTTCGGCGGGCAGCAGACAGATGACATACTCACTGCCCGCCTCGCATCACTGCTGTTCCGTCCCTACAGCAGGTCTGCGAAGGCTGCTCTTGACAGAGCTGCAGCTGCGGGCGATCAGAGAGATGGTTACATCATCTCTGCCCACCCACATATGGAAGTTTACCTGCTCGGACGCCGCTGGGGAGAGGCTGCCAGAAGTGGTGCAAGTAGTGACAAGCTGCATATGGGTCGCAGGTGACTCGCATCTTGGTGGCAAGTGACACGCTGCATCTGGGTGGCAGGTCCCCTATAGAAATGATAGGGTACTGAAGTTTGTTGCCATTTAAGCGCACACAAATTTAAGATTTGAACCATTTATTTTTTATCGCTTTAATCTTTAGTTTTTTAATTTTTTACTAGTTGCGTTTGCCCTAAAATTAACATTAGGGTTTTTACTGCAATTTTGCAGTTCCTAGTCCTTTGCAGTAATATCAACTGATATAAAAAAATTGAAACTGACACTATTTTATTCTCTAGGGGTTTTTTGCTTTCAGAAAATGTTTGGGGGTTTTCTGAAATGATTTTATTAAACGTGTGCAAAAAGCGATTCTTGCAGCAAAAGGGTTAAGACATCCAAAATTCTGTAAAAATTAAAAATTTCCTACTTGCACTGGTCCTAGGATCTGAGAGGGGCTAAAGTGTCACAGAACACTATAGACAGGTGGCTCAGCTACACCAATTTGACGCATATGGCACATATAGTACTTTTAAAAGTAAAACATCCTAGTTGTAGTACAGGCCATTTTTTGCAGAACATTGGCATGGCTAGAGAAAAAATGGTTTGCTTGAACTGCTCCGTAGAGCAGTAGTCCAATTTTTATACCGTTCTTGACCAGATTGACTTTGACACAGGCTACACATGTCTAAGCCTTTCAGAAGTGGAACTTGTAAACAGTAGCCCCACCTTACTAGGTTATATATCGCATCCTCATATACTTGTAGACAAGGTTATCCAAGAGTCTCCTTATTTATACTGTAATCGCCCTAAAGTACATGCAGACCTCATGTCTGCAAATTAAAGCAGAGTTCCGCTGATTTTTTTTTTTTTTTTGCAGCTACAAATACTGCAGCTGCTGACTTTTTAAAATATGGACACTTACCTGTCCAGGGTGCCCGCGATATCTGCACCCGAAGCTGATCTGTCCCTCGACTCTCTGGTGCTGCCGCCTTCTTCGGTAAGGGAATCGAAGCCTTGCGGCTTCACTTCCTGGTTCCCTGCTGCGCGTTCCCACTGGTCCCCTGCTGTCTCCTGGGACCCGTGTCTCCCGGAAGACAGCAGGGGGGGGTGGCGTAGATACCTGTGGGTGGTGCAGGTATCTATGCCTGGAAATTGGAGCAAAATACCTGTATTAGACAGGTATTCGCCGACCCCCCCCCCAGAGGGCGGAGGATTCCAAAAAGCGGAAGTTCCATTTTTGTGTTGTGTGAACTCTGCTTTAACCCCTCTTCATGCCTGGAGTGCTGTCACGCGGGATTCTACATAGTGGTTCGGGCTCAGGTGGCAAGTTTTCGTTGTTTTCTCACTGCCAGGTAGGCGACCCAAACAAAAACAATATACCTTATTTTTTGGTAATATTTATAAAAGCCATAAGCTTACCTTAACCCACCCAGGGCTTGACCAATTTGCTGTGGATCTAGGAGCCAGTTAAAAAAAGTAGGTCGGCTTTTTTTTTTTTTTTTTTTTTTCCCCTTTAACAAATTTTACGGGTGGAACATGTATCATGTTCCCAACGGTAAACGTATCCTTTACCCTTTCATAGCCAGAGCCATTTTTTGCACACGTGTAAAAACATTTTAGGCCTGAAGATTACCTAAAACCCCCAAACATTGTTTTCTGTAAGCAGACACCCTAGAGAATAAAATAGTGGTAGTTCTAATTTTTGTCACCCGATATAATGCAAATGTCTAGGAAACGTGAAATTTTAGTAAACACAATAAAAAAGTAAATTTTTGGGGGCACAAAAACCGTAATAAATTACCAAATTTATTTTGGTAAAAGCCGAGGTTGCACCGAGTAAATGAATATACAACTAGTCTGTACACTATTTTTCCATAGGCAACACTTTGAAAGCCCCCTATAGGGCATCAGTTTAGCGTTACAAAGGAGTTCTGGTGCTAGAATTGCGCTCATTCTGGTTTGCCCGTCGATATTTAACATGTTCAGGCGTAAACACCCCAACACGAGCATTTGTTTGTGCATACTGTATATGTGGGATGGGGCCTCGTTTTTTTTTTTTTAATCCTGGGGCCAAGTCCCCTATATCTTTTTTTCGGTGACAGGTTCTCGTGAATGAGAAATGCATGTCTCCCTTGTGTTTCACTGAATGCAATGCACAACACACTGCATTATTCTCTCATGGCCTTGATGGCCAGGGAAACTTTCAACGGGGACACGGAAGTGACGTCACATGGCACTTCTGGGTCAACAAGGGGAGAAAGCAGATGTTTCCATCATCCCCCTCCCCCTGGCGGCACCCGCTACGCTGGACCCGCAGATTTGCCTGGGATGCATAGCTGGGTGTGGGGAGCATTTAGGCAGCAGCCCAGGCACCAGGACGAAACTTGTTTGTCGAGCCCTGCCTTAACCCCTTGTATATAGCACGTTTATAAACATACGTTGGTAGATAAAGTGATTAAACATCTTTAGCCTTATGTCTTACTACTTACTATGCAGAAGCTGATTTCTGTAATTGTCTTTACTTTAAATAGTTGTAAATGGCCCCTTATAATGGGATAAGTATAGTTTTAAATTTTTGGTAAACGGCCACTTCAAAGTTGTCCATAGACATGTCAAGCAGTCCCAAACAAGGGTGGTTCTCTAACAGTGGAAGAAAGAGGCATTGCGTTACTAATTTACTATCTCACTTTCCCAACTTCTTCTAAGCCCTTTCAGAATGTAGAAAGCTTTTCAAAGCTAATTGCGCTCTTCAACACTTCGGGAATGTTATGCCTTACTGAAAATAATAAATTTCCCTAAAATGTGTACTTGTGCTGACTTTTTATTTTTTTTTATTTTCAGGTGGCATCAAAAGGTGCTGGTTTGAATCCAAATGCAAAGGTATGGCAGGAAATTCCACAAGGAAGCACTGAAGTTTCACAAACTGTCAATGGCACTGAAGATTCTTGGGATGAGGCAGGAGCCGCAACAGAATCCTATACAGAAGGTCTGTTTTTAGAGTTCGGTCTTGCTCAGTCGGTGGTTGAGTTGCGTTTTGGCATGTCTTTTTCACTTTGCTCTAGTAATTTCACTATTGTCTTCGTCACAAGCTGTCCATTTAACACCAGACGCTCCATTTTTTAATTTTTTTTTAAAGAATGAGTAATATTTCAATTAAAATCAATAGTATAAATATATTCACTTTCAACACGCTTGAAAGTGAATATATAATGCATGTAGTTCATGATCATAGCACACATGTTTTGTAGAAAGCTACAGCTGCAGGACATTTGATTTAAAAATGCACATTCTGGCAGGTGTAAACTCTTCTGTTTTGAATTTGATATTTGGTATGCCTCTGGTTTTGTGTAACCTAACAAAATGTACACTTTTTTTTTTTTACAAAGGTAACAGGATAAAACATGGTAAGGTTTGACAGGTTTCAAAGTAACCGGCTGAAATTCATTAAAGCGGAGTTCCACCCAAAAGTGGAACTTGTGCTTATCCGATTTCCCTCCTTGGTTCTACATTTGGCACATTTTAGGGTGGAGTGGGTACCTGTTTTTGACAGGTCCCCTGTCCCTTATGTCGAACCACGGCGATGTACGTCATACGTTCGGCTCCCTCCTCCTTACCCTGCTGCCAGGCCAGTAAGAGGGCAGTACGCTTTGCGCATGCGTAGTAGGGACCCAGCTTGCTGGCAGCACACGACAGCCGATAAAAACATCTCCTGGTGTGCCAACATCGCTGCATTCCAGGACAGGTTAGTGTCCTAATATTAAAAGGCAGCAGCTACAGTATGTGTAGCTGCTGACTTTTAATTTTTGGAGGGGGTGGTCGCAACATCGCTTTAAGTGGTTAGCCCTGTTGGCTACTTTCAGCCTGACATTCCATTGAAAAATCAGCAGCTAGATAGAAAATAGTTAAGTATTTAGGTATTTTAATAGCCGGTGGGTGGAAAGAAGTATTCTTATTGGCTGCAAAATGTTCTTCCAGCTCTTTGTTAGTACACCTTTTCTAGCTTTGTGTTGCCCTGTCTCAACCTTTTTAGAGATGTTGCCACCATCAATTTCAAAACGATCTTATTTTTTCTTAATTATACATTTTCTCAGTTTAAATCAAGATGTTTTCTCTTTGTGAATAAAATCTGTTTGAGATTTGCAAATCATTGCATTCCTTAGGTTTTACACAGCATCCTAACTTTTTTGGAATTGGGGTTGTATGTTTTTGGCTTTGTGCCCTTGCTTGAGACTAGCCTTGTCACAAAAAATGCCGGAGGATGAGGTGTCAGATACTCTAACACAGGTGCACTCACAGCAGAGCTCCACCTGTGCGGCTCACATGCCCTGTGCAGAGGCTTTTGAGTCAGAACAATCAGCCATGCTTTTCTAAAATAAAGAAAACCTTTCCAAGTCTTTGAACATCTTGGTTCTAGAATGATTTCAGGAACACAAGGAGTTTGAGGTGTTAACTTGACCTCCAAATTCTCCAGATCTCATTCCTTTCGAGCATCTATGAGATGGGTTGGGGAAAAAAGCCCCATCCATGGAGGCCCCACCTCATAACTTACAGGACTTCTAATACTGAGCACTTATACCCCTGCCCAGGCTTTTCACCTTTTTAGCATGTTGAATAACAATTGTGCGATCATGCAACACTGTACCCAAACTAAATTTTTTATCATTCTGCTCTCACAAATAGAGGCTTTTTTTGGTGGTATTTAAAGTGGTGTTCCACCCAAAAATAAATACATGAATGTGCCTAAAAAAAATTTGGATTTTTTTTTTTTAACTCTCCTCCTCCTAAATGCCTGTTGCTAGGGGGTCCCTCGTAGTCTGCCTCTTTCAGTGCCTGGGCTGGTGACATCACTTCCCCTCGGCACAGGAAGGGCTCTGCTCCCTCGCTCTTGTCAATCATCTGGGACCCATTACAGGTCCCAGATGACTGAGCGGCCAATCACGGCGCAGCTCGCGCATACGCAGTGGGTGCCCAAGTGTGAAGCCACAGCCCGGCGCCCACAGTTGCAATGCTGACACTGCCGAACAGAGGGGGAGACGAGCGGGGCTTCGATCCCCCGCATTGCTGGACCCTGGAACAGGTAAGTGTCAAAAGTCAGCAGCTGCAGTATTTGTAGCTGCTGACTTTTAAATTTTTTTTTTTTTTTTTTCTTTAAATGGGAACTCCTCTTTAATCACCACTGGGTTTTTACTTTTTTGCAAAACGATAAAAATGTAAATTTTGGAAACACATTGTGTTGTGTTCTTACAGCACTGTATAAAATTACTATAAGCAAGCATTTTATCTTTTTTGTTTTGATTGGTCAAAGCTAATCACATGGTACAGATGGGCTGTGATTGGCTGTCTGTACCCTGTGATCAAATTGACCAATCACAGCTAGCAACACGCTTGTACACATTGGATGGCTTGAAAGGGAGCCATCCATTGTGTACAACTGTCATGTGACCTGCTGTGAATCGTCATGGCGGTCACATGGTACCGGCAGCACGTCGGTACTCTGGTCGGTCATCAGCTGTGTCCTGTGGACATGGCCAGTGACAGATCGCTCTGTGGCCTTGCGATCGTTGCATCCTGACAGGTACGTCCAGTCAGGATGGGCAAGTGCCCGGCCATCAATCTGCTATTGGGCGGGTACGGGTTAAGACTGCTACTCACTGCTTGTAAAGCATGCCACGGCATACTTTCAGTTTTTGTGGCATCTGTCTCAACAGGTCAGGGCTATTTTGGAATCAAAAGTGGGCTTTGCTCAATATTGGGTGGGTGGTCATAAAGTTAATGGCTGATCGTTTTATATGTAACATGAAATTGAAGTTTTTCCAAATGCCACATCACTGATTTTAAACAATTGTTAAGCCATTGAAGATGGAGCTGTTAACTTGCATACTTTTTCTGGGTAGATTATTTGCCAAGTAGTGGAGCAAATGAAGGAGAAAAACAAAATGCCTGCCCTTGAAAGAAACCTTTGAAAGAGCATTTACTGTCATTCTGTGGCAGGTTCACTTTAAATGCCTCTTAAGGCCATCAAAAGGATTTATTGTAATGCAGGAGAATTGGGCTATCTTTTCTTAAATGTCAGTTCTTTTCCTAATGCTTCAGTCAATCCCATTTCCCATGTCAGTGACCTTCTACATCCTTTATCCACTTAGATAACATACTAATACATTGTCACTGGAAAGCTTCAGAATTTTCTTTGCTTTCAGGCAGACCTCTAGGCCAGTAGACATTGTAAAACTGTGGGAGGTTTAGGTGTAGACATAACTTTTCTCCATTTGAGATGTTTAAGCTAAAGGGCCTTTGCTTTGGCTGTAATGTGCCACTTGGCAATACAGCAAAATGACAGTCTGCAGGAAAGCGGTAAGATATTGTCTATGCAGCCCAGCGGACTGTGGCATTTGTAGCTGTTGGCCCTGCAATTTAAAATTTAGCATACTAAAATGTAACCATCTTAATTCTGTACAGGACAGGCAATTCATACGCTGTGGGTTGCAGGCTTATACCTTCATGTGATTGCTTACTTACTGGCAAACTGTGCCCCTACCCCACCTTTCCTTCTGGGTCGCTCTCCTATATCCTACCTAAAACTGAATCCTCAGTTCCTTCTAGAGTCTAAAGATCGACTTCTTCCCAAGCTTATAATTTTTCTTTGGATTCTTCAATCAACCCTCAGTCTTGTGCTGTCTACACAGAAGCCATGAGTCTGGATCGTGGCAAATCTTGGTATCCCTACCTGGACCCCATGCTGTGGGGTCAGCCTATAATTTTACTTCTGGCATTGGCTCTTCTAGGGCACTCACCTTGGCACTTGGTGTAACGCATTTAAGTTAGCCAGAGGATCAAAAAGTACTAAATTCAACCACAGGCTGGAACTGTGGGAATTTTTTAGGTAGGGCAGTGCAGCGTACTAGAAATCAGATTAGGTATAAGGCAGCAAAAATGGACTTTATAGGCACCAATTATAAAAATATATAAATTTTTTTTAAACACATAATACAAAAACATATTTAAAACATTGCAAATAAAGTGCAAAAAGCTAAGTGGGTCTCTCTAGAATGGGTCATAAATCTGAGGCATACCCTTAGATAGGGATATGTCCCTAAATAGTACACTAAAAATTGTTCTTCATGTTCCGCAATTGAATGCTTTTTCAGGAGCTGGTTAATTAGCCTAAAGGGGAGAGAAACACAAAAGCAATGAATAGAAACAAAAAGGTTCGTGGTAGACAGTCTCAAAAATTTGCGGAGAGAACCGTAAGGCAATTAAAAAGTGGGCTTCGGAAAAGACATGCATAAAGTGATGCAGATTGCATGTGGCACGTCCCCGACTCTCTACTAAGAACCATATTTTATTCATTGCTGTTTTTTTGTTAATCTCCCATTTAGACTAACCAGCTCCTGAAGAAGCATTCATTTGCGAAACATGTGGAGCGATTTTTTTAAATTTTTTTTTATTTTTAGTGTATTACTATTTAGGGACATATATGAGATTTATGACCCGTTCTAGAGACCCACTTAGCTTTTTGCACTTTATTTGCAATGTTTTAAATATGTTGCATTATGTGTTTAAAAAAAATGTATACATTTTTATAATTGGTGCCTATAAAGTCAATTATTGGCTGCCTTATAACAAAGTTAGCCATAGGGTCCTTTTAACAGTCTAGGGCTGTGGTCCAATCAAAGATTTTCAGGGCTGTTCCCACTGGCAGACCAAGTCTGGACTTGCAGTGCAGCTTTGTAGACAGGTAAGTTGGGGTCACCCTGTATCTGACTGTTACTGTTTAAAATGGGGCTATGTTTGGAATGTATTCACTTTACAAAGTAATCTTTCTCAAAGCTGAAATATTTGCTCTTTTGAAGCCCACCACCGCATCCCTATGTTCTTCTGTCTCACTACTGAATCACCTTATCTGTCCTAATACTGAACCCATCTGCTCATCTGCCCCACCACTGTAACCTGCTTTCTCATCTGCCCCACCAATGTACCTCTACATCTGTCTCACCTCTGTTCCCCCTGCTCTCCTGCCCCACAACTGTAACTCCCTGCTCATCTGTCCCATCAATACACCTCCTTTCACATCTGCCCCACTGTTCTACCACCCTCTTCTGTCTCGCCCCCTTCTCATCTGTTCCACCACTGTAACCCCCTTCTCATCTGACCCAACACTGAACCCCCCCCCCTGCTTATCTGCCCCATCACTATCCCCCTGCTTTTCTGTCCCACTGCTGAAACCCCTTATCTTTTCCACCATTGTACCTCCCTGCACATCTGCCCCACCGCTGTACCCCCTGCTCTTCTGTCCCACCTCTTAACCCCTCCTGCTCTTTTTCCCCACCGCTGTATCCTCCTGCCCATCTGCTCCACCGCTGTACCCTCTTATCTGCATGATATGTAGAGTGGTGAAAAGGAGAGATCAAACACATCTACCTGTCCTGGCACACTCATCCTGCTGATCCACCTTTCGCATCCAGCCCACGTTTTTGTATGTGATGTCACATGCCAGCATCTGGAATAGATACGCAATGATGAGTTCAAAGGGCACTTTCTGAAAGCAGTGGGCCTTTGTGCAGGTTCATAAGTTGGGCCCCTGCAGCTCAGGAAAAGTGTGCCGCACCAGAATTTGGGTGTGATTTTCATTGCTTCTGAATACTGGTTGTGGCTTAAAGGGACACAGAGTGCAGGTGTTCAGTAGTAAGTGACGCAAATTTCAACAAAGTTCCCAGAAGCTCAACAGTAATTTCACAAACTGTCACCTGATTGGGGTTCTCTCTCTGTGAAATCCCTTCTTTCTGAGATTGGTAGTGGCAACAATGAGAGTCATCTTCCTCCAGATGGTGGGCAGAGCTAGCAGGACTGATTGGCTTTAGTAGTGGCCAGTGACTCCTCCTGGAAACGGGGCCCCCCCGACTCCGCGTGCCACTTGAGGCACCAGTGTCGGGGGTTGCCTACCCCTGCTCTAGCCTCAGATGCCTTGATAATCCCTTGGTCTCAGTTCAAGCTAATTTACACCTTTCCTTAAGTGAAAATCCTTCCTCTGCTCAAGAAAATAGAGCAAGGGAGGAAATGATTCTAAATGCATCTCTCTGGCTGTATGTACCACCTGCGGCTCCCTGGGCACAGATGAAAGCCAGAATTTAATGCTAAGCCTCTACATGTCGGTGTACATGAAACCTAACTGTTGCAGTTTGAAAGTTATAGGAAAGGAGAATTGGAGTATAAGAAATAAAACAAAATTTCTCTCTTTTGTAGGAAATTTAGAAATTCGGAACGAAGCTTGTAAGCCATTTGAAGTAATGTATTCTGCCTCTTGTGAAGTGAACAGAAATGGTCTTCATTTAGAGGAAACAGCTGCAAATGGAATGGACTTATTAGTACAGGACGAACTTGGATACCAAATGTTTGATGTATCGGGTGAGTTGGTGGCTTTTTTTCTAAGGCTAATGTCAGACCTGAGATTTTTAACTTTTTTCCCCAGAAAGCTGCATCTACAGTATCTCCCAAAAGTGAGTACACCCTCATATTTTTGTAAATATTTTATTATCTTTTTATGTGACAACACTAAAATGACACTTTGCTACAATGTAAAGCAGTGAGTGTACAGCTTGTATAAAAGTGTACAATTTGCTGTCCCCTCTAAATAACTCAGCAGTGATTTTATTGTCTAAACCGCTGGCGACAAGTCAGTACACCCCTAAGTGAAATGTCCAAATTAAGCCCAAAGTGTCAATATTTTGTGTTGCTGCCATTTTCCAGCACTGCCTTAACACTCTTGGGCATGGAGTTCACCAAAGCGTCAATTTGCCACTGGAGTCGTCCTCGACTCCATGACGATATCACGGAGTTGGTGGATGTTGGAGACCTTGCGCTTCATCCACCTTGAGGATGCTCAAAAGTGTTTACGTCTGGAGACGTGCTTGGCCAGTCCATCACCTTTACCCTCAGCTACTTTAGCAAGGCAGTGATTGTCTTGGAGGTGTTTGGGGTCATTCTCAAACACCTATATCATGTTTAGGACCTTGGTAAACATGTGAACTGGCGATCAAGTAGCTACCTTGCTAACCTGTACAGAAGCATGGGGATGAAAAGCCCAGGAAGAAGTTGGACTACCATCTCGTTGAGGCAGTTAAGGAAACCCCTGAAGATGGGAGGGGATTCCCACCACCCGACTTTGAATTCCCAAGTCCCATATGAAAGTTAAAATTGAACAGATCATCCAAAGTCTTCCCGTATGATAACTTTTTTGACTATATCCGCTTCGACTATATCATCTACAAACTGAGCGCACCCAGTCAAGCCAATTCCCTGCCTTCGCGATTTGCTGTGCATTATCCCTTTGAGGAAGTGTTTGTCAAAAATTGGGCTACCCCTCCTGTGTTACCCTTAATTCATGCCTGAACATGGCTACCATTATTCCTTCTGAGGGGGCTCCCTCTTTTCGGGACACGTCAGATAAGAAGCTGGAGAGTATAGCATGCCTTGATTTGTCCAGGCCTGGCTTCGGCTATGGTTTCCCAAACCTTGCCTGAATGGGCCAAGCTCTTGTGCCAGGTTTTGCTGCAGTACAGTTTTCTCCACCAACTGTGTCTCCAGTACTTGTGCAATGCAGCCATGCTCTCCATTCAAGTGGTCTCCCAGATGACCACCACCTCAGTGGTTTTACAGAGCCTCCTCTGGCTTAAGTGCTGGTTGGCTGACTAGACTTCTAAGAAGCTGCTTATAAAATGTCCTTCGCAGGTGACCACCTCTTCCCTGGATGATATCAAGAATATCATGGGAGTACTTTCCTTCCTCAAGCTCAGAAGCCTTAGGACTCTTGCCGCAAGGCAGGCCCGTCTTTTTTTGGCTTGCTAGTGCTTTTTTCATGACCAAGGTTTCTCCTCTAAGGACAAGGCCACCAAGTCTTCTGCCTCTCTAGCAACCAAATGTTCTTGGCAGTCCAAGTCTGCGGAGAAGTCACCCTCTGCATGAAGGTGCACCCCCATATCTCAATTTGAAGTGTGGGATTGTCTTTGGTTTGCAGATCGCTGGCTGCCTCAGACTGGTTTTAGCTTTTTCTGAACTGTCAGTTGGAAACTCCTTTTCAGCCTGGCTTCAGCTTCACAGGTCTTGACCAAGGTCCTGGCCTTACTGCACCTACTTAGAATTTTGATAGTGGGATACCTGGATTACCTACTCTCTTGCAAGCACAGTCAGCCTCAGACTTGGAGCACGATCTGTTCATCATGATCAACACACTGCAAGATCTTGGATGGGTCCTCCAACCTGTGCAAGTTGGTCCTGCTTCCCTCCCCATGTCTGGAATATCTGGGACTCTTGCTTGACACAATTTTTCCCTTTTTTTTTTTTTTTTTTTCAGCCCGCACAATACAGTATTATTACGTCGTAAAGTTGAAGAAAATACCCCAGCCCATCAACCCTCACCAGCACTAGCTGTTTGCTTTTGATAGCAAGCAAATTCTTTCCTCCCTTTGGGACTGGTTTTAGCTCTGTGGCACAATGTATCCTTTCAAAAACCTACAGTAGATAACCTTGCTACTTGAGCTTATACTACTCTACTTCTTGGGAGTCTGATTCTCTGTATCCCAAGGAACCTATACCTTTAACTCTGATCCCGGGACACCTATTCGGTCTGACTCATCTCCTCTGCTATAGCTTTGCAATACAGCCAAGGAATGTCTGATTCTCTTGCCCTTTAAGGGAAGGAATTGTCTGAATCTAATTCAGAGACCTCAGTGTATACGCTTAGTCTACATTTGACCAAATTCCATTGAACTTTGGTTTACAAGGATAAACCGGCTGTATTAGGCCTAGTTTTTTTTTTTTTTTTTTTTAAAGTGCTGTCTGCCACTATGGACTTGTAGTTTCAGTGGGCTGGGATGAGCACTCTTAGAACCTTGACATGTCCTCTGGCTTATAAACAGCCCATACAGAGATATGAGCTGAAAGGTGGCGTACATGTCTGCAGGAGCTCGCATCTGATGCTGATCAAGGATGCAATGCTTTTAAGGATTCTGCTGGTAAACCTAAATGCATTTTTTTTTTTTCCTGCAAAACGATGTGCAATTTTTTCACAAAGGTAAATCTATGCTTTAAAATCAATGAATGGAGCATGGGTAGATGAATGAAATGTCTTCTATTTATAGAATGCTTTTTATTGCTGAAAGCTGTGGTACATACAACTTCTATTAATGGGGGGGGGGGGGGTGTATTGGATGGACCTGTTCGGCAGTTTGAAAAGTGCCTGCAAAAGGTCCAGCGGCTCATGTTAACCACCGGAAGATTGGCACTGCAGGAGTTTTGAGAGGTAGAGCATGGAAGATGACTAAGAGCAGCCGCTAGCAGACTTTTTTTCCTTATATTATGTTTTTGCTTCCCTGCTCTAAGTTAACACTTGTGGCGTTAAAAGGAGAGGACATGGGCAGGAGCCTGCCAATGTTAATTTTATATGAAAATACAAATTCTTACCATTTTAAAATGTAAATTTAGTTTCCTTTCCTTTTACGTTTCCTATAAAGGTGATGGCACTTCAACCGTTCCACAAGCTGTTTCTGCTGAGGACCTTAAAGAGTGTTTAAAAAAACAACTTGAATTCTGCTTTTCAAGGTAAGCCTACTTTTTTTTTTTTTTTTTTTTTTTTGCATGCTACAGATAACAGGCAACACAGATGTCAAATTAGAATCTCAACCTGTAAGACGTTGCCTAGTGGCTATATGCGGGGGATTATACTGGATAAGAGATTTTTTTGGCACAGTAGTGGGTACTGTTGGTAGCTGACTGGTTTTATTTGTTGCTCCTTAACCACTTGAGCCCCGGACCATTATGCTGCCTAAGGACCAGAGGTCTTTTTCCAATTTGGCACTGCGTCGCTTTAACTGCTAATTGCGCGGTCATGCAAAGCTGTACCCAAATGAAATTTGCATCCTTTTCTTCCCACAAATAGAGCTTTCTTTTGATGGTATTTGATCATCTCTGCGGTTTTTTATTTTTTGCGCTTTAAACGGAAAAAGACCGAACATTTTGAAAAAAAATATTCTACTTTTTGTTATAAAAAAAAATCCAATAAACTCAATTTTAGTCATACATTTAGGCCAAATCTAGGGTACATTTTCTGTAATTTACACAGCTTTTAGTTTATGACTGCCTATGTCATTTCTTGAGGTGCTAAAATGGCAGGGCAGTACAAACCCCCCCCCCCAAATGACCCCATTTTGGAAAGTAGACACCCGAAGGAAATTGCTGAGGCATGTTGAACCCATTGAATATTTATATTTTTTTTGTCCCAAGTGATTGAATAATGACAAAAAAAAAATATTTACAAAAAGTTGTCACTAAATGATATATTGCTCACACAGACCATGGGCCTATGTGGAATTGCACCCCAAAATACATTCTGCTGCTTCTCCTGAGTATGGGGATACCACATGTGTGGGACTTTTTGGGAGCCTAGCCGCGTACGGGGCCCCGAAAACCAATCACCGCCTTCAGGATTTCTAAGGGTGTAAATTTATGATTTCACTCTTCACTGCCTATCACAGTTTCAGAGGCTTGGAATGCCCAGGTGGCACAAACCCCCCCAAAATGACCCCATTTTGGAAAGTAGACACCCCAAGCTATTTGCTGAGAGGCATGGTGAGTATTTTGCAGCTCATTTGTTTTTGAAAATTAAGAACAAGAAATTTTTTGTTTTCAATTTTCAAAACTTTGTGACAAAAAGTGAGGTCTGCAAAATACTCACTATACCTCTCAGCAAATAGCTTTGGGTGTCTACTTTCCAAAATAAGGTCATTTGGGGGGGTTTTGTGCCACCTGGGCATTCCATGGCCTCCAACTGTGATAGGCAGTGAAGAGTGAAATCAAAAATTCACGCCCTTAGAAAGCCTGAAGGCGGTGCTTGGTTTTCGGGGTCCCGTGCGTGGCTAGGCTCCCAAAAAGTCTCACATGTGGTATCCCCGTACTCAGGAGAAGCAGCAGAATGTATTTTGGGCTGTAATTTCACATATTCCCATGGCATGTTTGAGCAATATATCATTTAGTGACAATTTTGTGCAAAAAAAAAAAAAAAATTGTCTCTTTCCCGCAACTTGTGTCGCAATATAAAATATTCCATGGACTCGACATGCCTCTCAGCAAATAGCTTGGGGTGTCTACTTTCCAAAATGGGGTCATTTGGGGGGGTTTTGAACTGTCCTGGCATTTTATGCACAACATTTAGAAGCTTATGTCACAAATCACCCACTCTTCTAACCACTTGAAGACAAAGCCCTTTCTGACACTTATTGTTTACATGAAAAAATTTATTTTTTTTTGCAAGAAAATTACTTTGAACCCCCAAACATTATATATTTTTTTTAAAGCAAATGCCCTACAGATTAAAATGGTGGGTGTTTCATTTTTTTTTTTCACACAGTATTTGCGCAGCGATTTTTCAAGCGCATTTTTTGAGGAAAAAACACACTTTTTTTAAATTTTAATGCACTAAAACACACTATATTGTCCAAATGTTTGATGAAATAAAAAAGATGATCTTAGGCCAAGTACATGGATACCAAACATGACATGCTTTACAATTGCGCACAAACGTGCAGTGGCAACAAAATAAATAAATTTTTAAAAGCCTTTAAAAGCCTTTACAGGTTACCACTTTAGATTTACAGAGGAGGTCTACTGCAAAAATTACTGCCCTCGATCTGACCTTCGCGGTGATTCCCTCCCACGGCTTGTAAAAGCAGTTTAGAGTCTAATTAGCCACTAGGATTGCTTTTACATGAAAGCCGACCACTGGCTGAAAAGAATGATACCAAGATGATACCTAAACCTGCAGGCATCATTCTGGTATAACCACTCAAAGTCGTGAATGGCGTACCTGAAGACAAAAAAATGGTTAACAATAAAGCACAGTAAACGGTAAAGTATAAAAAATTGCATACCTGAAAAGCAAACTTGATAAAACATAACAATAAAACATTGCAGAATAGAATACAGTAAAAAAAGAGCAGAACAATAGAGAGAACAATAAAACGACAATTTTTTTTTATTTTATATATTTTTTTTTTTTTTTTTACACTTTTTTTTTTTTTTTTTTTGTAACTAACTTTTATAACTGCAACCGGTTACAGGTTCGGGTCTCTCAAAATGCGATGGCATCTTGGGAGACCCTGTGAAAGTGTGCCTAGTCTGTGCAATGCTGTACCCTACCCTACACTAATACTCAACTAGTGCATGGTAGCGTTCAAAACATTCACCAATGCAAAAACCAGGATTGTCCGGACAGGAGGGACAATAATAGCGGGTGTCACACCTATATCCGCGCTTGCTGCAGACACGACATCTTTTTTGGGGGGGTTCGTTGGGTAGGGGTACTCGGGAGGACATAAAGAAAATGCCTCTCATGCAGCCGACTGCACTTGGTTGGGGATGTGAATGGGGGAAGTACGGGCGCTGCAGAAGTGGTGGGTTCCCAATTAGGATTGGCGAATGCAGCAGGAAGGGCATTATGGGCACGACGGGCCTGTGTTTGTCTTTTTGGTGGCAGCGGGACACTACTTGTGCTTGCCACCTCACCAGCTTGAACTGCACTTATGGGACTCACCACGTCACCAAGTGTTACTGCAGTGCTGTTTTGACTACGACCGGGGTGTACTAGGCCACTGGTGCTTGCCAGTTCACCAAAACGCTACAAAAAAACTGTTAGCGATCGCAGGGATCAGGCCTGACTCTGCGAACGCTGCAATTATGCGTTTCGTGTTTTGTAAGTGACAGTGATCGATCGATACTGCACTTGGGTGGGCTGGGCGGAGAGGCAAAACGCAGGTGCTAGCAGGTATCTGGGCTGATCCCGCTAACACTGCGTTTTTGGGAACCCTAAACTGCTGAGGACGCCAGTATAGATCTGATCAGATATTGATCTGATACTATACCACTAAGGGAGGCGTATGCTGCGTGTGTGGGTGTTAGCGGTACTGGCGGTAATCTGACGCTTCCTGGGGCGACGCATATCACCACCGGGCGATCACAGGGCTAAACCTTTATTCGGTAATAAATGGCGGGTGCCCGGACACTATAAAAAATAAACTAACCAGCGTCACCTGTAATGGTTATACGGTGATCAGTGGTGAAAGGGTTAACTAGGGGGCCATCAAGGGGTTAAAACATTTTATTAGGTAGTATATGGGGGTCCCTGACGCTATAAAACGCTGACGGCGAACCTAAATATTTACGTCCCTAACTAGCGACACTAATACAGCGATCAGAAAAATGATCGCTTAGTGACACTGGTGACGGGGGGTGATCAAGGGGTTAAAACTTTATTAGGGGGGTATCCTAGACCTACAGGGGGCTAACCCTAACTGTCCCAACACTGTAACTGTCACAAACTGACACCAATGCAGTAATCAGAAAAAAAAAACTGCTTTATTGTCAGTTTGTGACAAGGGGGTGGGTGATTGGGGGGCAATCGGGGGGGGGGGGATCGGGGTGTTTTGTGTGCCTGGCATGTTCTACTGTGTGTTTGTGTTTTACACTCACATAGATGTCTTCTCTCCTCGGCGCCGGAACGGAAAATACCGAGCCGAGGAGAGATGACATCACTTCCTTTGCTGCTGTTTAGCATACAGCAGCAAAGGAAGATTCTTATCGGCCGGTGGCGATCGCGAGGGAGGGGGGCCATGAACGGATGGCCTCCCCCTCACCTCCGATCGCCGGGGGACAAAACAGGACCGCCTCGGGCACCGGGGGGGGGTCCAATCGGACCCCCCACCCGCGGGAGGCAAATTACGTATATGTACGTGATTTTGCCTGCCCGTGCCGACGTACATCGGCGTGAGGCGGTCCTTAAGTGGTTAATGTAGACCTATCAAAAAAATGGGTGTGGCTATTGCTCACACCTGTTAGTAATGTTAGTCCTGGATATGGCTTCAGTGTTTTAGTCTCTGTTCCAGAATAAGAAGCAAATAAAACTAAAGTCAGCCCTTGCTATAATTGTTCAAGGTTTTGAAGTTACACCTGCATGAGGATGCCATTGTTTTTTTTTTGTTTTTTGTTTTTTTTTCCTGCCACTGATCGTTTCTATTGTCAAGACTTGAGTCACACATAAAACAAAAGGCCAATGTAAGCCAAAATGCTTCCAATGCAGGCCTAAAATACCAAGGCAGCTAGCATTCTCACAATGCGTTGTCGGCAATGGTGATTATCAAATTTTCTTTTGATACAGTTCTTTTTAATTGTCATTTGAAAAATGTTTGTAGTGTTATAGCGAATTTGTTTTTTCTCAGAGAGAACCTCTCGAAAGATTTATATCTAATGTCACAAATGGATAGTGACCAGTTTGTACCAATATGGACTATTGCAAACATGGAAGGAATTAAGAAGCTGACCACTGACATGGAACTCATTGTTGACGTTCTCCGTTGTAAGTAAAATGTTACATAGCCATGGATTAAATGTGCATCAGTTGTTTACAAGAACCAGGTCACAAAAAGTTACTGCATTTTTAAACGCGTGTGTGAACTTTAAACTTTTTTTTTTTTTTTTTTTTCGGTTTAAAGTGGCCCTTGCACCTAAAATGCAGGGTCTGTTAACTTTTTGTACTTGTGAATGTGTAGGAAAGATTTGGGCTTTATACTGTAAAAAACTCATCCTAAATCTCCTGCTTTCAGCTACTCCTGTGGTGCAAGTTGATGAGAAAGGAGAAAAAGTGAGACCAAATCACAAGCGATGTATTATCATTCTACGTGAAATCCCAGAAACCACTCCTGTAGAGGTATGATAGCTGGCACCTGTTGAAATCTGTGCCTGATTTTTATCACGCACAAACATTGAAAGCTCCAGGCATTTTTTGTTTTCTGCCATTTGTACAGTTGAATCTCTTAATTGCTACACACTACTTTTTTGCAAAAGCATTCGACACCGTTCCCCATAAACGTTTACTGTACAAAATAAGGTCCGTTGGAATGGACCATAGGGCGAGTACATGGATTGAAAACTGGCTACAAGGGCAAGTTCAGAGGGTGGTGATAAATGGGGAGTACTCAGAATGGTCAGGGGTGGGTAGTGGGGTTCCCCAGGGTTCTGTGCTGGGACCAATCCTATTTAATTTGTTCATAAACGACCTGTAGGATGGGATAAACAGTTCAATCTCTGTATTTGCAGACGATACTAAGCTAAGCAGGGCAATAACTTCTCCGCAGGATGTGGAAACCTTGCAGAAAGACCTGAACAAATTAATGGGGTGGGCGACTACATGGCAAATGAGGTTCAATGTAGAAAAATGTAAAATAATGCATTTGGGTGGCAAAAATATGAATGCAATCTATACACTGGGGGGAGAACCTCTGGGGGAATCTAGGATGGAAAAGGACCTGGGGGTCCTAGTAGATGATAGGCTCAGCAATGGCATGCAATGCCAAGCTGCTGCTAATAAAGCAAACAGAATATTGGCATGCATTAAAAGGGGGATCAACTCCAGAGATAAAACGATAATTCTCCCGCTCTACAAGACTGGTCCGGCCGCACCTGGAGTATGCTGTCCAGTTCTGGGCACCAGTCCTCAGGAGGGATGTACTGGAAATGGAGCGAGTACAAAGAAGGGCAACAAAGCTAATAAAGGGTCTGGAGGATCTTAGTTATGAGGAAAGGTTGCGAGCGCTGAACTTATTCTCTCTGGAGAAGAGACGCTTGAGGGGATATGATTTCAATTTACAAATACTGTACTGGTGACCCCACAATAGGGATAAAACTTTTTTGCAGAAGAGAGTTTAATAAGACTCGTGGCCACTCATTACAATTAGAAAAGAGGTTTAACCTTAAACTACGTAGAGGGTTCTTTACTTTAAGAGCGGCAAGCATGTGGAATTCCCTTCCACAGGCGGTGGTCTCAGCGAGGAGCATTGATAGCTTCAAGAAACTATTAGATAATCACCTGAATGACCGCAACATACAGGGATATGTAATGTAATACTGACACATAATCACACACATAGGTTGGACTTGATGGACGTGTGTCTTTTTTCAACCTCACCTACTATGTAACTATGTAACTTGGTCTTTGGTCAGGGAATTGGTCAATATGGGGAAGCCAAGAATGTTTATTTCAATACACCTATAAAAGAAGCAGTTTAGGAGTTGACTATGACTATCCTATTGATTTATAGCTTAAAATGTTCTGCTTATCTTACAGGAAGTGAAAGCATTATTTGATAATGAAAATTGCCCCAAAGTAATAAGTTGTGAGTTTGCTCACAATAACAACTGGTATGTTACATTCCAGTCGGATACTGATGCACAGCAGGTAAGTCCCTTTTTTTTTTTTTTTTTTTTGTTTCCTGGGTTACTTGAGGTCTTAAAGAGGTCAAGACAGTGCTAAAGTTTTTTCAATGAGAATTTCAGCATAATTATGGCCACAAGTGAATATATGGTTATGCATTGTAATGTTCCTTTTTTTATAAGCTCTATCTGTATAGTCCTTAACATGTCTAACAAAGTATCACACATTCTATTATTTAGAGACCTGTGAAGAACATACTGACTGCCATTTTGTACATTTTTTTTTTTCTTTATCGTACATCACAGGACACAGAGCAACCATAATAATACCTATATGGGTTATACGCCACCTACTGGTGGATGGACACTGGCAGATAGTCAAACAGGAAGTCCACCCCTATATAACCACTCCTACACAGGAAGGGCCTCGGTTTTTTTTTTTTCACCAGTGTCTGTAAGGTGGAATGGTCAGTGATGTGATGCATGTGCTCTTGGAGCATACATAGAGGTCTGGACAGTTTTATTTAGAATTTATGGACTTCATTTGCATCCATTCGAAAAAGCAATCAGCCAAAATGGATGGAGAGGATATTCCTTAAGGTTTGCCTGTAATGCGGCCTTATGGCACTGAACCCTGCATAATGGAACCCTATGCAGTGTTTGTTCTGACAAAGTTGCTTTCCTGCAGGGTGCTATACCAGACCAGGGTAGTGGACCCCACATAAAGGGGGCCCCAGTCCCTGAAGGTCTTATGACAAAGCTCACCGTGATGGGTGAAGATTTGGATTCCTGTTATTTTCAGAGTCCTGCAGTGGGAATGTTAAGTCCTGCATTTTTGCAGTGTCTTTTTTTTTTTTTTTTTTTGAGATCTGACTGTTCTCCCAGTGGCCACTGGGGGCAGTGTGCTGTTTAATCATGCTGTGTACTTAGTCGTGTGGGCTACTTTTTCTACTCCAGCCACTAGAGGGCGCAGGCTCGCTAAGTATGGCCTATATTTGTATAGGCAGGAAGTGGAAGGGCGGCCATGTTAAGAAAGCCATGTGGTCGACAGCTTTCCGCACAGGGCCTCTTTAGACATGACAGAAGCCCTTGGATACTAGTGAAGTGTGAGTACAGTACTACTATCCTGGGGGATGGGGTTGAGTACTGGGGGCGCACGCCGCCCTGTGCTTATGGGGGGGGTGGCACTGGGTCCGGTGTCTCTCTGTGTGTGTGTGTCTCTCTCTCTCTCTTTCTCTCTCTCTCTCTCTCTCTCTCTCTCTTTCTCTCTCTCTCTCTCTCTCTCTCTCTCTCTCTGCAGTAGTCACTCTTGGTGTGGGGGTCCCCCCCTTATGAAGTCTCAGGAGCATGTTTCCCCACCTGACCCCATATCAGAGGCTGCAGGTCCCTCTGGGTCCCAGCCATCAGTTGACGCAATGGGGGGGGGGGCGGGCTCCAAGCGACCCTGGTCGGGCAAACCTAGAGCAGGTTTCTCCAGACCCCCAGATCAGGCTCCTTCGGCATGAAGAGACTTCTTCCCCCGCAGTCCAGGTGGGGTGATGTCTTCGCTGGTTTCTGGGCCTGTGGACTTCTCTGATAAATGACATGTGGGTCCACAAAGTAATTCTGCCTGGTTACAAGATCGCATTCCAGACTTGGCCCCAAGCAGATTTTTTTCCATCCAATCTGTATCTGGACCGCTTGTTAGCCCTTTGGGGTGCGGTACAAGGCCTGTTGCTTCAAGTGGTGATTGTCCCGGTGTCGGATGTTTCCAGGGCTTTTATTTGAGGGTGCAGAAGTTCAGAATGGAGTCCATTCGCTCCCTGGCGGCATCTCCATCAGGGGGATTTTCTTGCCTCCATCGACATCAAGGATGCCTTCCTGTACATTCCGATTTGTGCATGACACCAGCTGTTTCTCCACTTTGCTGTGGAGAGGAGCACTATCAGTTTGCAGCGTTACCCTTTTGGTCTCGCCTCCGCTCCTTCGATCTTCACCAAAGTGTTGGCCCTGACCTTGGCGCTGCTGCGCCAGCGAGTAATAGTTTCAGGCTACCTGGACAACCAGCGACCCTGAGGGGTGATGTGGAGATTGCTATTCAGACTCTGGCAGATTTTGTGTGGCTGATAAATTGCCAAAAGTCTACGCTGATTCCAGTTCAGAAATTGGATTATCTGGGTCTGACTCTGGATTCCGCTCTGGCCAAGGTGTTCCTTCTGCAGGACAAACTCCAGAAGTTACAAGCCGCTCACTGCTGTCCAGCAGGTGGGTCTCCCTGCGGACTTGAATGTGGGTGCTGGGCCTGATAGTGTCTACATTCGAGGCGGTCCCGTTTGCTCAGTTCCATATGAGACTCCTGCAAAAAAAGTTAAAATGGGACAAATGTCCAGAAGCTCTGGACAGTAGGAATTGGCTGAGCCAAGGAACCAAAGGGTCCCTGATCTGGTGGCTTCATTCCTGGCTCATCGGCAGGGAAAATCCTTTCTCCTGCTGTACTGGACGGTGGTCACCACCGATGCCAGTCTGTCCGGGTGGGGAGAAGTTCTGTGCCTGAGCTTAGCTCAGGGTTCCTCGATGATGGAGGAATCCAGGCTACATAACATCCTGGAGCTTCAAGCGATCAGACTGTTTGGATTGTTGGACGGATCGACTTCGTATGCTCCTGACACGGATCCAGTCGGACAAGGCCACGGCGGTGGCCTTTGTCAACCACCAGGGAGAAACAAGGAGTGTGTTAACCGACCTGGAAGTAGTCAGCATTCTATGGTGGGCAGATTGTTTCGTCCCGGCCATCTCCGCCGTTCACATTCTGGGAGTGGACAACTGGCAAGTGGATTACCTCAGTCGTCAAGTGTCGGACCAAGGGGAGTGGTCCCTTTATCAGGAGGGATTTTAACAGATGTGTCTGCGCTGGGTATCACCGGAGGTAGATCTAATGGCATCCCGAATCAACAGGAAGGTGCAGAGGTTTGTATTTCCATTTAAATGAAGACATTGTGTTGCCATTATGTCCCAGGCCGCAACATCCGAGGGAATTTGCCTTACACACCTTGGATGTGGTTCGGGCGATCAGGGTGTATTTGACTGCCACGGAGTCCTTTCAGAGGTCAGACTCCCTGTTTGATCGCTATGGGGCAGTCTGCTTCCTTGGCTACCATTTCTAGATGGATCAGACAGATGGTGACTTGGGCCTATTCTTTTGGCCGCAAGGTTCTGCAGGCTGCAGTCTAGAGGGTGTTTTCCCTCTAAGGGTTTTTTCTTATGGTTCAGGTTGGGATCCATTTCTCGTTGAGCTCCAGGTTGTCTGGTTGACCTGTTCTTTTGTGGCTGCCCCACCCCTCATGTTTGACACTGCTTTGGGAAATCCCTATCCTTCGGAGTAAGGAAGCGCTGTCTGTCAATGAACGAATGAGAAAATAGGATTTTTGACTTGTAATATCTGTTTCTCTGAGTTCATAGACATGGAATGGCAAGCCCTGTTTTTTTTTCTAAGTACAGGTTTGCTTTAAGGGTGAATTCACCCTAGCTTTCTAATGTGTGGATGTTGATAACCTCTAACACTTTGTAGGTCGTAGTATGTCAAGTAAAAGAGGTTACAATAAGCTCATGGCTGCCTTCTTGCATTACTGCAAGTGGTCGGTGTATGTAGAGCCACCCATTGACTTTTATAGGACTTATGTGCCATTCCCTGATTTGGGTTTACAGTAAGACGGTGCGCTCAGTTTAGAGCTGTCTAAAACACGTATAAAAAGCTGGATTCACAGCAAATCAAGCACGGTCTGAGTGACCCCTGATGTCCCTAGACCTCATAGGGGGGCTTGTTAGGTTTCCCCTTGTTATAGTGGTAAAGTTTAAGTGTCAAATTGTCATATTTTGGTAAATGGGCTTAATTCACAAAGCTTAAAGGATACCCCAACTTCTCTGAATGCTGTGGACTTAAACTGATGAGTACTGATTTTGAAGTATAAGATATTGTGTAGTGCCTTTACTATACTTTAGCTGCATCTAAAATGTTTTTAGTGCTAATGGTGTGCTCCTGTTCAGGAGAGATTTAACCAAAATTTACATAAGATTGCAGTGGAGCTTTGTTACTGCATAAAGGGATAATAAACTTTGGTCATTAATAAAACTAGTCTGACGGCAACCATCTTGACACTGAAAATTCCTGCAGCTCATAAAATTAAAAAAAAGCTTTAGAATGCTTTAAGTTAAATCTTAAGGCCTTAGAACCACTTTAACTGTGGACCTGAATTGAGTAAAAATATGTACAAGTCTGCCGTCTACCCACGATTAGACGCAAGAGGCTCAAATACAAATTAAAAACTGTTGCATAGACTTCGCTACCTAAAAAGGCTGCCGGGTTTACATCTCTATGCTGATTGTGCTGGATTACTTTGTATCTACTTCAGCTATGACTAAATTCAATGTCACACAATTTTTCAGAGATTAAACTGTGACCTCAGTTTTCACTTTCAACTTTATATTTAACCTTTTTTTCTTTGTCCAGGCATTTAAATATCTAAGGGAAGAAGTTAAAACATTTCAGGACAAGCCAATAATGGTAAGTTACTTTAAACAAAACTTAATTCTACCATCGTTATGCTGGTCATATAATGACTTTGAAAGTGTTCATTTGAAATTTTAGAGCAGTGTCCATATGTGCATTCGGTCAGAAAATGGACATTTACACTGACTGCCCCAGTCAGTGTCACAGCTTTTGTGCATTTCATGGCAAATAAAGAAAATATAGTATATATAATTAAAGATCGGCCGATTTATTGGTAAGGCCGATTATTGCAGGCCAATAGCAGCATTTTCTGAAATATCGATATCGGTCGCAACCTAGACCTATATTACTGATCTTGAATCAAGGGGTTTTACTGGAGTGATGCATGCAGCTGCGAGCATCACCCCAATACCGTTCTTAAAAGCGGACGGTCGGCCTTATTGTAATAACCGATGCGGCTTGGCCGCTGCTCAACTGTTACGAATGGTGGGAGGGGACATAATCTTCCCCCTCCACCACTTGCCCAGGCTCTTCCGTACCACCAGGAAGCCAGAGCAACCAGCCGGCACAGCCGATGCTTCGTTCGAGTCTTGGATCTAGTAACCCTGAAGGGATGTCATGACATCACTTCCCTGATTACTGGCATCTTAAAGGTGGCTTTTTCTAAAAAAGTATTCCGATCTTGACGTTTTGAATACTCTTAAGTGCAGAGGGGTTTGGGGTTTTATAAGACCCCTGATCCCTCCATAAAGAGTACCTGTTACATCCTAGTACTGAAACAAGGGATGTTTACATTCCTAGTGACGGCAATAACAGTAATAAAAATAGTGTACTTTTTTTTTAATGTACAAAATATCGGCAGACTATCGGTTATCGGCCTGAGAGGTTGCCGAAATAACGGTATCGTATCGGCACTGTAAAAACAATATTGGTCAATCCCTATATACAATTGTGACACAAGTCATATTGTAACTGGATGTTATTAAAAATGACCTTTCCTCTTCAATCTGCAGCTCTGTAATTTTCTGTAAAATGCAATATGGCTACCTTCAGGTATTCAGTGTACAGAACACCCTGCCGAAACATAATTTCCTGTTGTGTAATTGGCTCACTGACCTTTCCAGAAGTCTGCACTAAGATGCAAGTCAGATTTCAGGCATCCCTTGCAACAAAAATGTCATTTTTTTAGGGAGACGCACCCAATAGGAAAATCACGGCTATAGGGATGCAGGCCCAGCAGCTTTCCTCAGTAGTGTCCTGCAGGTGCAGCAACTGATTGATAATTATGAAACCACTCCCTTTAAATTCACTTTGTCACATGGACACAAACAGTGATTTCTTCAGAGTAACAAAAGGTAGGAATCTGCAACAGTTTGTTTAAATCCTTGTAATGTACACAGCCCCCCCCCCCCCAACAAAAGTGAAGTTACTCTTTAAAGTGGTATTGGCTACCTTGTACCTAAAGCTTAAAAGCTTATCTGTAAAAACAAGGAATATCTCCTAAATGTGCATCGTTTATCAGATTTTCGGTGTCTGCAGCTGGTGATGTCCCCAGTGCATGCGCTCTGAAGGCAGGGTATACTTGTGCCACTGCCGAGATGCCCTCGTTCATGTGCGAGAGTGACATCATTGCGGTTCGGCCATTCAAGTGGCCGGAGCCCATGAACCCCGAAGGACAACACGGTGAAGATGGAAGCCCTGTCAGCGGTAACAGCACGCCGTTTGAGGGCTTTGTTTCAAGGTTAGTTTTTCATAATATGTTTGTATGCCATGCATACTAGCACATTATAACTTTAGCTATAGCCTATTGACCATATGTAAATAGGTTAAAAGTCTTCTTTTGAAAATGTTACTTTCAGGCTGGCCACATGGGCCCTCCTTTAATCTCGGACTGTGCATTTGAGTCTGGCTGCTAGACGTGGTTTATGCCTAAACTGTTATTTTAAGTTTCCTGCCTCCTTCTAAATATTCTGATGAAAGCATGGTGATGAAGCACTGTGGCGTGAGCTTGCCAGAGTATCCTGAACTTTTGTATAAATTACATCCAGAAAGTATTCACAGCGCTTCACTTTTCCACATTTTATGTTACAGCCTTATTCCAACATGGATTAAACTTTCCTCAATTCTACAAACCATACCCCATAATGACAACATGAAAGTTTGAAATTTTTGCAAATTTAATAAAAAATCACATGTACAAAAGTTTTCCGTCTTTGCCATGACACTCAAAATTGATCATCCTTAAGATGTTTCTACAACTTGGAGTCCACCTGTGGTAAATTAATTTGGTCGGACAGGATTTGAAAAGGCACAAACCTGTCTATAGAAGGTCCCAATGTTAACAGTGCATGTCAGAGCACAAACTAAGCCATTGAAGGCCAAGGAATTGTCTGGAGGCAGATGTGGGGAAGGGTACAGAAATTTCTGCAGCATTGAAGATCCCAATAAGCACAGTGGCCTCCATCTGTAAATGGAAAAAATTTGGAACCTCCAGGACTCTTCCTAGAGCGCGCGGCCAAGCTGAGCAATCAGGGGAGAAGGGCCTTAGTCAGGGAGGTGTCCAAAAACCCAATGGTCACTCTGACAGAGCTCCAGCATTTCTCTGTGGAGAGACAACCTTCCAGAAGAACCATCTCTGCAGCACACCACCAATCAGGCTTGGTGGTATGGTAGAGTGGCCAGACAGAAGCCATTCCTCAGTAAAAGGCACATGAGAGCCTGCCTGAAGTTGGCCAAAAGGCACCTGAAGGACTCTGACCATAAAAACCTAGATTAAACTCTTTGGCGTGAAGGGCAAGCGTCATGTTTGGAGGAAACCAGGCACCACTCATCTCCTGGCCAATACCATCCCTACAGTGAAGCATGGTGATGGCACTATGCTGTGGGGATGTTTTTCAGCGGCAGTAACTGGGAGACTAGTCAGGATCGAGGGAAAGATGAACGCAGCAATGTACAGAGACTTCCTTGATAACCTGCTTCAGAGCGCTCTGGACCTCCGACTGGGGATTAGGTTCAACTTCCAACAGGACACTGACCCTAAGCACACAGCGAAGATGACAAAGGAGTGGCTACTCTGAATGTCCTTAAATGGCCCAGCCAGGGCCCAGACTTGAACCCAATTGAACATCTCTGGAGAGATCTGAAAATGGCTGTTCACTGACGCTCCCCATCCAACCTGATGAAGCTTGAGAGATCTTTCAAAGGAGAGAAACTGCCCAAAAATGTACCAAGCTTGTAGCGTCATACTCAGGCTGTTGGTGCCAAAGGTGCTTCAACAAAGTATTGAGCAAAGGCTTTGAATACTTGAGTACATGAGTTTTTTTTATCGTGTTTTTTATTTGCAAAGATTTCAAAAACATCTTTCACGTTGTCATCATGGTGTATTTGTAGAACTCTAAGGAAAAAAATGCATTTAAACTATTTTGGAATAAGGCTGTAACAAAATGTGGAAAAAGTGAAGCTCTGTGAATACTTTCCGCATGCACTATAGATCCTCTTCTCCACAGTGAGCGCAAAACAAATTCATCAGTTTGTGGCGCAATTGCCGTGTATCAAATGTAACTTTTACACTGTCCCCTTAACTTTTGGGCTTGGTTACGATTTCTCCATGTTCTTTTCTGCCGCACGCTAGAGAAAATGTCATGTTTTATGCCCAGTGACTTAACATGTAGGAGGCGGAGCCAGTGAGAACACTGAAGAATTGTAAGCAAGCCCATCCCCCTAAAGGAGTCAGTGTAAAAATTGCAACAGATACTCAGGAATTGCTCCACAAGCTGCAGCTTTTATACATTGCTCACAGTGCCAGTCTGAAGGAGATTTTATACTATTGATCTGTGGTGCACCAGTGATAGTGCACATTTTAATGCAAGTTATTTTTCAACCTTTTTATCAATAATAAAATAATGATTTCTGTGGAAAACACTATAGTTTCTATGCTTGGTTTTGCTGGAGTGTATTTCACTGGATTACTTTAAGTTACATTTCTTATCGTTTTGGTACATCTAATACATAACTTGAGGGGAAGTGTGTATGGGTCAAATTGCGGTGAGCTGCTAGAGCTGACAAGGTGTGCAGCACAAGGTGGTTTTGAAATGGTCAAAGTGTTAAATGGAGAATTGGAGACTATTATTTCAACACATATTCACGTGGACTTCTAATTTTGTTGGTTGCAGAGTTCATTTTTATTTTCACTTGTTTTTTTTTTTTTTTTATAAGCATATGGTAAAGATAATGCAGCCCTGAATCACTTTTTATTTGTACTTTATGTCAAAGTGTGTGGCACACTTAATAGATTTGAGCAGCAGCACATTTTTCACATTTTTATATTTAATATTTTTCACAACTGCATTTTTACCCCATTTTCCTAGAGGTTCTAAAAGCTTTGGCTTTCCAGATAGTTGATGTGGTTTTGACAGATCATTGTGCAGGCCTACGAGTTGCATGATGAATCTTTCAACTGTTAAAGTCCACTCAATTAGGACAGTGAGGTGTTATTTTTGTTGGTGCCCCCCAATCACCAGACTTCTGTCACAGATTAAGCTGTGACCTGGTCCATGTCTTTGCCTTGACAAAATGCTATTTTCCTTGAAGGGTTCTGTCAATGGCTATTTAATACAGTCTTGTTTTTGTTCTTTCTTTGACTGGATGCCTGTGTTTGGGTTAGTTTGCTTCTGCCTGCTTTAAGATATCCAATCTATCGAAAAAAATTGTATTGTTTTTTTACATGCTAGAAGCCCATTTCTTGTGAGCACCACAGCTCCCCTTCCTCTTATACATTCTTCCTTTTTTGGACTTTTTGCTACTACTGAGTCGGTAAGGCATATAGCCTCTAGAGGGCTTTTTTTCAGGGTTTTTTTTTTAATGCCTAGTGTCCATTTCTGTAGGCAGTAGTATAACCCTAAGCTTGTTACCTTTAAAGTGGTTGTAAAGGAGGAAGGAAGGTTATTTTTACTTTCAGTGTGCAGCTACACACTCAGCCACCCCTAATACTTACCTTACCTAAGTCCAATCTCAATCTAGCAATGTGCACGAGACCTTTGAGGCTTTCCCTGGTCTCTCCCACTGCTGTCAGTCACAGCCAGTGAGACTGGAGGGTGGGGCGGGGCTGAGCTGCCCTCCTGTCTGTGTGGATACAGAGAGCCAGCTCGGGAGGATTGCCCCCCCCAAGCAAGTGGCTTGCTATGGGAGCACTCTGCAAAAAAGGGTGGCCCAGAGCACCAACGGGAAACCAGAAAAGGCGGATCGAGGCTGCTCTGTGCAAAACCAATGCACAGAGAAGGCAAGTATGACTTTTTTTCCCTTTACAATCACTTTAACATGATTGTAAAGTCTCATGGTTTTTTTTTATTTTTTTTTTTTTTTATTTCCATTAAAATAACAAACATGTCATTACCTGCTCTGTGCAGTTTTGCACAGAGCAGCCCGGATTCTCCTCTTGGGTCCCTGGCTGGAGCTCCTGGCCCTTCCCTCCTGTTCATGCCCCCACAGCACACAGCTTGCTATGGGGGTAGCCGAGATGCAGCTCTGTGTATCCATCCAGACACGGAGCTGCGGCCTGGCTATACACCCTCTCTCTTTATTGGGTAACTGAGTTTGCAGTGGGAGCCAATGGTGCCACTGCTCTGTCAGCCAATCAGGAGGGAGAGTCCTGGGTGGCTGAGGGACTTGTGGATGTCACTGGACAGAGATGGGGCTCAGATAAGTATTAGAGGGGCTAAGGGGGGCTGCTGCACACAGAAGGCTTTTTATCTTCATGCATAGAATGCGTGAAGATAAACCTTCTGCCTTTTACAACCCCTTTAAGCTGGGTCCCTCAATGGATTCTGGTTTGTGTTCAGTACAAAGTGTTTTTGTTTTTTTTTTAAGCAGAGTTGGATTTGGGATTTCTGCTGTCTAAATTTACTGGTGTACTTTTGTTTTGTATTTCCTCCAAAAAAGCATTTTTTTTTCTTTCTTGGCTCTTTCATTTGTGCAAGATATAGAATTTTGTTGTGCCCAGTGTTAACTTGTGCATGTCAGGGATAAGGGTTAAAGACCCTAAAGTGATTTTTAAACCCCAAATAAAAAATGTAATATAATGCAGTTTACCTATCATTTAGTTATGATCCGGCCAGTATCTTATCACCTGTATTAAAGGGCCCACGCTCTAGATGAAGCAACACACACTTATGTGCAGCAGCATTGTGTGGGGGTTGTTAAATGTTCTAGCAGATTTAAATAAACTAAAATTGAAGCCAAGCTCTAGCAGACTCTTTACAAGCAATTAAAGCAATATTTTATTTTCCTTTTTGATGGTTTTACATAAAAGCTGATCACTGTAAGCACCTGTCAGTGGTAAATGGTTTGTCTCAACCTGCCATATCTGCAGGAACGCTTGTTCTGTTTTAAAGACAGATTTACTGGCCAGGTCAATAGACTGAGTCCACAAAACACACACAACAAATGCAGCCATCTAAGAATTGGTAAGCTGCGATATGGTAAATATTTGCTTTTGATTTTAATACCACTTTAATTACCATCAGTGTGATCTCCCCTTGATTAAGTGTTCCTCCTTAAATGCCCCCCACAATTGTATAGTGTTTTTTTCAAATTTCACTCACAGTGGAAATACACTTTAAAAATGTTGCACTCGTGATCAAGTTTCCCCCCCATGTTCTATACTGCTTTGATATCGTACAGCTTTGCTAAGCAGAGCAATTTTTTTATTTGGCTGTGAGAACCCTGAATCGTGGTGTAATAAGAGGTCATAACTGTAGTTTGGGGAAATGGTTGGACGTTTAAGCAAAATGTAGAAGTCACTACCTGCACATTTCCCCAAGTCTTATCCCTGCTGTAGAATTGTGTAATTCTAGAAAAACACCCTGTAATTAGGCAGAAATCCAGCGTGCCAACTTTTTAAATTGACTTTGGTTTCATTGAAATCCCAACAATTGTCAGTCCTTTGCAGTTCTCCCCCACTGGACCATAGAACATTTCCTATCCTTCCTCAGTCCAATGCATACGTAATTTTTTTTTTTTTTTTTTTTACCCTGGCAAAGTGGCGATGGAGGCAAGCCTACTTTGATAGGAACCAAGCACCCAGCAACTGCCTCCAAGAATTTTATGATCCTGGTTGTAATATTAGTTGTAGTAAAGGGTTTCTAGCCAAAGTAAACTAAAAGACCTACTTGCACTTAAAGCTTTCTATTCTTGTTACAATCAGTTATATGTGTAATACATCAAGTGTTCATACACTTAATCTGTTATTGTGTGTTTAAAAGAAATGGCCATGGAGAAATGGGTTGTGTTCTCAAAGCGTTGAAACCTAGCTTATTTGTATCTATGCACTTTAACAGTTCTGTTTGTTTTCCAACAGGCTAGGATAAAAGCCATCAACACATTCTTTGCAAAGAATGGATATCGAGCAGTGGACTCCAGTGTGTACACGCAGCCTGTTCAAACTCAAGCACAGTTTGCCTCTCCTCTATTTATGCAGCCTCTATATAGTCAACAGTATTCACTTTATAACCTTGTGCCTCAAACATGGTCTCCAAGCCCAGCACCTTACTTTGAAACACCGCTGGTAAGCAGCTGCTCACAATATAAATATGTGGTACTTCAGCTTAGAATAAAACTGCTCTGTTGGAACAGACTACAGTGCTATTTTCTTTCTCTGGTAGTCTGTGGCCCAGTGATGACAACTTGCGCCTGGAGGGAAGAAAGGTTCACATTCATACACGAGATGCTTCTTAAATTTTAAAAATTGTACAGCTCTCAGAGACCTGGATGACAATCATTACTGGCCCCTGACAGCACCTTTTTGCTCAGTCTATGAATGTTGAACCTTCCCTGTGATTGCAAGATTATGAGATCTGAGGGCTGCTTGTGCCATTGAAAATCTTATGTGCTTTTTAAGTGTGATCCCCCTGAAGCCCAGGCAGCAAGCTAACAACCACATGGATCACATTACCAAGTGCTTGCTCCCTTGGGAGTTCAAATACGATTTTAAGCTGTGGTGATGCTGCTTAACCACTTCCCATCCACCGTAGTGCATATGTCCTCAAATAGGAGCAGTGATATCAGGTTCATGGCTCCTGCCATGATCCTGGTATTTTTTTTAGAGTAGCCGGAGGGCTTTCGTGTAAGTGCTCAGAGCAGCTCTACAACCGCCCAATTTACTTTTGCAGGTGGTGAAAGGGGGTCCCACCTCTGAGACCCCAGATGGCTCCATAGAGGAGGACCTATTATGACCCATACTATCATAAGGGATGATCTTTTCTTATGGTAATAAAAATTTAAATGGCTATTTTTAAAACAAAATTAACTTTTTAAAATGGTAACTTTGCGTTTACGTCACTTCTTAAATATACAACACAAAAATTGCAAAGCCTACCATTTTATTCTCCGGGGACTTTGCTTTAAGAAAATTATATATGGTTTTGGGGTTCTAAGTAATTGTTAGGCAAGTGTCACCGGTTTACAATCCTGTAAGTGGGCATATAAAATAAAGGTTACAGACTTTGCCACAATAGGCTTCACAAAATCCTATTTTGCTCATGTAATGGCAGTCAAATATTTTCTTCACAGCATTGGAAGGAACCGTATTTAGGTCTCTATCACTCCTAAGAGTCTCACAGGGGCTTGAGTTGGGTGTGGTGCTGTCCCCAAAGGTAACAGTGTTTCTTGTTTGAAATGGTACCCAGGAGAAAAATTGACTGCTAAATACATGATTAAATCTACTGTAAAAATTAAGCATCGAATGTGTTTTTTTGTCCACAGGCTCCATTTCCTAATGGTGGATTTGTGAATGGTTTTAATTCTTCAGGCTCTTATAAAACAAGTGCTGCCTCAATAAGTATAGGAAGACCTTTCCATAGAAGTCGGTATGTGTGTGTGTGTATACATGTCTAGTTATACAATGTAATGTCATAACTGTTAACCATTAAATCAACACTATTTACCTTATAACGCAGAGTGTGTGGTGGCCTTTTTCCACTTCTGGACAGCCTACCATCGTTATACGTAGAGCTGCCATAACCCTGTTTATATTAAATGGTGGGCGGTCTGTTTTCAGATAAAAGTGGTTTCCGCAGCAGATTTGCTTTTATCGGTGACGGGAGAGGTGTCCACACCCCTCCCGCTGTGTTCCGCTCATCCCCGCCGCTTACCGGAGCTGTCGGTAGCGGCGGAGACTACCAGATCCATTCCCCTCTGAGGCACTGTGTTGAGTGAGGGAATGGTGGCCCCCTCTAAACGGAAGCCACGTCAAACGTCACTTCCGCCCAACGGGGCTTTTTTTTTTTTTTTTTTTAATTGCATTTAAGTGTGAATGTGAGATCTGAGGTCTTTTTAACCCCAGATCTCACATTAGAGGTCCTGTCATGCTTTATTTTTCTATTACAAGGGATGTTTACATTCCTTGTAATAGGAATAAGTGATCCATAATAATCAAAGCGCCCCGTCCCTCTGTGCTTGCGCGCAGAAGCAAACGCAAGTCACGCCCACATATGTAAACTGTCTTCAAACCACACATGTGAGGAACCGTCACGATCATTAGAGCGATAATTCTAGCAAAAGACCTCTAACTCAAAACTTGTAACCTGCAGACATTTTTTAAACGTCGCCTATGGAGATTTTTAAGGGTCAAAGTTTGTCGCTATTCCTCGAATGGGCGCTATTTTGAAGCATGGCATGTTGGGTTCCAATTTACTCAGCGTAACATCTTTCACAATATAAAAAGAATTGGCTTAACTTTACCGTTTCATTTTTTTTTTTTTTAATTCAAAGTTTTGTTTTTTTTTCAAAAAAAAACTGCGCTTGTAAGACCGCTGCGCTTATACGGTGTGACAAAGTATTGCAACTATCACCTTTTTTATTCTCTAGGGCAGGGGTCTTCAAACTATGGCCCTCCAGTTTAGGAACTGCAATTCCCATCATTCCTAGTCATGTCTGGGAATGTCAGTTTTACAATGCATCATGGGACTTGTAGTTCCACAACAGCTGGAGTGCCATAGTTTGGAGATCCCTGCTCTAGGGTGTCTGAAAAAAAAGTTTAAGGGTTCTAAGTAATTTTCTAGCAAAAAACTGATTTCACTTGTGAACAACTTGTGAACAAGTTGAAAAAATAGGCCTGGTCCTAAGTGGTTAAAATGTAATGCTGTTAAATGCAGTAAGTGCTCATGCCCATTTACTCTGCTTTGCTGAAAAAGGCATGGTAAACATCCGCAAAGAGGATTGACATTCAGCTCTGCAAACAAAAGAATAGTTTTAGCATGTCATTGTATTGTGTTAAAACTGTCTGACGAAAGCTTTCTGGAATGGATCAGCTAGCTTCTCATTTGTTAATGACTGGTTAAGTTTGAGTCCTGTAAGGTCACAGGCTGAGTTAAAATGTAATAACCAGGGCATGTAGGGGACACTTTAAGCTAATTTCCATTGTCTGTGGATTTCTGCTTGCATGGGTAGAATCTGTTTGAGATGTTCCAGTGCAGACAATAACCAGCTGAACCTTTTTTTTTGCGCCCCCCCCCCCCCCCCTTTGCAGTTTCTCCATGGATAAAGACCCAGTTCTGTGGGGCCGCATATGTGTACGCTCAGTGGGAAGAGGTTAACTTAACACCTGCCAGGCATTTGAAACAAAGTTAACCACTTGACGACCGCCTCACGCCGATGTACGTCGGCAAAGTGGCACGAACAGGCAAAATCACGTACAGGGTACGTGATTTGCCTTCCGCGGGTGGGGGGTCCGATCGGACCCCCCCCGGTGCCCGAGGCGGTCGTCGTTTGTCCAGCGGCGATCGGTGATGAGGGGGAGACCATCCGTTCGTGGCCCCCCCCTCGCGATCGCCGCCGGCCAATGAAAACACTCCTTTGCTGCTGTATGCTAAACAGCAGCAAAGGAAGTGATGTCATCTCCCCTCGGGTCGGTATTTTCCGTTCCGGCCCGAGGAGAGACGACAAGTATGTGAGTGCACAAACACTACACACACAGTAGAACATGCCAGGCACACAAATCACCCCGATCCCCCCCCCGATCGCCCCCCGATCCCCCCCCCAATCACCCCCCCCCCCCTGTCACAAACTGACACCAGCAGTTTTTTTTTTTTTTTTTTTTTCTGATTACTGCATAGTGTCAGTTTGTGACAGTGACAGTGTTGGGACAGTGTATATTACCCCCCTTTAGGTCTAGGGTACCCCCCTAACCCCCCCTAATAAAGTTTTAACCCCTTGATCACCCCCTGTCACCAGTGTCACTAAGCGATCATTTTTCTGATCGCTGTATTAGTGTCGCTGGTGACGCTAGTTAGTGAGGTAAATATTTAGGTTCGCCGTCAGCGTTTTATAGCGTCAGGGACCCCCATATACTATCTGATAAATGTTTTAACCCCTTGATTGCCCCCTAGTTAACCCTTTCACCACTGATCACCGTATAACCGTTACGGTTGACGCTGGTTAGTTCGTTTATTTTTTATAGTGTCAGGGCACCCGCCGTTTATTACCGAATAAAGGTTTAGCCCCCCGATCGCCCGGCGGCGATATGCGTCGCCCCAGGCAGCGTCAAATTAGCGCCAGTACCGCTAACACCCACGCACGCAGCATGCGCCTCCCTTAGTGGTATAGTATCTGAACGGATCAATATCTGATCCGATCAGATCTATACTAGCGTCCCCAGCAGTTTAGGGTTCCCAAAAACGCAGTGTTAGCGGGATCAGCCCAGATACCTGCTAGCACCTGCGTTTTGTGCCTCCGCCCAGCCCACCCAAGTGCAGTATCGATCGATCACTGTCACTTACAAGGCACTAAACGCATAACTGCAGCGTTCGCAGAGTCAGGCCTGATCCCTGCGATCGCTAACAGTTTTTTTGGTAGCATTTTGGTGAACTGGCAAGCACCAGCCCCAGGCAGCGTCAGGTTAGCGCCAGTACCGCTAACACCCACGCACGCACCATACACCTCCCTTAGTGGTATAGTATCTGAACGGATCAATATCTGATCCGATCAGATCTATACTAGCGTCCCCAGCAGTTTAGGGTTCCCAAAAACGCAGTGTTAGCGGAATCAGCCCAGATACCTGCTAGCACCTGCGTTTTGCCCCTCCGCCCGGCCCAGCCCAGCCCACCCAAGTGCGGTATCGATCGATCACTGTCACTTACAAAACACTAAACGCATAACTGCAGCGTTCGCAGAGTCAGGCCTGATCCCTGCGATCGCTAACAGTTTTTTGGTAGTGTTTTGGTGAACTGGCAAGCGCCAGCGACCTAGTACACCCCGGTCGTAGTCAAACCAGCACTGCAGTAACACGTGGTGACGTGGCGAGTCCCATAAGTGCAGTTCAAGCTGGTGAGGTGGCAAGCACAAGTAGTGTCCCGCTGCCACCAAAAAGACAAACACAGGCCCGTCGTGCCCATAATGCCCTTCCTGCTGCATTCGCCAATCCTAATTGGGAACCCACCGCTTCTGCAGCGCCCGTACTTCCCCCATTCACATCCCCAACCAAATGCAGTCGGCTGCATGAGAGGCATTTTTATGTCCTCCCGAGTACCCCTACCCAACGAACCCCCCAAAAAAGATGTTGTGTCTGCAGCAAGCGCGGATATAGGCGTGACACCCGCTATTATTGTCCCTCCTGTCCTGACAATCCTGGTCTTTGCATTGGTGAATGTTTTGAACGCTACCATTCACTAGTTGAGTATTAGCGTAGGGTACAGCATTGCACAGACTAGGCACACTTTCACAGGGTCTCCCAAGATGCCATCGCATTTTGAGAGACCCGAACCTGGAACCGGTTACCGTTATAAAAGTTAGTTACAAAAAAAAGTGTAAAAAAAAAAAAAAAAATATGAAATAAAAAAAAATAGTTGTTGTTTTATTGTTCTCTCTCTCTCTATTCTCTCTCTCTATTGTTCTGCTCTTTTTTACTGTATTCTATTCTGCAATGTTTTATTGTTATTGTTATTGATTGTTATTGTTATTGTTATTGTTATTATGTTTTATCATGTTTGTTTTTCAGGTGTGTAATTATTTACACTTTACTGTGCTTTATTGTTAACCATTGTTAACCATTTTTTTGTCTTCAGGTACGCCATTCACGACTTTGAGTGGTTATACCAGAATGATGCCTGCAGGTTTAGGTATCATCTTGGTATCATTCTTTTCAGCCAGCGGTCGGCTTTCATGTAAAAGCAATCCTAGCGGCTAATTAGCCTCTAGACTGCTTTTACAAGCCGTGGGAGGGAATGCCCCCCCCCCCCCCCCCACCGTCTTCCGTGTTTTTCTCTGGCTCTCCTGTCTCAACAGGGAACCTGAGAATGCAGCCGGTGATTCAGCCAGCTGACCATAGAGCTGATCAGAGACCAGAGTGGCTCCAAACATCTCTATGGCCTAAGAAACCGGAAGCTACGAGTATTTCATGACTTAGATTTCGCCGGATGTAAATAGCGCCATTGGGAAATTGGGGAAGCATTTTATCACACCGATCTTGGTGTGGTCATTTGCTTTGAGGGCAGAGGAGAGATCTAGGGTCTAATAGACCACAATTTTTTCAAAAAAGAGTACCTGTCACTACCTATTGCTATCATAGGGGATATTTACATTCCCCGAGATAACAATAAAAATGATTAAAAAAAAAAATATGAAAGGAACAGTTTAAAAGTAAGATTAAAAAAGCAAAAAAATAATAAAGAAAAAAAAAAAAAAAAAAAAAAAACACCCCTGTCGCCCCCTGCTCTCGCGCTAAGGCGAACGCAAGCGGCGGTCTGTCGTCAAACGTAAACAGCAATTGCACCATGCATGTGAGGTATCACCGCGAAGGCCAGATCGAGTGCAGTAATTTTTCCAGTAGACCTCCTCTGTAAATCTAAAGTGGTAACCTGTAAAGGCTTTTGAAGGCTTTTAAACATGTATTTATTTTGTTGCCACTGCACGTTTGTGCGCAATTTTAAAGCATGTCATGTTTGGTATCCATGTACTCGGCCTGAGATCATCTTTTTTCATCAAACATTTGGGCAATATAGCGTGTTTTAGTGCATTAAAATTAAAAAAAGTGTGTTTTTTCCCCAAAAAATGCGTTTGAAAAATCGCTGCGCAATTACTGTGTGAAAAAAAAAAATGAAACACCCACCATTTTAATCTGTAGGGCATTTGCTTTAAAAAAATATATAATGTTTGGGGGTTCAAAGTAATTTTTTTGCAAAAAAAAAAAACTTTTTCATGTAAACAATAAGTGTCAGAAAGGGCTTTGTCTTCAAGTGGTTAGAAGAGTGGGTGATGTGTGACATAAGCTTCTAAATGTTGTGCATAAAATGCCAGGACAGTTCAAACCCCCCCCAAATGACCCCATTTTGGAAAGTAGACACCCCAAGCTATTTGCTGAGAGGCATGTCGAGTCCATGGAATATTTTATATTGCGACACAAGTTGCGGGAAAGAGACAACTTTTTTTTTTTTTTTTTTTTTTTGCACAAAGTTGTCACTAAATGATATATTGCTCAAACATGCCATGGAAATATATGAAATTACACCCCAAAATACATTCTGCTGCTTCTCCTGAGTACGGGGATACCACATGTGTGAGACTTTTTGGGAGCCTAGCCGCGTACGGGACCCCGAAAACCAAGCACCGCCTTCAGGCTTTCTAAGGGCGTGAATTTTTGATTTCACTCTTCACTGCCTATCACAGTTTCGGAGGCCATGGAATGCCCAGATGGCACAAAACCCCCCCAAATGACCCCATTTTGGAAAGTAGACACCCCAAGCTATTTGCTGAGAGGTATAGTGAGTATTTTGCAGACCTCACTTTTTGTCACAAAGTTTTGAAAATTGAAAAAAGAAAAAAAAAATGTTTTTTCTTGTCTTTCTTCATTTTCAAAAACAAATGAGAGCTGCAAAATACTCACCATGCCTTTCAGCAAATAGCTTGGGGTGTCTACTTTCCAAAATGGGGTCATTTTGGGGGGTTTTGTGCCACCTGGGCATTCCATGGCCTCCGAAACTGTGATAGGCAGTAAAGAGTGAAATCAAAAATTTTCACCCTTAGAAATCCTGAAGGCAGTGATTGGTTTTTGGGGTCCAGTACGCGGCTAGGCTCCCAAAAAGTCCCACACATGTGGTATCCCCATACTCAGGAGAAGCAGCTAAATGTATTTTGGGGTGCAATTCCACATATGCCCATGGCCTGTGTGAGCAATATATCATTTAGTGACAACTTTATGAAAAAAAAAAAAAAAAAGTGTCACTTTCCCGCAACTTGTGTCAAAATATAAAATATTCCATGGACTCAATATGCCTCTCAGCAAATAGCTTGGGGTGTCTACTTTCCAAAATGGGGTCATTTTGGGGGGTTTTGTGCCACCTGGGCATTCCATGGCCTCCGAAACTGTGATAGGCAGTGAAGAGTGAAAGCAAAAATTTACACCCTTAGAAATCCTGAAGGCGGTGATTGGTTTTCGGGGCCCCGTACGCGGCTAGGCTCCCAAAAAGTCCCACACATGTGGTATCCCCATACTCAGGAGAAGCAGCTAAATGTATTTTGGGGTGCAATTCCACATAGGCCCATGGCCTGTGTGAGCAATATATCATTTAGTAAAGACTTTTTGTAAATATTTTTTTTTTTTTTTTTTTTTTTGTCATTTTTCAATCACTTGGGACAAAAAAAATAAATATTCAATGGGTTCAACATGCCTCTCAGCAATTTCCTTGGGGTGTCTACTTTCCAAAATGGGATCATTTGGGGGGGTTTTGTACTGCCCTGCCATTTTAGCACCTCAAGAAATGACATAGGCAGTCATAAACTAAAAGCTGTGTAAATTCCAGAAAATGTACCCTAGTTTGTAGAAGCTATAACTTTTGCGCAAACCAATAAATATACGCTTATTGACATTTTTTTTACCAAAGACATGTGGCCGAATACATTTTGGCCTAAATGTATGACTAAAATTTAGTTTATTGGATTTTTTTTATAACAAAAAGTAGAAAATATCATTTTTTTTCAAAATTTTCGGTCTTTTTCCGTTTATAGCGCAAAAAATAAAAACCGCAGAGGTGATCAAATACCATCAAAAGAAAGCTCTATTTGTGGGAAGAAAAGGACGCAAATTTCGTTTGGGTACAGCGTTGCATGACCGCGCAATTAGCAGTTAAAGCGACGCAGTGCCAAATTGGAAAAAGACCTCTGGTCCTTAGGCAGCATAATGGTCCGGGGCTCAAGTGGTTAAATTTGTCTAAGAGCACATAAGATGTGTGCCATTAGCTTTGTCAAATTATGGTCTTGCTTTCTAGGACTAGTTGCCATACAGACCTAAGGGCTTGTTGTCATATGCAGTCAAAACCATGTGGCCCTATAGCATGGCCAAATCATGGTGGTGCCCTCCGGAGCTGACACCCCTGGACGTCTGCTAAAGAGCAGCGCATTTTGCCTGTGGGCTGGTAACGTTTAATATGTTGGGAGTGTTCCCAGTGGCGTCACTAGGGTTGGTGTCACATGGTGCGGTAAAACATGGTGTCGCCCCCTCCCCCTTCTCCCCAGCAGGACAGGCAGTAGGGCACTAAGCAGGCTAGCGCATCACATGCCTCTCACGCCCCCCTCAGCCTGCCAGTGCTAATTGATAGTGTCACCCAGGGCATGAAGTGTGGGTGCTTCAGGGTTATTAAATACTAGGAGGGTGCTACATACAGAGTGCAGGGTTCAGGTGGGTGCAGAGTTCCACCTCCAAATTGCCATCCTTGACAGGACTATATTTCCCCTCCCAACACAGACACCCATCCCCCTTCCTATTCAATTTGCACACTTTTTAAAATCTCCACTCTGAACCCAGACCTCAGATACAGTGTGGCTCAATGCAGTTAGTGAGTTGCCCCTCCTCCCAAGCTGCTCCTCCTGCCTGTCATAAACATTCGAGCCGAGGAGGAACTGCCTAGCAAAAGCTTCCCCCCATCTGACAGGTGGCAGTGAGCGATGCTGCGGGTGTCGAATCGGTACGTGACAGCATTGGTACCCCAGCAGCTGCTGCACTGAACCCCAGAAGCAAAACAGGAGTGCTGTCACTTCTAAATACTGTGAATAGGCTGCCCTATGCGCGCAACACACACTTATGAATCATTGTTTTATATCCCTGTGAAACCTGTGTTCCCACTAAGTGATACTGAGTTGCAGAAAATGTCTCAATCTTGAGTTCTAGCTTGGAATTGCAGTTGAGTAGTTGATTTTAATACATGAATCATTTTTTATGCAAGACAATATTTTTTTTTATTCATTTTTAGTGTGAAGACTCAATTTCGATCATCCACAAACTCTTCAGAAAGGACTGACAGTGGCAGTACAGTTCCTGTATCATTAGACATAAATGCAAATAGAGCACGCTCCTTCCCCTCAGAAAGGCATAACTCTTCTTTAACTGGGCACCAGGATATTTATTCAAAAGACACGCTATCTCTTCATCCGGAACAGAATGGTACAGATGGAGGGTTCCGAGGCAGGTATGCCATGCTGCTTAGTGTTTTTGTTTTTTGTTTTTTTCCTCGTACACAGTAATGTTTGAATGCACAAGGACAATTTTAATCCATTTTTTAATTTAAGTATTTTTTTTTTTTTTTTTTTTCAACCATATCTTGTTTGACAGTAATCAAAACTGTATTTATAGTTCAAGTAGGAAATGTGTGCCTATGGCTATTGAAGTCTTCATGATTTACAATTGTAAACTTTTTTCAAGGCAATATACACAACGTTGTAGATTCTGCTATATTTGTTACATGTGACACCTTTAGGAAGTGTATCATTTTAGAATTGTCATTTGTGTGTTGTGCAAAAAAAGTGCGTTTGTCCTTTTTAAATCTTATGCAATTCCTCAATCAAACATGATACATTTTGTGATAAATGTAACATCAAAATGCAGATACAATTAACCACAATCGCTATACGGATTTGTGGCTCTCATATAAATAGTCCATAATTCATATGTGAATAAAGTGCTCCGTGCCTGTAAACAACTGTAGAAAAAAGTGCTCCTCAAATAAAAAGGGCCTCTTACCAGATCATTATCTCTCATTGGAGATCAAATGCGCTTTTGGTGCATCAGATCTCCAATCCAAAGATGCCAGTTGTGACATCTTCTGCGTCTAGTAATCAAGACCTAATTGCAGCAGTCTCTAATATTACATCAACCAAGTGCCGTTCCATAAGTGTACGCAATTTTAAAGAGTGACATGTTTATTTGGTATAAGTGTTTTTGTGCATTAAAATTCTTTAAAGCAGAGTTCCACCCAAAGGTGGAACTTCCGCTTTAAGGACTCCTTACCCCCTGACATGTCACATTTGGCAATTGGGGGGGGGGGGGATAGAGAAAAGAGAGTAGGTACCTAGTTTTGACGGGTACCCAGCTCGTGCTGCCTAGGCGACTACTCCCCTCCCCCCTCCCTCCCTGCAACTTTCTGGGAAAGGTCACCGGTCCGAGAAGATTGCTCGGCCATTCAGGACGCGCAGTGCGCAACCGACTGAAGCCACAAGCTGTTACAGCCAGGTGCACATGCTTGCAATGCCAGTGCTGTGCAGAGTAGAGGGAGAGAAGCGAGGCTTCAGGCGTGGGACAGGTAAGTGTGCAAAAAAATTCCACTTTGTAAAAACCACACTAAGTCCACTCTAAAAGGAATGGTTAGAAACCCTAAAAGTCCAGGGCAATAAAAGATTAAAAAAAAATCCAATATGTGACAAGAGTGTTGAAAGATTGGTCTTGATGAACTGGAAATCAACATCCAAATACAATCTTAGTAGTGCATGAAGAGTGATAAAAGAAGCCACCACAGATAACAATGAGGCTTACCACAATATGTGGACTAGTAAGGCATATACCTGGTGAGTCGTCAAAGCTTTGCGTTGACTGTACACAAATATTTGCAAATCATCAGCATGTGTAGATATTGGAACAACGGAATTTTAGTAATCTCTTACCTCCAGGGGACACAAGTCTCAGGGAATGGAGCCTTATAGTCCCAGCTGTGTCAATAATCCTCATCTCACTTTACTCCCAGCGGTCTCCAACCGGCCAGTCTGCGTTCCGCAGCCAGAGCCCTCTGGCTCTGAAGATCTTTCCTTCTTAGGCTTGGCCTCCCTCCTCAGCCTCTTCCTTTTCCTCCTTCTCCGCTATGGGTCCTGGGATCTGTAATGAGTGGAGACCAATGGCCAACAAGACCAGACAAGCTCAGTTCTCGGGTCTGCAAGAGATAGGGAAGTCCAAATAGCTAGACCTTTGATCAGTGTTGGGGTCACAAGCCAAGGTCAATGCAGGAGAGTTTCGTAGTCGGGGTCACAAGCCAAAGTAGTTTCCAAAAGCAATAGATGTAGCTCAAGCAGTATCAGACCACAATAATCTGGTAATCAGGTCAAGTGTGTTAAAGTGTAGCTGTTGACTATTAATAAACGAGTGGAACTCTGCTTTCAAATCTGTTTTCCAAAAAAAATTTGCCTTTGAAAAAACCGCTGAGCAAATACTGTGTGACATAAAAATATGTAACTCCCACCATTTCTTTTCTCTAGGGCCTCTGTTTAGATGTATTTTTTTTTTTTTTTTTTTTTTTACAAGATACCAAACAGTTTGTTAAACAAAAATGTTATACTTGCCTGCTCTGTGCAATTGTTTTGCAGAGCAGCCGGATTTTCCTATTCGGGTCCCACGCAGGTGCCCCCCACAGCAAGCAGCTTGCTGTGGGGGCACCCAATCAAACATTCTCCCAAGCTGCGGCTCTGTCCATGTGCACATGGACCTGCGGCTTGACCCCGCCCCCTCTGTGTCCTGATTGGCTCACTGGCTGTGATTGACTGCCAAAAGCCCATCAGGAGTCAGCCCCCAGAGACGAGGCGCTCGTGCACATCGCTGGATCCAGGGGCCCAGGTAACTATAAGGGGAAGGCTGGGGGGCTGCTGCACACAGGGTTTTTACCTTCATGCATTGTGCCCTTATCTAATGGTCAACTTCAGTACAATCAGCCTGTTGAAGTTTTTTAGTTTACTGCCAGTACCTAAATCATTGTTTTGTGACAACTGGGATTCCCCCATTAGCACTGACTGTGTTGATGGGAGAATCAAAAAAATTTCTATAACCCGTGGTTGAAGAGTAGAAAATTGCATAATGTATGGCCTTCCTTTTAGAAGCGCTCCCCTTTTCTTTTAGGTCGATTTAATCTGTCTGAAAAATCCCAGGTGCAGCAGCTGATTATGTAGAAGCCTGTCTTGCTCTGTTAAATATGAATTTGGACCATTATCTCAGATTGACTCGCCTAAAACTGCCTTACATTGGACAGTACCATGTAGGTTGTTTGACGTTCTGATACATGATAGAATGTTTGTATATATGGTTCTCAATCTTTTGATATATACTGTAGATCAGTGGTCATCAACACTGTCCTCAGGGCCCACTAACAGGCCAGGTTTTATGTATTACCTTGGAGATGCAGACTAAAATACTGCATTCACTAAGCAGCAAATTATATCACCTGTGATGTATTTCAGTTATCTTGCAAACCTGGCCTGTTGGTGGGCCCTGAGGACAGGGTTGATGACCACTGCTGTAGACGATATATTTAAAGTCTTTGCAATTTAACGTTAAGGAACGTGTTTCTGGAATTGTGCAACAGGTTTTTAGATTAAGTTTTTCAGATTGGTGAACCTCTGCCCATCTTCTGAGACACTGTCCTTTTTATACCCAGTAATGTTACTGACCTGTTGCCAGTTACCTTAAAAGTACAGTATGGGTTTTTTGGCTTTTTTTCCCCCCAATCCTACTTGCCTAGGTGGATGCAGCATCTGTCCCCCAGCGCCTCTGCACTGAACCGAGCGATTGGACATCGCCAAAGGTTTGGTTCCCGCAGCTCTCAGCTCTGCCCCCTCCTCGCTCACTGGAGCGCTAGGCTCTCAGCCCGCTCTCTGAAAACGGGTCACAGGAGTGCAAAACGAATTGCACGCCCGTGGACCCATAGGAGAAGCCCAGCCAAACGAGCTTAGGCTGGACTTCTTTAATTCTTTGCAAAATGTTCTTCCGCTCTTCATTGTTGGTACCTTTTTTGTTGCCCAGTACCTACTTTTTTGAGACTTGGTACTGCTGTCAATCTCAAAATTACCTTATTCAAATCTTAAGATGGTACATTTTCTCAGTTTAAATATTTGATATATTTTTTTTCTTTTGTGAATAAAATATTGGTTTGAGATGTGCAAGTCATAGCATTGTGTTCATGTAGATTTTACAAAGGGTCTCAGCTTTTTGGAACAGGGGTTGTATTAAGATAAGTAACATTTTTTTTATTTTTCCCTTTTACAGGAGAAGTGCCTTCAGAGGCAGAAGACGAAGAGATGATGACCGCACCACCGTAAGTTAGAGTTTAACTTTTTTTTTGGTGTCTGACTTGGGCCTTAGCCGATTTTAGGTGAAGAATGTACGATATGTTTGAACATTTACATGGTTTACAACAGGGGTCGCCAAACTTTCTATTCAAAGGGGCAGTTTACTCTCCTTCAGGCTTTGGGGGCCGGACTGTAGCCATTGGGATTAGAAAATGCCCTGGTGTCAGTGGGCATAAACTATACCCAATCATTGATATTAGTGGGGGATATAGTGATCCGCTGTGTCCAGAATGACTCGCACTGCTAAAACAAATGCATTTCTTTGGCATCCATTAAGGGGACAGTAGTTCAGACACTTTTGGCTTGTACTTCTACCTACATTAGCTATGCACACTGGCTAACAAAAATGTGTAGGCCAGCTCCAGAATAGCCCTCCACCCAGCATGTGTGTTTTTTGTTTTTTTTCCCCCCTATAGCAAAAATAAAACCCCAGTGGTGATTATATGCCACCAAATGAAAGCTCTGTCTCAAAAAAAAACATTTCACTTGTTTATAATGTTAGGCTGAGTAATTGGCATTCAAAATGTAACAGTGCTGAAATTTGGAAATTGGTCTGGGCAGGAAAGGGTGAAAGTGTCCGATACTGAAGCGGTTAAAGAGATTGTGTTAAACATCCATATTCTCATATGGTTACCAAAACCGGTTTCCTGTGTGTTTTGTAATGGTAGATTTTTTTTTTTTTTTTTTCCTTGATATACGCTCTTGTACCCTCTATACAAATTTTCATATAGCATTGAATGGCTTTAGCTTTTGCCGTACTACAAACTGTAGAAGTAGGTGCATTCTTATTGTTTTATGGCCCAGTGATGATCAAGTATCGCGCTTAGAGGGAATAGGGCTGGACATTCAGAAGTCTGAGCTTATCCTTTTCATTCTTCACTCATTTCTTTTATCCATCTTTTACTTTCTGATCACTTTTCTTTCACTCAGACCATGTTTGTTCAGTCTTCTCAATGATCGCAAGATTATGAGATCTGAGGGCTGTGGTCAATTTTTTTGTTTTGTGCTGAATAATTTGTTGTGATAAACATGTATTTGTTAATCTTCATTTCAGCACCCTTTGGCTACAATGGAAGAGATAGCACCGACACCAAAGTTTGACTTATTAGCATCCAATTTTCCTCCCCTGCCTGGAAGTATAGCAAGCACACCTGGAGAGCCGGTACTTGAAAGCAGGATGGCTGATGTTGTAAAAGGAATTTGCAAAGAAAAAGTTAGTATTGTCTTACGGGATGTTCTGTTTGCCTGAATACCTCTCCACTGCTTTTGTAGACTGTTACTACATTTGCTGATTTGCTGGTTTAACCAAGTCAAACTTTTTTTATTTATTTTTTTGAGTAGAGAAGAACAAGTTTGCTTTTTTTTAATTTATGTATTTATTTTTTCTTGTCTTTGCACTTGTTAGTGCTAGTGAATGGCGGAGAAATCTTCCAATATGGATACTAGTTCTAGTTACTCTGGTGAGGGGTTTCCTCACTTGTGGCTATGGGACAGCAATTGGTGGGGGAAAACTACTCAATGAGATGGGTGGACAAAAAACCTCCCACAGGCATTTTACCCTCCCATACTCTATCTGGAAATAGTTTTACCTCCAGTCCTTCTTTCTAGGGCAATGTTCACAATTGCGCATCTGTTTTTGGTTTTTTTTTGGAGGGTGGGGGGGGTTTCATGCACATTCATTTACGTCTATGGGGCCAAAATTTTTGTCTGAGAAGCTGCACAGGGGGTCCCCTACTTACAAACATCCGACTTACAAACGACTCCTACTTACAAACGGAGGGAGACAACAGGAAGTGAGAGGAAATCTACCCCTAGGAAGGGAAATTCACTCCTGTAAGAGTTAATATGGAAAAAAGGTGTCTCCACTGATGCTTTATCACCTATCCTTATTTCCCTAATAACCCCAAATTTTCAAAATCCAATTGTCATTGGGACAGAAAGTGAGGTGAAATCTTCTGAACAGGGGCACAGACAGCAAAACAAATGTTACAGGGGTGATAACCCTTCCCTATGCTATCTACAAAACTTAAAAAAAGATTTTTTGGCTGGAGCTACACTTAAAAAATTTACCTGTTCCGACTTACAAACAGATTCAACTTAAGAACAAACCTAAAGTCCCTATCTTGTTTGTAACCCGGGGACCCCCTGTACTTTGGTTTTCCAAGATGCACAGGTGTAAAGGGGCTTTCTCAGAAAATGATTGTAATTCTTGTTCATTAGCATACATCTGCCAAGGCATGCATGGGTGGCGACTGAAACGTTTAACCACTTAAGCCCTGGACCATTTCACTGGCCAAAGACCAGAGCACATTTTGCGTTTTTGGCACTGCGTCGCTTTAACTGAAAATTTCACGGTCGTGCGACGTGGCTTCCAAACAAAATTGACGTCCTTTTTTTCCCCACAAATGGAGCTTTCTTTTGGTGGTATTTGATCACCTCTGCGGTTTTTATTTTTACGCTATAAACAAAAATAGTGACAATTTTGAAAACGCATTTTTTACTTTTTGCTATAATAAATATCCCCAAAAAATATATAAAAAAAAGTTTTCCTCAGTTTAGGCAGATACGTATTCTACATATTTTTGGTAAAAATCGCAATAAGCATTTGGTTTGCACAAAAGTTATAGCGTCTACAAAATAGGGGGTAGTTTTATGGCATTTTTATTTATTTTTTTTACTATTAATGGTGGCGATCTATTTTTATCGTGACTGCGATATGGCGGAAACATCGGACAATTTTGACACATTTTTGGGACCATTGTCATTTTTACAGCGATCAGTGCTATAAAATTGCACTGTGATTACTGTAAAAATGGCAGTGAAGGGGGTTAACCGCTAGCTAGGAAGGGGTTAAGTGTGTCCTAGGGAGTGATTCTAACTGTTAGGGGGCATGGCTACGTGTGAGACATCACTGGTCATAGCTCCCAATCGCAGGGAGCTATGATCGGTGACAGTGTCACTGAGGAGATGCTTGTTTACATGAGCATCTCCCCGAACTTCAGCTCCGTGAGGTGATCGCGGGTATCCGTCCGCGGGACCCCCGATCCTACTCGCGGAGCTTGCGGCAGGGTCGCACGCATGCCACCACACGGCGGCAAATTCAAAGGGATGTACCTGTACGCCCATTTGCCCAGCCGTGCCATTCTGCTGACATAAATGTACAGGCGGCGGTTGGCAAGTGGTTAAAAAGGTGGGGAGAATCCTCATAATGGCTTTGGTAACTTGGAATTAAGATACACCTCAAGACCATGGATAAAGGACATACTGTTTGTTCAGCCTTGTTTGCCTGTTGCTAAAATCCGTTTTAGGTGACTGACTCTTTTTTTTTTTTTTTTTTAAACCACTTCAGCCCTGGAAGATTTGGCTGCTGAATGACGAGAGCATTTTTTGCGATTCAGCACTGTCTCTTTAACTGACAATTGCGCGGTCGTGCGACTCTGTACCCAAACAAAATTGACATCTTTTTTTCCCACGAATAGAGCTTTCTTTTGGTGCTATTTGATTGCCTCTGCGGTTTTATTTTTTGCGCTATAAACAGACAATTTTGAAAAAAAACACAATTTCTCATTCGTTCATTGACAGACATAGCCTTCATAACGATAGGGTTATATTGCCTCTATTAGGAGTAGGACAAGACAGAACAAAAAGCAAACTAGCACCTGGCTGTGCCCATAGGCCTGTCCTTCAGTCAGTATATAACCCCCGCCCTGCTCTAGGTGTTCAGTTTTTTTTTCTGCCTAGTCAGGAGTAAGGACCTGGCTCCCTGTTGGGACCTGCGGTTCTTTGGGTTTTTTTTTTTTCCTGTATTGATCTGCTATCAGCTGCTGGGCTGGGTGACAGGCTGGATAATATAGATCCTGGTAGTCTCCTTAGCTCCGCACTGGGTCGGCCGCAATAAGCCCTTTCTGGACCAGGGCAGCCGGCGCGTTTTAGTCTCGCGGGGACACATATGACCGGGCTACTGCTGTCTGGATCAGTGTCGCCATGGCCGACAGCCACTCCGTCTAGGCAGGAGATGGATCTGTCTGGAAGTGTTACCTGCGCACTCCGCTGGAGCAGTAAGTAAGGGGCCCGGGATAGGTGTGGGTGCGGGTACTCCCTGGGGTGGTCGGTGCTTCCAGGGTTCTCCTCCACCCCCCCAAGGTGAGGAGGATCTGTCTGGGAGTGTTACCCCCGCACATCGATGGAGCGGTAAGTAAGGGCTCCTTCCCTGGAGAGGTGGGGGCGTGGGTACTCCCTGGGGTGGTCGGTCCCTCCGGGGGTTCTCCTCCACCCCCTCTTTTTCTCTCCTCCCGCCCCTTACCCAGGTGATGTCCAGGCTTCTGGCCTAGGGACTTTTTGGGACAACGGCCCTGTTTTCCACCTTCGGGTTTTTAGATTGGGGGGGTCTCTGGGGTGGGACCTGTAAGGAGGGTGTTTGGAGGTCCTGAGGCTAATTTAGGCTGCGGCTTTGCGGCCCACCAGCTGGGCTCCACTCGTGGCTGGTGGGCAAAAATGTGGGCCCCACTCGTGGCTGGTGGGCAAAAATGTAGGCCTTTGTGTGAACACACGGTCCGTCTTCTCCCCTCAGAGAACCGGGATCTCTGTTTACACACAGATTCCGTTTTTTGCCGTGTCGCAAGCGATCGCGGGAGCCCGGCAACCGCTGGGCACTCACATCGGCTCCAGGGGCCACAAATGGAGGCGACGTAACAAGACGGCGATTCGCGCAGCCGAGCCATGTTGCCGCAGTACAACTGAGGCGGCTGGTCGGCAAGCGGTTAAAGGTTGTGTTATGAATAGTATGAATTTTATGCTATCCAGTAATTTTTTTTTATATTATTTTCTTGAAGGAGAATAAAGAATTGCCTCCAAATATGTCTACTCATACTCAGGATGAACCTTCAAAAATCACTCTTCAGCAGTCAGTTACATGCTCTGTGCACAGTACTGCAGAGGATGTTACCCCACTTCCAGCTCCTGCAAGGTAAGTCAAGTTTTATCACTGCTTGAATGAGGGTAGTTGGATGCATCTATGGGTAATTGTTAAATTGAGTCTTACGAAATCCCAATTTTCTGGTCAACAATGGCCAGATTAACAGGCACTTGTGCTAGCACTCCAGTACAGCCAATTCCTTTGACTTCTGGCCCAGCTTTTGCGTACAATAGTGCATCTAATTGTATAGTACAGGGCACAGGCTGATTTATTCATAGACCCTCCATATGGAGAAATTAGTCTTAACCTTAAGAGTTGCATCTTGGTTGCAGAGCTGGGCCTGTAAATGTAGAGAGCCTTTAGGAGTCTTAAACTTCTTAATTCAAAGATTCTGCAATTAGGAACATCTTCAATTAGTACAGTAAGACATTTAAGACTGAGGAAGCGGGATCTACTACCGGAAAAGACCACTTTAAAACTTTATCCACTGGATAGTGTTTGGCAATGTTTTTCGGAGGGTTGAAAATCTTCTGTTATGACCCAATTGTCAAAGCTGGCCATTTTATTTGTTCAAGAAAAGGGAAACATCAGGTGTATAGGTGTCTGGGAGTTAGAAATCTTTCAGCCTCCTCTAATGTCAACAGTTATGTCCTGCACCTTACATTATAAATCCCTTTCAGCAAAGCACATACCTGTGAAGAAGAAACTGAATATTTCTCTGCTTCTGCCTGTGCCACTCAACACCATTCCATTGCAGAGAATTCATCTGCTGGGAAACCTACACTGCAGTAATAAATACTTGCACCTCATGCTGCCTGCTCTGCTCCATTGCAGAGAACTGGTTTCCTGAAGTCCATGTGTGAAATCTACATTCCCACAAGTATCAATCTGTGGTGTCCCAACAGCTCACATTGGTTCTTCCTGCTGACTCCATGCTATTTTTTTTTTCCTGCATTGACCATAGACTCCTAAAAGTGTCAATGTCCAAATAGACTTTGGGTAACCAGTTCTCTGAAGTGGACCTGCCTTGGGCAGTGGGGGTTAGATTTCTTTCTTGACAGGTTTTTCTTTTGATGTGCACTAATTGAGACCAAATAAAATTTTGCAGAAATTTAAGTTTGGGTGTAGATGGGGAGGTTAATGTGTGTTTTTAGCCCTGTGATGATTAAGTATCGCGCTTAGAGGAAAAAAGGACATGCAGTCACAATCTGAGTTTGTCCTAAACTTATCCCCAATTTTTTTTTTTCTTGTCATTCTCCTTCTCCTTTCTCTCTTGCCCTATCTTGCTCACATCACTCCCTTTTTGTCCCCCCCCCCTTTTGATTTCTATGCTCAGAATATGACTGTAGTGTTCCCTCCAATGATTGCAAGATTATGAGATCTGAGGGCTTTTATACTCCTTATATTGAGGTTTCCTTTATCATTGCATGTTATGGGGTGCCTGGTAGCCTTTTTTTGGGATGGTTACGGTACTTTTGTTTAGGAGACGACTATAGATAATTTTTTTACTGTGTTTTTTTATTTAGTAATCCCAATGAGAAAAAGGCTACAGAAATTTCTTGTCACAAAGATGTTGCCAGTCAGACATTGGCAGTATTACCAGTGTGCAATGCTACTTCTGTAAAACCACCCAAACCTACCACAGCTGCACCTATAGCAAGTGTGTCTTCTGCTCAGAGCATGCAGGTAAGAGCCTCCTGTTTTTATTTGTCACTTATGCTGATATTTTTATTTTGTGTAATTTAATTTGTCAACATCCATTACTTTGAGAATCCATTTTTTTTTTCTGGCAGCCTTTAATGCAGTAATGGGCTGTGGAAGACGTAGTGCTTATGTATTTACGAGTTTTGTTTGCAAATTCCTCATCTTAACTGAAACTGTGTGCAGAACAAAGTGATCTATTCATAAAAGCACTAGTTTAAAGTGCCACTAAAGGCAAGCCTTTTTAATTTTAGACGAGCAAGGGTGGGTTATAACCCCAGGTTTTTTTGCCTTCTGTGTCTCTCTTTAGGGATATTTCCGCACTTCCTGTCCCATAGCCCAAACAGGAAATGAGAGGAAATTCTTCCAGTGATGGAATCCTGGTGTCATCAAACCCAGTGTTCTTATTGGAAAATTTCCCTCCTATTCCTGTTTCGTGTCAACCCAAAATTTGGATTCCTTTTACTTTCACTTTCGATAATCGTAAATGGGACAAATGGACATTTGAGACATTGGAACTTAGTTTTTATTGCTGCCTGTGTCCAGGAGGGACACAAGAATTCAGAAACATTTATTCTGCTTACAGAAGGCTGGGACACTGGCAAAGGTTTATCCCCTCTTCCCCAGCATGATTGTTTTTTGCTGGTGTCCTGGGAGGTTGGATGCGTTTTCTTCAGTGCTACTGGTGTCTGAATTTTTGCTAGCCTTCTAGCTCTATGATATTCTTTTCCTTTTGACTTTAATCAAGATTTTTGCTAGGTTGCTGTTGATTTCCTCAATGACTTGAAGTTTCCTTGATGCATCACTGCTTGAGCTGTTTTTTTACATGGCTTCCTGAATTAGCAGCTTCTCAGCACTAGATTTAGAGGCTGTTCCTGGACCCTGCTGGACAGTATGTGCATGGCTAGTAGAGGTGCACATATTTACTGGTCTCTGAATCGTTGACAGGATAATTGTAATCGAATCGTATTTTGCAATGCATCACGATTATTGAACATGGGTTTTCATCAAAAAATGTAAGCAGTCAGAATGGTTCAAGGCTGCATTTGTAGTCGTGTCGCCCCCCCCAAAGCCCCCCCCCCCGCAGTGTCCTTATCAGGAGAGGAGTGCTGGGACCTGTAGTTCCCCCAGTTGTAGTGTGGCAGGACCTGATTACAACTGGGGGGAATGCTGGGACCTGTAGTGCCCCGACTTACCAGGAAGCAGAGCTGCAGGCAGTTGTGGCTGAAGTAGCGGTGGTTAGGTGTAAATGAAGTAAGGCTCAGACAGGTCCTGACTCCCGGGTGATGAGCCTCATAATGTCGGGAGTTTGGAGCTCAGACTCTTAACAGATGCCATGCATGGTGTAGGGGCAGGGCCTCCTTGAGCAGTCCATTGGGGGCTGCAGTCTATGGGCCTGTTGGGGCAGTTTGCTCTGTAGGCTCTTGAGGTCATCGTGGTCAGACCTGATGAGCTGGCGGTGAGGTAGGTGATGGCGGTAATGGCCCTCAAAGACTTAGTTCCCAGCTGGTGTCATCCTGAACTTCCCCCTCTTCGTCTGCGCCATTCTCCTCCTGCTGCTCCCCTGGCAAGGCCAGGCCGGCCCCAGGGTAATGAGAGCACGTTGCGCCCAGTCAGTCGGCCACGCTCTTGCGAGATTGCGTCTGCTGCTGGCAGGGTGTCCGTTCAGCATGTACCCTGCCCACCGCATGGTGCCCAGAGGACTGCCAGCCCATGCTCCAAGAGGTGAGGGGCCCTGACAGCTAGTGTCCCCAGATCAGAGGAGGGGCCCCGGGCCTCTGAAGGCCCTAATATGTCCTGCTGGGGATGGCATCATCGTGATGTAGCCCTTCTCTGCATCGATGCAGAATAGTTTAACCGCCTCACGCAGATATACTGCGGCAGAAGGGCACGTACATGCAGATTAACGTACCTCTGTATGTTGCCCTTTAAGAGGTGGCACGCGCGCCTGCCGGGAGCTACGTGAGTGTCATCGCGGGTCCCGCGGTGATACCCACGATCGTCTCACAGTGAGGAAGAACAGGGGAATGCTAATGTAAACAAGCATTTCCCCGTTCTGCCTAATGACACTGATCACCACTACCTGTAATCGGGAGCGGTGATCAGTGTCATGTCACACACAGCCCCCCCCCCCTACAGTTAGAATCACTCCCTAGTACACACTTAACCCCTACAGTGCCACCTAGTGGTTAACCCCTTCACTGCCAGTCACATTTACACAGTAATCAATGCATTTTTAATCGCACTGATCGCTGTATAAATGTGAATGGTCCCAAAATGGCGCCAAGTGTCCGATCTGTCCGCCATAATGTCAGTCACGATAATTGCTGATCGCCGCCATTACTAGTAAAAAAAATTAATAAAAATACCATAAAACTATCCCCTATTTTTGAAGACGCTATAACTTTTGCGCAAACCAATCAATAAACACTTATTGCAATTTTTTATTTTTTTTTTTTCCCCCAAAAATATGTAAAAGAATACGTATTGGCCTAAACTGAGGAAAAAGATTATATTTTTTGGGGGGGATATTATAGCAAAAAGTAAATGCGTTTTTTTCAAAATTGTCGCTATTTTTTGTTTATAGCACAAAAAATTAAAACCGCAGAGGTGATCAAATACCGCCAAAAGAAAGCTGTGGGGTAAAAGACGTCAGTTTTGTTTGAGAGCCACGTTGCACGACCGCAATTGTCAGTTAAAGCGACGCAGTGACGAGTTGCAAAAGGTGCTCTGGTCTTTGGCCAGCCAAATGGTCCGGGGCTTAAGTGGTTAAGGCTACATTGCGATGCACCAATTTATTTTCAATACTCCCTAATGGCTAGGCTGGAATGTGACCTATGGCCTTTGGGTTCTGTGCTAAGGGGCTTTCCAGACCTTCGTGTACAGGATTGGTCATGGAGTGTTTCGAGTCTGGAGCTGTAGCACAGCCCCAGACGAGACCCTGCCTCTGAAGAATCACTTGGTGTGTAACACCAGTCTGAAGCATCAGGAGCTGCCTCACTATTGAACCATTGGGTGCCTTTTCGCATTTTCTGCTACCACTGGTTTACCACGCTAAGGGTTAAGGCTGATTGAGCAAGGTCATCCATTGTTTCCCACTTTATATTCAGCCTTGTGAAAGAATCATCCCTCTGCCACTCATGTTCCTTGAAGCAGCATAAAGATCTGATCTTCACTCTGTTGCCACTACCTGCCTACAATTATTGGCTACCTGAAACCCTCATGAGAACCAACTGCCTGAGTTTGAGAGTACTTTAGGCCTCGTCCTGCATTGGTCTTGCGTTATGACTGCAGTCAAGACTTGTTTTCACTAAGGAACAGAGGACAGACCTCAACCTATAATCCCATAGTGGTTCTATAATTTTTTTTTTTTTGGGCATCGCCAGAGGGAGCAGATGCCCACAATCTGGGATCTCTGCTGTCATAGGATCTTTCTCATCAATCTCTTAGCTCAGTTAAGCTGGACCTGCTCTTGGTGCAAAATAAGATTGAGTCTCAGCAGTCTATCTCCAGTAACCAGTCTCCTACAGCTGACTCAGATACGGGGTTGTTTCAAACCTTACAGTTGCAGTGGAGCCTCATGCACCTGGAGCATAAACTTGCTGCCTCAGACCGTGTGGTGCTGTTTTGTTTTTTGTTTTTTTTTAGCTCTTGCAGACCTTCCTGACACCGACCCCTAGGCCCAGACCTGAGTGTCAGAACTTTTTGATAGAGAATTTATGAATCGGTTTTCTGCCACCAGAGATGCATCAGTGATCAACCTGAGCAGGCAGACAAGTGGGAAGATGGCATGCTCACCTTTAGGGATTTCACGGATTGTGAAATTTGAATTAACTGGCATGGCTCTCTATTTTGTGTTGGTGAAACTTTTCTGCCAAACCATGTTAGAGTGGTTGGGATTCCTTTAAACTTTTCCAGCACGATGGTAGAGCCCCATTTCATGAATCAGTGCAGGTGTCTGGATCCTTGCACCTTAGTTGTGATGGCTTGTTATAAGCATATAAACGTGTCTTATTTGGTCCGATTACCCTACAAATTCACAGGGTACTCTGACTGTAATTGGGATGCTGATGAGACATCCAGTATCATTTGATCCAGTAACTTCTTGAGGAGAACTCTTTTCAGATCTGCTCTTGACCATGTCATTAAAGCGGGGTTCCACTCAAATTTTTAACTTAATCTTACCCCCTTCAGTTAATTGCATAGATGTTAAAATGCCGCACACAAAATTTTTTTATCGCTGTAATTGCCTTTATATTGTACTTTATTGTGGCACTTCCTGTCTCTCCTCCCATGGGAGTAGGCATGTTTATTGCCTTTTCCCGGCGCCTCACGGTCTCCTGGGAGCTTAGTGTCAGGCTTCCCAAGATTCAGTGCGGAAATGATCATGCATGTGAACAAGCTGTGAATGAACAGCATTCACCGCATCCAGGAAATAAATACTTGTGGGCTTCACATGCCCACAAGCAAGATGGAAACAGCCACCATCACATTTTTTAAGTTATTCTTCAGTACGAAAACAGACAGGTGGAAATATTACACCCAAAGTGTGGGTATTATTTTGGGTTTAGCAAAATGTCTCAATGACCTAAAAAAAATAAAAAAGATTGGTCGCCGGACTCCCGCTTTAACGATGCCACGGGTGGCTTGAGTGCACTTCTGCTTCAATGAACGAGGTATGTGGTGGTGGAAGTCCCACCATGCCCCATCCTCTACTTTATATCTGCTGCTAAAGGTGCACTCCTATTTCTACAAGTGGAGGGGCTGTTTACACATCCAGATGGGTCTTTTGGCCCCTCAGGTGACCCCTGTAGCTCAGACTATGCTTGTATCTGGCATGGGCTTAATGCTTTCAGGAGTGTTACTTATTCTCAGATTTTTTTTTTTTTAACCACTTGCCACCCACTAACAGTACATATACTGCTAGTGGGCGGCACAGGCCTTAATGGTCCCCGGCCATTTCTATGACCCTCGCATCACTTCTGGCTTTTATTTAATCTCTTGCTTTCCAGGGTAGAGGAGATATCTGGGGGCTTATTGACCCCATAAAGAGGACCTGTCATGCCTTATTCCTATTACAAGAAGTGTAAAAATAAAAAACATTTTTAAAGTGCCCTTGTGCTCACACACAGAAGCGAACGCATGCCTAGGTTGCCCTCTGCATATTTAAACGGCATTCACACCACACGTGAGGTATCGCTGCGATCACTAGAGCGAGAGCTATAATTATAGCACTAGACCTCCTAACTCTAAACTGGTAACCTGTAAAAATTTTAAAAGCATAGCCTATGGAGATTAAGTACCAAAGTTTGGTGCCATTCTATGAGTGTGCGCAATTTTTAAACCTGACCTGTTTGGTATCTACTTGTCGTAACCTTTGTTTTACTCAAAAATTGGGTTAAATTATTTTTTTAAACAAAAGAACAAATCAGCGCAATATGTAAAGAACCCTATAACGGATAGCAGCTGAACACCAGGGTCAATCAAAAATCCCTAAAAACAATGTAAAATGGTGCAGCACTGAGATCAAGTCCATATATCAAACAATATTCATGTGATCTTCAGTGATATATATAGATGCAGCATGCAGGTAACTCCGTGGGTATATGTGAACTCTCTATCAATAGTAAAGATGGCCTCTCACCTTACCAAGGGGACTCGTTAATTATAGAGGGTGAGATACACCTTCCCTTGCGGCCATAAATAGACGGTACAAACATGTTTGCGTTAATCTGTCGCCATCACACCTCAGCGAGCTTAAAGATCAATGTGCCTTGGGAGCTACCTACGCTTCATAGTCACTGCTCTTTTCTGTATCCGGATTGGCTGGGATTTGCTGTGTACCGTCCATTTATGCCCGCAAGGGAAGGTGTATCTGACCCTCTATAATTTAAAGGGTCCCCTTCGTAAGGTGAGAGGCCATCTTTACTATTGGAGGGTTCACATATACCCACTGAGTTACCTGCATGCTGCATCTATATATCACTGAAGATCACATGGATATTGTTTGATATATGGACTTGATCTCAGCGCTGCACCATCTATTTTAAATTATATTTTGCATTAGTTAATTTTTTTCCAGAAAAAATGTTGCGTTTGAAAAATTTCTGTGCAAGTACTTTGACAGAACAAACTGCAATGACCACCATTTTATTCTCTAGGGTCTCTGCTTGAGAGACGGGGGTGAGGGAGGGATAGAGAGAGAATTTATATTGGGGGTTTTGAATAATTTTCTAGCCAAAAATGATTCTTGCATTTAGGAGAGATGCCAGAATTGGCCTGGGCTAGAAGTGGTTAAATACCGCATGCCTGGCCTCCTTACTTGCCTCCATGCATTTATTCTTTTTTCCTTTACTGAAATGAACAGTTTTTTAGGAGTTATTTACTGTGTTTTTGGGTTTAATACCTCATAAGGTGATTGACATTTTCAGCATTGCATGAGATTATTGGGAAACGTGTAGTTATTCAATTATCTCATGCGATATTTTTTTAATGACTTGAGCCCACGGTCTGAAAAATCAGGTTGACCAATAGTCTCAATGTTTATTTCCAGAATTTTTAGTAACAACTGTTTTCTCCCCCCCCCTTTTTTTTTTTTTTGAAGGAACCACGTAAATTAAGTTATGCTGAAGTTTGTCAGAAACCTCCTAAGGAGCTTGCTCCAGCTCCAGTTCAGCCACTTCGTGAACTTCGCTCCAACATAGCACCACCTGCCAAAAATGAAGAAAGCACTACTCCAGAGAAAATCACTGAAAAGCCCCACGAGAAGCTTGAAGGAAAAGTAAAAGATTCCCCTGGATATCGCAACAATGGAACCCAGAGAGGAGGTGCAGGGAAAATCAGGGAACAGAGACGACCGTTTGGGCGCAGGTCTTCACCTCAGGGAGCAACACGGCGTAATGGCAAGGAGCAATATGTGCCACCCAGATCACCAAAGTAAAAACTTATTGTCTTTAATTTAAAATTTCTAACTGGACTGATGACAGCAAAGACTGAAATTGAAAATGGTCATTAAATGTGTAACACAATATGGACATAATGGAATCCAAAATTCATCTCAGAGATAATGGATTTGAGATGATAGTGAGATCCAGATGCGATTTGAAAAAAAACATATAAATCAGTATGTTTTTTTTTTTTTTGTTTGTTTTTTTTTTTTTGTTTTTTTTTTTCATCTTTATTTTACGTTGCAGAAATTACCTGCCATATGTCAGTTTCAGGGTTGTGACATAAACCTAGTAGAGGGTTAAAGAAAATATTTTTGAAAAATAGATGTTAAAAAAAAAATATAAAAAATATAGAAATTTAAAATTACTTTTTTAATCTATTTAAGGCTTTGCTGGTAGTATGTGTATGCCATTTTGGCCTTGAAGTTAAAATCATGGATGCGGTGTGTGGTCAGTGTGTAACTGTGGCCAGATACTGTTTTCGTCACAAATTATAAACCTGAATGTACAGATTATATGTAATGTCAGTTAGCTTGAAATATTAGTTTGTCTTTTGACCTTACTAAAATTTCTCTAAGCATTTTCACTATCTTTTTAGGAAAAAAACTTTGAAAGATAGCAAAAAGGCTTAGTTAAAGCAAAGGCATGTGCATCAGATTTTTTTTTTTCTTAATTTAATTTTTTCCCATCTTGTGCATGATTCAGTCACAACTGTAAATCTATCAATCCAAACTATGTGTATGTCTTGTTTCAGAAAGGGCTATGCATAACTGACCTATGAATTCATATGGTTCTCATTGGCGTGACTGATATAATTGTTCCTTTATCATTGAAAAATGTAAGTTTTTTTGATAAATTTTTTTTTTTTTTTTTTTTTTTTTCTACCCTAGTACAAGATTATTAAGTAGTAGTCTGATTTGTTTACCTAAATGAGTTTAGCGCTGTAAAATCTTACGGTTTTTGGTAGACATAATTACACTGAAATAGTTACATTTTAAAGTTTGCCCTACATGTTTTCATCTTCTCAGCAAATTTAATGCTAGGAGTTCCTAAGCCTTTTTTTTCCCCCCCTTTTCTTTTTTTCATATTAATGGCGTGTCCTTTTGTAAAGCAAATTAGACTTGATTTGCTGTTAACTAATTTTGGAGCAGGTGATTTTTCAAGGGTCCCTTTGCCTAAAGTCAAAATTACTTTTAAAAAAGCCTGGAAAATTTAAAAACATTTTTACATGTTTAAAAGATTCAAGGTTTTTTGATGTAGCATTGAAAGTGACAGTCACTTTAAAAAAAATAACAACCCAGCTGATGGTTCCTTGCGGTGGAAAGAGATGATGTACTCTCCTCTCTAGCAGGCTGTGCCTCATACATTTTTATTGTATTTCATTATTGCAGCCTCTATCAAACTATTTGGCATGTGTCCCCCTTTGTTTGCTTTGGATCCATCTGCCTGATACCTATGTGACTTACGGGACTCAGTAATGGTATAACTGTTTGGAGGACAGCATTACCAGTCTGCAATGATGGGCACGGGCATCTGACACATCCAACAGTGTTAAATGGCAAAGAGCCTGATGGAGGGTAGGTAGGAAACAAACTATCAGAGGTTAAAAGTATGAAATTTATACTTGCCTAGGTGGGTGCAGTATCGATCCGTTGCTGCATCTGACCCCCTCCGGCTCTGCAGTGAGAACTGAGCGATCAAACAATGCTGATCGCTCAGTTCTCCCCCTCAGCTCTGAGCCAAGAGCTATGACTTTGTCATCTGCTCTCTGCTCATGCCCCTCCAGCGATCACTGGAGCGTTGGGCTGTGGAGGGGTTGGCACAGGCTCTCAGCGGATCGCAAACTGATCCGCTGAGTGATGACAGCAGACTGTAGTCAGCTTTCTTCTGAAAACGGGTCACAGGAGTGCAGAACCGTACTTCTTTAATATACTACCTCTGCTATTGCAGGGAATTTCAGCTGGATTATAAAAACTGGCAGTTGCATTAATTTGCCACAATTTTAGGCTCCGCGTATACACCACAACCTTACAGTTCTCATGCAGCAAATTTGCCACAAAGACTGTAGCGGTCTTTCTGACCTTGATCTTGAATTTTGTTCTACATTATGTATACACTAGATTAATGCCTGAACATATAGTGCTGCTTATTTACTGACAACTGGGGCCTGGGCTGCACAGGTTTAGCAGCTGTGTTGCTAAAATTGCTTGTGACCAGCCGTCACTAAAAATTGTTTGCTGATTGATGGGGAGAAATGGTCTTCCTGCAGTAGCAAGAAACTGTGATAAAGTGCACACAAGTGTGCAATCATTTGTGATCAGTTGCGTGCTATTGGGTGGCATTTGAGATTTGCTCCATTAGGTTTTTCACCATCTCGATTAACCACGGTTGGTTTTAGTAATGCAGAAGTCGGCCACGCAGCTTAGAGTGAACACGTGCTTCATAGTAAACACACCCTGTGCATAATGTGAGCGTTTCAAAGATTTTGCTATGCTGGCAGGTTCTTGATGATCTTGCAGACCTGGATAACATCGGAGACTGTAACAATTCTGACCGTTAATGGCATTATATGACCATATGCTGCTGTGTTCCTAATACCTTGTAAGTAAGCCTAAATATCACTTGAAATCCTATGATTGGTAGGTTAGTTGTGGTGGCTGTTGGGATGTGCAGTATTGAAACTGGAAAAACACCAGTTTAGCAAAGCGATTAGTGGCTGTATACAGTAACAATACCGTTCCAGTTAATGGTGTGTAGAATATCCACCTTCACATTTAAAGCTGTATCCTAACATTTTAGGTGTATAGTGTAGCTGGTATGAGTATCTCTTTTTTTTTTTTTTTTTTTTTTTATTCCCTAATCCATCTAGATTACTCATTTTAGCTTTGCTGGCCAATTTGCATTTGTCATAGCAAATACATGTCTAAGTGTACTAGTTGTCATTCATCTTTACATGAAGACATGCTGGGCCTACTCTGATCTTGGTACAGTTCATTTAACATATCTTGGTCTCTGTATCTTGTTCTAGTGGAAATCAGAACATTTTGATGCAGTGCGTTTGACCATATGATTTTGAAATAGGACTTGAGTATTTCTTGTATGTTTAAATTTTTTTTTTATTTTTTTTTTAGATGTAAAATAAATTATCATTGATTGTGACTTGCAGAAATCCTATAATGTAAGTTGATATGTGAATTTGAGAGGATGCTTTGTGTGTATAGCATTTTTTTGTTTTTCAGACTTATAGTTCATGTACAGAAGAAATAATAAAATGTGTGGAAGCGTTTTTGCTTTTTCAGTACAAGCGCTACATTAGGATTTTTCCATAAAAAAAAGTATTTAAATTTCCTGTGCAAGATGTTTTGGTGCCCTTGTAGGTATTTTTTTTTCTCCTCTCATGTGTGTGGACTGGGGCTATCAAAGTATAACTAAGGCTGTGAAATATTTAGATTTGTGTATGAACTACAAATGCAGTATGTTGCATGACAAGCACACAGCCTTCATTTGGCTGGCTGCTTTTTGTCATATTCTCCACATAATATGTATATTCTCAGGCAAATTTCAGATATCCGACTATACGGTTGTCGGTTCTGTTAGGCAATCTTGTAACTTAAAGCATCTACTTTTAACCAAACCTTGCAATACTTGCCTAAACCTACAGCTTTGTTCATAGCAATCATAATCTATTTAATAGATCTCTTGACTTGCGTGTTTCAGGAGCTGGTTTTTTTTTTTTTTTTTTTTTTTTCTGTTCTCGCTTTTTTTAATTTTTTTTTTTTTTTTATTAACATTTTATTCTTTGTAATATTTCTACCACTAATACGTTTTACATTACAAAGTTCTAGGCAAACAAGTATATTCTGCATCTAAAATGATGTGGTGTAACATTCCTGTTAGCTAACATGAAGCCTTTGCTCAAATTTATTGGATTATGATCTGCTAAAACACAAATCACACACAGCATTTTAAGGTTAGTTTTACCCCCAGTAATGTTGCATAGTGCATCATTCGTTGCATATGCACTAGGTGATTGCTTTTGTTTTTATGTATTTTATTTACAATGCTTTTTTTTTTTCCTCTCCTTCGCCTTACCCTAATTCTCCCTTCTTAGTTTTATTCTGGTAACCGTGTGTGATTTCATTAATCTGGCTTTGTTTTGTATATTGTGTCAGGGCTTTCTATACTATGGTACCATTCAATTGTCAGCTTGTATAATTTAAATGTGGATAATCAAGGAATTCATGACAATATTTGTATCCTCAATCTGGAACATGATTTTGAACTTTGTTTACCTGAGAAACACTTAAAAATAAAATAGACTTTTGGCACTTAAAGAGCTGCTTATGTTTAAATCTGAACTATACTCAAAATTCAACCTTGGAAAACTTAGGCCGAACTGAAAAATTGTAACAACTTTTTACCCGGTAATTCTAACTTTCCTTGGCATCTTGTCAGTTATATATGGGGCTTTTTAGTCAAAATGAACATGCATCATTTTCTCTTTATTTTTCTTCCAGCTTATTTTAATTTAAAATTGTGAAGTAGGGTTCATGCTTTAAATGTATACATGTATTTGTATTCTATTCTGGACATTGCCAAGGTGCTATGAAACATTGAATAACAGATTTAGAAGAATAAAGCTGATTTAAAGGGTACAGAAGTCTTTTGGTGTGTTTTTTTTTTTGTTTTTTTTAATGTTGCAACTGTCAAAGCATTGTAAACGATCACCTTTTAAAACGGCCCATTCAGTTTAAGGGCTTCATGCAAACTGCATCTCGAAGCTTCTACTACAGGCTTTTGAGCTTTTTTGAGCTCTCCTTTTTTCTGACTGGAAACTCTCCTCCATGTTAGCCAATAGGTCCATGCACACTATGGATTTTTCAGAAATTTACAGGCATATCCTCTTATAGGCAGTACCCGCCACGTAGTGTATTCTGTCTGGTTGATGGCCTCCTATAGTGTTTGGTCTACCATATTTGATTTCTAGAAAGTACATGGGAAGGTGACTATTCCTTCATGTTCTCGATCCCTTATGTGGACATTGGAAATTTTGTAGTCTAGTCACAAAGATGTACAGAGATTGACATACATGACAACCATGCAGGAGGATGTTTATTTGATTAGTTTGTGGTTTTAATGTCAAGTCCAGTTAAAATTTTTTGTTTTAATTATGGTTGTTTTACCAGAACATAGTAGGGTTTAAGCAAAAAGGAGCTAGGGTGCAAAAGAGAAAATACTTTGATCTATCAAGTATTATACAAAGGAAGGTCTGCAGAGACTGTTAAAACTGTAATACGAACGTGCCTTATATGTGCACCAGTTTTACAATGAGGCCTCATGCGCACTAGACTTTATTTATTTTCTCCTGCTGCTCCTAGGGACATTTAGTATATTCCCTGCCACCCCCTCTAAATGCCCCTGCATGTTGGCCTATTTGTCCATGCACACAGGTGTTTAACCACTTGCTGACCGTCCACAGTACACTTACTATGGCCGGCACAAGCAGGATGGTTTACGTCATGTATGTACGTCATCAAGCCTGTTCTCGGTTAGGGCAATGCAGCACAGAGCTTGTATGAGTGCATCTCCTGTACAGCAGCTGTGGGAACGTGCGATCACATCTACAAAGCTGTTATGAATTTTATTTCACAGCACCCTGTACCATGTGGTTAACTGTAGCAAATCACAAGATCACTAGTAATCACAGCTGTTATGAATGTAACCCATTCATGACGTTTAAAACATTGCTGTTACAGGGATGATCATATTAACAGCAATCAAAGTATATAATAAAATCCCTGATCGTCCTCCTTAGTAGTACAGTGTTACTTTGACACTGAACTGAGTATGTAAAAAAAGTTTAAAAATTTGAATACAATTTTTAGTTTTAACTGTCACCAGTCAATAACCCTGATCACCGCCACCCAGTCATGTGACGCTGTACTGTACTGGTAAAGGCATGTTGAAGGGAAAAATTTTCCAGAACATTGTGACAAATTGCAACTTCCAAAAACTTGCCATGCCACTTACTAAATACCTCAGTCTACATTTCAATAGATCATTTGAGGCATATTAAGTTCCATAAGAAATGATCGGCCATCAGTACATAAAGATAGATACTGTGTGTGTGTGTATATATATGTGTATGTGTATATCCCTGCACATTTCCAGACATGACTGGATCTGGGTCTGCATCTCTTTGGTGTCTTGTCTTTGCGCATGCACGGTAAACCCTTGCATGTGCAGATCTCTGCCGTGACTTGAATCCTGACGGCAAATCTGTACACACAGAATTCTACAGCACGCATGCACTCTAAAAGGCTACAGCGAGTACATTTCTGGTAAACTGTTTTTACTATGCTGGTAACAATTACCTGTATGAACCCAAATTGTATAGTAAATGTTTGTACCTTAAAGCGAACCTGTGATTTCAACTGACAGAAGCAAAAGAATTGAAAGGTTGTGTAAGCTCTTAGTCTCTTAAATTACAGCTTACATAGGGCAGAGGACTGTCATGCCCAGGGCTGAAACTAGGGGGGGCCACTTTTACCCCATATTTTAATGTGGGGTAGAATGCTACATGTTTCAGTACAGTGTGCTGCATTCCACACCCTACTCTGCCAACCATCCCCCCAGTTGGTGGCATCTTTGCCCTGGGCACTGAATGACCTTTCCCAGTACTATGAGGGTGCGAAACTCAGTCTTTGGGGGGGGTAAAAAAAAGGTCTCGTTTCGGCACTGGTCATGTCCTCCCATATGACTGTGCTATACCAGTCACCAACATGGCTTCACAAAAGGAAGGGTATCGAGTCACATACTCCTCTGTATTTGGGCACATCAGGCATCTTTGCCCCCAGTGACTAACAGAGCAAGGTGGGGAGGAGAGAGTGTTGGAGAAGGAACATAGTGCACATTTTCCTTTGCTCTGCATAGGCAAAATAGGTCTGCGTAAACGTCCAAAAGAAAATGCTGTAAGCAAAAGTTGTAACATTTAATGTGTTGCAAAATGTGCACCAATATACTTTTTTTTTTTTTAACCAATGTTCTTTTTTGGTGAAGTAGTTCTAGCTCCCCTAAATCAGTTTCTTTCCAAACTGCATGCTGTATAGAAGGTTTGACATGCCCCCACTGAGATCTACAATGAACAAAGCTTATTCTTCTTGCTGAATGCACAGCTGTCATTCAGCAGGGGCCTGTTCTCTGCAGCCTACCCCCCTACGCCGAAGAATCGGCTGGGGGGTCCCCCCAGAATCCATACCAGACCCTTATCCGAGCACGCAGCCTGGCCGGTCAGGAATGGGGGTGGGGACGAGCGAGCGGGCTCCCCCTCCTGGACCGTACCAGGCCGCATGCCCTCAACATGGGTGCTTTGGGGGCGCCCTGCGGGCTCCCCGACCCCAAAGCACCTTGTCCCCATGTTGATGAGGACAAGGGCCTCTTCCCGCCAACCCTGGCCGTTGGTTGTCGGGGTCTGCGGGCGGGGGGGCTTATTGGAATCCGGGAGCCCCTTTTAAGGGGGCCCCCAGATCCCAGCCCCCCACCCTAGGTGAATGAGTATGGGGTACATTGTACCCCTACTCATTCACCTAGGGAAAAAAGTGTCACTTTAAAAACCTGCGTACTGTGTTTTTTATTAATTTGGCAGCTCCGGGGTCCTTCCGACTTCGGGCGTCTCTCCGGCGTCTTCTCCCGGTGTCTGCATCTTCTGCCGCTCTTTTGCCAGCGGTGGCCCGGACTTTTGGATCGTCTTCTTCCCTCTTCTCTTCCAGAGATATTGACACAACGCTCTCTCCAGCTGCAATGATCTCTGAGCTCTCCGCAACAGATTTATATAGGTGGTGACCCCGCCCCCTTATGCCGTCACAGTCCCTGGGCATGCTGGGACTGACGTTTTAGGGGGCGTGGTCACCGGGTGATGGCACAGTCCCAGCATGCCCCGGGACAGTGACCTCATAAGGGGGTGGGGTCACCGCCTATATAAGTCCGTTGCGGAGCGCTCAGAGACCATTCCAGGTGGAGAGAGCATCGTGTCAACATTGGAAGATAAGAAGGCAGAAGTCCGGGCCACCGCTAGCAATTGAGATAGCGGAGGAGCCGGCAGAAGATCAGGACCCCCGGGAGGAGACGCCGGAGAGACCCCCGAAGTCAGAAGAGGAGCTGCCTAATTACTTGAAAACCTGTGTACTGTTTTTTATTGACACTTTTTTTCCCTAGGTGAATGGGTACGATGTACCCCATACTAATTCACATAAGGTGGGGGGCCCCCTTATTAAAGGGGCTCCCGGATTCCGATAAGCACCCTGACAATCAACCGCCAGGGTTGTCGGAAAGATGCCCTTGTCCTCATCAACATAGGGACAAGGTGCTTTAGGGTGGGGGGGCCCCACAGGGTGCGCCCCAAAGCACCCACCCCCCCCCCCCATGTTGAGGGCATGCGGCCTGGTACAGTCGGGGGGGGGGGGGGCGCTTGCTCGTCCCACCCCCATTCCTGACCGGCTGGGCTGCGTGCTCGGATAAGGGTCTAGCATGGGTTTTGGGGGGACCCCACGCCGATTTTTCGGCGTAGGGGGTTCTCTTTTGATCCATACCAGACCTAAGGGCCTGGTATGCCCCGGGGGTATACCAAGCCGGTTTTTTTTTTCCATTTAAAACTTGGCCCGGCGTTCCCCCTCAGGATTCATACCAGACAGCTGTCAGCACTGCCTGTCGCTCATCGCGAAAGGAAAAAAACAAAGTTTTCCTTTCCCGATCAGCGAGCCAGGCTTGTGCTTACAAAGTCGTACTGAAATCGTGTCTGTATTCAGGCATGATTTGCATGCTACTTGAGGGTTTAACATTGAGGTCTATGGAGTACAACTCGCATACGCATAGAATTTGGACCAAAGTAGTGCAGGGACTACTTTCAAGTCGGCACGACCTAAAGTCGTGCCAATATGAATGGTAGTCATACAACTTCTCCATGATTTTCAACAAGTGTGAAAGGGGCCTTAGGAAAACAACACTATTGTTAACAGAATATCTTGAAAAGTTCACACAATGCATGGGAACACATATCGATGAGCAGGATTTTAAAACACTGCACAAAAACAAAAGGATTATACAAGCTGGAATAATGTCATTGGCAAATTTTAACCAGCTCTACAAAAAACATGAGCATGTTACAAAACCCGCTAGAATAGAAAAAGTTGATAGCGGGTATACCACCTACCTTCCTTATCCTAGCTTAATCAGTCATGCATATGCACTGGTTCCAGCAATAATGATTTTTGGTCAGAAGAGGCGAGCGGTGACCTCGAGTTGGTCATAGTCAATTAACCCAGTCGCTGGCTAAAAACAAAGCTCAAATAAGTGGATTGCTGCACAAAACAGATTTAGCGACAAAACTACAACTGCATTTTGGCTGCTGTCTGTTAAGTAAAAACCTTCACAGTTCCAGTATTTAAGTGGTACAAAAGTTAAAAATTTTAACCTTAAAGTGGATGTAAACCCCATTCCTGAAATCTGACCTAGGCATGTATGTTTTTACTCATCTCTCTTCAAAGCTCTGAGTCATGTGTTTTTCTGCTACTCAGTTCCTCTGTTAGCATGATAGCTTCTGACAAGTTCTCCAACAAAGGAGATAAAAGCAGCTGGAAATTTGTGTCGGGGAGGGAACTGCGGCTGCATTCACACTACAGCGTTTAGAATCGTGGGCAAATTTCCTGCAATTCTGCTAATGATTTGACAGGGCCGAGGTGTGAATGACAAATTACGGAACTCGCATTTGAGATGCTGATCTTTTGAATGACACCTCAAATCGTGATACGGGTTTGCCGTGCCATTAACGTGCTGCAATTATGGCAATCTGCATCGCCCAAAAAAAAAATCAGGAGCGTCTTTTGGGCGTCAACCTTCCTTCGATGCGGATCGTAGCACGTTTTTATTGTGCGATTATCATGGAAGACCTGCTTCGTGATTTGAGTTGTCATTCAAATGAATGGAATCTCAAATGTGAGTTCCATGATTTGTCATTCACACATTTGCAGCAAATCTGCCCATGATTCAAAAAGCTGTAGTGTGGATGCAGCCTCAGAGATATAAGCAGAGAACTTGTCTTGTCACTACACAGTTCTGTAAATTTCTTTGTTCCTCTGCCTATGAGTGGGGGGTGCACACCTATCCCTCCAATCAGTTTACACACACAGTGTAAGCACAGACTCCCCTTCCACTGCTGAAACGGGAAGAAAGATTTCTAACACAATGTGCAGTTTCTAAAGAGTCTAGAAAGCTGAAGACAGAAGATATATGTGTAAAATTTATGTAGGGAGATTTGTTTCATTCCTCTGTATCTTCTGAGGCTGTTCACTTCACTGGGTCTGTGAAGGTTTATATCCACTTTAAAAGAGAAGCTCCAGTCTCCTGTGTAAATATTAAAAATTGGCAGCTACAAAAACTGTAGCTCCTGCTTGCTTTTTTTTTTTTTTTTTTTTTAGTAAACAGACACCTGTTTACCAGCGCTGTGCTCACCCCACCGGTTCACTTTCATGTTAACTGTGGGCACCTGGCTGTGACAGCTTGTGGCTTCGCAGTCGGGTGTCCACTGCTCTAGCCAGAGGGGTGCTGCGAATGGTTCCGTAGTCTTTTGGGACCTGCCCCAGAAGACTGTGGGGAGGAGAACTTAAAGGGGTTGTAAAGGTAAAAATTTTTTCACCTTAATGCATTCTATGCATTAAGGTGAATAAACTTTTGACAATACCGCCGCCCCCAGCCCCCCCGTTTTACTTACCTGACGCCTCGAATCTTCGCTGCTCGTTCTCGTCATCTCCATTGCAGCTCAGCCTGGTCGCTGATTGGCTGCAGTGGATGGATTGAAAGCAGCGCAGCCATTGGCTTGCGCTGCTGTCAATCACATCCGATGATGCGGGGCCGAGTGATACAGCGAGCGGCTATAGCTGCCGGCTGTATCACGGGAGCGCGCCCGCAAGCACTCACCACCATGCGAGGGAGCTCGCATTAAGGTGGTTAATGCTTGCGGGGGAGGAGCTGAAACAGCCGCCGAGGGACCCCAGAAGACCAGGTTTGGGGCCACTCTGTGCAGAACGAGCTGCACAGTGAAGGTAAGTATAACATGTTTGTTATTTAAAAAAAAAAAAAAAAAATTTACCTTTACAACCCCTTTAAGCTTCCGATCACCTAGGCAATTGGAGCAGAAGTGGGAGCTGGGTACCTGTCAAAATCTTCCTTTGTGTGAAATCCCTGGTGTTCCTGCCAGTCTGTTTTCCTACTAAAAACTGACCACACTAAGCTTGAGAGCACAGTGTGGTCAATATTCTGTTCTCTAATGATAAGACTTGTGCTGCAATGACCCTCCCCTTCTTCAGCACATACAGTGCCTTGCAAAAGTATTCTTGGCTTTTTACCTATTTTGTTACATTACAGCCTTTGGTTCAATGTTTTGTGTTTTTTTTTAATCTGATTTGTATGTGATGGAATAGTCTAAGTGGGTGAAGTAAAATTAGAAAAATATATACATAACTATTTTTCAGAAATAAAAAGAAAACTGATCATTACCATGTGCGTATTCCCCCTCTTTGTTAGGAAGCCCATAAAAAAAGCCCTGGTGCAACCAATTACCTTCAGAAGTCATATAATTAGTGATATGATGTCCACCTGTGTGCAATCTAAGTGTCACATGATCTGTCATTACATATACACACCTTTTTGAAAGGCCCCAGAGGCTGCAACACCTAAACAAGAGGCGCCACTAACCAAACACTGCCATGGAGACCAAGGAACTCTCCAAACAAGTAAGGGACAATGTTAGGTACAAGTCAGGGTTAGGGTATAAAAAAAAAAAAAAAAATATCCAAATCTTTGATGATCCCTAGGAGCACCATCAAATCTGTCATAACCAAATGGAAAGAACATGGCACAACAGCAAACCTGCAAAGAGATGGCCGGACACCAAAACTCATGGACTGGGCAAGGAGGGCATTAATCAGAAAGGCAGCACAGACGTAAGGTAACACTGGAGGAGCTGCAGAGTTCCACCGCAGACTGGAATATCTGTACATAGGACGACATTAGGCCGTACGCTCCATAGAGTTGGGCTTTATGGCAGAGTGGCCAGAAGAAAGCCATTACTTTCAGCAAAAAACAAAATGGCACGTTTTGAGTTTGCGAAAAGGCATTTGGGAGACTCCCAAAATGTATGGGGGAAGGTGCTCTGGTCTTATGAGACTAAAATTGAACTTTTTAGCCATCAAAGAAAATGCTATGTCTGGCGCAAACCCAACACCTCACATCACCTAAAGAACACCATCCCATTTTCAGCAGTTGGGATTGGGGAACTGGTCAGAGTTGAGGGAAAGATGGATAGTGCTAAATACAGGGATATTCTTGAGCAAAAAGCAGCAACTGGAGTTTTATGTGCTGCAGAGAATGCTGAAGGATTAGTCTGTGCAATGAAAGCCTACATTTAGAGTGTGTTTATTTTTAAATCAGCACAAAGGACAGTACTTGCATTCAATGAGAAGTGTCCCTTGTGCTGGTGGCTGCTGTTTTAGTTGAAGTGTGAAGTCCTCTGTACTCCACCCCCTTCCAGTGCTGTGGGGGTTATTACAAGGTGCTGGAACTATCATAGGCATTCAACAAGAGTGCCAACTATGCCTGCCCTTTCCGCCTTCATCCATTCACAGAAGCTGTACTATTACTTCCAACAATTAAAAGTGCTCTATGAATGGAAGAGGTGGATTTACATTCATCCAGCTCATCCTCCATTCGTAGATGGCTTTTCATTCCTGGAACCTATTGTACAGCTTCTATAAATGGAAAAGGAGGGTGGACATAGTTGGCACTCTTGACGAGTGCCTATGACAGGTCCAGTGTCTCTAATGCTATGTACACATGAGCGGACTTTTTGACGGACTTTCCCAACGAATGGACTTGCCTACACACGATCACACCAAAGTCCGACGGATTCGTACGTGATGACATGGGACCGGACTAAAATAAGGAATTTCATAGCCAGTAGCCAATAGTTGCCCTAGCGTCAGTTTTCGTCCGTCATACTAGCATACAGACGAGCGGATTTTTCAATCGCAACTGGGTCCGGCGGATTTCCAACGTAAAGATTTGAAACATGTTCCAAATCTAAAGTCCGTCAGATTTTCGACTGAAAAAGTGCACTGCAGGTCCGATGAAGCCCACACATGGTCGAATTGTCCGTCGGACCAGTCCGGTCAAAGTCCGCTCGTGTGTACGCGGCATAATAATCATGCCAAAAACAGGAAGAAAACCGCTGGGTAATGAGGAATATTGCAGAGGACCGAAGATGTCAACTAAGTTAGCAGCCACCAGGACTTTTCATTGAATGCAAGTCTAAGTCCCTTGTGCTGAAAAAAAAAATATTTAAACTTTAAGGTTACCCTTGGGAATAGTATGACCCTGATTTGTATGTGGGTACACTTATCATGTTGGGTGCATTAGTTGAACAGACTGTTTACTATGCTGGGATCCAGGGACACACAGGTTGTAAGCTCTTCTCTGCAAACTGAACTTTATGTGAAGGAGAAGGAACTTTTGGGTGTATTAGATGAATTTATTACACACATTGCTGTATGTGGAATAAGTTGTATTACACTGCTAGCAGTGAAAGAATTACATTAGTTGTAATATTTTTTATAAAAGTGTTATAATCTTTAGCTTTTTTCTTTCTAGCAAGTGCCATAATGTTTTGCTATGCAGAGTGAGGTTTGCATTAAACACCAATGAAACAGTCATTAGCTCAAAAACACATGTGTGTGTGTGTGTATATATATATATATATATATATATATATATATATATATACAGTATATATACAGTATATATATATATACAGTATATATATATACAGTCCCTGACAAGTCTTGTCGCTTGTGTACAAATTGACCTGAAGTGCCGCTAAAATATATTTCTAATCAAGATTTTGTTACAAGAAATGGGTCATTTTAATCCCAACAGCTTTTGTAATAATGTTTCAGTGCAAAACGAAACTGACAAAAAGTATTCTAATATTCACAGCTTGGTAGAGCCCATTGAGTCAATTTTTACCAAGACATAAGTGTTGTCACCTTTGTTATATGAGCTTCACCTGTGACTAATAATGGAGATTAGGTCTCAGGTGTGTATAAAAAGAATACCAGTACACTAGACCTTCTCAACTGCAACTAGACCTCTGCAAACATGCCTAAGATTCACCCGGAGACTAAAGTGTTGATTATCAAGAGGCTGAAGACCAGATCCAATGCTGATGTGGCAGACACCTTCAATGTGTCTCAGCGTCAAGTTCAGAGGATAAAAAAAAGATTTGAAGAGACTGGAGACGTTTTGGACAAGGCCAGGTCAGGCCAACCCCGCAAGACAACTGCTCGAGAGGACCGTTTGTTGGCTCGAAAATCCAAGGCCAGCCCATTTTCCACTACAGCAGAGCTCCACGAGACCTGGTCACCTGAAGTCCCTGTGTCAACCAGAACAGTTTGTCGGATTCTGTCTCGAAATGGCCTCCATGGTCGAATCAGTGCCCATAAGCCAGCACTAAACAAGACAATTGAAAAACCGTGTGGCATTTGCCAAGGGCCACAGCCTGCTAAAAGGACTCTGGAAAAGTGGCAGAAGGTGGATTTTTCAGATAAATCTTCTGTTGAATTACACCACAGTCGCCGCAAATATTGCAGGAGACCTACTGAAACCCGCATGGAGCCAAGATTTACCCAGAAAACAGAAGTTTGGTGGAGGCAAAATCATGGTCTGGGGTTACATCCAGTATGGGGGTGTGCAAGGGATCTGCAGGGTGGAAGGCAACATCAATAGTCTAAAATACCAAGAAATCTTAGCTACCTCTTATATTCCCAACCAGCCCAGTCACCAGACATGAACATCATTAAGCATGTGTGGTGTAGGATGAAAGATGAAGCGTGGAAGACGAAACCAAAGAATATTGATGAACTCTGGGAGGCATGCAAGACTGTCTTCTTTGCTATTCCTGATGACTTCATCAATAAATTGTATGAATCCTTGCCAAACCGCATGGATGTTGTCCTTCAAGCTCATGGAAGTCATACAAGATATTAAATTTCTGTATAGGCGACAAAACTTTTGTCTTGCCAAAATTTGACCTGTCTGTCTTGATTAAATGATAACTCTTTTTTCAGTGAAACTCATTTATTTCAGTGCATTAAACATCATTTGGGAGGGCTTTAGCTTTTCATATGAGCTATTTCTAACACCAATTGATTAATTAAAAGTCAGGTTAATAGCAGGAGTTTCTACAAAATAGAGAAGCGACAAGACTTTTGTCAGGGACTGTATATATATATACACACAAACAAACTCCCACACTCTTATAAATAAATGTAAACATTTTAAAATGTATTAAAACATGTCAGTAGGACAGTGGATGGTGTCAGCAGGGCAGGGGTTGTCAGCAAGCTAAAATAAATGGATTGCAAACCTTGCTGCACAAAACAGGTTTGGAGACAAAACTACAGCTGCATTTTGGCTGCTGTCAAGTAAAAACCTTGACCGTTCCTGTATTTAAAGTGGTACAAAAGTCTAAATGTTTTTTTTTTGTTTTGTTTTGGTTTTTTTTACCTTAAAGTGGATGTAAAACCTGATTCGTGAAATCTGACCTGGGCATATATATACAGTGCCTTGAAAAAGTATTCATACCCCTTGAAATTTTCCACATTTTTTTCATGTTACAACCCAAAAATGTAAATTATTTTATTTGAATTTGAATTTTTATGTGATAGACCAACACAAAATGGCACATAATTGTGAATTGGACAAAAAATGATAAATTGGTTTTCAAAATGTTTTACAAATATCTGAAAAGTGTGGCGTGCATTTATATTCAGCCACCCTGAGTCAATACTTTGTAGAACCACCTTTCGCTGCAATTACAGCTGCAAGTCTTTTTGGGGATGTCTCTACCAGCTTTGTACATCTAAAGAGACATTTTTGCACATCTTTGCAAAATAGTTTAAGCTTTGTCAGATTGGATGGAGAGCATCTGTGAACAGCAATTTTCAAGTCTTGCCACAGATTCTCAATTGAAATGAGGTCTCTAGTTTGACTGGGCCATTCTAACACATAAATATGCTTTGATCTAAACCATTTCATTGTAGCTCTGGCTGTATGTTTGGGGTCATTGTCCTGCTGGAAGGTGAACATCTGCCCCAGTCTCAAGTCTTTTGCAGACTAACAGGTTTTCTTCTAAGATTGCCCTGTATTTCGCTCCATCTATCTTCCCATCTACTCTGATCAGCTTTCCTGTCCCTGCTAAAGAAAAGCATCCCCACAACATGATGCTGCCACCACCATGTTTCATGGTGGGGATGGTGTGTTCAGGGTGATGTACAGTGTTAGTTTTACGCCACACATAAAGTTTTGCTTTTAGGCCAGAAAGTTCAAATTTGGTCTCATCTGACCAGAGCACCTTCTTCCACATGTTTGCTGTGTCCCCCACATGGCTTCTCACAAATGGGACTTCTTATGACTTTCAACAATGGCTTTCCTCTTTCCACTCTTCCATAAAGGCCAGATTTGTGGAGTACACGACTAATAGTTGTTCTGTGGACAGATTCTCCCACCTGAGCTGTGGAGCTCCTCCAGAATTACCATGGGCCTCTTGGCTGCTTCTCTGATTAATGCTGTCCTTGCCCGGCCTGTCAGTTTAGGTGAACGGCCATGTCTTGGTAGATTTGCAGTTGTGCCATACTCTTTCCATTTTCGGATGATGGATTAAACAATGCTCTTGTGAGATGTTCAAAGCTTGGGATATTTCTTTAAAACCTAACTCTGCTTAAAACTTCTCCAACTTTATCCCTGACCTGTCTGGTGTGTTCCTTGGTCTTTAGGATGCTGTTTGTTCACTAAGGTTCTCTAACAAACTTCTGAGGGTTTCACAGAACAACTGTATTTATACTGAGATTAAATTAGACAGGTGGACTCTATTTTCTAATTAGGTGACTTCTGAAGGCAATTGGTTCCACTAGATTTTAATTAGGGGTATCAGAGTAAAGGGGGCTGAATACAAATGTACACCACACTTTTCAGATATTTATCTGTAAAAAATTTTGAAAACAATTTATCATTTTTCTTCCACTTCACAATGATGTGCCATTTTGTGTTTGTCTATCACATAAAATCCCAATGAAATACATTCACGTTTTTGGTTGTAACATGACAAAATGTGGAAAATTTCAAGGGTATGAATACTTATTCAAGGCACTGTATGTAGTGTTTACTTCGGGGATATAGATGGGGACCAGTGGGATATGACTTTAGAATCAATTCCTGTTTCTGTCTCAGCCTCCCATAAGCTCTCAAAACTGTTTATCCTGCACAGAATTTATCGGACGCCTGAGAGATTATATGAATGGGGCCAGAGAGATTGCCCCTGTGCCCAAAGTGTACGGATCACCAGGACGCCTTTATTAATGTGATTTGGCGATGCCCAAAACTCAAATGTTATTGGGCTGATGTCCGTGGCGGCCGGAGGTAATTTTTTTTTGGGGGGGGGGGCGGCAATCGTAAAACGGGTCTCAGACCTGCTTCTGACTGCTTCTGACTGTCCAGATTGAGGATCATTGTTACAACAGCGAATGTTCATTTGCTGTTGTAACTCCCTTGTGCGCTCATTGCGCAATGCTCTGCACTCCGAGCCCACCCTATTTTGATGCCTATGGCTCTAATCAGTCTCTTAAAAAAAAAAGCTGTAATTCTGGCGCCTGGCATCCTGAAAGGAGCCGGATGCATGAATTGGGGGTGGTCATGGATAGATTCATGCATAGCATGATATAGGGGGTGGCATGGAGAGAAGGGGCGACGCCTGGGCGCCCCTAATGGATAGGCCGCCACTGGCTGATGTACTACAGCTTATTTCTGATCTAGCCCAGGTACCTATACCTTCAACACCTTTGGTGTGCCTTTGAGCAGCGATTGATATTGAAATGTACCCGAAGGGTATATATATATATTATAACTAGGTTACTGTACTTGGCTAGAAAGCTCAGCCCGACACTGGATAGCATCTACCGTGCCTACTAAAAAACAATGGATTGCTTATGTTAATTCCCTTCTCAGGGAACAACTGGTCTACCGCCATAGGAATGCTGTGTCAAAGTTTCATCTTATTTGGCAGACTTGGTTGGATAATCCTAGTCTTGCCCCAGCGCAGTTTGTGATGGATAGACTTCTACGACTCTAACCCACTGTGAGTCACAAAAGGTTTTCTTTTTTCCCTTTTTTTTGTTTTTCTTTTTTGTTTGTTGGGCACTCACTTCTTAGCATCCAATAGCTGTAAAGGTATTTACTATGTTCCATAAACAAATGTTGGGTATTGTGGCGCACTGGGAGGAAGAAGCCGTATTGAAGAATAAACCTCCCAAGCTAGTCTGCTACCAAAGATACATTGATGATCTTATAATGGTGTGGAAAGGCGATGAGGCTGGTTTTGATACACTCATGCAGAAGTTGATGCCAATAATAAAAACATTGTTTTAACATAGAATGTCAGTACAGAACGGATAGTGGACTTAGACTTATCAAAAGATGGGGATCAGGTTAAGATGACCAACTATTTTAAATCCAGACCGTGATGCAATGAGCTGCCACCACAGCAATTGGCTTTGTAATATCCCTAGGGGACAATTTATACACCTGAGGCTTAATTGTACATATGAAGGTGATTATAATTCCCAATCCCAAATTTTGGCCTCTCGCTTTCTACAAATGGGTTATGATAAAGGTTCTCTGGATAGAGAAATTGAGACAGTTTGGAATTTGGATTTTTAATTAGTTCTTTTTTTATATTGAACATTAAAATCCAAGGTCATTCTCATGTTCATAGTTAAGTTACCAGTCATTGGAGAGGAGGAAATGATATCCGGCAATTGAGCCGCCGCAAATCCTTTTGGGTATATGTGACGAAGGAAGGGGTCCCCAAAGGGTTGGATGTAGAGTTCGATCTGAATTGCTTCATTTCAGATCGGTAAAGAATAGGATTGAGTTGAATATAGGGAATATTGGGTTTGTTAATTTTTTATTATATGTGAATGTTGATTCTGTATTTTGAACTCAGGAAGGGTGGCTGTAGACGTTTATTTTAATTTTTTAATGTTAATCATAACTTCTTTTTTTTTTGGAATGTATGCAATATTTGCCATAATACATAATTATGGGGATTTTTTAATTATTGCCATCATTTTAAATGTTTTCGTTGTTCCCCTTAGACACGTGGTGTCACTAAAGGGTTAAATGTGCTCCATCATATGCCTTTTAGCTCTGCTGTCCATGTTACTGAGCATGATGAGCTTTTGGAGCATGTCGATCAACCAGCTAAATGTGTCAGTTTGGGAACATATATCATAGTGAGAATAGTGCTGAGGTTAGCTGCATTCGTTGTGTTCATCAGACTCTATGGCAACACATGAGGCTATAGGAGCACCGGATATTTACCACACCCCTCAGGGGGTTGATTCTGGATGCCCTGCATTTCTCTATGTGGGATCTGAGTCAATAGACCAGGGATATGCAATTAGCAGACCTCCAGCTGTTGCAAAACTACAAGTCCTATCATGCCTCTGCCTGGGTGTTCTGCTTGTGGCTGTCAGTCTTGCTATGCCTCATGGGACTTGTAGTTCTGCAACAGCTGGAGGTCCGCTAATTGCATATCCCTGTAATAGACTATACAGAGGGCGGAGCCTCAGACGTTAACCACGCCCCCGGGCGTCTGACTGCTCAGCCGATTTAATGTGGAAGGGGGGCCTTGGATGGTGGCCACGCCCCCGCATGGTAATGTTGTTGTGGACATGGTAGGGGGTAGGCGTATGTCCGGAGGTTAATCACGCCCCCTGAGCATCTGTAATCTGAAAAAATCACTGTGGTAAGGGGATTTTCGGGCGCTGGCCACGCCCCCTACACGTTACTGTTGCTACTTATAGTAAGGTGGACTATATATATAGCAAGGAGATGTCATGAGCCCACAGAGTTCGCTGATGAAGTCCCGCCCACAGGACGATGCATGTGCAACAAAGGGTTCTGTGACGTCATTACAGCCACCTGGATTCATGCATTTTATGCTGTATGCTTGATATCCTAGCACTGGGTTTGCAGTGCTATGTTTGTAAGTAACATTTTATTATTATTAAAGCTGGTTTTAGTTAAAACAGAGAGCACTATATATGTCTCATTGATTTTACATGAACCATGACTGTATAAGAGACTTGTCCTATTGCTGCATTATGGAAGCTGGATTTCGATCGTTGGAGCAGCCGTTTTAACAGATTTGTATCTTATGATTACCCCGGTGGGGACTGCTTGTATGACCTTTCTGTCTTTGAAGTCTTTCCCCGTCTCGCCTGCAGGCTCTCTATGGGGTGGTGCAGGATCTGTTTTCCCAGTGAGTGATTGCTCTGGTTCCAGCTAAGGACAGGTTTCAGTGTTTTTTTTTCCCAACCTGTTTACAGTTCCCAAAGACATTTTAGCCAATCCTGGACCTCAAGGCCCTGAATTGCTTCATGAAGGTGCAGAAGTTTGATATAGAACTCATCTTGTCAGTGGGTGGCCTCCATTATCCAAGGGGATTTACTGACCTTGATAAACCTCAAGGATGCGTGCCCGCACATTTCTATTTGTACCTGGCACCAACGTTCCCTCCACCATGCAGTAGGAGAGGCACACTATCTGTTTATGGTGCTGCCCTTTCTTATCGTACATCACGGGACACAGAGCCATAGTAGTTACTATGTGGGTTATAGGCCACCTTCAGGTGATGGACACTGGCACACCCTAAGACAGGAAGTCCACTCCCTCTATAACCCCTCCCACTACTGGCAGTACCTCCGTTTTTTCACCAGTGTCTAAGGTATTGGTCATGAGATGTGCTGTGCTGAGCTCCACTGGCGCAATCCTTGCAGGGCCTAGCTATGCAGCCGGATCCATTCAAGGTCACTACATTCTCTTGATGTGGTGAGAGCAGTCAAGGTCTTGAAGGCAACTGCTCATAGTCGTAATACGGATGTTTTGTTTGTGTTGCCGGAAGGTCCTAAGAGAGGACAGGCAGCATCGAAATCTACTATTTCCAAATAGATTTGTCAAGTGATTGTTCAAGCTTATGGTTTAAAGAGGAAAATTCCACCTTTTCATATTAAAGCGCACTCCACCAGGGCTATTGGTACTTCCTGGGCAGTGCATCACCAAGCCTCCATGGCTCAAATCTGCAAGGCTGCAACTTGGTCTTCAGTCCATATATTTACCAGATTCTATCAAGTAGATGTAAAAGGTCATGAGTATATTGCCTATGGGCGCAGTGTACTGCAGGCTGCAGTATAAGTCCTCTAGTCTCTTGGTGCCCTACTTTGTTGTGTCTCCCTCCCTTCAGTTCACATTGCGATTGGAACTTCCCACATAGTAACTACTATGGCTCTGTGTCCTGTGATGTACGATAAGAAAATAGGATTTTTATAACAGCTTACCTGTAAAATCCTTTTCTTTGAAGTAAATCACGGGACACAGAGGTCCCTCCCTTCTTTCTGGTATATACGTGTATTGCTTTGCTACACAAACTGAGGTACTCCCAGTAGTGGGAGGGGTTATATAGGGAGTGGACTTCCTGTCTTAGGGTGTGCCAGTGTCCATCACCTGAAGGTGGCCTATAACCCACATAGTAACTACTATGGCTCTGTGTCCTGTGATGTACTTCAAAGAAAAGGATTTTACAGGTAAGCTGTTATAAAAATCCTATTTTTGGTCTCTCCTCCACCCGTAAGGGTTTTCACCAAGGTGCTGGCCCTGACTTTGACTTTGCTGAGACAGCAGGGGTTTGCTATGTTTGGCTATCTGGACAACCTGTTTTTCACGTTGACTCACTTGGCCCTAACTTTATCTGCACTTTCTGTGAGTTCAGGTGGATCCTGGATGTCCAGAGGGCTGCTCTGACCCCTGCCAGGCAGCTGGAGTATCTGGATTTTACTCCCAATTCAGCACAAGCAAAGGTGTTTTTGTCACTGGAGAACTGTTGGAAGCTTCGATCAGCGACTTATCTGCTGATGTTGCGCAGGTGATTCTCCCTTCGCTTTTGCATGCAGATTCTGGGCCTGATGGTGTCTACTTTCAAGGTAGTCCCAAAAAAGCAGTTCCACACCAAGGTCTTGCAAGAGGAAATATTGTCCAAGTGGGACAAGACATTCACATCCGTGGATGCTTAAATTTGCCTGAGTCACAAGACCAGAGTATCTCTACTTTGGTGACTCTGGCCTCCTGCTCTCTGGGCAGGAAAGTGGTTTCTTACATTGCACTGGACAGTGAACACGACGAAGGCCAGCCTGTCCTGCTTCTGGAGGGGGTTCTGGGGTTAAATATGGCCTATCAATGTGCTAGAACTTTGTGCGATCAGGTTAAGCCAGGTTAAGCCTTTAACAACAATGGACAGAGCAGCTTCTGGGGGCTATGGCCAGTGGCCTATGTCAACCACCGGGGGGGCAAAAAGTGCGAAAGCAGCGCTGGAGGCTTCACATATTCTTCGGTGGGCGAAAGGCCACATGCCAGCTCTATTTGCTGTGCACATTCCAAGAATGGAAAACTGGCAGGCCGACTACCTTAATCAACAGACGGTGGATAAAGGAAAGTGCTATCTGCATCCCGGCATGTATCGCCAGATTTGTCTTCGATGGGCGACTCTGAAACGGATCTTCTGGTGTCTCGTTTCAACAGGAAGGTGCTCAGGTTCGTGGTGTGGGATCCCTTGGGAGGATGCAACAAACGCCCAGGTGATGCTGTGAAGCCTATAGAATTTAATTTATAGTATGTATTCCCTCATCTGAAGCTTCTTCCTCTTCTACTATGCAGGATAGAGGCCGAAAGGATTCCAGTCCTTCGGTGGCTCCAGACTGGCCTTCCCAACCCTGGTACACCAAGCTGCGGCTGATTGCGGTCATCCTCTGCCGACTGCCTTTCATCGAAGGACAACTATTTCAAGGGTCGCTCTCCCACCATGCTTTACCATCGCTGGCTTTGAGGGCATGGCTGTTAAAGGCGAGATTCTAAGGGAGGGGATTGTCAGAGTTGGTAATATTTACCATGCTCAAAGTGTGAAAATCTACCTGTAGGAGGTTTGTACTTGGAAGGCTTTACATATTGTGGTGTGAGGATGCGAGAGTCCATCCAGGATCTTTTCCAGTGGCTTGGATAATGGCCTTTCTTCAGTAGGGTGTTGATCAAAAGATGGCATTAAATACAATCAGAGGCCTTATTTTAACATGCCCTGGTCACACATGCTTTGCTTCTTACTTTCATACAAGGTGTTCGACAAAGAGGGTCCTCCTTTGTGTTCTCCATTTGGGAATATTAGGAATATCCCCTTGCTTACTCTCAGAAGGTTGCCTTTTTGGTGGCGATCACTTCTGCATGCAGGGTGCTGGAGCTAGCGGCCTCGTCCTGTATTGATTGTACACAAGGATAAGTTGGTTCTCTGTTTTTGTGTCTTTCCTTTCTGACAAAAAATGATCTAATTTATTTGAATGAGGATATTATTCTGCCTTCCCTATGCATGTCCTTTACATCCTAAGGGGGTTGCATTGCATGTTTTGGATATGGTCTGGGCAATGCAGGTATATCTATCTGCTACAGATTCTTTTCAGAGATTGGATTCTCTTTTTGTGGTTAGACGGACTGAGGTAGAGTATGGAGGCCTCCTCTGACACTATTTCTGGGTGAATTATGCAGATAGTAGTTTAGGCTTATTCCATTAAAGTGGACCTTCACCCTCCTCATGAAGTTCCCCCCTTTCAATGCCTCCTCCCCAACTCTGCACAAATAAGGCAGTGTTTTTTTTTTTTTCTTCCTTTTTTTGTTACTTTTTCTATGCACATCATTCGCCTAGCGCAGGGGTAGGCAATCTGGGGCCCTCACACTGTTTTGGAACGACATTTCCCATGAGGCATTGCAAGGCTGGCAGTTACAATTACTCTGAGGCCTGATGGGACTTGTAGTTCTGCAACAGCTGGAGGGCACCAGGTTGCCTACCTCTGGCCTAGTGCATAGCACTTTCTGGCCTACTTGGGATATGCATGTCACAATTCCCAGGAGGCCTTTAGTTTTCTATTCAGCTAGTAGGAGGGGGGGTGGGCCTAGCGTCGTGTCATCATGAGGCTCCGTCAACGGAACTCAGAAGAGCCAGTGGGCCTCTTGATGACGTCACAATTAAGATGGCGGTGCAGGACTGTGCTGTCAGGTCACAGACGGTTATCAAAGGTCCAACTCTGGTTCCGTTGTCTGGGTGAGTATCCATACTGTGCCTACAACACCACCAGGTAAGCAGAGGTATATAAAAAAAAAAGAAGGGGGGTAAGCTGAAGTTTCTCTTTAACCACTTTAATACAGGGAACTTTTACTCCCTTCCTGCCAGGCCAGTTTTTGAGTTTCAGTGCTGTCACACTTTGAATGACAATTGCATGGTCATGCAACACTGTATCTATATGAAATTTCTATTTTTTTTTTTCAGACAAATAGAGCTTCCTTTTGGTGGTATTTAATCACCACTGGGTTTTTTATTTTTTGCTAAATAAAGGGCGTACGCTCAGGCCACGGGATCTGGCATCACTCGGGAATTATCTTACTTCAATCAGGGCTTGGGATCTTATAGCAATCATAAGGTATATATTCTCCTGAAATGTAAGCACTAAGGTAGGCATCTGTGTAATATAGCAAATACAGAGATAAACAGAGTAACTTTTTATTTATATTTTGGCTAATCCTCAATAGAATATGCATTTGTGGATGTGGAATCTACCTCAAACTTTATGAAATTTCCGAGCACAACCCAGAGATAGATATGTGGCTTTATATAATGGCAAAGCTAAATGAACTAAACTCTTCCAGAAGTTGATACATGGTGCGGTGGAGGACTTCCACCTAAGTACAATGGCCTTGCGTGCATAGTAAAGTAAAATGGTTCTGACTGCCCTACTAGGAATTAAAGGTTCAACTATTCCTAGAATTCACACTTCCACGGCCAGTGCGATCTAAACAGTAGTGAGAGACAAGGTAAATGAAATGACTTCGCTCTAGAAAGCCTGGATCAGAGAGCAGTGCCAAAAAATGTGAGTGAAATCAGCTGAAGGTGAAGAACACCTCCAGCAGGAGGCCGAAATGGATGGATAAATCCTGTGCAATTGCTCTGGGGTAAAATAGATTCTGTGCAAAATTTTAAACTGGACCAATCTATCTTTAGCGGAAACCTGTTGCAAAAAGGGGCATTCCCACTATTGCTCCCAATCCTCTGTATCTAGTCCCGGGAAGTCTTCTAGCCACTTGGCCCTTAGGGGTTCAAGCCCCAGGTGTGGGTTAGGAAGCAGCCCTTTATAGATATTCGAATAAGGTTTGACCATGGACTCGTCTCTAAACAGATCCTCAAGAGCGGACATATAGAAGGCCACTTGTTGATACTCAAATTGAGAGTTGAAAGCGTCTCCAAGTTATAAAAATCTAAACAGATATGAGTTAGGCAATCCATAATGCTGCTTCAACCCATCGAAAGTTTGCAACTGACCCCCAGTACAAATCTGGTTGAGGTATTTAATACCCTTGGAAGCCCACACATTAGGGTCGGGTTGTAACAAACTCCGACAGCTCAGGATTAAACCACAGAGGGGTGTGTGGCAACATATGTCCAGGAGGGTTGGGTCGTAAAGCTTTAGCTGGGGACCACACTTTCAAAACTGTTTTCGTGGCCCTTATTAAAGGTAGAGGTGCAATGGGCCCTCGATAAAGGTTCCTCAGTGTCTCATAAGATCCAAAACAAGCTGCTTCCAAAACCGCTGCTGCATTGGGGTCATCAGCCAATTATGCACATGGGACAATTCGGCGGCCAGGAAGTATTTGTGTAGGTCCAGACAAGCCAAACCTCCCTCGTGCCAGGGCCTTTTCAACACCGTTAATTTAGACCTTGGTTAGCCCCAACCCCAAAGGAAGGAGATCAAAACAGTATTGATTAGGCAAAAAACTTTCTTGGGTATCCAATCAGGAGAATGTCTAAGTACATAAAGGAAAGAGGGCAAAAGTTTAATCTTAAATAAATTAATTCGGCCAATCAGTGAAGGGGGGAAATTCGCCCAGGCCTTCAATCTAGCTTTTAAATTTGGGGGTTTATCCCAGTTAACTTTGAGGCCGGAACATGAAGGTCCCGGGTCATTTAAGAAGAGTATAAGATCGTCTGCATACATAGCCAGCTTCTCATCTATGGATATGACTCGGATGCCCTTAACCATAGGAGCCTGTCTGGGGCAGATGCAAGTGGTTCCATTACTAGATTAGAAAGAGCTGGTGACAACGCACAACCTTGTCTCATGCCCCTCTCAACTGTGAAAAGGGATGAGGGGGCGCCTCCTAGTTTAACTTGGGCTGTCGGGTGATTGTACAAGATCTCTATCCATCTGTGGAAAGCAACCCCAAAACCCATCACTTCCAAAACTTAAGACATATAGGGCCAGGCCACCAAGTCGAATGCTTTCTCGATATCTAATGCAGCACCCTAGTGGAGGTCGCAGATAGGGGCAATTGTAAATGAGTAAAAACTCTGTGTAAGTTAATATTGGATGCCTTTCCTGGCATAAATCCAGTTTTGTCAATATTGACTAGAGCTGGAAGGATCTTCAGCAGACTGGTTGCTAGGATTTTTGTCAATCTTGAAATCACAATTTAGCAACAAGATTGGCCTAGAGGAAGCACAGTGAGATCTATCTTTGCCAGGTTTAGGGATAAGAACAATATGGGTCTAATACATAGGGGGTAAGGACATTTGCTCTTTACACTCGTTATACACCTGCAGAAGTCTAGGTGCGATTAAGTTTGCATACATTCTATACCATTCACCAGGTAGACCATCAGGGCCTGGGGTTTTAACGATAGAAGCAGCGATTCGCTTGTTTCCTATTTCTTCAACAGTAAAATTACTGTGTAAGAATTCAAGGTCCTCCTGCAAGAGCATGGGCAACTTTAAGGATTTCAAATATTTGCTAATTCTTTCAGTCCGCCAGCCAGGTAGCGCTTTGTAAAGTGTTTCATAGAAAGTCCTAAACTCATTTAAAATATGATCAGAGTCAGAGACCACCTGGCCATCTGGACAGCAAATTTCAGACACCACTGTTTGCAGTCTAGAATTCGCCACAAAATTCACTAACAGTTTGCTGTTCTTACCCCCAGACTCAAAGATCCTTCCAGCCAAGGATTTTAGATCCAGGTGTGTAGCTGAGGTGAGATGCAGAGACAAAGCTCTTTTGGCATCTGCCAAATGGCTTAAAACGATCAGGAATTGGGGAGTCAGAAAAAGCAGCTGCTGCCTTAGATTCACTTTGTCCTAGTTTTTGTACTTGAGGGGGACAACTCAGAGCGGACAGCTTTGATAGCTGAGATGTATCCTCCCCTCGTATTAGCCTTGAAAGCCTCCCAGACCATATGATTCGAGACTGTGCCATTATTAAGTTCCCAATACTGTTGCAGTTTAGGGGAAATCATCTCTTCAGCCTTTGGGTCCTGCAGCCACTTAGATGCCAAGCGCCAGCAATACCGACCCCGATTCTCCAACAGCACCAATTTAACCTCAAAGGGGGCATGATCGGAGAGGCCAGCAGATATATATATATATATATATATATATATATCTCCTGGATGACTGCTAGTGCATTGGTTTTGCCGAAGACCAAGTTAATCCTGGAGCCAGATTTATGGGTAGTGGAATGCAAGGAATAAGCCCTAGCTGCCTGGTGTTTCCAATGCCAGATTTCAGTGTAGTCCAGGGCTTGTACCCAATGGAGTAGTTCAGAGGTATATGCTCTATTTGGATTAGAAGAGTCTAGAGATGGGTCTAAAATAGAATTAAAATCGCCAGCTATGTATAGTATGGAGAATGACAGTTTGGCTAGTTTCTCGTGTACAGTGTACAATACCCGCTTGTTGAAGAGAGGGGGAACATATATATTCACCAAAGAATACACAATTGCATTCATCTCCAGCAAAAGAATAATAAATCTGCCGTCAGGATCAGCGATGAGATGGATGACTTTGTATGCAAGTGATCTACTTGGTAAAATAGCTACCCCACTTGCGTAACAGGAGTATGTTGCATTAAACGATTTCTGCACCCAGGGTCTGCAGAGAGCAAAGATCTTATTACCCATTAGGTGAGTTTCCTGCAGGAATAAAATGTGAAGTTTATGTCAATTCAGAAATTTAAATATCAACGCTCTCTTAATTTTGTCATTAATACCCTGTACATTCCACGAGATAAGTTTCAGTTCCGTCGCCATCTGGTACCTGCAAGAAAAAAAACAGCCACAGATATGTGGTACCTTGGCCCACAGGTTAGCCAAAGGAGAATGTTCTATATGAAGGATCTAAGCGAAAAGGCAATTGATGCTGCATAGTAAGATAACCAATCTTTCAGTGGACATAGAACGTACAACACAAAAATAAAACCGTAACTTGATAACTCCCCACTGACCATGAAAGACCCCAACAGTAACTAGGTCAGTTTAAAACTTGTTTCCTAAATCTTCTCTGGCTGCAAAATGCGACCAGAACTAGTCTTTTCCTGGGGAAAACACCTCCAGAGACGGGAGGTGATTAACTCTTTTCTCTTGTGGGAGCAGTATAGTGCCACTGAGTGATCGCCCCTGAGTGTACAAGGTAACTTGGGAGTAATGTTTAAGGAAATTAAGCAGACTGACTACTGGTATAATTGTGAAAAAGGAACATAATGAATAATGTCAGTCTGCTGGCAGTTAAACAGTTTCCCCGTAAGGATGAGTAAAACAGCTCCCTCTGCACTGAGGCGCCACTCAACAACAACAAAGTCTGTTATCAGGTGATGGAGAGGCAGGGGGATTACCGCAGTTTAGAAAGCCACAAATCTGCTTCATCAAGGGTATCAAAGAATTTTGTTGTACCTTCGTGTCACACACACAGGCGGCTTGGATAAAGCATGCTATACTTTGTTTCTTTCACAAAGACGATGGCGTACATCGTTGAAGGTCTTGCAAAAACATGACTTTAGCGTTTCAAGAGTAAGATGTTTTCTGGCTTCAGAGAGGATGCGATCTCGGTCACGATAGTTGAGAAACTGGACCAGAAAGGAGTGAGGGTGGGCCCCAAGAGTATAGCGCCCCACAGGTACATGGTGAGCCTCTTCAGCAACAAACGTAGCAGGGACATCAGGAAGTTGTAGGAGATCTTTGAAAATGGCCTCTGCAAAATCTGCTGGATGATCACCCTCAGCCCCCTCTGGAAGACTGAGCACTCTCACTTTATTGCGACGCATGCGATTCTCAGCATCGTCAGCCTTTGTCATCAGGTATTTAACTGTTTGTTGTAAATCAGTAATCATACCTGCCTGTTGCCCTGTGCAATCTTCCACAGCAGAGACACGTGTTTCAGATTCCTTCACGCGGCCCCTGATTTGATTTAAGTTACATAGAAGGCGAGGTTGAAAAAAGACACAAGTCCATCAAGTACAACCTATGTGTGTGTGATTATATGCCAGTATTACATTGTATATCACTGTATGTTGTGGTCGTTCAGGTGCTTATCTAATAGTTTTTTTTAATTATCGATGCTCCCCACTGAAACCACTGCCTGTGAAAGAGAATTGCACATTCTAACCGCTCTTTCAGTAAAGAACCCTCTACGCAGTGTAAGGTTAAAACGCTTTTCTTCTAATTTTAGTGAATGGCCACGTGTCTTATTAAATTCCCTTTCGCGGAAAAGGTTTATCCCTATTGTGGGGTCACCAGTATGGTATTTGTACATTGAAATCCTATACCCTCTCAAGCATCTCTTCTTCAGAGAGAACAAGTTCAATGCTTGTAATCTTTCCTCATAACTAAGGTCCTCCAGTCCCTTTATTCGTTTTTTTGTCCTTCTCTGGACTCTCTCCAATTCCAGCACATCTTTCCTGAGGACTGGTGCCCAGAACTGGACAGCGTACACCAGGTGCGGCCGGACCATAGTCTTGTAGAGTGGGAGAATTTTTGTTTTATCTCTGGAGTTAATCCCCTTTTTAATACATGCCAATATTCTGTTTGCTTTGCTTGCAGCAGCTTGGCATTGCATGCTATTGCTGAGTCTGTCATCTACTAGGACCCCCCCAGGTCCTTTTCCATCCTAGATTCCCCCGGAAGTTCTCCTCTAGTGAGTTGATTGCATTCATGATTTGTCACCCAAATGCATTATTTTACATTTTTTTTACAGTAAACCTCATTTGCCATATAGTTGCCCACCCCATTAATTTGTTCAGATCTTCTTGCAAGGTTTCCACATCCTGCGGAGAAGTTATTGCCCTGCTTAGCATCGTCCGCAAATACAGATATTGATCTGTTTATCCCATCCTCCAGGTCGTTTATGAATAAATTAAATAGGATCGGTCCCAGGACAGAACCCTGGCGGACCCCACTTTCCACCCTGGACCATTTTGAGTACTCCCCATTTATCACTACCCTCTGAACTTGCCCCTGCAGCCAGTTTTCAATCCATGTACTCGCCCAATGGTGGAAATAGAAAAGTCCTGGATTGCCACACTGCATCAAAAAAGCATCTTTATTGGGTATATAAAATACAAAAACGCAGACAGGTAACAGAAGTGGACAGAACGGGGATCAAATCGCTAACGCGGTTCACATCCAAAGATGCTTACTCATAGCTATGAGTAAGCATCTTTGGATGTGAAACGCGTTAGTGATTTGATCCCCGTTGTGTCCACTTCTATTACCTGTCTGCGTTTTTGGATTTTATATACCCAATAAAGATGCTTTTTTGATGCAGTGTGGCAATCCAGGACTTTTCTATTTCCATTATCTTGTGCATAGCCAGCACCCAACTCTGTTTAGTAGGACGGCAGCACCCTGAAAACACGGAGACTTATAGAGCGGCATTTATTATCAGTACTCGCCCAATGGTCCATGCCAACGGACCTTACTTTGTACAGTAAACGTTTATGGGCAACTGTATCAAATGCTTTTGCAAAATCCAGATACACTATGTCTTCGGGCCTTTCTTTATCTAGATGGCAGCTCACCTCCTCATAGAAGGTTAATAGATCGGTTTGGCAAGAACGATTCTTGATGAATCCATGCTGATTACTGCTAATGATACTGTTGTCATTACTAAAATCTTGTATATAGTCCCTTATCATCCCCTCCAAGAGCTTGCATACAATTGCATTGATGTTAGGATAACTGGTCTGTAATTACCAGGGATGTATCTTGGCCATTTTTTAAATATTGGTGCTACATTGGCTTTTCTCCAATCAGCTGGTTCCTTCCATTTGAGGATGCAACACAGATGCTCAATAGGGTTTAGGTCTGAAGACATGCTTGGCCAGTCCATCACCTTTACCTTAAGCTTCTTTAGCAAGGCAGTGGTCGTCTTGGAGGTGTGTTTGAAGTCGTTATGTTGGAATACTGCCCTGTGGCCCAGTCTCCGAAGGGAGGGGATCATGCTCTGCTTCAGTATGTCACAGTATGTTGGCATTCGTGGTTCCCTCAAAAAACTGTAGCTCCCCAGTTCCGGCTGCACTCATGCAGCCCCAGACCATGACACTCCCACCATGCTTGACTGTAGGCAAGACACACTTGTCTTTGTACTCCTCACCTGGTTGCCGCCACACATGCTTGACACCATCTAAACCAAATACGTTTATCTTGGTCTCATCAGACCATAGGACATGGTTCCTTAGTCTGCTTGTCTACAGCAAACTGCAGGTTTTCTGTCCGAAACCATGAAATCAGGCCGAGACAGAAGTACAGTTAAATCACACTTGTTTAATAATAAAAGTAAAAAGAACAAACCTAGTCAAAACATAGCCAAAGTTCAGTAACCGGAATGGATAGTCAGCCAAGCCAGAAGACAGGGATCAATGTAGTGGAACAGCAAGCAGGATCTGGAGCCATAAGGCATGACAGCAAAGCAAGTCTTAAACAGGATCGCAGGAGATAGTTTCTGTGATGTTGACCAAGGCGAAGGCAGAGCTCCTCTGGACTGGACGGCTTAAGTAGGTAGGACTGTCGAGCAGGATATCATATACTGAGTAACTGTGGAGAGATTGGAGCTGGCAATTAGCCGACAGCTGAGCGGCCAGCTCAGAGAAGGAAGGGCTGAGCCCAGCTCTGACAGTACCCCCTCCTCAATGACCCCTCCCCCTCAGAGGACCCCCAGGCTTGAGGGGAAAACGTCTATGGAAGGACAGAGGCATGTACGTCTGAGAATGAGACCCAAGAGCGTTCCTCTGGACCGTACCCTTTCCAATAGACCAAGTACTGTATGCGCCCACGGAACCTACGGGAGTTAACAATAGACTGTACTTCATACTCCTCATGGTTCTCAACCTGTACAGGATAAGGACGTGGCACCGAGGTGGTAAAGCGGTTGCAGACCAAAGGTTTTAATAAGGAGATATGAAATACATTTGAAATGCGCATATTAGAAGGAAGGTCTAATGAGTAAGCCACTGGGTTAATCCTGCGAAGAATACGCAAAGGCCCAATAAACCGAGGTGCGAACTTCAGTGAGGGAACACAAAGTCGGAGGTTGCAAGATGACAGCCAGACCCTGTCCCCAGCTCTGTAGGAAGGCGCAGGCAGGCATCTGCAGTCAGCATGGAGTCTGTACCTATCGTTAGCATGTCGCAAAGCCTCCTGGACTTGTGCTCAAGTGGAACGGAGACCACGGAGAGGCTCCTCTAACGCAGGAATATTCTGTGGAACAAACGAGTCAGGCAACATGGAAGGTTGGAAACCATAATTCAACATAAACGGGGACAATCGGGAAGCAGAATTCAAGGCACTGTTGTGAGCAAACTCTGCCCACGGTAATAGGGCTGACCAGTGGTCAGAAATATAGCAACGTAGGAATTGCTCCAAGGACTGATTGGCTCTTTCTGCAGCCCCATTAGACTGCGGGTGATACGCAGAGGAGAAAGCAAGCTGAATTCCCAACTGTGCACAAAAGGCTCACCAGAACCGGGACACAAATTGACTACCCCTGTCCGACATGATCACCTTGGGTAGCCCATGTAAGCGAAAGATCCCCCGAGCAAAGCCAGTTCCTTAGAAGTGGGCAACTTCTTAAGTGGAATACAATGACACATCTTTGAGAACCTGTCAACCACCATAACTGTGTTGCCCTGGGAGTTGGGTAACTCCACAATTAAATCCATAGACAGGTGGGTCCAGGGCCTCTCTCCTTTGGGTATGGGTTGTAGGAGGCCCACTGGAAGGTGTCATGGAGTCTTACTCTGAGCACACACGGAACAAGCAGCTACAAAGGCAGTTACATCAGCACATAGACTAGGCCACCAGATTTGTTGGGAAATGGCCCAAAAGAGTTGATTCTTCCCAGGGTGGCCAGCAGCCTTGGGAGAATGGTAAGTCTGGAGCACGGCAGTACGGAGACTCTCTGGGACAAAGCAGCGGTCACAAGGTTTCTCAGGAGGAGCATGGACCTGAGCAGCAAGAATTTTGTCACCCAAAGGAGAAGTGAGACTGGTGTGAACCGTAGCGAATACGATCAGGAACCAGAACCAACTCCATCTTGGAAGTGGAGGAAAATTGTTGTGACAAGGAGTCAGCCCTTACATTCTTAGTACAAGGTAAAAATGAAACAACGTAATTGAAACTTGACAAGTAAAGAGCCCATTGCGCCCTTCTGGGAGAGAGGCGTTTAGCCTCAGACAAGAATGTGAGATTCTTATGGTCAGTAAGAATGAGAACCGGCACAGTGGTACCTTCAAGGAGATGTCTCCATTCTTTCAGGGCTAAAATGATCTCCAACAGCTCTCTGTCACCAATCTCATAATTGCACTCCGCTGGTGACAATTTCTTGGAAAAGTAGCCACAAGGATGCATATTGCTTTGAGGTAGGACGTTGAGACTCGTCCCCATTGAGAACGTCCATTTGATGATGAAACGTGTCTGGGTACGCACGCAGCGACGCTACCATGTGACCAGGAAGTAGGATGAGCTCCGCTCTTGTGTTTTTATGCCAGCCGGCGTCTTGTATCTTATGCGATTTTATGCGTCATCAAATGGACGTTCTCAATGGGGACGAGTCCCCATTGAGAACGTCCATTTGATGACGAAACGTGTCTGTGTACGCACGCAGTGACGCTACCATGTGACCAGGAAGTAGGACGAGCTCCGCTCTTGTGTTTTTATGCCGGCCGGCGTCTTGTATTTTATGCGATAAACATCCTTCTATTCTGTAAGTGTTTTACTTTATATATTAAAACTATTCTCATACGTATTACACCATGGAGAGTTTTTATTCTGGGTCATTTACTGATGGCATGGATTCCTGGCTACAGCGGGTTAATCAATCATTCTCTGTCATCTATCGATCAGCTCCTAGTATGATATAGAGCCTGGTTACCACTGTGAGTCGGTAAGCGCAATCTACAGCCACGGTGGTGGGTTTTTCACTCCCCCCCCCCCCCCCCCCCCGTTTTTTCTTGTGTGCTCACCAGGGTGTTGGTATGTCTGTATGTCCATGTTAACATCTGACTATACTACACTATGGCCAGTCTTTTGTGTTATTTTTTCTCCTGTATACATTAAGGGAATTACATCTTGAAACCGGACGGAGCAGATTGGTCTCCACCCCAAAGGCCCTGGCTGGGTTTAAGCCATCCGTCCATTTTAATTGATGTTCTCATAAGGGCAATTTAATCTTTTAATCCTTGGACTGATATCTACTCAAGTTGAAATATTTTGGTGATTGATCCCATCTCAGGAGATATCTGGACTTTCCTTTATTCATTAGTATTTTTATTTTTTGTCTTTTAAAATTTTTTCAATATATATTTTTGTGTGTGGCAGTGAAAATTTCCACCATATCAATCATTTACATTACTTAGCGCTGTTTAATATTTTTTACAATAGAGATTGTTCTCTCTTAGTTTCTGAAGCAGACATCTGTGTGGTGGCTCTCCAGGGATTTGGAAAATATGAGGATATCATCGAGATAAACCACCACACATAACTTCAACAAATCATGGAGGACATCGTTAATAAATTCCTGGAAAACTGCCGGGGCGTTACAAAGGCCAAAAGGCATTACGAGGTACTCATAATGGCCTGTTCTGGTATTAAATGCAGTTGTCCACTTGTTGCCCTCCTTAATCCTCATGAGATTGTATGCCCCTCTCAAATCAAGCTTTGTGAAAAACGTTGCTCTCTTGAGGCGGTCAAATAATTCTGTAATCAATGGAATTGGATAGGCATTCTTAATCGTGAAACCATTGAGACCCCTATAATCAATAAAAGGTCTCAGTTCACCACTCTTCTTCTTCACAAAGAAGAAACCAATACCAGCAGGAGACGAGGATTTGTGGATGAAACCTCAAGAAAGTGCGTCTGCAACATACTCCTCCATGGTCTTATCCTCCAAGACCGACAAAGGGTAAACCCGGCCACGAAGGGGTATGGCACCAGGTTGAAGGTCAATTGCACAATCATACGGCCAGTGTGGAGGTAAACTACTGGCTTGACCTTTGTCAAAGACATCACTAAAATTGCGGTACTCCTCTGGCAGGGAGGAGAGTGAAGAGGTGCACAGGACCTTGGCTACCTTCTGGAAGCATGTCTCACTGCATTGTGGTGACCAGGAGAGAACCTCAGCACGGAGCCAATCAAAAGAGGGGTTGTGCCTCTGTAACCAAGGATAACCAATAACCAGTGGAAACTTAGGTGAGGAAATAACTTGGAATTGGATTATCTCATGGTGAAAAGCCCCTATGGCTATGGACAACGGAACCGTCTCATGAGTCACGTGGGCAGGCTGTAGAGGTCTCCCGTCAAGAGCCCCAATGGCAAGTGGAGTGTCACGCAGCCGCAGCGGAATCGATTGCTTCGATACAAAGGCAGCATCAATGAACAGGCCTGCAGCCCCAGAGTCGATTAAAGCCTGTATCTCGACGGACAACTCAGCTCAAGAAAGGGTAACCGAAAACAGGACCTCAAGATTCAGGCGTTCCCTGAACGGGTAGAACAAGACTTCAAAAAGTGACCTGCCTGGCCACAATAAAGGCACAATCTCTCCCTCCTCCTAAAGGTTCTTTCATCCGTAGAGAGACACGTGAAACCCAAGTGCAAGGGGTTCACCTTCACTGACCGATTTGCTACCAGGAGACATGGAAGGTGAGGGGGGCACGGGTGGGACTGCAAAGCTCGGCGACAAACATACAGGAGGCTTCCGCAAGCCCTCCCTAAAAGAGTCCTTCTCTGAGTCTGGAGCCAATGAGGATGGCAAACGTGATCAACTTCTCCAGCTCAGTGGGTATATCTCGGGCTGCTATCTCATCCTTGATGGTATCCGAGAGACCATGAGAAAAAGCAGCCAGGAGGGCCTCGTTGTTCCACGCAACCTCTGCAGCTAGAGTACAGAATTTAATGACGTAGTCAGCAATAGTTCTCATACTCTGTTGGACATGAGGCACTTGGCAGCAGAAGCGGAGCATGCGGGAACATCAAATACCCTTTTAAACAAAGCCACAAACTCAGGGTAGCTCAAGACAACAGGTTTTTGTGTCTCCCATAGAGTGTTTGCCCAGGCCAAGGCTCTCTCCGAAAGCAAAGATATCACAAAACCTACTTTGCTTCTGTCCGTGGGAAACGCCTGGGGCTGCATCTCAAAGTATATCTCAACCTAGTTGAAAAACCCTCTGCATTGGACTGGATCGCCCCCAAATCGCTGGGGAAGCGGAGCGGAACCAGACATACCTCTTATAGAGGTAATACTCGAGGCGGGTGCCTGCACAGAGACTGGAGCAGGGTCCGACTGCAACATAGACTGTACCAGGGTGACCACAATGGGAGATTCCAGGTAAGCTGTGCGACTCTGGAGCATTTGTAATGCCATGTCAAACTGATCCATGCGGTGATCCAGTTCATCCAATCTGGAAAAAATATTACCGACAAGTGGATTGACTGCATCTTCTGAATTCATGGCCTTCAACTACGGTCTGAAACCATGAAATCAGGCCGAGACAGAAGGACAGTTAAATCATACTTGTTTAATAATAAAAGTAAAAAGAACAAACGTAGTCAAAACATAGCCAAAATTCAGTAACCGGAACGGATAGTCAGCCAAGCCAGAAGTCGGGGATCAATTTAGTGGAACAGCAAGCAGTATCTGAAGCCAGAAGGGATAACAGCAAAGCAAGTCTTGAAGAGGATTGCAGGAGATGGTTTCTGTGATGTTGACCAAGGCGAAGGCAGAGCTCCTCTGGACTGGACGGCTTAAGTAGGCAGGACTGACGAGCAGGATATCTTTAACAGCTGAGTAACTGTGGAGAGATAGCTGTCGGCTAATTGCCAGCTCCTGAGCAGCCAGCTCAGAGAAGGAAGGGCTGAGCCCAGCCCTGACACTTTCTTGTGCATCATCTTTAGAAGAGGTTTCCTTCTGGGATGACAGCCATGCAGACCAATTTGATACAGTGTGCGGTGTATGGTCTGAGCACTGACAGGCTGACCCCCCACCCCCTTAAACCTCTGCAGCAATGCTGGCAGCATTCATACGTCTATTTGCCAAAGACAGCCTGTGGATATGACGCTGAGCACGTGCACTCAACTTCTTTGGTCGACCATGACGAGGCCTGTTCTGAGTGGAACGTGTCCTGTTAAACCGCTGTATGGTCTTGGCCACCGTGCTGCAGCTCAATGTCAGGGTCTTGGCAATCTTCTTATAGCCTAGGCCATCTTTATGTAGATAATAATGAAAGTGATCCGCGCAGACTTCTCACACATTATTATTATAAAAAAAATAATCCCAAATAGTGTGAAAAAGTAAACACAATAGCTGAAATCCAAGAAAAATGTGTATGCCTCAAAAAAAGTCCATCAAAGTGATAGATTAGTGACAATAATCATGAGTGTCCATAATCCTGGTGAATCTTCTAAATAAACAGTTGTGTTGTGAAATTGATGTTAATCTTTGTGACTAGTCACGTAATGCTCGCAGAGCCCTTACCTTCAAATGGAGAAAAATAAGCCTTGGATCGATATCCTGGGATGGGATCGCCTATATGTCGTCCGTACTCCCAATCGATATCCATGTAGATCGTTATGGACGTTGTTCACGATCCGCTGAGCAAGCCCTCTCTTTGCTGACAGCTTGAATGGCCTCAAAATCTCGGGGTTCCATTATGGATGTTCAGTGTTTGCCATTAAAGGAAATAAAAGAAAACAGGGCTTCCATAGTGTAATATGTAAAGATAATACAATTTATTGAAAATGCCAAGTTGCCTCTTACATCAAAAAAGTTAAAAACAAGCTTATCTGTATGTTGCCATGTGTCAAACACACTTGCATCACTTCTGGGCTCTCAAACTTCCGGCCAATCCCTACGCACGTTACGTCACAAGAGGTAACTTTATCAGGGGAACCGGAATGGTTGTTGAGCCATTCTATTCATGTGTAGGAACAGGAAGTGAATTAAGGCCATTTTGTTTAAAATTGTCCTCACCATGGCGGTGGCCATTTTTTTGGAAGGTGAAGATAAATTGAAATCGGGAACATCTTAAAATAAAGCTGGGTGAACTTTTATTATGAGAATCGTCGTCCTCATGGTGGCGGCTATTTTGTAGGTAGGATTTTATATCAATGGCTATATTCTAAAGTGCATTAATAAAAATGTAACTTGAATAAATGAATTTATAATTGAGTATGAAAATCTTTGATTAAGTATAAAACATTAAGTATATATACAAAAAATATTTATAAATTAAAAATATCAATAAAAAAGGAGGAGTAAAAATGGAATTAGAATAGGAATATATAGAGACCCCAATATTCCAATAATGGGTGAAATCCTGAGATCCAACCGCAACATATTCAACTCCAGAAAAAGAGGTTTGAATTCAACACCCAGAAGTTACCATACCCCAATCTTTACAAAGATGGGAGAATAGAGATCCACACACATCCAATTCAAGACAACCATATGAAAATCGAGAGAATGGGGGCAATTGGCAACAAACCCCACAACACTACCCTAAAAAACCTTTTAATTTTTTTTTTAAAAAACCATATTGGAAGAATAATGAAAGGAATTATAGAGACAATGGAGGCTCAATGTATCAACAAGATCAATATAGAGGACAAGAAAGAAGCCCCATCCCCACCTACAATAGGTACGAACCAATTAGGAATTACAATGATCCTAATCCACATTATTACCAAAACCAAGAGACCCAGTCATCTCAAACATCTTTTTTAAACAGGGAGAGGAGGGACCACACACCGAGAAGACACACAAAGATCACCGGTCCCCCAAAAGGAGACCACAGGAATCCCAACAATCGCCGAGAAGAAGAACACAAGACGACAAACTGAGAAGCACTGAAAAATGAGGGGATGCAGAGCAGGAAAGAGAATCAAAGAGAAAAAGAGTATAGTAGGATGAAATATTATCAACATAAGTGGAAAACAACTGAGGAAAAAGCTGTTTTAGATAATGGCCTCAAATATGTCCCCACAAAAAATCTTAATAAATTTGACACCTACATTAGCATTCAAAAATATGTCAGAAAAATCAACATTAAAAAATACATCTTGGGTAATTAATTTATTACCCATATAAAAAAACTGAATGAAGCAGAGAATATCCAGCACAGTACATTGAGAAACAACTCTCTTTATAACCCTCAAGTACATGATGGTCAACACATTGAGGTATTCAAATGATTGGTGCTAGAAGACTTGGAAGCATTGAAATTGAGAAAAGGTGCAGATCCGATCCACATAAAGAAAGGAATACAAACACTGACGAAAAGGAATGATATCGTTATATGCCCAGCTGATAAAGGGGGAGCAGTAGTCATCCAGTCTAAAGAACATTATTAGGAAGAGATTCATCATCAGCTTCAAGATGAATCAACATATTTAAAACTACTTGGAAATCCTACAATTCAATATAGAAAGGAGCTGGAAAAGATAGTGCATCTTGGTATAAAAAAGATATCCTAAACAAAAAAGAAGCTAAATTTCTTATACCGGAATCGTGTAGAATACCTGTCCTTTACACTGTCTCCAAGATACATAAAGATAAAGACAAACCCCCAGGTAGACCCATTGTGAATGGGATTGATTCACTTTTTTCAAGAATGGGACAATACCTGGATAACTTTATACAGCCAGTGGTACAACGAACCACAGCATATCTTAAGGACACCAAACATGTTCTCCAGCTACTTGAAACCATCCCAGTATTATAAGGTAGATCCTTATTGGTGACAGTGGATGTATCTTCCCTGTACACCCCGCTGTACAACACCACCAGGCCTGTGAGTCAATAAAATGGCTGTTATGCAATCACAGCACTCTTATCTGTAAACAAAGAAAGTATTTGATCAAATGCTTAGAGTTCTGCCTTAAGTACAATTACCGTATTTATCGGCGTATAACACGCACTTTTTCCCCCTTAAAATCAGGGGAAAATCGTGGGTGCATGTTATACACCGATCCCCGCTGATTGTGAGCGGAGCGGAGCGATCGCCGCTGAGATACACATAGCCGAGTGTACTCGGCTCTTCTTGGCTCCGCTTACAGTCACACCCAGTCCCGCCATTGGACCTGTGTATGTCCATCATAGGGCGGGACTGGGCGTGACTGTGAGTAGAGCCCAGTACACTCCGCTATGTGTATCTCGGCTACGCCCAGTCCCTGCGATCTCGGCGACGCTCGCTCCGCCCTGTCCGTACGATCTCGGCGGTGCCAATTTTAAATCCATCCAAGGCTGCAATGACAAGGCTGCAATGGATACTGGGGCAAGGCTGCAATGGACACTGGAGCAAGGCTGCACTGGGGCAAGGCTGCAATGGACACTGGGGGCAAGGCTGCACTGGGGCAAGGCTGCACTGACAAAGCTGCAATGGACACTGGGACAAGGCTGCACTGGGGCAAGGCTGCAATGACACTGACAAGGCTGCAGATGGACACTGATAAGGCTGTATTGATGGGCATTTGAATGTAAGTTTTTTTTTCCTTAAACTTCCCTCCTAAAAGTTTTTTCCTTAAAATTCCCTCCTAAACTTGGGGTGCGTGTTATACGCCGATAAATACGGTACGTTTGGCACAACCAAGCATATTACAAGCAAATCACAGGCATAGCTATGGGTGCCAAGTTTGCACCCAGTGTAGAAAATGCCTTTATGGCACAACGGGAGGAAAGTATGGTCTACACTAATCCACCAGTTGAATTAACCCTTTACAAAAGATTCATAGACGATCTGATCATCGTATGGAATGGAAGCAAGGACACACTGGAGGTCTTTTTTGGAAAAATAAACAATAATGATAAAAACATCAAACTTACGTGGGATATCAGAAAAATATATTGATTGCCTGGATCAACCATTAATTATTAATTAAAGTAAGAGAAAATATATATATATATAGTTTATCAATCTTTCATCTAAATGGTATAACCAAAAAGACGCAGTCCTAGCGACCCTAAGACGCATATAACAAAAAAGAGAGAATATAGTTCTCCCAAGAGGACCACTTCTAGGACACAGTGATTGATTCAAAAAAGTTTTATTATATTGAAAAAACACACAAATTAATGAAAAAGAGGGGACTAACAGTTTACCACACAGGTAGTTTAAAAATAGGACAACGTTGTCATATGTTAAAAAGAAGGGGAATGACAGCTGCGCATACCATTCACACCCACATTCACAGTACCCAAATTACATAGTTACATAGTAGGTGAGGTTGAAAAAAGACACAAGTCCATCAAGTCCAACCTATGTGTGTAATTATGTGACAGTATTACATTGTATATCCCTGTATGTTGCGGTCATTCAGGTGCTTATCTAATAGTTTCTTGAAGCTATTAATGCTCCCCGCTGAGACCACCGCATGTGGAAGGGAATTCCACATCCTTGCCGCTCTTACAGTAAAGAACCCTCTACGTAGTTTAAGGTTAAACCTCTTTTCTTCTAATTTTAATGAGTGGCCATGAGTCTTGTTAAACTCTCTTCTGCGAAAAAGTTTTGTTTCTATTGTAGGGTCACCAGTACGGTATTTGTATATTGAAATCATATCCCCTCTCAAGCGTTTCTTCTACAGAGAGAATAAGTTCAGTGCTCGCAACCTTTCCCCATAACTAAGATCCTCCAGACCCTTTATTAGCTTTGTTGCCCTTCTTTGTACTCGCTCCATTTCCAGTACATCCTTCCTGAGGACTGGTGCCCAGAACTTGACAGCATACTCTAGGTGCGGCCGGACCAGAGTCTTGTAGAGTGGGAGAATTATCGTTTTATCTCTGGAGTTGATCCCCTTTTTAATGCATGCCAATATTCTGTTTGCTTTGTTAGCAGCAGCTTGGCATTGCATGCCATTGCGGAGCCTATCATCTACTAGAACCCCCAGGTCCTTTTCCATCCTAGATTCCCCCAGAGGTTCTCCCCCCAGTGTATAGATTGCATTAATATTTTTGCCACCCAAATGCATTCTTTTACATTTTTCTACATTGAACCTTATTTGCCATGTAGTCGCCCACCCCATTAATTTGTTCAGATCTTTTTGCAAGGTTTCCACATCCTGCGGAGAAGTTACTGCCCTGCTTAGCTTAGTATCGTCTGCAAATACAGAGATTGAACTGTTTATCCCATCCTACAGGTCGTTTATGAACAAATCAAGTAGGATTGGCCCCAGCACAGAACCCTGGGGAACCCCACTACCCACCCCTGACCATTCCGAGTACTCTCCATTTATCACCACCCTCTGAACTCTGAACTAGTCCTTGTAGCCAGTTTTCAATCCATGTACTCACCCTATGGTCCGTGCCAACAGATCTTATTTTGTACAGTAAACGTTTATGGGGAACTGTGTCAAATGCTTTTGCAAAATCCAGATACACCACGTCTACGGGCCTTCCTTTATCTAGATGGCAACTCACCTCCTCATAGAAAGTTAGTAGATTGGTTTGGCAAGAACGATTCTTCATGAATCCATGCTGATTACTGCTAATGATACCGTTCTCATTACTAAAATCTTGTATATAGTCCCTTATCATCCCCTCCAAGAGTTTACATACTATTGATGAAACAATCACTTTAGTCAAACATTAGCACTTGTAATTGCAGACTTATATAGTGGTATAAAGCTCAGTTCTCAGAAGCCAAAATTATAATATTGATGCAGTTACAGAGCAACTTGGTTGTAGACTAAAAATAGTGAGTCAAAAAACCCATGTAGATGTGGGTGGTGTTAGGTGAATTGGTGAGTTCTTAGCTGCCATGTACTCAAAAAACACACAGGGTATCGTTATTGCTGTCCACAAATGGTTTATGATCAGTCCTTTTGGTGAATACACTCTCACCATGTCATACATCCCGGTCGTTTCACTGTACCTCTACCCATCAGTCCGGATTAACACATGCTTCGGGTGAGCCGATATACTGACGCCTTGAGGTTTTCCACTGTGTATAAAGTACTGTTCATGCAGGTTTTTTGGTTCCAATCATTTGATTACAAGCTGTCGTTCCTTTTCCATCTTCCTGCTTCACATGTGCAGCAAACAGGCAATCCCCCAGCCGAAGTGCTGATGTCACGCTGACATGTTTCAATAGCCAATCAACGCTAGTTTCCGCAGAGCTATGAGGGGTTTTGGGAGTTGGGCTTAAATAGTCTAAAAATCCCTGTAGTACCTGTGTTTGACCACTGGATGTCAACCATACCACCTTCCATACTTAAAGTGGAGGTCCACCCTGAAAAAAAAAAATTGCACAAAAAATACCTAAAAAAATGGAGGAAAAAAAATAAATAAATTTTTTACTTACGTGAAATGGCTGTTGCTAGGCAGTCTTCCTAATCTGCCTCTTCCTACACCGCGGTGATCTTCAGTCTTCTGCTCCCTGCGTTGTCTTCTAGGGAATGGGGCGCGGTGTGTTATGGGAACTGTGTGTGTCCCACAACACATCGCGTCCCATTCACAAAGCGCCGTGCCGCTCACGTGAAGCTGCAAGGCTCCACTGCTTGTTTCCCTTACTTGGAATGGTGGTGCCGGGACCCGAGAGCCGAGGGACGGGTTGGCCTTGGGCGGCCGACATCGCGGGCACCCAGGACAGGTAAGTCTACTTATTTAAAGTCAGCAGCTACAGTGTTTGTAGCTGCTGACTTAAAAAAAAAATTTGCTGGCCGGAATCCCGCTTTAATAATCAGCAAGGAAAACATTGAGTGCACTGGTTTATGTATTCAGCCACAGAAGGGAGCCTTATGTTAAAGATAACATTTTTAGACCTGAAGAGCAAAATATCACTCTTCCCTTGTTCATTCTATTCGCATATATGTCGCCACAGACAAAGGCATTTTCCGTGAAATTTAAACATAAACAGCGAGAAGAAACGTGAAAAACCGTATTTACTCTCGCGCTTCACTAGGGCTGAAGGGCTAAACATCGCTCTTCAAGTGGTTGTAAACCCTCAGAGACAACTTAATCTGTTTAGATAGTAGATGATCGCTGATCGCTGCCTGTGAAAGTGTACTTACTGCTGTATTTTCAATGAAAATCGTCTTTTTCTCATAGATGACATCATGTGCGATTGCGCAGTATGATCTTTCATTACCGGCATGTAAAGTGTGCCGTTTGTTTATTCCCTGCATGTCGGGAAATTACTGTGAACGAACTTCCCCTCTGAATGGCACAGAGGAGAAGTCTTGCGATGCTGCACTGATCTCTTCTTCCTGACACTCACGGCGCATGCGCAAGATTTCAGAGTAAGGGCGGAAGTGACTACATAACAGATTCAGTAAACAGCTCTAAAAATGGCGTGGCCAATACCCGGAAATGCGCGAGATTTCAGAGTAAAGGCGGAAGTGACTACATAACAGATTCAGTAAACAGCTCTAAAAATGGCGTGGCCAATACCCGGAAATTAAGAGAAGACAAACACCCTAAATAAGGTATTTACAGACCTTGGTTAGGGCCGTTTTCAATAGATTATCCCTTGTAATAAGCTACTGAATGTTTAAATTGAAAAAAAAAGAAAAACCGTCCGGAGTTTACTTCCTCTTTCAGTAGTCACTTTAATCGCATTATTGTGAATTGAGCCACCGAACAGGGGAAAAAGACGGGCGAGAAAAGGAACATACTTACCAAGTGCTCGAAGCATATTGGCTATTTTACTTCACTAATCACAAAAAGTGCAAGATCTTAACTTTTGTACCTGTAGAGCGAACTGTCGCTCTTCCCTAATTCATTTTAGACATTTTTACGTACATTGCTCCACAGACAGAGGCATGTTCCAAAAACACTTGACACTTGAACATTTTAGCCGCGAAAGGGAGCCTTAAATTAAAAATATAATTTTTGGACCTGAAGAGCGAACTATCGCTTTTCCCTTGTTCATTCTATTGGTATATATGATGCCTTAAGTAGAGGCCTTTTCCAAGGAATTTAAACATAAACCGTGAGAAAACATATTTACTTTTACGTTTCACTAGGGCTGAAGGGTAAAACATCACTCTTCAGTAGTCACTTTAAACGCCTTGTTATGAATTGGGCCAAAGAACAGGGGGGGGGAGAAATGGAACATACTTAAATACCAAGAGCTAGAAGCATATTATCTATCTTCACTGATCACAAAAAATGTATTGTCTTAACCTTTTGTACCTGAAGAGCGAACTATCACTCTCCCCTGGTTCATTTTAGACATTTTAGCATACGTTACACCACAGACAAAGGTATTTTCCAAAGACATTTGACACTTGAACATGAAGTACAAGACGCCTTCTTGACTTTCATGTTTCACTAAACCTGAAGAGCAAACTATCGCTCTTCAATGGTCGCTTTGACCGCATTGGTGTAAATGGCATCACCGAATGACAGCGAGTGGGGGTGGAAAGCATAAAGATACCCACAGCAAAAGGCATAATAGCTAAATATCTTCATTGATTGCAAAAATGCACTATTTTTCTAGAAAAGGCTGCAGGTTGCACCCATTGTTCAAGCCCAGAGGCGCTATGGAATTTAAATAATAGATCCACATTTTCTCCTTTTAGAGGAGAATAGTGTCAAAATCCCCTCTTCTTGGGGGTAGATTTAGTACATAAATTCCTTTCACCTTTAGCCCTTTGGGGTCACCATCATGGAATTGAGCAAAGTGCAGGGGAATAGGACGGTCATTGTCCTTCTTTTTATTCTTAATGCTACCGATGTGTTCGCCAATTCTAATGCGGAGTTGTCGTTTGGTTTTACCGACATAGATTTTATTACATGGGCATGTAAGCATGTAAACGACTCTAGCAGTTGAGCAGTTCACGAACTGTTTAATTTTATATTCTTTAGCTCCGCATGAATTGGCGAACACATCGGTTTTGTGCACATATTTAAAAATATTGCAATACCCACAGGCGTACATACCAGCTGGTGGTTTTGAGTTTGTGAGCCAGTTTTTACTTTCAGTTCTTTTGTACTCGGAATGGACCAGGACATCATTTAGATTCCGTGCCCTTCTTACGGCAAGAAGGGCGCGGAATCTAAGAAGGGGTCTTGGGAAAGGGGTCTTGGACCCACCGTGTCGGCAATGAGGGGGGCGGACCTAAAAACATGCCAGTGCCTTTCCAGAACATTTTTAACTTGGGTCCATTGGGACCCAAATTTGGTGATGATTCTCGGAAAACTCACTTCCATGTTTGGTACTCTATTTTGGGGTTTCAAGAGGTGTTCGCGTTTATATTTCAAGGCTTTTGATTTAGCTTTTTTCAGGGGCTGATGCGAATAACCCCTCTCCCTGAAGCGTTGGTACATATCCTCTGCTTCTTCCAAGAATTGTGTTTCTTCAGAACAGGTCCTCCTGATCCTGAGGAACTGCCCAGTTGGTATTCCATTGATAAGCAATTTAGGGTGATGACTTTGGGTCAAAAGAAGGGTGTTTGCTGCCGTTTACGGTAGGTTCATGTCACTATCCCCTTGTTGGCCTTAGTTAATTGTAGGTCGAGGAAGGATAGTGTTTCCTTATGGTATGTATGAGTCAATTTGATATTTCTATCATTACTGTTGGGTTGGGACAAAAAATCCTTAATTTGTTCAGAGGTGCCCCCCCATATCATGAGGACATTATCGATGTACCTCAGCCACAGGCGACAGTGGCTGAGGTACATTGAGGATTTAAATACCACCTTCTCCTCCCAAAGGCCCAGGTGGAGGCACGCATATGATGGAGCCCAAGTGTCCCCATACACGTGCCCCTTAGCTGGTGATAGTATTTTCCGAGGAACTGAAAGAAATTGTTGTTGAGCATGAATTCTAAAAGCTCAACCACAAATTCATTATGTGTCCCCATTTGGGGGGTATTTTTGTTCCAAGAAATGTACTATTGCTGCAATTCCCCATTCATGGAGAATCGATGTATATAAACTTTCAACACCGATCCCCACCAGGAGTGCATCTTCTGGGACATTCAAGTTTAGCACTTTTAAGAGAATATCCCTACTATCTTTTACAAAGGAGGGAAGATGAGTAACCATGTCTTTAGTTAGGGAGTCTACATATTTCCCAGCCTTTTCAAGGGGGCCCTTGATGGCTGAAACAACGGGCCTCCCAGGGGTGTGGGTTAGGGATTTATGTAATTTAAGTATGATGTAAAAGGTCGGGATGGTGAGGTCCTCAACCCCTAAAAAAAACATTTAGTAAGCAAGCCCGCCTCTAAACCCAGTTTGAGTTTAGTGTTTAAAGCCCTGACAAGATTTGGGAATGGAGTCACAGCGAGTTTTTATATGTGGAGTCATCGCCAAGCAGCTTCAATGCTTCATCCCCATAAAGAGTCTCACTCATCAAGACTACATTCCCCCCTTTGTCGCTTTTCTTGATAACCAGGTTAGGGGCTTCTTCCAAATCTCGCAGGGCTTTCCTTTCCTCACTAGTTAAAGTGTTAGGGCCAATCCAGTCCCAATTGATATGGAATATTAGCAACAAACAAATAAACTTCTTAGATCTGGATATCACTCCCGTAGAGAACAAGTCAATTACCAAGACACATTTCAAAAATATTGATGTGTGAATAGCTAACCTCCTATCAACAGCTGTCATTTTAAACCATGGCTCTTCAATATTCCAAAGGGCTAAGTAGTAAGAATTAAGAGAAATTGCACGATTGAAGAAGATTTTCTAACCCAAGCCACATTTATAAGTAGTGGGATCAAGGATAAAGGTTGAAGAATTTATCCAAAATCAAATAGATAAGGTAAAAAACCTGGATAGGACCACTATGTTACAATATAAAAATAAGGACGATCATCGACTATCGGAAGCACATTTTTTAATATTAAACTATAATATTCAACACAAAGAAATAGAAAAATTGATAAAAAACACTGGCACATAGTAAAAAGTAACAGACATCTCAATAAAATTCTTCCTGAAAAACTGAACATACTCTATAAGAGAGCACCAACTTTGAGAGACATTATTGTAAAAAATGTCATTGAACCACCGAAAACTAAGGCCCCTTTCACACGAGGCGGGCTCCGTTTCTACGGAGCCCGCCTCGGTCCGCCGGCTCAGCGGGAGATCTGTCCGTTGATCTCCGCTGAGCCGGCGGATGACAGGTCCCTCTCTGCTCACTGAGCGGGGAGGGGCTTGTCAGGCGCCGCTGCCGCCTATGGAGGGATTGGACGAAAACGGACAGCGTGTCCGTTTTCGTCAGATCTCACCCGATCCGATCCGCCAGCGACGGATCTGGACGTGGAGCCCATACGTCTGCTTTTGGCGGATCGGACAGGGTCGGATGTCAGCGGACATGTCTCCGCTGACATCCGACGGTCCATAGGCTAACATGGATCGCCCGTTCAGGTCCGCCGTCAAAACTGACAGGCGGATCTGAACGGTCCGATCGTGTGAAAGGGGCCTAAGGGTTACTCCTTTTTTAATGGCAAAGGCTTTTTCCCTTGCAAATACTGCTTTGCTTGTAAACATTCTAAGATACCACAAATAAAACATACACATTAAAACAGGACAAAGCTATCCGATTAAAGATTTTATTCGTTGTCACACGGAGGGGGTAGTGTACATTCTACAATGCAGCTGCAATCTGCAGTATGTGGGAAGAACAAAAAGACCATTAATGGTTAGGATAAGGAAACATGTTCAAAACATCATTAAAGGCTTCCCGAAACACAATGTATCAAGGCACTTTTCCCAAGTACACAATAATGACCCTAAACATCTACAATTTTGGGGCATAGAGAAATACAACAGACCGTGGAGGGGAGCACATAAAGTCAGGTCCATCAGCCAAAAAGAATCCAAATGGATACACACTTTACATAAATTGTTTTCTGAGTAATTTAATATAATTCTCTTTATTTTATGGATTCCTTAAAATCTTCTCACTTAGGAAGTCACCCTGATGTTTCAATGTATTATTCAATATTTTATTAGCTTGATTAGTTATGTTAGTAAACATCTCAGGATTTCACCCATTATTGGAATATTGAGGTCTCTATATATTCCTATTCTAATTTTAATTCCATTTTTACTCCCCCTTTTTTATTGATTTTCACTTAGGGGTTTACTCACTTTTGTTGCCAGCAGTTTAGACATTAATGGCTGTGTGTTGAGTTATTTAGAGGGAACAGCAAATTGACACTGTTATACAAGCTGTACACTCACTACTTTACATTGTAGCAAAGTGTCATTTCTTCAGTGTTGTCACATGAAAAGATATAAGAAAATATTTACAAAAATGTGAGGGGTGTACTCACTTTTGTGAGATACTGTATGTGCCTTTCATGTTCTATCTTAGCTGCCCTGATTGCACCCTTACATTTCTTGTTGCATTCTTTGTAAAGTTCGAATGCTGATGATCCCTCGGCTTTGTATTTTTTTAAGGCCTTCTCCTTTGCTTTTATATGGATTTTTATGTTGGAGTTAAGCCACCCAAGACTTTTATTAGTTCTTTTAAATGTATTTCCCATTGGGATGCACTGGCTAATGCCCTTATTTAATATTCTTTTAAAGCATACCCATTTTCCTCTGTGTTCTTTGTTCCTAAAATTTTATCCCAATTATTATTTTTTAGCAAGGATCGTCGTTTAGGGAAGTTGGCTCTTTTGAAATTCACTGTCTTTGTATTCCACTTATGTTTCCTATTTGTGTGATTTATACTAAAACTAATTGACCTGCGATCGCTGTTTTATAATTTGCCCCGTATTTCCACATCCGTGATCAGGTCTGTATTGTTGGTAATCAGTAGGTCTAGTAACGCTTTATTTATAGTTGGTGCATTTACCATCTGACTCATGAAATTGTCCTGCAAGACATTTAGGAACTGGCAAGCCTTAGATAAATGTGCGGTTCCTTCTACCCAGTCTATGTCTGGATAATAAAATCCCCCATTATAATGACACTTCCCATTCTTGCCGCTAATCCAAATTGTAATAGGAGGTCCGCCTCCTCCCTCTGATTAGGGGGCCTATAGCATACTCCCAGTATTACTTTCCCCTTAGTTTTCTCCCTTTGTAGCTCTACCCATAAGTATTCCACCTCCTCCCTTGCTCCCTTAGTGATGTCATCTCTCACATTCACTTGTACATCATTTTTGATATACAGGCATACCCCTCCCCCTTTTTTACCCTCTCTATCCCTGTGTTATAGGGAATACCCTTGAATGGTTTCCAGCCAATCATGAGAGCTCTCGAACCAAGTCTCTGTAATTCCTACAAAATATAAATCCTCCCCGTACAACAGTAGCTCTAGTTCTCCCATCTTTGTCCACCAGACTCCTGGCATTGGTGAACATGCCACGTAGTTTAGACCGGTCACATACGGTCTCCTTGTTGGGCGCTCTGGGGTTCCAAATAGGACTTGTTACTCTACTTACCTCGGGTTTAAGTGCTTTGGTCAAACTAACACTAATGCTCCCAATATTACCCTCTGGAATATGTTCCGTGCTGACTATCTTTCTCTGGACCCTCCCCCCAGTCGCCTAGTTTAAAAGCCCCTCTAATATTTCGGCCATCTTCACTCCCAGCAGATCTGCACCTTCCCAATTTAGGTGCAGTGCGTCCCTTCTATAGAGCTGGTAACTGACTGAGAAGTTGCCCCAGTTCTCCAGGAACCCAAACCCCTCCTTTCTACACCAGCTCCCCAGCCACTTGTTTACTTCTCTAATCTCCCTCTGCCTTTCTGGTGTGGCTTGAGGTATTGGTAGTATTTCTGAGAATACTACCTTGGAGGCATTTCCTCAATTTAGCTCCCAGAATCCCTAAAATTGTTTTTAGGACACTCCATCTTCCTCTGACTGTCATTGGTGCCAACAATGACAGCTGGGTCTTCCCCAGCCCCTCCCACTAATCTGTCCACCAGATCCGTGATGAGCCGAACCCAAGAGTCTGGTAGACAACATACAGTTCGGCATTTCAGATCTTTGTGAAAGATTGCCCTCTCTGTTCTAAGAGCTGAGTCCCCTACCACCAGAATCTGTCTTTCCTTTCTCTTGGCTTTACTCCCACCCTGACTGGAGGAGTTAATCCCTTGGCAGCTAGGGGAGTCACTCAGCTTCAGCAGTGCTGGTCCCTGACTGGTTTCACCAATGTCACTCAACGGGGCATAACTATTGGGATGTTCCAGCCCAGTACTGGCCTCCCTGACTCTTACCCCTCTATCCTTCCTGTCACCCATCTACTCTTTGGTGCCTGCCCCTCTTTATCTCCACCTGCCTCTGTGCTAGCCCTTGCCAGCATCTGCCTGGTATGATCCCAACTCTTCTTTAGTATGGAGGGACTTCTCAGTGTTGACAGTTGCTCCCCTAGATTAAGAACCTAGGCTTCCAGGGAAACAATGTGCTTACATTTTGCACAGCAGTATTCGCCCTCGATCGGATGATCAAGGAATGCATACATGCCGCAAAATGTACACCAAGTTGCATCTCCACACCGGCCGTGCACTAATTTAATGGGGATTGGAGGTTATACTCTGTCCAAATTAACTAACAACTAGCTTCTTGACATTAATACTCAACAATATACAGGTTCTCAACAAGACAATACACAGGTACTCGCAACACACGTGCACTCACAGTCCACATGCCTTTGCGGTCAATGCGCCCTTGCTGTCCTCGTAATACACAGGTACTCACGTTCTTTGTAATACACAGGTACGCACGGTCTTCGTAATACACAGGTACTCACAGTACTAAGTCATTCCTGATTAAATTGCATTCCTCTGCCAGATGATCGATGTGGATTAGTAGGGAAGTTTTGCTGTGTTCAATGGCTGACAGGATTAGGGATGTCTTTTGTCTGTGGGGTACTTGCCGGTGAGGCAGTGGAGTTTGCTGCTGCGTCCCACTTCATCTCCATGAGCAGAGCCGGCAGTCTATGTATCAAGATGGCGTCTCCACTCTTGGATAGGGCCGGAACTGCCGCCTGTCCGCAGCCAGCTTGCACTGTAGAGGAGCGCCGCTTTGATGGAATGAAGACGTGCACCGCCAGGAGCCTCCAGCTGGTAAAGTGAGAAGGGAACTCGAACAGACTGTGTAAATCCACAGGATATGTTCTGGATGGCAGGAGCTCACTGCAGGCACATCTGCTCAGGTCCTAATTGGGCCACACCCCCTCCATTAATAGCGCCTTTAAGTGCTCAAACACTTAAACCTTCCACGGTCCACCATGCAGTGTTGTCTTCAGCTTAAATATTAGTGCCAGCAGCACATGAAAAGAATGAAGCCACAAGCCTCTTACCAAGTATCATGGACCATTTAGGAATAAAATGGTCAACAGCGCTTTGTGTGTTTCCAATGACTCTCAGGATCATGACTTATCAATTGGCACCATTTGTGACCGGCAGTAAATCAAATTGTAATAGTGTAGTAAATTAAATTTCCTTTATTTCAACAAAAATTCATATACAAATATAGTCGCAACACCGCTTACCTAAGTTTCGTAAAGTTCAAACTAGGCAGTTCTGAACGTCGGGCTCCCTCTAGCACCTTGCATGGTCAGGACACGTTGGCTCCATAAACAATGACGAGGCAGAAGGCAACTGTATAAATACATTATTTTCCTCAGTGTACTGTAAATGAACAAAAAGAAGGGGTATAAAAAACAAGACAATAATGTTAATAGCATTATATTGAGTGTACCCTTGTGGCTGACAGAAACCAGTATCCAAGAAAGAATTGAAAAACCTAATGTGAATTAATCACCAGGACCAGATGGCGAGGTCGGCAACCCAGTGATCATTGTCCACCTGTTGACTGCAGGCAGGTGACAGGTAGACCACTAACAGGTTCCTGCGCTGCTGAAGCCCACCTTCTATGTGCCGATCCTTGTCTCCCCTCCCAGCCTCAAGCCTCCTCCGCGGCTCCGCCATGCCATCGCCATCTATGTCCCAGTCTCTCTCTCCCGCCCGCCTCCATCCTCCTCTACCACTGTGATCAGTGAACAGCAGAGACCGGGAGGAGGATCTGGCCAAATTAACTTTTTATGTTAATTCACTGGTGATTGTTTGCTAGGACACATGGTGGTCCTAAGCAACCAATCACCAGCTTGCTGATATGAAAAGTCACTCCTGATCCCCTGCATTCTGAGCGCAACACACTCCTGATCCCCTGCATTCTGAGCACAGCGCAACCCTTAACCTTGCATTCTGAGTGCAACACACTTCTGAGCCTCTGCATTTTGAGCGCAATGCACCCCTAAACTCTACATTCTGAGCGCAACGCACTCCTGATCCCTGTGTTCTGAGTGCAATGCACTCCTGAACCCTGCATTCTGAGTGCAATGTACTCGTACTCCTGAACCTTGCATTCTGAGCGTAACGCACTCCTGAACCCTGCATTCTGACCGCAACGCACTCCAGAACCATGCATTCTGAGCGTAACGCACTACTAAACCCTGCATTCTGAGTGCAACGCAGTGGTGTTGCTATGGGGGTGCAGGGGTTGCAGCCCGCACCCGGGTGACACCCGCCAGAGGGTGACACCAGGCTCAGACTGGCACTGGCACCACATTGAGAGGTGTGCGCACAGCTCCCTCCTTCCCTTCCGAAATCTCCTCGGCTCCACATGATGTGCGGGTAGAGTGGGGGAGGAGGGAGTGAGGCAGAGACAGAGGTGCCAGGGTCCAACCGTCCCACACACCCCACACGCCGTGCCTGCAATCACATCTCTGCCCCCCCCGTTGTTACTGCTATAGGGGAAAGGGGGGACAGAAGACACCACTGTGTGTGTGTGTGTGTGTGTGTGTGTGTGTGTGTGAGGGGGGGTGAAGTAAAGGGGCAGAGGACACTGTTATGGGTAGGCTTACCCCCATAGCAGTGTCCTCTACCACCCTTCACATCACCCCCCATCTCACCTCCCCCAGATTCCTGCATTCTGAGCGCAACACACCCCTAAACCCTGCATTCTGATCGCAACGCACTCCTGTTTCCCTGGATTCTGATCGCAACGCACTCCTGATTCCCTGCATTCTGAGCGCAACACACTCCTGATCCCCTGCATTCTGAGCACAACGCACCCTTAAACCCTGCATTCTGAGCACAATGCACTCCTGATCCCTGCATTCTGAGCTCAATGCACTCCTGATCCCTGCATTCTGAGCGCAATACACTCCTGATCCCTGCATTCTGACCGCAACCCACTCCTGACACCAGGCTCAGACTGGCACCAGCACTGCATTGAGAGGTATGCGCGCGGCTCCCTCCTTCCCTTCCAAAATCTCCTCAGCTCCACACGTTGTGCGGACAGAGTGGGGGATGAGGTAGTGAGGCAGAGACAAAGGTGCCCAAGGTCCAACCGTCCCACACCCCATACGTCCCGCCCACAATCACATCTCTGTCCCCGCCGGCTGCACTCACTGCCACTTCCTCCTTGGCTCTGACGTGTACACAGGCTGGGTGGAGGAGTCGAGGAGGAGGGACACTATCCACGCCACCTGCCCTGAGGTATGTAACAGGAGTACTGCAGAGGAGGGGGACGTGGTGATTGAGAGGGGGGACCATTGGCAGATGACAATTATGCTGCCAGAAGTGATTTTGGGGGGGTTTAGAGGATAGGTGCAGGGGGTGCTTTGTTTTGGGTTAGAGAGGACTTGTACTAGAAGTAGAAGGAGGGGGGCAGATTTGAAGATTGACCCCCTCCCCCCAGCACAATTCCTCTCCCATCCCAAAGCACTCCCTAGCACATAATCTCTAACACCCCCCCAAATCAAAGATCCCATCCCGGCTCCATCCACCCCCGATCCCATCCCGGCTCCATCCACCCCCCAATCCCATCCCGCTCCATCCACCCCCGACCCCATCCCGGCTCCATCCACCCCCCGATCCCATCCCGGCTCCATCCACCCCCCCAATCCCATCCCGGATCCATCTACCCTACCCTGATCCCATCCCGGCTCTATCCATTCCCCCAATCCCATCCTGGTTCCATCCATTCCCCCCCGATCCCATCCTGCTCCATCCACCCCCCCATCCCATCCCGGCTCCATCCCCCGATGCCATCCCGTCTCTATCCACCCCCCGATCCCATCCTGCTCCATCCACCCCCCCCCCCCGATCCCATCACGGCTCCATCCACCCCCCTGATCCTATCCTGCTCCATCCACCCCCCCAATCCCATCTCAGCTCCATCCAGCCCCCCATCCCATCTCAGCTCCATCCACCCCCTGATCCCATCCCCATCCATTCCCCTAATCCTATCCCTATCCATTCCCCCGATCCAATCCCTATCCATTCCCCCGATCCTATCCCCATCCATCCCCCCGATCCTATCCCGGCTACATCTACAACTCTGATCCCATCCTGGCTCCATCCACCCCACCCCAATCCCATCCCGGCTCCATCCATCCCCCTGATCCCATCCCAGTTCCACCCATCCCCCGATCCCATCCCGCCTCCATCTACCACCCCGATCGTGGCAAAAATGCACTACATGCTTTTCTGCAACTTCTCCATTGAAGTCTATTTAACCAAAAACACACCGTTTTGCTTTAACTCCTTCAGATCCGAGCTATAGCCAAATGATGGCTACAGCAGCATGGATCTGCTTTGCCGGGAGGGTGTCAATAGATGTCCTCCCCTTAGCATACCCGCCACGCCCCCCCCCCCCTGAAAGGTGCGCGCGGAGCGCGCTCTGATCACCCGGGTCACTGAGACTCGGGTGATAACAAATCGATCCCGGCCCCTTACCATGTGATCAGCTGTCAGCTAATGACAGCTGATTACGTGATGCAAACAGAAGATCGGTGACAGCGTGACAGCGTGAGGAGAAAAAAAAGCCGATCACCGGCTTCTGTTGAAGGGACATTTGTCCCGAAGAGGAAGAGGCGAAGCCGCCTCATATGTGCCCACCAGAACATCAGTTCCAGCAATCAGTGCCATCTATCAATGCCCACCAGTGGTGCCAATCAGTGCCTCATCAGTTCCACCTAGCAGTGCTGCCTATCAGTGTCACCTACCAGTGCTGATCAGTGCCCATCACTGCCACCCTTCAGTGCCACCTATAAATGCCCTTCAGTAGTGCCCACCAGTGCCACCTCATCATTGCCCACTAGTGCCGCCTATTAGTGCCCATCAGTGCTGCCTTTTCAGTCCCCATCAATGCAGCCTATCAGTGCCCATCAGTGTAGCCTCATCAGCGTACATCAATGAACGAGAGGTGATCAAATACCACCAAAAGAAAGCTCTATATGTGAGAAAAAAATGATAAAAATTTTATTTGGGTATAGTGTTGTATGACTGCACAATTGTCATTCAAAGAGTGACAGCGCTAACAGCTGAAAATTGGTCTGGGCAGGAGGGGGTTTAGGTGCCCAGTAAGCAAGTGGTTAAAAAAAGTTCCTGACCCTTTCCAAAAATGCAGCAGCTGAAAAAAAGCATAGATGTGAATGTGTCCCATAGGAGACCATGTTAAATGGACTGTAGTGCTTTCTGCAAAACGCAAAAAGTATTGAAAAACGCATAGGTGTGAACCAAGCCTTAAAGTGGTTGGAAAGCCTAAACATTTTATACCTTAATGCATTCCTATGTGACACTTACCTGCTGGAGGCCTCATCCATCTTCGCCCCTCTTCCTTCCGGGGCCAGAGTCGCGTGACGTCACGCGTGGGAGACGCTGGTCACGGCACTCGCTATTGAAGAACTGGCTTCTTCTCAGCGCATGCGCCGATGACATCATTGGCGCAGTGCACAGCAAATATCTCCTAAACGGTGCACAATTAGGAGATATTTACAGTACCTATAGGCAGTGGCGTCGCTAGGGGGTGGCTTTTGGGGCTATAGCCCCGAATCTGGGGCCCATAGCCCCGACTCTCTGCAGGGGTCCCCAAGGGGAGGGGAGGCTCTCTGGGGACCCTGATGTAAGTGGGGGGCTCTCTGGGGACCCTGATGCAAGGGGGCGGCTCACTGGGGACCCTGACTTTAAGGTAGAGGCTCTCTAGGGACCCAGATTTAAGGGGGAGGCTCTCTGGGGACCCTGATGTAAGTGGGGGGCTCTCTGGGGACCCTGATGCAAGGGGTGGCTCTTTGGGGACTCTGATGTAAGGAGGAGGCTCACTGGGGACCCTGATGTAAAGGGGGGCTCTCTGGGGACCCTAACGTAAGGGGGGCTCTCTGGGGACCCTGATGTAAGTGGGGGGGCTCTCTGGGGCTATATACACACAGACATATTACTTTATATATATATGTGTATGCCTGCCCAAGCGTATGACTTTCTTTACTACGCTGCTATGGGCTCTAGCCCCAGATCTTTTGTAGACCTAGCAACGCCCCTCCCCTGCCTATAGGTAAGCCTTATTATAGGTTTGTTTTACCCTCCGTCATGAAGGGGTTAATATTGGAAGGTGAAGTTTCAGGGTTGCTCACTAGGTGGCAGTCACGTCCCGGTTCCACAACGCCTGTGAGCTGGGAAGCTCCTCAGTCAGCTCTTGTCCTGCAGTACCGGCACAGCCCGCGTGGTGTCAGTGCGCACGCTGTCAGCCGTGGGATGTCTATGTGCGGCTGTGTGGTCATGTGACGCGAGGCTGGGCCTGGCATGGCGGCCGTAGTGAGGGTTATGCACTGAGCTCCCGGCAATTCAAACCTTTGGGCTTCATAAGAGGCTACCCTGCCGGCTCTATGGCGGAGAGAGGAGGCTTCGAGCTGTCAGCCCTCCCGAAGGAGGTGAGAGAACAGCTGGCCGAGCTGGAGCTCGAGCTGTCAGAAGGTGAGTGCGGTGTATGTGTGGCTTCCCTGACACTGGAGGAGGAGGAGGAGAGGGGGGAGGATGAGGTGCTGCTTCTCATCACATCCAGACCTATCACAGGGGACCCCCACGGATCAGGAGGGCCCCAGCAATGACATTGTCACCCTTGTCTTGATATGTCACCCTAGGTGATCAGCTGTCATTCCCAATGCTCAACCCATCTATGATTGGCACCATTGTCCATGCTGAGTGATGACATGTATGATGAGCCCCCCTGTGATGTCTGCCATTGTCTGCTGCCTTCTCCTGGGCCAAGGAATGTGCTGGCATCTTATCAATAAGTGCTAATTAATAGAGGGTGGCTGAGCCTTCCATCTGCCGGGGAACAAAGAGGGTCCCTGAGAATGTGTCTCTGCAGATTGCAGGCATGTCACAGGCAGAGCGCCCGGTGGGATCCTTCCACATGGGAGGCTGCATGGTGCCTTCACCGGGCACGCTGGCACCTGTAGTTCTTCAGCGGATGGGAAACACACAGTAGATTGTTTCTGATAAAAGCCGTAACAAGATCAGGTAGAGTGGGCAGTGGAATCCTTCCACATAGGAGACTGCATGGTGCCTTCACTGGGCACGCTGGCACCTGTAGTTCTTCAGGCAGATAGGAGACACACAGATTGTTTCTGATTAAAGCCGTAACCAGATCTGTGCACCGGTACCGTAACCAGGTCAGGTAGAGCGGGCGGTGGGATTCTTCCACATGGGAGGCTGCATGGTGCCTTCACAGGGCACGCTGGCACCTGTAGTTCTTCAGCTGATGGTAGACACACATTGGATTGTTTCTGACTGTAACCAGATCTGTGCACTTAGTGTGTATGTCATAATATTCTTTGGAGTTTTATGTTCGGTCATAGGGTAAGTGACTTGAGTAGTGAGAAGTTACCCAGAATTCATATATTGCAGTAGGCCGGATTCAGCCCTTTGGGTTTTCCTGGTATATCATGAGCACACATGAATGGCAGATTCCAGGCAGAACATTGGAGCATAAAAACGAGGATGGGCTTTATGGTAAATGCATGTGTTTGTGGAGACATCTGTCAAAATGACACTGGCTTTCCTTGGGATGTGTCGTACATGGGTAAAATACTGTCTGCCAATACAGATCTATACACAGTGCAAGTTTATATGCCTGTGTGTATAGACCCAATAAAACAATGGGGTGTTCAGATAAGTGAAGAAAACAGCCTAAAAAAGTGGTGTTTTTAGGCATTCCGTGTGTAAGAGGCTTTAGTATGATCAGGCAAATCATTGGAGGAGTGTCTAGTGTCATGGAGCCAGTATGAAAATAATACAATAAAGCCATGTAGACATAAAAAATGTGCTGGTTGCAGTACCTGGAACAATGGACGGTGTGCCGCCTTCGTCCAGAAGAAAAGTATTTGTCATCCATGACAACCATTTAGCTTCCACCTGCTGTATACACCTAGTGCAGGCCAGTAGACCATGTGTTGTGAGGGCTGACCTGTGACCGAGGAATACGAGGTGCGTCTTAAAAGTTTGGTGAATGGTATCAGAAAACAGAAGATACAAACAAATTACATTTATTGGCCTTCAAAATAATCGCCATCCTTCACGACACACTTTTGGCAACGTTCGTAAAGCTTCTGAAAACTGTAAGCAAAGGCCTCTTTAGGAATTGATTGCAGAATCGCTGTTACACATTCTTGGATTGCTGCCACATCCGCAAAATGTGCGCATTTCATGACGCTCTTCAGGCGGGGGAAACAAAATGAAGTCCACAGGCGCCAGGGGAGTGCAGTGGATGATCGAGAACGGGTACGCCGAGTTGAGCCAAGAATTGACACACACAGATCACGGTCACACATGGTAATGAGGTCTCCAGAGGTTTCCATCCATTTTGCTTTCTGTTTGTGTGGCACAAACCAGGAACAGACCTTCTGCTTACCCAATTCTTCGTGGACGATGGGGGGCACTGTGTACTTTTCTAATGCCCAATTCCTCTGCCATCAATTGGAGTCAGTCACCGATCTTGTACCAGCATTTGTCACACTCACTCAACTGTGTCTGGGGTTCTGCTTGTCGACCCAAAGTGGCTCATCTCCAGTCGTTTCCTCCCCGACGCAAAATCGTTTCAACTAGTCCTTACACATTTTCTGCTCAGGGCTTCTGCACCAGCATTTCATTTGTCTACGTCGCCATTTACCCCAATTTGTAGCAGAACTTGATATTCACTCGTTGCTCCATTACACTGTGACCCTACCTCTCGCACTGACTACGTTCTACTGCCCGCAGTGGGTTTACCCTGATGGTCATGTGTACTCCACGTTAGGTGACACTTATCGACATGTCTGTGGATACCCATGTTGCCATTGAGATATTGGACCATTTACCTAACATTTTAGACACACCTCGTACACTATGGTACAGATACTACCTGGGTCATGCATTGGGAATCCTTTGTTAGGGTTTGTGTTCATAGGTTATCTGTTGGGATTAGGTTATTTTAGGCCTATTTGTTCGGGGACAAAAAACGTCTATTCTAGAAGACCGCATTTACACACTTGTATTGATTGCTGGCAGCAAGATCCTGTGTAGAAATGTATCTGTATCCTGTGTATGTATGTAAGATTATGCAGCGTGAATGGACGCTCTTTGCCACCACTGCTGCTCAGGACGAACATGTAAATGTCAACAGTAGTGCCGCTGCTGCTTACACACTGTTGATGTTTACACGTCGGTCGTGAACGATTCATTAATGCAGTGGCGGCACATGCACAGAACGATCTTGGCTTATTGTGAACAATTGAAGGGCGAGGTAAATCTGCAAATGTATCGCAACCGCATGCATGACTCACTCAGAGCCAATGTGTAAACCTCAATAGTGTGTGATTGGCAGAGGTGGCATCGTTGGCTACACATTGATAATAAAATGTTGGCCCTGTAGCATAAACTAGGATCCAGTTATGGCCCCAGACACGGCTTTGTTCTAGGTTGTTTTCTGGTTTTTGTTTTTTTGCTGTTGTATGCAGGGCCAGAATGACACTGCTTGACACAAGTGTGTGAATGTGTCCCATAGGCTTCAATTTTGTAAAGCTAATAATACTTTTAATGGCAGGCCAGCTCCCTGCACCTCTCCCTCTCTCTGGTTTTCATACCCTCAGCTACAAGCCTCTGATCAATGGGGAACCTCTTCCAAGTACTGTCGTCTATGCTGTGCCTGGCTTCACTTGTGTACTCTACAAGCTTTGCTATACTCTTTTCCGTAGGTTCCACATGGATACCCATTTCCTTGCAGTCATGGCAAAGGGGGCCCATTGATCGAGGTTTGGGGGATCTGGTATTTAGCATGAGTGCAGATGAGAGAGGAAGATTGGTCAGATTTGCTGTATATAAGAACAGCAGTCGATATCTTGTTGAATATAAATCTAGGCACTTGCCTCCAATTAATACAGCCATACATTCATTAGAGAGCACTTTATTTAATATTAAATATCACCTCAATATGCATTTGTTCTAGCCCGTAGCAATGACCTGCCAGCAGCTTTAGGGCTGAGTGAGAAGTTGGCAGCAGTGTAAGCCAATCTGGTTTTACTGCATTGCACAGTACTGTGAATCTAACATGGACTATGCTGACTGGAGAGGAGAAGACAGAGATGAGCTCATCAGTGATCTGCTATTCCTTCTTTGTCCAATGACAGACCAACTGTATAGCTTTGCAATGGAATAAAGCAAATGCCTGGATTACAAAACTAACTGCAGAAATATAATCCCTAAATGCCCAGGTGCTCACCCACAAAGAAATCCATATAAATTCAAAACTGGTTTGGAGGCACTCGCTGGTCTTGCAGAGGAGGAAGATCAAAAACAGCAGACACAAGTGTCTTGAGAAAGATGAACTGAGCTTCATCGAAACATTGACAATAAAATCACTGCTGTTTTTGGATTTTCCTCCTCTGCAATACCTGTGAGTGCCTCTAAGGCAGTGGTTCTCAACCTTTCTAGTGCTGTGACCCCTTGATAAATATTGTTGTGGGGACCCCCTAACAGCATTTAGGGGGTTCCCCAGTTATTTTCGTAGCTTGGGTTGTCAGCACCCAAGGAAAGACAAGTAACTTGTGCCCCTAACCCACGGACATTTAGCGCTGAGTCCCTTTCACTTGTACAGTATTAAAACCCCTTTTGGTACATTTTAGGATGTACCACTCTTTCTTAGTTCTCCTTTCTTTCCCTTTTATCTCTCTCTCTCTATCCTAATTTCTTTTTTCCCCATCGCTTGCTTTAGCCGTCTTTCTTGTTCTTTCTCTTATTCTTTCTCTCCCTTTTTTCTTTGTTCCTCCCCCTCTTTTCCTCTCCCGTCCATGTATTTTTATTCCTTCTCTTACACCTTGGTGGGGGGTTAGCTGACATTTCTCAGTCAGCTGACCTCTAGTCTCCCCCCCCCCCCAGCCATGCCGTGAACTGAATGGGCGGCTGCTAAGAGTCTGAGTGGGCGGCCGCGGGCTCCAGGGACAGCCCAGCTGGGCGGCCGCGGGCTCCAGGCACGGCCCAGCTGAGCGTCCGCGGGCTCCAGGCACGGCCCAGCTGGGCGTCCGCGGGCTCCAGGCACGGCCCAGCTGGGCGTCCGCGGGCTCCAGGCACGGCCCAGCTGGGCGTCCGCGGGCTCCAGGCACGGCCCAGCTGGGCGGCCGCAAAAAGGCTGGGAGAGCAGTACAGGCTTCAGGAACAGTCCAGGATTAGGTGACCCCTGGCAAATCATCATTCGACCCCCTGGTTGAGAACCCTGCTCTAAGGCTTCTTTCACACATGAGCATTCTGAACCGCATGCAGAATTGCTGTGATTCTGCCTACAATTTCAAAACGCCCAGGTGTGAATGACAAAACGCACTATGCACATTTCAGATGCCATTCATTTGAATGGCACCTAAAAACCTGTGGCGGTTCTGCCACGATTGCAGCATGACAATTGCGGCAGAACCACCATGCAGTTTTTAGATGCCATTCAATTGAATGGCATGTGCATTGTGCAATTCATGCATCGCATGAAGCATGTTGCCCAAAAGAAGCTCCTGAACTTTTTTTGGGTGACAAGCTTTACGCGATGTGGTTTGTCGCGATGTATCTCAGGACCATCGCAGCAGAACCACACTGCATTTTCAGGTGGCATTTAAATTAATGGCATCTGAAAGGTGCGATTCACACCTGGACGTTTTGAAATCGTAGGGAGAATCGTGGCGATTTTGCCAACAATTCAAAATGCCCACGTGTGAATGCAGCCTTAACCAGTTTTGGATTAGCAAAGAAATATAGATTTTTGCCAGTAAGTCAGCCCAGCAATGTGTGTTTAGTTGCTCCTTAAACTTACTGTACAGTTTGATTGCATACAGGAGGATAAATGTCTCCTTTAGGGTGAATTCACACACGATCACAGAGCAGCTGGAGTGATTCAACACTCTGGTCCTTGTGTATTGCTGGCAGGCTAGGGGGCAGTGTGGAGCATAATTCAGTGCACTGCACTGTCCTTTTTTTATTATATATATTTTTGTTGTTTTATACGGCAGCACGATACACTGCGCTGCCTAACATTGGGCCTGTGCGCTGCAATAATATGCAACATGTCTGCATTTTATATCACAGCACTCTGCAATGCTGGGCTGCATTGCAGTGTGAATGGGACACACAAGAAACAATTGTTTTCTGTGTGTCCCTGCAGTGACAGACGTTTTGCTGTGTAGTAAAACATCTGTCATCGCACAATCTATGAATATGAATAGGCCCTTAAAGGTAAAATCAACACATCTGCTAAATGTAAAGTAAAAAAAAAAAGAAGAAAATACTGTTTTACCTGCTAGAGGATTAGCAATTTTTTTTGTTCTATTAAGTCTTTTGATGATCTTTTGCCAAGCTGAATAGCCAGTATTATCTACTTCTGAATGGTTGAGCCGTACTGCTGTTTCATTGTGTAATTGCAGGCAGGAGTTAAAGCATAATTCCACTTTTGTTGAGAAAAAAACATTCCCGTCTGGGTGATCTATGTAGATTTGCAGGGATTTTAACAGACTTTGTTGCAGATTCCTAGCTTTTTGTTATTCTGAAGAAATCCCTGTGTGTTTGTCTGTGTCCATGTGATCGGTGAATCTAATGGGAATGGTTTCATAATTATCAATCAGCTGTGCAGGAGGGCTCGAATGAGGAAAGCCGCTGGGCCTGCATCCCTTTTAGAAATGATTTCCTATTGGAAGTATCTCACCGAAAACTCCTTTTTTTTGTTGCAGGGGGTGCCTGAAATCTGACTTATATCTTAGGGCAGATTTCTTGGAGAATCTGTGAGCCAATCACACAAGCAGGAAATGATGTTTCTGGGGGTGTTCTGTACACAATCTGTATACAGAACACCTCCAGGTAGCCATATTGCATTGCATTTTCAGAACATTACAGAGCTGCAGATTGAAAAGGAAAGGTAATTTTTAATAACATTCAATTACAATATGACTTGAGTCACAAGTGTATATGCTATAGTATTTTTTCTTTATTTGCGATTTCTCCCCCCTCCCCCTACGAAAGTGGTGTTACCCTTTAAGCTGCCCATAGATGGATCAAAATGGATATGGTTCAACAGGGTCTGGCTGGATTTTGATTCATCTATGGCTGTTCCTGCTCCACAGAAGTTCATCTAAACTTATGTCGATGGGACTGTTAGAAAGTTCTTCATGATCAGGCATCTGCGGCAGCTGATCAGTGTATTCTGATAGGAGAGTGGTCCTGCTGTCCAGAATATAATGGGAATTGTTCCATCCACCTTGCATTGTGTGGATGGAGGGATTTTTTTTTTTTTTTTTTCTTGATCAGCCCTCTGGTTAACCAAAAAAAAAACAAGACGTCTATAGCCAACCTGAAGGTGGCCATACATGACTCGGGCATAGACTGCTCAAATTGTGGCTGTTCAGCCCACAGGAGACAGAAATGGGTCCCGGTCTAATGCCCTGTACACACGGTCGGACTTTGTTCAGTCATTCCGACAACAAAATCCTAGAATTTTTTCCGACGGATGTTGGCTCAAACTTATCTTGCATACACACGGTCACACAAAATTGTCGGAAAATCCGATCGTTCTGAATGTGGTGACGTAAAACACGTACGTTGGGACTATAAACGGGGCAGTGGCCAATAGCTTTCATCTCTTTATTTATTCTGAGCATGCGTGGCACTTTGTCCGTCGGATTTGTGTACACACGATCGGAATTTCCGACAACGGATTTTGTTGTCGGAAAATTTTATATCCTGCTCTCAAACTTTGTGTGTCGGAAAATCCGATGGAAAATGTGTGATGGAGCCTACACACGGTCGGAATTTCCGACAACAAGGTCCTATCACACATTTTCCGTCGGAAAATCCGACCGTGTGTACGGGGCATAAGATGATGCAGCCACTGTTCGGCTGATCATTTTCCACCTGGCACAATCCTTTTTATTTTGTTGGCACCCCTAGCTCAACACGGCTAGCCCCCTGGCTCAAATTTCAGTGAATTCACCACTAATTTGGCAAGCTTATTGGACAAAAGTGTGAGCAGAATTACAAATTCTTTGGCAGTTGGAACAGTTCTATATATGAATTCTAACTCTTTATTCAGCTGTTTACTTGGAGTTTTTTAGTCTCTATATCACTTTCAACCTTATGCTGCTATTGTTTTCTGAACTGTTGGTCTCTAGGAAATTGGTTTCAGTATAAATTAGGCCTGAGCAGTCTTGTTACAAAATTGTAGCAGAAGTTGTACTTCAATACCCTCCGGGCCACATTCTAAGCTATGTTATCTTGTGGAATCTCATCTATGTAAGTTAATAGACCGGTCTTATTAGTATTGTTGGCTGAAACCAAAGAGGCTCATGTGCTGGAAAATTGTATTCTAAAAAAAAAAATAGTATAGACATGCTATTAAACACGGCCATACAGATGTTTTCATCTACTTCCTTTCTAGCATGCATATACCAAGAAAAAGACAATTGTTGGCCTGTGCCTATGTTTAAGGGCAAAGTGTAATATGAAATGTTGGGTATTTTGTTTGTCGGACCTGCATACACCTCTATAAAAACATTCCATTCAAATCCAAATAAAAACTTTTTTTAGGAAACTTCATTTAATTTGCCTCCTGGCTTTCTTGCACACTGGTAATGTAGCCAGTGCCTGCCAGCTGCCTTCTGGGAAGGCTTCGTCACCAGTGTTTTCCAGAAATATCCAATGTGTAAACAGAGATCTCAGAGTTGAAAGGGCTTTTCCCCCAGATATTACGTGTAATTGTTTATAAATTCCTATTTGCTTAGTGTAAAGCCTTGCACATACTACTAGTTAAAAAAAACCAAAAAAAAACCTCTGGTTGGAGCCTCTGTACTAACAATCCGATGTTAGTAGAGCAATCTCACCTGCTGTTCTATTGTGTTCTGACAGGGAGATGATGGCGCTGACTGGAAGCCGGTTGTCAGACTGTTTTCGGTCATGACCCCTCCACAGAAGCCGGCCGCCAAACACACGGGCCAAATGTCGTCCGGTTTCTATTGAAGTAAGCCAATGTCGCCTGGCATTCGGCCCGTGTATACTAGACTTAAAGTGAATGTAAACGATCACCTTGTTAATCAACCCATTCCGTTTAAAATTGAAATGAAAGGCAAAACATCTGTGTGTGTGTGTGTGTGTGTGTGTGTGTGTGTGTGTGTGTGTGTGTGTGTGTGTGTAATATATATATATACACACACACACACACACACACACACACACACACACACACACACACACATCCCCTCTGTTCTCAGCTACATAAGAGCTGGGGAAGGAGAAACAGCAGTATACTGAGCTTCCCAGTGAAAAACTGCAGAGGGGGGCGTGTCAGGACAAGTCTGATCATTGGAGGAGAGTAAAGTTAGAGAACTCACCACGGTGTGCTCGCCTGCTTAGTGTGGTCAGTTTGTAACAGGAAAGTAGAGGGAATGGCAGGAATACCAGGGATCTCACACAAAGGAAGCAATGCAAATAGAACAGGAGACTTTGTCATATAAGTACACTGTACAGGAGGCACATATGACAAATCTAAAAAGCTGGGGTAACACACACACGCTTTAAGTGTCGTGTTGCCATGGCATTGTGTAAACAATAACAAACAACTGCACCAGATCTCATATAGTACATGCACCAAATCTGGTGCCAATGTTATTGCTGGGCCATCACAGAAAATTCAGAAGAAGCTGGCCATCAATGTCTATATTTAAGATGGCAGAGCAGATTTCCACGAGAGGATGAAAGGAGCATTTATGTATTGTGACAAGTACGTTACTTTGTTGCATGTGGAGCAATTCTTCTCCAAAATTCAGCTGTTCTAATGAGCACCTTTCATTTTCGGCATGTCACTTTTACAGTAAATGACAAGTCTGCCCCATGATGAAGCAAATATAAAGAAGTCCCATTGTTGGCTCTGAGGTTCCCCCACATCTCATTCTAAATGCATTGCCTGTGTTAAATATATAGCACACTTTATCAATTTGAGATACAGTGCAGCAAAAAGGCAAAGAAATAGAACGGCAGCAAAGGCTGTATTTCAATAGAAAAAGCTCTGGGAAAGGAAAAACAGGACATATTTATATATAATATTTTTTTTTTCCAAGTGAACCAGTAAGTAATTTTAAATTGTTAAAAAAAAAGCCCAACTACAGGCATATAATCAGAAGCAATAGAGCAGCTAATCTGCTGTCCCATGTCTGATCCCCTTAGGGCTTACTGTGTGCGGTGAGCTGCGTTTTTCCGCGCCTGATCAACGCAGGTCATTTCAAGGGCAAGCAAGAAACCAATTGTTTTCATTGTGCCTCATTCTTGCCACAATTCTGCCTTGAGGTAAGTTGTAGTGTGCTGTGTAAATATGCAGACATGTGCCATTTTTCTGCACTGCACCAGAGGACAGCTGATGTCATTATACAGCTGTGCTTCATAGGAATGAATTAAATGAAAGAAAAATGAAAGAAAAAAAAGAGAAAGGTAAACAGTTCCTGGCGTGTAACAATGTAAGGCATCGTACACATCAGGGTATGCACTCCAAGATGTGCTTGGAGGGCTTGCTCACACCACGTGTGTTGCAGTGCTTTTTTTTTTTTTTGCATTCAAAATGCATAGAAAGTAGGTTACATGGTTTTCAATGGCATAGTTCACACCATGCTGCATTTTTATTGCTCAGAACTGTACTGGAATGCAGTAAAATGCATCAAAAATGAACTGGACCCCAGTACAGTGAAAAAAGAAACAGAAATGAAGAATGCATCTGGAAATGTTTTAACCACTTCCAGCCCGAGGCCATCATATGATGTCCTTTTACTTTCAGTGGGAATATCTGAATGATGCCTGCAGCTACAGGCATCATTCAGATATCCTTGTTTTCAGCTGGCGATTCTGTGCACCATAAGAACGATCATAGCGGCAGTTTCACCGCTTGATCGTTCTTACAGGCGACTGGAGGGGAGAATCTGATGCCCCCGGATGATGACCATAGAGATTTCCGGTGACCAGATGGTCACCAGTCATCTCTATGACCGTCCGAGGCCCGGGTGTGGCGTTATGGCGTCACGTCCGGGCCGCGATTGTAAACAAAGCTGCGATCACAGCTGGTAAGCATGAGATCAAAGAAAAAAATTCATGATCTCATGCTTTCCAGCCTGGAGGAGAGATGTGGGGTCTTATGGACCCCACATCTCTCCGTAAAAAGGACCTGTCATGCACCATTCCTATTACAGGGGATGTTTACATTCCTTGTAATAGTAATAAGTGATCAAAAAAAAATGTAAAAGCGAAAGTGTAAACATTTTTTTATAAACGCCCCTGTCCCCGGTAGTTCGCACTCAGAAGTGAACGTACACTTAAGTCCCGCCTACATATGTAAATGCTGTTCAAACCACACATGTGAGGTATCGCTGCATGCATTAGAGCGTGAGCAACAACTCCTCTGTAACTCTAAACTGGTAACCTGTAAAAAATTTTTAAAGCTTCGCCTATGGAGATTTTGAAGTACCGAAGTTTGGCGCCATTCCATGAGCGTGCACAATTTTAAAGCATGACATGTTGGGTATCTATTTACTTGGCATAACATCATCTTTCTTATTATACAAAAAAATTGGGCTAACTTTACTGTTTTTTGTTTAATTCATTAAACTTTTCCAAAAAAAAAACGCATTTGAAAAATTGTTGCGCAAATACCGTGCGAGATAAAAAGTTGCAACGACCACCTTTTTATTCCTTAGGGCAGTGTTTCTCAACTCCAGTCCTCAAGGCGCACCAACAGGTCATGTTTTCAGGATTTCCCTAAGATTAAACGGCTTTAGTAATTACTAAGGCAGTGAAACTGATCAAATCACCTGTGCAAAATAGTGGAAATCCTGAAAACATGACCTGTTGGTGCGCCTTGAGGACTGGAGTTGAGAAACACTGCCTTAGGGCAGTGGTTCTCAACCTGGGGGTCGGGACCCCCTCGGGGGTCGAATGATGATTTGCCAGGGGTCACCAAATCCTGGGCTGTTCCTGAAGCCTGCACCGCTCTCCTGCCTTTTTGCGGCCACCCAGCTGGGCTGTTCCTGGAGCCCGCGGCTGCCCATTCAGTCTCTTCGCAGCCGCCCATTCAGTTCACGTCATGGCTGGGGGGCAGAAACTAGAGATCAGCTGACTGGTGAGGAATGCAAATCAAGAGACCCTATCTCTTGATTTCGGTAAAGGTGTCACTGCTACGAGACACCACAAAGTCGGAGACACAGTGAGTAACACTACCTGTGATTATAGTTGCCATTAAAAGTCCTCACCACAGTTCTCATGTCAGCAGAAGACCTTAAACAAGAGCACCTAAGTTGGCTGATCAGAATTCCCCCAGCATTGCCACTCAACCCATCTCCCCGCCAGCACTGCCACTCCTGTTCCCCCACCAAGAAGTAAGAGAAGGAATAAAAATAGAGAATACATAGAAGGGAGAGGAAAGAGGGGGAGGAACAAAGTAAAAGGGAGAGAAAGAATAAGAGAAAGGATAAGGAAGATGTCTAGAGAGAGGGAGGGGGAAAAAAACAAGAAATTAGGATAGAGAGAGATAAAAGGGAAAGAAAGGAGAACAAAGAGAAAGAGTGGTACATCCTAAAATGTACCATAAGGGGTTTTAATACTGAAGGAGTGGAGGGGACCCAGGGAGCGCTAAATATCTGTGGGTTGGGGGCGCAAATGACTTGTCTTGCCTTGGGTGCTGACAACCCACGCTACGAAAATAATTTTACTATTAGGGGTCCCCACAACTTGGGAAATTTTATCAAGGGGTCACGGCACTAGAGAGGTTGAGAACCGCTGCCTTAGGGTGTCTGCTAAAAAAACATATATAATGTTAGGGGGTTCTGAGTATTTTTCTAGAAAACAAAATATTTTTACAAGTAGGAGAGGAGTGCCAGAATATGCCCGGTATGGAAGTGGTTAAAGAAGTGTTAACACGCATCCGGAACGGATCTATAGTGCGTTTTTGTGGCGTGAACCGACCCGGAGATCCTTCAGGTCTGTGCAGCTGGGCACTTGTGATTGATTTGAACAGGCTGCCTTTACAGAACACCTGTGCATTCTGGGCAGCTGAAGAAGGCTCATCGCATCAATACATGGGTCGATAACGCCTGTGTGAATGAGGTCTTCCCATGCTTAGTATTCTTTTACATATATCTAACAAAGACCCTAGACACTGTAAGATTCTTGCTTCTCTATGGCTGAAGGAATGACCGTTGCCTGCGTCGATCAGAGTTTTTGACTTTTCATTCTTTTAAATAACATTTTGAGACCCGAGTAACTGAGGCCTACCTGGGCTATTTTTTTCCTTGAGGATTGGACTGGGGTTATCTATTAAATTTGTTAAAGCTGGCCACAACCTAGTAGAATTTTCGTAGAAAATGTTCTATTTGGAACATTTGATTTTGTAATGGTTAGTGGGGTCAAATTAGCACTTGGGTTTGACCATAGTGATGAGAAAATTCAAGGACTGGGTAATTTTTTTTTGTTGAACAGTGAATGTGCTTTTTGTTAGGGAAATTCTATTCATTCCAAAATTGTTAAATGTTAAAGTGTTACTAAGCCCACAACAGTAAAATCAGTGTGTATATGCAGTAAAGCATGCTTGTTATACTCACTGTGGAACCTAAGGGGTTAATCTTCTGCATTGTGTAAAAAAGGCTGTTTGATCCTGTCTTCTCTGATCATCTCCTTCTTCCACTTTCTCCAAAAAATTACCTGATATTTACAGAGCCAGGGGACGGGCTGCACATGCTCAGTTTGGTGTGTCTTGCTAGGGAGTTTTTTTTTTTTTTCTTGGGAGACTGCATGTGATCAGCATGTGATCAGCACAGGGCCAATCAGCACTGTCCAGAGAGAGGGTCAGGGGTCCTGCATTCTCATTGGACAATCATAGGAGAATAAAAACTCCTCTTACAAGTTTTTAACTAGACACTGATAGTCACAAGGCTGCTATATACTGCTGATGAGAAAAGGTATTTAGCAGTTTAGATTTACTAAAATAATTGCATTTCGATGTTCTGTGTACTGTGGGAGACCAGATATATGAATGCAGGGTCCTGGGTTAGTAACACTTTAAGAACGAATTAAATTTTGAGGTACTTTCTAATGACATTTCTCAAATCTGGTGACCTTATCGAATGTACTGACAAGATTTTTTTGTATGAAGGTTTGTTCAAAAATCTACCAGTATTTGGCCAGATTTTGTAGCTAGTTTACCTACAAACTTTGCTTATTGAAGTTTTATATGCAGTATGGTTTCATTCGTTCTAGATGTGTTGCATTGGCTGTAAGAAATGAGAAGTGTGAGCTCATTGTGTGTGCTGACAGCATGATTTACAGAGGCATATTATCAGGCCGGTCCCTTGGGTGTGTATTATATTGTAATAAGCCGGATGGCTGGAATACTGATGTGACGTGTGATGTGTCTAGGAAGATCAGGAGGACTGAAAGCAAATGCTATCAGTGGTGTTTTATTAACACGGTTGGGTGTCGGGACAGGCCCTATGTTAGCATGTGGTGTTTGTGTAATTCCGGGTTAGGAGACATGGACTTTCCTGTGTGTGAATCAGGACTCTAATCTCTGGGTGTTTTCCCATGCGCTCCTGTTGTTTGCCTGCTATTAGCATTGCATGATGAAATGTTTCCATACCTCTTAAATAATCGCACCTGGGGCGCACACTGCCATTCCTCACCAGAAATGAGTTGTGTTGATGGACTGGAAAAAAAAAAAATAGACGGACGTTATTACTTGTTTTTACATTTAGGCGGTTTACTACTCGTTTTAATAGACACTTTTTAAAAGGGCAATTAAGACATAATACCCAAGTGAAAGATTGATATTATACTGGCTGGTGTTAGTTGATGTACTAGTGCAGGGAAGAACTCTAAAGGCGGAATTCACACTGTTGTAGGGTGCTGACGCATGCACGGTAAGAGAAAAACTCTCATGACTGAGTAAAACCAGGCTTCTAAAGGAGACTACAAATGGCTATTTTAACACAAATTGCACAGGCATGGTCCACTGTTGTCACCATCAGCAAACCTTTCCTGAGAAATGACATGTCGCTGCTGTTGGAGTGCATGCATAAAAACAGAATTTTATTGTTTATGATCCACAGTGCTTAACCCCTTCACTCCGTCTCCTTGTGGCCCTGTAAGTGGGCGTTAATGCCAGTATGCAGCCCTGCTTCTCCATCGTATGTCTGCTGTGATTGGCTCTCAGTCAGAAGACATGACCAAGAGTTGTCAGAGATCACTTGGTCAGTGTGCCAGGAGTGTGCTACCAGGGAGTTTGCCCGGTGTTCTGCCAATTTACTGCAGTTTGTTGGATAATGCCTCTGACGATCTGCGCATGCACGGTAGAGACGTCACTCCACCTGATCTGCCGATCAGCTGGCGTGATGTCAACACTGCACATGCGCAGAGAGTCCGAGGCATTATCCGTTGATCAGCAAAGCGCGGAGGCAGAATCTGATCTTCACATTCCACACATGTGATGATTGGATGGCTCCCAGCTAACACACACACACGCACACAGCTCCGGTCACTTCTCCAGGATGTGTGATGACAGATGGGCTTTGTGTGCAATGAATGCCCCGGAGAGCCGGACACACCATATAAAAAAAAAAAAAGGTGTATCTCTGCGCTGTGGTGGGGTGGCAGCGGACACAGATAAGATTATAAGTTTGGTATATTACTTAATTTACATTTGGCGCTACACACTTTTTATTAACCGCAATGAAACGTGAATACTGTGTTTATAAATGGACAGCACATTGAAATAGTCCAAAAAAGTGCTAACCTGAGAAAAAAATGAGTCCAATCTTAAGTGAAAATCAACAATAAAAAAACTATATAGTGAAAAATATAGATTTAAATGCACAGTCCCATGATAGGATCAGCAATATAAACTTCTTAGTGAAAGCACAAAGTTCAGTGCAAAGATGTGCACAAACAATTGGTGGTGACTTGAAAAGTGAAGAGGTGATTGAGTACAGTGCACCAGAATCATCCACCGAAACACCGGAAAGCTGGCTGCCCTTACAGCAGCAAACACGTACTGTGTAGATCCACCATCTGTTGTGGGGAAGGCTGTTCGACAACTCGCACCATCAAGACGTAGCTGTGGTAAATAAAGATCACCGGGAGCCAGATAAAGTCTCCATAGTGTAGTATTTATTGGATTTGTATTTTAAAAGTCAAAATAAAATAAATCATAAAAACATGACAATAGGTGCCACTGCCGACCCGGTATCAGACTGTGTCCTGACGTCAGCACTAGTGTCTCCTCCCAGACGCGTTTCATCCAACAAGACGTTATCAAGGGGTCCTCTGGTGTCCGATGTCAAACTAGTTTATATAGCCTCTCAAAACTGCTCAAATCATGTTGTTTCCTTAGAGAACATGCAAACGGGAAGTGATCTGTTGCCCATTTTGCCGGTGCCAGACACACCATATGCTGCTCCAGCCAGAGCTGTCGGTGTGTGATCTGGGACAATGTGTGCTAACCTCCTGGTGTCTCTGGGTGTGTGTGGGCTCCGGCCACATGGAAGCCGACTTGTATGCATGTAGCAGCGGGGTGATCAGCAGAGCGGTGCCTGTGTCAGTGTGCAGATTGTAGTGTATGGGTGTGGCAGATCATCGAATAATGCCTCCAGAGATCTGCGCATGCTCTGATCTGTCGATCAGCTAGCGTGATGTCAACACTGTGCATGCGCAGATTGTCAGAGGCGTTATCCGATGTTCTGCAGTAATCGACAGAACACCAGCTCTCCTAAATGCTTTATCTCTTGACAGCAGCATTTTGGTAGAAAAAATGTTTAATGCATGTAGACGCTTTTAGGCGTGTCAAGCTGTTGGGCGTCAATGCATTTCATTGGCCAGGATAATAACTTATTCTGGCCATTAGAATGAATTACTGCTCAAGTGATTGACGTGCCTAACATTAATGCGCGTGTGGACTCGTTCAATCGTTTTTTTTGTTTTTTTTTTCTCCTGCTAAAATGCTGCTGCTTCTAAACACGTCGGTAGTGCGTTTTTTTCTGCCTACAAAGCCCCTGCCTCTAAATGCCTGTATGCATGGACACATAGGCTAACGTAGAGGGGCAATTAGAAGCTGAAAAAAAAACAGATGCCCCAAAAAGTAGTGTTTTTAATGCTCAGCAGTGTGCATGAGGCCTTGGGAGGAAAAGCTTGCCATATACAGTCAAGAGTCTGATACCCTTAAAGCCCAACTCCAAGCAGAAAGAAAATGATCTGCAAGGGTTAATAGCTTGAGTGCGAGGGTGCAGACACTTCATAGATTACTATAGCTGTGGGGAGGAGCTTAGTGTCCGGTAAGTATATTTCCTTTAATTTTTTTTTCCAGATGTAAATGAGCAATTAATCCTTGTGGGCACAGCCCCACTGCAGGGGGTACATTTTTTAGTTACCCGGAGTTGGGCTTTAAAAGAGCTGTCTATGTGTCCCCATCTACTTTGTGCTAACAGTGCATCTTATATATTGTATTGCTATGTGCTTGTTTCTCTGTATTCAGGCTTGCTTTGCGGCACTGAGGAGGAGGAGGAGGAGGAGGAGGAGGAGTGATCACATACTCTGTTTTTAGGGTTGTTCTTCTGAAACTGGCATGGAGTTTTGTGGTCATATGAAATAAAAGGATTGCTAATGGAGTTCACAGACCATTAATTTCCACAAAACACTAAGACTATTTGTGTATAACATGCTTTTTATGCATGTAATTTACCTGTAAAATGTGTAAACATCCAAACCTCTAAGACTGCTGGGGGGCACCACCATTTTTGGAAGTAATGTCAGTAGACCTAGCACACCCAGACCTGTCACCAAGGTGACGTTATTGAAGGGGTAGGAATCCTTGACACTCCAGCTGTGGTAAAACTACAAATCCCATCATGCCTCTGTCTCTGGGAGTCATTCCGGTGTTTCGTCAGATTAGACGACCCTTCAGAATGTGTAACGGAAGTGACGTTCCATCGCCGCCATCTTGCTACACCCCGCACTCCTTCATAGTAAGGATACACTGAGAAGGGGGAAAGCGGACATCTTGTTATACCCACTGGATTTTGTGTTTTACACTTATTTTTAACAGTAACCTGAGGTTGTATAGTGAAATACAGTACTTAGAACTCTGTATGAATGTTTAGATGTTGAATTTTAAAAGCAGCCAACTTCTGTCAGATTAGCAAACCCATGAGATCAGCAGGCTTGCCGCTGCTTTTAAAATTCAACATCTAACCAGTCACACGGACTTCTAAGTACTGTATTTCACTATATAAACTCAGTTTACTGTTAAAAATAAGTGAAAGATTCAAAACTCCGGTGGGTGTAACAAGATGTCCGCTTGCCCACTTCTCAGTGTATTCTTACTATGGAGGAGTGCGGGGTGTAGCAAGATGGCGGCGACGGAACGTCACTTCGTTACACATTCTGACGGGTCGCCTAATCTGATGAAACAACGGTGGCTGTCTGTCTTGCAAGGTCTCATGGGATTTGTAGTTTCACCACAATCGGCCATTGTTGCCAGCAGAGAGACTAGCCCCATACACACCCTGTGTGTGAACAGCTGTAGCCAGCAACCGACTCGCCAGATTTGTGCTCTGTACAAATCAATGGCAGGTGCCACCACTGTATGTAGCCACTAATCCAAGAGGCTACATGGAAATAGGACTTCTGACTGGCCCCAGACAGACACTTTGCCTCCAGGGCTGGCAGTTCTGGTATGCAGCTATTTGTTCAGTTTGCATGTGACCATAGTTGCAACTAACGATTATTTTCATAATCGCTTAGTTGGCCGATTATTGTTTTTCGGTTAATAATCTTAAAGTGTGGTATATAATTTAGTTAATATGTAAAGTTTAAAACAAAAGGCAGTTTATTCTTAAATATCTCTATGCAGTGGTAAATATAAATAACCAACTATATGGTTAGGGAGCAAAATCTCTAATCCACTCTGAGAATAACAGACAGAAGAGAGATACTGTATATACTATTAGAGGAGGTATACTGTATATACTATTAGAGGAGGTATACTGTATATACTATTAGAGATATACTATTAGAGGAGGTGAGGTATACTCTATATACTACTGGAGGTGAGGTATACTGTATATAATATTAGAGGAGATATACTGTATATACTACTAGAGGAGGTGAGGTATACTCTATATACTACTAGAAGAGATATACTGTATATACTATTAGAGGTTGAATCTGGTAAATATCATCAGACTCAAAGATATTTTTTTAAAGAAAAAAAAAAAGTTAGACTGTTTTGCAGATTTTCAAACAGAACTGTAATATATTATTTGCTGGCCATCCAAAAACAATGTCTTCCTTCAAAAAAAAACAAAAAATTAATTTTAAGAACGTTTGTTCGATTTTCTAATCATTAGTGGGGTTAAATCGATGTTCGTTTTCAACCACAGTGACAGGAAAATGTAGAAATAATAGAAAACTGCTTTGTCAAAGTGATTTTCAGAAAGTGTATGTGGTTTTTGTTCAGAAATTGCATTCATTTTAACACAGAATGTTGAAAGCAAGTGAAAATTTCAAACAACATTCTTTCATTCAGCGAATGTACAAAGATGTTTCGTATGAATATTCTCATCTGAAAATTGATCTGTGTGGCCAGTATAAGGCTCTGTACACACCTATGCAGTTTGCTTTTGATCTGTTTTTACACTGCTTTTTGCTGTGCGTTAAGTACAGTATAGAGTGCCCCAATAACAAGGTAAAGAAAACTTCTGCCTTTAAAACCACTCACTTCCTGGCCAGGACTACATGTCCCATGAGGCTTTGCTCCTCACACATTCACAAGTTCTCAGACACTTACTGACATGTATGGATGATGTACTGAGCTGTATGTTTCCTCCCACACTCTAAAGACATGCTGGTAGGTTAATTGGATCCTGTCTAAATTGGCCCTAGTGTATGTATGAATGTGAGTTAGGGACCTTAGATTGTAAGCTCCTTGAGGGTAGGGACTGATGTGAATGTATAATGTATATGTAAAGAGCTGCGTAAATTGACAGCGCTATATAAGTACCTGAAATAATAATAATAGTATGTGTGCTGCACTGTATTTCCTGGTATGTAAACAAATACGTTCTGTATGCAGGCCAACTAATCGGCTGGCCGATTAATCAGTTATGAAAATAGTAATTGATTAATTTCATAATCGATTAGTTGTCGATTAATCGATTTGTTGTTTCAGCTCTAGACCATAGCACAGAGTGTTGCTGAGTCCAGTTCTAGAGTTCAGCCACATCTAAATATTGTAGTCTAGCCATCCATCTGAATTGGCCTTGGGCTCATATTACTGGCTCGTCTTTGGGGTTAGATTGAGGTTTAGGTCTAGAGGTAAATTGCTAAAGCCTGGGGCACTAAAATTCTGCCTGCTCCTTTATGCGGGGATATGAAGACATGTTTATAGAAGTGGGTTCACAGTGTACTGAGTTACATCTCATGAACTCCTTGTAATAAAGACTTAATTACTATGCATTCGCAGTACAGATAATGATCGATGGCGATTTGTGTCATGTGGTGGTAGCACAAACTCTGAGAACAATGCTCATTTTATTTATATATATATATATATATATATATATATATATATATATATATATACATACATACATACATACATACATACATACATACATACATACATACATACATATACATATATATATATATATATATATATATATATATATATATATATATATACATACATACATACATACATACATACATACATACATACATACATACATACATACATATATAAACATTTTAACTCAGACCTTGAGTTTTTGTATTTAAATTTGAACTTATAGGCAATTTTTTTTCCCATTTTTGGATAGAGCAAGGGAGGGTTTTACCCCTGTCAGATTTATTTTCGCCATCTGTGTCCTTTTGCGGAGATTTACCATAGCCAAACAGCCATATCCCTGCAAATTAATGGAATTTCATTGGGACCCCCAGGTCACCAGAAATAGTGTCCCTATTGGAACATTTCCCCTCTATTCTTTTTCTGGGGACAACCCAACATTTTGGGATTTTCTTTTACCTTCAATGATAATTGTAAATAGGACAAATAGAGAAGATGAATCTCCTTTAAGGAGGCACAGACAGAAATAAAAACTGACAGGTGTTCTAATCTCTCTCTATCTCTCCACTGCATCCAAAACCTAAAAAAAAAAGCCTTTGGTTATACTTTAAAGAATAACTTCACTTTCATGGGAATAAAATATTGAATAAGAAAAAATAGCATATACAATTGCACCACAAGCCGTATTATATTTGGATGTTATTAAAAATGACCTTTTCAATCTACTGCTCTGTAATTTTCTGTAAAATGCAATATGGCTACCCGGAGATGTTACACAGAATGCCCCCCCTCCCCCAGAAACATAAATTCCTGCTTGTGTGATTGGCTTACTTATTTTCCCAGAAGTTTACACTAAGATTTTGGGCATCCTTTGCAACAGAAATGTCATTTTTGGCGTGATACTTCCAAAGGGAAGTTTTGCCTAAAGGGATGTTGACTCTACCACTTTCCTTATTAGAACCCTGCAGGTGCAGCATCTGACTGGTCATTTTAAAATCACTCAATTCTCCATGTGCACATAAACCGCTATTTCTTCAGAATAACAAATGGTAGTTATCTGCAACAAAGTTTTGATAATATCCTTGAAATGTACATAGATCAACCAGACGGGAATTTTTTTTTATTTTTATTTTTTCTCAACAAAAGTGGAGTTACTCTTTAACATTTATTCAATATGAATAGGCATTCTACTGTTTGTTGGTCTGGTATGTTTTCTGTTGCTGACAAAACACTGAATGAAAGAAGAAAATCCTTATGGGCGTCTGCTAACCTCTCGGGTCTCATGAATAATAACCTTGGGCAGCGGTCCTGTCAGGTAAAACAAGCGGCATGTGAAGTGAAAGGCCCTGTACAAAGCAGAGATGGAGGAAGGGAGTCATCCAACCTGACAGACAGATCATTCTCTATTTCTCCCAAGGCATAGGCATGTTCTAACTGGTCCTTGGATCTGGTTTATTAGCAGAGACCTACACAGGCTTTCATCTGCCCTAATCTTGTTATTGGAAGATTTGCTGCTTTGTAAGGTGTTCTTTGTTATTCAATGTAAAACCCTGGACAGCACAGCAGATGGAGATTCAATCGTTTCCTTTTTTGACTCCTTGAAATATGGATTTTTTTTTTTTTTTTATGAATTATGACAGCGCCAATGTTATGTATTACGTGGGTTTCTAAGAAATGCCAAAATCTTTTTTTTCAATTGAAAACATCCAGACAGAGTTGCTTCTTTCTATTCTTGTTGAAAATCCGGTTCAAAAAATACTTTAAACAGTAAAAAAAACAATGCTTAGCTGAAAAAGGTTTTCTTTTCCCATATAACCAGGTCCTGATGCTGTCAGTGTCCCCCTGCTATATCCTGAAGGCTGACACTCCCTTTGTGTAAACCTGTAATTATTTCTCTAGGTGTCATGACTGCCTATTGACACATCTATGGGATATCTAAACACCTGCACCACGCTTCAACAGCGCATGGAAAATGACAAAGCTGTGATAGGAGAATTTGTTAAAGTGATTGCAAAGGCTCGCTTTTAAAAAATAAATAAATAAAAATAACAAACATGTTATACTTACCTGCTCTGTGCAGTTGGTTTTGCACAGAGCAGCCCAGATCCTCCTCTTCTTGGGTCCCTCTTTGCTGCTCCTGGCCCCTCCCTCCTGATGGGTGCCCCATAAACCAGTAGCTTGCTATGGGGGCCACCCAAGCCGAGTCAGAGCTCTGTGTATCCATTCAGACACTGAGCCCGGCCCTGGCCCTCTCTTCCCTGAATAGCTAACTAACGTTGATTGACAGCCGCTGGAGCCAATGGTGCTGCGGCTTTGCCCCCGCCAATCAGGAGGAGAGTCCCGGATGGCTGAGGGAATCGTGGACATCGCTGGAATAGAGATGGGGCTCAGGTAAGTATTAGGGGGTGCTGGGGGGCCTGCTGCACACAAAAGGTTTTATCTTAATGCATAGAGCTGTATTTAAAAAAATAGTGCAGGAGAACCCATTAGCTGCCAATGCTGAAAATACTTTCAGTAACGCACACAAAGGTGTGCATAGGCCTTGCTTATGGGTTTATTAACAGTCACAGCATAGTTGGTACATTCAAATGAAGTACTTGTTTATGGTCATGTAATAGTTGAGCTGATCTGAATTGGGGAAAAGAAGCTTAAAGGAGTTGTAAAGTCTCATGATTTTTCATCTTAATGCATTCCATGCATTAAGGTGAAAAACCTTCTGCGCTGCCCCCCCCCCCCCCTTTTTATTTTCTTATCTGAGCCCAATTGTTTCAGCAATGTCCACAAGCACAGTGATTTCAACCACTTGTCTTGGGTCCTCGTTGGATCGATTGAGGAGCCATTGGTTCCTGCTGCTGTCAATCAAATCCAGTGACACCGGGGGTGGGGCCGAGTCCTGCTGTCAAAGGACGCAGCAGCGGGACTCGAGCATACCCACATGGGTGCCCTCAGGGAAAGTGGCTCTCCGTGGGGGCGTCTGATGAAGAGGAGGAGCCAGGAGCGCTGCCGGGGCACCCCAGAAAAGGATTGTGCAAAACCCTTTCACAGAGCAGGTAAATATGACATGTATGTTATTTATATATTTCAAACAAAAAACAAAAAAAAAACCTTTATGACCACTTTAAATACTGTGATACCAAAGGAATGTTCAAATTGTATGTATGTGTATATATATATATATATATATATATATATATATATATATATATATATATATATGTATATATGTATATATGTATATATATATATGTATATATTTTAATATGTTCACTTACTGTTGTGAGGGTAGGTGGTGGATAAAACATTTAAAACATTGTGTATTTCCATATAGGACTTTGCCCTTTTAATGTACACCCTATACCTCTCAGTTGTGGTGGAATTGTAATTCCCATCATTCCTCAGGACAAGTAGTGAATGGTGGGCATTGGGCTGGAGGGGGTAGGTGATGAGTATTTTGTTTAGTCCCTAGGGACCACTTCCAGGCTGAATGTTGCTAGTCAGTTATGATGATCATATGGTATCTGGTGGAATCCTGTGATGTCATTAGGACAACCCCTTGAGACTGACAAGTTCTGAACCAGCCTTCTGATGACTGTCTAATAAGGGATCTGACTGTGTCACTACCTGTATTTGTGTTGTTAATGCTTTGTTGACTTGCATAAGTGCTAATACATACATAATACGATGGGGGTCTGGCTCATCTGGGACTGGTTCTTGGTCCATGGCTTTATGAGTATTTTATGACATGTGCACATATGTTCTCTGAGGATAAGTTGCTGTTTGAAGTTGATATATTTGACAGCCCTGCCTTTCATCAGCATGGGATACTGAGCATTAGCAGACACCACTTGACTGTCTCATGAGAGTGACATTGGAGAAATGCTTGCAAGGCGTGGTGGCCTCTAAACAGGGATGGTAAAGTGGATTTAATATTTATTGGCCCATAAAATGAGCACTGCAGTTGGTGTTCCATTTTCCTTCACGCATGGCCCACTATCTGGTCTACTGTACGGCTTCGCAGTTTTGGAAATGTGACTTATTCCAGCGTCACTTGTGATAATCTGGCAGCCTTTTTGTCATAGAAAGCAAGCCTGTGTGAGGGCTGGAAGTTGCAAACTCAGTATTGTGGAAGATCTCGTGGCTGGTTAGGAATACTTCTCTTTTCTCCATAGAGAGGCAATCCTTGTACAGCACGTCAATGCTTACTGTTTCCAGACTAAAGTTAATATGTCACAGCAGGTTCATCAATGCAGTAACCTTGGTGACGATGGGCTGCTAGACTGTTCTCTTCCATTTCTGTTGACCTTTTACAAGCAGTCTTATACATGGAGTTTAGCATCAGAATGTTTTAAATGCAATAGTGAAACAGTGTGGCCATATAATAGATTGATGTAGCAAAACAAGCAATCCGTTTAGCCTTAATTAATATTCCATATAGATCTTCGAAGAGTCTTGGAATTTAGGTATACTGGAAATCATGCTATATTTCTGCATACAGCAAGTGTGCAAGGATATATTTGTGCAAAAAATTAAAAATGGGCGTTTGCTGATTAATACATCAGATTGCTTATCAATAGTCACTAAAATGGTGGATATGTTTTTGCAGCAATATATTTAAGCAAATAAAGACAAAACATATATTCTCTCTCGGCTGTCAGAATACACTGATCAGTGGCTGCAGCATGCATCACACTATGTTGTGGTGTGAATGGGGCAAATAGAAGACAATTCGTGTATTTGTGCCCACTCAGTGTGGGAAAAAACGACAGCACGCCCTGCAGTTGAGCATTAAATCCCACCCAGTTGTTACTTTTAACAACCACGTTTTTATAGAGATTATAAAAAAAATTAAAATTTTTGTAATTATTTTATTTTTTTTGGTATGGTTCACACTAGTGTGATTTTTAGATGCGATTTGAGTCGCACAGAATCACATGGTTTTCAGTGGTGCCCGTTCACATCAATGTAGCTCAGCATAAAGCGATTTTTGTAACAGTTTCCTGTTAAGATTCTAGCATGATTGAGCCCATGTTCACACTGAGCTGCGGGAATGAAGCAGTGTGAGTTCAGCTGAACTCGCATAATTTCACTCCCGCATGTCAGTTCTGATTTCGGCCACGATTTAGGAGACATCTGTGCACATATGTCAATGTAAATCCTAGTACAGAAACTACTTTTTGAAATCGGTCCAGCGCCGCATTAGGACGGTGCCATTGTCGCTGACTTGACATGCCAAATCGTACCAATATGAACCAGGGCTCAGGACCCATAGAATGTACAAACCACGTCCAAAATGCAACCAAGTCGCACAACATAATTGCAATGAAAATTGGGTCACAATTGAACTGCAGTAGTATGAACCTAGCCTTGGCCTCATGCAGTTTTTTTATTTTCCTAATGAGCATCCTTTGTGAAATCTGTGTTTTTTTTTATTATCACAGTATATACCTGGAAGTTTGGATAAACGTCACTCATATCCTTTTATCTCAAGCAGCAGGAATGTCTCTAGAGATGTCCAGTGGATCGCCCAGTGACAACAGATTTGCTTGTGGCATTAAGCCCTGGTTCACATTGGTATGATATGACATGTCAAATCAGCTGCTAAGCAATGGCACTGTCCTAATCGGTGCGACGTTGCATTTGCGGCGCCGCAACGATTAAAAAAAAAAGTAGTTTCTGTACTACTTTTTGTGATTTCAGAAACCCGCACTGATGTCTCTGAAATCGCGTCCGAAATCGAGACAGACATGCAGGAGTGAAATTGTGCGAGTTGAGCGGAACTCACACGGCTTCATTCCCGCAGCTCAGTGTGAACCTGGGCTTCCACTCACATTGACATGCCTGAAATCTAAAGGAATTCGAACCTGCACTACATACGGGAATGTCAGTTTGTAGCAAGGTTGTGTACATGATGTTTCAGAGCTCCTGACTGAAAACCTTGGACTATGCCGAAGTACTTTATGAAAAACATCCTGTGAAAAGTTCCTGGGCCTCATGTACATTACAGCTGCTAAACTGTAGTTTAGGAGTAGTTGGGTGTTTTGTCAGCAGCCCCTGAACTCTCCTCAATGTTATCCTATGGGTACATGTACACTGAGTCAGAGGCAATTAAGGTTACAGGTATTTTTTTTTTTTTTTTAAAGCAGAAAAATCGCATTCAGGACTGTAATTTACTGGCATTTTAAAGGCCAAATGCTTGTAACCTTGTGTAACCGCAGTAAACCGCGTTTGTTTTTATAAACGTTTTTAAATGGGAAAACCTTTCTGATATTTTTTTTGAACATATAAAAATATTGAAAAAACACATTTCACCACATGCTGTTGCCTGCATCTATGGATGAGTCCAGTAGCGACAAACTCTGGTCCTCTCACGCAATTTTCTACTTCTTCGGAGCCTCAGCAACATTAGAAGTATTTCCTCACACATGCTCATGATGGAATCCATAGTGAAAACACAAAAAATAAGACTAGCTACAATATCTCTCTCTCTCTCTCTCTCTCTCTCTCTCTCTCTCTCTCTCTCGCGCTCGCTCTCTCGCGCTCTCTCTCTCGCGCTCTCCCGCGCTCTCAGAATGGCCGAAATAGTTAATTTACTTGTTTTTCTTGCATTGTGGCCATTTGGGAGGGTCTCCTGTGGTTATCTTTAACCACTTGCTTACTGGGCACTTGAACCCCCATCCTGCCCAGACCAATTTTCAGCGTTGACGCACTTTGAATGACAATTTCACGGTCATACAACACTGTACCCAAATTAAATTTTTATCATTTATTTCACACAAATAGAGTTTTCTTTTGGTGGTATTTAATCACAGCTGGGGTTTTTATTTTTTGCTAAACAAACAAAAAAGATGGAAAATTTTGAAAAAAAAAAAATCATGTTTCATAGTTTGTTATAAAATTTTGCAAACAGGTAATTTTTCTCCTTCATTGATATGCGCTGATGAGGTGGCACTGATAGGTGGCACTGGTGGGCACGGATAGGCGGCACTGATAGGTGGCACTGGTGGGCACTGATAGGCGGCACTGGTGGGCACTGATAGGCGGCACTGGTGGGCACTGATAGGCGGCACTGGTGGGCACTGATAGGCGGCACTGGTGGGCACTGATAGGCGGCACTGGTGGGCACTGATAGGCGGCACTGGTGGGGACTGATAGGCGGCCCTGGTGGGTGGCATAGATAAGGCAGCCCTGGTGGGTGGCATAGATAAGGCAGCCCTGGTGGGTGGCATAGATAAGGCAGCCCTGGTGGGTGGCATAGATAAGGCAGCCCTGGTGGGTGGCATAGATAAGGCAGCCCTGGTGGGTGGCATAGATAAGGCAGCCCTGGTGGGTGGCACTGATGGGCCCTGGTGGGTGGCACTGATGGGCCCTGGTGGGTGGCACTGATGGGCGGCACTGTTGTGTACTGCTAGTTGGCACTGGCAGGTGGCACAGGTGGGCACAGATGAGCTGGCAGCAGCTCTCCTTGATCAGGACCAATGTCTCTCTCACAACCGCCGGCGATCGGCTTTTTTTTTTTTTTCAACAGCGCGAGGAGAAAAATAGCAGATTACCAGCTCTGTTTAAATCACATGGTCAGCTGTCAGCTGATCACGTGGTAAGGAGTCGGGATTGACCCCTTACTCCGATCTGTGATCAGCCGAGTCTCAGACTCGCTGATCACAGGGTGCGCATGCCGCTCGGGCACGGGAGGACGTCAATAGACGTACTCCAAGCAAAGTAGGTCTGTGCTGTAGCCGTCATTCGGCTATAGCGCGGATCTGAACAAGTTAAAAAACACTTCTAATCTCAAATGCTCCAAACCGCTGCTAAACTCGTATAAACTCAGTATGTAAAAGTTGTAAAACTGATGCTTTTCACTGTCAAGTTTCCAGCTGTCAGAAGAGGTTTTCAACCACCCTGGGTACATGAGCCCTTATAGTTAGGGAAAACGTGTGTGCAGTAATAGTAGATTTCATCTAAAGACTTCCAGTGACCATATATATAGAGATAGAGAGTTGTCAGGTTGGTAACACCTTCAGGTCTATTACTTGTGTTTACTGATCATTTACACGTAATGAAGACTTTGTGTGTGTGTGTATAGTTGTGCTCAGTTTTACAGTTTACATACTCTGGCTGAATTTATCATTTCTTGGCCATTTTTCAGAGAATATGAATGATAACACAAAAACATTTCTTCCACTCATGGTTAGTGTTTGGCTGAAGCCATTTATTATCAATTGACTGTGTTTACTCTTTTTAAATCATAATAACAGAAACTACCCAAATGACCCTGATCAAAAGTTAACATACCCCTGTTCTTAATACTGTGTATTGCCCCCTTTAACATCAATAACAGCTGGAAGTCTTTTGTGGTATTTGTGGATGAGGCTCTTTATCTTCTCAGATGGTAAAGCTTCCCATTCCTCTTGGCAAAAAGCCTCCAGTTCCTGTAAATTTTTGGGCTGTCTTGCATGAACTGCACATTTTAGATCTCCCCAGAGTGGCTCAATGATAGACTGAGAATAAATAGCAGAATAAAGAGACTGAGACCTGGGATGGGACTGACTGGGGGAGGAGACATATCGCTGTTTGTAATTACTACAAACAGCAGATCTGTCTCTTCTCTTTTGTCAGAACGAGGATTTGTGTGTTTACACACACAAATCCACGTTCTGGCTCTCGGGCTCGCGATCGTGGGTGGCCGGCAGCGATCGCGCCTGCCGGTCACGCGCATTGGGTCCCCCGCCGTGCAGCGGGCGTGCGTGGGCCTGCTATGGCTCCTAACGTGCCACTTTGCCGATGTATATCGGCATGAGCCGGTCAGCAAGTGGTTAACCAGACACTGATAGAAGTCACATGACTGCTATATACTGCTGATTAAGAAAACTTTATATTTACTAAAACTATTGTATTTCTATGTTCTGTGTACTGTGGGAGACCAGATATAGTGACTGCAGGGTCCTGGGTTTAGTAACACCTTAAGCAGTATTTGTATGTACAACCAGCACTGAGATTTGTGATAAAACACACAGCCCTGTTTCGCAGGTCATTTTTGCAATGATCCTAAATGGCCAGAACAAAATTTGGCTCCCATAGCCTTTGTTGCATACGCCAGCCTTCTGGGCATAATGTGTTGATTTTTCTTATACTGCTTTTTTTCTCTCCTATTATTATATACTGGAAATCTTAAAGAATTAAAAAAAGACTTGATTTCGCTAATCATCTTCCAGGACAGCAGCCTGAAAGATTCCTTCCTCTACAAGAGCCACACAATTAGACTTGATTGTTTTTGCTGCTGTCAAGGAGAAGCTAAAAGTTTGTTTCATCCTGACCGGATGGCCGTTGGGTCAGTGTTCTGTTGGGTATGCCTGGCTTTGGTTTTTATGTATTGTTCATTGGGACTCTTCTACTCCTCTCCAGGATCTTGGCTCCTGAAGCCTGCCTGATTGGTGAGCCCTGTTGTCTCCCTCTGGGGCTGTTGTGATATGCCTGCCTTGCTTTTTTGATGCAATATAGCTTGGTGTTACAGCCTAATAGGCACAGAAGACTGCAAGTGCGTCCTAGATGTACACCTCGGTTTGGAATGGCACAACGTCACTGCTGGGATGATGCACTTCCAGTTGCACCAGAGGTTGAACGCAGATGCAAGATGGCGTGGAGGGATGTTGCCGCTACCATCATGCACATCAGGAGACTGTATAGAGGCGCTCCGTGTCCAATACTGAAGGACGAGGGGGGTGTAGTTAATCTATATGGGCAGGTTAGCCGGAAGCATGAGTTGAACAAATCTGCATGGCAGCTGTTAGGATACCTTTTGTCACACAGTATGGAAGGAAGGTACTCTCATAGAAAGCATTTGGAAGTAAAGTTCTACAGGCAGTGGTCTCACCCTGAAGTAGGCTTGTATTTTGTGTTTCTCTGCTTCGTTTGCTGTCCTGCAAGATGATTGGAGAAATTTGCAGTTAGATTAAAGCTTTGTTCTCACTATGCCAGGTGCAATGGAGTGTGCTTATTTTTGCACGTTTTGGTGTTTAGGGCAGCCCAATAATTTTATTGGTCTGCTCTACATGCGAAAAACTCACAAAAGAAGCACCTGACCCTGTTTTTAAAATGCATGCACTGCAGTCTGCAGAAGGGCTGCACATTTTTGCATGATGCAGGAAAGCACACCATTTTCGTGTGATATTTTGCATTTAATTACTGGTAGCGGTGTTTCTAAGAATCTTCCAGGACAGCAAGCCTACTTATGCAGCGGGGGAGGTATTCTACTTTCATTTCAGTTGAGGGATGAGGGGCTGGGATGTTTTTTTTTCACTGTTTGTATTTCCTGCAGAGGGAGGAACCAATCCTTTCTGTTGCTTCCAAGTTGCTGTCCTGGAAGATTAATAGAAATGCAGTTATCAGCCAGTCTAACTTGGAATTTTTCTCTTCTGCAGTTCAGTAACAATTACAGGTCTCCTCTGTACCACCCATATTGTGACTGGGCAGTTAAAAGAGAAGCAGCGAACTGATGAGCTCACCTCTTTGCCAGCCTGCATTCTCCATGTACTCCAACACAACTTATTGGTTTCTTATGCTGCTTCTTCCACCCCCATTCTAAACTCTGCTGTACAGGGACTGCAAAAGAATGAAAGAATGTCAAATTTAGGTGCTTACACTGTATGAATTGAAACCGATAATTTTAGGGCTGGTTTTAAGGGCCGAAACAACTAATCGATTAATTGACAACTAATAGATTATGAAATTAATCGATTACTATTTTCATAATCGATTAATCGGCCAGTAACATAATGGGGTTAAAAAAAATAGCCCTTTATAGTACAAAAAGAACAAATCAGTACTGTAAATATTACTTTCACAGTTCCACAGTAAAAAAATGAACCCCTTACAGTAGCTTTTATCTGCTTTTTTTTTGTACTAAAAAAGGGCTAATTTTAGTTTTTTTAACCCCATTATGTTAAACATCTTAGGCCTGGTTCACACCCATGTGTTTTTGGTGCTTTTTGCAGAAACACACTACAGTTCATTTACATGGTTTCCTATGGGACACGTTCACATCAATGCTTTTTTTCAGCTGTTGCGAATTTTAAAAGGGTCAGGGACTGTTTTTTTTTTTTTTAACGCAAAACGGTGCTTTTTTGGTTCAATATACGTCAATGAAGAAGCTGCAGAAAAGCATATAATGCATTTTTTGCAGCAATTTGTGTTTTTTAATCTACCCAACAACAAATTGGCCCAAAAAAAATGCAAAAACACAAATTGTAGCAAAATCACGTGCGCAAAAATCAAAATGCACAGCAAAAAGCAGTGTAGAAACAGATGAAAAGCAAACTGCATAGGTGTGTACTGAGCCTTATGCTGACCACACGGATCAATTTTCAGACGAGAATATTCATACGAAACATCTTTCATTGCTGAATGAAAGAATGTTGTTTGAAATTTTCACTTGCTTTTAACATTCTGTTTTATAAAATAAATGTAATTTCTGAATGAAAACCACATACACTTTCTGAAAATTCCTGTGACCAAGAAGTTTTCTATTATTTCTAAATTTTCCCATCACTGTGGTTGAAAACTTGTTTTTTTTTTTGCAAATATAATTTTTATTGATGTTTTATAAAAGAGAGAAGGGGCAAAGCCCCGAACATACCAGAGCGGTATATAACAGTTCAAGGGGGTCGCAGCCTCCCGACAGTATAGCATTACATAAGATAACATATATATAGAAAGACTTAGGAGATCCAATCCGTTAACATGTGATTGCTACTAAAAGGTATATTTTCCTGTAAAGACATGTAGAAGTCTTCTAAGTAGGTTTTCTAGCTGAATTCCAAGTCTTTCTTAGGTATTCATTTATTTTAATCAAAAGGTAGCTACCCAAAAGGAAGGCAGAAAAGTAGAGAAGTTAGTAGTAGATAAGAAAGAGGGAAAAAATAGATAGGAGTGAGAGGGTAGAGAAGGGGAGGTGTGGAAGGAAATAGGGGAAAGTATTGAGGGATATTGGGGGATGGGGTGGGGGTGGGGGGGAGTATCGGCGGAAACCTATATTTAAATAGATCTTTTATGTCGGAGATGTTATGTGATTCTTTAATGGTCTGGATTACCGAAAAGTGCTTTCCCTTCCTCAGAATATTTAAACATATTCCACAATGTCCAAGTTTGAAAACTGTTGTTTTGACCCCACTAACGATTAGAAAAATCGAACGAACGTTCTTAAAATTACATTTTTTTGAAGGAAGACATTTGTTTTTGTATGGCCAGCATATAATATATTACAGTTCTGTTTGAAAATCGGCAAAACAGTCTAACTTTTTTTTTTTTTTTCTTTAAATAAAAAAAAAATTGATCTCTGAGTCCGATAATATTTACCAGATTCACCCTTTAATAGTATATACAGCATATCTCTTCTGTCTGTTATTCTCAGAGTGGATTAGAGATTTTGCTCCCTAACCATATAGTTGCTTATTTATATTTACCACTGCATAGAGATATCTAAGAATAAATTGCCTTTTTTTAAAAAACTTTACATATTAACTTAATTATACACCACACTTTTTTTTTTTTAAAGTTATTAATCGAAACAACAATCGGCCAACTAATCGATTATGAAAATAATCGTTAGTTGCAGCCCTAGCTGGTTCACAGCAGATGCTGCATTGCAACCAATGCATGGACTGGTGTGCCATGTGATCCAGCTGAGATCAATGTAGTGATGATGCACTGAGCTCAGCAGATCAGTTTTTTTTTTTTTTTTTTCTTAATCCCATACTTCTCTTTTAAGCTCAGCATGCCCACACCCCACTGCAATGCAGTGGTGTGAATTAGGCACATAGGAGACCAGGCATTTTGCCTTGTCCATGTGGTGGGGCTGTGCTGGAATAGCCACCCAACGCAGTCCCACCGCATCCTTTTTTTATTTATTTTTTAAGAAGGAATTGTTCTTTATTAACACAAATATCAAATTCTGTATCGTCTAAAAGTCAATAAAACATAATAATACCATCTGCTATATATAAATAAACAGATGTCTTGTGGAAAAACATGCTGAAAAGACTGTTGTATCCGAGAAGTGTCACTACTCTTTTAGAGATGGACTCCAGGCAGATATAAGACACAAATTAATGCAATTCTGTATTCATTAATAAATTATTAAAGTGGAATTCAAGTCTAGGTCTAACTAAGCTTAAATCTGCTCCCACCTATACTAATGGTAGGAGGAAGATTTGTACACTTACCTATGTACTCCTAGATTGTAAACTCTAAAGAGCAGGGCCCTCTGATTCCTCCTGTATTGAATTGTATTGTAATTGTACTGTCTGCCTACATGTTGTAAAGCGCTGCGTAAACTGTCGGCGCTATATAAATCCTGTATAATAATAATATTCCCAGGGCACTCTGGTCCGGTCACGCGACCTCCCCAGCGGTTGTCTTCAGATGAGAGGAGAGACCGCCAACATAATAAATTTTTTTGGGGGTTAATAAAGAATTCTGTATCTTAACAGATGAATCGCTTGATCGGAGACGTCACTCATAGACTTATTATGGGATATCTGTTGTTGGCTGTCCCTCCTGTCTCCCGAAAGCGCCACTGGGGAGACCATGCAACGGAACAGAGCGCACCGAGAACAGGCAACTATAATATATGCATCTTCCCTCCACAAGGTATTTAGAATAGGAGTTAGCCCTCATGCATACTGGATGCTATAAAAAAAGCCAGTAGCGTTAGCTGTAGCTGTAGAATGAGTTATTTAGCATCTTTGCAGTAGTGTTTTTCAGCATTTTTTTTTTTTTTTAGCTGTAGCATTTTTTAGCTTTCTTTTAACAAATTTATACTCCCACAAAAGATTATGGCTCAAAAACACTGATAAACTCCAAATAGCCGTGCTTTTCAGAGTTAGAGCGTTTACAGCTGAAAAACTCCTCTCAAAACCCACTAGTTCTGGGGGTTTTTTCCAGCCAGAAAACGCCCCTGCTAAAAACTGCTGATAACAGCTTATGTGTGCATGGACATCGCATCTTTAAGGATATATTAATGAATACAGAGCTGGATTAATTTCTCTTTTATATCTGTTTTTTATCGTACGATTTTCGTTTAATCAGTGCACCTATCGTTCGAAAATGCAATACAAATGCATTACAACACATGACATCACTTCCGAGTTTTTATGCTGTCGTACGGGAATTTTCGTGACTTTGGTAAACTTATCAGATTTTACGTGAGATTAGCATGCAAAAAAAAAAAACAGACGATCATTCATCCGATAATCGGATCGTGTGTACCGGGCATAATGATATAGTAGGAACTATCTAATTCTTATTTACTTAATACACAATATATCAATCCTCAGCTGAAAGCTGTAACACTTTGCACTAGACCTCCAGGTGAAACTAGGATCAGGATACTAGTAAATATCAAGCCTAAGGGCCCTTTCACACTGACACACTTTTTTTCATGTGCTTTTTTGCAGCCTAATGCCGCGTACACACGAGCGGACTTTACGGCAGACTTTGCTCGGCGGACTTTACGCCAGACTTTATGACGGACTTTCCGAATGAACTGACTTGCCTACACACAATCCACCAAAGTCCGTCGAATTCGTAGGTGATGACGTACGACCGGACTAAAACAAGGAAGTTTATAGCCAGTAGCCAATAGCTGCCCTAGCGTGGGTTTTTGTCCATCGAACTAGCATACAGACGAGCAGACTTTTCGACCGGACTCGAGTTCGACGGATAGATTTAAAACATGTTTCAAATCTAAGTCCGTCCAACTTTTGAGCAAACAAAGTCCGCTGGAGCCCACACACGATCGAATTGTCTGACGAAATCCCATCCGCCGGGCAAAGTCTGCCGTAAAGTCTGCTCGTGTGTACGCTTCATAAGGGCCCTTTCACACTGATGCCCTTATGATGAGTTCCCATTGATTAACAGTAAAGGTGCCTTTTTGGTGCACTTTTGAAAAACTGCACCAAAGATGCAGCTTATTGCACACCTACAGTGTGAACAGTTACATAGGGTTTAATGGGGAATAGTTTTTCATTCAAGTATGTATTCTTAACTTTAAAAAATGACTTTCTTTTGTGCTCGGCCTACTTCAAATATGTTTGCATTTTGCTACTGTGATCTGACTTCTTGTTAGAGGATGGCTATGTTCATTCTCCATATTCACACTGTATGTAGTAACATAGCCACCCTCTCTTGCTCACTCCCAAGATGTACTAGGTACTATAGATTGTGAGACGTGTAATGTGCATACAACAGTGTACACAACCGCAGTAACGTGCACTGCTTGTTCCAAACAAATAAAAGGGAGGAGGAAAAGGGGAGATTTGGGTGATTATGGGGCATGTTACTAGGAGGCAGAAAAACACAGTAGGAAGCCATTTCATGAAAATTACTTTACAGGGCCATTGCGTAGTGCATGTGTATAGATTATTTTTGCAAAATAAGGATATTGTTTAGTGTCACTTGAAGGCTGCAGTCACACTTGTGCGACTTGTCATGTGATTGGACACTTAAGTCATATCCCATGTTTTTCAATAACCATTCAAATATGTGCGACTTAATGATTCATGCACTACTTTGGTCTGACTTTCATGTGACTTGAGTGCCATAGACTGCAGTGTAAACCCTCAAAAGTCACACCTGAATGTTATGCATGCGACAGTTGTACAACAGTTGTCCATTATCATTGGTCAAAGCCAAAGTTGCATCCAAGTCGCACCCATCCAGAGTTGCTCTAAAGTTGCACTCCAAAGTCGCCCGACTTTGGAGTTGTACAAGTGTGAATGGAGCCTGAAACCCAACTCCAGGTAAAAATATCATTTAAATATTGCATCAATGACCTTATACCTCAGTCTTGATTCCAAACACCTCTTGCTAAGCCATCCTGCAGTGTAATGGAACATAGTTTCTTCTATACGTCAAGCTAATTTCCTGCCCTGGGGACTGGTCATTTTTCCCCACTTGTTATTTTCATGGGCGCCTGTTCCCTCACCTCCCCCGTGAGTTATTCGCAGGTAGGAGGTGTCCACATCATGCAGGCAGCTAATATCCTGGAGTTAGACTAATATTTTTTATTATTAAGTTTGCAAACTGATATTTTGTATCGTGTTAAGTTAGTATAAAAGTAGGAAACTTAGTACACAGTGTTTTCTTGGCTTATTATTATGGGCAGTGCTTTCTGGGCTCACTATTAAAGCGGTACTAAAGTTCTGCTGTAAGACAAAGCAGGCAGGCTTTTATTATAGACGAGATATGCAATATCTCTTCTGCAATAAAATGGCCCTGCCTGCCTGCTTGCGGTCTTCTGCATTGTAAACTGAGCGCCACATTGCTCTGCTTAACTTACAGTGCCGTGCATTGTTCTCTGAGTGCCAGGATGACTGGCTCCTGCTCATGAGTGACATCATCCCCCGCAAGCTCTGTGATCACTGAGTCCTTCGGAATCAGCTGATCACAGATTGGGGTAAAGGACCAATCACAGTGGCCCTTTACCACATGATCAGCTGTGTCCAATGACAGCTGATCAGGAAAGTTAACTCAAGCCGATTATCGGCTTTTTTTTCCTAGCGCTAACAGCGTGAGGAGAGAAAAAGAGAGCCGATAACTGGCTTGTGTTTACTCACGTGACATTGGCATGGATAATCAGGGCACTGATTATTAGTGTCCTGATTATCAGTGCAGTCCCAACAGTGCCACCTCAACGGTGCCACCCATCAGTGCCCGCCTCATTGGTGCCACCCGTCAGTCCCGCCTCATCGCTGCCCATCGGTGAAGGAGAAAAATTACCTGTTTGCAAACTTTTATAAGAAACTATAAAAAAATGTTTGTTGTATTTCCCAAATGTTCAGCCTTTTTTTCGTTAAGCAAAAAATTAAAAACCAAGTGGTGGTTAAATACCACCAAAAAGCTCTATTTGTGTGGGAAAAGCATATACAAAGTTCATTTGGGTATAGTGTTGCATGACCGCGCAATTATCATTCAAAGTGTGACAGCGCTGAAAGATGAAAATTGGCCTCGTCAGTAAGTGGGTAAAAGTGTCCAGTAGGCAAGTGGTTAAGAAGTTCTAGTACGGGCGCTGCACTGCTCCTGCATACTGAAGATCTGGGCAGCATCATTATTGGTTGTAGAGGATGAAGGGGTGAAATTCTGCTGTGCCCAGGGGTGTTTCTAGGATTCTGAAAAACCTGGGGGTGAGAGATGGGGCCGTGCATTATGGTGAAGGCCAATTTTTTCTAATAGTGGGAGGGTCCTAAATGGGCATGGGTAAATAAAACCTGAACCTTCTCACTGTATACACAGTACACATATGCCACAGTTCTTGGACCAACAAAGTCTGCTTTAAATTGCACAATGTGTGTAATTCAGCATGGTCATGTGATAGCTGGCCAATAAGGATCTTTTCTTTTGTTTGGGAATTAAGGACTGTCATTGGTCAGTGCTGTCGCAAGAGACCACGCTGACCAATGACTGCGAGTCAGGGTTGCGGCTGATTCTAAGCAAATGCTGATAAGTGCAGTAGAGACAGGAGGATGCTGTTAGGAAGTGAACTTTTTAATTTTTTTTTTTCAGGTGTAAACGTGGAGATACCCTTTAACTCTTGCGGTGCCAGGGTTGCTTCACTGCAACGGAGCATTTTTATCTTTCCTGTAGTTCAGCTTTGAGGGTCCATTTAGACTGTTACATTGCCATGTGTTGTGCTGCTACAAACATGCATTGGGGTGCCACTCCGAATGAAGGAATGAAGTATCTGTTAACGCAGCAAGATAGTGTGAATGGGTCCTTTAATATCGCTGTAGCCTATGGCACAATTTGTCAAAATCGTCCTTCATAAGTCCAGTCACATGGATCAGCTGACGTCTGATTAGTTGTAGCTTGTTGGGTGTTTCCTTGTTTTTGGCACTGTGAGGGTCTAAGCTCTTGTAAGAGGTGGGGATAAGCAGCTTAATACATCCTTCTTGCACTATAAAAGAACTATTTGCTTAACTACATAAAGCCAACGCAGTCCCTAGAGAGTCTGCTGAACGCTTAGGGGGCATAGTATTATGCCAATGCTCTTCATACCTCTGGAGCTGCCCCCATATACAGGGGACCTTTCAGGGACAAATTTATGTGTGTTTTTTGTCGTTTTAAACAAACTCAAGAGATCACTTCTTACAATTACCACTTTCCTGGCACATGTGACACATTAGCATATGCCAGGTGTGTTGAGTCAGCTTGTCCCATAGTGTAAAATGACAAACAGCGTGGATAATGAGGCTGTCACAGTGTTATTGTTATAATTAAATGATCCATTATTATTCTCATTTACACTTTACTAAAACAAATGTCCCATTTTGTTTTCTTTTGGCCTATTCACCAGCCCATGGTTGACGGATTTTGGCTCGATAAATCACCTTGTGATTTTAAGAGTTCGGGGGAGATGACTATTAAAAAAAAAATTAAAAATAATAATAAAAATCCTGAAACGACAATAGAAAATTGTGAACAAAGAATGGCATTGGACAAAGATGATGTTATTTATCCAATGAGGAGGCTGGTGGTAGAGAGGTGTCAGCTGAATTAATGGAGCAGAAAGTTTAGTTGCTTAATCAGAAATGGCATGTTTACCTGTCTGGCTATGCAGTGAGGAAAGTATTGTAAGTAGGGCCGTTACCAATGTGGGTTCCCAACGATTATCTGCAGGCGCAGCCCGTTGAAACCATTGGGAGTCTGACAGCTTTTGCAGCTAATCACAACTGCTCGCTGGTAATTGCTCAAGGAGTGATTATCTGCAGTGATGGGCCCTGAACACTCACTTTTTGAAGTCCAGGGCCAACCATTGCAGGCGATTGCTCCATGAGTGGCCGTGATTAACTGTGAGAACTGTCAGCCTTTCATTGCTTTCTATGAGACTTCTGCTCAATCACATTCGGAAGTGTGAATGGGCCATACGCTAGTGTTGTCTGTTTGCCTTACCTTGTAATGATGGATCTGAATGCAGACAGTGTGTACTTAAATCCATGCACTTACTCCTGCGCACATGTCAAATTTTGACAGCTCCAAGGTGGATGCAAACACAGAAGACAATGGCTTAGCATGTAGTATGGGTGTCATCAATAGTCAGAATGAGCTTTTACTATAGATTATACTTACAGGGCAGCAAATGACACCATGACCAGTGCCATCTTCTGCTGGTAGGAGGGTTTATAATAGCTACCTTAGAAAGCCTATTCATTTATTTATTTATTTTATTTTTTTTTAGACAGGCGCTTTTTTCTTTTTACGCAGCACATTCACAACACTTATATGTGAACCATCATTGTGCAGAAATACAAGTGCATTGTGAAGTGCTACCTAGGTTTGTTGTGGTGTCATTTAAAATAAACTTGGTTTCTTGTAACCAAGACTAGGCTACTAAAGGAAATCATTTGATTTCCCCTGTCCACACTAAGCAGCATAGATACATTAATCTGTACTGCTGGCTATTGTAAAGGACATTACCTGGGTGGAAATGCTAATCTTTTGAGTGTCAACAGGCAGGGCGGCCCTCCTGGGCGAAATCACATAGCTGTGCGTGATTTCTAGTTCCAGGTCTGGGGCGAGCATGCACGCCGCCGACCACTTGCTCCCGCTGTGTTTGGACTCAGCAGGAGCCAATCAGCGGGTCTGGCGGACCCGATGTTCACCGGCACCCCGTGATCGTTCCCGAGAGGCAGAAAGCAGATCGCCATTCTGTGAGAAGGGAAGATGGAGATCTTGTGTTTCTGCTAAGCAGGAACACAGATCTTTGTCTTTCCCCAGTCAAAGCACCCCCCCCCCCCACAATTATAAACCACCCCCAGGGCCCTTTAAGCTCCCCTGATGTTAACCCCTTCCCTGCCAGTGTCATTAGTACAGTGGCAGTGCATTTTGTTAGCACTGATCACTGTATTGACGTCACTTGGTGTCAGATTTGTACATCGCAGTCCTGCTCAAAATCGCTGATCGTCGCCATTACTAGTAAAAATAAATAAATAAAAATTCCATAAATCTAACCCATAGTTTGTAGACGCTATAACTTTTGTGCAAACCAATTAATATATGCTTATTGGCATTTTTTTTTTTTTACCAAAAATATATAGCAGGATACATATTGGCCTAAATTGATGAAGAATTTTTTTTTATTATTATTGAATATGTTTCTTATAAAGTGAAAAAAATTTTGTGTTTTTTTTTTTTTTCAAAATTGTCGGTGTTTTTTGTTTATAGCGCAAAAAATAAAAACTGGTGATCAAATACCACCAAAAGAAAGCTCTATTTGTGGGGGAAAAAAAGGAAATCAATTTTATTTACGTACAGTGTTGCACGACCGTGCAATTGTGAGTTAAAGTAATGCAGTGCTGTATTGCAAAAAATGGCCTGGTCATGAAGGGGGTAAAACCTTTCAGGGCTGAAGAGGTTAATCTTTAGTCCTGCTGTCCTCCTAGGCCCTTTGCTAAAGTGGAGCCATATTGAAGAATTATGTATGTCAATATGATCTATAGGAGTAATATTTTATAACTTGGAAAGCTACATTTCGGCGAATGCAAAGTAAATTGTCATTCTTATTTCCTTTCTCTCTTGGGAGGAAATGTTTTTAGGAATATATATTTTGTCTATATGCATCACTATCATTTGACTTTGTGTTCATTTGGTTTTGTGCAGTGCATTGCCTCTTGCATATTCAGTAGTATTGATTTAGCTCGCTGCATCTCCAAAATGTAATGCTTCTGTCCTAATCAATATTTTATCCTAAATGGCTGTGAAGTGTCTGCCTCTGCAGCAGGCAGCTTAAATCGCAGACAAGTCATGATATTTCTAAATGAAGTTATTTTTAGAAAAAGCCTTTCTGCCAGCATCTTAAAAAGATGCATTCCTGTAAGTATTAGCACGTAAATTAATAATAAAGAGGATTAGATTGAATATTTCCACAGGACTAATTCTCTGATACAGCCAGTGCAAGAAATCCTGCATTACAGCAGAAAGTGATAGAGGTTCATTTTATTTATTATCATTTAAAGAATCAATTGACCCAAAAATTTTTATATCTAAGCTTTATTAGATGTTGGGGGGTTTAACAGCTTATAAATATGGAGAGCAATTTTTTTTGGATTGAGTAGGGAATGTTGGTTGTTGTGTGTTGTTTTTTTTTTTTTTTCTCTTTTTCTTCTTTTTTCTTTTTTTCTTGAACTGGCCTTATCTGAGAGAATTAGCCCTGCTCCATTGGGAATTTTACCTTTTTCATTTCTTGGCTTTGAGACACAACAGGATATAAGAGAGCTCTCTAAAATGAGGGGGAATTTACCTTCTGAGACTGTAAAATGTTACACATTCTGTCCTAGTTCTTCTTGGTCCCCTTGCTGTACTCAGCAGTTTTATCTGCCTACATGTACATACTATGTCTTGTAGTGACATAGGGACTGGTAGGAACTGCTGAGCATAGTACAATAGGAATTTGACACTTCCAGAAGTGTTGAATTCTGAAGACTCTTCTAATGGTGGTTTTCAATGCAGCTGAGATCAGTGGCATAAGCAGTGTGAGAAGTATTTGCTGTCACGTTTGCTGGGGATACTTTAATTCACAATTTTATTTCAGTGAAAGTTGCTTTACGGTTTAAAGCCCCCCCCCCCCCCCCCCAAAGTCCCAAATTGGAAATATACACCTGTTTTGGATTTGGTGTTTGTTGGCATGTCCAGGTGAAGCGGGAAGTATTCTTTATGAACAAAATATGTAAAGAAGAAAAAAAATTGCCCAGGAGACCCAGGCACGGCAGGTTTGTTCTGCACTTTTTTCAGCAAGATAGCAACCAGTGTAGGAGGGCTTTGTACAACAAGTATATCGTAACACAAGCAAAACATATGCTCAACCGAGCCACTAACTAAACTACATCAGTTCCTAACAGGGTGCAGGCAGTGTTTGTACTCCTTCGTTTTCTGATGGCCTATGGACAGCTGAGACTAATAATGAGGTTTGGCTACCAGGTGAGGTGTGGACCTAAGAATGGAGGCTTACTACCACCTAAACTTTGCAAAGGCTCTGGGCTTCAGAGCCAACAGCAGAGCTTATGAACCCCTTACTGCTGGGGTGGGAGTTGGGACATGATGGACTCCCTGATCACATGACCAGAGGTCACATGATGGAGCACCTGTGCCATCGGCTCCCAATCATAACTAGAGACTGGGAGCTGTCTGACAGAACAGTCACTGTGCTGGAAGCATGCAGTGAGTGTGCTGTCAACACAGAAACCTTGGCCTCCATGAATGCATCCATCTATCCATCTATCTTTTATAATTAAAGTGTGCATCCTCAGGCCCTCTTGTGTGGGTAAGACAGTGTAGAAAAAAAGAGAGCTTGGGGTTTTTTGAGGTCAGAGTTAGATTTTTGGGGCATAGTTCAAGAAGGTTAAAAAAAGTAAATGTGGATCTGTCACTGCCGTTCAGCTCTGCAGTGCACATTCTATTTTAATCTGTATACATCTTAATATTTTTTAGATTTCTTCATGATGAATAGACATTCATTACACCCACATGCATCTTAGGCTGGAAGCAACATGTTGGTAATTGGATTAAGATTTCCACTTGGTTTATTGCTATTGTGGAGCTTATGCATATTTTCAAATTGATTTATTATTGTGTTCCACGCTATGGCATAAATGTATGACTCTTGCAAGTTTTTGTGAGCAAAATGAAAATACTTTGTGATAAAGAAACAACACCTATCAAGGACGAATTCAAGTTCTTTTATTTGTGTGTAAAATAAGGTATACGTTTTTTTTTATATAATGTGTATGTGCCTTGTTTGTGACCAAGACTGACACAGTTTAGAGAATTGCACAGCTAAAAGTGAGTTCAACTATTGTCATGGGATAGTACCATTGTCCTTGGCAAATGTTGTTAAAACCCCACTCCAACCAAAAAATAAATACACCCTAAGGCCTGATTCACGCCTATGAATTTTCTTTAATCGTACATCATGGGACATAATAATAATAATAATAATAATAATTACTTTGGGTTATAGTCCACCTTCAGGTGCTGGGCACTGGCACACCCTAAACAGGAAGTTGCCTCCCTATATAACCCCTCCCACTACCGGGAGTATCTCAGCTTTTTCACCAGTGTCTAAGGTGTTGGTCACAAGTAAAGATGTGCTATGCTCCTCCGGAGCTAGCTATGCAGCCGGATCCATTCAAAGTGTCTTTTAGGCCGAATTGAATGGTACCCGGGCCTCGTATCCAAAGAAACAAGGTTTTGCCTGTAACGCTTCTCTTTTTAGAGAGCTGTACCCCAGGATCCAGTACTTTTGATATTAAGGCCATAAAGTTTTACTGGCGGGGTGCTTTTTACAGGTCCAGGATTGTGGGTTCCCCGAGGGCCCCCGGTTCCTGAAGGTTTGTTAATGGAACCCACCGTGAAGGGTGAAGATTGGGTCTGTTGGTTTTTCCACAGAAAACCCTGCGGCGGGAAAGGTTAGTGGAGTTTTTCTAAGGAATTTTTAATTTTTCTTATGAAATGTCTCCTTGAAAGTAAATGTTGTCATGCCTAAGTGTCACCACTGGGGGCTTTATGGAGCATGTACCTTGCTTTGCTCAGAGTTACGCTGTGTCACAGAAGCAGCAGACTTCTTTCCTCCAGCTAGCGGGCTGATCTCCGGTAAGTTTGGGCAGTTTTGCTTCCTCCAGACACCCCCACCTGAGCTGAACTCTTCCCCTCTGAAAGAGGCTGAGTATAAGTGAGAACTAAAAACGATCGGCAATGCCGTTTTCTTTCACCGCTCCTACACGGCGGGGGCTTCCAGGTCTCCTCCACGCCATCCCTCCCTCACTCAGCCGATCCCGTCGGATCGGAGGCCCGTGCTTGCACTGGAAAACTATTTTTATTTTGAAAAAGGAAGAGGGGGGCGCGATGAGACGGTGGGGGCGGCGCTTAGCGCGGCATTGGCGTCCTCCAACGCGAGAGTGTGTTTTAAAAAAAAAAAAAAAAAGAAAGAAAAACTCCATTTATGCTGACTGCAAAATTGTTGGATAGACATAAGAGCAAAGAAGAGCATGAAAGAGGTTTTGGTGATACAGGCATTTCCTATTTGACACATTTACTATTTGCATCAGACTGAGCATTAATAGCAGCAGCACTAGCTGGACTATTGCGCAAGCAGTGGATGCTTTTTGGATTTTTTGCAGTGGATTTTTTTCTGGTAGTACCTCTGCTTTGTGCATCGGGCTATGGTCAGAAGGGGGGTTGAAACACTCTGAAAAAAGAGCTAAAAGGGCTCCCTCGAGCTCTGGAAAGCCTACTCATCTCTACAAATGGCATCCTCCCCTGAGAGGGGGTAGCTGGTCAGAGTGAGCATCAGGGCCATGAAATGTCTGCAACTGTTTTTAACACTGCAGCCCCTGTTTATTTTATGATAATAAAAAAAAAAAGTTTAGCGACTTTAATCGCATCCCAGTGTGGGTCAAAATGCAACAGGTTCTCTTCCATCACCCAGGACCCTCAAACTGAGGAACTAGGGGCAGAAGAAGACTAATTCCCTCAGGGGACCGTGGTGAGGCTGATGACTCCTCTTCTGAGGTGTCAAATAAGGGAGAATCAGCTGTTCCAATCTTAAAATTGATGGTGCAATTTCTTGCTAAATGATCGCTCCACATTTATGTACCCTTAACTGAGTGTTTGGGTTCACTAAAGCCTCCTCAAGCTTTGCATGCCTTTCCTGTCCATTCATTGCTGGAAAAGCTTTTTTGTATCTGAGAGGATCACCCAGATAAGCATTTTTTCCCTCCTAAAAAGTTTTCACGCTTTATCCTATGGTGGAGGAAATTCACTAAGTAGAGTATACCGGCAATTAACGCTGCTATATCCTCTATGGATAAGTTTGACTTGTCCGGCAGACAGTGCTCAAATGCTTAAGGATCCAACGGATAAAAAGGTGGAATTCTTATTGAAAAAAAAACAAAAAAAAAACACTTTTTCTCTGGCAGATTGAGTGTCTCAGCCTGCGCTGGTATAATTGCTTAATCATTGAGAGACCAGTTTAAACAGGTGTTCAAGGTTATCCTGCTCAGCAGGCCCAGGAAGCAGCTTTATGTTTGCAATAGTTGCTATGAAAGATTCTATCCTTCAGGCCTTGCGCCCTGCGCTAAACGCCTTGTAAGAAGCTCCTGGCTAGTCTTCCTTTTTTGTAGTAAAACAGCTATTCGGGGATGTTTTGGATAATGCACCCAAAGAAATTCTGGTGGAAAGCACCCCTTTTGCCATTTAAGAAAGGGAGTAAATGTATTTTTGTTTTAAAGCTCCTTCTCCTGTGCCAGAGGCATCAGCTTCTAGGCAGTCACGGCGGCTTCCACCGTCAGGTTCAATCGAATAGGGGGAATTCTTCTGTAGTTCTCAAGGACCTGGCAGGAAGAGTGTCGAGAAGAATGGGAGACTTCCTCAATAGCTCCAGGGTACAAGCTGGAGTTCCAAGGGTTCACGTCTCCTCGTTTTCTCAGATCAAACGTTTCTAAGGATCCAGAGAAAAGAAAAAAGTGATCATGGGGGTCCCCATGTAAGAACAGAGGTTGGGGTTTGATTCAAACCTCTTTTTTTCACGGTGCCATGTCCGAATGGACATTCTGGATCTCAAAAATCTAAATTCAATTCCCGAATATAACCACTCTTTTTTTCGTATAGAGTCAATCCAAATCAGTTATCTCCATCCTACAAGGAGGAGAACTTCTGGCGTCAATCGACATCAAAGATGCATACCTCCATATGCCTATTTCCTCGCTCACTAGTAATATCTACTTTTCAAGGTGGAAAATTTTCATTTTCAGTGTGTAGCTCTGTTCTCCGGTCCAGCTACTGCACCTTGAGTGTTTACAAAGGTTCTGGCCCCTCTTCTAGCCAGATTAAGGGCCCAAGGTTTAACAATTATGGTTTACCTAGTCTGTCTGTTCTTGATAGACCAGTCGGTAGCCCGCTTAGACCAAAGTATGGTCACCACATTCAACTACCTGGAATATCTAGGTCGGATTCTCAACCTAGGAGAAATCTTTAAAACATGAAGAAGGCTAAAATACTTGGGTCCGATCATAGGTACACCCAGAAAAGGGTATTCTTACCCCAGGCAAAGATCAGCGCCATAAAGGAACTTAGGTGGTCGAAGCAAGATGAATTTTTTCTATTCAACTTTGCATGAGGTTGTTGGGAAAGATGGTGGCTTCATGCGAGGCTGTTCCTAATGCTCAGTTTCATTCGAGACTGCTGCAAAACAGTATCCTATCGGCTTGGAACAAAGGGATCAAGCTCTACATTTACAATGTGTCTGACTCCAAAGCCTACAGCCACATCACCCTGATAGCACCCGATCTCGTCTGATCTTGGTGGCTGAGCAGGGTCGTGCCTGGTTAGTACAAGGATGAGTGACCACCTGGAAATACCAGGTGCTGAAGGCTGGGTGCGCTGGAGCCTTCGTTTATGGTTAATATCCAAAAATCTACTAAGGGGAAAATCCTTCCTTCAGTTACCTGGGAAGTGGTAACAACATATGCCAACCTTTTTTTGTTTAGGTTGGGAAACAGTCCTGGAAGAGGCAACTGTCCAAGAGAAGTGGCCCAGATCAGAAATGGCCTTGCCCATTAACATTTTAGAAATTCAGGCAGAGCTCTTGGTTCTGAGGGCCTGAATGTTCAGTTTACGGAATTGTCCTGCCAGGATTCAATCCGACAATGCCACAGCAATGGCCTAACTTAATCACCAAAGGGGCACAAGAAATTGTGCGGCCCAGAGAAAGGTAAATCATATCCTATCTTGGGCAGAAAACAATGTACTTTGCCTATCGGCAGTGTTCATTCTAGGAATAGAAAATTGGCAGACGGACTACTTGAGTCACCAGCAGTTGTTCCTGGGAGAATGGTTCCTTCACCCTGATATCTTCCTGTCAATATGTCAAAAATGGGGGATCCCAGACATAGATCTTTTTGTGTCCAGATTCAACAAACAAATCGACAACTTTGTGTCAAGAACATAGGATCCGCTAGCATGCGGAACAGATGCCTTGCTATTCCCGTGGAATCGTTTCTCACTGATTTATGCATTCACTCCTATTCTGCCTGTGTTCACGACTTCTTTGCAGGATCAAGCAGGAAGGGAAGTCTTGATTCTTGTGCCCCCAGCGGGGCCCAGGAAATCTTGGCATGCAGAGATGGCAGTAGGGGACCCATGGACCCTACCATCTCGGCCAGACCTTCTCTCGCAAGGTCCGGTGTTCCATCCTACATTACAAACGCTAAATTTAACGGTCTGGCTATTGAGACCCAGACTCTGAAGAAGCGTGGGCTGTCAGGTTCAGTAGTTTCTACCTTGGTTAATGCAAGGGAGCCGGCCTCCATAATTGTATATTATGGAGTCTGGGAAACATATGTCTCCTGGTGTGAAACCAGGAGTTGCACCCCAGGAAATAGGTCAAAGGTAGAATCCTTGACTTTCTGCAGATGGGGTGAGAAATAAGGCTGGCCTTGAGTGCTTTCTAAGGACAGGTCTCGGCCTCTTCGGTATTATTTCAACGACCACTTGCCTCGCATTCTTTGGTTCGTACCTTTGTTCAGAGGGTAACACGGCTTAATCTCCGGTTAGGTAACCCCTGAACCCTTGGGACTTGAATTTAGTTTTGTCAGCATTACAAAACAGCCTTTTTTTGGGCCGATACGACATATTCCCTTAGTCCTTTTTTTGACAAGGAAACAATTTTTTCTGGTAACCATATCTGCTGCAAGAAGGGTATCAGAATTGGCTGCTCTTTCTTATAATGAGCCATATTTTTATTGTTCACAAGGATAAGGTAGTATTGCGTCCTCATTCTAACTCTTTACCGAAGGTAATATCAGGTTTTTATCTAAACCAGGATATTGTTCTACCTTCATTTTTTTCCAGAACCCTGTTCTATGGAAGGAAAATCACTACATTCTCTTGATGTGGTGAGAACAGTCAAAGTCTACTTAAAGGCGACTGCTCTGATTCGGAAAACGGATGTTTTGTTCGTGTTGCCTGAAGGTTCTAAAAGAGGACAGGCAGCATCGAAATCTACTATTTCTAAATGGATTCGACAAGTAATCGTTCAAGCTTATGGTTTAAAGAGGTAGTTCTACCCTCTTAAATCAAAGCGCACTCCTCCTAGGGATGTTAGTGTTTCATGGGCAGTGCATCACCAAGCCTTCATGGCTCAATTCTGCAAGGCTGCAACTTGGTCTTCAATCCATACATTTACCAGATTCTATCTGGTGGATGTAAAAAGACATGAGGATGTCGCCTTTGGGCGCAGGGTACTGCAGGCAGCAGTATAAATCCTCTGATCTCATGGTGCCCTACTTTGGTTGTGTCTCCCTCCCCTCAGTTGGCATTGCTCTGGGACATCCCATATAGTAATTACTATGGTTCTGTGTCCCAAGATGTCTGATTAAAGAAAATAGGATTTTTGTAACAGGTTAACTGTAAAATCCTTTTCTTTTGAAGTACATCATGGGACACAGAGGTCCCGCCCCTCTTTCTAGTATACACGTGTATGGCCTTGCTACAAAACTGAGATACTCCCAGTAGTGGGAGGGGTTATGTAGGGAGGCAACTTCCTGTTTATGTTGTGCCAGTGTCCAGCACCTGAAGGTGCACTATAACCCACATAGTAATTACTATGGCTCTGTGTCCCGTGATGTACTTCAAAAGAAAAGGATTTTACAGATAAGCTGTTAAAAAAATCCTATTTTTAGTGCTTTTTTCATTTTGCAGATTTCCACTACAGTTTTAACTTGGTTTTCCATGGAACACTTTCTGTAGTGAAAATATGCAAAAAAGCACTAAAAATGCATAGGTGTAAATCAGGCCTAACAGTGGCCACCCCCCCCCCCCCCTCCACCACTGCAAGGTTATAATGCTCATTAAAGGAGAAGTCCAGCCAAAGCTCGTTTGGCTGGGCTTCTCCTATGGATCACAGGAGTGCAAATCGTTTTGCATTCCTGTGACCCATTTTCAGCAGAGAGCGGACTGAAGTCCACTCTCTGCTGACATCACGAATATCAGTCCAGGCACCGCGTCATTGTGACAAAGTCTGGATCCGCCTGGTGCTTGGCACCCGTCTCAGCCTCTCAGCGAGCTGCTGATAGCCCGCTCCACCCCCTCCACAGCTCAGCGCTCCAATGCCTCATCCACCTAGGTAAGTATAATGGAGGGAAAAAAACAAACTCCAGACTTCTCTTTTAAGTCTAGGGGTAGAGGGGTAAGCTGTAATATCTTATCCTTCTCTTTGGCAGGCTTCTGCCTGCTGCTGGTAAAATTAAGCCTCTTTTCTAAGGAGCTCTGGCTACCGGTTGCACGTTGACAACATCTAGGGCAATGAACAACCAGTAGTTCTGCATTGTATTTGAGGATAGTGAGGGCCCAGCCACAGCTTGGAGCATTTGAGAACAGAGGAGAGCCCTGGAGTAAGGAAATAGGTATTAAACCCCCCACTAGTAGAACTGTGGAAAAACAATTCTCGCAGAGGTGCATCCCTTGGAGACACTTGTATTTCTATAACTTGAAGTGCCCAAACAAGGACCTTCGTGGCACAACTGCTAGGTATTTTTTTTTTTAATGAAAGTTGTATATCCTGTTGCTTGAAAGAAACCTCCCTGCAAAAAAATTACTATCTATATTGGTATCTCCGGCACATGAAAAGTGTGAACTTTAAGAACTGTGGCCTTCAGCAGAATCTTTACCATTCAACACTTCCAGATGTGTCAGATGCCTTTCTTCCATGTCTCTCTTTGTGGTTTATGATGTGTCAGATGCTAAAGAGTCTTCATCTGCCAAAAATCTTTAAAATGGGGAAGTTCAGAATTGTGGCCTACCAGAGAGGCAGTTATTAGTAGACATCTTTTGCAAGGAGGTAATTTGTTTTCATATTAGATGTGACTCTGCAAAAAACTACGTAAATAAATGAACCATTTAAACCTTCATCTTGCAGCTTTGACTTATAGTAACTCTTTTGCATGGAAAAAATAATTGATAGCCCTGAGTTATCTTTTTAAAGTGCCCAGCACTTATTTCAACTGAGTAAAATATTTATTTAGCCTGACCCTTTTTCTTTCTTTGTTCAACCAGTGAATTGAATGAAAAAAAAATGATCCGATTCCCCAGTCCACACATTCGATGTGGATTGGAGAATCCTTCCTGCTGTGTTATTTGTGGAACCTTCCCTGCCATCATAATACATTGATCAGTGTTGGCGGCTATAGCCAGCGGCGCAGGTTGTTTGGTTAAAACCCAACAGGCTGGTTGCATGCAAGATGAATAATAGTTCAGCTTGCGTACAACAAGCCTGCCAATACATGAACCAGCTGAATTTCGATCAATGTATGGTCGGTTTAATACTGTGTACCGTGTGTTTGTGTATGTACACCATACTTGGGACACTACTGTGTGTATTCTCTATAAGACCCATTTCATGGATCCGCTTTTTCTCGTCGGGGATCTGTCCATTGATCCCCCTTCTGAGCTGAGTGGAGCAGCCGGATGACAGGTCTGTGTCCACTCTGCTTATGCAGACACGGATACAGCCTGCTCTGCTCTATGTACAGTCGAATGTAAACAGACTGCTATCTGATCTGGCCTGGCCACAAGGAGGGGAACAGATCCCCTTCAATTGTTTTTTGCTGGTAGGAGCAGAGGTCACTGGGTGTGAAAGTCCATTTACATCTGACTGCCCATGGAGGAGAATGGATCAGCCCCATCTGAAAAATGGGCAGGCGAACCTAATTGGACCTCTCGTATGAAAGGGGCCTAGGTGTTACATGATCTGTCCAGCTCTGTGAATACTGGGTTGCCTCCAGCCTGAATATATACTTCACTGCCATGCCCTTGCCTTATAAGCTGCTGAAAACCATATTCTGTCGGCTGGATTGATAGCTTAGAGACTACAGTCTCTTTCCAGAAATGTTTGGTTAAATGCAGAAAATGACTTTTTTTTTGGTTTGTTTCTTGGTTTAGATGCCACCGGTAGGTTGAATAAAAGAAAATGACTTCATTTCTCCATCCACACACTAAGTGTGGATGGGGGCATCCCTCCCGCTAAGTCTTTGTATTTTGACAGTGAGAAATTCTCCCTACCATCAGAATACACTTACCAGTACTGCCAGCTATATACTGCAGCACTGATTGAGAGAAAATTATCCAGCAGGCTGGTTGTACACAGAGTCGATCAATAGAGTGACTTGTGTACAACCACCTGCCCATACATGGATTTAGATTCGGCCTGTCACTGCTGAACTGGCTACATTTCAACCCATGTATGCCCCACTTTAGTTGTTTGGTTGGATAGTAGAATAATCTTCCTGGATGTCAGGTGAAATGAATCGATTTAAAGCTATTATGTGGACAAGTAATCAATGTCTGCTCTTCTGTTTGAATATCAATTTTATTATCTTGATGAAAATGATTGGTCAGTTGAAAACTGATCATTGTGAAGGCTGTGACTAGAAGAAGAATTTTCCAGTCGGTCAATAAATTCTAAAGATAGGATTGTTTTAGGAGCCAGCAGTGGTTTATATAATGAAGCCCAAGAAACATGTTCTATACAGTGAACTCTCATTGCGCTCCATAGACCTCATAATGTATTTGCAGTAAAAGATATTGTGAGATGGTGCTTCAAACATTCACAAATAGAAACCCAATGATCATTGGAGTAGCTGTACAAATCCCAGGAGCAAGGTTGCCAACTGTTATAATTTTGAATTTTTGTGAATTAATAAAGTTTATACTGTTTTGATTGATTGAAGGCAAATGTGTCCATTAAGTAGCTTTATTCTTGGGCCATAGTTTTTTTTACTGTGTCCCTGGAGTTTTTTATTTTGGTTTAGGTTGCCAGTTGTGCCTAATGGATAACTGTAGATTTTAGATAGAACTTGGATGTGAACATTTGTTGACTATCAGTATGTGTATAGGTGTGTGGGAGCAAATGAAACTAAAGAATGTTGCCAGAAATAAAACGTGCTTACCTTAAAATATAAAGGCAGAGTTAAAAAAATAGATGTTTGGAGAAACTTTATACACAGTGAGAAACAGCCCCTTAATTGCCTTACTTTGCCCATTGTTGCTTCAGCTATTCCAACTTATATTTTTTATAAACTGTACTCATGAAATTCCTTGAGATCACAAACTGCTTAAAGCAAGCACCCCCTGCATATGTTTGGATAAGACATCACAGGGCATGGAGTTGTGGATAGAGATGTCACAGTTTAGGATTCTCATACTCCATGTACTTGGAGTTTTCCTGGTCCATAATCTCCTGGTTTCATTATTTTTGGTCTTCATTTTTGCATTAGCAGTTCAAACAAAATGAACAAACAGCCGAATTTAACATCTGCAGTTTCTGAAAAAAACTATGTATACAATGAAATAATGGCCAATTTGTACCTTTTCTGTAATAGGTTGGCTTTGAAAGGTTTCCAGACAGTTGCAGGGGATGCTTGAATTGTAGTCAAACGGCTGCTCTGATAGTATCTGCTTGCGTTACATTTACCATGAAATGTTAATATAACGTGCACTGCAAGTGACGGAGAACATCCTAAATTATACTTGTGGCATGTTTGCATGATTTGCCCTCATTCTTTCATTTCTTAACTTCAGCCTGGGGCTTTTGTCGAAGTCCATTGCATCAATGGCATGGGGAAGCTGGCAGCTGGCCTTGTTACTATTCTCTCTCAAGTTGTCTGTTTTTGCCTTTATTGCAGCATGCTATACTTCCCTTGGTATCTCTCTTTTTTACTTCTGTCTGGTATTGTTCAGTGTGATTTCTGGACAGGAAGTGATTTGTGTTGGAAATGATCTCTTGCCTCACAATTTTGTTATGTTCCGCTATCTAAAAAAAGACACACTTGGGACAGGCAAAGGGCAATCTGATCCATGTGGGGTGATGAAGTTTTTATTTAATTTTTTCTTTTTTTTATCAAAGCTCACCCTTTATTTAGGATGTACACGAAGAACACAAGAACAAGGGCAAAGGTAGAAATCTATCTGGCTTTTCTGTACTGCCTTGTTTAAAAGTTTTTAATTCAAAACTCCTAAATGCTGCTAGGGATTAGTGAACCAAGCAAGTTCGGTTCACATGAAGTCCATGAACCCCAAACCATTCTAAAGTCCATGGGAGCCAAATCTTGCTATTTTTTCTGGGCATTTAGGACCATTGCAAAAAAAAAAAAAAAAAAAAAAAAGGTTGAGAGATACAGAGAGAGAGAGATACAGAGAGCGAGAGAGAGAGATAAACAGAGAGATACAGAGAGAGTGAGATCTCTATCATTCAGCATGGAGAGTGTCTTTAATTGCAGCTTAAAGAGGAATATTGAAACTACACAAATCTTTTAGGCTCGGTTCACACCATTGCGAATTGGATGCCGGACTTCCGCATCCAATTAGCAAAAGCAGGAGATTTGGTCTGTTTCAGGTCCCAATTCAGCCCAAAATTTTGCTAAAATCGGACCTGTAACGGTGAACCAGCACGCACTGGACTCCTGCTGTGTGCCGCATGCGGCTCATCTGTGAACAGAGCCTTAAATATCATGCTTGATTTTGATGGGATTTAGGATATTTGACCTTGCCCCCCGTCTTCAACAAACATATCACTGGATCTTGTGTATTGTCAGTTCACTATTTACTTCACTATATCCTGTTGGCAGCCATTTCATCAGTTTACTCTCTATCATTGTTATTCCCTGTTCATTTCTTATTCTATTCCCATTGGACAAATTGCTTACCTTACCTGTTGTAATACTGGTTACTGCAATTCTCGACCCATCTTATTGCTGTATGTACCAAATTCTTCACTCTGTGCTTTTGGTTGATTATTTTTTTTCCCCCCTCAAACCCCCCCCATGGATTCCTTCTCTCTCTTCTGTCAGAACGAGAAAACATTTCCAATGAGCCTGTTCAAAAAAAGTAAATCTAGTAATCGACTTCTGCTGAACAGGCATGGCCACACATGGATCAAAATTTGGCCAAATTTCATCTATGGCCAGCTTAACATAATAAAAAAAACTACCACTGCTAAATGATTAGTGACATCATTGTCTAATTATGGTTGTGATCACATTTGAAAAATGATGTCCTCCAGGATCCCCTGATGACTTGTTTAAAAACAGAAGCTAGTCGGATCTGTCACTTTGTGGCAGTAGTGCGGTGAAGCAAGATTGTTGGGTGGTGGCGGGTCATTGTGATTAACACTGGTTTGACACCGCTGGACAATATGATTGATGCCAGATTTACATTGTGCGTTCCCCCAAAATTTATACCAGGTCCTTATCCAGACACGCAGCCTGGGTGACCAGGTAAGGACAATCAGTAAGCATGGGTTTTTAGTTTTAGAACCCTTTGTCCATGTTCCTTCCACAAATGCCCTCTTCTACTTTGGTTAAAGTGGTTCTAAAGCTAAAACATTTTTTACCTTAATGGATTACCTGCATTAAAGTGAAACTTTAGTCAGAAAATTAAGTCCTGCTAGATGACTATAAATCCCTATACTTTTTAACATCCAGTAATGCACTTTCTAATCCTAATCTGCACATGCTCAGTTGCTCTCTATATTTAGGCACTTTGCTGAATTTGTAGAGGCCAATGTGTTGACAGCCTAAAGTTTTCATGCAGCAGGGGGCTCTGGGCTCTAGCAAAATGGCAGCCTCCCGCAAATAGAAACGGGAGCAATGCTGTAGGAAAATTATAGCACACTAATTTTGGTAGCATAATTATTTATGTGGAATGTATGTTCCTTGCTAAAGAACATAACTTTTATCAAGTTGTTATGGGTGATGTTCAGCTTTAATATAAAAAATGTTTCGGACTTGCTGTACCACCCTACCGCTCAATACATGTACCGTACACCTGGATCGATCCAGCGCCGTACCTGGTTGCAGTCTTCTCTCCTATAGCATGGTAGGACACATATGTAGAGTCTGAAAGGCTGTGCAACCCGGATAGCAAATCTTAAAAAGAAGGAAAAGGTTCCCCGTGGGGTTTTTTAGCAGCAATCGAGAGTCACAAAAGAGTTCGTAAAAAATAGGTGTTTTTATTATCAAAAAACAAAGGGACAATACTATACAAAAATGTAAAACATGAGCTCTGGTATACATTGTGCGAGACCATAGGATTAGAAGGGGGAAACAATGGTTGACTATACCAACTGATATACAAATTTCACAATTTTATATAAATTCTCAGCTTCTAATGATAGAATTCTAGTTGTACTGTCCGATGTGCAGAAAAAGCCCCAATGCATTTCGACCTAAATGTTTACGATCTTCCTTCAAGGGGTTCTCATATTTCTATGGATACATCAATGGACGGGTTACAATCATGTATGATATGGTGTACTGTCATAATTATTATACATCTTTTATAAGTATAGAAGGCGGTAGTCGCATCATATTTACCCTCTCCATCGAATAGGCTCGCTTAACCAGAGACTTCTTAAATAAAAAACACACAAAAATAGCAGCTGATTTCCCCATTGATGATCCTGGAAAGTGCTGAGAGGTCGTCCTCACCTCCACCTCGAAGGGGGCCACCCCCGGCCGTGGGGCTTACAAGTGGTCACAATAAGTTGGGCCCCCCAAAAAGGGAGAGGCGGCTGGGAACAAGCAACACCTGGAAGTCATTACAATTATTTTAATTAATATCTAGTATACTTTGTGAATTTATTAGGAATATGGTAACTAAATTTAACTTTAATTTTGAAGAGAAAATAATAATTACTAAGAAGCAGCAATCCTCCTTGCAACTGTATCAGAGTGTGTTATATATCCTGGAAAAATATAAGAGTTTCAAAGGCAATAATGAATTACCATGTTATTGTATAGTGATAAATTTCCCTATAAGGGATACATATTATTGGCAAATAATGAAATACAAGTTCTTAACACGTGACAAATTCTATTTGGTGCTAGTGTTGTAAGTATATATTATATATTATATTCACTAGAGCTATGCGTAAAAAATTACAAAATTGGGAAGTGTGAAAAAATACTAAATAATAAATGAAGTGTCGGTGACTATATTGATTAATAGGTGTAAAAAAGGTATTGAAAAAAGTGGAAATTGTGATAGTTGGCTAAAAAATATTGTAAAGACGTGTCTAAATATAAGTGAAAAAAAGTGACTAATTGAAATTGGTGATAATCCATAAAGTGAAAAATGCATGCGATTGATATGGGTGGTGATGTAAAAAAGTATAAGAGAAGAAATCAAATAATGGATCAAAGGTGTAAAAAATACCAGAGTGAGGAAAAACAAAATGTGCATTCAAAAAAATAAGATTATAAAAATACTGAGGCGTGCAGTCTTCTCTCCTTTCTCACTGTTCACACAGGGAATGACAGGCAGCAATGGGAGCTATTGGCTTTTGCTGCTGTCAGTCAGATTCAGTTAGGAGAGAGAGCGAGGAGCAGGGCTGAGACACACTGTGTGTGTGTGTGTGTGTCAATAGATGCATACAGCCTGGCTCGGGATTAAGCTTGCACATCTGCCCCCATAGCAAGTGGCTTGATTTGGTGGCAGACACAGAAGAGGAGGAGCTGGGAGCATTAGTGGGGGACCCCAGAAGAGGAAGTTTGGGGGTTACTCTGTGCATACCATTGCACAGAGCAGGTAAGTATAACATATTTGATATTTTAGGTGGGAAAACGCCTTTACAACAACTTTTAAAGTGTGATTTACTAGCCAGTGGTTTGGTTTGTTGTTTTTTCTCGAATCGTCTTCCAGGGCAGCATCCGAGAGATAGGCTCCTCCTCCCTAAAACAGGAAACACATTAGTCCACCATTATAAATTTCACACTCTTACCTGTGTGCCTCAGTTGTTTGTGTTTCCTCCGGACCCACAGGAGCTGCAAGAACGTTTGTTATTTTATTTTCACCTGTCTCTGTGCTTGTTGCAGGAGACCCCCTGCCAGCATCCCATACAGCCCAAGGGGCTTTGGGAGGGCGAGCAGGCGCAGCACTGGGCAACATTGCTCAAAGCCTGAGATTTCGCCCCTACTGAGGGGTCTGCAATCATCCCCCCAGGCTGCAGGAGGACTCTGTCATCCCCACCCCATGCCGCTGTTTAGGCCTGTGTATGCTTCCGCAAGCACCCCCCTCTGGCTTTCCGCAGAATCTGGAGCCCGCCAGGGGGGATGGATACATGCATAGATGGGGGCCCCCCCCCGCCGCCGCCGCCGAAAACCTCAGCAGCAGAGGGTCTAGCAGGGAGGGTTTTGCACCTTCTAATTAGGTCCCTGGTGGCTGTGGCTGTCCCCCCAAACGAATCCGCTGCTCTCCGGGCGGCGCAGCAGCGTCCTCACCGAGGCCGCTACAGGAAGTCGGGGGTGTACCAAGATGGCGCCGAGGAAGTTCCGCATCCGGGTTGGCGGCCATTTTAACGTAGTCTATCTACTGCGGAGATAGAGCAGGGACACCTACTGGCGGGAAGTTTAAAAAAAAAAAAAAAAAACAGAGAAAGAAAACAGAATACAAATAGCAAATTTGTTCAATGCTACCCTTCACTACCAGCACAGTTACTCTACAATACAGCGGCATGTGCAGGTGTGTCCACCAACCTGCACGGGGTCAGCCGGGGGCGGGGCCGGAGCTTATGCAGGAAGCAGATAAAAAGGCCTCTAAGCAGAGGATCCTGGTGGCTGATCATGTCTGACGCTTCCCCACCCTGCCCTGCAGATCCTGCAAATCAGGACAGCTCCAAGGTAAGCCAGAATATTCTTGAATTATCTCTGTCTTAACCTCTTTACTGCCTATCTACAGGCAGTTCTTTTGACCACCTAGCTCACGGAGGTTTTTTGTTCGCTATGCTCGCTTGCAGGCAAAGACCCCTGAGGAAAGGAAGGCTAAAGGCAAAACATGTGCCTCATGCAGCCACAGGCTTTCCCCAGATTGGAAAAAGCCCCTGTGTCAGAAATGCTTAGACAAAATGGTGGCAAAAGAATCACAGGGATTTTTGAAAGACCTGCTCAATTCTTTTAAGAAAGAAATTCAGAGCACCATGGCACCACTACGCTCAGCTATAGAAAAATTAGAAACGCCAGCAAGTGTCGCTCAGGCCAGTATCCCATCTACCAGCGGAACACACATTCCAAGGGAGAACAAGGTACAGGCAGAACAAGAGGTGGATTCAGATGAATCTGAACAATCTGAATCAGAAGACGGTATCTGTTCAGACTCAGAGGAGGAAGATGACACGACAGACTGCAACCTGTTTCCTTCTGAGGACACAGACAGTCTTCTCAAAGCCTTCACTGACACTCTAGGCATTAAAGAACAGAAAACCGCAGAACTCACTATGCATGACAGAATGTACAAAGGGCTCCAGCCCAAGAAGCCAAGAACGTTCCCGGTACACCAAACACTTAAAGACATAGTCAAAAAGGAATGGGAAGACCCAGAGAAAAAGCTTTTCATCCCCGCCACAATCAAACGCAGATACCCGTTTGCGGAAGCAGACACCAAAACCTGGGCTAAATGCCCCAAGGTGGATGCCTCTCTGGCAAAAATCACGAACAAATCGGACTTGGCTTTTGATGACGCAGGTACCCTCAGCGACCCCATGGACAAGAAAATAGAAGCTCTCCTGAAAAGGGCATGGGAAGCAGGGGCGGCAAACCTAAATCCGGCTATTGCTTCCACCTGCACAGCCCGAACCTTGCTAATCTGGCTAACCCAGCTGCAAGATCTATTGGAGAACGACACGCCCAGGGAGGAACTAATTAAAACCATCCCCACACTAACTAGAGCGGCAGCTTTCTTGGCAGATGCTTCAGCAGAAACTGTCAGAATATCCTCTAGGACCACGGCACTACTAAACTCGGCCCGCAGAGCCCTGTGGTTAAAATCCTGGGGGGGGGATGCACCTTCCAAGAACCGTTTATGTGGCATACCATTCACTGGAGACCTACTGTTTGGTCCCGAGTTAGAAACAGTCCTGGATAGGACTGCAGCAAAAAATAAGGGGTTCCCTCAAACCAAGAAGAGACAAGGGAAGGCGCCCTTTCGGCATTTCAAGAAATTCAATAAGCCAGGGGCAAAAAAGCACTGGGGTCAACAAAACAAGAAAGGCAAAGGTGAATTCATCCTCAAGCCTAATACCCAAAAGAACAAAAAACAATGACTGCCTTCAGGTGGGGGGCAGATTGGCGGCTTTCTCCCACCAATGGGAGGAGATAACAGAAAACAAATTCATATTGCGCACCATAGCGGACGGTTACGCAATAGAATTCTCCAACCGCCCCCCAACCAAATACTTAGCGACCATGCTACCCAAGGACAGCAATCAAGCAAAGATGTTTTTAGAATCCCTACAGAAACTATTAGATCAGAAGGTGATTTGTCACGTTCCCCAAGAGGAGGAACAAAAGGGCTTCTACTCACACATCTTCGCAAAAAGAAAACCATCAGGCAAACTAAGGCTGATACTAAACCTCAAACCACTCAACCGAGGAATAAGATACAAGAGATTCAGAATGGAATCTATCTATTCAATCAGGAACATCCTACCGCAGGAGACATTCATGGCAACACTAGACTTACAGGATGCCTACCTACATGTCCCCATAAGGAAGGATCACCAAAAGTTTCTAAGGTTCGCAATCCAGGGGCCAGCAGCTACGCTGCACCTACAGTACACAGCTCTCCCCTTCGGAATCTCCTCAGCTCCAAGAATATTCTCAAAAATAATGGCAGAAGCGCTAAAAGGTCTAAGACAGGAGGGTATTGGAATAATACCATACTTAGACGACCTCCTGTTCTTTGCGGACTCAGCAGCAATCCTAGAAAACAACCTGCGCAAGAGTATGAACTATCTGCAAAACCTGGGATGGTTAATAAACGCAGAGAAATCGCAAATGATCCCAAGCCAGAGAGTAGTGTACCTGGGATACGTGCTGGACTCCAGACTGTCAAAAATTTTCCTAACAAAGGAAAAAGACGTAAAAATGACACAAGCAATTACGTCCCTGCTAAGGAACCATTGCACAACGATCAGGCACGGAATGTCCGTACTAGGACTGATGACGTCTTCCATTCCAGCCATCACCTGGGCACAAATTCACATGCGACCCTTACAGAACTACATTCTGTCCCAGTGGGATGGCAGGCAAGCATCCCTAGAAAAATCCATTCCCGTCCCCGCCACAGTCAAACAAACACTCTACTGGTGGCTCAACCCACTTCGGGTCATCGAGGGGCGCAGATGGGCTCAAGTCAATCCAGTCAGCATCACCACCGATGCAAGCGCCCTAGGATGGGGAGCCCACATGGAAGGGCGGTTCTCGCAAGGGAAATGGACACCCAAATGGGCACAAGCCTCCTCAAACTTGAGAGAGCTGAAAGCTGTGGGGGAAGCGCTAAAAGCCTTCAAGCCAGCATTAGAGGGGAAGGATGTAAAGATACAATCAGACAACGCAACGACAGTCGCATACCTAAACAGACAAGGGGGCGCAAAATCCCAAAAACTGATGAGACTGACACAATCTATCCTACTGTGGACAGAAGTGAACATAAGATCGATATCCGGTATTCATCTAAAAGGAACAGACAATACAGTGGCAGATTTCCTGAGCCGGAAAACGATAAAACACACGGAATGGTCGCTAAACCAAACAACCTTCACTCAAATCACCCAGAAGTGGGGAATACCCGAAGTAGACCTATTTGCTTCCAGGGCGAATACAAAATCTCCAATATTTTTCTCCCTGGCCCCTACAGATGGCAACAGCGGGGTGGATGCTTTCAACCAAAACTGGAAATGGCATCTGTGCTATGCATTCCCTCCAACTGCCATAATCCCAAAAGTAATCCAAAAAATAAAGGCAGAGAAAACAACAGTAATACTAATAGCACCACACTGGCCCCAGAGAGCATGGTTCAGTCATTTAAAAAATCTCAGCATACAACCTCAGCTGACACTGACGGACCGCCTGGATCTACTGTCACAAGGCCCAGTCAACCATCCGAACCACAAAATCTTGAAGCTCTCGGCTTGGTTACTGAGAGGGTAAAACTCCAGAACAAAGGCCTGTCAGACAGAGTAATCAACACCATCTTAAACAGCAGAAAGCCGGTAACGAGAGCCATCTATGAGAAAATAAGGAAAAAATTTGTTTCTTGGTACGAAGACAGACCAATCTCCAACGGTGGGATAATTCCAATAGTTTTGGACTTCCTACAAGATGGTGCAGACAAAAACATATCACCAAGTACCCTGAAAGTACAAGTTGCAGCACTTTCCTCGGTCATGGATACTAGACTAGCGGAAGACCCGCTGATAAGACGATTCCTCATAGCTCTTAAAAGATCCAAACCAGCCAAATTGTACAAAACTCCCACCTGGGACATGGGCACAGTACTTAAGGGCTTTCTTTCCCCTCCGTTTGAACCTATCGAGGACAGCTCAGACAAAAACCTCACGTTAAAAACTGCGCTCCTTCTGGCCTTAGTATCCGCCAGAAGAGTGAGTGAGATCCAAGCTCTATCTTCAATAGAACCATACTGTCTAATACATCTGGACAAGATAATTCTCTCTCCAGATCCGGCCTTTCTACCCAAGGTCTCTTCTACATTTCACAGAACCCAAAACATCGTCATACCCTCACTTCCAACAACCATGGATAGTAGGAAAAGAGACATTTACAGCAAACTTGAAGTAAGGAACACGCTCATAGCGTATCTCGAAAGAACAAAAGAATGGCGTAGAACTACCTCCCTCTTCATCCTCTATGCAGGAATCAACAGAGGGAAACAAGCTTCAAAAAGCACCATCAGCAGATGGATAAGGATGGCCATACAGATTACCTATAAGGCACAGAATCTCACTCCACCTAGTGAAATCAGAGCGCACTCAACTAGAGCCTGGGCAACCTCGGCCGCAGAGAAAGCAGGGGCAACTCCGGAGCAGATCTGCAGGGCAGCGACATGGTCGAGCTTCAGTACTTTCGCTAAGCACTACCGCATAGACCAGCTGTCTGACCAAGACCAAGCATTTGGTCCTAAAGTGCTCCAGTCTCTAACCCCACCCTAGTAAGTATTGCTTGATATATCCTCTCGGATGCTGCCCTGGAAGACGATTCGAGAAAACAGAGTTAGGTACCTGGTAACTCTTTTTCTAAGAAGTCTTCCAGGGCAGCACTAGTTCCCACCCTTGAAACAACAAAAACCAGGTACAGAGGGGGAGCTTGCAGCTTACAGGGAATTCCTTCGGTGCTTTAACATAACTGAGGCACACAGGTAAGAGTGTGAAATTTATAATGGTGGACTAATGTGTTTCCTGTTTTAGGGAGGAGGAGCCTATCTCTCGGATGCTGCCCTGGAAGACTTCTTAGAAAAAGAGTTACCAGGTACCTAACTCTGTTTTTTTTACAGCCTGTAAAGGATAGGTTCACTTTAGTTGAGAACAAAACTCCTATTCCCCATTAAATTTGCTGCCCTCATGACTATTTTGTTACAAAGCAGTTTTTATTCTCTTGCTCTTAATTGTGGTGGGCTTTTCACAGCAGTTGACTTATCGGCAGAGTCAGGGAATGTATTTGATTTCACCAATGATGTAACATTTTGTGCTCCTTCTTTCAAAATATACAGTAACAAAGGTGCAGAATGGAGGACTCCCAATCTATTCTGGTATGGTGTGGCTTCTCAGGAAAATGTTTATGTTGGCATGGATTACTGGAAACTCAATTATCCAGATACTGAGTTAGAAGAACAACTTTTTGATGGCCTTTTCTATGATCGTTTTACCCCATTCATACTCTTTAGAAAGCACAAGAAATGTTAAGGAATTTGTATTCTCTGGGGATTCAAAGCTTAGTTTTATTCTCAGATAATATTAGACTTCCAACTCAAAGCCACCGGTTTCCTCCATTTTATTGGAAACCCTAGATTTGAGACTGCTATCTTTGTAACTTGTATAATTTTACCAGGATAATTTAACTTGTGATTTTATTAAAGTGGAACTGTAGCTAGGATTAAATATTTCACAAAAATGCATGTATGAACCGTTGTACAGAACGCATCCCGTGAAAACGTGCTCTTGTGTTCTTGGTCAAATATAATCTGCTCTGTCACTGGGATTACCCTGCACTTCAAGGAGCTGTAAAAATTTGACACAGCATGTAGGAGTGGATCAGATCGTTGTTGGGAGTAGGTGGAAAAAGCTCAGTGTGCAGGATTCCTACATGGCTACTATATTGGTGGTGTTTCTAATAAGTCAATATGGCTCAGTGAGATAAAGGGGATGCTTGCTTAGTTTACACTACATCAGCAAACCTTTCTTTAGTAAGGCCTCACTCCATTATTGATAACGCCAAGGCCTAATCCGTCTTGGACATCATTGGTGAAACTTAGTCAACTTGTGTCAATACATATTACTGTTGCATGCATTATACTCTGCAATTTTACCAAAAAAGACAAGTAATAAAACAGCACACTGAATTGCCTTTAAAGTCCAATTTCCAGCAAACATTTTTTTTCTTCAATATAATGGGGGAAGGGTTAGAACCCCTGTCAGTTTTAAATTTGCTCATTGTTCCTACTTTTGGAGGCTTTCCCCACGGTTTTGGAGTGCCAAAGGAACATTTATGAGGTCTGTTAGTGATGTTGAACCAGAAGACCAGGCTCACAATCTGTATTCCAGTTCATCTTGGAGATGTTTAATAGGGTTGAAAACAGGGCTTTGTGCAGGCCATCCCCGATTTGATTAACATCTTTGTAGACCTGGTATGGTGAACCAGAACACAATAATTTGGAAGGGTGTCCACTTTGACCATATAGTGTGATTTTAAGCTAGAATCAATATTACATTCTCCTTTATGTTAATAATTAAAGACATCAAAAGATTTTTGTGGCTAACGACTGTTGGATACTGTTAATTTAGACGCCAAGTATCGATTTAGTGTTAGTCATAGTCTTTTGACTAAAATGCCATTTTAGTTGACTAAAATCTCCAGTACCCACTTGAACTTCTGTTTTCTTCGGACCTCTGCCTGTCTGTTAAAGCTCCAGCCCCCCTGACTTCATTGTTAAGCTGTATTGGCTGAGAGATGCAGGCTTCCTCTGCCTGAGTTCTGGAACAATGCAAACCACAGAAGAGGTTTTGTGTCATCCATCGGATTTGTGTCTGTCTGGATGTGACGTGAGTGTCTCCCCTCCCAGCAAGGTAGCAGTGCTTAGCACTGTGTAAAATAACAGCCTCACCAGACCAGTTCTCTGACCTGTGCACTCCCTCACTCCCATTTACATCCCCATCCCTACTTGCAGGTCACCTCCCCATCCATAAAGCATAATTCACCCTGCCCTGTGTACTCCCCCACCCCCATTTACTTCCCTATCCCCACTTGCAGGTCACCTCCCCATCCCAAAAGCATAATGCAGCCTGCCCTGTGCACTCCCTCTCTCTCATTTAATTCCCCATCCCAAAAGCATAATGCAGCCTGCCCTGTGCACTCCCTCTCTCTCATTTACTTCCCCATCCCCACTTGCAGGTCACCTCCCCAAAGTTTAATGCAACCTGCCCTGTGCACTCCCTCACTCCCATTTACGTCCCCATCCCCAAACCATAATGCACCCTTCCCTGTGCACTACCTCACTCCCATTTATTTGCCTATCCCCACTTGAAGGTCACCTCCCCATCCCCAAAGTAAAATGGACCCTGTCTTGTGCGCTCCCTCACTCCCATTTACTTCCCTATCTCCATTTGCAGCCTGCCATTACAGCCAATCGTTTATTTTTTTTGTATGTATTTTTTTATTTTAGGCCTCATGCACACTGGACGTTAAAATAATGTTATAAAAACGCCAGTAGCTTTGCAGTGAATTTGTTTAACGTTTACTAGCGTTTTTCCGCATTAGCGTTTTTTTTTTTTTCAATGAATCAAAAACGTCAAACGCTGGTGAACCGCGTTTATCAGCGTTTTTTGACCTCCTCGAAGAACCCACTAGTTTTTTTTTTTTTTTTTAAAGCCAAAAAGCGCCCCAGCCAAAAACTGCTGATAACAGCCTATGTGCACATGGACACAAAGGATAACATGATGGGGAGTTTATTGACTGTAGAAGAAAACGTCTGAAGCCGAAAACCGCTGCTGTAAAAACGTCCAAAAACGTCCAGTGTGTATGAGGTCTAAAAGTTGCACTTCTGTTTGTAAAAAAGCAATATTTTTGTTTGTTTATGAAACCCGATTTTATTTATAAAGACTTATATCATAATGGCTAAATCTGTGTCTGTAATGCATGTTCAAACCTTAAGGGCCAGTTCACACCACATGCAGTCCAGTGCGTTTTTTTTTTTTTTCTGCATCAAAAGTGCATAGAATAGTAGGTCATATGGTTTTCAATGGCATAGTTCACACTCATGCATTCTAGTTCCAGAAAAAAAAAGTAGAACATGCTGCATTTTCTCTGCACTGAATTGTACTGGACCACACAAAAAAAAACGCACCAAAAGTGCACTGGAACACCCGCCCTTATTTAAGTTGAAGAAAACGCACTGGAACACATCAAAAACTTGCCAAAAAATGCAAATGTAGAAAAGCATCTGGAACACATCCCGACTGCGTTTCTGTATTGTGAACTGGCCCTCCTAATACCATGAAAATGTTTTTTATTCTAAGAGTATATAATGAGTTTGGAAATACTAGAGAAATGCTTCAATAAGGTAATACAATCAGTAGATTTTTGTTAGTCTTCTTCAGTTGACTTGGTGCCGGTTCACACTACAGCGACCTGAAAGTCGGCATGACTTTGCCAGGCAAATTCGAAGGAACTTCAGGGAATTCCTGGGTAATCTTCCTGTAATGTCGGATCCAAATCACATCAATTAAGACAAGGATCCGACTTGGCGGCAACTTCTGTTGAAATCTATGGGTACAAGTCGGCTAGAAGTCGCCTTGAAGTATTACAGGAACCTTTTCTGAAGTCGGAGCGACTTAGTAGTGTGCATTAAGACGGCTCTCATTCGCTTCAGTGGAATTTCTTATGTCTGACAAGTCGGATCCAAAGTCGCTGTAGTATGAACCGGCACTAAGTCTCCGTTCACATCTAGGCCTTGCTATTTTAAAGGCATTTTTGTAAAGGCGTTTTCAAGGTTAAAAGGTCACCAATGTAAAAGCAGTAAAACGCCTGTAATCCGCCAAAAAAGAAGCTCCTGTACTTTTTCGAGCTTCAGGCATTTTGCTTCAGATGACAAAACGCCCAGATGTGAACATGTTTTTAGAGCTGATGCTTACAGCAGAAAAACTCCTAGGTGTGAACAGAGCCTAAGGCGGCATCCCCCTTTCCCCCAGAATTTTACAAAACCTGCAGATACAATTTTTCATATTTTGTCTTTACACCCTATCTTTTGTTAGTAAACATAAAAAAAAGAATTAAACTAAAATAGCAACTTCTGCTCTTATTCTTTTTTTTACTGACCCCAAAAATGGATTTAAAAAACCACGAGGATCCTCTGCTGTGATGTCAATGTTTTGACAATCTGAGCTGCTCCCGTGTCTAGTCATACGTTTCGAAAATAAGGAAGGAGAATTAGGTTGTGATTTGTAAACTCTCAAACTTTGTGCCTGACCACAATTTACATAAGCTTACATTTGTAGTATTCATGTACTCATAAGCTGATGATTGTGTAACCTGATCAGTCTGTGAATAAGGCGGCTTCTCTTAATGCCAAGGTGCAGCGCTACCACTTGTCTAGTAATTGTCCTTCCTCACCCTGTCCATGCAGAATAGCCAGGGATTGTGCAGGTCATCACAATAGACTTTCCTTCAAACCTTAGTTGCTCCCCATTCCTCAATTGAGCTTTGTGCTTTTAATGTGTGATTGAAACAAAGGGACTTTGTGCTCTCGATCTGTAAGACATCTCAATCATTGTTTTACATAAAAGTTCATTAATAATTCAGTAGCAGCTGATGGTGTGGCATGCAGAGCGGGTGTCATGTTATTGCTGTCAGATTTTAGCCTGTTTTCTTCTGCTACCTAATACATGTAATTACAGGCTCTGGATCCCCCTAGGAGGGGCTTATTTGTATTCAGCAATACACACGTCTCAGCCTCTTTAGCAGTTTCTTTGTTGGCGGTAGTGTTGGGCTTATAAGCAATGGTGATTTGTCAAGGTTTGGAATTTTTTTTAAAAACATAATTGGCGTGTATACTCTATGTATTAGGTAAAAATTCCAATTTCTTAGCATTGTATGTAATTCTGTAGTTCCTATTGCTGTGTATGCACTGCAGCACTACTGTAGCTACTGTTACTGTGTATGATCGAGGCCTGATGCACACTAGACATAGAACAACAGATTGTATAAGCAGATTTTTTTTTGTGTTCATGCACATTTGGATATTTACAGGCATATTTATAGAGGAGCGTTTACAGGCTGAAAATAAATATATACAAGATGTGTTTTTGTGAGGAGCTTTCGGGCAGCAAAATTGCTTGACACACACAAATGTGCCTAGTAATTTTAGGTGTACATTATTGTTTGTGTTTTTTGGTAAAACGCTCATAAACGTGTCTAAACACACATAAACACGCATGCTGCTTTTTTTCTGCCAGCAGTTCTAGCATTTGTTCTGCTGCCCAGTGTGCATGGACGCCTAAAAACCGTTTATTCAGTTCATTTTTATCTGGAGAATCTTTTCACACCTACAGAAGAGCTCTAATGTAAAACAGGACATTGTTTTAAAGTGACTCTGTTACCCAATAAGGGGACCAAAGGAGTTCTTAGAAGAGAAGTTATATTTACTTTGGCAACCTACCTGTCCCTCCTGACTTCTCTATGTTCACCTGCTGCAGCCTGTGTCAGATTTTTTAGGCAGAGGACACTGCTTTGGGGGGGGCGCGTGGGCGAAGGACACTGCTTTGGGGTGGGGGCGAAGGACACTGCTTTCAGGGGGTGGGGGGCGGAGGACACTGCTTTCAGGGGGTGGGGTCGGAGGACACTGCTTTCAGGGGGGGGGGCGGAGGACACTGCTATGGGGAGTGGGGGTGAGGTAAAGGGGGTAGAGGACACTGTTGGGGGGTACAGAACACTTCTGTGGCGGGAGGGGGGGGATGTGAAGGGGACGGAGGCATTGCATTTTGGGGGGTACAGAACACTACTGTGGGAGAAGGGAGCTGAGGACACTACAGTGGGAGGGGAGGGTGATGTGGAGGGGGCAGAGGATACTGCTGTGGGGGGGGGGGCGGCGATGTTAAGGGGGGCCGCAGACAGTACTTGGGGGGGGGGGGGGGGGTGATGTGAAGGGGGGCAGAGGACACTATTGTGACACACTATATTCTTTGTGCCGTCTTTTTTATTGGGAGCTTGATAGGCACTGCCTAGCCTAAGGCCCCATATTCAGCATTGTTTCTACCCTGGGCACTTTTTAGGCTAGGTCACTTTCAGCCTAAATTAGACTGTGGCTGTGTGTTGAAGGTGCATGTTTATGTTTACAAGCAAAGCGGTGGATTGCAGGTAAATGATGTGTTCGCCTAAACGACTGACAGACAGCTTGACAGTGAACAGATCAAAGTTAGGCACTGCTTACAGTGCAGCAAAGATCCAGATTCCTGCACCATTTAGAGTTGGAATTCTGGTACAGATAGTCCTGTAGGTTGTCTTATGTGGGAGGGTTTACAGGTCTTGCCCATCACTGCTGATGGCAGTTAGAAGCATACTACTACTTTTGAGTGTGATCTATATTTTCATTGTTTTGTTTCTTAAAATTATATTAAAGGTACATTTATTTTTTGTAAAAAACAACAAACATGTTATACTTACCTGCTCGGCAGTGGTTTTGCACAGAGCAGTCCCAATCCTCCTCTTCTCAGGTCCCCTGCTGGGGCTCCTGGCTCCTCCTCTTCTCCAGGTGCCCACATAGCAAGCCGCCTGCTATAGGGGCACTTGTGCGTGCTCACTACCGAGCCCCGCTCTGTGTGTCCATAAGACACATAGGGCAGGGCTCGGCCCTGCCCCTGCTGTTTCCTCATTGGCTGTGATTGACAGCAGCCTGTTATCTCTAAGCCAATGAGAAGGCAGAGACCCAGGAGAGCAGCCGCTTTTGTACACCATCACTGGCTTAGGTAAGTATTGCAGGGGCATAGAATGCATGAAGGTAAAAATACTTTAGCCTTTAGAACCACTTTAAACAAAATATGATTCACAATGTTATTGTGCCGTCTTCCCTATTGCAGTAGAACAACCTGGAATTGTAGGAATTTGTCATTTCCAGGGTAGCGTCACATATGGCGACCCATCACATTTCGCTACCCGCTGGAGTGCGCAAGTCCAGGTTCAAGCCCCACCATCCAAGTGGACATAGAGCTAGATTATAATTATGCCGAGCGAAGCGAGGCCGTGCCCGAAGTGTAGCGAGCCTGCGAGGGGCCCTGTTGCAAACTGGTGTGTTACAATCAATAATTACCGTATATACTCGAGTATAAGTCGAATTTTTCAGCACATTTTTTTGTGCTGAAAGTGCCCCCCTCAACTTATACTCGAGTCAAGCACTTTTATGCAGCAAAAAATTTCATTTTCCGAACCGATTTTGGGGCCCCGTATCTCAGGGCCACTTAGTGCTAGAAACCCCAAATTTGGTATGCAAACCCAGTGAACCTAGTACCACAACATATCCTAGCACTAAGTGGCCCCGAGATACGGGGCCCCAAAATCGGTTCGGAAATGTCATTCTCTGCTGCAGAAAAGTGCTTGACATTTTCTGAACAGAATTTGGGGCCCCATATCTCAGGGCCACTTGGTGCTAGGAACCCCAAATTTGGTGTGCAGACCCAGTGGACCTGGTACCATAACATATCCAAAGCTTGGGTTCCTAGCACCAAGTGGCCCTGAGATACGGGGGCCCCAAAACTGGTTCGGAAAATGTCATTCTCTGTTGCAGAAAAGTGCTTGACATTTTCTGAACTGATTTTTGGGGCCCTGTATCTCGTGGCCACTTGGTGCTAAAAACCCCAGCTTTGGAAATTTTATGGTGCTAGTTCCACTGGGTTTGCACACTAAATTTGGGGTTCCTAGCACTAAGTGGCCCCGAGATACAGGGCCCCAAATTCGGTCAACTGTGTCTATCTGCAGCAATGTCATTTCGGGACCCTTTGGGTTCAGAGACCCCAAATTTTGGCTGCAGCTAGGGGGCATCTAGGAACCCTTAACTACCGAGTTTGAAGTTCAGGGGACCTATGGCTGCAAATGGGCACAGTGAGGCGTGCAAATGGGCACAGTGAGGCGTGCAAATGGGCATTGTTGACCCTCTTTTCCACTTACAGTAGCTGTGCATTTCTCCCCCTCGTCTTATACTCGGGTCAATAAGTTTTTCCCATTTTTTTGTGGTAAATTAGGGCCTCGACTTATACTCGGAACGACTTATACTCGAGTATATACGGTATACAGACGGTATTTCTGACCATTTTAGTGTGCTGTTTTGTCATAAAAGTGTTGGAACGCATATGGCGACGTCGCGCATGCGCACTCCAGCGGGTAGCGAAATGTGATGGGTCACCATACACTACATACGCTACACCACTATGATTACTGGAACCTCCTTTCAGCAACAGGTTGAAGCAGTCAACCCACCAGTCTTGAGGAAAACCTAGAGAGCCCAGAAAAGTAAATCTTAGGTTAGGTGGGTTCCAGCCTAGCATTAGCACATACTAAATGAATTTGAGTAACAACTGCTTAAGGCAAGGCATCTTTAGAAGAATCAACTTGGATCTGCTTCATAAAATACAAAACCGTGGTGACACTAAGAAGTTAATTTTAAGGGGGTTGTCCCAATCACACAAAGTGAGTAGCTAAAGAGGCTGTATCAGCACATTTCTGTGTATTTGTTAGGGTGTGTTAGTGGTGTATATCCACTTATTCCTTAATAGCTGTGTTTAATGATCATGAAAACATTCTTAATCTATGGGATTGTAGTAATTTTTTTTTTTAATACCATGTTTACATCAATTAAAAAAAAAAATTCACATTTTCAGGACAGAATTTCACTTTTCATAATAACTAGGAGCGTTTTCCAATGCCATTTTTGGCCCAGTCATCCCAATGTGCTTTTCTCTCACTTACCTTACCCACAGGAGGTTTAAAATCTTGTAAGTTTATTTGAATTTTTTTAAAATGATTTTCAAATTCCATCGCTTCTTGTAGATCGTCTCTCAGCATTCACTTCCTGTAGACCATCTCCCAGCCTTCAGTTCCTTGTTACATCACAGAAGAGGGTGGGATGGGGTGTGTTTACCACTCTGGACCACACCTTCCTCATTACAATACCACCTTCCACCCACTTCCTATACATTCAGATTGTACAATCACCAATCGCCTTTAGATCTCCCATCAGCTATGTAGTACAAGGGCCTGCCTGATTTGTTACAAATTGAATGGATGGGTCGTGTGGGTCCTCCTATTTCATAGTTCTGGTAAATAAAATTATAGAGATTGTACGATCAGATTGCATATTGTATGGCTATCTTTATACAAGTACATAGGAGGGGGTGGACGGAGACACTCAGTTGTCAGGCCTCGTTCACATCTTCATGTAGTGAAAACTCACACAAACAAACCGCTTACATTTGTTTTGAAGCGTATTCACTTGTCACGCATAGGGTAGTGCTGCCCTATGCACAACAATCGCCCCAGAGAAGCTCCAGAGCCTTTTATTTGGAGTGGAGCATGGTGCGTTACCACAGTTTTTTTTTTGGTGCATTTGCTGCACTTAGGGAGACTTTAACATGTAATGACAACACAAGCCGGATGCACATTTGCAGTGTTTCCAAAACGCATGGCAAAGCAGGCATTTTCTGTGCGGTTTATGTATTTGGAAACATACAGATGTGAAGTGAACCTCCATTGTTCTTCTGTAAACGCACCAATTTTAATTTTAAAGGCCCCATTCACACCTAGACTAGTAAGAGCGCATGTTTTTGGCTCGTTTTTTCAGTGACACACATAGGACAGCCCGTTGATTTCAATGGGCTGTGCTACACATTGGCAAAGTAGCTTATGGGACATTTTCGCGTGGTGCAGGTTTTTTACTGCGTGTTTTGCTGTGTTTGTCACCTGTTTTTTTATGTGGCAAAATGTGTGTTTGCTTCTGTGTTTGGTGTGCCGTTAACAATTAATGACACTGAAAGCGCAATTAGGTAATTTTAGGTGTATAAATGTGGCCATACACTATACAATCTGATTGTAGAATCTCCTTTAGATTTACCAAAACTATATTGGAGGACACACCATCTATCCAATCACTCGTATCCAATCAGGCAGGCCCTTGCACTACGTCAGCATGAGGCCTGAGCCCATCTGGAGGGACACTTGGGGAAGCCAGACAAATGCACATTTGGAGAGATGCCGGGGATGCTATGCAAACATAGTTGATGGGTGAAGGGTGTGTGCTAGTGAGCTCATCTGGTAAACTCCTTCCTGTGTCTTACTGGTTTCTCCTGCCCAAATCTACATACCAGCAAGTGAAGACTCTTTCTAAGAAATGCAGCAAAGGCTAAGGTAAGGCCTTTTACTCCAAATCAAAGAAAGCTTTTATCTTTCCTCAACCAAAGTAATGAAGGGTATATTGGTAAAAAAGGGAGCTGGATTTTGGAAAAATAAAAAAGTGAACTTGGCCTTTAAATATTGACTTCTGTTTAGCCCATTTATTAAAGAGCAACCTAAAGTGATTGTAAAGTCAGAAGGTTTTTTTTATCCTAGTGCATTTTATATATTAAGACAAAAAAACCTTCTGTGTGCAGCAATACTTACCTGGGCCCCATCTAGATCCAGCGATGTTGCAGCAGTGTCTCGGCTGCCCGGGACTCCCCTCATTCATTGGCTGAGACAGCAGCAGACATTGGCTGACTGCTGTCAGTCAGCCAATGAGGAGAGAGAGGGTGCAGGGTCGGGCCGCGGCTCCATGTCTGAATGGACACACAGAGCTATGACTTGGCTCAGGGGACCACCATAGCAAGCTGCTTGCTGGGGGGGGGCACTCAACAGGAGGGAGGGGCCAGGGGCAACAAAGAGGGACCCAAGAAGAGGAGGATCTGGGCTGCTCTGTGCAAAATCACTAAACAGATCAGGTAAGTAGGACATTTTTTTTTTGTTTTTTTTAACGAAAAAAACAAAAAAAAACGAGACTTTAGTATCACTTTAACCCTGTAAGCTGTGCCCAAACAAATGCACTAGAGGGCAAAGGACGGGTCACCAGAGTCCTCACCAGAGTCACCCGCTGTCTTTTTTCAGCTGTTCTTTCCCCATAACAGACGTACCATGCCTTGTTCTGCACTGTTTCTCTGTGTGGAAGCCACTTTGTTGGTAGTTGCATAGCCGTATGTAGTTTGGCAGTTGTTATATACTGTATATTATGTATGCTTTATTTTCAGTTCAGGTTGATAGGTTTAAAGGAAACTTTAGATCGATCATCACAAATGTGTCAGCAGATCAGCAACAGAAAGGGCCTTCACTAATACAATGACTCAGAACAAGTGTCAACATTGCTATGTATGGGCTGTGACCACACCTGGCAACCTGAAGATAAACAGTGAAGTGGGATTGCCGTCCCGGGATGTGATGCACCGCACTTGTTCAGTCCTGTTCAAGTCTCATTACATGGGAGATTAATACACAAAGAAAGCCAGTGAGTCAGCTTCACCAAATCATTTCCTCCAGTGTGGAACATATTCCTGTATATAATAGCACTGCAGAATTTTTGGCTTGTCATGAACAATCCTCTTGTCTAATATCAGGGTTGTAGCCAGACAGAATATGATGTGATGCAGGGAATCGGTACATTCATCGCCATTTGTAATCCAGCATTAACTTCTACTGGAAGATGGATTTCAGGTTCTGTGGTGATGCTGAAAAGAACACCTAACACCACACTCTCCGGGTGGTTTCTTGGGTGATTTACATTTGTTTGAAGTAAGAACACAGATCTCTGTGTGTACTGAACAATATAGATGGAACCGATATCCTGGTGGTGTTCAGATGCTGGAAAACACAAGATATGGGTCACACATGGTGCCTTCAGGAATTTGTAAAGTTCTAAAACTGGTGACCATAGCAACCAATCAGCTTTTATCTCACATTCTTACAGTGTAAAGCTGCTCAAGGATGTTACAATCCGACTGTATAATAATCTCTGTACATTCTTTTAATTATGGAATGCCAGGGTCTTTCTAAGCAATCTATTTGTATCTAATCAGGTAGACCATCACACTACATAGCTGTTGGTAGCTCCTAAGCCTTGGTTCACACTATGAACCACACATGAATCGCACAGGAGCCACATTCCTCTTTAATTCACATGCGATTCAGTGTGGTGCCATTTAAGCCCATTCATTTTGATTGGCCTCAAATCGCACCAAAATCGTGCATGCACCAATTATGGGACTGCACTGCAACCGGATCGCATGGTACCATTTATACCATATGGTCTGGAGCGACCAAACCTGTGCTTAGGGTCGCATTAGGATTGTACTGACACCTACTGCAGATCGCAAGGGCATTGCGATTCAAATGTGGTGCAGGAAATGTCTGCAGATTACAGGATTTCCCACACCACATTAGTGTGAAACTAGGCTAAAGGAGATTTGGATTGTAACAGGTATGCCTGAAAGTGAAGGGAAGAAATGTCTCGTCTTTCTCATGTAATCATTGTAAATTCAGAGTCGCTCAAAAAGTGCATCACCAGAACAGCCAAATGCTTGTCCAATAGATTTGATTGCATATCAATAGCAATGTTTCAGAGCCTGAAGGGTCTTCTTCATCAGCCACTGAAGGAAATGTCACTATTCGTACATGATCAATAAACTGGCATTTGGGTATGCTGGTGCTTTTTGATTAGAATGATTTATAACAGTGCAATTTGTCACCATTACTGCCACCCCTTACTGCAGTCATCCAACTGTATGGAACGTGCCCGAATCTCTTCCCTAAATTTGTATCAATTTAAAGAGGCAGCAAGCCTTTTTAAGGAGCCCAGAAACAAATATCTTGGCATCGGCTGAATTTTTAAATAAGTGTACAAGCCTTTTATGCAGGTTAAAATAAATATTACGTAAAAAATTTGTTTTCATTAATTTGATGTATTTAACCATGTGCAGTTATTCCCTTCATGTTTACTGCATTTCAACTAATGTGATTTAACCCTGTAAAAATGATGTGATATATTTTCCCATTTTAAAGTGGTTGGAAACCTCTGAAATGAAAAATGAACAAAGCATATCCTTCTGTAGTGTGTACATGTCTTAATCCAAAGCGTGTGATTTTCTAGATTTCCTTTCTTCCCTCTATCTGCATGAGGCATGTCTGACAATCTATGCTGACACCAAGTAATCCCAGGAGACAGCCCCACCTCCCTTTGGAGACCCCTGCATGTTTTCCTAACAGCAGGGGTCTCCAAACTTTCTAAGCAAAGTGATTGTTTTGGCTTGCCAAATATGCTGCCGAAATCTTCCTGCAATGAGACTGGCTGCAGCGATTTTAACTGTGGGCAGGTGAAGCTGCTGCCTGTTCACTTCCTGAATTTACACAGAGGCACACCTCCAGCTCTGCAGCTTTCATTGGCCCGCTTATGACTATGACTGGAAAACTGTCATGAGAGAGAGAGCTGTGCATGATGTCATAAGCCCAGGCTTTTTTTCCCAGACAAGAAACAGGAAGTGGGCTGTATAAGGTATTTTACTGGGAGAAAATAAATGTTTTACTATCCAAAGTTAAAACAACAAGGGCAGAAGATTTAATAGATGGAAAGTTGAAAAAATGACTTGCATTGCAGTTACAGAACCTAAATATTCTTTCTGGTACTGTACTGTTGTCTGCACTACAAATCTTTTGTTGGGTAGCACAGTTTACATTTATATTTTAGCTCTTTGTTAAGCTTTTTGCTTTGCATTCAGCATTTAGTAAATAATGTGAAACTGGTGTGAAAAAAATATTTAGCTATCTAAAAAAAATTAGTGCTTTAAAAGCAGTATAACAAAATTGGGGCTGCAGGCAAAGTGGAAGTAAACCCTCCTATCGCTTTCAGCCAAGGAAGCTGCCATCTTGGTCTCTGTTTAATCTTTAACTGCCATGATATTGCACATGTGATCTGTTATGACATCAGGCATTGGATGGTTTGACAGTTTGGTTGAGAGCACAACCAATGTGACAGTTCATGTAACTGTTTTTTAAAACTGTTAAATTGATGGGGTTACTTCTGCATTACACACGTCAAACGGTACCTGAACTAAGATGACGTGTACCAAGATTTATTTTGACATCAATAACCTTTGTAAAGAGGTATATAATTTAACAAAGTTGAGACGCAAGACATAAACTTGCCTAGCTCCCAGTCTGGTTATCGAAGTCTTTGAAGCAAATACAATTGTTATCTTAACCACTTCAGCCCCAGGGGATTTTACCCCCTTCCTGACAGAGCACTTTTTGCGATTCGGCACCGCGTCGCTTTAACTGACAATTGCGCGGTCATGCAACGTGGCTCCCAAACAAAATTGACGTCCTTTTTTCCCCACAAATAGAGCTTTCTTTTGGTGGTATTTGATCACATGTGCAGTTTTTATTTTTTGCGCTATAAACAAAAAAAAATACCGACAATTTTGAAAAAAACGCATTATTTTTTTCTTTTTGCTGTAAAGGGGTTAACCACTAGGTGGTGCTGTAAGGGTTAAGTGTGTCCTAGGGAGTGATTCTAACTGTGGGGAGGAGGGGCTGTGTGTGACACATCACTGATCACTGCTCCCGATTACAGGGAGCTGTGATCAGTGACAGTGTCATTAGGCAGAACGGGGAGATGCTTGTTTACATTAGAATCGTCCCGTTCTTCCACACTGTGAGGCGATCGTGGGTATCCCCACGGACATCGAGTCTGCGGGACCCGCGACCACGGAGCTCCTGGCAGGCGCGCGCCCGCAAGCCGCCTCTTAAAGGGCAACGTACAGGTACGTTATTCTGCCTGTACGTGCCCTTCTGCCACAGTATATCTGCGTGAGGCAGTCGGGAAGCGGTTAAAGGGTAACTCCACTTTCGTGTGAAATAAAATAGCAAATAAAAATAATATAGCATATACAATTGCAACACAAGTCGTGTTGTAACTGAATGTTGTTAAAATTACCTTTTTCAATCTGCAGTGCTGTATATTTTTGTAAAATGCAATATGGCTACCTGGATGTGTTCTGTACACAGATATGTCATTTCCTGTTTGTGTGATTTGCTCACTGATTTTCCCAGAAGTCTGCACGAAGATGCAAATCACCTGCACCAAAAATGTAATTTTTGGTGAGATAATCTCAAAGGGAAATCATGTCTAAAGGGATGCAGACCCTCCAACTTTCCTCATTAGAGCCCTGCAAGTAAAGCAGCTGATTGATCATTATAAAACCACTCCCATACAGATTCACTGAGCACATGGACACAGACAAACCGCTATTCCTTCAGAATAACAAAAGATAGGAATCTATAAAGTTTGTGAAAATCCTTGCAATGTACATCGATCACCCATAGGGGAATGTTTTTTTTTTTCTCAACAAAAGTGGAATTACTCTTTTAAAACTATTATTGAATACATGTTCCTGGGTCACTATCAAGACATGTACATGGACTGTGGTGGATATGAAGACCTCCTGAACTTGACTACACTCAGAATGCACATATTTCACATAAGATATTACATTGATGATCACAGGTGTTTGCACTGCTACAGAACATGAAAAATACAGAAGTGTAATGTTGTTTGGACTGAAGACTATTATGCTAATGATCAATATACTGTCAGAGCATTCATTAGCTGGTATGGTAGATTAAGTTTTTTTCTACTAGTACATAGAGCTGCACAATTCTGGACAAAATGAGAATCACAATTTTTTTTGCTTAGGATAAAGATCACAATTCTCTCACGTTTCTTGGCGTAACATCATCTTTCACATTATACAAAAAAATTGGGCTAACTTTGTTTTGTTTTTTTTTTTAAATTCATTCATTTTTTAAATTCATTGAAGTGTATTTTTTCCCCAAAAATTGAGTTTGAAAGATCGATGCGCAAATACAGTGTAACATTTTTTTTCCCCTAGGGTCTCAGCTAAAATATCTAATATATATATTATATATGGAGGTTCTAAGTAATTTTCTAGCAAAAAATACTGATTTTAACTTGTAAACAACACGTGTCAGAAAAAGGCTTAAAGTGGATGTAAACCCAATGTCATCCTTTCTAAACTACTGCCATAGGGGTTATCTATAAGGATATTCATACCTCCTGCATGTATTCTTACCTGTCAAATGTCTCCCCTCTGTTATGAGACCCGAAAAACTGCATATTCTGTGGGTGGGTCTGTCGCCCCTAGCTTGGTGGGTGGAGTCGTGTTGTCGGTAGACTCCCCGCCCACCTCTACACTCCCCTTGTCAACATGACTTTTTCTCCTGTGTATTTCTTACACTGGACTTCTGCTATGATCACTAACATCCAGTCAAAACCCAGCAAAGTCACCACATGTCTTAAGCATGCCCAATCATGCTCAGGTGTGGAGCAGCCAATCCTGGGAGAGCTGGAGAAGAAAGGAGGAGGGGATGAGAATTACATATAATGCCCCTCTACGGCTTGTGCATGAGATATGTAAATCACCTGTCACTCACTGCAGGGGGGAAGAATTGACTGGTATTTCTCTGTCTGTCAGTTTTTATCTCACTGAACAAAGTTAAGAGAATTGCTCAAAGCTGGATTAACTCTTCGTGGCGTGACAGATGATATGAAATCCTATACTGTACAAGTTACAAGCCTGAATAATAAAAAGAAAAATTTAGGTTTACATCCACTTTCATTTTTAAGTGGTTAAACTGACCTCATTTGCAGACCAAAGTTTATCCCTTTGATCTAAAAGAACTAAATGATGCAATGTTTCTTTTTATCTCTCAATGCTGAGCAATGTTGTGATAAACTTTGCTGGTTGCTTTTTTTTTTTTTTTCCTGACAGCTCTGAACAGAGAACGGCTCTGCACTTGTTACATGAATCGTGGAAATGCCCGATTAAGATGGGGGGGGGGGGGGTGTGTTGTTGAATCGAGATCGAGATTTTTTTTTAACGATTAAGTCGTGCAGTTCTACTAGTACATATGACCATAATACAACTAGCTTTTTTGAACGGACTTATTTGATAGATGTACATCTTTTCTTTGAGGGTCACAAAAGTAATCAAATGTGTGGATATTTGTGCAAAATGCTCACAAGTTCATTTGTGAAAATAACCCTTGGAAACTCCCTGCAGTTAGATGAAGACTTGTTTGCTATCAGTCAGTTTTTAGAAACTTCCTGTGGAAAGAATGACTGAGGAGAGCTGGGTTTCCAACATAAAGTTTTCACAATGATGGAATTGTAGGTTTCAGTCATTCTAATCAGGTGTGCATGATGGTATTCTGTCCTCGGGGTAATTGCATCTTTTACCAAACATGAACCTGCCAACACCTTCATATAACAGAGTTGACAAATGACATAATATGCTGACTTGAAGCAGATCTAAACTCGGTAATTAAAATCTAATCTAGGTTTTAACATATTAAAGTGATACTAAAGTCTCAATTTTTTTGTTTAAAAATAACAAACATGTCATACTTACCTGCTTTGTGCAGTGGTTTTTCACAGAGCAGCTCAGATCCTGCCCTTTCTCGGGTCTCTCACCGACACTCCTGGCCCCTCCCTTCTGTTGAGTGCCCCCATAGCAGGCAGCTTGCTATGGGTGCACCCGAGCCAAGCCGCAGCTGTGTGTGTCCATTTAGACACGGGGCTGCGCCCTGCCCCCTGCCCCCCTATCTGTCCTCATTGGCTCACTGACTTTGACAACAGCGGGAGCCAATGGTGCTTTGCTGCTGTCCCAGCCAATGAGGAGGGAGAGTCCCAGACAGTCGAATCTCTCATGCAATATCACTGGATCGAGATGGGGCTCAGATAAGTATTAGCTGGGCTGAGGGAGTTGCTGCAACAGAAGGCTTTTTATTAGTGCATAGAATGCATTAAGATAAAAAAACCTGCCTCTACAACCACTTTAATGTTATTCCAGTTGTTTCTTTTTAAATCTAAAGCTTGGGGGTTTTTATTGCTAAAGGATAAGCACTGTCTCACAGTTGTGGTTTTGTGTTGTCACCCAAACCCACGTTAGAGACTGTCAGGAAGCTGGTCCATAGCAATAGTGTACAGCTGATATTGAAACAATTGCATGTAGACAGGAAGTGGCTGGAAGAGATCAGCAGTGCTGAGATGCAGAAAGAGAATAAGAGAAGGTGAAAACAGCATTTTATGAAAAAAAAACAAGACAAAAAAAAAAAATGCGACAAGTGTTTGATACTTATTACTTTGGCAAACTAACCAGTTAAAGCGTTTGTTACCCCAACACTTCATATTCCCGATATGTGCCTGCTGTACCATGTACTTGTATGAGAGTATTCTGTTCTTTGTATTGCTTCCTTTGTGTGAAATCCCTGGTGTCCCTATCAGTCCCCTTGCTTTCCTATTAAAAACTATTGACCACACAAAGCAGTGCTATGCTGGGAACTCTGTGTACTCTCCTCCAATTATCAGGCTTGTCCTGGCACACCGCTGCACAGCCTTTCCTGCTTCTCCTCCCTCAGCTCTTTTGCAGCTGAGAACAGAGGTCATGTGATCATTGATAAAAAAGGGAAAAAAGGTATTGATAATGTTTTTTTTTTTTTTTTTTTTTTTCTATCTATACAGAAATGCTTTGCCTTTCATTTCTATTTTAAACTGAATGGGTTGTTTTACAAGGTAATCATTTACAATTATTTTAAGGTTTAATTTTAGCTCGAGGGTTAGGTCTGTTGGGTGCTTTTTTCTTTGTATCTGGTATACAATGATGAGACATTAGAGAAAGCGCTTTAATAATGACCACCTTTGCCATGTCACCGTGTAGCAGCCTACAATATCCTGTGTGACCGGACCACAGAAATCCCAATAGCTCCCATAACTAATTGTCAATCAGTTGCATTAGCGGCAGCTTAATTTCTGATCATGAACCATCAACAGCCAGTCTTTATAGTGTATATTAGTTTGAGTGTTTGTCAGTTTAATAGAAATATAAAAAAGTGACTTTGATCACTAAAAAAAAATAGTTGGGACTATTTTGATGCAATAAGTCAAATTGCGTTTTAATAGTCTGATCACATTTTGCCCTTTAGAAATAAAATATATACCTGATATACCAGCATTAAAAATGTTTATATGTATTTATATATGTGTGTTTATATAGGGATATATATATATATATATATATATATATATATATATATATATATATATAAAAGTGTGTGTGTGTGTGTTGGTTCCAGATGTCTTCTAGATTGCTGATTTTAGAGATGTCTCCTCAATGAATTTGCTCTCAGCATTCCAGAATGGGAATTATGCTGATGGGATACAGACTATATAATCATTGTATCAGAGTGAACATATGGTGAATCACTCACGTTTACAGAGCCATGACCACCTTGTGACATGGTCAATGATTACATTTGCTTGACTTTCTGCTTCTAGCTTTCCTTTTTCTTGCTATTTTTTGTACACCCTTTGATTCATTCTAATAATGATAAAGTTGCTTTTGTAGATCAATTGATGTATGGGGAAAATGGATACAGACTGTTAAAAGTTAGCTAGAACATGTAATGACCTCTTGTATGCACTTGTTTTGCATTATGCTGGCTTCACATCAGTGTTTCAATTTAATCCAGCATTTTTTTTGAAATTTCCTCATCCAGGTGCTTTGCCATGCATTGAGCTGCTATGCCATTACCTTTTAATAGCCCTTTGTTGCCCCCAATGCATCAAAAAAACTGACATTGTTGACGCACTGCTCAGATTTAAACTAGTACCAATAGAAACAATGACAAACCTGCACATATGTGTAAACTGTTAATAATTAGTCAACAGTAAATTGCAGGCGTGACTGGGCTAGTGAAAAACTGGAGTTGTAATACAGGGTATATTTGAAATGTTTAGCCGCTTGTAACAGTTAATACATTTTATATTCCTTAAAGCATACCTGTGGGCTCTTATGATCGGCTATCCACAAGATAATACTCCGGGTGCCTGAATGTATTATACTTTATTTTCATGTGCCCCAGTAACCTAAAAGCCAAGGTTGCTGCATCCAGCCTCCCTATAGGCCACAAAGTTTGACACGTAGCTTGATGGTCCAAGGAGGAGACTGCAAGGAGACTGGGTAGGCCAAAGCACAACTGTGATCATGGTGGTCTTTAGCGGCATAATTCAGATCCCCAATTCTATTAGTATGAGGAGCATTGACAACAAAATATCAGTACATAGAAAAAAAGGAATGTACAGTGCCTTGAAAAAATATTTATACTCCTTGAAATTTTCCGCATTTCGTCATGTTACAACCAAAAACATAAATGTATATTATTGGGATTTTATGTGAACTTCCCCAGACGACGTCGGGTATAGACGAAACGTACATAGGGAGGTTGACGCTCTGACGTCATCGCACCTTGTCACGATGTGGCGCTCGCTTGCCGGCCGGCGAACTGCTCTTTTTATGCTACTTATTTGCAAGTGTTCTACCTTTTTTATAATAAATTGCTCTATCGCAATTATGCTATGGCTGCTTTCTCTTTACCCCTATGCCCTCTAACTGGGGTTGGTGTGTGAGTGGAGGTACGCTGCACAGAGGGATATCATTGATAGGACTCTGGATCCAGCCTACACATGTTTGAGTCGCTTACCATCCACTGAGATATCCGGAGGAGTGTGTCAGTTCTAGCTGTCCAACCTGGATGTAAACCTGAGATGTGCTTGTTTGCGTTTGCCATCTGGTAAGCGCATATGTTACATTGATAAAGAAAAAACAGTTGCACAACAAGTGTAATATCATGCATAGTAACTTACGTGTAAACAAACGAACAAACTTTAACTCAGATATTTGAGAACAGGCATCCTCTGAGATGTATTCCATCCATAAATGTGCAAGGGGAGAATGGCGTCCCAAACAAAAAAAAAAGTGACTCCCAAAGCAGCATCCACATTGAATAAAGTGCAAATCCGCAGTGCCATATCTGACTGAAGATTCGAGAGCTTCATACTCCCGCTTTCACACCCAGACCTGGAGCAGTCTGGTGAGAATTAGTTGAGGGGCTACCTCCCAGATTCTTTAGCCATTCCTACCATATTTTGGTACATATGCCTGCCACATTTCTGTGCTGGTATGCAATTATTTCCCTAACAAGTATTGTATTCACCTCTTGTATCCATTGGGCAGACGTGGGTACTCGAGGAGAGAGCCAGAACCTCGCAATCAACTTTCTAGCAAGGTAAAACAATCTAAGCAGGGCAATATAAGTAGGATTCGAGACCTCCCAATAGACAGGTAATCGGATCCACTGGCAGCTGTAAATGGTAAACTTTATTAATGGTCTCGGTGACCTCATTCCAGTAGCATACTAATTTAGGGCATTTCCAAAGTAAGTGGATCAGAGTACCCTGATGCAGATGACACCTCGGACACAAGGGGGCGTCTCTCCTTCCCCATTTATAAAATTGTATTGGAGTCCTATACACCCTATGGAGAATAAACAAATGGGATAGCTTGTGAGCCGCAGATACAGGGACTAGGACTGGTTGTCAGGATCTGTTCCCATCTATCCCCCTCTATATATGGGCCAGTAGGCAGGCATAGATATGGGAGATAATCCCCTTCTTACTCTCAGTATTAAAAATTGAAGGAAGGAAGTCAGAGTTGTCAAGGCACATGACAGAGCATCTACCTTGAATTCTCGCGGCGTGCCGCAATTGTAAATACATAAAATAGCAATTTTTTAGTAAGGGGAACGCCGCTCTCAACTGAAGATAGGACTTCATTACCCTACCATCAAGTAACTGCGACGTACTTTATCCCAGCAGTTTTCCACGTGGAATGGTCTAGCAGTTTCTCCAATTCAGGGTAGGACCTATTACCCCAAATGGGTGTGCAGTCCAAAAAGCCCTCAATGCCCAGGCGCTTCTTTAACTCCTTCCAGAGTCTGCAGGGCAAGTGGATAGTTGGGCACCCTGGGGGAGCCCCCGGGAGACCCATCTGCATCTGGGACATTGCAGAATACTCCAAAAGGGAGTGAATCAACAAGGTCCTGGAGGGGTCTGCTTTCACTGATAAATCCCAACCTGCAAGGTGCTGCAGCTGTGCAGCCAAGAAATAGGTGAAAGAATGCGGGACAGCTAGCCCCCCCGATCTTTAGGGTATTGTAAGGTTGCTAATTTTTCCTCATATTTCTATTGACCCATCACTATGATTTAGTTTCCTCACTGGCCAATGAGAATATGCATTAGACAGGGTGGAATAATATTTGTAAAGTGAAGAAAAGGGTGGCATGGTGGAAGGTAAACATTGCCCTTCTCTGGCCACGCCATGGCAGTGACATTGCCAGTGTCTACATCTGGGGCTTTGCAATTACATCTGCAGGAGTGGAATAAGGGAAGGTGTTTACTCTATATGCTTTCCTTTCTTTAATTTTGTGGTTTTATTTTAGCAGTGATGTGTTGTAACCTTTAGCAACCAATCAGGAATTAAGCTGGTCATAGACTGTTCAAATGTCGTACAGTTCAGCAGGAACCCGATTGCTCAACTTGGGTACAACCAGGCTGCCGGATTTTGCATGCGATTATTACTAGGGGTGTTATAGCCGCTAGCAATAATCAGTGGTTTTCTCGACGGGGACGCCCCCCAGAGAACATGGCTCAGTGGGAATGATTCCCCCATCACCACTGACTGTGTTGAGGAATTTAGTGATTTTCTTTCCTGCAGACCAGTCACTGCAGTGGGTTGGCTACATTATTGCTCTTTTACTTTGTTATTAAATTCATTTGGGATTTTTTGTTTTGAACGTATGCATATTTTACCCTAGGGGCTTACGTACAAAGGATACAATAGAATGTTTACCATTCATGTTTCCTAAACAGAGACCTGTTTAAGTGGGTTGTAATGTTTGTTGCAATACAATAGGGATTGCTATTTGTGTTACAAAGATGAATATGCCTTTTTAGAATATAATTAGAAGCCGTGCCTTTCATTCTGCTGCCTTGCATATAAGATTTGGATTGTGGACCTCAACAAACTTACTGTAAATTTAAAGGACAACTCCAGAAAATTTAAACTACGTTAGTACTGTAATATTCTCCAGGCAACATTGCAGCTGTGCACCCAGTTTATAGTAATTTTACCAAGGCTCCTAAAAAAATTAGAAAAAAATTACACAAGTCATATTGTAATTGAATAGAAAGTTACCTTTCTTTTTCAATCTGCAGCTCTGTAGTTTTCCGTAGAATGCAATATGGCTACCTGGAGGTGTTCTGTGCACAGAATGTATACAGTACACCCCCCAGAAACATTTCCTGCTTGTTTGATTGGCTCATTGGTTTTCCCAGAAGTCTGCACTAAGATACAGTACAAGTCAGATATCGGGCATCCCCTGCAACAACATTTATGGTGATATACTCCCAATAGGACATAACATTTTAAGGCCTGGTTCACACCTATGCAGGGTGCAATTTTCATATTCCAGGTGCATTTTGCATTTTTCAGTACACTTTTTTGATCCATTGAAGTCTATGGAACCAAAAAACAGAAAAAAAATCCCTGGTCCTTTTAATAAAATGCACAGATGTGAACTACATCCATGGGAAACCTTGTTAAAAGGACTGTAGTGTGTTTCTGCAAAACTGAAACCGCACTAAAAAATGCATAGGTGTGAACCAGGCTGAAAGGGAAGCAGACAATGCAATGTTCCTCATTAGAACCCTGCAGGTGCAACAGCTGATTGCAAATTATGAAACTACTTCAATTAGATTCACTTACCACATGGACACAGACAAGTACACAGTGATTTCTTCAAAATAACAAAAAGTAGGAATTTGCAACCAAGTTTGTTAAAATCCTTGCGATGTACATTGACCGCTCAGAGGGAAGTGTTTTTTTCTCAGCAAAAGTGGAGTTACTCTTTACGTTACTGAATTTCAAGTTTGTTTAAGTCGGGATGGTTTTTAAATTTTTGTTCATTTTACCATACATTTTATCTTGTTTGCAGTTTCTTTTATCAGTTAAACAGGAGCATGTGTTTCTGTCTTTGCTTGTTCTCCTTGTGTTTCCTGTTAGAGAGGTTCACACTTAGTCAATAATGTTTTATTAGCCTCTATTGTTAAGTTAATTTTTTTTTTCCTTTAGTGCTTAAAGCTGAACTCCAGGTAGATACAATCTTAGCCAATTTGAAAAAATAAAATTGACCTCAAACCATTGTACTTTCGTTTATAGAGCTAACCTGTGACTTCTAAAATCTTCTAAAATGGCTATAGCAATAAAGCGATCTACCACTATTAAAGCAAATCTTTCCTGAGAGACATGGTGGCTTCCGTCCTTATTTGCATGCTTGCTCCAGATAAGGGGCACAAAGTAGTATTTATTCAATAGAGTAAACATGCCTGCCAGAAAACTAGCATTTTGCAAAAAAAGTAGCAATGATAGCCTCTCTCTTTCAGGAAATTTTACGCTGAAGATGGTTTGTCACTCCACAGCCTTGATGAAATGATGTATGATTTTGCTTTCATCCCTCTAAATTTGCTGTAATGGACTTTACATAACTTTTATCGTCCACAGGTTTGACTTGGTTGTCACTCTCCATTTTTAGTCCTGGGGTTGGCCTATGTACCAATCTCTTATAGTTCTGCTCTACAAAGGACTATGTCATTAAACCTATGGTGTTAAGTGGCAGCTTTCCCCTGTAGTTCCAAAGTAGGGTAACAATAGAATGATACAGAATTGCCATGCTCTTATCTTGTCACCACAGATCTACACTGGACACCACTCCACTGAAATGCATGGTTAGTCGTGCTTCAGGTCTGCTGCTTACAGTGTCTTGAAAAAGTATTCACACCCCTTGAAATTTTCCACATTTTTTCATGCTGCAACCAAAAACATAAATGTATTTTATTAGGATTTTGTGTGATAGACCAACACAAAGTGGCACATAATTGTGAAGTGGAAGGAAAATGATAAATGGTTTTCAATTTTTTTTACAAATAAATATATGAAAGTGTGGCATGCATTTGTATTCAGCCCCTTTTATTTTGATACCCCCCAACTAAAATCTAGTGGAACTTCAGAAGTCAGCTAATTAGTAAATAGAGTCCACCTGTGTGTAATTTAATCTCCGTATAAATACATCTGTTCCGTGAAGCCCTCAGAGGTTTGTTAGAGAACCTTAGTGAACAAACAGCATCATGGAGGATAATGAACACACCACACAGGTCAGGGATAAAGTTGTGGAGAAGTTTAAAGCAGGGTTATTTTATAAAAATATCCCAAGCTTTGAACATCTCACGGAGCACTGTTCATTCCATCATCCGAAAATGCAAAGAGTATGGCACAACTGCAAACCTACCAAGACATGGCCGTCCACCTAAACTGACAGGTCAGACACAGAGCATTCATCAGAGAAGCAGCCAAGAGGCCCATGGTAACTCTGGATGAACTGCAGAGATCCACAGCTCAGGTAGGAGAATCTGTCCACAGGACAACTATTAGTTGTGCACTCCACAAATCTGGCCTTTATGGAAGAGTGTCAAGAAGAAAGCCATTGTTGAAACTCTTAACTCAAAGAGCATCAGAGAGCATTTGACAGGTGGCAAGTTGACGTTGTAGCACCCCCCTCCCCGCCTGCTTTAACTGCATTGCATGTGCTTGCAGAGTGGCCCCATTCACTTGAATGAAAGAAGAGATAACCCCTAACTGGACTTTTAAGGCACTAGGATTCCAATATAAGTATAAATGTTTTATTAATAGCGTACATGTGTCAAAGATATAAGATAAAAATAGCGAAATGTTTAACAATCATGCATATGAATTGAAACAGTCACCACAGTGATTGATAATGTTGTCTTTTGATTCACCCAACGCGTTTCAGAGTTTTCAAAACCTCCTTCGGGGGTACGTAAGAGAATCAATCATGTGTCTATAATATATTAACAGAGAGTTTAGATATACAACAACATGAAAAATGGCAACGTAGATTGTTAATGAAGATATGCGTATAACATGTGTACTTGCATGTTTACGGAGACTGTCATATGCATAACATTCCACTTAAAGTATTAAAAGCTACAAGAAAATGGAGTGGAAATATGTCTTGGATATGCCCGTCTATGATTATTTGGTATCACACTAAGCGTGGGAGTAAATGCTGAAAAGTGGCCCATCAACCCGGGAGAAGGTCAGCACCCAATATTGCTCAAGTCAAAGAGAGGCAGAGCCCTGCAGATAAAAGCAGTAAGGATGTTTTATATATTTATTATATCTTTGTCTAAAAATCACACGTTTCCATACATAAGATATTGTGTTAATTCAATATCATACCTCACAATGAGAAGTTTGTTGCTGTTCATAGCACACTATCAAACAAGTGGCCGCTGAAAGATAGAGTTTGATGAGTGGGGCGTGTCTGAATGTGATGACTATTAAATTAATTGAGGCTGCCTAAATGCCCAGGATAAATCATTGCACAAATCTAATCTCATTCACTTGAATGGTCGTGAGCGGTGGGTGCTACACCTGGCATAAGCGACAGGAAGTATAATTCCTTCTGCTGCATGTGTATACCCCCATCCACTACCTCTGCAGCTAAAGGGGGGGGTAGCCATTGGGGGCTGTAAAAGTGCTACTCAACTTTGGGGTTTTATTGCCTCCCCTCATCCACTAGTGTGAATGAGCCTTTACAGTGCTTGCTTTCTATTCGTAATGCACCACAGGGTCACTTTAAAGCAAACCTTTCCTGAGAAGACATATGGGGCTGCCATTGCCTTAACCTTTGGAAGATGCTACGTGTTTGTATAGTACTGCTGGCTTTCTTTTAGAAATGCTACTTGCCTGGCTATGTCTGACTTGGTGTTACTAAACCTACAGCAGTAAAATCAATCTGTATATGCAGTAAAGCATGCTTGTTATACTCACTTTGGAACCTAAGTAGTTAATCATCTGAATTGTGTTAAAAGGCTGCCTGATCCTGTCTTCTCTACTCCTCTCTTTCTTCCACTGTCCCCAATCTATCAGATTGGTGTGTATTGCTAGAGTGTGTTTTTTTTTTTTTTTTTTTTTTTTTTTTTTTTTTTTTTTGGGAGGGTGCATGTGATCGGCACAGCGCCAATCAGCACTGTCCGGGATCCCTGCATCCAATTCACAATAGTAGGAGATTGTGACCGGCTCTCTATGGAGCCAGTTCGCATATCTCCGATGCGGCTCCAGTGCGAATTTGCACAGGAGCCCTGTGCGGCTTATGGTCCATTTCAAGTCTGAATTTGGCCCAAAATTCGGGCAAAAACGGTGAACCAGGATGCACAGGACCCCTGCTGGGAGCTGCATTGGCATCCAGTGTGAACTGAGCCTCAAAGTAAAAGAAAATCCCAAATTTTTGTTTGTCCCCAGAAGAGTATTACAGGAAAAATCTTCCAATGGGGACACTAGTTCTGGTGACACAAGGGAGTCCCCAAGAGATTCCCTTTTAATTTGCAGGGTTTTCCTCTCATTTCCTGTTTTGGCTATGGTACAGGAAGTAGGGGTGCAACGGATCGTTGCCGATCCGTGATCCGTACGGATCACCCTTTGCGGATCTTCACACCCGCGATCCGCGGAGCACTCTGCGGCCTCAGCCATAGGAAAGGCCACGGCTTTGGCCTAGCTCTGGAGTGGCGGCCATCTTGGTACACCCGGAAGCAGACGCTGTCTCGACAGGAAGTGACGTTTCTTCGCCGCCATCTTGCTACACCCAACACTCCTGCACAGTACAATAATGATGGAGTGAGAAGGGGGCAAGCGGACATCTTGTTACACCCACCGGAGTTTTAGATTTAAAAGCTATTTTCAACACAAAACCGAGCTTATATGCACAAATACAGTATTTGTGCATATAAGCTTGGTTTTGTGTTGAAAATAGCTTTTAAATCTAAAATTCCGGTGGGTGTAACAAGATTTGTGTGTTTTTTTTTTTTTGCTGATCCAAAAATGTTCCGATCCGTGACTCTGATCCGAGGATCGATCCGATCCGTGAGATTTTTGATCCGTTGCACCCCTAACAGGAAGTGATGATAAATCTCCCCATCGAGACAAAGATGGCAAAAATAAACCTTACAGGGCTTATAACCCTCCCTTACTGTATCCAAAAAGGGGGAAAAAAAAGATTTGCCTATAGTTCTACTTGAGAGTATAACTAAACCTTTTTCTTAGTTTTGGATAGCGTGGCAAGGGATTTGAATGCTTGTCCGTTTCTATTGCTGTCTTTGCCCCGGTGAAGGAAATTTGCCCTCTAATTGTCCTGTTTACCATTATCATTGAAAGTAAAAGAAAATCCCAGATTTTGGGTTGTCCCCAGAAAAGTAATAGAGGGGAAATCTTCCAATGAGGACACTAGTTCCCTTAATTGGTAGGGATTTCCTCTCACCTCCTGTTTGGCTATGGGACAGGAAGTGAAGGGAAATCGCCGCAATGGGATACAGACAGATGTTATAACCCACCCTTAAGCCTGATTCACACCTTCATTTTTTGTGCTTTTTGCATTTTGCAGATTTGCGCTACAGTCCATCCAACATGGTTTCCTATGGAACGCGTTCTGTAGTGCAAATCTGCAAAATGCAAAAAGCACTAAAAATGCATAGGTGTGAATCCAGCCTTACTCTATCCAAAATTGGAAAAAAAAAGTTTGGTCTATAGTTCTACTTTAACATTCGGCCCTCGTTCACACTGAACATGGCTTTGAAATCAGATGAACGTGCACCATTTCAAAGCTGTATTTCAGTCTGACTTTGGGGGCGACTTGAAAGACGTCTGTGCAGGTTCATGCACAGATGTCTATTGCAATCGCCCCAAAGTCGCCAAAAGTAGTGCAGAAATTTCTTTTGGAAACCGATTGGGATGCTCCTATTGCCGGCAATAGGCTCCGATTTGACATGCGATTTGACCTTTCAAATCGCACTGATGTGAACTAGGCCTCAATTTTGGAACGAATGGAATTTTTTTTTTTTAATGAAACACACAATAACTGTTAGAAAATTCCTTTGTTGCAGGAAATATTTCTATTTTATGCCTTCAAACTTTCTTGTCATTGTGGTAGAAAACCAATGTTGATTTGAGTCCACTAACGGTTATAAAATTGAGCGAACTTGAAACTAAAAACTGCTTACAAAATTCTACTAGTACATGGTCTGCTTAAGCTGCAGAATAACTTTTTATTGGACTCCTGAAATAATGAAATTAGAATAGAAAATGAATTAATGTGACTGAGATAAAACTTCATATCTAAGGAAACCATCTTGTCCGCCTGTTCATTTCAGAAAATGTATTAAACTGGTAAATGATTCATGTTAAGTGGTTTTATATCTCAGTTCACAGACATGGTTCCTTTAAAAGGCATTCCTTAATGTGAGTGATAAATAGCAGCAGGGTTGTCTGAGGATTCCTGTGCAGTGGGAATTCCAGGCTGGGTTTGGCAGCCAACAAGATGCCTGATCAGCAGTTTTAGACTTTGTATTATGCCGTACTTTTGTGGTCTAAACACCCTATACGTTCGAGGAATGAAGTCACTATGCTTACTAAAAATAACATTTCTGCTGTAAAGCAAACATTGCAGTGGGCTTATACAGTAAAGCTGTGCAAAGACCAATAAGTAACCCTTAGGTACCAGATTACAGATCGAAGATGAATGAAAGATATTTTTCTGCATGATCATCAGGAGTTACCACACTTCTTAGCTTTTTGGCTTCTAAAAAAAAAAAATGCCTATATACATGTTTTTAGTAAAGCGGTTAAAGTGGTTGTAAACCCTTACATATTCTCAGTGAAGTGACTGGCCTCTGGTGATATACAGAGACTAAAAAAATCCTACATGAGCTGTACCTTTTTTATCTGTAGCCTCTCTCCTCCGGCCCTTATGCCTAGTACATACGATGAGAAAATTGGACGAAAAATACCACTTTCAGAGCATTCGTCCGATAATCTGATCATTAGTACACCACTTTCGAGAGACGATCATGACAGTTAAAGGGGTTGTAAACCCTCAAGGTTTTTCACCTTCATGCATTAGGGTGAAAAACCTTCTGTAGTGCAGCAGCCCCACAGAAGCCCCTTTTTTACTTACCTGACCCTGATCTTTCCAGCGGCAAGAATGAGCCCAGCAGCTCCAGCGGCTGTCTCCGGTCCTCATTGGATAGATTGATAGCAGCAGCAGCCATTGGCTACTGCTGCTGTCCATCAAATCCAGTGACACGGGAGCCAGGGAGCGGGGCCGAGTCCTGCTGTCTGTCAATGGATGCAGCAGCAGGACTCAGGAGTGTGCCTGCACGAGTGCCCCATTGGAATGCGGGTCTCTGAAGGGGCACACGATGCGGGGAGGAGCCAGGAGCGCCGCCGGGGTACCCCAGAAGAGGAGGATCGGGGCCACTCTGTGCAAAACCCTTGCACAGAAGAGGTAAGTATACCATGTTTGTTATTAAAAAAAAAAAAAAAACTAAACTTTACAACCCTTTTTAATGCAAAAAATATCTCTCATAAGGATAACAGAATGAACAATTTTCATGTAATTAGTATAGTATTTGTACGAAAAAAATCATGTGACCTAGACCATGCATGCTCGAAAATGAAAGAATACTTAACTTCTGAAGTTGTATTTTGTTGCACGAGAATTTTCGTAACTTTAGTAACTTAGTGGTTTTTAATATGAGACTAGCATGCAAAAAACAAAACAAACGGATGATCATTCGTCCCATTATCTTATTGTGTGTACTAGGCTTTAAAGCACAGAGTTTACACAGCATTTCTGAACTCAAGAAGGCAGGGGCTGAATCTGATGTACTATACTGCACACCATAGAGAGGACAGCTGAGTTTAATCAGAGACCTGGGTGGAGGGAGTCATTTACAGTCCTATAGGGAAACATGCACAACTGAGGCTGTCGATCACCTGCTGTGTGCTGGCGGGGGGAGGAATGAAATCCTCTCTCGGGATTCTGTGGTGTCAGCAGAAGTGACACATGCAGATAGCAGAGACCAACAAGAAATCCCACTCTGGGTTTTGCATTGAGGTAGGTACACACTTTAGAAGGATATAGTTTGCTCACTTTTAATTTTAGAGGTTTACAACCACTCAACCACTTTGAGGCTGGGTTGACACCTATGTATTAATAACATACATTGTTTCACATTGAGAGCCAAAGGAAAACCTGTCATGCTTGCAATGCTTGTTGCTATCTGTAAAAATGCATGTCAATGCTTGTCAAAATGCATTACACTGAACATGCACAGCTTAAAGCGCAACCCCTCCTAAAATGTAGTTTTCGTAGGTTTGGAAAAAATAATTACTCCAGTCAAATTTGCTCTTCATGAATCACTTGTAGCCGTATTTGCCAAGCATGGTCAGTAGAAATGTCCACTACTATAATTGTTTTATGTGTGCAGTGGATTGCCTTCCTTCTGTACCTGCCACAACATATTGGGGTAAAAAGTTGGGGCTTACAGGTCACCGGAGATCAACCAATTTGTGAAATGTGTGCTGGCTTACATAACACTGTACAGCTGCTATGTGACGTGTTGTCTACCAAATAAAAACATTGAGACAAGAAAATTGTGACTGTCAGCCTGAAGCCATCACACCACAACTTCCTCATCAAATTGTGCAGATTCATCAGTGACACCATCCACTATATGTTTTTATCTCATCGGCCACATGCAAGGTTCGGGACTTGTGATGAACCACAGCTGACTTGTGAAACCTTTGTTGAAAAAATTTTATTGGAAAAGCAATAGCTTCAAAAAACACAAAACACACTTAGGATGAGCACTAAAACGCAACCGTTTTGCTGAATAATTGGTCAAAAAGCATGGAATTTTGTGAGCCTTTTGAAAATGTCAGGATTTCTGCACCAATGAGTTCTATAATGGGATAGTCGATACAGTAATATATAATTTGATCTTATTTAACAAACAAATTTTTTTATGTTTAATTAGCAAATGTTTTGAAGAGCAGAGCACATTTTAGAAGCCATTGATGCAGAAATGCAGACTGTTCTTTAGAGGATGATGTACTTTAACTCCTTGGCAATCATCTGTATTTTAAAGTTTTCAGGCACAGTTTGCCATGAATATGAATCTACATTCCACCTGTGAAATAGCAGCACGCACCTGTGCATGCTGCTAGTTCTGTGACTGTACCGTCACTGACAGCCACTGGTCTTAGACTAAAGCTAACCATAGATGATGCGATTTTTCTTTTCTGCTACCACGGGTTGCAGGAAAGACCAGTGCTAGATTCAACACAGTGTTGATGGGGGGAATCCCTCCGGCGTAGCTATTGTGTTCTCCTGGTGGGGGGTGTGTGTGAGGGGAGCAGTCAGTGCTGGAAGAACACACAAGCTATAATTGTATGAAAGATCCAGCAGGCTGGTTGTACCCAATTTAATTGATCGATCAACTTGGGTACGCTCAGCCTTGCCCATACATGGTTCGAATCTCAGCCAGTCCCTGCTGAACCAGCCAAGATTCAAACCCTCTGTGACCGGATTAACAATTGAGAACTCGTCATGACAGACAATCATGGTGATCACCTGCAGGCTAAAGGTTTGTTTACAAATTTCTTGCACAAGCACATTGTTGGAAACCATTGCAGTGTGTTCTGAAAAGTTTATAGATGGGCAACTCCTATCCCCATATTGATTAGTGGTTCCAAATTAATAACTACTGCAGTAGGGAATAGACACAAAGATGCACTCAACATCTTTCCAAATAACTGTTCTGTTTATTTGGGGCAAATTAAGTTTTTTTGTTTTTTTATACACATGCTTACGTAGGTATCACATTAATATTACAATTGTACTTTTATGGTAGCAAGGAACGTAACATAGGCAGGCTAATTCTAATCAGGACTCGAAAGAATGAAAAATAGGATTTTCTAAAACTGCTTACCTGTAAAATCCCTTTCTTGGGAATACATCACAGGACACAGAGCCTTTGATAATTACTTAGTGGGTTAGATAGTCACCACCAGGTGATTGGACACTGGCAACCCTAATTACAAGACAAGTTCCTCCCCTATATAACCCCTCCCACATGGAGAGTACCTCAGTTTTGTAGCAAAGCAATAAGTATCCCCACGTATAATCCCGAAGAGGGGCGGAAGCTCTGTGTCCCGTGATGTATTCCCAAGAAAAGGATTTTATAGGTAAGCTGTTTTAAAAATTCCTATTTTCTCATTCATACATCACGGGACACAGAGCCTTTGATAATTAGTGGGATGTCCCAGAGCAAAGCCCAAATTTAAGGGGAGGGAGACACAGATCAGAAAAACACTGACCTCCAAGAGGACTTATACTGCTGCCTGCAGCACACTGCGCTTGAAGGCGGCATCCTCATGCCCTCTCACATCCACTTGGTAGAATCTAGTGAATGTATGGACCGAAGACCAAGTTGCAGCCTTGCAGATCTGAGCCATGGAGACCTGGTGATGCACTGCCCATGAACTAACTGCCTTAGTCGAGTGCGCTTTAACCTGAAAAGGAGGAATTTTCTTCTTTACACCATAAGCCTGAACAATAACCTGTCAAATCCATCTAGAGATAGTGGATTTTGATGCTGCCTGGCCCTTCTTGGGGACTTCTGGCAAAATAAATAGACAGTCAGTCTTTCGTATTTGAGCCGTTGCCTGCAGATAGATTTTTGACTGCTCTTACAACATCTAGAGAGTGTAACAACTCCTCAGCGGTCTGCGGATCTGGAAAAAAGGGACAATAGGACCACATTTTGATTCAGATGGAATCCTTAATCCACTTTAGGTAAAAAAGTCGGGTGAGGACGCAACACCACCCTGTCCTTTGAATAATCAAATATGGCTCTTTACAAGAAAGAGCTGCTAATTCTGATATCCTCCTAGCGGAGGATATTGCTACCAGAAAAAACAATTTTTTGTCAAAAGAACTAAAGAAGCATGCTGTAACGGTTCAAAAGGTTGTTTCTGTAAAACAGACAAAACCAAATTTAAATCCCATGGGCACACGGGAGGCTTAACTAGCGGATTCAAGCGCAGTGCCCCCTGAACAAAGGCCCGGATCAGGGAATGAGAGGCAAGCGGCCTTTGAAAGAATACCGACAAGGCAGAGATCTGGCCCTTGATAGTGCTCAAGGCCAGCTTTATTTCTATGCCTAATTGTAGAAAAGCAAGAATCCTGATAACGGCATACCTTCTAGGATGCCACCCCCTGGATTCACACCAGGAAACATATGCCTTCCAGATTCTGTAGTAGATGAGCCTGGAGGCTGGCTTCCTAGCATTAACCAGAGTGGATAGGACTGGCCCAGAAAGTCCACGGCTCTTCAGAATGTGGGTCCCAACAGCCAAACCGTCAAATTCAGACTTTGTAAGGCAGGAATGAATATTGGACCCTGTGAGAGTAGATCTGGGCGTAACGCAAGAACCCAAGGTCTTCCTTCTGCCATCTTTACAATATCCACATACCAAAATTGTCTGGACCAAGCCGGGGCCACCCAAATTACCGGCTTCCCTTCCCTTTTGACTCACTGAAGGAATCACGGGAGAAGCGGAACTGGAGGGAACGCATAGATCAGAGAGTACTGATCCCATGGAATCGTTAAGGCATCTGACCCTTGTGCTAGTGGATCCTTTGTTCTTGACACAAAGCTGTCCAGTTTTCTGTTGAACCTGGAAGCCAACAGGGCCACATCCAGGATACCCCATTTCTGACATATGGCCTGAAATATGTTGGGGTGCAGAGACCATTCTCCTGGACACAGCTGCTGGTGGATTAGGAAGTCTGCCTGCCAATTTTCTACCCCTGGAATAAAGACCGCAGACAGGCAAGGAACATGCCTTTTTGCGCAAGAAAAAATGTGATTCACCTCTTTTTGGGCATCCAGACTCCTGGAGCCTCCTTGGTGATTGATATAGGCCACTGCCGTAGCATTGTCGGACTGTATCTGGACAGGACAACCTAGCAACCTGTAAGTCCATACCCTGAGGGCTAGACGAATTACCCGAATCTCCAGAATGTTGACGGGCAAGAGTCCTTCGGCTCTGGACCATCTTCCCTGAGTGGAAACTTCTTCCAGAACCGCTCCCCAGTCTATTAGGTTGGCATCCGTGGTTACGACTTTCCAAGTAACTGGGAGAAAGGATTTTCCTTTTAGTAGATTTTTGGTCAGCAACCACCAATTGAGGCTCTGGCGTACCCATGGTGATAGGCACATTGGAAGATCCAAGGCTTGAACTCTTGTTCCAGGCTGAGAGAATGCTGCTCTGTAAAGGCCTTGAGTGAAACTGGGCGTAAGGAACAGCCTCGAATGAGGCCACCATTTTCCCTAATAGTCTCATGCATAGTCGAATGTAAGGATTTTTCCTTGCTATGACTACACGGACAAATCTTTTATGGCTTTTGACCCGGGTAAAAATACTCTGTTTTGGACTGTGTCTATGACCATGCCCAAATACTCCAGTCTTTTTAGGGGCTGTAAGGAGGGTTTTTCTGGATTGAGGACCCAGCTTAGGTACTCCAAGTACTCCACTGTGCTGAGCACATTGCGGTCTAATCGTGCTACAGACTGTAATATGAGTAGCAAATCGGCCAGATAGGCTGTCACTGTTATGCCCTGAACCCTTTGTTTTGACAAGGACGGGGCTAGAATTTTTGTGCACACTCGAGGTGCGGTAGCAAGACCGAAAGGTAGGGCCACGAATTGGAAGTGGCACTGATCCACCGCAAACCTTAGAAACTTTTGGTCGGTGGGAAATATTGGCACATGTAAATATGCATCTTTGATGTCTATCGATGCCAAGAATTCTCCTCCCTGAAGGGTGGAAACCACTGAGAGGATTGACTCCATGCGGAAAGAGTGAATGTTTAGAAACTGATTCAGGTCTTTTAGATCTAGAATAGGTCTGACATCCCTGTTCGGTTTTGGAACCGTAAAGAGGTTTGAGTAGAACCGTGAGCCTTGCTCTTAGGCTACTTCTATAATTACCCCTTGGGATAACAGATGTTCTAAGGCTAGAAACAAGGGCCTCCTCTTTTCTGGATCCTTGGAGACCCTTGACCTTAGGAAACGAGGTGGTGGAAGCTCCCGGAACTCCAGCTTGTAGCCCAGAGACATCGTGGAGGTTACCCATTCGTCCTGAATCTCTTCCCGCCAGGCACCTGCAAACTGTTGCAGCCTTCCCCCCCACTCGGCCGAGTGGGGGCGCCTCTTCATAGGGAGGCTTTTGGGTTCTGCTTACCAGATCTTGGACCCAACACTTCTTTTGCCCTTGGGCTTGGCCTTGGACCTTTCCCCTAGTATTGGACTGTGGAGGCCGTCGCCACTGCCTGGAAGTCAATGCTCCAGGGGCTGGAGAGATAGAACATCTAAATGGGGGACGTTTATACTTCTTAACTGGTGACAACATGGTCTTGCCCCTGGTAATCTTCTGGTCATATTTGTCCAGATCATCCCCAAACAGGTGTTCCCCATAAAACGCGAACCCAGTCAAATATCTTTTGCATGAAGCCTCAGCTGCCCAATGCTTAAGCCAAAGAGACCTGCGCATGTGTACCAGCAGGAGAGTAAGGCAGGATTCTTGCTGAACAGAATCCATAATGGCATCAACCGCAAAACACAAGGCCTTAGGAAGGTCTGCATAAACCTTGACCTCGGTGGAAAGGAGGTTAAGCACCTGCTTCATTTGTTCCTTGAGGAACTGGCACATGACAATTGCTGCGACCGCAGGTTGGACCACAGCGCCAGCCACAGAGAAAGAGGCTTTAAACAAAGTTTCCAGCTTTTTATCAGTTGGATCTTTGAACCCCTGAGCATTGTCCACAGGACAGGTCAGGCTTTTATTCACACAGGAAATAGCCAAATCAATTGATGGCACCCCCCATTTCTTGGTGAACTTTTCCTCTACTGGATAAAGCATGTAAAACTTCTTAGGAGGAGAAAATAGTTTATCTGGGTGAACCCAGTCCTCATACAACAATTTCTCCCAGCAAGGGATGAATTGGGAAGGTATATGCAGCCTGTGGGGATTTCTGAGATCCTAAGTAGGAAACTGAGGATATGGCAGCCTCAGCAGAGGGCAATTTGTATGTGGTACGCAGCAACTCAGTATAATATCGCACCTGCACTTTGAGGGCCTGAGAGGCAGAAGAAAGCGTCTCCTCTTCCCCTGAATCATCTGACTGTTCCTGATCTCCATCCCCACATAGGAATACTTTCTCATTATCAGAATGCTCATCCGATGGGGAACCCAGAGCCGAGGAAGGGGATCTAACCCTTTTTCTGCTACTTTTTAAGGAAGCTGTGATAAAAGTAGTAATCCTTCCTTCTAAACCATCCAATGCAGCTTTCATAGTGTCTTCAGTGACATACACAGGTGCTACAACATTGGCAGAGGCTGCAAAGCCTGACAGGGGCACAGACTCATCCTGTGAGGCTGCCTCCAGTCTTTCAGGGGGGGTGGTATCCTGCAGGCATGCCCAGAACCCCTAGATCTAGGTGGTGATTTCTTAGTGCCTCTCTTAACTGCCCCTGAAGCCCTCTTACCGGGAGACATAGTAAACTGCCAAAGCAGAGGTACTGGTACAAATGCAATCACTGTTGTGCCTTAGCCTTACAATATTAACATTAGCACAGTTTGCACAACCTGATGCCGAGTAGGTGTCTTAGGTATGCCTGGATCTGAATCCACTGAGATGCTTACTTGCCCACACCTGTGTCCCACCGTTTACAGGGGCTCCAGTGTTCTGGGCTTTAAACATAGCCGCCTGTGCACTGGTGCGCTGTGCACGCCACTGCAGCCATGCCCCCTCCTTCCCTGCCGAAACCGCTGTAAAAGCGCGTCCACGTAGGACCGCCATGCCAGGGGCGAGGGGGGAGAAAAGAGCACCTGAGGACTACGCGGGACCCCCGGACTGCGTGGGATCCCCCCTTTCATCTTATGTGGCAGAGCCTGCAGCGGAGGAGGTGAGCGGCTTCTCAGACCAGCTTCACTGAGCGTGTATCCTGGATGGCATGTAAGTATACATCAGGTTTTTCTCTTACTCCCTCTAGTGATGGAAACCAGGTAAGACATGCAAACTACTCAAAAAAAGAAGATAAATCCATAAGGTATATACTTAGGATTGTCTTCACTTACCTTATCCCCGCCGCAGGAAACTGCTGATAACTGACAGATCCAACCTTCACCCATCACAGCGGGTAACGTTGTGCCAACCTTCTGGGTTCCTACTCACAGGATCCTCTTCCCTGGACCTGTAGAAGACTGCGAGAAAAACTTTTCGTGCAACTTAATTTTTGTGCACCAAAGCACTGGATCCCAGAGCCCAGTCCTCAAAGAGAGACATTACAGGCAAAACCTTGTTTCTTCTTTCACGAGGCCCGGGTACCATCCATCTTAGGCGTATTGGCCCGAGGCATGGATCCGGTTGTATAGCTTCTAGGCCCCCCGCAGAGACCATCAAACAGAGCTGCTTTCTTAGCACATCTTTAACGTGACCAACCACCTTAGACATTGGCGAAAAAACTGAGGTACTCTCCATGTGGGAGGGGTTATATAGGGGAGGAACTCGTCTTGTAATTGGGGTTGCCAGTGTCCATTCACCTGACGGTGACTATCTAACCCACTAAGTAATTATCAAAGGCTCTGTGTCCCGTGATGTATGAACAAGAAACATTATTAGTGCCGTGTGCAATCCATAGACAAACATACAAAATAGAATACAATTATATACGGATTTTACAATATCCTTAACAAGTGTTTAAAAAAAGTAAACAGTTTAATTAAAAACTTGCATGCCAAATAATGAAAAATGCAAAGTTTCAAAATGTTGTTGGTGATACAACATTCTTGTCTTAAAATTCAAAACAGAGTATTTAAACAGCACCCAAAATTAGCCACGGGTGCTTGAAGCAGACCTTCAATCATTTTTTTTCGTCTTTCCATCTATTAAATCTTCTGCCCTTGTTGTTTTAACTTTGGATATTAAAACATTTTTTTCTGCCAGTAAAAACATTGTGCAGCCCACTTCTTGTTCATTGTCTGGTCATTAGCCTAGGTCAGCCCACTTCCTGTTCATTGTCTGGTCATTGGCCTAGGCTTATGACATCATGCACAGCTCTCGCTCACATTCTTGTGAGAGTTTGGAAGGGAGGGGGGATGAGTCATAAGAGGGCCAATGAGAGCTGCAGGGCTTCAGAGCTGGAGGTGTGCCTCTGTGTGTCTGTGTAAATCCAGTAAATGAACAGGCAGCAGCTTCAGCTGCCCACAGTTAAAACTGAAGCAGCCAGACTCAGTGCAGGGAGATTTCTGCAGCATATTTGGCAAGTGCAGAATCACAGTATGTATAAAATAATATGCAAAGTGGTTGGAGGGAAGCTTCAGAATGGCAAAGATGTTTTCATTACAGATTATGTGAGCAGACTGCAGTTTTTTAGGTAAAATTGTATTCTACGTATCTAGGCTTCATTTACCTAATTGGCCTTAAAGGGTTTAATGTCCATTTCACGTGGGGGGGAAAATAAAGGTTCTAGACGTTAAGTATTTTATTTTTCAAGCAAGTATGTCTGACCCCATCCACCCGTTATACAGGTATCTAATATATATATATATATGTTTAAAATAGATTTTAAACAGGTCTGATGGGTCTTCAGTTGGCCCATAGAGGCTTGTATATTCTGGCTTATACAGACATTCTGTTTTTATTATTACTTTTTTCCCCCAAATGCTTAGTTTCAATAACCTTGACATTTCTAAAGGCATACATGCAAAAAAGATCAATAAAAAGAAAATCTTGAGAGGTTAATAGAGAGAAATGTAAATATTTGAGTGTAGACATATTTGGGTCAGGAGATATCATTGCACGTAGTACTCATTATCCTTGAAAGCTATGGCTGATAACTTATTCAGTTTTCATATGTGTGAATGTGGCAGTTCTATTACCAGTTCATTTTTCTATATTTAGATGTTCAGATCTGTACTTCCTAATAAACTGCACTGTACAGCCTGACAATCACTTTGATTCAGTAATATAAACCTTGAAGCTTCGGTCTAGATGTGTGGAAATTCTAGGACCTATCCTATACAAAAATGTTATGCAGAAGTAGACCAGAGACCAACCTTTAAAGCACAGCCAGAGGGATACCTTAGTACCATAGACCCTTTTGCAAATTAAAACCAGCGCCACTTCTGGCTCCAACAAACTCATTCAGTGGTCCGGTCCTTTTCTTATTTTGGATAAAATCTCTTTAAAGCCAACTCTTCACTACGCTTTTATATTCAGCATCATAGTGCTCCCCAAATACCCTCTGTAAAACTGGCTATACACTAGTAGATTTGTTTGGCTATTCATATGAAAATTCCTACACCACAAAGTGTCCCACTTGCAACGTTCTATGGGGAATCACACTGTCCACTGCCCAAGGGCCAATCCGATGCAGCCGTCAGAAATAGTACACCTATTGACTGGAATTGAAAACTAGAAAATTGACAGTGCTATCTGGATGTAGGTGAATCCTCAAAATGTATAACAGCAAGCCTATGGTGAAGGTTAAATGAGGTAAATTTATTGTTCAATCAAGTTGAAAGTTCACCGAAAATGTTTAAAACCAAAATGGGTCATACAATACCAAGCCGATTATAGACAAGTGTAGATGAGCTAATAACCGCTGGGTCCAGTGGGCATGGAGATAGAAAGAGTCTGCCCTAATCTACAGCAACCGCTGTACAGAGCCACAGACATTAGGGGACTGAGCTGGAGTCCGCCGAGGCTCCCAAGTGATGTCACCGCAACACTAGGGAGGAAGTGCCAGACCAAAATAGATTGCACGTACGGAGAGCACGTACCATAAAAAACACCCTGGCCCCAAGTAAATTATAGACTACCAACAGACCTATTTTAGATAACCGATCCTATTTCGACAATAGAACAGGTGTATTCCAGTGTAGAAAAAGGGGGGATGCCTCACATGCCAATTCATATCGCATGGACACTCCACCATTACAGACAACAAAGGCAGTAGTTTTCATATCAAACAATTCATTGCCTGCTCAACGGAATTCATGATCTACCTGCTTAGGTGCCCGTGCAACCTACTATATGTGGGACGCACAATACGCACCATGCGAAAACTCATAGGTGAACATCGTAGGTTCATCCAAAAAGCCTGTGATAAACATAGCGTTCCTTGTCGTCATTTCATACAGGCACATAAGACTTTGATGGACTTTGAAGAACAGCAGCAGGAGCCAATGGTGCCCACTGCTGTCTTAGCCAATGAGGAGTGAGAGTCCTGGACAGCCAAGACTCTCGTGCATCATCGCTGGATCGAGGTGGGGCTCAGGTAAGTATTAGGAGGGCTGCCGCACACTGGAGGTTTTTTTTTTTATCTTAAAGTGATTGTAAAGGTAATTTAAAAAAAAAAAAAAAAATAACAAACATGTTATACTTACCTTCACTGTGCAGCTCGTTCTGCACAGAGTGGCCCCGAACCTGGTCTTCTGGGGTCCCTCGGCGGCTGTTTCGGCTCCTCCCCGCAAGCATTTACCACCTTAATGCGAGCTCCCTCGCACGGTGGTGAGTGCTTGCGGGCGCGCTCCCGTGATACAGCCGGCGGCTATAGCCGCTCGCTGTATCACTCGGCCCCGCCCCCTGGCGCGCCGCCTCATCGAATGTGATTGACAGCAGCGCGAGCCAATGGCTGCGCTGCTTTCAATCCATCCACTGCAGCCAATCAGCGACCAGGCTGAGCTGCAATGAGGACGAGCAGCGAAGATTCGAGGGGTCAGGTAAGTAAAACGGGGGGGCTGGGGGCGGCGGTACTGTCAAAAGTTTTTTCACCTTAATGCATAGAATGCATTAAGGTGAAAAAATTTTTACCTTTACAACCCCTTTAATGCATTGAGATAAAAAAAAATTCTGCCTTTAGAACCACTTTAAAGTGTTACTAAACCCAGGACTCTGCATTCACTGTATCTGGTTTCCCACAGTACACGTAACATGAAAATGCGATTATTTTGGTAAATATAAATTGACAAATACCTTTTCTCATCAGCAGTATATAGCAGTCTTGTGACTTCTATCAGCTTCTGGTTAAGGCTTGTAGGAGGAGTGCCAGGACAGTGCTGATTGGCCCTGTGCTGATTACATGCACTCACAAGAGAAAAAACTCGCTAGTAATACACTCCATAGGCTCTGTCTTATTAGGAGATTGATAGGGCACAGTAAAAGGGGAGGGTTAAAAAAGACAGGATCAAACAGCCTTTTTTACACAGTGCGGAGGGTTAACCCCTTAGGTTTCACAGTGAGTGTAACAAGCATAATTCTACTAGTGTATAACCAGCTTAAAGTGGATGTAAACCCTCACATATACCCAGTAAAGTGAACAGCCTCAGATGATACACAGAGATGAAACAAATCCTTCTACATAAGTTTTACATGTATATCTGCTGTCCTCAGCTGTATATATCCTTTAGAAAGTGCACTTGGTGTTACAGATTTTTCTCTTCCTGTTCAGCACTGGGAGTGGATGATTGGCATACAGTCTTGACAGCTGATTGGAGGAAAGGAACACGCTCCCACTCCACATAGGCAAAGGAGGAAAGGAATGTGCAGAGCTGTGCTCTGACAAGACAAACTGTCTGCTAATCTATTTATAGCAACCTCCCAGGACAAAAATTTCAGGCTGGTTTTATATCCTGTGTAGAAGAACTTGTCAGAAGTTATCAGGCTGATAACAGAGCTACAGAGCAGGAGAACACAGGGAACTCAGTGCTTTGGAGAGAGATAAGAAAACACTGCAGATTTGTGCCCAGCTCAGATTTAATGAATCTGGTTTACATCCATTGTTAAGCCTCATGTTGGAACTCACACAGGGTTTTTAGGATAAGAAGTGACTTTTCACAGCCAATAATCTAACTTTGTGATCCTTCAGTGTTTTATCAGTAAAATACCAAGAAGTTGCACAATAAATTGACTTGTACAGTGCTAAGGCTGCGTGCATATACATAGTCTCTACAGAAGTGTTTTCCTTGTACCTTTTTATGTTTTTGTGCAAAGAGAATATTCCTCAGCTGAGGATGCACAGATGGTTAAAAACATGTCCTGCAGCATACAGGAGTGCTAGCAGTTGGTGTTCAGCATTAGGCAGTAACACTTATCCAATTCTCTTATTCCACTGAATGCTTGCCTACGTCTTTTTATGTTAAAAAAAAAAACTGGCAGCTGCTTCAACTTTAAACACACCTGTCATGAGCAAAAATATGATGGACTGAACGCCAGCCAAAAATATTAAGATAAAAATGAATAACTTATTAACTGATAAAGTAACAAACTAGCTTTTGTTGCAAGATTCCTATTCAATCCAGAGATTTTCCCGGCAATATTTTTATGCCACTAGATGTCCTCCGTCTGATGGCCGGAAATATTCAACCCACTTCCTCTGAGCCCAGGTTGTCCTGGACCTGCTCCAAGCTGTGACTGGGCAGTGAAAGGAGAGGCAGCACAGTGATACTCATCTTTCTTTAACTTAGCTTTTTTTTTCTCTCAGCTGTTGTTTTTTTTTTTTTTTGTCAGAACATGAACTGATTACCTGTTTGTACTGCATCTTCCTCTCACTCTTTGCTATGGCCACCTACAGATCTGGTCATCTGCTCTATTTGTTTGTAACCAGTCTAAATGCAAAGAGCAGTGGTGTGGGCCATTCATTTGTACAGGTGCCCATGCCACTGCTCTTTGCACGCACTGTGTGCAGCTGTTCCTCCACTGACAGTCGCCTGTGTGAATGAGGCCTGAATTTCTGGAACAACCATTTTTCACATCACTGACCACATAACGCAACCCCTATTTGGGTCATGTATGACTTGTGGAGAGGAACAGTTCATGCTTCTTGTATGTTTGAAGTGGCAGTAGAGCTACAGTAATGGGAGCACAATAAACAGTACTTGTGCTCATGCCTAGGATAACGATCCTAGTAATGGGGACTTGGCAGGATCAAGTGTGTCCAGAACCTTTGTGGTAACATTTCATTTGTAATTAGCGGTCTGCCTTTATTACAGCAGCAACAGGTTGGCATGGATGCCATGTTGGAAAACCATTTGTGTGAGATGAGTGATTCAAACCTTCAGGAGCGCTTGTTACTGCCCCTTAGGTAATTCTTACCCGACCTGATCACAGGTTGATGCTTGAACCTGTTTTTATATCGTTGGTACAGATGATCAGTGACCTCCTGCTGCCAAGTCATAGTTACTAGATACAAAAATTATCCCATTCTCAGTTCTGAATAAAAATTGCGCTTTGATTATTTTGTGTTTTTAAATTATTAATTGTTTGTTTTGGAAGGGTTAGGCATTGCCTACTAACAAGTAGTAATGAGGGCAGTGCTCCAAGAATCACAACCTCCAGGATACACCAGGGTGTAACTAATGTTTTCAAATAGCTGAAGAATGAGGTGATTTACTCAACCTAGATTCCATTATGTACTCATGCTGACAAGGTAAATGCAGCCATTTTGGACTGCACATTTAGTACCTATTGAATTGATAGAGCATTGGGGGCACAAAACATGGCTGCCTTCTTTGACTACGTTTGAAACCATTTTTAATGTAAATTGAAGGCAAACTTTTGCTTGGAATTTGCACAGTAGAAATCTTTGACTAATGTTCCATAACTAAATGTTGTATAAGCACTTTTCCAGTATCTTATTAGTTTTGTACGTGGACAGACCGTAGTCCATAGCAAACCTGAAGTCCATCTATTCTCATTACATTAAAAAGCTTTCTGTATCTAGACACATCTCTCTCACAGCTATTTGCTTTCTCTGCCTTCAGTGATGTTTTCCTGAGTGTTGTATGAAAGCACATCCCTAATATCCCTTTAGACGTGCATGATCAGGTATCCAATCAGCAGAGTGCAGTGCTAAAGTGTTCACCAACTAGTGTCCAGAAGGGAGAAGCAGGCACATTTGAAGGTATCCCAGGGTAGGGTTCTTTCGTATAATGATTTTGAAAAAGACTGGGGCAGAATGTTTTGATGGTTTTACCGCTCCATACCACCTGTTCTGGAAATTTTATAGATGGGCAACTCCTATCCTCCTATAGATTTAGTGGTTCCAACTTCATAACTACTGCAGAATGGAACAGAGACAAAAAGATACACTTGGCATCTATGCAAATAACTGTTATTCGACACAATTGAAGTTTTTTATACACATGATTACGTAGGTATCAGGTTTATATTACAATTTACTTTTATGGTAACAAGAGGCGTAACATAGGCAGGCTAATTCCAATCAGGACTCGAAAGAATGCAAACATGTAATCAAAATATTATTAGTGCCATGTGCAATACATGGGCAAAGCATCCAAAATAAAATACACCTATATACAGAATTTACAATTTCCTTAACACACCAATCTCCTAATGAAGACTATATATTGTTATTTCCTACCAAAGAATAGTGAATTGGATAAAAAAAGAGCAGCCTATGCTCACATTTGTGTAAGCATAGTGAATGAGAAGAGACTTTCTAAGCTTTCTGTGCCTTCTGAGAGCAAATGAGTCCTATGCCCAGTGTCTGACTGCACCAGACGAGATCTGACAGCAAATGTATGCATTTTGTTGGAGGATTTGTTATAATGGTAAACATGGTGTATGGATAGAGGAGGTTGACCTTTCATGCACCCACTCCTCCTTCATTCATAGATGGCTTTTCACTGCTGGAAGCTATAGTACAGCGTCTATGAATGGAGGAAGGCGAACACAGTGGGAACTCTTGACAAGTGCTTATGACAGGTCCAGCGACTCGTATTAACCCCCAGAGCACCAGAAGATTACCGCTGCATGGGTATGGTGCAGAGGACTGAAGATTTAAAGGAAAGGAACAGCCACCAGCACAAGGGACACTCCTCATTCAATGTAAATACCCTCCCTTGTGCGAATTAAAAATAAATAATTCTACTTGAGTTTTAGTCCCGGTTCACCCTTGTGTGATGCGGGAACCCTGTGAATCCACTGTGGGTTCCCACATCGCAGCGACTCGCAAAGTAGTTCACACTGCCATATGCGAACTGCCGGGAGTGTCAATACATTGTTGACACCCCCAATTCAGCTCGCTTATTGCACTGCGAAGTGACAGTTCAGACATGAATCGGATCGCATGGCCGTGAACACCCATGCGATCCGATTCTGGTGCGGACCAAAAAAAGGGTCCTGTGCGAGTTTGGTCCGAATGCAATGCGATATCAGCCATACTATCTGTATGGCTGAAATCGCATTGCATGTGATTTGCAGTGCGTTGCGAATCGCATGCGATCTCGCAGAGCGCACTTGTGTGAACCGGCACTTAGGCTGTTGTAGTGTTGAGAGATAATTTATGTGTTGGGTAATTTCACAGTTAGCCATTCCCCATTGTACTGCCTTTTTTTCACATTCAAATAATATAAAATTGTAGCTGCACTGGTCCTTGACAGGGCACCAAGGCTTTTCTTGAGGTTTGTGTACCTTTAAATTGCGGCAACAAGTGGACTGTGTTCTGGGCCCTCTTTGTGATATATTGTCTAGCAGCATCTGCTGAAATATTTCCACTGTTTACGGAACGTTTTGTGGACAATAAGGGCTGCAGTGTTCTCAGCTCTGCCTGTGACAAATGATGAAACACATCTCTTTGTATGAGTATAGAAGATGATCTCAGCCTAGATATTCATGTGCTTGTTGACCTCTTATCCTCTGCCAGCACTGGTACCCCCAGCAGGTTTGGGGTTAACCCTGTGTCATTCCCCATGTTGATAATGCAGAACCTTATCAGGGTATAGTTCAGTATTTACTCAGTTCTCAGTGACTCATTGTGCTTGTGTAGATAGCAGAGAGGACTGCTGTCTGCTCTGTGGGTGATGTAGCCAGTAATATGAGGAACACTTCTGTGAAACTGGACCTAACTTCCCTATGATTGTTGAATAAAAAAAAGGAACCTTTTCTTAGAGGCGTAATGCTCTGGTTGTACTCTCTACTGGCATAAGTCTTTTCTAGAGAGATGCTAAGATGGACTATAAAGTAATATGGATGTTATCAAAATAGGTTTGTGATTGCTGAAGTTCCATGGTGCTTTTTTTATTGAGGTTTTTGTATAAAGCCCCGCACACACTAGTAGCTTTTTTTATTTCAACTCGGCAGAGCTGAACGGGAAAAAAAACCTGACAGTTCAGGAGGAGCCACTGTACTAACTATCTGACGTTAGTACAGCAATCTCCCCTGCTGTTCTCTTGTGTTCTGACAGAGGGACAGCCCCCCTGTCAGAACTGTCTGGTCAGCGTTCTCAGCCAATGGCTAAGAGCGCTGATCGGGAACCGGTCCACAGACCTTTTCGGTCATGCCCCTTTGACGGAAGCCGTCCTGACTCCAGTACACACGGGCTGAATGTCAGACAGTTTCTATTGAACCGGCCAATGCCACCCGACGTTAGGCCTGTGTCTACTAGGCTTAAAGTGTTTGTTAACCTCAAAAAGATCCTTTTCCTTTAAAGCATTTTATACAGCACAGTGCTTGTGCTGTGTCATTTGGCCCCCTGTAACACCTGAAATACTTGTCTGATCCTGCCTGGTTCTGCCCTCCCCTTTGTAAACTGACCACGATGTATCATGGCTGCTGAGCCCTGACAACGTGATCAGTTTACGTGCCTCCATCATCCACAGCCCTGCTCTGTTCTCCTCCCTCCTCTCCTCCCTCCTCTCCTCCCTCCTCTCCTCCCTCCTCTCCTCCCTCCTCCCTCCTCCCTCCTCTCCTCCCTCCTCCCTCCTCCCTCCTCTCCTCCCTCCTCTTCTCCCTCCTCTCCGTCCTCCTCTCCGTCCTCCTCTCCGTCCTCCTCTCCGTCCTCTCCTTTGTCCTCCTCTCCATCCTTCCCTTCCGTCCTCCCCTCCGTCCTCCCCTCCGTCCTCCCCTCCGTCCTCCCCTCCGTCCTCCCCTCCGTCCTCCTCTCCGTCCTCCTCTCCGTCCTCCCCTCCATCCTCTCCCCCCTCCCTGCCTGTGAGCTCTGTGTCCATGCTTGCCCCCTCCTGCTGCTGAAATTACTGTTCAATTTTTACAGTATACTCTGTTTATTAATGTAATCTGCCCCTGTGTCTGTGCCTTATAAAAAAAAATACAGCTATATACTTGATTCCACAGTGCCGATCTGCGCTCACGTGACCTGCCCACTCTCTCCTCCTCCTCCCCTGACTGACGTCAGCTGGGGATCCTTGGCCCCACCCACTTCAGCTGTCAGGCCGAGAGAGGCGGCGGGTCACGTGAGCGCCAATCGACGCTCTGAAAACAGGTATATAGCTGCATTTTTTTTTATAAGGCTCAGACACGGACAGATTCCATTAATAAACAGAGGATGGTGTAAATTTTACTTGGTGGGTTAACAACCACTTTAGGGGCCCATTTGCACCAGGGTGGTGGGGCTGCACTGGGCAGCTATTACAGCACAGTCCTGCAAGTGGTGTGCGGGCACTGTTTGCTGAGAAAAAGTATGGCAGGAGTGCAAGGAAATACACCGTCTTGCACAGCATTGTAATGCAGTGGCTGATTTGAAGTAGCCCTAAAAGCACCTGTATATCAGCATTTTTAATCGATAGCTTGACTCTTAAGGTCATATTTATTACATCTGCTTTGCATAGTCTTTGTGTACTACATGTCTAAGGCTAGCCATTCATGTGCAGGATAAATGAGAGAAATCAATTGATTCTCCCATCCATGCTGAATAACGTGTATGAAGGGATCTCCCCTGTTGTATTCTGACAACCACAACACCCATGGTTGCCAGAATACCAGAGTAGTGACTGCATCGGATAGAATGCAGCCACTGTTCAGCTGAGAATTTTTTCCCGCCTCCGTTGATTTCAGTTTTGACAGTTCAGTTGGTAGGGTCACCCCAGGCTCGAATTGAGCAAGAATCTACCGAAATTCAAGCTGTGAATGGCTGCGTGTTCCCATCCCTTCCTCCCACCCCCTCTAGCCCCCTACTAGCCTCCCTCTAACCCATCATGTAAGGTCGTTATTCTCAAATAGAAAAAAAAAGGTTTTGCAATTTCGCCTTTAAACAAGTATTTCATATATGACATTGATACTGCAATCCATGTGAAAACACATTAAGATGAATAAAACACTCAGCAAAGTGAAACAAGCTATTATGAAATAATTAGGAGTGAAAACCATTCATTATTTTATTTATTATTGGTACTTGTATAGCGCTGTCAATTTACACAGCGCTTTACATATATAGTGTACATTCACATCAGTCCCTGCCCTTAAGATCAATAAAGCAACAAATAAGCCATGAGAATCTGTGAATAACTGGTGTAATGACACACACAGTGTTTTTCTAAAGTGCTCAGCCACCACCACATAGATCCACTGCTTACCAGAAATTAAGACCTCTAAAACTGGGAGGTCTAATAGTGCTTCAACTGTCCACTACTGTACCACAGTACTTCTGATTATAGCCCGGTTAAGAGATCTCTGCCGCTCAAGATCTCAATCACATCAGATAGTATCCATTGTACAGGTGAGCACAAAATAAATCTCATAGTGTAGTATAAAACATCACTGTTTATTTGTAAAAAGAAAGGTACTCGCATAACGGCACACAGAGACAGCTTAAACAATAGCCCTGCTCTCCCGAGCGGACGTGATGTCCTCAGTAAAGCTAGCTCCGGCTGACATGTTTCGTCATAACAGACAACTCCTATGCCCCTTGGTAAAGGAAATCTGAGTTTAGGCATCTGGGTGGATCCCAACATTAAGTTTAGGATCTCTCCGGTGGCTGGACCGACTGAGTGGTTAACCTGCACTCTTGTGATCCATAGGAGAAGCATAGCCAAAATAGCTTTGGCTATACTTCTTCTTTAATTTGTAATAACAGATCTGATATATATATCAAGAGTTTTTGTATTTGTCGGAGGAGCAAGTTCAAAGGGAAAATTTTAGCATGGTGACCTAGCAGGCAGTTGTCTATTGCTATGCCTGCTCTTAAAAGACTAAATCGGTTTGGTGGGTAAATTAACATCTCTGCTGTTTGTATGATTTTGTTTGAAAATCTGTAGTGAGTGTAAAGTCCAATAAAACAGTTGTCATTGCCATTCATGGTATTGGCAGATGTAATCATATAAGAAGCATGCAAGCTTGATTTTATAGTAATCTTCTAATGGAAAGTACCCTGCTTACTGACCAAATCTGTCTCTGTAAATTTGGGCACAGGCATTGGATTTCAAAGAATGCTTTAAAGTATAACTAAAGGAAAAACCTTGTATTCGATTTGGATATGACAAGGGATTAGAACTACTGTTAAGTTTTTATTATGAAAAAAAATAAAATAAATAAAAATAGCAGGTCATTGAACTGTGTGTACCAGCTAAGGAGACAATGGTCTAAGAAGTCCACAGTGAATCCACAGGTGAAAAGGAAACACTCAGGTATGCAGCTTCTGATAATCAGGGGATCCAGCACTGAGACAGAAAAAGTGGCATAAAATCCCAAAACAAAAATGTAATATATTGCAGCTTACCAATTCTTAGATGTGGTGGCTGCATTTGTTTTCTTCCTTTTTAGGCTTTTTTTTTTCCCTTGTTCACCAGGTGATCCAGCCAGTAACATACCCTCCTGTCTTAGGGTGTCTCTACTCTGGATGGAGGAGCAGTGGAAACCTCTTTGGACAGCAGCATTGTCAGTCTTCTCAGAGGGTAGTATTAAGCCAGCCATAGATGGTTTAAAATCTTGGCTGGTTTAGCAAGGACTGGCTGAGATTTGAACCATCTATAGGCAGGCTTATTGTACCTAAGTCTACCTGGGTACAACCAGCATGTCAGACTTTTACATGCAGTTATTGCCAGTTTTGGTTTCAGTATGTGCAATACGTCTGGGATGTCTCGTACACCCCTCTGGCCACACAATACGGTGCAAATATGTGTCTACAAAAAAAAAAAAGAATTTTGTAATGTGTCCACCATTACCAAACTGATGCTTAGCGCGCCATCATCAAGATCATTTTATAATGGTCTTATTACAAGAATCAAAAGAGCAAATGCTTTACATTTTTAAGCCAAGACATACTGTAGCTCCTTTTGTAGGGAGTAAAAAATGTGCTTTCTGAGTTTAAGTATAGTCAGTGTCACATGGTCTCAGACTGCCAATCATATTGCAGAGCTTATTGTTTCAATCAGCAGTCAAATCAAACGTTCGTAAAGATGTGCAATGCCCCTAGATAATAACATACACCAAGAAACTGTATCTAGAATGGAAAGAGGCTGGCACTATTATTGAGGTTGCACTTGATTTGTTAATTATACAGCATGTGCTTGATTAGCAATTATTACTTTTCTGCTTGTGTTTATTAATTGATGTTCTTAGACCTGAACAGGAAGAAGCACATCTGCTGCATGCCACACAAATTGAAATGCATGGCAAGCACAGAGAATGCATTTTTACATTTAATTACAGATCACAAAAATACAAGGGGTGCAATAAAACAAAATTTGTCAGTCTGCTTCTACTGAATGCAAAGGAAAGCAATGCTAACATGGTTGCTGCTCTCCACTGCTCTGTAAAGATATGGTGTACATTTCAACCACTGTGAATACACCCTACAGAATATTTTACAGATGCTTTTCAAATGCAAATCACAAACAGCCATGTACACAAGCTTTAACAGACCAATGCCATTTTTTACTATCCTATTGAACAGAGTATGTTGCAAGGTCTATATTTCTTCCAGTTATGTAGCAATCCCAAGATGGTAGCTGTGAAAACTGGAAACCAGAATGTGGCTACTTATCAAGTCTGTCTGGACACAATTGGCTAAAAGTATTTGTTCTTCATATTGGCTGAGATCACGGTGCTGTAAATGTACCCCCCTTCGAAGAGCTGCCTAGTACTTGCTGACATTTTAGGCAATGCCTAGTACCTGCTCTAAAGCTGGCTGTAGATGTTAAATTTCCCTTGTTCAGGCCTATTGATGTCAATTGGAACACAGTGGCTGCTCCAAATTTGACATCTATGCGATTGCTTGCACGCCCCAGAATACACCCACACGAATGTGTCCATGCAGCTGCTGCATCCCAATATACATCAATGGGACTGCTTGCACAGGAAGGATATATGGAACACCTCTCGTACAGGTAAAGAAGGCCCTCACACGGGCATATGTTGTAGTATAGCATTTCTGTTACTTTTCAGGCTTATGTGATTGCCTGTAGTGTTCAGCTTGCATATTTTATTTGTGATTGTGTATATGTGTTTGCGCTGATTGTCATCCCTTTTCATTTATGTGTTGTGGTATGTCACGTTTTGAACGAGGCTTTCATCCGCTAATTTTGCGCTTTGCTCAGTTTTAGTCAATTTTGGTTGGGCTGGGTAGTAGCTGAGTCCTTAACCATTCTAATCTTAAGGCCGGTTCACACTGGTGTGACATGTGCTCCTACTTTGAGAGCACATGTCGCATGACAATTCGCACCCAAGTAAGTGCGATGGAACCATTTTAATAGAAGTGACTTGAGACGCTCCGACTTAGAAAAAGTTTCCTGCACTACTTTTGGTCCGACTTTGGCATGACTTACATTGACTTCTGCTAAAGAAGTTGTTTGCAGGTTGTGCCGAAGTCACGGAAGTGTGAACCCAGGCCTTAAAAAGTTCCATATTTCTTGGTATTACGGAAGGCTGGCCCACACTTTCCTATTAAAAGGGGGTAAGCCAACCTTTGACAGGAAATGTCAACATTTTTGAGGGGGTCCATAAGCACAGGTTTTGACAGCTGGGAGGTGCATGCAGCCACATCTGACTATTAACCCTTTTTTCTTTTGTTTGTTGCTGATAAATGGACTTTGCGTTTGGCAATTTTGCCAGTTATGAAGAGCAAAGGCAAAGATAAGTGTGTAAGAAATGTCTGCTTTACGCATTACCATTGCTGTTTTGCATTTCCCATTGGAATAAGTCCAGTCTTTAGAACCACTCAGATTCTTACCTCATTAGGTATTCTCTTTATGTACAGAATAGTTTAAAGTAGATCTTCAAACAAAAATAATGATAAAAATGAATAGCCCATTTAAAAGATGAAATAACTAAACTAGCCTTCACTTGCTGTTCTTTTTTTGCCACTAGATGTCCTCAGTCTGATGGCAAGCATCATTCAACCCACTTAATCTGAGCACAGGCTCCCCTGGAGCCACCCCATCTTGTGGCTGGACAGTGAAAGGAGAAGCAGCTCAGTGATGAGCTTATCTCTGTTACTCTGCTCTCTCCACCTATCGGCATGCTTCTTAGCACATGATTTGATTGCCTCTTTGTGCCACTACTTCCTCCCACTTTCTAGCTTTTCTATACAGGAACTGCAAGGGGCTGATACCAGGTCAAATTCAAGCACTTACACTGCTTTTGTTTAATTAAAATAATAAATATGTTGTACTTGCCTGCTCTGTGCAGTGCCATTACACAGAGTGTCCCCTTACCTCCCCTGCTAGTGCTCTCCGCTCCTACTCCTCTTGCAAAAGCCCCATAGTAAACCCAGTGGGGGGGCACTCATGTGTGTGCAATTTCGAGACAGGCTGTTTGCATCCATAGACACACATGGCACGGCTCAGCGCCGCCCCTGCTCCCCCTCACAGGGTTTGACTGAAAGCAGCAGCAGCCAATGGCTTAAATCTCCTGTGGGAATAGGGGAAAATGCAGCCGAGCACAGTGCTGGATCTGGAGAGGACTCAGGTATTTGAAGGGGGTGGAACAACAAGTGGTAGAACCTTTTTCACCCTAAAGCGGAACTAAACCCTCCTATACTTTTCAGCCAAGGAAGCTGCCATTTTAGCAACTGATCTACAACTGCCATAGTGCTGCATTTGTGATCAGATATGACACCAGACATTTGATGTTTTTCAAAGTTTGTTTGACAGCACAAGCAAAGGTGACAGTTGCCATACTCAGGCATGTAACTGCTTTTTGGTACCATTAAATCGATGGGTTTAGTCCCGCTTCAATGGGGGGAATGCATTAAAGCGAAAGTAAACCCATTGATTTAACAGTTTTACATTGGTTGTGCTAACAAACCAAACTATCAAACCATCCAATGGCTGGTGTCATAACAGATCACATGTGCAGCATCCTGGCAGTTGATGATTAAACAGAGGCCAAGATGGCGGCGTCCTTGGCTGGAAACACTAGGAGGGTTTACTTTAAGGTCAAACAAACGTTTAAACTGTAGAACCAGTTTAAATATTGCCTTTTATATCTGCCTATGGTTCAGCTGTAACATCCTCTTTGTTCTTGTGTGGAATTTTGTTCCTCAGTAACTGATATATAAACAAGCATTTGCGTTCATCCCTATTCAGTATAACGATCTGTATTTCCTCGGGTTTTTGTTAAATATAGGGAATTTCTTCCACCTGGCCTTTTGTGATTCATGTTTACTTCACACATTTAGTTCCTCTAAGAAGCAATAGCTGTAGCTGGTTTATGAATATCAAATGGTTACAGTTATCGGCTCAGGTTTCTGAGTGATCAGTTTGCTGGTAAAATGTTAGTAATATTTATTTAGCTGTGAAAGGCACTATCGGTTTCATTAAACTCATTAAGTGAAAGCATGATCTCAATCTTAGAAGCGTGTCATAGACAATCCTGTGCTAGATTAGACCTATTAATCTCCCAGCAAAGTCTGGACCTTTAAAATGTATTGCTGGCAGCTGAACAAACTGAAGCTGCAAAAGTCTATTTTTTTTATTACATACCAGAATGAAACACATGGCATTCAGTGCCTCAGCTTCTCATAATTAGCAATATTCAAAAAATAAGAAACATCGGGCTTACATAAAATGTAATGTATTTCATTGCTTATTTAAAGTAAAATTTGAGCTTAAATTGTGTCCAAGTAATACAAAATATGTAGCACCTGTAATGTCCAAAACCTCATTTTTTTTAAACATAAAGGTTTATTAAATGACTTGCACAGCAAATACAAGGTCACATACAAGTTTGCACAATCCAGATCCATGACATAAGGGTTAAAGTACACAATAAGTCATAGTAACATTCTCAGAAAAGCATTGAGAAGGAATATTATCACACAATTCCTACTCCAAAGACCTGAAGTTCACCCAACCACCATAGAAAGAAACCTAGAAAGCTAAAGGGGGGGGGGGGGGGGGCGGCAGAAAAGGAGAAGTGGAGGGGGAGAGAGCGAGATGAAGTAGGAGAGAAGAAAAGTGGATAATGTCCGAAACTTTATTCTAAATTGACAATTCATTGTATTTACTGCTTTTAAGAGAAAAAAACAGAGCAGCTCACTTACCAGTCAGCCTGCAACAAGTCGAATTGACCTTGTCTAACAGTTCACGTTAAAACCAGAGGTTTAGTTTGCACACACTTGCAAATATATGCGTAAGCTGCCAGCCTCTTCTTGGCACCCCCATGTACTGCAGTCCTAACTCTAGGTTTTGAGAGTCTCCAAAGATGGAGCACATATATAATAATGGATAGATTAAGGGTAGGTATGCTTGGAGGGAGCCCACCCCTCCTTAAAGGTATAGAAATGCACTTGACATCCAGCAATAGTTGGGAGTCAGGAGACTCTCAGAATTATAGAGTTAGGACTGGAGTGCTTTGTCGTGGCCACTGCAGCTTACGCATGTATTTGCAAATGTGTGCAAACTAATAGGTTGGGGTGGTTGCCATGTGTTCTACTTTTTCTACAGTGCCCTAATCATGCACATTCTAGAATTTACATATTCTGAAAACATATAGAAATCACTTTATAACAGGCCTGCATTAACTATAAGCATTATAGAGAAATTATTCTTAAAGTTGATCACACAGGCCTTGAAATCTCTGCTTTTTTTTCTATGAGAACAGATTTTGGCAGCCTACCAGCCCTCTAATGCAGAAACACTGGCGACATTTCCAAGCTGTTGCATGAAACCAGACCTTTGAGTGTTTGTTGTGATCTTAAGAAACTTTAAAAATAAATTACATATTAAAGTGGGAGTAAACTCCCTTTGTTGATTTTTACCTATAGGTAAGCCTATAATAAGGCTTACCTATAAGTACAGTAAATATCTCCTAAATGCACTGGGTGCTGAATGGACCGTGCTGTCCATTCATAACTCCATGCCACAGACGTGACTCCCATGCGCTGAAGTGATGTCATCACGGCTCGGCCATTCATACAACCAAAGACCGCAAACCCAGAAGGAGGAGTGGGTGAAAATGGAAGTGCCTACAGCGGTAATAACGTGCTGCCGGAGGGCTTTGTTTTAAGGTTAGTCTGTCATATTGGGCTAGCAAGTGCTTTTATTTATTTCTTGTTGCTGTGGTTTACTACCGCTTTAAAATCGGCTAGAGTGATCAGGCATGGCTTGTTTCAAAACACTTATACTGTTTATTAAGAAGATGTAAATGATTTATGTCCATATTCTTGGGCATACAGCACTTTGAAGAGACAGTATCAGTCTGCCAATTCAGGCTACAGACAGTCCTTGGGTTCCCCTCACATCTATACTTACCAAGCCGTGTTCCCATACACTTTGGAATGGGGCTTCCAGGTTTGAAGTACAGTGTGACCTCCTTCATATGATAGTGATGAGGCCTGAGTGGCCACTCACCTGGGCCAAACCCTGTCACATGGGGGGGACCCCAACAGTGCCAACACTGGAGTCAAGACAGGCAGGGATTCTGCAGAAGGTGGTAGTGTGGGAGTCAACTTGTAAATATTAAAGTCTGGGAGGGTAGGTCTTTATGCAGTTTCCCTGACTGGGTAGTGGGTTACTAAACCCACTACAGTAAAATCCGTCTGTTTATGCAGTAAAGCATGCTTGTTATACTCACTGCGGATATAATACAGAAAGTGCAGCGCTGGACATATGAAGTAAATAGTGAATTATTATTAAACCTTGCAGTAAAAATTAATCACCAACAATATATAAAAATAATGACCTATAAATATAGGTAGTGAGTTATTATGAACGTGAGCATATAAAATTACAAAAAAAAAATTCCTAGAAGTGAAACTTTTACAGGTGCTTAAAAGTCCAAAGCAATATATTTAATGCAATGTGGGTTTCAGAGGTGCATCTTCGATAATCAGTGTTGCCCACCACCGAACAGGTGAATGAATAAAAGGCTTACCAGAAAGCCTGTGACCGCCCTTATTCAGGGGGGTCAAACCAGGCTTAGCAGATATAGGGGGGACCACCACACGGATACTCCAGTTGACACCTGATGGACCAATGGGTCGAGACGCCTTGCCAGGTATCACGCCTGCCGACAACCACTGTGGATGTTCTCTCGAATCCTGTCCTCTCATGGGGTAAACTTAAAGTTTCCACGGATTCAGTGCAAGAAGATGTGATACAACATGCCAAAAAAAGGGGATAAAGAAAAATGCTCCACTGGTGCAGGTAACTTTGGGTTTCCTTTATTGGTATATTACGATCTCAAGCATTAAAAAGCAAAGAAACGGAGTAAAACAAACAAAATAAAAAAAACGACACTACCGCCGTTTGTTTAAAGATCGCGCATGCGCGGTGCGTGCAATGTTGTGACCCTACGGCCGTTTCGTCACAACTGACGTCATCAGGGGTACGCACCGACGCACGCGCATGCGCATTAAATACACAAGTGTCAAGACGGAGAACGCTATGATTGGTTCACACCGGGATATGCTTCATGTGGATAGGTGCTGAAAAATCAGCTACGAGAAGATTTACCATAAACATAAAACTACTTAATCAATTAAGCAAAGGGAACGTCCAGCTGTTAGGCTACACCCCATCGAGGCAGCAGCATATAAACACTCAACCGATGCCATCTAGTGGTTTTTTTTAAAAATTACACCAGAAAATCAACAGCGGCATATAACCAAGCTGCGTTATAAAAAATAATGAAGTTTAAAAATGACATAAAAAATATAAAAAACGCTTATATATATATATATATATATAAAGCTATTGGCATAATTATTGTTATAATGTCCGCAGCCATCTATAATATTATACAGCTATATTAATTAATGGAAGTGACATCATTTGTTGTCGCCTTTATCACATTAGGTTTGTTGGTTTGACAATTTTTTAATTAATTAATATAGCTGTATAATATTATAGATGGCTGCGGACATTATAACAATAATTATGCCAATAGCTTTATATATATATATATATATATAAGCGTTTTTTATGTTTTTTATGTCATTTTTAAACTTCATTATTTTTTATAACGCAGCTTGGTTATATGCCGCTGTTGATTTTCTGGTGTAATTTTTTAAAAAAACCACTAGATGGCATCGGTTGAGTGTTTATATGCTGCTGCCTCGATGGGGTGTAGCCTAACAGCTGGACGTTCCCTTTGCTTAATTGATTAAGTAGTTTTATGTTTATGGTAAATCTTCTCGTAGCTGATTTTTCAGCACCTATCCACATGAAGCATATCCCGGTGTGAACCAATCATAGCGTTCTCCGTCTTGACGCTTGTGTATTTAATGCGCATGCGCGTGCGTCGGTGCGTACCCCTGATGACGTCAGTTGTGACGAAACGGCCGTAGGGTCACAACATTGCACGCACCGCGCATGCGCGATCTTTAAACAAACGGCGGTAGTGTCGTTTTTTTATTTTGTTTGTTTTACTCCGTTTCTTTGCTTTTTAATGCTTGAGATCGTAATATACCAATAAAGGAAACCCAAAGTTACCTGCACCAGTGGAGCATTTTTCTTTATCCCCTTTTTTTGGCATGTTGTATCACATCTTCTTGCACTGAATCCGTGGAAACTTTAAGTTTACCCCATGAGAGGACAGGATTCGAGAGAACATCCACAGTGGTTGTCGGCAGGCGTGATACCTGGCAAGGAGTCTCGACCCATTGGTCCATCAGGTGTCAACTGGAGTATCCGTGTGGTGGTCCCCCCTATATCTGCTAAGCCTGGTTTGACCCCCCTGAATAAGGGCGGTCACAGGCTTTCTGGTAAGCCTTTTATTCATTCACCTGTTCGGTGGTGGGCAACACTGATTATCGAAGATGCACCTCTGAAACCCACATTGCATTAAATATATTGCTTTGGACTTTTAAGCACCTGTAAAAGTTTCACTTCTAGGAATTTTTTTTCTGTAATTTTATATGCTCACGTTCATAATAACTCACTACCTATATTTATAGGTCATTATTTTTATATATTGTTGGTGATTAATTTTTATTGCAAGGTTTAATAATAATTCACTATTTACTTCATATGTCCAGCGCTGCACTTTCTGTATTATATCTTGTTTTTTGTGCCCTTATATCGGGGTTATAGTGCACAGCAGCAGGACCTTCTTTACTTTATCACAATTTTTATGCACCTAGCGCAATTTCTTTTTTTCCTTGATACTCACTGCGGAACCTAAAGGGTTAATCCTCCACATTGTGTAAAAAGGCTGTTTGATCCTGTTGTAAAGTTGTTGTTTTTTTAGCTTAATGTAGAACCTACCAGTGATCTTAGTCCATGCCAGTTTGTGCTGTTTAAGGGCTTGTTAGCCCACTTTTATTAAAGGAAAAATAAGTCCAATAACAGAACAGTTGCCCACGCAGGGGTTTCAGCTTTCCACAGCAACAACATAAATGCAAAATGCCAAGCCACCTGGCTCTCTTCAGCAGCGGCACTACTGCTCAGGCTCCCACACAGAGCCCTCCTGACTGCCGTCAGCGACCTCAGGCTCAGGTCTCTGGCTACTTCAGTGCACACCTGCACTCTCTGGGTTCTCCCTTGCAAGCCTGGACTCCTCGGGAGGGTGGAGCCCAGAACCATGGTCCTGAATCTACTATCAGGCCCACACACATCTGAACAATCAGTGTGCCGGTGAGTCTCAAAACCCGGACCCAGGACTGGGAATTTCATCCCACCTGGATCTCTAAGAAATCCCTGGGCTCCAGGTCCCAAAGTGGACTTTAAAATAATAAGGAAACTAAAAAGCCAGTTTCCTCCCAAACAAGCAAATACACTGGAGCCCCTCAACCTGCCTGGTTGAGAATCCTGGACCCATACACTGGTGGGGTACCACACTGTCTTCTCTGATCTTACCCTTCTTCCACAATCCCCGATCTGTCTGCAAATAGAACAGAGCCTTGTGGGCAAGCTACACATTCTAGGTTTGGTGTGTATTGCTAGTATTTTTTGGCCCTGTACATGTGATCAGTACCAATCAGCACTGTCCAGACAGAGTGTAAGGGGTTCTGTAACCTCATAGGTAAGGATGAGCTCAGGCGTGTTCGCAATCGCACATTCAGAGCCCGGCAGAAAGTCGGCGCTGCGCTAATCACAGGCAGTGAGACATTGTCCCGATGTGTGGCTGCAGAGATCGGGAAACGTCTCACTGCCTGTGGTTAGTGCTGTGCAAAGCCGACTTCCTGGCGGGCTCTGAACGTGCGGTTGCGAACACGCCGGAGCTCATCCTTACTCGTAGGACAGTCAGAGTAGAATGAAAACTCCTCCTGCAAGCTTTAACTAGACACTAATAGAAGTTACAAGACTGCTATAACGGCTGATGAGAAAAGGTGTTTAATTCATATAACCGCAAAGGTGACACCACTCATTCTGATTTAAGCTCCTACAACGCTGTGCTCGCTGAGCAGTGAAATAGCATTGTGATTTTAGTGATGGATATCAGACAGGTGAGACGGGTCAAATGCAAAACATATCTGAAACAACATCCGTTTTTTCTGAACGTGCTTGAAAGTATGTGTTTGTGTAAATTTTAATTTCTTCTTACTCTTAAGCTGCCCATAGATGATGCTGTTCTTGTATGGTACAGTACATAGTACATCTTCTGTGTACATTTATTTCATACAAGGTGTTTTGAGATGTGCAGCAGCCATAAGAAAGGCTCTGTCATTTGCCTGGCAATGGTGGCACATAATTGAAATCCAGCTCTGTGCGAGAGTCAAATTTTGAAATGCTGAAAGTATATTCATGTGTGGAGAATGAACAAACCATTTTAATTGACCAGATGTCTGTGTTCATCCACGCCAAGTGACCCCTGCTGATGCGTCCTGCCGTGTCCAGAATGGAGTCTACTATGCTGAATGCACTGGAAATCATCTAATCTCTTACACATGAAACATTGGAGCGTAATGTGAAGAAGTGATTGTGCTATTAAATGCCCGGGGTACAGAGCAGCAGTACGTTTTGCATTGTCGGTTAACCTCTCTGTCGTAGGAGACAAGCAGTATTTCCTCTTGTAGGTCAGATTGTTTGTAATGAAAATCAACCAGATTCGTTTGCACTTTGAGACAGCAGTACATAGCTGTTAACAGGCCTGTGATAAATATCAGACAAATTAGAGATGCGCTTTGATTTCTAGTCCCTGGAGCTGCGGCAGATATGAATCAATGAAAAGCAAGGCCTGTGGGGTGAGTAGGCATAGCCAGCTGCAGGAGGGATCCCCCTGGCCATCCCTGGGCTGACTCTATCACACAAGATAACAATGCCATTACAAGTTACTTAGTGAAATCCTGCTGCCTAATCTGATGGCCAGGCTTCCAGACAGATGAATCGCTGTTGAAATTGTCTCATTACAACACAGATGAGCAAGAACGATGCGGGGAATTGAGTAAACAGGTCTCTATTGAGAGAGAGGTTTGCACAGATCAGCAGGCCGTCTAGGGCATTTTAACAGAATAAAATAATTGAAAGGGGAGAGCGTGTTAAAGAAGTAATTCAAATTGAAAACAAATAGTATTTCTAAAATGGCTAAAAATGGCCAGTCACCCATCTGTAACCAGTGGGAATACAGCGGACTTGCTTTCCAGGAGCTGTATGTGTGCCCCCTCTGCTACATCAGACTGACTGCAAGCTGCTTACTAGATGCTGGACAGAGGATTACTCCAAACCTACTCAGCAATTACATACCTGAGCAAAATTTATTTATTTATTTTTTTTAAATTCTTTTTATTGAAAAGGTTTTTCTGTGAAGGTACAAAGCAGGGCGCTTGGGGCATACCCCGGCCAATTGGTACACATAATCATGTGCATAACAGCATACATCTCACATCTAAACATATCTAACTATAATTAACATTACTAACATCATAACTAGTACCCAGTTTCAACATGGTAGCATAGTGACAGGGTATATCTAGTCCTGTAGGACCTCTCTACCCTCAGAGCCGGATGTTGCAAGGACAGCTGGGGTCGAGTGGAATCAATCGACCTCTGGACTTACACCCCCACTCATTTGCTTGGGGCCTGAACCTCAACTCTCAACAGGGTCAGATAGACATTCTACCACAGGTGCCAGACTTTTTCATATTTTTTCACTGTGATGGCCAATCAAGACTCTGGGCTGTCTGCAAAGCCAAGCTTAAGAACATGGGGACATGACCTCAAACTAACTGGAGGAAAGTTTAAAACTAATCTTGGAAAGTATTATTTTTCCTGAAAGAATAGCTGATGCTTGGAAAAGACTTGCAGCAGGAGTTCTGAGTTTGCTAACAGTAAGGCTCCATGTACACGGGACGCTGAGGCAAAGTCCTCCTGAACGTTTTTTTTTTTTAAACACTTTGAAACCGGCGTTTAGCTGCATTTATCGGCATTTTACCGTGTTTGTGTCTAGAAGCGTTTAGTTACGATAACATCAGAAGACCCTTCACGTTAAAAAAACAGTATTATTTAACTATTTCTGCCGATTTGTGAGACCAGAGTGAGTCGCAGCAGTGTACTTGTATTTAACGTGTCACTTGCCACACATTGCGGATTGTCCACTTGCCAGGTCACCTGCCATAAGTTGTGGATTGTCCACTTGCCAGGTCACCTGCCATAAGTTGTGGATTGTCCACTTGCCAGGTCACCTGCCATAAGTTGTGGATTGTCCACTTGCCAGGTCACCTGCTATAAGTTGTGGATTGTCCACTTGCCAGGTCACCTGCCATAAGTTGTGGATTGTCCACTTGCCACATCACCTGCCACAAGTTGCGGATTGTCCACTTGCCACGTCACCTGCCACAAGTTGCGGATTGTCCACTTGCCACGTCACCTGCCACAAGTTGCGGATTGTCCACTTGCCACGTCACCTGCCACAAGTTGCGGATTGTCCACTTGCCACGTCACCTGCCACAAGTTGCGGATTGTCCACTTGCCACGTCACCTGCCACACGTTGCGGATTGTCATTTGCCACGTCACCTGGCACACGTTGCGGATTGTCATTTGCCACGTCACCTGGCACACGTTGCGGATTGTCACTTGCCAGGTCACCTGGCACACGTTGCGGATTGTCACTTGCCATGTCACCTGGCACACGTTGCGGATTGTCACTTGCCATGTCACCTGGCACACGTTGCGGATTGTCACTTGCCATGTCACCTGGCACACGTTGCGGATTGTCACTTGCCATGTCACCTGGCACACGTTGCGGATTGTCACTTGCCATGTCACCTGGCACACGTTGCGGATTGTCACTTGCCATGTCACCTGGCACACGTTGCGGATTGTCACTTGCCATGTCACCTGCCACAAGTTGCGGATTGTCACTTGCCATGTCACCTGCCACAAGTTGTGGATTGTCCACTTGCCACGTCACCTGCCACAAGTTGCTTGTTCAAATCTAACAACATATGGGTCAAATTCCAATTATACTTCAGATAACAGCGATGCTAGTGGTGTATTGGATTGGATCATAGGTTCATTAGGGTATATAAATAGTCTATGAATCATTGCAAGCAATTACAATTTTTTAAAATAATTTTTTAATGGTTTTTCATTATTTGCCATCATTTTTGAGATTTTTAATGTCCAAAAAATAGGGCACCTTTAAAAACACTTATAAACGAAAACGTGTCTAAATGCCGGTACCACGTTTAGTCGCGTTTGGCATCTGAAACGTGGAAATCTTTGGTGTCTGAACTCATTTTTTTGCTTTCAAAGAAACGCTGTTAAATGCAACTGCCTAAAAACGGCAATAAACGAGACTGTGTACATGGACACATAGGATAACATTGAATGAGTTCAGGGGCAGTTGAAAAAAGTGTCCAACTGCCTCTGAACGTCCGTTTAGCAGCATCCCGTGTACATGGGGCCTTTAGTGGATTCAGATATGCTTGGGCAAACATAGATCTATACTCATACAAAAAAAGTTAACACAAAAAAGTAAACAAAAAATGTTTTCTGCTGTCACTTGTCTATGTTCCTGCTGGAAAGCATGGCCTTCCCTGAGTGTTACCTTGATTGATTACTGACTGATCTGTTCTTGAGCCTCTAAACACTCTTGTTGTCATTTTCATTTCCTGCTGCTACAATTTACAGCAAGTAAATTTGACAGGATATCCCTGTTTATGTTCAGATATAAGTGGCCTTTCCCTCTTTGCTTGTTTGACAAAGCAGGAAGCCGTGAATAAGAAACGTTTTGGTTTTTATAAGCAGTGTTCATGCACACAAAAATGTTGTCTTTGTATGTGTGTAGGCTGGCAGAAGCTACAGGAAATGGCATATCTGTAAAGGCAGTGTAATAAACACCTACCTATACCGATTGCAGCCCAGCAAATTCCAGAGAGAGTATGTCATAAGGGATCAAGAGCTTCTTGGTTTCCCTGCTGGGCAGTTAATGCATGCAAACATCTCTGTTTTAAAGGAAACCTTCAGTTTCATAAACGGTGATATGTGATACTATATTGCTATTCAGTCCTTTTTGTATTTAAAATGTTATTTAAAAGTGCATTTCGATTAATAGTTTAGGTTCAATTTCATTTTTTAAATTTAAGTTTATAACTGTTGTTACATGATAAATTTCCATATTTTATCCTCTCTGTAATTAATCTTTACATGTAAACATTTAATATATGACAAAGGATTCCCAGAGGGCACAAGTAGTTATCTCATCTTTCAGACAGATTATCATTGAAATGGGTTAAACAAAAAAGACCCAATTTCCCCATCCACACACTTGAATTGGATGGGGTATTCAATGCCGCTGAATACTATTGTATTCTTACAGCGGGGAGCCTTCCAGTTCTGGCTTTAACCAGTGGCACAGCTCGTTTAGGGAAAACCCAACAGGCTGCTTGTACAGAAGTCGATTGGTAGATCGACATCTGTACAGCTGGTCCCTGCTCAATTAGCCAGATTCTAACGATGTATGGCTGCCTTGAGGGTTGAGCCACCGCTTTGTGTCTGTAAATTTCAACTTTAGCTATTGAGCTTCGTAAACAACTTTTAGGGTTTTTTTTTAGTTTTGTTTTCCCCCCAGAGGAGACTCAGGAGACCTAGTGAAATGTGAAAAGAAGCCTAAAGCTCTTGCTGCTGACTAGCTGGAAGACTAATTTCATTATAAATATTTCTTATTTACCTGACAACAAAAAAACAATACATTTTATTTTTGAATATTTTTTTTAGTGCTGACCATAATAGTCTGACCATAATAGTCATAAAATATGTACAAAACCACTATACGTTCCATATAGTGCTTTTCTATTTCAGTCTCTGCCCTGGTTTTAGCACATGGAACATTGTGGTCCCTGGATTGCATTTGGCCTAGCTGTGGTTCAATCCCTTTGGTCACTGCGGTTGCAGTACACATTTATGTTTACCATGCTTTTTTTTGCACAAAACAGATTTGCTACTTGTAGATGTATGATTTAAGTACAAGTTATATAGCAGCAGTAATGTTAAAATGACGTGAAAATGCAACACAACCTTGCTGGAAAAAAAGATGCAAAAACAGCCCAGTCACCAGTTTGCAAATGTCTTAATCATTTACATTTTTTCACAAAGATACATGCACCAGAGGATTTGTACAAAGACTGTTTAAAATAGCTCATCATTTATATTTGCACAGTGACAGCATGACAAAATAAGTACTCCAGGCTTGAGAGAGAGCATTACTGATAGGATGATTTGTCCCAATCTCATTGTGCAAATATAATAAAAGGAGCTATTTTAAACATTATTCGGACAAGTCCCCTGGTGTGGGTTACTTTGGAAGAATTTGAATGCTGAGCTTTAACATGCTGACAAGGCAGTAGCTGTTACACAGAACAAATGCTGGAGTGATGAATGATCAGTGGCAGCCCGTCCCTAATCCATGCGCTCGGCCCCTAATCTACATGCAGGGTGCCGGACTAATGGGGGGTTGTTTGAAGCGCATCATTAGAGCCTGAGGCGCTAATCAGCTTCAAAAAGGGGTGGCCTTAGGGCGCCGAGCACTGTGAACCGATTGGCTGGGAGGAGACACAGCGACCTGGATGAGGGGGTAACTGGAGAGCGAGCCAGCGACCGGGTGGGGTGGTGGGTAGATGTCTCGGGTTTATTTGCCGGCCCCCCTGACCAATGGAGCACCAGAGGCCACTGTGTATGATTGACATCTCTTGTGTCCTAAACCCCCATTTACATTGACTGCTGCTTTTGAATTTGTGCAACTTCATCTGAAATCGCACAATTTTGGTTAGCGGTGGAGGGTTCTTTTTATGCCGTTTTTAATGTGCAGACATGCAATGATTCACTGTTTAAATTAGTTGTGAAGTATGCTGTAGGCCTATGATGTAATTTAACTTGAGTTCAAAGAGGGAAGATCTGGTAAGCAGCATACTTCTGTGTTAAGTGTTATTGGTTGAGTCACCATCCAGCCTAACTCTGTAGGCCTGTCTAGAATCTCCAGTAGTAGATCAAAGCTGCCAAAATCGTGGTCGGTCAGTGAGTAATATTGTACTGTTTTTTTTTCTTGGAAGAAAAATATAAAAGAATAAACAGCTTGTGCCTTGTTATTTAGACAGCCACTTGTGTCTGATTCTATAGCAGTGACTCATCATGTTTGTAGGTCTTCCCACTCGTTTTGAATTTGTGTGGCTCAGTCTGAAGGTCTGTGTTTTTATGACAACAGATTGTCCTCCTTCTGATAACACCAGGTGATATTTTTAATGTCTGATCAATTTTACATAGGTTTACCTTTCTATATTGCTTTTTAGAAGTCCAGTTTCAATGTATTTTAAAGGAGAACTAGGACCAGAACTCTTTTGGCCTTACGTCTCTTATGGATCACACTATCCATGCATTTTGTTCTCCACTCCTGTGACCCATTTTCGGCCAACATCGGTTCCAGTCCACTTTCGGCTGACGTCATTTAGCCGGTCCAGGCTCTGGATAGACCTGACTTTAATGTGTTGATTAACACAGATCCCTGGACTGACAGCTGACTCAGCCTGTTAGCGTGCTGCTGAGAGCCTGAGCCAGCCACTCCTGCCCCCTCCACAGCTCAGTGCTCCAGTGAGTGCTGGAGGGGCAGAGCAGAGAGCCGGTGACTGCTCATAGAGGAACAAGAACCAAGCAGTCTTTGATCACTCAGTTCTCGGTCTTAGAGGCAGTGGGGACAGATGCAGCATAAGACCTTTTGCATTCACTTAGGTGAGTATAATTGTTTTTTTTTTAATTCCCGAAGTTCTCTTTTAAATCAGTTGATGTTTTTAATTTCCATACTGGCGACATGTTTCAGCTTTGACGTTATAGATTAATAAAAATTTTCCAATGACTGCGTAGTGTAAGGTCTAACTGTGTGTAATTTAAATGGCATGTTTAGGTGGGTGCTAACAATATATAATTGAAAAATAACTTGTAGCTCTGACAGGTGAAATCAGAAAATGGCCAACTTTAATTGTGGGCATCATTCAAGTGAATCTACATGTGCACTCTTATTTAGGCCGTCGCAATATATGCATTTCTGCAGAGCAAGTCTGTTTACGACTGTTTTTTGAATATGACTTTATAAAGTATCACTGAGGCCAGATGGCTAGTTGATTTGAGGTCCAGCTGATCCAGTGTTTTCAGTACTCGGAGGCACTAGAATGGAACAAGTATGAGCAGGGGGGTCTCCAAACTTTCTAAACAAAGGTCCAGTTTACTGGCCTTTAGACATTAGGGGGGGGGTAGACTGTGGCAATTGGGAGTAGAAAATGCCCCAGAGTCAAATGTATAATTTAAGTCCTATGGTTAAGTATGTAAATAATGCCGCAGGCCTGATGTTGATCAGTGGGAGTAAAAGAAAATTACATGGCACCTGTGGCCAGTAGGAAGAGAAATGTTGTCCCATAATTGATAGTGGTGGGAGGGATGGTGCCCCATCATTGGTGTCATTAGTAGGAATAGTACCCCATTATTGGTCGGAGGAATCGTGCCATTCTTGGTGTCAGTGGGAGGAATTATGTTGCACTGTTGGTGTTAGTGGAAAAAAAAGTGCCTCATTGTTGGTGTCAGTGGAATGAATATTGCCTCATACCAGTGAGAGGAATAGTCCCACAAGGGCTGGATAAAGGCAAACAAAGGGCTGCAGTTTGGAGACCACTGAGTATGAGAATAAGTAGTGTTAACTTCAGAAGCAAACCCAGACCATAAAAAATGAGGACATATAAATGTCTATAACACTGTTAATGGTACCACAACTGAAATTGTTAGGGCCTTTTTAATACATACGCAAAGAAAAACGACAGGAATTTAAAGGTGCCAACTCATAACAACATTGTGTAAAATTACATTTTATTCACCTTATTAGGAATATGGGATGTAAAATACAACTTGGTTGCTTTTTTTTTTTTTATTATTATTATTATACGAGATTTATATAGCGCCAACAGTTTACTCAGCGCTTTACAATGTATAAGGGGGACAACACAATTACAGTACAATACAAAAGGTACAGGAGGGCCCTGCTCGTTGAGCTTACATTCTAAAAGGGAGGGGGTGGTGGTACAAAAGGTAATAGCTGCAAAGAATGATTTGATGGGGGTGGCTCAGGGACAGTTATGTTGGTGTGGGATAGGCTTCCCTGAATAAATGAGTTTTCAAGGATCTCCTAAAGGTGGACAGGGTAGGGGCTGATCGGACATTTTCCGCATACATATATACCTTATATGCCCCAGTTCACCCCAATACCCCAATACTCCTATTCAACTTTTTGAATCCACAGTACATGGTTCCATTATTTAGTTCAAGTAGGTACTAGGGTATCAAAAATTGAAATGCGTTTCTCGGGTCAGCACCTGCTTCTCCAGGAATAATTGTAGTCAGTAATCTGTAATGCAACTCAATCGTCTGACCTGTTGGGTATTAAAGAGTAATGCAGGAAATTGACCAATTAGCTGTCGTTCTCATGAGCTCATCACAGCTCATTACCAGTACATACCAGTCAACACCTGCACATGATATACCTTGCACCTAAGATATCGTATCTTTAAATTAATCCTATTTACTAGCAATCTTTTTTACAGGCATTTCTAGCATCAACAAAGGGTAGTTGACTCACAGTACTGCACATGTTGCTGATTTGTAGCATTGCCCAAGAATTCCCCCCCATCCACTGCAATGTGCCTGCAGAATAAACACATTGCTCATCCCTGCATGCTGGAGAGGAGTGACACCATTCTAATGTAGAGGAAGTGAAAGTTGAGATGGCTGGTTACTCACTGCACAGTTATAATGTTATCATGATTCTCCATTATCTGTGTTTTTTTTTCTATGATAAAATTCTCAGGAAAGGAGGAAATACTGTAAGCCACAGTTACTAATAGCTTATTTAATGTAGAACATTATTTAAAGGGCTAAACTAATTCCCTATTATGATAGGCAGAAGTAATTATATCTAATAAAAAGCAATATATATTTGATCCAGTTTACTGTGCCATTCCTGCTGTCTTTATTGTTGCTTTATATCTAGATAGATAGATAGATAGATAGATAGATAGATAGATAGATAGATAGATAGATAGATAGATAGATAGATATAGCAGTGCACATATTTCATTTTCAATACATACAGGTGACAGAATAAAGTTTTTTTTTTTTTTTTTAAATAGCAAAGCAGGGTACATATACGAACAATAGTCAAGCCTGGATGAGGTTGGCTGTCTCTGTTAATGGAAGCAGGTTCTTGGTAATACTTCCCACAATACAGACTGTTTAGGATCTACATTGGCCTTACATTCTGTATAGTAAGGCCAGGACGGGGGGTCAGGTGGGAGTGGGTGGAGGATGGGCAGGAAGGAAGAGGGTACTAGTAAAGGGCTTCCTGAGCTCACCTCTTCTTCAGGAAGTAATCATATTTCTGCTGACATAATACTAATAAAAGTGGAGCTGAGCACCTTGCACCATAGAAGATACTCCTTGACAATAAATACGCCTATACATTTTATGGTCTATAATATACTTCATCTAAAGTCCCAAACTTTTCCTCTGTAACCAATATAGGGATGGAGACACCTCTTTTGTGCCTCATTTAAAGTCCCGCTCATGCATCTGACACCCACTGGTCCCGGGTTGGACCATACTGCATGTCTTGCTTATTAGCTCCATGTTTTGTAGGATTAGATACTTCTTTTCCTTGTTATTATACATATTTACATTATCTCTGAGGTTTATTAGATTTAATGGTCGTTTTTAGACATGCTGACGCATTCGCCCCTGAAGAGTGGTTTATACCATGAAACACGTCGGGCCTATTTAGACTGTAGTCATGACTTCAATCTACCATGTTCTTTTTATATTCCTACAGTTTTAATTATTATTGTTTCTTACTCATCATATGAAGCCCTGCATACTGCCCATTGGCATGTGCCTTGACACCAACACATTATATGTGTGTGTGTGTGTATTTTTATTTATTTTTATATATATATATATATATATATATATATATATATATATATATATATATATATATATATATATATATATATATATATATATATATATATAATGTGTTTGTGTTTTGTATGAATTCTGCATGTATATATTACGTGCTAGATTTACTCCTTGACAATAAATACACCTATACATTTTATGGTCTTTCATATGCGTCACTCTGAATTTGTTCATATCAAGAGGTTTAAGTTTTATGTCAAAGTGACCAGGTTCTACTTTCATTGTTTTTGGGTTTGTCATGGGGTATGTGGGCTGGAATGGATGTATATTAGCCCCTTCAGTCCTGAATGCCCGCATTGTATAATTTTGGCTGTTTCTTTAAAAGATCTAGCTCTAGCCAACAAAATTGGTGGATCAATCTTTACATAGAAATTATTAAATATTTGTTAAATTTTATATTTCTGGTCCTCTCCTAGTACACATGAGCTTTGATCTGTGTGCATTACTAGTCATTCAGTGCCTGGTCTATTTTTTATTTCTTTAATAGTGATACAGAACACAGGACATTTTTGGCATTAGGCTTTATTCTTACTGTACCATTACAATGCAAGCGTTGCAGTGCACTAAAAATACGTGTGCACATAGTCCTAATGTTAAAAAAAAAAAAAAAAAAAGTGGTGTTCACATCTCTGTGATTTAGAAAATATGACCTGTTCAGCTTTCCTTCCGTTCTACAGCATTACAATGCACATTGAAAATAGCAATAAAAAATGCAGCTGAATCTCTGGCGCGTAGATGTGATTGGGCCCTTCGTTGTTGATGGAGTCCAGTTTCTTTTGTTATTTCTGGAAAATAGAAGGGAACTTGCATTACAGTACAGGTCGTATTATATGTATTAAGTACTGGTGCAGTTTTCATCCTACTGGCGTTCCAATAGCTCACATTATAGTCCACACGATATGGATAAAAAAAATACGTCTTATACAATTGTTCTGGTTGTAATCTATTTTTTTCTGCTTTTTTTTTTTTTAGTATTGTTCAATGACCCAGTAAAAAAAAAATGATTGCTAGAAAAAGATGGAATGAGCTTATATTTTTTTCATCATTATTGCTGCATTTTTTGTTGGAATGAAAACATCTGTCTGCCCATGGCAATTGGTAAAGCAGAATTGTAAAAGTGACAAGAAAAAGATGGTAGTGGTACGGGATAGTAATACTGTAGATTTGTGTATCTGTAAAGACAGATCTTATATGGCCAGATTGTGTCAAATGTGAGAAACGTCAGGAATATTTCATTATCTTTCTACCTTGTGGCAGTACAAGACAAGTGCATACCCAACACTGAATTAAGAGTTTAAGTCTATTATAGCAATTACATACACAATATAATCCTGAGAATCATTACCACCTTTAATATTACAGACCGATTTGTTCAAGTGTACACAATTGTAGATATTGATGTGAGGTTATACTGTAAATTCATTTATGGTTCTTTGTTCTTTACAGGAGACATTACGCAAAAGGGCTATGAAAAGAAAAGGGCAAAGCTTCTGGCTCCATATATCCCACAGACTCAAGGTAAGATGCTTCTTGCATGGAAGCCATTTGTTTCCACCATGGTGTAAATAGCAATGGAGCATAGTTGATCGTGTTTTTTGTAGCTGTACTGCAAAAATTTACCTTTCTTTAAAAGAAAGTTCACGGTTATAAAATGGTTTGATTAAAAAAAAAAAAATGGTTTTTCAGCTGCAGCCCAAAAGTGGAGTCTTCAATGTTTTGTATGTTGTTTTTGAGGAGAAAATGCTACCCCCTTTACCCCCTATGTAATGAAATTGAACAAAGACAGATATGTTTGCAGACCAGCAAGTGGCAACCATTGCTCCCTCTATAGATATAGTGAAGGAGTATGCGTACGACAGGAGGTGTGTTATTCTCAGGATTACCAAGTCAAAAAAAAGCATGAATAAAAGAAAATTAATACAGGTATCTATACACGTTAACACAAGCAAAATAGAAGAACAAATTGGGATTTTGAATTTGCCTTTGAGAACTGAGTCCACACTGGATTTGTATAAAAACGTTTACAAAATTTTATTGAATTACATGACATTAAAACATCTATATATACCATACAGTACAGAGTTAGAAGGTAAAGCTGATATTAAGCTTGGATTCAGTTGATCATTAGTCTACACATTTCGCGGGAACCCCACTTCTTCAGGACCACATAAATTGAGTACTATGTATAGCTTTGACGAAACATATATAGAAAAAATGTATATATAATTACAAAATAACATTAGCATACATATATAAAATATTAATAAGATGGTTCGCTCAAGCAGGACAAAAAAAACCAAAAACACACCTACTTATTCAATAAATAAATGAATTAGACATCAATCATATCTGTAATGGTAGATGATAGACACCACAAATGATGTCCGCAATATAAGAAAGGTTCTCCTTTCTTTGAGAAAACGCCTACCAGCCCATAGGATACACCCAAAATCTACATAAGCCAAAAAGATGGATTATGTATAGTAAGGAGCTGGACAAAGAGCTTGACAAAGGGATTATAATATATATTATAATATATACATTCACCAGCCACTTTATTAGGTACAATACCTTGGTAACACAAGTTGCTAATCAGCCAATCACATGGCATGACATTCAAACCGAGCATCGGAATGGGGAAGAAAGGGGATTTAAGTAACTTTTAACGTAGCATAGTTGTTGGCGCCAGACTGGCTGGTCTGAGTATTTCAAAACTTGCTGATCTACTTTTTTTTGGAGACATGGATGGCTTGGGGGGGTTGCTTTGCATATAAAAAATGATTAAGCAGAGCTTTTGGTTTGTAGTGCTCAGATGCAGTGTAGTTTCATCTTAATAACCATGTTTCTGGACCTTTGAGAACACAGGCATTTGCTCCTCCTGGATTCCTCTTCTGCATTGAAGCATGAAAAGTAGAATCAGCTCCACAGCAGAGAATCATATACTGAGAGGCTGTAGACCAGTTCTGTATCATAGTACAATGTTAATCTGGCTGCTGTAGATTATACATTCAGTAACTCAGGTTAAAGATATATTTGGGACATTTTGAGGAACAATTGCGTTATATTCCCAGACGGCAGCTTTAAGTTGCTCTTTAAGCAGATGCAAGATGGAGGCAGACCTCCGGCCTAATACACTTGTAAGCAGGGTCAGTGATACTAAGTGCTCTATGATATAGACAGTGTTTTGTGGCACGGCATCAGAATGGCATTTTGTCTCCTGTGACCTCTGTTGGTTGAGATGTTGTTTAAACTCAATTACTTGCAAGGTAGCATCGATAGAATTAGTGCTCTGAGCAGTAATGGATGGACTCCAAAGAATATTGAGAGTTTAGTTTATGTGATCCTGTCATCAAAGTGTTACTGGGGACCCAAATCACCTATATGACATCAGTTAGGTGACAAAGACTTGCAGTAATTGCCAACACGGGCAGAATAATTTACATCTGCTCCAGATTCCTGCACACAATTTGCAGATTAAATGTATTCGTACCAAGGCCTGCCAATGAGTTGTCAGGGATGCTTAATAGCTTGTATATAGAATTGCTATGTAGAAGCAGCCTAAATCTGATTTATAGCACCTGAGTACTAGCAAGCAAGAAAATTGGCTGCAGTGATATACCACGAGCTACAGAGGACATGGCATGGTTAGATCAATATGTAATGTAGAGGGCTGCAGATTTAATAGGTGTTATGCAAATTAATATAATAAATACCAACGCTTCATAAATCAATAGCAGTTAAATGTGTAATTGCTTCTTCCTTCTGTTAGAACAATCCCATTTTCCATGATATGTGAACCCTTTGCCACATGTTGACAAATGTACATTGAGCTTGCTATGGTTTACATGTTTTTACTACATTAACCTGTAAAATACAGCGCCTTGCAAAAATATTCACCCCCCTTTGCATTTTTCGTGTTTTTTTGCCTCACAACCTGGAATTAACATGGATTGTTTGAGGATTTGCATCATTTAATTTACAGAACATGCCCACAACTTTGAAGATTTTTTTTTTTAAACAAATAGGACAAAATAACAGAAAAAGTCAATGTGCATAACTATTCACCCCTCTAAAGTCAATACTTTGTAGAGCCACCTTTTGCAGCTATCACAGCTCCAAGTCGCTTTGGATAAGTCTCTATGAGCTTGCCACATCTTACCACTGGGATTTTTGCTCATTCCTCCTTGCAAAACTGCTCCAGCTCCTTCAAGTTGGATGGTTTGCGCTTGCGAACAGCAATCTTTAAGTCTGACCACAGATTTTCTATTGGATTGAGGTCTGGGCTTTGACTAGGCCATTCCAACACATTTACATGTTTCCCCTTAAACCACTCAAGTGTTGATTTAGCAGTGTGTTTGGGGTCATTGTCCTGCTGAAAGGTGAACCTCCGTCCTAGCCTCAAATCACACATAGAGTAGTACAGGTTTTTCTCAAGAATATCCCTGTATTTAGCACCATCCATCTTTCCCTCAACTCTGACCAGTTTCCCAGTCCTGACTGTTGAAAAACATCCCCACAGCATGATGCTGCCGCCATCATGTTTTACTGTGGGGGTGGTGTTCTTTTGGTGATGTTTGGGTTTGCACCAGACATAGCTTTACTTTGATGGCCAAAAAGTTCAATTTTAGTCTCATCAGACCCAGAGCACCTTCCTCCATACATTTTGGGAGTCTCCCACATGCCTTTCCGCAAACTCAAAATGTGCCATTTTGTTTTTTGCTGAAAGTAATGGCTTTCTTCTGGCCACTCTGCCATAAAGCCCAGCTCTATGGAGCGTACGGCTTATTGTCGTCCTACGTACAGATACTCCAGTCTTTGCTGTGGAACTCTGCAGCTCCTCCGGGGTTACCTTAAGTCTCTGTGCTGCCTCTCTGAATAATGCCCTCCATGCCCGGTCCATGAGTTTTGGTGTGCGGCCGTCTCTTGGCAGGTTTGCTGTTGTGCCATGTTCTTTCCATTTGGTTATGATAGATTTGACGATGCTCCTAGGGAGCATCAAAGATTTGGATATTTTTTTTTATAACCTAACCCTGACTTGTACTTCTCAACAACATTGTCCCTTACTTGTTTGGAGAGTTCCTTGGTCTTCATGGCAGTGTTTGGTTAGTGGTGCCTCTTGCTTAGGTGTTGCAGCCTCTGGGGCCTTTCAAAAAAGTGTGTATATGTAATGACAGATCATGTGACATTTAGATTGCACACAGGTGGACATCATTTCACCAATTATGTGACTTCTGAAGGTAATTGGTTGCACCAGAGCTATTTATGGGCTTCATAACAAAGGGAGTGAATACATACGCACATGCCAATTATCAGTTTTTAATTTCTGAAAACTAGTTTTATGTATATATTTTTCTAATTTTACTTCACCATCTTATACTATTGTGTTCTGATCAATCACATATAATTCAGATTAAAAAAACATTGAACTAAAGGCTGTAATTTAACAAAATAGGCAAAAAGCCAAGGGGGGTGAATACTTTTGCAAGGCACTGTAGATCTTCTCCTACACAACTGTAAATTCTATGAAATTGTTGGTCACCCTATGGATGATCGAGTTAATAAAAATTGCCTGCTTAGTTAAAGGGACACAAAACTTTAGTTCCGAAATCATTTGTCTCTGCTTCCATTCATTCAGTTGAAAGGCTTTTGGTCATTGCTTAAAGTAGAAGTTCACCCTAATACTCAAATCTCTGGCATCCACAATCTAAGACTAACCTATCTAGCCCTGTAAAGAAGAAATTGCTATACAGGCGGCGGCATCGCTGTGGAGGCGGTTGAAGAGGAGGCAGCCGGCAATGGAATCCCCATAGTAACTCTATGGGTGACGTCACTTCCCTGGCATTTTACAACCGTTGTCTGCTGTCTCTTCTGCAGAGCTTCCGCCGCTAGAGAATGGAGCTGCTTCAGAAAAGGTATGTATGTATAGCGATTTCTTTACAGGGCTAGATAGGTTATAGTCTTAGATTGTGGATGCCTTATGGATTTAGAGATTTTAGTATTGTAAACTTCCACTTTTAGAAATGTTTTTGTGTGTTCTTTATTGTGACATGCATTTTTGAAAATGTTAAAGCTTTAGGCCTCATGCACACAGGATGTTTTTCACAGCTGCTCCTAGGGGCGTTTTGGTGCTCCCCTCCATGTTCACCCCTATGTGTCCATGCACACACAAACTTTTAGCAGCGTTTGTTGCAGGAGACTCCAGAGACAGGAAAAAACACTTGATCCTTATAAATGCGTCTAAACGCTAGGCACATTTCGTGTTTGGGCTTTAATTCATTTTAATTTCCAGAATAAATTTTTTATTCTGGCCAATGAAATTCATTAACACCCAAGCGCCTTGATGCCTGTAAAGGCACCTAAACACTTGTAAAAGCGTTAGACACTTTTACGAGCGCCAGGCGGTTTTTCTGCAAAACCGCTACTGGCTTCTAGGAGAGTTAAAAATAAAGTCCTGTGTGCATGAGGCCTATATAAAGAACCCCAAATCAACAATGAGGTGCAGTAATCCACAGCAACCAATCATCTTTTAGTATGCCAAAATTGATGAACGATTGATTAGTAGGTACAGTGTCTTTCTGCATTATACTCATATTCGTTGCTCTTTATAGTGATCACTAAAGCCTGCAGATGTATAAATACAAGAAAACTTTTGTTTAGTGTTGCGGACCACTAGAAATTTCCATTCCAGTTTAATGAGCGAAACCAAAATACCACATGAAATGTAATAAAAATCAGCCCAGCCTAAAAAGAAATTACTTCAATGTTTAACTTGACTTAGAGCTAAATTTACTTCTTTTTCCCACCCTGTTTCCACACTTCGGATTGCGAGAATGAGAATTGTTAGTGATCTGTTGTGTGAATGTCTGCAAAATAACTGTCATTTTTTTTCTTCTAAACAACAACAGTCTGTAATTAGACGACATCTATAAATACAGGGGGATCTTGGCTGTGCAGCCTTTGTGGCGCTGCATGGCCTCTTTTCCAAAACCTTGATAGACCTGCACTGTGCCCACTACCCATAGTCCATCATGGCTTGACTCAACCTGTTGTCCAGCTTTCCACTGAAGTCTTTGAAGTCTGGGGAGCAGAATTGGTAGATTGGGTATGCCAGATATGTGACAAGGTCCAGGGCACACAGCATAGGTGAAGCCGTATTTTTTATCACTAAATACAAGGCAGCTTCTAATTGTCTGAGGTGGGCAGATAATGTCATGATTTCCACCTCAGCCATTCAGAGGAAACCTTGTATTCGTTGATAAATATACAAGGCTCCTCCTGAATGGTGGAGAGGCACTCAGGTAGACTCTTTGTAATTCCAGCAGTAGACAAGAAGTCACCCATACTGCTGCTGCTACACAACACTGCTTATGTTATGTAGCTAAATGGTACTACAGTACAGTGTTTCTCAACTCCAGTCCTCAAGGCGCCTCAACAGATCACTTTTTTAGGCTTTCCATTATTTTGCACAATTGATTTGATCAGTTTCACTGCCTTAGTAATTACCACAGCCGTTTCATCTGAGGGAAATCCTTAAAACATGACCTGTTGGGGCGCCTTGAGGACTGGAGTTACTACAGTACACTATAGCAAACCTGATGGCAGCATCGTTCTGTGATGGAAATAGTTTGTTTGGGCCAGCTCTTTACATGTGTGACATGAAACCTGGAATTCTACTTTTAGGGTCTCTTTTAAAAGATGTGCCTGAGAACATCATTTCCTGGGTACTGCACATTTCTGCACTCGGCGGCACATGTTGCTTGATCACTGGGCATTGCAGTTCAGTGCCTGGATCAAACTACATCTCCCACAATTCAATGTGATGGCCTAACTGCACATTTGGATGGGCCAGACATGTAACTGAATTGCAGCATTGGTTTTAACCCAATTCTCTGACCTTCCTAGTTTAATTTTGGGATGGCGCACATACACTGACTGGAACTTTCATGACAGGGCATTGCGGGAGGTGCGGCTGGCTTACTAGTAACAGTTTTGAATGTTGATCATTCTTTGCAGCTATTACCTTTTGTACCACCACCCCCTCCCTTTTAGAATGTAAGCTCTACGAGCAGGGCCCACCTGTACCTTTTGTATTGAACTGTACTGTAATTGTGTTGTCCCCCTTATACATTGTAAAGCGCTGCGTAAACTGTTGGCGCTATATAAATCGTGTATAATAATAATAATCAACCAGTTTGGCAAATATGTACTGTAAGTCTTATTGGAAAGGTGAACTAACCTTAATGTAGGTCCAGGTCTCTAGAAGCTCCTTTTTCTAAAGGGAACCTGTAAGAATAGATATGAGATCTATCAATTCAAATTTGGTTTATAAAGCTGCAGGCTTTGGGACAATTGTACTTTTTGGCTTCACTAACTAGGGAATCGCTGATCCAGGAAAAGAATGAAGGCAGGAATTTTGTTTCAGTCGTTTTCTTACAATTGGAATGAACAAAGCAGTACGGCGTGACCATTTTTGTACAACAGTACAGTTTGATACTAATAACAAAGACTATACATTAAGATGGTGTCTTATGAGTGCCATGTTGTTTTTATGGATAGACTTTGGCATTAATGCCTATTGTCCCTCTTATGAAACCATATCTATGTGTTCCTCTTTCTTGTGTGGTATCTAGACCTCTATGAGAGAATTGTATATTTTAAAATGTTCCTTTAGCCAGCATTTTGTTTCGTTTAGAGTGGGTAATGGTTAGAACCCCTGTCAGGTTTTAATCATTGTAACTGGGACAGAAAGTAATAGGAAATCCATAATTACAGAAATGGAGGCAAATTCTTTCAATGGGGACAATGGGGGTTCACACCTGTTGCCTCTGAAGCTAAAGCCGGCCATAGATGGATCGAATTTTGGCAGGTTCAGCAGGGACCAGCCGAGATTCAATCCATCTATGGGCAGGCTGATTATACCCAAATCGATCCATCGATGAGTACAACCAGCATGTTGGTTTTCTAACATGTAGTTATCGACGATGGCTTTAACCACTAGCAGTAATCACTGTGTTTTCCCAGAAGGGTTGGCTACCTTCATCCCCTGTGGTTCCAGGAATGAAAATCGCATAATCTATGCCCTGCTTTAAAGTGAAGGGGGAATTTCTCGAATGTAACAGAAATCCAAATCTTCTATCCTTTTCCCTTTTCTATTCAAAGCTGAAAAATGTTTTGGCTAGAGATGCACTTTAACCACCAAAAGTGTTGTGCTGCATTCAACTTTTTACCCAGCCTCTAAATTATTCAATTTATTCTTTTGAAAAGCCAGTATAAAGGAAAGTAGTATAATGAAAAACAGTGGAATTAACCAATACTTTTTCGTGTATTCTTCTTGGTCCACATAACTGGATTAGTGGTGGGGTCTATAATCGGCATTGCCTGTGCTGATGATTGCACACTATTGATGTTTACATGTCGACTCTTCAGCCATTCATGCCATTCAAATTGCTGATGTCGGCTCTAAACAGTGGCAACAGTCAATAGAGTTCAGTTAGATCGAATATTATAATGTTGCTGAAAGCAGTGGAATATTATGCTTTCTAGCACATCTCTCTACATGGGCCCATAGGTTTCTTTTTTTTTCCAGTGGTTTTTATTGAAATGAGATATAGACAATGAAGTACTAACTTGTACAAATAATTTTTAATCAACTGTTACAATGGGGATGATAAAAAGCCTTTGTATTCTGATCATACCAACTAAACAATATTCTAGTGACTGTCCATGAACTTCTTCATCTGGAAGGACAAGATGGAGGCATGCGAAGAGGATGAAGTGCAGTGGTTGAGGTGGTCCATTCAGTATAGGCATAATAATGGTAATACTAGCACATACGTCAATTCAGGACTATCATTCCTATATGGATTCAAGATTAAAAAGAAAAAAAAGGGGGGGGGGGGGTCCCATAAAAGGCTGCTGTGAGATTGAACTAGAATTACCAATACTAAACCAAAGAATACTGCGTTTCTATACATAAACTAGGCCAGAGGTGGTACTATAGCCCACATCAAGGCATTTATAAAAAGAACAGGTAGAAGTTAGAAAATGGAGAAAAAGGTGGAAAGAAGATGAAAAATAAAAGAGAGGATGAGAAAGAAAAGAAGAAATCTAGCTGATCACCACGTTCCATATTGCCGACAGCCCCCCCTCCATCCCACCCCTCACGAACACTGGAGATATGTAATCCAGGGGTTCCAAACCTTTTCAAAGTGATGATGTTGGTCACGAAGGATACTTGCCAATTTTTCATTGATCATGATCCAGGAGATTTTATTTTTCATGAATGCTAAATTTATCACAGGAGTTTTCTATGCTGGTGATTTTTGCTGCCAGCAAAATAAAAAAGGTGAGAGATCTGAGATTGGGCCAAAAGCTTTCTATAGGGCCACATACAGATAGATGCATACAAAATGCGTATGTAGTGTTTTCTTTCACTCCCATGTGAATGAGCCCTGACTGTACAAAACTCTGCTTTCAGCACATTGGTGTGCATAAAAGCTGGAGTTTTACTTCACACTTACTGGATTGCACTGGATGTTAAGGTATTAAAATAACATTTACATTAGGTACAAGAATTCTACATAAACGTTTGCTGATGTGCGTTTCATGATTTATATCTTGCCAGCACTGGTGCCTGGACTGCCAGAAATCCCTCGTCACCACTACACTTTACATTGACCTGATTTATTTTCTTTACATACTCGGTGGGAATTGCTTGTGATAGTTAGGTGGAAATGTCAATTCCATTTTAAGGTGCTTTTTACACTTTGGCAGCGAGTCAGACTGCGCCGTGCCAGCTTATCCAAAAAAGGGAAGTTCATTTCAGGCACCGCAGAGCCGAGTCACAGCGGGACATTGCTTGAGCTTCTCTCTGCTTTATAATACTTGCCAGAGCTCTAAATGATTGTAGAAAATATGGGAGGTTTAGACTACCTGGAAATAGCTGCGAGCATTGTTTGTGAGATTCATAATTCAGGCTGTCGTGGAGTCTGGGCCGGGTAAATGGAGGTAACATGAAGACTATCAGTGCTGACGGAAACAATGACAGAACCACTGGGGGCTTCAGATGACTCCTTGTCACCTTGGACCCACCTTGTGCCCACCTTGTGACCTTGGACCCACCTTGTGCCCACCTTGTGACCTTGGACCCACCTTGTGACCTTGGACCCACCTTGCCAATGTCTCTCTCACACCTTATTGTTTGATACAGTCTGATATATTAACAAGATATCATTGTACCAGGCACAGAAATCTCATTAACGCTTTGATTTTTATATCTGTTGTATTGAAAGGCAAGTGCCTTGTCTGTGAGTTATCAACATTAATTACCCTACACCTGTCACTCTCAGACCCCTTTCAGGTACGCACTCAGTGGTTATTTTAGGGCCAATGTACTTGGGCATTAAAATTGCACCCATTGTGATGTGAGGAATACAAGCAAAGCCTATACTCAGCCAGCGCATTGAATAGTAAAGCTCTTGTTTAAGTTCGCTTTCACACATATGGACCATTCATTTCATCAGTTCAGTCATGATTTCTTGTAATCCGTTTCACGTCCATTTTTCATCCGTAGTCATCCGTTTTCATTCGTTGTCCTCCGTTTTTCATTTGTTGTCCTCTGTTTTTTCATTCGTTGTCCTCTGTTTTTTCATTCGTTGTCCTCTGTTTTTCATTCGTTGTCCTCTGTTTTTCATTCGTTGTCCTCTGTTTTTCATTCGTTGTCGTCTGTTTTTCATTCGTTGTCCTCTGTTTTTCATTCGTTGTCCTCTGTTTTTTTCATTCGTTGTCCTCTGTTTTTTCATTCGTTGTCCTCTGTTTTTTCATTCGTTGTCCTCTGTTTTTTCATTCGTTGTCCTCTGTTTTTTCATTCATAGTCATCCGTTTTTCATCTATAATTTTAGTTGGTCTACCTGACTGTGGTTTGGTTTCAACAGAACCCCTAATTTTCCACTTCTTGATTAGAGTTTGAACACTGCTGATTGGCATTCTCAATTCCTTGGATATCTTTTTATATCCCTTTCCTGTCCTTTATACAGTTCAACTACCTTTTCCCGCAGATCCGTTGACAATTCTTTTGCTTTTCCATGACTCAGAATCCAGAAACGTCAGTGCAGCACTGGGTGAAAAATGCAAGGGTCTGTCAGGAGTCCAGAAACTCATTGACCTTTTATACACACACACTAATTACAAGCAAACAGATCACAGGTGTGGATGGTTACCTGTAATAGCCATTCAAACCCCTTTATCTGCTTTCACACTGAGGCACTTTACAGGTGCTATGGCGCTAACAATAGCACCTGCATAGCACCTCTCCTGTCTCTGCAGTGTGAAAGCCCGAGTGCATGGAAGGTAAAAAAAGTCCTGTATGAGGCATCTTTGCAGCGCTGTAGGAGCGGTGTATACACCGCTTCTAAAGTGCCACTGCCCATTGAAATCGATGGGCAGCACCGCTGCAGAGGCGCTTTGCGGGTGGCTTACCCTTTTTCGGCTGCTAGCGGAGGTTAAAAGTGCCCCGCTAGCGGCCGAATAGCGCCGCTAAAATGCTGCTAAAAATAGCAGCGCTTTACCGCCGACGCCTTAGTGTTAAAGCACCCTTTGTGTCAACTTGTGTGCATGTTATCAGGCCAAAATCACCAGGGTATGTAAACTTTTGATCATGGTCATTTGGGTAGTTTTGGATTATGTTTTAAAAAGAGTAAACACAGTTGATTGATAATAAATGGCTTCAGCCAAACACTGAGGCGCTTTACAGGCGTTATAGCACTAAATATAGCGCCTGTAAAACGCCTTTCCTGTCACTCCAGTGTGAAAGCCACAGTCACACTGAATCGATGCGCTGGCAGGACGTAAAAAAAAAGTCCTGCAAGCAGCATCTTTTGGAGTGGTGTACACACCGCTCCTGCTCAATGAAATGAATGGGCACTACTGCCAAAGTGCTTCAGCAGCGGCTCTACACAGGCATATTTAACCTTTTATTCGGCCGTTAGCGGGGGTTAAAAGTGCCCTGCTAGTGGCCAAGTAGAGCTGCTAAAATGACTGTAAAGCGCCAGCTAAAACTAGCAGCGTTTTATCGTCAGTGACCACCCGCCGCAGTGTGAAAGGGGTCTAACCATGAGTGAAAGAAATGTTTGTGTTTTCATTCATACTCTCTGAAAAATGGCCAGGAAATCATAAATTCTGCCAGGGTATGTAAACTTATGAGCACAACTGTGTATGTATGTGTGTGTGTGTGTGTATGTATATATATATATATATATATATATATATATATATATATATATATATATATATATATATATATATATATATATATATATATATATATATATATATATATATGAATGACACATGTAGACGCCATGACAATTAATGAGCAGGATTGAGCGCTCCCTGCTGTGAACGGTCCCCACGGCACACACTTCCCTCCAGCACTGCTGATTACTTCTCTACCCTGATTTGTGTCCCTGCAGTGTGATTGGATGCTATTGATTGTGGTCAGTGCGTTTGCTTCATACAGAATTTGAGATGGAAACCATTATTTATTCTGAGCGTAGAGAAAGCTACTTCATCTAGAACACCATATCTGTTTATATCATAAATGACAGGTGAAAAATTCCAGTGAGAGTTCATCCTATACAGAGGTTAAGTGAGGCGCATAACCTTTACCAGCCAATAAAGAACCACATGTTACTAATCTGACTCCATTTAATTCTGAAATCTAGGCGCTATAGATATTTGTATACTATTGGTCTTAAAGTGGTATGAAACCCATAACCAAAAAGTAATATATTGCAATTTACCAATCATTAGATGTGGTGGCTGCTTTAGTTTTCCTTCAGGGTTTTTGCTTCACATGGAGACCTGGCTAGTAACACACTTCCTGTATTAGAGTGCTTCCATTTTGGATAAAGGAGCCTTAGACACCCCTATGGACAACAGTATTGTCGAGTGTGGGGGTAGGGTTCAATGTACTAGCATATTTAGATACACTAACAAATTGAAGCCAAAGTCCAGCTAATACTTTTTGTAAGCAGTTACAGTAAAGCCCCTTTCACATTGGCAATCCGATTAGGTCCACCTTTCAGTTTTCCAGGCAGACCTGATAGGCAGGCCCGTGCATTCCAGTGGACAGGTGGGTGTAAATGGACTTGTCCCCATTTACACCCACCTACCTCCAGGTCCGATCCAGACTACTAAAAAAAAAAACATTTTTAGGGCTTATGCACACAGGGTGTTTAAAAAATGCCAGCGCTGCTGTCAGGAAAAAGCAGTGCTAAAAATGCGCTTTTAGCCATGTTTGTTTGAACAGCGTTTTTCCACTTTTGTCTTCTTTTCTATACATATGGCATTTACATACATATTATGCATTATATATATATATATATATATATATATATATATATATATATATATATATATATATATATAATACATAGGCACACACTTTTTTTGTGATCATGATGTTTGAAGCACCAGTTGTTTGTGGAATAGAAAAGTGTCACCCAGATAGGTGGGGTATGTGCTGAACTCATTTCCTACTAGAGGTGATATATATGTAAAGGAGATCTTGCCCTTCCTCCAATACAATAAGTGCATTCTGGGTTAAGAATCTTAATAAATACTAGGAAATTCAAGTGACGGGAAACAATCAAATTGTTATCCTGCCACCTAGTGACTGCAGAGCACTTGTGCGTTATCATGATGCTGAAAGTAAAGGAAAGTCTTTGTGTGGGCTATAATATGCACCACACCCCATCTTCCATCCTTTGTTCACCCCAGTCATTGTTTTCAATAATTTTTTTTTTCCCTTATAGACTATAAAAAAGAAATGCAATTTACAATGCTCTACTCATCTTTAATTTAAGAGTTGATGTACGATAAATCAGGAGTGGAAAACTTTTCAGTGTCTTGATTTTTTTTTTAACTGATTTTAAGCATAGCTGACCTGCAATTCAATACCAAGCGTCAAACTTTAGGACATAAAGGGGACTTAGAGCTCAATTGAACTTTCAGTTTAAATCATCTAAATAAGTTTCGGGTTCCTCAAACAAAAGTTGTTTAGTCTTACAAGGCATTTTCTTCAGAAAGCAGCCACAACCTGAGTGTAAGACTGTCCCCTGCCAGCATTCCACAAAGAGAGACGTTTTTGGAAAGTAGACAGTCCAAGGTATTTAGTAAGGCATGGTGGGTTCTTTTTTAATATGTCATTTTTTGTTTTATTTGCCACAGGGTTTTGGAAATTAAGAAATAAAAAGTTTTTATTATCTACTATTTTTTTTTTGTACATCCAGTCAGAGTAGTTTAGTGCTACCTTGTTGGGTTGATCAGGGATTTATTTATTTATTTATTTTACACTATTCTTGCTTAAAACAGTGGTGCTTACTATTAGGCCTCATGCACACGGATGTTTTTACAGCCGCTTTTTTGAGCGTTTTTTGCAGCTTAAAAAGGCCTGGCATAGGCGTTTTTAAGCTGTAAAAAAATCCCAGGACCAGTGGGTTCTGAGAGACGTTTTTCAGCTGTAAAAACGCTCTAACGCTGATAAACGCTGATAAACGACACTCACCAATGTTTTTGATCCATTGAAAAAAAAAGAAAATTTAAAAAAAAAGCTAAAAAACGCTAATGCGGAAAAACGCTATTAAACACTAAAAACCGCTATTGCAAAAACGTTGAAAAAAAGCTAAAAAAAAAAAAAATCACTGCAAAGGTACTGGCGTTTTCATAACGTTATTTTAACATCCTGTGTGCATGAGGCCTTATAAGCAATAGTTTTAGCTGTCATGAATGGCTTTCATTTCATTCATGATAGCTTGATTACTATTGTGATCTGTGATTAGCTACAGCTAATCACATGGTGCAGAGTGCTGGGATTGGCACAGGTACCATGTGATGGCTGTGGGCCAGTCACAGCATTACAATACTAAGCAAAGCAGTGATGAATGGAATCCATTCATGACCGTTTTGTTTACATCTAACCATGTGATCGCTAGGAACAATCATAGGGATCACATGACCCCCTGGCCGCTTACCGTATGTGCATTTACTGTGAGCTAGTCTGTTTGTGGTTAAAAAGCCACATATATTTACATATTAACACAGACAAAGCCAGCAAAAGAAAAAACAAGATGGCCACTGCAACCCTTCCGGAGGATGTGACGTCACCAAGTCCCTCCAGGATGTGATAAAATAAAATGTATATAAAACATTTTTTTTTTCTTAAACTGTAGGTGCCGGGGGTGAGTGGGCATCCTTCTACCCCAGTCCTGGAGAGCTGTAAATAATTGACAAAGGATCCAACACTTTTCTTGTCCCACCCACACAAGGACATTTTTGTTTTAACCAAATACAATTCAGCTTAGTCTGCTTTTTAAAAAAATGTTAGTAAGTGTATTCATTAACTTTGTGCATTAATCTTCTATTTTTTTGCCATTAACAATGAAAATTTGTGCGGTTTAATTTTTTTTTTTTTCAGTAAGCTGTAGGAAGACGTACGGTAGCCTGACATATATTTCCTTCACCCTCATTGGTTTCCTTCATAGTATGTAGCCGTTCACTCATGCAGTGGAAATAAAAATAAACTCTGATCTACTTCTACCAGTTTGACAGTAAGTAGTTAGATGTGGGAAATAAATTATCCATGTAATGTTTAGACTCTTGTTTAAGGGCTGGAACATGTGGATAATTCAATCTCACAGATCAAGGCAGATAGCACACAAGGGAATCAAAACACAAAACAGATTCTTTCTGAGATGTCAGTGGAAAATCTAGTAAAATGTAGGTTTGATTTTTGTAGAAAGGGGAAGGGATAAATGGAGGTGTTTCCTCTGCTGCCAGTCACCTGTTTTCGCATTTATCTCTCATCTCTGAAATGGGACTAAAGCAAGCCATAGATGATGCAACTTTCTTTCCTGCAGCCATGGGTTGATTCCCCCATCAACACATTCAGTGCTATTGTGTTTTGCTGGCGGAGAGCCTTCTTTGCCAGCAGAACACAATGATTTCTGCTAGTGGCTATAGCCACCAGCAGCAATTGCATGCAAAAAAATCAGACAGGCTGGTTGTACTCAAGTCACTCAATGGATGTACTTCAGTACAACTAGCCTGCCTATAGATGGATCGAATCTCGGCAGGTTCATTTGATCCATCTATGGCTGGATTTACGAACAGATCCAACCATAAAGTTGCAATAAAACGTTCTCCTCCCTTTTTTTTTTTTTTTTAATAGAGCATTGGCATTTATGTTAATATAAAAGTTCACACTTGCTTCAAAACATGGCTTCAGACACTCTTTGTTAATACTCTCTGAACGCCAGTCAAAGCTCCTGTCACTAAATAAAAGGGTGAGCTTACAGTCCTGTTTACACACGGCGTTTGCTTGGTGCTTCGGTGGGGCTTCAAGCGAGCTTTGCCATAGACTTCTATGGAGGCTTTGAAGCACAACTAAAGCTACATGGGGTATTATTTTTGAAGCAAAGCAAAAGCAAGGTGTAAACGGGACTGTAAGCTAACCATTTTATTTAGTGACAGGGGTTTTAACTAGCGTTCAGAGAGCATTAACCAAGCCTGTCGGAAGCCTTGTTTTGAAGCAAGGGTAAACTTAGCCGTTAATGTGTGTTGAAGCCGAAGAAAGTGTAAATGAGCCCTTATAGGCATTTGGTAAAGTGGATGTAAACCCTCACATATACTCAGTGAAGCGAACAGCCTCAGATGATACACAGAGATGAAACACATCTCCCTACATAAGTTTTACATCTATATCTGCTGTCTTCACCTTTATATATTCTTTAGAAAGTTCTGATTGTGTTAGCGATTTTCAATCTCTTCCTGTTCAACACGGAGTGTGAAGTCTGGGCATACAGCCAAGACAGCTGATTGGAGGAAAGGCATACACCCCCCTCTCCACATAGACAAAAGAAGGAAGGAATGTGCAGAGCTGTGCTCTGACAAGACAAGCTGTCTGCTAATCTATTTATAGCAACCTCCCACGACACAAATTTCAGGCTGGTTTTATCTCCTGTGTTGGAGAACTTGTCAGAAGTTATCATGCTGATAACAGAAGAACGGAGCAGGAGAAAGCCAGGTGACTTAGTGCTTTAAAGAGAGATAAGAAAACACTGCAGATATGTGCCCAGCTCAAATTTCATGAGTCGGGTTTACATCCACTTATTCTATAATGTGCATTGCAGCGCATGCATACATGTACGTTCACATGCCTTTTCTGGCATGTGCTGTAAAACCACATAGGTGTTAATCTATCGAAAGTGCTAGTAGAATTTTGTGCAATTTTTTTTTTCAGAACATTCATTTGCTTTTCTAATAATTAATAGGGTTACATCGACGTTTGTTTTCAGCCGTGGTGACAAAACATTTTTAGGGAGCAGAATAGAAATCTTTTTCAAATGAACAAAATACTAACCGTGACTATGGTTTTTGTTTGACGAAAAATCATACATATTGTAATGAAACCTGTTTAATACATCTGGGGGTTGCATTCAAACAGCAGGTCTGGACAAAAAGTTGTCGTAAGACCTCAGACATGTAATCTGAACAAAGCACATCCTTCTGTAGTGTGTACTTGTCTATTCAAAGCACTAAGTGTGAGTTCTGTCTGCTGCTTCCTTCCTCTATTACCTGCATGAGTCACTTCTGGTGGTTTTCCTGACTCCAAGAGATAATTGGTGATGGGGGAGGAGCGCTCCAGCACACAGCCTGTGATTGACAACCACAGCTGTGCATGTTATCTATGAGGAGGGAGGGCTGTGTCCTTTCCCTCCAGTCAGGGCTCAGAGCTCTCCTCACTGAGCTCTGCAGTATGAGACTTCTTCAGATCCCTGGCCCCTGCTTTTTAGAGCTGAGAGATGTTGTGAGAAATGAATGCTTTGAATGGCTGTAGAGAAGAGAAGGCTGCAGATAAACAGGTACAACTTATGTAGGAGACCAGTCACTTCACTGGGTATATGTGAGGGTTTACAACCACTTTAAGCCAGTCAGGGATCTATTGCTTTGCACAGTGCTGTCACTCTGCAGTTTGTTAAAGCATTGGCAGGCCTCATGCACACTGGTTTCTTGTAAGCGTTGTTTATCCTGACAGGAGAAAATCAGCGTTATAAATCCACCTAAGCTGCATTTTTCAAAATAGTTTATCAGAGTTTACCAGAGTTTGGGGAGTTTAACCACTTCAGCCCCGGACCATTTGGCTGGCCAAAGATCAGAGCACTTTTTGCGATTCGGCACTGCGTCGCTTTAACTGACAATTGCGCGGTCGTGAGTCGTGGCTCCCAAACAAAATTGACGTCCTTTTTTTCCCCACAAATAGAGCTTTCTTTTGGTGGTATTTGATCACCTCTGCGTTTTTTATTTTTTGCGCTGATTGCCCCCTGGTGGCCCGGAGGAATTGGTTCTCCCTGAAGGCCCTATCTGTGTATCCTCCCTGGCCCCTATCAGTTCGGAAGGATCTGCTCCATCAGGGACCGGTGTTGCATCCAAACCCTGAGACCTTCCATTTGATGGCTTGGAGGCTGAGCGGCACATCCTACAGTTAAGGGGGTGTTCAGAGAAAGTTATCCATACTATCCTGGACAGCCATAAGTTGGTCACGAGAAGAATCTATGGCAAAGTTTGGAAAACTTTTTATTTCCTGGTAAAGGAAAACTGGTTTAGATTCTTTTTCTATTTACTGTATTTTGGATTTTTTACAGGGGGGAGTGGAAAAGGGCCTCTCTGTCAGTACCCTTAGGGTTCAGATTGCTGCCCTATCTTTGTTTACAGAGAGAAGACTACCAGAGGATCCTTTAGTCAGGAGGTTCCTTTCAGTCAGATCTAGACATGCTCCCAGGCTCATCAAACATGTTCCTCCCTGGGATCTGTCGTTAGTATTAAATGCACTAACAAGGGCTCCTTTTGAGCCTTTGCATGAGGCTTCTCTGAAAATTATTTATTTGAAGTTATCCTTCCTATTAGCTATTACGTCGGGGAGAAGGATTTCTGATCTAGAGTCTCTTTCCTGTAAAGACCCCTTCAAGAGGATTTTAGATGACAGGGTAGTGATTAGACCTTATCCTTTCTATTTACCCAAAGTTTCTTCCAACTTTCATAGGTCCCAGGAGATGGTCCTTCCTAGTTTCTGCACCTCTCCCAAGAATGCGGAAGAGGAAAGGTTTAGTCTTTTAGACGTAAAGAGATGTCTTCTGCTTTATCTAGAGAAGTCCAGTGGTTTTAGGAGTTCCTCCCAACTGTTGGTTTTGTTCAGTGGCTCCATGAAAGGGTCCAAAGCATCTAAAAGTTCTATTGCTAGGTTGATTAGGGGAGCTATTTGTGAGGCATACAAAGCGTCAGGTCGCACCACTCCTAGAATTAGGGCCCAATCGATGAGATCCATGGCCACATCATGGGCAGAAAGAGCGGGGGCTTCATGGGAAGATATCTCTAAAGCTGCCGCCTGGTCCTCCCCTCATGCATTTGTCAAACATTATAGCGTTCAGATGCTTTCCAGCCAGGACCTCTCCTTTGGTAGGAAAGTGCTTCAGGCTGTCGTCCCTCCCTAAGGTATGAAATCTTGCTTATCCTCTCAAGTAGCTGTCCTGGAAGGTGAGGGGGGAAAACCCGTTAGACTTACCGGTAACGGTATTTCCAGGAACCTTCCAGGACAGCGTCTTTATTCCCACCCTATTCTATTTTTTCACTGGTTGACCATGTTTACCTGGTGGTGGTATACTTGATCTTCTAAACAACTGAGGGTCAGGGAAAGGGAGGGGCCTTTTAAATTGTTTCTGATTTGTGTTTCATTTTGGAGGGCGGAGCCAATCATCTCTCAAGTAGCTGTCCTGGAAGGTTCCTGGAAATACCGTTACCGGTAAGTCTAAGGGGGGTTTTTTTTTTGGCGGTGATCAGCGATTTTTATCGTGACTGCGACATTATGGCTGACACATCGGATACTTTTGGCACCATTTTGGGACCATTCACATTTATATAGCGATCTGTGCTACAAAAATGCATTGATTACTATGCAAATGTGACTGGCAGTGAAGGGGTTAGCCAGGAGGGGGCACTGAAGGGGTTAAGTGTGTCCTAGGGTTGTGTTCTAACTGTAGGGGGGATGGGCTACGTGTGTCACGACATTGATCACCACTCCCGATCACAGGGAGCTGTGATCAGTGTCCTGTCACTAGGAAGAATGGGGAAACGCTTGTTTATATCAGCATTTCCCTGTTCTTCCTCTCCGTAAGGCAATCGCGGGTATCCCCGCGGACATAGAGTCCGTGGGACCCGAGATCACACTCACGGAGCTCGTGGCGGGTGTGCCCACAATGCCGCTTCTTAAAGGGGACTTACAGGTACGTTAATATGCCTGTACATGCCATTCTGCCGACATGTATCTGCATGAGCCGGTTGGCAAGGGGTTAATTAATTGGCCAGAATTTTAATTTATTCTGGAAGTTGAAATAAACAAAGGCTGAAGTGCTAAATGTGACTAGAGTTAATGTGAGTTTATGAATGTTTAACAGCGTTCCGCATTTTTGTGGTCAGATTTTCCCCCACTCCTGAACACAATTTTAGAATATTTAGACAACAGCCTGTAAACAGCCGCAAACTTTTTTTTTAAAAATAGCCAAAAATAAAAAACGCCTGTAAACGAAACGCGGCAAGTTACCGCGCTTAGAAGCGTTTGGAGTTTGAAATGTCTCTAAACTCTGAACTCATTTTGCTTTCCAAAAAAGGCCTCTAAATGCAACTGCCTAGAAATGACTAAAAAGGACCCTGTGTACATGTACTGATAAGATAACATAGAGGAGAGTTCAGGAGCAGTTGCCCAACTGCTCCTAAACATCCAATTAGCAGCAGCAGTGTGCATGAGGGCTAAGGGCCGGTTCACATGCTGCAATGCGGGAACCCTGCAAATCCACTGCGGGTTCCCCGCATCGCTGGTTTCCCGGCGGCAGTTCACACTGCCCTATGCGAACTGCTGGTAGTGTCAGTTAAAAGTTAATGACACCCCCAAATCAGTTTGCATATCGCAGTGCGATCTGAAAACTTGGGACAGGAATCGGGTGAACACCCATGCGATCCGATTCTGCTGCGGACAAAAAAAAGGGTCCTGTGCGAGTTTGATGCAAATTCAGCCACACGATTTGTATGGCTGAAATCGCATCGCACAGAGATCGCATGTGATTTGCACTGCAGTGCGGTGCGAATTACATTCGAACTCTGACATCTCACCAGTGGGAACCGGCCCTAAGAGAGAGAAAAGTGACCTTCTTAGCAGTGAACTACTTCTACTTCATTGTATAACCACAGGATGAAGTTAAAGCTATTTTTGCTCCTTAATAAAAAAATCGTGTTAAAGTTTAGGGCCTGTTCACAGCGGAACTCGGTGCAGGAAAGGCACGTTCCATGTGCGCTTCCCACACCACGTTCACATCGCACTACCTTTGTGATCTGCTACAGGTGCAAATACATTGGCATAAATGGCACCCCAAATGCAGATTGCAATGCAGTGCACTTACAGGCACCAGATCATATGATACTGGAGTACCATGCGATTTGGTGGTGTCTTTTTAAAAATATTTCATGCCCTGCTTTTTGTGCTTTGGTGTGATCTGCAGACTATTCAAATTTAATTGGCTGCAAAATTGCACTGCAAGGTAAAGCGGTGCACATTCCTGTGCGATTCTGGTGTGACCTGGCCCTTACCTTTACAATGGGCGTTTTTCTATTTAGCGCTTGTGAAGAGCTCCTGGCGCTACCTGTAGACACTGTAGGTGTGTTGGACAGCTTGTCTCTGGCTGGGCCTTGTGACTTCTGCCATCCATAGCTGATTAGTACCATAGTTATGGATAACAGTTTACATTTTCTTTTAATAAACAAGCATATTTGACGTTACCCTGGTTGACTTTGCTGAATGAAGATGATTCTGGAGCATCAGAAGTTCACTTTTCGGTCAGACCGTATGGTTATTTTTGTAATCTGTTAATACAGAAGTACCAAGTTTTAGCACAGGATTAATGAAAATGGAATTATAGCATGCAGTGTTGTAGAAGCACACAGTGAAAACATGTGTTGCCCTGAAAACTGGAACATAAGGAGGAGACTCACTTTGTATTTATGCATTGATTGCACAAAGGTTTTCCTAGCACGCTTACCATATAGTTAGCAAAAAAAAAAAAATTGCATTGTCTAACTGTTTGCATTAAAACCAGAAGTTTGAGGCCTGATTCACACCTATGCAAGTTGCAGTTTGCAAGTGCAGTTTGCGTTTTTCAATAAACGCTTTTGATCCATTGAAGCCTATGGAACCAAAAACCAGAAAAAAGTCCCTGGTCCTTTCCATAAAATGCACAGATGTGAACTACATCCATAGGAAACCATGTTAAATGGACTGCAGTTTGTTTCTGCAAAATTGAAAACGCTCTAAAAATGCATAGATGTGAACCAGGCCTTAGTTGCACAATTTTGCAATTATCTATTGAAACTGTGCTGCCTTGTGAGGCCCCTCTGTAGAGTGCGGTCCTAACACATAGAATTGTGGGTTTCCATATTGGCGTATTTATACAGTGGGGAAAATAAATATTTGATCCCCTGCAGATTTTGTAAGTTTGCCCATTTACAAATAAATTAAAGGTCTATAATTTTTATTATAAGTGTATTTTAAATGATGGAGACAGAATATCAACCAAAAATCCAGAAAAACACGTTAGAAATGTTATACACTGAGTTGCAGTTCAGAGAGTAAAATAAGTATTTGATCCCCAAGCAAAACATGACTTGGTACTTGGTGGAGAAACCCCTGTTGGCAAGCACAGAAGTAAGACATTTCTTGTAATTAGTGACCGGGTTTGCACACATCTCAGGAGGGATTTTGGCCCACTCTTCTTTACAGATCATCTCTAAATCCTTAAAGTGGATGTAAACCCGATTCGTGACATTTGAGACATTTGACATGTGAGCTGGGCACATATATCTGCAGTGTTAGGTTATCTCTCTTCAAAGCACTATGTCCCATAGCTTTGTCCTGCTCCATTCCTCTGTTATCAGCCTGATACCTTTTGACAAGCTCTCCAAGACGGAGATAGAAGTGTGTGTGTCGGAGGAGGTTGCTATAAATAGATTAGCACACTGCTAAACTATAAACGGGAAACCTCTGCATGTGTGGGATGGGGGTGTGTACCTTTCCTCCAATCAGCTGTCTCACAGTTTCTAACATGAATCCCCTCCTACAGGGGAACCAGGAAGAGAAAATTCTTACAGGACGTGTCCTTTCTAAAGAGTATATAAAGGTGAAGACAGAAGATATACATGTGCAACTTATGTAGGGAGATTTGTTTCATCTCTGTGTATCATCTGAGGCTGTTCACTTCACTGGGTATATGGAGGGTTTACATCCCACTTTAAGGTTTCTTGGCTGCTGCTTGGCAACTCGTACTTTCAGCTCCCTCCATAAATTTTCTATAGTATTAAGGTCTGGAGACTAGACTGGCTTAGCCACTCCATGACCTTAATGTGCTTCTTCTTAAGCCACTCCTTTGTTGCCTTGGAGGTATGTTTTGGATCATTGTCACCCATCCACGACCCATCTTCAGTGTTCTGGTTGAGGGAAGAAGGTTCTCATCCAAGATTTTACAATACATGACCCCTTCCATTGGCCCCTCAATGCGGCAAAGTCAGCCTGTACCTTTAGCAGAGAAACCGCCCCAAAGCATCATGTTTCCACCTCTGTGCATGTAGGGATGGTGTCCTTAGGGTCATATTCATCATTTTTCTTCCTCCAAACACGGCGAGTCGAGTTAATGCCAAAGAGCTCAATTTTGGTCTCATCTGACCACAGCACTTTCTCCCAATCCTTCTCTGAACCAGTTAGATGTTCATTGGCAAACTTCAGGCGGGCCTGTACATGTGCCTTCTTGAGTAGGAGGACCTTGCAGGTGCTGCAGGTTTTCAATCCATGGCGGCGTGTTGTGTTACCAATGGTTTGTTTGGTGACTGTGGTCCCAACTGCTTTGAGATCATGCACAAGCTCCTCCCGTGTAGTTCTGGGCTGATACCTCACTTTTCTCATAATCATCTTTACCCTAGAGCTGCACGGTTAATCGTTAAAGAATCAAGATCGCGATTCTACCCCCCTTCCGATCTTAAAAAAGCATTTCCTCGATTCAGTGCAGAGAGTTCTCTGCTCAAGCCGACAGTTGTCAAAAAAAAAAAAAAAAAACAGGCAGCATGCCAAGTTTCTCACAACATTGCTTAGGTGGAGATAAAGAGAAACATTGTAACATATAGTTTTTTAGATCAAAGGGATGAACATCAGTCTGTAGATGAGGGCAGTTTAACCACTTAAAGACTAAACCTTTTTCTGACACTTGTTGCTTACAAGTTAAAATCAGTATTTTTTGCTAGACAATTACTTAGAACCCCCAAACATTATATATATATATATATATATATATATATATATATATATATATATATATATATATATATATATATATATATATATATATATATATATATATATATATATATAATAATTTTTAACAGAGACCCTAGAGACTAAAATGGTGGTTGTTGCAATATTTTATGTCACACTGTATTTGCGCAGCAGTCTTTCAAACGCATTTTCTTTTTGGGAAAAATACACTTCAATACCGGGCCTATTCTGGCACTTCTCTCCTACATGTAAAAATCATCATTTTTTTGCTAGAAAATTACTCAGAACCCCCAAACATTATATATGTTTTTTTAGCAGACACGCTAGGGAATAAAATGGCGGTCATTGCAATTTTTTTTATCTTGCTCGGTATTTGCGCAATAATTTTTCAAACGCCCTTTTTTTTGGAAAAAATTATGAATTAAAAAATAACAACATTAAGTTAGCCCAGTTTTTTTGTTTAATGTGAAAGTTGATGTTACGCCGAGTAAATAGATACCTAACATGTCACGTTTTAAAAATGTAATGGCACCAAACTTCGGTACTTAAAAATCTCCATACGCGCCGCTTTGAAAATTTTTACAGGTTACCAGTTTACAGTTACAGAGGAGGTCTAGTGCTAGAATTGTTGCACATGCTCTAATGCACGCGGCGATACCTAACGTGTGGTTTGAACTGCGTTTACATATGTGGGCGGGACTTACATGTGCGTTTGCTTCTGAACGCCACCTATCGGGGCAGGGGCGTTTTAATTTTTTTTTCCTTTTTTATTTTCCTTTTTTTTATTCTTACACTTTTTTTTTTTTACATTTTTTTTTTTTGATTACTTTTATTCCTATTACAAGGAATGTAAACATCCCTTGTAATAGGAATCTATTGTGACAGGTCCTCCCTTTCCTTTAGGCTGGAAATCATGAGATCGAGAAAAAAAATTCACCAATCTCATGCTGACAGCCGCGATCGCGGCTTTGTTTACTTCTGGGTTATGACGTCACGCCCGGGCCTCCGACGATAGAGATGACTGGTGACCATCTGGCACAGGAGAGCCCGGAGAAGCACCAGATGGTGGCGGGGGGGGGTACGTCCTCTCCCGTCGCCTATAAGAACGATCAAGCGGCAGAACTGATAGACCCTTCATTTCCACCAAGTACCAAGTCATGTTTTGCTTGGGGATCAAATACTTATTTTACTCTCTGAACTGCAACTCCGTGTATAACATTTCTAACATGTTTTTTCTGGATTTTTGGTTGATAATCTGTCTCCATCATTTAAAATACACCTATAATTAAAATTGTAGACCTTTAATTTCTTTGTAAATGGGCAAACTTACAAAATCTGCAGGGTATCAAATAATTATTTTCCCCACTGTATATATACTCTAATTTGGAAATCCACAATTATATGTGTTAGGACCGCACTCCACAGAAGGGCCTTGACAAGGCACAATAGATTATCTGCAGGTGATCAAATAATTATTTTCTCCACTGTAACAATCGATAAATGAAGGGAAGATATGCCTGTAGGCAACCCATTTCCCCCTAATGGCGCAGGGACACCCAGTAAGAGCACAATGGCAGCTGAAGGTGTGCAGTGTGTTCCCACACCAATTCCAGCTTTACAAAAATGGCAACCACCCCGGTCTATAGCTAGGTTTTGAACGAAGGTGCACATGGACAAGCTTTGCACAGCACAACCAAAAGCTGACCATAGACTGATCGAATCTTAGCCGGTTCAGCAGGAGCCGCCTAAGAGTTGAACCATGTATGGGCAGGCTGAGTGTTCCCATATGATCAATCGATCAACTTGGGTACAACCAGCCTGCCAGATTTTATATACAATTATTTTGTTTTCACCCAGGGATGGCTTCCCTTGCCAGGAGAACAGAATTGCTCTGCAGGAGAGATTCCCCTGTCAGCAATGTCTGCGTCCACGGGGGAATCGAGCATTTTTCTTTCCTGCACCCCGTGGTTGCAGGAAAGAAAATCGCTCCGTCTATGGCCAGCTTTAGTTAAGACCTGAACCAATCAGTGTGTTGATTGTTAAATTATAGAGCTATAATATGTGTTCCATATGGTTTGTAAATTCTAAGTTGCCCTCAATAACAGGGAGCTGTAAATAACAGAGAGATCTAGTATTCATTGGTTGTCATTATGATTTAGGTCATAAACGTTGTACTGTAAAATGTCATTGCCAAATGTTTCATTTCCATATACTCTTAGGATACCAAAGTCATTTATTGCCTCATGACTAGCTGCATTTTTCTCTTTGTCCAGAAGAAACCTATAATAACTGTGAAATGGCCTGGCGCTGTAATGATCCCATTTGTGTACTCTACTAAATCCATACCTCGCCTGGCAGGGAATCCTGTAATGGATGCCAAATTTTCCATGGATGACGTTCCAGACATTCCGGCGATCACGTACCCTGCGTACTGTCTTGTCAGCTCCATGTCTAGAGATGAATCTCTGGAACGAAATGGTGTAACCCTTTTCATTTTGTCTTGTTACATCTGGAGTCAGTCATGATTCTGTACAATGATCGAATTGTTCTCCTCATGGGGCAGCTTCTGATCAGTTAACATGTCATCACATTTGCTGATAGAAAGCAATGAATCTGTTTTATGGGTATTCAAGTCATACACGTTCTGCCATTTATATAAAGTGGAGACCCCGTCTGAGAGCTGCCTGCAGCTTTCACATATTTCACAGATGATGTAACTAGCTTCTATAGGCATGTATAAACCCCAACAATGAGCATCTCCTATTTGCTTCTTTTTCTTATATCTGTTCAAGAAGTGCAAAGCATGCCTCTTGATCCCAACAGAAGTCTTGTGAGCTGAAAACTCTGCTGACTGATATCTGTTAAGCTGAGTACACACGAGCGCAATGTCCGACAGAAAAGGTCAGACGGAAGCTTTTCATCATCTATTCCGATCGTGTGTAGGCCTCATCGGACTTTTTTTTTTTCTCGAAAATTCTGACAGATCTAGAAATGGAACATGTTCTGAATATTTACGACAGAACCAATTCCTATCGGGAAAACCACTCGTCTGTATGCTGTTTCGACGGACCAAAAAAAGACGCTTGCTCTGAAGCAAATATGAGACGGAAGTTATTGGCTACTGGCTATTGAACTTCCTTTTTCTAGTCCCGTTGTAATTTTTGTACGTCACCGCGTTCTGGACAGTTGGACTTTGGTCGGACTTTGGGTTGTAGGCAAGACCGCTTGAATGGAATTCCGTTGGAGAAACCTTTGGAGTTTATTCCGACGGCAAAACCGGTCGTGTGTACGTGGCATTAGTATTGTTACCAATTATCACTATAGACTTCAAAACCCCTTTTCCCTATGTAATGAAAAAAAGGAGGAGGAGGTGTTTTGTAGTTCTGTCCAAGGGTAACAATGCTGCTACACCACAGATTCAGTAGATAGTACTGTAGATAAAGAGAGCCAGGAGAGCTGCTGCTTTCATGCATATTAGCTGGATTCAGGGGGGCTTCAGGTAAGTATTGCTGGGGGCCTACTGCACACAGAAGGTTTTTTACTTTCATGCATAGAATGTATGAAGGTAAAAAAAAAACTGGAGCCTTTACAGCCACTTCAAACAACTATTACACATCTCAATAGTCACATCAGTAACATCACAAGAATGTAAGCATAATTATGAGCTCTAGTTTTCAATTGTTTAATTCATTTCAGACCAATTTTTAAGGCTTCAAATGTTTGATCAGAAGCAGTCCCATCAAAGCAAATAATTAGAATGTTTTGGTACAAATGGTAAAGAAACTGTGTGTGTGCGCATAATAAACTATTGCTGTTGCTGTAGCTTTTCTTATTACAACTATGGGACTAATACATTGGGTATAGTTAGGATAGACCCATTCCTGCTTGATAAGCTGAACAAAAGAAATGGTTCAAATCAGCAGGGATCGGCAGGAATTTGAACAGTGTATGGCCCCCTATAGTCAGTTTAGAGATGTCATAGTATCAAAGTATCATAGTAGGTAAGGTCGAATAAAGACAATAGTCCATCCAGTTCAACCTGTGTAGGTTTATGTGTCTTTAATTATTTCCCAAATCCCTGTATGTCGTGCTTCTTAAGATGCACATCTAAGCGTCTCTTAAAACTATCAATACTCCCCGCAGTCACCACTTATTGTGGAAGAGAGTTCCACATCCTTCTTGCCCTGACAGTGAAAAACCCCCTACGCAGCTTAAGGTTAACCGCTTCAGTCTCGAAGATTTTACCCCCTTCCTGACCAGAGGACTTTTTGCGATTTGGTACTGCGTCGCTTTAACTGACAATTGCGCGATCGTGCGACGTTGCACCAAAACAAAATTGACGTCCTTTTTTCCCCACAAATAGAGCTTTCTTTTGGTGGTATTTGATCACCTCGTGGTTTTTATTTTTTGCGCTATAAACAAAAAAAGAGCGACAATTTTTGAAAAAAACGCAATATTTTTTATTTTTGCTATAATAAATATCCAAAAAATGTATAAAAAAACCAATTTTTTTCCTCAGTTTAGGCCGACGTGTATTCTTCTACATATTTAAAAAAAAAAAAAAAAAAAAATCGAACAGACGATCATTTTCTTCTCCCCTCAGAGAACTGGAAACTGTGTTTACACACACAGATCCTGGTTCTCGGTGTGTCGGCAGCGATCGTGGGAGCCCGGCGGTGATCGTGACCGGCGGGCACTCGCATCAGCTCCAGGGGGGCGAGCAGCGGGCGTGCGCCCCTAGTGGCCACAGGGAGAAGTGACGTAACATAACGTCGTTTCGCCCAGCCGTGCCATTCTGCTGCAGTAAAACTGCGCCGGCTAGTTGGCAAGTGGTTAAACTGCTTCTCCAATCTCAATGTATGGCCCCTTGTCCTCTTACACTCCTTGAAACTGAATAGTTTTTTTCCTATGCTGGGATCGCCATTGAGGTACTTGTAAATCGCTATCATATCTTCTCTCAAGCGTCTTTTTTCCAGCGAGAATACATTTTGAGTTTGCAGTCTTCCCTCATAATTGAGGTCATCCGGTCCCCTTGTTAGTTTTGTTGCCCTTCTTTGGACTCTCTCAAGTTTCAGCCCTTCTGAGGACTGGTGACCAGAACTGGACGGAATACTCCAGATGTGGTAGGATTATAGGTTGATCCCTGGAGTATATCCCTTTTTTTTGTGCATGCTGATATTCTGATGGCTTTTGTAGCTGCAGCTTGACATTGCATGCTATTGCTCAATCTGTCATGTACTAGGACCCCCAGATCTTTCTCCATCTATAATTCCCCCCATCGGTTCTCCCCCTAGTGTGTAGTTTGCATTTATGTTTTTTGCCCTCAAGTGCATTACTTTACATTTCTCCACATTAAACCTCATTTGCCATGTAGTTGCCCACTCCATTATTTTGTTCAGGTCTTGCTGTAAAATTTCTATTTCTTGATGTGAAGTTTTTGCCCTGCTTATTTTTGTGTCGTCTGCAAAAACTGAGATTGAACTATTTATCCCATCCTCTATATCATTTATGAATAGAATTGGTCCCATATCAGAACCCTGGGGCACCCCACTTACCACTCTGGACCCGTCTGAGTACACATTATTTATCACTACCCTTTGGATACGCCCCTGTAGCCAGCTTTTAACCCAAAAACAAATCTTATGGTCCACGCCTGCAGACCTCAGCTTGTAGATTAAGCGCATGTCATGGCAAAACCTTCAGGAAAGATGGTAAGGATGTGCAAAACTGCTGCCAAAATTCTTTCAGTGTATGTCGTTTATCTGGAAGATGTTTGCTTCCTTTACACTTAGCTCTGTTTTGCACTGGCGCGATTTGTCATGTGATTTGAGAGTTCAAAATCGCATGACAAGTCGCATCTTATTGCCGGCAATGGAACTTTTCAAATTGTTGCGACTCTGAAAAAGGTTCCTGTAATACTTTTTTGGGGATTTCATTGTGACTTGCAATGACTTCTGTTAAATTAAGTCGCAAGCCGCAATGAAATTGGAGGTGCAAATTGCACTGATATGCGACTTTGAAATCTCGCTGAAATAGTGCGATTTCAAAGCTGCACTGGTGTGAGCCAGAGCTAGACCAGAGTTTTCAACTGGAAGGCTGATTATAATCCATGGGTCATGTCTACCTTTTTTCTGGTGGAACCTTTGATTTGAGAACTTGGTAATGAAGGTTGAGTTGGTTGGATGGGGCCATTTAAAAGATTAGGAGGCATGTAGAAGTCTTCTCTGATGGAAAAAAGTTTTGCTGGGTCACTGTGGAAATCCCTTCTTCTCATGAGTTATTTGTGTCAGTGAATAGTTGGTTATCTGAATGAAAAGTATTTTTAGTTAAACGGCTTTTAAATGTGTATATGAGTCTTCTCTAAATATGGATAATACTCTCCATAATACATTCAGCCTGTCTCATCATAAGATTTGGTATATTTTTATACAGCGTTACCATTATAAGCTACTTATGAATAAATCAGATGCTTACTGCTGATGAAGAGGTTTTTTTTTTACTAAACACTCATGAGAATACTGCTGGTTATTCCCTGGAAACTGGAAAAAACTATTTGCATCCGTTTTAGGATAAAATCCCACTTAGGCATGTATACTAAGGGTCACTGTGCAGATGAACTAATGAACAGGATGTCAGAAGGCAGGCTTCATTATGAGTTTCTCATATACTTCAACCTTGTCAAGTGATGAGCAGAGAGTTTTGCTTCTATAATGAACATGCAACTCTAGCCTGAATCTGAAAAAAATGCTTAAAGTGAAACTACCCATAAAAACTTTGATAAAAAAATGTTCTTTAGGAAAGTACATACATTCCACATTAATAATTATGCTACCAAAATTAGTGTGCGCTGCAAAATGTCTCCAGCAATGCTCCTGTTTCTTTTTGCTGGAGGCTGCCATTTTGTTGAAGCCCAGAGCCCCTTGAACAGCAGTAAATCATAAAGCGGAACTAAACACATCGATTTACCAGTTTCAAAAAACAGTTACATTCCTGTCAAATCACCATGGCAGTTGCAGATCAAACAGAAGAAACTTTCTTGGCTGTAAAGGATAGGAGGGTTTAATTTTGCTTTAACCGGTTCCTGACCTGCGCACGCCGATGTACGTCGGTAGAATGGCACGGCTGGGCAAATGGGCGTACCTGTACGTCCCCTTAAATTTGGCGCCGTGCCATTGCATGCGCGCCGGCCGGGAGCTCCGTGAGTCGGGTCGCGGGCCCCGTGGACTCGATCGCCACGGGGATACCCGCGATCGCCTCATGGAGAGGACGAACGGGGAGATGCTGATGTAAACAAGCATCTCTCCGTTCTGCCTAGTGACAGTGTCACTGATCTCTGCTCCCTGTGATTGGGAGCAGAGATCAGTGATGTGTCACACATAGCCATGCCCCCCCCCCACAGTTAGTAACACTCCCCAGGTCATACTTAACCCCTCCCTAGCTCCCTAGTGGTTAACCCCTTCACTGCCGGTGTAATTTACACAGGGATCAGTGCATTTGTATAGCACTGATTGCTGTATAAATGACAATGGTGCCAAAAATGTCCGATCTGTCCGCCATAATGTCGCAGTCACGATAAAAATCACTGATCGCCGCCATTACTAGTAAAAAAAAAAAAGAATAATAAAAATGCCATTAAAAAATCCCCTATTTTGTAAACACTATAACTTTTGCGCAAACCAATCAATAAACGCTTATTGCGATTTTTTTTATTTTTTTTACCAAAAATATTTAGAAGAATACATATCGGCCTAAACTGAGGAAAAAACATGTTTTTTTAATATTTTTTGGAGATATTTATTATAGCAAAAAGTAAAAAATTATGCATTTTTTTTCAAAATTGACGCTATTTTTTTGTTTATAGCACAAAAAATAATAACCGCAGAGGTGATCAAATATCACCAAAAAAAAGCTCTATTTGCGGGGAAAAAAGGATGTCAATATTGTTTGGGAGCCACGTTGCATGGCCGCGTAATTGTCAGTTAAAGCGATGCAGTGCCGAATCGCAAGAAGTGCTCTGATCAGGAAGGGGTAAATTCTTCTGGGGCTGAAGTGGATAAGGGTGTCAGCAGATCGGCCTCTACAAACCCTGCAGTGCCTAAAAATGGAGAGCAACTGAGCATGTGCAGAGCAGAGTGAGACTGTATTACTGGATTTTAAACAGTATAGGCACCTATTTTTAAGGTTTTACATAGCTATACCTGCTTAAGGTGCCAGCCTTAAGTCATATAGCAGGACCTAATTTTCTGACTAAAGTTCAGCTTTAAAGAATTGAGCCTGGATGCACAGTTGTAAAGTTGTAAAGTAAGGTTTTTTCTCTTAATGCATTTTATGCATTAAGAGAAAAAGCCTTCTGTGTGTAGCAGCTTCCCCAGCACCCCCTAATACTTACCTTAGCACCATCTCTCTCCAGTGATGTCCATGTATGTCTCGGCCATCCAAGACTTTCCCTCCTGATTGGCTGAGACACAGCAGTGGTGCCATTGGCTCCCACTGCTGTCAAAGTCAGTCTGGCAATCAGGAGAGGAGGGGGCAGGTCGTGCCACAGCTCCGTGTCTGACTGGTCACAGGGAGCTGTGACTCTGCTCGGGTGCCCCCATAGCAGGCTGCTTGCTGTGGGGGCACTCAACAGGGGGAGGGGCCAGGAGAGCCGAAGCGTGACCCGAGAAGAGGAGGATCCAGGCTCCTCTGTGCAAATCCACTGCAACAGAGCAGGTAAGTATAACATGTTTGTAAAGTCTCATCCCCCCCCCCCCAAAAAAAATAACAATCACTTTAATGCTCATGGGCATTGAAATTACAATATTCAATCTAAGATTGCAGTGGGTAAGCTAGCTAACTGACAGAGACCTGACTGTCTTCAGACTGGCTTTATCTTTCACAAAAATATACCCCTTCTGGACCGGAGCAATTCCACTACTGACCTATTGATTCAGCAATAACGTTGTTGTTAAGATAATGAAGTAACACAACACATATTATTTGAAAGGGGCGCTAACAAGGCTTTCTTATATTGCCTTGCAAAATTTATGTTATGTTCTGTGCACTTTGTACATAAAAATACGTAATAAAATGAAAATACTTAAAGAAGAATTGTGGGATAAAAAAATAAATAAATAAACCTACATACTCCCCTCTATGCTGAAGCATCTATCCCACGTTGTCTCTAAGACTGAGAACTGAGTGATCACAAGACTGCTGATCGCTCTGTTTTCAATCTGCTCCGAGCAGAGAGTATTGACTGTCAGTTACCATTCTCTGCTCTGCCCCTTCAGCACTCGCTGGAGTGCCGGGCTGGAGAAGGGGTGGGCGCAGCTGGCTTAGGCTTTCAGCTGTCTACTTAAAGGCGGAGCTAGCTGTCTGTCATGCAGCAGGGTGGATCCCGACAATATTGTCGGGTTTCTTCCCAAGCCTGGAGCAGCTCTGAACCGTCAGCTAACTGCGGGCATTAGCCCGCTATCAGCCTACTCTGGGTCTCAGGACAAAAATAATAGTTGTGAGAGAAGTACGGCTAAGAAAGCCTACGTCTCTTTGCCCTTGTTCACATTGCAGCAATTTGACATGTCGGCTATTGCCAGAAATGGCACTGACCGAATCGGTGCGGCGCCGCAGCGATTCCCAAAAGTAGTTTTTGTACAACTTTTGGCGACTTCGCACAGATGTCTCTGAAATCACCCCTGAAGTCGGGACTGACATGCGGGAATGAAATTGTGCGAGTTCAGCTGATTTCATTCCCGCTCTCGGTATGAACCTAGTCTTAGAACTCGTTTTTCAAAACCGCTAGAGCTACTGCAGATAAAGAGTAGAAATCTTATTCTATAATATTTCCTTTTCATAATGACACTGAATCTATGATTACAGTACATTGCAAAGTTATTTACAATTTAGATCTTTCCCCCCCCCCTATTTTGCACTTTATTTTAACGTGAAATGAAAAAATTAATGAATAAAAGAAATGAAAACAATAAATAATGAGTAAAAAATAGCTAAGGGGGTGAGTTAATGAAACTGATTAGGGTTTTAATATAAATATATTTTTGTCATGTTGATCTGCGTTCCTCACCTGTATACACATGACTTTGAAGTATGCACAGTGGTTGTAGGTTGAGGTTTTATTCATAGCTGCCAATCACTTTCTAATCCATGTACTTTGGGGTTTGCTATAATGAATATTCTAATATCATAAAATAGTGCTGCCTGAAATACATACAGTCCCTTTTGGTAAAGAAGACAAGCATGCTCTGTTTTTTTAATCTGGGGTGAAAAGTATTTTGTTTTGTTGTCAGTTTTAGTTTCATATGAGGAAGGTTTCAGAAGTAGTTGAAATGCATTCAGCCTGTTGATCAACAGGCCGTGTTTGTAGCGGAAGGAAGTTCATGTGGTGTGTGAAGTTATATGAATACAGTTCCTCAAAGCTGAGCTTTCAAATGACGTCTTGTAAAGCGGTACGAGTAGAATGGAGGACAGGGATGTAGAAGAATGCACAAAGGAAGCAAAAGGTCAGTGAGAAGCTGAGATGTTCACAAGTCTTGCCCTGGCCCTCTGCATTACACATATATCTAATGTTTTATATTTAACCATTTAGTTGTGTGCCTGCTAGTATTCTGGTACTTTCTCTGTGTCTGTACTGGGCCAATGCTGTTGTGATTCCCTAATCTGTGCAGAACAGTTCACTCTGTATTTTTGTTCAATATCTCCAACCTTCTCATGGCCAGTTTTTCTAACGGGTTTGACAACACTAGTGTCTTATTATTTCATGTTGCTGACATGTGCCAGGCAGTGAAGCATGGACCTGGGGATGTTGATTAGAAAGCACTAGTGAAAAAAACTGCACATCACTTAGGCATACCTCCCAACTTTCTAAGATGGGAAAGAGGGATACCTATCAGCAAAAGTATGCAGGCATAGGACACACCCCTTGCCACGCCCCCTTAAAGGAGAATTGTACAAAAAAAATAAGATTGGTTAAACCCACAAGTGTTTTTTTTAACCACTGCCATTCCTTTTTATTGGCTCTTGTAATCTACAAATGCAGCAATTTAGAAATCAAATGAAAGGTTTAGCACTGGGAAATACTTTTTGATAGATAAAAAGTGCATTTTTTTATACATCTATATAGATCAGACCAAAATGAGGGACAAATGAGGAGGAATGAGGGACAGAGGGACATTGCTCCAAATCAGGGACAGTCCCTCAAAATCAGGGACAGTTGGGAGGTATGCTTAGGCTCGGTTCACACTGGTGCAATGCGGGAAACCCTGCGGATCCAGTGCGGGTTCCCGCATCACACCTGAAACGCCGGTGGTTCCAACTGCCCTATGCAAACCACTGAGGGTGTCAATACAAAGTTCATGACACCCAGATTGGTTTGCAGATCGCAGTGCGAACTGTGAATTCAGACAGGAATTGGTTCGCATGCAATCCGATTCTGGTGTGGACAAAAAAAAGGGTCCTGCTTAATAAGTCTATCTGATGTACACCAATGTTACAAGCAGATTCATTTCTATGTATGTGCTTCACATTTGCTCAATACAATTCTTTATTGTATATATAAAAATAATAATAATAATTACCAGCAGTATAGGTAAAGAAAATGCTGACCCAAGCATTTGTATATTTTTACCCATTTGACTCAAATTTGGCTATAGGAATAAAGACCTTTTATAAAAAAGGGTCCTGCACGATTTTGGTCTGAATGCGATGCAAATTCAGCCATATCATATGTTGTTTTCGCATCACACAGACATCGCATGTGATCTGCACAGCAGTGCAGTGCGAATCACAAGTGATGTCTGACATCGCTACATTGTTGAACCGGCACTTAGAGAGTCACTCCAGGCAGAAATAAGACACGCTGGGGGAGATTTACTAAGACTGCAAAATCTGGTGCAGCTGTGCAATGGTAGCCAGTCAGCTTTAGCTTGTTCAATTAAGCTTTGACAATAAGCCCCCTGTTCACATGCGCGCGATTTGACATGTCAAATCTCAGCCTATTGCCGGCAGCAGAACTGTCACAATCGGTGTGATGCCAACTTTGTGGTGCACACACCGATTACCAAAAGTAGTTGTTGCTCTACTTCTGGCAACTTTGAGGGCGATTTCAATAGACATATGTACATGAACCTGCACAGATGTCTTTCTAATCGCCTCCGAACTCGCACTGATATGCGGGTTTGAAATCACGCTGATCGTTCAGCTTAACTCGCATGATTTCAAACCCGCGTTCATTGTGAACAAGGGCTAAAACCTGGAAGCTGATTGGTTTCTATGCAGAACTGCACCCGATTTTGCACTCTCCTGTTTTAGTAAATCAACACCAGTAATGTAAATCTGTATCTATTCTACAATATTAAATGTATCTTTTAATGCAAGCAGTACAAGTAGCTGAATCTGAATTGGTTTCAACTTATTGCAACCCCCGTCCAACAGAGCTCAGGCTGGGAGAGGGAGAAGCACCACAAAGAGACAGATGTGCTACAGAGCTTATGTGCTAATAAAGAGCAGGTGAATAGAAGGAGTGAGCAGAGTAACACAGGGTTGAGCTTAGGGTTGTCCCGATACTGATACTAGTATCGGTATCGGTACCGAGCATTTGTGCGAGTACTTGTGGAGTACTTCTGAAGTCTGCAGATACTTGTCTTCCCTTTCTAGCCATGCGACTGCTGGATCCCTCATCCGCCACTGACACTTTCCCCCCAGGCTTCATCCGGATGCTGGGTTTTCGACCTCTTGATTGGCCAGTGGCGAATCACATGACTCCTGCACACTGTATGCGTATAGTAGGTATTCCGGCTCCACTGCAATGTGTGGCAATGTCCGCTGAGTTGTTCATGCGCAGCTCAGTGTTAATTTAATATAAGATTGTGAACAGGCAGGTAAGTTTCCTATTAAAGAGGAGACCTAGCCTGCTCGAATTTTTATATTTATATATATATATATATATATATATATATATATATATATATGTGTAGGTTTAGCTCCACTTTAATAGAAAATACCTTGTGTTACCTTTTTATTTATTTTTGATCAAAAGATTTTTAGTATACACATTTTAAAGCCTCTACAGAAAAAAAAAAAAACTTTTATAATGCAGTGTTACAGTTTGGGTACATCTGCATGGGACTTAAAGAGGATTTCCGCCCGTTAACGAAAAAAAACAAAAGTCAGCAGCTACAAATACTGTAGCTTCTGACTTTTAATATTAGGACACTTGCCTGTCCAGGGTTCCCGGTTTTCAGGTCGGCTCTCAGGTGCTGCCACCGCCATTCATGTTAAGGGAAACAGGCATTGAAGCCTTCCAGCATTACAGCCGATTCCCTGCTGCTCATTCTTACTGTCCCGGCGGCGCTGGGAGGCCAAGCTTCCGAGGGGTGGCGCTGTCTCCCAGAGGTGGGGAAAGGGTACCTGTCAAAAACAGGTACCCGTTCCCCCCTCCACTTTTGGGTGGAACTCTGCTTTAATTGATCCTGTTTATACAAGATTGTTAAAATATGATACAAGTAGCACAGGGAGCCCATGATAACATATTAAAAGTGTTAATAGTGGGGGAACACAGGGAAGGGGGTCCTGGGGTCTAGTTTCCTCATAGAAAGGGGAGCAGAAAACTGGGCTTAAACTAGTCATGGTCCCAAGAGGGATGAATCAAAACCTGGGGACATTCTCAGGTTGCCATAATCTGGTTTATTTGTGAATCCTATCTTGTAGGGTAGCCTCCGGTGATGCACAGCTTAGGGGTTCTCCAGATCTTAGCTACTGTTTGTTTGGCTATGGTAGTGACTTGCAAGAGGAGCTTAAATTGCAGTCTAATGCGCTTTGGAGGCTCCGATTGAGAAGCGCTATATTTGGTTTAGGGGAGAGAGATTTACCAAAAAGGGTAGAAATGATCCCAAATACTTAGAGGAGCTCCATTCTGTAAAAAAAACAACAAAAAAAACCCCCAGAATTAAAAGTTAGCAGATACCAATACTATAGTAATACTATGACACTTAACTGTCCAGGGATTCCGCAATGTCCTTAATTCCGAGCCTATTCGTAAAACCGCTTCGGGTGTAGGCACTAGCATTGAAAGTAAGGGAAACTGGTCTGCGCATGTACTGGTCACGCTGTGCTTTCTGAATGGTCCTGCCTTTTTCTGGGACCTGTGTGTGTCCCAGAAGGCAGCGGGGAGAATGAGGAAGTGCTGGAAATGTTGTAGATCAGCGATCTTATCCAGAAGTGGGAGTGGGTACCTGTCAAAAACCAGGTACCTGCTCTCCGCTTCCCCCCAAAAAGTGCCAAATGTGGCAGTGGAGTGGCTAGGGTGCAAACAAGCAGAGCTTCCCCTTTTGGGTGAAGCTCCGCTTTAAAGGAGTTGAAAAGGCAGAAGGTTTTTATCCTAATACATTCAATGCATTAAGATAAAAAACCTTCTGTATGTAGCAGCCCCCCCAGTACCCCCCTTATTGCCCCTTATGGCTTATTAGCTTTAATATAAATGTGCTGTGAAATACATAGCACCTTTTCTGTCGACTTGGCTAACAAAAAGGTAACAATAATAGGAAGAGATAGCCCAGCCACTGCACACCCTACCTGACCTGAGTGGTTAGCAGGTGAAAGCAGCCCCAGCTCAATTCATCCAGGCCATGCCCCCAACATGTTTTGCCCCAGCCCAGGGCTTAATCATGGAAATGATTTTCCATGGAGATGGTTCTCCATGATTAAGCTCTGGGGTGGGGCAAAACATGTTGATGACGTGGCCTGGATGAACCGAGCTGGGGCTGCTTTTACCTGCTAACAACTTGGTGAGGTGTGCTGCGGCCAGGCTATCTCTTCCTATTTTTGTAGCGTGCTTTGGATCTGGACAGATCTCCCCTCAGCCTGCACCCTCACCAGTCAGCGGCATCCAACTCATCGGACCTTGATAGCCTGAGTGGGGACACTTAAGCATTTATCATAGGCAACAAAAAGGTAAGTTCAGGTTTTTTTTGTTTTTGTTTTTTTAAAAAGGGTAGCTGTAATAACTTTGAGAAAATTCCATTTTCTTTTTTTTACAGTTTAACTCTCTTATATATTTATTTTCTTAGAATATGATCCTGGCTGTTGTCACTGATAACATAGCAGGAAAACCACAAATGAACTTTCCTGCAATATACAATGTGAGTCAGCTTCCAGTCAGCAGCTACGCAGGATCTAAAAACGATGTGTTAAAAAAAAAAAAAATACAGAAATTCAACTATTCTCCTTTTTTTTGTTTGAAACAAAAACAATTACAGTGTCCTTGCAGCTTGCTGTACCTGCATGCTGCTAGCTGGCAGACAAAGTGTGGCTCTGTGTGACCTTTATGTATTATGAACTAAAATCCAGATGACAATCTTCATACATTTTTTGCAGTTCATATTCACAGATTTATATTCAGGTCAGAATTTAAAAGCTTTGAATATTATAGAAGGGAACTACCTACTTGCTTAGTGCTTGTATATACATCCAGGCTGCCTGCAGAAAATGACAAGAGGGGGCAGATATAAGTCCAGTAACCCTGCACAAGTAAAGAGAGCAGCAGTGACCGGTCTTTATTACAGGAAGCTCCTGCAGAAATGCAAAGCTTTAAGCTGAATCACTGCGTAGAAGAAATATAGGAAGAAATATACAAAGCACACTGAGATTCACATAAGAATACACATACTTCTGTTTAGACAATATTTGCTTTTCAGTACAGCTTTAATGGCTCCTTGATTGGCTGAGAGCCATCAGACCTGTTTTGGTCATGACCCTTCCACAGAAGCCGGATGAATGGGCTGCTGTACACATGGGCTGAATGTTGGCCGGTTTCTGTTGAACCAGATGATGTCACCCAAAATTTGGCCCATGTGTACTAGGCATAATTAATAGAGGCATTATAGACTGTTTACTAGCTATTGTAAAACAGAGAAGTGGGGGATTCCTCCATCCACATTGTTTGTGTAGATGGAGGAATCTGCCTTTTTAAAAACATTTTTAGTTATTCCTGCTGGTTGAACAAAAAAATGGCCAGTAAGCCTCTCTGTCTTAGAAGCAATAACCTTTCTGGCTATTGGCTCTAGGGTCATCCCTTTGTATAAAACTAATTACAAATACATTGTTCATTCAGTCCTTGTGCATCTGGTCATTGTTGATGGGTTAAAGCTGAACTTAAGGCAATCCGCTAAATGAGCCATTTTCAACCAGGGTTCCATGGAACCCTGTGGTTCCTCCAGAGGTTGCTAGGTGTTCTCTGGGATGTGGCAGATTGACCTCCCATCATAATGTCCCTGTAAAGTTCCAAGGTCAGAGTAACATGGCAAAGCCAGGGGCATGACACCAATGATTTTTTGCTATTTGTAAGGGTGGCATTATGACCACCACTGTTAAGGGGACATTTCCAAACGATCCCCAATGTAAAATTGATAAAATAGTTTTTAGCAGGGTTTCCCTGAGAACTGAAAATTAGTTAAAGTGTTCCTCTGGGGTAAAAAGGACGAGAAACCGTGCGCTAAATACACAGATGAGATAAATAGAGGAAGGCTGTTTTTCCTGCCAGCTTTTTATTTCTGTCAACGTCCTTCGATTTACACAGCTCTGACCCCCACACTACAGTCCTGTCGGGGGGTGGAAGACCTGATTTTTCTCTGTTGCAGTTTAGTAAGATGTTTAGGGCCACATTGACACCTGTGAGGCTCAATGTGTTTTTTTGTTGGTGCATTTCTGGCACAACAGCTTAGGGCAGCACATTCACTTGAATGGGTTGCCCTACAAACGCACCAAAGTTACTCTTGCACTTTTTTTTCTTTTTTTAAGCAGTGAGCAAAGCACATTTTAGCACTCTGCAAACATGCGACAACACACAGCTGCTACCTGTGTTTGGGGTGCCATTAAGAAATAATGGCACCGTAAGAGTGATGCATGTTTTGCGCACCTTTTTCTCACGTTTCTGCCTCGTTTCCTGGAATACTTACAGATGCAGCCTTATATGTGTCCTCTTTACACCTATGCTGTGAGTGGACAAAAAGAAGCAAAGCAATGATGAGCTTATCTCGGTCACCCCCTTTTCTTCTTAGCTTGCGTCTTGTGCTTGTTTCTCCTCAGTCTGAGCTTTGCTGTATAATGCGCAGTAGGAGGCTGATACCAAGATGAAATTAATAGCCTTCACTGCCTGCAATTACAAAATACATGTATATTTGTGTTAATGAATGCAGAGGTTCACTATGTAAATGCATATATACTTCACTTCGCAATGTACATTGGGGACTACAAGAATTTCAAAAATCCACGACTGTGGTTGACTTTACAGCACCAAGTACAGTAGGAAAACAATGGCGCCTTTACCATAGCTTACCCATTGAAGCACATAAAGATAGTTGCGGGTGTGTCTCTTATATTTGTTTGAAGTTCAGCTTTAGGAAAAGTGTGACCTATGTGTTGCCCTAGAATTACAAATCATTTGGCAGCTAAAACAATTCACATATAAATATAATGTATTTTGTTGTATGCCTGCAGTTTGAATTTAATAGAAAAAATACAATTAAGCATTGTTACAACGAGCAGGTCTGTTTACAGTGAATGTGCTTTCCAGTTTTGAAGCATTTTCCTGAAGTTGATCTTATAGTAGATGCAGAGACCATGAGCAGAATAATGCAGATCTCACAGTAAAGCTTATTCTTAAAGTGTGTGTGTGTTTTGTTTAGGTGTGGACCCAGCACTACAAAAAGATAATCGAAACCAAACAGCAACTGGATCACCATCTGTTCACGCACAGTCCCAATCATCCTCCAAATACCATAGAGCCAGATCTGGAGGAGCTAGAGATGAACGCTATCGCTCAGGTAAGAATTATTAGATGCTCTGTAACTTATCCCCCCCCTACATCTGACCTATTCATGACAAACCCATCATACATTAGTATTCCTGCAAACTGTGAAGACTAAGGGGCATATAAACCAGTAAAAGTGAGTTTGGCCTATTGCCAATCACGTATATACAGCAGCAAGAGAGGTGGGCCTTAACACTCGTTTGGTGCACATGTGTCTATGGGTTCCCGAAGTTGCATGCTGAGACCGCTCTTGGTCAAGGCTTCTGATCGGGAGCCAGCAGGATGAGTTCCTGAACATGCGACTGCGATGAGAGCCAATCATACAGAAGCATAGTCATTCACTGACTATGAATCAATGACTGTCATTTAAAATGTATACACCTGAAAAAACTCACCTGCTGTGACTCATTTGGTGAATATCAGATTCACTGTTTTAAAAATATTCCCATAAATGTTCATTATTGTTAGATGTTTCTTTTACAGCAAGATTGAGCCTTTATGTGGCTCTGTTGTTGCAGAGCTGTCTGAGGGATCCTTCACATTTGTTTGCCCTAAAAGTGCATGCATTTTTAATGCATTGATATGATTTGTGTGTTGTGATTCATCTAGAAAAGTGTTTTTTTGTTTTTGTTTTTTTTTTGTGGATTTCAGTGTGTATTTTATAACAAGAGAACACAGTTTATTTTTTTCCCCCTAACCTTCACCTAACCCTTTGGCATACCCTAACACCTATCCTACCTCTCATCTGAGAATGAAAATTATCTCCTAAATTATCTCCCTTAACACTTTATCTCATCCTAACATTTAAGCCGGCCATAGACAGCGCGATTTTAGTTGCAGGAAAGAAAATCAATCGATTTCCCCATCAGCACAGTCAGTGTTGATGGGAAATCCCTCCAGCTGAGCTATTGTGTTTTCCCAGCAGTGGGGTGGGGGGAGTGCGGGGAGCTGTCCCTGCTGGGTGAACACACAGTGATTATTGCTTGCCGCTGGCAATATTCGCATAAAATATCGCATAAGATTGATCGACTTGGGTACAATTGGGCTTGCCCATACATTTTCAAAGCTCGGCTGGTCCCTGCTGAACCAGCCAAGATTCTAACAGTCTATGGTCGGCTTTATTCATTACTTAATCGTGAAACCTACAGTGGAAGTAAAGACCAGTATGCATCCCCCCTGCGCCCCTGCACATACATACTGTATGCTGCATACCATTTGAAAAATAGCTTTGACAGTCTTATTCCTGCCTTCTGTAAGAGGCTATATATAATGATAAAATGGTGTCAGTACCTTTTAGAATAAAAATAAATAGAGGTGATTACATGCATTAGGGTAAAAACATTTTTAAAGCAGGGTTCCACCCAAATTTTGAACAACATCTGTATGTATTCTCTTCCTTGCCTAGATGCTGACATGCCATTTAAAAAAATTTAAATCGCCGTAATTACCTGTTATTTTTCTATTCTTCTTTGCACTTCCTGGTTCTCCTCTCGTGGGAGTAGGCGTGTTTCTAGCCTCTCCCAGACTCCTGGGAGCTAGTCTCAGGCTTCCCAGGATGCCACTGAGCATGTGCGGGAACGATCGGTGAATGCTGGGAGCACAGCATTCACCACATCCAGGAAATAAATGCTTGTGGGCTTCAAATGCCCACAATGAAGATGGAAACCGCCTGCAGTGAATAATATAAGTTATTCTTTCCGACGAAATCTGACACAGGCGGACATATTACACACAATATGTGAGTATGTAATGCTGAGAAGAAAAGTTTGTGAATGAACTAAAAAAAAAAAAAAAAAAAGATAGGTGAACCCCTGCTTTAACCACAGAACCACTTTAAGGGGTTTCTCTACTTGCCTCCCACCAACACAAACCTTATGGTTGACTGCATCCAAAACAGCTTCTGGTTTCTGAGGAAGGATCTCTGTTCCCTGTTATTGCAGCATGATTTATTCGTTAACATAATAACATATGTGAAATTAAGGTTTAATAAGTTCTGTTTTTTTTGGATAATATTGTTAAATGTGAAATGAATGTAAACATATTCCCCTGCAGATATTCATACAGAAGCAGTCCAAGCTGCACTGGCAAAACATAAGGAACAGAAGATGGCACTGCCCATGCCAACCAAAAGGCGCTCAACGTTTGTGCAGTCTCCAGCAGATGCATGTACACCTCCAGGTATATCACTCCTGTGCAATATATTTTTAAACTTTTATCAGTGTATCACCATGATGGCCTTTGTACCATTTAAGTTCTGCCTGTGATCCTGAGACCGTTCACACTTCAAACTGGAAACTCTACATTTATGCCTTTCAACACCTCTTGTAGATACCTCTTTTTTATATATTTTGTTTGCTGCCATATCTGCTCGTTGATGGTTGCCATACCATCTTCTTAAAGAGAAGCTGCATGGATTAGGGCATTACCCCAAACTGGACACTGGAGCTTAGTCACCTATTTATTACAGGTACTTGTATAGCGACGACAATTTACACAACACTGTACCTATATATTGTATGGTCACATCAGTCCCTGCCCTCAAGGAGCTTGCAATCTAAGCTCTCTAACTTACATTCATACATTCACACATACTAGGGCCAATTTAGACAGGAGCCAAGTAACCCACTAGCATTTCTCTGGAGTGTGGGAGGAAACTGGAGTACCCAGAAAAAACCCGCACAGGGAGAACATGCAAACTCCAGGAAGGTTGTGCTGTGCTAGGGATTCGAACGACAACCCTAATGCTGCCAGGTAGTGCTAACCACTTAGCCACTGTTCTGCCCATGTCCCTTTTGCCCCACTTCATTAGTTCGTTAAGTTACGGTCCTCTCTCTAGTGTTTAGCAGGTGCTAATAAAGTGTATCTAAAGCCAGACCTTTTTTTTTTTATTCATTTTGAATAGGGTGGTGAAGAGTCAGTGTTTTATTGCTGTCTGTGTCCCTGCTCAGGGAACTCTCCTCTTTTCTTTGTCCTGGTCTCTAGGGATGAGCTTAGGCGTGTTTGAACTCAAGTTCGATGCCACCTGAGCTATCCCGGCTGAAAGCTATGAGAGCGGATAGCCGCCCCCAGCAGCCAAACATACACAAAGGGGTATGTATACCTGCAACTGCAGGGTGGGGATTGGCTGTCTGCTTTGCCAGATTCCTGGGTGGTAGCTCAGGCGGGTTCAGACTTGTGTCCGAACGCAACTGCTGGTGACCAATGTCTCCAGGACTGAAAGTGATGTGAAATTCAAAATTGGTCAGCAGAGGGAAGAGAGGTGAAATTCTCAAATGGGAACAGTTGTTCTGATGACAATACTCTGGATTTCCTGTCACTTCAGCTATGTTCATAGGACAGGAAAGGAGGGTAAATCTTCCCAATAGGACAAGGATTTCAAAATAAAAAAAAAACTGACAAGAATGACTCTATTTAAATAAAAAAATGGCTTTGGATTTATTTTGTAAAGTAAACATAGTATACACACTAAAGGCTTCTGAAGGTTCGGGACTGCTGACTACTTCTTTATACTTCTCAAACATTAGAACGATCATGGTGGCATGGTTTATAAGGGAACATATTACTTAATTTGTGTACCCTAGGGAATATTGAAAGCAATTTTAAACTGGACTTGGGAGGTTTCAGTCCACTTATTTTGTATGAATGTAGCTGTTTTTATTCCGAACATAATTGCTTTATACTGAAACAAAATGTTCATGATTTAGTATAAACTTGCTATTGTTGAGCAAACATTTTTTTAATACTCAGCTTAAACAGTTTTTTTTTTCATCTTAGCCACAGACTACAATACTTTTTAATTTGTCTTTTGGCATAGATATTAGTCTAGGTCTCTGTTCAAGTTTAAATCGATTCTAAAAATACAGCAGGCTGGGTAAGTAAAAAGCCTGTCTATTGACATCTGCAATACATATGATTATCCTAGACTGTCAGCCATAGACGGAGCAGTCACATTCTTTTCCAGTTTATATCAAAAAGTAGACCTTTGCTTCTAGAAGCCCCTTGTATGCCATGTCGTGTTGCGATGTTAAGCTTCCTTAGCAGACTGTAAGTATCTGTACACACTTAAATACTTATCTCTTGTGTATTTTCACTGGTTTTCACTGGTTCCAACAGATAAATGTTTAGCTTAATTCATTTTTTCCTGTTAAAAATAAATGAAAGTTAGCTTGCCTGCAACCAAGATTGATGCGTTAGTTAGTCAGTAATGGCTCATTTTGCCTGGCATCACATTTATGCAGCTGGGGTTTTCTGCTTTTTTTTATTGCTTTGGGTGGGTGCATTGTCATGTTTTTGATGTGCACGGTCATTCCCATCATAAGCTCCTATAAGGTGCTTTGATATATCAAAACCAGGTGTGAAATTTTTTGACCCACGCATTACCTGGATGGGACACTGCATTAAAGGGGTTGTTAAGGTAGTGCACACAATCAATGCCAGCCCCTCTGCTAGGATAACCTGTACTATATATTGTATGCTGTTTTGTAAAATTCATCTGCTAAATACCTTATTCCTTCTCCCTGATCAGCGGTCACGTGACCGCCCATCGCTCTCTTCCTCTGATATATGCACTACGGAGGGAGGGGCAGAGATCTCCTTCTGACGTTTGCCGGGTGATCACTTGACCTTCCTCTGTAGTACATACATCGGAGAAAGAACGACTGATGGTCTCGTGACCACTGATCGGGGAGAAGGAATTAAGTTATTTAGAAGATGAATTTTACAAAACGGCATACAGTATATACTACAGGTTATACTAGCAGAGGGGCTGGCAGTGATTGAGTGCAGTAATGTTTGCACTGCTCGGAACGGTGCTAGGAGGGGAGGGGTGGCTCCCACACAGAGCTGACAGGGAGGAGGAGGGGGACACAGGGGGTGGAGGACTCGGGAGATGCAGAGGATATCGGAGGCACGTAAACTGACCACAGTGTCAGGGCTCAGCAGCCATGATTAACCGTGATCACTTTACAGGTGGGGAGGACAGGTTTTTTAGGTGATGCGGGGAGCCAAATTGCACAGCACAAGCTTTGTACTGTTATTAATGCTTTAATGGAACAGGATCCCCCTTTAACGCTTTAATCTGCATTATAAAAGGTGTAAATAGGCCCTATATCAGGGATATGCAATTAGCGGACTGCCAGTTGTTGCAGAACTACAAGTCCCATGAGGCATAGCAAGAATCTGACAGGCACAAGCATGACACTCAGAGGCATGATGGGACTTGTAGTTTTGCAACAGCTGGAGGTCCGCTAATTGCATTTCCCCTCCCCTATATGAACATATCAGAAGATTTGAGGTTGATGGCTAGCTACTTCAGCAACATGTGACCCTCCAGTCCTTAGTCTTATTGTACCGCTGTTTCAGGCAGTTGTGTGAAAAAGTATTTGCCCCTTCCTGATTTTACATTTTTTTGCATATTTCTCACACTTAAATGATTCAGATCATCAAACAAATTCTAATATTACACAAAGGTAACCCGAGTAAATCCAAGATGCAGTTTTTAAATTTTTATTTTTATTTATTAAGGAAAAAAAGCTGTTAAAACCTGCCTGGCCCTATGTGAAAAAGTATTTGCACCCTTCCATGCTGAACCGTGAATGAACTGTGATTAACCACAATTTTTTGGAAAGCTGAGTTAAATTTCACTTGCCACACCCAGGCCGGATTACTGCCAGACCTATTGAAACAAGAAATCACATAAATATAACTGTCTGACAAAGTGAAGCATGCTAACAGATCACACAAAGACACAAATCATGCCACAATCTAAAAAATTCAAGAACAGATTAGAAACAAAGTAATGTACATGTATCAGTCTAGGAAGGGCCATTTCTAAGGCTTTGGAACTCCAGTGAACCACAGAGAGGGCCATTATCCACAATCTGAGATAACTTGGAACAGTGGTGAACCTTCCCAGGGGTGGCCGGCCTACAAAATTACTCCAAGAGCATGACGATGACTTATCCAGGAGGTCATAAAAGAACCCAGAGCAACATCTAAAGAACTGCAGGCCTCACTTGCTTCAGGTAAGATCAGTGTTCATGATTCAACAATAAGAAAGAGACTGGGCAAAAATGGCATCCATAGGAGAGTTCCAAGGTCAAAGCCACTGCTGACCAAAAAGATCACAAAAGCTCATCTCACATTTACCAAAAAAAACTTGATTATCCCCAAGACTTTTAGGCAAATAATCTGTGGACTGATGAGACAAAAATTTAACTTTTTGGAAGGTGTGCGTCCCGTTACATCTAGCATAAAACTAATACAGCGTTTCATAACAAGAACATCAGGCCAACAGTCAGACATGGTGGTGGTAGCGTGATGGTCTGGGGCTGCTTTGCAGCTTCAGGACCTAGACGATTTACCATAATTGATGGAACCATGAATTCTGAGCTCTACCAGAAAATCCTAAAGGAGAATGTCAGGCCATCAGTTAGTGACCTCAAGCTCAAGTTCACTTGGGTTATGCAGCAGGGCAATAATCTGATACACAGCAAGTCCACCTCCAAATGGTTCAAACAAAGCAAAATTTAGGTTTTGGAGTGGCCTAATCAAAGCCTGAACTAAAATCCAATTGAGATGCTTTATCATGACCTTGCACAGGCTGTTCATGCTGGAAAACCCTCCAATGTGGCTGAATTAAAACAATTCTGCAAAAAAGAGTGGGTCAAAATTGTTCCACAGCAATGTGAAAGACTTATTGCCAGTTATTGCAAACGCTTGATTGCAGTTGTTGCTGCCAAGGATGGCACAACCAGTTATTAGGTTTAGGGGCAATTACTTTTTCACATAAAGCCAGGCAGGTTTGGACAGCTTTTTTGCCTTAATAAATGAAACCATCATTTAAAAACTGCATTTTGTATTTACTTGGGTTATCTTTATGTAATAATAAAATTAGTGTGATGATCAGAGTCATTTAAGTGTGACAAATATGCAAAAAAATTAAAAAATCAGAAAGGGGGCAAATACTTTTTCACACAGCTGTACATTACACAACTTTCCTTCTGGCCTTCCCCCCAGCATATAGTCAATGCAAGTTCCTTTCTTTCTATTTATTTAATGTTCATATATTAAAATACCATATTTATCGGCATATAACACGCACCTTCATTTTAGGAGGGAAGATTCAGGAAAAAAACGTAAACTTTAAATAAAGAGCTTTGAAGCAAAATAAGGGTCAGTGCCCATCAATGCAGCATCACCATTGCCCATCTGCAGCCTGATCAATGCCATCTGCAGCCTCACAATTGCCCATCAATGCAGCTTGATCAATGCCCACATGCAGCCTCACCATTGCCATGAATGCAGCCCGATCAATGCCCATATGCAGCCTCACCTCAGAATACTGCTGCCTTGGAGGGGACAGGGAGGGGGGTGGGACGAACGCTGTCAGATTACATACAGCGAGAATCTCCTATTTACTCGGCGGCCTCTTTAATTCAAAGTCCCGCATCCTGCACTGGCTTCTATGATAGACAGAACAGTGGTCCAATGCCAGCCCAGAAGATGGGACTTCCTATTACAGAGGCCGCTGAGTAAACAGGACATTCTCGCTGTGTGTAATCTGACAGCGTTTGTCCCGCCCCCCTCCTAGGCAGCCTAAATTGCAGTATCGGCGTATAACACGCACACGCTATTTGCACCCGATTTTTAGGGCGAAAAAGTGCATGTTATACGCCAATAAATACAGTAATTGGATCTCCTCCTTATTGTGTACAAGGTGTCGATCCACATAGCAGTTTTGTATTCTTTTTTTCATTTTAAGTTTTTTACCAAAAGACATGCACATGTGATTCAATACACAATGGTAAGAATGCATGTTATACTTTGTACCTTTGTATGAGCCCTTAATAAGAATCAACAGATCTGTATGTAAGCAATTGATAATAAAATATCTAATTTACCTAACTTGGTGGATTTGGTTTTGTTAATACCATCATGGCTGCATATGTATTAGGTTCTCATGCCGTTATTAGACTGTATATTTGTGGTCCTATGACATGTCTCTTAGTTGAATGTTTTTTTTTGTTTTCTTACTTAAGTTATTTGTAGCCTCAATAAAGATATAAATGAATACAAGATTACATTAAAGCCTTGTACATGCGTCGTTCAGCCTGAATACAATTAATGTGTAAATCAACCTTTGCAATGTCTTCTGTAAATTCGCTGTACGCACAGAATTTATACATATGTAATCTGATAACTGCAAGGCCTATTAATAAAATAAATGAAAAACAGAAATAGAAGAAAAGTTGTGCGATTTTTCAGTGCATAAATTATAGCTCTGTGGGCTCTTAAAGGTAACAGCTGCTGCATTAATCTTGTGATTAGTTTGCTTTTAGATGACTTCATGTTTCCTTTAGAGACCTCTGTTGGATCAGTGGAGGCTTGGCTGGGTTGAAGATTTCTGTTTAGGCTTCCTCTGTAGACATTTCATTGCAGTGATAAGTGGTTGCACAGTGGGTTTACAGTACATATACATAACTTGGATGAATACAGTTAAGGTATCTATTTATTAGATGTTGAGGATTTTATAAATTTCTGACATCTTCACACTGTTTCAGCAGATTCAGGAATTGTGGTGTGGATACCAGTTGTGTCATTTAACTAGCATTTTTTTATGTGCAGTGGGAGCTTCTACACCTTTTAATATGGGTGCTGCTCAAACACAAGTAGAAGAATAATATACTGATCCATTCCTGCAGGTATTGGGGTTTTTTGGAAGCCCGAACCCTAACCAGCTTCACCAAGCCACTGCATTTCCTGCTCATCCAATGGTCAGTTTAAACTAGATATAAACCCTGAATGACTGAATGGCATTTAGGCTGGTTTTACACAGATTCAGCTTGTATAGGAACAGTGTGAACAGCAGGCTTTTACAAAGCATTTGCAGAACTTTCAGCAAGCTGTTAAAACTTTTAAAGCGGCCTTCATCTCCAGTTTGTAAGGCTCCATGCACACTAGCATTTTTTTTTAGCTCCTAGAAGCTGGGTATTTTCAAGCAGAAAAAAAAAATTGCATTGGGAAAATGATGAGCTAAAGGGATACCATAGAGAAGGGGTCTCAAACCCAAATTGCCTGAGGGCCACATGACAAGTTTTTATATCCCATGGGGGCCGCATGTAAACTTTCAAAACTTCAAAAACAATAAACTATACCAGCAATAATATACTATACTATACCCAGCACTGGTGTCAGCAGACACATTATTAACCCAGCACTGGTGTCAGCAAACGCATTATTAACCCCCAGCACTGGTGTCAGCAAACGCATTATTAACCCCCAGCACTGGTGTCAGCAAACGCATTATTAACCCCCAGCACTGGTGTCAGCAAACACATTATTAACCCCCAGCACTGGTGTCAGCAAATGCGTTATTAACCCCCAGCACTGGTGTCAGCAAATGCATTATTAACCCCCAGCACTGGTGTCAGCAAACGCATTATTAACCCCCAGCACTGGTGTCAGAAAACGCATTATTAACCTAGCACTGGTGTCAGCAAACACATTATTAAACCCAACACTGGTGTCAGGAAATGCATTATTAACCCAGCACTGGTGTCAGCAAACAAATTATTAACCCCCAGCACTGGTGTCAGCAAACGCATTATTAACCCCAGCACTGGTGTCAGGAAACGCATTATTAACCCAGCACTGGTGTCAGCAAATGCATTATTAACCCCCAGCATTGGTGTCAGCAAATACATTATTAACCCCCAGCTTTACCCCCCCACAAATACCCTTCACACTCCATAATTCCCCCCCCCCCCCGCCCCACAATGCACAAATAGCCCCACGCTCCATAAAATACCCCCATACTAGACAATTACCCCCCACACTACACAATTACCCCCCACACTACACAATTACCCCCCACACTACACAATTACCCCCTACACTGCACAATTACCCCCTACACTGCACAATTACCCCCTACACTGCACAATTACCCCCCACACTCCATAAAATACCACCATACTCCATAAAATACCCCACACTCCATAAAATACCCCCACACTCCATAAAATACCCCCGTACTCCCTAAAATACCCCCACACTGCACAAATTTCAACCTCAGTCACCCCACTAAGGACTTTGCCTGAGTGTGATAGCTCACTCGCCTCTCCTGGCAGTCAGGATCTTCTGCCTCCCGAGTCCTCTCATCTTGGCTTCCGCACAGGCCTAGTGACAGGGGACCCAGCGAACACAATCTCCTGCCCTGAGGTGGCAGCAGAACCCTGGATCGGGGCTCTGGTCGATAGTGCCTAGGTGGGAATAGCGATGGGTGGATCTATGAGCGGATCCCTTCTCCGCTCCTTCCTCCGCTCGGTTCTCTCTCTCTGGGCTGCAGCAGCGTGCAGTGGAGAGGACAGAGGAGATGGAGAGGTAAAGCTCTTCGGTGCCTCCCCCTCTGGTGCCTGGGTGCAGTGCAAAAAGACGTCCTGGATCAGCCCTGCCTGCGGGCCATTTTTAACCAGTTCGCAGGCCGCAACTTTGAGACCCCTGCCATAGAGGGAAAGTGCAGAAAATGGGTGGAGCTCTGCTTTAAGTAAATGAACCCAAAATGTTCTAAGTTTCCCAGGAATTTTTCTTATGTCATGTAAGATTTTTTTTTCCAATATGGAAATGCTTATTCTAGTGACTCTTATCTCATAGACACTTCATCAGCCTCCGAGGATGAAGGTTCGCTGAGACGCCAGGCTGCTCTGTCTGCAGTGCTTGCTCAAAGTTTACAAAACACAGAATCCTGGATTAACAAGTCTGTGCAGGGATCATCAACATCATCCTCCGCCTCATCTACCTTGTCACATGGAGATGTGAAGAGTACCAGTAGCTCTCTTGCTGATATGCTATCCAATATCCACATCGGTATGTATCATAACTCAGTGGTGACACTTTAGAAATTATGGTAACCAAAACCATAGGCATTGTGTGCTTTGCCTAAGAACCCTTGATATCACTTATTACCTTGTTCTTTCCCACCAGTTCCATGATCCCAGTGTTATTCTGATTGTGGACAGTTTCTAATGAGAGATTTTGTATGAAAAACCCACTAGTGGGAGTAACCCCTGCTTGGATATGGGTATCTGACACAACACTCCATTCCCTTTACTGTTTGATCTCCCTGGATTTACAATTACTGGGAATATGTGCTTATGTCTGCAGGACTTCATAATGCATGTTGTGTAAACCCTCATTATACATTTATGTGCAATATTGTGCTTCAGTAATAGATCAGCACTTTGGGAAATACAGAAATATGCTCTTAAATGTTTAGGGATTAAATGGTGGCTCTGACTCTTGTTATAATACACAAGGAGGAAGGTTTATAAGCTTAAAGTAATTATGGCTTTATTCACGGTTGACATATATAGTGCATATATGTGGATGAGAAAGCTGAAAGCAAAAGTCAGGGGTTGTTTTTTTTTTTTTTTGCATATTTTTTCTAGCTCACATTTGCCAAACACAAGGCCCAGAGGCCGAATCTGGCCCGCCAGGCCATGTTATGTGGCCCTCGCACCCAAAGCTTTTTTTTCATCCCTCACCCTCCGCTTCCTGCTGACACTTGTAAACACAGAATCCTTCTGTGTTTACAAGGACAGCATTGCTCTCGGTGGCTTTTGGCTCTCACAGATGTCTGCACACATTAACGACGGGGACAGATGCAGACCAATGATTTCCCTGCAAGGCGGCACGTCTACATTGCTAGACTAGTACACTGCTAGTACAGAAGTAGGGGATGGGCGAGAGTGGTGCAGAGGTCATAGCCAAGGAGGAGGGGTGGAAGTGACATGTGAACAGCCTGCGCACTCTGCATAGCACATCTCTAAACCTTGCAATCTGTATGTAGGGCACTCCTCAAACCTGCAACCTGCACTCTGTACACAGCGCACTCCTAAACTCTGCACTCTGTACACCCCTAAATCATGCACGCTGTATATAGTGCACCCCTAAGACCTGCACTCTGTACGTAGCGCACCCCAAAGCCCTGCACTCTGTATACAGCACACAGTAATAATCAAATACAGAGGCAATTATTTAATATGATAAATAGTAGATACATAGTTTTACAGATATGACCATCCCTTTGAGGTAAATTATAATGCCCATGTGGCCTGCAGGGAAATTGAGTTTGACACCCCTGCAGTAGATTTTTGGTTTAAGGACTAAACACTCTTTTTAGTCAGTTAGGAATGAAATATTGTATATCTTTTTATATATATATATATATATATATATATATATATATATATATATATATATATATATATATATATATATTTATTTATTTAACACATTTAGTGAACAAGTGTAGCCCTGTAGTCTGTTGGCTGCAGTCGTTCTGTAGATCTTTTACTTTTATGCTGTCATTTCATCTCCAGTTGTTGAGCTCTACTTAGAAAGCACACAAAGCTATGTGAGTCAGACTAGTGACACATCTCCTCCCTGTATATAAGCTATATGGCTCTATATGCAGTCTCAGTTAGATGGAGACAATCCGTAAGTAAGCAGCAACTGCTTGGCTGTCTTTTTGGAATGCTGATTATGCTCTCATGCTTTCATGAAAGCATATCCTGTAGTAAATGTTTATTTTCTTAAAATGAAGAGTATATGCAAGTAACATTATGTAACCGAAAAAAAATGTTTATATCTCTAAAAAGAGAACATTGTTTTGTTTTAATTGTTCATGGTATTTAAAGTAAAAAAAAAACATCAGCGTTTTTTTTAGCTTACCACATTGAGCACGATAAAATAAACATTCCTTATTACACTATTTGTTAAAATTCCTACCCTAGCACTTACACTTTACAACTTTCAACAATCAGTGCTGCTTCGCTGAACTGACAGTGCAGTCTCAAGCCGGTCTGTTAGCATGGAGAAAGGAGGGGAAGGGAGGAGCCAGGGTAGTGGCGTGCCATCCTAGACTATGGAGCTGTGTGTTTCTATTGATGCACACAGTGTAGATAGGTGCAAATCTATCCTTGTATGCCTGGGTGACTCTATAGGATGCTTCAAGATAGGAGGAGTCACCCTGAAAACAAGATATCTGGAGCAGTGGTCATAGCACCAGCTTCAACATAGAACAGCTGCTAAATAGGCAAGAATTAATGGATAAAGAATTTGCATACTCAGTAAGCGCTTTAAAAGCAGGAGGTTTATTATCACGCCCAGGTTCACACTGACAGCGGGAATTAAATTGTGCAAGTTCAGCTTAACTCGCATGATTTCATTCCCGCATTTCAGTCCCGACTTCAGGTGCGATTTCAGAGACATCTGTGCGGGTTGCTGCACAGATGTCTATGGAAAACCCACCCTGAAGTCGCCAAAAGTAGTACAGTGACTTTTGGGAATTGGTGCGGTGCCGCAAATGGGGCGTCACACTGATTCGGCCGTCAATTGCTGCCGATTTGGCATGCAATTTGACATTTCAAATCGCATGCCAAATCGATCCAATGTGAACCTAGGCTAAATGGTCATATGTATGGGAGGTTTTCAGTTTCACTCTATTTAAAACTTTGCTAGTCTGTTGGTTCTGAATATTGCTGAAACATTATATTATGCTGTCTGTATACATAGGCAGCTCGCTGGTGAAAGGATTTCTAAAAAGTGCAGTAAATACTCACACGTTCCACAGGTAGCTGGCCAGTTGGGTAAAAGCAGGAATACACGGTTAGAAAATCGGCCGATCGTTCAACCGCGGAACAACAAAACAGCGTTCGTTTGTCTAAATCGTCGCTAACATTAACCAATCAAAAAAAAATCTTTAAAAGAGCAATCGATCCCATAGGGGGTGTCGGAGGGAGAGCCTCCCAGACCAGGTCAACACAATTGATTTGTCTTCATGTTGTTAGGGTTTCTGTTGTCTGGAGGAGCCTTTGGGTTGGAAGCTTTATACCTTGTACGCTCTGTTTCTATTGTCTTTTGCCCTTTTTTGTTCTATGATAATTTTAATAAAAATGTATTGAAATGAAAAAGAGCAATCTATTTCATATATAGTGTTGACGTCTAACGTACAAGTGGGGTCCTCTACGAGTTCCGCTTATGCGTGATAATGTTCAAGAGATATATTACGGACGACCTTCACACCAACGAATAGAATATCGTTAATTCGCAAACGATACAACGCCATTTTTCCATTATTTCAATCTGTCTTTTTCGTTCACAATATCGATATCGGGGATTACTTGATGGGCATCAATGAGTAGAAAACCGGCCCATCGTTTGCAGAACTGAAATTTTCGCCTGTTTTTCTTATTGTGTAGTCCTGCTATAAGGCATCACTCTTTTGCTGACGGAATGGTACGGAATGTCACTCACCAGCAAAGGAACAACTTCTCCTTTACCCAGCCACCAAAGCCCAGACCCTGTCATTCATGACATCGATTCGGGGTGGGGAATCTCTACTTTCCTTAGAGAACATTCTTTTAGTGAGGAAGGCCTCCCTGAGCCGAAGACAGGGCGATAGAGGCTCTCTATTTGGGAACACAGGCTGGGGTAAGATTTATGGACTGGTAAAGATGGGCAAATTATAGGGCAAAAGATCGGTGATTGAATATTTTAAGAAAATTCCCCTCGTGGCTCACCACTGCCTTATATGTGGCCCAATAACTTACATAGGAACTGCTTTTAACATATAGGGAATAATTTACTCCACAGAGCTGTGTAGAAATGCATGCATTGACACTCATAGCAGTGCATTAAACAGCCTAATAATAGGCTGAAATGCATTACAATTCATATGAAAATGAGAAGGGCTGTATTTTTACTGCAGTGCAATGCACAGGACATGTGCGTTGCCATGCATATGTATGCTTAAGGTGCATCGGGGTGCCATTCACAATGAATATAACGCAGCTTAATAAAGTAAATGAGCACTTAACTAGAAGCAGAGATCTCAGTTGTATTGAAATTTAATTCATAGAAACCATGTATCCTTTACATAGGCTGTACAAATAAGGTCCTACACTCATCTATGAGGTTTCCAGCACTGGGATGCATAGAATAAGGACAGAATATGAGTTTACCTGGATTTTATGTGCTTGCCTTTTGATTTTATTTTATTATGTTCCGTATTTCAGTGACTATTTAAATTAACAGACAATCAAAAGCTGCAACATGTTCTGGGATTTATCAGTGTTTATTTTTCAAGGAAGTAGAGTAAAAATCAGATATGCTTACTGTGTATTGTATATTTTAGTCCTATTACAATTGCTGTTAAAAACAGATACATGGCAATCAAAAGTCAACACGCATAACTTGACAGCTCATATATACTATTTCTAATAGCTTAGTCTTTTTTTTTTTTTTTTTTGTGCAGAAAATTTACCCAACATACCCAGGGGGGGTTATTGTTTCTTTTTCCCTTTTTAGCTATATTGATTTGTTTTTTTATTAATTGTTTGCAGAAAGCTCCCTGGCTCCTCCTGATGTCACAAGCACCACAAATACCACAAACACAACTACATCCTCCTCTTCTTCCTCATCCTTGTCTTCTGTACGCCCAGCAAACATTGACCTGCCTCCCGCTGGGCCAGTAAAAGGGATGCACAAAGCAGGGCGAAGGTCTAGCCTGATGGACACTGCAGATGGTAAGAGGTCTTCTGCTTTTGGACACTATACTCTAGCCAGAGTTCAGCCTTGAACATGCTAGCATCAGATAAAAGGAATCTGCCTAGAGAGCACCAATTATAGTAGGGACTATGAAATGATATTGGGGCATGTATTCCAAACCATACATAGGGGGGCTTAAAAAAAAAAAAAAAAAGCTTACCATCAAGTAAATCTTCACTGCATCTTGTCTTACCTTGCTGAAAGCCTAACTAGAGCACAATATAACTGCATCAGAAGCATTACTAGAGTGGGCTAGACAAAGCCAGCATTCCATTGACTGCTGCAGTGTCAGTATTTAAGTATTAAGAATCTGGTCATATCAGTGCCATAGTAACTTTAGTGTATGGATAAGTGAAATTGATCTAGAAGATGCTTTATTTTTAATATAAAAATCTTTATTGCTGTCATCTTAAATAACACTATGACAGTGTATTTTGCAAGGAGCACATATATTGTGGATGTCATAATGTACAAGTACCTTTTAAGTACAGCTGATTAGAAGACCTTATTCATAAAGCTGGGCCCTACCCAGAAAAATTTGACTGAAATGGACATGAACAATCAGATCCTTGAACTAGCCTCCTTTTACCTGAAACAATCAGACCATTTGACAACCCTCCCTTCACCTGGAACAATCAGACCCTTGGACAATTCTCCTTTCACTGGGAACAATCAGACCCTTGGACAATTCTCCTTTCACTGGGAACAATCAGACCCTTGGACAATTCTCATTTTACCTGGATCAATTAGAAATATGGACAACCCTCCTTTACTTGGAAAGGTCGGGTCTTGGTCAAGTCTCTTTTTTTATCTGAAGTGATCAGATATTTGGAGAGTTCTTTATTTACCTGGAACAGTTAGACCCTTGCACAATCCTTTATCTTGAACTAGCAAAACCTCTGACAATGCTCTTTTCCTTGGACATCTACATCCACTCTTTTGTGCATATTTAGCATCAATGAGATTTGAGTCTTTTGTACTCCTGCCAGTGAAGATGAATAAAGGGCAAGTAGAAAAATTCCTACATGCCATAGCTATAGAGGTGGTCTTTCAAAATAATAGCACACCATTCACTGGCAAACTATCACGTGGTCTATATTATTGTGCAGATGTAATTTATTGTGTATGATGACCTTAGGGGACAATATAACAGAATATGGCAGCAGTACAGAAGGCAGAAGTGTGTTTTGGAACTGCTGCATTAGCCACTTGGTCTGTGAGGCAATTCTGGACATTTTAAAGAACCATCAGCTTCTTAAAGTGGTTGTAAACTTCAGACATTTTATTATGAACAAAGCATATCCCTCTATAGTGTGTACTTGTCTCAAATAAGAGCAAGTGTCATTTTTGTCAGCTGCTTTGTTCCTCTGCTATCAGTATGAATCACTTGTGACATGTTTTCCTGACATCAAAAAAAAAAAAGGGGACTTCCAGTACACAGCCTGTGATTGACAGCCTCATATCTGTTCCTGTGTGCTGTGTGTAGGGGGTGTCTCCCTTCCCTCCAATCAGCTCTCAAAGCTCTCTTCACTGATCTCTGCATAGTGTAATTTTAGCTCTCCAGACCCATTTTTCTGAACGCTCAGACGAGTTTTAGGAGTTCTGGATAGTAAAGGGCTGTAGAGAGAATACTGCAGAGAAACAGGTACAACGTATGTGGGAGGATTTTTTCATCTCTGTGTATAACCTAAGGCCAGTCACCTCACTGGGTATACGTAAGGGTTTACAACCACATTTAAGTTCCTTCCTGTGTTATTTAGTGCAGTGTGCGAAAAAATGATAAATAGTTGTTTGCTCTGAGCAACACAGGCAGTTGTACAGTTGAACACTTGTATAAATGAGGCCCAGCAATCTCTCCTTGTTGCAAATTTTTCATATATCTCTGTTAGCCTTGCATCCGATTTTGCAGTCAACTGCAAAACTGGAGTATTTAAACAAATTTAACATCACTACTCTTTTGCTATTGCAGGTGTTGCTGTCAGCAGTCGCGTGTCTACAAAAATCCAACAGTTACTTAACACATTAAAGCGACCAAAAAGACCACCATTAAAGGAGTTTTTTGTGGATGATTTTGAAGAGATTGTTGAAGGTAACTTCAGTCTCTCATGCAGAATGCCTGAATACAGTATTTTGTTTTGTGGCATGCATAGAATGCTGAATTGTAATTATCTTGGAATGTATTTTTTTACCAGTTCCCAGGCCAGACCCCAACCAACCAAAACCAGAGGGTCGCCAGATGACTCCAGTGAAGGGAGAACCTCTCGGTGTAGTGTGTAATTGGCCTCCATCCATTGAAGCTGCTTTGCAACGGTGGGGTACAACGCAAGCCAAATGTTCCTGTCTCACAGCTCTGGATGTGACGGGGAAACCTGTCTATACGTTGACGTATGGTAAGAAAGCCATGCATGGTTAAATGGAAAAAATAAGTGACGGTTCACACAGGGGTGGCTTTAGTCGTCCGACTTTGCAGCTACCCCGTACATCGCGACTTCAGCGCGGCTTGCAAAACGCTCCGAAGTCGCCCCAAACCTGTGTCTGACAGGTCGCCCCTCTGTGAACCGGCACTCATGATTCATTGTTATAAGGTATGTTTTTAACTTGATGATTTATTTCTGTTTTTACTATATGTATACAATTTTTTTACAAGTTAACATTTATGACATAACACAGGATTTCCAGAGCACTGTTGGCTAAAGAGACAGTACAAAAAAGTAGCGGTCTTTGTGACACAGCTGTCTGTAATTTACACCTGGGACTGAGTGACTCGTTGGTCTGATTCCAATTATGTGAGCAAGTTTCACCATGACTTTTGATTTCTGTGTACAACAGTCATCTTCCAGGACAGCTACTTGAGAGACGATTAGCCCCATGTTCTACAGGAAACACAAACTAGAAAACTAGAAAGAGATAAAAAAGCCCCTCCCTTACCCTCATTCTCAGATGTTTGTTTGACCATCCAAGAGTACACTTAGTCATGTTTTCCCTAGTCAACTCCACCACCCCGTTGCTTTTTTGGTCTGTTCCATTTGATGCGGTAGTAGCACTTGTGGTCATTAGTTCCGGGCGGGGGGGGTTCTTCCAGCATTTTACCAGCAGTATATTGCCTCTGGGCAAGTCCCCTGTATGGTAGGCAAAAGAGGACCAAGATGGTGCCAGCTCCTTACCCACACCAGATGATGGCACCTTTCCCTGTCACCTCACCCGGCCACATAAAAGCACAGGCTTCCACATTCTGACGCCATTCTATTCTGGGCTCTGATTTCTGAAAGGGGATGGCTGAGCAGTACGGACTTCTGGGATTTATCGCCTCCTTCTACAGCAACCTAACCCTTTGTTTCCAAAATGGGCCTGCTGCTTAAGTAACTAGAAAGAGGGCATCCATATAAACTACAGTACAACAAAAACAAGTACTGTATATACTCAAGTATAAGCTGACCCGAATATAAGCCGAGGCACCTAACTTTACCACAAAAAACTGGGAAAACTTATTGACTCGAGTATAAACCTAGGGTTAGAAATGCGCAGCTACTGTAAGTGGAAAAGAAGGTCAACAATGCCCATTTGCAGCCTCACTGTGCCCATTTGCATGCCTCACTGTGCCCATTTGCAGCAATAGGTCCCCCGAACTTCAAACTCGGTAGTTAAGGGTTCCTAGATGCCCCCTAGCTGCAGCCAAAATTTGGGCTCTCTGGACCCAAAGGGTCCCGAAATGACATTGCTGCAGATGGACACAGTTGACCGACTTTGGGTCCCTGTATCTCGGGGCCACTTGGTGCTAGGAACCCCAAATTGGTGTGCAAACCCAGTGGAACTAGCACTACAACATATCCAAAGCTGGGGTTCCTAGCACCAAGTGGCCCCGAGATACGGGGCCCCAAATTCGGTTTGGAAAATGTCAAGCACTTTTCTGCAGCACAGAATATTTTCCAAACCGACTTTGGGGCCACTTAGTGCTAGGAACTCCTGAATATGTTGTAGTGCTAGTTCCAATGGGGTGGGCACACCAAATTTGGGGTTCCTAGCACCAAGTGGTCCTGAGATACGGGGCACCAAAGTCGGTTCGGAAAATGGCATTCTTTGCACCAGAAAAGTGCTCGACTGGAGTATAAGCTGAGGGGGGCACTTTCAGCACAAAAAAATGTGCTGAAAAACTCGGCTTATACTTGAGTATATATGGTACTTTAGGATACCTAACAATAGTCTTCACTGTATATAGCACTCTTCCTATACAGATGTGCTCATAAGTTTACATACCCTGGCAGAATTTATGATTTCTTGGCCATTTTTTCTGAGAATATGAATGATAACACAAAAACATTTCTTTCACTCATGGTTAGTGTTTGGCTGAAGCCATTTATTATCAAACAACTGTGTTTACTCTTTTTAAATCATAATGGCAACAGAAACTACCCAAATGACCCTGATCAAAAGTTTACATACCCTGGTGATTTTGGCCTGATAACATGCACACAAGTTGACACAAAGAAGTTTGAATGGCTATTAAAGGTAACCAACCTCACTAGTGATCTGTTTGCTTGTAATTAGTGTGTGTGTATAAAAGGTCAATAAGTTTCAATGAGTTTCTGGACTCCTGACAGACCCTTGCATCTTTCATCCAGTGCTGCACTGACGTTGCTGGATTATGAGTCATGGGAAAGCAAAAAGAATTGTCAAAGGATCTGCGGGAAAAGGTAGTTGAACTGTATAAAACAGGAAAGGGATATAAAAAGATATCCAAGAAAATGAGAATGCCAATCAGCAGTGTTCAAACTCCAATCAAGAAGTGGAAAATGAGGGGTTCTGTTGAAACCAAACCACAGTCAGGTAGACAACTACAATTTCAGCCACAACTGCCGGGAAAATTGTTCGCGATGCCAAGAAAAACCCACAAATAACTTCAGGTGAAATACAGGACTCTCTGAAAACATGAAGTGTGGCTGTTTGAAGATGCGCAATAAGGAGGCACTTGAAGAAAGATGGGCTGCATCGTCGAGTTTTCAGAAAAAAAAGCCATTAATACGCAAATGCCACAAAGTATCCCGCTTACAATATGCCGCACAGAGACAAGCCTAAAACCTTCTGGCACAAAGTCATTTGGCGATGAGACCAAAATTGAGCTTTTTGGCTACAACCATAAACGCTACATTTGGAGAGGAGTCAACAAGGCTTATAATGAAAGTTACGAAGCTGGATCGCTGATGTTTTGGGGATAGGTGAGATACAAAGGCACAGGAAATTTGGTCAAAATTGTTGGCAACGTGAATGCAGTATGTTATCAAAAAATACTGGAGGAACATTTGCATTCATCAGCCAGGAAGCTGTGCATAAGGCGTACTTGGACGTTCCAACATGACAATGATCCAAAACACAAGGCCATGTCGACCTGTCATTGGCTACAGCAGAAAAAAATGAAGGTTCTGGAGTGTCCTTCTCAGTCTCCTGACCTCAATATCATGGAGCCACTCTGGGGAGATCTCAAACATACAGTTCATGCAGTACAGCTCAAGAATTTACAGGAACTGGAGGCTTTTTGCCAAGAGGAATGGGCCGCTTTACAATCTGAGAAGATAGAGCCTCATCCACAAATACCACAAAAGACTTCAAGCTGTCATTGATGTTAAAGGGGGCAATACACAGTATTAAGAACTGGGGTATGTAACTTTTGATCAGGGTCATTTCAGTAGTTTCTGTTGCCAGTATGATTTAAAAAAGAGTAAACACAGTTGAATGGCTTCAGCCAAACACTAACCAAGAGTGAAAGAAACGTTTTTGTGTTATCATTTATATTCTCTAAACAATGGCCAAGACATCATAAATTCTGCCAGGGTATGTAAACTTATGAGCATAACTGTATATGGCAAATATTTCCTAACAAAATGAGGGTGCGTTACCCCATGCATCATATTATTTTGGAGTCACCTTCCAGCCGCTCCACTAGAAGTACAAAACACATACACAGTCCTTGATATACGTTTTTTCAAGATCCTAATAAAGGTTACGTTTTACCTGTGTGGCTGTAGGTGCATGGGGTAACACACCCTTGTTTTGTTAGGAAAAACAAGTACTTAACAATACAAAACAATAAAGCAAGATGTATTAAAGTGACACATAATACATTAGTAATAGCCTGGTAAATGGGAGTCTAAACTTTCACTATAGCCAATTCCAAATACTAAAGAACCCAACCTTACAATTTAACGATCTAAAAACTCATGGATATACAATTGGTTCTCCAAAATAGCAAAAATGTCAGCACATATACAGTATAAAACATCCCCCATTTATCACACCAGTACCTAACAGATTCTTAAAGTTTCAAATTACTGACATAAATAATGAAAGAAATTAAATGTAATGGACAAAGCTCAGCATAATAAAATTAGAATGATAGATACTACAAAAAAAATTAATAAAATAAAACAGGAATCCTCAAGATTAAACTCAAATCAAAGGAGCCAGTGAATGTTCACTCTTTATGCCCTGGTAAATCAATAGTCACTTATAAAGCAATTTAAATTTATTGAAATGTAATAAAATTTACATCCACAATTCAACCCCCAGCTACATTACTAACCTAGTCTCAAAATACCAACCTAATCGTTCTTTTCGTTCCTCTCAAGACCTCCTGCTGTCTAGCTGCCTCGTCACTGCCTCCAGGACTTTTCCAGAGCCTCTCCCATTCTATGGAACTCCCTACCCCAATCTGTCCGATTATCTCCTACTCTGTTTGCTTTTAGATGATCCCTAAAAACCACCCTCTTCAGAGAAGCCTATCCTGCCCCCACCTAACAACTGTGCTTTGATTTTCTCCATTATCTCATCCCCACAGTTATTACCTTTTGTATCACTTGATCCTCCTCCTAGATTGTAAGCTCTAACAAGCAGGGCTCTCTGATTCCTCCTGTATTGAATTGTATTGTAACTGTACTGTCTGCCCTATAGCGCTGTGCAAACTGTTGGCGCTATATAAATATTGTTTAATTAAAATTTCAGTAAATAGCCCACTAGAACTCCCCCTAGATGGATACACTCTATCCACACTCCAAAATTGAAGTCAGTGCAGTGGTATGATTTGGTTTTGTAGAATACACTGTCCAGATTTATTATAACAGGGACTGGTGTTCCATCTGAGTTCTTGGCTCTTCTGCTTGATGGCCTGGAGGCTGAGAGGATAATTCTCGAGAAAAAAGGATGTTCAAAAAGGGGGATTAGTACTCTTCTACTTAGCCATAAAGTGATACCAAGAAACTAAATTTTGGAAGAATCCTGGAAAAAAGAATCGTCAGACAGTGCATTCATGTTCAATACTTACATTACTACATTTACTTCAGGAAGAAATTAAAAAGTTTGTTGCCCAGTACCCTTAAGGTGTGGCCCTTTTATGTTTTCTGGAAATTAGATTGACAAAAATCTGTTCAACTTCTAGTCTTATATGGTGCTCCCATCTAGGGCTCAGTGCCTCCTGGAGTATGATGTCCTGATGGATTAGAGGTATTTTTTCAGTGTTAATCAGTTCTGATCAGTTACTACCTACTAGAATTAGAGATCTCTCCTGAGCGTCATGAGGAAAGAGTGCATGTGCTTCATGGGAAGAAATCTCTAAGACTGTGGTATGGTCCTCAAACCATGCTTTTTGGGAAGCGCTAATGTTTGCAAATGTTGTCCAGCCAGGACTTGTCCTTGGGATGGAAAATGTTGCAGACATTAGTCTCCCCCAAGGTATGTTTATTTGTCTATCCTGTCAAGTAGCTGTCCTGGACGATGATTTGCAAAAACTATTGTTACACCTACTGTTAACGGAATTTCCAAGAGTTTTCCAGGACAGCGTCCATATTAGCACCCAGATATTTTTGATTAAAAGTGATGGTGTTTGAAATTGTTGCACTTTACCTAAACATTTGCCTTGTGTACATTGGGGGAGGTTCTTTACTTACAGCAACAAAGGCTGAGGAATAGGGACTGGGAGGGGCTTTTAAATCTATTTCTGGTTTGTATTTAATGTTGAAGGCAGAGCCAGTCATCTCTCAAGTAGCTGTCCTGGAAGATTCTTGGAAATACCATTACCAAGAAGTGTAACCATGGTTTTATGTGTGTTGCAAAAGTCTATATATAGTGCAGACAAAGGGAATTGAGAGTGGAATGTTCAGTAGAGAAGTTAATGATCCTGATCTTCTTGCCCATGATTTTTGCTATTAAACGGGAGGAAAGGAGGCTACTTATTGGAACTAAACCATTATGCTCTTTACAGCCAAGGAAGCTGCCGTCTTAGCCTCTGTTTGATCTGCCCTTGACATAGTTCTGCACATGTGATCAACTATGATGGTTCAATTGAGAGCTAATATAAGCTCACAAGTAACTAACAGTTATCATTCATGGCATGCCTTGAATTTAATGGTTTTGAGAAACCATTAAATCAGTGGGCTTAGTTCCACTTTAAAGGAATATGTCCAGAAATAGAATAGAATTAGAAATAGCAGTAGCAATAATAGCAGAATGAAATGGTTGGTATTGTGACTGTTGTCTGAAAGAAACAAATTTTATTCTGTTAGCTGTATTCAGTGACAGGACAGGGATTATATTTTAATCCTGAAGATATTGATCTGCTATCTGACTTTTTTTTATTCTGTTGCACAAATATAATCTTAAGGGAGCTCTTACTATTGGGAAGCATTCAATGACTAGGCTGTTTTATTAGCTGATACTGTAATGATTACATTTTGATTATGCTTCTGCAATACCAGCTGAGTTGAAAGTTATTATTTGGCAAATTTATACTTATGTAACAACTATCACAGCGGACTAAATAGAATGTACAATATAAGCCAGTTACTGTATACCTTGAGTTTTCCTGTTTTGTGCCTGGGAGCTGAGTAGAATTTCTCCCCCCACCCCAGGCCTGGGCCTAGTAAAATGAATTGGAGTTCCCATTTAATGTGCCATCTTAAACTTGAAAGCTTTGGATAAAGTGAGGAAAATTTCAAATGTTTAGCCCTTTTTTTCGTGTTTAAGCCTAATCGGGAGATTTCCCTCTCACATTTTGTTGCTTTGATGCCCTTCCAAGAAATAAAGTTGTTACCAGGAAAGGAAAATGCAAATAATCATAAAAACATTGTCAGAAGTTCAAACACTTTCCCGCCCTGCTAAAAATGTTTGGTTTTTTTTTTGCCTGTGCAGTGAGAGATTGGAGAGATTTTTATTTATTTCTGGTCTTGGCAGGAAGTGAGGGTAAATCTGTCCAGGAGAGATACAGGTATTAATAAAAAGCCTGACAAATGCTGTAAATGTTTTTTTAGCTTGAACAGTAAATGTTACATTTCTTGTGTTTTAGGCAAACTGTGGACCAGAAGTGTGAGATTGGCATACACTCTACTTAACAAACTGGGAACCAAAAACGAACAAGGGCTTAAACCAGGTGACAGGGTAATGTCATATTTTAGTTTGCTAATATATATGTTTGTCTTCATTGTGCAAAGTTTTTTTGATTCGTCTTTGATTTTATTTGCTTTAGCTTATTGTAGTAGCAACCACTAGTATTCTGGAGAGAATGATGATAGCTGCAGTTGCATTTATCTTCCATATTGAAAAGGTATAAGCTAAGAATGTTTTGGTTAAGGCCACTTAAACATGAAGGATGGGAGCTGGCTATAGACTTTTTTTTTTTTTGATCGAGTAAGGAAGCTCCCAGCCCATCAGTATATTGCTCAGTTACACCACACTCCTTCCCCATAGACAAAATATAAAAATGTGCCTGTTTCCCTATTTCTTGTTCAACATACAACAGTTTTGAAGCATTGTAGCTTAAATGCAGGGTAGTCATAGTCAAATCACCCCTCCCCATAGTAGACAGATTGGTCAAAAAGACTATTTATTTTATGTGTTTTATTATAACCAAGTAAGGTAAACAGTTTTCTTTTTGACATTTTTTGGTCTGTCATGGGCAGATCCAAGTTTTTGTTTACAGTCAGGAGTGCTTGATTAGGTGACCTCTGTACCAGCTAATCTTGGATCACATGACTGGGAAGCCTGCCTCCTCCTGCCAGCATTAAGACCCTACCGGGTGCTGGCAAGGAGTTAAATGCCTCCAAAGAGAGCTCTATTTGTCTCAAAAAATGTTTAGCTACAATATAGAGTGTACATGACTGGGAACAAACAATGGTATCAGGCATCCCTCTAAATGTATGCAGGGGCGGTTTGCTTCTGGCAGTTTATGATCTATTGCTGCCTTATTTAAACATGTACAGTGCAGCATAGATCTCATTATGTATTACTCCTGGCAGTGCAGATATAGAATCCGACACTCACGTTGACAAATGTCAATGTGCTGTTTTCACTGTTTATCTGCAGCTATAATGTAGATGCAGACAATCTGAATATAAACCGCACAATGCTCACACTGATCTGGTCCAAAGAATACAGCTCATAGGCCCCTTTCACACTGGGGTGGTTTGCACTGCGCTAAAAATAGCACCTGCAAACCGACCTAAAACTGCTGCTGCTGTGTCCCCAGTGTGAAAGCCCGAGGGCTTTCACACTGGAGCGGTGCGCTGGCAGGAGGGCAAAAATAACTCCTGCAAACAGCATCTTTAGAGCGGTGAAGGAGCGGTGAATACACCGCTCCTAAACTGCTCCTGCCCATTGAAATCAGTGGGGCAGCGTGGCTATACTGCCTGCATAGCACCGCTGTAGCAGCGCTTTGCGGGCGGTTTTAACCCTTTTTTGGCCGCTAGCGGGGGTTAAAAGACTATTTCAGCCGCTAGCAGGGGTTAAAACTGCCCTGCTAGCGGCCGAATACCGCCGCTAAAACGACGGAAAAGCGGCGCTAAAAATTGCTCAGTTTTACCGCCGACGCCCCCACCGCCCCAGTGTGAAAGGGGCCTTAAAGCACAAAAAAATCCACATTTTCAAAGTTGTTTGGTGTCCCTAGATACTAAAAGATCTGATGTGTTGTAAAAGTACAGTTCTCTTGTAAGTCATCACATTTGTTCAGACGAGTAAAAGGTTTAAAGTTGGAGAATCTATTTAAGGAATTGGATTACTTGGCTGCAATCTGTTTATGTCTGTAACCAGATGATAAGGTATGTCTGTTATTAAACAAAATGGAATTGGTGGGTTTATGCTGTGCAAATTGTGGTGGTAGTGAACTGGATGGTTTCTCATCCAGCTATGGTGTGTGTTGCTTTAGAGTAGATCTGTTTCTGAAGAAAGCGCAAGTTGTTTCTTGCTCTCTTTGATGTTTCATGATTGGTTAGGGGAATCCTCTGCACTGCACTATTGTATTCCGATTAGTGGGGACTCCTCCACTGTCAGATACTGATCAGTGCTGCAGTGTTAATTGAACAAAAATTTACCAACAATCCCTTTCAAGAAAAGTTGATCATTAGATCGATTCAGGGCTGGCCATCAATAGATCGAAATTCAGCTGGTCCCTGCTGAACAGGCCAAATTTTGATCCATCTATGGCCAGCTTTAGTTATGTAGCCTTTCAAGAGATAGAATTCAGTTAGCCTTACAGTGAGCTGAGGATACTTTTCTGTTGACAATGCAGAAAAGACCCAGTTTTTTGATAATGGAATATTTTTGATTGCTCGTAGAAGAGCTTTCATTAATTCATGCTGTGACTAGTCTTGAATTCAGAGAATCATTAACGCCAACACTAAACCAAGCAAAACATATCATGGCATGACTTTATAACTGCCTATCTAGATGCAAAATGTATATGTTTTACCTTGTTACCTTAAGTACTGACAGAGTTCTCACCAAATCAACAGGCCCACAGCGGAAATATAGAATTGACCTGGTACATGGGTGGAAGAACTTAACTGGTTAATGAATGTCAATCCATTCTTTCCTTGTAGTGAATTTGTCACAAACAATATGGCATTCAGGCTTTGTCTAAAATTTGCATTTATAAAAAATAAATTAAATGTAATACGTAAAAGAAAATAGAAGGTAATTTTTCTTGAGGTGTATTTTCAGTGGAAATGAATGTTAACGTACACAGAGGACAAAAGTATAGCTTGTAATTAGTGGCTGCGTTGGACACACAACTCCTAGGCAGTTAGGGAGTGGGTATAATCTGGGTTTAAATGAAAGGGGCAAAGCTCCTAACCATTTATTAAATGTTCTATTTCTTACATGTACTGTATGGCAAAATGGAAATTCTTTCTGTATAGAAATTACAGTTCTTTGTCACCTGCACATTTATCCAGTCCTTAGATGTGGATACTGTGGCTCACACTTTGGCTTTCTGTAACAAAGCCCATACAGCTAGCTTAAGCAAAGCCATGACCCTTCTGACTTCTTAGCCGATGGTTTAGATGTAGGAACTCCTTAAAATGATGGACATATAGCCCAAGTTTCTGAAATGGGCCAAAAAAACAGTTTAGCACAAGATTGTAATGTTAACAGCCCCCTGACTAAACGTTTAAACTATAAACATTAAGAACAGAGTGTACAATATTATTGCACTTAAAAAGTCTAACATGCAGTCATGTTCAAAAGTTTGCATACGCTGGCAGAAACTGAGAAATTTTGGCATTAATATTGAAAATATGACTGATCAAACTGTCTTTTATTTAAGGATAGCAATCACATGAATCAATTTATTATCATGTAGTTTTTCAGATTCTTTTTTAATCATAATAACAGAAATCATTCAACTGGCCCTGATAAAAAGTTGACATACCCTGGAATGTTTGGCCTTGGTACAGACACAGAAGGTGGCACGCAAAGGTTAAAATGGCAATAGAAGGGTAATTTCCCACATTTGTGGCTTTTTAAATCACAATTAGGGTCTGTGTATAAATAGTCAGTGAGTTTGTTAGCTCTGACATGGATGCACTAAGCAGGCTAGACACTAAGCCATGAGGAGGTAGAAAAGAATAGTCAAAAGACCTGCGTAACAAGGTAATGAAACTTTACAAAGATGGAAAAGGTATAAAAAGATTTCCAAAGCCTTAAATATGCCGGTCAGTACTGTTTAATCACCTATTAAAAAGTGGAAAATTAGGGGCTCTTTTGACACCAAGCCAAGGTCAGGTAGACCAAGAAAGATTGCAGCCACAACTGGTGGAAGAATTGCTCAGGATACTAAGAAAAACCCACAGGTAACCACAGGAGAAATACAGGCTGCTCTCCAAAAAAATGGTGTGGTTGTTTTTAACCACTTGCCGACCGCCTCACGCCTATATACGTGAGCAGAGCGGCACGGGCAGGCAAAATCACGTACCTGAAACGTGATTGCCTTCCCGCGGGTGGGGGGTCCGATCGGACCCCCCCCCTGTGCCAGCTGCGGTCGGCATTTGGTTGGGAGCGATGAGAGACGAGGGGGAGACCATCCGATCGTGGCCCCCCCCTCGCGATCGCTCCCAGCCAATGACAAACATCCCCTGCCTCTGTATAGTACACAGAGGCAGAGGATGTGATGTCATCTCTCCTCGGCTGTCAGTTTCCGTTCCAGCGCCGAGGAGAGATGACATGTAAGTAAGTGCACAACACAAACACACACAGTAGAACATGCCAGGCATACAATACACCCCCGATCCCCCCCCGATCGCCCCCCGATCCCCCCCCAACCACCCCCCCCCCCCTGTCACAAACTGACACCAAGCAGGTTTTTTTTTTTTTTTTTTTCCTGATTACTGCATAGTGTCAGTTTGTGACAGTTAGCAGTGTTAGGACAGTTACTGTAACCCCCCTGTAGGTCTAGGGTACCCCCCTAACCCCCCCTAATAAAGTTTTAACCCCTTGATCACCCCCCCTCACCAGTGTCGCTAAGCGATCATTTTTCTGATCGCTGTATTAGTGTCGCTGGTGACGGTAGTTAGGGACGTAAATATTTAGGTTTGCCGTCAGTGTTTTATAGCGACAGGGACCCCCATATACTATCTAATAAATGTTTTAACCCCTTGATTGCCCCCTAGTTAACCCTTTCACCACTGATCACCGTATAACCGTTACGGGTGACGCTGGTTAGTTCGTTTATTTTTTATAGTGTCAGGGCACCCGCCGTTTATTACCGAATAAAGGTTTAGCCCTCTGATCGCCCGGCGGTGATATGCGTCGCCCCAGGCAGCGTCAGATTAGCGCCAGTACCCCCCCTAATAAAGTTTTAACCCCTTGATCACCCCCTGTCGCCAGTGTCGCTAAGCGATCATTTTTCTGATCGCTGTATTAGTGTCGCTGGTGACGCTAGTTAGGGACGTAAATATTTAGGTTCGCCGTCAGTGTTTTATAGCGACAGGGACCCCCATATACTATCTAATAAATGTTTTAACCCCTTGATGGCCCCCTAGTTAACCCTTTCACCACTGATCACCGTATAACTGTTACGGGTGACGCTGGTTAGTTAGTTTATTTTTTATAGTGTCAGGGCACCCGCCGTTTATTACCGAATAAAGGTTTAGCCCCCTGATCGCCCGGCGGTGATATGCGTCGCCCCAGGCAGCGTCAGATTAGCGCCAGTACCGCGAACACCCACGCACGCACCGTACACGCACCATACACCTCCCTTAGTGGTATAGTATCTGATCGGATCAATATCTGATCCGATCAGATCTATACTAGCGTCCCCAGCAGTTTAGGGTTCCCAAAAACGCAGTGTTAGCGGGATCAGCCCAGATACCTGCTAGCACCTGCGTTTTGCCCCTCCGCCCGGCCCAGCCCAGCCCACCCAAGTGCAGTATCGATCGATCACTGTCACTTACAAAACACTAAACGCATAACTGCAGCGTTCGCAGAGTCAGGCCTGATCCCTGCGATCGCTAACAGTTTTTTTGGTAGCATTTTGGTGAACTGGCAAGCACCAGCCCCAGGCAGCGTCAGATTAGCGCCAGTACCGCTAACACCCACGCACGCAGCGTACACCTCCCTTAGTGGTATAGTATCTGAACAGATCAATATCTGATCCGATCAGATCTATACTAGTGTCCCTAGCAGTTTAGGGTTCCCAAAAACGCAGTGTTAGCGGGATCAGCCCAGATACCTGCTAGCACCTGCGTTTTGCCCCTCCGCCCGGCCCGGCCCAGCCCACCCAAGTGCAGTATCGATCGATCACTGTCACTTACAAAACTCTAAACGCATAACTGCAGCGTTCGCAGAGTCAGGCCTGATCCCTGCGATCGCTAACAGTTTTTTTTGTAGCGTTTTGGTGAACTGGCAAGCACCAGCGGGCTAGTACACCCCAGTCGTAGTCAAACCAGCACTGCAGTAACACTTGGTGACGTGGCGAGTCCCATAAGTGCAGTTCAAGCTGGTGAGGTGGCAAGCACAAGTAGTGTCCCGCTGCCACCAAAAAGACAAACACAGGCCCGTCATGCCCATAGTGCCCTTCCTGCTGCATTCGCCAATCCTAATTGGGATCCCACCGCTTCTGCAGCGCCCGTACTTCCCCCATTCACATCCCCAACCAAATGCAGTTGGCTGCATGAGAGGCATTTTCTTTATGTCCTCCCGAGTACCCCTACCCAACGAACCCCCCAAAAAAGATGTTGTGTCTGCAGCTAGCGCGGATATAGGCGTGACACCCGCTATTATTGTCCCTCCTGTCCTGACAATCCTGGTCTTTGCATTGGTGAATGTTTTGAACGCTACCATGCACTAGTTGAGTATTAGCGTAGGGTACAGCATTGCACAGACTAGGCGCACTTTCACAGGGTCTCCCGAGATGCCATCGCATTTTGAGAGACCCGAACCTGGAACCGGTTACAGTTATTATAGTTAGTTACAAAAAAAAGTGTAAAAAAAAAAAAAACACAAACAAAAATATAAAATAAAAATAGTTGTCGTTTTATTGTTCTCTCTCTCTCTATTCTCTCTCTATTGTTCTGCTCTTTTTTACTGTATTCTATTCTGCAATGTTTTATTGTTATTATGTTTTATCATGTTTGCTTTTCAGGTATGCAATTTTTTATACCTTACCGTTTACTGTGCTTTATTGTTAACCATTTTTTTGTCTTCAGGTATGCCATTCACGACTTTGAGTGGTTATACCAGAATGATGCCTGCAGGTTTAGGTATCATCTTGGTATCATTCTTTTCAGCCAGCGGTCGGCTTTCATGTAAAAGCAATCCTAGTGGCTAATTAGCCTCTAGACTGCTTTTACAAGCAGTGGGAGGGAATGCCCCCCCCCCCCCAACATCTTCCGTGTTTTTCTCTGGCTCTCCTGTCTCAACAGGGAACCTGAAAATGCAGCCGGTGATTCAGCCAGCTGACCATAGAGCTGATCAGAGACCAGAGTGGCTCCAAACATCTCTATGACCTAAGAAACCGGAAGCTACGAGCATTTTATGACGTAGATTTCGCCGGATGTAAACAGCGCCATTGGGAAATTGGGAAAGCATTTTATCACACCGATCTTGGTGTGATCAGATGCTTTGAGAGCAGAGGAGAAATCTAGGGTCTAATAGACCCCAATTTTTGCAAAAAAGAGTACCTGTCACTACCTATTGCTATCATAGGGGATATTTACATTCCCTGAGATAACAATAAAAATGATTTAAAAAAAAAAAAAATGAAAGGAACAGTTTAAAAATAAGATAAAAAAATAATAATAATAAAGAAAAAAAAAAAAAAAAAAAAAAAAAGCACCCCTGTCCCCCCTGCTCTCGCGCTAAGGTGAACGCAAGCGTTGGTCTGGCGTCAAATGTAAACAGCAATTGCACCATGCATGTGAGGTATCGCCGCGAAGGTCAGATCGAGGGCAGTAATTTTAGCAGTAGACCTCCTCTGTAAATCTAAAGTGGTAACCTGTAAAGGCTTTTAAAGGCTTTTAAAAATGTATTTAGTTTGTCGCCACTGCACGTTTGTGCGCAATTTTAAAGCATGTCATGTTTGGTATCTATGTACTCGGCCTAAGATCATCTTTTTTATCTCATCAAACATTTGGGCAATATAGTGTGTTTTAGTGCATTAAAATGTAAAAAAGTGTGTTTTTTCCCCAAAAAATGCGTTTGAAAAATCGCTGCGCAAATACTGTGTGAAAAAAAAAAATGAAACACCCACCATTTTAATCTGTAGGGCATTTGCTTTCAAAAAAATATATAATGTTTGGGGGTTCAAAGTAATTTTCTTGCAAAAAAAAATTATTTTTTTATGTAAACAATAAGTGTCAGAAAGGGCTTTGTCTTCAAGTGGTTAGAAGAGTGGGTGATGTGTGACATAAGCTTCTAGATGTTGTGCATAAAATGCCAGGACAGTTCAAACCCCCCCCAAATGACCCCATTTTGGAAAGTAGACACCCCAAGCTATTTGCTGAGAGTCATGTTGAGTCCATGGAATAATTTATATTGTGACACAAGTTGCGGGAAAGAGACAATTTTTTATTTTTTTTATTTTTTTTTGCGCAAAGTTGTCACTAAATGATATATTGCTCAAACATGCCATGGGAATATGTGAAATTACACCCCAAAATACATTCTGCTGCTTCTCCTGAGTACGGGGATACCACATGTGTGAGACTTTTTGGGAGCCTAGCCGCGTACAGGACCCCGAAAACCAAGCACCGCCTTCAGGCTTTCTAAGGCCGTAAATTTTTGATTTCACTCTTCACCGCCTATCACAGTTTCGGGGGCCATGGAATGCCCAGGTGGCAAAAAAACCCCCCAAATGACCCCATTTTGGAAAGTAGACACCCCAAGCTATTTGATGAGAGGTATAGTGAGTATTTTGCAGACCTCACTTTTTGTCACAAAGTTTTGAAAATTGAAAAAAGAAAAAAAAAAATTTTTTTTCTCGTCTTTCTTTATTTTCAAAAACAAATGAGAGCTGCAAAATACTCACCATGCCTCTCAGCAAATAGCTTGGGGTGTCTACTTTCCAAAATAGGGTCATTTGGGGGGGGGTTGTGCCACCTGGGCATTCCATGGCCTCCGAAACTGTGATAGGCAGTGAGGAGTAAAATCAAAAATGTACGCCCTTAGAAATCCTGAAGGCGGTGCTTGGTTTTCGGGGTCCCGTACGCGGCTAGGCTCCTAAAAAGTCCCACACATGTGGTATCCCCGTACTCAGGAGAAGCAGCTAAATGTATTTTGGGGTGCAATTCCACATATGCCCATGGCCTGTGTGAGCAATATATCATTTAGTGACAACTTTGTGCAAAAAAAAAAAAAAAAAAAATTGTCACTTTCCCGCAACTTGTGTCAAAATATAAAACATTCCATGGACTCAACATGCCTCAAAGCAAATAGCTTGGGGTGTCTACTTTCCAAAATGGGGTCATTTGGGGGGGGTTTATGTCATCTGGGCATTTTATGGCCTTCAAAACCGTGATAGGTAGTGAGGAGTAAAATCAAAAATGTACGCCCTTAGAAATCCTGAAGGCGGTGCTTGGTTTTCGGGGCCCCGTACGCGGCTAGGCTCCCAAAAAGTCCCACACATGTGGTATCCCCGTACTCAGGAGAAGCAGCTAAATGTATTTTGGGGTGCAATTCCACATATGCCCATGGCCTGTGTGAGCAATATATCATTTAGTGACAACTTTTTGTAATTTTTTTTTTTTTTTTTTTGTCATTATTCAATCACTTGGGACAAAAAAAATGAATATTCAATGGGCTCAACATGCCTCTCAGCAAATTCCTTGGGGTGTCTACTTTCCAAAATGGGGTCATTTGTGGGGGTTTTGTACTGCCCTGCCATTTTAGCACCTCAAGAATCGACATAGGCAGTCATAAATTAAAGGCTGTGTAAATTCCAGAAAATGTACCCTAGTTTGTAGACGCTATAACTTTTGCGCAAACCAATAAATATACACTTATTGACATTTTTTTTACCAAAGACATGTGGCCGAATACATTTTGGCCTAAATGTATGACTAAAATTGAGTTTATTGGATTTTTTTTAGAACAAAAAGTAGAAAATATCATTTTTTTTCAAAATTTTCGGTCTTTTTCCGTGTATAGCGCAAAAAATAAAAACGGCAGAGGTGATCAAATACCATCAAAAGAAAGCTCTATTTGTGGGAAGAAAAGGACGCAAATTTCGTTTGGGTACAGCATTGCATGACCGCGCAATTAGCAGTTAAAGCGACGCAGTGCCGAATTGTAAAAAGTGCTCTGGTCAGGAAGGGGGTAAATCCTTCCGGGGCTGAAGTGGTTAAGGAGCGCATTTCAACGATATTTGAACAAAAAAGAGCTGCATGGTTGAGCTGCCAGATGGAAGCCTTTACTGCGCCAATGCCACAAAAAAAACCATGAGGCATGTCAAGGTGTTGTTGGGCATATTGTAACCACGCTTTTTTGGTGGAACTTGTACAGTAAAGGCTTCTTTCTGGCAGCTTGACCATGCAGATCATTTTTGTTCAAGTATCGTATTGTGCTCCTTAAAAACAACCACGCCATCTTTTTCCAGAGCACCCTGTATTTCTCCTGAGGTTACCTGTGGGATTTTCTTTGTATCACGAACAGTTCCTGTGGCGGTTGTGGCTGAAATTTTTCTTGATCTACCTGACCGTGGCTTGGTATCAAGAGATCCCCAAATTTTCCACTTCTTATTAAGTGATTGAACAGTACTTAACCACTTCCCGACCGCAGTACGTCATATGACGTCCTTAACCTTCAGTGGGTATATCTGAACGATAGCTGCAGGCATCGTTCAGATATCATTCTTTTCTGCTGGCGATTCTGTGCACTGTAAGAATGATCATAGCGGCCGTTCCACCACTTGATCGTTCTTGCAGGCGACGGGAGGGGACATCCTCCCGCTGCCCTCCGCTGCTTCTCCGGGCTCTCCCATGCCATTGGGGACCCGGAGAAAGAATCAGCCGCCAGATGAAGAGCATAGAGATTTCCAGTGACCAAATAGTCACCAGTGACCATCGGAGGCCCAGGCGCAAAGTTATGACATCACATCTGGGCCGCAGATGTCAACAAAGCAGCGATCTCGGCTGGAAAGCATCAGATCTGTACATTTTTTTTTTTTTATCTGACCCCATATCTTTCTATAAAGAGGACCTGTCAAACATCATTCCTTTTTAAATTTTAAAGCGCCCCGTGTGCTCGTGCACAGAAGCGAATGCATGCGCAAGTCCCGCCCACATATGTAAACGCCATTCAAACCACACATGTGAGGTATCGCCGTGTGTGTTAGAGTGAGAGCAAAAATTCTAAACCTCCTCTGTAACTCTAAACATGCAACCTGTAAACAATTTTAAAGCGTCGCCTATGGAGATTTTTAAGTACCGAAGTTTGGCTCCATTCCACGAGTGTGCACAATTTTAAAGTGTGACATGTTAGGTATCTATTTACTCAGTGTAACATCATCTTTCACATTATACAAAAAAATTGGGCTAACTTTACTGTTTTGTTTTTTTAATTTATGAAAAAAAAGCGTTTGAAAAATTGTTGCGCAAATACGGGCTGACATAAAAATTTGCAATTACCGCCATTTTATTCCCTAGGGTGTCTGCTAAAAAAAACATATATGATGTTTGGTGGTTCTGAGTAATTTTCTAGCAAAAAAAAAAAGATTTTTACATGTTAGGAGAGGAGTGCCAGAATAGGCCCCATATGGAAGTGGTTAAATAAAAGACAGTTTTTTGTCATGATCAGTCATATTTTCAATATTAATTCCAAAATTTCACAATTTCTGCCAGGGTATGCAAACTTTTGAGCACAACTGTATGTGAACAGTCACTTTTAAGATGTTTAAAACAGAGCTCGGATAGGTCCTATGGACTATAATGCTGAAGGAGAAGGAAAGACAGAGTATGACCATCTAGGTGTAGATTTTTTTTAAAACATATGGTTAAAATAACATATGCACTTACATGTAGCTCAAAAAAGATGGCTTGCGAAAAGGCAGTATATGGCCCCAAAACACATAGCCACGCCCACATTGATGTCAGACATCATCCGCTTTCCCAGAACCACTACCCGACTTCCTGCATCACTGTGCATTCCACACTGGCTCCGCCTGTTATTACACATCCACAGCCGCTTCCTGGCTTTACCCTGTGGTGCCTGCCATTTCTCTGGTGAATGCTCTTGTAATCCATTCAGTTGAGATCCATCATTAAGCCTTTGGTTGGGATGATGTGCCTACTTTTTTGAGCTATATATGAGTGTATATTTTAACACTACACTTAGATGGTCGTGCCCTTTGTTTTTTCCTTCTTCCATCTACGAATGAGGTAAGTGGCAGAAAAGTCATATGTCCTTGTCTACATACAAGTTCCTGGTCAGTGACTTGGGGAACAGGAACAAGAGAGTCAGCTACCAGCACTTTCAACCTCCATGTATCTCTTATGACACATTTAAGCAGTTTGGAATCTTTTGGAAGTTTAACTATTTGTTTATTTTTAAGGATCTAGGCATCAGACTGAACAGGGGGGCAGAGGTTCAAAAGAGGGTCAATTGTGACCAGCCAGGAAACTTATATATTTTTTTTCTTTTTCTTTTCTTTTAACATGTTTGTATCGGCTGATTCTGTGTAGAACTGGGACCCACCTATTAGACTGAGCCAGCATACACAGTTAAACAACTTCTTTCTTTGTGATGAACCCAATGAAATGTTGGATTATCTCTGTGTGCAATAATAGGCACTTTAGTGCTTGTTATCTGTTCTGAGGGTGTATCACTAAACATTTGACCGGTGGTTGCCACCTTTTTAGCAATTTTTTTAAGCATATCCTATTTTTAATATTCAAGATCTTTATTAACCTTTTTGTAATATCTTTTCAAAGAACTTTTCCATAGCTTTAAATACAATTGCACTGGAATGGCAATGGAATGGTCTTCGATGGAATTGTCCTCAATGTCTTCTTTTTTATTCTCTCAGCTTTCTTTTCTCAGCTTTGAGACTCGCTTTAAAGCTATGACAACCAGGGCAACTCCAACTGAGCTACATTGGCAAAGGTTTATGCCCAGTAATAGTTGAGCTTGACACCGCTCCCTGCCTAGTTCAAGTTTTCTTATTAGTTATTTATTGTGCTAGGCAGTGTCTTTCGCCTATATGGAAGTAGGAGTGGGAAGGCAAAACAAAACATTTTCAAGAAAGAGTAGATTTGCACGTAACTTGTTGCATATTTCTCTGGTAGTACTGATTCTTTTGATGTGTGCTTTTCATTGACAGCAGCCTGTTTTTATTGGAGTTGTGTCATCATATGCTCAGCTTGAGTTGCCCAGGGCTGTGACAGATTTACTTAAATGTTTAGCTGTATGAATGAAGTCCTCCGAGAATATAGATTTACCGGTAATTTATAATCTGACTTATTTCCGGTTTGTAATGAAGAGAGATAGTCTGATTATTATGTTCTAATGTCATGATATTAAAAATGATTTACAAGTGATTTACTATTCTCCTGCTGTGTGCCTAATTAGACTGAACAGTTGATCTACAGGCTTGTTTAATTATTATTTAAGATGCATGTAACAAGCTTGTAGAAACCACTACAATTTCCAGCAGCGTAATGGCAAGTATAGATATCATTTCACTAATAAGGCAATAGTGTGTGCATGGCTCTTTGGGTGTCCTTTTTATAACACCAGATTAGTTCATTACCATTAACATTCATACATTAATTAGCTTTTGTGTCTTGCTTTTATATCCGAGTCAATTATGCTAACATTAAATCAGCGGCGCTGAATTAAACTTTAAATCATGCTTTTATCTTTGATCACTTCATGTGCAACAGCACACACTTCTAGATGAATATATTACTTGCTTGTCATGATTGGAGCTGCTTTGTGACCTCCACCCTTAGAGAAGTATTGTGTCTACCAGTGACATTGCGTCAGCCACCTATATGGCAGCATTGCATTCGCCGCCAATGTAGCAGCATTTAGTCTACGTCATGTTTGCCACTGCTGTAGCAGTTTCATGTTTTCCACTGGTGTAACAGCATTATGTCTGCCATTAGCGTAGCAGCATTGCCTCCGCCAACTGCATAGAAGCATTGCGCCAGTCGTCTTTGTAGCAGCAGTATGCATTATTTACCCACCTTTGACATCCGTATCACTGTACTGGCTGTGGCACTGTTGCATTGACCGTGATTTTAGCATGACATTGGTACCTATGTGTTCACTACTGCGTGCTCATATTCTGACCACATTTTATTATCTCCTGTCCTGCTGTAAATCATCATGAACCCCATTATAGTGCGATTCCTAGAGGATGCATTCCACTTCATCTTTGCTATTTCTAATGAAATAGAATCCAAAATTTAGCACTAGACATTGGACTGAAGATTGCAGAACATTCTTTTATTTCAATATTCTTTAAATGAAGATATCTATTGCTTCTCTCCCACTATGTTTTCAGTGATAACTGTATTTTCTTTGTGTCTACTTTCTTATCCTATTACTGCCTCGCCATGTGCATCCATTGGATGAGTATCATTGTTTTCTAAAATATTTCTAGACAATGACTTGTATTACTCAATGTACATTCAAAGGGTCGGTCCACTCAGAAGTGGAATTCAGTTACAGATGAAGTATGTTAGACTGAGTCACCTCCTGGCTTCTTATATTTCTTGATGATTCCAACAGCAAAATCTCTGATCCATAGTTGCAAACTCTATTCTATCTATTTTGAGCTGTTCCATTCCTCCTATTGTATTCTACCTGATTTAAAGTCAGTTCAGAATGCAGCATGAAGAGTAGGACTCTGTTCTAATAGCAATGGCAACTATGCAGATCCAGTAGAATTTTTTGGATATAGCAGAAAGGGGTATGAGAAAAAAATTAAGTGGCCTAATTCCTTCTACCAAAAACTGAAATGACAGTTGTGAGTGGGCTGACACTTTTTATAGCAATCTGAATTTATTATTTGCTCCATTTTGTTATCTAGTCTTAGGCTGTGAATTCTTGCTCACTTAATGTGAATAAAGCACTGTATTTCTTCCGCCCATATTTACTTCACACTATGGTGTCTGTTTATGAAACTGTGAACAGCGGTGAACCTGAGGATCGCCGCTGATCTCAGCTCATAAACTGTTTATGAAACAGAGATAATCGGGGAGAACAAGTTTCAACATGTTCTCCCTCCGATGATCTTCGGACACTGAGAATCCTCATTGACTTACACAGAAACGGCCAGTTTATGAAGCTGCGATCTGAGCACTTCACTAGTGATCTGTGTCAGAATTCACACTCCCCGATTCATCAGCTCAGAGGTGGAGAATCGGGGAGTGAAGAGAGAATCTGGGGGGATCTGAGGGGAGAGGAGAAAGATTTTTAAATTCTTTCTACCTCGTTCAGACCCCCCAAGACAGTAACCATGTTCCCCTGTCATATTTATGTGTGTATATGTGTGTGTGTGCGTGTGTATCTCTCTCTCTCTCTCTCTCTTTCTCATATATATATATATATACACACACACAGGAATTACAACAGTTTGTATATGTGCCTCCCACTTTTTAAGGGACCAAAAGTAATGGGACAATTGGCTGCTCAGTTGTTCCATTTGGAATCTGTTGCTGTCAACTCTCAATATGAGATCCAAAGAGCTGTCGCTATCAGTGAAGCAAGCTATCATTAGACTGAAAAAACAAAACAAACCCATCAGAGAGATAGCAAAAACGTTAGGTGTGACCAAATCAACTGTTTGGAACATCCTTAAAAAGAAAGAACTCACCAGTGATCTCAGCAACACCAAAAGACCTGGAAGACCACGGAAAACAACTGTGGTGGATGACCGAATAATTCTTTCCCTGGTGAAGAAAACACCCTTCACAACACTTGGCCAGATCAAGAACACTCTCCAGGAGGTAGGTGTATGTGTGTCAAAGTTAACAATCAAGAGAAGACTTCACCAGAGTGAATACAGAGGGTTCACCACAAGATGTAAACCATTGGTGAGCCTCAAAAACAGGAAGGCCAGATTATAGTTTGCCAAACAACATCTAAAATAGCCTTCACAGTTCTGGAACAACATCCTATGGACAGATGAGACCAAGATCAACTTGTACCAGAGTAATGGGAAAAGAAGAGTATGGAGAAGGAAAGGAACTGCTCATGATCCAAAGTATACCACCTCATCAGTGAAGCATGGTGGTGGTAGTGTCATGGCGTGGGCATGTATGGCTGCCAATGGAACTGGTTCTCTTGTATTTATTGATGATGTGACTGCTGACAAAAGCAGCAGGATGAATTCTAAAGTGTTTCAGGCAATATTATCTGCTCATATTCAGCAAAATGCTTCAGAACTCATTGGACAGCACTTAACAGTGCAGATGGACAATGACCCGAAGCATACTGCAAAAGCAACCAAAGAGTTTTTTAAGGGAAAGAAATGGAATGTTATGCAATGGCCAAGTCAATCACCTGACCTGAATCCGATTAAGCATGCATTTTACTTGCTGAAGACAAAACTGAAGGGAAAATGCCCCACGAAAAAGCAGGAACTGAAGACAGTTGCAGTAGAGGCCTGGCAGAGCATCACCAGGGATGAAACCCAGCGTCTGGTGATGTCTTTGCGTTCCAGACTTCAAGCTGTAATTGACTGCAAAGGATTTGCAACCAAGTATTATAAAGTTAAAGTTTGATGGCTGATTGTTAATCTGCCCCATCACTTTTGGTGCCTTAAAAAGTGGGAGGCACATATACAAACTGTTGTAATTCCTGCACCGTTCTTCTGATTTGGATGTAAATACCCTCAAATTAAAGCTGAAAGTCTGCAGTTAAAGCACATCTTGTTTGTTGCATTTCAAATCCATTGTGGTGGTGTATAGAGCCAAAAAGATTAGAATTGTGTCGATGTCCCAATATTTATGGACCTGACTATATATATCTATATATAATGTGTGTGTGTGTATATATGTGTATGTATATATATATATATATATATATATATATATATATATATATATAATAAACATTAACCACGCCATCTGTCCGTGTACTGAGCAGTCATAATTTATAATAATGCCTAATAAACTGACATCTCTGGGTTTCTGTGATTTTTCTGGTACTGTAATCTTGTAAAGTCTCACGAGATTTCAGTATCAGGGGCCTTCTCCACTGTTTGAAGCGTTTGTAGATCTCTTCACTCCTCCAAAGGAGAAGCAATCTACAAAGCTTCATAAACTGGCACACAGGGGAGAACGATCTCCTCTGAGAATGCCGGAGAATGAAGCAGTGAATACATTTGACTGCTTCATAAACGGACACCTAAGCCTGTGTTTATAAAGAAAAAACCATGGTGTGAAACCTGCAGTGTCCTTTGGAATGTTCTTTATATAATCTTAAATAATGCTGCAGAAAGTTCTCTGTGACAGTATTTTTAATTTTATTGCATAATTATGTTTATAAATAACATTCCCAGAGGTGAAACTTGTAGCATTCATTAGGAGTTTAATAAAAATGTTTGCACATATTATAGAGGATAAGAGGGCTAGCACATGACAGTGTTTTCTTTTCTACTTATGAATTTTCGCTAAACACATTTATATATGGTTGATTTGGCTCTCCCTAGTTATTAGCACAATATTATCAATTTCTAACTTGTATATCTAGGGCCTATTCACACTTATGTATTGTAGAAGCTTCTCGATGTATGGTGCATTGAGGTTCCATTCATTGTGAATAGCACCCCAGTGGTTTAGTACAGTAGAGCCTAAGGGCCCTTTAACATGGGTGCCTTCTATTTCGATCAGCAGGGGATCTTTCCGCTGATCAGAGCAGGGGGGTGACAGGTCCATGTCTGCTCAGTTTTTGCAGAGTGGACACAGACAGACCCCGCCCAGAGTGGACACAGACAGACTGCCCTAACCCAACACGTATTAAAGTGGTTGTTAAGCCATTATCTGATCTTTATATCAATCCCTCTGTATCCTAGTGCCTGTGCGTTATTTTATTTTTTTTAAAAGCAGATTTCTTCCTGTTTTAACAGCGTCTCCCGGTGATCACGTGACTCCCAGCTCTCTCCTCTCCCCGTCTGATAGCTCCAACGGGCAGGGCCAAGATTCTCCCGCTGACGTTAGCCTGGGAGGAGAGGAGGACAGGAAGAGAGAACTGGAAGTCACGTGATCACCGGGAGTCGCTGTTAAAACAGGTAGAAATCAGCTTTAAAAAAAAAAAAAAAAGCACAGGCACTAGGATACAGGTTGGGGGTGTATAAAGATCACATAGTTTTGTATCAGCCGGGAGAGGAGCAGAGCAGCGCTAGTGAGAGCTGACAGGCAGAGATGGGGTAGGAGGACACAGACACAGGAGAGCAGGTCTGCGGATGACGGAGGCACGTAAACTGACCACGGTGTCGGGGCTCAGCAGGTATGATAAACCAAGGGCAGAACCAGGCAGGATCAGCCAGGTATTTCAGGTTTTACAGGGGGCCAAATTACACAGCACAAGCACTTTGCTGTATAACATGCTTTAAGGGAACAGGGTCCATTTTTTTTTTACCGTATCAAACACCTCTAATGCTTATGGAATGATGCACTTAAACAGAGCTCTTGAATATGTATATGAATTATATATATATATATGAATATATATTAGGGCTGTTACTAATTAAAATTTTCGCGTTCGAATAATTGATTTTCTTTTTAATCGATGAATCGACTAATTTCGATTAATTATAACGCACATACAGATCCAACTACTTTTAGATGATTTAGCACCGTTGTTATGGCAACGGCCGAAGCCGGACATAGCAGGGCATGGCTAGGACGTTACACGTCATAAACTCAGCCTCACCGTGCCCATAATCGCAGCTTTACCGTGCCCATAATGCAATCTCACCATGCCCATAATCTCAGACTTACCATGCCCATAATCTCAGACTTACCGTGCCCATAATCGCAGCCTCACTGTTCCCATAATGCAGCCTCACTGTTCCCATAATGCAGCCTCACTGTGCTCGTAATCGCAGCCTCACTGTGCTCGTAATCGCAGCCTCACTGTGCTCGTAATCGCAGCCTCACTGTGCTCGTAATCGCAGCCTCACTGTGCTCATAATCGCAGCCTCACCGTGCTCATAATCGCAGCCTCACCATGCCCATATTCGCAGCCTCGTCGTGCCCATAATGCGGTCTCACTGTGCCCATAATGTTGTCTTGCCCTGCCCATAATTGCAGCCTCGCCCTGCCCATAATCGCAGTCTCGTCTTGCCCATAATCGCAGCCTCACCGCAACCATAATGCAGTCTCACCGTGCCCATAATCGCAGCCTCACTGTAGTCAGTGCCTGGATTACACAGTCTGCGGGCATCTACCGCTGTGTGTCTCGGAGCCAAGTGTGAAAACTTTGGCCGCGCTGTGAGAAAAGTCCCGTCGTCCTCCTAGATTAGCTCGTGTGATAGACAGAACGCTGCGTCTATCACATGAGCTGATCTAGGAGGAGGGCGGGTACTTTTCTTACAGCGAGGCCAAAGTTTTCACACTCAGTTCGGAGACACACAGGGAGCTGCCCGCAGACTGTGTATGACATATAGTGGAGGAGGGAGTAGAGCGCTGCGCTGCAGCCACAGCTTGGCCCAAAGCGGCCCCAGGGCAGGCAGCCTACCATTCAAAAAAATTTTGATAGATCAAAAAAATTAACGATTAATCGAGGAATAAATCTTTAATTTTCACTGCCCTTATAGATAGATAGATATATAGAGATATATATATATTAATATATATATATAATGAATTGGCCATTAGTGTTCCTATGTAGATCTCTTTAAAGTTTGTTTCCTCATATATACAGTATGTCTTCCATTTTATAGTAGAAAACGACTGGTTGTCTGGGTTTAAAAATATGCCAGCAGATTTTGTTATTCTTTCGATGTCATTCTTTGTAAACACTTGTGAAAATTTCTGTTCCAATTATCATATATATATATATATATATATATATATATATATATATATATATATATATATATATATATATATATATATATATATATATATATATATAGAGCGCTATGATATACACTATGAACCGCATGTGAATCACACAGGAACTGTATCACATTCCTGTTTAATTCAAATTTTGAATGGGCTCAAATCACGCCGCTTCGTACCAAGAAACTGCATGCTTTTTTTTTTTTTTTTTTTATTTAGCTGCACTGCCAAACGACCATGCGACCCAATGCAGGAAAACGCACTGTGTTTGTGGTGTCATTAACTTTATATTGACACCTGCAACAGGCTGCAAGGGCAGTGCGGTTTGCATGCAATGCAGGAAACCCGCAGGGATCACTGCATCTCCCGCACTGCATAAGTGTCAACCTAGCCTAAAGATATGAAGTTATGAAGAACAAGCACCTAGAGGTGCGCATACCTGCAGCAACCTCTGTACCCTTGTATAAAGGTATATGTGGCTCTCACTCAATGAGCAATGACATCTAAATATTTTTCAATTGATCATAAAATGCAAACGTGACAGTGCAACAAATGTCCAATAATGTAATCTTCACGCACCATAAGGTGCTACAGTGTTTACAATGCAATATATAAAAGGTCAAATCGCATGTCAAAATGCTTCAGTGTGAACCAGGGCTTATCAATTGAAATATATTTAGATGTCATTGCTCATTAAGTGACACATATATCTTTATTCAACTATCACTGTGTGGGAACACCTTTTTTATGCTGGCAGCTACTCGGCTTTATTTATATCTATTAGTTATTTGGTTTGCACATTAGTATATTCACTTGTAGCCTCTGTACCCTGAATTTATAGGCCAAGTTCCTGGCTATTGTAGCTTCCGCTACCTCTCTCTTCCACACATTCCTTTTGGCTCATCACTATGACCAGTAGGTATGTACAGGAGGCAGGAAAGCATTGGGCAAGGTTTTTCCTGTCATTATGATTTGATGGTAAAAGCTGGGTATTGGAGCTTTCTACAGGTGTGTGAACTTCTAGGTGCCTAGACTTTATACCAGCAGCAGATCTTTTTATTTCTATTTTTTGACAGATTCTCAATAATAGCCGCTAAGATTTTTCTCTAATTAGGAGAGTGATGGAATTTTTGAACACTAACCGATTTGTTCCTCAGCTTTTTTTTTAAGCTGTAAAAGAACATGAACACTCAGTAATAATTTTATAAACTGCCGGAGTGGTAAAAGATAGGTGGTGGTGTTAATGGCATTTACTGGAGTTGCCAAGATAGATATGTTTGTGTACAGCTGAACTTTATATACACCCCATTTCCTGGTGTTGGGTAACATGGTCATGTCAGGACTTTCTATGCACCAAGTGTAAGAGGAATCCTGTTCTGTTGCATTGTGTTTGGTCTTGTCTTCAGTGTTTCTCTATAGCCAATCATTTAACAGAACTAGGCACAAACTAATCTTCATATAAGGTCCATAGTTAAATTGCATTGGTAAATTTAAGCTCTAACTTTGTATGGTGCCACATGTTCCTTGAAATAAAGATTGTGCCATTATAGTTGTATCTTTTATTAGAAATGGACATATTGAATTACACACTTGTATGAACCTGCTTTGAACATTAATATTATGCATGGCTTTCTTTCAGGTTGCCCTGGTTTATCCCAATAATGATCCAGTCATGTTTATGGTAGCATTTTATGGCTGTCTGCTGGCAGAAGTTATCCCAGTGCCGATTGAGGTACCTCTTACAAGAAAGGTAACGATAAAATGTAGAGTTATGTTGGGCCAGCTCTCAGGCCATCCGTCTCTTGATGGCAAATGAAAAGCAGCCATCCCTGGCCATTTACGTTTTGCCAGTAATTGTACTTAAATTGTAATTCCAGCACAAGAATAAATGACATGAACGCAAAGGAAGTGCATTCATTATTTATGTTCATGTCATATTCTTGAATAATTGACTATATAATCTAGTCTGAACCTTGTCTTTACTGTAAAGCTAAGTGAACCCAGAAATTATTACATAAATGCACAGCATTTTAGGCTCTAAAAAGCTAACAAGTTGGTTTTACAAGAATAATAAATCGGCTGCTATATTCTCTCGTTTTTATTCATCTGGTCCTAGTAGGGGTTTCAGGGTCACTGAGCACGTTCATTGAGATGACTTCTTTCTTGATTATACACTTTCTCTCTGGAAATATCCAAAGCATTTCCACACTAATTAAGATATATTCTATCTTGGAAGTTATACCTCAGCCCTCTTCATGGCTGGACATAACTTGAACAATTCTAGTGGGATCATTCCACGGCCTGATTATAAGATTTACAAACATTTTTAGTTGCCCTCTCTTAAGCTGGGTATGCACTGTATGAATTTCATCCGCCACCTTCTGCCCGGCATGCTTTGATTTATCCCCTTTCACACTAGCGGACCCATCGAGTCCCCCTGTCAGTTTTTTAGGCTGACACAATTGGACCATCCATTGCCCTCTGTGGAGCAGCGGGTGTCCGTTTTACACCTGCCAATATCCTATCCTCTAAAAACAGATGGATGGGGGAGATCCGTTCCCCATCCTTCTATCGGATGACAGACGCACAGGCAGTCTATTTAAATCTGCTCGCCAGTAAAGTTTAAAGTAAAGTGGGCTATAAAGTAAAGTCTGTGTAAGCGGAGCAGACATGGATCTGTCATCCGCCTGCTCGGCGGGGATCAGCAGATAGATCCCCCCCGACCTGCTGTTGGAGTCCACCCATGTGAAAGATCCCTAAGAAAGTCAAACAGCAGGGCGTAAATTTGTTGGCCGATAAGGGGCTGCATCCAATCAGACGCAGTTAACTTTGGGGTACTCTGTGTCTGTCAGGATACAGTAGTCCTAGTGGGGGATCCTGCCATCAGCACTATATAGCATGGGGGGGTAGTCTGTTAAATTATTTTCTTTAAGACTGACCCAGCCTTACATTGCTATTTTGAGACATACTGTGGGCTCACAATCCTTAGGACACGAATTGGCTTAAGTGGAGCTTGTGCAGTAGGCGCTAGGTATTGGCTTCATATTAGACCGATCAATTTAATAATGACCTATATTAAAATTATCACTTTTTAACAGACTCCACATTTTATTGGTCACTTTCAATGGTTATTTAACTTCTATGTGTAGATGTTTGTATATATACATATACATTACAGCATCTGGCCAACTGGTGTTTAACTTGGGTGAATGCAAGTAGGCACAAACATCTTCTACATATCATATTTTCTAGTTCTTCTGCACTTTGAGGGTGTTTCACATTTGTTGTAGCACTTAATTTTCTTGACATTACTCTGTCTTTGTAATAGCTATGGCCAGATGCAAAGTTGAGATCTTTTATTAGGGATAACTTTACTCCTGGAGCTATATATAGAGATTTTGCCCAGTTCAACCCATTGCAATGTACTCACAACTGAAATAACTATTTGGTTGAATTTAAAATGGTAAAAAAGTAACATTTTGGTAAGGCGAGTAATTTACCTGGGCTGAAATCCAGAATGAAAAAGTAAAATGGCCTCTAATTTCCTATTATTATTATCATACTGTTTGCTCCATTTACATCAATGCTACATGGCCTTTGCCCTCTGCATATCACTGTCTAGCAACAATTTCACATATTCAGGCAGTCCTGAACTATGAGGAGTTAATAACCCTGTCCACCACAGTGCTGCCAACAATTTTTCCTTGGGCTGTGTTAAAAAAAAAAAAAAAAAAAAAGACCTGTTGACACAGAAGCCTGATTTCAGTTGATGTGAGCAACTACTTCACATTATCTCACTGTATATTGTTTGGATAATAGCAGCAGAGACCTTTTTTGAGTTGCTGCTGTTGGGGATGAAATTGGTTACTGCTGGCTGAACATAGATGCTCCCGCACTACTTATTGGGAAATGGCTGATAAATGGTGAAAAGTGGACCTGCATTTTGGGCGGGAGAGAGATCTTGATAGTCTAAGGCCAGTTTTGGATGGGCTTCAGCTTGGATAAGAGCAGTGTGAACAGCAAGCTTTTATGAAACTGTCAGAAAGCTTTTGAAAAGTTTTGGCAAGCTTCAAGCAGCTTTCTTTAAGCCTTTAAAACACAATCAGCTCCTGTTTGGAAATGTTATACACAGCTCTTAATGGGAGTGCTGGTTGTCACATTAAACAAACTGCTAGCAGGCTTAAGCAGGCTTTCAACAAGCTTCAGGTGGTCCTATTAAGATCTATGTTCAACATTTGCAAAAAGGAGCTGAAGGATGCTTTAAAAGCTTCAACAAAGCTTCCTTAAAGCTCTGAAAATGCTTTGTGAAAGCTTACTGTTCACACTGCTCTTATGGCAGCTGAAGCCCGCGTGAGACCTGCCTTAAGTTATGAGATGATCAGTCCTCTGACCAGTAGCTGCTGGTGCTAAATATTTCGGGGGGGGGGGGGCGGGGCGGCAAATGAACGCCACGTAACCGCCCCAAGCACCCCCCCGCCCCGAGCAGGAGGAGGACAGGAAGGCGGCGATCGCCGCAAGCACCCATCCCCCTGCGGGAGGCAGATGGGAAGGCGGTGATCGCCGCAAGCATTCCCCACCCCCGGCGTTAGATTACGAGAATGCAGCGGGGATCCAGCCCCCTCCCCAGGTTACTGACCTTAACTTAGGAGGCAGGGGAAAGGAAGAGCTGGGCCCTTGCTACTCCCCCCGGCTGAACAGGAGGTGTGTCCTGAGACATGATTGGTCTAAGACTCCCAGGCCAATCGGTTCTCAGGACCTGCTTCCTTATTTGCCGGTAGGAGAATCAGGCGGACAATCACACAACTGGGTGGGTTTAGGGCGCAGTGCTCTGTGCCCCGAGCCCACCTGTTTTTTTTAGCCAATTGCAGCCTCAGGCTCTAATCATGCTTCAAAATAAACCCCTGTTGAAATCCATGCGTCTGGTGCCCTGCATTTAGATTAGGGGCCCGGCGCATTGATTAGGGGGGTGGCCCCCAACGGACGGGCCTCCACTGCCTCTGACCTAGGTGTGCTGCCATCCAGGGTCAATGTTAGCAAAGTGTTGAAATTGTTTGGTGCGCAGGTCTTCATAAACTGTGCTTTAACTGAAAACTCAAGTTTCCATCATCTGTCAGTCATTAACAGTCTAGTCATTAACATCCAGTCGATTTTTTAAAATTGTCTAAAATGAGAACTGTGCTACTAAACACTAGTAATTAGAATCAGCAGTATAGTGGAAAATGACAGTTTGAGGCTTATTGCTTATACTGGGAAATAAAGCATATGAAGCACAGCTTATTGTAGAAAGATGATTAAATTATCTGTTGCTGGAAATGTTTTTTGCAATTGTCAATCACCCTTTTTTCGATCCGAAAAGGACATATGCCTTTCACAAACGTGCTGAAGGTAATGGCTCAGGCAGTTGAGAGTAATGGCATTAAGCGATCACTTTGAACGTGTGGTGCTTCCCAGTTTATAGCACACCTTAAACTAAATTTGTCAAATAGCTTTCAGGCATCTAGAAGAAAAGACACTTCATAGCAGTTACATAAATGTTTCATATATTGTCATTTTATTAGCTCTCACACTGCTTTGTGACAAGACAATGCGCCCACACACCCATCAGCACATTGAGCACATTCACTAGTGTTTATTTAGCTGTCAGATTTATACAAAACTGTCACCTCTCATCATTTTATTTTATTAAAGGATATGTCCAGCCAAACATTTTTTTTGTATTAGAATGGAAAAGATTACAACCCCTATTGTGTTTTTGCTGCTATCCTGGACTTTGTTAGAGAGCTTTTCCCTTATTCCCTTCTCATTGACAATAGGTTACCAGACAGGAAATGAGGGAAAATCAGCAGCCAGGACACAGACCGCAATCAAAAGCACTAAGGGGTTCTTGCCTTCTCCTACTTTACAAGAAAAAAAAAAAAAATTTCCTGTCAGGTTGTCACCCCGATAGTAATTGCGGGTAAATTTATCTTATGGAGCCCCAGATAACAGTAAAACCCAACACAGGCTGTAATCTTTCCCCACAATTTTTATCGCTGGACTTAAGCTTAAAAGTTTTTCTGGAAGTGCGCCCCAAATAATTAAAGTAGTACTCCTATCCCCTCTGTATTATAACTATAAGTTCAGGGTCTGTGTTAATTCATGAATATGCTTATCTGTACTGATAGGAAATTGTCTTTCTGTGATCAGTTGCCTTCTCTCTCCTCTCCCCGGCTGACAGTTCAAGTGGGCGGGGCCGAGCACTGTCGCTGATGTCAGCCGGGGAGTAGAGAGAGAGAGGGGGCAGAGGAGTCACATGATTGCGGGAAGATGCTGTGTTATCAGTACACATAACCATATTTATTATATAACACAGACACAGGGGAACTTCTTGTTCTAATACAGAGGGGATGGGGGCTTTTAATGTTGACTATGAGAGGGGGGGGGGGGGTGCTGACACAAGCAGACACCCAGAGAGGAGGGGGGAGAGGAGACAGAGAGCAGGGCTGCGTATGCTGGAGGCACATACTGACCCTGGTGTCAGAGCTCAGCAGCCCTGATTGATCGGAGTCAGCATACAGGGGAATGGTAGAAACTGGCAGGATCAGACAGGTATTACAGGTGATACAGGGGGCCAAATGACACAGCACATGACACTGTGTCATATAACAAGCTTTAAGGGAACGGGATCTGTTTGTCCCCCCCCCCCCCCCCCCCAAAAAAGAAGACGCTTTAAAAGAGTTGTAAGGTAATATTTTTCCCCAAAACTAAAAAACATATTCAGTGGTATTGCACAGAGTAGCCCCAAACCTCCTCTCTGGGGCCACAAAAGGAAGCTGCTTTTATGGTGGCACACGTGTTGGCTCACTCCCAAGCTGAGCTGTGTGCATCCATTGACGCACACAGTGTGGCTCGGTGCTGCCCCCCCCCCCCTGCTCCCTCCTCACTGGATTTGAGTGGCAGGAGCCAATGCTGCTCTCAGCCAAGCCTGTGAGATAGTGGAGGGAGGAGAGAAGACCTGTCTGGTAAGTATTTAGTGGGGAGGGGGAGAAACGAGCACTGAAATGTTTTTTTCATTTTTTTTTTTTTACCTTAATGCATAGAATGCATTAGGTTAAGGCTGGGTTCACACTGAGGAATGGAACGGCTTACAGCTGGGGTTCAGTGCGTTTCCGGTCACCGGTTCAGGTCCGATGTCAGCATGAATTTTTGGCTAAAATCAGATCTGAAACGTACCAAAAGACACAGAGCTCCTGTGCAATTTGCACTGGAGCTGCTCTGGAGATGTGTGAACCGGCTCCATACAGAGCAGGTCACAATCTCCTGCTATGCGAATTGGATGTGGGGAAACCTGCATCCAATTCACAATAGTGTAAACCCAGCCTAAAGAAAGTTCTTATGACTTTAGAACAACTTTAATATCTAATATTTTTCAAATTATATTTGTTTATTCGATGACTTGTCTCATCTTAGTCTGCTAAAGATGTTTAATTGGCACTTGGTCTACTCAATGAATCATTCATGTTCTTCAGAATGTCAATTTTGATTTTCAATTTTAACTTTTTCATGTACCAACTAACGCTCTTGGTGGTTGGTGATCTCTTCCCTTAAGTATATTTTATTTTTTACAAACTTACTTTGTTTTAAGAAATGACTTTTTAGTTATTTGTGTACAATTTTTTATTATAATCTTTCCTCTGCATGTCCAGCTCATAGAACTTTATCAAACTAAATTACAGGCAGACTAAAAACCCAATAAATAAATCCTATTAACATTGGTACAGTGTGTTTCTTTTAGTAAAACAGTTTCATCCTACATTCTTCTTCATAAACAGGATGCTGGTGGACATCAGATTGGGTTCCTGCTGGGAAGCTGTGGTGTGAAGCTTGCTCTTACCACTGAGGTTTGCTTAAAAGGACTGCCAAAAACACAGAATGGAGAAATTGTGCAATTCAAGGGTACGCCACTACATTTCTCTGCTTCTGATTTATTCATTTAAATATAATTTAGAACCTATTGCATTTTAAAATGATAAATCTACAATAATCCAACTGTTTCAGAAGAAGAAAACCAAATTATTTGTCATGTCAAAAAGTGAGCTAAAGACCATTTTATGACCATAACAACTGCATGTTTTTTTAGCTTCACTTAGAGGGGCAAGAAAGATGCTTGTTATTTTTAGTGTGAGCACAGCACAGGAAAAGCATAGAAATCCAAACTGACGACTTCAATCATAGTAGGAGAGTCTACTCTGAGCAAAGTGTAGCTGTTGCGCATATAAATCACTATCTCAATGCAAGTGTGAAAGAAATTAAACCTGATTGGTTGCTCTAGACAGCAGTCCTAGTGTATGTTTGTTCCACTTTTAAAAAGCAGACCTTCTATTTGTACAGGCCACATCTTTTACATGTTCGTAGTATAGGTGAAAAGTTAAGGGGGAACCTCCACTTTCGTGAGAAAAAAAAAATATAGCATATGCAATTGCTACACAAGTCACCTTGTAATTGAATGTTATTAAAAATGACCTTTCCTTTTTAATCTGTAAGTTCCTTTAAAATTCAATGCAATATGGCAATCTGAAGGTGTTCTGTACACAGTTGGTATACAGCATGCCCCCCAGAAATGTAATTTTTTTTGCTTGTATGATTGGCCCACTGATTTTACCAAAAGTCTACACTAAGATAAAAGTCAGATTTTAGGCATCATCTGCAGCAAACACTCTCACTGGTTAATGTCACAAGAATCAGCTGAGTCACTCCCATTGAATAGGCACATTGACGCAGACAAACGGCTTTTCTTCAGTGCAACAAAAGGTAGCAATCTGAGACAAAGTAATACAATGTACATTGATCACTCAGAGGGGAATCTTTTTTTCTTTACGAAAGTGGAGCTGCCCTTTAAAGGCTTTGTGCAGTCTATATGTTGGAGCTCATTCTAAGTGAATAGTGGTTGCTCTGGGTTACTAAACTATGCAGTACCACTTTGCACCATTTTACTGGATAAGCCTGATTCATTAGAAAATGTATAGCAGTGAGTATCGCAATGTTTAGATGTCAGTGCTACAGCTCAGTGTTCAATGTCTCAGTGTTAGAATGCCAGTGGTACAGCTCACTTCACCGTATGAAAAAGTAATCTGGTGAAACAAAATATTTTCTGTAGATGTGTCCCATGATTTCAGACCCATAGATATGAACACAGGATTCTTTTTTTTTTTTTTTGCAAAGAAATGAAAAAATGTCCAAGCAATAAAAAATGCATGTGTAAAATGCACTGAGCTGCATGCAGTTTGAATTCCCAGGATGTGAAGGGGGCGTTAGTATTTCTAATGCATCTATATTTAGAAAAGCTAAATGGGAAAGATTAATTGACCAGGTGGGAACAAATAGACAAGGCGTTTCTAGTATATATAAGCTGTTGATGATCTAGAAAGTGAGTCCAAGTGTCCTTTTGGAGAGCTGGGAAATAGAATTGAACCAGGTATTGTCCGCAACGATGAAAAGTAAAGTTCTGGATTATATTAACTCCACTTCAGTGGACACAAGAACAAAAGAAATGAATTATAAATTATTAATTAAATGGTATTATGTCCCATTAAAACTGTATAGAATGAACCCCACTGTATCGCCTCTATGTTGGAGGGAATGTGGGGAGGTTGGCTCTAACGCACATATATGGTGACAGTGTAATCTGATCCAGCCATATTGGGCGTAGGTATTAGATTTAATTAAAATGATTAGTGGGACTGAAATTATACTTGACCCTTGGCAATGCTTGTTTCATGCGATGGAAGGCCCTAGGAAGAAATATAGAGCAGCAATCACTCCAATTTTGTTGAATGCAGCGAAGGCATTAATTCCGAAGCAATGGAAATCAAAGGAAATACCGATGATAAAGGATTGGTTTAGGGAGGTAGGTAGAATAAGGCTTATGGAAGAAGTTATACATTTGCAAAATGACTCTGAAATGAGATTTGTTAATACTTGGAAGAGCTGGTTGGATTTTAAACAATCTCTGGTTTATGCGAGTTACAAGGGGAGCGAGGGCAGTATCTAGAGGACCCCCACCCCCCCCCCCTTTTTTTTTCTCCTTTGACACAGGATAGAAATATACGATTTGAAGGGGTGGTAGAGAGATGAGACTCTCTCCTCCTCATAAATAAATATATTAGGGTAGGGAAATATCACAATTTTTAGAGGAGATTGTAATGGAGGGAGAGAGATGGTTTCTCTCCTCCCCCCAAAATAAATAAAAAGGGTTGGGAAAGGTCACGGATTTATAAAGGGAATTTTTTTTTTTCTCTCGGGATTTAAATATTACAGGTAGGAGGAAGGGGATATTATTCACCAATACACAACTGGGTAAAGGTAAACAGATTGAGCGAGGGGGATTGGTGTGTTCATGCCATTCAATTATATATGTTGGGAGGGGGGGTGTGGGGGTTGTTTCAGGGGGGGGGGGGATTCTTATTTTTTTGTGAGGGGGAGATGGTGGAATATTTTTAACTTTTAAAAATGTTTCCTTTTTTGGGATTCTTCACTTTCCCTGAGAACTATGGAAAATCTGGTCTTCTGAAAGGAGTATGTTATGGGATAGAACCAGTGTTGTGTTTTTGTGTTTTTTTTCGTTGAATGTTTTGTATATTTGTCCTTGAAATGATGTGGAATGTTTTATATGTGTATAAACTTAATAAAAATAATTTAAACAGAAAAGCATATAGACACAAAAGGGATCTGGTAAGTCACTTTTGTGGGGTACACACTATTAAGTTTTTGTTTCGTCAGAATACACTGATTAGTGCTTGCAGCCATTGGCTGCAAGTGCTGATCTGATGCTGGTTTTCCAGCATGCTTGTTCGAGAGAAGCCGGTCAGGGAGCTGTGCACATGGGCCGAAAGCCGTCCGATTCCTGCTGAGCCCATTTTCAACTGACTTTTGGCCCGTGTGTACCCAGCCCTAGGAACAGTAGGGGACCACAAAATCTGTATATACAATTCGAACAGACTTGAGTAAAATTTGTATTATCCCCATATTCTTTCTTGCTAGGATGGCCAAAACTCAAGTGGGTTGTGACTGACTCCAGATACCTGACCAAGGCACCAAAGGATTGGCAACCACATATCACAGCAGCTGGCACAGAACCTGCCTACATTGAGGTAGGAGGGGATCTTATGATGAAAGTTATTAGAAAGTATATTCCTAATTTAAAGGATAAGTTCACCTTTCAAAAAATAAATAAATGCACATATTTTTGTAGGTAAAATATATATATATATATATATATATATATATATATATATATATATATATATATATATATATATTTTTTTTTTTTACACTGCAGCCTGTAAAGCATTGCACCTGCAATCAGCAAATCATGGGTGCAATTCCATGACCCTGCAGACTCTGTCAGCTGTCTGCTCCTACCTCCCGTACAGGCAGACAACTACTTACTAGCTCCCTTGCAGTTCATTGAGAACTACAAGCTATCTGCCGCAGCGGCCGAAAGTACTTATAGTTAATTTATACACCGGAAATGAATGAAGGATGCAGTTGTGTGGGCGTATCCCGGCACAGCCACGCTATTGTCAAATTGTGACAGTGGAGCAGGGAGGGCTGGCGGTGGAAGGTGGGTGTATAGGAGCATGTTACACCCTAAATATGGGTGTGGCATGTAACATGCTCCTAAAGGTGAGCTTAGCCTTTAATTTTACTCACATGTAGCATAACCAACACTGTTAATCAGAGAAAAAAACAGCTAGCAATCTTTATAAATAACATAGTATATTATATAAAGTGGTAATCCAAAATATGAAGATATTATTGAAAATTTCAGTGCTTGGATATATTGCCTTTTATCATAGAAACAGTAGAAAATGATTTCTGATGGGTGATAGGGCTTTTAGGTAAATTGTGGTTGGAAGGAGTTAAACTGGGTATACACAGATAAATGTTTAATGTACCAACTGAAATTCTTAGTGGTTGACCCTGTTGGCCGCCTACAGCCCCACATCCTTCAGTTGGAATATTGAAGAAGCTGGGCGGAAAATGATTGACCGAACGGTGACTACATCTATTTAGATGGCAGGCACTGTTTTGGTAATTTGAAACAATACATAATATCAAATCAAAACATAATAGCTGCAGCAGGAGATTCATTCATCTATGATGTGGATGGAGGGATCTGGTAGATTCCTCCATGTGGCCTTTATTCCTTCAACTATATGTGTATGGCCAGCTTAAGTCATGCAAGCTTTATGGCAGAGTAACAGTGATAGCCAAGAAATGTAAACACACGTGGGTTGATATACTAAAACTGGAGAGTGCAAAATCTGGTGCAGCTCTATATAGAAACCAATCCGCTTCCAGGTTTTTTTTTTTATTGCAGCTTAACTGAACAAGCTGACGTTTGGCTACCATGCAGAGCTGCACCAGAGTTTGCATTCTCCAGTTTTAGTAAATCAACCCCACAGTTTCAAAGTACAACTTAATTCTGTTTATTATTTGGTCGTTGTGGACTAATTGACAAATTTTTTTCAGTACAAGACCAGTAAGGAAGGCAGCGTTATGGGGGTCACTGTTTCACGAATAGCAATGCTTTCTCATTGTCAAGCTGTTTCGCAGGCCTGTAACTATTCAGAAGGTGAGTGATCTAAATACATATCCTTATGGGCTGCCCTTACTTGCCAATTCTGGATATTGCTGTCTGATTATAATGAGAAGGTTTTTACTTTTAGTTCTATAAAATAATGGGGAGTGAAAAGATGATGTTGTCCATAAGAGATTTGAAATTGTAATTGAACTTCTTCCTTGTTTTGTACATTACTGCATTGGTTTTTAGATTCATTCATTCCTGTGGGCACACATTTAACGTGTTAATGCACAGAAGTGCTGCATGTCCTATTTTGTTACGCCTCTCACTTTTTTCTTTTCCACCATTGTTATAAATAACCAGGTATATATTTTATCATGCTGATATCATATTCTCAATACTACATAATATATACAGATTAGACAAGTGTAAAAAGTAATATAGGTTTTCTCTATTGTCAATTGAGGGACACTGCTCCTCTTATTCATAAACCACTGGACTCTATGCACAATAACTGGAGGCCAGTCCCTAGAAGCCACAACCCCTAATACAACTAGCCTACTCAGAAATGACAAAGTACAGTATATATACTGATAAGACAACTGCATTAGGTAATATATTTATTTTTACCTTTAGGTGAAACTATGGTGAATGTGCTGGATTTCAAGAGAGATGCTGGCCTATGGCATGGCATGATAACGGTAAGAGCAGTTAGTAGATGGTGAAATCTATACTTTAGATGTACAATGACTGACTTGTATGATAAGCAGTGCAAATAGTAGTTATGTTATGCAAAGTGCAATAATTCAAATTAGGCGATGAGACCTGATCACGTATGTAGCTTATGTGGCCACAATAAACTGCAATAGGGTTCCTGGGAGTACTACACTTTGCACATCACAGTTACCCTTTATTTGCTGTAAGTCAAGACAGATACTGTATAAATTATTTTCCCTCCTTACCATGACTTTCAATACTACAGCAACTGGTTTGCACTGCTAGAATCAGCTGACTGTAATATAATGTATTTTTTCTTTTCCAGAATGTAGTAAACAAGATGCACACATTCAGTGTTCCATACTCTGTGATGAAAGCCTGCCCTTTATCTTGGGTGCAGCGTGTCCATGCACATAAAGGTAACGTACTATAGACACAAAGATTTATGCATATAGGTTATTTCTCAGGTTTAGTATAGGAAAAGCATTTATATCTACACAAAACTTTTTCTTTTTAAGTAGGGAAAGGGTTATAACTGGTACATACTGTATCCCCATACTGTTTCTATAGTGTGCAAAACTTGTGACCAGTAGTGAGGGAGAATGAACACTTACAATAATAAAACACTTTTTTTACTGTGGACAACGGTTAGACATTCTCTCAGCTCTTTTTTTGCTGTTTGTGACACTTTGAGGCAAATTTTCTTCACTTCTTGTCCCAATTACTGATTTCCCAAGAAACAAGAAGAAAGTTAAAATCTCCTCAACACAGAAGACAAATTGGCATCTGGTAATTTGTTGCTAGCAGCATACCGCCCCCCATGTGACATGGCACTAAGGCTTGGTCCACACTAGCGTGGCTTCAAAGCCTTCACCGTGGCTTGCATTTGACTTCAACAGAAGTCAATGCAAGTCGTGTTGTAGTCGCACCAAGGTAGTGCAGGAACCTTTTTTTTAAGTCGGAGCGACTTGAGTTGCACCGATTAGAATGGTTCCATTGCCATTCATGGGGTGCGACTTGTCATGTGACGTTGAACTCTCAAGTCGCATGACAAGTCGCGGCAGTGTGAATCGGGGCCAAAGGAGAATTCTACCTTTTGAAAAAATAAATGCACCCGAATATGAGCATTTAATATTTTAGCATTTAAGCTTGCAAAGCATTGCAGCTGGGATCAGTTGGTCTGCAACTGTGATCATTACAACCAGCCACCAGTCTGTACCAAGGTACAGGTTTCTAGCTATGGAGCTGAAGGAAGTAATAATGGACTAAAAGTGCAGTATACATCAACAAATTTGTGCTCCATTAAGGACTACAGTCCCACTGCCGCAGTTAAGAACCTGTGACAGCCCCTTAGTTCGGTTAACGACCGCTGCACTATAAGATTACGAGGTAGGGGGCATGGTGGGAGGAAAATTTCACCTAATAGAAGATACATCAACACAAGGAGCATATCCTACTGACTGTAAGTTATGTCCCTTGTGCTGATTATTTTATATTTATATTATAATTATATATATATATATATATATATATATATATATATATATATATATGTATATATATATATATATATATATATATATATGTGTATATAATAGTATATTTTGGCTGCACTTCCTCTGTATTCTCTTCTCTTTGGGGAGTCCAGCAGTCTAATGCTCCCGCCATAGTTGCTGTCTCTGTTCCTATTAGTCTTCAGCACTCTGTCATCCTACTGCAACAGGGGTGTTCTTAAGCCGGCTGTAGATGGTCCCATTTTCTTTCCTGCAGCCTTGGGTTTCAGGAAAGAAGATTGCTCAATTCTTTTATCAACACAGTCGGTGTTGATGGGGTAATCCCTCCAGCTAAGCTATTGTGTTCTCCAGGCGGGGGGGGGGGGGAGCTGTCGCGGCTGGGAGAACACTGTGATTATTTCTAGAGGCTATAGCCGCTGTCAATATTCCCATGAAACATCCAACAGGCTTGTTGTACAATTAGCTGAAGAAGGAGTTGGGAGATTCACCCTAGTTTAGGGGAATCCCTGGAGGACTCATTTTGCATCTGCTATTCCACAAATGAGTGTGGATCACCATACCGAAGAACCAAAATATGCAAAGAAAACTGGAAAAGTTCCCCCCAGACAGACAGTATGCTATCAAAATAGATTGTTTATTGGACTCAAAATTGAATTACAAAGCAAACATTGTACAACATGGTTGTACAATTAGCCTGTCCGTACATGGTTGGAATCTCGGTCGGTCCCTGCTGAACCGGCTGAGATTAGAACCGTCCATGGCCGGCTTTACTTTTTTTACGTTTTGCATTCTTCTGAACAAAAAATAAACAGCCAAAAGTGGATAAGCGTAAAGCAATGTCGGTTTAATGTTTCACTATCATTAATTTAATATTATTAACTTTATTCATTTGTTTTATAAACCTTGCTTCTACATATAGTTTGGGATTACCTTTGTGCTTGCCAGCACATAGGTTTTCTCACTATTTCTGTAAACACATTGATGTTTAATTGTTTCTCAGTGAAAATCTATGAACAGCATTCTGCCTATAGAATTTTCATCGAAAACATTAAAGTCCTGTTGTTGACTTGGGTATAGCAGCAGCTGTTCAGTGAGAATGTTGATTGTGTTGTCTAACACAGTGGTCATCAACCCTGTCCTCAGGGCCCACTAACAGGCCAGGTTTTATGTATTAACTTGGGGAAATGCAGACTAGAATACTCCAATCACTGAGCAGCAAATGATATCACCTGTGATGTTTCAGTTATCTTGCAAACCTGGCCTGTTAGTGGGCCCTGAGGACAGGGTTGATGACCACTGGTCTAACATACAATTAACTAAAGCTACTGGAGAGCTGTAAACCTATTTATAAAATACAATCATGAGAAAATAAGTTGTACAGTTCCCTGCTTAATGTATTATAAAATGGTACTATGGGCAAAAAAATATACACATATACTGCTGTTTGTCACTTGCATTAGCACAGCAGGGTTTTTCTTCTACAGTCCTCCTGTAACATGGTTTTATTATCTGTTGGTGCTGGCAACATATTCTTTATTTTTCCACTTTCTGTAATTTTGACAATGCTATTTGTTCTACAGTCAAATTGTGCAGCATGATTGTTATGTTGTGGACTAAGTAGTCTAATTGTTGTTTGAAATTGCATTTTGAACTTCATTTTAATTTTACTTTGTAAAGGAATTTTTTTTCTTTTGGAAAACAGGCCTAAAATGTTTATGAATAAAAGGCAACATTTGCAACCACCCCTGAAAACTCATTAAAGCCTCATGCACATGGGGTGTTTTTACAGCTGCTTTTAGCAGCATCAGACATTTTTTATTTATTTTTTTTGCAGCTTAATAAAAACGCCTCTCCATGTTATTCTATGGCCTCATGCACACACAGGCTTTTAGGAGCTGTAAGTGGCATAGGCATTTTCAAGCTGCAAAAAAAACCCAGGACCAGCGTGTTCTGAGGCGCGACGTTAAAGCTGTAAAAAAGACCGCCGCTGTTAAAGCTGCTAGACGCGGCTTAACGCTGGATACAGCCGTGTTAGGCCTCGTCAAGTATTTCTCATGCCTCTATTCAAAATCAGTGTTTTCCTATGGGTGCCCATTAATTTGAATAGAAGTTGCACCAGAATTCGCATCATGATGATCTGACCCGTAGCGCTGCTTGTGTGTTGAGGATCTTAAAGGGGAACCCCTCGCCTAAATGAAAAAAAGTGGCGTGGGGTTCCCCCCCAAGACTATACGAGACCCTTATCTGAGCATGCAGCCCGGCAGGTCAGGAATGGGGGCGGATAAGCGAGTGCCTCCCCCCTCCTGGACCATACCAGGCCACATGCCCTCAATATGGGGAGGGGTTGGTGCTTTGGGGTAGGGGGGGTTCTGCACCCACCCACCCCAAAGCACCTTGTACCCAAGTTGATGGGGACAAGGGCCTCCTCCCGACAACCCTGACCGATGGTCCAGCATCTCTTCCGATTTCTTCTCCCTCCAGCGATGTCTTCATCCTCCAGTTCTTCCTTCTCTGCTGATGACTTCTCCCCCTCTTCGGTTCTTCTCCTCTCTGCGCTGTCTTCTCCCCCTCTTTGGTTCTTCTCTCTGCGCTGTCTTCTCCCCCTCTTTGGTTCTCTCCTCTCTGCGCTGTCTTCTCCCCCTCTTCGGTTCTTCTCCTCTCTGTGCTGTCTTCTCCCCCTCTCCGGTTCTTCTCCTCTCTGTGCTGTCTTCTGCCTCTGCTGGGTCTCCCCTCCCCGCTGTCTTCTCCCTCTGTTCTTCCTTCGATGTTGTCTTGACGCGCACTCCCGATGTAATGCTAGGGTCGCCGTCTGATATTACTTGTATAGACATGAGGCGGGGCCACCCGGTGACATCATCTGGTGGCCCGCCCCCTTGTGACGTCACCGTCCTTTATGCTCCAGGTGATGACGTCACAAAGAGCAGGGCCTCTGAATGACATCACCGGGTGGCCCCGCCCCATATCTGTATAAGCAATAGCACACAGCGGCCCTAGCATTACATTGGGAGAGCGCGTCGAGACCACATTGGAGGAAGAACAGAGGGAGAAGACAGCGGAGAGAGGAGACCTGACAGAGGCAGAAGACAGCGCAGAGAGAAGACATCAGTGGTGGAGGAGGGAGGGAGAAGAAATCAGAAAAGAGATGCCGGAGCTGCCTTAATAAATTACTTTAGAAACCTGTATAGTGTTTTCATTGTTGACACTTTTTTTGGGTGAATGGGTAGGGGTACAATGTACCCCATACTCATTCACATAGGGTGGGGAGCCATGTTCTGGGTGCCCCCGTTCCCATCAACATGCCCCCCTGGCCCAAAGCACCCCCCCCCAATGTTGAGGACATGTGGCCTGGCATGGCGCTCGCTCATCCCTCCCCCTTCCTGACCTGCCTGGCTGCATGCTTGGATAAGTGTCTGGTATGTATCTTGGGGGGGACCCCACGCCATTTTTTTTTATTTATTTTTTTTTGCGTGGGGGTTCCCCTTAAAATCCATACCAGAACGAAGGGTCTGGTATTGTCTCATGAATGAATGAATAACTTGTATAGCGCTACATATGCAAACTAAATCACCTCAAGGCGCTTTTGCAGCCAGTGTCCATATGGGTCTTCAGAAGAGATGGGTCTTGAGCTTCTTCCTTCACGGGGGAACCCGAGACCAGTTTTTTTTTTTTTTTCGTTTGGGCGAGGGATGCAAAAAGTTACTAAAAGCACATTTTTACAGCTGCTTTTTCCTGGTGTTGGTAGTGGCTTTGCAGCTCGTTTTTTCTAACGCCCCATATGCATGAGGCCTAATTGCCACTTTTTCTGGACAGCTTGATCTGCATGCAAACAAGAAAAGTAAAATATAAATAAAGGCATGTGAAATAGAAAAATTAGTTAATATGCTGTATAAAACCATTATAATTATTAACCCAATTAAGTTGTAATAGTCCATTAAAAAGGAACTTCGCTCCTTACAATTTTTTTCAACTATTTCATCTTGCCTTGTTTGCTGAGTTTTCTATAAAAAAAACACTCACCCGTCCATCATTTCCAGCATTGATCGCTACATTGCTGCACGCCGTGTCCTGTGCTACTATCTTTTTACAACAGCACGCCACAGCACATGCGCGTGTGTCAAATACTTAATGGCACTTACAGGATTGATGTACGCATAGTGTGGCATTTAGCCAGAAGCCTCCTTGCATTATCCATCGTTATGGGCTGCTGGGGTTGGGTCATACTTGCCTAGGACAGAAAGGAGCAAATGTTTGCAACGGTCGTATAGGAGGAGGGAGGAGTCTGATTAAATAAAATCCAAAGGAAGACTTAAAGCGGAACTATGCTCACCTTCTTTTCAGAGATGCTGTCTCCTGGAGTTCCCCCCGACCCCTGTCATCTTTGGCTGAAATTTGTACACTGAGCTGCGTGTTGTACAGGGCATACAGGCAGATAATGACACTTTAATGCAGGAGTGACATCGTATGTTTCTTCTGCATTAAAATCCTGCCTGTTTGCAAACATTTTTTTTTCGTACATAAAGTTCCACTTTAAGTATCATTCGATTGTCTCTTTTGCTTATCCAGTTGCTGTTTACATTGTGTCACTGACTTTTAGAAAACGTATTATTTTTGTACCAAGTGACAGTTATTGTAACTTGTATGTCCTGCTGCAGCAGTAGTGAGTGACCATTAAATGAAAGGAAGCTTTTATGGCTAAATACACACAGGCACTTTTCAGTCTCTGAAAATCTGCTCATCAGCTAGAAATCCCTTGTTTATACTGTTGTGGAAGATTGTTTTGCGGCTGTTGACAGAGAAGTCTCTGGAGAGTTATTTTGCACAGGCTTACCAGAAAAAAACGGCTTAACAGGGCAGTTCAATCTGTTTAAATCGATAGAGGAGATCAATCAGTCAAATTTTCATCTATGCAATTTAAGTGTGACATTGTACGATCGAGATCTACCACTGAGCCAGGTGAGAAAAAAAATCCCATATATGCTAGGTCACATAAATCAATGTAATGGAAACCAAGATTCCCCATGGGACATCTTCATCCCACAACCACATTGATGTGGCTGAGCTGTTCCTGTCATTTTCTGGTCCTGTTAACAGGGCATCAGAACTTGGGAGCTGGAGACAGCCAGGCAGTGTAACAGGATGGTTCCAACGTACAGTTTTTTTTTGTAGCTGGAAAGCAATAATACATGTGGATTATATTTCAGATGTTTTAAATCATTTTCATGGACAAAGCATTCATTAAATATTAGATTAGTGCTTTACTGTCTTGAAGAGGAAGAAGCTAGCTCTAATAGAGAGTTCTAATAGAGTTCTCCAGTTTCTTTATCACCAGTGATTTAATTTTAGTTCATGAGTGTTAGACTCAATGACTGCTTAATTGATGTGTTTCTGATATGCTGGCATTTTATGGTTTTCATTTTGCAAAAAGAACGCATTGAAGGAAACGCATATTGCTTATGAAGACAGGCCACTGATAAAGCCATGAATAAGTCTTTGTCATTTCTTGTATTCCAGCCAGGGTTGCTGTAGTGAAATGTCGGGACCTGCACTGGGCAATGATCGCACATCGAGAACAGAAGGATATCAGTTTGGCCTCACTCCGCATGCTCATTGTGACAGATGGTGCTAATCCGTGTATGTGTCATGACATTTATGTACTATGATAATGATAAGAGTGCATTCTTGAAGGACAACAGCAGCATTCTGCCATGCCTAATCGGTCTTGGGGATTTTGCTTGCAATAGCTGCTTCAAAACTGCTGACCTTTCTTTAGTCAGTAATTCGTTATAAGAACTAGAAAATTTTATGGAAAGAAGTCTCACACTGATAGCATTTCCCATCTTTCAGCTCAGATCATGTGTGATAATACAAAGCACTCTTTTTAGTAAATGGCTGTGCATAAACTTGGGCGCTCGTGTCATGCATGTTTATTACTCAGCAGGTAATGCTAGCCATACACACTTGTATTTCCTCGTCAATGCAAAACACAGTGAATGGAGGAATTTACAAGGCTGGCTAGTGTATTCAGACAGCCGAAGCACCTGCAGCTGCCTGAATACCTGAACAGAAACTACACCTGATTGGATGCAGTCACAATTTTCCACCCGGCTGCTTTTATTTTGAAGATGCCATTTGTTGAGTCAGGGGGTGTTGACAGGGTCACCCACAGCTCGAAATTCCAGCCATGTATGGCCAACTTAACTCTAGGCGTCAACCTCATTTTAACCAACTTTACCATTCTTTGACAATTAACATGGCAATCTCCTAACTATGGGCTACCTGGAAGTAAACCCGTGGCTGTTCCAGAAACAGATATATATACTGGTATCACCATTGCCTGCTTTGTTTTCATGGAAAGCACCCCTCTAACCTTAATATCTAGGGTGCAGTGTTGGGGCTAGTCTGCATTTGGTGTCAGAGATGTTATCAGAGCCCCACATGCACATGTTTGTGCTGCAAACATTTTTTTGGTAAAGAACTCATACATCAGCCCCAAGAAAGTTACTCTCCATCTTTGAACAGCGCACTCTTTACAGATACTAAGTTAGTCTGTTTCAGTTTGGTGTCCTAAGAATGTAGAACATAGGACACTCTTTTGGTATGTAACAGGTTTTATTATGTTTTTTATCCGTTTTAATGATCTCCAGTTTGGATTTCATCCAGAATTGATAGGTCAGTCTTACAGCTAAATCATCCAGTATTCATATTTATGTGGATTTTCTTACAGGGTCTGTCTCATCTTGTGATGCTTTCTTGAGTCTTTTTCAAAATTACGGGTTGAAACCTGAAGCAATTTGCCCATGTGCCACGTCCCCAGAAGCCATGACAGTAGCCATTCGAAGGTGAGGTTGGCATTGGCTGGCTCAGCCTTCACTGTAAAACCGTTTTGCCTAAAGTGGTTCTAATGTTTCTAAAATGCCAAAACGTCCTTTAACGTTTACTTTGCTGAAATACATTAGTAGTTACATGTTGGATCCCTCAAATTTGTTGTGCAAATTTAGGCTGTAATTTGAATTGAGTTGAATGTCTACAGTATACTACATTGACATTGTCATATGTGAACCTGTGAACTTGGCCGCACAGTGATTAAAGAGGAAGTAAAGTCACGCTTTTTTTTTATTTTTTCTGACCTGCAAAAGTAAAGGCATAATGTGCTAGTATGCATCACATACTAGCACATTATGTTAAACTTTCCTGCAAAAGAACCCCCTGTCGTCCCTGCCCTTGTCGTCATCCATCTTCTCCCTTCTTCCTTCCCGGGTCTGCAGACTCTGGCTGTGTGACTGCCAGATTTGCGTGACGTCACTCCCGTGCATGCGTGCAGGAGCCGCTGGTCATGGTACAGGCTTCTCAAGAAACGGCACAGGGGGTCGTTCATTTAGAGCGCATGCGCCGATGATGTAATCGGCTGCATATACAGTAAATATCTCCTAAACGGTGCATGTTTAGGAGATATTTACAGTACCTATAGGTAAGCTTTATTATAGGCTTACCTATAGGTACAATGAAACCCTGTGCACGTATTCCTTATGTTCCCCGTTTTGGTGTGGGCTTTCTATGGGTACTCTGGGATTCTCCTATAATCCACAAACATACACTATATTACCAAAAGTTTTGGAGCACCTGCCTTTGCACACACATTAACTTTAACTTTAATGGCATCCCAGTCTTAGTCCGTAGGGTTCAGTTTTGAGTTGGCCCACCCCTTGCATCTACAACAGCTTCAACTCTTCTGGGAAGGCTGTCCACAAGGTTTAGGAGTGTGTCTATGGGAATGTTTGACCATTCTTCCAGAAGCGCATTTGCGAGGTCAGGCACTGATGTGGACGAGAAGGCCTGGCTTGCAGTCTCCTTTTTAATTCTTCCCAAAGGTGTTCTGTTGGGTTTAGGTCAGGACTCTGTGCAGGCCAGTCAAGTTCCTCCACCCCAAACTTGCTCATCCATATCTTTATGGCCCTTGATTTGTGCACCGGTCCAAATCGTTTGGTGGAGGGGGGGATTATGGCGTGGGGTTACATACATAGTTAGGTTGAAAAAAGACACAAGTCCATCCAGTTCAACCATAAAAAAAATAAAAAATAAATACAAAATAAAAAAAAAAAAAGATTGGGCTTGGCCCCTTAGTGAAGTGAAGGAAACTCTTAAGGCATCAGCATACCAAAAAAATCTTGGACAATTTCATGCTCCCAAATTTGTGAGAACAGTTTGGGGATGGCCCCTTCCTGTTCAACATGACTGTGCACCTATGCACAAAGCAAGGTCCATAAAGACATGGATGAGCGAGTTTGGGGTGGATGAACTTGACTGGCCTGCACAGAGTCCTGACCTCAATCCAATAGAACACCTTTGGGAAGAATTAGAGCAGAGACTGCAAGCCAGGCCTTCTCGTCCACTTCTGTGCCTGACCTCACAAGTGTACTTCTGGAAGAATGGTCAAACATTCCCATAGGCACACTCCTAAACCTTGTGGACAGCCTTCCCAGAAGAGTTGAAGCTGTTATAGCTGCAACAGGGTGGGCCAACTCAATATTGAACCCTACGGACTAAGTCTGTTATGCCAATAAAGTTCAAGTGCGTGTAAAGGCAGGCGTCCCAATACTTTAGGTAATATAGTGTAGCACTACCTTACTGGCTTCCAACTAAACCGGCCCTACTTGGTTCATGTGTATATCCGTGATAAGGATTTTAAATGAACGCTGTCATCATAGATTAATGGAGACTGCCTTTATTAATCGTCTCTTTGAGAATAATAATTCCCTGGTTGTCACTTTGATGCTTTGACTTCAGTACTGTTTGACTCGCTGGCCCTGAATAAATGTAGAGGTAAGTAGCTCTGACACTTTTCTAACATTTCCAACATGCTTGTTCTGGGACTGTGACTGAGATATATTGAAGTCAGCACAGCCAGGCATTTAGCATTTCAGAAGGAAGCCTGCAGTGGCAGCCCCCATATTTCTCTCATGACAGAATAACTTTAAGTTTCTATGTGAGCAGGTAGGTACTAATATGAATAGTTCAATGTGCCACCAAAAACTATAGTGGAAATCATCTATGCTTTATATAGAAAAACATATCATGCTGATGACAGTGGCAAATGTCTATGAACTTCTATTATTTAATCGTCATTATAGGCCAGGAGTACCTGGTGCTCCACTGCCAGGAAGAGCAATTTTGTCTATGAACGGGTTGAGCTATGGTGTTATTCGGGTGAATACAGAAGACAAGAATTCTGCTCTCACAGTACAAGATGTTGGACATGTAATGCCAGGAGGTGAGCACCTGAGATTGTGATATACTTCTAATTGTTTCCTTTACAGGCAGATGCAATGTGACAAGGCTTACACACTAATACTACTTACTAGCTGATCTTAATTTCTGCTACATTTAGTTTTGTGCTTTGGATAGGGTAGTAGAAATATACTAGGCATCAGTGGTGGCTGGTGCTCCATCGGTCAGGGGTGGGGGGCTTGGGGCGGCAGATGGACCTGGCAACCCATCCTCTCACTCCAGCCCGCTTCCTGATTGGCCAGGAGGAGAATCAGTGTGATAATAGCGCTGATAATTCATTCGCTATTGTCACACAAATGGGTGGCCTCGGAGCACAGTACTCTGCCCCCCAAGCCCACCATTTTTTGAAGCCTATTAGAGGCTCTAATCGCGTGCTTCAAACCCCCCCCACCCCCCTATTGGAATCGATAGTCCATAGTATGTAGATCAGGGGGCCGGACGCATGGATAGGGGTGGCGGTGCCCGTGCGCCCCTAATGGACGGGCCGCCACTGCTAGGCATACTTTTGTCATGCTTTAGCACTCCTCTTTTGTGACAGATCATATATAATCCTGGAAACCAACTAATGCATTCTTGAAGTAAGAGTTTTAGTTTTGGATAGAGTGGAGAGGGATTAAAACTCTTGGCAGGTTTCTATTGCTGTCTGTGTCCCCATTAGGGAAATTCACTCTCTCTAGTTGTCCTGTTTATCATCAAAAGTGAAACTGAAAGAATATCCCAAATTTTGGTTTACGTCAGAGCAGGAATAGAGGGGAGATCTTTCAGTGGGGACACCAGTTCTAGTTACCCTGGTGGCACCCCGGGATTCCCTCTTGCTTCCTGTTTTGCTACAGGACAGGATGTGAAAGGGAATCTCTGTAATGGGACACAGATGACAAAAAACTGACAGGGGTTATAACCCTCCTTTTCTTTTTCCAAAATGGGGGGAAAAAAAGCTTCACCTTTTTAGTGTCACTTTAAGGTTATAACTGAAAACATTGTTAAGTAGGTATTGTGTTTCTATCACAAATTTCGATGTGTAGTTTTAAGGGTAAATTAACTTTAAGACTACGTGCACATGGGCGTATTTTACCTGCCCAGCGTAAAGACACTTGACACGTAAAGTAGCGCACGAGTACAAACGGGGAATGTATTACCTATCTCTGTGCATACGCATATATCTTCATACAGCCTTCACTCATTCATGTCTATTGACGGCTGTATGGCACTCTAGGACATCCAGGTAAACGGAAAAAAAATGGGTCTTTACGGGCAAATACGCCTAAGTGCATGTAGCCTTAAGCAGTATTAAGCCCAATAGCAAACATTTGTTATATTGCAGCTCAGCAGTTCTTAGATGTGATGACTGTATCATTTTTCTTTTTAGACTTTGTTTCCTTTTACCTTTTGATATGGCCAGTAAGTCCATTGTTTTTCAAAAGAACAAGCTGTCCTTCAATAGTGCATTTAACATCCCCCCCCCAGAGCACTGTAATACAGGAGGAGTGTTTGTGTGATTGGTAATCTGCAATATATTACATTTTTGGTCTGGGGTTTAATGCACTTACCCTTAGCGTGCCCTGCCATGGTTAGTATTTTTTTAGCTAGTTTATATGTACCTGCAGGGCACATCTCTGGGTTCTGGCTCTGGCTTCAGTGTGTGTGCCCCTGCCATGGTTAGTATTTTTTTTAGCTAGGTTATATGTACCTGCAGTGTACATCTCTGGGTTCTTCAATGTGTGTGGCCTGCAAAGCACTGTACATCTCTGTTTAGAAATCTTCCCAGTGGGTCAGTTCACTTTTCATGGACTTTCTATTGATGTCAACTGCACACATGTGAAGAGGGCAAGGCCAGCAAATGGGAATGCAATGCTGTGCAGTGCTGCAAAGGTCACACAGCATAGAACACCAGGGATATCTGATTTAGGCATATAAGGAGAAATGTGATGGTAAAGCATGTTAAGTGTACATGCAAGAATTAGACATGCAGGTATAGTAACTGTGATCTGCAAATATTACATTTTGTGCACACTTGGGCCTCTTGTACACTACAGCTTGAAAAAGTACAGCGTTTTTTGTTTTTTTTTTTGCTAAAATGCAGCCCATTGATTACAGTTTGCCTGTAATTAAGCACTATATATTGATGAATAAAAAATAAAAAAAATAGAAAAATCTGCGTTCCAGATCAGTATTTTGCACCGGTGCACATAAATACGTTCATGTGAGTATGGGTATGAATACAACAACATTCTGGGAGCTAGAATCCGAGAAAACAATTACTTGCGTTCGGTATGTGCAATTGCGCGCAAATACATCCAACAAAAACGCGGAAACTACGTCCAAAAATGCAGATGTGCAAACACCAGTACAGTGTGCAAGACGTCTTTCGTATTTTTTATATTATTTCTCTCTTAAAGTAAATTTTTTGTGCTTTCTTTTAGGTGTGATGTGTATAATAAAACCCGAAGGTTTGCCTCAGTTATGTAAAACTGATGAAATAGGCGAGATCTGTGTCAGTTATAGAGGGGGAGGTATTTCCTACTATGGATTGGCAGGAGTTACAAAGAATACATTTGAGGTAAGTTGGTTTCATAGGCATTATCTAGCATGGTGTAAATGCAGGTTCGAACACAGCCTGAGGACTCTATGCAACTGAGTTTAGGAAGATCGGTCCATCCAAAACTGTTCATTAAGATTTTTATCATTTCTGGTTTGTTGAAACAACAAACCGCCACTTTTGGCTACCTGGGATTTTGGTGATGAGAGCCTTCCAGCTCAATTTCCAGGACAAATGGATGTTGCCATGGGACTTTATATCAAGAAGAATACAACAATAAACCAGATTAAATAGAAATACATTTGGTGATAGAGAGGTGTACTGCTTATGTTTAACCCAAAATGATGATTATAGCAGAACTGTAACCTCAAAAGCTTGTAGCACCACTCAAAGCAAAAGGCACTTTCCCTGGTCTCTGGGTATAAGGGGTGCTACCATGGAAGTAGCTCTTCTAGTGGTAGCAATGTTACTGCATGTGAGACGCCGCTCTCCCAGCGTGACCAATGTGCGATGTTAAGCGGCTTCAACCAGCTCTGCTCCTCCAACCGTTTTTCACTGACTCGTTTCGCCCTGCCCACTGGGGGCTTCATCATGGAGGTGGGTACCAAGAGCAGGATGGAGATTCTTAAACATCATCAGACGCTATGAAATAAGGAGTGAGAACTGGAACAAGTGAAGAAAATGATTGTGCCGATGACGAGGAATAAAGGCATATTATATTAATTGTGGGGTAAGAAAATTAAAAGGTGAAAAATAAAATAAAATGTACCAACTGAAAAACTAGTCGAGTAAAATAAAAACGGGTAAATAAATGTGACGAAAGTGAAGAAAAAAGGAAAGGAAAAAATATGAACTAAAAAATAACAATAAGAAAAAAAAAATAACAAAACACATTTCTTATTCTTTCATTTCACTTTGACTTTATTTTTCAATTCTTCCATCAATTTTTTTTACATTTTTATTTTGTTTCATATTCTATTTTCGTATTTTTTTTTTCACATTGAATTTCTTATTTTTTTCCTTCTTTTTTTTCTCATTTTGACATTCATTTTTATTTCCTATTGTTGTTTTTTAATTTTTCTTTTTTCTTCTGTTTATTTCATTGTATTTACCCATTTTTATTTTACTCATCTTTTCAATTGGTACTTTTTCTTTTATTTTTGATCTTTTTATTACTCAACATTTAATTTCATATGCCTTTTGTAGTTAAAGGAGCATTGCTGGTTGAGGCCTCTTAATATTGTATATTGGTCGGTCAGGGAAAGCGGCGTCCCACATGCAGCAACATTGATATAGCTGGACTGTACCCATCCAGCGATTTGGCTGATGTTTTTAGATTCAGTAGCCATGAATCCGCCTAATCCATGTTGGCGCTCAGTACACATGATCTGGTTCACTCCTTACTACCAACATCTGTGAATATGCCTGTCTTTACAGTTTTTCTGACACTTTTCAAGCACTAATGGAGAAATAGAAGCATTATTATTATTTTATTTAGTTCAGTTGTATGCTAAACAAATTTTAGGGCATGTGCACAGGGGCATATTTGCAGATGTATGGTCATACAGCACAATATATGACTGCATTTGGGGCTACCGGGAGCCCCAACTGTGCAATTTTCCCCATAGGAGTGAATTACAAAATAAGCTGCATGTAGGAATATGCATGCAAATTATGGTATTTGTGTTTACACATGCATATATGGATGTAGCTCCCTGAATGCAGAAATTCTGTTTGTGTGCATGAGCCCTTAAAATGTCTTATTGTATGTAGCTATGTGCGTTTAGACGTAATGCTTTGCACATCAACTAAAATTACAAGTCAGGCTGACCGTGGCACTGAATGCCTGTAGTAGCTGATGGGATGAAATAGAGCTGGAGTGACTGATACATATAATGCAAGCAATTTGATGTCTGAAGCTCTGGCAGAGTCATGTTACATGTGCTGATGTTGGTTGTGGTAAATATTTAAACAGGGCACTAAAGATCAGATTTAGTTGTGTGTCAGGGGATGGAGGTTAGAATCCACAGGGATGTAACGGTAAACACATAGAAGAGAATCCCATACATACATATTGGATGTATTGCCCCGTACACATAGGTCGAATGCCGGACGACATTCGGCCCGTGGGTATGTCAGACGGTCCACCAGAAGCCGGCTGTTTGGCTTCTATCGGAGGGGCATGCTGGATAACCAGCAGCCGGCCAGCGCTTTCAGCTGAAGGCGCTGTTCGGAGTGTTCTTTCTGCCGGGGGGGGGGGGGGGAGGCTTTCGGGGGGCTTCCCTCTGTCAGAACACAACAGCTTAGTGGGGTAGATCGCTGTACTAACATCCGATCATTAGTACATCGGCTGACAGTTTTTCTTTTCGGGTTGAAGGAAAAACAACTCTGTGTACCAGACTCAAGTCTGGCCATACGTTAAGAAATGTTCTTTCCTTCAGCCATGGGTTGGAAGAAAATCACTCAATTATCCCATCAACACAACCGGTGTTGATGGGGGAATCCCTCCCGCTGGGCTGTTGTATTTTTACGGCAGGAGGTTTCCCCACCGTCAGAATACAATGAATACTGCTGTGGGCTATAACTAGTGGCAGTAATCGTATGAAAAAAAAACTGGCTGTACTGGGGTCAACTGATAGATCAACTTCAGTACAACCAGCCTGCCCATATAAATAAATCGAAATCTTGATTTGTCTATGGCTGCCTTAAAGTGATCTGTAAGGGTTTTTTTTTTAAATAAACATGTCATGCTTACCTCTACTGTGCAGCTAGTTTTGCACAGAGCGACCCCGAACCTCATCTTCTGGGATCCTCCAGCGGCTCTAGCTGCTCCTCCCCACTTCAGATAACCTCCTAGGATAAGCGTTCTCCTGGGGGTTTACCTTGCAGGCGTGCTCCCGAGTCCAGCATTTGTGTCCATAGACACGAATGCCAAACTCGCCCCCCCCCCTGCGCTCGCATCATTGGATTTGATTGGCAGCAGCGGGAGCCAATGGCTGTGCTGCTATCAATCTATGCAATTAAGAGTCAGGACCCCGTGGAGAGAGGGAGAACGCGTCTCCGCCGACAGAAATACCAGGCTCAGGTAAGTACACCTGGGGGGCTGGGGGGGCCGGTCACTGCCAGGTGAAAAAGCATGAGGGTTTACATCCCCTTTAAGTAAGCTGATAGACCGAACTGACTGCACAGACTGGGACCAGTTTTCCAAGTATGATAGAGATGTCTGTTAGCACCCAACAGAAAAAATGTACACGTTTTGTAATTAATATTAATAATATTGCTTTAGAAATATATATGGTCCTCCATGGTATTGTGTTCTTTTCTCCAGGTCTTACCAGTTAGTGCCACTGGGACCCCAGTTGGAGACACTCCTTTCACAAGGACTGGATTACTGGGATTTGTAGGACCTGTAAGTAGTAAATATTTAAGAACTGTATACATAAATGCAAGCCTTCCATTAGGATTTGTTCTGCTTTAATCACAATCACTTCAGCTCCAGAAGGTCCGTCCCCCCCCATGATGACCAGGCCATTTTTTGCGATACGGCACTGCGTTACTTTAACTGACAATTGTGCGGTTGTGCAAGGATGTACACAAATAAAATTGATGTCCTTTTTTTCCCACAAATAGAGCTTTCTTTTGGTGACATTTGATCACCTCGTGCGGTTTTTATTTTTTGCGCTATAAACAAAAAAAGGCTGACAATTAAAAAAAAAAAAATATATACTATTTTTTACGTTCTGCTATAAAACACATCCAATAAAAAATGTAAAAAAATATAATTTCATCATCATTGCAGGCCAATATGTATTCTTCTACATATTTTTGGTAAAGAAAATCCTAATAAGCGCATATTGATTAGTTTACGCAAAAGTTATAGCGTCTACAAACTATGGGATATTTTTATTTACTTTTTATTTGTTACATGTAATGGCGGCGATCAGCGACTTATAGCGGGACTGTGATATTGCTGGGGACAAATCGGACACCTGACACTTTTTTTGGGGACCAGTGACACTAATACAGTGATCAGTGCTTAAAAATATGCAGTCACTGTACTAATGACACTGACAGGGAAGGGGTTAACCGGGGCGATCAAAGGGTTAAATGTGTCCCTAGGGAGTGCTTGCTAACTGTGTGGGGGGGTGCTTTAACTGTGTGAAGACAGAGATCTGTGTTCCTGCTTAGCAGAAACATAGGATCGCTGTCTTTCCTTGTCATAGAACTGCAATCTGCTTACATAGGCAGACCGCCGTTCTCTCGGGAACGATCGGTCGCTGATTGGCTCCGGCTTTGTCCAATCACAAGGAAGAACAAAATCACGTAGCTGTATGTGAGTTTGCGCAGAAGAGCCACCACCCCGAAGTATATGTACTTAGGGCGGTCGGCAAGTGGTTAAATCGGTGCTGTTCAGCAAGTGGCAGCAAGGGCCCTTGGAATCGGCTTGTTCTTGTTTTAAGGTGGTAAGTAGAAATAGTAAAACCCAACATAATGAATGTTATATAAATTATCTCTGGAGTGCCAGCATTGCTTTTGGGTACCCAAATCTGCTCTGCATCAAACTACTCCTTGGGTCTCACTGTAACAGCGTGCTTATTGTAGATCTCACAAAAGTATTATTATACAGGATTTATATAGCGCCAACAGTTTGCGCAGCACTTTACAACATGAGGGCAGACAGTACACTTGCAATACAATTCAATACAGGAGGGATCAGAGGGCCCTGCTCATTAGAGCTTACAATCTAGAAGGGAGGATCAAGTGGAACAAAAGGTAATAGTACAATTATATCTAACTATTTAGGTATTTGTGTGAAATGCCAGGTTTGGAATTAAACCTTTTTGCTGCAGAATCCATCTGCGAAAACAGACATGAATAAAGTGCCACATGACCGTAACTATTATTTTTAAAGTTTCCTATATGAATGCAGCATTCAATAGCCCCTTACTACTCCTCTACAACAAGAGCTGGTGTTGCACTACAGTAAATGAGCAACGTTTTGCATGTGTGTCTGTATTGCATCCCATTGATCTTCAAAGGTCCACCACACAATTGACAGCAGATGCTCCTGTTTCGCATGCTAAGCAACATGGTTTACCAGTGCTCATAAGAAAAAAGGCAGCAGAGAGGCCAAGAGAAACAAACCTTATGCCACCACTAGGGGGAGCAAACTGATACAAGGCTTTTGCCTTGCTTATAGACAGAACACCACTGCCCCAATTGTTACATTCCTGTTTTTACAAATGTTATCTTAGTTATTTCCATTGCTTGTCATAAAGCTCCACTGATGTCATCCTTGTCTCTCTCATGTTTGCAGACTAAACATAGGATAATAATTAGCTCTGTGTTTTTACAGGGAAGCCTTGTGTTTGTAGTAGGAAAAATGGACGGGACTCTGATGGTGAGCGGACGGCGGCACAATGCGGATGACATTGTAGCAACTGCTTTGGCCGTGGAGTCATTTAAAACCTTGTACAGAGGAAGGTAATGGTGTTTATCTTGTAGGTTTTCCATCAAATCATGATGTTACGTTTTAAAATGTATAATTTCACCACCACCTACAATCCTGCCAGCAGTCTACCTACATTCTGGCCAAAGATTGCCCCTTTAACTAAAATTACTGCAGCAAGTGTAGTCTGGATTGTTAAACTAAACCGTGTGTGCACATTGGCTTTATCCCATCTTCTAAAACAATAGGTCAGGACTGTCCAAATTTTTTTTTATTGGGAATAGGCCTGTGTACGTTAAAATGCATGGCAGTGAACCAGGTTATTTTGCAAAACATAATAGATGGATAAAATGTTGTAGAAAATCATTTTTCCATTCCAGCAGACATCCATTGAATGTCTGTTGGTTTTTTTTGAACATCTGTGTTTATTGTTTTTTGGAAGTTATTTTGCTGAGATTACATCTTGTACTACAGTATATCTCTCTCTGTGCACATTGATGGAAAAAAAATGTTCAATTGTTTAATATAATGTAAAGTTCATGGTAGATTAGCAACAGATAAAATGTTTCCTGTTGTATAATACAAAGGGGTCGATTTACTAAAACTGGAGAATTAGCTTCTAACTTCAGCTTGTTCAATTAAGCCTTGACAAATAAAAACCTGGAAGCTGATTGGTTTCTATGCATAACTGCACCAGCTTTTGCACTCTCCAGTTTTAGTAAATCAACCCCTTAGTGTTATATGAACTGCTGTAATATGTCTGACATGGTCAAGGGCCAGTTCTGATTGTCAAAGCAATACTAAACTCATGAAATAAGATTGCTAGATGATAGAGTGATTTTTGGCAGAAGAGAAACGTAAAGCCAAAGAGGAGAGACTCTGAGCATAGACCTGCCAGCAGTGGAGGAGGGTGCTCTAGCTGGTAAGTGTGGAATAAAGTGTAGGGCACAATTATAGTAAGAGCTTCCACCACGAGACTTAAAATAAAACTATGGCCTTCCAATAAAATTAAAATATGTGATACGGAATTTAATTATAAGCACATCTGCACTTGCCATTATCCCCCTGCAAAGTCCTACCAATACCTGTTGAGCCTGCTGGTCATGCCCACCTAATACAGCTTCCTGTGATGGAGTGGCAACAGTGCTGCATTGCTCCTAAAGCGAGGTTGACACTCTCACGTACTCTGAGCCTGCTTGCACTATAGTGGAATGAAAATATTTTGCAGGAGTTGTGGCTATCAGTATTGTCATTGCTGATTGAAAGGCCTGTAGCTTATCAATCAGCACCTGACTACAACCTAGTCCTGCTCACTGCTTTTTGAATTGACTGCTCTTCCTCTGTTGCTGAAACCCTCCACCTGTGAGCTGCATATAAGGGATAAATAAATAGGGATTGGGCTAATGTAAGGTAAAGGAAGATTTTTGGATAACTTATAAAGATTGTACATCGCATAGTACCTGGGTTTGGTACTTGTTTAGACTCTCATACAGAATACTTTAGTTGTACTTGTTTCTGTAATTACCTGTAAAGAGAGAAATAGGCTTCTGGCTTGAATCCCTAAGAAGTCACTTACCAGGAACAAGCATGCAGCTAGTGAGGTCAGAGCTCCCGATTTGCCTATATGTTTCAGGTCATTAACTGAAGTATTGAAACCTTTGAAATAACACTCATAATTGCACTCATCGGACCTTTGAAGGAATCTGCCTGTATGAAAAACCAGCTCTAGATTTCTATAGAGGCCCTAATCAGACCACCCACTTGAATGTTTAGGCCATGTTTTACTGTAAAAATAAAGAATGGAAAAGAACTTTCATGCTAGGTTAGGTGATTGACCTCTTATGGCATCTACCAGTTAACATAGTAAATTAGGGATCTCACTGAAGGTACTGAATTCCTTGTTTGTCCTGTCATTTCAGGATTGCTGTGTTCTCCGTCACTGTTTTCTATGATGAAAGGATTGTGGTGGTGGCAGAGCAGCGACCTGATGCCTCTGAAGAGGATTCATTCCAGTGGATGAGTCGTGTTCTGCAGGTAAGTAATGTAACAATATTTATTTATTTTTTATGATTGTAGTTTAAAAAAAAAAAAACTTGATCAAAATGTCACAAAACGATTCATTCATCTTTATGCATTGCAGCCAAGCTGTGCTGCAGGGAGCAGCGGTGAGATGCAGTGAGTAGCAAAACAATTAATTTTATGTAGCTCACTGCACCCCACTCAAGGCAGTGTTGTGGTGTTAACAGGGCACATAGAAAACTATTGTTTTTTATATTCCCTGCCATTGATGTATGCTTTTCAACTGAAGTGGTGCGAATGATTCCTTAAAGCGTTTTTTTTTGCATAAGTTTTCCTAAACTGTTGTGTGTATGTATGTGTGTAAATATATATATTTTATGTATGTATATATAATCTTCATTTTACAAAAACATTAAACTTAAAGTAAACGTTTAAAGCATAGCACAGTTGCCAGAACACTGTAGATTAGCTATAAGGACAGCATAGCAGAAACATTTTACCTTTTGTCCTGCTTATGCCTGAGTGAAACGTCAGACTGAGCTACAAGATAAATATGAGTCGTTCCTTTAGTATGTTTTAAATTTTAGCTTGAGCTATTGAGTCCTGTAAACAGACCCTCCATCAATAGAACAAATTGAGAGTCTGTAAAACATGAAAAGGAGCATGGGGACCTGTATCGACAAGTTTTCCTTTGGGTTTTGCATTCCTGTATAAGTCTTTGGAAATGCAAACACTCGTTTAATGCAGGTAAGGAGGACAAATTCAGATCAAATTGAGCTGTCACTGAATTCTGAATGATCTCATAAGCATCTGATGTCAAACTTCTGCCATAGACACTCGCAAAAACAGCTGTTCATACAGGCCCTTAAGCACCATCTGCTGGCTGAAAAGGAGAATATAGAAAGTTAGTATGCAATACTTTATTTTGATATTAAAAACCTAATGTGAAAAATCACTATGCCTTCCCCAGAAAAAAAAAATCTTCGAAACAAATTAACTATTATTATTATACAGGATTTATATAGCACCAACAATTTGCACAGCACTTTACAATATACAATGAGACAGTACAGTTATAATACAGCTCAATACAGAAGGATTATGAGGTCCCTGCTAATGGAGCTTACAATCTAAGAGAGAGGAGGAGGTGATATAAAAGGTAATAGCTGTAGGAGATGAGCTGGTGAAGATGGTTGACATACACGGTAGGCTTCTCTAAATGAAGTGAAATCAACTCTTGACTCGCTTGAGTAGGTGTGAAAATGGAAGATGATATGTACGGTTATAAGATTATTTCATCCATCCATGTTGTTAGCAATGTTGTTATTGTACAGCCTGCAACAATGACCAGCTGTTTGGAATGAATTTGTGGCCATGTATTAGCCTTTGTGCCCACAGACAGTTCTTACTGTTTAAAACATGTCCTGGAATTGGTTGCCTTTCAGTGGTCTGTTTTTACTAAGCTTCTTTGGGGTTTGTGTAGGGTTTTGGATACACAAGCATCAAAAAGAGGCAATGGACATTGCAGCAATGTGTGTTACCATATTTTTGTTGTTTGTCAATAGGAGGCCAGGTTATGAAATCTGCTGATGCTTGTCCAGCTTTATTCAGCTACATGTAACCAAAATCTCAGCCTCAAACTTATCACTGTGTTGTGAATGTTCAACTGGTCTCTAAGATTCATCAGACAGGAGCACTGTTGTCTGATATGTGGAGGAAATCGGGGCCACAGAAGCACTAAGGTCCCTTTCACACTTGTACGACTTGTCCTACGATTTGGGACTGCAAAGTTGCATGACAAGTCGTTCCCCATCATTTCCAATGACTACCATTCATATTGGTACGACTTCAAAGTAGTCCCTGCACTACTTTGGTATGACTTTGATCCTACTTCAGCCCATTAAATATCACTGAAGTCGAATCAAAGTCGGATTGCCGTATTAACTGATCCGATTTGTGCTCTGATGATTTTGAAGGTGAACTCCACGCCAAATGGGGACAAGGTGCTTTGGGGTGGAGGGGTGCAGGCCTCCCCATTTCAAACCCCCCCCCCCCCCCCCCATGTTGAGGGCATGCGGCCTGGTACGGTTCTGTGTGCTCGGATAAGGGTCAGTTTTTTCGGCGTGGGAGTTCCCCTTAAAATCCATACCAGACCGAAGGGACTGGTATGATCTTGGAGGGGGAACCCATGTCTTTTTTTTTTTTTTTAATTTGGCGTGGAGTTCCCCCTTAAAGATTCGTACACGACAGTGCCTGGTATTGTCGAGGATCAAAGTTGGATCCCTGTTTATTGAAGTCAGACGCATGTCGGACTTCAAGTCGCAGGGCAAAGTCGGGTCCATAGTCGTACGACTGTCGTGTCATACCAGTGTGAAAGGGGCCTAAGCAGGAAACTGAACTTACTGTGTTCATTTTAGTACTCTGACACTTTTATCTTTGAATGCTTTTTGTAGATATTTATCATTATTCATTGTTCTTCTTGTTTTATAGGCCATCGATAGTATCCACCAAGCGGGAGTGTACTGTCTTGCTCTTGTTCCTGCTAACACATTGCCAAAAACTCCACTTGGAGGAATCCACTTATCCCAAACTAAACAGCACTTTCTGGAAGGCACCTTACACCCATGTAACATCCTCATGTGTCCTCACACATGTGTAACTAATTTGCCAAAGCCACGGCAAAAGCAGCCAGGTGAACATAATATGTGTTATTAGCATCTGTTTTCCATTTCAAATAAAAGTGTACATCTTTGCTTATCGCAACTAGTCAGATTATGGCTTTCAGAGACCAGAAACTAGGCCAAGATTAAGCCTGGGTTCACACTGATGCAAATTTACAGCAGGTTTGATGTGTTTAGGAACAGACAGATTCGCAGGTCATGTAAAAAGCATAGTATTCCTTGGCTTTGGTTCACATCGATGCGTTGCGAATTTGGTGCGTGAAAAAAAAAAAGGGTCCTGGGCGTGTTGACTGCGGGTGCATTGCGAATTCCTATGGTGCAGTGCGAATTTTATCTTCTTAGGCTTCAATTAAACTTGCAGAAAACTCACAGCACACAGTTCACATCTCTGCGAATTGTTTACTGTCTGCATCCTGACATTTGCGGTAAAAATGCGGTAAATTTGCACCTGTACGCCTCAGAACGTAAAGCAAATTCACACCTCACACAGGACAAAAAAATGGATCAAATTCGCTGTATATCGCATCGCAGTAGTTAGGCCTAATTAAATAAAACAGGCAAGTCTGCAGTTACTATAGGGTCAGTGAATTCCAGCATAGGCACAGCACACTATTATTGAAGTAGAACGATAGGCAGAACCTTTTTTTTTTCATTTTGGATAGAGCAAGGGATTATAACCGCTGTCAGATTTTTCTTTTTACCATCTGTGTCCCATTTCGCAGAGATTTACCTTTACATCCTGTCCCATAGTGAAACAGGAAGTGAGAGGAAATCTGTGCAAATTAAGGGAATTTCTTGGGGACCTCCAGGTCACCAGAACTAGTGTCCTCGTTACAAGATTTCCCTCAGGGGACAACCCGAAATTTCAATGCTAATAATAAACAGGACAAATAGAGAGGGTGAATCTCCTGAATGGGGCACAGACAATAATAAAAACTGAGAAGCATTCTGAACCCTCTGCATTCGTTTCAAAACTAAAAAAAAAAAGTTTTGCCTTTTAGTTTTACTTTTAAAGCTAATGTCAAGACAAAACAAAAATATGCAGTACATCTCTGCAATATATGCACATTAATCCTGGTTTTATCTTTTTAAAGACGATACAGGTACAGAAAAATACCTGTTGTGGGCTGACGGCACAAAGCACTTTTGTGGACTAAGTGGTGTCAGCTCTGACCAGTGTCTTTTGGTAAACTGCTCAATTTCTCTACAACATAAAGGCTAATCATTCTGTGTTCCAAGTACTGGATACTAGACAGTTCTTTTTTTGAGGCTGTCAGATATGCAAAAATGCTTCCAGTGTGTTATTAAACAGACTTAAAGGGAGCAAGTAAGAAAAGTGCTTTGGTAGGGTTTAGTTACTCTTTAACCACTTCAGCCCCGGAAGGTTTTACCCCCTTCATGACCATTTTTTGTGATACGTCACTGTGTTGCTTTAACTAACAATTGCATGTGCGATGCTATCCCAAATTATTTCTTTTTTTTCCCACAAATAGAGCTTTCTTTTGGTAGTATTTGATCACCTTTCCGTTTTTTCTTTTTTTGCGCTATAAACAAAAAGACTGACAATTTTGAAAAAAAAAAACAATATTTTTTACTTTATGCTATAAAACATACCCAATAAAATGTAAAAAATCGAATTTATTCATCAATTTAGGCCAATATGTATCCCAAATCCCAATAAGCATATATTGATTGGTTTGCGCAAAAGTTGTAGCGTCTACAAACTATGGGATATATTTATGGCGTTTCTATTTTTTTTTTTTTTTACTAATAATGGCGGCGATTATTAGCGGGATTGCGACGGACAAATCTGACACTAAGTGACGCTTTTTGGCGACCAGTGACACCAATACAGTCATTAGTGTTAAAAAAAATGCACTGTCACAGTACAAATGCCACTGGAATGGAAGGGGTTAACATCAGGGGCAGTCACAGGACTAAATGCGTACCTAGGGCAGTCATGCCAAATCTTGGCACCCCAGATGTTTTGGAACTACATTTCCAATGATGCTCAACTACACTACAGAGTGCATAAGCATCATGAGAAATGTAGTTCAAACACCTGGGGTGCCAAGGTTCGCCATCACTGCCCTAGGGGTTGCTCTCTAACTGAGGGGGATATGCTTTGAGTAAAGGAAAACTGAGATCCGTGTTTCTGCTTAGCAGAAGCATAAGATCTCCATTTTTCCCTCTGGCAGAAAGGCGGTCTGCCTTGTTTACATAGGCAGACTGCCGTTCTGCCTCCCCTTAGAACAATCGTCGGGTCCCGATGGACATTGCGTCCGCCGGACCTGCTGATTGGCTCCCACTGTGTCCAATCACAGCAGGAGCAGGTCGCCGGCGGCAAACACACGCCCCAGACCACGTGCACGAAATCGCATACAAGTACATGATTTTGTGCAGGAGGTCTGCCCTGCCTATGTATATTTGCGTGGGGTGGGCCTTAAATGATTAAAGAGGATCTTGCAAGAAACTGTAAGGTCTTTTCTGGGAGCCCCCACTCAACAAATAAAAGTATTACATCATTGCTGAGAGGTACAGGGCTCCCAGAAAGAAAGTCAGACGTTGCCTTTGCATGATACTACGTGAACAGCCCAGCCCAACTTTACATCTCTGTGATAGCTGTGTCTCCAGGTATTTACTTACATTCACTGGCAAACCAGAAGTATTTGCAGGATTTGAAGTCCGCTCTTAGGCTTTCTAATTTTCTGCCATGGCTAAAAGCTGAAAAGAGGCACAGTGCAGGATGTGGATGAAAGCAAAAACATAGTTTTTATTTATGTAATCTGAAAAGCAACCCTATATGGCAAGTTGTATGGGTGTCTGGTATCTGCACTGTGTGGAGGCTTTTGGAGCCTTCACTTCTGCTTTCCTGGGAGATCATGCTGGGACAACAACTATCCCTGTGAGAGAAGGCTGCAGTGTTTTACCCCCATTCACAAAACTGCAGTGTGCCATCAGGAGTTGGGCATATGCACATTTTTTTTTTTGCATGTTGGACAGCCCATTTATTTCAAGGTCAAGATTATTTCCATTACTCATGGTGACTGTGTTTCTTTTAATATTGCAGTACATTAGTTCTTCATAATTAAAGCATTCATTTTTCATGTGTTACTCCAAAATCAGCAATTTTGTTATCATGATTTAAAGAGGCACTAACCTTTTGCTTCCTAATATTTTCTCTGCCCCAAAGGAGTTGGCCCCGCCTCTGTTATGGTTGGTAATCTGGTTGCAGGAAAGAGAATAGCTCAAGCATCAGGGAGAGACCTTGGACAGATTGAAGAAAATGACATGGCAAAAAAGGTAAATAAATATTGTGAGTAAAAGAGAATGTGTAGTAGTATGGATTATATCTTTTTTTTTTTTTTACTAAACGTGAAATAGATCAGCTTGATGTAGCTAATCTTATTGATGCGTGTTCTTTTTTTTAACCTTGTTTCTATGTATAATTTGTGATTTTATAGATACTTGGGAACAGCCGTATTTGCCAATTACAAACACAGGCACTGCTCCCTGTTTTTGCATTACTACACAGCGGTGGTGCTATGCTGCTTCTTCTCACAATGCAATCTATTGTGTCAACCATTTCGTTGAAAACAATGCACTACCTGTGTTTCTGACATCTTATCATGGAGATAGGCTCATCTACCTTGCCTCTGGTGGCTAATCTACAAATCTCTACAACCAATATGATAAGAAAAATAAAATAAAAAGAACGTGTAAGCATGTAAAAAATGTGAACGTCACATAACAAATAAGATAAACCATGACATATCAACTCAAATATGTACTTTCCGAAATGCATCATATTTTCCCTGTGAGGAGAAACTTTTTAAGCATCTCTTATCTATAATATAACATACCATTGCAATCCTTTGGCAGCCCATAGATGATTCTTTGTGTTTTGTTCAACCAACTGGTTGAACGGAAAAAAAAAAGACTCGCTTTCCCCATCCACACAGTCGAGTTGGATAGTGGAATCTTCCCTGCTGAGGCTTTGTATTCTGACAGTGGGGACTTCCCTGCCATCAGAACACACTGATCACCGCCGGTGGTGCTGATCAAGGGGGAATTTTCCAACAGATCAACGCCTCTACAGCCACCCTACCAATACATTGAAATTTGATTCATGAATTTTGATCCATGTATGACCAGCTTTTTACACAACATAACACTGGCAACAACCATCTTGATTAGCTTTCATCATGCACTGTCACCCTGACTGTGCTGCATGGACTTAGTCCTAAAAACTATTAGCACATAGTAGCAGGCACACTAGTTATTGACAAGTACTACTCTGAACTCTGTCTCTCACTCTGTCTCTCACTCTGTCTCTCACTCTGTCTCTCACTCTGTCTCTCACTGTCTCTCACTCTGTCTCTCACTCTGTCTCTCACTCTGTCTCTCACTCTGTCTCTCACTCTGTCTCTCACTCTGTCTCTCACTCTGTCTCTCACTCTGTCTCTCACTCTATCTATCTATCTATCTATCTATCTATCTATCTATCTATCTATCTATCTATCTATCTATCTATCTATCTATCTATCTATCTATCTATCTATCTACAGACAGTCCCTGAGTTACGAACGGGTTAGGGACTGCCGGTTTGTTCTTAAGTCGGAAATGTTTGTAAGTCGGAAGCGCATGCGCAGAACGGCAAAGACGTCATTTTCTGATGTTCTGTCAAGTAGCAGCGCATGCGCAGACGTCATTTTCAGAGGTGCCCGTCGTTGAAAAGTGGACGCGCATGAGCAGAACGTCACGCTGCCTCCTGTTCGTAAGTAGGAGTCGTTCGCAAGTCAGAGGTTCATAACTCGGGGACTGCCTATATATATATATATATATATATATATATATATATATATATATATATATAATGTGTTTGTATTGGCGGTCAGAAGCTAGTGATATTTTAAGGAGAGATAACCTGTGTGATATAGTTGGTGAATTGAGCCCTTTGAGTGTTAAACAGGGCCTGCACATAAACGATCCTTACTGTAGGGACTACCAAAGTGTATGCAGCACAGTTTGCACTGTATGCCAAGTAGTTCTTTTGATGTCCTTACATGTGGTGGCTGTATTTGTTTTCTTTTGTTTAAGAGCAATTTCAGCAAGTACTGAAAATACCTGTGATCTTGCCTGAAATGCTTTATCTTTGTCACTTTCTGTGAGTTAAATTGAAAGTATAAAGCAATTATATCTTCCTTTTGTAAACAAGCTGTCTCTTTAATGCCATTTAATGGAGGTGAACAAAAGTTGTGTTTTAAGTCTTGCTTTTGTAGCCGTCATAGTTGCCTTCATATATACAAAGGCACAAGTGCAGCCACCTCATCTAAGAAGTGGTAAGCTGCAATATATACATTTTTGTTTGAGTATAGATGCACTTTTAATGAGCTCCAGGCAAACAGCCAAATAAACAGCTCAAATACATGCATGGTAGCTGTTTTACTTGCCAACCTGCCAAAGGATTTGTACTTCCGTCTGTTGATACATGAGATCTACACAGCCCTACTTAACAGCAGAGCCAGGTTAGTTTCCCTGTCTTTACTGCCGTTAAAGCCAAAGCTAAGCGATTTTTTTGTTGTTGTTTTTAACCAGCACCAGTGATGGTACTTACCAGTTATGAAGTGGTGATGAACTATTCTCATTTAAATGTGTCTTCTAATATGTAACTGTTCAATTTTCAGCATCAGTACCTTATTGAGATCCTTCAGTGGAGAGCACAGACAACACCTGAGCACATTCTCTTCATACTGCTTAATGCCAAGGTACACCATGTGAATCTTTTACTCATTGTGATGTTAATACCTGTTCAGAAAATGTTTAGGTTGTGGAAATGTACTGCAGCTAAATTGAAAGTACATAGCTCACTTTATTAATGGAGACTTCTGGGTATTCTGAAATTGTTTTCTTTGCTACCAGGGAACAGCTATTTGTACAGCTACCTGTCTGCAATTACACAAGAGAGCAGAAAAGATAGCCGCAGCTTTGGTGGAGAAAGGGCATCTCAATGTTGGGGATAATGTGGTGCTTCTGTATCCTCCCGGTGAGTAACCAGATTCTGCATTATCTTACAGTAAAATTGACCTTATTAAAAATAGGTATAAAGTAATATCTGTGCTTAGTGAATAAAGAATGAATAATATTAAATAATGAAATGTGACCTGCAGCTGAACACTATGACCCAGATGTTTGGCACCATACAACAATGCAAATAATAAAGTGCAGTGCTGGGTTATGTACAAAATAGCCCCATGTATGAATAGCGTGCTAATAAAGTGCAAATGTGCAATTCAGTGCAATAAATGTTCAAAAGTACACACAAGCAAAAACATATGAAACAATGCAAATGTGCAAATCTATGCAATTAATGTGCAATAAAATAAGCATATATGAGAATGCACAAAAGTGCGTTTTAAAGTGCAATATAAGTGCAAAAAAACAGAGCCGATATCAAAAGTTCATGTGTAGTCGAAATGCCATGAGGAGGATCTCAAGCGCAATATGGAGCGTAGATCAAGTGCTCCACATCGGGATACCCATGACCTCATTAAGATAAAAGGCTTACCAGAAAGCCTGCGACCTCCCCCTTACTCAGGGGGGTCAAACAGAGCTTAGTAGGTTCCACTGATGAGATATTTAGGTGTCCTCCAGCAGAAGGGTTCGTGCACATCAGATGGTAGCCAGACAGCACTAATGGCAGGAAATGGCAATATGCAAAGAGGAAAAAAAACTCCAGATAGTGTAGAATGTCTGTTTAAGGCGTTTTATTGATAAAAAAGCTGCAATGCTGCCTGCATAAAAGAGACTGGAAAAGGTTCCCCAGTTCGAGTGAGCACAAAATAGTTCCTTGCAAGTAAAAAATCCTGAATAATAAAATCAGATCGCGCATGTGCAGAACGTGTGTGCGTAGCGTCCACGTGAACTTTTGATATCAGCTCTGTGTTTTTGCACTTATATTGCACTTTAAACGCACCTTTGTGCATTTTCATATATGCTTATTTTATTGCACATTAATTGCATAGAGTTGCACATTTTCATTGTTTCATATGTTTTTAAAAGTGTGTACTATTGAACAGTTATTGCACTGAATTGCACATTTGCACTTTATTAGCAAAGTGCGCTGCACTTTATTAAAAATAAAAAAGACGATATTAATTAATATGAAATAGTCACCAGTGAGAGGGTTGGTTTTGGAAAAGGACTGCAGTAGCAGTGATCAAAGTCTTGTGTATCATGTTCCCAGGCCTCTGTCTCCTGCACCATGTCTCCGTCTATAGCATGTCCATAGTTTCTGACCATTTTCTTTAGTAATTTTGCAGTCTCTGACAGTCAATTATAGCATTACATATACTAAATACTATGTGTGACCCTTTGGTAAGATTATGGGCTACATTTGGAACCCCCTAAATCTCACAACTTGACAGCCACAGGTCTAGGAATACCTTACAAAACCACCTGGAAATCTGGACATTTTTGTGACACAGATGGTGACTGTGTTCCTGACAATATGTAAACTTTTAAATTAATTTGCAGTATCAAGGTATACTGGCATTTAAAAATAATTGTTATTGCCATAAATTGTAGGAAAAGAATTGTGCCGTGTTTTAATTCCGTTTTCTTATCGTACATCCCGGGACACAGAGCCATAGTAATTACTATGTGCGCTATAGGCCACCTTCAGGTGATGGACACTGGCACACCCTAAGACGAGAAGTCCACTCCCTATATAACCCCTCCCACTACTGGGAGTACCTCAGTTTTTTCGCCAGAGTCTAAGGTGTTGGTCACGAGTGAAGATGTGCTGGAGCAATCCTTGCTGGGGCTAGCAACGCAGCCGGATCCATTCAAATTGTCTTTTTAGGCCGAATTGAATGGTACCCGGGCCTCGTGTCCGAAGTAACAAGGTTTTGCCTGTAAACGCTTCTCTTTTTAGAGAGCTGGACCCTGGGATCCAGTACTTTTGGTATTAAGGCCATAAAGTTCACTGGCAGGATGCTATTGCAGGTCCAGGATTGTGGGGTTCCCCCTGAGGGTCCCGGCTCCTAAAGGCTTGTTAACGAAACCCATCGTGAAGGGTGAAGATTGGGTCTGTTGGTTTTTACCAAATGAAAACCCTTCGGCAGTAAAGGTAAGTGGAGTTTTCTAAGAAATGTTTGAATTTTCTTATAAAATGTCTCCTTTAGTTAGTAAATGTTGTCATACCTATGTGTCACCACTGGGGGCTGTATAGAGCACATGCCTTCTCATGCTTCCTCAAGAGATCGCGCTGTGTCCAGAGCAGCAGGCTTCTTTTTTTCTCCAGCCAGCAGCAGTCCTCCGGTAAGTCTGGGGGGGTTTTCCACCTCACCAGACACCCCCCACCTGGGCTGTACTTCCCCCCCTCTTCACGAAGCAGAGCGCAGGAGAAAACGGGAAAAAAAAAATAAAAACGGTCAGGACGCCGCCCTACTCGGCGGCTTCCAGGCTCTCTCGCCTTTTTTTCCGTGGGATCAGAGGCCCGCGTTCGCGCGGGAAAGCTCTTTTTTTTTTAAAAAAAAGAGGAGGGGGGCCATAGGCGACGGAGGGGGCGGGGCTTAGTGGGGCGTTGGCATCCTCCAACGTCCAGCGCGGGAATGTACTTTTTAAAAGCAACATTATTGCTGCTGCAAGCTGACGGAGGGACACAAGAGCAAAGAGGGGCATGAAAGGTTTGTTGACACAGGCATTCCTTTTGACACATTTACTATTGCATCAGGCTAAGCATTAATAGCAGTGGCAGGGCTGGACTATTGCTCAAGCAGTGGATGTGTTCCTTCTGGTGGTACCTCTGCTTTGTGCATTGGGCTTTGGTCGGAAGGGGGGTAAAAATGCCTCAAAAAGGGCTATAGAAGGACTTATACAGCCACAAGGAAGCCTAGAACCATCTAAAAAAAGATGGCATCCTCCCCTGAGTGTGATATGGCTGGTCAGAGTGAGCCATCAGGGACGTCAGGTGTTGCGGCTGCTCTTAACACTGCAGCCCCTGTTTATAATACTGAAAAGGTTTTTTCCCAAGGCGTCTTTCAGGACAGCACCTGAGAGATAGCGACTCCACCCACCGGAAACAGGAAACACCTTCTTCCTCCAAACTTTAAAGGGAGGCGCCTCCCTACCATACCTCAGTTTTTGTGTTTCCTCCGGCCCGGAGGGAACATCTTTTTGAAGGGGAATCAAGGTCTCTCAGATGCCTGGGAGACAGGGCTTCCTTTTCATTTTTCCTCCTTTTGGAGACCCGCTGTCCTCCCGGCCTACCCAAGCCTTTGCAGCGGTAGCAATCGGGCTCCTCTTCCCCTCCTGGTGCTCGGGGAGAGCCGTAGACCCGGTGATCCGCGCGGTCGTAGGAGCGGCGGTGCGCGTGCGCCGCCGCCATGTTTTTTGGCCGGCAGGCGCGGCGGAAGTGACAAGGCGGGTCACTGGGTCAGCAGAAGCGTCATTTCCGGCGTGGATGCGAGAGGGGAGGAGGGAGGACAGGAACTGGCGCCTACTTCCGCTTCCGGTCCGGTGCAGATGCACTATGGGAGTCCGGAAGCGGCATATGAAGCCACAGGTGGAGAGCTGCACACCAGAGATGGAGGACTCAGCGTCTGCAGCGGTGGGGACAGGCACAGGCGCCAGTAAAGCTCAGGTAGGAGCAGCAGTTTAAGTCTGCCTTTCTTCCTTTTCCTGGGTTTGGTCTATTTTCTTTTTTCTTACCCCCTAGTGGCAAGGGGCCTGTCTGGGCACTGGAGGCTGACTGGTTTCTTCTTAGTGCACCTGTGGGTGATTCTTGTGTAGCTGAGACCGGGTCTCACTAAAAGGTCCCCTGGTTTTTTTCCCTTTTTTGTTTTTTCTCTCACAGGCTAAAAGCTCTGACCCAAAAAAGAGATGTCCTTCTTGCAGGGCCAAAATGGGAGAAAATTGGAAAAAAGTCTTATGCAGTACATGCATCACTTCTTTAGTTAAGGAGGAATCAGCTTCGGTTTGTGATGATCTGGTTGCCTCTGTAAAGAAGGAACTATACGCCACGATTCAGACTTTTCGTGACTCTTTAGTTAATCCAGCTGCTAGTCAGCCATCCACTTCTGAGGCTTCCCAGGGTTCTATTTCTTTCCCCATGGTAGAAGTTTTACCTGAAGGCCCCTCTATCAGGGAAGAGCAGTCCCCTACTCCTTCCGTTACAGATTCGGAGGAGGAGGGTGAGGAAGCGGAGGTGGCTCCTTCCAAATTTAAGCTTTCCCAAGAGGAGGTAGACGGACTCCTTAAGGCTATCCATGTTACACTTGGCTTAAGTGAGGAAAAGAAGGAGTTATCTCTTCATGACCGCATGTATGCAGGGTTAAATGAGCCTAAGGGGCGAACATTTCCAGTTCATTCGGTCATTTCTGACGCCATTACTAAAGAATGGCAAGATCCAGAGAAAAAGCCCTTTTTTTCCAGAGCCCACAAAAGGCGCTTCCCTTTTGAGGAGGACCCTTCTGCGGTGTGGAATAAGGTGCCCAGGTTGGATGCGGCCTTTTCACAGGTCTCAAGATCCACAGACCTGTCTTTTGAAGACATGGGTGTTCTAAGGGATCCAATGGACAAACGCATGGATCTTTTGCTCAAAAGATCATGGCAATCAATCATGAGCAATTTAAAACCAGCAATGGCCACAACCTGTGTAGCCAGGAATCTGGAATACTGGGTGAACCAACTTAGATCTCATATAGTGGCAGATTCCCCCAAGCAGGAGATCTTAGATTCCTTTCCTACCCTGATTTCTGCGGTTGCTTATATTGCTGATGCTTCGGCTGAAGCTATCAAAATGTCAGCTAGGTCTGCAGCTTTAGCAAATGCTGCGAGAAGAGCTTTATGGCTAAAAACCTGGCCAGGTGATACAGCTTCAAAGAGTAAACTTTGTGGTATCCCCTTTTCAGGTGACCTTCTTTTTGGCCCAGATCTAGATAATATCCTAGACAGAACTGCCGATAAGAAGAAGTCCTTTCCGGTCAAAAAGAAAAAGCAGACCCCAAAACGTCTTTTTCGACCTCAAAAAACTCAACAGCAACAGCAGGAAAGTAAGTTTCAGGGTAGGAGGAAAAATTGGTCTGCGCAAAAGGCGAAGGGCAAAGGTGGAATTCTCTTCCGTCCTCCTTCACAGGCCGAAAACTCACAATGACTCATCTCTGCGGGTCGGCGGAAGATTACGAGAGTTTCTTCCGCAGTGGTCAGTGATAACTACAAATCAGTTTATTCTGACCACTCTCTCGCAGGGTTATACTCTCAAGTTCTCCAGAAGTCCCCCAAGAAGGTTTCTGGTAACAAATGCTCCTCGAGATCCAATAAGGGCCCTGGCCATGAAATCCTCTCTGGAGGAACTAATGCAACAGGGTGTAGTAATCCCAGTGCCACCAGAGGAATGGCACGAGGGCTTCTATTCACATGTCTTCCTGGTAAAAAAACCAACAGGAAGATTTCGTTTAATTCTAAATTTAAAGCCACTAAACAGAGCCATCAAATACAGAAGGTTCAAGATGGACTCAATTTTCACCGCCAGAAATATTCTGACTCCAGGTTGTTTCATGGCGTCAGTGGATCTAAAGGATGCATACCTGCATATTCCAATCTCATCCCAGTCCCAGAGGTTTCTCAGGTTGGCGGTAAGGTTGGAAGGCAGAATTCAGCATCTGCAATTCAGAGCCCTACCCTTCGGGCTATCATCCGCATCCCGAATTTTTACCAAAGTAATGGCAGAGGCCCTAGCTCCGCTGCGTCTTCAGGGAATCGCAGTAATTCCTTACTTAGACGATCTGCTATTTTTCGCCCCCTCAAGAGAGGAGTTGAGGAGCAATTTAAGCAGAGCATGCAGCCATTTGGAGTCTCTAGGTTGGATCCTAAATCTCCAAAAATCTTCCCTGGAACCATCTCAGGAGATTCGGTTTCTAGGGTATATAATAAATTCGGTAAGCCAAAAAATTTTTCTTCCTTCAGAGAAGAAAGGAAAAATCCAGGATACAGTGTCTTTTTTGCAGACCAACCAGCAGCTGACGGTAAGATTGGTCATGTCAGCCCTGGGGGTTCTGACTTCGTCAATGCCAGCTGTTCAGTGGGCAAGACTACACTTCAGACATCTGCAGGCTTTTCTTCTGAGATCTTGGGATCACAATTTAGAATCCCTAGACTCATAGGTAAGAGTTCCAACCCAAGTGAAGAGGTCACTATGGTGGTGGAAAAGGCAGGATATCCTATCGAAGGGGTTAGTCTGGGCCTTTCCAATCGAAAAAAAGGCTGACAACCGATGCCAGTTCCTGGGGTTGGGGAGCCCACCTAGAAAAAGGTTTCACTCAGGGAAACTGGTCCAGGAAAGAGGCGACCAAGTCCTCAAACTGGAGAGAGCTCAAGGCGATCGACTTGGCTCTGAAGTCATTTGCTCAGGGGCTTCAGGCCCAGCATGTTCAAATACTAACAGACAATGCCACGGCAGTGGCTTACATAAACAGGCAGGGAGGTACAAGGAGCAAATCGCTGCAAGTACTAGCCATGAGCATTCTCCGTTGGGCAGAAGGACACTTGCTGTCTTTATCAGCAGTCCATCTAAAGGGATCCCTGAACGGAGTGGCGGATTTCCTGAGCAGAAACCCCATTCGGGAAGCAGAATGGTCGCTGAACCCAGAGGTTTTCGCCATGATTGTCGAGAAGTGGGGGCTGCCAGAGGTGGACCTGTTCGCCTCAAAGGAGAATGCCTTGGTTCCGCAATTTTTTTCCCTAAGCAATCACGACGGGTCACTAGGAACAGATGCCTTGGCGTATCCATGGAGATTCCATCTCTGCTACGCTTTCCCCCCATTTCAGTTAATTCCCTTAGTATTAAGAAAAATTCAAAGGGAAACGGTACCGGTTGTCCTAATCACGCCCTTTTGGCCAAGAAGGGCTTGGTTTTCAACCGTTCTGAAAATGGCGGTCAGGCCTTATTGGCATCTGCCCCTCAGGCATGATTTACTATTTCAGGGACCAGTAAATCACCCAGAGGTAGCCACTTTGGCGCTCACTGCTTGGTATCTGAAGAGCAGCTCTTAAGGAGCAAAGGTTTTTCCAACCGGTTAATCTCAACGCTATTATCCAGTAGGAAAAGGGTGACTAGAAATATCTATTCCAAGGTCTGGAAGGTTTACAATACGTGGTGTAATTCATCTGACCAGGACCCAGGGAGTCTTGTTACCATTCTGGAATTTTTACAGGTTGGTGCTGACAGGGGACTAGCAGTTAGTACCTTGAAGGTACAGGTGGCTGCGCTAGCAGTGTTCCTAGAAAGATCTGTGGCCTCAGATCCATTGGTAACCAGATTTTTCAGATCCCTTACGAGATCCAGACCAGCACCACTTAAGTTGTTTCCCAAATGGGATCTGTCGATAGTCCTCCAGGCTCTAACAAGGAGTCCCTTTGAACCTTTGGAAGAAGCGCCACTCAGATATCTCACTTTTAAGTCTGTGTTTCTGATTGCCATGGTCTCTGCACGCAGGATCAGTGAGCTTAATGCTTTATCAGTTAAGGAACCCTATTTATCTATCTTCCCAGATAGGGTTATACTTAGAACAGATCAGAAATTCTTACCAAAGGTAGCTTCAGTACAAAATCGTATTCAGGACATTGTACTTCCGACCTTCTGCCCCAACCCAGTAGGGGAGAAGGAGACTTGTTTTCACATGTTGGATGTTAGAAGGGTTTTGTTATGTTACTTGGAAAGGACAAAGCTCTTTAGACGTTCAGATTCTCTGTTTGTGCTATTTTCAGGCAACAGGAAAGGTTGCCAGGCTTCTAAAATCTCTTTAGCAAGGTGGCTGAAGCTAGCCATTTCAGAGGCTTATTCGCATGCAGGCGTGTCTCCTCCTGCAGGAATTTCTGCACACTCAACAAGAGCATTAGCGGCCACTTGGGCAGAGAGAGCTGGTGCCACCCCTGAACAAATCTGCAAGGCGGCAACTTGGTCAAGTTTTCACACATTCGTGAAACATTACAGGCTGGACCTCACATCTGCTAATGATCAGGCGTTTGGCAGAAAGGTCCTGCAAGCTGTTGTCCCGCCCTAAGGGGGTAAGTCTCTGTTATCCTCTCAGGTGCTGTCCTGAAAGACGCCTTGGGAAAAACCAAGTTAGACTTACCGGTAACTTGTTTTCCAGAAGTCTTTCAGGACAGCAACATCCCGCCCTATTGTATTGTATATACTATGCTGTGACTAACGTATGTGTTTATGTGTTCCAGCCGGGGCCGGAGGTCTTCTCTACTACAACTGAGGTATGGTAGGGAGGCGCCTCCCTTTAAAGTTTGGAGGAAGAAGGTGTTTCCTGTTTCCGGTGGGTGGAGTCGCTATCTCTCAGGTGCTGTCCTGAAAGACTTCTGGAAAACAAGTTACCGGTAAGTCTAACTTGGTTTTTCCTCAACCATTTTAGGCTTGGAACAAAAAATTGATGCGTTAATCGCATCCCAGAGTGGGACTAAGCGTAACAGGTCCCTTTCCATTACCCAGGACCCTCTTCTGCAGAGTCTAATACGGATGGATCGGGTTCACAAGAAAGGTTGTTGGTACAATCTCTCACCGAATTAGTCCGCTCCACATTTTTGCTCCCTGGGGAAGGAAACCCACAAAACAAAATACTAAAACCTCCTTGTGAAGGGACGCCCCTGCTCGCTTGAGTGGGGGGAAGATTTCTGCAGTTCTCAAGGGTCTGGCAGGAACAGTGTAGAGACAAATGGGTGGCTTTCTCAATATTTCTAGTTTACAAACTAGAGTTCCGAGAGTTCTCGTCTCCTCGTTTTCTCAGATCAAACATTCCCAAAGATCCAGAAAAAAAGAAGTTTCTCTTTCTGGCTTTGGATCATCTCTTGTCTCAAAAGATGATATCGGTGGTCCCCATGGAAGAGCGAAGGTTAGGGTTTTATTCAAACCTTTTCCCGGTACCAAAACCAAACGGGGATGTCAGACCCATTTTAGATCTCAAAGATCTAATCCGGATTGATTCCATGCTCTTTTCGCATGGAGTCAATCCGATCAGCGGTCTCCATTCTACAAGGTGGAGAACTGCTAGTGTCAATTGACATCAAGGATGCTTATCTCCGTGTACCTATTTTTCCCGCTCACCAGAAATATCTACGCTTCCAGATAGAAAATCTTCAGTTGCAGTTTGTAGCTCTGCCTTTCGGTCTAGCTACTGCACCGCGAGTATTTACAAAGGTCCTGGCTCCCCTTTAGCCAGATTAAGGGCTCCGGGTATAACAATTCTAGCTTACTTAGACGATCTACTCTTGATAGATCAGTCGGTAGCCCGCTTAAACCAAAGTTTGGTCACCACAGTCAGTTACCTGGAATACCTAGGTTGCATTCTCAACCTAGAGAAATCCTCCTTAGAACCATCAAGGAGATTGGAGTACTTGGGTCTGATCATAGATACAGCTCGGAAGAGGGTGTTCTTGCCCCAGGCAAAGATCTGTTCCATAAGGGAACTGATTCAGGTGGTCAAAGCAAAGAAGCATTGAGCAGTGCATCACCAAGCCTCCATGGCTCAAATCTGCAAGGCCGCAACTTGTTCTTCAGTCCATACATTTACCAGATTCTATCAAGTAGATGTAAATGATCATGAGGATATCGGCTTTGGGCACAGTGTACTGCAGGAAGTCCTTTAGTCTCTTAGTGCCCTACTTTTGTTGTGTCTCCCTCCCTTCAGTTGGCATTGCTATGGGACATCCCACATAGTAACTACTATGGCGCTGTGTCCCGTAATGTTCGATGAGAAAATAGGATTTTTAAAACAGCTTACCTGTAAAATCCTTTTCTTTGAAGTACATCACGGGACACAGAGGTCCCTCCTTTCTTTTTGGTATACACGTGTATTGCTTTGCTACAAAACTGAGGTACTCCCAGTAGTGGGAGGGGTTATATAAGGAGTGGACTTCTTGTCTTAGGGTGTGCCAGTGTCCATCACCTGAAGGTGGCCTATAACCCACATAGTAACTACTATGGCTCTGTGTCCCGTGATGTACTTCAAGGAAAAAGATTTTACAGGTAAGCTTAAAAATCCTATTATTTTTTTACTTTCTTAATAGGACTTAAATTACTGAAAAATCCCCTTCCTATACTGATAGTAAAACAGCACAATAAAATGCATATCTGATTAAAAGATAGCATTAAGAATAGCTTTGCTGCAATTCTCAGCTTCAATAGAAAGATGTCATTCACAATACTTTTTTGCTGCTGCTAGATGTCCTTAGTCTGACAGACAGCATCATTCAAGCCACTTCCGGTGGAGGCTGCCTATGGTCTCTGCTTAAACTCCTGCCCAACCCCACTAGACTTCAGCGCAGGTTCCCCTTGCATCATTGGTTTCTAGGTTTCCCTTCCCCATGTAATCATCTACACAACTGATCTCGGTTATTAATTTGCAGTGCTGTATGAAACTCCACAATGTGAGATCTTGCATGGAGCCCCAGACCGAGGGAGATTGACAGTTATTTTGTGTTTCTTCCATTTGCGATCAATCGCACCAACTGTTGTTAACCACTCACCAAGCTGCTTGGTGATGGTCTTGTAGCCCATTCCAGCCTTGTGTAGGTCTACAATCTTGTCCCTGACATCCTCGGACAACTCTTTGGTCTTGGCCATGGTGGAGAGATTGGAATCTAATTGATTGAATGTCTTTTATACAGGTAACAAGCTGAGATTAGGAGCACTCCCTTTAAGAGAGTACTCCTAAACTCATCTCGTTACCTGTATAGAAGACACCTGGGAGCCAGTAATCTTGCTGATAGAAGATCAAATACTTATTTCACTCATTAAAATGCAAATCAATTTATAACTTTTTTTAAGTGTTTTTTTCTGATTTTTTTTTTTTTTTGTTATTCTGTCTCTAACTGTTAAAACAAACCTACCAGTAAAATTATAGACTGATCAATTCTTTGTCAGTGGGCAAACTTACAAAATCAGCAGGGGATCAAATACTTTTTTCCCTCACTGTATATGCAGACGGGAGGAGAGAGAGGACCTCTTCAGTCTGATTCTGCTCTTTTGTGGTCCAGTCCACATGCTTGGGACAGGGAGGGGAACCAGCTTTATTGCATAACTGCAGTAGGGTAAAGTCAGGTCACCAACCCTGCTTTGCTGTGAGGTAGGCAACTCTCAGGACTGACTGGAAATAGTTACTCCTAATAGCATGTAACACTGCCCCCCCATATTTACATTTCAGCTGTGTGTTCAAATGTTAAGCTGGAGTTCAGCCTTAAAGAAAAAAATAGGCTGCCATTTCAGCCTACATTTGGAAAATGCCAGCTGATACTCTGTCTTAAATTACTGTGTCAGAACAAGTATGCATGGCAGGTGTTCTGATTTCACTTGCTGAATATTATGCCAAGTCAATACTAAAGTCATAGGATTGTATGACAAGGGAATAGAGAGGTTTAAAAATAATAGAAATCCGATTAATTAAAAATCTTCATGTTCTATCTTATCTTATTTTAAGAATCAAGTCATTGTTTCAGAAATCTTTTCTGCACTTCTGAATTTTTGAGTAGACCGTAAAACCTATAAGTCTATGCAAACAAGACGGTTTCAGTTGTTCGAATCACATACATCATAAACATTTAATTTCACTTGTGATTTTTTTTTTTTTCACCACACATCTTTTTCTTTTCAGGAGTTGAGTTGATTGCAGCATTTTATGGGTGTTTATATGCTGGCTGCATTCCAGTAACGGTCCGGCCTCCACACGCTCAGAACCTCACAGCAACCTTACCTACGGTTCGAATGATTGTAGATGTAAGTTACTTCTGACGAATATTTCTTCAACATTCTAAATTTTGTACATCAAACTGTGAGCAGTGATGACAGAATGTCAAATTGAGATACCGTATTTATCGGCGTATAACACGCGGCGGCGTATCACACGCACCCCAATTTAAGAGGGAAATTTCAGGGGAAAAAAACTTTTTGTAAAAATAAACCACTTTGAAGCAAATTAATGGTCAGTGAGCATCAATGCAGCCTGATCTGTGCCCATCTGCAGCTTCAGTGCAGCCTGATCTGTGCCCATCTGCAGCCTCAGTGCAGCCTGATCTGTGCCCATCTGCAGCCTGATCTGTGCCCACCTGCAGCATTGCTCAGTGCCCACCTGCAGCATTGCTCAGTGCCCACCTGCAGCCTAATCAGTGCCCACCTGCAGTCTGCTCAGTGTCCAGCTGCAGCATTGCTCAAATGTCCACCTGCAGCCTTGCCGTTGTATATGCTGCCATCGAGGGATAGGTGGGGACAAGCGCTGCCAAAATAGAGCCGGATCTCCTGTGTACTCGGCTGTGCATCACACCCAGTCCCGCTCCTTGGCTCGGATCTTATGATGGACATAACGCTGGTCCAATGCCGGGACCTCAATGCCAGGAGCCGTCCAGGGGGCGGGACTGAGCGTGACTGCAAGCAGAACTGAGTACACAGGAGATCAGGCTGTATTTCGGCAGTGCTCGTCCCCTCCTTCCCCTCGGTGGCAGCCTATATTGGCGTATAACACGCACACACGATTTTCCCCCTATTTTAAGGGGGAAAAAGTGTGTGTTATACGTCGATAAATACGGTATATCATGCAATTAAAATAGTACAACTATTGGCTTTATGAATATTGTATGTATTTGTGTAATGAAACCGTACATTAAATTTAAAGTTACTTTTAGGATGATCAGTTTAGATGATTTTTATGAGCTGTGTTTCTCAAGAAGAAAACATTTTTCTCTACCTTTGAGCCTAACCGAGGAAGCTTTGATAACTAGCATTTAAATGCGACAATATTTTTCTCCAAGTCATACTGCATAATGGTCACAAAAGATTTATGATGGTTTATGTAAAAATAATTGTTTCTGTGTCTGACCACATCAGCAGTAACATATGCAATCTACAGTCTCACTTTCCAAGAACATAATTATATGTAAATAATGTACAGAATTTATTAAGTTCCTCCTTGAGCAGACGGGACCATAGAAAACAAAATAAAACAGCAGACTAATGTGGAATGGTGCTTGTTTATGAATATGACTATAGGCTCCTAACTTTAACATATAGCTGTTTACATTTAACCACTTCAGCTTCGGAAGATTTACCCCCTTCATGACCAGGCCATTTTTTTGCGATACGGCGCTGCGTTACTTTAACTGAAAATTGCGTGGTCATGCAACACTGTACCCAAATAAAAATAGAATTTCTTCATCAAATTATACCAATATGTATTCTGCTACATATTTTTGGTAAGGAAAATCCCAACAAGCGTATATTGATTAGTTTGCTCAAAAAGTCATAGGGTCTACAAGCTATAGGATATATTTATGGAATTATTATTTATTTTCTTACTAGTAATGGGGGTATTGAGACTGCGATATTGCAGCGGACAAATCAGACACTAACTGACACTTTTGACAATTTTTTGGGAACCAGTGACACTAATATACAGTAAACAGTGCTAAAAAATATGCACTGTCACTGTACTAATGACACTGGCTGGAAAGGGGTTAACATTAGGGGAGTTCAAAGGGTTAACTGTGTTCCTAGCCAGTGTTTTGTGTGCTGTGTGGGAGGTGCTTTTACTAAGGGAAGACATGAATCCATGTCCCTGCTTTGCAGAAACACAGGATCCATGCCTTCCCTACTGACAGAACGGCAATCTGCCTGTTTACATAGGCAGACTGCCGTTTTGCCTGTGTGTGTGTGTGTGTGTGTGTGTGTATATATATATATATATATATATATATATATATATATATATATATATATATATACTTATACAATATACAGTATTGCTCAGAAGTATAAGAATATGAATGATAACACATAAACATTTCTTTCACTCATGGTTAGTGTTTGGCTGAAGCCTTTTTATTATCAATCAACTGTTTACCCTTTTTAAATCATAATCACAACAGAAACTACCCAAATGACCCTGATCAAAAGTTTACATACCCTGGTGATTTTGGCCTGATAACATGCATACAGGTTGACACAAAGGGGTTTGAATGGCTATTAAAGGTAACCATCCACACCTGTGATCTGTTTGCTTGTAATTAGTGTGTGTGTATAAAAGGTCAGTGAGTTTCTGCACTCCTGACAGATCCTTGCATCTTTCATCCAGTGCTGCACTGACGTTTCTGGATTCTGAGTCATGGGGAAAGCAAAAGAATTGTCAAAGGATCTGTGGGTAAGGGTAATTGAACTGTATATAACAGGAAAGTGTTCAAAATCAGCAGTGTTCAAACTCTAATCAAGAAGTGGAAAATTAGGAGGTTCTGTTGAAAGTTGAAACCAAACCACAGTCAGGTAGACCAACTAAAATTTCAGCCACAACTGCTAGGAAAATTGTTCGGGATGAAAAGAAAAACCCACAAATAACTTCAGGTGAAATACAGGACTCTCTGAAAACATGAGGTGTGGCTGTTTCAAATTGCACAATAAGGAGGCACTTGAAGAAAGATGGGCTGCATGGTCGAGTCTCCAGAAGCAAGCCATTTCTACGCAAATGCCACAAAGTATCCTGCCTACAATACGCCAAACAGCACAGAGACAAGCCTCAAACCTTCTGGCACAAGATCATTTGGAGTGTTGAGACGAAAATTAAGTTTTTGGCCACAACCATAAACACTACATTTGGAGAGGAGTCAACAAGGCCTATGATGAAAGGTACACCATTCCTACTGTGAAACACGGAAGGTGGATCGCTGATGTTTTGGGGATGTGTGAACTACAAAGACACAGGCAATTTGGTCAAAATTGTTGGCAAGATGAATGCAGTACTTTATCAAAAAATACTGATGGAAAATTTACATTCATCAGCCAGGAAGCTACGCATGGGACGTACTTGGACATTCCAACATGACAATGATCCAAAACACAAGGCCAAGTCGACCTGTCATTGGCTACAGCAGAATAAAATAAAGGTTCTGGAGTGGGCATCTCAGTCTCCTGACCTCAATATCATTGAGCCACTCTGAGGAGATCTCAAACGTGCAGTTCATGCAGGACAGACCAAGAATTTACAGGAACTGGAGGCTTTTTGCCAAGAGGAATGGGCAGCTTTACCATCTGAGAAGATAAAGCGCCTCATCCACAAATACCACAAAAGACTTTAAGCTGTCAATGATGTAAAAGTTTTCATGTGTAAACTTTTGATCAGGATCATTTGGGTAGTTTCTGTTGTGATTATGATTTAAAAAGAGTAAACACAGTTGATTGATAATAAATGGCTTCAGTCAAACACTAACCATGAGTGAAAGAAAAGTTTGTGTTATCATTCATATTCTTTGAAAAATGGCCAAGAAATCATAAATTTTGCTTGGGTATGTACACTTATGAGCACAACTGTATATATGTGATCCTGCGCACAGCCGCCACCCTGTAGCGGTAAAACTGCTATAGGGCGGTCGGCAAGTGGTTAATCAGATTATAAAGTCATAATAGCATTATTTTTCATTGCTCTTAAAAAATGTCTTTGCTTTATATTTTTTTCATTGAAAAATAAAAGCCATCTTCCACAGAAAGTACTGAAAAATGTGGAGGGGAGCCTGTTGTCCAATGCCTACAAGTTTCCTCCCCAGCGTCTTCTCCCCAGGTTCTTCTGGGTGCTGGTCTTCAGTTGTTTTGATTTGCTAGTGCAGGATGATGCCATTCCTGCACATGCAGGAGTGACTTCATCCCAAGTTTTTACCTTTGGTCCCACTTTAAGCCTAAGTGACTAATGTGGTGTAGTGTTAATAGTGAATACCTAAAGCAGAGTTCCACACACTTTTACAAGGTGGTCTTAAACTAAAGATCACCCCTCCACCCCTAGTTTTTGGATATATATATATATTATATATAAATATATATATATATATATATATATATATATATATATATATCATTTTTTTTTTACCTTTCATACCTTTTTTTGAAGTGTACTTCTGTCCTAGCTCGGCCGCGGCGTAGGACGTCATGTCCTTTTCTGCGGCAAGCCCTCCTCCTTCACCCCCGTTGCCTTCTGGGACCTGTGTGTCCCCCAGAAGATGAGCTGGCCATATACAAAGCACCGCGCGACTCGCACATGCGCAGTAGGAAACCTGCTGTGAAGCCTGAAGGCTCCACTGCCAGTTTCCCTTAGTTGGAATGGTGGCACCTGCACCCGAGCCGGTGGACAAATCGCTCTCGGGGGGCCAACATCGCGGGCTCCCTGGACAGGTAAGTGTCCTTATTAAGTCAGCAGCTACAGTACTTGTAGCTGCTGACTTTTAAAAACTTTTTTGTGGCTTGAACTCCGCTTTAAAGAAATTAAATCTTAATTGCCAGTTCTTTAAATTGTGTTTTAATAGCAAATTCAATTTTGTTTTAGGTTAGTAAAGCTTCCTGCATTCTCACTACGCAATCTTTATTGAGATTGCTAAAGTCTAAAGACGCGGCAGCAGCGGTGGATGTGAAAACATGGCCAACCATCATAGACACAGGTGGGTATTTACTGTTATTACACCAGAGACATATACAAAAGTTGTATTGAAACCCACTAGCAGTTTGAAGTGACAGCAATCCCTATAATAAGGTAAACTTGAAAGTTCTGTAAATGTTTTTGTAAAAGCTTACTGGCTTTTGTCTTTTTTTTTTTTGCCTTTTTTTTTACTTTAATAACCTGTTTAGAAAAGCAGAAGCAGTGGCTGAGAAAAGAAGGAAGTCTTGGGCCTCAACACCAGTCCTGGGTCTCTGGTGTTGGAAGCCCAGGGCTTCCTTCTTCCTAAGGTGATTTTTGCCTAGGTTTTTTTGTACTCGCCATAAAATAATTTTTTTAAAGTCCATTAGGGGACATACTGTAGGTCCCACCCCTATGCGTTTATAATTCTGCTCTCAGTATTATTATTATTTTTTTTTATAAACCTAAGATATGCTGGTGGCGAAAAGGGTTATCCTGGGCTGGCCTACAGGTTTTTTTTTTTTGTTTGCCAGCGTCCAGTCCTCCTGTAGACAGCAGTGGACTTCACGTTAAGGATTATACTATTTAAAAAAATTCTAAGCATAAGTTTAGTGCCATTATCGAAGGGACGTTATATACAGTTGTATGCAAAAGTTTAGGAAGCCCTGACAATTTCCATGATTGTCATTTATATATATTTGGGTGTTTGGATCAGCAATTTCATTTTGATCTATCAAATAACTGAAGGACACAGTAATATTTCAGTAGTGAAAGGAGGTTTATTGGATTAACAGAAAATGCGCAATATGCATCAAAACAAAATTAGGTGCATAAATTTGGGCACCCTTGTCATTTTGTTGACTTGAATACCTGTAATTACTTAGCACTGATTAATTAGAACACACAGTTGGTTTGGTGAGCTCATTAAGCCTTGAACTTCATAGATCGGTGCATCCAATCATGAGAAAAGATATTTAAGGTGCCCAATTGCAAGTTGTTGTTCTCTTTACTCTCCTCTGAAGAGTGGCAACACGGGGGCCTCAAAACAACTCTCAAATGACCTGAAAACAAAGATTGTTCTACATTATGGTTTAGGGGAAGGCTACAAAAAGTTATTGCAGAGATATAGGCGGTCAGTGTCCACTGTGAGGAACATAGTCAGGAAATGGAAGACCACAGGTACAGTTCTTAAGGCCAGAAGTGGTAGGCCACATAAAATATTGGAAAGGCGAAGGATGGTGAGAACGGTCAAAAACAGCCCACAGACCACCTCAAAAGACCTGCATCAACTTGCTGCAGATGGTGTCACTGTGCATCCTTCAACAATTCAGCGCACTTTGCACAGGGAGAAGCTGTATGGGAGAGTGATGCGAAATAAGCCTTTTCTGCACACGCCACAAACGGAGTCGCTTGAGGTATGCAAATGCACATTTGGACAAGCCAGCTTCATTTTGGAATAAGGTGCTGTGGACTGATGAATCAAAGATTGGTATTCAGTCATAACAAGGGGCGTTCTGCATGGTGGCAAAAGAACACAGCATTCCATGAAAAACATTTGCTACCCACAGTAAAATTTGGTGGAGGTTCTATCATGCAGTGGGGCAGTGTGTCCAGTGCCGGTACTGGGAATCTGGTTAAAGTTGAGGGTCACATGGATTCCACTCAATATCAGCAGATTCTTGAGAATAATGTTGAGGAATCAGTCACAAAGTTGAAGTTACACCGGGGCTGGATATTTCAACAAAACAACGACCCAAACCCTGCTCAAAATCTACTCGAGCATTTATGCAGAGGAACAAGTACTATGTTTTGGAATGGCCGTCCCAGTCCCAAGACCTGAATATCATTGAACATCTGTGGGGTGATTTGAAGCGGGCTGTCCATGCTCGGCAACCATCAAACCTAACTGAACTGGAGATGTTTCGTAAGGAGGAATGGTCCAAAATACATTCATCCAGAATTCAGACACTCATTACAGGCTATAGGAAGCGTCTAAAGGCTGTTATTTCTGCTAAAGGAGGCTCTACTAAATATTAATGTGATTTTTCTGTTGGGGTGCCCAAATTTATGCACCTGTCTAATTTCGTTTTTATGCATATTGCGCATTTCCTGTTAATCCAATAAACCTCATTTCACTACTGAAATATTACTGTGTCCTTCAGTTATTTGATAGATCAAAATGAAATTGCTGATCCAAACACCCAAATATTTATAAATGGCAATCATGGAAATTGTCATGGGTTCCTAAACTTTTGCATACAACTGTAATAAATATTTATCTTTTATGTGTCTGTGTGTACTTTTTTATCTACAGCAATGAAAGTTTTAAAATCTCTTTATAGATTTCATAGGGGTTAAAATAATTTTTTCGAGTTAATATTTCCAAAAGAAAGCCTTATTAAAAAAATAAATAGACTTACTTTGGTATGTGTCAGAAACCATGAGTCAGACTGAGACAGAAGTACGGTTAAATCACACTTGTTTAATAATAATGAAAAGGTAAACAGAGTAAACGTAGTCAAAACATAGCCAGAGTTCAGAAACCGGAACGGATAGTCAGACAAGCCAAAACGTCAGGGAGCCAGAGATGAGCGTAGTAGAACAGCAAGCAGGATCTGGAGCCAGAAGGAATGTCAGCCAAGCAAGTCTTTAACAGGAATATAGGAAAGCATCTCTATAGATGTGACCAAGGCGAAGGGAGAGATCATCTGGGCTGGACAGTTTTAAGTAGGCAGGACTGACGAGCAGGATATCATCAACAGGTGAGTCACTGTGGAGAGAAAGGAGGTGGCAATTAGCCGATAGCTAAGCGGCCAGCTTTGAGAAGGGAGGGCTGAGCCCAGCCCTGGCAGGATGCCAAGTAAAGTGATATTTAAAGTTTTATTTTTTATTTTTTTTTAAATAACAAACATGTAATGCTTACCTGCTCTGTGCAAGGGTTTTGCACAGAACAACCCTGGTCCTCTTCTTTTTAGATCCTAACCCAGCTCTCCTTGCTCCTCCCCCCTTCGAGTGCTTGGAGTGGGGTACAGGCGGGCTCGATTCCAAGCTGCATTGTGTGCGTGTATTGACACACACAGTGCAACTCAGCCCCACCCCCTGCTCCCTCATCACTGGATTTGATTGGCAGCAGCAGGAGACAATGGCTCCTGTCACACTCTCAGATTCCAGTGAGGAGGGAGAGACAGAGCAGAACTGGACCAAAATCTGGCTCAGTTAAGTATTTAGGAGTGGGGGAGGGGTTTACCTGAAGGATTTTTTTCCCTTAATGCAGAGAAATGCATTAAGGTAATAAACATTTAGCCTTTAGAACCACTTTGATGAAAATGTTATTGCCTAACCCATAGGCCCATAGCAGAGATGCTCTAGTCCATGGGGGGGGGGGGGGGGGGGTATACAGGTGTGACCCGGAGTTGTCAAAAATGATTTACAGACCTCAGTGGGACAATATTAGAGTGACTGTATGCTATGATAGAGCTTTTGGTATTCTTAATATGTCGGAGTCTCTTTAAGTGCAAACAACGTCGACAGAAAATTATATGTCTTTACAAGGATTAGCTCAATGTAAAATCTGCATATATTTAATTCCAGATGATTTGCCCAGAAAGCGAATACCTCTGATGTATAAACCACCTACACCTGAAATGCTGGCCTACCTCGATTTCAGTGTTAGCACCACAGGCATGCTCACAGGGGTCAAGGTAGGTGAACCATAGAGAAGTTTTTTTTATATATGTATGTACACTGTTACTACTCATAATACTATTTAGTATTCAGCCACTCCATTGAAACCACAATCATGAACATAAACTGGAAAGGTTCTTATGTCATGAATGGTCTACAGTAAATGGATTTATTACAGAATAAGAATTAATATACGGTAATTCTAAATACGGTAAATATTTACTAATATTTAATATATAAATATTTACTAAACAAAGTTTTTTTTTTTTTTTTTTAATTTATGAATGTAAAAGAATATCTAAATTATATCATATATGATCTGTATCACTTTAAACCCCTCAATTTTCCTGCAGATGTCCCATGGAGCTGCAAATGCACTTTGCCGGGCGATAAAGCTGCAGTGTGAGCTGTACTCCACACGTCAGATCGCAATTTGTCTGGATCCATACTGCGGCCTTGGCTTTGTACTTTGGTGCCTTTGCAGGTTGGTTGCATTTGTAAATTCTTCTCTGTATAAATATAAAAAGACATATTATTTCATTAATGTTTGTATGTTTTTGCTATCTCTGCAGTGTTTACTCTGGTCATCAATCTATATTAATTCCTCCTATGGAGTTGGAATCCAACCTTTGCCTGTGGCTATCTGCAGTTAGTCAGTACAGAATTAGAGACACATTCTGTTCTTATTCTGTAATGGAGATGTGTTCTAAGGGTCTTGGAAGCCAGATCGAGGTGCTAAAGGTAAGATGCCAAGTATAGTTTTTCACCATGATGTGCATTGAACATCCATGTCTAGTTATGCTCATGTTGGTAGGGAAAATAAGCAGCTTATACCAGGCTTTATTGTTTAAGATGTTTGAGGGCACTACTGTCTTAGGAAATCTTTGTTGCCTCATGACGATCATTCAGATTTATACCTGATATGGAAAGCCAATCAGATTAATTCCTTAGCATCTGAGTCTTTTTTTCTTCCTTCAGAACTAAAATGGGACGGAAATTTTCAGTGGCCAATTTCAGTTTGTTTATTAGGTACTCAGTCATTGCAGTTCACATGTATGGCCAACTCTGTGAATCAACATCACAGGCCTAAAAAAAGCAAATGCTTCCAAATAATCCATGGATGAGTATTGTTCGGTTTTGAATGACATTAAAATAATATGGAAACCTTTCTTTCTTTAAACCCACCTGTAGACAAAAGGAATAAACTTGTCCTATGTGCGGACCTGCGTAGTGGTGGCAGAAGAACGTCCAAGAGTTGCTCTCACGTATTCCTTTTCTAAGCTTTTCAAAGATCTTGGTCTTTCTCCTCGTGCTGTCAGTACTACATTTGGATCAAGAGTAAATACTGCTATATGTTTACAGGTAAGTTGCAGGTATGGTAAGCAAGACTGCCATATATTAAAAAAAAAAAAAAAAAAAAAATTTTTGTGTTCTCTGGAAGCACAACTAAACTTAATATTTCTACATAAAATGTGGAAAAAACAAAATCAAAGTGTCTATAGTATTGAAGTCTATAAAGTTCATAAATGCATGCACAAATCAATCAGTGATATCTTCATAGACTTGAACACTCAACATTCTTATTCCAATACTTCCACCACGGTTAAAAAAAGTGTGACACCGCTCCCTTAAAGTAGAACTATAGGCAAAACTTTTTGTTTCATTTTGGATTGAGCAAGGGATGGTTCCTCTCGGCAGCGGCATCATAGCAACTGTGGGCACCCGGCCATGACAGATTGCGGCTTCACGGCCGTGCGCACTGCGCATGTGCGAGTCGTGCTTCGCTCTCCTAGTGGCCAGGCAATCTTCTGGGACCTGTGACGTGTTCCAGAAGATTGCAGAGAGGGAGGGGCCGCCTAGGGGAAGAGGAGGAATCGCCTAGGCGGCCAGAAGACTGAAGTGGAACAGGAAGTAACTGTAACCCCCCCCCCAAAAAAATGACATGCCAATTGTGGCATGTCGGGGTAAAACGGAAGTTACACTTTTGGCTGAAGCTCCGCTTTAAGTCACAACACTCACCAGAACTTATTGCCTCATTTTACCGATTGGCAAAAAGGCATTCAAAAGGTCTCCTTTAGACCCCTTTCACACTGGGGTGGTTTGCAGGCGGTATTGCGCTAAAAATACCGCCTGCAAACCGCCCCTAAACAGCCTCCGCTGTTTGTTCAGTGTAAAAGCCTGAGGGCTTTCACACTAAAGCGGTGCACTGACAGGACAGTGAAAAAAGTCCTGCAAACCCCTTCTTTGGAGCGGTGAAGGAGCGGTGTATTCACCGCTCCTTCACCGCTCCTGCCCATTGAAATCAATGGGACAGCGCGGCTATACCGCGGTAATACCGCGGCTATAGCCGCGCTGTACGAGGAATTTTAACCCTTTTTCGGCCGCCAGCGGGGGTTAAAACCGCACCGCTAGTGGCCGAATAGAGCTGCAAGAACGACGGTACAGCAGCACTAAAAATAGCGCTGTTGTACCGCCGACGCCCCCCCCCACCGCCCCAGTGTGAAAGGGGCCTTAATGCAGTTCCCCTCCTGTAAGACCTCTTTCAAACTGCGGTCGCGTTATCGCTAAAGCGCCGCTCCTTTTAGCGCTGTTTAAGCGGTGCTTTTCGGCCGATAGCAGGGCACTTTTAACCCCAAAGAAGGGGTTAAAAACTTTCGTGTTGTGGTGCTTCCGAAGTGCTGCCCATTCATTCCAATGGGCAGGGTGTTTTGGGAGTGCTAAATACAGCGCTCCCAAACTGCCCTAAAGATGCTGCTTGCAGGACTTTTTGGAATGTCCTGCAAGCGCACCGCCCCAGTGTGAAAAGTCTCACACTTGAATGAATGGGAGGCAGTTTTCAGGCGCTTAGCAGAGGCTATTTCCAGAGCTAAAATGCATGAAAACCTCCCCAGTGTGAAGGGGTCTGAGGGCATTCGGTCAGCGCTCCATAAAGTGCTAAGGCTCACTTTGTTTATGGACTTTACTAATATAGCCAATGTTGATTTTGTGTGTGTGTGTTTTTTTTTTTTCACATTTTATATAAGATATATTACGTTTAGTTGTGCTACCAGAGAAAACACATAATTGTTATATTCTCTTTTTTATATTCTTTTGCACATTGTGGTGGCAGCAACTTTAATATAATACACGTTAAGAGTATTTTTTCCTAAGCACAGGGTATTGAGAGGTGTTAGGTGTTTAAGACTGCCATATTACTGTTTTTTTTCAATTTAGAAAATGCTCAATTAAAAAAAAAAATACATTGCTTACTGTAGTAATAAATAAATAAGGGGTGTTCTGATGCACAAACGTCTGTATTTTTAGATCTTCTTTGTATAGCATGCCATAATGTCTGAATGGGCAGGGTGAAATGTGAAGAAGCAGCTCCTGATCCTGATAACATGAGGAGAAGACTTTAAACACAGGGGTCACAAACAAATAGATTTTGTTTAAACTGGATAACTGTATAGATTTTTTTTTTTTTAACCACTTCAATACACCCTTTCTGCCCGGACCAATTTTCAGCTTGCCAATTACTCAGTCATGCAGAACTGTACCGAAACAAAATTGTTATCATTTTTTTTCACACAAATAGAGCTTTCTTTTGGTGGTATTTAATCACCAATGGATTTTTTTATTTTTTGCAATATACCGTATTTATCGGCGTATAACACGCACCGGCGTATAACACGCACCCCAATTTAGGAGGGAATTTTAAGGAAAAAAAACTTTTAGGAGGGAAGTTGAAGGGAAAAAAACTTACATTTAAATGCCCTTCATTGCAGCCTTGTCAGTGCAGCCATGTCAGTGCAGCCTTGTCAGTGCAGCCTTCCCCAGTGCAGCCTTGTCAGTGCAGCCATGTCAGTGCAGCCTTGTCAGTGCAGCCTTCCCCAGTGCAGCCTTGTCAGTGCAGCCTTGTCAGTGCAGCCTTCCCCAGTGCAGCCTTCCCCAGTGCAGCCTCGTCAGTGCAGCCTTCCCCAGTGCAGCCTTGCCCCAGTGCAGCCTTGCCCCAGTGCAGCCTTGCCCCTGGGATCCCCTGTCCCTGCTGTCACATCTTCAAAATCGCGGACCGCGATTTGAAAATGGCGCCGCCGGCGCCGAAGTACACAGAGCCGCTCCTCGGCTCTTTCCGGCGGCTCTCGTTTACTTTCGGTTTCGCTCGTAGCCCCGAGCGGAGCTATCCGAGTAGGTTCGGATAGCTCCGCTCGGGACTACGAGTGGAGCCGGAAGTAAACGAGAGCCGCCGGAAAGAGCCGAGGACCGGCTCTGTGTACTTCGGCGCCGGCGGCGCCATTTTCAAATCGCGGTCCGCGATTTTAAAGATGTGACAGCTCGGGATCGGCAGGGATTGGCGTATAACACGCACCTGCGACTTTCCCCTGATTTTAAGGGGAAAAAGTGCGTGTTATACGCCGATAAATACGGTAAGTGAAAAAAGAGCAAAAATTGTGAAAAAAGCACTTTTTTTTTTTTAGTTTCTATTATAACATTTTTGCAAATAAGTCATTTTTGTTCATAAATTTGGGCCAAAATATTTACTGCTACATATCTTTGGGAAAAATAACCCAAATTAGTGGATATTATTTAGTCTGTGAAAGTTAGACCCCTTTCACACTGAGCCGCCCCGGGCGCCAGCGGTAAAGCGGCGCTATTTTTAGCGCCGTTTTAGCAGCGCTATTCGGCCGCTAGCGGGGCGGTTTTAACCTCCGCTAGCGTCCGAAAAGGGGTTAAATCTGCCCGCAAAATGCTGCTGCAGCGGCGCTTTGCTGGTGGTATAGCAACGCTGCCCCATTATTTTCAATGGGCTGGAGTGAATGGAGCCGCTGTTTCAGGGCACTTTGCAGGTGCTATTTTTAATGCTATAGCGCCTGCAAAGCGCCTCAGTGTGAAAGGGGTCTTAGAGTCTACAATCTATGGTGCCAATCATTGAAAATAGATCACACCTGATGCACTGACAGCTCATTTTTTGAGGCCCTAAAATGTGCAAACACCCCCCAAATGATCCCTTTTTGGAAAGTAGACGGTGGGGCAGATGTGCAGGGGGTTACATTGGTGGGGCAGATGTGCAGGGGGTTACATTGGTGGGGCAGATGTGCAGGGGGTTACATTGATGGGGCAGATGTGCAGGGGGTTACATTGGTGGGGCAGATGTGCAGGGGGTTACAGTGGTGGGGCAGATGTGCAGGGGGTTACAGTGGTGGGTCAGATGTGCAGGGGGTTACAGTGGTGGGGCAGATGTGCAGGGGGTTACAGTGGTGGGGCAGATGTGCAGGGGGTTACAGTGGTGGGGCAGATGTGCAGGGGGTTACAGTGGTGGGGCAGATGTGCAGGGGGTTACAGTGGTGGGGCAGATGTGCAGGGGGTTACAGTGGTGGGGCAGATGTGCAGGGGGTTACAGTGGTGGGGCAGATGTGCAGGGGGTTACAGTGGTGGGGCAGATTTGAAGTGGGGGACAGTGATCTGTGGAGTTGCAGGAATTGGGGCTGATCTGAGGCGTGAGAGTGCAGGATGTTAATTTCTCACTACTAAAGTAGATTACAGCATTTACTGTATAAAAAATCCTTTTTTGTTACAATATCGGCACGCTCAATTTCTGTGAAAACATTTTTCGTCACACTGTGCTCAAAACGTTGCCTACCCCTGCTCTACACTCTGTCCAAAACTAAAAAAAAAAGTTTTGCCTTTAGTTATACTTTCAGTATTCAGGAACTGTTTTCGTTTGTGGGCCCAGTGTTGGCTTTCTTCTTATATGCATCACATAGATATGTCACATGGATAGTTCTGTGTGCCCAGGAAGTGAATTTGGTACCATAATGGCAGGGCACGAGGATGTACACTGCTTACAGACTGCTCTAGCGCATAAGACAATTTATGCTTTTTTAACTAACATGCAAAACCCCTTTAAGTGCCATGAATTAATTGTGTAGTGCAAATGTATACAATAAATTTATTTTGCTTTTATGGGGGTTCTCATTTATACAGCCATGGCCAAACGTTTTGAGAATGACACAAATATTAATTTTCACAAAGTCTGCTGCCTTAGTTTTTATGATGGCAATTTGCATATACTCCAAAATGTTATGAAGAGTGATGAGATGAATTGCAATTAATTGCAAAGTCCCTCTTTGTCATGAAAATAAACTTACTCCCATAAAAAACATTCCCACTGCATTTGTGAAGAAGGCCTCAGGGCGCCCAGGAAAGTCCAGCAAACACCAGGACCGTCTCCTACAGTTGATTCAGCTGCAGGATTGGGGCACTACCAGTGCAGAGATTGCTCAGGAATGGCAGCAGGCAAGTGTGAGCGCATCTGTATGCACAGTGAGGCAAAGACTTGTGGACGATGGCCTGGTGTCAAAGGCGGCAAAGAAGCCACTTCCCTCCAGAAAAAACATCAGGGACAGACTGATATTCTGCAAAAGGTACAAGGATTAGACTGCTGAGGACTGGAATAAAGTAATGTTCTCTGATGAATCCCCTTTCCAATTGTTTGGGGCATCTAGGAAAAACCTTGCCCGGAGATGAAAAGGTGAGCACTACCTACTATGAGTCCTGTATCATACCAACAGTAAAGCATCCTGAGACCATTCATGTGTGGGGTTGCTTCTCAGCTAATAGAGTGGGCTCACTCACAATTTTACCGAAGAACACAGCCAGGAATAAAGAATGGTACAAAAACATCCTCCAAGAGCAACTTCTCCCAACCATCCAAGAACATGCTATTTCCAGCATGATGGAGCACCTTGCCATAAGAAGTGATAATGAAGTGGCTTGGGGAACAAAACATCTAAATTTTGGGTCCATGGCCAGAAAATTCTCCAGACCTTAATCCCACTGAGAACTTGTGGTCAATCCTCAAGAAAAAAAAAATGGAAAAAAAAACCACAAACATGTTATTGGAACATGTCCTGGTCAGCAGGCCTCAAGGAGAGCCTAAGTACTCCAACAAAACTGAATAAAGTATCATAATAACAGCATTAATTGTTTATACAAGTCAGAGGATTTAAAGTCTATCCACAAGGCCCAGCATTTATACAACTTGGACCCCTTTTACACTGAAGCGCTTTACAGGCATTTTAGCACTAAAAATAGAGCCTGTAAAGGACCTCCCATGACTCCCCAGTGTGAAAGGCCGAGTGCTTTCACACTGGGGCGATGCACTTGCAGGACGGAAAAAAAAGTCCTGCAAGCAGCATCTCTGGGGCAGTGCGGAAGCCCTGGTAAAGCACCGCTCTTTTTATCAGCGCTTTACCGCTGCTAAAACGAGCAGTGCTTTACCGCGAGCGCAGGGCTGTCTTCAGTGTAAATGTGGCCTTAGGATCGGCATTGGCGCACTGATGTCTCTACTCCTCCACCACCATGATGTCTTGTACTTTCCGCAGCCACTCCTTAAGAGCCCTTTCACACTGAAAGCGCCTGGGCGTGTCGGCGAATAAAGCGGCACTATTTTTAGCGCACTTTACCATCATTTTAGCGGCACTATTCGGCTGCTAGCGGAGCGGTTTTAACCCCCGCTAGGGGCTGAAAAAGGGTTAAAACCGCCCACAAAACGCTGCTGCAGCGGCGGTTTGCCAGTGGTGCGGCGAAGCTGCCTATTGATTTCAATGGGCAGGGGCGCTATAGGAGCGGTGTATTCACTGTTCCTATAGCGCTGCAAAGAAACTGCTTGCGGGACTTTTTGTGATGCCCTGCCAGCACAGAGCCCCAGTGTGAAAGCACTCGGGCTTTCACACTGGGTTTTTAGCTGAGGCTTTTTTCAGGCGCTTTACAGGAGCTATTTTTAACGCTAAAGCGCCTGAAAAACGCCATCAGTATGAAAGGGGTCTTATTGTGGGAGCCGATTGGAACTTCCAATGAATGGGATTGAGGCGTTTACCAGCATTGAGGAAGTGAGGCATCAGGGAGCATTTGTAGGACCCACCGACTGCGCTGTGTCATGGAATAGGATGGGTAAAGGATCATCAGCAATCTTATGGTTTGTTACCTTTATTAATTAAATTATGAGCCTCAATCCAGAAAGGACGAAAAACCGGGCGATCCCACCATATATGTAGGGAAGGTACCTTTCTGTCTGCACCCTCTCCAACTGAAATTCGGAACTGACAGAAACATTCGAGACAATTTATCCGGTACGCTATACTATCTGGACAAGAACTTATAACAGCATTTTTGAGTTTTGGAATTAACTGAAGAAGTATGAGCCAGCGTGGTGATCTTCTCTATAGTGCCCTCAGGTAGCACTCTGCCTAATTCCCTCTTCCATTCCCCAGTGTAGTAAGGGGTTGAATTAGTATGCTTTTCCATTCGAAGTTTGTAAAGTTCGGAGAGTAAATGGGTGGCGTCATCCTTGTCCAGACACATAGATTCTAATCTGGTCAAGCAGTTGCTGGTCTCAAGCCCCCACGTCGCGTCCTAAGAAATTAGTGACCTGGATATGTTTCCAATTGTCCCAAGGGGATATCCCCCATTTCCCATGGAATTCTGCCCAGAAGTTGATTGACAGCATGCCAGGATGAATTGCAGAGGTTTTGAAAAATAAGGGTCAACATTACAAATATTAACTCTTTTCATGAACATAATGTAATTGTCAATAAAAGCCTTTGACACTTATGAAATGCTTGTAATTATACTTCAGTATACCATAGTAACATCTGACAAAAAGATTTAAAAACACTGAAGCAGCAGACTTTGTGAACATTTTATATTTGTGTCATTCTCAAAACTTTTGGCCACGGCTGTAGTAATAAATGCACATTGTTTATAAAGTGAGCAAGATTGTACCTAATGTGTTTAATAAAGTTTATATACTTCTTGCATGAAAATTCCCTTAGAATATCATTTTTTTAGAAATGCTTTCTGATTTTATTAACAGGGAACGTCAGGGCCAGATCCAACAACCGTATACGTGGATCTCAAATCCCTTCGGCATGACAGGTATGTAGTTTCATAATAGTACGCTAATGTATTTTGTTTGACAAATATTGGTCCTCTCTGAATGAGGCATGTTTGCGGGATATGAAGGGACCTATGATTTACAAGCTGGCTCTGAAAGTTGCTGCACTGGATTTCTAAGTTGGTTGAAGGGAAGATTACAATTCCCGCACAGTTCACTGAGGTTTTATTACTTGTACTAAGATATTTTAAGTGAGTAGTCCTAGCTGGCTATGGTACAGGATAAAAACAGTGTCGTTATTTTCTTTGTATTGACTGTAGATACTGTTCATACACAGTGGAGGCAGAAGTTTGAAGGAATAACACTGTTTTCTAAATTAAAGGAGTTACCTAGAGCATTTCCAGGCACAATCATTTCACTATCTCATAGTCAGATCAAAGCGTGTAATCTGTGAAATATTGTCTGAGGTCTAACAATTAGATATATTTTATATTACATTTGTTAGAAAACATTGCAGAAATCCATGACATCTATGTTGGTCCATGCAATTCTACAGTGTTACTAATTCGGCCTGAAGACAGGCAGCACAGCTCATTCTCTGAATTAGTAAAACTGCTGATCAGCACTAACAAGAAATGATGTAGCTGGAATATTTCAAGACTGGTACAAAATTACAATTACAAAATTGTTCACATGTAACTCCTTTTGTTGAGAAAAATAACCCTCTCTGGGTGATTCGTGTACATTGCAAGGGTTTTAGCAAACTTTGTTGCACATCTCCTTCTGTTCTAAAGAAATAGCAGCTTGTTTCACCATGTCCTTTCCAGACTCATCCCTGATAGGAGATTCTGTGTTTACAGTGGATATAAAAAGTCCACACACCCCTGTTAAAATGTCTGGTTTCTGTGATGTAAAAAAATGAGACAAAGATAAATAATTTCACAACTTTTTCCACCTTTTAATTTGACCTATAAACTGTACAACAAACTGAAATCTTTTAAGGGGGGGAGAAAAAATAAAAACCTAAAATAATGTGGTTGCATAAGTGTGCACACCCTTAAACTAATACTTTGTTGAAGCATCTTTTGATTTTATTACAGTCTTTTTGTGTATGAGTCTTATTAGCATCGCACATATTGACTTGGCAATATTTGCCCACTCTTCTTTCCAAAAACACTCCAAATCTGTCAGATTGTGAGGGCATCTCCTGTGCACAGCCCTATTCAGATCACCCCGCAGATTTTTAATCGGATTCAGGTCTGGGCTCTGGCTGGGCCATTCCACAACTTGAATCTCTGGTGAAGCCATTTCTTTGTTGATTTGGATGTATTCCTTGGGTCGTTGCCATGCTGATAGATGAAGTTTCTCTTCATGTTCAGCTTTCTAGAAGAAGCCTGAAGGCTTTGTGCCAATATTGACTGGTATTTGGAACTGGTCATCATTCCCTCTATCTTGACTAAGGCCCGTGTTCCAGCTGAAGAAAAACGGCCCCAAAGCATGATGCTGCCACCACCATTCCACGGTGGGTATGGTGTTCTTTGGTGTTTCTTTTGCGCCAAACATATCTTTTGGAATTATGGCCAAAAAGTTCAATCTTGGTTTCATCAGACCATAACACATTTTCCCACATGCTTTTGGGAGACTTCAGATATGTTTTTACAAAATGTAGCCGGGCTTGGATGTTTGGATGTCTTAAGAAAAGGCTTCCGTCTTGCCACTCTACCCCATACCCCAGATATATGAAGAATACAGCAGATTGTTGTCACATCTTCCACACAGCCAGTACTTGCCAGATATTCCTGCAGTTCCTTTAATGTTGCTGTAGGCCTCTTGGCAGCCTCCCGGACCAGTTTTCTTCTCATCTTTTCATCAATTTTGGAGGGATGTCCAGTTCTTGGTAATGTCACTGTTGTGTCATGTTTTCTCCACTTGATGAGGACTGTCTTCACTGTGTTCCTTGGTACAGCCTTGGAAATTCTTTTGTACCCTTCTCCTGACTGATACATTTTAACAATGAGATCCCTCTGGTGCTTTGTAAACTCTGTGCGGACCATGGCTCTTGCTGTAGGATGCGACTAAGAAAATGTCAGGAAAGACAAACTAGAATAGCTGAACTTTATTTGGGATTAATCATAGGCACTTTAAATGATGGCAGGTGTGTACTGACTCCAATTTAACATGAGTTTGAATGTGATTGCTTAATTCTGAACACAGCTACATCCCCCCTAGAAGATTTCAGTTTGTTTTTTAATTCCATTGTACAGTTTATAGATCACATTAAAGGTGGAAAAAGTTCTGAAATGATTTATCTTTGTCTCATTTCTTTACATCACAGAAACCTGACATTTTAACAGGGTGTGTAGACTTTTTGTATCCACTGGGCCAGTTTTCTGTACGCTTTCCTTTCAGTGGTTCAGGTGCGAATTTGACAACTAAATTGTACCTGAACTAGATTGAAAAATGCACAGGACCCTTTTTTAATTCGCTGTACAACCGGCCCACATATATGTCAACCAGCTCCATTAATAGCCGGTCTGAATCACGTATGGAAGTGGTTCAAAACGCATCTGATTTGCATATATGTGAAAGGAAACTTTAAATTTTTGTGTGAAAATGCCCACTTATATAGGATCCCATGCCTCTAACAGTTAAACATTTTGAAGATTAAAAGGGTATGTAAGCCCTAACAATTAACTTCCCTTATTGAGTTTTTTTCTTCCTATTAAAGTGATACTAAAGCCTTGTTTTTTTTTTTTTCTTTAAAAATAACAAACATGTTATACTTAGCTGCTCTGTGCAGATCCTCCTCTTCTCAGGTCCCTCACTGGCGCTCCTGCTGAGTGCCCCCACAGCAAGCAGCTTGCTATGGGTGCACCCCAGTCCAGCCGCTGCTCTGTGTGTCCATTCAGACAGGGATCTGCTCCTCTGCCCCGTTCCCTCTCTCTCTTCTCATTGGCTTACTTACTTTGACAGCAGCAGGAGCCAATGGCACTCCACTGCTGTCTCAGCCCATGAGGAGGTAGAATCCTGCGCAGCCGAGACTCTCGTGCAACATCGCTGGATCGAGATGGGGCTCAGGTAATGCAGACACCACATCTAGGGACTTGTAATCTTTAGTTTTTGGGTTTATATATTATAATATTTATTTATTATATATACAATTTTGTTTTTGGGTTATATATCTATAAGATCCTGTCTGTGACCACCTCCCCTTTAGCATATTGTAGCCAAGCATGTTTAAACCAGAAAAGCAAGCAGCTCACATTTTTTTTTTTTTATAATTTATGAACTTAATATATTCTGCTTTTATGTAAGCAGTGCTTACAGCATATTGAGTGGGCACCCATAATACTTTTCAGAGTGTCGCTCGTTCTCTTTTTCATCATGCTGCAGTTCTTTTGTAAGAAGAATCTCGGCTCTGATTCTGCCACATATGAAGACTCTGTACTACACCTGTGGTTGGCTGATATTTAAACAGTTTGTACAGCTTTTTAAAGTTGCCAGATTGTCACCATCTCTAATAAAAAGATCTGCTTACTCATTCATGCAATATTCATCCATTAGCTGGAAACTGGCAGTGTGCTCATGTCAGAAGCATCTCAAGTGATTCAGACAGTTCTGCTATTTCTGGCTGCCTAATAAGTAACAGGATAAGAATCTGTTGTAATGAACTTGCTATCAAAGTCCTGTTCTGGAGCTGGTGGAGAAAGGGGACTTTTCTGGTATCCAGATCTCTATTTCAAACTAAAATGTACATATATTTATGTTGGGATAATGTTAGCTTCCTTGTTAGGCCAATATTTGTGTGTTCATCCAAAAGTGATATCTTAGAGGTGGAATATGGTGCCACGAGTCAGCCCCTGGCTTCTTGTATGTCTATATGTGGAAACTCTAAAAGAGATCTCCATTCATAAATTGCCATCATTCATGTCCACCTTTTGTGCGTTGCAGTATCTCCTGTTGCATATTCCATAATATGAAATTCACAGGGAGAGGGAGATCCTTTTCACAATGCTCACAGTAGCTATGCAAACCCAGGAACTTAAAGGCTAAGTTCGCTTTTTCCAGAAAAATAGCCTATGCAGTTAAGGATCCCAGTAGATATTATTAGGGCTGCACCAATACCAGTACTCTGCAAATGCTCCGACATCTAAAAACCAATACCTCTGCGGTGCGATTTGAGCCCATACAAAATGAATGGGCTCAAATGACTCTACAAAGAATTGTGTGTGATTTTAACAGGAATGTGGTGCAATTCCTGTCCGAATCACTTGCGGTTTCCTGCTCCGCTCCTGTGTGAACCCAGGCTCGTCATAGTGACATCAGCCTGGGTTCACACAGGAGATCGCATTCCTGTTCAAATCGCATGCAATTATTTGCAGTGGGATTTGAGCCCATTCATTTCGCTTGGTCTCAGATCACAATGGTATTGGTACTCGGTATGGGCAAGCACTTGACTGAAAGTATTGGTGCTTGCCATCAAAAAAATGGTATTGGTGCAACCTAGATATTACAAAACTCTGTAGCTTTGTAAAATGTTCATTTTATTGTCAAACCTGTAAGTCATTAGGGCCCCCTTGGAAGCCTGGCTTAAAAACTTCCAGTTAGCAGTCTCCATATCCTACCTTTTTCTAAACATAAGAAATCTAAGAGATACCTACATCCATACTAACAGCACGGATAGAGGACTCTCCTGCTGCGAAATATTGTATTTTGACAGCCGATGCTGTCAGATGCAGACAGAGCCGCCCATTCATGGAATTTCGAACTGTTCATCGGGAACTGTCTTAAAATCCCTCTGTGTATGGCCAGTTATATCTGTCACTATAGAAAAGTGTGCTAAGCTGCTGCAGGTATGACGATCGGGCACCTAAATGTGTCTGCACAGCCTCCCAAACATCTGTCATGACTGAATGCCAAGCTGTTCTGATAGGCAAAGATCTAAAGGCCTATTCACAATCTTGCATTGCAACTAAACAAGTCAAGACATGGCAACACTTTTTATATGTGTAAATGGCAATGTCTTGCTATTTATTATGAACGGCTCTGTTGGCTTAATCAGAAAGCTCGTGTCTACTTTACTGCTGATTCTGGTTATTCCTGCTAAAGGCTATGTTACCTTATGGATGGTTTACTTTGTACTACCTTACTGCTTATCGTTGTTGGGTTCTGCATATAGTGCATCCACAGCGCTTCACTTTTTCCATGTTTTGTTATGTTACAGCTTTATTCCGAAATGGATTAAATTCAATAATTTCTTCAAAATTCTACAAACAATATCCGATAATTACAAAGAAGTTAGTTTGAAATCTTTGCAAATTTATTAAAAATAAAAAACGAAAATTATCGCATGTACATAAGTATTCACAGCCTTTGCCATGACACTCAAAATTGAGCTCAGGTGCATCCTGTTTCCACTGATCTTCTTTTGAGATGTTTCTACAACTTGATTGGAGTCCACTTGTCAATTCAGTTGATTGGACATGATTTGGAAAGGCACACACCTGTCTATATAAGGTCCCACAGTTAACAGTACATGTCAGAGCACAAACCAAGCCATAAAGTCCAAGGAAGTGTCTGTAGACCTCCGGGACAGGATTGTATTAAGGCACAGATCTGGGGAAGGGTACAAAAAACATTTTTCCATCATCTGTAAATGGAAGACGTTTGGAACCAATAGGACTCTTCCTAGAGCGGGCTGCCCGGCCAAACTGAGCAATTGGGAAAGATAGGTTTTAGTCAGGGAGGTGACCAAAAACCAGATGGTCACTCTGACAGAGCTCCAGCATTTCTCTGTGGAGAGAGGAGAACCTTTCAGAAGAACAACCATCTCTGCAGCACACCACCATTTAGGCCTGTATAGTAGTGTGGCCAGACGGAAGTCACTCTTCAGTAAAAGGCACATGACAGCCTGCCTGGAGTTTGACCAAAAGGCACCTAAAGGACTCTCAGACCATGAGAAACCATGGTCTAATAAAACAAAGATTGAACTCTGGCCTGAATGGCAAGCGTCATGTCTGGAGGAAACCAGGCACCGCTCATCACCTGGCCAATACCATCCCTACAGGGAAGCATGGTGGCGGCAGCATGCTGTGGGGATTTTTTCAGCAGCAGGAACTAGGAGACTTGTCAGGACCGAGGAAAAGATGAATGCAGCAATGTTCAGAGACCTCTTTGATGCAAACCTGCGCCACAGTGCTCTGGACCTCGAACTGGGCCAAAGGGTTCATCTACCAACAGGACAATGACCCTAAGCACACAACCAAGATAACAGAGTAGCTACAGGACAACTCTGTTAATGTCCTTAAGTGGCCCAGCCAGAACCCAGACTTGAACCCGATTGAACATCTCTGGAGAGATCTGAAAATGGCTGTGCACCGACGCTGCCCATCCAATCTGATCGATTTTGATAAGTCCTGCAAAGAAGAATGGGAGAAACTGCTCAAAAATAGGTGTACCAAGCTTGTAGCATTATACTTAAAAAGACTTGAGGCTGTAATTGGTGCCAAAGGTGTTTCAACAAAGTATTGAGCAAAGGCAGTAAAGACTTCTGTACATGTGATTTTTTTCGTTTTTTTATTTTTAATAAATTTACAAAGATTTCAAACAAACTTCTTTTACGTTGTCATTATGGGGTATTGTTTGTAGAATTTTGAGGAAAATAATCTATTTAATCCATTTTGGAATAAGGCTGTAACATAACAAAATGTGGAAAAAGTGAAGCGTTGTGAATACTTTCTGGATGCACTGTAGCCAACTTTAATGCCATCACTCTGGTTTAGATGGCAACTGCTTTATATGCTATAGAAAAAAACTGAAATTAACACCTTAAAAAAAAATATATATATATATAAATATGAACGGCTCTCCAATTCATCTTGCAAACAGAGGTGTGTTATGGTACACCGCAGTGTGCAGCAGTACACTAATGAGCTGTGCAATGCTCTATACATGTACAAAGTTTCATAAGGATCTATGGCCTTACCACTTTGGAGGGTCTTTGAAAGCACCTCTGTCCTTGTTCATTATTTTAGGTAGGAGTGCTAAACAGGTTATAATAAAAAAAAATCCTCTGAATAAATTGGATTAAAAAAAAAAGAAGTCACAATTTCTTGACAAGTGTAATCGGGCTCCTAGAAATAAAGATTCTTGAATGTTTTTTTTTTCTAGTTTTGCTGGGAGATGTTGCTGATACTAAAACATTGAAGGAAGGCTAATGGCATTTACCTTTACAAATGCATTAATAGGTGCACTAGTACATTTAACACTCAATGGAGTCTAACCATACCACAACTCCATCTTATGCTTCCGTTTTGCTGGTAGCTGAATGAGGCAGTTGAGCACCACTGCTGGGGAAATGCATAATTATGTCTTTACCATTAGACAACTTTCTTTGTGTTCTTCTGTATCCAGGGTACGATTGGTGGAAAGAGGATCCCCTCAGAGCCTACTCCTTTTGGAATCTGGAAAGGTAAGCTTGTCATAGAATAATGCTCAAAATGACCATACTCAGGCCGTTTCTTTGTTTTTTTTTGTGCAATACAACTAGTCTTTACTGATCTTTTACAACATTTTTAATTAAGTTTTTGCCATATCAAGAGATCGCCTACGAAAAAAACTGTCACCAGACGATTCACTTCAACAAAAACGTTCCCATGAATTCATATATGCACCTTGAGTACAATGTCAGCAGCACCAGCATACTCAAAGCTGTCACTCAATTGACACGCTGTAGTATTCTCCTTCACTTCTCCCCCAACAGCTATATAAATAATTATGCATAAGGTTTAAGGTGAGGGGCAGAGGAGATTTGCCAGCACAGGGAGTAAATAGACACTTTCAGAAGAGGATAGACCTGTGACATGCAATGAGGAAGGAGACTGTGCTAGGGAATCAGCGTGTCATTTTCTGAGCACTACAGAAGAAAAAGATTTGGGGGTACTTATTTCAGGTTATTGCAAAATGAGCAAACAGTGTGACCAGGCAGTGGGAAAAGCAAATAGAAAGTATTATTTTACTGAAAGGGTAGTTGATGATTAGAATAATCTACCAGCAGAGGTAGTGAGACAGTCAACAGTAAATGGCTTTAAATATGCTTGGGATAAAGATTGATCTATAGTAAGACAACAAAGTTAAAAAAAGAAAAAGAAAAAAAAAAACCCCAAAAAATGGGCAGACTGCCGTCACTTTTCTAGTAAGTTCAGAGGCAAATTGCAAGTCAATAAAAATAGTTTATGGAAAGTAAAAACTCTGCAAGTAGGCATTTAAAATGCTTGATTTTTTTACTTGCAGTTTGTTAAAGATGAATTCCAGGTATGAATCTTTTTACATTAGCCTGGACTAGAAGTTACTACATATATACCATACCTGTCCAATCCCCCTGGGAGTTGGAAATCACTGTAGTTCGCACCGCTACAACAGATCTCCAATAGCTTGCAGGTCATGCTGCTTACTATAAACAGGAGGTTACCCGCTCATCTTGCATTTTCTGAATGGATGTAAAGTGATTGTGACTTCATAGCCCTTTATCTCTACCTCGTCCAATCAGACAGTGTTTTGCACTTATTGTGAAAATGCAGAGCTTTCTCCAAATGGTGCTCATGCTGAAAAAGCGACCACTTGGGCTCAGTGCAGCAGGGCAGCTGCTCAGCGCTAGCATGGTCAATAGCCGGCATACTTGTACTGTTTAAGATCAACAAACAAACAGGTATTCCATGTTACCTTATGGTAATTCCAAGCTATGTGCAGCTTTAATTTATTGTATGAAGACACTGGAGGTTTTAGCATCTATGGAAAGCAAATGTGCTCATTCACGTTATAGTGCTCCTTAGCTTTTAAGTTTTATAAAGGCTCCATGCACACTAACTTGAAAAAAGCTGCTCTTGAGGAGTTTAGCATTTTGCCTGTAGAGGCAACTAATGTTATCCTATGTGCAGAACTGGTGCTACCACTAGGCACTAGGGCGCCCAGCCGTTCGTGTTCCTACTCTCTTCTCTCTGCAGAAAGCAACTAGGTCTCAGCATCAGCAGGCAGCCACTGCTCCATTCGCACATAGTGACAGAGGCGCAGCGGCAGCGGTGGACTGTGTCTGTGTCCCAAATCCCTAAAGAATGGAAGCAAGCAAACATTCATTGATGGGCGCTGGTGAGGCTGCATTTGATGGGCGCTGGTGAGGCTGCATTTGATGAGGGGGGCACAAAATGAGGTTTCGCCTAGGGTGTCAAAAATCCTTGCACCAGCTCTGCCTATGTGTCCATGCACATAAGGTCAGGGCTCAACAAATCCCAGGCACCAGGTCGCCATTGCGACCTGGCATCTGGGCTTTTGTCAGCCTGTTACCAGGAATAAGCGATGACTATTGCCTGACACACCGGACATGTAGTGCCGAGCAGCTGGTTACCAACCGAACGATCGGCTAGTTCTGGGAGGGCGTCTATTGATGTCCTCCCAGAACTCTGCCTCCTTTGCATGCCCCCAGACACAGCTGATCACAGATCGAGGTAAGGAGCCAATCACAGCGGCCCTTTACCATGTCCAATCACAGCTGATCAGATTGTAAACAGACTTCCCGGTTATCGGCAGTATTTTCCTCAGCGCTGTCACAGCGTGAGGAAAGGAGAGCTGGTAACCGGCAATTCTGACAAGTACATATTCACTGATCATCAGTGCAGCCCATCAGTGCCACCTCATCTGTGCAAATCAGTGCCACCTCATCTGTGCCAATCAGCGCAGCCCTATCAGTGCCACCTCCTTGGTGCCCATCAGTGCACATGAGTGAAGAAGAAAACAGAAATTAGGAAAACATTTTTTCCCCCCAAAATGTTCAATTTTTTTTTGTTTTGTTTAACAAAAAAAAAAACCCAGTGGTGATTAAATACCACCAAAAGAAAGTTCTGTCTCAAATAATGATAAAAAATGTCATATAGGTACAGTGTAGCATGTCGATCTAATTGTCATTCAAAGTGTGACAGCGCTGAAAGCTGAAAATTGGCCTGGGCAGCAAGGATGAGCTCCGGCGTGTTCGCATGGCGCACGTGTCGAGCCCGCCAGGAAGTCGGCACGGCGCAGCGCTAATCACAGGCAATGAGACATTTCTCGATCTGTGCAGCCGCACATTGGGAAATGTCTCACTGCTTGTGATTAGCGCTGCGCCGTGCCGACTTCCTGGCGGGCTCGACACGTGTGCCATGCGAACACGCCGGAGCTCATCCTTACTGGGCAGGAAGGGGGTGAAAGTGCCCAGTAGGCAAGTGGTTAACCTCTAAAAACAAAAAATCTTTAGTTCTGCTGCTTACCTGCAGTTTACAGGCATTTAGAGGAAGGGACATTTAGAGGCAGAAAAGAAAAACCCGGAGCCAGCGCATTCAGGAGAGAAGTGTACCAGCGTCAAAAAAACAATTGACTTGCCTAAGGGTGTGTAAACGCGTCTAAACGTTCTTTATTAGATTAATTACATTAATATTCTGGCCAGTGAAATGAATGAATGCCCAAGTGATTGACGCTCCTAAATGCAATTGCAAAACGTGGTCACCTGCTAAGCCCTTTCACACTGGGGCAGTTTGCAGGCGCTATTGCGCTAATAATAGCGCCTGCAAACCGACCCGAAAGTGCCGCTGCTGTGTATCCAGTGTGAAAGCCCCGAGGGCTTTCACACTGGAGCGATGCGCTGGCAGCACGGTAAAAAAAGTCCTGCCAGCAGCATCTTCGGAGCGGTGAAGGAGCTGAGTGTATACCGCTCCTTTAGCGCTCCTGCCCATTAAAATCAATAGGACGGCGCGGCTATACCGCCAGCAAAGTGCCTCTGCAGAGGCGCTTTGCGGTGGTATTTAACCCTTTCTCGGCCTCTAGCGGGGGTAAAACCGCCCCGCTAGTGCCCGAATACCGACGGTAAAACGCCGCTAATAATAGCGGCGTTTTACCACCGACGCCGCCCCAGTGTGAAAGGGCTCTTAACGCTGCTTTTTCCTCCCCTGGAGCGTAGGCACTCAGGGGAGGAAAAAATGTCCTGTGTACATAGGACCTAAGGCTTACTGCACTGGGGATCAATTAAAGTTACTCTCATCACTCGTGTATCATTTGATAATTTGTACATTTGAAATGTTTTTCTCCATGCCACTAAAAGTTTTATCAAACGGATCCGTTGAATTTTCCACATTGTACATTTTTTAGTATGTAAGATACGATTCATGAGAATTAAAGGCTTGCAATGGTTAAGCAACTATGTGTATAAGTATTGTATTATATGTCTTGGTCAGATCTTTAGGCTGGGTTTACACTTATGCGAATTGGATGTAGGGTTCCCCGCATCCAATTCGCATGACAGGAGAGTGTGCCTGGGTCTCAATGGGGCCAGCTCACACACCTCCGGAGTGGCCGCGGTCCATATTGAAGAAGGGTCCTGTGCGTCTTTGGCTCCGAAGCAGGTGTGAATTCAGGCAGAAATTTGGACCTGATTCGCACCTGAATCGTTGTACAGGGACGCACTGGACCCACTGTTGTGAGCCGCGGCAGCAGCAAGTGTTAACTTAGCCTCATTCAGCATTGTAGTTCTGAATTGCAAAAATCAGTCAACAGTAAAACAAAAACAGTAGAATATTTATTACGCTGTAATACAAATATTTTTTTTTTTTTTTATTGCTTGCCAGATTTTGCCTGGTGTCACAGTGATAATTGTAAACCCAGAGACCAAAGGGCCCCTTGGAGATTCTCATCTTGGTGAGGTTAGTGTACAACTTTTTTTTTTTTTTATCAAGCTATTTATTCAAATTCATCTTTCATATGCCTTTCTTTAAAGCCAAGCTATACTTAAACTTTAGATCATTAGATGTTGATGTTTTCATTGTCATTTACATGTCTAAGCTGGATAAGGCATTTATACAACTTATTAGTCGCCCCCAAAGTAGCTTTTAGACCAGGGGTCTCAAACTGGCCTCCCTTCAGCTGTTGCGAAACTACAAGTCCCATCATGCCTCTGCCTGTGGGAGTCATGCTTGTAACTGTCAGCCTTGCAATGCCTCATGTGACTTGTAGTTTTGCAACAGCTGGAGGGCCGCCTGTTTGAGACCCCTGTTTTAGACTATGGAGGTCTGTTTACAGATATGGAGAAGACCTTGAGCAGCGGAAGTAGGGACTTAGTCTTAATAAACCCACGACCCTGCATTCACTATATCTGGTCTCCCACAGTACACAGAACATGGAAATACAATTGTTTTAGTAAATATAAACTGCTAAATACCTTTTCTCATCAGCAGTATATAGCAGTCTTGTGACTTCTATTAGTGTCTGGTTAAAGCTTATAGGAGGAATTTTAATAGTCCGCTTACTGTCCTATGAGGCTTCAGGACCCCCGATCCTCTGGACAGGCTGATTGGCCCTGTGGAGATCACATGCACCCTCCCAAGAAAAAAACAACTCTCTAGCAATACACATCAAACTGAGCATGTTCAGACTAACTCCAAAGGCTCTGCCTTATCAGGAGATTGATTGGGGACAGTAAAAAAAGGGGAGGATCAGAGAGGACAGGATCAAACAGCCTTTTTACACAATGTGGAGGATTAACCCCTTAGGTTCCACAGTGAGTATAACTAGCATGCTTTACTGCATATACAGACTGGTTTTATTCTTGTGGGTTTAGTAACACTTTAAATGACCTCGTCTATGAGAGAGACTAACCTAAACTTAAATTCTTCATAGGGCACATTTAACTCCCAAAAGATTTGCAAAATGTCATCTTACACATGGCCAAAATTGCCCCAAATGAAGAACAGACCCCTAATTTTTCCACCACCTCATCTGGAGTTGCCTTGTCTTTCAGACTTTCTAGCTACAGGCTACAGATTTCGTTCATGACTGTGTGGGCCACGCTGCCCCTCTTCCTCCTAAATCCTTTTCAGGAATAAGTGGTCATAGTATTAATGATCATTACCTTAACATTCTAATCAATTACTTTTCTTAGCTTGGAAAAAAATAGCTACACATTGGGTGTCATCCTCCGTTAGAAAATTTGCATAGTCAATGTTACCTTAGGCTAGGTTAACATGTAAAGAGTGCGATTTAAACACGCTCCCGCACCCACCTCGTTTGGGCTGGCAGTTGCACACTGACAGGAGGACTCAATGAACCACCTAGAGCACCCAACAGCACCCTGGTAGTTCATTGAGAACTACAAGCTGACAGCCGCAAAGGTAGTTCTACTATTCACAGAACCCATTCACTGTGAATGAGTGACGTGTTTTTTTTTTTTAATTGTGACAGCGTGTACGGGGAGAATATCCCCCGCTCACTGTCACAACGGGGAATCTGGAGGAGCGGGGGCTGCTGCAACAGTAATGTCTGTTACACCTTGAATATGTCTGTAACATCTTACAAAAATTGAACTTCTCCTTTAAAATGTAATGAGACCAAGCATTTTTCCATGCACCTGGGAATAAAGCTGCTTGTATTTAGTCGCCCTATTACATTTGGGGACACTGATTTGCCTTTACTTGTCTTGCAATATTTGTGTCCTTTAACTGATATGATTTACCTCTCCCATGCAACAGCCAGTTCTATGCTGCTTCATTACTATAGCCTTTTCCAGCCTGCTGACTGCATGTCTGTTTCCTGCAGATCTGGGTGAACAGCCCCCACACAGCCAGCGGATATTACATGATCTATGACAGTGAGAGTCTGCAGGCTGATCATTTTAATACCAAACTAAGCTTTGGAGACACACACACACTTTGGGCAAGAACCGGTTACCTGGGCTTCGTGCGCAGAACAGAGCTGACAGATGCAAGTGGAGGTATTGTAATTTTACTGTTTGAATATTGCTTGCAGATCACTTTACAGTGTACATGGAATGATTCATATTGGCCTTTGGGTCCAATGTCTTTTGCACAGTTGTACAGTCAGCATCCAAACACTAGTCAAGTTTGGTCAGCAACCTAGCTGTAACCTTTGGGGTTCCAGGAGTAAAACTGAGTATGTAAGCAAAATCCAATAATACTTGGAAAATTGCACCAAAAAAGTGCCTGTGTTGAGGTGCCTTGGGCTTGTGATGATGTCATCAGTTTCAGATGTTTTTGAAATCATTCAGAATTAATTGATAGGTGTCTTTGACCTGCTTTATAATGTAATTGCATTTTTGCAATCACATTTGAAAAAAATCCCACTATGTATTGGTGTTACCATTCACACAGCATACCTACATTTTTTTTTCTTTCATTTCAGTGCTTAGTCAGTGCTTTCTAAATCCTGGGAACTGTGTTATTGGTGCAGGGCTCAGGATCTCTTTCTAGAACTGTCTTCTGAGAAAATATATTTAGAGGAACCACCCAACCCCCAACAGGCTGAGCGAGAGAAATTCTTAGGTTCTCCAAGTGGTGTTGGAAGGCTGTTTTCCAGTGACCATTTTGAAGAAGCCTGTGCCCTAAATGGATGCCAATTATGTAGATGGGTTTAACATGTGGTAAATGATAATTGTACAGTGGGCACTGTACTTTGCCACATAATGGAGATGCGCCATTCTGTACAGCATTTTCTTGTGGGCCCAGGGTAGCCTAATGACACCCCCCCCCCCCCAGGAGTTATGTCCTTAACACCTTAAACTCAAAAGAAGTAGTCTGTCAGTATATACATACAGAGTCTGACAAGCCCATGCTCAAAGGCTGTCATGCTAATCTTTACTTTACTGGCTTGAAACAAGCACATGCATTTCAAGTGTACTAACATTTAAAGGAAACCTGACACAAAATAAACATGGATGCTGCCTTTGCTGACCTCTCCTTAAAGTGGATGTAAACCCACCACTCATGATTCTAAACTCTTGCCATCATACTAAAGTATATATGTATATATGCCTTCCGCATGTATCCCTACCTGTAGGTCACCCCCTTCTTCATATGGGTGGGTCTATGCTACGGTGGGCGGAGTCATGACGTCACTAGACTCCCTGCCCCACCTCTACACTCCCCTTGGCCAGCCTTGGTCGCGAGGACGAACCTCGCGCTTGTTATGGTGAGAAGTGCGCGCACAGGGGACACCGAGTGCGTTCTGAGCAGAAGCAGAGCGCACTCGCGGCCCCCTGTGACTCCCTTAACTGCGCAATTGGCTATTATTTATATCAGGAACTGCTCGTTCTAAGGCAAAAAACCCTTAAATGTGTGAAAAACAATTAATTAAATGATTAATTAAACCGCACTCTCTAGTGCCTTGTAACAAGCAGCTCCTGCGCATGTGCCACACTCTTAGAACACAGGCTGTGTGAGGGTGATGTAAAGCTGGGTCTGCTCGTATATGAGGTAAGAAAATGAGCTTTCACTCACAGCACTGGGAAGAAACGCCACCTATTTCTCTGTGTGTCCTTCTTTTTTTTCTAACTGAAAAAAGATTAGAGGATTGCTCAGAGCTGGATTAACTCTTCGTGGCAAGACTGGGCACAGATGACATGACATCCTGTCCTCTACAAGGTACAAGTCTTATTTAAAAAAAAAAAAATTGTGTTTACATCCACTTTAAGTAAATGCTAGTTGTCTTGCTGTCAGTGATTCAAAAAGTGGCAAGGATAGGGATGACAACCCCAAAGCATGCAGCAATGGCAGCTCCGCCAAGCTTATTTTATTTTTATATATATATATATATATACACACATACATTTACATTTTTAGTGTATATTCTAGTGAAAAAAAAATATCCAACTGTACTTTTTTTTTTATCCTGAGTTATTGTTGAAATATTATAGGTGTAAAATTTTTATTGCCATGTTTTTGTTGCTTGCCTTTCCTCAGGACGGCATGATGCCTTGTTTGTTGTTGGTGCACTGGATGAAACACTGGAGTTAAGAGGACTGCGCTACCATCCTATCGATATTGAGACCTCTGTGTCACGCACACATCGGAGCATTGCAGAATGGTGTGTATGCCAGCCTAGAGCACTTGATTACTATGAACTGTCTGTTTCCCTACATACCCCTTCACACTTTTTTCCGTATGAAAAAAATGTTGACTCTAAAAATATATCTGGTGTTTGTAGGGTAATACAGAAATTTCATATTACGTATACTTTGAAACATGACTAATCCATATAAGTAGCGACCCGTCTATTAGGGGCGCCTGGGCCCGCCCCCTCTCTCCATGTCACCCCCTATATGAATAATGGATAGGTTCATGCATTGCATGAACCTATCCATGACCGCTGCGGCCACCTCCAATTCAGGCGTCCGGCCCCTTTCAGGATGGTGGGCGCCTGAATTACAGTGGCGGGGGTGTTTTTTTGAAGAACCTGATTAGAGCCATAGACTCTAATAGGCTTCAAAATAGGATGGGCTCGGAGTGAAGAGCATTGCGCCATGAGCCCACCCAGGTGTTACAACAGCGAATGAATATTCGCTGTTGTAACACTGATCCTCAATCCGGTCAATCAGAAGCAGGCCTGAGACTCGTTTTCCGATTGGGCGAAAAGAGAAGAGTCCCAATTGGCCGCAGAGGAGGAGGGAGGAATTGGAAGCTGCCGATGCCTGTGGGGAGACGGGAAGGGAGAGCTGACTGACTGTTTGGGGGGGCTGGGGGGGTGGTACTGTTTTACCACTGGCCGCCACTGATTCATATTCCTTTGGGTTTGGATAATGTTAATGGTCCAATGGTTGTAGCAGCCTTTATGCTTAAGATGGAACTACCAAACTAACAGCCCATAGAGCTGCTGTGAAGCCTTGGGGAGAAAGAAGGCGGGTGGCAGAGTCCAAAACAGCTCCTCTCTCCTTACCTGTCCAGGGAAATTGAGAGTACTTTAGCAATCATATGGACACTGGGCTTATGATGGGCACACATGTTGCAATCTAAATTGTATAATCATCAATGTGCAATCTTCTTTAGATTTAACTGCGTGGGGGCCACCCTAAACAATTTTTTTAATTTAAATCCAGTCAGGGATACTCTTTGGAGTTTGACCCATTCATCTCTTCAAAAGTGTGAGACCTTATTCGCTCTGAATAACCTCCCATTGGCTTCCCCTCTTTTTTAGTCTCTCACTTTCCTATCACCTCCTTCCTAATTTTCTCCTTATGTCCTCGCTAAAGCCTTGACCATATTGTGTGTTACCTCCAGGATCATATTTTACTTTATGTAGGTTGGGCCAGTAGGCCCTTTATTTTTTCGAATACCCTTTCCTGTTCAGTTGACAGAGTATATGACATTGTTTATTTGCTATAAACCACCTGAAAAGGTTTAGATAATATACATTCTATACATGCTTTAATACTGTTATATAACATTACCTTTTAGTTTGCATCACACGTGTGTCATAATTCAGAGTTGTCGAACTGTGAGCATGCTTCTCTTTTTCTGATCGATCTCTGTTTTATAGGCATATATTGTAAAAAAAGTTGTTAATAAAACTTGATCAAACATAAATCCAGTCAGGGAAGCCTTCACACTGCATAAATGTTAGAAGATGCTAACTAAATTGCATAATATGATTATAACTTGTGTGGCCAGCTTTATTTCCCTGGCAGGGTAATCCACTACCCAACAGTCAGTGCACTTCATTTAGGTCAACAGTGACCAACAATGTAAAGTGGTCTTTCTTCTACACTGACCACCAGTGTATGGGGGCTTTTCGTCCCCACTGACCACCAGTGTAAGGGGGCTTTTCGTCCCCACTGACCACCAGTGTAAGGGGGCTTTTCTTCCCCACTGACCCCCAGTGTAAGGGAGCTTTTTTTCTCCACTAAATTCAATTGTAAGGAGTCATATGCTCTCCCACTTTCTTATCAGCAGACCAATAATGTAAGTGGTTATTTACACTGACTCCCAATGTAAACAGGTCACCTCACTGACCACCAATGTTTATGAGGCACCTCAATGACCACCAATGTAAATGGGTCATGTCACTGTCCACTCATGTAAAGAGGCCCTTCACCATTGACCAATAATGTAACATTAACTTTCTCTACAGACTATCCATGTAAAGGGATCTGTTTTTACTGTCCACCAATGTAATAGGGGCTCTTCTCCACTGACCACCAGTGTAAAGGGGGACCTGTTTTCTGCCAATGTAGGCGGGTCCTTTTCTATTGCCCACCAATGTAAGTGGTTCCATTTCTACTGACCACCAGTGTATTGGGGGGGGGGGTCCTCCTCCACTGACCACCCTTATAAGGCTACAGTCACACCGGCAGGAATCTTCTGATTCTTACTGCAGCTCTGGGCAGCTAGGTGCGTCCACCTACCCCGCTCACTATGACAGGTCGCCAGTGTTTGCAGCTTTTTGTGGCTCTCTGCAGTGATCGCTGCTGAATGCACTTTGCTAGCTGTGCGAACAGCCCTGAATACCTGCATCCGCCGGCAACCTGTCATTATAGTGAACAGGGCTGGTGGCCACTCAGACGCACAGTAGGTATCAGAAGATTTCTGCCTCTACAATTTGCACCAGCCTAAATTGCTGGTGTGAATTAAACCTACAGGAGCGTCTATTTTAGGTGCATAATGCCAATTTCCACTGAATGGGTAGAGCCTAATCAAACTTTGGTTTCGGCTCTGTGGTTTGTAATTATGCTACTGTTTATGCTTCTACTAACCACAGAAGAGAGTTTTATCTCTTGCTCCTTTTTATTTTATAAGGAGGCTTTCTTTTCATGTGTGTTACTGTGTTTCTATCTTCTGTTCACTATTTATTAAAAAAAAGTTACAAGTTAGTAATTGTGAACAAGGCCGTTGCGGCTGAAACGCGTCTACCTCTGCTGTACTTTCTTTATCGTACATCATGGGACACAGGGCCAACTTAATGGGTTATGGGCCACCTTCAGGTGATGGACACTGGTATACCCAATACAGGAAGTTCACTCCCCTATATAACCCCTCCTCCTTTCAGGAGTACCTCCGTTTTTTCGCCAGTGTCTAAGGTGTTGGTCATGAGTGAACATGTGCTCTGAGGAGCTCCAGGAGGGATCCATGCTGGATTTAAACAACCTCCACTCACCAGATCCATCCAAGCCACTGAGGCCAAAGGGTAGTACCAGGGCCTCGCATAAAAAAACAAGGTTTTGCCTGTAAGCCTCTCTTTTGAGGGCTGGACCCCAGGAACCAGGACTCTTTTTGGCCATGCTACATTACCTAAAGTTGCTCCTGAGGAGTGGTTCCCCTATAATAGGGACCCAGTCTTTGAAGGTTTAATAACGCATCCCACCGTGATGGGTGAAGTTTGGATCTGTCTGTTTTCAGCAGTATCCTGCAGCGCGGAAAAGGTAAGGGAAGAAGCTTAGGAACTGTAAAAAGTCCACCTATGCCTTTTTCTTCCATATGAAAAACATTGTAATGCCTTAAAATCTCCACTAGAGGGAGTAAATATAAGATACCTTGAAACGTTGCTTCTCAGCAGCTCTTTGTCCAGCTATAAACAGTGTGTGTGTGTCCCAGCAGCAGGAGGGGGTTCTTAATTGAACAGAGGTGTTCCTCTCCCCCTGGGGGAACTAAGGGGCTGGGGGTACAGCATATTGTTAATAATGGCTCCTGTTTAAAACACTAAGTGTTACAGAATACTAAGCCTACTGCTGAGAATACACCCCCCCCCCTCCTTGGAGGGGTTCGGTGGCAGCTTCCTATGGGTATTACTTTAATGACTCACATTTTGTTGTCAGACTTCCGGTTAAATAAGCCTTGTTGCGCCCCAGCCTAAGGGCCCTTTCACGCTGGGGCGGTTTGCAGGCGCTATTGCGCTAATAATAGCTCTTGCAAACCGACCCAAAAGTGCAGCTGCTTTGATTCCAGTGTGAAAGCCCTGAGGGCTTTCACACTGGAGCGGTGCGCTGGCAGGAAGGGAAAAAAAGTCCTGCCAGCAGCATCTTTGGAGCGGTGAAGGAGCGGAGTGTAAAAAGGGTGTGAAAGGGGTTTTACATATTTCAAAGACCACTTGCATATAGAAAGCATAGAAAGAGTTCTGAAGTGCCAGACAGCGATCGCAGATCCTCCTCTTCATCGGGTGTGCATTGCAGACCCGAATGTCGTGCCGTCCGTCCGTGCGCGCGCGGACTAAGGTACATTTTTAAAAAACGAGGAGGGCGGGTACAGGAAGGGGCGTGGCTTAATGCAGGTGGCGCCGTGTGCAGGAATCGGCTTCCACGTGGCAAACAGCACACAGCTGAGGACGCCCATCAGGCTTACACCTGATGTTTGTCATAAAACAGACGCTCTCATTTTCAGAAGATCTCTCAAGAGCAACTGAAGAGAAGAAGTCTGTCACACAGGAGCGCTGGGCCATGTAAGGGATGTATACAGGCATTTCCAGTACAGGAAGTACAATTGTTACTCAGCACCAAAAGCTGATCTTTATGGTGGCATTGTTTTGCTAGCTATTACTCAGCAAGTAGTATATTTTTTCTTAAAGTGCCTCTGCTTTTGTGCTTATCCTCTGACTTCCAGAGCTACCACAAAGGTACCAAAAATTCCACTCCCAGGTGCTGGGAACTCCAGTCATGCCTCTACGCTGTCATCCTCTCCGGAGATACCAGACATGGCAAGCCAGGGTGGAACCAATTGGTGGGTACAGGATGAGGTATTACCCTCAGGCGATCACGAAGAAAAACAATCCGATTATTCCTCGGCGGAGGAAACAGTTGATGAACCTTTTTTAACTTTGCAATCTGAGAGATTGCTGGTACAAACTCTTATGGAGATGGTTCGTTCCACTTTCATGCTACCCCTAACAGAGTCAGCTGAAAGTTCGGTTTCTTCCTTGGGTTCTTTAAAACCTTTACAGCCTTTTCATGCGTTTCCGGTCCATGCATTACTAGAAAAGCTAGAATGCATGAATTTATGCTGAATGGGATCACCCAGATAGGCATTTCTCCCTCCAAAGAGATTCTCAGTTCTCTATCCTATGGAGGAGAAATTCACCAAAAGATGGAATGTACCAGCAGTTGACGGTGCGATTTCCATTGTGAATAAAAGTTTAACTTGTCCAGTAGACAATGCACAAATGCTTAAAGATCCAACAGATAAAAAAGTTGGAATTCCTGTTAAAATCCTTATTTTCCTTCACAGGGGCCGTTACTCAGCCTGCAGTCGCTGCAATAGGCATCTGTCAGTCCCTAAAGGACCACTTCAAAGAGGCCCTTAAGGAGGTCCCTGCACAACAGGCCCCTGAGTTGGCCAAACTACCAAAGGCGCTATGTTTTGCCATAGACGCTATTCACCAGGCGTCCCGCTTTGCGCTTGTGCTAGTACACATGCGTAGGACCCTTTGGTTTAAAAAATTGGTCAGCCGAAGCACCTTGCAAAAGGCTTCTGACTAGTTTCCCTTTTCATGGGGAGCGACTATTTGGGGATGATTTGGATAAATACATCCAAACGATTTCTAGTGGGAAGAGTATTCTTTTGCCAGTCAAAAGAAAGTATAAACGTCCTTCATTTAGACTGACTTTTTCTCCTGCACCAGGGGCATCCGCCTCTAGGCAGTGGCGATGGCCTCCGCCGTCAGACTCTAGAGGAAAACCTCAGGGCCAGGCCCAGGCACAAAAGAAGACCTGGGGCCAGAAATTTGCAAAGCAGAATACTAAAGCCTCATCATGATGAGGCGCCCCCCCCCCCCCCCCCCGCCAGAGTGGGGGGAAGACTTCTGCAATACTCAGACGTCTAGCAAAAGGAAATTCAGGACAGATGGGTCATCTCCACGGTGTCTTTAGGATACAAACTAGAATTTCGGGAGTTTCCACCGTCTCGTTTTCTGAGATCAAACGTTCCCAAAGATCCAGGGAAAAGGCAATCTTTGTTTCAAGCATTTAGACTGATTATTGGTTCAGGGGGTGATCATACAGATCCCCACAGAAGAGCAATGTTTGGGGTTTTATTCAAACCTGTTTACGGTACCAAAACCAAATGGTGATGTCAGACCCATTCTAGATCTAAAGAATCTAAATCCGTTCCTGAAAACCTGCTCCTTTCGCATGGAGTGGATCAGGTCAGTAGTTCTGGCGTCCATCAACATCAGGGATACATATCTGCATTTCTGCAGTTTGAAGTAGAAAAGCAGCACTTTCAGTTTGTAGCCTTGCCCCCCGGGTGTTCACAAAAGTGCTGGCCCCACCTCTAGCCAGGTTAAAAGCACAGGGCATAATAGTCTTGGCGTACCTAGACGATCTTTTGCTAAAAGACCAGTCAGTAGCTCGCTTGGAGCAAAGTGTACGCATTACAACCAGTTACCTGGAAAGTCTGGGTTGGATTCTCAACCTAGAGAAGTCTTCCTTAAAACCGCTAAAAAAGCTGGCGTATTTGGGCCTGATCATAGACAAGCCCAGAAAAAGGTGTTCTTGCCTCTGGCAAAAATCAACTCCATACGAGAGCTGGCGCGGATGGTCAGGTGGAAAGGAGATCCCTCAATTCGCCTTTGCATGAGGTTGTTAGGAAAGATGGTGGCTTCGTTTGAAGCAGTCCCCTATGCCCAGTTCCATTCAAGATTGTTGCAATACAGTATCCTGTCTGCTTGGAACAAAACGATCCAAGCTTTGGACTTGCCAATGCAGCTGTCCCCAAGGGTGTCCCAAAGCCTCAGCTGGTGGTTACTACTTTCCAGATAATTGGTCTGAAGGATTTTCCTTTCAGCAGATTCTGGGTTAGTAACAACAGATGCCAGCCTTTTAGGCTGAGGAGCAGTACTAGTGAAAACGACTGTCCAGGGACAGTGGTCAAGAACGGAAAGAGCCTTGTTCATCAACATCCTAGAGATTCGGGCAGTGCATCTGGCTCTGAAGGCCTGGACTTCCAGGTTAAGGGATTGTACTGTCAGGATCCAATCCGACAATGCCACAGCTGTGGCCTATATCAATCACCAAGGTGGCACTAAGAGTCTCTCAGCGCAGAGAGAGGTGAACCATATTCTAACTTGGGCATAAAGGAATGTTCCATGCCTATCGGCAGTCTTCATTCTGGGAGTAGAGAATTGGCAGGCGGACTACTTGAGTTGCCAGCAGTTATTCCCGGGGGAATGGTCTCTTCACCCTGACATTTTTCGGACTGATTGCCAAAGATGGGGGACTCCGGATGTAGATCTTCTAGCGTCCAGATTCAACATGAAGTTAGTCAACTTTGCGTCCAGGATAAGGGATCCACTCACATGCGGAACAGATGGTTGGTGACCCCATGGGATCAGTTCTCACTGATCTATGCATTCCCCCCTATTTAGTTGCTGCCACGACTTCTTTGCAGGATCAAGCTGGAAAGAAAGCCGGTAATTCTGGTAGCACCAGCAAACCCCAGAATGTCATGGTATGTAGAAATCGCAAAGATGGCAGTGGAGGATCCATGGTCCCTTCCACTAAGGCCAGACCTGCTCTTACAAGAGCAGATATTCCATCCTACTTCACAAACGCTTAATTTAACAGCCTGGCTATTGAAACCCACATTCTGAAGAAACGTGGGCTTTCTGGGTCAGTTATCTCTACTTTGATTAATGCAAGGAAGCCAGCTTCCAGAACTATATATTATAGAGTCTGGAGGGCTTATGTTTCCTGGTGTGAATCCAAGGGTTGGCACCCTCGGAGATATATCATAGCCAGAATTCTTGCCTTTCTACAATTAGGGGTAGAGATGAAGTTGGCCTTGAGTACTATTAAGGGCCAAGTCTCAGGCTTATCGATCTTATTTCAAAGACCGCTTGCTACGTATTCTTTAGTCCGGGGTTTCATGCAAGGGGTGATGTGGATTAATCCGCCAGTTGAACCACCTTTGAGCCCTTGGGACTTGAACTTAGTTTTGTCAGTGTTGCAAAAACAGCCATTTGAACCCATATAGCATATTCCCTTAGTCCTTCTGACAAGGAAGCTGGTGTTCTTGGTTGCTATATCCTCAGCAAGGAGGGTTTCGGAATTTGCTGCTTATTCATGTAAAGCCATGTAAAGAGCCATATTTAATTGTTCATGAGGACAGAGTGGTGTTAGGCCCTTGTCCAGACTTTTTGCCAAAAGTGGTATCAGGTTTTCATCTGAACCAAGATACCGTCCTGCCATTGTTTTTTCCAAAACCAGGGAAGAGAAGTCACTACATTGTCTTGATGTGGTGAGAGCAGTGAAAATCTATTTAAAGACAACTGGTCAGATTAGAAAGATTGATGTCTTATTTATTCTGCCAGAGGGTCCTAAGAAAGGACAGGCAGCGTCAAAATCCACTGTCGCTAAGTGGATTCGGCAAGTTATAATTCAGACTTATGATTTAAGGGGAAAGATTCCTCCTTTTCAAGTCAAAGCGCACTCTACCAGGTCGGTTAGTGCTTCTTGGGCAGTGCATCACCAGGCCTCCATGGCTCAGATCTGCAAGGCTGCAACTTGGTCTTCAGTACATACATTCACAAAATTTTATCAGGTGGATGTAAGGAGGTATGAGGATATCGCCTTCGGGCGCAGTGTGCTGCAGGCAGCAGTATAAGTCCTCAGGTCTGGGGGTGCCCTACGGGTTGTCTCTCCCTCCCCTCAAATAGCATTGCTATGGGACGTCCCATTAAGTTATTACTTAAGCTCTGTGTCCCATGATGTATGATAAAGAAAATAGGATTTTTATAACAGCTTACCTGTAAAATCCTTTTCCTGGAGTACATCATGGGACACAGAGGTCCCTCCCCTCTTTATGGGGTTTAAGTATATTGCTTTGCTACAAAAACTGAGGTACTCCTGGAAGGAGGGGGGTTAAATAGGGGAGTGAACTTCCTCTATTGGGTATACCAATGTCCATCACCTGAAGGTGGCCCATAACCCAATAAGTTATTACTTAGGCTCTGTGTCCCATGATTTACTCCAAGAAAAGGATTTTACAGGTAAGCTGTTATAAAAATCCAATTTTTATCTTTATGGAGATATAATAAATTTGGACTGATTTAAAGAGCATGTATGGAGTTGCGGATTGTCCTTTATCCATTCATCACTTTGGCAGCTGAACAACTGCAGCACATCCTGCACCCGACAGCTCAGGAGGAGTTTCATTAATTTGGGGTAGTAGCACCTTTCAAAAAAAGATGAGTAGTGTTGGGTTATTTCCAGATACAGATAATTGTCCCCAATCCCTAATAATATACAAAAACCAAGCTAATAAGAGAGAGCCTAGGCTACCTCAATAGAGATGGGATTTTTGAAGGAGACCATCATATCTGTATAATAAGGTAAGCACAGAATCATTGGAGTTGAATTAAAAAATTGTTTAATTTAATCAATACAAAAGTACAATATCTATTACAAATAAAATCGCAAAATTCATGAAATACACTGTTGGTGATTGATACTGGGATATACTTTATACAAGATGCTTGAATATGCAGAGAGCCGACATGTTTCGCAGTGTCCTGCTTCTTCGAGGGCGTCGCATGCATCTGTGAATTTACCAACAGTGTATTTCGTGAATTTTGCGATTTTATTTGTAATAGATATTGTACTTTTGTATTGATTAAATTAAACAATTTTTTAATTCAACTCCAATGATTCTGTACTTACTTTATTATACAGATTCGATGGTCTCCTTCAAAAATCCCATCTCTATTGAGGTAGCCTAGGCTCTCTCTTATTAGCTTGGGTAGTAGCACCTTTTGTTGTTGTTTATGGACAAGTTAGTAATCGTCTAGTCAAGCCATAGCTAATATTTGGTTCAACAAGTATTTTAACTTTACAGTCTACAGCAGCCTTTCTCAACCTTTTCACCACAGAAGAACCCTTGAAATACCTTTCCGGTGTCAGGGAACCCCTCCTAAAAATTATTATCTCTACAACTTTTGATACATTAGTGTAGAAAGAATGCTCCTTACACTTGTGGTCATTGGGAAGAATTCCCCCTTACAAATAGCTAAAAAGATAAATGGTGCTAATAAGAACTTATCTAAGAGGCAGAAATTGCTCAAGGAACCCCTAGCAACCTCTGGTGGAAAGCTGGTTGAGAAACCCTCGTCTACAGCAAAGCATGTAGCTGACTTGAAATTGTATATTGTACAGTAGTGGTATTTAATACATCTTGAACTATAACAGTAAAGAAATATGCTTAATAACATTTCACATTTGCCTGTTCCTCCTTAGTGCTGTGTTCACATGGACCAATCTTCTGGTGGTGGTAGTGGAGCTTTGCGGCTCTGAGCAAGAGGCTCTGGATCTGGTTCCTCTGGTGACCAATGTCGTGCTGGAAGAACATTACCTGATCGTAGGTGTGGTAGTGGTGGTGGATCCAGGAGTAATTCCAATAAATTCCAGGGGAGAGAAACAACGGATGCACCTAAGGGACAGTTTCTTAGCTGATCAACTAGATCCAATCTATGTTGCATACAACATGTAAAGAGACTTAAACCACTGGAAGAAAAAATAATGCCAGGTTATTATTTTTTTCAAAATTTCACAATGCTTGATGATAGTTTGATAATGTGTATTATCTTTTTAGCATAACCTCTAGTGAATCATGGTCTGTCTGCATTATTTTATGAAAGGGAACACTGTGCTAAAGTAGTATTACAAGCAGATCACTGGACTTTTTTTTAGCTAAACTGCAGAACTATCTGGATGAGCGGAGTGGGCCATGCATCCCCACGTCTCCCTAAAGGGCAAACCGCCGCGTACACAAGTTTAATGTGGATCTGCAGTGGAGATTTTATTTAATTCCAGAAGGGTTTAATTTTCTTAAATCCTTCATATTAGGAGCTGTAATGTTGTTTTGTCTTAAATTAACAATAGGTAGTATATAGCTTCTTCATAATGGTGCCATGAGTGTACTCCTCCAGCGCAGCAGAGCTTGCATTATGTTTAGCCATGCAAGTGCTAAGCGGGGATGGGGGTGTTCAGTTTAGAAAAGGAAATTGACTAAAATTTTGATTTTTTTTTTTCATTTAGATAGGTCTTAAATGTAAAATATTCTGCCTATATTTTAAATATGTAAATATTAATATAACATTATCAACATTCAAATCCACTTGTGGTAAATATGGAGTTGATGTTGGTTGTTTTATGGCAGTTGGAGGGGGGCTTAGTTTTTTTTTTGTTTAATAAGTTTTCACTATATTAAATGCAAAGGCATGCAACCTATGGCCCTCCATCTGTATAAGCAATGCAGTTCCCAGCAGGCCTTGGACTGGCAGTGCATGCTGGGACCTGTAGACCAAAGACAGTTAGGAGGGTTATCATTTCCTGCAGCTATGTGCATGCAGCTTGTCTTCTCGCCTATCTTGTCTTCATTCAGCTATTGGGAAAGTCTTCTAAAAAACAGGGTAGAGGCTTAAACAGTGTCAGCAATGACAATTGGGAAATTCTGTCACTTCTCAGAAGGGCTGATATATCAGAGCACCTATGGGCTTGTTTGATGCTGCTAGGGTTGCTCAGTTTAGTCAGCTGTCCCATAGCAAAACATGGAAGCTAAATGCCTAACACCATACCTTAGCAGTGCTGGAGATTCGGTTTCAGTTCTTATCCGAGATGCCTATTGCATGGAGTTTTTATGTTTTCCCCATGTTTGCATGAATTACCAGAAAAACTGTTTTCTGGTAAAAAAAGAAAGATAGAGGTAGGGACAGATTGTAAGCTGCTCAGGGACATAAAATGATGCGACTTCTTCTATGTGCTCCATTAAATTAAACATTCTATGCACCATATATAATGGTATAAGAGTCGAATCCATTCCAGTCTATAAGCACCCCACACTTATATTACATTACAGAACTGAGCCAGTGTTCGTGGCAGTGCATAAAGGTTAATAATATACAAATGAATTGTGAGCTTTAGATACACTTACTGTTTTCCCATTCCTGCCCTACACTATAGCACGTGCCAAGAGAATATTCGTTTTCATGTTCGCATAGCTACTAGATAGAAGAGGAACTGCAAAAAGAGCAGTAAGACTGTGTTTTTCTCAGTCACTTTCCTCCCAGCACTCATTATTACAAAGGGAAAAATGTTAGCGTCGTTTGCTACATAGCATTTTCCAAAAACTGGACACAGATGAGATTAGAGAGAAGATGGCTGTATGCACAAGTCCTTAAAATGTTAGATGATGCAAGTAGAATAATACCAAACCACGCAGAAGTATTTTGATGCCTACTAATATATGTTGTTTAATATATGCTGAATGTTTTAAAAAGTTTGTTGTTAGGGAACTTGCTAACTCCTCAACCGTATTGCCAGCAGGTGAAAAAAAAAATATGCACTTTGTCTTTACTGCCTTCTGTCCCGTTGCGGTGAGAGAGCAAGAGTTCCTCTGCAATGGCTGAATGATGTCTACTTTAATTCAGATTGTTTTACTTCATAACCAGCATTCAGCAGTTCTTATAACACACCTGCATATGCAAAGGCCGATTAGAAACTCTCATCTACACACAGCGCTTTGAAGACAAGCCTCAGTGTTAATATATCATATTGATTTCTGAAGACCAGGAATTGTTTGTCACAGTAATTGTATATCATGCTGTGCTAGATGAGGACCATTTTAAATATGGTATATAGGTTTAAAACCGTTTTACACTGTGGTTATTACAGCTTGTAACTTCTATTGTCAGCAGTCATTCATAGACCAAAATGTATTCATTACACTTGCCAGTATCCAAAGCTCTGTAATTAGACGCACGCAAGTGGTTCCAAGCCAGATACCTTAAAACAAAGCAGATGTATCAAGCACTATGCTGCATGCATTAACAGCAATAGAACTTTCAAATGTCTTAAGATATTTCTCCTTGCACATTTTGGTAAGGCATTTATCATGTGCTCTGAGAATACATACCATCTTAATCATGAAATATATTCATATGTCAGAACCAAACGCTGCCATGCATACTTGAGATGCTCTTGGATGATTTAGCGGGTGGGGCTTTGCCCTAGTATGGATGTAGTTAGGAGATAACCACTAGAAAGGAGCTTGCTTTATATGGATTGGGGTAGGGCTAAATTATTTCAACAATTTGTATTTTTGGCAGGTATTCATTACAGTCCTTAATATTAATTATTATTAACTGTAAATTATTGTTATTATCTGTATAAATATTTGCAAAATTATTTGACAAAATTGTTTTCTATAGCCTTGTAATTTGCTTAAATTCTGCATACACAAAAAGGTTCATTTATCACAGTACATCTTCAGTTATCAGTATAGCAGAATTCCTGGTACCCATGAAATTAGCCAGGTGCTGGATGATCAATAACTGCAGACTGTAGAACTGATATAAAAATGCCACCCTCCTTTCCCCACCACCTCTGTCTGCCCATAGCTGCTTTGATTTCTACAGACTGTCGAGCAAGTTGGGACTATCCTGCCTGAAGGCTCAGTTATTCAGGTTGGAAAAGGAAATGGACTAAAAAAAAAGGAGGGTATAACGAAGGGGACCAAATTCACCTCTTGGCTGCCTATAGCTTTTGAGGTTTGTGCTGATGATTACCTTTGTGATCAACACACTTCACGTGCAATTCCTTATTAAATGCAGCTCAATGAATAACCTGCTTAAACTGTTCTATCAGTTGGTATGTTGTAGAGGAGGGATGGGACATGAAAGATGTCCAATACCAGGCTGCATGTCAGCAGTGATGCCATTAAAAGGGAAACATTTAAAATATTAATTGGCTATATTTTGTGATTTCATCAGCTTATTTCAAAACAATATCCCACTTTGTAATTGGACCAGAGTTCTAATTCTACATGTCTCCAAGGATGGGAGCTTGTTGTCGGAAATTCTGACCGTGTGTAGGCTCCATCGGACGTTTTTTGTCGGAATTTCCAACAACAAAAATTTGAGAGCTGGTTCTCAAATTTTCTGACAACAAAATCCGTTGTTGGAAATTATGATCGTGTGTACACAATTCCGACGCACAAAATTCCACGCATGCTCGGAATCAAGCAGAAGAGCCGCACTGGCTATTGAACTTAATTTTTCTCGGCTCATCGTACGTGTTGTAAGTCACCGCGTTCTTGACAATCGGAATTTCCAACAACATTTGTGCGACCGTGTGTATGCAAGACAAGTTTGAGCCAACATCTGTCAGAAATACATTTACAGGATTTTGTTGTCGGAATGTCCGATTGTGTGTACGCGGCATTAATCTTTGGAATACTGCATTGTGTGTATACAGAGTGTGGTTATGATGGATCTGGGATTATATCTGTAAAAATATTGTTTACATCCTTTTGACTCTTGCACATTTGTTATACTGCTTTCATAAATTAGGGGCTTCACTACTAGATTAGATAAATGAGATATTGAATCTCATTCAAAATAATGCAATGCTCAAACCTCAAATACACTTGGGTGTTGTTTTTTTATTTTTTTTTTTATTTAACAAGCACTGTTGAAAGCCTTGTTTTGTCACGAATCTTTATTTTATCTCACAAATTATCGCTTAATCATCAGCTCAAGGAGCCCAACCCCCCCCCCCCCCCCCCCCCGCGCTGTCTTCAATAGACACATGATTGATTTTTAAAGCTATGGGCAGCCAGCAATAACCCATATAATAAAATAAATTTACTTTTTCAAAAACTATACCTCACAAATCAATAAAATAACAACTCGTCAGCTGATCCATGCAGTAATGCATTTAGTGAATTCGTGAAAAATCCATTATCAGCTGTTTGAAGAAAAAAGGAAGTAATGCAAAGTAATGAAAATATTTCAAAATGTTGCGCTTTTGTGAATTGAACCTTTTGTGTATGAATGCAATTTATAAGGGTGACTGCTGCATTGTGGTGTCGCCGTAGTCTCTCTGATGGAATTCTGGGCTTTAAATACAGTGTTCTTTCTCAGAGACTGTTGTCTGCTTTCCTGTGTTTACCTTCTTAAATTTCCAGGAAACAAAAATGATATATGATAGGGTTTATCTGCACAGTACAGTGGACATATAGGTTGAATGTATTTTACAGTCTCAAAAACTGCTTAAAACTGTGGCCAGACTATGGGACATTCAAGCATTTACATATTACTTATAAACGGTAAATCCGTTTCAAATTAAGCCCTTACTGACCTGTGTAGCTGCAGCCACTGTGAAGTAATTTATTCTCAAAGTTTTTAGCTGCCGATTTCACTTTCCATTAGTAGTTCAGCCTCCTCTGCCAGCACGAACTTGGCAGCCTGCAAGCCTTTTAATCACTAAGGTTCCATCCACATGTAAGCATTCCATGAACATGCGAAAAACGTGTAGTGCTTGTGGTACCAATCTTTGTTAATGGTACTCCAGCTGCGGCCAACAGACGTGAAGCTCAATTCCCAAAAAGGTGCAGGAGTTTCTTTGGCACATGTAGGGCAACCCATTCAAATGAATTTGCTGCACTATGCATGAAAACACACAATAAAAAAAAAAAACATGTTCACGCAGCATGGAGAATGCAGCCGTATGTAAACAGAGTAGTTGCACAAGAAGAGGTGGGAGCGAAAAGTGGTGAAACCTGACTTGAAGGACTTCATTGCTTCTATTGTAGAGTTCAAAGTGATATTAAAGTCTTGTTTTTTTTTGTTTAAAAATAACAAACGTCATACGTGCCTGCTGTGTGCAGTGGTTTTGCACAGAGCAGCCCCAATCCTCCCATTCTCAGGTCCCTTGCCAGCGCTTCTGGCCCCTCCTTCCACTGAGTGCCCCCACAACAAGCAGCTTGCTGTGGGGGCACCTGAGCCGAGGCGCTGCACTGTGTGTCCATTCAAACACAGAGCCGCAGTTTGGCCCTATCCCCTTCCTCTCCTCAGTGGTTTACTGACTTTGACAGCTGTAGGAGCCAATGGCGCCCACTGCTGTGTCTCAGCCAACCAGGAGGGGAGTCCCGGAGAGCCGAGGCTCTCATGCAACATCGCTGGATTGAGATGGGGCTGGGGGGAGGGGGGGTAACTGGACACAAAAAAAAACTTCTGCCTTTTAAAGTTGTATTAAACCCTCCTGTATTTTTTAGCTGAGCACAAGATAATGAAATTCCCTAGTAAACTTAGTTAAAATTCTTACCCCAGCGAATACAGTTTACAACTTTCCATGCTGCTTCCTTGAATTCCTGGTCTTCACAGGAAAGAGTTAACAGTGGACAGTGCAGTGTCCAATCAGTTAGCTTGGAAGATGGAAAAGGGTGGCGCGGGTAAGTATCTTGTCATCCTAGGCTACTGGGTTATGTGTTTCTATTAATGCATGTAGTGTAGGAAGAGGACTCTAGTCCCTGCATGCAAGCATGATGCCATAGGATGCTGCAGGAGAAAAGCGACACCTTGAAACAGGAAACCTGGGGAAGTGGCCATGGCACCGGATTAGACTGAAACATAGGCAAGGATTAAAAGATAAAGAAGCACTGAGGGTTTAATATCACTTTAAAGAGGAAGTAAACCCTGATTGGTTTTACTTCCTCTTTTGCTCGCTGCTGCAGCCTGCAAATGAAAAGCATAATGGGCTAGTATGCATCGCATACTAGCCCATTATGTGCCACTTACCTGCAAAAGAATCCAGCGATGCCCCCTGTGTGTGCAGCGTCCATCTTCTGGTCCTCTTCCTTCCGGGCCGCGGACTCCTGCTCTGTGATTCACTGGAGCCACATGACGTCACTCATGCACGTGCGCACGGGAGCCTCGATTAACTTAGTTTCGTTTCTTCCCCGGGCATGCGCCGTTGGAATTTCCGGCGGACTACAAGTGAAATGTCTCCTAAACGGCGCACATTTAGGAGATATTTCCACTACCTATAGGTAAGCCTTATTCTAGGCTTACCTATAGGTAGAAGTCCAAAAAGTGGGTTTACAACCACTTTAAGGATAAATTGCTTCACATTGGCTGTAACGTCAGATCAGTGAGGGCTTTTTTTTTTTTTTTTTTAATGTACCGTATTTCCTGTTCAGAATACGTCCATATTTGAATGTCTAAAGCCTGGCTATGGTTTATTTTGTAGTGGAATGGTTTGCACAAGCTCAAAGGCAAAGATTTTTTTAAATAATAAAATATTTTTGAGGGTAAATTATCATTATTCGTCTGGTAAAGTCACCTCCAGTTTCATACAGTGGAGCAGTTTTATAAATGGAGTTATTGCCTAGAGCAACCAGGAGATTTACTGTTTCAAGTAATCGGTTGCTATACGCTATAGCTTGGCATTTATTCTAGTTTCCATAAATCTGCCCTGTGAGGTCATTTTGTAATCTCCGCTAGTATTTGGTATGTTGTTTCAGTAGAAACCAGGTGTCCTAGTTTATACATAATATAACATTAGTTCCTAAAAAGTTGGTTAATTTCACCTAAATAGAAATGAATCATGTCATTTCACAAACATGGCTACCTTGTGTGTGTATGTAGGCCACGGGTGCACTTTAGTACACAGGGTGTAGCATCAGATAGTTTTCTACTTGATTAATGTGAACACTTGAATGAGGTGTTTATACACCAGCATTTAGAAAAGGGTCCCCTTTTATCCCCCTTCATATATTTAGTGCTGATATTGCAAAATTCCATTTCATATTTATTAGTCTGTTCACGTCTTATCAGTTGTAGTAGATAAATAAAGAATCACTCTGGTTGGTAACTGTTTTCTTCACTTGTATATCACAGCAATAAATACGGTAGTTGAACATCTGCGTACAATTTGCTGTCTAAAATGAATTCTAATTTAAATTCTAATTTGTGTAATTGTAACGGGATATGTGATTCTCACTATAGAAAAGGGCAATACTCAACAATGCTTTTAACAATAGATCCAAAATGATACACATGAAATGCAGCAGATGTCATTTAGTTTTAGTGATAATTGGTAGCCAGTCACTGAACAGTGAAAAGTCATGTACTTATGGGTGCCTTGTTTAAATAATACAAGTGGAGTAAGTACTTCTGCAGAGAATGTGACCACAGTCCCTGGATTTACTACAAATACTCATAACGCTTTAATGCAGTCTTAAAGAATAGTTGTGTTTTTAATTTTTTTAATTTTTTTTTTTTGCAAATGTTCAGGACTTTAAAATTAAACTCTACATTTGTTGAGGGATGAAAAGAGCTCAGGTTGGCTATTTACATTGCTATGAAATCCAAAAACTATTTTGGAGATAGCTGCATCTGTTCTGTAGTTATTAAGACCTTGCCGGTATATCTTTTCTTTATCTTCCTAAATCATTGCTTAGTGGGAGAGTCAGAAATGCTTGGTCTGTTATTTAATATGTAACATTGTACCATGATACTCTAGATCAGCCAGGGTTTCTTCAGTGGTGGCTTACTGACCTCCTATGTGATGGTGCCTGCAAAGTTTCAGGTCCAACATCACTTGGCAGAGCTAGTGGCATGACTGCAAGGATGGCATTCTGACCACTGTAGGGGGGGGGGGGGGGGGCACCACCAATTAAAGGGGCTTTTTCCAAATGACTTCCAATAGACTAATTTTAGCAGGGGTTCCCCGAGGCTGGGTTCACACATGTCCGGTGCAAATTGTATGTCTGTTTTCACTGCGAATAACAATTTGTTCAGCGGTTCAGTAGCACTTTTGATGCAAATTTGCAAGGCTCAGGACTGTATTTTGGTCAAAGCTGCAATTTCAGTGCTGGCCAATACATAGTCAATAAAAGGTGTCATCTCCTATAGTAGGAGAGCAATTCGTGCTGAAATCCTGAACACGTGTGCGATTCAGAAGTGTTTCCATAGAACTCAATGAGCCTGGAATTCACGCCTGAATAACACCGCGGTGCTCAGAAAACGCACAGGACTCTTTTTTTTTTTTTTTTATTCACATTTCGGGTGCACCACATATATGTGAACAGCTTCAATGGAAATCAATGCCATTTAACATGTCATGAACCGAGCCTGAGACCTGAAAATTCTTTCAACGGTTCCTTGGCGGTAAAAGGTTAGGAAAGTCTGCTCAAAAACACAGCATCTTGTACTAGTATCTTGCCTAATATAAAACTGATGTTTCAGGGAAGGCGTGCAATTTGACCCCAAGCTTTGTAGATTTATTAAAAAGGGAATTTACAGGCACAGGGATTTGTGGAAATCCTGTCTACAAATATAGTACTGTTGCCTTGGTTGCAGGAAGAGAAGGTCATTTAAATGGGCAACTTAATTTTTTCCCTTTTTTTTTTTTTAATATGCTTGCTTTTAACTAATATGCCAACTCTTGATAGTCACTAATTCATACAGTGTTTGTTTCCAAATTTAGCAATTAAAAATAATTATTTAGTTGCAGATTTCACTATATAAATGGGGGTTTAGGATTGTGAATATTTATTGAATTCCAGCTTGGGTCAGAAGGACAAAACGATGGTGCAGAAGCTGTTTCTGCGCTTTCTTCCTTCCTTCTGTCCCAGAATTCAGTGACGATGAACCATGCATATTAATGTCACATGAAATAAGCAGATCAATTCAATTTCATTGTTCAAATCACTACAAATAATGCCTGGATTTTATTTTTTTTAATTTTTTTGTGTTTTTGTCTACATAATGCTAATGTACCTCCTGAGACTTCTCATCAGCTGACAATGCAAGCTGGGACTCTCAGCAAGCTAAACGCCCAGGAACTTTTGTAAGGCTTATAAAACATAAAACAAGCAATTTCAGTGTATTCTAAAAATGAGCAGTTTTTACCCTTCGTGAAACCAGAACAAGTACCGTATATAACCGGACTCTGAGTTCTACTAAGTAGTGAAATGGCCTGCTTTTATATCCCAACCTCAGAGCAAAGCAGTTTATTAATTCACATGACAATAGAACACTGAACTCAAAGTTGCCGTTGGTTTTGTCTTAACATGATTGTTTTTTTTTTTGTTTTTTTTATTTCATGTAATTTTGTACAAAGTGTTTTTTCTTTATTTATTTGTTGTTAAGTAACCTAGAGGTGAAACAAAAATGTCTCCCCTAACTATGAAACAAAGAATACTGAAAAAAAAACCTGTTTTGATACTTTTACATTTGTTTTTGTTTTGCATTTTATTTATCAATGCCATATAAATTGTATACTTCATCAAATTTTACAACTGTGCACAAAATGATGGTAACAATGTGATTTGCTTGTATATAGGGCATACATAAAGCACATTTCTGGTGTAGAATATACACAACTATTAGGGGTGCTTTTATAAAAAAAAAATAGCAACGCCTTTTGCCCTGTGAAACTGCATGTATATTTGTTCTGGGGAACAATTTGAATGTTATTAGGCTATCTTCTATCTAGGACATATTCACACACAGGAGTGAAGATGGAAAATACTGTATTATGCCACTAGATGGGCTGATGGTTAATAAGTATTTCCTATGATCACCAGCTCCATCTAGTGGCCATAATGCAGTATTTTCCAGAATTACTCTATTCTGTATGAATGAATAACAATTTACCTGGAGAGAAAAATGTGTAATATTCAGTTATGACCCCATACACACAGAACAAATGTACTTGCAGTTTAAAAGGATGGATAGCAATAAGATTTTTTTTAAAAATAAATACACTCCCTAATGTGCAAATGATCCTAGCTGTTAGTGTATTTGGAACACTTTCAGGCAGCCAAATCCAAAGCCAGGGAGTGGAATTGAAGTTTGGATTTGGTTGATCAGGAGCATTCACTAGATCAAAGGGCACCTGTCACTGTGAAATTCATGTCGATGCACATATGGTCCCCACTTAAGCGATCAGTAAACAGGAAGTGTGGTTGCTTTGAGTTACTGTAAGCCTGTGCAGTATTGCAGCAGGGTGGTAACTACAGTATAATTTTCCTATTCTTTTTCTGACATACATTCCAGGTTTATTCAATCACTGATTTTTTTTTCCTGTGTAACTTTTACCTTTAAAAAAAATAAAGTTAATATCTCTGATTCCTGTTCTGAATTTGACATTTGGGGCTAAGTTATTGATCTCTTAAATGACATTGTATCAGAAAAGTCCATGCAATGTTTTAACACTTGTTTACTTACGCAAACTTGAACCGTTTTTGTAAATTGTTTATCTGTGTGCAGCACAGGCTTTGCCACTTAAAACATTTCCATTTATGTCTGCTTAGGTGCAGTCGTTGTGTTTTTTTTGTCTTTATACAGGTCATGTATATATATTCCTAGTTTGTGCTTTCTGATAAATTTCACCTTCTTGATCATAGCGTTTGAGTGATATTATATACTAAAGCTGTACAGCTCTGCTATTTTAAAGTCACATCTGTAACCTTATTTTTGGGTAGAGAAGGCTTTCGTGTGAATGCTGAAGAATGTTGTCATCGGGAGGTTTAAACCAGTGACCCTTCATGTTGTCGAAGGGAAATATTATGGATGAAAACAGTTTTGTTAACTAGAAAAATGCAAAATATATTTTATGAATTAGCATAGTAGTATGTTGTTTCTTTGGCAGTGGTTTGTGTTTCAGTCTCTTTTAATAGACAAAAGTGGGATTTCAGTCATTGGTGGGGTCTGGCAGGCTGAGCCTCCTGCTAGTTTATTAACTCTCTTGGGTACTCTAGCAGAGCTCCCCCTGCCATCGTTTCTGCCTCTTTTGCCACCAATTTTGGGGCTTGAATGTTCCCATTCCTGCTTCATTCTCTATAATACATTAATTAAAACTCCCAGCAGGGAGAATGGACCCCTCATATTTGCTTTAGTAGCTATACAGATCCACAAAGCCAGGTGCAGAGGTCTGACTACCAAATGCCTGAGAAATAGAAGAAATCATTGGGTATCCCATGTAAACTAGTATTAAATTACATCTGGAAACACCTGCATTTTTGTCTGTCTTCCATTGTGAGCAACATTATTATTATACAGGATTTATATTGCACCAACAGTTTGTGCAGCACTTTACAACATGAGGGCAGACAGTACAGTTATATTACAATTCAATACAGGAGGATTGGGGCCCTGATCCTTAGAGCTTACAATCTAGGAGACGTACCTGGGAACATTTGTAAATCGGTGGACCTGAGAAAATGGGGGTGGGGAGGGTCAGGTCTAACAGCACTTCACTCATTGCTCCAAAACATACACTCACCGGCCACTTTATTTGGTACACCTTTGCCTTCAGAACTGTCTTAATTCTTCATAGCATGAATTCAACAAGGTTCCAAAAATATTCCTCCGAGATTTTGGTCCATGATGCGAATCTCCCGTCCATCACATCCCACACGGCCAGCACATAGGTGCTCTATTGGATTGAGATCTGGTTACTGTGGAAGCCATTGGAGTACAGTGATCTCATTGTCATGTTCAAGAAACCAGTGGTGAGATGATTTGATCTTTGTGATATGGTGCATTATCCTGCTGGAAGTAGCCATCAGAAGATGGGTACACTGTAGTCATAAAGGGATGGACATGGTCAGCAACAATACTCAGGTAGGTCGTGGCATTTAAACTATGCTCAATTGGTACTAAGAGGCCCAAAGTGTGTCAATAAAATATCCCCCACACCATTATACCACCAGCAGCAGCCTGAACCTCTGATGCAAGGCAGGATGGATCCATACTTTCATGTTTATGCCAAATGCTGACTCTACCATCTGAATGTCGCAGCTGAAATAGAGACTCGTAAGACCAGGCAATGTTTTTCCAATCTTCTATTGTCCAATTTTGATGAGCCTGTGTGAATTGTAGCCTCAGTTTCCTGTTCTTGGCTGACAGGAGTGGCACCCGGTGTCCACCATGTTTTGATGTCTAAATGCATTAAGTTGCTGTCCTGTGATTGGCTGATTAGCAATTTGTGTTACTAAGCAATTGAACAGGTGTACCTAATAAAGTGGCCGGTGAGTGTATATACTGTTTCCGCCAAGCACCAAAATTGGGGAAATGGTTTTGGCACTCTGCAGCCAAATTGAAGAGTTTAATAGCAGTGCAAAATATGAGGCTAACTAAATGCATCGGCATCAATGTGAGGAAAAAATGTCCCAGCATCAGTTGCGTTACTGGAAGAAAAAAAAATGTAGCTGCATCAGTGGGAGGAGCACTGAAATTCATACACTTGCAAAAAACAAAAAAGTCTCATTTATTATGACAGCTCAAAGAACAAAATAACCTGAAACAAGCCATTGCATTTTAGTCCGCTGCATTTAGGTACATAAAACAAATACATGATCTGTGAATTGGAGAAGAGTCTGAAGAGTTGCACGATTCTGTCCCCCATTCACAGATTATGATACAGGCAGTGAAAGAACTTTTCACAATGGAGGAGAAGATGGGAAGGTCCTCCTCAGGAACTTTTTCACAGCAGCTACACCAAGCTTAAAATGTTACTAAACCCAGGTCCCTGCATTCACTATATCTTGTCCCCCACAGAAAATGGAAACGCAATTTTTTAGTAAATATAAACTGCTAAATACCTTTTTTTTTTATCAGCAGTATAAAGCAGTCTTGTGACTTCTATCAGTGTTCGGCTGAGCACTGGGTATAAAGAGTTTTCCTTCTCCCCTGACTGTCCTATGAGGCTGCATGACCCCTGAACCTCTGTCTACACAGTTCTGATTGGATCACATGTACCCTCCCTCCAAAAAAAAAAAAAACCCTCTAGCAATACACACCAAACTGAGCATGTGCAGAGTGCCCCTAAGTCTCTGTACTATCAGGAGATGGATTGGGGACTGTGGAAGAAAAGGAGGAACTGGGAAGACTGGATCAAAAAGCTTTTTTCACAATTCCGAAGGATTAAACCCTTAGGTTCCACAGTGAGTATAGCAATCATGCTTTACTGCATATCTAGACTGATTTTACTGTTGTGGGTTTTAGTAACACTTAAACAGGGCAGACATGCAGTGAAGATTTCTCAAGGATCCAGCTGCCTGTAGTATGGGGTATACTTCATTACAGGTAAGTTAGCTTACTAAAACTACAGACAATGTTTGGGGTTTTTGGCTAAACTTCAGCTTTGTCTTTCTACCAATTATTTGCCTGCATCTAGCCTAATTATTGAGGATGTGCAGTATGTAAAGAAAATAAGTAAAAGGGAGCAAGAGAAGGAATGGAGTAATATGCAAAAGAGTAAAGTGGTAGAATCAAAATGTCATATTTGTATCTGTTCATAAATGGGGGAGTTGAAGATAGCAGATCCTTACCGTAACCTTCTATAGAGACACCAGGGTTAAAGGAAAAATATATACTTTATTGAAAATATTGTAGCAAAAAGTAACATTAACCACTTCAAAACCCTGGAAGGATTTACCCCCTTCCTGACCAGGCCTTTTTTTTGCGATACGGCACTGCATCGCTTTAACTGACAATTGTGCGGTCGTGCAAAGCTGTACCCAAAGAAAATTGACGTACTTTTTTTCCCCACAAATAGAGCTTTCTTTTGGTGGTATTTGATCACCTCTGCGGTTTTTATTTTTTGCGCTATAAACAAAAAAAGCGACCATTTTGAAAAACTATTTTTTACTTTTTGCTATAATAAATATCCCCAAATTAAAAAAAATAAATAAAATTATTCAGTTTAAGCCGATATGTAATCTACATATTTTTGTTAAAAAAAAAAAAATCGCAATAGACATGAATTGGTTTGCGCAGAAGTTATAGCGTCTACAAAATAGGGGATAGATTTATGGCATTTAAATTTTTTTTTTTATTTGGACTGCGACATTGCCGCTGACAGATCGGACACTTTTGACACTTTTTTGGGACCATTGACATTTATACAGCAATCAGAGCTAAAAAATGGCCACTGATTACTGTATAAATGTCACTGTCAGGGAAGGGGTTAACACTAGGGGGTGATCAAGGGGTTAAATGTTCCCTCAGCGTGTGTTCTAACTGTGGGGGGGATGGGACTGCCAAGGGGAGGAGACTGATCTATGTTCCTGTATACTAGGAACACACGATCTGTCTCCACTCCCCTGACAGAACGTGGATTTGTGTGTTTACACACACATCCTTGCTCTGGCTCTGTCAGGAGCGATCTCGGCCGCCGGGCACGCGCATCAGCTCCTTAGTACCGCATCGGGTGCGCGCCCCCCCTATACCCCTTAAAGTGGCCGCCATACAGCTACGGCAATTCGTGCAGGGGAGCCATTCTGCCGCCGTCAAGCGTGTAAGATAAAAAATACTACACTACCACCAGTGCAAAAGATTAAAAAAAAGACAACGTTGTCAATGTGGATACATAGAGCTGCTAGCAGCACACCTCAATCATGCATGTCTTTCATTCACACCACCAGGACATGGGGGGGAAAATGGATTGAACTTTAATGGAGCTGAACGGTGTAAAGGACAGATTGCACAATGAAGATTGAAAATAGGTAAACACTGCTAAGACGTCATGTATAGGTTGCTGTTCATGGATCAGTCATTGAATGGTCACCCTAAGGACAGGAAGTGCCCGTAATTCAAGGTGGGTGTCACAGAAAGTTGAAGCCTGGATGGATCACTGCTGCAGGATCAGCGATGTAACTGTGCAATGAAAAGGCTGGAACTGCACTAAGATAGACGAGAGTACAAACAGTGAAATCCTCCGCAGAAAGACTCAACTGTCTCTTGAATCGGGGAATGTACAGGCAGATCAGGTGTCAGTAAGTCCATTCAATGAAGACAGGAGGAGGTATAAGAGAACCATCATTGCCAAACCTTGGAAGATAAGATCTTTACTCACTGTCGGTGGGATGAAACCTTTGCTTTCACTGTATCTGTCAGTCCCATAATAATGCAGATAGTCCAGCCAAATAGTTTATTGTTTCCTGGTTAGTGTAGATCCTTATCCAACGGCTATATTATCTGCATGGGTTTCTGTATAAGCAGCTCTCTGATCATGGTGATGTCACGCTAGCATGTTTGCCCGCCAATGAGCGCAAGCTTCTTTGGAGCAAGGAGGGGCTGGTGCCTTAAATACTCATTCCTTTCATGTTGTACTTGCGTATGACCACCAGATGTCCTCAGCACACACTCCTCAAATGAGCATTCATCACAGCTGTAACACACAAGAGTATTTCCTAAATCAGAAGATCTGTTGAATATTATTATTATTATTATTCAGGATTTATATAGCACCAACAGTTTACGCAGCGCTTTACAATATAAAAGGGAGACAATACAGTTATAATACAATACAATACAATAGGATTAAGAGGGCCCTGCTCAGAAGAGCTTACAATCTAATAGAATATCAACTTTGTAATTATATATGTATATCTCAATAAAGAAAAAACAATAGATAATCAAAAATATAAAATAGTAGTAAAGCACACAAAAATATACCGAAAAACAATATACACATATATAATAAAGCACAAACAGCAGATGGATCAAAAGTACTAGGGGACAATGATCAAACTGATAGAAAGGTCTAGTGTTCACCACCAGGTGTCATAGGGGCCTGAAAATATGTATCTAATTCCTTATTGGTTACATTTCTAAAAATGCAGACCAATTGCATTCTGTATTTAACCCATTTGGCATAAGCGTAGCCAAATGGAAAATTCACATTTTCTCTTTTTGTGTGAGTATAGTATCTAAGTCCCCTCTTCTAAGGGGGAGATTCAGAACATAGATTCCTTTTAACTTTCAACACGTCAGGGTTACCATCATGTAACTGTAGAAAATCCAAAGCAAGTGGACGTTCATTGTCCTCCTTACTGATACTGTCAATTTGTTTGCCTATTCAGTGAGCATATAAACCACTCGTGTAGTAGAGCAATTTATAAAATCACGGATCTTAAATTGTTTTTCCCCATCCGAATTGGCAAAGACATTCATCCTATCTACATAACCACAGATAGCACATCGATACATTCCACACAATGAGGGAAGTTCGGTAAGCCAATTGGTAGTCTGAGTCAGTCTGAACTCCGAATGGACCAGATGATCTTTTCAGATTTTTGGCACATTTAGCCACCATCAGAGGGTATGGGCCCACAATCTCACCCAATAGTGGTGATTTGGTGAGCACATGCCAGTGCTGGTTCAAAATTGTTTTCACCTGGTTCCACTGAGATCCAAATCTAGTGATCATTCTTGCTGGTGAATTGATGTATGTCTCCTTATGTTCCTGTGTCATGAACTAAAGTCTGTCTAGGAAGTAAGGCAGAAGTAATGGAGCAGTGTTTTCAAACAGCCATGAAGACAGTGAGGTAAATGTGTGTAGAATAAATGGAAAGCTGTTTTATTTTTGCAAAAGAAGTACATTACTGCTACATTGGTACATATGGGAGCTGGAATTTAGAGAGAAGGGGAAAAAAAGTGAACTTTGCCTTTACGCTTATATGAGATTTTGGCGAGTGCGTTCACATCTACTTTAGAAAATATTTTCCCCTTTTGAGATATATGGTAATTGTTTGAAAAGACTTAAAGTGATTGTAAGAGTTTGTTATGTTTGTTATTTTAAAAAAAAATCATACTTACCGCCACTGTGCAGCTCGTTTTGCACAGGGTGGCCCCGAACCTCCTCTTCTGGAGTCCCCCGTTGGCTCTTGCGGTTCCTCCCCACATCAGATAACCCCCTAGGAGAAGCGCTCCCCCGAGGGGGTTACCTTGTGGGCGCGCTCCTGAGTCCAGCATTTGGCGTCCATAGAGGCCAAATGTTTGTCTCAGCCCCACCACCCGGCACCCGCATCATTGGAGTCAAGAGTCGAGAACCCTGGGCAGAGAGACAGCGCGTCCCCGCCGAGTCAAGTTCCAGGGCTCAGTTAAGTAAAACGGGGGGTGGGGTCACTGCCAGGTGTTTTTTCACCTTAACCACTTAAGCCCCGGACCATTTGGCTGGCCAAAGACCAGAGCATTTTTTGCGATTCGGCACTGCGTCGCTTGCACGACGTGGCTCCTAAACAAAATGATGTCCTTTTTTCCCCACAAATAGAGCTTTCTTTTGGTGGTATTTGATCACCTCTGCGTTTTTTATTTTTTGCGCTATAAACAAAAAAAGCGACAATTTTGAAAAAAAACGCATTATTTTTTAGTTTTTGCTATAATAAATATCCCCCAAAAATATATATAAAAAACATTTTTTTCTCGTTAGTTTAGGCTGATACGTATTCTTCTACATATTTTTGGTAAAAAAAAATCGCAATAAGCGTATATTGATTGGTTTGAGCAAAAGTTATAGCGTCTGCAAAATAGGGGATAGTTTTATGGCATTTTTATTAATAATTTTTTTATTTCTAGTAATGGCGGCAATCAGTAATTTTTATCGTGACTGCGACATTATGGCGGACAGATCGGACACTTTTGGCGCTATTTTGAGACCATTCACATTTATACAGCGATCAGTGCGATTAAAAATGCATTGATTACTGTGTAAATATGACTGGCAGTGAAGGGGTTAACCAGGAGGGGTTGCTGCAGGGGTTAAGTGTGTCCTAGGGAGTGATTCTAACTGTAGGGGGGAGGGGCTACGCGTGGCACGACACTGATCACCGCTCCCGATCACAGGAAGCTGTGATCAGTGTCAGTGTCACTAGGCAGAACAGGGAACTGCTTGTTTACATCAGCATTTCAACGTTCTTCCTCTCCGTGAGACGATCGCGGGTATCCCCCCCGGACATAGAGTCTGTGGGACCCGCGGTCACACTCACGGAGCTCGCGGCAGGGTCCGACCACACGGCGGCAAATTTAAAGGGACGTACCTGTACGCCCATTTGCCTGTCCGTGCCATTCTGCCGAAGTAAATGCATAGGATGCATTAAGCTGAAAAAACACAAAGATTTACAATCAAGGGTTTTTTTTTTTCCTCTGCATCCAGAGAACAATTGAAGACATTTTGTGACTCCCAAACACTGATACGTTACAATTACTGGGCTGCCTTTTCTCTTCTGTAGGTCCTGGAGTCACTGAATTTTCTTACTGTATACCGTGTGTAAAGTATTTAAACAGAATATATTGTTAAACCAATAAAGATGTTTTTAAAATTCTTCGTTTGTCATTTATTCTGTTAAAGCTGAACTCAGAAGTATTAATACAGCTTTATTATCGTCTTCTCCTACTTTGCACCAATATCGAGATTTTTTTTTTATTTACTCAAGCAGTCACAGAATAATTTGTCTGCAATTGAGTGGGACCACTGGTCATGTAATTGCCCCTGTATAGTTTTTTTTCCAATCAGTGGTGATGTGATTACACTGGTTTGCTGTGGGAGGTTCTGGGTTGCTGAGACTTCCGATCTCTTCCTCCAACTTTGCCTGCATAAATTGATTGATAGGTCAATCTCTGGATCTGCCTGACCATTCACATGAGCATGACTTGAAAAAAAAGCTTGATGTAAATGCCCACCTACAACCCCACTCATTGCCATCACTAATCCCAAAGAGGACAATCCCCCCCCGGACTCAGGGATCGGATCGGCACTATTAAATTCAGCACAGTGGCGTCGCTATGGGGGTGCAGGCAGTCTGCACCCGGGTGCCACCCACCAGTCAGGTGACACCATCAAGGTGCTGTCAACCCCCCCCCCCCATCAGTGTAGTGTGACTGTGGGCTCTTTTCCCTGCTCAGACCAGAAGGGAAATTGGCAGCGCTGAGACAGGAGAAAGGCAAGCTGCGGGCAGTCAGAGGTTTTCCCCGCTCGTCCCCCCTTTCTCCTGTCAGGGAGAAGAGGCGGCGGCTCTCACTAGGTTTCGCCGCCCAGCTTCCTGCCCGCTCTGTTCCTTCCCCATTGGCCTTAACTGAGGGCCAATCAAAGAAGACTAGGAGAGGAGAGCATCATGGAACATGTAGTCCCGAAGATTGGCGGCTCCATTTTCCATAGGGAGGAGGCTACAGCTCGATCAAGAGAGAGAGATTGAGAGACTGCAGCCTGGAAAAAAGCTGAGGGAGTGAGTGCTACAGGACAAAGAAAGAGGAGTGTGCTGGGCGGAAGCCAGAGAGATAGCCACGCTGCCTAGCGCCACCAGAGAGAGAGAGACTGAGCCACTGCCAGGGTACAGACATGCTACACTACTGACCAGAGTGGCCCCCGGGGCATCCAGAGTGAGTGATTGTCCAGCTGGAGGGAATCACTGCTCTAGTTTCGCTGGGTCTGGTAAGAGGGCATATCGGCCATTATCCATTACTTATCCTAGGGACTGTACTATGTCTGCAGTCTCTGACCACGATAATGTGATAATGACATTGTCAAAAAAGGGGCGGCGCATGGGTGACCCTAAAATGATGCCCCCCTCCCTGAAAAAAGTTCTGCAGACGCCCAAGCCAGCGGCTGCACCCATGCGCAGTTCTCTGCACAGTCAACGATACCTGCTGTGATCGCAGCTGGACACAGACAAAGGGGTAGATCTGAAATGAGTGGAAGCTCTGCTGATTTTATCATCCAATCATGTGCAGGCTAAAATGCTGTTTTTTATTTTTCTTGCATGACCCCCTCGAATCTACAGCGACTTTACTTCCAAATGTACTTGCAGTGCAAAGTGGGTTTTCCTTTAGTAAATAACCCCCAAAGTGTCATTATAGTGAACGGGGCGGCAGCCACCCCTACCTTCTGGGAACTGCTGCTACAGTTCACACCGGCCCTGATCGCCAGTGTGAATGTAGCCTATGTGCTGTGTGAGGAGGTAAAAGGGGAGGGGGGGCAGGCCAGGCCTCTAGATCCAGCCATGTGGCATTTACTCACCTAGCCACCCTGCATTCCATGCTGCCGGTGCTAATGCAAACCTTGCAGCCCCAGCATCTCTCCAGATAGGCAATTTGCCTGGCTTGTCAATGCAGGCTGCTATGCTTGCACAGCATCCCTGGTGTTCCTACTGATGTGAATTTGCCAGGCTTGTCTGTGCCAGCCACTGTACTTGCATGGCATCCCCGCCATCCCTACAGACATGAATTTGCCAGGCTTGTCTGTACCAGCCACTGTACTTGCATGGCATCCCCGCCATCCCTACAGACATGAATTTGCTAGGCTTGTCTGTGTCGGCCACCGTGTCTCTCCAGATGTTCTTGGGCCACACGCCAAACTCTCTGGGTCCGCAGGTTGGACACATCTGGTTGAGGAAAAAGAAAAATGTTTTGCACATTTTCCTATTAACCAAATAAAATACAAAACCGTGATATACCCCGGCCATCCATAGCATTATGGCCGCTTACAGGTAAAGTGAATAACATTGATTATCTAAATATTTTGGCATCTGAAGGTGGGTGAGATATATTCTGTAGTAAGTGAACATCTTTTAATTGAATATCCCTTCCGTGATATGTCTGTGCCCAATATATAACGATCCCCAAACATGTTAACTTACTCTTCAGCAGTTGTATTTATAATAACCCCACACAATGGGGACTGATTTACTAAAACTGGAGAATGCAAAATCTGGCGCAGCTCTGCACAGAAACCAATCGACTTCCAAGTTCTATTGTCAAAGCTGAATTTAGAAGTTGATTGGCTACCATGCACAGCTGCACCAGATTTTGCACTCTTCAGTTTTTGTATATATTGACAAATTGGGGTTGATTTACTAAAAGTGAGAACTTCAAATCTCTCACAGATACAACACTCAAACCTCAAATGAAACAACAATGTTGCAAAACGTAAATTTAAAAAAAAAATGCTACAAAATAAACAGTGACACATCTTGAGTTCCAAAATAAATATTCATAATCTCCTTCACATTGCTTGCGCAGAAATATATTTTGGTGATGAAAAGACAAAAAATTTAATTAGTTCAAACGAAGTATATTTAAATTTGGTCCAAAAAAAAAAAAAAAGCCCAGTGAATCTTAATATAATGGTGGCTTCAATCCCTTCGTCCATTCTTTGGAATCTCACCAGAAATATGTGTCCATCTCATTACAGATCAGGCTAACAGGGCTTGTGTATCTCTCTCTTCTGGTTTAGACAATCCACCACCACACGCCTCTGACGCTGCAGCAATCCTTCACAGCTCCCAAAAGACCCCACGTGGATGAATCAGATCATAGAAAGGGATTTACATCATGTAATACAGTTACCACATTCTTTATTACACATAAATTATTTATACTCATATCTCAAAATTAAAAAACAGGCTCAGAGACACTTCAGGGGCTCAAACCAGCAAACACTGTTGCAGATAAACACAGCTGGCTTCCGGCTGCTCTTTTCTCCCCAGCACTCAAAGCTAAGCAGGACTCACACTGAACTCCTTTCAATTCAGCCCACTGCAAATAGGCTCCAACCCATCGCGTTTCGTCCTCTGTTGACTTTGTCAAGGGCAGCTTACCAATCCTTAAATGTGGTGGCTGCATTAGGCTAAGATTACACTTGCCGTTGGGGGGTGGTAAAAATAACTGTTTAGCCATGTTTTTCCTGCCCCCATTAAGCTGCAAAGGCAACTGGATGGGGTTGTACACATGCCTTGGCAGCAATGCTTTGTTTCACCATGATGCAAAATTATCTCCTGCCAAACGCAACCCATTCAAGTGACTGGAGTAGTGCTGCAACTGCTAGGTTACAGTGTGGTGTTTCCATTCAAAAACCCTACTCGGCTATTAAATAAAAAAGCATTCTGGAGGCAGCAGTATCTCCTCTTGAATGAATCAGCCATGTCTGCACCATTCTCTGAAAAGTTATCCACCGAGGATCACTCTTCAGAGAGCAATGCAGGTGTAAATGAACCCCAATTTTTCTTTACTTAAAGGGGTTGTAAACCCTTGTGTTTTTTCACCTTAGTGCATCCTATGCATTAAAGTGAAAAAACTTCTGTCACTGACCAGCCCCCCCCCTCCCGTTTTAATCACCTGTAACTCCCACGCCGGAAAACGCGCTCTTCCCCTCTGCCCGTCGATTGGATAGATTGATAGCAGCGCAGCCATTGACTCCAATGATGCGGGCGCCGGGGGCGGGGCCGAGTCCTACATTCTGTGTCTATGGATGCAAATGCTGGACTCAGGAGCGAGCCCGCAAGGTAACCCCCGGGAGAGCGCTTCTCCTAGGGGGTTATACAATGCGGGGAGGAGCTACCAGCGCCACAGGGGGCCCCAGAAGTCGAGGGTCTCTGTGCAAAACGAACTGCACAGTGGAGATAAGTATGACATGTTTGTTATTTAAAAACTGTAATTTTTTTTTTTAATCACTTTAAGCTTTTTTTACCTTTATTTTCACCTGGTGATCCAGTTCGTAACAATTTCTAGTTTAGGGTGTCTCCAATTTGGATGGATGTGCAACGGAGACACCACTGCACAGCAGTATTGTCAGTCTGTGGTGAGAGTAGTTCAATGTGCTAGCAGCATTCGTTGTACTTTAAATAAGCTATTCCCATTTTGAGGCCAAACTCCAGATAACACTTTTCAAGGCATTACAACGATAGTTTTTACCTTTTGGGATAAAGGTTTGACACACAGGATTAAAAACTGAAAGCCCTGTACAGGGCTGCTGTTAGAAATCATGGGGCCCCATACTGCCCAAAAAAAAAATGCAGCTTTATCTTCAGGGAAGTTGCACGTTTTTACCATACCCCCCAAACACCAGTGTAAATGAGGCCTGGGGTCCCTTTCACGCAATCGGTCTGATCGAGTCCACCTGTCAGTTTTTCAGGCGGACTCAATTGGACTCTCTATTCACCTCTATGGAGTGGCAGATGTAAACAGACTTGTGTTTATTTATACCCGCCTACCTCCAAACTGATTCGCTAGAAAAAACATAAGGGAATCTGTCGTCCTCCATCTAGGCAGATCGGATCGGAGGGCAGTCGGGTGTAAACAGAGAGCATAGTCCATTTACACCCAGCCACCCATAGAGCAGAGTGGGCTTGATCTGCATAAGCTGAGCAGGCATTGACCTGCTATCTGCCCGCTCTGATCAGCAGACAAATCCCCCACTGAGCAAAGCGGCGTCCACCCCATGTGTAATAGGACCCTAAGGATGCATTTTACTACCCTTCTTTCAATTATCATCATCATACTCAGACAGTACCGGTGCTATAGCTCAAATCACCTGTATTGTGTGACTTTCATGAATGATGTTAATGATCACATTTGACTGCTCCCTGCTGTAAAATGAAACACAGGCAATGTTCAGGGGCAGGGCATGGGGACAGGTGTGTATGTGCAGTGCATCATGTGCTGTACCTTTCCTGAGACTTCTGCCGGTGATCTCTCTGTGTGCACTGCTGAGCTGGCCGCTGAGGCTGTGTGTTAAGCAGGGCTTTTGTTTCTCATAAAATAGGTGCAGGAACTCTCCCCTTCTCCCCATGGGGAAGAATAGCAACGTAGTGCATTGTGCACACTGCATCATAGGGTGAGTGTGGCCAAATTTCACAGTGGGAGGGTCCTAAAGGAGCATTTTTAAATAAACCTCCAAATGCATAACACACAGACTGCAGGGCTCAGGAGTGCACTACATACAAAATGCAGGATTCAGATGTGCATTACACACAGGGTCCAGGAGCGCATAAGGTACAGGGTTCAGGAGTGCGCCACGCACAGGGTGCAGGGTTCAGGGTTCAGGATTGTGCTACGCACAGGGTGTAGGGTTCAAGAGTGCGTAATACACAGTACAAAGATTTAGGAGTGCACTACATACAGAGTGCAGGGTTCAGGAGTGTATGACACAGTGCAAGGAAATGTAGGTACATGGTTTAGGAGTGCATAACACACCACAGAGGGTTCGGGAGTGGATTACACACAAAATGCAGGGTTCAGGAGTGTGTTACTCACAGAATGCAGTGTTCAGGAGTGCACTACGCCCAGAATGCAGGATTCAGGAGTGCGCTAAGCACAGGGTCCAGGGTTCAGGAGTACGTAACACAGAGTACAAAGATTTAGGAGTGCAGGGTTCAGGAGTGTATGACACACACAGTGCAAGGAAGGCGTTATGCATAGTGAAGGGTGCAAGAGTGTATTAAACACAAGGTTCATGGTTTAGGATTGCATAACACACCACAGAGTTCAGGAGTGCATTCGACACAAAATGCAGGGGTTCAGGAGTGTGCTACACATAGAATTCAGAGTTCAGGAGTACACTACGCACAGAATGCAGGGTTCAAGAGTGCACTACGCACAGGGTGCAGGGTTCAGCATTGTGCTATGCGCAGGGCACAGTGTTCAGGAGTGCGTAATACACAGAGCACAACGATTGAGGAATGCGCTACATACAAAGTGCAGGGTTCAGGATTGTATGACACACACAGTGCAAGGAAGGCATTATGCACAATAAAGGGTGCAAGAGTGTATTAAACATAAGGGTCATGGTTTAGGAGTGCATAACACGCTACAGAGAGTTCAGGGTTCAGGAGTGCATTACACCCAAAATGCAGGGTTCAGGAGTAATTTACACATTGGGTGCAGGGTTCAGGAGTGTGTTACGCACAGAATGCAGTGTTCAGGAGTGCACTATGCATAGAATGCAGGGCTCAGGAGTGAGCTACGCCCAGAATGCAGGGTTCAGAAGTGCACTACGCCCAGAATGCAGAGCTCAGGAGTGCGCTACGCCCAGAATGCAGAGCTCAGGAGTTCGCTACGCCCAGAATGCAGGGTTCATGAATACACTACACACAGAATGCAGGGTTCACATTGGGTGCAGGGTTCAGGAGTGTGTTACGCACAGAATGCAGTGTTCAGGAGTGTGCTATGCATAGAATGCAGGGTTCAGGAGTATGCTAGGCACAGAGTGCAGAATTCAGGAGAGCACTACGTATAGGGTACACGCATGTGTTGCATACAGAATGCTAGGTTCGCGAATCCTTTATACACAGAGTGCAAGTTTTAGAAGTGGATATCTCACAATCTAGTTTACAGCCAAACCCCACCCCCAGCCCTTCATTTTCAACAGGTAAGCTCTGACCTCTCTGCACCCCCACAGCCCTCATCTTTGCACACTTTTACACCCTACTGTCCGATCTGCTTACCCATTCTGCTCTGGAAAAATCACTTCTGTAGCACTCTTCAGCAGCTGCCATGTCTTTTTTTTCCCCACTGAGTGGCCGTCAGCATCCGGGCACTAGGCTGCAAGTCAGCATGGGATGCCTTCCCTACAGTCCACAAACACACCTGTCCGGCAGCTCTCTCTCCCTTATCCCCGTTCTGAGTGCAGGACAGTGAGGGTTCTCTGGGAGCTTCAGTGAGAGGAGTGGTGTCAGAACAGCTTCCGTGTAAGTGACGGTAAATAGTGGTGCACACAGGACCAGTGCTGGAGGTTCTGACTGAAAAAATTTTAAATGGATTGTCTCAACCCTCAACCCTCTACTTTTGCTTGACAGCTTGGTCTGTTTACCACTTGCTGTCCTTAGGCTGTATATATACAGATTCTGGAGCAAGTGGTTATAACAGGATCATGGCTGCAGAACTCAGCAGGTAGATTGTTCCAAACATTTTGAAGAACTAACCATAGATCTGTGAATGTAGGCTGCTCGTGAGCAGGGGACATGTTCAAGAGACGGGGGCTGAACAAACTACACAATACAGGCGTGCTTTGTGTCTTTTCAATGTATTGTACCTCTGATTGGCCAGCCAAGGGATGAAAACTGGCCACATAAGAACAGATAATCTTCTGTGCTTTGTGTGGTTAGTTTAGAATAAGGGAGAAAGGTGATTGGGTAGTATCAACCAGGTACGTCTGATGGAGGAAATACATGAAAATGAAAGAGACTATGGGGGCGATTCACAAATGGATGTTGCCTGAGATATTTGGGTTACATTGCACATTTAACCCAATCATTTAATCTTATGTGATATGAAAAATTTTGATGGCAAAAATTAAGAAACACTCAGTAAATCCAGCATAAACCTGTCTAAAAGTCAATTCATAAAGAAAAAAGTGAACAAAAACATTTGTTAAATAAGGTTTTGTCTAGCCATGCGGTATTTAACAAAGTATCTAGTTGTTAAGGAACCAGCACCTGCCTGCGTCCTTAACAACCAGTGAATAGCTGCTTGTTAAGAAGTGTTGTCCTAACAACTATGACTTATCTGCTGTCAGCAGGATCTAAACAAAAGAAGCCGACATTAAAAAAAAAAAGGAAAAACAAAAAACAGTGTGGGATCCCCCCCCAAATCCATAGCAGGCCTTTCTGGTCTGGTATGGTTTATGGGGGAAACTTCAAGCCAAAAAATAAAATTGGCAAGAGGTGCCTCCCAACATCCATACCAGACCCTTATCCAAGCATACAGGATGGGGGGAGGGATGAGCGTGCGCCCCCCACCTCTCCTGAATCATACCAGGCCACATGCCCTCAACATGGGGGATGCCAGAGCACCTTGTTCCCATGTTTAGAACAAAGGGCCTCTTCCCCACAACCCTGGTCTGGTGGTTGTAGGGGTATTGGTGGGTGACTTATCTGACTCTGGAAACCCCTCTACATTGTGCTCCTACTCATTCACCAACAAAAATTGTCAAAGTAAAAAAAAAAAAAAAAACAGGAGCCAGGTTTTGATAAGTCTTTTATAAAAAAACAGAAAACAAATAAAATGTACCCCAAAGTAAACCCAGCATCAATCACAATAAACACTGGCTGATGACCTGCAAAGAAAAAAAAGTGCACCCAATGCTTGGCTCCTGCCGATGAATAAACCAAAGGCAGAGGGGGGGTCACCAGATGGCCCCTCCCCCTTGTGACATCATCGATCCAGCATGCAGGGTTACCTTTCAGATAATGACAATGGGGCCGTTACCGCATGGAACACTTGGGTAATTGAAGAGGAGCGCTCAGTGTCCAGGAAAACATCCCATTTGATGATTTATTATAATTGTTTATTGAAAATAAAAGAATACAAGTAGAGCCAACATGTTTTGGGGCAATTGCCTCCCTCTTCTTCAGGGCTGTATTACTGGGAGAATGGTTAGGCTCTGAGGGGGTTAAATAAATTTGATTGGTGGTTCTGCAGCATGTTGGTGTGGTGTGGAGCTTTTTCATAGTACAATACTGTTACACCATTTTATTATAAAATGCACCATTGCGTACGCTCATGAGAGAGATCAAAATACAATATACAAAATACAGCATGTATCGGCCAGCAAGTGTCAGCTATTGAGACTCAGCCCAACATGTTTCATTACTAAAGAACCTCTTCAGGGGGCAGTGCATGGCCCCATGGTCAATGTATGATGTTTTGAGGAGTTGTGATGCCTACCTGTGGGGGTTCATCTGACACTTATCCTGGATAGTCCTCCTGAGTTTATGACCTTTATGTTACAGATCTGATATCTCTGGTAAGAGGCTGTGCCTGGTATTAAAGCACTGTGTAATATCCAATCAGTATTCTTCACCTGCAGATGGACTTTTTTCTATTGTGAAGTTTTTCCATTTGTGGGACATAATTTTATATGAATGCATTTTACTGATCTGTTCACCAGCATATACACTCACCGGTCACTTTATTAGGTACACCTTGCTAGTATCGGGTTGGACCCCCTTTTGCCTTCAGAACTGACTAATTCTTCATGGCATGGATTCAACAAGGTGTTGGAAACATTCCTCAGAGATTTTGGTCCATATGGACACGATAGCATTACGCAGTTGCTGCAGATGTGTCGGCTGCACATCCATGATGCGAATCTCCCGTTCCATCAAATCCCAAAGGTGCTCTATTGGATTTAGATCTGGTGACTGTGGAGGCCATTGGAGAAGTCATTGTCATGTTGAAGAAACCAGTGGTGAGATGATTTGATCTTTGTGACATGGTACATTATCCTGCTGGAAGTGGTCATCAGAAGATGGGCACACTGCAGTGATAAAGGGATGGACATGGTCAGCAACAAAACTCAGGTAGGCCGTGGCGTGACGTCCCACAGCCGCTCCAGGCTTGGCAAGACTGCAGCCATATGATCGGGATCCACCCACATGCCTGGACCACCACCTGGCTCAGCCTCTCAGCGAGCTGTGAGGAGGGAGGAAGGGGGGGGGGGGGGGAACATTATTCACCTAGGTGAGTATGATTGATGCTGGCCATACACAATATGAAAAATCAGCTGTAATTTGGTCATTTAGACCGTTCGTTCGTTTTTCGGCCAATTAATGGGCACAAAATCGATAATCGTTGGGACGTCTTTGAGCCGAAAAAATGAAGGACAAGTTTGGAAATTTTCTGCTGAACGAACGATAAATTGAAAGGTTAATGTGTTTCCCGTCCGAACTGACTGCACTAGGTATATGTAAACAAACAAAAAGATGCATTTATTTATATCCACTGAACGATTTATCGGTCATTACATGATGGCACTATGGTTTGCGCTCACTGCCAAATGTTTGTTTTTCGAAAATGGATTTTTCGTATAGTGTATGGCCAGCATTAAAAAAAAAAAAAAGTATTCCCATACTTCTCTTTTAAACAATGCTCTATTGGTACTAAGGGGCCCAAAGTGTGCCAAGAAAATATCCCCCACACCATTACACCACCACCACCACTAGGCTGAACCATTGATACAAGGCAGGATAGATCCATGCTTTCATGATGTCTGACTCTACCATCTGAAGATCACAGCTGAAATAGAGACTCATCAGACCAGGCAACGTTTTTCCAATCTTCTATTGTCCGATTTTGATATCTGACCTCTGACACCAACAAGGCATTTTCGTCCACACAACTGCCGCTCACTGGATATTTTCTCTTTTTCGGACCATTCTATGTACATCCTAGAGATGGTTGTGCGTGAAAATCCCAGTAGATCAGCCTTTTTTTTTTAAATTGACCAGCCTGTCTGGCACCAACAACCATGCCACATTCAAAGTCACTTAAATCCCCTTTCTTCCCCATTCTGATGTACGATTTGAACTTCAGCAAGTTGCCTTCACCACATCTAGATGCCTAAATGCATCGAGTTGCTGCCATGTGATTGGCTGTCTAGCAGTTTGTGTTACAAGTGGTGTACCTAATAAAGTGTCCGGTGAGTATATTATGTTATGGTAGATTTTTTAGTTATGGTAGATTGTGGTTGTTTCTTGCACTATTGTTGGTTCCTACATATATTTAAAGGGGAAGTACACCAGGTTGTATGTCTTTACACTGAGTGCTACTTCTCTGACTGTAAGATTTTATTGAGGTTATTATTACCAAGCGCACATTTGTTCTTTTTACTTTCAATCATCATTATTATTGAAGATTGAGAATAAGCGGGATGAATAAACACAGCATAGCAGCCCTTGTTGTTTTTTATGCACATATTCTAACAGAGTCCTGTTTGTGGCAATTAAAGATTATTATTATTATACAGGATTTATATAGCGCCGACAGTTTACGCAGCGCTTTACAACATTGGGGCAGACAATACAAGTACAATACAATTCAATACAGGAGGAATCAGAGGGCCCTGCTCGTTAGAGCTTACAATCTAGGAAATAAAATGTTTGTGGTCATGAGGCCTAATAGGAGTGATGTGGTGACAGTCCCTGTGGTAGAGATCCATGGAGGACTTGGCACACAGGGGTTAATGTTCACTATGACTAACAGGCAGCTGTTGTCGCAGCGTGAGCTAAAAAAGTATGATGTCATCCTGACTACAAAGCATGCCTGCCGGTTACTACCGCCCCTCTTCCTGGAACATGGACTCCTCCCTAACAAATACCCCGCTGTGAACGAAGCTGTATCTGGGGCTGTACCATTATTCACACAAAGTAGGGGGGGAACCCGCTCCGTCCTCGCACCAGTACTCCCCCCATCCCCCATGCTTCCCGACAAGAGCTAAGCGGAAGAGGAACTTACTCCCGCCCTTCTCTAGCAGCACGTCACCGTGGGGGTGACGTCAGCGGCTACGCTGACGTCAGGGCAGAGGCCTACCGGACGTCGTGGTGGGTGTCCCCCCCCCCTCCCTACGCTGATGAGGGCGCTCTGTCCTGCCTGGAGTCGGCCCTGCTGGCTGAGGCGGCTGCTCGGTAGTGTGTGAGCTTCTTCCTGTGACGGGATCCGGGCAGGAGGCGGCTCCCCGGGGGGACCCGAGACGTTCAACCCGGTGATTGGCTGGAGCGGGTCCCTGAGCTGTGAGTTCACAGGACGCAGGTAATTAGAGCAAAGAGCCTGGGCGGAGGAGGAGCGCCGAGCGGGGACAACACCTGGCCGCTTCACCGAGCTCCTCCGCTTTGCTTGTGTCATAGTGGAGGGAAGCGAGGTCACCCCATTGTGTGTGTGGAGGGAGGGGGGTACAAATATATGTCTCTTCATGTCCCGCTCAGGACACTTACCTGCATGGAGTTTGTATGTTCTCCCATCACTTTCCCTCTACACTCCATAAAGTGATACCTGCTCCCATACGGAATCAGAATAGTGCTTGGATTATTTGTATTGGAGGCTGCAGAGCATTGTCACCACCATCAGTGGAACACTTCCTCCAGACAGACCCGGGCTGGCACCTCCATCACAACCCTCGCGGGGAAGTACAAATAGACAAATATGTGTTTTTTATTTTTTTTTCTTCCATTTTATGAGTAAATACCCTGTCAGTTTTTGTTTTTTGTTTTTGCCATCTGTGTCCCATTGAGGGGATTTGCCTTCACTTCCTGTCCCATAGCCAAACAGGAAGTCAGAGGAAATCTCTCCAAATGGTGACACCAGAGCTAGCATCCTCATTGGAAGATTTCCCCTCTATTCCTGTTCTGGGGAGAACCCAATACTTGGGATTTATTTTCTTTTTTTTGGGGGGGAATAACTGTAAATGGGACAATTAGAGAGGGTGACACTCGTTGAAGTGATTGTAAAGTCTCGTGTTGTTTGTTATTTTTATGTTATACTTCCCTGCGCTGTGTAATTTGCACAGAGCAGTCCTGATCCATCCTGGTCCCTCTTTGGTGATCCTGGCCCCTCTCCTCCATTTGAGCACCCCCCCCCCCCCCGCAGTAAGCAGTTTGCTATAGGGGCAGCCGAGCCACAGTTCTGTGTGTCCATTCAGACACGGAGCTGCAGCCTCGTCCTGCCGCTTTCACTCCTCATTGGCTGGCTTACTTTGACAGCAGCAGGAGCCAATGGTGTCGTGCTGCTGTCTCGGCCAATGAGGAGGGGAGTCCTGGGCAGCTGAGACACTTCTGCAACATCACTGGATCTACATGGGCTCAGGTAAGTATGAGGGGGGGGGGGTGCAGCACACAGAAGGCTTTTTATCTTAATGCATAAAAATACATTAAGACGGGTGCCCAACCAGTGGCCCCCCGAGCACTCTGATATGGCCCGTGACATCCTGCTCTGGGCTGGTGGGTTGGTAAGCCCAAATTGAGGCTTGCCGATCCACCATCCCAGAGTATCAGTGTTGTAAATTAACCGCTTGCCGACTGGCTCACGCCGATTTACATCGGCAGAAGGGCACATACAGGCATACTAACATACCAGTACGTTGCCCTTTAAGAAGCGGTTTGCAGGCGCGCGCACCCGCCACGAGCTCCGTGAGTGTGATCACAGGTCCTGCGGACTTAATGTCCACGGGGATACCCACGATGGTCTCACAGTGAGGAAGAACAGGAAAATGCTGATGTAAACAAGCATTTCCCTGTTCTGCCTAGTGACAGGACACTGATCACAGCTCCCTGTAATCGGGAGCGGTGATCAGTGTCGTGTCACATGTAGCCCCCCCCCCCCCCCCACACAGTTAGAATCACTCCCTAGGACACACCTAACCCCTTCACTGCCCCCTAGTGGTTAACCCCTTCACTGCCAGTCACATTTTACACAGTAATCCATTTTTAATCGCACTGATCGCTGTATAAATGTGAATGGTCCCAAAATAGCATCAAAAGTGTCTAATCTGTCCGGCATAATGTCGCAGTCACGATAAAAATCGCTGATCGCCGCCATTACTAGGAAAATTTTGTAGAAGCTATAACTTTTGCACAAACCAATCAAACACTTATTGAGATTTTTTTTTTTTCTTTTACCAAAAATATATAGAAGAATAAGTATTGGCCTAAACTGAGGAAAAAAGTTTTTTTATACATTTTTTTGGGGATATTTATTATAGCAAAAAGAGAAAAATAATGCTTTTTTTTTTTTTTTTTCAAAATTGACGTGTGTATGTATGTATGTGTGTGTATATATATATGTGTGTATGTTGTAACCTGTCCACACCGAAATATAAACAATGACATGCCTCCATCCATAATTTGTATGAGAACAAGGGATAGGAATTGGAACAGGACTGAGGCATGAGGAATGAGGCATGTCAAGGAGTTGATATAAAGTTGTTAAACAATAAATTGGATTCATTTTTTACCAATACTAAATCAATGATTCATGGTATTAAAATTATATCAATAGACAATAATGTAGACTGAATAACGTAACCACAAAGGATTTACATAATAATATTCATATAAAATAATTTAATATAATTAATCACTGGACATGATAGAGTAGGTACAAAAAAATCAAACAATAAACATAACTGATACAAAGATCAATACATAAAAAATTAATTGAATGTAGAAGTTTTTTTAGGTATCCATTAGTTGGTAACTCAACGCTTTTCTTGGCTTTAAACCAATCATCAGGAGTCAGATGCATAGTAACTATAAAATAGGATAATGAAACATCTGTTAGTATATGAAGCTCTCTACGTGGGTAAAAGGTAAGTAAAAAGGAAACACCAGTTTCAATGATACTCACAAATCTCCATAGGTTGATCACAACTACTATAGTGGGATTTATCGGTGGTCTGGGTTAACAAAGTCTCACCCGGGGTTGAGGCAGAGAACATCCCCCAGGATAATCCAAGGAAAACAGCCACCGAGGGTATCGGAGCACCCCAAAACACCGCCACGTGGGAGTGGGCAACCAAGCCGCAAAACACATTTCTGTAAAAAGGAAAAGTGTAGATGACTGAGTGAGGTTGGAAAGGCATGAGGTGGGTTGGTGTAGGTAGGTGGGGGTGAGTGTTACATCCATAGGTACACACCAAAGGATGAGTGTGTGTAAATGTATTAAAGCACTAAGGGCCACTAGGAAACATGGACCAGATACTTCTATTCTAAAAATAGAATACTCATTGATTTTTTTTTGTATTGATCTTTGTATCAATTATGTTTATTGTTTGATTTTTGTACCTACTCTATCATGTCCAGCGATTAATTATATTCAATTTATATGAATATTATGTAAATCCTTTGTGATTACGTTATTCAGTCTACATTATTGTCTATTGATATAATTTTAATACCATGGATCATTGATTTAGTATTGGTAAAAATTAATCCAATTTTTTGCTTAACAACTTTATATCAACTCCTTGACATGCCTCATTTAAAGTCCCGACGCTTTTTTTTTTGTTTATAGTGCAAAAATTAAATGCAGAGGTGATCAAATACCACCAAAAGAAAGAAAAAAAAAAAGGACGTCAATTTTGTTTGGGAGCCACGTCGCACGACCGCGCAATTGTAAGTTAAAGCCATGCAGTGCCGAATTGCAAAAAGTGCTCTGGTCTCTTGCCAGCCAAATGGTCTGGGGCTTAGGTGGTAAAGAGGTTGTAAACCTTTGTGTTTTTTCACCTTAATGCATCCTCTCTGCCTGTGGTTCTTGGCTCTTGATTGAATAGATTGATAGCAGCGCAGCCATTGGCGCCCGCTGCTGTCAGTCAAATCCAATGACGCGGGGGCGGGGCAGAGACCTGCATTCGGCCTCTATGGACACCGAATGCTGGACTCGGGAGCGTGCCCGCAAGGTAACCCCCCCGGGAGAGTGCTTTTCCCAGGGGGTTATCTGATGTGGGGAGGAGCCGTGAGAGCCACCAAGGGACCCCAGTAGAGCACGATCGGGGCCACTCCGTGCAAAACAAGCTGCACAGTGGAGGTAAGTATGATATGTTATTTTAAAAGAAACAAACCCTTACAATCACTTTAAGCCAGCAGTAGAGGAAGCACAGCTGCAGAGGGAGTAGAGCCACATAAGCCAATGCTTCCTGTATAGCGCCACCTCCTGTCGCAGGCAGAGTGATACCAAATGCACTCTGCCAAGGACAGCAACGGTTGGCGATACCTGAATGGAGGACTTATTAAAGCCAAGTTTATCACTAAAATCACAGGGTGTATACAGTACGGGCATATCTGTTCTGCAGTGGTTACTGGGCTGCTTTCATACTTACCTGCAGGTGCAGAGTAGTGCACCTGAGGATTACCTGCACTGAGTCATAGACTTCTGTTATTACTTGCAGGTTTGGTGCGCTTTCAGAAAGTACACCACACCTGCAGGATATAATAGAAGTCTATGGCAAAGTGCAGCTAACCCGCAGGAAAGCCAAAGGTGCACTGCGTTGCACACCCGGTGTGGTAAACCACAGCGCATCAGTGTGAAAGCAGCTTTAAGGCACCTTTCACACAACTAGTATGACCTAATCAGACTCTCCATTCACCTCTATTGAGCAGCAGACGTAAACAGACATGTCTGTTTATACCCGCCAACCTACAATCTGATCCGCTAAAAAGATCCACCCCCTTCCGTCTGGGCGGATCGGAGGGCCCATAGAGTAGAGCAGGCTGTGTCCGTGTTCGCTGTGCATAAGCAGAGCGGTAACAGACCTGTCATCCACCCGCTCCGCTAATTGTGACCAAGCCGCTTAAGTGGCCATCATTCTTCCAAAGGTTCGGGACCCCGCATTAAGATAAAAAAAAGCCTTCTGCCTTTACAACCACTTAGTCACCTAAACCAAATCATGTAATCCCCTTTCCTATAATGTAGACATAATGTGCAGTATCTATTTGTAAAAATGATTCAGCAAAATACCTTATTTACAGCGCCACAGGGCGCCCATGTGAATTGCCGGCGTTTTCCCTCCTTGGTCCGAGCACTACAGTAGGAAGGGCTGTGTTTTCCCACTGACATCAGCCAGGAGGAGAGCGCCGGCAGGTCACGTGAGCGCCCCGTGGCGCCGTAAATAAGGTATTTTGCAGAATCATTTTTACAAAACACAGATACTTCACATTATATCTACATTGTAAGAAAGGGGATTACATGATTTGTCACTGGTAATTTTAACAGGTATAGCGGCCAGAGGGATGGGGAGGAGATGGATAACAGACGCACGGAGCTGACAGGCAGGCAGGCAGGGAAGGAGAGAGAGCAGAGCAGCGGGATGATGGAGGCACATAAACTGACCACGGTGATCAGGGTTCAGCAGCCATGATTATTGTGGTCAGCACACCAAGGGGGACTCAGGAACTGGCGGGATCAACCAGGTTTTTTTTTTTGGAACATGGAGTGGGACAAATGACACAGCGCAAGCACTATGCTGTGTATCCTACTGTAAAGGATCAGGATAATTTATTTTAATTTTTATGGATTACAAACACTTTAACCACTTAAACCTCCAGAAGATTTACCCCTCGTGAGTTTGGCACCCTGTGATACAATTTTCTGCAGAGAGAGATTTGATAGCTTTGAAACTCGCATGGATACCGCATTGCTGAATCACAGGTCAAACCGCACCACTGAACGGGGGCTAAATGCTAAACTACTAGGCCACAACAGTGTGAATTGTGCACGATTGCGGTGCCGCTTCATTTGTTTGAATGGATCTCACTCGGCAGACAGCAGTGCCTGACGAACACAATGGGTATAATTATGCCACACAGCACCAGGGCATGCGTACTCCCCTGGCCCCAGCCTTTGCAGTTCAAGGGGGAAGTTGATCGGGGGGGGGGGGGTTAAAAACATGGCTAAACTATATTGTCCCCCCCCCCCCCCCCCCCCAACTGCAAGTGTAAGTGGGCCCTAAGGGCTCGTTCACACCTGTGGATCTCTTTACTCCCCTCTCAAGTGATCTGTGGATAATCACTTTTCAGAGGGGGGTTGACAAGGGCATGGGAGGTGATATTTCAACTCTATGCCTTTTTTTAACTCTGAGAAGCCTTCACCACCATGCTGTAGCCACATACATTGCGGTATATGTATTGTGTTCAGCAGTGGTGCTGTCCTCTGAATGAGACATGGGGTATACTTTTTACTAAGTCATGTCTACAACTCCATCCAAGTGTTGCAGCTTAAAGCGGAGTTCCACTAATTTTTGTGTTTTATTAAAAGTCACCAGCTACAAAACGTGTAGCGACTGACTTTTGATAAACACACTCACCTGTCCCACAATCCAGCGATGCGGCCACCCGAAACCCTTGTCTTTCCCCGGCGGTGCGGGCGCCTGGCTGTGACCGCTTGCGGCTTCACAGCCGGTTATGCATGCGCGAGTCACGCTGCGCCTCCTCACGTGACGTGTCCCAGAAGATTGAAGGGGGAGAGGAGAACTTCCGCTCGAGTTGGCTAGGCGGCCCGAGCTGAAGTGGGAGCTAGGTACCTGTCAAAACTAGGTACCCACTCCTCCTCCCCCCCCCAACCACTAAAAATGACATGCCAAATGTGGCATGTAAGGGGATGAATGGGATAAAGCTGCTTTAAGGGAGGAAGGGGGGTTGTTGAAGGGCAATAAAACCATCCACCCAACCGTCTATTTTTTCCACCCCCCGTGTGAAAGAATCCTAAAACGGTAAACTGAGAGCGGATCAGCTTTGTTCGGAATCTTCAATGAACGTTAATAAAATACTTTGGGATGTAATTTTATTAGTTACTGTAAAAATAAGGCAGAACATAAGGATCATTCACTTTTTGGGGTAACATCATTCAGGGACAGAAATATGTGGGAACCTTGTGTGGGAGCAGGTTATAAAGATGTGTAGTGGCTGCACACAGAAGATCAGCTGTTCCTGTTGTCTGATTGTGGACCCCTTGCCCATGTTACCGTGCCTAGTATGAGCAGGGTACAAGTACATTTTAAAACGGGCATTGCTTTAAGAGTCTGCGTACCTTGCAGCCCCCCCCCCCCTCACTTTTCAAAAAGATCAGTGGAAGCAATCAATAGAACATATGCTGAGTAAGATTGCCAATATTGTAGGTGTTGTGAGATCACTGGGCTTGACCATTGGATCATGGGAAAGCTGGGGATCCAGTATCTCAGGGGAAGATGCTCCAGCGTTATGTTGGAGTCTGTTCTCATTATATTCGGATTCTTCATGAAAGCCCAGTGACACCTCCCTTGTGTGTGAGGGGTGTGAGCGGACATTATATTTTCATACATATTCTGCTATAAAACCATGATAATAGGAAGTGTTTCATTAAACTGGGAGTATTGTCTGCTTTTATCAAGCTGTCCATTGTCACCTAAATTTGTGCCAAAGCTTTAAACCATAACATAGTATCACACAACAAGGAGATCAAAGTTTGCTCACTGCCACAAAGTACAGTTAACCCCATTGTTTAAAAATTACACATCAGTAAGCCTTATTCTTCTAATCGTCTTCATTTCTATTTTTCTAAGCATGTTATCCATACTTTTAAGTTCCTGAAGTTTCCATTGCTGTGCACATTACAATGAAGACATTCCCGTCGGTGTGTGCAAGCAGGGCACGTATCGCCATGGTCATGTGCACTACATTCTTACAACTTCATGCATAGACACATTTTGTCCCTGCTGCTCTCTTCTCATGTGGGAGTTGTAGCCTGCTGATGTCAGCAGAAGAGGCTCTACCTGTCAGTGCTCTAACTGGCATGTAAACTTGTAGTCTCCAACAGGAGCTTGCAGAGGAAGATGACAAACGTGTGCTTGCTGGCTTGGGGTCATACACACAGTAATCTGCATTCTGTAATATATATGGTTTTGCTCACAGCAGTATTGTTTTCTGTGGGCTCATGCAGACTGGTCTGTATTGGTCCACTGTGTAAACCAAAAATTGAAAATTCCGAGTTTGAGGCATAAGGATCGTATTTTGTGATGTACGCATGTAAACATTTGTGCATAACAGATTTGCAGAACAAATGTACTCTTTTGGAGCCACCTGTGTCCTAGCAACCAATAGGGTATATTTACACTGCTGCACACATGTACACCTATCAGCCATAATATTATGGCCACCCACCATAACACCTCATGGTATGGATGCCACTAGACCTCTGAAGGTAGGCTGTTGTATCTGGCACCAAGCCGTCAGTAACTGATCCTTTAAGTCAGGGGTAGGCATCCTGGGGCCCTCCAGCTGTTGCAGAACTACAGGTCCCATCATGCCTCTGGGAGTAATTGTAACTGCCAGCCTTGCAGTGCCTCATGGGAAAGGTAGTTCCATAACAGCTGGAGGGAGAGCCCCAGGTTGCCTACCCCTGCTTTGAAGAGCCCTTTCACACCAGGCCGTCCAAAGCGTCGGCGGTAAAACACCGCTATTGTTAGCGGCGCTTTACCGTCGGATTAGAGGTGCATTTCGGCCACTGGCGGGGCGCTTTTACCCCCCCCCCCCTAGCAGCCGAGAAGGGTTAAAACCGTCCGCTATGCGCCGCAATAGCGGCGTTTTGCCGGCGGTATCCCAGCGCTGCCCCATTGATTTCAATGGGGAGCAGCGGTGGAGGAGTGGTAAACACACCGCTCCAAAGAAGCTGCTGGCAGGACTTTTTTTCCCGTCCTGCCAGTGCGGCGCTCCGGTGTGAAAGCCCTCGGGCTTTCACACTGGAGACAATGCTGCAGCTGTTTGAGGGCGGATTGCAGGCACTATTTTTAACGCTATAGTGCCTGCAAAACGCCCTCTGTGTGAATGGGGTCCAAGTCCTGTAAGTTGTGAGGTGGGGCCTTCATAGATCAGACTTGTTTTTCCATCACTTCCCACAGATGCTTGATTGGATTGAGATTTTGAGAATTTGAAGGCCAAGTCAACACTTCAATCCCTTTGTGTTCCTCAAACCATTCTTGAATTCATGAGACCAGGTCATCCTCTTCTATTGCTCTGTGCTTCAGTTCTGATGCTCACATGCCCCTTAGTTGTGGACATGGGTCAGCATAGGCACACTGAGCAGTCTGCGACTACACAGCCCATACCAACAAACTGCAATGTACTATGTGTTCTGACACCTTTGTATCAGAACCAGAATTCACGGTTTCAGCAATTTGAGCTACAGTAGGTCTTCTATTAAATTGGACTACACAAGCCAGCCTTCCGCTCCCCCCCGAACCCCCCATGTGCATCAGTGAGCCTTGGCTGCTCATGACCTTGTCGCCAGTTTTCCTCCCTTGGAGCATTTTTGGTAGTTGCAGACCAGGAACATTCCACAAGAGCTGCAGTTTTGGAGATGCTCTGACCCAGTTGTGTAGCCATTACAATTTTGCCCAACACATTAACCTCAGGGACATGTTCATTTGCTGCCTAATATATCCCATCCACTTTCAGATGTCATTATAAAGATAAAATCAATGTTACTCACTTTACCTGTCAGTGGTCATAATGTTATGGCTGATCAGTGTAAATGTTAGCACAAAAGTTACATGTGTACCGATTAGATGTATAATCCTATGAAAAAAATCATATGCACAGTATACATGGAGCCTGACCCTAAAACCAGCCTTGCCCCCTTAACAGAAAGAGCCTATGGGGGGGGGGGGGGGGGTGTACTTAGTTTTTGAGATGGTAGGTTAGGCTCCAATTAGTTAAGTCAATAATCCAGAAACAGAGAACGGTAACAAACTTAATGTGTTCGTTTCTGGGTTTAGTTCCATAGTGTCGGTAGTGTTACCCAGGATTATAGCTTGGATTGGATTCATTTCTAGATGCACATAAAAATTTTGATTAATTTTGTTCTGCCTTAGAGACCACCCAGTGCCCGGTCACTCTCCTATTCCAAGATGGCAAGCCTGTGATTTCAGAGCTCCCTTTGCTCAGCATCCCGTGGCCTTTAGAAGAAGGCAGCACAATTTACAGTAAAATACCACTGCATGTATTTGCGTATGGTGGGGACAAAAAAAATGACCCCCCTTTTTTTCTAAAGAAATATGCATGTTATAGGTAAGCATTGCCCTATGCATAACATAGATGTATTCACACTTGTGTGTATTCAGTAATGCAATTAATACATGTACTTTAACCCCATCATGCCTAAGCACAATTTTGCAAGTTTGACAGAGAGGTGATAAGGGCGCTCTGGTGGAGGTGGGTAGCTGGTCAGAGGGATGATAGTGATGAACTGGCACTTCTGGCAGCACTTTGGTTAGAGGAGAAGCAACTCTGAAGATATAAAAAAGGAAAAGAAAGGCGCCTCTAAGTGCAGTATGTAAAATTTAATAGAGTGCACAAAGGGTTAAAAGCACTTACAAGATTGTTGAGTGTTAAAAGACATGATAAAATCAGGAGTCCTCATCTGTGGCATGTGTCCATCCTCAGCACGGTGGTAGAGAGCAGTGTAGAGCCGTCCAGCAGCTGTAATGCGTTCTCATGCGTGTTGAAAAGAGGAGGCAGCAGGGAAGCCTGTATTCACTGCGGGACACACAAGGCTGATGGTGTCAGTGGAGATAAGGGGGCGGTAACGCGTTTCGGAGCATGTGCGGCTCCTTCGTCAGACCTACGCCCACACTCCTCAAGCTGGCTTATAAATGGTGAGGGGGAGGAGCAAGGGGAGGAGTGTGGGCAGATACTAAATACACAATGATAAGGGAAGTGACAGATGTATTTTGAGGACGGCCAAGACGACCGTGCACTCGCAAAATGGATTATTAACGTCAGTGCTATATACAATGAAGTCCTGAAGGAATTTGAAGCAGGGGTACAGGGCACAGATGTCAGTGATTAAATTAACAATAATAAATAAATATACAAACATAAGGTTGACATTGAATTAATATACAGGTGTGTTACATGGTCGGCCGGGTGTCTATATGAATGTGTTATAAAGGCGGCCGGGCGTTTGTACACATGCAAATAGGGTCGTAAGTCTAATGTTGAGTTGACAATGAATAAATCTACAGCCGTGTTACAAGGGCGGCCAGGCGTATATACACATGTGTTACCGGGGCAGCCAGGCATCTATGTGCACGTGTTACAAAGGCAGCCGGGCGTTTGTACCCTTGTAACACGGCTGTAGATTTATTCATTGTCAACTCAACATTAGACTTACGACCCTATTTGCATGTGTACAAACGCCCGGCCGCCTTTATAACACATTCATATAGACACCCGGCCGACCATGTAACACACCTGTATATTAATTCAATGTCAACCTTATGTTTGTATATTTATTTATTTATTATTGTTAATTTAATCACTGACATCTGTGCCCTGTACCCCTGCTTCAAATTCCTTCAGGACTTCATTGTATATAGCACTGACGTTAATAATCCATTTTGCGAGTGCACGGTCGTCTTGGCCGTCCTCATAATACATCTGTCACTTCCCTTATCATTGTGTATTTAGTATCTGCCCACACTCCTCCCCTTGCTCCTCCCCCTCACCATTTATAAGCCAGCTTGAGGAGTGTGGGCGTAGGTCTGACGAAGGAGCCGCACATGCTCCGAAACGCGTTACCGCCCCCTTCTCTCCACTGACACCATCAGCCTTGTGTGTCCCGCAGTGAATACAGGCTTCCCTGCTGCCTCCTCTTTTCAACACGCATGAGAACGCATTACAGCTGCTGGACGGCTCTACACTGCTCTCTACCACCGTGCTGAGGATGGACACATGCCACAGATGAGGACTCCTGATTTTATCATGTCTTTTAACACTCAACAATCTTGTAAGTGCTTTTAACCCTTTGTGCACTCTATTAAATTTTACATACTGCACTTAGAGGCGCCTTTCTTTTCCTTTTTTGCAAGTTTGACATGTGTTGCATCCAGGTGGCTTATACCTTGTTTTCATTATATACCATACTATATACCTTTCATTTGGTGGTAAATGGTTATGGATATCTCCTGATTTATTATGAAAGGAAAACTGTCCCAAAATAAATAGTAAAAAAAATGTAAAAAAAGCTTTAGCTGTATATTTCCTGTTACTACCATAACCTCCCACCAAAGAACAACCCAAAATAAATGGCCCTGCTTCTGAAGATTGCAGTGATGCCACATATGTGTATGTTAATTGTTTGTACCAGAAGCAATCGTGCTTTTTTTTTCATTATTATTTTTTTTACAAACTCTTTTTTTTTTTTCCTTTCTGCAAGGAAACGAGAAAGAGATACATTGTATCTTTTCTCTCAATTCACAGAGAGAGAAACACAGGGGCAGGCTTCACAGTGACTGATCTGTGTGGTAGCCAATCATATGCTACCCCAGCGAGTTGGTGACCCGGAATCAGGAAATCCGGGTCCAAATCGTTGGTATGGGGCCCGGGGCTCTCAGCTGTGTGCTAGGAGCGTGCCGCACAAAGGGAAATGCGCATATATGCAGCCTCACTGAAAAAAAAAAGCCCAGTCAAGTGGGGCCGCATATATGGGTTACGTCCCTGGGAAGGGGTTAAACATATTTTAACATGACCTTTCTGCCTTTGTAAAAATCTGGGACACCTGTTTAATCCGGTGAACCTTTTTCCTGATATTAGATTTGGAACAATATTTAATGAAATGGAACGTCAGACTAGGACCGGTTTACACCATGAATCTCACAGGAACGCGGTATGCATGCCTATGCCATTTGCGTGCGGTGCGATTTCAGCCCTTTCATTTGAATGGGCTGAAATTGCACCAGACTGCACTAAAAGTAGTGCATGCACTACTTTAAAAAGAAAAAACGCACACCAACCGGTTTACATGCTACTGCAAGAATGGTTTGAGGAACACCACATCCAGTTCAAGGTGTTGACTTTGCCTCCAAATTCTCCAGATCTCAGTCCAAACGAGCCTCTGTGGCAAGTGCTGTAAAAACAAGTTCAGTCCATGGAGACCCCACCTTATAACTTACACCAGTGTTTCTTTTACGATGAAGTACCCCTGCAGGTCTAAAAAAAATTCATAAGTACCCCTGTTCTGAGAAAGTACGGTAATTTTTATTGTTTCGTTGGTATGATTTCTGTGTGTATGTAATGTCAGTATGTGTTTGTGATGATTTTTGTTCGTGTGCAATATCATTGTATGTGTGCATGCTGCAATGACACACACACACGCACACACACAGTCTCAAACTAACACTTGCAGACACACAAATACCCACAAAATCCCACTAACACTTGCAGACACACACATTGCTAAATTAACACACTCAGATACACACATGTAATCCCAAATTAACACACTGGTAGACGCACACATAATCCAAAATTAACACACAGGTAGACGCATGCAGGCACATGAAGCCTACCGGTGCAGCGCCCACCAAATGCAGCCTCATCAGTGCAGTGCCCACCAAATGCAGCCTACCAGTACCTGGATCACGATCTCCCTCTGTGTCACGGAGCTTGGATTTGACTTGCCACCCGGGCGGCCGCTGTAACATCCCGGTTCCTGTACACGTCACACTGATTCAATTTCCCGGCATTGGATCAGTGTTCTGTCTATCACAAGAGCAGGTCTAGGTGGCAGGACTTTGTTATAGTGGCTGCCCGGGCATTTCAGACCCAATCTCCGTGACACGGCGGGAGATACCTGCTCTGTGTCCCATACACAAGGAGAGGAGGAGGGAGGGGAGGACCAGTGGCATCACTAGGGTTGTGTCACCCAGTGTGGTAAAACATGGTGTCTCCCCTCCTCCACCAACTCTATAGTCACCCCTCAATAGAGACCTCCCTCAGTAAAGACCCCCCCTCAGGATAACTCCCCCATCAGTGCAGACCCCCCTCCCTCAGGGTAACGCCCCCCCTCAGTAAATCCACCCCCCTCCATCAGTGCAGACCCCCGCTCAGTAAATCCACCCACCCTCTCCTTCAGTGCAGATCACCTCTCAGTAAATCCACCCCCTCCATCAGTGCAGACCCTCCTCAGTAGATCACCCCCCCCACATCAGTGCAGACTCCCCCCCCCCTCCCTAGGATAACCCCCTCCATCAGTGCAGACCCACCTCATAAAATCACCCCCCCCCCCCGGGTAATGACCCCCCTCCCTCCTTCAGTGCAGACCACCCTCTCAGTAAATCCCCCCTCTCAGTAAATCCCCCCCCCCCTCCTTCAGTGCAGACCCACACTCAGTTTATTACCCCCCCCCCCCCCCCACACCTCTATCAGTGCAGACCCCCCTCCTCAGTAAATCCCCCCCCCCCCCACGCACTGGGGCGGTAGGCTGATGATTCAGTGTGGAGCAGCCCGGAGTGTTGCTTGCTCAGACTGTCACTCTCTGGGCGGCCACGGTGGGCTTCTGTATAGTGAAAGGAGGCAGCAGGAGTAAGAGTCTCACTCAGGGAGAGCATGGCGCCGGCATTCCGGCTGAAGAGTTCTGTCTCCAGGACCCTACGCCGCCCTTGGAATGGTGTCACCCAGGTGTCATCCAGGTTGCTACCCCTGGCCCCTCCCTAGCGACGCCACTGAGCCACCTGTCACTCTCCGGGCGGCATTGTGAAAGGAGATCGCCGCAGCAGGAGTGAGAATGAGGAGTCTCGCTCAGCTGTGGGTGGCGTTCCCCCTGCCCATGATACCCCAAGGTGTACGCGTACCATGGGTTGAGAAACCCAGACCTACACGACTTAAACGATCTGCTACTGACAGCTTGGTGCCAAATACCACATCCCTTCTGAAGTCTAGTGAAGCCCATGTCTTGAAGGGTCAAGGCTGTTTTGACAGCAAAAGGGGGGAAATACTTGATATTAGGTGGGTGGTCAAAAAGTTATGGCTGATCGGTGCTGATTAGAGAGCTTTCTAATATAGGATATCCATTCCAAATGGCTTGCAGCTATGAAAACAATGTCCGTTGAACCAAATGGGGAAAGTTGTGTTATGTATTCTAAAATATATATCCCATCTTTATTATGATTTCACTTTCTATCTGATTTCTTTGGAATCCATAACTAGCTGAAACTTGTTCCTATATTGGGCAAACTGCAAACTTTGGCCATACTTTCCGCTTAAGTTTGTACATGGTAGATCTTCTTTCCCAGTATTGGGCATTAGGGTGTGCGGTATACACTGGCAGAACTCATGGCAGTTTACCAATGCACCTGGAAGGATCTTGCATTGGTGGTGGGTCGTAGTATTTTTGTTAGTAATGTGCACTTCGTGCTAAGTAGTATGGGCATGCATATTTGTATAGCCTCTTTCACATCATTGCATAGAGGGAGCAAGTATTCCCGCTACGTGTTTTTGCATGTTGCATAGGGCTGCCCATTTGTTACCCAAAAAGAAGCTTTTGCTCCTTTTCAGACCAAGCCGCACACGATTTGTAAAGATGTGATTCTGTCATGTTACAATCCTAGCAGGATCGCATTACATTTTGGGGTGCCATTAACCCCTTGGCACCGATGTAACATAAATATGCGGCCCCACTGGAAAGGACTTTTTTTCCATGGGGCAGCATATTTGCGTATCTCCCTTTGTGCTAGGAGCGCGCCACACAGCGCACTCCCAGCACGGAGACCAGGGTCTCGCCAAAAGTGCCGTTCTAACGATCGGGACCCGGAATGTCCAATTCTGCTTAATTGCTGTGATAGCCTCTAATTGGCTATCACAATGATCGGTCACTGTGAAGCCTGCCCCTGTGTTTTCTGTCTTTGTGAATAGACAAGAGATACATTATCCCCCCCCCTCGCAGATAGAGGAAAAAATAATCAAAAAACCCGGAAGGTTTTACCCTCTTAATGACCAGGCCATTTTTTTTTGTGACCCAGCACTGCGTTCTATTAACTATTGTGCGGTCATGTGACATTGTACCCAAATAAAATCGATGTTCTTTATTTGTGGGGTGGAAAAAAAGAGCTTTCTTTTGGTTGTATGTGATCACCTCTGCGATTTTTTTTTTTTTTTTTTTTTGCTAGAAACAAAAAAAAAACGACCATTTTGAAAAGTTATCGCGTCTAAAAACAATGGGATATTTTTATGGCACTTATTTATTTTATGTTTTTGCTAGTAATGGCGACGATCAGCGATTTTAAGCGGAACTGTGACATTGCGGTGGACAAATCAGACACCTAACTGTTGGTTTTTTGGGAACCAGTGACATTACTACAGTAATCAGTGCTAAAAATATTCACTGTTACTGTACTAATGACACTGTCAGGGAAGGGGTTAACACAAGGGGCGGTCAAAGGGTTAAGTGTGTCCCTAGGGGATGCTTTCTAACTGTGTAGGGGGTGGACTCGCTGTTTATCCCTGTCAGAACAGCGATCTGTCTTGTTTACATCGACAGATAGCCGCTCTACCTCTCTGGGGAATGATCACGGGTGGCTGGCGGACATCGGGCCTGCTGATTGTCATTTTGTGCAATAGCCAGCGGGGGCCTAACGGGTACGTTGTTTCATGCAATAGAGCCAACCTGCTGCAGTATATGGTTAAATAGTAAAACCCTTTTTTTTTTTTTTTTTTTTTTGGGCCAGTTTGCCTTTGATAATAAAAAATAAAAATCAAGAGATATCCATTATTATTTACCACCAAATGAAAGGCCAATTTGTCCTAAAAAAAAACCCAAGGTATAATCCACCTGGACGCACAGTTGTGGTGATATGTACGGTTTTACTAACATGTCAAAGTTGCAAAATTGGGCTTTGGCATTAAGATTTGTTTTACCCTTAGGTGCAAAGGGGTTAAGGGATAATGGCACCCAAATGCATGCAGCGGGTTATGCTGCGTCTGCCACACAATTTGGGATCACAGGTAGGGCTGAAACAACTAATCGATTATGAAATTAATCGATTACAATTTTCATAATCGATTCATCGGCCAGTAACATAATGGGGTTAAAAAAAAAACTAAAATGAGCCCTTTATAATACAAATAGAGCAAATAATCGCTACTGCAAATATTACTTTCACAGTACTACACTAAAAAAAATTAACCCCTTACGGTAGTGATTATCTGCTTTTTTTTTGTACTATAAAGGGCTAATTTTAGTTTTTTAACCCCATTATGTTACTAAACGTCTTAGACTTGGTTCACATCTATGTGATTTTGGGTGCTTTTTGCAGAAATGCACCACAGTTTATTCACATGGTTTCCTATGGGACACATTTACGCAAAACGGTGCTTTTTTGGTTCAATATACTTCAATAGAGAAGCTGCAGAAAAGCATGTAATGCATCTTTGCAGTAATTTGTGTTTTTTAATCTGCCCAACAATAAATTGGCAAAAAAAATGCAAAAACACAAATCGCAGCAAAATCACGTGCACAAAAATCAAAACCAGAAACAGATCAAAAGCAAACTGCATAGGTGTGTACCGAGCCTTATGCTGGCCACACTGATCAATTTTCAGACGAGAATATTTAGACCAAAAATCTTTGTACATTCGCTGAATGAAAGAACGAACATTCTTAAAATTACATTTTTTTCGAAGGAAGACATTGTTTTTGTATTTAATAAAAAAAATTTAATCACTGAGTCTGATGATATTTACCAGATTCACCCTTTAATAGTATATACAGTATATATCCTCTAATAGTATATACAGTATATCTCTTTTAATAGTATATACAGTATATCTCTTTTAATAGTATATACAGTATATCTCTTCTAATAGTATATACAGTATATCTCTAAGTATATACAGTACCTCTAGTATATACAGTACATCTCCTCTAACAGTATATACAGTATATCTCTTCTGTCTGTTGTGTTCAGAGTGGATTTGATATTTTGCTCCCTAACCATATAGTTGGTTATTTATATTTAACACTGCATGGAGATATTTAAGAATAAATTACCTTTTTTTAAAACTTTCCACATTAAAGTGGTGGTCCACCCTAAAAAAAAAAAATTCCTGACTGTGCCAATAAAAAAAAACATTTGGAAATGTTTTTTTCTTCTAAATGCCTGTTGCTAGGGGTCCCTCGTAGTCTGCCTTTCCAGTGCCTGGGCTGGTGACATCACAGCATGCGCAGTGGGTGCCAGGCTGTGAAGCCACAGCCCGGCGCCCACAGTTGCAATGCCGGCGCCGCTGAACGGAGGGGGAGATGAGCGGGGCTTCGATCCCCGCATCGCTGGACCCAGGGACAGATAAGTGTCCAATTAAAAGTCAGCAGCTGCAGTATTTGTAGCTGCTGACTTTTAATTTTTTTTTTTTTTTTGATGGGTCCTCCTCTTTAACTAAATCATACACCACACTTTTTAAGGTTATTAACCCAATAATCGATTAATCGAAACAATAATCGGCCAACTAATCGATTATGAAAATAATCATTAGTTGCAGCCCTAATCACAGGCATTCACATCGATTCTGCCAGCAATCTCAGTTTTGGAGATGTAAACCCTCACATATACCCAGTGAAGTGAACAGCCTCAGATGATACACAGGTAAAACAAATCATCCTACATAAGACTTGCATATATAAAGCTGAAGACAGCAGATATACATTCTTTAGAAAGTGCACCTCATGTTAGTTTTTTTTCTTCCTGTTGCAGCACTGGGAGTGGAATCTGGGCATACACTGACAGCTAATTGAAGGAAAGGTATCCCCCCCACTCCACATAGGCAGAGGAACAAAGACACTTGCAGGACTGTGCTGTGAATAGACAAGCTCTCTGCTTATCTATTTATAGCTTCCAGCTGCTTTCATGTCCTGTGTTGGAGAAGGTATCAGAAGTTATCATGCTGATAACAGAAGAAGCAGCAGAAAGACATGGGACCTTAGGGCTTTGGAGAGAGATAAGTAAACACTAGAGATATGTGCTTCACTCTATCGACGGCAAAGAAGAGAAAGCTTAAAGCTGAAGGGTATTCAGGAAAATCTCACAACCTTGCATCTTTTCCCAATAGTTAATGTCACTTATTTGTTTTTTAATGGTAAGTACCACTACATATTTAAATTCTGCATTCAAAGTGGATGTAAACCAGATTTATTTTTTATGTCATAATGTAGAGTATAAGATTTCCTATCATTTGAGCCCAGTCTTGCCACACAGAGTTAATCCATCTCTGAGCAATCCTCTTATTGTTCAGTGAGAGAATTCTTGACAAACAGAGAAAAACTTTGTCAAATCCTCCCCATTGCTGTGAGTGACAGGTGATTTACATCTCGTGCACTAGCCTAAGACATGCATTATTTTTTAATTCCCTTCCCACTCCTTTCTTCGGCAGCTCTGCAAGGATTGGCTGTTCCACACCTCAGCATGATTTGGCATGCTGAAGTCATGTGGTTACTTTCCTGTCTTTTCACTGGATGTTAGAGATCATAGCAGAAGTTCAGTGTAAGAAATACACAGGAGAAAATACATATTGACAAGGGGAGTGTAGAGGTGGGCGGGGAGTCTACTGACATCACAACTCCACCCACCGAGCTCCAGACAACAGACCCACCCACAGAATCTGCAGTTTTTCGGCTCTCATAACAGACAGAGGGGAGACATTTGACAGGTAAAGATACAGGCAGGAGGCATGTATATCCTTATAGATAACCCCTATGGCAGTAGTTTAGAAAGGATGACATTGGGTTTACATCCACTTTAAGTGCTGAACATTAAAGGTTTAGACTGTAGTCTCAGAGCAAAATAATTGTGCACATTTTTTTTCTCTTGAGCCACATGGAATTGAATACCTTTCATTGTTCAGTGTTTTCCTTCATATTTTTTTGGGAATAAATTGGCCTTTATAACCCTGTATTTTCCCTATTCACATATAGCTACACAGTATTCATTACTAGTACGTTTTTTTGTTTGTTTTTTAACCACATTAAGAATAACCTCAGGCAACATTTTAAAGCTCTGAATGAGTTACTGATGTTATCGGGAATTCATAACTTTGCTGGTAAGGCTTTGTGCTTTGCCCATGCAAGTTTACTGAACTGCCATCATCCTTAATTGTACACACTCCCCTTCCTCTTGCTTCTCTGCTGCCCCATTCAGCTATCAGAATTGATATGTAAGCTCCAAGGGGCTGACTGGACTTGCAGAGAGCTCTTGTATGACAGCACTGTGTGTTAAAGCAACCAGTTGCCAAGGTTAGCCCTGCCACACTGGAGGAAGGGGAGTGAATCACACCCTTTCCCCTTCCCTTACCTGGCAGTATAGGTTGGGCTTTATGGTTCCAGTGGAGGAATATAGTAGTTGAGGGGTGAATCTGGGGAGCAAAGCACAGGTTCACTGTAAATCCTTTACAACACTTTTAAAAATTAAATGTATAGTTGGGTCCATATATACTGTATTTATTGGCGTATTTATTGGCGTATAACACTCACTTTTTGACCATGAAAATTGGGTGCAAATGGCGTGTGCGTGTTATACGCCAATACTTCAATTTTAGCTGCCTCGGAAGGTACAGGGAGGGGGGTGGGATGAGCGCCGTCAGATAACATACAGTGAGAAACTCCTGTTTACTTGGTGGCCTCTGTAATAGGAAGTCCCGTCTCCTGGGCCGCCATTGGACCATTGTTCCGTCTATCATAGGAGATTCTCACTGTATGTAATCTGTCGGCGCTCGTCCCACCCCCCTCCCTGTCTCCTCTAGGCTGCAGATGGGCATCGATCAGGCTGCACTGATGGCAATGGTGAGGCTGCTGCATTGATGTGGACTGATGAGGCTGCATTGATGGCACTTGTGAGGCTGCAGATGGGCATTGATCAGGCTGCATTGATGGTAATAGTGAGGCTGCAGATGGGCACTGACCCTTATTTTGCTTCAAAGTTCCTTATTTAAAATTTTCGTTTTTTTCCTGAAACTTTCCTCTTAAAATGAATGTGCGTGTTATACGCCTGTTCGTGTTATATGCCGATAAATACGGTATTTGGACACTGGCACAATTTTCATACTTTTGGCTCTGTATGCCACCAGAAAAAAATGAAAACAAAACAATCCAAATGAATTTGAAGCTCAGACTTTCAGCTTTAAGGGGATGAACATAAATATCAAGTACAAATTTTAGGAACTCAAACCATTTTTATACACGGTCCCCCCATTTTCAGGGGCTCAAATGTAATTGGACAAATTAATTTAATAAATAAAATGTTAATTTTTAATATTTTGTTGAGAATCCTTTACTGGCAATGACTGCCTGAAGTCTGGAACCCATGGACATTACCAAAGGGTTTCCTCCCTTTCTGATGCTTTGCCAGGCTCTAACTGCAGCTGTCTTCAGTTGTTCTTTGTGGGTCTTTCTGCCTTTAGTTATGCCTTCAGCAAGTGAAATGCATGCTCAATTGGGTTGAGGTCAGGTGAGTGACTCAGCCATTGCAGAATATTCCACTTCTTTTCCTTCAAAAGCTCCTGAGTTGCTTTTGCAGTGTGTTTTGGACCATTGTCCATCTGTATTGTAAAGCGCCGCCCAATCAACTTTGCTGCATTTGGCTTAATCTGGGCTGACAGGATATCTCTAAACACTGCATAATTCATTCAGCTGCTTCTGTCACATCATCAATAAACACCAATGACCCAGTGCCGCTGGAGGCCATGCATGCCCATGCCATCACACTGCAAGCTCCACCATGTTTTACAGATGAAGTTGTGTGCTTTGGATCATGAGCTGTTCCAAGCCTCCTGCACACTTTTTTTTTCTTCCCGTCATTCTGATACAGATTAATCTTAGTTTCCGTCCAAAGAATGCTTTTCCAGAACTGGTCTGGCTTTTTTAGGTTTTTTTGGCAAAGTCTAATCTGGCTTTTCTATTCAGGCTTATGAATGGTTTGCACCTTGTGGTGAACCCTCTGTGTTTTGCTCTCGTGAAGTCTTCTCTTGATTGTAGACTTTGACAATAATACGCCCACCTCCTGGAGAGTGTCCTTCACTTGTCTGGATGTTGTGACTGGGTTTTTCTTTACCATAGAGAGGATCCTGCAATCATCCACCACTGTTGTCTTCCATGGACGTTTGGGCCTTTTTATGTTGCTGAGCTCACCAGTGCGTTCATTTCCTCAAAATGTACCAAACTCTTGATTTGGCCACTCCTAATGTTGCTGCTGTCTCTCTGATGGATTTATTTAGTTTTTTGAAGCCTTACAATGGCATGTTTCACTTGCAGGGAGATCTCCTTTGAACACATGATGTAGGTTCACAGCAATAGATTCCAAATGCAAATATACTTATGCTGTCCGTACACTATACGAAAAATCGGCCGAACCCATTTTCGGAAAACGAACATTCGGCCGTAAGAGCAAACGATGTTGCCATCATGTAATGACCGATAAATCGTTCAGGGGACATAAATTCATTTTTTGTTTTTTTGTTTTTTTTTATATATACCTAGTGCAAACAGTTCAGACGGAAAGTACATTAACCTTTCCATTTATCGTTCGTTCGGCAGAAAATTTCCAAACTTGTCCTCGCGCATTCACTGCGAGATCACCGTTATCGGCGGTGGGAGAGGTGCCACCCCTCTCCCGCGCCCTCCGCCGCTTACCGGAGCAGTTGGTATCGGCAGAGGCTGTTGGGACCTTTCCATGTCTGTGTATGGAGACGAGTGGGGGGAAGATGGCCCCCACCCGTCTCCATATCATAGGAGGGCGGAAGCGACGTAAAAACGTCACTTCCGCCCATACGTCTTGAAGGTACATTTTTCTGTTGTCATTTTTTCAAATGACATTTTTTTTTTTTTTTTTCATTTTAGTCCAAATATGAGATCTGAGGAATTTTTGACCCCAGATCTCATATTTAAAAGGACCTGTCATGCTTTTTTTTTCTATTACAAGGGATGTTTACATTACTTGTAATGGCAATAAAAGTGACCCAATTTTTTTTTTTTTTTTTTTTTTTTAAACGGTGAAAAAATAAATAGGGTTAGGTAAAATAAATAAGAAGAAAAATTTTTTTAACACGCCACATCCTGACGAGCTCGCGCACAGAAGTGAACACATACGTGAGTAGCGCCCGCATATGAAAACAGTGGTCAAACCACACATGTGAGGTATCGCCGCGATCGGTAGAGCGAGAGCAATAATTCTAGCCCTAGACCTCCTCCGTAATGCAAAACATGCACCCTGCAGAATGTTTTAAACGTCGCCTATGGAGATTTTTGAGAATAAAAGTTGCCATTCCACGAGCAGGTGCCATTTTGAAGTGTGACATGTTGGGTATCAATTTACTCGGCGTAACATCTTTCACAATATAAAAAAAATGGACTAAGTTTACTGTTGTCTTATTTTTTTTAATTCAAAAAAGTGAATTTTTTACAAAAAAAATGCGCTTGTAAGACCGCTGCGCAACGGTGTGAGAAAAAGTGTGTGTGTGTGTGTGTATGTGTGTATATATATATATATATGTAAACACCTAAATTCAAAAACGAGGCTAGTCCTTAAGGGGTTAACTGGTCGAAAAACAAACAAACTGGCCAAATGACCAAATTTCGGCCGTTTTCTTTTCTTTCTTTTTTTCCGTATAGTGTATGGCCAGCATTAGAATCAACTCCAACCTTTTACCTGCTTAATTGATGAAGAAATAATGGAGTAGCCCACACTTGGCCATGAAACAGCTTTTGATTCAATTGTCCAATTACTTTTGGTCCCTTGAAAAGGGGGGCTGGCTATTCTTAAGAGCTGTATTTCCCAGTCCATTCCTCAGATTTAGATGTACATACCCTCAAATTAAACCTGAGAGTGTGCACTTTCAGCCCATATCTATTTTATAACTATAACTTGAAAATGTTTTTGGTAAATTCCTGGAAAAAAATAAAATTGTGCCTGTGTCCAAATATATATGGACCTAACTGTATAAGCTGGGGGAAAAGTAATTATGAGAGCCCATATGCATTGGGCTGCAGAGGGCAGCCTTGCCAAATGCAGTCTCAATACATAGACAAGGTAGTTTGTTTTGAGTCCTATAAGTTTAGTTCCCACAACTGTGCTGAAAAAGTAAGACATTCTGTGCATTTTTATTCTCTCTTCAGTGCTGCACAATTCTACACCACATCACAATCTGCTGCGGTTAATAAAGAAGAAAGAAATGTCATTTTATAAATTTTTCAATAAAGTTGAAAAAAATAAGCAATGCATCATTAGAACACATTGGCACCTCTCCATTCACAGTGCACAACAGTGGCTGTGGTATACTGTGCCCACTAGTATGAACAAACCCTAAACATCTTCCCTATGCCATACTTCTGGGATCAGGTGACCGTATTATGAAATAGTTGTATTCATATCTGCAGGTTTCACTTCTTCCTGGGTCTGCAGTGCACCAGGAAACTACATGGTAGTATCTTCATGCCCACAGTATCCTTTGTTTTTTGGAGAGTAACTTGCAGGATACTTTATAATCTGGAGCTAAGCTGCATCTCTGCCAGGCACATAGTGTTGGGGGGGGGGGGGGGGGCTGTGTAGTCATTGTACAGAAGCTGCCTGGTGCTGGAAAACCTAGTCCCAGAGCCATCAACTACATCATCCTGCAATGCTGTATACAGCTTGGTCATGTGAAGGATGAATCCTTTGTATTACTGTCATGTTTCTGCACTTTCACAGCTCACAAAAATATAAGATGTGTGCTTTTACAAGCAAAAAAAACCAAATTTGTACTTAAAGTGACTCAGTTATGAAAATACAAATTCCCAGAATTTGACACATATGGGAAACGTTCAAAACTAAAAATCAACTTTATTAAATCAGAGGCTATGGGGTTGGGTATACCACAGCCACAACTCGCACATTTACGAGCCAGTTTGAACTTAAAATGGACAAACACGGCCTTGAAATACCTAGGCACACATTCCCTCGAAATTCTCACAATTATCCATACTCAACTTCCCATCCCTCCTCAAAAACGTCCAAAAATTGCTCAATCAATGGAACAACGGCCTACATTCATGGTTCGGCCGCTGTAACATACTCAAAATGACGATCTTGCCCAAATTTCTCTATCTCCTACAAGCACTCCCCATACATATACCCGCAGAATACTTCAAACACGTACACTCAGCATTCATAACTTTCCTTTAGGCAGGGAAAAAACCCAGACTACACAAACAGATACTCTCACTCCCAAAACAATACGGGGGTCTAGCAATGCCAGAAATCCGCACCTACTACCATACGTCACACTTAAGTAGGCTTATCGACTGGTGCAGACATAAAGAAACCAAACTGTGGACACAACTAGAGCAAGTGCAAAGTGTTATCCCCCTACATAGAGCTCCATGGTGCCAGGCAGCCCTACCAACGTATATTAGAAGCCAACCCCTGATTGGCAGCACCATCAAAATATGCACACAATTGGTATCTCAGACCCTTTTTTATCTTCCTGAGACTCGCCCCTACGACCTATACTAGGTAACCCCCAATTCGAGCCGGGACTGCGAGACACCAAATTCTGTGCGCTGAACGACTCGGGACTTTACCAAGCTTCCCACTTTAGCACCGTGGGTAGATGGGAAAACAATCTCGGAACTCTCAGACCCCACAGGCCAATACCGACTAGACTTCCTTAGAGCTCTTCAGCTCTGCCACTTTCTCGGCACTATAACGCCTCCTAACACTACAAATCAAACACAACTTTGGAAAGCTCTGTACAGGAATAATACCACACACTATCCCTAACATACAACATGCTAATTACACCTCCAGAGAATTCTCAACTTCCAAGCCTTAACAAGTGGAAAAGAGACCTAAACTGCCATTTCAACACCCAAAAACAACACATTCTTAAATTCACACACAAATCATCCATATGCACCAAAATCCAAGAGACCAACTACAAAATCCTTACACGTTGGTACAGAACCCCAGCCTTACTAAACGAGCTCTTCCCCATGACATCGGATCTATGCTGGCACTGCCAAAAGGAAAGAGGAACCCTGATACACATATTCTGGTCATGCCCACATATCCAGGATTTCTGGATTTCAAAAATTCACGGACCGCTCAATCCCAGATGACCCAGCATACTTTCTCCTGCATGCAAACGATATCCCCGCACGTGTCTGTAAAAAAATCAATAATTCGTCACCTGCTAGACTCAGCCAAAACCTGTATTCCACTCAACTGGAAATGACCACACCTGCCGACTATTGACATGTGGCTCCAAAAACTAGATGACATTAATAAAATGGAAGATCTCATCCTTACAAGCCAAAACAGACAAGAGACATACTCCAACACATGGCAATTATGGAACATATTTAAATAGTCAGAAGAGGGACAAGCCCTCAGAGGAAACTAGTAGATCAGTGACTCAATACCCCGCTAACAAGGTAAATGACATAACGGGCAGCACAGTGGTGTAGTGGATAGAACTTTCGCCTAGCAGTAAGAAGGGTCGCTGGTTCGAATCCCAGCCACTATCTACCTGGAGTTTGCATGTTCTCCCTGTGCCTGTAGAATCCTAACTTGCCAAGATCAGAAACACAAGACAACTGTATAGAAATAAAGTAATATATCAGTAAACTATGACAACTCTACAGATAGACACGTCCAAGAACATCATCCACCATTTATGTTCCCCAACGCAATTCAACATAGTATAAGGATGCTATTAAGTGGATAACACCCACGCTGTAAATTATGTTCACGTACCATTGTTTATATTTGTATTGCTGTTACTTTGAATATGCTGTTACTGTGGTCCCTGCGGACCAATTTCCTGTTATAAATAACCAATTTAAAAAAAAAAAAAATACAAATTCCCTTTTTAAAAGAGGCATTATACTTGCATGTTTCCGCCACCCATGCCGCAGATCTTCTCTATCCAAGATCTTTGCTGGATGAGCAATCTTCAGCTTCTGACAGCCTTTATGGGGTGTCTGATGCCTGGTCCCTTGCTGCATTTTATGCTTCACCTACTCTCTTCAGTGTTCTGTAATGACGTTTCCAGTTGAGGCACAGCATAGAGCAGAGCCTTTCCCTACTCTACACAAAGTGTTTTTGTGTTTCTCTTAGTTTCTATTGGAAGGATTTACCATCAGTTCCCTCTTCTCGTAGCCTGATGTTGGTGCACCCTGTATTAAAAGCTATTTTTTGTGGTTTGAAATGCACTCACTCTCTAATAAACACCTTCAAATCAGTGCAAAACATAAATTCATTTATGTGCATAAGAGCCCTTTCACACTGGGGCGGTTTGCAGGCGCTATTGCGCTAATAATAGTGCCTGCAAACCGACCCGAGTGCCGCTGCTTTCATTCCAGTGTGAAAGCCCCGGTGGTATTTAACCCTTTCTCGGCCGCTAGCGGGGGGTAAAACTGCCCCGCTAGCGGCCGAATACCGACGGTAGCGGCGTTTTACCGCCGCCCCCGCCCCAGTGTGAAAGGGCTCTTAAGTTAAAACATTTTTGAAAAATGAAAGTGCCAGTGCATGAATTACTTAGCAGTAGATACATTCATATATCTACAATAACGTAATGAAAAATTACAGCGTGATAACAAAAAATCCTTTTACAAAGTGCCAGTGCTCAAGATTAGTTCTGAGGTGATACTTTTTCTTATATTAAATAAAGTGCTTTTCACCACCAACACTCCACTCTGTGCGGGTTTGTGCACCAACCCCAACGGGTTCAAACCCACTAGATGAAGATGACCTTTACCATATACAAAAGAGGGCCTGCAATAGCTTTCCCACAGCTCTATGCGTGGCCGTTCTTCACTTACTGACTCTCTGACACAGAACCCAGGTACAGCTCTCATACAGGGAAGGATCAAACCAAAAAGGATCTAGTAGTGTATACCATAGTTTGCTTTTTATATCTTTTTATGAATTTTAAATACACTCACGTTTAATGGTGCCCACCCCGGCACCCAGGAATCCTTTGCCATTTTTATATCATCCACTACTTTCAGACCAGGGAGGCAATTTTACTTTACCACTTGCTGTTCTGGGGTCCTGCAGCCTCATAGGACAGTCAGAATAGAATGAAAGCTCCTCCTACAACCTTTAACCAGACACTAAAAGAGGTCACAAGACTACTATATACTGCTGATGAGAAAAGGTATTTTATATTTACTAAAATAATTGCATTTCAATGTTCTGTGTACTATGGGGGACCAGTTATAGTGAATGCAGGGTCCTGGGTTTAGTAACACTTTAATTTTTTTTTTTTTGATTAACTCCTGAGAAATAGCAGTGCATTTGCTGATATGTGAAGGTGCCTAGGAACTCCTGGGCCTTCAGCCTCCTAGTTTGAAGCTACCTTGTGAGATCGAGAACCCCTGCCAGTCTCCCGAGAGTCACTGATGTGACTACTGTGCAGCATGCTGGAGAGGAATCTGCACGGTTTGCTTCATTTAATCTTTGCTTTATAAACCTCTTTTGCTACATTTTGAACATTTTATCAGAACGCCAGTCATCAGGGTGGCAGCTCTGACATGAGAGGGCAAAGCACTATTCCTCTACCAAGGCAGTCACCCTCACACAGTTGCAGTGCAGAACAAAGCATGTTCAATTTGGGGGAAATAATCAGTGCATTGCACTGTGCTACACAAACATTGTGTATATACCTGGAGATGCAGACTGCTCAACAGAACACAACAGTCTGACAAAGATCTTGATTGGAGCACCATGTGGGGGGAGTGCGGAATAGCTATGCTCGGTGCTGAGCAGCATTCTAAGACCTCATGCACTTTGGACATTTTTACAGCAGCTGTTTTTGACTTCAGACATTTTTTTCTACAGTCAATAAACTCCCCATCATGTTATCCCATGTGTCCATGTACCACATAGGCTGTTATCAGCAGTTTTTGGCTTTAAAACCCCCCCCCCCCCCCCAAAACTAGGTGGTTCTGAGAGGATTTTTTTCAGCTGTTTTCAGGTTAAACGCTCCAAAACGCGGCTCGCTTGCTTTTTTGAAGTTTTTGATCCATTGAAAATAAAAAAAATAAAATTTTTCAGCCCTGTAAGATTTGGCTGCTCAATGACCAGGCCATTTTTTGCGATACACCATTGCGTCCCTTTGCGCGGTCGTGCAACCCTGTACCCAAACAAAATTTACGTTCTTTTTTTCCCCACAAATAAAGCTTTCTTTTGGTGGTATTTGATCACCTCTGCAGTTTTTATTTTTTGTGCTATAAACAAAAGAGCGACAATTGTGAAAAAAAAACACTATCTTTTTTACTTTTTGCTATAATAAATTTCCCTAATTGTGTTCCTCAGTTTAGGCCAATATGTATTATTATACATATTTTTGGTTAAAAAAAATCGCAATAAGCGTATATTGATTGGTTTGCGCAAAAGTTATATTGTTTACAAAATAGAGGATAGATTTATGGCATTTTAATTTTTTTTACTAGGAATGGCGGTGATCAGCGATTTTTATCGGGACAGCGATATTGCGGCGGACAAATCGGACACATTTTTGGGACTAGTGACATTTAGACAGCGATCAGTGCTAAAAAAAGGAATGATTACTGTATAAATGACACTGGCAGGGAAGGGGTTAACATTTGGTGGGCGATCAAGGGGTTAACTTAGGTGTGTTCTAACTGTAGTGTGAATGGGACTGACTAGGGGAAGAGAGATCGGTGTTCATACTTGGTATGAGCACACTATCTGTCTCTACTCCCCTAAAAGAACCAGGATTCGTGTGTTTACACACACGTTCTCGTTCTGTAACGAGCAATCGCGGGTGCCCGGCGGTCATCGCATCGGCTCTGGGCGTGCGCCGCCAGAGGCGTCTTAAAGAGCTGACGTACAGCTACGACGGCTTGCACAGGGGAGCCAACCTGCCGCAGTATAACTGCAGCGGCTGGTCCGAAAGCAGTTAAACGCTATTGCAAAAGCGTTGAAAAACTCACTGCAAAGCTACTGGCCTAAATCTCCAATGGGCTATCAGCACAGGACGTTTTCTACCCCAACCGTGCACGAGTTAGTTAATAATGAAAAAAGACACCCACGTTACTGTTATTACATCCTGACCACAGTACAGGAATAGGGATGAATTGGAAGGGTGGGGGTACTCATCAAATGTATTAGACTATAGAAATAGGCCTCTGAAGCTGAGGCAATATTGTTATGCCACAAATCGATTCAATCTGGGTTTCGTGAAGTGTATCAACTCTGCTTGTGAAATCAGCTTAAGGCTATGTTTCCGCTATTGCGCCCCCAAAGTTATGCGATTTACACTGCGACTTTGCTATGCAATTTCATGCGACTGGTGAAAACCATGTGAGAACAAGTCGCACCGAAGTCAGAACAAAGTAGTGCAAAAACCTTTTCTGGAGTCGCTGCGACTTGAGTCGCAGCAATTAGAACGGGGACCATTGAAATACATGGATTTTGACTTGTCATGCAACTTCACATGTGTCAAGTCGCACAACAACTCGCAGTAGTGGAAACCGAGCCTAAAAGAGATATGTGTTTGGTAAGTAGTTGGTGGTGTCATATCTCAGGACACTTTGTGATAGTCTCCCTTTCAGAAGACTCCTCTTGATTTGTGAGATGGTTCTTTGACTTTCTCACTTCTTTAGACTCTTAAAACAGTTGTGAGAGCAATATACACTGTGATTGCCGATTTCTCCTACCTGTCATGTAGACATTCTGATTTCAATACCTTGAGTTACTGAGCGGAAACAAATATGCAGATTGAGCCTATTGAGTGCATTTACTGTAGGAACTGGAATGTAACGAGATCTTTAAGAAAAGTACTGTGACGTCAATAGTAAAATAAATGCAGGTTTTTGGGGTTTTTTTGTGTTTTGTTTTTCTCCTGCCTTTTACTGAACTAACCCTGGCTGGAGAACTGGAAAAGAGAGGAACCTATGGACGAGACTGTCAGAATAATCTTCAGTGCATAAATTCTAATTAAATTCCATTTTGACCCCATCAGGCTTTTCTGAGTTGCAAGTGCATGTTTCCATTGATAGTAATAGATGCAGAATAGAAACATACACAGAAAAGTGAGTGGGCCAGAAGGTGGGTTAGTGAGAGATTACATCCCCATGCTCCGATGTTCTCTGGAAGCTAAGACGTGCAAGTACCATTTTGGTTGGGGTCAGAGCCTACAAAGGGGTGATGATGGTGTCAATATGCTCCCCATAGCTATAAGTTTCTGCAGCTAAGCAGAAGGAGAGTAAAAGTGTGTTGGTAGTATGGGCTATTAAGAGATTGTCACTTTTTTTATTCTCTTTAAAATTGTTTGTTTTTAGTTCATGTTCCCCCAGTAAGAATACTTGCTACAGTATTCAAAATGATCATGCAGTGCCTATGCAGCCTGGCAAAACACGCTTTTCACCTACATACCACTAGATATGCCCCCCCCCATTTCAGTGAATGGAGTTCTACAGGAGCATGCATTTTAGACAAGTAAGCTTCCATGTGCAGAAAGTGAGACTAAGGCCAGTCATAGATGGAGTGATTTGCTTTCCTGCAGCCACATGTTGCAGGAAAGCAAATCGATAGAGTCCCCCATCAACACTGTCTCGCAGAGCCATTGTGTTCTACTGGCGGGGGATGCTGTCCCTGCCAGGAGAACACTGTGATTATTGCTAGCAGCTAAACTAATAGCATAAAAATCTAACAGGTCGGCTGTACCCAAGTTGATTGATCAACTTGGGTACTTCAGCCTGCCCATACGTGATTCGAACAGTCTATGGCCAGCTTAAGCTGTGTGTGTTTGTCGTCTCCCCCCCCCCCCCCCAAAAAAAAAGCCTGAAAGATGCCAACATCAACACAAACGATGACTGCAAGTGCTGGTCTTCCAGTATGATTGTTTAACAGAAGCCGACCATTAGCCCACCTTCTGTTGAACAGACAGCACATACTGAACCAAACTTGGCTGGTTCCTGCTGAACTGGCCCAGTTTCCGTAAGTGTGTAATGGGCTTTCGACTACATTCACACTTGAGCTTAGTATATTCAGGTGATTGATTTTTTTTTTTTTTGTACAGTATGTTTGGCATAAGGACATTTTTGTAGCTTCACCCACTACATTTTTTTTGGGGGAATCCCTTATGTTTTAAAATGCTGAGTAGATGGACTTTGGTTAATTATAGCCTACCATTCGGTGGCTTAGTTATGTGACCTTATTTGGAAAACCTTGTCATCCTACTACTAAAAGAAAGCACAAAGTCAATAAATCAGAATGTTTGCATAAACATATTTGTATAAGCCAAAATAGGTAATTAAGTTACTTTTAATCTTTCTTTATAGTTTATTATGGAAGAAGTCTCTAAGAAAAGCAACAGTACAGAGACTATCCAGACCATTTCCTTCTCAGCCTTCCAAGCTGCCCAACTTGCTCAACAGGTACAGCTGACTTTTTTTTGTTGTTTGTTATTACTCTGGTGAGCACTAGTAATGCAAGAAAACTAAAAATATGTTATATATATATTCACACACACACACGGATTATTTCTCGTGTTTTTAGGATACAGTGAATGGATGGGAGACATATATTTGCTATAGGCTTCCCTAACTCTCGTACCACTTCTGTAGTTATGAGCCTGTATTTAATGATACACTGTATATTGTAATAATCCCCATTTGTAAATAGCCTTGGGGTGACTCAAATGAGCTCTAACCATTACAAAACACTTTGGGTTGGGGGGTATTTTGAAGCACAAAGCCTACCATGTACTGGATGTGCATAGAGAGGTTTCCAGAGACCATATGACAACAGCCATGTTTTCTCAACAAAAAGAATCCAAGTGCAAGAAGCCACTTTATTACAAATATAGAAATGCCAAAAACTGCAAACCAGACACACTGGAAGCGGGATAAACTGGATGCGTTTTGCACTAGCGCTTACTCATGACTTTGCAAACACAGGACAGGTCACTCCTTAAAATGCAGATTCCGAGAACATTAATAACACTCAACTGTGACTGGTCTCTCCTGATTGCAGTTCTCCAAGATACATGCATTTTGCGCACAATCAAATACAAACAACAATACAAACCATAATAAAAAAACTAACAAAAACGTATTGCATTTAAAGTGCGAAGCCTGGGGGGTATGCAAGAAATGGGTCCAACCTGGCACCAATATAAATGTCACTCATACGTGATGTAATAACGCTAGAGTGGTCCACAGCACCACACACCAAGGGCAACGCCACCATTACCCATTCATAAAATCATCACAACCCAGTATTCTTCAACAAGGACTCAGAACTATCTTAGGGCTCATGCACATTGTAGCTCAAGGGAGCTCAAAGAAGTGGCTCCTATAGGCTTTTGAGCTCTTAATTTTTTTTTCTGCCTAGAAATCCCCCTCCATGTTAGCCAATGTGTCCATGCACACTTTGACTTTTTCGGGCATATGCTCCTACAGGCATAAAAACCCCCACCAAACTCGTGTTTTTGATTGGAGCTAGTGCCCCAAACAGCTCAGAAGAGCTTGAAAAAGCGCAAATGTTTGTTCCAGCTTTTTGTTTATACAGTGGTTAAGAAAATACTATCTAGTAGGATTTGCTAAAAAAAATAAATAAATAAAATACGCTTATGCTCAAAGGAGCTTGAAGAGAAGCTCAATAAAAATGTTTTGAGCATAAAAAAGCACAAACTGCTTCAAGCCAAAATAAAAGCTGAAATGCCTGTAAAAGATGTGTTTTTTTTTATTCTATTTATTTATTTTGAGCTGCAGTGTGCATGACCTCTTAGAGATATTCTATCTATCACAATACTATACAATTATAAGTAGTTACAGGAGCAAAACCAGTGTGAACAGATTATGTTTAACTGTATAGAGAGGCTTCCAGTGACCTAATGACAGCCATGTTTTCTCACTAGTAGATCTATTGGCTCAAGTCCTTACTTGCATATGAGCACTAATGTTTTGGTCATATCCACTGGATTTAGTTTGTCTTTTATACACTGTATTTACTCTTTGGTTAACTGCTTTCATAACTGCCATCCTGTTCTAGATGTCTCTAAGAGGCACAGCTCCCGTGACTGTTGTTCTTCCTGGGGATCAACAAGTCCAAGTTCAGGGTGTAATTCAGTCAGCACAGTCATCGGTCATTCATTCTCCTCAGGTTGCTCCATCAACGGTAATTGCTTCTAACAGATAATCTTGGTCTGAGTTGTGTAGGATTGAAGTCACATAACTAATAAAACATGCTAATTTCTTCTCCTGTAGGCTTCTTCAATATCAGAAAGTGAGGACTCGCAGGATTCATCCGACAGCATTGACACCCCCAGGAAGGCCCGCATTTTATCTCGTCGGCTGTCATATGGGTAAGTTGAAACCCCCATAGCTGTTAGGCCTAATTTAGATGAGTGGTTGGGGCTGGTAAACAAGCACAGTTAAACCACATTTCAGTGTTAATTTAGTCAACAAATATATTTTTGTCATAGTTTTCGTCAGCTGCATGTTTTTAGTGACAAACTACTAAAATTTTAATTCAGGCAACTGACAAAAATCAATTGCAATTTTCATCAACCAAAGAAAATAAAATTAAAATATCAGGGCGGGACTTCCACTTTCCTTGGAGCTCTGCCTGTCTGGTAAAGCCCCAGCCGACCCCCCCCCCCCCCACAAGCAAGCTGTATTGGCTGAGAGATACAGGCTCCCATCAATCCTTTGCCTTTCCTATGCAGTTCCACACATTACACTCATTCACACTCTTTGGTGCTCTCTGCTGGCCTTTTCTAAATCTGCAGCACAATTCTGTCCCCAGCCTATACTAGCACATTATAGTTTAAACATGTATTGCACTACCATATAAGAATAAGTAGGCATCTACTAAGCTGCTGAAAGGAAAAAATACTTTTTTTCTTTTTTTTTCTTCCTAATATTGGGTAATATGTAACTTTTTTCTTTTTTTCTTTTTTTTTTTACTTTCTTATTTTAACGTTGCACTTCTGTTTGTCAAAAATCTATTTTCTTTTGTTTATGGAACTTGGTTTTATTTATAAAGTTGTTCTATATCACAACGGCTAAATCTGTGTCTGTAGTGCATGTTCAAACCCTAATACCCTAAATAATGTGTTTTTTGTTTTGTTTTTTGTTTTGTTTGTTTTGTTTTTTTTTTTAGATTTTTACTCCAAGAGTATATAATGAGTTTGGAAATTCTAGAGAAATGCTTAATATGACAGGAAGCATGAGTAGTAGGTAGTTTGTTGCAAACTACAAACCGACAGCCGCAAAGGCTGCCGGACCTTATAGATTTCCATGCACTAGAGCCCTGTCCATCAGTGACGCGCTGGGTGGGCGAAGTCCCGCTTGGCCACCTTTTTAAAAAATTGTGACAGCTATCGGGGAGGGAGAAGAACCCTGCTAGCTGTCACAGCTGGGATCAGGGAGGTAGCGGCCCATTGCTAAGAAATTCCCTGGTGACTTATTCACATTAAGATTTTCTAGTTTTGAAAGAGAGAAGTAACCTTTCGTGTATATATTTTTTTTTTCCTCCCTTTTACTTAAATTTCAGATTGGGAAATAGACCATGGTATTGATGCTTTATAATAAGGGGTCCATGTCTTAAGTTTTTTTTTTTTTTTTTATTATTATCTTTTAAAAGGCAAATTTTAAAAGACCTCTCTTCTGAAGACACTGAAGATAGACGTGAAGACGGAGCAGGAGCATCAACTGTTACGCAAATGTCTGCTGCCACTACAATATATCAGACCAGCACTGGACAGTATGGTAAAATTAAACTGCAAAATAGTTTGGTTTATTAAAAGGAAATATTTTTTAATTGAGTACATATTTATGATTTTGTGTGGGGTTTTTTTTTTTTCCTATCCAAAAAAAAAATAATTTGCGCTTTTAGCTATATTTTAGTACTTTAGGCTCCATTCACATCTGGGCAGTTTGAATCGCTGGCAGAATCGCCTTGATTCTGCCCGCAATTCCAAATAGCGGGAAGTGTGCAATGCCTTTACTTCTCAATGGCACCCCAATCGCGCTGCGCGCCCTGCGATTGCAGCTCGATTTATCGCTCAACAATCGCAGCAAAATTGCGGTGCGACTAGGGTGCCATTAAGTAGTAATGGCAGCACACACGCATCCCGCGATTTGGAAACTCGGGCTTTCTGCCCGAGATTCGAATTGCCCGGGCGTGAACAGAGTCAGCTGAACTTGAGCCTACATAACACCTAAATATCTTGGTGCGATACACATGAGAGCTGTTTTACCTGGAGAGAGATTTACATTTCTGTCCATCCATTCCTGAGATATAAATACGCCAGCAGGGCCACATTGGTGGCCTGCCTTTTTTTTTTCTACAGTTAAAACATAAAAAATACACCCTGTTCACCTCATTGCCTCCAGCTTGTGGTTATACAGTAAAGGTGCACCTGCAGCACAGTGATGAGTCGCCCCTCTGTTCACTGTCTTTCCTCCTATCACAATGTTTCTTGCCAGCTCATGTGCACTGCACTACTCCTGACTGGGTGACTTGGAGAGTTTTCCCTTCAATTCTGTCCTGTGCACCCCACAGGATGTGAGAAGAAATCTTTCAGTGATTGAGCATATTCCCTCTCAGGTAATTTGCACTGGAACAGTTAGGACTTCCCCTGCTATTCATTTTCTTTTGACAAAAATTTTGGAATTTAAAAAAATATATAATTTTTATTTTTTTTTTGCTTTACTTACCGGTGGATGAACTCAGTTTTGCTGATACTACTCTGCTCATCCCTACCCTGGATCTATAAAAGCAATGACAGATCTTCACAGCATATGTGCGGTAGTCACAAAATGTGACTGAACCACAGTGTTGTGTTAAAGACAAGCTTATATCATACACTATTTTTTTGCATGTTCTTAAATGTGCTGAAACAGTTGGCAAATAAAAAAAATGTACCCTTTAGATCAAGGGTTCTCACCTTTTTGTGACACCAGTGCCCTGTACAATTATTTGTTTTTTTCTCAAAGCTTCCATGCCCAACAGTAAAAAAAAAGTTACCGTATATACTCGAGTATAAGTCGTTCCGAGTATAAGTCGAGGCCCTAATTTACCACAAAAAAAATAGGAAAAACTTATTGACCCGAGTATAAGACGAGGGTGAGAAATGCACAGCTACTTTAAGTGGAAAAGAGGGTCAACAATGCCCATTTGCAGCATCACTGTGCCCATTTGCATGCCTCACTGTGCCCATTTGCAGCCATAGGTCCCCTGAACTTCAAACTCAGTAGTTAAGGGTTCCTAGATGCCCCCTAGCTACAGCCAAAATTTGGGGTCTCTGAACCCAAAGGGTCCCGAAATGACATTGCTGCAGATAGACACAGTTGACCGAATTTGGGGCCCTGTATCTCGGGGCCACTTAGTGCTAAGAACCCCAAATTTGGTATGCAAACCCAGTGGAACTAGCACCATAAAATTTCCAAAGCTGGGGTTTCTAGCACCAAGTGGCCCCGAGATACAGGGCCCCAAAAATAAGTTCAGAAAATGTCAAGCACTTTTCTAGGTACCCCAGCTTTGGATATGTTATGGAACCGGTTCCACTGGGTTTGCACACCAAATTTGGGGTTCCTAGCACCAAGTGGCCCTGAGATATGGGGCCCCAAAGTCGGTTCAGAAAATGTCAAGCACTTTTCTGCAGCAGAGAATGACATTTTCCGAACCGATTTTGGGGCCCCGTATCTCAGGGCCACTTAGGGCTAGGAACTTCAGCTTTGGATATGTTGTGGGACCAGGTCCACTGTGTTTGCATACCAAATTTGGGGTTTCTAGCACCAAGTGGCCCTGAGATACGGGGCCCCAAAGTCGGTTCGGAAAATGAAATTTTTTGCTGCAGAAAAATGCTTGACTCAAGTATAAGTCGAGGGGGGCACTTTCAGCACAAAAAAATGTGCTGAAAAATTCGACTTATACTCGAGTATATACGGTATGTAGATCTAGAACCAGTGGCTTCATTTGTCTCCTGACCTAGCCCAGGGAATCTGTCACTGGTCAGTTGTTAACATTTACATGATTGTAAGTGTGACATGGCACAAATTCACACCACAACTGCATATTCTGTAAAACAGCAGCCTGTTTTACCAGTAAAATGAATTTTATATTGGGTAATCAAACTATCGCTTATTAGCATTCACTCCCTCTCAAATAGGTTGGCAAACGGCACTGGCCCTGCAGACACTATGACATTGGTAGCTAGGAGCAAAAACAGTCATTACCTACAAGGTGGGCAAAGACTCTAAAAACACTGGAGTTGGTTTACTAAAACTAGAAAGTGCAAAACCTGGTGCAGCTGTACATGTTAGCCAATTGGCTCCTAACTTCAGCTTATTCAATTAGGATTTGACAAGAAAACCTGGAAGCTGATTGGTTTCTATGCAGAGCTGCACCAGATTCTGCACTCTCCAGTTTTATTAAATCAACCCCACTGTCACAGCTGTAAAGCTGCAGGCCAGCAGGAGGGAGGCAGTGGTTGAGAAACGCTTTTGAAATTATAAGTTTATTTTTTTTATGTTTACACTTTTTTATATGTCCTAATTTTGTACAGTCATAAAAAATATAATTTTGTAGTGTGATTGTCTCGGTTTTAATATAAATTAATTCTGTACCTTCTAGTCACTATTGCTCCCAATGGAACGCTCCAGCTTGCTGCAACAGATGGTGTACAAGGGTTGCAGACATTAATGTCCAATGCTGGCAGTAACCAAAGTGGTACAACTATACTGCAGTATGCCCAGACATCTGATGGTCAACAGATTCTTGTTCCCAGCAACCAGGTGGTTGTACAGAGTAAGTAATCCCGTCACTCTGGTGCAGGAAAAAGTGGTTAATCATTGAATTAAAAAATGTGGGTTATGTTTTGCCCAATAATGTTTCATTTTTGTGTTTTTCAGCTGCTTCGGGAGACATGCAAGCTTACCAGATACGGACCACATCAACCACCACCTCCCTTCCACAAACTGTGGTAATGACTTCACCTGTTACACTGTCCTGTCAACCTCCAAAGAGCGATGACCCACAGCTAAAGCGAGAAATAAGATTAATGAAAAACAGGTGAGAAAATAAGCAGAGAACATAATCTGTGACGTTTCTTCACTTTTTCTATATGTATATTTTTTTTTGCAAAATGTCAGCAAGGTTACGCCAGAAGTTGCGTACCTGGTGGGCAGAGGGGGTGGTGGTATATCAATTGCTCACAGTGCCCAGTTTTTAGCCTGCAAGAGTTTTGTAGGTTCACACTCTTTAAAGCAGAGTTCCACCATAAAGTGGAACTTCCACTTATTCTTTCCCTTTCGGGGGGGTGGGGGGGAACCTATTCTTGACAGGTCCCTTAACCCACTTCCAGGAGACCGGGGATGGGGCGAAGTACACCAGCAGCTCAGCCTCCCTACTCAACCCCAACCCCCCCCCCCCCCCCCCCCTTCTGCCAGGCCTGTAAAAGAGAGCGCAGCTCGCTTCACGCATGTGCAGTAGGAACCCGGCCATGAAGCCGAAAGGCTACACTACCGGGTTCCCTTACCAGCAATGCCGGCAGCAGCACCTGACCAGCCGATGTTTACATCGGCTGCGGTGCCGACATCGCTGGATTCCAGGACAGGTAAGTGTCCTAATGTGAAGTCAGCATCTACAGTATGTGTAGCTGCTGACTTTTAATTTTCAAAGGGGCAGGCGGAACTCTTCTTTAACCTAAACACATTGGTCCCTGTGGTATTGAATGAACAATTCATGTCTGAGCCTTCATTTAAATCTTCCTTTTTACAGCAGGGTTGTCCAACCTTTTGACCTTCCTGGGCCACAATGGGAGAAAGAAGAGGAATTGTCTTGGGCATATAAAATACACTAACGATAAGAATAGCTGATGAGCAGAAAAAGTCGGGCAGATCACAAGCTAACGATCACCGATATAGATAATGTACCCATCTGAGTACTTAATTTTTTTTTAGTGTTTTTTTTTTTTTATTAGAAAAGTAAGAGGGCAACATAAAACTAGTGCGATATTTGACACTGTTTTTTATAAACTAACGCATCAGTCTCTGGTTCTATGGATGTAGTAGCAATTTTCAGGGTACTCATCAGATATTTTGGTTTTATTTTGCCCTTCGTGTGCTTTATCCTTGAATAGTTGCTCACAAATATAGGTGCTGCTGAAAACTGATGCCATGAATAAGGCGTGATTGTGAAGAGTCTTTGTCTGCATGTGTTCGCTAAGTGTAAATGCATTTTTACAAAAAAAAATCAACATTTTAAGTAAGTTTACATTTTTGTGTTGGACCGCATTCATAGCCGCCTTGGGCTGCAGGTTGGACTACCCTGTTTTACAGCTTTGTGTCCAGATTGTAAATCAAGATTTACCTTCTCAAACCTGATTCAATTTTTCTTTAGTTCACAAAGCTGTAATGTCTACATATTTCCCTCATGCCATGTTTTGTTGATAAGTGTACTAATGATGTGTCCTTGACTTGCAGGGAGGCTGCCCGTGAGTGCCGGAGGAAAAAGAAGGAATATGTTAAATGCTTGGAGAACAGAGTTGCAGTGCTTGAAAATCAAAACAAAACATTAATTGAAGAGCTAAAGACTTTAAAAGATTTGTACTGTCACAAAACAGTTTAATCTTTTTGTTAGTTTATCTACCTTTTTAGATGAGTTTTTCTTTTATACCAAAATTTTCTAAATTTTACATGAGGCCACAGATGAAGCCTTTTTTTTCTATCTAGTCTTCAAACTTTTAAAGAGGCGGCGTATTGAGATTGGCCACCATGTGCTAAATATGGAATATTTGATTGTCAAAGGTTAAAAAAAAAATAAATATATATATATATATATATTAAAAAGAACTTCAGTTCATTAGAGAAGAGTAATTTATGAATTGTGTGTTAGACACCAGTCTCATGTGATATAAATTAAACTCAGCAACCTATGGCTGTCTGACTTTGTAAATCAAGTCTGAGCCAGCGATATGCTGGGATTTTTAGTACACCAGATGGAGAGCCATGACCTGCCCTACCTCTAATTGTAATAGAATTATTTAAAGCGGACCTATCAGACACATTATGTCACTTTTTTAAATTTTTTTTTCTTTTTTCTTCCTTCTCAATATTTGCTTGAAGTTGGCACCATATGGACAGATAAGTTGGGTGAGACTGAGCTGCCATTTACTGGCACAAAACATGCTTACTGTGTTTCTAAGAAATCTCCATCCCTCTGGAGGGATCTTGTTTTGCACCACAGACCCCCCCCCCCCATGTGTTTTTGAATGATTATACAGTATAGTGCTGTTAGCATTTCATGGGCGGAGTCAATTGAGGAGATATTTGCCGTTGATGTTCCTCATGAAATGTTGGTGTGACCGTATTGATGCACTGCATTTCAGCTTTTACTCAGCCTCTAGTACGAATGTTAGATTATGCAATTTGACATGATAGGTTCTCTTTAATGTGGTAAAATAAAGGATTGACAGAAAGTGGAACATCTTTTCTCATGTAACAGTGTTTTGTTTTTTTTTGTTTTTTTTTTTGTTTTTTTTTTCCCCTTTTTATTACAGTTTTTTTTTAATGTAATTGTATGTACATATTTTACCTCTTTTGGTTAGTCACAGTTTCAGGTTAAGGCTTACTTTTACTATAAAGTATAACTTTTACAGTAAATGCTCATTTTGGCTGGCAATATTGTAATTATGTTTGTGGTGTTTACTTTATGAAGTATCCATCGGGGTTTTAAGGGGAATTTTTGATTATTACATTTGTCACCTAACTTAATAGCCAGATGGCTCTTAATTCATCCAGTTGACCTGTTGCTGGTTACTGGGTGGGAAAGAGTACATTTTTGAATTGTGTTCAAAATTTTTGGCTACCAGGTATGATTTACATTTCTATAAATAAATGTGTGATTATTTACTTAATTGCATTGCTTCAGTGTTTTTTTTTTTTTTTTATAATTTATTTAGTCTTCACACCACAGAAATAAGTAATTTAACTAGTATCTCTATTTAAACTAGATTGTTGACTGTAAAACAGAATACAGTCAGTGCTGTGCAAAACTCTAACCACAATATTTCCCATTTGAGGTTAGTACTGAAAGGCTGATCTTGGCTATGGAGTTGAACCACTAGTCCATTTCTCCCAATTACTCATGTACAGGGATCTAAAAAATGATGGAATTTCTATCTACTGTGGCTTTTACCAGTGGTTTGCGTTTTAAATAAATTGTTGCTATAATAGGACTTCTGCACATTGAGAACTTTAATTGTTGCCTGAACTAGGAGATGGCATATTTTTCTGTTTTTGGAGGATTTGATCTCTGGGACCACAACATTGAGATCATCCAGCCATTCTACTACTTAATAAACAGGAATCTTGGGTATTATAAGGTTAATCCAACTATTTTTTTAAGGTTGCAAGTTGTCTCATAGGCCCCATGCACACCGGGAATTTAGCCCCAGTGCATGGGGCCCCTGGTGTTTATTTGCGGTCGGAGAGCAACCAACTCAACTGCTGGTAGCCCCCTCGGGGCTTTCACACTGGAGAGACAGCAGCGGCTGTTTCGGGTCGGTTTGCAGGTGCTATTATTAGCGCAATAGCGCCTGCAAACCACCTCAGTGTGAAAGGGCCCTAATAGCTGCTGCGGCTGGATGGGACTGGACAGTGCATCTAGCAGTATGCACCCAGAGATGAATGCCTGGAACGTAGACTACATGCAACTGCCAACCTCTCAGAATAGTAAAGCGCTCTCTGAGTCCATTCAAGGTTCATATTTTAACTGCATCCCTGATGATGAGGGAGTTTTCGGACCCCCTAAACCTCCTTTTGTTTTTGTGAGAGGACAAAAACATTCAAAGCACCTCTTGGATGCTTGTTTTCTTCATTAGAACCTCTGACATGCTGTTGACAGAGAGGCTGGACCGCGCCCTGCTAGACGCATTGGGACTAAATGGCAAGTATACATGGGGCCTTATAGTGCTGCATAAACAATGTCCAGCATCTGGTGGTTTGTGACAACACTGACACTTCTTCTTTTTTTTTTTTTTTTTAATGTGGTGACTAGATGTGTGTTATCCAGTCGTGTGTTTTTTTTTTTTTTTTTTAATTTCTTTCTTTAACATCAATTGAGGGACACAAGAAGTATAAAAATTGTCTGCTTATGCTGCCGCCTTTCCGCTCTGTATAACCCCACCTGCAACTGTCATGCCCCCCTTTATTTGTTTTTGCTAATGTCCTAGGAGGTTGGATGCCTTTTTCTATAGCTAAGCTGGGAAAAAAAAACCTATTGCAAAAAGAATGCACTTTTTTTTTTTTTTTTCTTTTTTTTTTTGTGATTTGCGGTAATGTGTCATAACACACAAATGTGAACTTGGCTTCAAAGAATAGCTGTACTGAGAGAAACGTAAGGAATTGACACAACTGAACTTTCCTTCTAACACTTAGTTCACACCGTGTTTGTGAGGGCACGGCAGCTCTTTTAAAATGAATGGGCTGCTGAGCCTGCTTTTCCTCAAGAAAGAAGTGCATCAACCTTTTAAAAAATGCAGTCGCAGGGGAAAATACCATGCGATTTCCCTGCTGTTCCCACACCCGCAAAACTCGCTGTGGGTTGCCACTCAGAATGCATCTCTTAAGATCAACGCAATTTGGCTGTGGATGCAGGAACAAATATGATTCCCACAGCCACACGCATAGGTGTGAACCTATCGTTAGAGTTTATGCACACTGGGAGTAAAGAACATGTTTAGAAGAGCTTTTAGGGAGAAAAAACGCTTGATGCATCTAAATGCTAGGTGCGTTTAGCACTTGAGCATTCATTTCAATCTCCAGAATAAATGTATATTCTGGCCAATGGAATGAATAATTGCCTAAATGCATGAGCAAAAAGTGGCTATTTTAAAAAGTTCACTATGGGAAATGCATAACAAATTTGAACCTGGCTGATGGATCTGGTTTCCTTTTTTTTTTTTTTATACAGAAATTACCCATTTTATCACTCTGCGTGAGATACACACTATAACCAAAAGTATTGGGACACCTACCTTTACACGCACATGAACTTTAATGGCATCCCAGTCATAGTCTGTAAGGTTTCAATATTGAATTGGCCCACCCTTTGCAGCTATAACAGCTTCAACTCTTCTGGGAAAGATGTCCACAAAGTTTAGGAGTGCGTCTATAGGAATGTTTGACCATTCTTCCAGAAGTGCATTTGTGAGGTCAGACATTGATGTGGAGTCCTGGCTTGCAGTCTCCGCTCTAATTCAGGACTCTGTGCAGGCCAGTTCCTCCACCCCAAACTCGCTCATCCATGTCTTTAGGGATCTTGCTTTGTGCACTGGTCCAAATCATTTGGTGGAGGGAGGATTATGGTGTGGGGTTGTTTTTCAGGGAACTTTTTTTTTCTTTCAATATTTTTTATTAAGTTTTGCAGAAATAAGCATGTTACAAAACAAAGGAAAAAGAGGGTAATACAGTATATGCAGTCATCTGAGATACAGTAGAAAAAGCAAAAAGTGGTTTATTATAGTCTTAAACAATCCTCAATATGTAGGAATAGCTAAAGTCAACTTAAAGAAGTAACTTAAGCTAGTGAAAAAACCTCTGGTGTCGTCAAGATCATTTGGGCCATATAGACCAATAGTTGTCGAATGTTGTGCAGTGTAGGGAATTAATTGCAATAAGGCGTTCAAAGGTGTAAATTCTGTGCACATTTTTGGTAATGTCTGTTTATGTCGGTTTATGGCCGTTGTGGATTTCCAGTTGCGTAGTATTAGTAATCTCGTCTCTAATAATATGTGGGTTATGACTGGTCTGAAATCTACGTGGAATTTGTCTGTATTTAAGTGATGAATTGCTAGAGCTGGATCTGGGACCGTAAGCATTCCTGTTAAGGATGATATCAATTGGAATACCTGGTTCCATAGACTTTTGACTGTAGGGCAATGCCAAAGCATGTGAAGAAGGTTCCCAATTTGACCGCAAGCCCTCCAGCAGTGTGGTGATGACCCAGGGAAGTAGTTTGAGATTCTGTATGGCGTGTAGTGCCATCTGTTTGCTAATTTAATTGTTAGTTCCCAGTGTTTAACACAGTGAGACGCTCTATGCGTTTCTTTAAATGTGCGTTGCCATTGTTCTTCTGTGAAGGTAGTGGTTAAATCTTTTTCCCATTTTGTCATAGCTGTAGTTTTAGTAAATGTATGTTTGTCTTTAAGGATGTTTAAGAAGAAAGATATTCCTTTTGTGTCTTGTTTGCACTTAGAGTAGAATTGCCATATTTTGTATGGAAGGGAAATTGTCGGGTGAGAGTGTGATTTTAGGAAGTGTATGATCCTTAAGCATGTGAATAGGCTGTCGTTAGAAAGGTTGAATTGTGTCATAACTTGTTCTACAGACTTGGTTTTGGTTCCTGTGAAGAGGTCAGAGATATGTGTTATACCTTTATGCACTAGGCCTTTGATGTTCATCATGGGTATCATGGAGTTTAGTAGAGTTAGAGGTAGGTCATGTTTTGTGTCTTGTCCGTGTGGTTATGTTCTAGTTGAAATCTCCACGCTCTTAAGGATGTCTGCATAGGGGGTGACATTTGTTTTGTATCCCATGGTATCCACCTGTTGCTCATAGTTAGGCATGTCAGATTGTTGGTCGGTGCTAATGTTGTTTCTATGTCCACCCACAGTGGTGCATCAGGTTTTTGGAACCAGTGCTTGAGTTGGTTTAAGCGTACTGCCCAATAATAGTCATATATGTCATATATGTCTGCCAGTCTCGCCCCCCCTGCCTTTTTATGGAGGGTGAGCTTATTTCTAGAACATCTGGCTTTTTTACCGTTCCATATGTACCTCCAACCGAGGTTTGCCATGTTGTTAATGTGGTGGTGAGGTATGTGTATGGGTAAAGAGCGAAACAAATATAATATTTGTGGTAATATGAGCATTTTATAGGCTTCTATTCTGCCCAGCCATGTTATTTCAGTCTTTGACATATCCCTGAGTTGTGTTTCTAGCTTGGTTATCAGTGGAACCACATTAGCTTTGACAAGTGCCGAAGTTTTATTTGTGATAGTAATTCCTAAATACATAATACTGCCTTTGCTCCACGTATAGGGTAGCTGTGACTGTAGAGCAGCATGTGTTTGAGGGTGTTATACCTACGTCCAGTATCAATGATTTAGAAAATGTTCCCAAAGTTAGTAAGAATTTTGTGGGCTTGTTTTAAGGACGTGAGCGGATTGGTCAGAAGTAGGATTACATCGTCCGCAAAAAGATTGATGGTATGTGTGCTAGTAGCAAGCTGGAAACCTGTAACCGAGGGGTGTGTTCTTATCGCTTCTTCTAAGGGTTCAATCATTAGGTTGAATATGGTAGGCGATAGGGGGCACCCCTGTCTAGTACCATTGGTGATATTGAATGGTGTAGATAGAAAGCCAGCTGAGTAAACCTGTGCTGAGGGACATGAATATAGGGCCATAATGGCCTGCAATATGGGGCCTCTGAAGCCAAATTTGTTCAGGGTCATTTCCATGTAGGTCCAGTGAACTCTGTTGAACGCCTTCTCTGTGTCAATAGATAGCAGCAGAGAAGGGGTTCGAGTTTTCTCAGCACAATGTATCACATTAACAATTCTCCTGGTTGCATCAGAGGTTTGTCTCCCCCTCACAAAACCCATCTGGTCGCGCTGTATAATTGTGGGGATAATATTTGTTAGTCTTTTGGCTAAGCGTTTGGCATAAATTTTGGTATCTGAGTTGAGAAGGGAGATGGGTCTAAAGTTGGCCGGAGTGTTGGCTTCTTTTCCTGGTTTCGGTATTGTGACTATGTGTGCTTTCAGCATTTCTTGAGGTAAGGTGGCAGACTCAACAGCTTTGCTGTATACTGTGGATAGATGTGGAGAAGAGGGTGCATTTAAATAGTTTAAAATATTCATTAGAAAACCCATCAGGTCCAGGAGATTTCCCATTTGGAAGCGTGTTAATAGTTAGTTCTATTTCCTGGGTTGTAATTGGTGCATTTAAGGCTTCAAGTTGGTGCTCGGTGAGAGTAGGTAGGTTTATGTTCTGCAAGAATGTTTGTTTGAATTTGTCCTGCGGTCGGTTGGGGGGTTTTGGGATCATTATTTAGGTTATATAATGAGCTGTAGTAATCAGCAAATTGATTCACTATATCTTGTGGATTTGTAATTTTGTAGGATAACGTAGGATGTTTAAGGTATGTAATCCTTGTCTTTGAACGGATCGCCTTAAGTCTGTTTGCTAGGTATTTGCCAGCTCTGTTGGCGTTTGCGTAGTGGGTTAGTCGTAGGCGCCTAAGATGTTTATCGTATTGTTGTGACAATAATTCTCTAAGTTTTTCTCTGAGGCCATTCAGAGTGTCAGATAGTGGCAATGTAGGTGCTATTTTGTTTTTGGATTCTAAATCATGAATTGATTTTAGAATGTCATCAAGCTGCTGAGTCCGCCTTTTTTTTCATTAGCCCCTAATCGTATGAGAATGCCTCTCATGTAGGCCTTATGGGAGTTCCATAAAATGTATGGGTCGTTTACTGAGCCTACGTTGTCTGAAAAAAAATTGTTTAGGTGCTGGGAGATTGATTTATAAGCGTGTGATTCCTGGAGTAGTCTAATGTTACAGCGGCAGTGGCAGCATGGTCTGACCACGTTATGTCATGTATATTTGTTGTCTCCACATTTTGTAGAAGCCACTTGTCCGTCAAGAACATATCTATACGGGAGTATGAGCAATACCTATTGGAGAAAAGGGTGTACTCTTTTTCATTGGCATGGAGGCATCTCCATGCGTCGAACAGTTCCTCCTTATGAAGAAGCATTTGAAGTGGTGGAGTACCTTTGGGTTTGCCTGATGAGGTGTCCAGTACTGGATCAGACGTCACATTGAAATCTCCGCAGATCAGGACATTGCCATATCTCATTGAGTTCACTTTGTGGATAACCTTCTTTATGAACCAAATTTGGTGTGAGTTCGGTGCATATATCGTGACTAGGTTATATGGTTTGGAATTTATATCCCCAGTTACAATGATGTATCTGCCCCCGTCATCAAGAACTTGGGTTGGAAGGAGAGGGAGTTTTTAATGGCTAACATGACACCTCCTTTCTTATGGTTTGGTGTGCAGGCCAGGTATATGAACGGATAATCTTTATGCTTACAGTGTGGGTTGTTATTGGTTTAAAAATGTGTTTCTTGGACGCAGAGAAAGTCCGCCTTTTGTTTGTTAGCTTCCTTCCATAGAGGAAATCTTTTTGCCAGGTGGTTTAGACCACGGGCGTTAATCGACAAGCATTTAATCGTCATTGTAAGGAACGTAGTATGTTTGGTAAGGCATTGTTGTGTGGGTACTCACTGTGACCACGTATTTGGTAGGATACAGCTGCCGTGCATCTGGAAAAGAGCAGATGTGGATCTTCCATGTCGGTAGAGAGGTTGAGGTTACTTCGAACTGAACTGCGTATTTGAAGGCAAACCATAAAAAGAACAAAAAAAAAAAAACAAGAAAGGTCACAGGTATCATAATAAATGGATCTGAAAAAAAACTGATCCTAGTGCAGACGTAACTGCTATAGATGGTATAGGGGTGTTGAAGAGTGTTCGATAGAGAAGCTCTTCTCCGGAGATAGTGTTATGCTTACGGACCATTGCTATGAGCTTCCACCGGTGTTCTTCTTTGAAGAGCGCTTGTGGCTTACAATTTGCCATTCATTTTGTATGATAGGCGGCCCTGCAGGGAGTGAATAGAGGGTGGTTTGATCAGGGGGTATATTCCATCTCCGAAGGGCAGCAAGCCCCTCTTCTAATGTGGACACTGTAATGTTGGCCCCATTGTGAGTAATGGAAAGCGTTGCTGGGTATTTCCATTTGTGGAGGATTTTATGGTTCCTCAGTGCCTTTGTGATTTGTCATCAAGTTGTGGCGGCGTTGTAGGGTGTGTCTGGATAGGTCAGGGAGTAATCTGATGTTCACATATTGTTGTGGGATGTTTTCTGGTTTACGTGAGGCTTGCAATATTTCATCCTTTGTGATAATAATGTACTCTCAGCAGTACATCCCTGGGTGTGTCAGCAGGTAGAAAGGATGGTTTGGGGACCCTGTGTATCCTATCCACAAGAAGATCTTGTGCAGTTGCTTCTGGCACTAAAGTAGAGAATAGGGTCTGGGCAAATTACAGTAGCTGATTGGGGGGGAACTGCTTCAGGTATACTCCTCAGTTTGAGGTTGTTCCTCCTAGACCTGTCCTTGAGGTCTGCCAGCTTGTCCTTTTTATCCTTGCAATGTCTTCCCCCTGAGCTGTGTGGGCCTCCACCATAACATTATAGGATGAGGTGTATTCCTCCATTTTGTGCTCTACCTGATGCACTCTGTGGCCTAAATGCTTGCACCTCCCTCTTGCAGTCATTTATCCCTCTGATCATGTCAGCTTGCAGGGACGATCTCAGGGACAGCAGCATGTCCTTCATCATGGTATCTGACACTGGCTTGTCTGCTGTGGGGAAGTCTGTGATGGGATCCCTGTCCTGAGTGTTCTGTGTTATTGTAGCGCAGTGAGGCCCGCTTACCTCCATGACAGGATCTGCCGGCAGTCTGGGTGGAGAGTGCCTCCGCTGTTTAGATTTCGCCGGACTCCTCCTTGAAGGGCTAGATGTGCCCGAGGATGATTCGCTGGGTGGGTCAGGTGTGTTGGTGGAGGCAGACAAGAGTCCTTTGATGCCGCTACAGGCTCCGTGCTCCAGCCCGTTCCCTCGAGCGCCACCGCCATTTTGCTGAGGCTCCCGCACGGCATAGTAACTGGTCATTTTTTGTGGCTGCTGTGGGTTCTTGCGGTTTCAGGGCATCTTGTTTCGATCGCCTTGGTTTTGCCAGCTGGGTGGTAGTGTTTGGGGTCTTAGATGGCACCGGTGTGCTCTGATGGCTTCGTATTATCTCCGGTGGACGAGCGGAGCTCCTAGATTAAGCATCCATCTTGGAGTCCGGTCGCTGTTTTTCAGGGAACTTTTAAAGGCATCAGCTTACCAAGACAATTTCATGCTCCCACCTTTGTGGGAACAGTCTGGGGATGGCCCCTTCCTGTTCCAACATGACTGCGCACCAGTGCACAAACAAGGTCCATAAAGACATGGATGAGTGAGTTTGGGGTGAAGGAACTTGACTGGCCTGCACAGAGGCCTGACCTCAACCCGAAAAAAACCCCACCTTTTGTGATGAATTAGAGCAGAGACTGCGAGCCAGCCCATTTCGTCCAACCTCACAAATGCGCTTCTGGAAGAATGGCCAAACATTCCCATAGACACACTCCTAAACCTTGTTGACAGCCTTCCCAGAAGAGTTGACGCTCTTATAACTGAAATAGGTGGGCCAACTCAATATTGAACCCTACGGACTAAGACTGAAATGCCATTAAAGTTCATGTGAGTATAAAGGCAGGTGTCCCAATACTTTTGATAATATTGTGTGTATGTATCAGTGTTAACTTCGTCTATGAAAATGTTTTCGTCAGTGGCATTTTTACAGTGACAAAAATGAAACAAAGTACAGCACGTTTTCGTCCACTGATGAAAACGAAATACGTTTTAGTTAACGAACGAAAATGGCAAGGAGGGATGTTTACCCTCATGAAAGAAGTTCCGGTTTTCACAGAGCTCCGTCTGCTTTTGCTCCCAGCAAGCAAGCGACTGTGCACTGTGACGGCTGCCAGAGCAGCACTGTGCATTACAGCCAGGCCTCCACCCCGAGTGCCAACGAGACTGTCCCACTCCCGAGTCGCGAGACAGACAACCGCCAGCCAGGCGCCTATGTCTGGAGCAGAGCAGACTTGTGAGTGCGTAGTACATTAAAATTACAGCAGGCCTCCCTATCCCCTCCATCCAGAGCACTGTGTGCATTACACTGGCATCCAGGCACTGGATTATTACAGGCCATTCCTCAGACCACCATCCAGCACTGTGCAGCAATTACAGGACTCCTCTGACCATTGGCAGTTGCATCCAGGGCACTGTGCATTACACACAATCCCTCAGACCTAAGACCACCATCCAGCACTCTGCAGCGTTGAAGGCCTCTTCAGACCACCATCCAAAGCACTCTGCAGCATTACAGGCCTCCACAGACCATCCAGAGCACTCTGCAGCATTACACGCCTCCTCAGACCACCATCCAGAGCACTCTGCAAGATTACACGCCTCCTCAGACCACCATCCAGAGCACTCTGCAGCATTATAGGCCTCCTCGGACCACCATCCAGAGCACTGTGCAGCATTGCAGGCCTCTTTCAGACCACCAGCCAGAGCACTCTGCAGCATTGCAGGCCTCTTTCGGACCACCAGCCAGAGCACTCTGCAGCATTACAGGCCTCCTCGGACCACAATCCAGAGCACTCTGCAGCATTACAGGCCTCCTTAGGACCACCATCCAGAGCACTCTGCAGCATTACAGGCCTCCTCGGACCACCATCCAGAGCACTCTGCAGCATTGCAGGCCTCCTTCGGACCATCATCCAGAGCACTCTGCAGCATTACAGGCCTCCTTAGGACCACCATCCAGAGCACTCTGCAGCATTACAGGCCTCCTTCGGACCACCACCCAGAGCACTCTGCAGCATTACAGGCCTCCTTCGGACCACCAACCAGAGCACTCTGCAGCATTACAGGCCTCCTTCGGACCACCATCCAAAGCAATCTGCAGCATTACAGGCCTCCTTTGGACCACCATCCAGAGCACTCTGCAGCATTACAGGCCTCCTTTGGACCACCATCCAGAGCACTCTGCAGCATTACAGGCCTTTTTCGGACCACCATCCAAAGCAATCTGCAGCATTACAGGCCTTCTTCGGACCACCATCCAAAGCACTCTGGAGTATTACAGGCTGTCTCAGACCAATGTCCAGCGCACTGTGCAGCATTTCTGGCCTCCTCAGACCGTCCACAGTGGCTAAATCTGTATCTGTGAGTTTGTTCAAACCTTCACCTCCCTGGCAGTATTCCTGAGTCTGGCTCAGGGTGAATTTTCAGAACCAAAAGCAGTAACCCCGAGCCAAACTCGGGATCGCATCGCAGGATCCAGGCAAAGTTACCTTGTCCCCAGGATCCTGCCATGTCTCCCCGCTGTGTGTGCGAGCCGTGTCTCTGCTCGATTCATCACAGTGCCAAGCTCCGTTCCCTGCGAGCGTTGCGACGCACGGGGACGGAGCACGGCGCCAAATTCAAAAAAGCAAAAAACGCACAATACATACAGTACTCTGTACTGTTATGGATTACATTACTGTATCACATTGTTTCACATCCCTTTTGTCCCTAATGCCTTGTCCAGTGCCCTGCATGCAGTTTTAAATTATAAATAGTTATGATAAAATTGTGGAGAGAAAATTTTATCATAACTAGGGACTGGGAGTAATGTTCTGTTTCTGGAAATTGTCCAGCACTATATTCATATATTAAATTATAAATACTTTTCATTCTGCCTGGAAACTGGAGATTGTCCATAGCAACCAAAACCGTCCCTTTACATCAAAAGTGGTTTTAGACCAGCTAGAAAACAGCGATAATAAATTAGAATCACTTGCAGAATTGAGCGATAATGATTTGTGGGCAAATTTCAGTGTTTTTGATTTGATTACATTATTGAATAATTTTTATTATTTGTTATTTATGGTTATTATAATTTATGATTTTGTGTTTCAAACTTTATTATACCTGGGATGCCTACTAGACTCTTGTTTGGACAGATTTAAGTGAGTTATTCCTAAGAATTACAGGCCTACAATATAAAATGCCAAATTTCCATGCAAAACATTGTACCGCTTTGAGCATCAAAAATCTGACATAATCATACCGCCAGGGAGGTTAATACCATAAATAGTATATTTGATTTTTTTACTCCAGCAGTATATAATGAGTTTGGAAAAGCTTAAATAATGCATTACATTTGATTTTAGTTGACTAAAATTATTTTATTCAACTAAAATGTACTGGAGATTTTAGTCGACTAAAATCGCATTTTAGTCAGACTATGACTAAAACACCTGCAGAAGACTAAAACTAAAATGCCATTTTACTCCTAAGACTAGATCTCTTTTTTTAAACATACATGGTAATAGTGCCATCTGCAGGCTGTAATGTGAAACTGTTAATCCATTGTTTATGTGCAATTCATAAGTAAGTGTGCTCATTCATTGATCTAGTTGAATACTGAATTCCTTAAAAAAAATCCTACAATATAGTGTACTGGGTTTAGACCAAATGTAATGTATATCACCATGTACATGTGTACACCAGTTTATGGCAACTGAGTTAGGACCCCTGGACTCATCCTGAGTCAGGCCCTTTGCCTGTCACAGAGCTGGACTCCTCCTAAGTTGGGGCCCTTTGACCTTCCTGGAACCGGACTCCTGTACTATGATTTCTGAATTTCCCTGTCTGATGTGATACTAAGAACCCACAATAAAAGACTCTTGCAGTCTAAGATAGGTGTCACAGTTAAAGGGTTAGTTCACCTTGAATTAAATTTGCCAAAAATCCCTATGCATTACAGCTTCTTGAGTACATTATAATGTACTTGTATTAGCTTAATAGGCTCATTTAAAAAAGTTATTGGATATAATATATAGGGCTGGGGAAATTAAAGATTAATTCCTCGATTAATCGTTAATTTTTTTTGATCGGTACTTACCGTATTTATCGGCGTATAACACGCACCGGCGTATAACACGCACCCCAATTTAGGAGGGAATTTTAAGGAAAAAAAAACTTTTAGGAGGGAAGTTGAAGGGAAAAAAACTTACATTTAAATGCCCATCATTGCAGCCTTCTCAGTGCAGCCTTCTCAGTGCAGCCTTGCCCCAGTGCAGCCTTGTCAGTGCAGCCTTGTCAGTGCAGCCATGTCAGTGCAGCCATGTCAGTGCAGCCATGTCAGTGCAGCCTTGTCAGTGCAGCCTTGTCAGTGCAGCCTTGCCCCAGTGCAGCCTTGCCCCAGTGCAGCCTTCGATCCCCTGTCCCTGCTGCTGTGCTTCAAAATCGCCGACCGCGATTTGAAAATGGCGCCGCCAGCGCCGAAATACACAGAGCCGGTCCTCGGCTCTTTCCGGCGGCTCTCGTTTACTTTCGGTTTCACTCGTAGCCCCGAGCGGAGCTATCCTCCGCTCGGGGCTACGAGTGAAACCGAAAGTAAACGAGAGCCGCCGGAAAGAGCCGAGGACCGGCTCTGTGTATTGCGGCGCCATTTTCAAATCGCGGTCGGCGATTTTTAACTTTTGACAGCTCGGGATCGCAGGGGATCGGCGTATAACACGCACCTGCGACTTTCCCCTGATTTTAAGGGGAAAAAAGTGCGTGTTATACGCCGATAAATACGGTACCTCTCCGCCGGCTTTCCGGGTCTTCAGGGAGTTCCGTCTGAGATTCGGTGACGTCAATGTTGTTTTTATCTTGGTTTTAATATATAAGTTTTCAGATATCTCTTGCCCATAGTTCCTCCCCTTGAGTGGGATGGTGCCCTGTGGTTTTCTCCTCGGGATCCACACCGAGGCTTGGTTAGTTGCTTGGTACTTAAGCGTAGGGAAGAGGAGCTAAGTTCTGATGTCACCACTGCACGATCAGTCCCGGAAGGTACGGGCTGTTTGGAAGCCGGCCGGCTCATTACTTTATGTCCTATTCGCCTATCAGTGCTCACAGTTTTGTAAGTGTTCAATTGTCTTTTTTAAACTCAAATAAATGTAAGGATTTACGCTATGTGAGGCTTTTAATTTTTTCATGGTGAATGCAATGTCTACTTTATCGATCCATCCACAGACTGTCTACATTGTTGCTGAGGAACACAGTGCATGCCAGTGAGATCCCAGGCTGGGGTTGCAGCCATCTGTTCAGTGCGGTCCCCTGTAATAAGGGACCACTGACTTCTGGTAAGCGGCAGTCCTTTGTGGTAGAGGAAATTTTTCACCTGTCACTTTAGTGTGGACTTCACGGCACATCACTTTTTGACCACCATTAGTTTTTTATGGACTTACACTTATGTTTGTTTTTTTCTTTTAATCATGGATTGATTTCCCTTTCACTATGGAGTAGTTTATTTTTTATAATTCAATCACTGAACAACTTTTTATCACTTGTTTACATTTATTATGATATTTTTGTATTTGCATATGTTTGATGCTTTATTCACTTTGCTTTATATTTAGTTAATGCTTTAATCACTCTGCTTTATATTCAGTCGAGTGTACCTAGTTTTGTATTTTTTATGTGCACCCAGTGTGTTTTATTGGCATTTACCATTGGGGCTCATACCATATCGCTTTAACAGCCTTACTATTTAGCGCAACTTTTTGTCTTTTTTGTTTCTGCCTAATAATATATAATATGCATTAATGGAATTGCTATATACAAAGCTAGTATAAGGAAACCCTTATAAAAATTCTGTATATGGTGGTTTTGTATTTTTTTTTAAATACTTATGCACTGCTATGTAAATACCTAATACCTCCACCTATTTTATCAGTGAACTGCTGCAACCATTAGTGAACCCAACCACTATTAATCAAAATTTGACTCCTCTACCGATAATTGTGCCGAAGTGATCCTTTGTACTGAACAATAACCAGCACCTTAGAAGTAGAGAAACTCACTATGAGCCAGTGGTGATTGATGGGGCGGAGGTCAAGAGGGTACAGGAACTCCATTTCTTGGGAACAATAGTTACAAAGGATCTGTCGTGAACAGGGCACCTATCCAGCCTGGTGGGCAAGACTCATCAGAGATTGTACTTCTTGAGGAAGCTCTGGAGGGCAGGCTTTTCTGAGCGGGTCCTCCTCAGCTTCTATAAGGCTGCCATTGAGAGTGTGCTGACTTATCTTTGTGGCAAGGGATGTGCATGGTCCCATGACAGAAAATTCTTACAAAGGGTAATCAAAACAGCACAAAAGATTATTAAAGGGGTGTAAATGTTGTGTATTGAAGAACTGGGAGGGGGGGGGTGCTTTTGGACAACTATTAATATCCTTAACAATATAACAATAGCTCCCATGGATGTGCCCAAACAAGGGCCCTAATAGCAGGATTAATGGGTATTTTATTGAAAGATACAGTTTATTAAAAGATTGATAATGACATTTGAAATTACATCTACAGTTTAAATATTGTGTAGGATTTTAGTGATCTTCACCTAAAAATCAATTATTTACTCCCTTTTCACCCAAGGTGTCTTTCTTGAGCTTTGATGATACATTATAATATGGTATGGTTTCAAAATATAATAGGATAAAAGTGGGCACACAAATCACAATATATTTGTATGATCTTCGTTGAATGGTCAGAATATTTACCAACAACTAGGTAATGTGGGGGCCTAACTAACCACTCTATTAATTTCAATCCAACCAGTTTATCCTTTGTACCATATAGTTGTTTGTAAATCTAAAAGAGACTGCAGTGGCACACCTAGCACATTTGACACCCAGAGAGGGGTCATTTATTTTTTTAACACACACCTCTTTATAGCAAAACTATGTTCAGATACAGTATAAACATGAAATAAGCAATTGATAATAATGGGACATATGACAGATGCAGCTAGAAGTGTGTAATATCACAGCTTACAGAGTGCATAGGTCAGAAGTGTGTAATGTATAGATAGCTATAGCACAACTTATAAAGTGCAGTTGTCTAGAGCAGTGGTTTCCTGCCTCAGTCCTCAAGTACCCCCAACAGGCCATGTTTTGGGAACTTCCCTTCGCTAAAATAGCTCTTATCAATGTCGTTGATATTGATCTAAAGCAGCTGTGCAAGGTAAAGGAAAATCTGAAAACATGGCCAATTGGGGGTACTTGAGTGAGGTTGAGAACCACTGGTCTAGAGTATATCTTTTACAGCACAATCTAAAGAGTACAGCAGTCAGTGATACTGTATGTCTGGGACCTGCAGTATGCAGAGTGTTCAGTGTAATGTCCCCTCACATTTATTTTCACTGAAAAAATACACCCTTACATTGGTGGTGAATGCAGTGACCGTTTACATTGATAGTCATATTCTTGAAGAACATATTACCTCAGCATATGCTGTAACAGGCTACCCCTTATAGACTACTTTTCAATTACTATTAAACATCTCTGTAGGTGGTATCTTCTGCCCTATGTAAGTGGCTCTGCTGCTTAATGTTCACAGAGATTTTTTTTATGTACATCACTTCCTGTCTCTGGGTCAGATTTCCCAGAAGGAGGAAACCGAGAGAAACAAAGAACTTGACCTTGACTACATAGGGCCTGCTGCTGCTGCAGCATGTTTACCTAGAGCACAAGCAAAAAGTTACATCCATCCTTGTGACAGACTTATCTCTGTCCTATTATTGTACATTCACAGTGCCAAATAAGTAGGTGTGTGCTACTCTGTGTGTGTTATAGTCACCTTCGAGTATATTAGTAGGTGAACCCATGTATTGCAATAGAGTTTGTATGCAGCTCCCGTTAGTCTAGTTAACCCTGTCCCTACTGGTCTGGGATCCTATAGCTAGTTTTAGCTCAGGGCTTAATAACCAACATAGGCTAGAGCCAGGTTAGCCATCCAATGGCTACGTATGGTAGTTAGAGATCTGGTTGCATGTCAGATTAGAAGCTACTAGGGAGGGACTAAAGGGCAGAGTAGATGGGCTAACTCTGATTTCCAGTGCCACACCATGATGTCTGCGTGTGAAAAGCTGCATTCCAGGTTGGTTTTGACAACTGCTAGAGGGTCTCCCCATCACCGCAGATCTTGGAACCCTGCAACTGGCCAGTGTGACAGGTGGTGGTAGTGGGGGGCCAGTGTGACAGGAGGAGGACCAGTGTGACTGGTGGTGGGTCAGTGTGACAGGTGCCAGAAAGTCACTCACTGTGTTGGCTGTTAGTGCCAGCTTCTCAGGGCTGCCCTTAAAAACAAGAAGGAGAGAGCTGAGGCAGGCACATTGCATGGAATCCTATGTCAGCAATAAACAGCCAGTCAGAGCAGCCAATCATGGTGTCGTGTGCTTGCTGTGCCACAGCCAATTGATAGCAGGGGTGGCCGTTCCCTGTGGTGGCGGTTGTGGCCAATGGCTACCTGTGTGTTGTGCTGTCCTAGGGATCAAGTGAGGGGTCGAGTAGAGGCAGGACATGTGGTCACCTGTCAAGTGTTACCTCCCTGGGCGGGATGGCCTGCCCCCTTTTTGGGAATGGATTCCCACACTTCCCTTGCTCCTCCCTTTCAGTAAACAGTGACAAATGGCCCGGGAAGTGAAGGCAGATTGGGGGCGGAGCACCCACGAACACGCCGCTCTGTGTGTGTGTGTGTGTGTATATGTAGCTGAGGCGGGCGGCAGTGGTTATGTGCTGTCACCATGCATACCCTCTGCATACTGGACTACGGAGAACTGGCATTGACTGACCTGGCTGCACCCTAGGGGGCTGCCTAGTGGTAGCGCCGCCCCTGCGTAGCAGCATTTTGTTCATGCCATCTTGTCATAAGAAGACACAGCTGCAGTGACCTTCAGCTCATACAATCCACAATCTCTTCATGGCAGACGCCTCTTCACAATTTCCCAATACCCATCTCAGGGCCTGTAAAAGTGTCTGACTTAGCGCTTCAGTGACTAGAAAAGTTAACAGACTTTGGTCGTAAATACCGTAACTGGATTCTGTATAATATACATATCTGTCGGTAGAATCCATCATTCCAGTATATTGCATAGCTTCTGAAATAATAATAGCAAAGCCATAGTATGGACATATTTACTTTCCTCAGATAATTTGTAACATTTCAAGTTAAGACACTCCTATGTCGGACCATATGGGAAACCACTGGCACCCCTTATTCCCCCTAGGTAAAATAGACATTGGATATTTATATTTGTTTTGAAGCAAATTTCACACTGCACCATAATGTGATCACTAGCAGTGTGTAAACAGTAGCTATTCAGAGATGTGAATACTTATCACAAACTGTACCTGGGACATAGTCATGAGCATGGTGACCTCCCAGCAACCACTCCTCAAATGCTTAATCGGTCAGAGGGCCTCTGTCAACACCCCATTGATCCCAAATAAAAAAGGAATGCCAGGACAGTTTGACAGTTCTGATGTACCATCAAACCAGGAACATCTGTCAAGTTTACGAACCGATAATACCTGGCTCGTCCACTGATAACACCCAGGACCCTGCAATTATACTTCCTTATAAACTCTGTTTTATCTCTCTTTTGCTGTATTATAGCTTTAAACTACTTTCACACTGAGGCAGTTTTCAGTTTTAGCGCCTGTAGAGTGTCTGAAAACTACCTCTCAAGCCACCCCAGTGTGAAAGCCAGAGAGCTTGCAGGACGGGAAAAAAAGTCCTGCAAGCAGCATCTTTGGGGCAGTGTGGGAGCGGTGTATACACTGCTTCTACACCACCCCTTCCCATTGGAATATAGCGCCGCATCACAGGTGCTTTTAATCCCTTTTGGGTGTTAAAAGTGCCGTAGCACCACTATAACAGTGTTAAAGCACAGCTAAAACGAAAGCCGCTTTACAGCTAACGTCGGCACCGCCCCAGTGTGAAAGTAGCCTTATTTCTTTGAAACACCTTTTTTTTTTTCTGTAATTATTTTTTTTGCACCAAATTTACATTTTGATTGTTAAAACCTCATTTTGAAAAGTGTTAACCTTGTCCCTAAGCTCTTAATGCAAGAAAAATAAAGAACCTGTCTCTTGAAGAGTGCTACTGTATAGGATCAATCCTATGAACATACCTGTCTGTGGTGACAGTGTGTGTTACAGGCAATTATTCTAAAATCATAATTGGTATTGCTAGAATTATGAGTTCCTCCTGCTCGGTCCAAGAGGGTGGTGGTAGCTAAAGGGTTAATTTTTAATTACCTTAGTCCAGTGACAATCGCTCTCAGGCTGCTGGCACCTAGATTGTGGTCCCGCGACCTGGAAAATCTTTGTGCAGGGTGTAGCTGAGAGTGGCATTGTTACGCAAGTGACAGCGTGGTGTGAGATTGGCCTGTCCTTTAGTTAGTGAGAAGGGCAGGAGACGTATGTACTTTTTTAATCTTTTTCTTATATAAAGCTTGTATTATTTTCATACTGGTGCCTCTATATATAAAGGAACAAGGAATTTGTATCATAGGACCTGAGTGCTGGATGTGTATACCATCCAGTACAATAGGAGGTACCGACTCACCAGCAAGGGTGGTGCCCTTCCCTAGAATCCCCGAACACACATGAACATCATAAAAAGGGGGAAAGAAGAACCCAAGGAGTTCTTAAGGGCGGAGGGGAACAAGGCAAACTGCAGTCTCCACCACAGTTGTTTGAAAAAATAATTTATTGGTTTAAAAAATTATGGCAATAGTGAACAGATCACACGTACAGTTAAAAGAATAAAATAGGACAACGTTGCCACTATGCACAGACACACTCCCGGGTCCAATCGCACTTCACATGTTTTTAAGCCAGCAGGTGTCATGACAGTGTTGTTAAATCAATACATATACTGGGGATTTGGTGAGAGTAGGTGGCAGGGAACTTCAGTGGTGACATCCCTGTGTTGGCTATAAACAAACACTGTAGACTTCTGTCCTCTCTACCTACCAGAGATCTACCAACTGTAAATAAAATACATTATGTTATAAACACACTATTGTCCTGCTCTAGAGATCCGTTGGTCATGGATACTGTGTATACTGATCCTTCATGGATTGCTCCTATAGTCTATCATAAGCAGTGGATGGAGAGAAGATGAAAAAGCGGTGTTTACCGTGGAATCGTTCGATGATCACCCCACTCCTGCTTCGTGAGGTTGGATCACAGTGATCCCTCAATGGGGTGAGTCTCCATGTGGGGAGTAGTACAATGCTACTCTTGGTTGGCAGAGTGTCACCACGACCGGTGGGATGGTTGGAAGCAGTGTCAGAGGCTGCGAGTGCCTGGAGTGCAAATGTCCTCTGCACTGGGAGTTTCCAACTGCGAATCTTCTCCTGTCTTGGTAGCCGGTGTGGGACTAGACTACACGTGCAGCAGATGTGTGAGCCTCTTGTACTTCTGTATGAGCCTCGGTTCACATGGGGCTGATTACGGATCGCCCAACTCCCTCCTGCTCGGCCGAGCTGTCTGTGTAGGGCAGCAAAATCTCAGACGGGTACTAAATATTGGGTGGGTGGCTTGTGGAGCTCACATCTGTGCTCGGCACCACTTCAAATGCCTCAAACTCCTCCACTGCAAGTGATGGCTGAAACGGTCATAGATCGTCAGTGGTAGGATCCGTTGAGAGCGGGCATAAGGTGCTGGTGAAAGCAGAGGTGTGCTGTGGCAGGCACACCAACACATTTCGTCCACTTGCAGCGTGGACTTCTTCGGGGTTACGAGCCCCCCTAAAACTCAGTCTTTTATAGTCTTTAGAGAGTTCCCAAATGGGAGTGGATCTGCTGGGAGCACGCCCTATCCTCACAAAAGTGAGTATACCCCTCACATTTTTGTAAATATTTTATTATATCTTTGCATGTGACAACAATGAAGAAATTACACTTTACTATGTAAAGTAGTGCGTGCACAGCTTGTATAACAGTGTAAATTTGCTGTCCCCTCAAAATAACTCAACCCACAGCCATTATTGTCTAAATCACTGGCAACAAAAGTGAGTACACCCCTAAGAGAAAATGTCCAAATTGGGCCCAAAGTGTCAATATTTTGTGTGGCCACCATTATTTTCCAGCACTGCTTTAACCCTCTTGGACATGGAGTTCACCAGAGCTTCACAGGTTGCCACTGGAGTCCTCTTCCACTCCTCCATGACAACATCATGAAGCTGGTTGATGTTGGAGACCTTACGCTCCTCCACTTTCCATTTGAGGATGCCCCGCAGATGCTCAATAGGTCTGGAGACATGCTTAACCAGTCCGTCACCTTTACTCTCAGCTTCTTAAGTGGTCATGTTAAGGTGCGTTTGGGTTCTTTATCATGTTGGAATACAGCCCTGTGGCCCAGTCTCCGAAGGGAGGGGATCATGCTCTGCTTCAGTATGTCACAGTACATTTTGACATTCATGGTTCCTTCAATGAACTGTAGCTCTCCAGTGCTGGCAGCACTGATGCAGCTCAGACCATGACACTCCCACCACCATGCTTAACTGTAGGCAAGACACACTTGTCTTTGTACTCCTCACCTGGTTGCCCCCACACATGCTTAACACCATCTGAACCAAAAAGTTTAACTTGGTCTCATCAGACCAAAGGATATGGTTCCTGTAATCCATTTCTTTAGTCTGCTTGTCCTCAGAAAACTGCAGGCTTTCTTGTGCCTCATCTTTAGAAGAGGCTACCTTTTGGGATGACACCCATGCAGACCAATTTGATGCAGTGTGCAGTGTATGGTCTGAGCACTGACAGCCTGACCCCCCACCCCTTCAACCTCTGTAGCAATGCTGGCAGCACTCATATGTCGATTTCCAAAAGACGACCTCTGGATATGACGCTGAGCATGTGCACTCAACTTCTTTGGTCAACCATGGTGAGGCCTGTTCTGAGTGGAACCTGTCCTGATTGATGCCAGAAGCTCTCCCCCTTGTAGGATGGAGACTACTGATCGGATTGATTCCATGCGAAAAGAGTGACTCTTCAGGAACCAGTTTAGATCTTTGAGATCTAGAATGGGTCTGACATCCCCATTTGGTTTTGGTACTGTGAAAAAGGTTTGAAAAACCCTGACCCCTGCTCTTTCAGGGGGACCATCATGATCACTTTTTGTGACAAAAGTCGGTCTAACGCTAGAAAGAGAGACTTCTTTTTGTCTGGATCTTTTATGGGGACATTTGACTTGAGGAAAAGAGGAGACGGGAATTCTCGGAGCTCTAGTTTGTAACCTAGAGCTATTGTGGAGACCACCCAGAACCTCTGAACTCTTGGGACTTGAATTTAGTTCTGTCGGCATTACAGAAACAGCCTTTTGAGCCGATACGACATGTTACATTGGTCCTTTCTGACAAGCAAGCTAGTTTTTCTGGTAGCCATTTCTTCTGTAAGAAGGGTATAAGACGTGGCGGCTCTTTCTTGTAAAGAGCCATATTTAATCATTCACAAGGATAGAGTGGTATTGCGCCCTCATCCTAGCTTTCTGCCAAAGGTGGTTTCAGGTTTTCACCTAAACCAGGATATTGTTTTACCTTAATTTTTTTTCAGAACCCTGTTCTAAAGGAAGGATAAATCACTACACTCTTTGGATGTAGTGAGAGCAGTCAAAATCTATTTGAAGGCGACTGCACAGATTCAGAAAACAGACAGGCAGCATCAAAATCCACTATTGCCATATGGATTCGGCAGGTAATTATTCAAGCTTATGGCTTGAAGAGGAAGGTTCCCCCTTATAGGTTAAAGCGCACTCCACCAGGGCTGTTAGTGCTTCGTGGGTAGTGCATCACCAAGCCTCCATGGCTCAAATCTGCAAGGCTGCAACCTGGTCTTCAGTCCATACATTCACCAGATTCTATCAGGTGGATGTAAAAATTCATGAGGATATCGCCTTCGGGCGCAGTGTGCTGCAGGCAGCAGTATAGGTCCTCTGGTCTGATTGCACCCTACTTTTGTTGTGTCCCCTCCCCTCAGGTGGCATTGCTCTGGGACATCCCATACAGTAATTAATTTTGCTCTGTGTCCCCTGATGTACAATAAAGAAAGTAGGATTTTTATCACAGCTTACCTGTAAAATCCTTTTCTTGGAGTACACCACGGGACCCAGAGGTCCCTCCCTTCTTTCTGGTTACATGTGTATTGCTTTGCTACAAAACTGAGGTACTCCTGGTAAGTACCTCAGTTTTGTATATGGGGAATTAAACTTCCTGTTTAGGGTGTGCCAGTGTCCATCACCTGAAGGTGCCATATAACCCATACAGTAATTACTGTGGCTCTGTGTCCCGTGATGTACTCCAAGAGAAGGATTTTACAGGTTAGCTGTTATAAAAATCCTATTTTTGTTGGCGGAAAATTTGAGAACCTGCTAGCCAACATTTGTTGGCGGAAAGTCCGACAACAAATGTTCGATGAAGCATACACACGGTCGGACTTTCCACCAACAAGCTCACATCCAACATTTGTTGTTGGAAAATCTGATCGTGTGTACGGGGGATAACACTTTTATTTCATTAACATTGGGCCTTCCTAAGTTTTGCCAATATCTCCATGTCTAAATATGCTAAACATATGTTGTGGATATTGTACTTTTATGCAAAGAAGACATGGAGTGGTACTTCTTCCCCATCTCTTAACCACTTAAGGACCGCCTCACGCCGATGTACGTCGGCAAGGCGGCACGGGAAGGCAAAATCACGTACAGGGTACGTGATTTGCCTCCCGCGGGTGGGGAGTCCGATCGGACCGCCGCCCGAGGCGGTCCCGTTCTGTCCCCCGGCGATCAGAGACGAGGGGGAGGCCATCCGTTCGTGGCCCCCCCCTCGCGATCGCCGCCGGCCAATGAGAACACTCCTTTGCTGCTGTATGCTAAACAGCAGCAAAGGAAGTGATGTCATCTCCCCTCGGGTCGGTATTTTCCGTTCCGGCCCGAGGAGAGAAGACATCTATGTGAGTGCACAACACTACACACACACGGTAGAACATGCCAGGCATACAAAACACCCCGATCCCCCCCCGATCGCCCCCCGATCACCCCCCAATCACCCCCCCCCCCCTGTCACAAACTGACACCAGCAGGTTTTTTTTTTTTTTTTCTGATTACTGCTAGGTGTCAGTTTGTGACAGTTACAGTGTTGGGACAGTTACTGTTACCCCCCTGTAGGTCTAGGGTACCCCCCTAACCCCCCCTAATAAAGTTTTAACCCCTTGATCACCCCCTGTCACCAGTGTCGCTAAGCGATCATTTTTCTGATCGCTGTATTAGTGTCGCTGGTGACGCTAGTTAGTGAGGTAAATATTTAGGTTCGCCGTCAGCGTTTTATAGCATCAGGGACCCCCATATACTATCTAATAAATGTTTTAACCCCTTGATTGGCCCCTAGTTAACCCTTTCACCACTGATCACCGTATAACTGTTACGGGTGACGCTGGTTAGTTCGTTTATTTTTTATAGTGTCAGGGCACCCGCCGTTTATTACCGAATAAAGGTTTAGCCCCCCGATCGCCCGGCGGTGATATGCGTCGCCCCAGGCAGCGTCAGATTAGCGCCAGTACCGCTAACACCCACGCACGCAGCATACGCCTCCCTTAGTGGTATAGTATCTGATCGCATCAATATCTGATCCGATCAGATCTATACTAGCGTCCCCAGCAGTTTAGGGTTCCCAAAAACGCAGTGTTAGCGGGATCAGCACAGATACCTGCTAGCACCTGCGTTTTGCCCCTCCGCCCGACCCAGCCCAGCCCACCCAAGTGCAGTATCGATCGATCACTGTCACTTACAAAACACTAAACGCATAACTGCAGCGTTCGCAGAGTCAGGCCTGATCCCTGCGATCGCTAACAGTTTTTTTGGTAGCATTTTGGTGAACTGGCAAGCACCAGCACCAGCCCCAGGCAGCGTCAGGTTAGCGCCAGTACCGCTAACACCCACGCACGCACCATACACCTCCCTTAGTGGTATAGTATCTGAACGGATCAATATCTGATCCGATCAGATCTATACTAGTGTCCCCAGCAGTTTAGGGTTCCCAAAAACGCAGTGTTAGCGGGATCAGCCCAGATACCTGCTAGCACCTGCGTTTTGCCCCTCCGCCCAGGCGAGCCCAGCCCACCCAAGTGCAGTATCGATCGATCACTGTCACTTACAAAACACTAAACGCATAACTGCAGCGTTCGCAGAGTCAGGCCTGATCCCTGCGATCGCTAACAGTTTTTTTGGTAGCATTTTGGGGAACTGGCAAGCACCAGCCCCAGGCAGCGTCAGGTTAGCGCCAGTACCGCTAACACCCACGCACGCACCGTACACCTCCCTTAGTGGTATAGTATCTGATCGCATCAATATCTGATCCGATCTGATCTATACTAGCGTCCCCAGCAGTTTAGGGTTCCCAAAAACGCAGTGTTAGCGGGATCAGCCCAGATACCTGCTAGCACCTGCGTTTTGCCCCTCCGCCTGGCCCAGCCCAGCCCACCCAAGTGCAGTATCGATCGATCACTGTCACTTACAAAACTCTAAACGCATAACTGCAGCGTTCGCAGAATCAGGCCTGATCCCTGCGATCGCTAACAGTTTTTTTGGTAGCGTTTTGGGGAACTGGCAAGCACCAGCGGCGTAGTACACCCCGGTCGTAGTCAAACCAGCACTGCAGTAACACTTGGTGACTTGGCGAGTCCCATAAGTGCAGTTCAAGCTGGTGAGGTGGCAAGCACAAGTAGTGTCCCGCTGCCACCAAAAAGACAAACACAGGCCCGTCGTGCCCATAGTGCCCTTCCTGCTGCATTCGCCAATCCTAATTGGGAGCCCACCACTAATGCAGCGCCCGTACTTCCCCCATTCACATCCCCAACCAAATGCAGTCGGCTGCATGAGAGGCATTTTTATGTCCTCCCGAGTACCCCTACCCAACGAACCCCCCAAAAAAGATGTAGTGTCTGCAGAAAGCGCGGATATAGGCGTGACACCCGCTATTATTGTCCCCCCTGTCCTGACAATCCTGGTCTTTGCATTGGTGAATGTTTTGAACGCTACCATACACTAGTTGAGTATTAGCGTAGGGTACAGCATTCCACAGACTAGGCGCACTTTCACAGGGTCTCCCAAGATGCCATCACATTTTGAGAGACCCGAACCTGGAACCGGTTACAGTTATAAAAGTTAGTTACAAAAAAAGTGTAAAAAAAAAAAAATATATGAAATAAAAAAAAATAGTTGTCGTTTTATTGTTCTCTCTCTCTCTATTCTCTCTCTCTATTGTTCTGCTCTTTTTTACTGTATTCTATTCTGCAATGTTTTATTTTTATTGTTATTGTTATTATGTTTTATCATGTTTGTTTTTCAGGTATGTAATTATTTATACTTTACTGTTTACTGTGCTTTATTGTTAACCATTGTTAACCATTTTTTTGTCTTCAGGTACGCCATTCACGACTTTGAATGGTTATACCAGAATGATGCCTGCAGGTTTAGGTATCATCTTGGTATCATTCTTTTTAGCCAGCGGTCGGCTTTCATGTAAAAGCAATCCTAGCGGCTAATTAGCCTCTAGACTGCTTTTACAAGCCATGGGAGGGAATGCCCCCCCCCCCACCGTCTACCGTGTTTTTCTCTGGCTCTCCTGTCTCAACAGGGAACCTGAGAATGCAGCCGGTGATTCAGCCAGCTGACCATAGAGCTGATCAGAGACCAGAGTGGCTCCAAACATCTCTATGGCCTAAGAAACCGGAAGCTACGAGCATTTTATGACTTAGATTTCGCCGGATGTAAATAGCGCCATTGGGAAATTGGGGAAGCATTTTATCACACCGATCTTGGTGTGGTCAGATGCTTTGAGGGCAGAGGAGAGATCTAGGGTCTAATAGACCACAATTTTTTCAAAAAAGAGTACCTGTCACTACCTATTGCTATCATAGGGGATATTTACATTCCCCGAGATAACAATAAAAATGATTAAAAAAAAAAATATGAAAGGAACAGTTTAAAAGTAAGATTAAAAAAGCAAAAAAATAATAAAGAAAAAAAAAAAAAAAAAAAAAAAAAAGCACCCCTGTCGCCCCCTGCTCTCGCGCTAAGGCGAACGCAATCGGCGGTCTGTCGTCAAACGTAAACAGCAATTGCACCATGCATGTGAGGTATCACCGCGAAGGCCAGATCGAGGGCAGTAATTTTTCCAGTAGACCTCCTCTGTAAATCTAAAGTGGTAACCTGTAAAGGCTTTTGAAGGATTTTAAACATGTACTTTTTTTTGTTGCCACTGCACGTTTGTGCGCAATTTTAAAGCATGTCATGTTTGGTATCCATGTACTCGGCCTAAGATCATCTTTTTTATTTCATCAAACATTTGGGCAATATAGTGTGTTTTAGTGCATTAAAATTTAAAAAAGTGTGTTTTTTCCCCAAAAAATGCGTTTGAAAAATCACTGCGCAATTACTGTGTGAAAAAAAAATATGAAACACCCACCATTTTAATCTGTAGGGCATTTGCTTTAAAAAAATATATAATGTTTGGGGGTTCAAAGTAATTTTTTTGCAAAAAAAAATAACTTTTTCATGTAAACAATAAGTGTCAGAAAGGGCTTTGTCTTCAAGTGGTTAGAAGAGTGGGTGATGTGTGACATAAGCTTCTAAATGTTGTGCATAAAATGCCAGGACAGTTCAAAACCCCCCCAAATGACCCCATTTTGGAAAGTAGACACCCCAAGCTATTTGCTGAGAGGCATGTCGAGTCCATGAAATATTTTATATTGCGACACAAGTTGCGGGAAAGAGACAAATTTTTTTTTTTTTTTTTTTTGCACAAAGTTGTCACTAAATGATATATTGCTCAAACATGCCATGGAAATATGTGAAATTACACCCCAAAATACATTCTGCTGCTTCTCCTGAGTACGGGGATACCACATGTGTGAGACTTTTTGGGAGCCTAGCCGCGTACGGGACCCCGAAAACCAAGCACCGCCTTCAGGCTTTCTAAGGGCGTGAATTTTTGATTTCACTCTTCACTGCCTATCACAGTTTCGGAGGCCATGGAATGCCCAGGTGGCACAAAACCCCCCCAAATGACCCCATTTTGGAAAGTAGACACCCCAAGCTATTTGCTGAGAGGTATAGTGAGTATTTTGCAGACCTCACTTTTTGTCACAAAGTTTTGAAAATTGAAAAAAGAAAAAAAAAAATGTTTTTTCTTGTCTTTCTTCATTTTCAAAAACAAATGAGAGCTGCAAAATACTCACCATGCCTCTCAGCAAATAGCTTGGGGTGTCTACTTTCCAAAATGGGGTCATTTGGGGGGGTTTTGTGCCACCTGGGCATTCCATGGCCTCCGAAACTGTGATAGGCAGTAAAGAGTGAAATCAAAAATTTTCACCCTTAGAAATCCTGAAGGCAGTGATTGGTTTTCGGGGTCCCGTACGCGGCTAGGCTCCCAAAAAGTCCCACACATGTGGTATCCCCATACTCAGGAGAAGCAGCTAAATGTATTTTGGGGTGCAATTCCACATATGCCCATGGCCTGTGTGAGCAATATATCATTTAGTGACAACTTTATGAAAAAAAAAAAAAGTGTCACTTTCCCGCAACTTGTGTCAAAATATAAAATATTCCATGGACTCAATATGCCTCTCAGCAAATAGCTTGGGGTGTCTACTTTCCAAAATGGGGTCATTTTGGGGGGTTTTGTGCCACCTGGGCATTCCATGGCCTCCGAAACTGTGATAGGCAGTGAAGAGTGAAATCAAAAATGTACACCCTTAGAAATCCTGAAGGCGGTGATTGGTTTTCGGGGCCCCGTACACGGCTAGGCTCCCAAAAAGTCCCACACATGTGGTATCCCCGTACTCAGGAGAAGCAGCTGAATGTATTTTGGGGTGCAATTCCACATAGGCCCATGGCCTGTGTGAGCAATATATCATTTAGTGACAACTTTTTGTAAATATTTTTTTTTTTTTTTTTTTTGTCATTTTTTCAATCACTTGGGACAAAAAAAAAAAAATATTCAATGGGTTCAACATTCCTCTCAGCAATTTCCTTGGGGTGTCTACTTTCCAAAATGGGGTCATTTGGGGGGGTTTTGTACTGCCCTGCCATTTTAGCACCTCAAGAAATGACATAGGCAGTCATAAACTAAAAGCTGTGTAAATTCCAGAAAATGTACCCTAGTTTGTAGGCGCTATAACTTTTGCGCAAACCAATAAATATACGCTTATTGACATTTTTTTTACCAAAGACATGTGGCCGAATACATTTTGGCCTAAATGTATGACTAAAATTTAGTTTATTGGATTTTTTTTATAACAAAAAGTAGAAAATATCATTTTTTTTCAAAATTTTCGGTCTTTTTCCGTTTATAGCGCAAAAAATAAAAACCGCAGTGGTGATCAAATACCATCAAAAGAAAGCTCTATTTGTGGGAAGAAAAGGACGCAAATTTCGTTTGGGTACAGCATTGCATGACCGCGCAATTAGCAGTTAAAGCGACGCAGTGCCAAATTGGAAAAAGACCTCTGGTCCTTAGGCAGCATAATGGTCCGGGGCTCAAGTGGTTAACACTTGGCTGCAACTAATTAATGCTAGTCTAAAGCTGGCCATACACCATACAATTTTCCTGTTCAATTTTCTTTAGATTTACCTTCAACTATGTAGTACAAGGGCCTGCCTGCTTGCATCCAAATTGAAAGTGTTTAGGTTTGACCTCCTATTATATGGTTTTGGTAAATCTAAAGGAAAGTTGAACAGGAAAATTGAATAGTGTATGGCCAGCCTAACACTTTAAAAGGTCAAAAACAAACTCCCCCAACGTTGTTTGATAAGATATAGGACTGTTGGGTTTCTAGCCAACTGACTCTAGTTTCTCCAGATACAGGAAACTGGGACATGTATACAGTTTCTCTGTTTTGCTAATATCTTGTACACTTTAGCTTATTGTACCCAATGTAAGCCTTATCTTCTTAACCACTTCAGCCCCGCTCACTGTATATATACGTCATTTTTTTGAAGATGGATATCTCGGTAACGGCAGCAGCTGCTGCCACAACCGAGATATCCATCTTTACAGTGAGCGATTCTGTAAACGATAATGGTGGTCTCAGCGGCGGGTTCGCCGCGAGATCACCGTTATCGGCGGCGGGAGAGGTGCCACCCCCCCTCCCGCCGCTCTCCCGCACCCTCCGCCGCTTACCGGAGCCGTCGGTAGCGGCAGAGGAGATCGGGACCTGTCACCGCTGAGGTACTGAGACGAGTGAGGCCAAGATGGCGCCCACCCGTCTCCATACCATGTGACGGCCGGAGCGACGTCATTACGACGGCTCCGCCCACTCTCTTAAAGGCACAAATTTTTTAAATGTCATTTTTTTAAACGACTTTTTTTTTTTTTTTTTGCATTTTAGTCTAAATATGAGATCTGAGGACTTTTTGACCCCAGATCTCATATTTAAGAGGACCTGTCATGCTTTTTTCTATTACAAGGGATGTTTACATTCCTTGTAATAGGAATAAAAGTGATCCAAATTTTTTTTTTTTAAAAAACAGTGAAAAAATAAATAAAATAAAATAAAATAAATAATAAAAAAAAAAAAAAAATTTTTTAAAGCGCCCTGTCCCGACGAGCTCGCGCGCAGAAGCGAACGCATACGTGAGCAGCGCCCGCATATGAAAACGGTGGTCAAACCACACATGTGAGGTATCGCCGCGACCGGTAGAGTGAGAGCAATAATTCTAGCCCTAGACCTCCTCTGTAACGCAAAACATGCAATCTGTAGAATTTTTTAAACGTCGCCTATGGAGATTTTTAAGGGTAAAAGTTTGACGCTATTCCACGAGCGGGCGCAATTTTGAAGCGTGACATGTTGGGTATCATTTTACTTGGCGTAACATTATATTTCACAATATAAAAAAAAATTGGGCTAACTTTACTGTTGTCTTATTTTTTTTTTTCAAAAAAGTGAATTTTTTCCAAAAAAAGTGCGCTTAGAAGACCGCTGCGCAAATACGGTGCAAAAAAAAGTATTGCAATGACCGCTATTGTATTCTCTAGGATGTTAGAAAAAAAACAATATATAATGTTTGGGGGTTCTAAGTAATTTTCTAGCAAAAAAACCTGTTTTAAACTTGTAAACACCTAAAATCCAAAACGAGGCTGGTCTTTAAGTGGAAGTGATACTGAAGTCTCATTTTTTTTGTGTTAAGAATAACAAATATGTTATACTTACCTGCTCTGTGCAGTGGTTTTGCACAGAGCAGCCCAGATCCTCCTCTTCTCGGGTCCCTCTTCGGCTCTCCTGGCCCCTCTCTCCTGTTGCGTGCCCCCCCCTGTGTCCATTCAGACACGAAGCCACGGCTCGACCCCGCCCCCCCATCCTCTCTCTCCTCATTGGCTCACTGACTTTGATTGACAGCAGCAGGCGCCAAAGGCGCTTCGCTGTTGTCTCAGCCAATGAGGGGAGAGAGTTCCAGGCAGCTGAGTTTTCTCCTGCAACATCCCTGGATTGAGATGGGGCTTAGGTAAGTATTAGGGGGCTGAGGGGGACTGAGGGGAGCTGTTGCACACCAAAGGTTTTTTATCTTAATGCATACAATGCATTAAGATAAAAAACCTTCTGACTTTACAACCACTTTAAGGCTCGGTTCACATATATGCAAATTGGATGCGTTTTTAACCGCATCCAATTTGCAGAACATGTGAATCGGCCCGGCTTTCAATGAAGCCGGTTCACACAAGTGCGGGCGGCCGCGGTACAGTTTTAAAAAGTGTCCTGTGCATTTTTGGGTCCGGTTTAGGTGAGATTTAACCCTTTCCCGACCAGCTGCCGCAGTTATACTGTGGTAGGTTGGCTCCCTTGCATGAGCCGTCGTAGCTGTAGGTCGGCTCTTTAAGACACTGTAGCAGGCGCACGCGAACGCAGCGTGTCTCCGAAGCCGATGCGCGTGCCCAGCGGGCGCGATGACCGCCGAGCACCCGCGATCGCTTATGACAGAGCGAGAACCGGGATCTGTGTGTGTAAACATTAAGATAAACAAACAACTCCTGGTTCTGTCAGGGGAGAGGAGACAGATGGTGTGTTCTTACCAAGTAGGAACAACGATCGGTCTCCTCCTCTAGTCAGCCACATTCCCCCCACAGTTAGAACACACATAGGGAACACATTTAACCCCTTGATTGGCCCCTAGTGTTAACCCCTTCCCTGCCAGTGATATTTATACAGTAATCAGTGGCTATTTTTAGCTCTGATTGCTGTATAAATGTCAATGGTCCCAAAAAAGTGTCAAAAGTGTCCGATCTGTCCGCCGCAATGTCTCAGTCCCGATAAAAATCGCAGATCGCCGCCATTTCTAGTAAAAAAATAAAAATTAAAAAAAAGAATAAAAATGGCATAAGTATAATCCCCTATTTTGTAGACACTATAACTTTTGCGCAAACCAATCAATATACGCCTATTGTGATTTTTTTTTTACCAAAAATATGTAGAAGAATATATATCGGCCTATATATTTCTTCTGATTTTTGGGATACTTATAGCGCAAAAAATAAAAACCGCAGAGGTTATCAAATGCCACCAAAAGAAATCTCTATTTGTGGGGAAAAAAGGACATACATTTTGTTTGGGTACAATGTCACGCGACCGTGCAATTGTCAGTTAAAGCAACGCAGTGCCGTATCACAAAAAATCGTCTGGTCATTAAGGGGGAAAACTTTCCGGGGGTGAAGTGGTTAAGGTAAAAATTTGCACCTGAATCGCACCTGAACTGGTGAACAGAAACTGCCGCACATGTGTGAATCCAGCCCAATACCACTTTGTAATGATGAGACATGAGACGTGTTTATTCCTTTTTCTCTGTATTGTCTTTATTTGCAAAACCAATAAACATATCTTAAAAAAAAAAGAAAAAAAGTTTTATTTCAGAGCGTATCCAATGATATGGGGTTTGACAGGGCTGTATTTAAATGGAGCAATGATATGTCTATATTTGACATCCGAAAATTTGGCTTTTTCCAGATATTTCCATGTTTCCTTTGTTAGCAGGCATCCATCCCCTATGTATTTCCAAGTTGGATTCAAAATTTCCTGAAAAAAATAGTTCCAAGAGGAAGGATCTGCCTTAACGTGTTCAATGAAGTAGTATGCTCCTCCCTGCAACAGAACAGACAAATAATCAGAACACAAGAGCAACATTAAGTCATAATGCTTCATGTATAAAAACTTGGACGTAATTGCATGTAAATGAATGCAAGTCCATTTACATCCAGCCGCCCACAGACTTTAAAGAGCTTTGGATCAGGTTTGTCTAAAAATTGATAGGCCGACCTCATAGGGTCGCCAACTTTTCTTCAAATCAAACCCGAACACTTTAGCAGCGCACAGCATTTTTTTTTTACAGTATAAACTATACATATATTTTGCATTTAAATAACATTTCTAAGCATATGACGTTAATAACAAGAGTCCCACTTTACATCAGAGTCCACACAGTTCACCTTTTACATCTGAATCCACAGAGTTCCCTTTCACTGTAAGGGGGAATTCTGCAGACTCTGAGGTAAGGGAGAACTCTGGGGACTCACACAATGGGGTAGGGTGGGAGAAAGAGGTGCAGTTCGAGCCCCCTCTCCTCCCCCGTCAGTGTGTGTGTGTGTGTGTGTGTGTGTGTGTGTGTGTGTGTGTGTGTGGGGGGGGGGGGGGGGGTTGTTAGTATTGTTAGTGCTGGCTTTGGGCAGTGTGAGAGTGTAACAGAAACTCTCAGCTTAGCCAACTGCAGCCAGCAAACCTGCTGGGAAGCCATAGTCCAGTCTGAATAATGTGTCCGTGTTTCAGGCAGTCTGAAACCCAGAGGCATGGTTCCAAACCCGAACTGTCTGGGTGAATCCCGGACAGGTGGCAACCCTACGACCTCATCATACCCCTCATGTGGGGCCTAAGTCTACCCAGGCTGCCAAGACAATAAGACTAACTAAACTAAAAGAGTTAACAGGGGCTGGTTTGTAGGCATTAGCATGTGCCGAAGTCTGTTGTTTGTATATTGTAAGGGTCCCGACCAGATCCCTTGGGTGAGAGCACCCCATCCCCCCTTCATTACCTCTTATTAGTGTCCACCTGTGTTATAGGAGGAGTCCTTATAGATCTCCCATAAAGAGGAGTTTGTCTCCCATGGTTGAGATGCAGGACCTTTCAGTCTATGAATAGTGTAGGACCCACTGATAATGGGGTACTTTTACACAGTAGTGGGCTTAGCACTATATGGCCATATGGTGTAACCAAATCCCCATATTTTTGAATATGTTCAGGTGTTTTAAATATCCTTGCAGGATTGTAATTTTTGTATGTGTGCGCTGTAATCTATTTTGTTCCAAGACATTAAGACTAACAAAAACTAGAACAGAGGGACTGATGTGCAGGCATTACCATCTCACTTCAAATATGAGAGAGAGGATCATGACACTTTATACCATAGCAATGAAGGCTACATAATTATGAGTGTTCACGGACAGTAGACACAGGGACATGACATTGCTGAGTAGAGCGCATATAAAGAAGCAGGGATGGACAGCAGATACTGTAATAAGTAGTAGTCTTTGCTGCTGCAAAGGAACTGACTTTACATACACCACACTTCCAGGTTCACAGCCCTTAGGCTGGATTCCCACCTATGCAGTTTTGGTGCTTTTTGCATTTTGCAGATTTGCACTACAGTCCATCTTACATGGTTTCCTATGGAACACGTTCTGTAGTGCAAATATGCAAAATGCAAAAAGCACTAAAACTGCATAGGTGTGAATCCAGCCTCAGGCAGGACATGGTCTTGAAATATTTAACAACATTTTTGCAAATTTATGCTCCTGTTTATCTTGCTTGACCATAAGAGTTATTGAAAAGAGGTACAAGCATGCACAAATAGACAGCAAAGAAGAAACCTTGACGTGATTTGCACAGATGGGTGATAACCAAATTGAAGTTTGCCATTTTAAATACGTAATTTTTGGCACATTTTCTATGTGCTAAATCAGCAGTGCCATTAGACAACTTTTATGTGTATTCCATTACAGCATGTGCCAAAACAATCAAGCACCCGTGCCAACGTTCTAGGATAATAATTGTTCTAAAATGTACACCATTATCAAAGCGGCGTATATACTGTAGTGAGGGGTGGGGACAGTGAGGAGCAGCATTGCAGGAGGGAGAGGAGAGGTGGATGTGTATGGATGGACACTACTGTCATGCAACAATTTAACATATTGTTGTGCAATACTCTTAATAAGTGTGCGTATAGAAATTGGCGTATTTTCTCCCTGCGTCAGTCTTTGTGTCCTTACAATTAAATCCTTTGGGGGTATTGACAAACAGTACACTTAAATAGTCCAGCAGTAAACAAAGGTGAGTAAATCTCCACCTTCTTTTTAATCAAGCTGCAGCTGTTACTTTTAGCATAGAGCAGGGCTCAAAATTTCAAGTCCTGAGCTACTAGCCAGGACTTGAGGGTTACTCGCCACCAGTTGCCCTGCCCAACCCCTACCTTGCCCCGCCCCTAATTCTGCCCCTAATCTCGCCCTCATAAATTATCTCATGAAATGACACTTACTTAAATGTTTTATGCAAGTTAACTTACTCAAAAGTTTTATGCAATTAAGTTACAAAAATAAATATTAACAACTTTATCAGTTCCCCTCAGCACAGCCTCACCTGTGCCCATCAATGCAGGCTCACCTGTGCCCATCAATGCAGCGTCACCTGTGCCCATCATTGCAGCCTCACCGTGCCCATCATTGCAGCCTCACCGTACCCCCACTGCAGCCTCACCTTGCCCAACACTGCAGCCTCACCAGGGTGGAGGAGCGTAGAGGGTGGCCAGATCACGACTGGAAGAAGAGGAGAGCCACGGGGTCACAGAGCACGAATAGCACGCTGTTACAGCTTACATTGAAATTGCCTCTGCTCGTCATCACACACAGCCCCGCCTCCTCCTGACCCCGCACCTGTGATAGACAGAACACATCCCAGCATTGATCTGTCTATCACAGGCGTGGGGTTGGGAGGAGGCGGGGCTGTGTGTGACGACGAGCAGAGTGGAGGCAATTTCAATGTAAGCTGTGTGCTATACCGCTCGGTGACCCCGTGGCTCTCCTCTTCCTCCATGCTCTCTTCAACCGGAGCGATCACTGGGAGAACAGCTCCCGATCAAACCCACACACCGGCGGTGCTCACCCCCCCCACTGCCAGGCAGCCCAGATCGCAAGGCCTCATTTGAGAGCTAGCATAGAGTATGTTTTTTTCGTAAGTATCAAGTGATCAAATACAAATAAAATACAAACCAAATACAAAATTACTTCAACCCCATCCTGCCTGCCTTCTGCTGCCCTTTAACCTGGTTTTAAGATGAGGGGAAGGAGGGGAAACAAGATGGACAGCTCCCAACTGTTCCACATTTAGAGGGACTGTCCCGTTTTAGAGACCTAATTCCGCCAGCTTACCATAGTAATGACTGAGAACCGAAACATCCCAGATCATCTCTATGGAGATACTGGAAGCAACAAGGATTGTGTCACATCCGGTTTCGCTTTGATGTAAAAAAGCCGCTACTGGCTTGTGAAAGCATCAGAGCAAACCGATTTTGGTTTTATCAGATGATTTTAAAAGCAGAGGGGAGTTCTGGGGTCTAATAGACCCCAGATGGCTCAGTAAAGAGAACCTGTCACTGTCCATGCTATCATAAGGGATGTTGTCCATCCCTTGTGATTAAAAAAAAATTGATCACTTTTATTTCTAAGAGACAGAGTAAAAAAAAAAAGTAAAAAGAAAAATTAAAGTGCTCCTGTCCCCATGTTGGCGTGCAAAGGCGAATGCCTCCTGGGGATCTACATCCAATTCTACCTTAAGCTCCCACAGTGCATTTGCACGGTTCCACATGGACCATTAGACAGACACGGTTTATGGGCTCTTTGGTGCCCTCCCATGGTTGCTGCAGTGCTACTATTTATTCTTGGCTATTTATTGGCCCTTCCTCGTTGGAACTGAACCCCGAGATTGGTTGTAAATGGAAACAGTTGATGGTCATCGACCTCTATTGCTAAAGACCTTGACGTCTATATTTGAATAAATTTGAACTACCGTTTTTGACTTTGTGAAAGCCTCTTTACAAGTGAAACCCTCTTGTTTATTAACTGAAACCTGAATGTGTCCTGATGAAGTTCTATAAGAAACGCGTAGACACATCGGGGCCTGTATCATGTATATTTTTTTTATATAGATGATTTTTTACTATCTTTTGTCAATGTCTTTGTATTGTATGTATTTATATTGAATACAATTGATTATATTGTTATTTTAATTATGCTTTCTCAGGTTTGTTGTGCCTCTAAAGTCTGCTTAGGGGGTCCTTGTTGAACCCCCTTCTTTTTTCTTATGACAAACAATTTATATGGATGTGTAAATAAAACCACTGCGAAAATACACTGTGACATAAAAAATTGCAACACTGACCATTTTATTCTCTAGGGCAGGGGCAGGCAGCCTTTGAGAAGTGGAGTCTGTGATATATGCCACCGGCGCAATAAAACAAAACTTGTGTCAATATATGGGGTATGCTGCAGCTAGCAGTTCACCACTAGTACCAGTGGGGGCAATTAGAAGATATATAAATGTATAACTGCGCTGACCCTTAGTTGCCAAAATATAATAATAAATAAAAAAATAAATAAAAAATAATAATAATAATAAGTCAAAATTTATCAAAATGTGTCAATATATGCCATCAAATATAAAATTAAACCTTTATGATCCTATTTATGTATGTATAAAAAATGTATTAAAAAGTCTCGATGTGCATTCTGCATATATTAATCCACCGTGCTAAACAGAAATGTGCAATCCAAAACATTCGTGATTCATGATACACCACCACTTTCCAATATATGCTCTTACCAGTAACCGGTAAAATAAAGCCTGTGTTATGCCTTATTCTCTCTGGCTCTTTAAACAAGTAGTTTGGGCTATATCCAGCAGATGGAGCAATACTCTCTCATGTGTCTCCACTAGCCTCAAAGGAGGCCAGTTGTGCGTCACTTCCAGTCCATGACCAGCACTGATACGCTGGCTCCCTACAAAACAGAATGGCCAGCACAGGCCATTACTGGAACGCTGGATAGACTCAGTGCCGGTCTAGGGCACATTTAAATGTGAGTGTAAACTTTTAAAATGTTTTATAAGAAATAAATGTGGAATTTTGTGCAATGATGGCTGTTTTTTTTTTCATGAGAACCATAAACTAGTGGAGACACATGAGACTCATGCCGCGTACACATGACCGGACTTTCCGTCAGAGTAGACCCTGACGGTCTTTCCGACGGAGTTCCGCTGAAACGGACTTGCCTACACACAATCACACCAAAGTCCGATCATTTGGAACGCAATGATGTACGACGGGACTAGAAAAAAGAAGTTCAATAGCCAGTAGCCAATAGCTGCCCTTGCGTCGTTTTTGGTCTGTCGGAATAGCATACAGACGAATGGTTTTCCTGATAGGAATTGAGTCAGTCGGAAAGATTTGAAACATGTTCTTTTTCTAGGTCCGTCAAAATTTTAGAAAGAAAAAGTCAGATGAAGCCCACACATGATCGGAATGTCCGATGGAATTATTCCGTCTGACCTTTTCTGCCAGAAAGTCCGGTCGTGTGTACGCGGCATAAGGCATAACACAGGCTTTCATTTTACAGGATTCTGGTAAGAGCATATATTGGAAGGTGGTGGTGTATCACAAATGTTTTGTATTGCACATTTTTGTTCAGCACGGTGTATTAATATATGAAGAATGCACATTGGAACTTTTTATATATACATTTTTGTATATACAATTGCTTTATTGTTGTGAATCATTAAGGTTTAATTTTATATTTGATGCCATATTTTGATACATTTTGACACTTATTATTTTTTGGCACTTACGGGTTAGCGCAATTTATATACTGTATTTATTGGCGTATAACACTCGCTTTTTCACCATGAATATTGGGTGCAAATAGCGTGTGCGTGTTATACGTCAATACTTCAATTTTAACTGCCTCGGAGGGGACAGGGAAGGGGGCGGGACGAGCGCCATCAGATAACATACAGTGAGAAACTCCTGTTTACTTGGTGGCCTCTGTAATAGGAAGTCCCATCTCCTGGGCCGCCATTGGACCACTGTTCTGTCTATCATAGGAGATTCTCACTGTATGTAATCTGTCTGCGCTCGTCCTGCCCCCCTCCCTGTCCCCTCTAGGCTGCAGATGGGCATCGATCAGGCTGCACTGATGGTAATGGTGAGGCTGTTGCATTGTTGGCACTTGTGAGGCTGCATTGATGTGGACTGATGAGGCTGCATTGATGGCACTTGTGAGGCTGCAGATGGGCATTGATCAGGCTGCATTGATGGTAATGGTGAGGCTGTTGCATTGTTGGCACTTGTGAGGCTGCATTGATGGCACTTGTGAGGCTGCAGATGGGCATTGATCAGGCTGCATTGATGGTAATGGTGAGGCTGTTGCATTGTTGGCACTTGTGAGGCTGCATTGATGTGAACTGATGAGGCTGCATTGATGGCACTTGTGAGGCTGCAGATGGGCATTGATCAGGCTGCATTGATGGTAATGGTGAGGCTGCAGATGGGCATTGACCCTTATTTTGCTTCAAAGTTCCTTATTTAAAATTTACGTTTTTTTCCTGAAACTTCCCTCTTAAAATGAATGTGTGTGTTATACGCCGATAAATACGGTATATATACACACATATATATATATATATATATATATATATATATATATACACACACACACATATCTTTGAGAAGTGGAGGTCTACCTAAATAGTGTGGAAAACTTAGAAAAATATAATAAAACAAATTAATTGTAAATAAATAAAGTTAGCCTATCTTAAAAGTGTACTGTGTCAGTCAGCAGGGCAGTGGATGGTGTCAGTAGGGCAGTGAACGGTGGCTGTGCACAGTTACATAGTTAGTAAGGTTGTATAAAGACACCAGTCCATCCAGTTCAACCTGAGTGAGTGTGGGTGTCTACAATTGTCCCTATCCCTGTACATTGTGTCTCATTAAGATGCTCATCTATTATTATTATTATTATTTAAGGTACCCATATAGCGCCGTCAATTTACGCAGCGCTCCACTAATACATCGCACACTCACATCGGTCCCTACCCACAAGAAGCCCACCATTCCAGGTCCCCAACTCACACCCATATACCAGGGCCAGTTTTGGACAGAAGCCAATTAACCTACTAGCATGTCTTTGGAGTGTGGGAAGAAACTGGAGTACCCTGAGGAAACCCACGCAGGCACAGGGAGAACATACAAACTCCAGACAGGTAGTGTTGTGGTTGGGATTCGAACCAGCAACCTTTTCTACTGCTAGGCAAGAGTGCTACTCACTACACCACTGTGCCACCCAGTGTCAGTAGAGCAGTGACAGTGGACAGCGTCAGTAGGGCAGAGGACAGTGTCAGAAGAACAGTGGATTGTATCAGTAGGGCAGTGGATGGTGTCACTAGGACAGTAGACAGTGGCAGTGGATGGTGTCAGTAGGACAGTGGACGGTGTCAGTAGGACAGTGGACGGTGTCAGTAGGACAGTGGACAGTATCAGAAGGGCAGTGGACAGTGTCAGTAGGGCAGTGGACAGTGTCAGTAGGGCAGTGGACAGTGTCAGTAGGGCAGTGGACAGTGTCAGTAGGGCAGTGGACAGTGTCAGTAGGGCAGTGGACAGTGTCAGTAGGGCAGTGGACAGGGGCAGTGGACAGTGTCAGTAGGGCAGTGGACAGTGTCAGTAGGGCAGTGGACTGTATCAGTAGGGCTGTGGACAGTGTCAGTAGGGCAATGTCAGTAGGGCAGTGGACAGTGTCAGCAGGGCAGTGGACGGTGTCAGCAGGGCAGTGGACGGTGTCAGCAGGGCAGTGGACGGTGTCAGCAGGGCAGTGGACGGTGTCAGCAGGGCAGTGGACGGTGTCAGCAGGGCAGTGGACAGTGTCAGCAGGGCAGTGGACAGTGTCAGCAGGGCAGTGGACAGTGTCAGCAGGGCAGTGGACAGTGTCAGCAGGGCAGTGGACAGTGTCAGCAGAGCAGTGGACAGTGTCAGCAGAGCAGTGGACAGTGTCAGCAGAGCAGTGGACAGTGTCAGCAGGGCAGTGGACAGTGTCAGTAGGACAGTGAACAGTGTCAGTAGAGCAGTGGACTGCATCAGTAGGGCAGTGTCAGTAGGGCAGTGTCCAGTGTCAGTAGGGCAGTGTCCGGTGTCAGTAGGGCAGTGTCCGGTGTCAGTAGGGCAGTGTCCGGTGTCAGTAGGGCAGTGGACGGTGTCAGTAGGACAGTGGACGGTGTCAGTAGGGCAGTGGACGGTGTCAGTAGGGCAGTGGACGGTGTCAGCAGGGCAGTGGACGGTGTCAGCAGGGCAGTGGACAGTGTCAGCAGGGCAGTGGACAGTGTCAGCAGGGCAGTGGACAGTGTCAGCAGGGCAGTGGACAGTGTCAGCAGGGCAGTGGACAGTGTCAGCAGGGCAGTGGACAGTGTCAGCAGAGCAGTGGACAGTGTCAGCAGAGCAGTGGACAGTGTCAGCAGAGCAGTGGACAGTGTCAGCAGGGCAGTGGACAGTGTCAGTAGGACAGTGAACAGTGTCAGTAGAGCAGTGGACTGCATCAGTAGGGCAGTGTCAGTAGGGCAGTGTCCGGTGTCAGTAGGGCAGTGTCCGGTGTCAGTAGGGCAGTGGACGGTGTCAGTAGGGCAGTGGACGGTGTCAGTAGGGCAGTGGACGGTGTCAGTAGGGCAGTGGACGGTGTCAGTAGGGCAGTGGACGGTGTCAGAAGGGCAGTGGACGGTGTCAGAAGGGCAGTGGACGGTGTCAGTAGGGCAGTGGACGGTGTCAGTAGGGCAATGGACGGTGTCAGTAGGGCAGTGGACAGTGTCAGTAGGACAGTGGACAGTGTCAGTAAGACAGTGGACAGTGTCAGTAGAGCAGTGGACTGTATCAGTAGGACAGTGGACAGTGTCAGTAGAGCAGTGGACTGTGTCAGTAGGGCAGTGGGCAATGTCAGTAGGGCAGTGGACGGTGCCATTAGGGCAGTGGACGGTGCCATTAGGGCAGTGGACGGTGCCATTAGGGCAGTGGACGGTGCCATTAGGGCAGTGGACGGGGCCATTAGGGCAGTGGACGGGGCCATTAGGGCAGTGGACGGTGGCATTAGGGCAGTGGACGGTGGCATTAGGGCAGTGGACGGTGTCAGTAGGACAGTGGACGGTGTCAGTAGAGCAGTGGACGGTGTCAGTAGAGCAGTGGACGGTGTCAGTAGGGCAGCGTCCAGTGTCAGTAGGGCAGCGTCCAGTGTCAGTAGGGCAGCGTCCAGTGTCGGGGACGGGGCAGTGGACGGGGCCATTAGGGCAGTGGACGGTGGCATTAGGGCAGTGGACGGTGGCATTAGGGCAGTGGACGGTGTCAGTAGGACAGTGGACGGTGTCAGTAGGGCAGTGGATGGTGTGAGTAGAGCAGTGGTTGGTGCCAGTAGGGCAGTGGATAGTGCCAGTAGGGCAGTGGATGGTGAGTAGAGCAGTGTGGATGGTGCCATTAGGGCAGTGGTCGGTGTCAGTAGGGCGGCAGTGGACAGTGTCAGTAGGGCGACAGTGGACAGTGTCAGTAGGGCGGCAGCGGACGCTGTCGGTAGGGCGGCAGCGGACGCTGTCGGTAGGGCGGCAGCGGACGCTGTCGGTAGGGCGGCAGCGGACGCTGTCGGTAGGGCGGCAGCGGACGCTGTCGGTAGGGCGGCAGCGGACGCTGTCGGTAGGGCGGCAGCGGACGCTGTCGGTAGGGCGGCAGCGGACGCTGTCAGTAGGGCAGCGGACGGTGTCAGTAGGGCAGTGTGGATGGTGTCAATAGTTTTTACTTTTACAATTTTTTTTTTACAATACTATTTCGGCACCCCCCCCATAATAACAAGCTTGTGATTGGTTGCTAGGACCACCATGTGTCCAAGCAACCAATCACCTGCTGGTTAACTTGAAAAGTTAACTTGGCCAGCTCCCGCCCTCCATCCTGAGCTGTGTTGTCTTCCGCCCTCCACTCTGCCAAGAGGATGAGAGTGGCAGAGGCAGGGGGAAGGAGCAGCACGTAAGCAGGGGTCGGCAAAGCAGGGACATTTTCACAATCTCACCACTCTAGGGCCTCTGATTAAAATATATATATATATATATTGGGGTTTCTAAGAAATTTTCTATTAAAAAAATGCAGATTTTCATGTGTAGGAGAGAAATGTCAGAACTGGCCTGTTAGGCAAGTGGTTAAGGCCTACCCTCTTTGCCACCACACATATACAAGAGCTTAAACATCAAATATTATTAGCATATATTTTTACCCTATCCAAATGTATGCACCTAAAACAAAAAATATTATAATACTATCAAAACTACATTCTTAGAAATGCTTTATATAATGTTTGCATCTTTTGTCCTGTTGATATCAAAGGACTTATGGGGACCCCTAGTGGCCAAATTCCACAATTGCATGTAATGAACAACTATTTAACCCTTTTTATTACCACAATGAGACATGTAGAAAACAACCACAGATCAATCAGATACCACGAGCATGTTCACAACCAAAGTTCCCTAACGAGAGATTTCATATACATATATATATTATTCACATTAACACATACATATACAGTTGTGCTCATAAGTTTACATATCCTGACAGAATTTATGATTTCTTGGCCATTTTTCAGAGAATATGAATAATAACACAAAAACTTTTCTTTGACTCATGGATAGTGTTTGGCTGAAGCCATTTATTATCAATCAACTGCGTTTACTCTTTTTAAATCATAATGGCAACAGAAACTACCCAAATGACCCTGATCAAAAGTTCACATACCTGGTGATTTTGGCCTGATAACATGCACACAAGTTAACACAAAGAGGTTTGAATGGCTATTAAAGATAACAATCCTCATCTGCGATCTGTTTTCTTGTAATTAGTGTGTGTGTGTGTGTGTGTATAAAAGGTCAGTGGACTCCTGACAGACCCTTGCATCTTTCATCCAGTGCTACACTGACATTTCTGGATTCTGAGTCATAGGGAGCGCAAAAGAATTGTCAAAGGATCTGCAGAAAAGGTAGTTGAACTGTATAAAATAGGAAAGGGATATAAAAAGATATCCAAAGAATTGAGTGCCAATCAGCAGTGTTCAAACTCTAATCGAGAAGTGGGAATTGAGGGGTTCTGTTGAAACCAAACCCCGGCCAGGTAGACAACTACAATTTCAGCCACAACTGCCAGGAAAATTGTTCGGGATGCAAAGAAAACCCCACAAATAACTTCAGGTGAAATACGGGACTCTCTGAAAACATGTGGTGTGGCTGTTTCAAGATGCACAGTAAGGAGGCACTTATAAAAGATGGGCTGCATAGTCGAGTCACCAGAATAAAGCCATTACTACGCAAATGCCACAAAGTATCCCGCTTACAATATGCCAAACAACAGAGACAAGCCTCAAACCTTCTGGCACAAAGTAATTTGGAGTGACGAGACCAAAATTGAGCTTTTTGGCCACAACCATAAACGCTTAATTTGTAGAAGAGTCAACAAGGCCTATGATGAAAGGTACACCATTCCTACTGTAAAACACGGAGGTGGATCACTGATGTTTTGGGGATGTGTGAGCTACAAAGGCACAGGACATTTGGTCAAAATTGATGGCAAGATGAATGTAGTATGTTATCAAAAAATACTGGAGGAACATTTGCATTCATCAGCCAGGAAGCTGTGCATGGAACATACTTGGACATTCCAACATGACTATGATCGAAAACACAAGGCCAAGTCGACCTGTCATTGGCTACAGCAGAATAAAGTGAAAGTTCTGGAGGTCTCAGTCTCCTGACCTCAATATCATGGAGCCACTCTTGGGAGATCTCAAACGTGTGGTTCATGCAAGACAGACCAAGAGTTTACAGGAACTGGAAGCTTTTTGCCAGGAGGAATGGGCAGCTTTACCATCTGAGAAGATAAAGAGCCTCATCCACAAATACCACAAAAGACTTCAAGCTGTCATTGATGTTAAAGGGGGCAATACACGGTATTAAAAACTGGGGTATGTAAACTTTTGATCAGGGTCTTTTGGGTAGTATCTGTTATTATCATTTAAAAAGAGTAAATACAGTTGATTGATAAATGGCTTCAGCCAAAAACTAACCATGAGTGAAAGAAAAGTTTTTGTTATCCTTCATATCCTCTGAAAAATGGCCAAGAAATCATAAATTCTGCCAGGGTATGTAAACTTATGAGCACAATTGTATATATATTGTGGAGATGCAACCGCATGTCACAGGTGGATATGAGCAGTGTATGCCTGATTGTGGCAGGAATACTAATTGCACACCTGTGGGCTGGGTTCATAAACATCCCAGGAATAGAGGTCAGTGCCCAGACTTGGGCTCCGCCCGGCAGACAGGAAGTCTGGCCTAGGAGGTCAAGAGGGTCCCAGTAGGAGACAGCTCCAGGAGAAAGAGAAAGGAGGTCTCGGAGTCTAAGGCTGCAGGTGTGTGCGCACGTCTGTAGCAGGCAGATGTGGCCTGCGACCAGCACGAAGCTGACAGTGAGTAAGCCAGGAGGCTATAGTTTGTGTTTATACAGTGATGGTGGAACCGCCGGCGAGGGAAGATTACTGTTTAAACTTCATTATCTTTAAATAAAAGTGGGCTGCCATGCCCTAAAAACGCAGTCTGGAGTGGCACGTTTCTGGAAAACTGCATGCACCACTTGAACCTAATCACCCTGGATCGTCACAGTTGGTGGAGAATGCGGGCACGGATGCGCTGGTCCAGCTCCACGCATGCCGGAAACTGTGAATGTCAGAGACGTGTGTTTTGCTGCTGCTGTGTGAAGCAAAGTGATGGGTGCTGTGTCTCAGCTGTAAGGAGACAGTACGCCAAAATTTTTTTTGAAGGAACTCTGCATCTGTAGCAACAAAGGCAAGGTCGGTTGTGAGACCTATGGTGAATGGTAGAATGATCCTGATGAGAGTCCTGGCTGGTGGGCTCAAGAGGATCGTTACAGTTGCTAAAGCTCTGCAGGGAGAATGCATATGTCATATGCAATGTCTCCCATAGCAACCAGTGAAGTGTCGTCTGGATGGTGGGGCTCCTATGAAGAGGTGGCTCACTGTTCCCACAAAGAGTGCTGGGAAGCCCGAGAGTCTTTAATTTCACCCGGTAATTGCACCGGGAAATGCAGCAGGCTGACCGGAAATTCAAGAGGAGAGCGGTTGCCTGTAGCAACGCCTGTGATTACAAGTCTGCAGACTGGGTGAGAAAGACTGACTATGTGACTATGCACACGGAAGTGGAAGTGACCCCAAATAAGAGATCCCCTCTTTGTGTTTAAAAGGACTTGCCTTGCTGCAGTGCTCTGTTTAGTGGGGAGGCAAGTGTTACAAGAGCAGTGTTTTAGATCCTGTTGAGCCTCTTGGTCTGTCTAGGTCTCATTGGGATGATGTAGTCCAACAGAGCAATACCTACTGGGATGGTTTGGCCAAGAGATTAATAGCAATGCTGGAAGAAGCTTTTTCGGCTAAAAGAGTAGTGGATGCTATGGCTGCTGTGCCAGGAGAGGCGTTTGCAAAACAGCCTATAGGCCAAGGTGCACGGGTTGTTGCAGAGACTAATCCTCTCATGTCCACAAAGAAGAAAGGAGAAAATGTGTATTTTGTGACAGACATGCTTAATGAAATGTTAGCATCATAGAGTGTACAGCCAGTATATATCCTGCCGTCCTCTCCTGTGTTACCTGGTACCACGGGGTATGGCTGATTGGAGCTGGATATTGCAGACGGTACTGTGCACAAATCGCAAATGCTTGAATCATTTAATGTGATGTTTGATGTTAATGTGAAAAGTTAACTCACAGTGCGCTGGATTGCTCCATACAAAGCTAGGGTATGAGAGGCACTCTGGAGCCCTGTAGGACAGGTCAGATGTATTGAAAAATATGTGTTGCAAGAACAGTTGCTGTTGGAGTGTTGGACAACAGGGGGCAATGCAAAACTGTGGGAAGATCCCATAGAGAGTAACAGCTTCCCTGTGTGTGGTTCCTCCTCAGACACTGTCCTAGTAAGCGATGGGACCAGAGTTCCTGGTGGTTTCGAACTGGGTAATTTTGAGAAAGCCGTTGCCAGGGGTAACCACGCAGGTATCAGCTAACCTGAAACCCAAAAAGTGCTGAGTAAAGTTGAGACAGATGTCAAAATAGGACCCCTACAGTCTTGGGAGAGTAGATCTGGGGGAGGTGAGAAGAAATGTAAGCTCCCAAAGATTAGGAAGAAGTGTGCATGGAAGCACACACGGAAAAAGAGGTGGGTGGAGTGCCCCTTTAGGAAGAAGGGTGTTGTATTTCTCCCTCCGGTGCGAAACAGGGGGGAGGATATGTGGAGATGTATGTGTATGCCTGATTGTGGCAGGAATACTAATTGCACACCTGTGGACTGGGTTCATAAACATCCCAGGAATAGAGGTCAGCGCTCAGACTTAGAGACAGCTCCACCCGGCAGAACGGAAATCTGGCCTAGGAGGTCGGGAGGGTCCCAGTAGGAGACGGCTCCAGGAGAAAGAGACAGGAGGTCTCGGAGTCTAAGGCTGCAGGTGGCAGGCTATGTGTGCACGTCTGTAGCAGGCAGATGTGGCCCGCGACCAAAACAGCACAAAGCTGACAGCGAGTAAGCCAGGAGGCTATAGTTTGTGTTTATACAGTGATGGTGGAACCCCCCTGCCAGGGAAGATTGCTGTTTGTTTGAACTTTTTCGTTACCTTTAAATAAAAGTGGGCTGCCATGCCCTAAAAACGTAGTCTGGACTGGCACGTTTCTGGATTCTGGAAAACTGCATGCACCACTTGAACCTAATCACCCCGGATCGTCACTATATATTATACACATATACATACACATACATACATATACATACATATATATATACACATATACATACATATATATATATATATATATATATATATACATACACACACACACACACATTCATACAGTATCTCACAAAAGTGAGTACACCCCTCACATTTTTGTTATTTTTTAAATATCTTATTATATCTTTTCATGTGACAACACTGAAGAAATGACACTTTGCTACAATGTAAAGTAGTGAGTGTACAACTTGTATAACAGTGTAATATTAGATATAATAAAATATTTACAAAAATGAGAGGGGTGTACTCACTTTTGTGAGATATATATTAGAAAGTCACATCACAGATACATACCTCCCAACATTTTGAGATGGGAATGAGGGACACCTACTAGCAAACGTAGGTAGGCATAGGACACGCCCCCTGCCACACCCCCTTAAAGAAGAATTAACCAAAAAAAAGGTTATTTAAATCCACAAGTGCTTTTTTACCACTACTATTCCTTTATATTGGCTTTTAAAATTTACAATTGCAGCAATTTAGAAATTGGATGAAAGGTTTAGCACTGGGAATCCCTTTTTGAAGGATAAAAAGTGCATTTTATATACAACTATATAGATTAGACCAAAATGAGGGACAAATGAAGAGGACAGAGGGACATTGCTCCAAATCAGGGACAGTTGGGAGCTATGCAGATATTTAATGTAGTAAAACTACAGTGGTCCCCAGGCAATTATAGAAAGCATACCAATATAGACAGACATAGATCTGGTATGAGTAAAAGACAATAATCATATGAAACCCAAAAGGAAATTGTACTTTTCCTATTGGTGCTGTGGACGATCCAGATAATTTTTCTTTTAAACAAACAATTTCTCCCAAAGTAAGTAACAAAGGGAAAAGTGGAGAAAACTCACAGAAGGGTAAAAAAAAATATATATATATATAATAGGTTGATAGGGCAAAAAGTAGAAAGTAAGTAATAGATAGAGTGAAAGACTAAAGTCCAAGTGTGAACATAGAGAGAGCAAGTGTATATGCACATGGGCTGGGGTTGGGGGTGGAGAAGCCAAAGAGAAAAAAGCGAGGGGACTTAAAGCTGGCCATAGACTGTTTGAATTTTGTCTGGTTCCTGATGAACAAGTCGAAATTCCCTCAGTAGGTGGCTTCCCAGCAAACATCTCACAAGTGAAAAAAAAAGGAGCCAGGAGGAAAAATGTCAGACAACTGCATCAAATTAGATGCAGCCCCTGTTCAGGCCAACTGCCAAAATACAATAGCTGCAGCGAGAGATTTGCCCTTCCTGCTGTGTAGCGTAGATGGAGTAATCTGTTACAAAAAATCTATATGTGTATGGTCACCTTAAGAAGGGTGGGGAGGAGGAGAGGACCTGGATGACAGTGTAACAGTGGCCTACAAGGGATGGGAGATTGTCACATATATTATGAGTCGATTATCAGGTTTTTTTTTAATACTTTTTAGAATATACAAAGTCCATCCAGTAAAATCAAGTGTATCTAAATTTATCATAACTGTAGTACAGAGTTGCTGTCAAAGTTTTCAAAGCAAAGATTCAATAATCTGATTGAGCCATAATTATATGGACAGGGTTATTCTTGTCTCCAGAGTATGACCCTAGCAGCCTTTAGTAAATGAATCAATAAGGAATTTTTGTATTGTTTCCTAGGAAGGTGATTTAAGTTGATACTGGAGAAGATAGGCAGCTGGATTGTTGTCCATGTCAACACCAGTCAGCTCATGCACTATATCTCATAAGATCTTTTGTACTCTGTAAAATCTAGTCATGATTTTATAGTCAGGCTCCTGGAATTTAGAGGTGATCAAAGAATGTTGTGCAAAATCTTATTTGGAGTTTAACCCTGACAAGATTCTGTTTTCCATCTTAAATATCCAATACATCTCTCTCTCTTGCAGAGTTTCAGGAAAAAAACACCTGCCCTACAAATATGAGGAGGTGGCTCTTTCTATGCCTAGTACTGAAACCAAGCTATAATCTGCATTATGCCCTTGAGCAAAGTGTTGGCTAAATAAGTGGGGTCACTGGACTTTTTATCTCCTAAATGGTCCCCTGACCTATCTTTGAGCCTTCTAGATGTTCTACTAACATAATGAATTCCAAATACATTACAAACAATAACAAATAATATTTCTCGTAAGTATAATTTATGTATTGCCAATTTTCCTATTTCTCCCCTGAAGAAGTAGAACTGATGCATTTAGTCACCTTAACATGGGAATCGCACTAAAAAAATGTTTTCACTGCAGTTGAATGTGCCTTTATATCTTAATCATGTGTGCTACAGGAACCTAAATTAGTTGCCGAGCGTATTAGCTTTCCTTGCAACCTTTTTGATACCATTTCAAATGACAATAAAGTACCCTGGATCCCCATAAAACACTGGTAAATGTTTCATAACGCTATTTCTAATTCTATCAAATTATATACAATAAACAGTAGAAAATATTATAGGTCAAATCTTCTTTTTCATTTATCTTTACCATCGGACTCACTAATTAGATTTTTAAGTTGATTAATAATGGTAATGCTATAAACTACTTTTTTGCTGCATTTTTTTATGAACTGTTTTAGCTAAACAACAAGTATAGCTAAACAACATAAGTACAATCTGCAAAAGTAAGATGAAAATAGAAAATATAGAAAATCACCACAAACAGAGCACAGATGTGTTACAATATAGGTGTGCATAAACAAGAGAATGGGGGAGAAACACGTGGGGGTGGATGGAACATAGGTTCCTAGTGGTTTTAGGCATAAGATTGGGGTCGAGTGTTCAATCTAGTATTTGTATGTAGGCCTCACATTTGCATGTTCTAATTGAACCCCGACGAGAGATAGCTTGGTGGAATTTCTATGCCAGGGTGTTGTCTAGCAGATAGGCGTAGCCTTGTGAATGATTAGGGAGGATCCTGGTTGGACTCAAGTATGACCATGTAAGGTTCACAGGGAGTAGGGGGTATGGAAAATAAGGAAGATAATAAGAGCAAGCGAGATTGGGTATAAAGGGCTTAGGGGCCTGGGGAGGATAAGTCAAGAAGTAGTGGGGGCAGAGGGTACAGGGAAGGTAGGGGAATTCTTGGAGGGTTTGGGGTGGGCAAATATAAACAAATATTTACCATCCACAGGGATAGGGTCAAGCCTTGTTTTGGGTAAAAAATGGCCACCATAAACTGAGGCTCCTTATTGATTTTAGACCGAAGATGGCTGCCGTTTTACTCTGCAGGTGGCTCCAGTCCTTTAAAAATGTTTTTGTGAGTGGCATGTTCAAGGGAGTTCGGTACCAGAGGAAGTCCTGTCAATCAGCCCTGGGGGTCCTATTTACCCTTAGTATGAAAACAATCTAACATCTTTGGGCGGTTTTGCATCTGATCTACTGTCAAGTTGTGTGCCCTAAACTGTGCCAGGGAGCATCTATTCAAGCAAGGTATAACCTATCAATTTAGGAGGTCATGGAACTCTGGTAAACCTTCACAGATTCAATTTTGGTAAAGGTTCATTACACCAGTGGAGGACGCACTGATTCATTTGATTTTTCAATGAAGAATGGGATCATCACATCGACTTTGAGCTACAAGTGGATATTTTATCACTTTTTTATGTTTTGTATTTTTTAATGTTAAAGCTGATCTTCACCCTCTTTCTCATCTTTCCTCCTCTGTACCCCTCCTCTCCTATGCTGATGAAATAGGGCTTTTTCATTTTCTATGTACTTTTTTTTGTGAAAACTCTTCTGGCCTGCCCCTTGTGCTTGCCATTTGCCTAGGCGAATGACATACATTTTGCTCACTGTTCCTCCTGGTATACGCACATTACATATCCCAGGAGGCATTAGCGTCACATGTCACAAATGAAGTCACTAACTGGCACCAGTCCTCCACACCTATCTTTAACATTATGCAAAACACCACCCCACCAAGGGATTCATTTCTCAGTGCTACGCTATGCTGCTGTTCCTTGATGGTTACCCTATTAAGGTGGAGAATCTCTGGATCATTGATGCAGGACCCTTTGAGGAAAAGCAGTGGAAGGAAGCCCTGCAGGCAGTCCAGGAGAGTTCTCTTAACATAAATCAGAAGCGTATGCAGCTTTACATCATTCTTAAGGTATACTATACCTCCCAAAAAACTTTTTAAAATGGGTGCTTTGGACGACCCTCTATGTGGCAAGGGTAACCGGGATCATGGTGATTTAATTCACAGAATATCCAGAACTTCAATTTTACTGGTCAGGGATCATTTGACTGCTAAACACTTTCAAGTGACGATCCAAACTGATCCCAAACAATGTATTTTAGGGTTCCCGGATGGTCTTCAGTTACAGTAGTTTACAAAAAAAAGCCTTAGCTAGAGATTTATTTCAAGCGTGTGGATGGATTCTGACCCACTGGAAATCAGCTAACCCGCCCATGTGCTAGGAATGGATAGGGTACATGGGAGATACACTTTGGTTGGAAAAATTTATTTATTAACATAGGTGCTGCCATGACAAATTTGAAAAAATATGGGCCCCATGACCAGATACACCAGGGCTTAGAAAGCTAGATCTATTAACTATCAGTACAGACTTCTAATTTGTCAAGTTCTGATATACTCATACTAAGCTATGTCCATGACAATATAATAATAATGTACTGTAAAAAATGCATTATGTTACTCATGTAGATGTGCTACCAATTTGTTACCAGATATGACAATATATGTGTGTGTGCACCATGGAGATGCACCAATTCTGTGTTCTTGAAGACTGTAAGCATTTGTTTGTTCTGGAAACGCACCTTACTCTTTTTTTTTCAATAAACACTTTCCCGATTAAAAGAGGAGGTCCAGCCCCCCTAACAAAAACACATACTGTAGCTGCTGACTTTTAATATTAGCACACTTACCAGTCCTGGAATCCAGCGATGTCGGCACCCCAGCCAATGTTTCCACCGGCTCTCTGCCGCCGCCGCCATTCGTAGTAAGGGAACCCAGCAGTGAAGCCTTGCGGCTTCACAGCCAGTTCCCTACTGCACATCGTCTGTTAGCATAACAGTCTATTGAAGACTTTTTTTTCTCCTTTTTATGTGCACCCTTTTAGAGGGGTTTCTGATCACTTCCTGTCCAGACAGATGAGAGAAAATCTCCCCATTAGGATATGAACTGCCAATATAAACCAGAAGCCCTAACCCTTCCACTTTTTGTCCAAAATGTATAAGGTTTTGTCTGGAGTTGGGCCAGGGCAAGAGTATTTAAACCCAGCACCGGAAAAAACTTATTTCAGTTTGAGTAAAGAACAGAAGTGTTTTGGTCCTTTATCGCTCTCTTTACCTCTAATAGTCTAGGCTCTGTGGGTGCCAGTGCGGGCACAGCAGTCCATTCATTTGAATGGTCTTCTGTACCCGCAGGAAACACAGGGGAAAAGTCCCTAACCCTTTGAAACTGGGCTGTTTGGAACTGCAGATGCACACACCCAAAAACATACCACATTTTCTAATGCGTGGAGTACCATTAGAATTATTGGCAACCCCGCACGCCTGCAAAAGAGCAGTACATTTTGCCTGCAGATCGGGGAATGTGTGCGATCAGCATGGTTTCCCCAACCCACATATGTGTGAACCCAGGCTAAGGCAGGCCATAAGCGAGTCGAAATCCAAAAGTCCTGTCGAGTGAAAAAGGAAAATAGCTCATACGATTGTGCCAATTGTTTAGATTTTCTAATAAAAATCTATCATGTTGGATCAGGCACTTTCGATTGCGGAACGAAAATCGCGTGTCGTAGCTGGCACACCAATGATACAGAAAGCTATCAATTCAAAGTTTTCGTTCGGTTTTCGCATCGTCTATGGCCTTATTTAGGGAGATTCCCCTTCATGTCTTTTCAGAACAGGACATGATTGGACACAGACAAAACCAGAATGTCATTCAAATAAGGACTTTCTGACTGGTTTTATTGCTGTCATGGTGACGCCCAATTTCTTAAATGGCTGTCACATAAACAGGAAGTGAGGTATCATCTCCCCTACTGGAAAAAATAAACTTAGCATAGAACTAGGCCAGAACAGCACATTTAATTTCAGAACAATTTCTGGAGTTCCATGTAAAACCAAGGTTTCGAGGAATATCTTGATCGATAACCTTGGTTTTGCATGGAACTACAGAAATAAAATCTAGCATGTTGGTGTCCTTCTACACTAGACATTATACAGTACTAACTGTAATAGCCCAGCACCCCTTATGATATTGTCCAATAAAGAGTCAGCGTGGGACAGGTCACAGACAAAAACAATTTTTTAACAGAGCAAGGATAGGTTAGGACTTCTGACAACTGAAGTTTTTATTGCTGTCTGTATCTTCCTGTCAGGTGACCCCCTCTACTTGAATAGTGTCCCCAGAACAGTCAGAGGAGAAATTTTCCAATGGGGACACTGGGGCCAAAAAAGAAAATCTGACAGGGGTTTTAACCCCTTCCCACCAAGCGTACGCAGACGGCTATCTGAGTATAACAACTGATGCGGCTAAAAGCCGCTCGGCTGTTATACCGGGGGCTGTTCCCCCCCTCCCGCCGCTCTTACCGGGCCTCCCGATGGCACGGTAAGAGCGGTGGGAGGCGGTGACCAATCGGCTGCCTCCGGTGGCCGGGGGCAGGCTAGAACGAAGCCTTCTAATTGTAAACGCGGAAGCAACGCCATGACGTCACTTCCCGTTTACTCAGCTGCGCCGGTTTTAAAAAAATACACAGTATTCAGAATCGCCATTTTCGGCGATCTGAATACTTAGAAGTGCAAAGGAGGGATCGGGGGTCTTTTAGACCCCCGATCCCTCCATAAATAGTACCTGTCACCACCTATTACTGTCACAAGGGATGTTTACATTCCTTGTGACAGCAATAAAAGTCATCAAAAAAAAAATTTTTTAAAACACAATTTATAAAAATAAAAATAAATAAAATAAATAAGAAAAACATTTTTTTTTAAAGCGTCCCCGTGAGCTCGCGCAGCAAAGAAAACGCATACGGAAGTCGCGCCCGCATATGTAAACGGTGTTCAAATCACACATTTGAGGTATCGCCGCGATCGTCAGAGCAAGATCAATAATTCTAGCACTAGACCTCCTCTGTAACTCTAACCTGGTAACCGTAAAAAAATTTAAAGCATCGCCTAAGGAAATTCTTAGGTACCGTAGTTTGTCGCCATTCCCACGAGTGCGTGCAATTATAAAGCATGACATGTTTGGTATCTATTTACTCGGCGTAACATCATCTTTCACATTATATAAAAAAAATTGGGCTAACTTTACTGTTTGGATTTTTTTAAATTCATGAAAGTGTCCCTTTTCCCAAAAATTTGCGTTTAACACACCGCTGCACAAATACTGCAACAATCTCCATTTTATTCTCTAGATTCTCTGCTAAAAAAACAAAAAATATTATATATATATATATATATATATATATATATATATATATATATATATATATATATATATATATATGTATATATATATATATATATATATATATATATATAATGTTTGGGGGTTAGTAAGTAATTTTCTAGCAGAAAATACGGATTTTAACTTGGAAAACACCAAATTTCAAAAATAGGCTTAGTCATGAAAGGGATAACTCTCCCTTGCTCTATCCAAAATTTTACAAAAAGTTGTCCTACTTTAACCGCTTCCCGCCCGCCGTACGCCAAATGTCGTCCTTGGCTTTGAGCGGGGATATCTGAGTGATGCCTGCAGCTACAGACATCATCCACATATCGTCTTTTAGAGCCGGCGAATCTGCGCACCATAAGAACGATCATAGCGGATGTTCCGCCGCTTGATCGCTCTTACGGGAGGCGAGAGGGGACGTCCCCCCCTCCCGCCGCCCTCCGGTGCTTGTACCGACTCACCGCTACGATCGGTGAGTCGGTCACAGGATCCGCCAGCCCCGGATGTTTAGCATAGAGATTTGTGGCTGACCAGATGGTCGCCGGAATCTCTATGATCGTTCAGAGGCCGGGCGCGATGTTATAACGTCACGCCTGGCCTCTGTATTAAAAAAGAATGGCGCTGCTTCGGCTGGGAATCGGTGATCTTTTTTCTTTTTGATTTCAGGCTTCTAAGCCTAGAGGTGAGATGTGGGGTCTTATTGACCCCATATCTCACTGTAAAGAGCACCTGTCATGCTTATTACAAGGGATGTTTACATTCCTTGTAATAGAAACAAAAGTGATCAAAAAAAATTTTTGGGCAAAAAAAAAAAAAAAAAAAAAAAAAAGTGTCAAGCTAAAATAAAAAAAAGTAAAATTAACAATAATACATTTTTTTTAAAGCGCCCCTGTCCCCGTGAGCTCGCACGCAGAAGGTAACGCATACATAAGTCCCACATATGAAAACGGTGTTCAAACTTCACATGTGAGGTGTCGCCGCGAATGGTAGAGCGAGAGCAATAATTTTGGAAAAAATGGGGGGAATAACTGCGCTAAAGTGAAATACATAAACAGTGACAATTATAGCTGCGATTCATCTATGCAACACAAACACAGTGAAATTAAATGAGAAACAAGAGGGGTTGAAACGCGCTAGAATGGATTGGTGATCATACATATCATCACCAAACCAAATAATTAGAACTAAGTGAAGAGTTCCCCTTTAGTGCATACATAATATAATTCAAAACACATATCGAATTAATAATCGATCCAAAAAATAAAACGTTCAAAGTAATAATAAGCAGTCTATGTACAAAAATAAGTCACCCAAGTGATGTAAAAGTATATATAAAAAACTCAAAAAAGTTCCAAAAAACATAAATTCTTGCTGTGAGAAGAGAAGAGCGTGCTTGTTCCACCACCGTGAAATCAGACTGAAATCAAGCTTGATCCTACAGTCTTTGATGTCCCATCTCGGTGTAAGGTCTCTGATCCATTTGTCGTGGTTCGAAGCAGTATTGACAAACAGCTCTCTCTGATCCTCTGTAATGGGGGATCATGAGTTTCTGGTAAGCGGCCAGTCTGATTTCACGGTGGTGCAGCAAGAATTTATGTTTTTTGGAACTTTTTTGAGTTTTTTATATATACTTTTACATCACTTGGGTGACTTATTTTTGTACATGGACTTTTTTTTATTACTTTGAACATTTTATTTTTTGGATCGATTATTAATTCGATATGTGTTTTGAATTATATTATGTATGCACTAAAGGGGAACTCTTCACTTAGTTCTAATTATTTGGTTTGGTGATGATATGTATGATCACCAATCTGTTCTAGCGCGATTCAACCCCTCTTGTTTCTCAATAATTTTGGCTCTAGATCTCCTCCGTAACTCAAAACATGTAACGAGTAAAAAATTTTAAAGCGTCGCCTAAGGGGATTTTTAAATAGCGAAGTTTGGCGCCATTCCAAGAGCATGAAGCGTGACATGTTGGGTATCTATTTACTTGGCGAAACTTCCTCTTTCACATTATGCAAAAACATTGGGCTAACTTTCTTGTTTTTTTTTTGTTTTTTTTTTTTAAAGCCCAAAACTGTTTGTTTTTTTCCCAAAAAACCGCATTCGAAAAATTGCTGCGCGAATACCGTGCTAGATAAAAAATTGCAATGACCGCCATTGTATTCTCTGCTAAAAAACCATATATAATGTTTGGGGGTTCTATGTAATTTTCTAGCAAAAAAATGATGATTTTTACATGGAGAGAAATATCAGAATTGGCCTGGTAGGCAAGTGGTTAAGGAGTTTTTTCCTACTACATCTGCATGTGACTGGTTACATGTCCATACCCTACAATTATTAACATCTAATGTACACGTGAGGCACCAGATATACACTTACAGGTCTCAGCACACGATGAGCTTCCGCCAGAATCCCTTCAATATTGTCTACAGAGCACAACACCAGTGTGCAGACCACAATGTCCATGGATCCACTTGGTATCTGGGCCATGTTCTCCCCTGCAGCCACCACAAAGGCCTGGAATTGGATATGTTGATTCTCCGCCAGGCTGTTGCTCAGATACTTCTTGAAGTTAGGGTTAGGATCTACACAGGTGACTTTACATCCTTCAGGATAGAACTTAAAGTTTGCCCCGGTGCCGCAGCCCAGCTCTAGGACTCTGAGCTCCCCAGAAGGGCCTCTGAAGTCATTCAAGTTCCTGAAAAGCTCCTTCTTGTGCTCTGCCATGTATTTGTTGTAGTTCTTGGTGACTTTTTCCAGAAGATAAGGAAACAATTTCTTGACTATGGGATCCCATAGGCCCAGGAAAGCAAGGATGTGTATGGGCAGTGCTATGAGAGCTACACATATCTGGAAGAATACAATGTGCACGGCCATTGTCAGATAGTGCAGCCTGTAATGTGTGCAGCCTGTGTGTGAGCTGAACAGGGAGGGGGAGGCCTTGCTATTACTGCTGCTGGGTGACAGAGAAGGAGGGGCATTGCTGATAACTGTGTAACAGTAACCTTTAAACACGAAAAGGAGTGCAAGTGTCATGTATAAAAGTCTGGAAAAGCTAAAGCATGTGATGTGATAGCTAATTACTTTATGTTCATACAAACGTGTGTGTGTCTAATGTCTCCTAAAAAAAAATCAAATGCCTTCAACAGTCTTTAATTTGCAGCTCTGAGGATTGGGAAATGTTCTGATGAGGCATTAGCTGTCTGCTGAGAGACCCTAGCTTCCCTTCCCAGAATTCCACTTAAAGTGGATGGCCACGCTAAAAAAAAAAAAAAAAAAAATGGCATTAATATTCTTAAAACAATATAAAAAAAAAAAAAAAAAACATTTACTCACCAGAAACCCCTGTTGCTAGGCGGTCTTCCTAATCTGCCTCTTCCTATTCCGCAGCGCTGTTTTTTCTGTTTCCTCCTCCTCGGCGAGCGGCCCCGTTGTCTTCTGGGACATGTGTGTGTCCCAGGAAACAACAGGGCCATTCACAAAGCACCGCGCGGCTCCACTGCCTGTTTCCCTTAGTTAGGATGGCGGCGCCGGCAGCTGACCTGATGGACGGATCGACCTCGGGGGGGGGGGGACATATCGGGCTCGCTTGGCAGGTAAGTACCCTTATTAAAAGTCAGCAGCTACAGTGTTTGTAGCTGCTGACTTAAAAAAAAAAAACAGCCGGAACACCCCTTTCACACTGTGGCGGGCTTTACCATCGCTTTAGCAGCGCTATTCGGCCGCTAGCTGGGCGGTTTTAACCCCCACTAGCAGCCGAAAAAGGGTTAAAATCGCCCACAAAGCACTTTGCCGGCGGGTTTGAAGTGCTGCCCCATTGTTTTCAATGGGAAGGGGCGCTTTAGGAGCGGTGAATATTCCGCAGGCAGGGCTGTCTTAATGAGTGGGCATACCTGGGCACTGGCCAGGGGCACCAGCTGCATGGGGGGCCCCTGTACTTTCCCCAAGGCAGCTGGTCCTTGAGTCCACGCTGCCCCAAAATTGGGGGCCCCATGATGGCACTGAGAGTGATGCATACACAGGGGAGACAGGCTGGCAGCAGTGCGCCGTGCTGTGCAGAACGATACCTACTATTTCACAGCCAGCCGGAAGGGGCAGGGCCGGAGCGCCAGTGTTGTTCTGACCCCGCCCCATGCAGCTTGAATGCTCGGGAGACGAAGGCTGCGGGGTAGGAGCTGGAGTGGGAGCTGCTGAGTCTGCAGCACTGAGAGCCCACCTGCAGAAGTAGCATTGTAGATGGTGTCATAGTGAGCCCAGCTGTCCAGCACTGTTTGCAAGGGCTTGGAATACAAAAAGGGAGAACACAGGAAGGGCCACCCGAGTGTAGTATTAGAAGCAGCTTTAATGGCAAGGTAACAAAACTCACTTGCAAGAAGTAAGAACATAAAAGGCTCATCTGTATGGGTATGTGGAGTCCGTCTGGAGGTCCCTGGATCTGGTCACTGTGTGTAGCTATGTAATGGTCCGGTCGCTCAGCACGTCCTGTGGCCACCAAGAGGGAGCCGGAACCGGCGTCGGACACTCGTGGATGACGTTACGGGTCACAGGAGCACATCCGGGGGAACTTCCACAAGGAAAGAGGAAAGGACTAGCAGGCTACGCGCTCAGAGCTTCAGCTCCTTCTATTGGCCTGGAGTGGGAATGTCCTAATAGTACTATTTATATGGTAGCGCTGTGGGACAACAGGTCCCATCGCAGACAAAAGTGTGGAAAAATTATGTTTGGGGGACAAGTACAGGACTACTAACAAATGGCAGCATAAGAATAGGACAATAAAATCACACCAATAAAAAGGACGGCCAAACAGAATTAAAATTAATATTAATACAATACAATAAAAATAATAATAATACAAATAAAAATACATTCAGGCATATTCTCAAAGCTCACCCCTGATTACAACTACCAACGAATGTGGATCTAGAGTGAACATATATGTATATATATGATTGTATACACATGTACATATGAATACCGGAGGGGGGGCGGTGTTTATGGTGCATATGTACCATATCATATCATGCATGTAAAAAAACATATGCATGAGAGTAAATATACATGTATAGAAAAATGAGCCTTTTATGTTCTTACTTCTTGTGAGTTTTGTTACCTTGCCATTAAAGCTGCTTCTAATACTACACTCAGGTGGTGCTTCCTGTGTTCTCCCTTTTGTCTTCCTCTACACAGAGATAGCTTTCTGAGGACAGCAACCGCCGTTGCCCTGCCACTATCTTATAACTTTATTCTTTTATATGAAAAACTACTAACCCCTGAATCCCTGACTTCACAATGGACTAATGATATATGAGTTGTATAGTATACAGAAACTGCGCTAAAAAAGAAGAAATGTCCAAAAGGCTTTATCTATGGGCATCTAACAGAAGCACTTAAGGTCTTGCAAACACCATAATGTGTACATATAGATAAAGTAAGGTGTCCAACCACCGTGGCTGTAAATTGCGCTTACCGAACAGCAAGCAGTATGAGCAGATGGCTTACCACCCAGCCAGGGCCTTTTAGATGTAGTAAATATTTCCGCTCTCTCCAGGCTCAGATCGCCGTTCCCTCAATATATACACCAAAAAAAGAAAGAACAAGAGAACTGGCCATAGTGTAATATGTCTGGGCATCAAATAGGGACACTTAGATTGCAGCAAACACCCTGATGTGCACATAAAACCAAAGTGAGAAACCCGACCACCGTAGCTGTAGAGTGTGCTTACCAAATCGCAAGCTTTAAAGGCAGATGGCTTACGACCCAGCCTGGGCTCTTTACAGATGATGATGGAAAGTTAGTATTTTCACTCGCTGCAGCTATGAGATCCGTTTCAGTTTAAGAAGTGATAATATCGCGTAGTTGCATATAAAAAATCCAGCCCGCATAACATACATAAAACGGAGCCCGTCCTCATCCAGTCACGTGGTAGTGTCACTACATGAGTCTCCAGACGCGTTTCGGCATCAATCGGACATTCTCACTTTCTTTATATATGAGTTGTGATTATTCATATTTGCACTGTATTTGCGCTGATAGTTACTGATACCCTTTTGAAGCGCTTGGAATGTCCGAAGAGATGCTCCCTCCTCCGCCCCTCTTTCTGCCTGCTTGATTGGTATAGGTGACTCCAGTGCTGGAGGTGGGCACATAGCCAAAAGTTTACATTCACTGTATTTCCACTGGAAAAGGGGGTACTACATGGATGGAATAATGGTGCTGGGGGATATCAAGGGTGTATGGGGGAAAACAATGCTGAGGAGGGATCTGGGGTGTATAGGGGGTAGCAATGCTTGGGGTAGCTTGGGTGGCTATAGTGCTAGAGGTATCACAGTGTAGGGTGTATCAGGGATGTAGTGGGGTCACAATACAATGGGTATCTTATGGTATATGGTAACAGTGCTGGGGGGGGATTTCTAGGGTGTAGAGGGGTCAGAGGGCTGGGGGGGTATCTAGGGTGTAGAGGGGTCAGAGTGCTTGGGGGATATCTGGGGTGTAGAGGGGTCAGAGTGCTGGGGGGATATCTGGGGTGTAGAGGGGTCAGAGTGCTGGGGGGATATCTGGGGTGTACACAGTGGTGTATTTAGGTTTTGTGCTGCCCTAGGCCTGACTAAACTTGTTCACCCCCTAATTTAAATGCAGCCTCACCAGTGCCAATCAAAGCAGCCTCATCAGTGCCCAGCATTGCAGCCTCATCAGTGCCCATCAATGCAGCCTCACCAGTGCCCATCAATGCAGCTTCACCAGTGCTCATAAATGCAGCTTCACCAGTGCCCATCAGCGCAGCCTCATCAGTACCCAATAAGGGTCTCCAATTGCATTCTGATACCAAATTATGTGAGCAGACTGCAATTCCTCTTTAATCACCCGTTCACATGGGGCCGATTTGGCATGCGATTTGACATGTCAAATCGCAAGCCAAATCGGTGGCTATTGCTGGCAATGGCACCGTCCGAATTGGTGCAACACCGACTTTGCAACGCCGCACTGATTCCCAAAAGTAGTTCCTGCACTACTTTTGGCGACTTCGTGGTGCAATTTGCATAGACATCTGTGCATGAACCCGCACAGATATCTGTCAAATCGCCCCCCCCCCTGAAGTCGAACTGCATTGCCAGTTTGAAATCATGCGAGTTCAGCTGAACCCACACGATTTGTAACCCACATCAGTGTGAACCTGGGCTAAATATAGTCAGGAGGATGGGTAATAAAATCCAGACTGGTTTATGATCAGAAATGACACATTTCTTCATATGTCAGAAAGCAGCATTAGCCATACAGGTAGCTATGAAAGGTCACCACATATACAAGCAGACACTAAGGTGTTAAATGCCATTGATTACGGAAGCACCAGCCTGCAGGTATTGAGCTGTAAAGAGTTAACCATATATGTAAGCAGCAGTGTACATGTGTCAATTGAAGCAGAGCAGAAAAGCACAGTCCTTTCCTAGCACCACAGACACAGAGAGTTCATTATCAGAGATTCCTCCCTATTTCAGATAACAGAGAGGTAGGAGAAATAAAATGAAAGCTGGAGTGTGAGGTTTGTAAGGAGAGAGGGGTTTGGGGGGGGGCGGTTGTACTTTTCTCTTCTACCATCAGGTGGCCGGGCACTTGGAGGTATTAGATTGAGAAGGACAACTCAAGGTCAGGTTATGGGTATGTGGAATGTGTCTCAGCCAATGGGCAGGAATTTTGTTGAATCCCTTGGCCTGCTGGGAGAGCCTATATATTCGGGTGAGGTCAGCTAATCAAGGTTCTTGTGTGCCACCCAGAGCGCCATCTGAGTGGACGTGGGTCATCTGCCCTGGGCTGCTAGGCCAGAGATTGGGCCTATCCCAAGGGCATCAGGCTGCCAGGCTGTGTGAGGGCCTATCCAAAAGTAAGAGAGCAGCACAGGGTTGGGACTGCGGCTTGCAGTCCAACCAAAATTGACGGTTCTGCCGGCCGGAGAACCTGTTATGGTTGGAGGTAGAAGGGAAGCTGTCGCCACTAAGGGACCAATCGCCTTTACCGGGGACCACAGTGAGTAATTGAAGCAAGTACCAGAGCAGTATTCTCACCGAACGGGCACGGTGGAGAATTCGGGAAACTTCAGGCGGTGATCAAGTCAGGGACCCAACCAGCGGAGGTGACGCTTGCAGAGCAGCCTTGTGTGCCAAGCTAGGGACCGAGCCAGTAAGCAGGGGTGAAGCTTGAAGGTATCCGGAGTGCCAAGCTAGGGACCCAGCAGGGAAGCATTGGTGACGCTTGAGCGAGATACCACCGCAAAAGCCTTGAGGAGCTCACGGGATTCAGTCAGTGAGAGACCAGGAACTCAAGGGGCAGAAGAACTACAAGGAGAAGTTGTAGTACAGCTGAGAGAACTGTTACGTTGAGTTAAGAACTGTTTAAGTACTGTTTCCATAGGAGACAGCAATCCTGCACGTGCAGAAGTGGCACCTTGCTGGGTCCTTTCCCTGTACGTCTAGCCTCCTGTTGAAGTCTCGGTGTTTGCCATTTGAAATTGCAACTAGGGATTGGCCGAACACCCCCCGGTTCGGTTCGCATCCAGAACATGCGAACAGGCAAAAGATTTGTTCGAACACGCAAACACCGTTAAAGTTTATGGGACTCGAACATGAAAAATCAAAAGTGCTAATTTTAAAGGTTAATATGCAAGTTATTGTCATAAAAAGTGTTTGGGGACCTGGGTCCTGCCCCAGGGAACATGTACCAATGCAAAAAAAAGTTTTAAAAACGGCCATTTTTGTTGGAGGTGCATCCATATCTGTTTCCGTGCTAAGGTCTAGATCCGCTCCTGGGAGCATTACCCCTCTGGGGGTCCCCCCTAGAGCTCCTTTGTGTTTTGCAGAATCTTTCATCTTATCTTTCGTGCTATGTTGCCTATTGTCCATAATCAGACTTTTAAGTTGCACTTCTTTTAAAAAATTTTGGATGGAGCTTGAATTTAAGCTATCTCTGGGCTTTTTAGATTCAGTTGCTTTATGCGAGCGACCTTTCATGTTCTTCGCCCCCCCCGCTCTGAACCACTTCTTTGCGTCTGGCTTGCAGAACCTTTAAGCTAGCGCGCTACTCTCAACACAGCGCATACCATCCGTGTTCACTCAGTTTAAATTGTTTATTCCATCCTACTGAGCCACCATACTATCCTGCAATAACGCATTACTTTTCTTCACTTGATGGTTTTAAAAAAATACTCTGAGAGACATAGGTGAATCCAGCACGATAAGAGAATAAAGTTCAGAGGCAGCTGATCCTACCTGGAGCCATACGATTTTAGGAAGGAGTCAAGCAGCGTTCACGGTCGTGTCTCATGCACAGCAGGGGGAGCAGGAGCGTTTACAAGGGATGGCTTGGATTTCAGGGGATTTTGAGATCGGTCTGAGTTCTACATTATGGTGGAAGCAGCGATGAGTAGCAGGCCGATTAGACACTTTCCGTCTGCGGCTGTGGGGGGGGCGGGCCCCGGGCAGCGAGCAGAGACAGGGAGCCGGGTTCCGGGAGGACGTGTCAGCGGGCTGTGAGTTCCTACAGGACGAACCAGGCGCTGTCAGTAAGCCTCGCTCCTGTGGTATCTGTGGCCGGATTACGCTCGCCCGCTTCCTCTTCAGGTGCGGCACCTCCCGCTGCGTCAAGGCGGCAGATTAATGGGACCAACATGGGCTCTCACCCCGCGCCGTCCCTGCCGCCATCGCCTTTCGATCCTCCGCTCTCCTTTGTAACAGGGCTGTTTGGAACTGCAGATGCACACACCCAAAAACATGCCACATTTTCTAATGCGTGGAGTACCATTAGAATTAATGACAACCCCACACGCCTGCAAAAGAGCAGCACATTTTGCCTGCAGATCGGGGAATGTGTGCGATCAGCATGATTTCCCCAACCCACATATGTGTGACCCCAGGCTAAGGCAGGCCAAAGGGAGTCGAAATCCAAAAGTCCTGTCGAGTGAAAAAGGAAAATAGCTCATACGATTGTGCCATCAATTGTTTAGGTTTTCTAATAAAATCTATCATGTTGGATCAGGCACTTTTGATTGCGGAACGAAAATCGCGTGTCGTAGCTGGCACACCAATGATACGGAAAGCTATCAATTCAAAGTTTTCGTTCGGTTTTCGCATCGTCTATGGCCTGATTTAGGGAGATTCCCCTTCATGTCTTTTCAGAACAGGACATGATTGGACACAGACAAAACCAGAATGTCATTCAAATAAGGACTTTCTGACTGGTTTTATTGCTGTCATGGTGACACCCAATTTCTTAAATGGCTGTCACATAAACATGAAGTGAGGTATCATCTCCCCTACTGGAAAAAATAAACTTAGCATAGAACTAGGGCAGGACAGCACATTTAATTTCAGAGCAATTTCTGGAGTTCCATGTAAAACCAAGCTTTTGAGGAATATCTTGATAGATAACTTTGGTTTTGCATGGAACTACAGAAATAAAATCTAGCATGTTGGTGTCCTTCTACACTAGACATTATACAGTACTAACTGTAATAGCCCAGCACCCCTTATGATATTGTCCAATAAAGAGTCAGTGTGGGACAGGTTACAGACAAAAACTATTTGTTAACAGAGCAAGGATAGGTTAGGACTTCTGACAACTGAAGTTTTTATTGCTGTCTGTATCTTCCTGTTAGGTGACCCCCTCAATTGAATAGTGTCCCCAGAACAGTCATAGAGGAGAAATCTTCCAATGGGGACACTGGGGCAAAAAAAAAAAATCTGACAGGGGTTTTAACCCCTTCCCGCCAAGCGTACGCAGATGTGCGTACTCTGCTTTCCGGTGTTCTGCCGAGAAAGTTCCTCTCGGCAGATAAGGACCCCCATCTACTGCGCAGGCGCAGCGCCTGCGCAGTAGGAACCGGCGGAAATAGCCGAAGCTAAATACAGAACAAATCAGCTGTACACGGCGCCTGTTAGGGGGCCCCTCGCGGGCTCGCTTCGCTCGCCACGCTTCGGGCACGGCCTCGCTGCGCTCGGCACTTTTTTATTCCCCCTCTAGGTCCACTTGGATGGAGGGGCTTCAGCCTGGACCTAGGGCGCAGGCGCCGTGTACAGCTGATTGAAGATTTTCATCTTCGGCTGTTTTCGGCGGCTCGTGGTCATTCGTACTGCGCAAGCGCAGCGCTTGCGCAGTACAGGGGGGAACTTATCCGCCGAGGGAACTTTCTCGGCAAGACACCGGCGTTATACCGGGAAGTTGCCCGCAGCTGCAGGCATCATCCCGGTACCGTTGTTTACAGCGGGCGTTCGGCTATCCGAGTATAACAACCGATGTGGCTAAAAGCCGCTCGGCTGTTATACCGGAGGAGCGGCAGGGGACATCCCCCCTCCCGCCGCACTTACCGGGCCTCCCGTGCCATCGGGAGGCCCGGTGACCAATCGGCTGCCTCTGGCGGCTAGGGGCGGGCTGGAACGAAGCCATGGGCGGCTTCGTTCCAGCCTTCTAATTGTAAACGCAGAAGTGACGTCATGACGTCACATACCGTTTACTCGGCTGCCAACGGCGCCGGTTTTAAAAAAATACACAGTATTCAGAATCGCCGTTTTCGGCGATCTGAATACTTTGAAGTGCAAAAGCAGGGATTGGGGGTCTTTTAGACCCTCGATCCCTCTATAAAAAGAGTACCTGTCCCCACCTATTACTGTCACAAAGGATGTTTACATTCCTTGTGACAGCAATAAAAGTCATCAAAAATTTTTTTTTTTTTTTAAACACAATTTATAAAAATAAATCAAATAAATAAGAAAAAAAAGAAAAAATTTTAAAGCGTCCCCGTCAGCTCGCGCAGCAAAGAAAACGTATACGGAAGTCGCGCCCGCATATGTAAACGGTGTTCAAATCACACATGTGAGGTATCGCCACGATCGTCAGAGCGAGAGAAATAATTCTAGCACTAGACCTCCTCTGTAACTCTAACCTGGTAACCCTAAAAAATTTTTAAAGCGTTGCCTATGGAAATTCTTAGGTGCCGTAGTTTGTCGCCATTCCACGAGTGCGTGCAATTTTATAAAGCATGTTTGGTATCTATTTACTCAGCGTAACATCATCTTTCACGTTATACAAAAAAATTGGGCTAACTTTACTGTTTGGATTTTTTAAAATTCATGAAAGTGTCCTTTTTCCCAAAAATTTGCGTTTAAAACACCGCTGCGCAAATACCGTGTGATATAAAATATTGCAACAATGTCCATTTTATTCTCTAGAGTCTCTGCTAAAAAAATATATAATGTTTGGGGGTTATAAGTAATTTTCTAGCAAAAAATACGGATTTTAACACCAAATTTCAAAAATAGGCTTAGTCATGAAAGATATAACCCTCCCTTGCTCTATCCAAAATGTTATAAAAAGTTGTCCTACTTTAACCGCTTCCCGCCCGCCGTACACCAAATGACGTCCTTGGCTTTGAGCGGGGATATATGAGTGATGCCTGTAGCTACAGACATCATCCAGATATCGTCTTTTAGAGCCGGCGAATCTGCGCACCATAAGAATGATCATAGCGGCTGTTCTTACGAGAGGCGAGAGGGAATGCCCCCCCCCCCGTCGCCCTCCGGTACTTGTACCGAATCACCGCTACGATCGGTGAGTCGGTCACAGGATCCGCCAGCCCCGGATGTTTAGCATAGAGATTTCCGCCGGACCAGATGGTCGCCGGAGTCTCTATGATCGTTCGGAGGCCGGGTGCGATGTTATGACGTCACGCCCGGCCTCTGTATTTAAAAAAACGGCGCCGCTTCGGCTGGGAAGCGGAGATATTTTTTCTTTTGATTTCAGGCTTCTAAGCCTAGAGGTGAGATGTGGGGTCTTATTGACCCCATATCTCACTGTAAAGAGGACCTGTCATGCTTATTCCTATTACAAGAGATGTTTACATTCCTTGTAATACAAACAAAAGTGATCAAAAAAATTTTTGGGGGAAAAAAAGTGTCAAGCTTAAATAAAAAAAGTAAAATTAATAATACATTTTTTTTTTTTTAAAGCGCCCCTGTCCCCGTGAGCTTGCACGCAGAAGCGAACTCATACATAAGTCCCGCCCACATATGAAAACGGTGTTCAAACCACACATGTGAGGTGTTGCTGCGAACGTTAGAGCGAGAGCAGTCATTTTGGCCTCCTCTGTAACTCAAAACATGTAACCAGTAAAAATTTTTAAAGCGTCGCCTAAGGGGATTTTTAAATAGCGAAGTTTGGCGCCATTCCACGAGCATGTGCAATTTTAAAGCATTATGCAAAACACTGGGCTAACTTTCTTGTTTTGTTTTTTTTTTTTTTTTAAAGCCCAAAACTGTTTTTTTCCCCCAAAAAAACGCATTCGAAAAATTGCTGCGCAAATACCGTGCTAGATAAAAAGTTGCAATGACCGCCATTGTATTCTCTAGGGTCTCTGCTGAAAAAAAAAACATATATAATGTTTGGGGGTTCTATGTAATTTTCTAGCAAAAAAAATATGATTGTTTTTTTCCTACTACATCTGCATGTGACTGGTTACATGCCACTGGTTTAATACCCTACAATTATTAACATCTAATGTACATGTGAGGCACCAGTAGAGTTGGCACCTCATCCCTTTAAACCCGAACACATACGAATTACACAGGTTCTGAGGCTAATTTAATGCAGATAAGGCATCAAGTGAGTTTAATTACCACCTTAATCAGCCACAGAACCTGTGTAATCAATATGTGTTTGGGTTTAACGGGATGAAGTGGCAACCCTAGGCACCAGATATACACTTACAGGTCTCAGCACACGATGAGCTTCCGCCAGAATCCCTTCAATATTGTCTACAGAGCACAACACCAGTGTGCAGACCACAATGTCCATGGATCCACTTGGTATCTGGGCCATGTTCTCCCCTGCAGCCACCACAAAGGCCTGGAATTGGATATGTTGATTCTCCGCCAGGCTGTTGCTCAGATACTTCTTGAAGTTAGGGTTAGGATCTACACAGGTGACTTTACATCCTTCAGGATAGAACTTAAAGTTTGCCCCGGTGCCGCAGCCCAGCTCTAGGACTCTGAGCTCCCCAGAAGGGCCTCTGAAGTCATTCAAGTTCCTGAAAAGCTCCTTCTTGTGCTCTGCCATGTATTTATTGAAGTTCTTAGTGACTTTTTCCATAAGATAAGGAAATAATTTCTTGACTATGGGATCCCATAGGCCCAGGAAAGCAAGGATGTGTATGGGCAGTGCTATGAGAGCTACACATATCTGGAAGAATACAATGTGCACGGCCATTGTCAGACAGTGCAGCCTGTAATGTGTGCAGCCTGTGTGTGAGCTGAACAGGGAGGGGGAGGCCTTGCTATTACTGCTGCTGGGTGACAGAGAAGGAGGGGCATTGCTGATAACTGTGTAACAGTAACCTTTAAACACGAAAAGGAGTGTAAGTGTCATGTATAAAAGTCTGGAAAAGCTAAAGCATGTGATGTGATAGCTAATTACTTTATGTTCATACAAACGTGTGTGTGTCTAATGTCTCCTAAAAAAAAAATCAAATGCCTTCAACAGTCTTTATTTTGCAGCTCTGAGGATTGGGAAATGTTCTCATGAGGCATTAGCTGTCTGTTGCGAGACCACAGCTTCCCTTCCCAGAATTCCACTTAAAGTGGAGGGCCACCCTAAAAAAAAAAAAAAAATGGCATTAATATTCTTAAAACAATATATAAAAAAAATGTGAAAAAAAAAATTTTTTTTACTCACCAGAAACCCCTGTTGCTAGGCTGTCTTCCTAATCTGCCTCTTCCTATTCCGCAGCGCTGTTTCTTCTGTTTCCTCCTCCTCGGCGAGCGTTCCCGTTGTCTTCTGGGACATGTGTGTGTCCCAGGAAACAACAGGGCCATTCACAAAGCGCCGCATGGCTCGCGAATGCGCAGTAGGAAACGGACAGTGAAGCCGCAAGGCTCCACTGCCGGTTTCTCTTAGTTAGGATGGCGGCGCCAGCAGCCGATCCGATGGATGGATTGGCCTCGAGGGGGCTGACATCACGGGCTCGCTTGGCAGGTAAGTGCCCTTATTAAAAGTCAGCAGCTACAGTGTTTGTAGCTGCTGACTTTAAAAAAAAAAACGGCCGGAAAAACATCTCTTTCACACTGGGGCGGGCTTTACCATCGCTTTAGCAGTGCTATTCGGCCGCTAGTGGGCGGTTTTAACCCCCACTAGCAGCCGTAAAAGGGTTAAAATCGCCCGCTTTGCCGGCGGGTTTGAAGTGCTGCCCCATTGTTTTTAATGGGAAGGGGCGCTTTAGGTGCGGTGAATACACCGCTCCTATAGAGTTGCGAAGATGCGGCTTGCAGGACTTTTTTGACCGTCCTGCAAGCCCACGCTCCAGTGTGAAAGCCCTCAGGGCTTTCACATTGGAGTGAATTGAGCAGCTCTTTCAGGGCACTGTGCAGGTGCTATTTTTAGCACTATATCGCCTGCAAAGCGCCTCAGTGTGAAAGTAGCCTAAAGGTTCTTTAAAAGAAAGATAATATTAAAGAATTGTTTACCTTCTTCAAAAAAAAAAATTAAATATGAATGCACCATTGCAGCACTATTCCCGCAGGGGCTGCTGGCAACTGGTTCCCCTATCCCTGCACAGCCAGACAAGAAGCATTTCCAACTTACATTTAGACACAAGAAATCAGCCCATGGGCTTGTTTTTGTTTTATTGGGGAAACCAATTTGGCTAAGATATAGGGATTATGGGGTTCCCAACTTGACTTGAAGAACACAAATGAGGACAACTTCCTTCCTATCTACAGAAAAAAGATCCTGGACTGCTCTCCTTGAAAGAAAAACCCAATCTCTTGGATCAGTGGCAAAGTCTTTTACGGACCAGAAGCTCTCAGCCCCTTTGAAAAAAAAGCGCCAAATGTTAAAAAAGCTGCTTGCAGGAGTATCTCCTCTACTCTTGTAGAACTGCTCCCAGCTCCACCACCTGCAGGTACTACCAGCCCTCCTGGCTGCTTGTCTACCAGCCCACCGGGCTTCCTAGAAAATCTCCCAGGACAAGGGATAGAGGGTTAAACACAGTGCTGTCCTTTGAAAGCTTGCTACATGTGGCAGTCTCTCCCCTTGTGAATCCCTAGGTGTGCTGATGTACTGACGAGTGGCGGCTGGTGCTCAATATTTAATATTTGGGGGTGGCACAAACAAACTGAGGTCTGTACACCTGCTGGCTGCTGTGCGCATTATGAGGGGTTCCCACCGTCCCTGTGCTGAGTTCCCAGGCAGGGCTGTCTTAATAAGTGGGCACACCTGGGCACTGCCCAGGGGCCCCAGCTGCATGGGGGGCCCCTGTACTTTCCCCAAGGCAGCTGGTCCTTGAGTCCAAAATTGGGGGCCCCATGATGGCACTGAGAGTGATGGATACACAGGGGAGGCAGGTTGGCAGCAGTGCGCCGTGCTGTGCAGAACGATACCTACTATTTCACAGCCAGCAGCGAGGGGCAGGGCTGGAGCGCCAGTGTTGTTCTGACCCCGCCCTGTGCAGCTTGAATGCTCGGGACTCGAAGGCTGCGGGGTAGGAGCTGGAGTGGGAGCTGCTGAGTCTGCAGCACTGAGAGCCCACCTGCAGAAGTAGCATTGTGGATGGTGTCACGGTGACCGAGGCTGTCCTGCACTGTTTGCAAGGGCTTGGAATACAAAAGGGAGAACACAAGAAGCGCCACCTGAGTGTAGTATTAGAAGCAGCTTTAATGGCAAGGTAACAAAACTCACTTGCAAGAAATAAGAACATAAAAGACTCATCTGTATGGGTATGTGGAGTCCGTCTGGAGGTCCCTGGATCCCGATCCGGTTACTGTGTGTAGCTGTGTAATGGTGCGGTCGCTCAGCACGTCCTGTGGCCACCAGGAAGGAGTCGGAACCGGCGTCGGACACTCATGGATGACGTCACGGGTCACAGGAGCACATCCGAGGGAACTTCCACAAGGAAAGAGGAAAGGACTAGCAGGCTACGCGCTCGGAGCTTCAGCTCCTTCTATTGGCCTGGAGTGGGAATGTCCTAATAGTACTATTTATATGGTAGCGCTGTGGGACAACAGGTCCCAGCGTGGACAAAAGTGTGGAAAAATTATGTTTGGGGTACAAGTACAGGAGTACTAACAAATGGCAGCATAAGAATAGAATAATAAAATCATAAAATCACACCAATGAAATGGATGGTCAGACATGGAATTAAGATTAATATTAATACAATACAATAAAAATAATAATAATAATACAAATAAAAATACATTTAGGCATATTCTCAGAGCTCACCCCTGATTACAACTACCAACGAATGTGGATCTAGAGTGAACATATATGTGTATATATATGTATACACATGTACATATGAATACCGGAGGGGGGGGGGGGGGGCGGGGTTTATGCTGCCTATGTACCATATCATATCATGCATGTACAAAAACATATGCATGAGCGTAAATATACATGTATAAAAAAATGAGCCTTTTATGTTCTTACTTCTTGTGAGTTTTGTTACCTTGCCATTAAAGCTGCTTCTAATACTACACTCAGGTGGTGCTTCCTGTGTTCTCCCTTTTGTCTTCCTCTACACAGAGTTAGCTCTCTGAGGACAGCAACCGCCGTTGCCCTGCCACTATCTTATGATTTTATTATTTTATATGAAAAACTATTAACCCTTGAATCCCTGACTTCACAATGGACTAATGATATAGGAGTTGTGATTATTCATATTTGCACTGTATTTGCGCTGATAGTTACTGATATCCTTTTGAAGAGCTTGGAATGTCCGAAGAGATGCTGCCTCCTCCCCCCCTCCTTCTGCCTGCTTGATTGGTATAGGTGACTCCAGTGCTGGAGGTGGGCACATAGCCAAAACTTTACATTCACTGTATTTCCACTGGAAAAGGGGGTACTACATGGATGGAATAATGGTGCTGGGGGATATCAAGGGTGTATGGGGGAAAACAATGCTGAGGAGGGATCTGGGGTGTATAGGGGGTAGCAATGCTTGGGGTAGCTTGGGTGGCTATAGTGCTAGAGGTATCAGGGAAGTAGAGAATCCACAGAGTAGGGTGTTTCAGGGATGTAGTGGCGTCACAATACAAGGGGTATCTTATGGTATATGGTAAGAGTGCTGGGGGGGATATCTAGGGTGTAGAGGGGTCAGAGTGCTGGGGGGATATCTGGGGTGTAAAAGAGTCAGGGTGCTGGGGGGATATCTGGGATGTAGAGGGGTCAGAGTGCTGGGGGGGTATCTAGGGTGTAGAGGGGTCAGAGTGCTGGGGGATATCTAGGGTATAGAGGGGTCAGAGTGCTGTGAGATATCTTGGTGTAGAGTAGTCAGAGTGCTGGGGGATATCTAGGGTGTAGAGGGGTCAGAGTGCTGGGGGATATCTTGGGTGTAGAGGAGTCAGAGTGCTGGGGGGGATATCTAGGGTGTAGAGGGGTCAGATTGCTGGAGGGATATGTGGGGTGTAGAGGAGTCAGAGTGCTGGGGGGGGGGTATCTGGGATGTAGAGGGGGCCACAGTCCTGGGGAAAATATCTGGGATGTAGAGGGGTCAGAGTGCTGGGGGGATATCTGGAGTGTAGAGGGGTCAGAGTGCTAGGGGGGTATCTGGGGTGTAGAGGGGTTACAGTGCTGGGGGGTATCTGGGGTGTAAAGGGGACAGAGTGCTGGGGGGATATCTGGGGTGTAGAGGGGTCAGAGTGCTGGGGGGATATCTAGGATGTAGAGGGGTTACAGTGCTGGGGGGTATCTGGGGTGTAAAGTCGACAGAGTGCTGGGGGGATATCTAGGATGTAGAGGGGTCAGAGTGCTGGGGGGATATCTGGGATGTAGAGGGGTCAGAGCTCTGGGGGATATCTGGGATGTAGAGGGGTCACAGTGCTGAGGGGATATCTGAGGTGTAAAGGGGTCAGAGTGCTGCTGGGATATCTGGGGTGTAGAAGGGTCAGAGTGCTGGGGGGGATATCTGGGGTGTAGAGGGGTCACAGTCCTGGGAGGATATCTGGGATGTAGAGGGGTCATAGTGCTGGGGGGGATATCTGGGGTTGTAGAGGGGTCAGAATGCTGGGGAGATATCTGGAGTGTAGAGGGATCAGAGTGCTGGGGGGATATCTGGGATGTAGAGGGGTCAAAGTGCTGGGGGGAAATCTGGGGTGTGAGGGGTCAGAGTGCTTGGGGGATTTCTGGGGTGTAGACAGTGGTGTATTTAGGTTTTGTGCTGCCCTAGGCCTGACTAAACTTGTTCACCCCTAATTTAAATATGACCCACCCCTTGCTGTCAATATCACGCCCCCTCCTGTTTAAGACCCACCCTGTCATCTGTAAACCACACCCCTTCCTCTATAGGCTCCACCTTTTCCTCTTATAGCCCCACCTCTTCCTCTTTGTACATTAAAAGTGGGTACCTAGTGCAGCCTCATCAGTGTCCATCAATGCAGCCTGACCAGTGCCCATCAAAGCAGCCTCACCAGTGCCCAGCATTGCAGCCTCATCAGTGGCCATCAATGCAGCCTCATCAGTGCCCATCAAATCAGCCTCACCAGTGCCCATCAATGCAGCCTCATCAGTGCCCATCAATGCAGCTTCACCAGTGCTCATAAATGCAGCTTCACCAGTGCCCATCAGCGCAGCCTCATCAGTACCCAATAAGGGTCTCCAATTGCATTCTAATGATACCAAATTATGTGAGCAGACTGCAGTTCCTCTTTAAGCACCCGTTCACATGGAGCCGATTTGGCATGCGATTTGACATGTCAAATCGCATGCCAAATCGGTGGCTATTGCTGGCAATGGCACCGTCCGAATTGGTGCAACGCCGACTTTCGCGACGCCGCACTGATTCCCAAAAGTAGTTCCTGCACTACTTTTGGCGACTTAATGCGATTTGTATAGACATCTGTGCATGAACACACACAGATGTCTGTCAAATCGCCCCCCCCCCCAAAGTCGGACTGCATTGCCAGTTTGAAATCATGCAAGTTCAGCTGAACCCACACGATTTGTAACCCACATCAGTGTAAACCTGGGCTAAATATAGTCACGAGGATGGGTAATAAAATCCAGACTGGTTTATGATCAGAAATTACACATTTCTTCATATGTCAGAAAGCAGCATTAGCCATACAGGTAGCTATGAAAGGTCACTACATATACAAGCAGACACTAAGGTGTTAAATGCCATTGATTACGGAAGCACCAGCCTGCAGGTATTGAGCTGTAAAGAGTTAACCATATATGTAAGCAGCAGTGTACATGTGTCAATTGAAGCAGAGCAGAAAAGCACAGTCCTTCCCTAGCACCAAGGACACAGAGAGTTCATTATCAGAGAGGTAGGAGAAACAAAGTGAAAGCTGGAGTGTGAGGTTTGTAAGGAGAGAGGGGTGGGGGTGGGGTCGGGCTGTTGTACTTTCCTCTTCTACCATCAGGTGGCCGGGCACTTGGAGGTATTAGATTGAGAAGGACAACTCAGGGTCAGGTTATGGGTATGTGGAATGTGTCTCAGCCAATGTGCAGGAATTTTGTTGAATCCCTTGGCCTGCTGGGAGAGCCTATATGAGGTCAGCTAATCAAGGTTCTTGTGTGCCACCCAGAGCGCCATCTGGGTGGACGTGGGTCATCTGCCCTGGGCTGCCAGGCCAGAGATTGGGCCTATCCCGGGGGCATCAGGCTGCCAGGCTGTGTGAGAGCCTATCCAAAAGTAAGAGAGCAGCACAGGGTTGGGACTGCGGCTTAAAATCCATACAAGACCTGAAGGGCCTGGTAATGGAATTTCGGGGGACCCTCACGCATTTTTATTTTTTATTTTTCAATTACTTTCAATGACTTTTATGTGTATTGTCGGGACCGACAATTCATTAATAGCCGGCACTAGCGCTAGCACTTTTAAATTCCTTTTTTTTCCTTCAGAAATGTCATTTTGCTCTCGGACTGTTATAAACACGAGAAACATGCGCTACTTTACAGGCCTACTATAGACACCCCCCAGGTACGAAATTTAAAGGAATATTTCACTTTTATTGTTTCACTTTAAGCATTATTAAAATCACTGCTCCCGAAAAAAAACTGCCCTTTTTAAAACTTTTTTTTGCATTGATACATGTCCCCTGGGACAGGACCCAGGTCCCCAAACACTTTTTATGACAAGAACTTGCATATTAGCCTTTAAAGTTAGCACTTTTGATTTCTCCCATAGACTTTTAAAGGGTGTTTCGCGGCTTTCAAATTTGCCGCGAACACCCCAAATTGTTCGCTATGTGGCGAACGGGCGACCAGCCAATGTTCGAGTCAAACTCATGTTCGAATCGAACATCCAAGAAGTGTCTGGCGCCCAGTTACTTTTACCACCTTTGCACCCACTAAGCCTCACAACCCACCACATATTGAAGGATGTCAGCTATCTTTGGTCTTGAAGGTTCCCATTAGACTGGAAGAGGTCAGAGATTCTGCTACATCTGGCGCCCAATGTGGGGCTAAGGTGTTGTCCTTGCAGCAGTTGCCCATAGAAACTGGCTTCAGCTCCAACAGGATTTTGCCCGGCTCCATGGGAAGGTGGCAAGTAACTTCTACCCTTCTTCTTTTTTTTTATTAAGTTATTATACACATAAAAACATTCCACATCATTTCAAAACCATATATATCCACTTGCCTACTGGGCACTTAAACCCCCCTCCTGCCCAGACCAATTTTCAGCTTTCGGTGTTCTCACACTTTGAATGACAATTACTCAGTCATGTAATACTGTACCCAAATTGATTTTTTGTCCTTTTTTTTCATACCAATAGAGCTTTCTTTTGGTGGTATTTAATCACTTCTGGGTTTTTTATTTTTTGCGCTATAAATGGAAAAAGACCGAAAATTTTGAAAAAAAACGCATTTTTCTTAGTTTCTGTGATAAATGTTTGCAAATTATTAATTTTTCTTCATAAATTTTGGCCACAATTTATACTGCTACACATCTTTGGTAAAAATAATCCAAATTAGTGGATATTATTTGGTCTGTGTGAAAGAAATGCCGCATAAACACGATTGGACATTTCGACAATGAAATCCTGGGATTTATTTCCGACGGATGTTGGCTCAAACTTGTCTTACATACACACAGTCGCACAAATGTTGTCGGAGATTCCGATCGTCAAGAAAATGCTGACGTACAACATGTACGACGACACTATAAAGAGGAAGTTCAATAGCCAGTGCGACACCCTTTGGGCTCCTTCTGCCAATCTCGTGTTTATCCCGTGTTAGTAGAAGTTTGGTGAGAGAGACGATTCGTGCTTTTCAGCCTTGTGCTTTTCTGATCGTTACTGCTCTTCAGTTTGTGCTTGTGGGTTCGTATCTGGTTTTCAGTGCGTGTAGTCAGTTCTTATCTGGTTTTCAGTGCGTATTTTTATATTACGTATTTGATTTTCAGTGCGTTCTTGTGCGCTTGTGTCTGAATTTCAGCTTGCTCTTCTCAGGCCTTTCTGATTTTCAGTGCGTTCTGTTAGTTCGTTCTGACCAGCCGACCGTTTTGAAGCCATGTTGCGGGTACGTACCCATTGTAGAGTTCGTGCTGTGCAGGGGCTTGGTGTTGGGGGTTTTTACTTTGACCCAAGCCCAGTCCATGAACAGGGCGAGGAGGATCATATGGACGAAGAATTGGTTTCTCCAGCGTGACCAATTCTCTCATATGCCTTTGTTGCGGGAGATCCGTGAGAATAATCTTGATGATTTCAGGAATTATCTCCGGATGACGGACCCCATTTTTCACCATCTGTTGGCTTTGCTGTCCCCTTATATTATAAAGCAGGACACCTGCATGCGGCCATCACTCCGGAGCAGAGGCTAGTCGTCACGTTGCGGTACTTGGCAACGGGGAGAAGTCTGCAGGACATCAAGTTCTCCACAGGCATCTCCCCCCAGGCTCTGGGGATCATTATTCCAGAGACCTGTTCTGCCATCATTCAGGTCTTGCAGAAAGCAAATCCACTTTGCACTACAAGTGCAGTTTCAGTGCACTTTCAAGTGTACCGCCATCTTAAACTGTCCAATAGTAAAGAAAAGCACATGGATAGCACTTGTAGCGCAAAGTGGATTTGCCTTTAGTAAATAACCCCCATTGTCACTGTAAACACCAACTTAAGCAAAAAACTGCTATTGAGCATTGAAAGAAGAAGCCACACATTGTTGAGTGGAAAAATGTTTACTCTGTGCACATTCACATGTGCGTTTAGAAAAGGGTTTTTGAACAAACTAACATATTTTTGGAATAAAATTTTTTTTTTGGACAGTCGAAATATCCTTTTTTTGTGATAAACAGGCATGTTTTTAAAACCATAAAACAATACACAACTCAGGAACTTACAAAGTTCAACTTTGATAAATTGAAGGCAATATCAGACAGTATGTCCAAACTGTGTTGATATTGCCTTCATCAGATGGGGTGATGTCACCCCCATGAAAGCCAAATTTTGAAGATGCACACAAATTGAGAGTCAAAATGGGGATTTCCCTCCTGATCCCATGCCTAAGGTCAACATGTGCTAGCTCCCATCATGGGGATCAATGGACATATTTCGGGGGTGCAACCCCTTCCTCTCATCTACTTTAGTTGCGAGGAAGGGGTTGCACCCACAAAACGTGTACATTGATATCCAGTGATGGCATATAGCACATGTTGACACACTGTGTGCATCTTCAAAATTTGGCTTTCAAAATTTTTTAGAAAAGTTAGAAAAATAAAAACAATTACAAAAATGTTGGTGTGTTTTAGATTCTGCCTAAAACATCAATGATGTCCTTGAGTCTTTTTGATGTCTTCCTTGATCTTCTGTAAATCCTGATTGCACACCATGATCTCGCCGATGAGGATCTGTGCGCTTGCACTTGTGAAATGTGTTTCTTCTTCCACAACATCCACATCACCTAAAATAAAAAAAAACACACCATGTATTATAAATATGCAGGCATACATCTATTACCTGAAGCTGTGGTCTCAGACACTCACCTGTTGTGGTCACTATTTCGCCCAATTCATAAACCTCTCCTTCCTCCACATCCTGAGGTTGTCGTTTTGGGATTTCCCCTTCTTTAGGAGGTTGTGGGTCCCTGGTGTTCTCTGATGTCCAGAGTCTTTTCTCCCCTATGTGAATAAAAAAAAGGTATACTTAGCACACAGATATTTGAGGGCCGAAATAGGAATATGAAATATTGCTTGGAAGTGTCGTACAATTGTCTGTTTTGGCAGAGTTCCAAGCTGAAGACATGATTTTTCCCTTTTTTAAAGCTGCAATACTTACCTGTTTTGGTAAAGTTTCATGCATGGAGACACCCCTAGTATCCACTGGAGCACCTGTGTGGGACACCCTAAAAAGTTTGTTCTGGTGTCCCACACTATTGCTCCTGCATCCAGATGTGTAAACAGCTGCTGAGTGTCCTCTCTTTACACTGAATCAAGTTTGCATTTCATTCTAGTTACAAACCCATCTAGACAACAATGTACTAAACTTCTTTGAATACAAATAGGCATGACCAAATGTAGTTAACCTGCAACTGCCAAAAACATTGTATTAGTGGGCGAACAAATGATGTTTACTACGAACGATTACTCTGCCCACGAACCTGAAACTTGCCATTTTAGCCGCCATCTTAAACTGTCCAACAGTAAAGAAAAGCACATGGACAAAATACTTACTTTTTTTGCAGAACTCTCTTGATCTTTCTGTACTGATCCTGCTCCCTCAATTTGAGGTCTGACCCTCGTTTCCTCAGTTGATCCTTGGATCACCATACCCCAAAATTCCTGTGCAGACTTTTGATAACGTTAGTCATGATCTTGGCCTTTCTCACATTTGGGTTTGGGTAAGGTCCATGCTTCCCATCATAGTTGGCCCTCTTCAAGATGTCCACCATTTCCACCTGCTCTACAAAGGACATATTTGAGGCCTTAAATCTCCTCCGGGATCAGGACATTCGTGGCTCTGGGCTTTCGTTGTTGCTGCTGCTGTCTTCATGCACTTGTTCTTTCTCCGCCATGTGCTCTCCCACTGCACTGAAAGAGAAGGGGCGGGGAATATACTAGAAAGAAGGTCAGGGGTGGACGGAGTTCAATACATGCGCAGTGTATATAAAGCAGAACACGTGTGCGTCGTACGTATGATCTGTGAGGCGAGGAAGGAGTAGCGGAAGCGCCGATCATTCTAACGAAAGTACAATTTTAACTTGGGGCATCAGTGGCCTATACTGCTTATAGATTGAGGTTTATATTGGGACAAGATTATGCAAGTTTAGCCTGACATTAGGGTTTGTCTTGTGTTGTGTCTTGCAGATAAAATGGATCGATTCAACGATCATGATCTCCTCCACCAATTCATTGATTTGTACAGAGAGCTGTCCTGTCTGTGGCAGACAAAAGAACCCTTTTATACAAATCGACTAAAGAGGAAGGCAGCTCTGGATAAATTGCTGGAATTTGTGAAGCCGCAGATCCTCACGGCAGACATCAACTATTTGAAGTGCAAAATTGGTGGCCTGAGGAGCAAGTATAATAGGGAGTGCAAAAAGGTCCAGGATTCCCAGAGATCAGGAGCAGCAGCAGATGACATTTATGTCCCCAGGGTCTGGTACTAAGACAGACTGCAATTTCTGTCAGACCAGACTGAAATCAGGCCATCACTCTCAACCCTTCCTTCCACTCTTCCTTCCACCCCAGCTGAGGCTTCCGACGCCCAACTGGGCCTTCCACCCAGGAAGAAGTTGTGGAGGAGCCTAGCTTGAGTCAGGTATAGTATTGTTCAACATATTTCTGAAAATTGTGTGTGATTGATGAAGAATAAACTAAACCTATGTCCCTTTTTCATACACAGGAAAGCCTCAGCCAGGAGTAGGCCGTGGAAAGTGGCAGCCAGGTGGTGGCAGGGGAAAGTGGCAGCCAGGAGGTGGCAGGGATAGTGGCAGCCAGGAGGTGGCTGGGTCCAGTAGCCTGACCGAATCACAGGTCCTTCCAGTCCGCCTTCAACAAAAAAGGCCCAGGAAGGGGAGGAGCATGGAGGAGTCAGCACTTGGGTTAATTCGGCAGGCTTCTGCGGCCCTCAGAACCCCCCCCCCAATCTTCTTGAGGCCTATGCCTGCATGGCTGTCAACAAAATGCAGGAAATGGAAGTGGGCCAAGGCTCTTTTGTGAGGAAGTGATATATATGGCCCTAAATAAGGGGTTGAGGGGTGAACTCACAAGCAAAACCCACCTGTGTGAGTTGGACCATCCTCCTTCTCCACCTCCTGCCACAAGTTCAACACCAGAGCCACAGCCTGGAAGCAAGCATGGAAGCAAGCATGTAAGGAAGACAAGAGAGTGATGGCCTGGGTTTGGTCTGGTCTGGCAAAAGACGCAGGCTGTGGTAAGACCACAGCCTGGGGACATATATGTCACCAAATGCTGTTCCTGATCTCTTGGAGTCCTGGACTGGGTTGTGCTCCCTATTAAATGGACTCCTCAGGCTCCCAATTTTGCATGTCAAAAAGTCGATGTTTTCCCTGGGGTACAAAGGCTTCGCTAATTTCACCAGTTTATCCAGCGTTGCCTTCCTCTTTATTTTGTTATGACCCCTTAATAAATGTCTATTTTTTTAAAAAAAAAGATTATTCATGAGATCACAAGAAATAATAAAGAAATCAGTTTGTCAAAACTCTGTGCGAATATCTGCAGCAAAAACAACTTCATAATTCTAGCATTATAAAGAAGAAGAGAATGCGCTGCATTAAAAGATTAAAAAATGTGCAGCGTGACGAATGTGCTATCTCCATTACGAACGCTAGTTTTACCAGACCAAGTGCTTCTGTCTCGTACTTGATTCAGAGCATGCATGGAATTTTGTGCGTCGGAACTGTGTACACACACTCAGAATTTACGACAACGGATTTTGTTGTCGAAAAATTTGAGAACCAGCTCTCAAATTTTTGTTATCAGAAATTCCGACAAAAAATTTCCGATGGAGCCTACACACGGTCGGAATTTCCGACAACGAGCTCCCATCAAACATTTGTTGTCAGAAATTCCGACCATGTGTTTGCGGCATTATAGTCTACAAGCTGTGGTGCAAATCATAAAAAATTGATCACACCTGATGTACTGGTGGCCTATCTCATTTCTTGCGACTCGAACAAGCCAGGAAAGTACAAATACCCCCCAAATGACCCCTTTTTTGAAAGTAGACATTCCAAGGTATTTAGTAAGATGCATGGTGAGGTTATTGATGTTGTCATTTTTTTCCCACAATTCTTTGCAAAATGAAGATTTTTTTTTTATCCACAAAATTGTCATTGTAATAGGTTTTCTTGATCATACATCACGGGACACAGAGTATTCATTACATAGTGGGTTAGATAGGCACCATCGGTGATTGGACACTGGTTAACCCCATTTAAGGAGAATTCCTCCCCTGTATAACCCCTCCCATATGGGGAGGACCTCAGTTTTTTCACCAGTGTCTAAGGTGGTTGGTCACGTAAAACATGTGCTGTGAAGAAAGCTCCAGTTTGGTCCCTGCGGGGGCTTAAAGGGCTATGCTGACCGGAGCCATACCGATATTTTGACTCTCAAGATGGTATGGTACCCGGACCTCGTCATCCGAAGAAGCGAGATTTTGCCTGTAAGTCTCTCTTTGGAGGACTGGGCTCTGAGAAAACTAGGCTTGGTGTACTATTAAAACAGTGGCACAAAAGTTTCTGGCAGAGTCTTTTACAGGTCCAGGTAAGAGGTTTCTCTGAGTAGGAACCCAAAAAACCCTGAAGGTTGGCACAACGCTACCCGCCGTGATGGGTGAAGGCTGGAAACTGTCTGTTCTCAGCAGTTCCTGTGGCGGGACAGGTAAGAGAAGTTAATCCTATATATATATTTATATTACAAATGGATTTTCTTCAATGAGTAGTTGCATGTCTTACCTGATTTCCACCACTAGAGGGAGTAAGGAGCAAACTTACGTGCTTTTCAGATACACACTCAGTGAAGATGGTGTCCAATCCGCTCACTTTCTCCACTGCAGGTGTGCAGACGCCAGGTGGCTAATTTAAAAGCCCAGAGCATTCAGAGCTCTGTAAACAGATGGACACAGAGTGTGGGCAGTGAGCATCCTAAGTGGTCGGATCCAGGCTAACCTAAGACACCTACTCGGCATCAGGTTGTGCAGTATTAAGCATATATGTATATTGTGAGACTTTTAGCACAACAGTGATTGCATATGTACTAGTACCTCTGCTTTGTAGATTGGGACTATGTCTCCTCGTAAGAGGGTCTCGGGGGGAGGTAACAAAGGCACAAGAAAGTCACCGCCTGCGTCTACGGGTCCTAAAGATGCCTGCAGATTACCATCCCCCCTGCAAGACTGGAGCCAGCCTCACAGGATGAGTCAGTGCCCCTGTCAGGTTTTGCAGCCTCTCCTAATGTTACAGCCCCAGCGTATGTCACAGAGGATTCCCTTAGGTCTACATTGGAGGGTTTTGAGGGAAGAATTATGAATTTTATTTCAGCTTCCTTAAAAGATAGCAGAAAAAGGGGTAGGTCCACTCCCTCTGCTGCACTTTCTCTTTCAGATGAATCTTCTGACAATGAGGAGAGATCCCTATCCGGAGATAGGGATCAAGAGCAGTCTGAGGCTTCAGAGGAAGAGGAGAGAGCTTCTTCCTCTCAGGCACTCAAGAATCAGGTCCAGTATTATACTGAACTAGTGTGTTCCACATGTAAAATGCCCTCTGCTGAGGCAGCTACATCCTCTGTTTCTTCCCTGGGGGTCAGAAGGATCCCACAGACTGCCTTTTCCTTTCCAATTCATCCTTTAATGGATAAACTGTTGTATGAGGACTGGGGATATCCCAATAAACCGTTTACTCCTCCTAAAGGGTTTTCTATGCTTTATCCTCTGGAGCAAAGCTTCACCAAGAAGTGGGAGGTCCCATCCGTGGATGCGGCTGTCTCTTGTGTGAATAAAATCCTGACCTGTTCCTTGGACAATGCTCAGGTGTTTAAAGATCCAACTGATAAAAAGCTGGAAACTTTATTAAAAGCCTCCTTCTCCATGGCTGGCACTGTAGTCCAACCTTCAGTCGCAACTGTGGGTTTGTGTCAATTCCTCAAGAAACAGGTTAAGCAGATGCTTGGCCTCCTTCCCAGTGAGGAAGTGGAGAACTATGCAGACCTTCCACAAGTGCTGTGTTTTATGATTGATGCCATTCTGGATTCTGCCCAGCAAGCATCTCGTTTGTCTCTCCTGTTGGTACACATGCGCAGGTCCCCTTGGCTTAAAAGTTGGGCAGCAGAGCTTTCATGCAAAAGATATTTAGCTGGCTTCCCATTCAAAGGGGAACGCCTATTTGGGGATGACCTAGATAATTTTATCCAAAAAATTACAGGTGGTAAATCTACACTCCTACCAGTTAAGAGGCGTAAACGTCCACCATTCAAACGGTCTCTTTCCCTTTCCCCTGGAACATCAGGCTCTAAGCAGTGGCGATGGCCTTCCCAATCTACTTTCAGAGGAAGGGCCCAGGGTCACACCCAAGGGCAGAAAAAGGCTTGGGGATGAAAGCCTGCCAAGCAGAGCCTCAAAACATCCCTGTGAAGGGGCGCCCCCACTCGGCCGAGTGGGGGGAAGGCTCCTACAGTTTTCAGGAGCCTGGCGGGAAGAGGTTCAAGACAAGTGGGTGGTCTCTTCAGTATCTCTAGGTTACAAAATAGAGTTCCTAGAGCTTCCACTAGCTCGTTTCCTAAGGTCAAGAGTTCCCAAAGATCCAGTAAAACGAGAACCGCTGCTACTGGCCTTAGATCACTTACTATCCCAGGGAGTGATAGTAGAAATTAACCCAAAAGATCAGGGTTCAGGTTTCTACTCAAATCTCTTCACCGTTCCAAAGCCAAATGGAGATGTCAGACCCAACCTAGATCTAAAGGATCTGAATCAGTTTTTACACATTCGATCCTTCCAAATCCAGTCAATTCGTTCGGTGGTCTCCACCCTGCAGGGGGGAGAATTTATGACATCATTAGATATCAAGGATGCATATCTTCATGTGCCGATTTTTCCCGCTCACCAAAGATATCTAAGGTTCGCGGTAGACCAGCGCCATTTCCAGTTTGTGGCCCTTCCTTTCGGTCTCGCTACAGCTCCTCGAATTTTTACAAAAATTCTAGACCCTCTCTTAGCAAATTTAAGAGCTCAGGGCATAACTGTGGTAGCTTATCTAGATGATTTGCTACTCATAGAGCAATCGGTGGCACACCTGAACCGCTCTGTCTTCAAGACAGTAAGACATTTGGAAAGACTAGGCTGGATAATCAACCTAGAAAAGTCTTCTTTGCAACCTTCAACAAGGTTGGAATATCTAGGCATGATCGTAGACACCGCTCAAGGCAGGGTGTTTCTACCACAGCCAAAGGTCAAGGCCGTAAGAGCTCTAGTCTGCTTAGTATTAACCAAAAAGAGTTCATCCATTCCGCTATGTATGAGACTGTTAGGAAAGATGGTTGCCACTTTCGAGGCTGTTTTATTTGCCCAGTTTCACTCAAGGCCCCTGCAGAGAAGCATTCTCGCAGCTTGGAAAAAAAAGACTTATGCCTTGGATCTTCTGATGTGCCTATCCCTGTAAGAGAACTGTCAGGATGCGCCCGGCATGCACGCATTCACGGGCATCAGCAGATTTACTTGCGCAGGAACACACATCTGACCACAATTGGTACCTGACAGCCTATTTAAGGGTTGCTCTGATTTCTGACAGGTGCTGCTTGATCTTCAGCTGTGTCCTGAGATTCTGAAACCCTGTTTGTTTGACTTGACTTCCTGTTGCTGAAATCCTGGCCTTCCTGACCCTGTTTCTGGACTCTGATTACTCTGATTACTGGTTCATGATCCTGGTTTCCTGTTTGACCTTGCTCCTGTTTATACCTTGGTACCTCGCTGCCCGCCCGTTACTGAACCCGGCTTACCTGATGACCTCGCTCCTGTCTCCTGTTTGGCTCCACGCTGTTTCCGAGTACCTGTGCTGGCCGTCCATCCTCTCAGCTGTGCTGGTTCCAGCTCTTCACCAGAAACCCTGCCTGCACTTCCCAGTCTGCAACACTTCCGGCAAGTTCTGCACGCAGCATTCACAGGCACTCGTGTTCCTCCTGATCCTTGCCACCATCTGTTCCATCTCCAGTGGGGCTTGGATTGGAGATACAAGAGAGGCTGACCTCGTCATTTCAGACTCCTATCAGGTATGTGACAGTATCAAGCAGCCACAAATGGAGTCTGAAAGGGAGGCCTCTCCACCAGAGAACATTTACAGATCTATTTCTGTGCTATCCAATATTGTGCAGAAGTTACAAGAAAATCTGAGTCGCATGGAAGAGCGATTTCCCAACAATGAGAATGTCGCATTGGCCTGTGCTCCGCTTTTGGTCTCTGATTCATATACCCAAACAGAGCCCGGCTTGTTCCATGAGGTTGCTTCTGCTCCTGAACCCAGGGTGCCTATGCCTGAGCGATTCTCCGGAAATCGCAAGAAGTTTCGCACATTCCGGAATTCCTGTGAACTATATTTCTCCCTGTTACCCCGGACCTTCACGTCTGAAATCATCAAGGTGGGGTTTATCATTACATTACTATTGGATGAACCACTTTCCTGGGCTCATCATCTCCGGGAACAACATGACCCTGTCCTGACAACCACGGATTCTTTCTTCTCAGCCATGGCTCAGCTTTATGCAGACCCCTTCTACCAGCAGACTGCCGAATTCATGCTTGGCAAATTACAGCAAGGTCCAAGGCCTGCTGAGGAATATGTAACTGATTTCCGTGTATGGAGTGCAGATACCCAATGGAATCATTCCGCACTTCCCCACCAGTTTCGACTAGGACTGTCTGACACCTTAAAGGATGAGCTTGCCAGAGTGGGAGTTCCAGCATCCCTGGAAGACCTGATCGACCTAACCATTCAGATCGATCGGCGATTACGTGAAAGGCAATCCGAAAGGTCCAAAGGAACCCTTTCTGTGGCTTCAAGGTCTGACATTCCTGCATCCTCATCCATTGCATCCCCCAGAAGGAGGGAACTGCATAAGACTCCTCATAGAAGTTTTCTAAGACCACCCCTTTCTCCTGATGAACGCCTTCATCGATTACAGGACAATCTGTGTCTCTATTGCGGGGAGGCGGGTCACTTTATACAGACTTGCCCGGCAAAGACCCGCAGGTCTTTCTCCCGTCAGCCTCACATGATGCATCTCTCAGGGGGGTACCAGTCTCATGTCTCTCTTTCCATTGTGCTCCAGTTTTCTGAAAAGACTGTTCCTGTACTTGCAATCATAGACTCTGGGGCCTGTAGTTGTTTTATGGACTCTGCATTTGCTTCTCTCCAACAGCTGCCTGTATGTGCCAAGAAGCAGGAATTCCATGTTCATCTGGCTGACGGTTCCGGCATTAAATCAGGCCCAGTTACTCAAGAGACTTTACCTATTTCCTGCCGTACTTCTTCCGGCCACCATGAATTCCTCCGTTTGGATATCATAGCTTCTCCCATGTTCCCGTTCATCCTTGGCATTCCATGGTTGAAGGCACATAATCCTCACATTAACTGGCTTACCGGAGACATCTCCTTTTCCTCTGACTACTGCCAAATTCACTGCCTACCTGAAAAGACTTTCAATATCACACCCCTCCTGGGTATCCTCCCTGACCATGAAACCTCCAATCTGGTCCCTGCTGCCTACCACGAGTATCTGGATGTATTTAACAAGAAAGGAGCGGACACTCTTCCTCCCCATAGAACATATGATTGTCCTATTGAACTTTTACCAGGGGCCGAGATCCCATTTGGGCGAATTTATCCTCTCTCTGAGCCTGAACTAGAAGCCCTGCGGATTTATATAGATGAAAGCCTTGAAAAACAGTTCATCCGGCCCTCCACTTCACCAGCAGGGGCCGGTATTTTCTTTGTGGAAAAGAAAGACCATACCCTTAGGCCCTGTGTGGACTATCGTGACCTTAACAGGGTCACTGTTAAAAACCGGTACCCTCTGCCTCTGATCACTGAACTTTTTCAAAGGCTGCTTGGGGCACGAGTGTTCTCCAAATTGGATCTGAGAGGTGCTTATAATCTTGTCAGAATCAGGGAGGGAGATGAATGGAAGACGGCCTTCCGAACACACTTCGGGCATTTTGAATATCAAGTCATGCCATTCGGACTCTGCAACGCCCCTGCCACATTCCAACATCTGGTTAATGACGTTTTTCGGGACTTCCTTGATTTATTCGTCATCGTGTATCTGGATGACATCCTTATATTCTCTGAAACTCTAGAATCCCATAGGACTCATGTAAAGAAAGTACTGGTTCGGCTGAGGGAACACCGCCTTTACGCAAAGGCTGAGAAATGTGACTTTGAAAAACCAACCATACATTTCCTGGGACTTGTCATCTCTGCTGACGGTATCTCCATGGACCCACAGAAAGTCACTTCCGTCCTGGAATGGCCTGCCCCTGTTGACAGGAAAGCTGTTCAGAGATTTGTGGGATTCGCCAACTTTTACAGAAAATTTATCAAGAACTTTTCTGGCATCATCACTCCCATCACTCAGTTAACAAAGCAGCATGTTCCTTTCCGATGGACCCCTGAAGCTCAAACAGCTTTTGAACAGTTAAAAACTTTATTCACGTCAGCTCCTATCTTGAAACATCCTGATCCATCCTTAGCCTACGTTTTGGAGGTGGATGCCTCTGAGAGTGCACTGGGCGCTATTTTGTCTCAACGCCAAGGTCCCAAATCTTTGCTCCATCCTGTGGCCTTTTTCTCTATGAAATTAAATCCTTCTGAAAGGAACTATGATGTTGGAGACCGAGAATTGCTGGCTATCAAGGCTGCGCTTGATGAATGGCGCTACCTCCTGGAAGGAGCGGCTCACCCCATCCTCATCTTTACGGACCATAAAAATCTCGAATACTTGAGGATGGCTAGACGACTAAGACCCCGGCAGGCAAGGTGGGCACTTTTCTTCTCTCGTTTTATGTTCCTTTATAACTTATCGTCCTGGCTCAAAGAATGGTAAACCGGATGCCTTGTCCCGCATGTTCAGCGACCCAGTGGTATCCTCAGAACCTGATACTATTCTACCAGCCAAAAATTTTTTGCTTCTTCAGGCGGATTTGATGTCTCAGATAAAAGCAGATGTGATAAACCAACCATCTTCCAAAGATCTGGCTCTTCAATTGAGGGATGGTCTGTACTTTCATAAGAAGCAAATCTTTATCCCTGAGCAATTCAGAGTTGCTGTCCTGAGGCGATGTCATAACCACCCATTAGCGGGCCACTTTGGAATTCGCAAAACGGCCGATCTGATCTCTCGTACATTCTGGTGGCCAGACTTGATGCAAGACTGCAAAAGATATGTTAATTCTTGTGTGACATGCCTTCGGAATAAGATGGACAGAGCCAAAACTTGGGGCCTACTTGAGCCACTCCCTGTACCTGAGAAACCACGGAGCATGATCTCCATGGATTTCATCGTGGAACTCCCCCATCTGAAAACTTCACCACCGTGTTTGTTGTGGTGGATCGCCTGACCAAGATAGCCCATTTTGTACCCTTACAAGGAACTCCTTCGGCCACAGAGACCGCCTCAGCTTTCATCAAGGAGATTGTAAGATTACATGGTGTCCCTGATAGCATCATCTCTGATCATGGGGTGCAGTTTACGTCTAGATTTTGGAGGGCATTATGCTAAGCACTGAACATTGAACTCCGGCCTCTCCACAGCCTACCATCCACAAACTAATGGACAAACTGAAAGAACCAATCAAACCCTTGAGCAGTACTTACAATGTTTTTCCTCTTTTGCACAAGATGACTGGCTATCACTTCTCCCACTGGCAGAATTTTCATGCAATAATTCCATCCACTCTGCAACCAAGCAATCACCCTTTTTTGCCAATTATGGGTACCACCCCTCTTTCTTACCTGAGCTGGCCATTGAATCATCTGTACCTGCTGTACAAAACAGATTAAACTTCCTCAGTACTAATAACCAATTACTGCAAGATACAATCTCCAAGACTCAAGCAAGCAATAAAAAGTTCTTCGACAAGAAGAAGAGAGGTAATCTGAACCTTAAACCTGGAAACAAGGTCTGGCTTTCCACAACAAACTTGAAACTGAGCTGTCCTTCAAGAAAACTTGGCCCAAAATTTTTGGGACCCTTCCCAGTCCAGAGGAAAATTAATGCAGTGGCATTCGAGTTGGTGTTACCCAAGAATCTAAAGATCCACCCTGTATTCCATGTCTCTTTGTTGAAACCAGCTGTACCAAATCCATTTCCAGATCGGGTTTCTGAAATTCCTCCTCCGCTGCTCATCGAAGGGAATGAGGAATTTGAGGTGGAAGCCGTGTTGGACTGTAGAAGAAGGCATAACCAAACACAGTTCCTCATTAAATGGAAAGGCTATGGGTCGGAAGAAAATTCCTGGGAACCAGCTTCAGATGTGCATGCTCCCAAACTAGTGCAAGCCTTTTTTCAACGCCACCCAGAGAAAAGACACTTGAAGGGCATCCGGAGGCTGCCCTTAAGGGGGGGGGCAATGTAAGAGAACTGTCAGGATGCGCCCGGCACGCACACGTGCGCATGCACGCATTCACGGGCATCAGCAGATTTCCTTGCGCAGGAACACACATCTGACCACAATTGGTACCTGACAGCCTATTTAAGGGTTGCTATGATTTCTGACAGGTGCTGCTTGATCTTCAGCTGTGTCCTGAGATTCTGAAACCCTGTTTGTTTGACTTGACTTCCTGTTGCTGAAAACCTGGCCTTCCTGACCCTGTTTCTGGACTCTGATTACTCTGATTACTGGTTCATGATCCTGGTTTCCTGTTTGACCTTGCTCCTGTTTATACCTTGGTACCTCGCTGCCCGCCCGTTACTGAACCAGGCTTACCTGATGACCTCGCTCCTGTCTCCTGTTTGGCTCCACGCTGTTTCCGAGTACCTGTGCTGGCCGTCCATCCTCTCAGCTGTGCTGGTTCCAGCTTTTCACCAGAAACCCTGCCTGCACTTCCCAGTCTGCAACACTTCCGGCAAGTTCTGCACGCAGCATTCACAGGCACTCGTGTTCCTCCTGATCCTTGCCACCATCTGTTCCATCTCCAGTGGGGCTTGGATTGGAGATACAAGAGAGGCTGACCTCGTCATTTCAGACTCCTACCAGGTACGTGACAATCCCCAAGGATACGCAAAAGCCTCAATTGGTGGTTACGAACCAAAAATCTTTTGAAAGGCAAGGCCTTTCTTCCACTACAATGGAAGATCGTAACCACAGATGCCAGTCTGACAGTCTGGGGAGCAGTTCTGGAAGAAACATGCACGCAGGGAAGATGGTCTGCAACCGAGAGACGCTTGCCCATCAATATTCTAGAAATTCGGGCAATTTACTTGGCCCTCATGGACTGGTCTTACAGGCTACAGGGTCATCCTATTCGCATACAATCCGACAATGCCACGGCTGTGGCTTACATCAATCACCAAGGAGGCACCAGAAGTCTGGATGCCCAAAGGGAGGTGAATCGCATTCTTGCATGGGCAGAAAGCCATGTTCCCTGCCTGTCTGCGGTATTCATCCCAGGAGTGGAAAATTGGCAAGCGGATTTCTTAAGCCGCCAGCACTTATGCCCAGGAGACTGGTCCCTACACCCGACATATTCCAAACCATATGTCAAAGGTGGGGAACACCAGATGTGGATCTATTTGCGTCCAGATTCAACAGGAAGCTGGACAAATTTGTGTCCAGAACAAGGGATGTACTTGCTCAGGGGTCAGATGCTCTGACAATCTCATGGGATCAGTACAATATAATGTATGCCTTCCCTCCGAACCCACTTCTTCCGCGGTTCCTGGGAAGGGTCAAAAGGGAAGCAAAGTCGGTCCTTTTAGTAGCCCCGGCTTGCCCCAGACAACCTTGGTATACATAGATCGTAAAGATAGCAGTGGGCAGGCCTTGGGTCCTCCCATTCTGGCCAGATCCGCTCACACAGGGTCCGATTTGCCACCCTGCTTTACGAAGTCTAAATTTGACGGCTTGGCTGCTGAAACCCACATTTTAAAAGACCGTGGGCTCTCGGAGTCAGTCCTTTCCACTCTGGTCAATGCCAGAAAGCCGGCCTCCAGGCTTATTTACTACAAAATCTGGAAGGCATATGTTTCCTGGTGTGAACCCAGGGGATGGCATCCTAGAAGGTATATGATTAGCAGAATCTTGACCTTTCTTCAGTCAGGCTTTGAGCACTATCAAAGTCCAAATTTCGGCTTTGTCTGTATTTTTTCAGAAGCCAATTGCTTCACATTCCCTGGTCCGGGCCTTTATTCAGGGGGCACTGCGGTTGAATCCGCCAGTCAAACCTCCAGACCTCCAAACCCTTTGAGCCACTGCACCTGGCTCCTTTAGCGCTTTTGACTAAAAAATAAGTCTTCTTGATAGCCATATCCTGTGCTAGGAGAGTATCAGAATTGGCAGCTTTTTCTTGTAAAGAGCCATATTTAATTATTCACAAGGACAGGATTGTTATGCGTCCTAATCGTTCCTTCTTACCTAAGGTGGTTTCAGGATTCCATTTGAATCAAGATGTAATCCTACTATCCTTTTTTCCAGATCCGCAGTCCGCGGAGGAAGAATCTTTGCACACTCTTGATGTGGTTAGAGCAGTCAGTGTCTATCTGCAGGCAACCGCTCAGATACGGAAAACTGATTGTTTGTTTATTCTGCCAGATGGCCATAAGAAAGGCCAAGCAGCGTCGAAATCCACTCTTTCTAGATGGATTGGACAGGTTATTTTTCCGGCTTATGATATCAAGAGGAAGACTCCTCCTTTTCATGTGAAAGCGCACTCAACTAGGGCTGTTAGTGCGTCTTGGGCACTGCATCACCAGGCCTCCATGGCTCAGATCTGTAAGGCTGTGACTTGGTCTTTAGTCCATACATTCACCAGATTCTATCAGGTGGATGTAAGAGGGCAAGAGGATACCGCCTTCGGGCGCAGTGTACTGCAGGCTGCAGTTTAGTTCCTCTGGTCCGTTTGCGGTCTATATTTTCTGATCTGTGTCTCCCCCCCTCAAATGAGCATTGCTTTGGGACATCCCACTATGTAATGAATACTCTGTGTCCCGTGATGTATGATCAAGAAAATAGGATTTTTAAATACAGCTTACCTGTAAAATCCTTTTCTTGAGAGTACAGCATGGGACACAGAGCTCCCGCCCTTCTATGGGTTTTACGTGGTTTCCTATTGCTTTGCTACAAAACTGAGGTCCTCCCCATATGGGATGGGTTATATAGGGGAGGAATTCTCCTTAATTGGGGTTAACCAGTGTCCAATCACCGATGGTGCCTATCTAACTCACTATGTAATGAATACTCTGTGTCCCGTGATGTACTCTCAAGAAAAGGATTTTACAGGTAAGCTGTATTTAAAAATCCTATTATTTCTCTCACATGGCATCTGTATACCACAAATGAGTAGTATGGCGATACCACATGTGTGGGACTTTTTTCACAGCCTAGCCACATAAAGAGGCCCAACATTGAAATAGCACCTTCAGGCATTCTAGGAGCATAAATTACACATCTCATTTCTCAACCACCTATTACATTTTTGAAGGCCCTGGAGCACCAGGACAATGGAAACGCCCACAAAATGACCCCATTTTGAAAGCTAACACCCCAACATATAATCTAAGACATAATGAGTCTTTTCAACGTTTATTTTTTTCCAGAAGTTTTTGAAAAATGTGGAAAAAAAATGAAAACGCTTTTTTTTTTTTTTTTTACACAAAGTTGTGCATTTATAAGACATTTCCAACACATAGCATGTACATAGCAAACATACCCCAAAATACATTCTGCTACTCCTCCTGAGTATGGCGATACCACATGTTTGAGACTTTTACACAGCCTGGCCACATACAGAGGCCCAACATGCAAGGAACATCCTCAGGTGTTCTAGGGACACATAGCATGCACATGCCAAGAATTACACCCCAAAATACATTCTGTTGAGCAAACGGTAAACAAAAGATTACCTGTGGTTTTAGTAGCACAGTTGTCCACAGGAGGATAGCACTGGTCCAGGCAGCAGGCAGGGACTTGGTCAGCAAAAGCAGACTCAATTGTCCAGGCAACAAGCAGGAATACTGTCCATAGTCAGTACAGGCAGCAGGCAGGGATACTGTCCATGTACAGTCCAGGGTCAGTGCAGGCAGAGATTGTCAGCAGTGCCAAAATATTGGTCCTGGTATTAGGCAGGAACATGGTCCATGTGGTGTGGTCAGTTCATGTGACAGGCAGAGGCATGATGGCATAGGTCCTACAGGCAGCAGGCAGAAGTAGGGCCTCATTCAGGACAGAATGGGGACAGGGGTAGAGGCTTCTCCCACCCAAATCTCTTTGAAGCCTCCAAGTCTCCAGACCCTAATCTAGGAATGAGAAAATAAAAAAAATAGTTTTCTTCATCCAGAAAAACAATTCTGGAGCCCCTCACATATGTGAGACCCCTGTGTTATGAATCCCACTAGTCCAGTGGCAGGGTACAAGATCAGTCCAAGAGGCAGGCAAAAAGCATGGTCAAACAGTCCAGGGTCAGTTCCAGATCAGGGAGAGGTATGTACTGAATCGGTAGGCAGAAGCGTGGTCAAATAACAAGCCAGGGTCAGTTCCAGATCAGGCAGAGGTATGAACAGAATGGGTAGGCAGAAGCGTGGTCGAATAACAAGCCAGGGTCAGTTGCAGATCAGGCAGAGGTATGAGCAGAATCGGTAGGCAGAAGCGTGGTCGAATAACAAGCCAGGGTCAGTTCCAGATCAGGCAGAGGTACGAACAGAATCGGTAGGCAGAAGCGTGGTCGAATAACAAGCCAGGGTCAATTCCAGATCAGGCAGAGGTATGAACAGAATCAGTAGGCAGAAGCGTGGTCAAATAACAAGCCAGGGTCAGTTACAGAGCAAGTAGCATTTGGTCGCTGAAGTCGACACCCCCGATGAACATATTGTATTTGTGGATACATGTTGGTTTTTGGATTGGGCCATTCCTCCTGGTGATCTCAGCGAATGTATTGTTGTGGATCAAAGAAAGCACGTAGCACATCCCTTCTGTCCCTCCACTTCACAGACAGAATTTCCTCATTCCGTAAACTCGCCGTCTCCCCTCTACTTAGCTTCTTGTTGACGAGGCTTAGAGGAAAGCCCTTCCGGTTTGTCCTTACGGTGCCACATGCTGGAGTGTTCTTTCTGTGAAGGATGCGGACCAGGGGCAAACTTGTATAAAAGTTATCTATGTACAAATGGTAGCCTTCCTCCAGGAGTGGGTTAATGAGTTCCCAAACGACTTTCTCGTTTGATCCCATGTAGTCTGGGCAATTAGGGGGATGCAGCTGGGTGTCCTTCCCTTGGTATACCATGAAGGCATATGTATACCCTGTGGCTCGGTCGCACAATTTATACAGCTTCACCTTTTTAGTGGGAATTATCATTACAGTGTAGGAATCTCATAATCATGAAATATCTGATTCTGGGCAGTACTGTGGAAAAGATGGGCATGTGGTGGATGGTAGAGGGTTGACCAATATGAACGTAATTCATTTTTTTTGGTTAGTCCCATGCAGAATGTGAGGCTCATCTCAAGGATGATAAGAAGAAATGGACAGCACCTGAGTTAAATATATGAGTGTCACAGCAAAGGGTCTGAATACTTAGGATCATGTGATATTTCAGTTTTTCTTTTTTAATAAATCTGCAAAAATGTCAACAATTCTATGTTTTTCTGTCAATATGGGGTGCTGTGTGTACATTAATGAGGAAAAAAAATGAAGTTAAATGATTATAGCAAATGGCTGCAATATAACAAAATTACAAAAGTACAACATTTAAGGGGGTCAGAATACTTTCTGTCCCCACTGTATATATATTAGAAATCCCGTGTCTATTTATTCCCCCCTGATCAACTAGTCTTTCCCATGAGTTTAGCCCACTAACCAAGCGGAGGGGTTTTGGGAGAGATTATTAATCTTATTAAACACTGGCCAATTTTATTGGAAGACCCCCTTCTGGGCTTGTTCCTTATTGCAGAAACCCAAAGTGTCCTATTGTAGGGCTAAAAACATCAAGAGCCAATTAGCACCCAGCAGAATTTCGTAAGTTCCAGTCTCCCACCCCACCCACATATATCCCACTCATTCCACTTACAGGCACGTTTCAATGCCGTAAAAAACTATGCCCTATGTGCAAATTTGTTCATCATGGGCAAAAAAATTTCACCACAAAAGGAAAGACATATAACATCAAAGAATTCCATATGTGCTCCAGTGAGTATGTCATATACTGCCTGACATGTCCTTGTGGTCTCCTGTATATAGAAAGGACCATCCGTCCCTTTTGCCAATGATTTGGTAATTTTGCCAATGATTTGGTAAACATAAACGATTCTTTGAGCAGGGATGCGACAAACATAGTGTCCCCAGACACTTTCTGAAGGATCACATAAAATCCACTGTGGGGGGTCTACAGGTCTGGGTGATTGAGGCCTCCAGAGATCTTCCTGCTGTGGAGCGTTTTAAATGGCCGTTCCAGCAGGAGACCTTCTGGATGTACTCTTTAAGTACTCTCTCACCGGGGGGGGGGGGGGCCTTAACGACGAGATTGAGATACATACTCTGTTATAATACATGTACGTAGATACCAGCTTCTTTAATACTATTTAATTTTTTACAGTGGAACTGTACGGTCATCATCTTCAAATTTGGATATCGTTGGGTCCCTAGTCTGCGGTTGAGGGTGGTGGGATTGTAAGTAACCATCTCACACATACATACATTGGTGTGTATCTGCATTTGTGCGGCCATACAGTATACAATAATGCATATCTCTCACAAGCATACATTGGTACGTGGTCATGCAGTATACAAAGATACAAAAATACATTTTATGATGTCTCTTTTACAAATATATGAATTCTGTACATAATGTCATTCTTACATATTCATTGTATATATTGTACATGTGTGTGTGTATGTATGTATATATCTTTAATATATTCTTCCCCTTTATATATATGATTAAAGCCTTTTTTATTAATTTTTTAATATTGATATTCAGATTGTGCACCCTTAGGCTGGGTTTCCACTGTTGCGACCTGAAAGTCGCACGATTTTGCCGTCTATGGACCTCGAGTCGCATCAAAGGGGGACCAGAGTAATGGAGGGACTGCTTTGAAGTCACACAGATGTGAACATTGCTCATTGGAAGTCATGGGGAACAACTAGTCGTGCGACTTTGCAGTCCCAAGTTGCATGATAGGTCACACTAGTGGAAGCCGAGCCTTAGTTTGATTTTTGGCCTTTTTTAGCTCAATATGTGCTCTGTTTTGCATCAGCTGTCAACCTTTGTAAGCCCAACTATTTATAATCTACTATTTTTCAGAAATTCTTTCATCCCATTGCCTTTGGTCCGCTGACCATTGTAGTTCTATGGCTGTGGACATCATGCCCAGGAAGGTGTATTTAATGATGCTCTCCTCCGGAGAACAACAGGCCAGTAGAAGGAGCTGTGAGCTCTGAGGGCGTAGCCTGTCATTCCACAGAGACAGTCCTGACCCCTTCCTCCCGCCCGCCTGCTGGTGACATAGTTTCTTCGTCAGGTTCAAGCTGGAAAGCATGGAGCTGACTACTTCCTGGTTGTCCTGAATGTACAGCTATTCAGCACAACATCACACCAGAATCTTTCCCACCTACCCGGATCATACGAGGAGGCTTTGGGACGCAGTAGAACTGCCAGGGCTACATACTTATGATGAGCATGACTCCCACTTTTAAAAGTTTTTACTTGCTTGACCAAAAATCATTTTTGGTGGGATAGGAAATTCTTTTTACAGACCAAAGGGGTAGCGATGGGCGCCAGTTTTGCTCCCAGTGTGGCCAATTTATTTATGGCCCACTGTGAGGAAGAGATGGTATTTGGAGATAGCCCCCCTCAATTGGTCTGTTATCGACGATGCATCGATGACCTAGTAATGATCTGGGAAGGCAACTCGGTGGACCTGAATATATTTATGCAGAAGCTTAATGGAAACAATAAAAATATTACTTTATCATGGAATGTCAGTCTAGAGCGGATGATTTTCCTAGATCTCTAAGTAGAAAGGTTGGTTTCATACGTGTAACTACCTGAAGCCCACTGATCGGAATTCATATATCCGATTAGGAAGTTGTCATCATAAATTATGGTAATGTAATATACCCAGAGGCCAATTCATAAGATTGAGGCATAATTGTATGTTTGAAGCTGATTTCCTTATGCAGTCATAAGAATTGGCATCTAGGTTCAAAAAGGATATGAAATGAATTCCCTTAGCCAGAAAATAGAGAGAATTAGATTAAAATATAGAAGTTCACTGGTTTCTGATCAAATTAAGGATAAGACATCTGGACAGGATAATTAAAATTTTAGGTTTATTCTGGATTACAATGTTCATTATAAGAAGTTTGAAAAGGATAGCCTGAAAAAAAGTGGCCAATATTAAAACAGTATAAAGTTTTAGGCCCATTGTTGTCCTACAGCACAGTTCATATATAAAAAAGCACAAATACAAAGCATAGTGGCGCAGGCTGTAGTAAAAGAATGTAACATGCAGGGCCGATCTTGGGAGGGGTACACCGCACCCCAGCGCTGTAATTTGCCTGCAGAAGAGGGGCGCCAAAGCTGACTGCACGGGTTGCTCACTTCACTTGCTAGAATCGCACGCCGGAGAGGCAGTTGCCGCCCCAGCATTCTGAGCACGCCCGGCCACCCCAGCATTCTTTGCGCCGCCTCCGTGGCTAGTAAACAAGCTCCGCCCACCTCTGCCATCTTCAGACAGCGTGGCTCAGAGGGAGCGGAGCCGGAGCGGACTCAGAGTGTGTCTCGTGCGGCGTGCCTGGTCTGAAGTACTCCTCCAGGCTCCTAAAGAGAGAAAGCAGAGCTGCTCAGGTGCGGCTGCCTGCCTTGCTGTGAGTCACAGTGAGTGACTCCCTGTCCCTGCACTGTACCAGCGTCCAGGCCGGTCAAGTAACTTGGAAGTAAGTAAGTTGTTTGTGCCCATTAAAAGCAGCAACTGTGCCCATCAAACGCCCACTGTTCCCAAACGCCCACTGTGTATATCGCAAGCTGCCACTGTGCCCAAACGCTCACTGTGCCCTGTAAAAGCTGCCACTGTGCCTATCAAACACAGCCACTGTGCCCATCAAACACAGCCACTGTGCCATCAAACACTTCCACTGTGCCCATCAAACGCTGCCACTGTGCCCATCAAATGTGCCCATCAAAAGCTGTCACTGTGCCCATCAAACACAGCCACTGTGCCCATCAAAAGCTGCCACTGTGCCCATCAAAAGCTGCCACTGTGCCCATCAAACGCTGCCACTGTGCCATAAAACAAAGTGGTGGTGCTAGATGGAGAGGTGGAGTTGTTGCCATAGAAACATTAGTAAAGGGGAGGAGTTAGTAAGATGACCACGCCCATGTGGGGGCGCCATAAATATTTCTGCACCCAGGCGCCTGTGACCCTAGGATCGGTCCTGGTAACATAAGTCCATACAAAGTTCCTTTGAGCTATCTAGATCTGTGTGAGAAGACAGTCTGCAATATCAGGGCAGCCTTGTGGGGGGAGTTGAAGCACGCTCCAAACATGTAGAGAAAGAAAAGGAAATAGGCGCCTCTAAGTAAGACTGTTATATTTAATAGACAAAGCATATTAAAAACTTACATTACAGTATCTGTATGCAGGCACAGTGGAGCTCAGTGAGATTGCACAATCTCAGGAATCTTTCGGCGCTCAAGCACGCAGCGTCCGTGACGCCATCCCGCCCTGTGCTGTGTTCCAGCCCTCTCCTGTGCTCCCCAGCTGCGCTCCAGCCCTTGCTCTGGATCTCGCTTGAGCGCCAAAAGATTCCTACTGACCAGAATGCCGACCACACACGGAACACTGAGACAAGGCCACTGCTGACAGCCGGACAGAGATTGTGCAATCTCACTGGACTCCACTATGCCTGCTTACAGATGGCTACTTCCAGTGGAAACCTAATGCACCGCCTACCTCTTAGAACCGTGCCAATCAGTAGCCACTACTAAAACCTAATGATAGAGTGGGGGTGTTTGGACCTTGCGCCCCGAGGGCAGTCTACAGGCCTGCCAATAGATCGTCTTGCCCGCAATCATGTGATTGCAATGACGTAAAGCTTCCCATAGCAGTTGTGTCCGGTGCCCCGCCCACACTTAAAGAGACAATTTAAAAAAATTATGAAGTGTAGCTTTGACGGGCCGCCACTGGTACTCACACCGTCCTTCTTGCTTCCTGTTGCTCTTAGGGAAGATTCCTTCCCAAACCGGATGCTGAAAGGATTCTTCTAAGCCAGCCTGAGCCCTAGCCTGGAGGCAGAGCCCCCCTAGATCTGGGCATCCCCTCTTAGGCCACCGACAGCCTCCTCCGCACTCCATCTTCCACCCGACTCCCCGGCTAGCCTGGGTCACCTTGCCAGGTCCTTTGCCCGGGCATTGGCCAGATATCGGCAAGTATGCCTCCGCCCACTAACTTCCAGAAGCTTCTCCAAGCCTCTAGACCCAGGGGGAGGTACCAGATACCTGCACTATAGAGCCCTTCAGCCTGACCTCTAGTAACCCGACCTGATTACAGACTCATACAGTTACTATGAATCAAACAAATTTACCCACACTAACACTAGTAGCACACTAGAGGGTGCTACATTTATAAATAAAATAAAAAAATGTGCATTGCGGTGTTCTGGCTCTTGCAGACTAATCTGCCAGCTGCAGGTCGGTCCTCCAGTTATAGAGATGAACAAAGTATCAATAGACTACAAGTGCGGTGGCATCCCCTGACTTGTACTCTCATGAAAACTATGACTTCCTATGCCTCCGTAGCAGATCAGACCTCTGTTTTTTTTTTTTTCATTTACAGACTTCTGTAAATTTAATGACTGTTGTGCAGGCGGAGCCAGGCCGAATTCAAATAATGACAGGAGTTGGCGATGAGAAGAACCCCTAAATTCTGTAACGGGGTGGGGGGAACTGCAGATTGTGACCATTTATCATGTTACAAATGAAATATGGTCAGAAAGATCGACTTCTTTTTTAAGCAAATAAAGGCTCATGCTGAATGGCATTGTATTCCTGTGTTTGATGTGCAATTTGGAATGTACATAAATTTCGGGTCAGAAAATAATCTAAATGAACAGAAAATGCTGTGTCCTCTATTTGAATGCAGCTGCATGTGTTTTAAAGAAAATTGCAGCATTTGATTAGGATGCCTATTGACATGAACCCCTAATCTTCTACTGAAAATTCTAGTTTCCTGGCTGCCATTATGGCCCTCTGGCTTCGATATATTTCAGGTCACTGAGTCTGGGCACGTTTGCAGATCAGGAAATCACAGTCAGGGCCATGGCACACTATGATCCTGTTTGCAAGAACTTGCCAGTGTCAGGATTGCTATACAGGGTGGAGAAATACACACCTGTTTTCCGGTTTAGCTTCTTTTGCTGGCTGGATGAGTGAGGTGTCGCCTAGAAACAGGTGTGTATTTTCTCTGCACTTGTTAGGCCCCTTTTACACCGAGGAACTTCTAAACTGCCAGTAAAACACTGAGAGCTTTTGAAGAGCTTTTCAGGCACTTTTGAAGAGCTTTTCAGGTGCTTTTGAAGCGCTTTCCATTCATTTCAATGGAGAGGGGTGTTTTTTCACTGCCCTGCCAATGCACTGCCCCAGTGTGAAAGCATTAATTGATTTTAATGGAAATAGGTTTTCATGAGCTTTTCAGGTGCCTTTTTTAGCGAGAAAGTGCCTGAAAAGCGCCTCAGTGTAAGGCTGCTTTCACACTGGGGCGTTGGGGGCATCGGCGGTATTGCGCTGCTATTTTTAGTGGGGCTTTACCGATGTTTTGGTGGCGCTATTCCGCTTTTAACCCCTGCTAGCGGCCGAAAAAGGGTTAAAACCATTGCCCATTAATTTCAATGGGCAGGGGTGCTTTAGGAGTGGTGTATACACCGCTCCTACAGTGCTGCAAAGATGCTGCTTGCAGGACTTTTTTTACCATCCTGCAAGCGCACCGCTCCAGTGTGAAAGCACTCGGGCTATGTTTATGTCTATGTTTTACAGGAAACCTAAACATACTGGGATTCAGGGACACAGAAAACTCACCAGAAATACACCAGAAATGCATCTTAAACACATGTGTTTTTAATGCATTTTTTGCAACGGAGCAGTATAAAAGCCCCCTTAGGGTCACCGGTGTTCCATGGGTCTAACATCAGCCTGCATACTTGTTCCAGGTTAGTCAATGCGCGATTTTAACGTACTGTATATGTCTATTCAAACCTCTTTTCTTGTTTTGGAGTTAATGGAGAAGAATTAGAACCCCTGTCTGGTTTTTACTGCTATCCGGGGTTCCTTAAGAACCTATTCACACTTGTGCGCTGCACTAAAGTTCTATGTGCAGTGAGATGACATTTTTTTTGAGTGGCTCTCCAGCATATTGTGCAGTAGGCAGCACCTCACTGAAGTGCAGCACAATGTACATACAGTGCACTGTGGTGTGCTGAGTTCCTAAAAAAAGTCATATGCAGAATTTTATGAATGGGCTGCCTAACACAATGCACAATAGCATGTTCCATAACACAAATGTGTTTTTTCTTCTCTAATGAATGGACTGTCTTCATGTAATGCGGTTCAAAATGTGCCAAACCGTGTGTTAACACAACGCAATAGAACACTGGGCCAGGTTCACACATGTGCGGCCGCGGCTCCCAGCATGGGGTCCAGTGCTTCCCTGTTCACCGGTACAGGTGCGAATCAGATCCAAATTTTTGCCTGAATTCGCACCTGAACCGGACCCAAAGACGCACAGGACCCTTTTTGAATGCGGACAATGGCCACACCGGACCTGTGTGAACCGGCTCCATTGCGAGCCGGGCACACTCGGATATCATGCAAATTGGATGCAGGGAAACCCACATCCAATTTGCACGTATGTGAACCCAGCCTTAACGTGGAATTTGACCACCACAAAAAAAATAAAAAATCAGACAGGCTTTTCATTGCAGAAGAGACATAATTCATTGCAAGAGAATATGTTTCTACTGCAATAAAACATTATTACCTACATTCTTTATTTTTAATGTACACTGAGCTGCACATGAGAAGCTTGCACACATTATCACCATGCCTCTGTGCCAGAAGGAATTCACTTGTGAGCAAGGTGCAGCGTGGTGTGGCAGGCAGTAAACACACCGAGCCCAAGGCAAGAGCAATATATTGTAGAAAGGTCCAATGCAATAAAACTAGGCCCAGAAGGTAGGTACGACCGTCTGGAGCCACTTATGAACTGTAACAGCAGTGTGTGTGTAGACTTGAAAGATGCTGACAGCATCTGCAATGAGGGGCAAAATGCGACCTGGCTGGTCCCCCCTTTGACAGATGCCGTCCTTGGCATCGCAACACAATAAGAACAACACATAACTGCATGAAATATAATTAAGGCAATTAGCATAACATTTCAAACAACATAATCAGAGTACTTTGCAGGGTGTTGCCGACGGTTGGAACGCATTGTGCAGTGAATCTCACTGTCCTCTGTGGAGTCACCTTCTGCTTGTGACTTTGAGGCTTCAGGTGGTTGAGGGTCATCAGGGCCAGCTACACCCCCTTTATTTGAGCTGGAGGCTGAACCCTTGGAGGAGTCCAGAGAGTCAGCATGACTGGTAGCCTCTGGGAATGGTGCCTTGGGGTCGGTGGTACTTTCCTCCTCAGGATCATCTGAGGCCAGAGGCCTGGGTTCAGTAGGAGGCAGGTACCATTCAAAGGGGATTTCATGGATTGGCGGAACATCCACAAGATCATTGTCCCTTCTGTCTGCTGCAGATTTGGCAGAACAGTCTCCACTGTACTGTACACCGGATCTCAGCAGATTGCGGTGCAGCCCTTTTGTGATTGGATAAGGACCTTCTGAGACCATGTCATACATAGGGGTCTGTGGGAAAGGTTGGTGCTCACCTTTTAGGCTCCAGTTAGCTCAGTGCCATCTTAAGAGCATTATAGGCCCCCGGGCAATACAGTGCATTGGGGTCCTGTCTACACAATCACGCACGAGAATAAAAATGCAAATTATCAATAATGATATATTTATTGGTACTTCCAACAAAATCAGTGTTTAAACATTAATACAACGTTTGGACAATATAATACGAGCTTGAATAGCAAGAAATTGAAAAACAAGAAATTACAAATTGAAATGGGACAGTACAAAAGCACTAATTACTTCCTCGAACTAGTGGCAACTCTAAGATTGATATATAAGGGGGACACATAAGGTATTACGGTCAAAACTTGGCGGGGCCCGAGCACTAATAACTTTCACCACTAAATCATACAACTAAAAAAAAATATATATAAATGTACACACTCACACTCTGGTGCTGCTGGTGCTGGTGGGTATTAATGCTGGCGTGTGTGCTGCTGCCTGGCTCCTCTGAGATGCGGAATTGTGGCAGGAAGCATGCGGCTGCAGTAGAGAGCAGAGCCGATGCTTCCTGTATCTGTCACAGGCGGAGTGCATTTCATATCACTCCGCCATAAGAATAAAAAGCTTTCATTACAAATGATTTTGCATAAACTATGGAAGTGTGCATTACACAAAGTGTGGAAGGATTCAGGACTGCGTTATGTAAAGAGTTCAGGGCTCGGGAGTGTGCTAGATACAGAGTGCAGGGTTTTGGCGTGTGTTATGTACAGAGTGCAGGAGAGTGTTAGGCACAGTGCATGGTTCTGGAGTGTGTTACGTACAAAGTGCAGGGGTTCAAGAGTGCTAGGTACAGAGTGCAGTCATCTATCCACATCTCACTGTTGCCCTTCTCCTCAACTATAACCTCTGAACCCCCCTACCTACACACACACACATATAACACACACACACACATACATAACACACAAACATACCACACACCACACATAAAACACACACCACACCACACATAAAACACACACCACACCACACACGCACACACACACATACCACACACACACACATAACACACACACATACATAACACACACACACATACATTGCACACACACACACATACACACCACACACACACACACACACATATATATACAGAAGGGGGAAAAAGTATTTAGTCAGCCACCAATTTTGCAAGTTCTCACACTTAAAAAGAAGAGAGAGGCCTGTAATTGTCATCATAGGTATACCTCAAATATGAGAGACAAAATGTGGAAACAAATCCAGACTATCACATTGTCTGATTTGGAAAGAATTTATTTGCAAATGATGGTGGAAAATAAGTATTTGGTCAATATCAAAAGTTCATCTCAATACTTTGTTATATATCCTTTGTTGGCAATGACAGAGGTCAAACGTTCTCTGTAAGTCTTCACAAGGTTGTCACACACTGTTGCTGGTATGTTGGCCCATTCCTCCATGCAGATCTCCTCTAGAGCAGTGGTGTTTTGGGGCTGTCGCTGGGCAACACGGACTTTCAACTCCCTCCAAAGGTTTTCTATGGGATTGAGATCTGGAGATGGGCTAGGCCACTCCAGGATCTTGAAATGCTTCTTACGAAGCCACTCCTTCATTGCCCAGGCAGTGTGTTTGGGATCATTGTCATGCTGAAAGACCCAGCCACGTTTCATCTTCAATGCCCTTGCTGATGGGAGGAGGTTTGCACTCAAAATCTCACGATACATGGCCCCATTCATTCTTTCATGTACATGGATCAGTCGTCCTGTTCCCTTTGCAGAGAAACAGCCCCAAAGCATAATGTTTCCACCCCCATGCTTCACAGTAGGTATGGTGTTCTTTGGATGCATCTCTGCATTCTCTCTCCTCCAAACATAACGAGTTGTGTTTCTACCAAACACTTCTACTTTTTTTTCATCTGACCATATGACATTCTCCCAAACCTCTTCTGGATCATCCAAATTCTCTCTATCAAACCTCATATGGGCCCGGACATGTACTGGCTTAAGCAGGGGGACACGTCTGGCAGTGCAGGATCCGAGTCCCTGGTGGCGTAGTGTGTTACTGATGGTAGCCTTTGTTACGGTGGTCCCAGCTCTCTGCAGGTCATTCACTAGGTCCCCCCATGTGGTTCTGGGATTTTTGCTCACCGTTCCTGTGATCATTTTGACCCCACGGGGTGAGATCTTGCGTGGAGCCCCAGATCGAGGGAGATTATCAGTGGTCTTGTATGTCTTCCATTTTTTAATTATTGCTCCCACAGTTTATTTCTTCACACCAAGCTGCTTGCCTATTGCAGATTCAGTCTTCCCAGACTGGTACAGGTCTACAATTTTGTTTCTGGTGTCATTCGACAGCTCTTTGGTCTTCACCATAGTGGAGTTTGGAGTGTGACTGTTTGAGGTTGTGGACAGATGTCTTTTATACTGATAACAAGTTCAAACAGGTGCCATTAATACAGGCAATGAGTGGAGGACAGAGGAGCCTCTTAAAGAAGAAGATACAGGTCTGTGAGAGCCAGAAACCATAATTTGCAAATAAATTCTTTCAAAAATCAGACAATGTGATTGTTTGGATTTGTTTCCACATTTTGTCTCTCATAGTTGAGGTATACCTATGATGACAATTACAGGTCTCTCTCATCTTCTTAAGTGGGAGAACTTGCACGATTGGTGGCTGACTAAATACTTTTTTGCCCCACTGTACATTACACACACACACACTTTTGTAAAAGTAGCACCTTTCTGTAGATGTCTTCTATCCAGTGGAGCCACAGCTTCCTTCTCCTTTCAGTGCATTGGGTATTTTCAGCTCCTGAACTCCTGGAGCAGGAAGGAGATAAGGATTAGGGGGCAGCTCACCCCCCTCCTCGAACATGCCATTCACTTGTCCGATTCTAGTGCAGAGCAGAGAGGTTGTTGATAGAGCCGAGCTGTTACTTTCACTTTCAACTACAGAAGCCAGGCTTCTGTGTTTAAGTGAAAGTGGGGAGCTGCCTGTGAGTGCAGGGCTAATGGAGGTTGAAAAAACCCTGGGGGGAGAGGAATAGACAGCTGATCCTGACCCTCTGCAACTCTGTCCTGGTCAGGAATGTATGAATGCCAGTGAGGTGTCACCGGTTCTGTTGCTATGCACTGGTTTGACAGAGGGGCGGGTCTGGGTAGCAGTCCCGCCCCTACCCGACATCACACTCTTGGTTTGACAGGTGCAGTCTGTCATTGGGGCTGCACAGTGCACATCCAGCTGACTTGCTAGCCAATCCCTGGCTGTACTGGATGTGCACACTGCTGCAGGTGACTCCGGGACTGTTGGAAGGTATGATTGAGGCTTGGCTGGGGTCGCTGGGCAGGTGGGGCCCCCAGGCAAGTGGGGCCCCCGGGCAACTGCCCAGCGTGCCCATGCAAAAAGACAGCCCTAAGTTAGCTGCCTCTTTTACATTTTATGTTCTTCATCAATACCAGGTGTTGTATGTGGTCTAGTGGATAGATAAGCACAGTCTCAAAGTTGTAGTCCTCCAAACACCTTTCCATCAACCGTTGAAAGGTACTGGGGACCTTGTTTAACCCAAAGGGCATACGATTGAACTCAAACAGTCTTGGGGGGGGGTAATAAAGGCAGGATTCTCTCAGTCCTGTTAATTACTAGGACTTGCCAGTAGCTGCTTGTTAGGTTGATTGTTGATAAGTAAAGACCTAAATCCTATTGATGATAATAATGTGTGGCATGATTTGAAAAGTGCTATTCACAGACACTCTCTATTCAATCTGACAGAGATTGAGCTATTTTGCAAAGAAGAATGGGCAAAAATGTCACTCTATAGATGTATAAAGCTGGTAGAGGCATACCCAAAAAACTTGCAGCTGTAATTGCAGCAAAAGGTGGTTCCACAAAGTATTGACTGAATTCAAATGGATGCCACACGTTTCAGATATTTATTTGTAAAATATTTTAACCATATCACATAAAATCCCAATAAAATACATTTATGTTTTTGGTTGTAACATGACAAAATGTGAAAAATTTCAAGGGATATAAATACCTTTTCAAGGTGCTGTATATTGAGCTTATGCATGTATATTTGCTCTCTTTTTTTTTACTTTTAGACTTTTGAACTTATACTTGATATAACTCCCCCAGCTGCTCCTTTCTATTGAACTATTTAGATTTTTTTTTTACCAGTATTACCATTTTAAAAAGTACATATAGCCTTTAACAGTTTTGATCTACAAAATGTACCTGTTGTAGCCATATACGTATGCATTTTTGCCATCTTTAATAGGGCTAGTTTTGTCTTTCTTGCCTTTTTGCCATCTTTGTTGTAATGAAGAAGCTCTAGCCCCTTTTTCTGCCTGACAGATGATTGCTGATGCATTTGATGTTCAGCCATTTTATATTGTGAGTTTATAGGGCACATATCAATGTGATGTTAAATGTTTAAATAAGACAATTGCTAAACATGTGTGTTCAGATCCAGGGGGTAGATTTATAATTTTAGTTCTAGAAATTAGTACTGTGAAATATGCGTTTGTCAAAGTATATATTCCTCCGCCTTTTTTCTCTTGACATATTCTATACCATCCAGGAGAAACTGGCGCCACTACAGATGACTAGAGTTATATGGGCTAATGATTTAATGCTGTTTTGCAGGCTGACTTAGACTCCTCCAACCCTCAGAGAATGTCCTTGGGTCCTTGAATCATACCTGATTCAAGTTTCCACTAGACCGTTTTTACTCACATTATTCCGCCTCCCATAAATCTGGGCCGGACATATGTGCTATTGGAACTGCAGCTTCAGGCCCCTTACCTTAAGATAGGCCCATTTGCCAAAAAAACAAATCACAAAAAACAAAACCAAAAAACAATCGATTTTGAGGGTCATGGCTCATCGAAGACCTAGCTGAAGACCTACCCCACCACTGGTCAACATTTGGGGCTCCTATCATCTAGGGTTCTGGAGATACGGAGCTCTTTGCGCAGCCTGTCAGAAGCTCTGTTTGCAGCAGACTGAGAGGATGAGCTCACAGTGCCTCTCCTCACTTCTTGTCAGAGGCACTGAGCTCAATGGACAGCTTGGAGCCTGCAGAGTTTGACAGGCAGCACCGCCTATGAAACTGGCCTATCGATTTCAATGGGGCCACTCTGCAACTGCAAGCCAAACTCGCTTACAGTAGCAGCATAGTCCAACAATGGAAAACTACCGTTCAGCAATGTAAAAAAAACACAAGGAGGCGGCAGTAGCACCTTATGAATGTCTGTCAGCCTTATGCTATACCACTTGTTGAAAAGCAATCCACCACAGATCACTTTTCAGAGGGCAGTAAGCATTACCGCAAATGTGAAAGAAACTTGAAACATATCACCTGTTTCACACTTACCACCAACCAGGTCACTCCCCAGCCACTTCCCATATTAGCCCTCCCTTCAACTTACATCACAGGGGACCATTTCCCAACTTGCAGCTGACAGACCCTACTCCAAAAGATATCACTCCCAGTTACTCCACCCACTCCACCATTGAAAAAATGGCGCTATTCGCCAATGACATAATCCTTTTTTTGAAGAACCCCGTCCTTCCCGTAAGGAAGCTTTGGCCCTGCTTTCCTTGTATTCTCTCTTGTCAGGTCTGAAGGTTAACTGGGATAAATCCCTCATCCTGCCCATTGATCGAGAGGCAGAAGTCATGGTTGACCCGGACTTGCCACTATGGTGGACTTCTTCTGCTCAATATTTGGGGGTAGTGAACTCCTCCAAAGCATCGGACTACACTAACCTGAATTTATTGCCACTATTTTATTTATTTATTTATTTATTTCAGGTACTTATATAGCGCCGTCAATTTACGCAGCGCTTTACATATACATGCCACTATTGAATCTAACAGTGATTGACAGTCGGCATGGTACCATCTCCCCTCTCCCTCATGGGCAGGACTAATCTCATAAAAATGAAGTTGCTCCCCTCTATATTGTATGTCCTTCGTCATGCCCCAGTGTGGATCCCTAGGAAATGCTTTGGGCAATTTGAGTCTGCAATGGTCTCATTTCTATGGAGCTCACAACGGCGTAGGTTTCGGTTGGCAATACTACAAAGACCCTGGACTGAGGGTAGATTGGCATGTCCAAATCTATTTACTTATTACCTTGCCGTTTTACTTGCTCAGGCACACAACTGGTTGGTAGCAGACGAGACCAATGCTGCTGTAGTGCTTGAGGCAGCAGAGCTGGGTTACATAGTTACATATAGTATGTAACCCAGCTGCGCTGCATCAAGCACTACAGCAGAATTGGTCTTACAGAGTATTACGTTAAATGCTATATAGAGGCCCGTCAGCCCTATTTCCAATTATCCATTCCATGAGAGCCATTGTTAAGGTGTGGTAATTGTTACATCCAGTGTCCTCTATCACTTTTACACCCCATACATCGCTGTAGCACAATCCCTCTCTCAAGCAATTTTTTTGTTCCCTGACCCTGTTGTGTGAGCTTCTATGGGGATAAAATATCTTAACCAAATTTGTGAAGGGGGCGTTCTCCAGACCTTCAACACCCTTAAATTGAATATCCTCTCCCTAATTCATACTTGTTCATATACCTCCAGTTGCGACATGCCTTTCAGCTGCAATTTTACAATGAACCTGTAACCATCACATTATCAAGAATTGAGTCCCTATTACGAGAGGATATTCTAGAGCAGGGGTAGACAACCTTGGCCCTCCAGCTGTGGTGAAACTACAAGTGCCATAGGACATTGCAAGACCCTGACAATCAGAGGCTTGACTCTTAGAGGCAGAGGGGTGATGGGATTTGTAGTTTCACCACAGCTGGAGGGCTGAGGTTGCCTACCCCTGTTCTGGAGAAACCCCTCTTTCCCTTAACGTCTTTTAGGACAGCACCTTGAGAGCGTGGCTCCACCCACTTGACAGGAAACACACCTCCACCAAACTTTAAAAGGAGGCTCCTTCCCACTTATCATCAGATTTTGTGTTTCCTCCGGAGGGAACACATGTGGGAGTTAGGAGCTCTCAAGGCGCTGTCCTGAGAGGCTAGGCTCCCTACTCCACTATTTTTGTCCTATCTCAGGAGAGCCGGTTCCTCCCACTTCTCCACAGGCTTATGTGGTGCGGAGTGGATGGGCTCCTTCTCCCTCGTTAGTGCCAGGACTGCTCCAGGAATCGCCGCTCCTGGGCGGGGGGGGGGGGGGGGGTTCAGGCATGTCAGGCTTTTTTTTTCTGGCCAGGACATGCTTCTTTTTCCTGACGCCGCCACCATCTTGGGAAGGGCAGTCAAAGGACTGCATCCGCCGGATGTGAGGTAACTGGAAGTGGGGCGGCATCCGACGAGCAGGCGCTAGGCGTCATTTCCGCCGGAAGCGCAAAGGAAGGAGGGAGGAGTAGGTCTGGTGCCTACATATTTCTGGTTCGTCCGGCGCACAGGCGTTATTGGAGTCCGGAACTGGCGTTTTCACCACAAGCATCACGCTGCTGCCTCAGCATGGACTCAGGAACCGCAGCAATTGGGACAGGCACAGACACCAGCAAGGCCCAGATAAGGCCCAAGTAAGGAGCAGACTGTAGATTCTGCTCGACTTTACTGTGGGGTCTCTCTCTAGCTCTCTCTAGCTCTCTTCTCCCTAAATGCTTAGTGGGGCTTGAGGGTATTTTTTCCCCCTAGTGGTGAAGGGGACTGTCAGAGCACATGAGTCTGTTGTTTTTTCTCACTGTGCACCTGTAGTGAGCATCTTGAGTGTTCAGGCTGACTCTAAAGGATGGTTTGTCTTTTTTTCTCTTTTGTTCCCTTATCATGGCGGACCAAGAGCTCTGACCCTGGGATTAAAAAGAAATGTCCTTCATGCAAAATTAAGTTAACTGAAGGCTGGAAAAAGACTTTATGTCAAGCATGCATTCACTCCTTGGTGAAGGAAGAAACCGCTTCCGCATGCAGTGATCTAATCGCATCTGCCAAAAAGTAAATGGATGCTACCATTCAATCCTTCAGATCCTCACTTACAAATCCATCCGCAAGTCAGCCCACTACCTCACAGTCCTCTCAAGGCTCACTGTTAGTCCTGGCAGTGGAGGCAGAAATGGGTCCTCTGAACCAGGAAGGGCTTTCCCCCTCTCATTCTAATGAATCAGATGAGGATGGGGATGAGCTGGAGAATATGTCTTCCAAATATAAATTTTTTTTGGATCAAGTGGATGGCCTTTTGAGGGCTATTTATGCTACTCTGGGCCTGGAGGAAGAGCATAAAGAAATGTCTTTGCACGACAGAACGTATGCAGGGCTTAGCGAGCCCAAGACTCGTAACTTTCCAGTCCACGCAGTGATTTCTGAGACAATCAAGAAAGAATGGGCTGATCCTGATAGGAAACCATTCTTCTCTAGGGCTCATAAGAGAAGGTTCCCTTTTGATGAAGACCCAGGGGCTCTCTGGAATAAGGTTCCAAAACTCGATGCAGCCTTTTCTCAGGTGTCAAGATCTACTGATCTGGCATTTGAAGACATGGGGATCTTAAAAGACCCCATGGATAAAAAAAATGGATCAACAACTCAAGAGGGCTTGGCAATCCATTATGAGCAACCTTAAGCCAGCAATGGCAACTACTTGCGTCTCCAGAAACTTGGAGTATTGGGTAAATCAGCTTAAAGCTCATATAATAGCGGATTCCCCTAAGCAAGAAATCCTTGATTCCTTTTCTACTCTCTCAGCGGCCGTAGCCTATGTCTCTGATGCATCAGCAGAATCTACCAGGATGACAGCTAAAGCTGCAGCCCTTACTAATTCAGTTAGACGGGCATTATGGCTAAAAACGTGGCAGGGGGACGCAGCATCTAAAAATAAATTATGCGGGGTCCTTTTCCTAGGGGATTTATTGTTTGGCCCTGATTTGGACTCAGTTCTTGACAGGACTGCAGATAAAAATAAATCTTTTCCTGTCAAGAAGAAGAAACAGCCAGTCAAACTGTTTTTTGGTCCTCAAAGGGCTCAGGAACAAAACAAGCCTCAAGAGAAAAAGAAAAGTTGGTCAGGGCGGAGGGGAAAGGGCAAAGGGAATGTCCTTTTCCATCCTCCTGCGTCATCCAGCAAGACGCAATGGCAGCCGGTTACAGGTGGGTGGAAGACTTCAGGGCTTTCTCCCGTATTGGGCAAGCATAACAGAAAACCAGTACATTCTGAATTTGCTAGCCCAGGGTTACAGAATAGAATTTTCAGATCTCCCCCCCAGAAAGGTACTTGGTGACAAATCTTTCAAGAGATGTAACAAGATCCCTAGCAATGAAGGAACCTGTTAAAGGATCTGATAGGTCAAGGGGTTGTGACTCATGTTCCACAGGGGGAGCTTTATCAGGGTTTTTATCCCCATATATTCCTGATAAAAAAGCCATCCGGAGATTTCCGATTAATCCTAAACCTCAAACCGCTGAACAGATCAGTCCTATACAAAAAAATTTTGTATGGACTCTATCTTCACGGTCAGAAACCTATTGACAAAGGAATGCTTTATGGCATCAATAGACCTTTGAGATGCCTATCTGCATATCCCCATAGCCTCACAGTCTCAAAAATACCTAAGGATGGCGATAAATATGGGGAAAGAGGGTCTGCACCTACAATTCAAGGCCCTCCCCTTTGGCCTTTCTTCTGCCCCACGAATATTTACAAAGATAATGGCAGAAGCGCTCGCACCTCTCTGCTTGCAGGGGATTGCGGTAATTCCATACTTGGACAACCTACTCTTCTTTGCCCCTTCCAGGGAAAAATTGTTAGAGGACCTCGGAAAAGCCCAAGGTCATCTAGAAGCCTTGGGTTGGATTATAAATATGCAAAAGTCAAATTTCAATCCGGCCCAGGAAATACTATTCCTTAGGTATCAGATCTGTTCAATAGAACAGAGAGTTTTTCTCCCAGAAGGGAAAAAGGTAAAAGTCCAAAATTTTGTAGCCTCCTTACAGACAAATCAGGAATTATCAGTTAGGCAAGTCATGTCATCCCTAGGAACCCTAACCTCAACCATGCCAGCCATTCCATGGGCAAGGTTACATTTCAGACCTCTTCAGACTTTTCTCCTGAGAATATGGAATCACAGGACAGAATCTCTGGAAGCAAAGGTAAAAATCCCCACCAAAGTCAAAAGTTCGCTTTGGTGGTGGAGAAGTCAGGAAAATCTGTCAAAGGGCCTGGTTTGGGCAGAAAATCATGTACGTTCCTTACCAGCAGTCCACCTCAAAGGTACCCTAAATGTAGCGGCAGATTATCTAAGCAGAAGGCGGATTCAGGAGGCAGAATGGAGCTTGAATCCGGAAATTTTTGCAATGATTACCAGGGCCTGGGGTCAACCACAAATAGACTTATTTGCGTCAGAAGAAAATACACAACTCCCGGTATTCTTCTCGATTCACAGAAACGACAGTTCCCAGGGGACAGATGTGTTAATTCAGCCCTGGAACTTTCACTCGGGTTACGCCTTTCCTCCTTTCCAACTAATTCCGTTGGTATTGAGAAAAATACAGAGGGAGAAAGTGGCAGTAATTCTAATTACTCCATTTTGGACAAAAAGGGCATGGTTTACCACCATTCTACAAATGGCAGTCAAACCATCTTGGCTGCTGCCTCACCGGCAAGACTTGCTCCTACAAGGTTCCGATACAGCATCCGGAAGTGGCCAGTCTAAGCCTCACTGCCTGGTATCTGAGGAGCAGTTGTTAAGAAACAAAGGTCTGTTACAACCTTTGGTAACTACCTTACTTTCCAGTAGAAAAATAGTGACCAGAAAAATCTAAACTAAATATTGGAAAGTCTACAACTCTTTCTATCATTCGACAAAAAGAAAGGTAAAAAATTTAGTGTCGATTTTAGAATTCCTTCAAAATGGGGCAGACAAAGGCTTGTCAGTCAGCACGCTTAAGGTGCAGCTTTGGGAGTATTTTTAGAAAGACCAATATCTTCCGAGCCCTTGGTTATAAGATTTTTCAAGGCGCTTACCAGATTCAGACCAGCTCCGGCTAAGCACTTTCCCAATTGGGATCTATCAGTGGTCCTACAAGCCCTCACAAAGGAACCTTTTGAACCACTACAAGAAATCTCACCGAAGAATCTTACTCTTAAAACCTTATTTTTGGTTGCAATAACGTCAGCAAGGAGAATTAGTGAGCTACACGCCCTATCTGTTAAAAAAACATTTTTATCTATCTACACAGATAGGATTATACTCAAAACCGATCCGGGGTTTTTTGCCACAGGTGGCGTCAGCCCATAACAGGTCGCAGGAGATCATCCTGCCAACCTTTTGCTCAGACCCTTCGTGGGAAAAAGAAAGCAAATTCCACAATTTGGATGTAAGAAGGACTTTATTACAGTATGTGGAAGTAACAAAAAACTTTCGGTCCTCGGACTCTCTGTTTATACTTTTTTCTGGAAAAAAGAAGGGCCAACAAGCTTCTAAGGGGTCAATAGCTAGATGGCTTAAATCTGCTATTCTGGCAGCCTACTCTCAATCGGGGCTATCCCCCCCCAACTGGGAATTAAAGCACATTCTACCAGGGCTCAAGCCACTACATGGGCAGAAATAGCTGGTGCCACCCCAAATCAAATTTGTACGTGGTCAAGTAACCTTACGTTTGTCCGTCATTACAGACTGGATCTTCTGTCAGCAAGTGAACAGGCTTTTGGCAAAAAGGTCTTGCAGGTTGTGGTCCCTCCCTAGTGGGTAAGTCTCTATTATCCTCTCAAGGTGCTGTCCTGAAAGACGTTAAGGGAAAAATCAAGTTAGACTTACCGGTAACTTGTTTTCCAGGAGTCTTTCAGGACAGCAGCAACCCGCCCTTATTGTATTAAATTACTATTCTGTGACTAACCGTATTCTGATTATGTGTTCCAGCTTGGGCCAGAGGTTCTCTACTATTACTGATGATAAGTGGGAAGGAGCCTCCTTTTAAAGTTTGGTGGAGGTGTGTTTCCTGTCAAGTGGGTGGAGCCACGTTCTCTAGGTGCTGTCCTGAAAGACTCCTGGAAAACAAGTTACCGGTAAGTCTAACTTGATTTTTCATTTATAAGACCCTTCAACCCACTATACACGATGGTCTTGAAAAGCTTTTGTACTGCTGGTGCGCGGAGGTCCCAGAGCTGGCTTTTTTTTGGGGTCTACATCCACTTTGCAGGCCCCTACTTTAGATTATTGGAAGTCTGTAGTCAACAAAATGATCCCATTGTATAAATTCACATATGAATCTAGGAGATGTACCCTAAAAAATGTTATGTTCCAATGTGTGAGATATCTGGACAGATTCCAGGGATACTGTTGTATCATCTGCAATGCTTCAATAATGTGCACTGCCTTGCTTCTAAATACCTGTTTTCGCTTAGTTCTGTACACTGTGGGAAAGTTAGCAACTACTTAGCACCTTCCAGCAGTTTTGAGAGAGGTTACTTTGGGCTTTGGTTACCAGCTTTTAAGTTTTATGTGTTTTGGTTATTGTCACCCTATTCTCTGTTTTTCAAGCCTGGGTATGCCCAATGGGCTTTGTTTTATAACCTCCACCCTTTCTAAATTCAATAAAAATTATTTGCAAATAAAAAAACAAAACAAAACAAAAAAACACAATTGCTAAGGTATATGAATACATTTGGATACTGATATGTATCTATGTTATATCTAGCAGAATATGATACTCAATGAACGGGTCTTGAGGAAACTACGCAGTTAGCGAAATACGTTGACCCATGGATGATCAAACCACCTACACACCTCCAGTCTATCATTGTGTACAATAGGTATACTTGTAGAAGGTGTTATGTGATTATATTTGTATCATATTCAGATATCATTGTGTTGTTTTTAATGGTATTACGCACCATGCATTTTTTATTTTAAAATATGTTGTAAAATAAAAACTGAATTTTTATGAATATTGTTCCTGTCTTATGCATATGCCATTAACCACTTAAGGACCGCCTCACGCCGATGTACGTCGGCAAGGCGGCACGGGCAGGCAAAATCACGTACATGTACGTGATTTGCCTCCCGCGGGTGGGGGGTCCGATCGGACCCCCCCCCCGGTGCCCGAGGCGGTCCCGTTTTGTTCCCTGGCGATCGGAGACGAGGGGGAGGCCATCCGTTCGTGGCCCCCCCTCGCGATCGCCGCCGGCCAATGGGAACACTCCTTTGCTGCTGTATGCTAAACAGCAGCAAAGGAAGTGATGTCAACTCTCCTCGGCTCGGTAGTTTCCGTTCCGGCCCGAGGAGAGAAGACAGGTATGTGAGTGCACCAACACACACACACACAGTAGAACATGCCAGGCATACAAAACACCCCGATCCCCCCCCCGATCGCCCCCCGATCCCCCCCCCCCGATCGCCCCCCCCCCTGTCACAAACTGACACCAACAGTTTTTTTTTTCTGATTACTGCTAGGTGTCAGTTTGTGACAGTTACTGTGTTAGCACAGTTACTGTTACCCCCCTGTAGGTCTAGGGTACCCCCCTAACCCCCCCTAATAAAGTTTTAACCCCTTGATCACCCCCCGTCACCAGTGTCGCTAAGCGATCATTTTTCTGATCGCTGTATTAGTGTCGCTGGTGACGCTAGTTAGTGAGGTAAATATTTAGGTTCGCCATCAGCGTTTTATAGCGTCAGGGACCCCCATATACTATCTAATAAATGTTTTAACCCCTTGATTGCCCCCTAGTTAACCCTTTCACCACTGATCACCGTATAACCGTTACGGTTGACGCTGGTTAGTTTGTTTATTTTTTATAGTGTCAGGGCACCCGCCGTTTATTACCGAATAAAGGTTTATCCCCCTAATCGCCCGGCGGTGATATGCGTCGCCCCAGGCAGCGTCAGATTAGCGCCAGTACCGCTAACACCCACGCACGCAGCATGCGCCTCCCTTAGTGGTATAGTATCTGATCGGATCAATATCTGATCCGATCAGATCTATACTAGCGTCCCCAGCAGTTTAGGGTTCCCAAAAACGCAGTGTTAGCGGGATCAGCCCAGATACCCGCTAGCACCTGCGTTTTGCGCCTCCGCCCAGCCCACCCAAGTGCAGTATCGATCGATCACTGTCACTTACAAAACACTAAACGCATAACTGCAGCGTTCGCAGAGTCAGGCCTGATCCCTGCGATTGCTAACAGTTTTTTTGGTAGCATTTTGGTGAACTGGCAAGCAAGCACCAGCCCCAGGCAGCGTCAGGTTAGCGCCAGTACCGCTAACACCCACGCACGCACCGTACACCTCCCTTAGTGGTATAGTATCTGAACGGATCAATATCTGATCCGATCAGATCTATACTAGCGTCACCAGCAGTTTAGGGTTCCCAAAAACGCAGTGTTAGCGGGATCAGCCCAGATACCTGCTAGCACCTGCGTTTTGCCCCTCCGCCCGGCCGGGCCCAGCCCACCCAAGTGCAGTATCGATTGATCACTGTCACTTACAAAACTCTAAACACATAACTGCAGCGTTCGCAGAGTCAGGCCTGATCCCTGCGATCGCTAACTGTTTTTTTGGTAGCGTTTTGGGGAACTGGCAAGCACCAGCGGCCTAGTACACCCCGGTCATAGTCAAACCAGCACTGCAGTAACACTTGGTGACGTGGCGAGTCTCATAAGTGCAGTTCAAGCTGGTGAGGTGGCAAGCACAAGTAGTGTCCCGCTGCCACCAAAAAGACAAACACAGGCCCGTCGTGCCCATAATGCCCTTCCTGCTGCATTCGCCAATCCTAATTGGGAACCCACCGCTTCTGCAGCGCCCGTACTTCCCCCATTCACATCCCCAACCAAATGCAGTTTGCTGCATGAGAGGCATTTTTATGTCCTCCCGAGTACCCCTACCCAACGAACCCCCCCAAAAAAGATGTTGTGTCTGCAGCAAGTGCAGATATAGGCGTGACACCCACTATTATTGTCTCTCCTGTCCTGACAATCCTGGTTTTTGCATTGGTGAATGTTTTGAACGCTACCATTCACTAGTTGAGTATTAGCGTAGGGTACAGCATTGCACAGACTAGGCACACTTTCACAGGGTCTCCCAAGATGCCATCGCATTTTGAGAGACCCGAACCTGGAACCGGTTACAGTTACAAAAGTTAGTTACAAAAAAAGTGTAAAAAAAAAAAACATATATAAAATAAAAAAAAATAGTTGTCGTTTTATTGTTCTCTCTCTCTCTATTCTCTCTCTCTATTGTTCTGCTCTTTTTTACTGTATTCTATTCTGCAATGTTTTATTGTTGTTATGTTTTATCATGTTTGCTTTTCAGGTATGTAATTATTTATACTTTACTGTTTACTGTGCTTTATTGTTAACCATTTTTTTGTCTTCAGGTACGCCATTCACGACTTTGAGTGGTTATAACAGAATGATGCCTGCAGGTTTAGGTATCATCTTGGTATCATTCTTTTCAGCCAGCGGTCGGCTTTCATGTAAAAGCAATCCTAGCGGCTAATTAGCCTCTAGACTGCTTTTACAAGCCGTGGGAGGGAATGCCCCCCCCCACCGTCTTCCGTGTTTTTCTCTGGCTCTCCTGTCTCAACAGGGAACCTGAGAATGCAGCCGGTGATTCAGCCAGCTGACCATAGAGCTGATCAGAGACCAGAGTGGCTCCAAACATCTCTATGGCCTAAGAAACCGGAAGCTACGAGCATTTCATGACTTAGATTTCGCCGGATGTAAATAGCGCTATTGGGAAATTGGGGAAGCATTTTATCACACCGACCTTGGTGTGGTCAGATGCTTTGAGGGCAGAGGAGAGATCTAGGGTCTAGATCTACCTGTCACTACCTATTGCTATCATAGGGGATATTTACATTCCCCGAGATAACAATAAAAATGATTAAAAAAAAAAAAAATATGAAAGGAACAGTTTAAAAATAAGATAAAAAAAGCAAAAAAATAATAAAGAAAAAAAAAAAAAAAAAAAAAAAAGCACCCCTGTCGCCCCCTGCTCTCGTGCTAAGGCGAACGCAAGCAGCGGTCTGTCGTCAAACGTAAACAGCAATTGCACCATGCATGTGAGGTATCACCGCGAAGGCCAGATCGAGGGCAGTAATTTTTCCAGTAGACCTCCTCTGTAAATCTAAAGTGGTAACCTGTAAAGGCTTTTAAAGGCTTTTTAAACATGTATTTATTTTGTTGCCACTGCACGTTTGTGCGCAATTTTAAAGCATGTCATGTTTGGTATCCATGTACTCGGCCTAAGATCATCTTTTTTATTTCATCAAACATTTGGGCAATATAGTGTGTTTTAGTGCATTAAAATTTAAAAAAGTGTGTTTTTTCCCCAAAAAATGCGTTTGAAAAATCGCTGCGCAAATACTGTGTGAAAAAAAAAATGAAACACCCACCATTTTAATCTGTAGGGCATTTGCTTTAAAAAAATATATAATGTTTGGGGGTTCAAAGTAATTTTTTTGCAAAAAAAAATAACTTTTTCATGTAAACAATAAGTGTCAGAAAGGGCTTTGTCTTCAAGTGGTTAGAAGAGTGGGTGATGTGTGACATAAGCTTCTAAATGTTGTGCATAAAATGCCAGGACAGTTCAAACCCCCCCCAAATGACCCCATTTTGGAAAGTAGACACCCCAAGCTATTTGCTGAGAGGCATGTCGAGTCCATGGAATATTTTATATTGCGACACAAGTTGCGGGAAAGAGACAAATTTTTTTTTTGCACAAAGTTGTCACTAAATGATATATTGCTCAAACATGCCATGGAAATATGTGAAATTACACCCCAAAATACATTCTGCTGCTTCTCCTGAGTACGGGGATACCACATGTGTGAGACTTTTTGGGAGCCTAGCCGCGTACGGGACCCCGAAAACCAAGCACCGCCTTCAGGCTTTCTAAGGGCGTGAATTTTTGATTTCACTCTTCACTGCCTATCACAGTTTCGGAGGCCATGGAATGCCCAGGTGGCACAAAACCCCCCCAAATGACCCCATTTTGGAAAGTAGACACCCCAAGCTATTTGCTGAGAGGTATAGTGAGTATTTTGCAGACCTCACTTTTTGTCACAAAGTTTTGAAAATTGAAAAAAGAAAAAAAAAATGTTTTTTCTTGTCTTTCTTCATTTTCAAAAACAAATGAGAGGTGCAAAATACTCACCATGCATCTCAGCAAATAGCTTGGGGTGTCTACTTTCCAAAATGGGGTCATTTGGGGGGGTTTTGTGCCACCTGGGCATTCCATGGCCTCCGAAACTGTGATAGGCAGTAAAGAGTGAAATCAAAAATTTTCACCCTTAGAAATCCTGAAGGCAGTAATTGGTTTTCGGGGTCCCGTACGCGGCTAGGCTCCCAAAAAGTCCCACACATGTGGTATCCCCATACTCAGGAGAAGCAGCTAAATGTATTTTGGGGTGCAATTCCACATATGCCCATGGCCTGTGTGAGCAATATATCATTTAGTGACAACTTTATGCAAAAAAAAAAAAGTGTCACTTTCCCGCAACTTGTGTCAAAATATAAAATATTCCATGGACTCAATATGCCTCTCAGCAAATAGCTTGGGGTGTCTACTTTCCAAAATGGGGTCATTTTGGGGGGTTTTGTGCCACCTGGGCATTCCATGGCCTCCGAAACTGTGATAGGCAGTGAAGAGTGAAATCAAAAATTTACACCCTTAGAAATCCTGAAGGCGGTGATTGGTTTTCGGGGCCCCATACGCGGCTAGGCTCCCAAAAAGTCCCACACATGTGGTATCCCTGTACTCAGGAGAAGCAGCTGAATGTATTTTGGGGTGCAATTCCACATAGGCCCATGGCCTGTGTGAGCAATATATCATTTAGGGACAACTTTTTGTAAATTTTTTTTTTTTTTTTGTCATTATTCAATCACTTGGGACAAAAAAAATAAATATTCAACATGGGTTCAACATGCCTCTCGGCAATTTCCTTGGGGTGTCTACTTTCCAAAATGGGGTCATTTGGGGGGGTTTTGTACTGCCCTGCCATTTTAGCACCTCAAGAAATGACATAGGCAGTCATAAACTAAAAGCTGTGTAAATTACAGAAAATGTACCCTAGTTTGTAGACGCTATAACTTTTGCGCAAACCAATAAATATACGCTTATTGACATTTTTTTTACCAAAGACATGTGGCCGAATACATTTTGGCCTAAATGTATGACTAAAATTTAGTTTATTGGATTTTTTTTATAACAAAAATTAGAAAATATCATTTTTTTTCAAAATTTTCGGTCTTTTTCCGTTTATAGCGCAAAAAATAAAAACCGCAGAGGTGATCAAATACCATCAAAAGAAAGCTCTATTTGTGGGAAGAAAAGGACGCAAATTTCGTTTGGGTACAGCATTGCATGACCGCGCAATTAGCAGTTAAAGCGACGCAGTGCCGAATTGGAAAAAGACCTCTGGTCCTTAGGCAGCATAATGGTCCGGGGCTCAAGTGGTTAAAGTCCATTACAAGCAGGGTTAGTCCTTGCACCCCTTTTTTGCTACCTATGAATGTTAACAAATCCATGGGGGGAGATTTACTAAAACTGGAGCACCAGGAATCTGGTGCAGCTGTGAATGGAAGACAATCCTCTTCTAACTTCAGCTTTTCCAGTTAAGCTTTGATAACAAAACTTGGGAGCTGATTGGTTTCTATGCAGAACTGCACCAGATTTTGCACACTCCCGTTTTAGTAAATCTCCCCCTATGCAATGGTGGAACTACTAAAGGTAGCACTTGCGACCGGATCCTGGAATTCTGCCGCTGTTGGGGGGGCCCCAGAAGGATTGCTTGCCGCAGGGCTCTGAGCTGAGGGCGTTTCAGCTGATATGTGCACCACATACTATCAAATTATGACTGCAATACTTGCAAACAGAGCCCTCCAGCGCAGCTCTGTCACATACTTTCTCGGTTCCTGTCCCTTCCATCTTCACCCAGTCTTCCTTCCGGATTCCATATCTTCAGCTGCTTGAATGGCTGGACTGTGTTGACATCACTCCTGTGAATGTGATGGGAGTCACATTCCCATGATACACAGAGCTGGCCCTAAATGTGGCCTGAGCTGCACATGTGCATGCTCAGATCACATTACTGCTGATAAGTGTGTGTGTGTGTGTGTGGGGGGGGGACAACAAAATTTATGACAGTAGAGATATCTAGGGTCTCTGTTTCTGTTATAAAAACCCTGCCTGTCAGTGTATTTTTTTTTTTGACACTACTACCACTTTAAGACTCCATACCTTGCTTCTTGTCTGCCCATACCATGCTGTAACTCTTCTTGGACACCCCACCTAATCTTGCCTCCCAGAGACATCTGTGTCAGCCTCTTTCATCTGCCATGAGTCCTATTCTGGAGTCTTCTGTCCACCTCTGCATCTATATAAATAAAAGTTACTAGGGTAAACCTATTAAAATATCAGATATAAAGTTGGCACTTGTAAATGTTCTTTGTTTCATCTTCAGGAAAGGACCTATCTGCAGGTAAGGATGATGCTGATGTTTGTGAGGGAATGTGAGATGTGGTTTTTGAAGAAAATAATTAAAGCAGAGTGACAGTATGCAAGGCAAGGAAGCAGACTGAGGAGACTAAAGTGGTTATAAAGGCAGCACTTTTTTTTATCTTAATGCATTCTAAGCATTAAGATAAAAAGCCTTCTGTGTGCAGCAGCCACCCCAGAACCTCTAATACCTACCTAAGGTCCCTCTAGATCCAGCGATGTTGCAGGAGTGTTTCGGCTGCCCAGGATTCCCCTCCTCATTGGCTGAGACAGCAGCGTAGCGCCATTGGCTCCCGATGCTGTCAATCAAAGCCAGTCAGTCAATGAGGAGAGAAAAGGGAGGGGGCGGGGTCAGGGCTTCATGTCTGAATGGACACAGGGAGCTGTGGCTCGGTTTGGGCGCCCCCATAGCAAGCTGCTTGCTGTGGGGGCACTCAACAGGAGGGAGGGGCCAGGATCACAGAAGAGGGACCCAAGAAGAGGAGGATCAGGGCTGCTCTGTGCAAAACCATTACACGGGGCAGGTAAGTATAACATGTTTATTTTTAAAGAAAAGAAATTTGACACTTTACAATCACTTTTTAAATGAGTGCTACATGACCTACCTGTGTATGTGGTAGAAAGAATCAGTGATAACCGCTGTGTGTGGTTTTTGGTTGGCTGTCATTAAACTGCATGCAGTTGTATTTGAATTTTATATCCAATTGAGTCCTCAAGAAATGCATTAAGGTAAAAAATGTTTACCTATTAGAACTCCTTTAAGCTCCAGCTGAGAGATGGTCTATAATGATTTAAAGGAAGTTGTAACCGAGACTGTACCAGAGGTAATGTTTGCGTTATGCATACTTGCACATTATGGGGAGCACTTCTGCAGGCCCTATTTTTTTCTCAGTTTCATTTTGTTGTTTTTAACCACTTCAATACTGGCACTTTTACCCCCTCCTGCCCATGCCAATTTTAACTTTCAGCGCTGTCACACTTTGAATGACAATTCGTAGTCATGCAACACTCTACCCAAAAAACACAGTCACTTCCAATGCTAATAGGTCTTCCAAGGTGTGGAGTAACAGATGTAAAAAAAAATGGTGGTGTGAAAGGTATATATGGTATGCAAAATTGGGTGGATGCCGCCTCCCTCAGATGGGGTAATACAAAAGGAAATAGAAAAGAAAAACAGAAATGGAAGGCGCGCACACCTAGTGCATTACCAAAGATAATTTAATAATAAAAATGTTTTATATAAAAGTGGGTACTCACAAAATGCAACTGGCAAAAGGCCATAAAAACAATGCATGGACATGCACAGAACAGAGGGTACAGCTAACGCATTTTGGGGGCGCACCCCCTTCTTTAGAGCTAGGCTGAGGAGCCTAGCTCTAAGGAAGGGGGTCCATGCATTGTTTTTATGGCCTTTTGTCAGTTGCATTTTGAGAGTACCCACTTTTGTATAAAACATTTTTATGATTAAATTATCTTTGGTAATGCACTAGGTGTGCGCGCCTTCCATTTCAATTTTTCTTCTAACACTGTACCCAAATTACATTTTTAGCATTTTTTCACACAGATAGAACTTTCTTTTTGGTGGCATTTAATCGCCACTGTTTCTTTTTTGCTGAAAAAAACGAAAAAAAAAAAAGACAGAAAATTTGGAAAAAAAAAGTGTTTTTCTTTGATTCTGTTATAGAATTTTGCAAATAATCTTTCTTCATAGATTTAGGTAAAAATGTATTCTGCTATATATTTCTTTGGTAAAAATAACCCAAATTCAATGTATGTTATTTAGTCTGTAGGAAAGTTATAGAGTCCACAAACTATGGTGTTTATACACTATATCACCAAAAGTATTGGGACGCCTGCCTTTACATGAACTTTAATGGCATCCCAGTCTTAGTCCATAGGGTTCAAAATTGAGTTGGCCCACCCTTTGCAGCTATAACAGCTTCAACTCTTCTGGGAAGGCTGTCCACAAGGTTTAGGAGTGTGTCTATGGGAATGTTTGACCATTCTTCCAGAAGGGCATTTGTGATTTGAGGCACTGATGTGGACAAGAAGGCCTGGCTCACAGTCTTCACTCTAATTTGTCCCAAAGGTGTTTTGTCGGGTTGAGGTCAGGACTCTGTGCAGGCAGGTCAAGGTCCTCCACCCCAAACTTGCTCATCCATGTCTTTATGGACCTTGCTTTGTGCACTGGTCCAAATCATTTGGTGGAGGGGGGATTATGGTGTGGGGTTGTTTTTCAGGGGTTGGGCTTGGCCTCAGAGTTCTAGTGAAGGGAACTCTTTAGGCGTCAGCATACCAAGACATTTTGGACAATTTCATGCTCCCAACTTTGTGGGAACAGTTTGGGGATGGCCCCTTCTTGTTCCAACATGACTGCGCACCAGTGCACAAAGCAAGGCAAAAATATCAAATTGTACGTGACTTTTTTACCCGTCCTGCAAGCGCACCGCCTCCAGTGTGAAAGCACTCAGACTTTCACACTGGAGCTGCAGAATAGGCAGTTTACATGCGCTTTTAATGCGCTATTTTTAGCGCAAAAATGCCTGTAAAACGCCTCAGTGTGAAAGTAGCCTGGTTAAATTCCACAACTTACAATCGTTTGCTGAATGTTGTGACGCTTCATTTATTGTTTGCACCTGTGGATTAAGGTACAGATGGGAGTGGTCTGACATAGCTAAAGTAAGGGTCGGTTCACACATGGGCAACACGACTTTAGCGCGACTTTGTACCGCGACTTCAACGCGGCTTCAGCGCGACTTCGGCAAATTACGAGGCGACTTGAAGTCGCCTCCATGACAGGCGACTTCGCCTGTGGCCAATCACCTCTCTGGGAGGGAGGGGGGGAGGGAGGGGTTTTCTCTGCAAAGTCGCTTGACTTTACAGAGAGATCCGACTTGCAGGCGACTTACATTGAGTTGAATGGGTACAAGTCGCCTACAAGTCGGATAGAAGTAGTACAGGAGTCTTTTCTGAAGTCGGAGCGACTTCAGTAGTGTCAATTAAGACGCTCCCATTGCCTACCATGTTAACCTAAATGCAAAGCGACTTGGGGCGACTTGGGGCGACTTGAGGGCGTACAAGTCGGATCCCAAGTCGCCCCAGTGTGAACCGACCCTAATTCCCCTGCCCTTCTTCTGTCTGTTCACATAGGCCACATATGTTTACAAAGGGGCTGTCAATATCTAATTGTTCTTTATTTTTGATTATCTGACATAATTCACTGCTGTTGCTGTTTTACCACCAGTGATGTTTCACCTGGAGTATTTCTATAAAGTGTAAGTTTACGTTGTTCCCCTTTAAATGCCTTTATCATATCTGTAAACATACCTTCTGGTTTATCACAGATTGTGTTTCTTTTATACTGCTGTGCTTTGCACTAATACTGCATATTAGGTGTGCCAGGGGTGTTGGGACTGTTCTTGGGGTTGAGAGGCAGAGTGCGGAACCCAATATACTTAAGTGGCTCCCACGGGGGTAGCGCTACATGTGGGCACTCCTTCTTAATATGCGAACCTGCACATGTCTGAACAAGGAACAAAAATCATCTTCAAGTAGGGTATCCACAAACAACTGTTTATTTTAGAGGTCCAATTAAGAACATCAGTACATTTGTATTTTTAACACTTAATCAGATAGATTCAGAAAAGGTAAAGTCCTTTTACTACTGTCCATGAACCTGTTGGGGAGATCTTGCCTCACTTCATATCCCTCTGTCTGTCAGCAGGATAAGAAACATCACAGTTCCCAACTGTCCCCCTGATTTCGAGGGGCTGTCCCTGTTTTGGAGCAATGTCCCTCTGTCCCTCTTTCCTCCTCATTTGTCCCTCATTTTGGTCTGATCTATATAGATGTACAGGTGAAAGCCAGTAAATTAGAATATTTTGAAAAACTTGATTTATTTCAGTAATTGCATTCAAAAGGTGTAACTTGTACATTATATTTATTCATTGCACACAGACTGATGCATTCAAATGTTTATTTCATTTAATTTTGATGATTTGAAGTGGCAACAAATGAAAATCCAAAATTCCGTGTGTCACAAAATTAGAATATTGTGTAAGGGTTAAATTTTGAAGACACCTGGTGCCACAAACTAATCAGCTGATTAACTCAAAACACCTGCAAAGGGCTTTAAATGGTCTCTCAGTCCAGTTCTGAAGCCTACACAAACATGGGGAAGACTTCAGATTTGACAGCTGTCCAAAAGGCGACCATCGACACATTGCACAAGGAGGGAAAGACACAAAAGGTTATTGCTGAAAAGGCTGGCTGTTCTCAGAGCTCTGTGTCCAAACACATTAATAGAGAGGCAAAGGGAAGGAAAAACTGTGGTCAGAAAAAGTGTACAAGCGATAGGGATCACCGCGCCCTAGTCAAGATTGTGAAAAAAAACCCCTTCAAAAATGTGGGGGAGATTCACAAGGAGTGGACAGCTGCTGGAGTCAGTGCTTCAAGATCCACCACCAAGAGACGCTTGAAAGACATGGGTTTCAACTGCCGCATACCTCGTGTCAAGCCACTGTTGACCAAGAAACAGCGCGAAATGCGTCTCACCTGGGCTAAGGAAAAAAAGAGCTGGACTGCTGCTGAGTGGTCCAAAGTCATGTTTTCTGACGAAAGCAAATTTTGCATTTCCTTTGGAAATCGAGGTCCCAGAGTCTGAAGGAAGACAGGAGAGGCACAGGATCCACGTTGCCTGAAGTCTAGTGTAAAGTTTCCACCATCAGTGATGGTTTGGGGTGCCATGTCATCTGCTGGTGTCGGTCCACTCTGTTTCCTGAGATCCAGGGTCAACGCAGCCGTCTACCAGCAAGTTTTAGAGCACTTCATGCTTCCTGCTGCTGACCTGCTCTATGGAGATGGAGATTTCAGGTTCCAACAGGACTTGGCGCCTGCACACAGCGCAAAATCTACCCGTGCCTGGTTTACGGACCATGGTATTTCTGTTCTAAATTGGCCAGCCAACTCCCCTGACCTTAGCCCCATAGAAAATCTGTGGGGTATTGTGAAAAGGAAGATGCAGAATGCCAGACCCAACAACGCAGAAGAGTTGAAGGCCACTATCAGAGCAACCTGGGCTCTCATAACACCTGAGCAGTGCCAGAAACTCATCGACTCCATGCCACGCCGCATTAATGCAGTAATTGAGGCAAAAGGAGCTCCAACCAAGTATTGAGTATTGTACATGCTCATATTTTTCATTTTCATACTTTTCAGTTGGCCAACATTTCTAAAAAATCCCTTTTTTGTATTAGCCTTAAGTAATATTCTAATTTTGTGACACACGGAATTTTGGATTTTCATTTGTTGCCACTTCAAATCATCAAAATTAAATGAAATAAACATTTGAATGCATCAGTCTGTGTGCAATGAATAAATATAATGTACAAGTTACACCTTTTGAATGCAATTACTGAAATAAATCAAGTTTTTCACAATATTCGAATTTACTGGCTTTTACCTGTATATAAAATTCACTTTTTATCTATCAAAAAGTGTTTCCCAGTGCTAAACCTTTCATCTGATTTCTAAATTGCTGCATTTGTAAATTCCGAAAGCCGATATAAAGGAAAAATAGTGGTAAAAAAACCACTTGTGGGTTTAACCAATCTTTTTTGTTGTTGTTGTACAATTCTCCTTTAAGGGGGCGTGGCAAGGGATGTGTCCTATGCCTATTGACTTTTGCTGATAGGTGTCCCTCATTGCCATCTCAAAAAGTTTGGAGGTATGAAACATGGTTAGCAGTCACCAGGGGCCAGGACAGAAAGTCACAGACAGAAATACTGAGCTAACTTAAATTTAATTCTTATCCATTTTATTGAAAACTTATGGTATACTGAGGTTTGTGCCCCCATTGGAGAGATTCACTTTCTGTCTCGTCAGGATGGGACAGAAAATCTCCCCAATGGGGAACCAGAGCATAGCGGAAATCTACCAAAGCTTCTATGCCTTCCCCTCTTTATCTTTTTAGGAAGGGCTCATTCACGTTTAGGTTTTAAAAGGCACACATTTGAAAGTGCATTGGCAAACATTTTTGTGCTTTTTATGTAGAGCAGTGTGTTTTTAACATTTGATTTGATATATTAAAACTCAAGAAGCAAAAGTGAGTCTGAATGCATATTAAAACATACCACAGCAAGCTAAAACGCATGTAAAACAAGTGAAAGTCTTCCTAAAAACATATATATATATATGGTGGTGCATGTACTTCTGCAATGTAAAAATGCAAAAGGGCCTGAAGAAGTATTTTTTTATCTAGTTACTGCATATCCTTTCTGAATGCAGAACCCTATACATAGCTCCTATCTGACTTCATTCAGGACTGCAACTAAACGCAATTAAAATACATCTACACACATTTATCCATGTGGATTGATTTTACAAATAAGGGAACCTGCCTAAAACTCTATTAAAAATGCCCATTGTATGAATTTATTTGACAGCATATCCAATAATATGAGGGTTAATAAGTTTCATAGATGTAGGAGCATATATATGGCGCAGGTTGAGCTCTGAGAATTTGGCATCTTCAAGGTCCTTCCATGTAATCTTCCGTATGCTGCAACCATCAAAAATCAGCTTCCAGGTTGGATTCAGGACCTTCTGGAAAAAACTTGTCCAGCTGGACTCGTCTGTGGAGGCCACATGTTCAATGAAGTAAAAAGCTCCACCCTGGAAAATGAGAAGTGACATTATATTTATTTGAATATAAAAATGCTGTCCTGACATATTGCAATCATCCTGTTCTGTATTCTTCACATTTAGGTACCATGCACACTAGATGCTCAAAAACCACAGAAAAAAAAAAAAAACGTGGGATATAAAAAATCTAATATTTAGTGTTTAGGAGCTTAGGAGCTGACTTAGGAGATGACTCATTCCCCGCTGACAGCTGAATGTAAATAAAACAATTGCTGCCAATAAAAATTGAGAAAAAAAAACGCATTGGGGGCACACCCAATCCATAGCAGGCCCTTGTGGGAATTGTGGGGATTTTAAGGGGAACCCCACGCCACAAAAAAAAATGGTGTGGGGTCCCCCCAAATCCACACCATACCCTTAGGTCTGGTATGGATTTTAAGGGAAACCCCATGCCAAAATAAAAAAAAAAGACGGCGTGGGGTCTCCCCCAAATCTATTCCAGACCCTTACCTGAGCATGCAGCCCGGCAGGTCAGGAAAGGGGGGACGAGCGAGTGCCCAGATTTCCACCCCCCCGGTTAATGACAAGTGGGCAGGGTCAGCTGGTGACATCACCGGGTGACCCCACCCCTTAGTTTATTCAGTGGCAGGAGGCGACGGAGCTGTTCTCCTTTTTATTTTTTCAACGCCTGATGTTCATCATTGATGATGAATCTACACCGGGGTACATTGTTTTTTGTTTTTGTTTTTTTTAAGTAGGGGTACAATGGAAAGAATGTTATTAAAAATTACCTTTCCTTTTCAACCTGCAGCGCTGTAGCTTTCTGTAACATGCAGTGCAATATGGCTACCTGTAGTGTTCTGTACACAGATGACGTTTGGAATGCCCCCAGAAATGTAATTTCCTGCCTGTGTGATTGACTTACTGATTTTCCTAGAAGTTTGCGCTAAGATAAAGTTTTTGACCATCCCCTGCAACAAAATGTCATTTTTGGTGAGACACTCTCAAATGGAAATCATGTCTAAAGGGATGCAGACCATGCCACTTTCCTCATTTGATCCCTGCAGGTGCAGCAGCTGTTTGATAATTATAAAACCACTCCCATACAGATTCACCTTGCACATGGACACAGACAAACAAACAGCTATTCCTTCCTTGCAATGTACATTGACCACTCAGAGGGGAATGTTTTTTTTCTTAACAAAAGTGGAGTTACTCTTTAAGCCTGTTCAGTGGCCAGCTCCACTTGCTCTCTCGGTGGGAACATGGCCACCCCTGCAAGAAGACGTCAGTGTCTGTAACTCCGCCGGGGCTCACTGTTGGAGAAGAGGCACCGAGTGTTGTGGAGCACTTAGTACAAAACTGACAGCAGTTATAAATGGAGTGAAGTGAATCATGCAACACTGAGCACTTTATTATAGGATAAACTGGAGCACAGAATATTTTGATGTGCTGGGCACTTTGTTGTAGAATTTCTGACACGTTTTTATGAAGCACTGAGCATTATTATAGTAGGGTGTTTGTATAGCAAATATCTGTATGGTATATTCATTTAAAATAATGGAGTGCTGTATATACAGTATTTATGTTTTTAATACCACAGGGTGTCTAATACAGGAGCTGGTAGAGATTTGCTAGGATAAGCATAGGTAGTGAGTGTTAACACTGAAACTGATACTATATTAAAAGAAGTAGGGCCATAGATCTTTTGGTCCTACTTCTCCTGTGGGTCACAGAAGTTCACTTTATTCTGCACTCCTGTGACCCATTTTCAGCTGACAGTGGGCTAAAGTCCGCTGTCAACTGACGTAACTCAGCCGGTCTAGAGAGATCTTGACTTTAATGTCAGGATCCACCCAGATGGCTCAGCCACTCAGCTTGCCACTGGAAGACTGAGCCAGCCACCCCCTCCACAGCCTGGCACTCCATTGAACGCTGGAGGGGTAGAGCAGAGTGCCAGTGACTTGCTTTCTGGTCACTGAAGACTGAGAACTGAGCGATCAGCGGTCTTTGATTGCTCAGTTTTTTGTCTTAGAGGCAGCGGGGGACAGATGCAGCATTAGAGCGATGCTGAATCCACCTAGGTGAGTATGTATGTTTGTTTTTGTTTTTTTTAAATCCTAAATAAAATACACTGAACGTGATCTTTGACCATGACATGACATTTGACCCTAACTCTAACCTTGACCCTGGTCTAGATTAAACCCTAATCTAGCTTTTTTTTTGTTTACAATTTTCTCCTCTAGCAAGGTGCAAATGATACATTGTATAATTTTTCTCCATTTCAGAGGAGAAAAAAACACAGTAGTACAGTGACTTTTTTTTTCTTTGGACAAAGTGGAGAGGGATTAGAACACCTGTCAGGTTTTCATTGCTGTCTGTGCCCCCATTAGAGAGATTCACCCTCTCTATTGGCCCCGTTTACCATTATCACTGAGAGTGAAAGTGAAAAAAAAATCTATAATTTTGGATTTTCGCCAGAGCAGGGATAGAGGGGAAATCCTCCAATGAGGACAACCAGGGATTCCTTCATCTTGGAGGGATTTCCTCTCACTTTCTTTTGTGTCTATGAAACATGAAGTGAAGGGAAATTTCCCCAATAGGACACAGATAGCAAAAAAATAAAAAATAAAAATAAAAATCCGACAGGGTTATAACACTCCCTCCAATGTGAAAAAAAATGTTAGTTTTAGTTCTACTTTAAAGCTGATCTCTAGGTTTTAGTGAACTTTAAATAGTTTGGTTGGAACAAGCTGGTCTAAACAAACTATTTACTTTACTAACAGATGCAGCAGTAGTGAGCGCTGTATAAACAGACAGAAACTTTCTATCCAACTCCCGGTACAAAATCAGTTGTGGCTGAGTTCTGCTCAGCCATTTATAGTGGGCTTTGTATTCTATAAATTAATACAAAACTTCCTCTGATTGGCTGAGACAGAGATTGTGATGTCATCTGCTTGCATTTCCACCTAGGCCCATCAGAGAAAGCTTTGTGAAGCAAAGCTCCTTAGCCAAATCCCCTAGACAGAAACAAGCAGTTAAAGGAGAAGCCCGGGCTCATTTGGCTGGGCTTCTCCTATGGGTCATAGGAGTGCAATTCGTTTTGCACTCCTGTGAACCATTTTCAGCAGAGAGCGGTCTGAAGTCCACTCTCTGCTGAAGTCACCAAGTTCAGTCCAGGCACCGCCAGTTGCCTGGACTGATGGCAGTCTCAGCCTCTCAGCGCGCCAATGAGACGCTGAGACATAATTCTCCCGTTCCTCCACAGCTCAGCGCTCCAGTGAGCATGGAGGAACAGGGCAGGAGAGCTGCTGATTGACAGTCAGCAGCTCTCCTCTCGGGGAGCCGAGAGAACAGAGCCATCGATGGCTCTGTTCTCAGTGCAGAGACGCCGGGGGACAGATGCAGCATCGGACCGATGCTGCATCCACCTAGGTAAGTATGATTAGGGAAAAACCCCAAACTCATACTTCTCCTGCAGTGTGGGCACAGCTTGGGTTAAGTTTGGGTTTCTTGGAGTGCCACATGGAGGGGGTTCACAATGATACACATAAAACTTTTATATTGTTTGATCACTTCTGGAAGATTTCAAAGATTTGAATGAGTAATACCATCATGAAAAATGATACAGAAGAGTGCATGATAGATTTGAAACATTCGCGGGTTAACTGTTTACACATTTAAATTTTATGGGTGATTTTTAGGGGGGGGGGGCAGAAAACCAACACCACCCCCCTCCCCCCTCAGCGGGAGACGGACGTTAATGGGGGGAACACCCCCCGTGCCCCTGTGGGAGATGTACGGCCTTTTTACCTCTGTCCTGCCAGACTCCAATCTCCCCTCCTTGAGCCGAGGAGTGCTGGATGGCTGAGCTGGATGCTAGGTCCGTCGGTCTTCCCTACTTCTCCCCCAGCTGCGTGTCTCCTCCCTCCTCCTCCCCTTGGCCAAAAACATTGCTTCTCCTTTCAGCCAATCGAGAAACCAGTCTCATGACCCACTTCCTGATTGGCTGGGAGGAGAATCATCATGAGAATAGCGAATATTCATTCGCTATTTTCACAAAACTGGGTGGGCTTCGAGCCCACCCTTTTTTGAAACCTATTAGAGCCTCCGGCTCGAAATAACGTGCTTAAAAAAAAAAAAAAACCCCATTGGAATCCATGGTCCAGCGCCCTGCATGTAGGTCAGGGGCCCGGACGCATGGATAGGGGGGGGGGGGGGGGGCGGCGCCCTTGTGCCCCTAATGGATGGGCCGTCACTGAATTAGATGTTTTTTTTTATTTAAATCACCGCATAACACAACAAATGGGTCTCAATCAAATGTTGACCAAGTTTCCCAGTCAAAAGTGCTTACTCATCAGGTTGCTAAGTTTCTTTACCTGTAGCACATACCCAAAATTAAGCTGTAATATCCCCAGTTCCGATCCCTGTAAAGCACATGGCATCCAGGCACACTGAAGTTCACAGTCACTCAACTCAGGAAACAGTCCATGCGTGTCTTTTTGCACTTTATTTGCTGGCTTAACTTGGGTAGGGTGCGGGTGAGCCTTGAGATACTCCAAACTAACAGAAACAGAATAGAGGACAATAACTGTTCTGATTTTTCAGGATGCAACCTCCCCCTTGTATTGAGTAATCCGTGAACTACAATTTAGGGAACCCCTTTCTGAAGGTATAACCTGAGTAGGCAACTGTAGTGAGCTTTTCCAAGGGTGACAAGGACAGTCTCTAGGATCTTTAAGGCAAATACTCACATTGCCCTGGGTGTTGTAATGTTTTCTTTTAGTACCAGCCAGCCTCTGTACTGGATGCCTCAAGCCAGATCTTCTGTAGACTTCCTGCGCTGCTTCAGAGACTCTGGATGTGGGCCTCCGAGCTCCAGCTTCAGCTGGGACCCAAACGGATTTCTTCTATTCTGCAGCTAAGAGCCCAGAGGGCCTCATCCCTCATAGCAAACACACAATCTCCTGCGCTTGAGAGTGGGTCCCAGGTGCCTATATTCCTGTCCTGGCTTTACCGGATATGCTTTGCCTTGCTGTCCTCTTAAGACTGGGGGAGTCTGGATTCACTAAAACCATAAAACAAAACTGAGGGCGCACTGATTTAGTGCATTATCCTCAAAACATATCTTTTATTAATAAAATGGTGGTAAGTATTATGCTCACAAACCAACAGGCTAACAGCATCAGAGCTTATCATGATAAAACAGTAACTTCAAATCCACAACATCTCATTAAATAATGGGAGAAATGGAAATCCAACAGGCTAACGTGTTTCCAGGGCTTGCCTCTTCCACAGAGCCAACTAACCAAACCCCTCAGGCTGGGTCTTCTCCCATTGGAATAAGCACCCTGCTGTTCCACGCCCCCACTTTTTGCCAGTGATTGGCTGAGGCTGCATGGACATGCAGGTGAGAGTTTGCCTCCTTCTCACACTAAATTCTGGAACCTACCAGAATCCAGGGAAAGCAGCAGGGCATGCAGCCAGCAGAAACCACAACAGCCAAAAGTAATTGAACATGGCTCCTCTGCAGCAAACTAAATTTGCTTCAACTATAGCAACCGAGCTAGGAGGGTGCTACATACAGCCCTCGCCCAAAAAAATAGGCCCTGTCCTTATGGGCTGTCCAACAAAAAGGTTTTGTTCCTAAGATTGGAGTATCTTGTGGCAACAAAGGGAAGGGATCAGGGAAAATAGCAATGTCAACAATTTCTATGCAGCATTCCACATAACAACCTTTTTGATATAAAAATTAACTTTAAACAAATTTATAACATATTTACAAGTGGGAGGGGACACTGGTGCCTGACCAAGTAGGTGGCTGTAAGGCGTCAAAACTCCAATATAACATCAGCAAATTTAATGTATACAATCCTATTGGGAGCTATCTAACACCCTACTCCTAACTACAACAGAAGGGGGGTTAGTATTTACAAAGAACATAGCCAGGGAGAACACTTCCTCTGAAGTGACATCTGCTCAACACCTGCAAAGCAAACAGGTTAGTAGAACGCAACACTTTAAATCTAGCCCCTGGAGCATCACCTCCATGAAGGTGACCCTCAAAGGCAGCAACCCACTACACAGCCAAACACCTAATATACTAGTTTACCAGCCCTCCCAGAGTCCATGACTGGAAACCCAAATCCTGTCGCTAGACTTCTGTGTAGTAACTAATGGGCAGGAGGTTCTTGACTCGCCATCCATCCTGGACCCTGAATGAAACAGAGAGAAAGGCACCATAACTAACTAACTAACTAACTAACCAACCCTAACTACTCTAACTACAGCACACAGAAACAGTTCTCTACCTAAGAAACCTCTGCAACAACAGTCTGTATGAGCTGCCAGGCCCTTGCTCTGAGCGCATGAGACCCAGCACTAAGCAACTTTATTTGAAGTCACTCTTCCTGCCGGGGATTGGCTGAGGTTGCATGAATATGCAGGTGAGGGTCTGCCTTCTCCACCCACAAAATTCTGGAACCTACCAGAATCCAGGGGAAAGCAGCAGAGCTTGCAGCTAGCAGAACCCAGAACAGTCAAAAGCAATTGAACACTGCTCCTTTACTGCTGGGTAACTAAAAACTAAATTTGCCCCAATTCTAGCAACCTAGCTAGGAGGGTACTACAAACTTTAAAGAAATACTTGCTCATGCAGCTTCTCTGAGCCCAATGTATTGACCTTGCCTGTGCTCCCACTGTTTCTTACTGCACAGCAGTTGGGGATAATACCTAGAAATTCTAGGTATGGGGAAGCCTATGACCTTATCCCCTGGGACAGTGTCAGTGTCTTGCAGCCAATCACTAGTCCTGAGCACTGTCATGTTACCAAGGCAGTAACTTCACCACTACCCCAGGTTGTTGACAGTATTATGGCTGTGGAGGAGCAAAGAGCTCTCTCTTTGGAGATTTCCATTTATTACCAGTCCCAGAGACATGACAGGAAATAAGAGATCTCTCCAAAGCAAGACTTTTTCCCATTGGATTATTTTACCCTATAACATTTTGTTTTTCTCGTCACTTTGCTATTGTTTTTTGGAAAGAGAGGATGACCTCTACGCCTTCTCCAAAAAGTTTTGACTGTAGATAAAATGTCATTACTTTTAGGGGCGCTTTAGAAAATTCTCTTGTGTTCGGTGCTAGGAGTGCCACACTTAAAACTACCAGCACTTCCAGTGCCAAGAACAAGTGCTCTTGGACCTGTGATGACAGCATTAAGAGCATGAGAAGAGAAAAGGCAGAGGTAAGAGATATTTGCAATGTTTCTTGGTATCTCATGATATATTAAGAGACTGATTGTGTTTTAAAAGTAGTTATCCTTTAATGGTTGGGAAGCAAGAGAACATTCTTGAATCAAGAATTACAGCTGGACCTCCAGGATACAGCCAGCATCATACAATGAAGAGGAGGGAATTGCCACTTGTGATAGGATATACTGTATGAGAACATCTACTGTGTTTTAAAAGTACAGTTGTTCTTTAATGGTTGGGAAGTATGAGAACATTTTCAAATCAGAGCTATAGCTGAACCTCCATGGCAGAGCCAGACAATGACCACGATATATCAAAGAAGCTAATGTGTTTTAAATGTACAGTTATCATTTAATAGTTGGGAAATTCCTAAATCAGAGTTGGATCCCCAGGACAAAGCTAGCATCAAATATTGACCATTGGTTGAATTGTAACTTGAATGGATGGGCACCCATACTGTGAAATAAATAATTGAAAATGCTATATGGAGGAGGTGTAGGGGGAGGATATAATTAATGGTGGGTAGGCATTGCAGCCTAGTGCCTCTTCATGATGCAGGCCCTACACCTAACACTGCTTCCACTATTGCTACAAAAGTTTACACTTAGGACTTCACCTTTGAATTTTTGCTATAACTGGATAACTTAAAAAACCAATCTAACTAAAGCTGATATTTCTGTTTTTGACAGCGCTTGAACATTAGTCACATGAGTACCTACCTGTATTTCACCTTCATTACTAGGCTATTTACCAGTGCTGTTCCACACTGCCAAAACCAGAGCGTGGGTGCAGAGCAATATGGCAATGACTAAGCACATGTGTGAAACGCGTTTGCTGAAGTTTTGAGCTGGCTGCATGTCATGTCATGTCCTCGTTTTTAATGAATTTTCAATAAAAATAATTGTTTTATGCTGGAAATGCTGCCACCCTTTTTTTCATAATTCTGTTCTTTTGGCTCTGGACTAAGGCTGGCACCTGACTTGCTTTACAGCAGTGGAGACCTTATGATGTACCTGGAGCGATACAACTCCCCTGTTTTACCATGTAGAGCAATGTTCCCCTGGTTTTTGTGCAGGATACCCACTGTTTCCCTTAGACTTCCCTTAGACTATTATGTCTTGCATTTTTGGCGCATTTTATGAAAGTGCACCAATGATACAGCATGCAGGACTTTTGGTGCGCTTTCAGAAAAAGTGGCAAAAACATGGGACATAATAGAAATCTAAGGGAAACTGTGGGCAACCCACACGAAAACCGCTGGTACACTGTGCTGCACCTGCAGTGCAGCTTGGAAGTATAAAATGGGCCTAATACTTTGACTAGCAGTTACTAAGTTAGGCAACACTGTAGACAAATTAATGTCAAATTATTTATTTTCAAATAGATAGCGCTTTCTTTTAATTGTGATTAATAACTAAAAATAAATTAGAATGCCAGGAAAGTGTAAACACCCCCAAAATTACCCTTTTTGGAAAATAAGATGATCTAATCTTTCCACAATTTTTTGTAAATGAAAAACATGTGAGTATCTAGGTGTTGAAAATATGGAGCTTGGTAATTGTGCAGTAGACCCAGTGCATACAGGTCATACACCGGGCAAGTAGGTGGTGAAAGGGTTAATGTACAGGTCACATATAGTGGGAGGATAGAGATGATGGGGTTATTGTGCAGATGTGCAAGATAAGGGAGGTAAATGGTTAATATACAGATTGCTGAAGAGACAGTATGGAGATCAGATTTATAGGAGAAAAGGGCGTGAAAGAGTTAAAAAAAACTTTATTTGAATTTACTGCTACCATGGAATCTACAATGATCAAGAACTAAAAAATGACTCATTTAATAATTCCTCTTTCCTCTGTTGTAAGAGTAAGGGGTGGGCTCCCAGATGTTCTTTTTGTTTAGGAGGATTGAAATAAGCAGCATTACTTGTATCATTCCTCCTTCCCTCAGCAGCTTGCACTCTTTTTCATTCAATGGCGCTTCCTTGATGTGGGTGGCCCATGGTGTTGGTCCTACATTGTTACTTATGCCATGTACACACGAGCGGACTTTTCGACCGGACTGGTCCGACAGACTTTCGACGGACTTTCGACAGACTTCCCCAATGAACGGACTTGCCTAGACATGATCACACCAAAGTCCGACGGATTTGTACGTGATGACGTACGACCGGACTAAAATAAGGAAGTTCATAGCCAATAGCCAATTGTTGCCCTAGCGTCGGTTTTCGTCCATCGACTAGCATACAGACAAGCAGATTTTTCAATAGGAACTGGGTGCGGCAGAGTTCCGTCGTAAAGATTTGAAACATGTTCCAAATCTAAAGTCTGTCAGATTTTCGACCGAAAAAGTCTGCTGCAGGTCCGACGAAGCCAAATCCGGTCGAAAAGTCTGCTCGTGTGTACGCGGCATTAGTTACATAGTTAGCCTGGTTGAAAAAAGAGAAGTCCATCCAGTTCAAGCAGCGAACAGGAGTGGCTTCAAAGGACTGGTGGTACAGCAAGAAATAAACTTGTGAGAGGAAGAAATAAGGTAAGTACTTCACCTTATTCCGATCCCTCTAGGCTAGACAAGCATTTAAAGTGGTTCTAAAGGCTTAAGGGTTTTTTACCTTCATGCATTCTAGGGTACTCGGGCTGAGACCTTGTGTGCCTGGCCACATGATGTGGGAGAGTGAAGAAATATGGGGTCTGCGCTAGTGCTTGCAGGGGCCCTATTCTGATGGGAGTGGAGTTGCGGGGGTGCGCTGGACTGGTGGAGTGGGCATAGGCTCAGCAGTGCCCCTCTTAAATGCAACTACTTGACAGCAAGGTGTGGAGTAAGAAGGGACAGGAGGTTTTACAGAGGAGCTCTGTACATTTAACTACTGCACACTATGTACGGCTCATCCCTAGGCTGGGGTACAACCATAATGTTTGATTTTTACATGAACACGGCTCTGCCTGGTCCCGGGCATTAATGAGTGCTTTCACGACGAAAGGTACCCCCATGTGTAGGGTTAGTGGGCCTGCCCACAAGCTGGCCCAATAAAGAATGAACTGGTCACCTACACTAAACAGAGAGAGAGATGGAGAAAAGTGTTAGGACAATAGATGATTGCCTCTCTAAAACATAGGCACAAGGTAAAACACTGCAATCATGCAGAAAAAGCTGACAACTAGGAAATGCAGTATCTCACAAAAGTGAGTACACCCCTCACACGTTTGTAAATATTTTATTATATCTTTTCATGTGACAACACTGAAGAAATGACACTTTGCTACAATGTAAAGTAGTGAGTGTACATCTTGTATAACAGTGTAAATTTGCTGTCCCCTCAAGATAACTCAACACGCAGCCATTAATGTTTAAACCGCTGGCAACAAAAGTGTGTACACCCTTAAGTAAAAATGTCCAAATTGGGCCCAATTAGCCATTTTCTCTCCCTGGTGTCATGTGACTCGTTAGTGTTACAATGTCTCAGGTGTGAATGGGGAGCAGGTGTGTTAAATTTGGTGTTATCGCTCTCACTCTCTCATGCTGGTCACTGGAAGTTCAACATGGCACCTCATGGCAAAGAACTCTCTGAGGATATGAAAAAAAGAATTGTTACTCTACATAAAGATGGCCTAGGCTATAGGAAGATTGCCAAGACCCTGAAACTGAGCTGCAGCACAGTGGCCAAGACCATACAGTGGTTTAACAGGACAGGTTCCACTCAGAACAGGCCTCACCATGGTGGACCAAAGAAGTTAAGAAGGTAAGTGTGACCTAAACCCTATTGAGCATCTGTGAGGCATCATCAAACTGAAGGTGGAGGAGCGCAAGGTCTCCTACATCCACCAGCTCTGTGATGTCTTCATGGAGGAGTGGAAGAGGACTCCAGTGGCAACCCGTGAAGCTTTGGTGAACTCCATGCCCAAGAGGGTTAAGGCAGTGCTGGAAAATAATGGTGGCCACACAGAATATTGAAACTTTGGGCCCAATTTGGACATTTTCACTTAGGGGTGTACTCACTTTTGTTGCCAGCGGTTTAGAGATTAATGGCTGTGTTTTGAGTTATTTTGAGGGGACAGCAAATTTACACTGTTATACAAGCTGTACACTCAATACTTTACATTGTAGCAAAGTGTCATTTCTTCATTGTTATAACATGAAATTATATAATAAAATACTTATAATAATGTGAGGGGGTGTATTCACTTTTGTGAGATACTGTAGATCTAGGTGCCACAACCTCAGGGTGGTGGGTATCCCTGAGAATATCTGTCCTACAGAGCTGGCCCATTTCCGCACCCATCTTATGCCGTTGGGCCTAAACAGAAAGGGGTCACTGATAGTTTGCTATTTAGATTTTCAAGATAGAATACAGATTCTGAGATTGTATAAAACACAATGTAACCCAGTGGTAGATGGCCAAAAAATGCTCTTGTTTTCAGATTACTCCACAAAACTTACCAAAATGTTTAAAACCTTCACCCCAGTACATTTCACAGTACTGTACATTTTGTGAAATGTAGATCAATACTACCTATCTACAAAATAAATGCACTTAGATTTCAGGTACCAAAGGTCCATGTTAAGCAACAAGATCTGGCAAGCTCAGAAGAGCACCAGACTCCACTTGTATCTGAATGTTATGACAGTGCAGAATTGCGCTAATTTCATTTTTTTAAATGTTTCTAGCGAAATATCTACTAAGTGTCAGCAGTGGACCTTAGAAAATGTCTGTAAAATGGTACATCTGAAAACAATTATAACAAAGACAGAACAGGGAAACTTCTCAGAATCAGATGAAAAACAACAGTCATGTCTGGCACATGATAAATTATTGTTTGTTTTTTTTGTTTGTTTGTTTTTTGTTTTTTTACCTTAAAGCAGAACTCCAGTCAACAATAAAACAAAACATGAGTTGTCCATTTAAAAAAAAAAAACAAAGCAGCTTTTGCTGCAATATTCGTCTTAAATCCAGAGCTATGTCATACTTATTTTCTGCCATAAGATGTCCTCAGTCTTCAAGTTGAATGAGAGTCAGCACTCATATTCTCTAAAGCCCAGGTTGTCATGGAATTTCCTCCAGCCTGTGATTGAATAGGGAAGGAGAAACAGCACAACAATGAGCGCTTTCTCCTCTTATCAGCAAATTCCAATCAGCATAAACTGATTAGCTGCTTTTGCTGCTTTTTTTTTTTTTCAGTCTGAGCTCTGCCGTACAGTGATTGCAAGAAGCTGGTACCAAGTCAAATTACAGTACTTACATAGCTTGCATTTTAAAAAATGCATTTAATAATGCATTAGTGAATACAGAACTGCATTAATTTCATCTTTTATACCTGCCTGGAGTAGAAGTCCAGTCAAATACTAAGAGAGCTTTGGAGCTTTGGGTCGGTTCACACTGGTCCGACATGCACTCCGACTTCGAGAGCACAGGTCGTATGACATGTCAAAATCAATTGTTCTCTATGAGAGCAGTTTTAACTGGTCTGACTTGTGTCGGTCTGACTTTGAAAATGCTTCCTGCACTACTTTGGTCTGACTTGGCCATGATTTCAGCCCAGTGATTTGAATGGAAGTCAGGAACATCATTTTAACTGATCCGACTTGTGACATGCGATTTGTGCTCTGAGGATCTTGAGGGGACACACCACAACAACATTTTTTTTTTAAAACTGCGTGGGGCACCCCCAGATCCATACCTGGCCCTCGTGACAGTGGGTGGGTTCTCCGTGTAAGATCACGTGGGTGGGGTCTCTGGGTGACATCCCCAGATGGCTATGCCCCATGGCTATATAGGAACTGGCAGACACTGGACCTGACACAACAGGGGGAAACAACGTCGGAGGAGGAGGACCGGGTCGGCGGAGGAAGAAGTCATCGGCGGAGGGAGAAGAACATGGAGAAGAATCAGGAGAAGAAGCAAAGGGAGACGAACCGGAGGGAGCTACGACGGGGAACATTCTTCATTTGTAATAAAGGACTTTTCGAAAACCGTCTCTTGTTTTATGTGAAACTACACAAGGTCTCAGGCCCCCTTGTTAAAGGGGGCTTCTATACTCCGATAAGCCGCCAGCCCACAGACCCCCACAAGCACCGCCCAGGGTTGTCGGGAAGAGGCCCTGGTCCCAATCAACATAGGGACACCCAGCCCCCCATGTTGAGGGCATGTGGCCTGGTATGGTCTGGGGGGGTGCTTGTCCCCCCTTTCCTGACCTGCCAGGCTGCAGGCTTGGTCTGATATGGATTTTTGGGGGTACCCCACGCCATTTTTTCCCCCTCAAAATCCATACCAGACCAAAGGGTCTGGTATGTTCTTGGGGGTGGGACCCCACGCTGTTTTGAAAAAAAAATTTGTAGTGGGGTTCCCCCTCAAGATTCATACCAGTCACAAAGGGCCTGGTATATTTCGGATCAAAGTTGGATCCCGTTCATTGAAGTCGCATTGAAGTCAGACATGAAATCGCATGGCAAAGTCAGATCAGAAGTCATATGACTTTTGTGTTGGATCAGTTTGAACATAGCCTTAAACCTGTTCCCACCCCTATTTCAAGGCCTATACTAACTACCCTGTAAAGGAAAGATGTCTATACATACCTATTCTGAGGACGCTTCGGTCTGATCACTTGATCAGATCCTATAGCCGGCTTCAATGTAGAGGAGTGGCAACCCAAAACAGATGCCTTTATAGTGACTTTTCACACTGGGGCGGTGCGCTTGTGGGACATTATGAAAAGTCCTGCAAGCAGCACCTTTGGGGCAGTTTGGGAGTGCTGTGTTTAGTGCTCCCAAAATGCCCTGCCCATTGGAATGAACGGGCAGCGCTTCCGAAGCTCCGGAAAAGCGATTCTGAAGCGCCTCAACACGGAAGTTTTGAACCCCTTCTTTGGGGTTAAAAGCTCCCCACTAGCGGTCGAAAAGTGCTGCTTAAATAGTGCTAATGCGCCACTAAAATGAGTGGCGTGTTAGCACTAAGGTGGCCGCGGCTCAGTGTGAAAGGGGTCTAAGCCATTGTCAGCGATCTTTTTTCTTCACTGAAATTGGCCGCTGGGGAGATCATGTGACCAGACCGGAGTGCCTTCTGAGTATAGTCATAAGTCATAAGTATAGTCATCTTTTCTTTATAAGGTAGTTGGTATAGGGCAGTGATGGCTAACCTTGGCACCCCAGATGTTTTGGAACTACATTTCCCATAAAGCTTATGCACTCTGCAGTGTAGTTGAGCATCATGGGAAATGTAGTTCCAAAATATCTGGGGTGCCAAGGTTCGCCATCACTGGTATAGAGCTTAGAATGCCTTTACAAGGTATTAATATAGGGCTTAGAATAGGGGTGGGAGCAGGTTTAAGCTTAGATAGTTTTTGACTAGACTTCCACTTTAAGCAGAACTCCAGGTAAACAGCTAAATACACAGGTAAAATACATATTTGGGGGTTGTTTTGGCAACCTAAGGATTTGTAATTCCGTCCATTTGGTACTGACATTTACACAGCTCTGACAGCCTTCTTTGTCGGAAGACCTGATTTGTTTCTGCTGCAGTTAAAGAAGAATGGACTTGTAAAAAAAAAATAAACATACATACTCACCTGAGAACTAACTAATGAGTAATCACACGAGAATGGTGACTGTCAGCCACTGCTCTCCTTACTGCCCCTCCAGTGCTCACTGGAGTGCTGGGCTGGGGAGGGGGCGGGAGCAGATGGGTCTGGCTCTTAGCATGCTGAGAGGGTGAGCCAGCTGTCGATCAGGCATTCAGGTGGATCCCGACAATATGGTCTTGGCTCCGTGACATCAGTTGACAGCGAGCTTTGGTCCGGTGTCCTCTGATTCTAGGTCACAGGGGAGCAATTGTAAATGCCCGGAAGAGAAATATTACCAAAAAAAGCATTGCCCATTCTTCTCTTTTAAGTAACACAGGTGTTGTCTCTCCACTAACCTGTGGCTGGACACTGAAAGAAAAAGCAGCAGACAAATGAGGTCATCTTTCTGTCTGTGCTGTTCTGCTCTCTCCTCCTATCATCATGCTCCTTGCACTGTAACATAACTGATTGGCTCCTTGTGGTGCTTCTCCTTTTTCCAGTCTGAGCTCTACTTTACATGGCTCCTATCAAATAAAATTCAGGGGCAATTACCATGTCTTTGCATTGGGACTGCCTTGCCCAGTGCAAATGCAAATGGTGTAAATGAGCCTCCTAATCCTGCTGAGTCAAAGCTAGAGTTCTTGAGTCAACAGGGAATATAAGCTTTTCTTATTGCAGAGCTATAGGTCTGACTCAACAACAGGGGGCAAGGCAGATCTCTGCAGAGAGACCACTGCTTCCATTCAGAGACCAATGGTCCTTCTTTGCAGTGTGCTGGTAGCAGACAGGCTTTTCTACTCAGTTGGCAGAGTAGTGGAAATGTAAGACTTCGTGGGCTTTTTTCTTTCATGCACCTATTGTGCATTTAGCTGGGTTTTACCATTTTCAGCAGTGTGTTGCTTTATAAGAAGTAGAACGTAGCAATACATATTTATTTATTAGGCATAAACAGGTATCTTACTCTAAAGAGGTGCTAAAGAGTTATTACCGTCTGTCATAAAGCCAATTAGGATAAAGGTTGTAAAATTATAAAAGCTAACAGTCCAGTCTTTTGATCTTAGTTGTTAGCAAACATTCTTTCTACAGCTATACTTAGTATCAAAGACAGCAACTTTTAATTGACATGCATCAATTGTGTTTGTTCTTACATTTAGACAGCTGGGCAGAGAGTATAGTGCATGCAGTACGTTCATATGTAAAATATCATGTATCTTTGAAGGTTAGCCAGTGGAATGTAACTGTGGGACCTGGCCATCAAGTGAGAAAACTCTGCATTGTCATTTTTTATAAAAGGAAGGATTCCGGTGGTGTCTGTTCACTGGTGGGAGTCAGCACAAGCCTCTGGAAATAATGTGGATGCCTCCAGAGGCGTATCTAGTGAAAATGGCACCTATGGCAAGCACTGAGACTGCGCCCCTGTCAAAACAAAAACAAAAAACACCTAACAAAACTAGAAGTCAAGCTCTTTAATCGTTCAATTAACAAATTATGGATTGGCACTACATAAAGCGCCCGATAGGTCAGTCCACCCCTGCTCATTAAACAGTCTACATTCAGTGAAAGTTCGTGTCCTGCAAAGTTTTCAGTACATGAACTGTCACTGTATGTGGGCTGTTTAATGAGCTTGTTGCACACATCACTTTATTACACTTTATTTATGATATCTATTTATTGAATCCTTATTGAGCACTATATTTGATTGGCTGCTTCTGCTTGGCACACACGCACAATTGCACATGATGATAACTTTTAGGTCATCATCATGTGTGATTGTGCGTGTGTGCCAGGCCCAAGCAGAAGCAAGCAGCCAATCAAATATAGTGCTTAATATGGATTCAATAAATATGCCTAGCCATAGATATCATAAATAAAGTGTAATAAAGGGATTTGTGCAGTGCAACAGCAGGTACTACGTTTAAGTAGACTGCGGATGCAACTACAGGGAATGACCAGAGACTGCAATTGTGACTACAGGAGATGACCAGACTGCAGATGCCACTACAGGAGATGACCAAACTGCGATTGCGACTACAGGACAATTTTGTCTTGTATTTCTATTTTAAATGGAATGGATTGTTTTAACCCGGAAGGGTTAAAGTGGTTGTAAACCCTCCCTCCTGACTTTTACCTATAGGTAATCCTAGAATAAGGCTTACCTATTGGTAGTGGAAATATCTTCTAAACATGTGCCATTTAGGAGATATTTCACTTGTAGTGCGCTGAAGAAATGTAGTGCGCTGTGAAGAAATGGACCCCCGTGCCGTTTCTTCCCCAGCGTGTGGCGTGACTGACAGCTCCCACGCACATGCGTGGGAGTGACGTCACGTGGCTCCGGCCAGTCACAGAGCCAGAGTCCGCGGTAGGAAGAGGGGTGAAGATGGACGCCGCCTGCACAGGGGCAGCGCGGCATTCATTTGCAGGTAAGTGTCACATAATGGGCTAGTATGCTATGCATACTAGCCCATTATGCTTTTAATTTGCAGGATTTGCAGGGAGCAAAAGAGGAAGTAAAACCCATCAGGGTTTACTTCCTCTTTAAGGGTTCACAGGGTTCATTACTTTTGTTTTATCATGTAAGGGGTTCACATTTATTTTAAGTCTAATATGATTTGAGAAATGTAGTCACATGGCTAAAATAAAGATACTTGTTGTTAAAGTGATTGTTAATGGAGCCTATAGTCTCTTCTGGAAATCTAAGCAGTGCAAGTCTGATTTTGTTCTATTTGGCTTGTCACAGTGATATCAAGAGGGATATATATAACTGGGAGCCTAAAGGCCACTCTGGATTGCAAGAAGCTGCAAACATGCACTCTCATCTTGTTAAACGATGCGCATCCTATGTATAGATGCACATTATTCTGTTGGATATTTGTTTGTTAACTCCCCCCCCCCCCTTTTTTTAAGCTTGTTTCATTTTTGTGGCATCCCATGTTTGTATTGGTAATGTTCTGTACCCCTACTAATGTGGATCCTAAGTCTGTCAACCTATGTGCAATAAGAATCATTTTTGGTTTCTGTTTTTGGGGTTCCAACCCACAAAATGCACACAGTGAAGTTGGAATTTGCTGTATGACTTCAAAGAATAAAGTACCTGATGAGGTTTAGTGCAATAACACAAATCCTAATTTTGTATTTAATCTATTTTGACATCGGTTTGCAACAAAGCCATACCAGCAACAAAGCTAAAATTGACCTTTCATTTAAAGCACAGCATGACCTGACCATATTCAGCACAGATTATTCTGTATCAGTAACACTAGAACAATGTTCCCTGTTTTTGCTACTCTAAATGTAAAACAAATGAAAGACTATCTGTAATCCTACCTGTAGTGTGTCCATGTGCACAGCTGTGTGCAGTGTGATATTTAAACTGGCCATACTCAGGTTAAATTTGGTTTTGAAATATTGCAATTTTGAAAGAACTCAGTCACTTCCCACAGGCCTCCTAGCAACCTGATGTGGTTACTGTCAAAAGCAAGACCGCCTATTCTCTGTCCCACCCTTTCATTTTCCTTAGGCTTATGGGACAGGCTCAATAAATCTCATCTCATCTCCAATAAGCCCATAGCCCCCTTGCTCCTATCTTGTCTAACCCGTTGTTCAACCCGGGTCTCACCCCCCGCATTCTTCAAATGGCGGACAAATAAGGGATTTCAGCGCATAGCAAACTTCTGTGTGTGTGTGTGTGTGTGGGGGGGGGGTTCTTTTGCTCCAGTTATTATGGGAAAGACACCAACTTCCTGAAACGGAGGTCTATCATTATACACAACTGCTTCATTTCTTACAGTCAATACAATGACTGTGAGATATTGCTAGCCAGACCGCTTTTGAAAATGTATGTGTAATATGCGTTATATACAGCATGACTTTATATCCACAATTTACTCCATGCTATTGTCATCTTCTAAACAACGTTATATGATAGAATGGGAACAGGACCTGCAAGTGGAGTTGGATCTTAAGGATTGGCACAATCCAATGGGCAATGCATCCACAACATACCGGTATATTACCACCTCACTTATAGAGGCAAATCACAAAGTGCTGCTTAGATGGTACATGGTCCCAATGAGACTGGCCTCCTACATCCTGAGAGCCTCCCCATGCTGTTCTAGAGGATGCTCCCAAGATGGTTCGTTCCTCCGTATTTGGTGGGAGTGCCCAAAAGTTTGTCGTTTATGGATAGGGGATACAATTTTCTCTACTCGTTAATCGGCACAGACCTTAAAAAAGATCCACAAGAGGCCCCGCTGGGACGCCCAGTTTTAGAAGCTTTGCGGTGCGTGTGGAAATTGACCTCTTTTGTCTTTTTGGTGGCCTGAAAGCTAAGTCATGAAGGTCCCCTGTGATACCGTTTGACCTGTTTAAGGCCAAGCTATCCTAGATAAAGATCAACAAGAAACTATCAGCCATCATCAATGATAAAATTCAACAGTTTGAAAAGATTTGGGAACCTTGGCTTAACTATCTGATAGGGCACTTGTAGAGTCTGAAGGCGCTTCTGGAGTCTAAGCTTGGAGTATCATCATCACAAGAAAAACACCTTACTTACCCTTTACTTTTCCCTTTTTCCTTTAGACGGCTTTCACATTGAGCCGCTGGGGGGGGGCGTCGGAGGTAAAGCAACGCTATTTTTAGCGCCGCTTTACCGTAGTTTTAGCGGTGCTATTCAGCCTTTTTGTGACGCCCTGCCAGCCCACCGTTCCAGTATGAAAGCCCTCAGGCTTTCACACTGGAGTGAATGTAGCTGCTTTTTTCAGGCGATATTTTTAGCGATGTAGCGCCTGAAAAATGCTGGCAGTGTGAAAGGGGTCTTATTTTTCTTCTTTCTCGGCTGCACCCCCAGACTGGTTAAATGGAGCCTGGGAATTCTTCTATGTAAGGGGTGGGGTAGGCGTAAAGGCCTATTCTCAGTCCTCTTCCTGTTTTGAATGTTATCATTGGTTGATCTTGATGGATAATCACTCCCTCTATTAGACATTTATATTTGTTTGATATGCACTACCTGTATTTTACCAATAAAATTATTGGAAACGAAAAGTTGCAATTTTGGAATGTTTGATTTTCTAATAGGTAATGGGGTTGAATCAAAGCTCATTGTTGACTGTACTGACTGAGGATAAAAATTGAAGGAGCAGGGTGGAAAAATGTTCCCAAACTAATGAAATTCAAACAGTGTATGTGGTTTTTGTTAAGGAAATACTTTTCTTTTCAAAATCAAATGTTAAAAGCAAACAGAAATTTGAAGTACTTTCTAATGGTCTCTGATGACGGTATTGAATGTGCTGACGAAATGTTTCATACAATGTACATATGAAAATCTACCAGTGTATGGCCAGCTTAAGGCAATGCTAAAATGAAAGCCGCTCCAGGTGAGCACATTAGCCATCCATCCTCAGCATAGCCAGGGTTTACATGAAGGAAGGTGCTAGCACAGTTCGTCTGCAGATACACAATCAAAAGAAACCCAGAATTCTCTGCAACACTTCACCTTTATTGATCCTTCATGCAAAAGACATTACAGACAGTGTGGGGTACAGTGAAAGTTGACGCGTTTCATGCTGTGACTATCGCTTACTCATAAACTCAAGGAGGAATGGGTCAACTTTTACTGTACCCTGCACTGTGATGTCTTTTGCATGAGGGATCAAAGAAAGGTGAAGTTTTGCAGTGAATTACTGATTTCTTTTGATTGTTTATCTTAAGAAACAGAAAAGTGACAGCAGAAAAAAGACTGAGTAATCCATCGCATCTAGAAGAAATAGGGAGTCCGCGCTAATGGGTGTAATTAGAAGCCTAGGTGGGAAGTATATTCCTAAATTGATAGACTGCTGCCCTCACATACGCTGACTCCACAGGGACTGGAATGAGCGGAAAAAGTGAAAAAAGAAAAGTGTGTGAGTGTGGCGCTGTCCCAAAATTGTAAAAGAAATGTCTGCATATGTACAATTTTATCCAAAGTGTCACGTGTGTATTCCCTTAAGTGAAATATGTATGGCAGTTATTACCACTCCTGTGGGTTAAAGTGACTGGTGATTTAAACATAAGAAGCATAATGAGTGCAATAAATCGCATCCAAGGTGTCTAGTGCTATATTCCCTCAAAAGGAAAAAACAGTATTAAACACTGCTAAGAGCATGAAGTGGTCTATGTCTAAACACTAGAAAACACAAAGTTGCAATAAATACATCACACGTGACATGCAAAAAAAGTCTAAAGTGTCTAGTGCTAAATAAATAAATATTAAAATATTGTTCTAAAAACGTTGCAAATAACAAAGTGACAAGTGCCCTATAAAGAGGTCACTCTGAAAAGTACTAAACACACGTGTCATGCAAATGGTTCTATGATAATAAACAGTTCATATGGGTATGTGCCCGGTGCACTATAAGTGAAAAAAGGCGTCCGTTGTGGGATTCCTCAAAGCACACAACAGGTGTTAATCCAGTGCTGGTGTCTCGTGTTGTGATTGTGCAGAGACTCACCAGCTGTATATCCCCTGCAGGGGTAACGAGTAGTCACAGTATGTGCCACTGTGCAGCAGTACTTGGCAAGACCAGGACCAGGATGATATCATAAGGACATAAGAAGAAAGGATTCCATAGTGTGAAACCGTTTAAAACCACTATTTATTAGGTCAGATAAAAAGGGTACTCACATTGTAATGGAAAAAATGAGCGGTGTACAATCCTAACACAGATGTTCCTAAGCGTCAGCTTTGCAGGGAGATGTCAGCAAGGCGTTCAGTCAAAGGCCACGCCCTACGTACGTTTCGTCACACGGACTTCTACGGGAGCGTCAGAAGTCCGCTCCCGTAGAAGTCCCTGTGACGAAACGTACGTAGGGCATGGCCTTTGACTGAACGCCTTGCTGACATCTCCCTGCAAAGCTGACGCTTAGGAACATCTTTGTTAGCATTGTACACTGCTCATTTTTTCCATTACAATGTGAGTACCCTTTTTATCTGACCTAATAAATAGTGGTTTTAAACGGTTTCACACTATGGAATCCTTTCTTCTTATGTCCTTATGATATCATCCTGGTCCTGGTCTTGCCAAGTACTGCTGCACAGTGGCACATACTGTGACTACTCGTTACCCCTGCAGGGGATATACAGCTGGTGAGTCTATGCACAATCACAACGCGAGACACCAGCACTGGATTAACACCTGTTGTGTGCTTTGAGGAATCCCACAACGGACACCTTTTTTCACTTATAGTGCACCGGGCACATACCCATATGAACTGTTTATTATCGTAGAACCATTTGCATGGCATGTGTGTTTAGTACTTTTCAGAATGACCTCTTTATAGGGCACTTGTCACTTTGTTATTTGCAACGTTTGTAGAACAATATTTTAATATTTATTTATTTAGCACTAGACACTTTAGAATTTTTTTGCATGTCACGTGTGATGTATTTATTGCAACTTTGTGTTTTCTAGTGTTTAGACATAGACCACTTCATGCTCTTAGCAGTGTTTAATACTGTTTTTTCCTTTTGAGGGAACATAGCACTAGACACCTTGGATGCGATTTATTGCACTCATTATGCTTCTTATGTTTAAATCACCAGTCACTTTAACCCACAGGAGTGGTAATAACTGCCATACATATTTCACTTAAGGGAATACATACGTGACACTTTGGATAAAATTGTACATATGCAGACATTTCTTTTACAATTTTGGGACAGCGCCACACTCACACACTTTTCTTTTTTCACAATCCATCGCATCTGCCCATTTTTTATTGTTTTTTTGTTAACTTTAATGGCGGAGTATAGATCTATGTTTGTCCCAAGCATGTTTGAAGCCATTTACTGTTGACTGTCTTGCTAACTCTGCTGGTAGTCTATTCCAAGCATCAACTACCCTTTCAGTAAAATAATACTTTCTAAGATTAGTTTTGAACTTTCCTCCAGTTAGTTTGAGGTCATGTCCCCGTGTTCTTGATTTTGGTTTCATATTAAAAAAACTGCCCTTCTGAACCTTATTCACCCCCTTGATGTATTTAAAGGTTTCAATCATGTCTCCCCTTTCCCTTCTTTCCTCCAGACTGTACTGTACTTAAGGCAGTGCTCTACACATATACGTAAGCAAGTGAACTTTGTTACTGCTTTGATTTTGTGTATCCGTTAAACATTACTGTAGAAGTAGAGCTTAAAGATTTACTAGGGAATTCACTTGTCTGAGATCAAAAACATGCAAGTCCTCATGTGAGGATAAAATAGAAAAATAAAAACTAAAGCAAAAGTGGGTGTGTTGCCTGGAATTTGATAATAAAAAAAACTTACCGGCCTAAGGACCCTCTGCACCTCCTTCAGTACTGCTGGTGTGCTTGGCACAGAACAAGCCAGCAGGGTACATACAACCACATCCATAGAGGCGTCAGCCACTGGCGTCATGTTGTCTGCTGATGCAACTAGAAACTCATCATATTTTAGGTGGTCATTCTCTGCTTGGCTTTTGCTGAGGAATGTTTGGAAGTTTGGGTTGAGATCCAGACAGGTCACCCTGCATCCGTTGGGGTAGAATTTAAAATTGGCACCTGTGCCACAACCAACATCTAGAAGCCTGAGCTTTTTAGATGAGCCTGCAAAATCAGATAGGTTGCTGAATAAACTCCTTTTCTGTTCTTCCATCACCTTGTTGTATGATACAGTGAGTTTGGATATAAACAAGGGAAAGATTTTCTTTACTACCAAACCCCAGATTCCAAGGTATTGAAGAATATGGAGAGGCAGCACTATAACAGACAATATGAGCTGTAAAAAACAAATGATTGCAGACATGTTTGGGAGCTCAAGTGCTGCAGCAGGCAGTGAATAGATATCAGGCTGAGTAATCCTAGATATGTGGAAATAGATCCTCCCCTCTGAGTTACAGAAAGGGAGGCGTAGAGTGATTTAAAATGCTGACACTGTAGAAAGCTTTATTCAGCATTCACATAAATGTAACATTTGTAAGGGTTTGTTACAGTCATTTTTTAACATGCTATTGGTCAGTTTGACTTTCAGTAAGAATGTAACACTTGCATGCATGGCAATGCTAATAAGCTATGCTTCCAATCCACATGCAGAGGGCCTGCTTTATTAAAGCTGAACTCCATGAAACTTGAACATCCTCCCCTGCAGGGGTTAATTGCACCTTTAGCTCTAGGGGATATAGAAAAGATTTACTTACCTGATCCTCCACTCCCCCAAAGTGTTTTTCCCCTATGCCCCAGAGATCTAAGGTCCAGACGTCATCAAGACTAATGCAGGGTGCCATCTGCTTATTTCTTTTTTATTCCTTCTTCAAGCCTGTTGTGCATAAATAACAAACAGCAGTGAACCAAAAATGGGCATGTGAACACATGTGGACGGGGCTAATCGATTGGTACCTGAGATGGAGTAAAGGTACACAGAGACCAAGACAGGTGGCACAATTATTATTTTGGAAAAGTAGCAGTAACAAATAACACATAGAAGGCATTGTTTTTTAGGAGTGAAATAATATGAATGGCATCTTTCATTTGTGTTGTGCAATTTGACATTTTAGCAAAGTGTTCTAAAATTGCAGCAATTCTGCCCGTGATTCAAAACGCCCAGGTCTGAATACAGCCTAGAAAATACAAGGGTCTGGAGGATCTTAGTTATGAGGAAAGGTTGCGAGCATTGAACTTATTCTCTCTGGAGAAGAGACGCTTGAGAGGGGATATGATTTCAATTTACAAATACTGTACTGGTGACCCCACAATAGGGATAAAACTTTTTCGCAGACGAGAGTTTAATAAGACTCGTGGCCACTCATTATAATTAGAAGAAAAGAGGTTTAACCTTAAACTACGTAGAGGGTTCTTTACTGTAAGAGCGGCAAGGATGTGGAATTCCCTTCCACAGGCGGTGGTCTCAGCGGGGAGCATTGATAGCTTCAAGAAACTATTAGATAATCATCTGAATGACCGCAACATACAGGGATATGTAATGTAATACTGACACATAATCACACACATAGTTTGGACTTGATGGACTTGCGTCTTTTTTCAACCTCACCTACTATGTAACTATATGTAACCAAGCCTTTGGAACACCAGGTTCCTTCTTCGGCTACATTGACAGATAAAAAAGCTGAAGAGACAGAGTACACAAATATATACACATTCTGAACAAAGTCATTGCGTACAGATAAAATGTGGATGATATCTACTAGGGTTGCACCGATACTGGTATCGGTGCCGATACTAAGCATTTGCACGAGTATCGGTACTCGTGCAAATCCGCTGATACCTGAAACCGATACCTTCAGATTTGGCTCTTTCATCTCTCAGCGGGATTCCCCCGCTGGCAGATGAAATGTATACAAAAGAAGGGGCCACGCATCCTTAACAACCGATGATGTTTCAACTGTCAGTGGGATTTCCCTTCCCTGCAGTGGACCCGCCCCTCCTGTGCTGTCATCCGCCCCTCCCACACCGGCCCCGCCCCCTCAGCTCCGTTTTTTGTGTCCTCCGGATGATGTGCTTCTCCTCCTTGGGCTCCTCGGTGGACGGCTGCCGGGTGAAAGATCTGCCTGGTGAGTAGTGTGTCCTGCACTGAGCTAGGTTTTGCTTCCCACCACCACTGATGAGTTTCCCTGAGTGCCTCAGCTACTGCAGAACTTCTTAGAGGGGGAGGGCGGGTCTGCTGGGTGTTGTATTGCAGTGATTGGTAGTGTGGGGGTTCCCAAACACCCCCTCCCCCTCCCTTTCTGCATATACAAACAATAATAATAACCCCCTCCCCACAACAATAACGCTCCTCCCCACCTCTCCACCATAAACAATAACCCCCTCCCCACCTCTCAACCCTAAACAATAACCCCCTCCCCACCCCTACACAATAACGCCCCTCCCCACCTCTCCACCCTAAGCAATAACACCCCTCCCCACCTCTCCACCCTAAACAATAACAGCCTCCCCACCTCTCCACCCTAAACAATAACCCCCTCCCCACCCTAAACAATAACATCCTCCCCATCTTTCCACCCTAACCAATAATAGCCTCTCCACCCTAAACAGTAACCCCCTCTCCACCTCTCCACCCTAAGCAATAACACCCCTCCCCACCTCTCCACCCTAAACAATAACCCCCTCCCCACCTCTCCACCCTAAACAATAATCCCCTCCCCACCTCTCCACCCTAAACAATAACAGCCTCCCCATTTCTCCACCCTAAACAATAACCCCCTCCCCACCTCTCCACCAAAAAAAAAGTTAAAGGGGTTGTAAACCCACATATTTTTTCACTTTAATGCATTCTATGCATTAAGGTGAAAAACCTTCTGTCACTCAGCAGCCCCCGTGAGCCCCCATTATACTTACCTGAGCCCTGTGTTTCCCACAACGGGAACGAGCACACCAGCACCGGCCGGTGTCTCGTCTCCTGATTGGATAGATTGATAGCAGCGCAGCCATTGCCTCCCGCTGCTGTCAATCAAATCCAATGACATGGGCGCTGGGGGGCGGGGCCGAGTCCTGCTTTCTGTGTCAATAGACGCAGAAGCAGGACACAGGAGCATGCCCGCATGGGTGTCCATGAAGGAGAGCGCTTTTCTGATGGGGCACTCGAGAAGAGGAGGAGCCTGGAGCGCCGCTGAGGGACCCCAGAAGAGGAGGCTCTGGGCCACTCTGTGCAAAACCAACTGCACAGCAGAGGTAGGTATGACATGTTTCTTTTTTGTTTGTTTTTTAAACCCTGAACCTTTGCAACCCCTTTAAAGTTATACAAATGTAAATATATTTTTATTTTAAAAAATAGGTATCGGTAATCGGTATCGGTGAGTACTTGAGTAAAAGTATGGGTACTCGTACTCGGCCTTAAAAAACTGGTATCGGTGCATCCCTAATATCTACATAGATGAAAGTGTCAGGGGAAAAAAGGTCTATGCAGTACATCTCTCTAATACATTCCTATTTTCACATTCATGTAGGGCCCTGCAAGTACAGAAAACTATTGTTGAACTTTGCATGCACTCAGCTCCTAATTTTCTGTTGTGGACTGACAACACTGTGGCTTTTGTTAACAGAAATCACAAGATATGTTCTCAGTAATAAAATTATATAAAAAATATCACCCTGACCAAAAAAGTCAAAATATATGGACGCAATAGATGTAAGCTGTGCTAGCACTTTATGTGCTAATCTAACACAAATAAAACTATACTAAAGGCTTGTTTTTTTTTTTTTAACAACAAACAAGTCACACTCACCTGCCATGTGCAGTAGCTTTGCACAGAGCAGCCATGATCATCCTCTTCTTGGGTCCCCTGCTGGCATATCAGGCCCCCTCCTCCTGCTGGCTGCTTGCTGTGGGGGCACTCGAGAAGAGCCGCTGCTTTGCGTGTCCATTGTATTAGCAGGTTATTGAATAAATATGAGCTGGAAGCTTCTTGTTTCAGCAATTAGCTTTACCTTCATGGAGAAATACATTACATGCCTTTTATCATCAAGGAGACAGACAGAAAGAGAACACAAACAAGTGCATACTTAGGTACAGAGGGTACTTCCTCCCATATCATAGAATACTTGAACTATACACTATATAGATTAATATATATATATATATATATATATATATATATATATATATATATATATATCAGTTTCTAAGCAACTTGCTGTTGTACTTTTCCAACACCCCTTCTCAACAGCATATGCTTTGTCAAATTATATTCAGCTTCTTCTGGAAATAACTATGACGTTCCCTCAATAAAGGCTTGGTGAGTGCATCAGCAGTCATCTCCTCTGATGGGCAATATTGAATGTCAATAATACCTTACTCTTGATTATCCCTCAGTAGGTGATACTTGACATTGATGTGTTTGGTCCTAGGATTGACCCTTTCTGATTGTGAAGCTTTATACATCCCTGGTTGTCTTCAAAATGGGAATTGGTTTTGACATGTCTATCACAATGTCCACAAAAAGTTGACAAATCTATATCGCTTCTTGACATGCATGTGCTGCTGCAATGTACTCTGCTTCAGATGAAGATAGAGCGACAGTTGACCAACTTATGGTTCCTTCCCTTGCGGTCTGTGAGGTCACCGGGCCAATCAGCATCCACATATCTGACCAGCTTTGGATTGGATGTCGCTGGTAACCGTAACTTCATCTGAATTGTTCCTTAGAGGTGCTGCATCACTGTTTTTACTCCGTTCTGGTCACGCTGACAAGGAGCTGAAACTTTCCTGCATAGTATGCCCACTGCTGTGGCTATGTCTGGTCTTGTCACAGTGGCAACATATAGCAGCTTACCGATTGCTCTGCGATACATGTCATTGTTGGGTAGCAAGTTTTCAGCTTCACCGCTCTTTAGATAGCCTTGTTCCATAGGAGTTTTCACTTCCTTTGCATCTTGCATATGGAGGTGTTCCAAGATTTCTTAGATTTTCTGAGACTGGTTGAGATGATAACTTCCATCTTCTTCTCTCTCTATTTGAATTCCCATATAGTAGCTAACGTTTCCTAGTTCTTTGATTTAAAAATTTTCTTTCAGCTTGTAAACTATCTGATTGTAATCCCCTTCTTGTTCAAAACAAGTTATAATGTCATCAACATAGATAAGTATGTATATCCATCTGTCTTCTTGATTTGTGGAGTAGAGACAGGTGTCTGCTTTACCTCTTGAAAATCCCTCTCTAGTAAGCACTTTCTCATTCTACATCCTTGCAGATTTCTTAAGAACGTAGACGCTCTTCTGAAGTTTACACACAAGGTTGTCTTCTTGCTCAAACCCTGGCGGTTGCTCCATGAAGAGATCTTTCTTAATGTCTCCATATAGGAAAGCAGTTTTATTATTTTGGAAAAGTAGAAGTAACAAATAACACATAGAAGCCATTGGTTTTTAGGAGTGAAATAATATGAATGGCATCTTTTATTTGTGTTGTTCGATTTGTCATTTTAGCAAAGCGTTCTAAAATTGCAGCAATTCTGCCCGTGATTCAAAACGCCCAGGTCTGAACACAGCCTAGAAAATACAAGCCTTTGGAACACCAGGTCCCTTCTTCGGCTACATTGACAGATAAAAAAGCTGAAGAGGCAGAGTACAAAAATATATACACATTCTGAACAAAATCATTGCGTACAACTAAAATGTGGATGATATCTACTAGGGTTGCACCGATACTGGTATTGGTGCCGATACTAAGCATTTGCACAAGTATCGGTACTCGTGCAAATCCGCTGATACCTGAAACCGATACCTTCAGATTTGGCTCTTTCATCTCTCAGCGGGATTCCCCCGCTGGCAGATGAAATGTATACAAAAGAATGTAGGCAATCATAGGTTGTTAAGGAGCGGAGCCACCGCGTCCTTAACAACCAATGATGTTTCAACTGTCAGTGGGATTTCCCTTCCCTGCAGTGGACCCACCCCCTCCTTTGCTGGCCTCCACCCCTCCCACGCTGGCCCAGCCCCCTTAGCTCTGTTTTTTGTGTCCTCCGGACGATGTGCTTCTCCTCCTTGGGCTCCTCTGCGGGCGGCTGCCGGGTGAAAGATCTGCCTGGTGAGTAGTGTGTCCTGCAGTGAGCCAGGTTTTGCTTCCCCCACCACTGATGACTTTCCCTGAGTGCCTCAGCTACTGCAGAACTTCCCGGAGGGGGAGGGCAGGTCTGCTGGGCGTTGTATTGCAGTGATTAGAAGTGTGGGAGTTCCCAAGCACCCCCCTCCCTTCCTGCATATACAAACAATAACAATAACCCCCTCCCCACCTCTCCACCCTAAACAATAACACCCCTCCCCACCTCTCCACCCTAAACAATAACGCCCCTCCCCACCTCTCCACCCTAAACAATAACGCTCCTCCCCACCTCTCCACCCTAAACAATAACGCTCCTCCCCACCTCTCCACCCTAAACAATAATGCTCCTCCCCACCTCTCCACCCTAAACAATAATCCCCTCCCCACCCCTCCCCCCTAAACAATAACAGCCTCCCCACCTCTCCACCATAAACAATAACCCCCTGCCCACTTCTCCACCAAAAAAAAGTTAAAGGGGTTGTAAACCCTCGTGTTTTTTCACCTTAATGCATTGTAAGCATTAAGGTGAAAAACCTTCTGTCACTCAGCAGCCCCGGCGAGCCCCCATTATACTTACCTGTGCCCTGTGTTTCCCACGACGGGAACGAGCACACCAGCTCCGGCTGGTGTCTCATGTCCTGATTGGATAGATTGATAGCAGCGCAGCCATTGCCTCCCGCTGCTGTCAATCAAATCCAATGACATGGGCGCTGGGGGCGGGGCTGAGTCCTGCTTTCTGTGTCAATAGATGCAGAAGCAGGACACAAGAACATGCCCGTACGGGTGTCCACGAAGGAGAGCGCTTCTCTGAGGGGGCACTCGAGAAGAGGTGGAGCCTGGAGCGCCGCTGAGGGACCCCAGAAGAGGAGGATCTGGGCCACTCTGTGCAAAACCAATTCCGCAGCAGAGGTAGGTATGACATGTTTGTTTTTTTTTGTTTTTTTTAAACCCTGAACCATTGCAACCCCTTTAAAGTTATAAAAATGTAAATATATTTTTATTTTAAAAAATAGGTATCGGTAATCGGTATCAGCGAGTACTTGAGTAAAATTGTGGGTACTCGTACTCGGTCTTAAAAAACTGGTATCGGTGCATCCCTAATATCTACATAAAGCTACTGTGCAGTAGCTTTGCACAGAGCAGCCATAATCCTCCTCTTCTCGGGTCCCCTACTGGCACTCCAGGCTCCCTCCTCCTGCCGACTGCCCCCACAGCAAGCAGCTTGCTGTGGGGGCACCCGAGAAGAGCCACTGCTTTGCGTGTCCATTGTATTAGCAGGTTACTGAATAAATATGAGCTGGAGGCTTCTTGTTTCAGAAATTAGCTTTACTTTCATAGAGAAATACATTATATGCCTTTTATCATCATAGAGACAGACAGAAAGAGAACACAAACAAGTGCATACTTAGATACAGAGGGTACTTCCTCTCATATCATAGAATAGTTAAACTATACACTATATATAAATATTAGTCAGTTTCTAAGCATCTTGCTGTTGTACTTTTTCAACACCCCTTCTCAACAGCATATGCTTTGTCAAATTATATTCAGCTTCTTCTTAATATATCTATGACGTTTCTTCAATGAGGCTTGGTGAGTGCATCAGCAGTCATCTCCTCTGATGGGCAATATTGAATGTCAATAATACCTTACTCTTGATTATCCCTGAGGACGTCATGTGACGAAGCGCGCACAACGGCACCACGCTCTGTACGTCACCTCTAGGGCACACGAGAGAGTGGACCGCTGTTCAGCGTCTGGTGGATTCATCCCCCCACCTCGTTCTATGCTCTCTAAGAGGGACTTTTAAACTTTGTCTATTGGCTAGAGACTATTGACATCCTATCCCACCTATTTACTGGATAGGAATATAATAGTTTTTGGACTTTTATTTTTTATGTCTTAAAAAACATTTTTTTCTTGTTCATATATGTTTTTTAATAAAGTGATTTTACTTTATTACGCCATGGAAGCTCTTTTTGTTATATCTTGATACATGAGGGAATGCAACACCTCCACCGATTGGGACGCACAGGAGACATCTACCACAGAGTACAGCACGCGCAGTGTTTCATCTATATTCCAGCATAGGCGCACTACCCCTGTATGGAGCCTGGGGAGCTGGTTACATCAAAGACACCTACCGCAGAAAGCAGCAAGCAGAGAATCCTATTCTAATATACTACAGGCGTACTACCCCTGCAGGGGTTCCGGGAGCTGGTGAGTAGGCAACCACAAGGGGGAGCACCAAAGTCACCAGACAACTGTCTCAACACTAAAGTCACCCGTGGGAATTTCCTAAACTCAACATAGTACCTATATATGGGACTGTCATACTCTATTGAGATTTATTGGCTGGAATTCTTGACAGCATAAACTGTTATGCGTGTATGCGATTTCAATCCACGATATATATATATATATATATATATATATATATGGTTTATGATGAAGGCGATTTGACCTAAATGCACTGTATGTGTTACTGATCTGCGTATAACATGTACCCCGTGATGCATCCAACTGCTGATGCATGCATTAACTATATATAGAATTGGTTTATAATATATGGAACACGATTTCAATAAGCGCACTTAGTGTGGTACAGCCTCTGGCTTCACCATCAGATGCTGTAATACAACCTCTTGCTGTGCGACATCTGGTCAGATACATTATAATTCTCTTAAACTGTACACCATTGTGAATACACCTATGTAATTTTTTATACCATGGGGGATGTACCCCATGATGTCATATATCACATAGGTACATAATTAGTGGTACGGCTCTAACATTTTGTAAGGCTATAGATCCTATAAGTTTTCAGGTAGCGCCAAATATACCCACTTTTAATACTTTCTGAGATTTGTTGTTTACAAGTTAAAAACAGGTCTTTTAGAAAATTACTTAGAACCCCCAAACATTATACATTTTTTTTCTAACACCCCAGAGAATAAAATGGAAGTCGTTGCAATACTTTCTGTCACACCGTATTTGAGCAGCGGTCTTAGAAGCATACTTTTTTGGGAAAAAATACACTTTTTTAAATTAAAAAATAAGACTAAAAAAGTTTTTATATTGTGAAAGATAATGTTACGCCGAGTAAATTGATACCTAACATGTCACGCTTCAAAATTGCCCCGCTCGTGGAATGGCGACAAACTTTTACCCTAAAAATCTCCATAGGCGACATTTAAAAAATTCTACAGGTTGCATGTTTTGAGTTACAGAGGAGGTCCAGGGTTATAATTATTGCTCTCACTCTACCGATCGCGGCGAGACCTCACATGTGTGGTTTGAACACCATTTTCATATGATGGCGCTACTCACGTACATGTTCGCTTCTGCACGCGAGCTCGTCGAAACGGGGCGTGTAAATTTTTTTTTTCCTTATTTATTTTACCTTTTATTTTTTATTTTTACACTGTAAAAATGTATTTGCTTATACATTATTTCTCGGAAATATTGGTTTTGGCTTTTCTCGATTTAATGTGTAGATCCTATTCTTATTCTCATTTAGTTAAGGTTTTGGCAGGTATTTCCCTTTTTAATAAAATGAGAGGTTTTCCTCCTTGCTTGCATTTCTTTTCTGTTACGCAGGTCCTTAAAGGGTACCGTTAAAAACATTTTCAGGTTGACGACAGGGTGCCGATTACTTCTAATATTTTGCATTGCCTTTTGCTTGCCTCCTCCACCATTTGTTTTTCAGATAACGAAACTCTTCTTTTGCAAGTTTCTTTTTGCCTCTGTTTCTTCGAAGCATTTCGTATTTCGGAATTATTATCGAAGTCTTCATCATCCTCGGGAGGCCTTTTGATTCCTGATGTCATTATGAATACTGATTGTGTCAGAATCTTGTTACGTTTTAGCAAAACGGACCAGTTGGGGAAAGGTCGTTGAACTGTCATTCATAAAATCTATGGTTCTCCGATATGTGTTTTTTCTTTATTATCAAGATACTTGCTATTATGCACTGAACAGTCTGGTCTTCTTTTAGTACATAGCTCCGGTCTTCCCCTTACTCAATACCAGTTCAAGACTTTTGAAAAGATGTCCTTGCCATATCGGTTTGGGCCACTTGCGTATAACATCACATTCTTTTCGAATTGGTACAGTTACCGAAGCCTCTAGGTTGGGTTTGTCGTCTCATGCTATCAAAAGTCTGGGTGGTTGGCAATCTGACTGTTTCCGGTCATATGTTAGCCCTAATTTGTTCTTTTTCTAATTTTTTATAGGATCCCCCTGTTATATCTGGATTGTAGGCAGGGGCGTTGCTAGGGGGTGGCTTTTGGGGCTATAGCCCCGAATCTGGGGCCAATAGCCCCGAGTCTCTGCAGGGGTCCCCAAAGGGGAGGGGAGGCTCTCTGGGGATCCTTATGTAAGTGGAGGGCTCTCTGGGGACCCTGAAGCAAGGGAGAAGCTCTCTGGGGACCCTGATTTTAAGGGAGGCTCTCTGGGGACCCTAATGTAAGGTGGGCTCTCTGGGAACCCTGATGTAAATGGGGGGCCCTCTGGGTTCCCTGATGAAAGGGGGAGGCTCTCTGAGGACTCTGATGTAAGGAGGAGGCTCTCTGGGGACCCTGATGTAAGGGGGGACTCTCTGGGGACCCTGATGTAAGGGGGCTCTCTGGGGACCCTGATGTAAGTGGGGGGCTCTCTGGGGATTTATATACACACACACACACACACGTATATTACTGTATATACATGTGTATGACTTTCTTTACCACGCTGCTATGGGCTCTAGCCCCAGATGTTTTGTAGACCTAGCAACGTCCCTGATTGTAGGACATTCTTTCGTTTATTGGGCAAACAGGAGAGCTTCCCTAAGAAGTTACGAAGTCAACTTAGGTCTTGACAGTACAGCTTACGAAATATTTTGGTATGGCTGCAGAGGCATGTCCTGGTTCGATCTTCGTCCTTCTCTGACTACTTTATTTACCTCTTGGCCTCCTCCGGCTGTTATTATTTTACATTTATCTGGAAATCATTTAGGTACTTATAAAACGTTAGATTTAATTGCTCAGATTAAAGTAGATCTTTTGCATCTTCTTGTAGTTTTGCCATCCACCATTTTAATCTTCTCTGAGATTATTCCGAGGTTTAAATGGCTGATCCAGAATTTTTATATCTGGAGGAGATCCGTAAATGGGTTAACAAAATGATAGCAAAATTTATGCCCTCAGTTGATGAACTGTCTTTCCGGTTTGTCGTTTTGGAAGGTGGTTTGCCTGGTTTTTATCGTTCTGACCAGGTCCATCTATCTGACATCGGTTGTGATATTCTCAACCTGGATTTTAATTCTTGCGTAGAATTGGCCATGGCCCGGGTGGGGTGCCAGGCTCGTGTGAAATAAAGAGCCTGGCGTGTGGGGATAGTGTTTTTTTTGTTATTAATTGGTTGGTTCAAGCTTTTATAGCTGAACCATTGGTATGTTAATAATAATAAAAAAAATATTGGTTATTATTGGTTACATATAGTCATACCAGTAATAAAGAGCCGCGGCCATTCATACCACATTTTAAGACTAATTGTTTTATTATATTTAATATATTTAAAGATTAAGATAATATTGAATTTGGTCTCTAGTCCAATGAAAGTAGGGGGAACGCAATAGCGCCCCCTACCTATGGCAATAGGGACAAATCAATAGGGCAGTTCGCTGTAAATTTAAAATACTGTTATTAATTGGTCACTTACCTGTCAGCTGACATTTGACTTCTAGAAGATTCTACAGTTGGTCAGGTGATTCAACGAACCTATAAGAAGAAAGAAGAGGTTATAAAATAAATCAGACCAACGGTTTTGATCAGAACAACGGCTGCAGCAGAAGAAAAGGCACCCCTCCCTCTCTTTGTCCTTCCCCATTTTTGAATATCCTTACTGTTGAAAGGGATAGTGTTTTTTTGTTATTAATTGGTTGGTTCGAGCTTTCATAGCTGAACCATTGGTATGTTAATCTATGTAAGGTTATAAAATGTTATATCGTCAAAAAAAATATATTGGTTATTATTGGTAATATATCGTCATACCAGTAATAAAGGGCCGCTGCCATTCATACCACATTTTAAGACTAATTGTTTTATTATATTTAATATATTTAAAGATTAAGATAATATTGAATTTGGTCTCTAGTCCCATAAAAAAATAAAAAAGCCAAAAATAGTTGTGGTTTTATTTTTCTTCTCTCTATTGTTCTCTCTCTTACGTCTTAACCATCATTTGCTTAGCAGGTACGCCATTCAGCTGCAGCACGGGTTTATTTATTCTGACAGCAACAGTGTTTGCTCCCACGATACATAAAGCCGTGACTCCAGCGCTATAGGAGGTGAATTCACAACCACAGTTAAAAAAAGAGCATATATGCTGAAGCATGGGGGCAGGGGTAGAGGAGTGATTTGCTCCTAACATTAGGGGTGGATTGCCCCAATGCTTCGGCATATATTTTTTAGGCACAGATTGCGTTAAAAAATGTTTTATTTTGACAATGTTTTATTGTATTTGCTTTGCAGGTATGGTAAGTCTTACTGTTATATTATAATTCTACTTTGTTTTATTGTTAACCATCATTTGTTTAGAAGGTATGCCATTCAGTTTGTTCCCACGTATTGTAAATCAGCGACTCCAGCACTGTAGGAGGTGACTTCACCACCACAGTTAAAAGAAAATGGTGCATGTATGCCCATCATTAGAAGTGGGTGGATAAAGGGCGGTATTCTAATGGTGGGCATACCCACCAATCAATCTCTTTTTAGTGGTTTTACCAGAATGATCATCTTGGTATCATTCTTTTCAGCCAGTGGTCGGCTTTCATTTAAAAGCGATCCTAGCAGCTAATTAGCCTCTAGACTGCTTTTCACAAGCAGTGGGAGGTAACGTTTTCTTCCTCCCACCATCTTCCATGGTTTTCCCGGGCATTCCTGACCCAACAGGGAACCAGGGAACCCGAGAATGCAGCCGGTGGTTCCGCCAGCTGACCATAGAGCTGATCAGAGACCAGAATGGCTCTAATCATCTCTATGGCCTAAGAAACAGGAAGCTAAGAGCATTTCATGACTTAGGTTTCGCCGGATATACACAGCGCCATTGGGAAATTGGGAAAGCATTTAATCACACCGATCTTGGTTGGTCAGATGCTTTGAGGGCAGAGGAGAGATCTAGGGTCTAATAGACCCCAATTTTAACATGTCACTACCTATTGCTATCATAGGGGATATTTACATTCCCTGAGATAACAATAAAAATGATTAAAAAAAATGAAAGGAACAGTTTAAAAATAAAACAAAAAAGCAAAGTAAATAATTAAAAAAAAACAAAAAAAAAAAACACACCTGTCCCCCCGTGCTCACAAGCGACGGTCTGGTGTCATATGTAAACAGCAATTGCACCATGCATGTGAGGTATCACCGCAAAGGTCAGATCGAGGGCAATTTTAGCAGTAAACCTCCTCTGTAAATCTAAAGTGGTAACCTGTAAATGTTTTTAAAGGCTTTTTAAAATGTATGTAGTTTGTCGTCTCTGCACGTTTGTGCGCAATTTTAAAGCATGTCGTGTTTAGTTTCTATGTACTCGACATAAGATCACCTTTTTTATTTCATCAAACATTTGAGCAATATAATAAGTTTTAGTGCATTAAAATTAAAAAAAGTGTTTTTTTTCCCCCCAAAAAATGAGTTTGAAAAATCACTGTGCAAATACTATGAGAAAAAAAGTTGCAACACCCACCATTTTAATCTGTAGGGCCTTTGCTTAAAAAAATATATAATGTTTGGGGGTTCAAAGTAATTTTCTAGCAAAAAAAAAAAAAAATTCATGTAAACAAAAAGTGTCAGAAAGGGCTTTGTCTTCAAGTGGTTAGAAAAGTGGGTAGTGTGACATAAGCTTCTAAATGTTGTGCATAAAATACCAGGACAGTTTAACCTCCCCCCCCAAATGACCCCTTTTTGGAAAGTAGACACCCCAAGCTATTTGCTGATAGGCACGTTGATTTCATAAAATATTTTATATTTTGCCACAAGTTTCGGGAAAAATACAAACTTTTTTTTTTCATTTTTTTTTTTGTTTGCACAAAGTTGTCACTAAATGATATATTGTTCAAACATGCCATGGGCCTATGTCACACCCCAAAATACATTCTGTTGCTTCTCCTGAGTATGGGGATACCACAAGTGTGAGACTTTTTGGGAGCCTAGCCGTGTACGGGACCCCGAAAACCAAGCACCGCCTTCAGGCTTTCTAAGGGCAAAAAAATGGTGATTTCACTTCCTCACTAGCTATCACAGTTTTGGAGGCCCTGAAATGTCAAGATAGCACAAAACCTCCCCAAATGACATTTTGGAAAGAAGACACTTCAAGCTATTTGTTGAGAGGCATATTGTGCCCATGGAATATTTGATATTTTGCCACAAGTTTGGGGAAAACTGTCACTAAATGATATATTGTTCAAACATGGCATGGTTATATGTGGAATTACACCCCAAAATACAGTCTGTGGCTTCTCCTGAGTATGCTGAGTATGGGGATACCACACGTGTGAGACTTTTTGGGAGCCTAGCTGCGTACAGGACTTCTAAAACCAGTCACCGCCTTCAGGATTTCTAAGGGCGTATATTTTTCTTTGGACAGATGAAACAAAGATTAATCTGTACCAGAATGACAGGAAGAAAAAAGTGTGGAGAAGGCTTGGAACACCTCATGATCCAAAGCACACAGTGTCATCTGTAAAACATGATGGAGGCAGTGTGATGGCATGGGCATGCGTGGCTTCCAGTGGCACTGGGTCATTGGTGTTTATTGATGATGTGACAGAAGACAGAAGCAGCCGGATGAATTTTGCAGTGTTTAGAGATATACTGTCATATACTGTGCCCATCAGTGCAGCCTCACCAGTGCCCATCAGCGCAGCCTTATCAGTGCCCATCAATGCAGTCTCACCAGTGCCCATCAATGCAGCCTGATCAGTGCCCATCAGTGCAACCTCACCAGTGACCATCAGCGCAGCCTCATCAGTGCCCATCAATGCGGTCTCATCAGTGCCCATTAGTGACCATCAATGCAGCCTCATCAGCGCAGCCTCATCAGTGCCCATCAATGCAGCCTCATCAGTGCACATCAATGCAGCCTCATCAGTGCCCATCAGCGCAGCCTCATCAGTGACCATCAATGCAGCCTCATCAGCGCAGCCTCATCAGTGCCCATCAATGCAGCCTCATCAGTGCACATCATGCAGCCTCATCAGTGCCCATCAGTGCAGCCTCACCAGTGCCCATCAATGCAGCCTCACCACTGCCTATCCGTGCAGCATCATCAGTACCTAATAAGGGCAGTTCCTTTTTAGGCACCTGTTCGCATTGGGCCGATTTGGCAGCAATGGCACCTTCCAAATTGGTGCGACGCCGACTCTACGGCGCTGCAATGATTCCCAAAAGTACTTCCTGTACTACTTTTGGTGAGTAGGGCTTAATGAAGTCAGCAGGATAGGTAAAAAAATCCAGACTGATCTATGTTTAGAAATGACACTTTTATTTATACGTCAGAAGGCAGCATTAGCCATACAAGTAGCTATTACCTTTACCTTTCTTATTCTGCAATGGCCGAATTATTCACCTGATCTCAACCCAATTGAGCATGCATTTTACATGGTTACATAGTTAGTCAGGTTGAAAAAAGACACAAGTCTATCTAGTTCAACCAAAAAAGTATACAATCCCATATACACAATCCTTCACCCACAGTTCCAGCAAAGCATGCTCCAATTTGCTATAGCAGGGGAAAAAATTATTTCCTGATCCCCCGAGAGGCAATTGGATTTTCCCTGGATCAACTTTACCTATAAATGTTAGTACCCAGTTACAGTGCCTTGCAAAAGTGTTCACACCCCTTGGCATTTTTTGTGTTTTGTTGCCTCACATCCCGGAATTAACATGAATTGTTTGAGGATTTGCATCATTTAATTTAAAGAACATGCCCTACAACTTTGAAGATTTTTTTTTTATTGTGAAGCAAACAACAAATAGGTCAAAATAACAGAAAAAGTCAATGTGCATAACTATTCACCCCCCTAAAGTCAATACTTTGTAGAGCCACCTTTTGCGGCTATCACAGCTCCAAGTCACTTTGGATAAGTCTCTATGAGCTTGACACATCTTACCACTGGGATTTTTGCCCATTCCTCCTTGCAAAACTGCTCCAGCTCTTTCAAGTTGGATGGTTTGCGCTTGTGAACAGCAATCTTTATGTCCGACCACAGATTTTCTATTGGATTGAGGTCTGGGCTTTGACTAAGCCATTCCAACATATTTACATGTTTCCCCTTAAACCACTCAAGTGTTGCTTTAGAAGTGAGTTTGGGGTCATTGTCCTTCTGGAAGGTGAACCTCTGTCCTAGCCTCAAATCACAGGCAGGTTTGCTGTTGTGCCATGTTCTTTCCATTTGGTTATGATAGATTTGATGGTGCTCCTTGGGATCATCAAACATTTGAATATTTTTTTTATAACCTAACCCTGATTTGTACTTCTCAACAACATTGTCCCTTACTTGTTTGGAGAGTTTCTTGGTCTTCATGGCAGTGTTTGGTTACTGGTGCATCTTGCTTAGGTGTTGCAGCCTCTGGGCCTTTCAAAAAGGTGTGTATATGTAATGACAGATCATGTGACACTTAGATTGCACACAGGTGGACATCATTTCACTAATTATGTGAATTCTGAAGGTAATTGGTTGCTCCAGAGCTTTTTATGGGCTTCATAACAAAGGGGGTAAATACATACACACATGCCAATTATCAGTTTTTTATTTCTAAAAAATAGTTTTATGCATATATTTTTCTAATTTTACTTCACCAACTTAGACTATTATGTTCTGATCCATCACATATAACTCAGATTAAAAAAACATTGAACTAAAGGCTGTAATGTAAGAAAATAGGTAAAAAGCCAAGGGGGTGAATACTTTTGCAAGGCACTGTATTTTGTAGATGCTATAATTTTTGAGCAAACCAATCAGTGTACATTTAAGAAAGAATCCAGGCTTTTTTTAAAGGAATCTACTGAGCTTGCCAGAACCTCTGGAGGGAGTCTATTCCACATTATCAGAGCTCTTACTGTGAAGAAACCTTTCCGTATTTGGAGATTAAATCTTTTTTCCTCTAGACATAAAGAGTGCCCCTTGTCCTCTGTGATGACCTTAAAGTGAATAACTCAACACCAAGTTTATATATTGACCACTTATTTATTTGTATATGTTGATCATATCCCCCCCTTAATCTCCTCTTCTCAAGAGGGAAAACATTCAGTTCCTCTAATCATTCCTCATAGCTGAGCTCCTCCATGCCTCTTACCAGTTTGGTTGCCCTTCTCTGCACTTTCTTTAGTTCCCCGATATCCTTTTTGAGAACTAGTGCCCAAAACTGAACTGCATTTTCCAGATGAGGTTTTACTGATTTGTACAGGGATCATACCTATCTTAATAAAAGAAAGCACTTTGCTCGCTTTGGAAACCGCAGCTTGGCATTGCATGCTATTATTGAGCTTATGATCCACCAAAACCCCTAGATCCTTCTCCACCATTGATTTCCCCAGTTGTACCCCCCCTAGTATGTATTGTGCATGCATATTCTTAGCCCCCAAGTGCATAACTTTACATTTATCAACATTAAACCTCTTTTGCCACTTAGCTGCCCAATTAGACAGTGCATTGAGGTCGGCTTGTAAATTGGAGACATCCTGTAAGGACGTTATTCCACTGCATAGCTGGGTGTCATCTGCAAAGACTGAAATGTTACTTTTAATCCCAGACCCTATATCATTTATAAACTTATTAAAAAGTAAGGGTCCCAACACTGAACCTTGGGGTACACCACTGATAACCCTAGACCATTCAGAGTAATGCCCCATACACACGGTCGGATTTTCCGATGGAAAATGTCCGATTGGAGCGTGTTGTCGGAAATTCCGACCGTGTGTGGGCTCCATCGGACATTTTCCATCGGATTTTCCGACACACAAAGTTGGACAGCAGGAGATAAAATTTTCCGACAACAAAATCCGATCGCGTCAATTCCGACCGTGTGTGGCCTGTTCCGACGCACAAAGTGCCACGCATGCTCAGAAGAAATTCCGAGACGGGACAGCTCATTCTGGTAAACTTAGCGTTTGCAATGGATACAGCACTTTCGTCACGCTGCAATGTTAAAAATGGTTTAATACAGCGCACTCTCTTCTTCTTTATAATGTGACAAGAATTAAGTAGTTTTGCTGCTCATATTCACACACACTTCTCACAAAGTTTTATTTGTGTTTTTTTTAGTGGGATTCCCTGAATATATTGTTATTAGTTGTCACATCTGACAGTTTTATATTATTATTTTTTTTTTTTTTGTATTTTCAGACTTTTTTTTTCTTTAATGTTCAATTTTTTCCAAGGCTGATCTTTGTTCAATGTTATTTTTATTTTTACTCCAGAATATTTTTGTGTGTTTTTTGTGTGTCAAGTTACCCCAACACCATTGACATCTTGTATTATTTAATCTCCAGGAGATTGTTTGGTGTTGGTGTCCCTTGTTCATTTCACATTGTATATTTGAAATGTACCTGAACCCTCACAAACAAACTGTCCTTTTTGAAGTAAAACATATAGGAGAGTATAATTCAAAACAAAAATTCCTTTATTAAGGGATCAGAACTCAAACAAAGAGGAAGGCAACACTGGATCAACAGTAGAAATTAGCGAAGCCTGGGAACCCCACGGCAGACATCAATTCTTCAACATCAAAATTGGTGGCCTGAGGAGTCCATATGTAAGGGAGGGCAGTCTGGTCCAGAATTCGCAGAGATCCGGATAGCAGCAGATGACATCTGTGTCCCCAGGCTGTGGTACCACAAGAGGCTGCATCTTTTGGCCGACCAGACTGAACCCAGGGCAATCACTGTCTGGTCTTCCTTCCACGCTTCCTTCCGGGCTGTGGCTGTGCAGTTGTAGATGTGGCAGGATGAGGAGTAGGACCTGGAGGAGGAGGAGGACTGGGAGGACCTGGAGGAGGACTGGGGGGACCTGGAGGAGGAGGAGGAGGACCTGCAGGAGGAGGAGGAGGACCATCATAAAGGTGTGTCTGAGGTGTCATTTGGCCCCTCATACCTTTCTCAAGAGCCTCCAATATGAGGGCCTCACACATGACTTGTTGGCCCTCCTCCATCCTCTGCATTTTATATGCAATGAAGGCAGCAATGTTCTCCTCCATGGTGTGGGGTGCTCCCAGGACCTCTGTAGCCCTCCAAAAGAATCCTATAGCAGCCTCCTCTAGGGCACTCCTCCTACTGCCACTTTCTCTTTTCAGGGGGGGTGGAGGGACCTGCAGATCAGCCAGCCGGCTCGGCCCGGCCACCTCCTGGCTGAGACTTCCCTGTGTATGAAAAAGGGACATGGTTTTAGTTGTTGCTTCATCAATCACAATCCTAAATTAGTACTCCCAACTAACATCTAGTTAACATAATTGATTGGACAAGCAGAAATATTTAGAGGAATGCTATACCTGGCTCAATCTGGGCTCCTCCACATGTGGCCTGGAAGGCCCAGGTTGGGCGTCAGAAGCCTCAGCCGGGGGGGGGAAGGAAGCATGGAAGGAAGACTGGAGAGGGATGGCCTGGGTTCAGTCTGGCCTGCCAGAAAGTGCAGCCTGTCGTAGTACAACATCCTGGGGACATAGATGTCATCTGCTGCTCCGGATCTCTGTGAATCCAGGACTTTCTTGCGCTCCCTTAGATATGTGCTCCTCAGGCAACCAATTAATATCTTTAAATAGGTGATGTCTGCCGTGGGGATCACCTGCTTCACAATTTCACACAATTGCACCAGTGCTGCCTTCCTCTTTGCTTGGTTCTTGAAATGGGGGTGGTTAATCTCCCACAGGCAGGGCAGCTCCCTTAGCATCTCTAGGAATACTGACATGAAGTCATTATCTTTGAGTAGCATATCCATGTTCACTGCAAGACACAACACAAGACAAAGTCTAATGTCAGACAAAACTCTCCTAATCTTGTTACAATATAGGCCTCAATGTAGAAGCAGTATAGGCACAAGTTTGTCTCTTACCTTCGTTCTTACGATCAGCGCGTCCAATGCTCCTTCCTCCGCTCACAGATCGTACGTAATACGCACGCGTGTTACGCTTTATACACACTGCGCATGCGTGTAACTCTGCCCGCCCCTGACGTTCTTTCTAGTCTATTCCCCGCCCCTTTTCGTTCGGCGCAGTGGGTGAAGAGCATGATGGCGGAGTTAGAGCAGGTGTGTGCTAATTATAGCAACGAGGAGGAGGAGGAGGAAAGCCCGGATCCGGACACGTCCCGATCCAGAAGGAGACGTTTTAAGGCCACAAATATGTCCTTTGGGGAGATGTTGGAGATGGTCGACATCATGAGGAAGTCCGACTATGACGGGAAGTATGGGCCTTACCCCAACCCCAACATCAGAAAGGCCAAGATCATGATGAAAGTGATCAAAAGCCTTCACAGGAATTTCGGGGTACGAAGATCGAAAGATCAGCTCAGGAAGCGGTGGTCGGACCTGCAGTTAAGAGAGCCAGAGCAGTACCAAAAGATCCGGAGAGTGCTGCAAAAAAGTAAGTAGTTGTGCTGTGTTCCTATTCTTTCTGTCTTTATTACGTTCGTGCTGCTCCATGTGCTTTTATTAATTGTAACGTTTAAAAGGGCAACTTTAATGTTCATGGGCCCATTATTCGTTCGTATCAAACATTTTTCTTTCGGCCTCTAGAACACCATTGTTTAGGCCATATGCATTTTCCCACATTTTTTTTGGGCCTACTTGGATGCCAAATATTTGTTTGTGTAGATTGGTTTGTTACTAGAATGAAATGCCAACTAGATTGTGTGTAAGGAGAGCACACTGAGCAGCTGTTTTCACATCTGGACACTGAAGCACTAGTGTGGGACCCCAGAACACCGTTTTTATTAGGGGGGCCACACAGGTGCTCCAGTGTATACTATAGGGGGGGCTACATCCGTGAAGCTTGTACTAAACAGGTAAAGTATTGCAGCTTGACAAAGGGCAATAAAAAAAAGACATCTTTGAACTTGGCTAAAATAGACAATTGTACCCCACTTCCAAGCAATGTTTCCTATTTCTAGTTCTGCCATCAAATATCTGTGTGCTAATTATACCATTTTTGTTTTACATAGGGGAGAAAAGACTCGGAGGACAGCCCTCATCCGAGGAGACCACAGACCCCCCACCTCTGGAAGAAGGTGAAATACCCCAAACCCAAGCTGAGCAGGAGGAAGAAGAAGATGTGGTGGAGATTGGCACCACAACAGGTGAGTGTCTGCGACCACAAGCTCAGGTAAAAGAGATGGATGGTGGCAGATTTTTGAGACCTGTTTTTTTTTTTTTCTCTCTTCTTAGGTGATCGTGATGTGAGGGATAGAGAGCGCTTTACTTCAGAAAGTGCCCGGATCCTGATCGGGGAGATCATGGGGTGTAATGCCGAACTGCAAAACATCCAGCAAAAAATCAATGATGTTATTAAAAAAAATAATAACATCATTGATGTTTTGGGGCGAATTTAAAACCCCACAAAATCACTTTTTGGATTGTGGTCCAATCTTTTAAATTTTTTTGCAATGTTTTGAAAAGCCAAATTTGGAGGATGGACACAGTGTGCCAACATGTGCTATCTGCCATCACGGGAGATCAATGGACGCGTTTTGGGGGTGCAACCCCTTCCTCAATTATAAAGTCGCGTTGAGGAAGGGCTTGCTCCCCCAAAACACGTCCCTTGATCCCCCCTGATGGCAGATAGCACATGTTGACATTCGTAAATTGGTGTGCATCTTCCAAATTTGGCTTTTCCAGGGGTTATTTCCCCCCATCTGAACGCTATATCAAACCCAGTTCCTAAATACTGATGTCTGATATAGCCTTCAGGTTTTACCTAATGTGAACTTTGTAAGTTCAAGTTTTTTGGCTTTCTTGTTGGTTTTACACAGGCCTGTTTTATCTGAAATGGACATTTCGAATTTTGCTAATGCTACTGCAAAAATTGTTATACAACAAACATGTTGGTTTGTTTTAAAAACCTTTGGTAAATGCACATGTGATTGTGCAGGTATAAAAAAGTGGCTTACTCAAGAATGTGTGGATTATTGTCTCAACACTACAACACTTTTGGGGTGATGTAATAGCTGTTTTATGCAAAAATGGGGGTTATTTCCTAAGGGCAAATCCTCTTTGCACTACAAGTGCAGTTTCAGTGCAGTTGCAAGTGCACTTGTAGTGAAATGTGTTTTTGCATTTAGGAAATACCAGCCAACAGTGCTTTGTATAAGGTTACCCAATCACAACATTTTCTGCACTCAAAACATTTATGTCAGGGTCAGCTAAAACAAACACAAGCAGTAAATGTCCTCAAAGAATTTCTTTTTTTTTTTTTATTATAAAAAGGCTTCACATATTGTCTGGCATATTGATAGCCCCCCTACCCGCAAAGAACTCCAGGTAGCGTAACCGGACATCACGGGCACTCAGGGAGGGCAAGCCAGGACGGCCACTTTCAAGCGCCGTCAGTGTGGTTTGATGTAGGATTCCGGCCTCAGGCCCAACTGAGCCAGCATAGTTGGCCGAATGTTTCTGTAAAAAGTTATGGAGAACACAGCACGCAAGTATTATATTTTTCAGTTTATACTCCGCCATATGGATAGGTGTCAGAAATAGGCGGAACCGGCTGGCCAGGATTCCAAATGTGTTCTCCACCACTCTTCAGGCTCTGGCCAGCCTGTAATTAAAAACCCTCTGTTCCGGGGTGAGGGTCCTCATTGGGAATGGCCGCATCAGGTGGTCCCCCAGCGCAAATGCTTCATCAGCAACGAACACAAATGGGAGTCCTTCCACATTGTCCTCTGGAGCTGGCAAGTCCAAGCTGCCATTCTGGAGACGCCTGTAGAACTCCGTCTGGGCGATGACTCCACCATCGGACATCCGGCCATTCTTCCCCACGTCCACATACAAGAAGTCGTAATTAGCCGACACCACCGCCAACATCACTATACTATTAAACCCCTTGTAATTATAATAGTACGACCCCGAGTTGGGTGGTGGGATGATGTGGACGTGTTTCCCATCAATTGCCCCTCCGCAGTTAGGAAAGTCCCACCGCTCGGCAAAGTGGGAGGCCACAGTCTGCCATTCCTGTGGCGTGGAAGGAAACCGTTGAGGAAAAAACAATAAACATTACTATTTTTACTCTGAAACATGGCAAGCAGATTAGACACAAACATTATGGGGCAACCTCCAGATAGCATTTATTAAGGGGAATTTAACAACACCAAAGTATAAGGTACACCTATCGTATTCCCCCTCCTCCCCCTCTCATGGACCATTTCTAACATTATGGGGTGTGTGGAAATCTTGGACAGGTAACCCTCTTCACTTCATTGAGAGATGAATGCCTAAATAATGGGTATTACTTGGAACAGCCCCTCTTTAGTTACACTATTGGCAGACCACTGGACAGGTAAGAAGTGTCTGAATACAAAGATATAAATACACACTGCACACATTTGAGGACATTTGGACATTCTGCTATTACCTATCAAGATAATAATAGGATACAAAAACTTTAAACAGTACCATTGGAAAGTATACAGGCAGACCCTTGCACTACATGCTTTGGGTAATTCATCCATAAATCTGACCAGTAAAGAGGTGGGTATAGTGTGTATGGGTTTGGCAAAGTCAGCAGATAGATGATTGAGGATACATAGAGAATTGGGATCAGCTGACTTAGCAGTTGGGGGAGGGAGGGTTACTAAAAATTTTTGGGGGACACCACCAAAAAAAAAAACTCTGGCACTCTGCCTGAATTTAAATCAAAAATAACATTTCCAAACATTTTAGGGGGTGTTTGGGGTAAAGCACTACTATGGAGCTGATAAAATACATTGTTAAGTGACTACATGAGATGAATTTAGGGCAGGAGACACCATGCTGGGGAGGTTAGTGAAGGGCAAATATGTATGAAGGACCTAAAATAATAATTACATAAAAATCCAGCATGCATGAGAACAAAGGGGACATTCATAGCATATTACAATCATGGTAATTAGGGAATAAGGAAAGAAATACAATATATTATCAAACATTCAATACAATAAAATGTGATATTAAAGCATAAAAATCTTACCTTCATATACTCCTTCTGCAGGACCTGGATGATGGCAGAACAGGTCTCTGGGATAATGATCCCCAGAGCCTGGGGGGAGATGCCTGTCGAGAACTTCAAGTCCTGCAAACTTCTCCCTGTGGCCAAATAACGCAAGGTAGCGACCAACCTCTGCTCCGGAGTGATGGCTTGCCTCATGCAGGTATCCTGCCTGCTGATATAGGGGGTCAGCGAAGCCAACAAACGGTGAAACACGGGGTCCGTCATCCTGAGAAAGTTCCTGAAATCATCAGGATTATTCTCACGGATCTCACGGAGCAAAGGCATATGAGAGAACTGGTCACGCTGAAGCAACCAATTCTTGGTCCATGAACTCCTCCCCACCCTGTTCATGGATTGGACTTGTGTCAAGGTCAGGACCCCAACACCAAGCCCCCGCACAGCACGAACTCTACGAAGAGTACGCATGCGAAACATGGCTAGAAAACGGTCGGCTGCTCAGAACGAAGTAACAGAACGCACTGAAGAACAGCAAGGCCTGTGAAGAGCGACCTGAAAAACAGTAACGAACGAATAAGAATACAATGACTACCTAAAGTCACGCGGAACTTGCTGCACGCACTGAAGAGCAGATACAAACCCACAAGCACAAACTGAACGGCAGAAAACGATCTGAAAGCCACGAGTCTGAAAAAGCGAGAATCGTCTCTCACCAAACATTTACTAACACGAGATTAGCAAAAGGAGCCCAAAGGGTGCCGCGCTTGGTTCTGAACCGGCCTTTTCTAGTCTCGTCGTACGTGGTGTACGTGACCGCGTGGTTGGCGATTGGAAATTCCGACAACTTTGTGCGACCGTGTGTAGGCAAAACAAGTTTGAGCCAACATCTGTCTGAAAAAATCCTAGGATTTTGTTGTCGGAATGTCCGAACAAAGTCCGACCGTGTGTACGCCCTATAAGAGTCATTAACCGATTCTGTCTTTTAGCCAGTTTTCTATCCATTTACAAATGAGCCGTGTGTGGGGAACTGTGTCAAACGTTTTTGCAAAATCCAAGTATACCACGTCCACAGCCACCCCTCTGTCCAAGGTTTTACTTACCTCTTCATATAACGAAATCAAGTTTGTTTGACAACTTCAGTCTTTCATGAATCCATCCTGTCTGTTGCTTAAAATATTTTTTTTCCAGCAAGAACTCGTCTATGTGGTCTTTTATTAACCGCTTCAGCCCCGGAAGATTTTACGCCCTTCCTGACCAGAGCACTTTTTGCAGTTCGGCACTGCATTGCTTTAACTGACAATTGTGCAGTTGTGCGACGTGGTACCCAAACAAAATTGATGTCCCTTTTTCCCCACAAATAGAGCTTTCTTTTAGTGGTATTTGATCATCTCTGCGGTTTTTTCTTTTTGCGCTATAAACAAAAAAAGAGCGTCAATTTTGAAAAAAAACACAATGGGGGTTATTTACGAAAGGAAAATCCACTTTGCACTGCAAGTGTACTTGGAAGTGCAGTCGCTGTAGATCTGAGGGGTAGATCTGAAATGAGTGGAAGTTCTGCTGATTTTATCATTCAATCATGTGCAAGCTAAAATGCTGTTTTTTATTTTCCTCGCATGACACCCTCGGATCTACAGCGACTTTACTTTCAAGTGCACTTTCAGTGCACTTTCAAGTACACTTGCAGTGCAAAGTGGATTTTCCTTTAGTAAATAACCCCCAATGTTTTGTACTTTTTGCTATAATAAATATCCCCATTTTTTTTTTTAAAAAGCAAATTTTATCTCAGTTTAGGCTGATATGTATTCTTCTACATATTTTTGGTAATAAAAATCGCAATAAGCGTATATTTATTGGTTTGCGCAAAAATTATAGCGTCTACAAAATAGGAGATAGATTTATAGCATTTTTATTATTTTTTTTTTACTAGTAATGATGGCAATCTGCGATTTGGCGATGATCTGCAATTGTTATCGGGACTGCGACATTATGGCGGACACATCGGACAATTTTGACACATTTTTGGGACCATTGGCATTAATACAGTGATCAATGCTATAAAAATGCATTGATTACTGTAAAAATGTCACTGGCAGTGAAGGGGTTAATACTAGGTGGCGATCAAGGGATTAATTGTGTTCCCTAGCGTGTGTTCTAACTGAAGGGGGAGGGAACTGACTAGGGGAGATGACAGATCGCTGTTCATACTTCGTATGAACAGACATTAAACTAACAGGTCTATAGCTACTTCGTAAAAGACTTTGATCCCTTTTTAAATATGGGTACCACATTGGCCCTGTGCCAATCCAGTGGTACCATTCCAGTCATTAACGAGTCCCTAAATATTAGATACAATGGCCTTGAAATTACAGAGCTCAACTCTTTTAGGATTCATGGGTGGATGCCATCTGGTCCAGGTGCTTTATCCACCTTTATTCTGTTTAAATATTTCTGGACCATATCACTTTTAAGTTATTGTGGATCATTTGGGGCTGTGTCACTACCGCCCCCATTACGGACTTGAGCTCCCCCATGCTCTTTTATATACACAGAACTGAAGAAAGCATTTAATAAATTTCCTTCTCTTTGTCCCCAGTCACCCACTCTAGATTATTTTGTAAAGAGCCCACATGCTCAGACCTGACCTTTTTACTATTAAAATATTTGAAGAATTTTTTGGGGTTAGTCCTACTATCTTTTGCAATCTGTTGTTCGTTTTGAATTTTTGCATCCTTGAGTTCCTTTTTACATATTCTGTTATAGTCTTTGTAATATTTAAATGCTGATAGTGTTCTTTCATTTTTATATTTTTTAAAGGTTCTTTTTTTATTATTTATAGCCATTTTAACTTTGGGCATGAGCCACATAGGTTTTATTTTTTAAAGCATTTTACTTATTGCCCATGGGAATATACTTTGCAGTGAGTTTGCATACAGTCTTTTTGAAGACTTCCCATTTCTGTTCTGTGTCCAGTGATGCCAATATTCCCTCCCAGTCTAAGTCCTGGAGAGTAGCCCTCCTCCTTTGAAAATTTGTTCTCTTCAAGTTAAGTGTTTTTATGTTATCCGTATGTGTTTGTTGCTTACAGCTTGTCAGGAAAGGTTTCATTACCTGGTTCACCTGCTGGTAGCACTGTTACGTTGAGCACCAAAGGATGTAGTTCTGGTGGCCACCAGGGGGTGTCTCTCTGCCAATATTACTAACCAACTATAAAGTTACACCTGATGTAGGTCTGCTGGACTATATAAGCCCGCCCCTAACCAAGGATCGGGGGTTCAAAATTTCCCCTGCAAGCCTTGTCCCTGCCTGAAACTGAGCTGTTTCCTGCCTTGTCCTGGACTCCATTTCATGTATCCTGTCCCTGAGACCTGTCACCTGTTACCAGCTCCCAGCTCCCACTTGCTGACTGCTCCTAGTACCTGGTCACCCTTTTCTCTTGTCCCTGCCTTGGTTATTTATGTGTGTTTCCTTTACTTGTGTATATATATTAGTTAGATAGTTAGGTGTTTTGGGGTTTGCTGTGTTTCATTACTTGTTTATGGTTTGCTGGTGTTGCACGTGTGTCTTTACCTTAATAAATATACCTTTTTTCACTTACACTTGTGTTCCTGATTCCTTAAGTGCAGCCCAGCGATCTGATCACCCTGTGCTGGATGCCTGTGCATGGCATCCCTGACACAGCTGACATTAAATAAAATCATGTTATGGTCACTGCTACCCAGATGTTCTTTTATATGAAAATTGGTAGTAAGCTCTGCATGGTTTGAGATTACCAGGTCTAGTCAGAGCCTAAATAAACTGGACCATAAAATTGTCTTGTAATAGGTTTATAAATGTTTGCCCTTTAGCTGTCCCAGCAGTGCCATTACTCCAATCAATTTCTGGGTAGTTAAAATCCCCCATTATTATCACTGTTGCAGCCCTTGCAGCCCTTTCCATCTGTGCAAGGAGCTGAGCCTCCACCTCCTCACTAACACTAGGAGGTCTATAACAAACTCCAATGACAACCTTTGTAGTACGCACATCCATGTATAGTTCCTCCCATAATGCTTCAGACTCATCACACTCTCCATCAATTAGGCCCTCTTTCACTCTCTCTTTGAGATCACTTCTCACATAGAGACAGACATTACCACCCCTCCGTTTCACCCTGTCTTTCCGAAAGAGAGCATAGCCAGGAATATTAAAAGCCCAGTCATGAGAAAAATGAAGCCAATATTTGGCAATACCAATTAGATCATAGTCCTCCTCATGCACCAGAGCTTCCAACTCATTTATTTTGCTTGGCAGACTTCTGGCATTGGTGAACAAACACTTTAATTCATTGTCACATTTTGCAAACATATGTTGCATATTTTTTATTTTAGTACAAATAGTACCATTTCCAATGGTTGATTGTAACATAGGAATCTTCATATCATCTGCCATAGCTCTCCCCCCCATCTTTCCCAATTCCACCCACCAATAAGGGCTGACCCCTGTCTGACTTGTCTGTCCCATTATAATCAAATTCACCCTCCCCCCACAATCCTAGTTTAAATACTTCTCCAGCCTTCCCATAAACCTCTCCCCCAGCACTGTAGACCCCCGTTCCAATTAGGTGCAAATCATCTTTAGCATATAGGTTGCACCCCAAAGAAAAGTCAGCCCAGTTCTCTAAAAACTTAAATCCCTCCGCCTTACACCAGGTCTTTAGCCATGCATTCAGTTCTCTAATCTCCGCCTATCTTTCCTGTGTTGCGCATGGCACAGGCAATATTTCAGAGACTATCACCTTGAAGGTCATTCTTTTCAACTTGCAGCCTAGTTATTTAAATTGGTTCCTAAGAAGCCTCCATCTTCCATATATTCTGTCATTGGTTCCAATGTGGACCAAGACAGCTGTGTCATGCCCAGTCCCATCCAGTAATTTATCAACCCGGTCCACCACGTGCCGAACCCTGGCACCAGGGAGACAGCAAGCCATTCGGTTGAGATGATCCTGGCAACTAATTATTCTATCAGTTCTTCTGATTATAGAATCCCCTATTACCACCAACTGTCTAGGTCTACCTGCACTCCCCTCACCACCCCTACTATAAATTTTATTTACGATTATATTAATTTGTTCAATTACATTTGAACCCCTGAAAATGGGGGGACTGTGTATAAAAATGGTTCCAGTTCCTAAAATTTGTACTTGATATTTATGTTCATTCTCTTAAATTAAAGCTGAAAGTTTGCACTTCAAATTAATTTGAATTGTTTCATTTTAATTTCATTCTGGTGGCATACAGAGCCCAAAGTATGAAAATTGTGCCTGTGTCCAAATATATATATATATATATATATTTATATATATTTATATATATGGAACTAACTGTATAACAGTCCATGTTGCAGAAATAACTTACAATGTACTTGATGGAGCCCAAACATGCTATTTTTCATTTCTGTTTCATTTATTGCAAAACATGATGCACAATTTTTTTGAGCATTTGAAAGTATTAGTATAAGTTTTTGTGAGGTCATCTCACATCTTTTGTTTTTGCATGAGAATGTGCCCAAAAATGCTGGTCTTGTTAAAGTCCATTTATTTTCTTTCTTAAATTTGAGAGGTTGACTGAAAGACAGTAGAGTCTGTGAATTTCTTCTTTAGACAACTGTCTTATTGCCTATGGGTTGCAAGTGCTTGGCTTTTTTTCTAAAGCAATTAATTGGGGATTATAACAAAAGTAATAATACGTTGTAGCGCTAGCCTGTGTACTATGAGATATAGACAAAGGTACAAAAACCTATGGACTCAGCAGGAGGCAGAAAAGTCCAATCAGATGGAGACCTTGTGCCAAGAATGGGAGCAGATGAGAAGGAGCAATGATGGTGTGGGGAGTTGGGAATCGCCTGTACATCGGAGGCAGGATCTGCACAATCATCTTGGGAGACCAGCTGTAGAGCAAAAGAACAAATAGCAAAGCACAGAGTGATGTCAATTAAAACATTCAATTTAATTAAGAATAAAACAGCATCCACTCACATCACAGAAGGTGAAGTCCAGCCTCCAACTTAACTCTAGATTTTGCTCCTACCAAAACTTAGAGTAGTATACCACAAGGCCCCCAGTATAGAAAGGAAGATTGCTTATAGTAAACTTAAAAATGGCCCGATTGATGCAAATTATCTTGTACTGTGGGTGTTATTTACTAAAGGAAAATCCATTTTGCACTACAAGCACACTGCAAAAGTGCACTTGAAAGTGCACTTGTAGTGCAAAGTGGATTTCCCTTTAGTAAATAACCCCCATTGTCACTGTAAACAACAACTTAAGCAAAAAACATTCAAAGAAGAAGCCACACATTGTTGAGTTGTAAAATTTTTATTCTGTGCACATTCACATGTGCATTTAGAAAAGGGTTTTTGAACAAACCAACATATTTTTAAAATCCTTTTTTTTTTGGACAGTGGAAATATCCTTTTTTTGTGGTAAACAGGCATGTTTTTTAAACCATACAATACACAACTCAGGAACTTACAAAGCTTAACTTAGAGAAATTGAAGGCACTATCAGACATTATAGTATGTCCAAACTGTGCTGATCTTGCCTTCAGCAGATGGGGTGATGTCACCCCTGTGAAAGCCAAATTTTGAAGATGCACACAAATTGGAAGTCAAAATGTGTATATCACTCCTGATCCCATGCCTAAGGTCAACATGTGCTAGCTCCCATCATGGGGGATCAAAGGACGTGTTTCGGGGGTACAACACAGTGGTGTAGTGAGTAGCACTCTCACCTAGCAGTAAAAAGGGTTGATGGTTCGAATCCCAACCACGACACTACCTGCCTGGAGTTTGCATGTTCTCCCTGTGCCTGCGTGGGTTTCCTCTGGGTACTCCGGTTTCCTCCCACACTCCAAAGACATGCTGGTAGGTTAATTGGCTTCTGTCCAAAATTGGCCTTAGTGTATGAATGTGGGTTGGGGACCTTGGATTGTGGGCTCCTTTAGGGTAGGGACCAATGTGAGTGTGCAATGTATGTGTGGAGTGCTGTGTAAAATTGACTGCGCTATATGGGTACCTTAAATAAATAATAATATAATAGATGAGCATCTTAATGAGATACAATGTACAGGGATAAGGACAATTTAGACACGCACCCATACTCACTCAGGTTGAACTGGATGGACGTGTCTTTATTCAACCTTACTAACTATGTAACTATGTAACTGTGTAACCCCTTCCTCTCAGCTACCTGAGTTGCGAGGAAGGGGTTGCACCCACAAAACGCATACCTTGATATCCCGTGATGGCAGATAGCACATGTTGACACACTGTGTGCATCTTCAAAGTTTGGCTTTCAACATTTTTTAGAAAAGTTATAATAAAAATAAAAAAAGCAAAAATTTTGGTGTGTTTTATATTCTGCCTAAAACATCAATGACGTTCTTCATTTTTTGTTGAACATCATTGATGTTTTCCTTTATCTTTTCTAAATCATGATTGCACACCATGATCTCCCCGATGAGAACGTGTGCACTTGCATTGGTGAAATGAGTTTCTTCTTCCACAACATCCACATCACCTAAAATAAAAAAACACACCATGTATTATAAATATACAGGCATCCATCTATTACCTGAAGCTGTGGTCTCAGACACCCACCTGTTGTGGTCACTATTTCGTCCACTTCATAAACCTCTCCTTCCTCCACATCCTGAGGTCGTGGTGCGGTGACTTCCCCTTCTTTATGAGGTTGGGGGTCCCTGGTGTCCTCTGACGTCCCGATTCTTTTCTCCCCTATGTGAATAAAATAAAGGTATACTTAGCACACAGATATTTGAAGCAAGAAGTAGGAATATGAAACATTGCTTGGAAGTGTCGTACAATTGTCTGTTTTGGCAGAGTTCCAAGCTGAAGACATTATTTTTTATCTTTCTTCAAGCTGGAATACTTACCTTTTTGGGTAAAGTTTCACACATGGAGACACCCCTAGTATCCACTGGAGCCCCTGTGTGGGACACCCTAAAAAGTCTGTTCTGGTGTCCCACACTAGTGCTCCTGGGTCCAGATGTGTAAACAGCTGCTAAGTGTCTTCTCCATACACTGAATCAAGTTTGCATTTCCTTCTAGTTACAAACCCATCTAGACAACAATGTTCTAAACTTCTTTTAATACAAATAGGCCTCAACAAATGTAGTTAACCTGCATCTGCCAAAAACATCGTATTAGTGGGCAAACGAACAGTGTTTACTACTAACGATAACTGTGCCCACAAACCTGAAAGTTGCCATTTTAAACTGTACAACAGTAAAGAAAAGCACATGGAGAAAAATAGGAACACATGAAAAAATACGTACTTTTTTGCAGCACTCTCTTGATTCTTCTGTACTGATACTGCTCCCTCAATTTTAGGTCTGACCATCATTTCCTCAGATGATCCTTGGATTGCTGTATCCTAAAATTTTTCTGCAGACTTTTCACAACTTTAGTCATGATCTTGGCCTTTCTGACATTTGGGTTTGAGTAAGGTCCATGCTTTCCGTCACAGTTGGCCCTCTTCAAGATGTCCACCATCTCCACCATCTCTACAAAGGACATATTAGAGGCCTTAAATCTCCTCTGGGATCGGGACGTTTGTGGCTCCGGGCTTTCGTCGTTGCTGCTGTCTTCATGCATGTGTTGTCTCTCCACCATGTGCTCTCCCACTGCGCTGAAAGAGAAGGGTCGGGGAATATACAATAAAGAAGGTCAGGGGCAGGTGGAGTTTCACGCTTGCACAGTGTATATAAAGTGTAACACGCGTCCGTTATACGTACGATCTGTGAGCGGAGGACAGAGAAGGAGAATCGCCGATCGTTCTAATGTAAGCACAATTTTAAGTTGGGGCATCAGTGGCCCATACTGCTTAGAGATTGAGGCTTATATTGAGACAAGATTATGCGAGTTTAGCCTGACATTAGGGTTTGTATTGTGTTGTGTCTTGCAGAGAAAATGGATCGATACAACGATCATGATTTCCTCCCCAATACATTGATTTGTAGAGAGAGCTGCCCTGTCTATGGCAGACAAAACACCCCTTTTATACAAATCGACTAAAGAGGAAGGCAGCACTGGATAAATTGCTGGAATTTGTGAAGCCGCAGATCCCCACGGCAGACATCAACTATTTGAAGTGCAAAATTGGTGGCCTGAGAAGCACATATAATAGGGAGCGTCCAGGATTCCCAGAGATCAGGTGCAGCAGCAGATGACATTTATGAAAGAAGAAAAAAACCTGCGCTGCAGAGCAAGAAAGATTACAAGACTGTAGCTGCACAAAAAAACAGCAATATCTGTGTAATAAACTGCAATAAGTAAAAATAAGTGCGCTTACAATCAGGAGTTCAAATGTTACTTAAAAGTGAATATAAATAATATATGCTTAATAAGGTTAAATATCCTTAAATAAATACACTCAAATAAAAACAAATAAAAAACTCGATAAATAAATGGTGAATAAATCAAATACTCAATGTGTAATCAAACATGTGAAAAGAACAAACATGATCAGGAGTCAGACCATATTATAATTATGAGTGAAGTCCGTTTCCATAGAAAAAAAGTTCAGTAAAAGTGCATCAGATCCATGAAGTGGAAGGAGGAGAGTAAGATGTAGGAATGTATCTCATAGAAGCAGTGAATCCGAAGAACATTAAAGATGGACCCTTACCCGAAGTGATGGACCTCCCTGTTGGCGAGGTCTTGTGCACATGCAGATATGGCCCTCTGCGGGGACAGTTGAATGGTGGCGTCCAACTCAGCTGGTGAGTAGAGCGTTTCCAAATGAGAGTAGTCCAAACCGTCTGCCTGAAGGGGGGACACCCACTTTGAATCTTGGTGTGCTTTGTGTATTTCTTCCAGATCTGGACAGTAATCTGGTGTAGAACTTCACCTCTGTGTATAGTGAGAAGAGGCTGAGCTCTGATTGAGACATTCACAGGAGGGACTACAGGTCCCAGTATGTCAGCTGCTTTCTGAGAAGAGAGCAGAACTGTGAGTGGGATCTGCAGGCCCACCCATTACAAGCTGCCTGTAGAAAACTACAAGGAGGGTGGATACAAGACCAGTCTTCTTGCACAAGGAGAGAATGCGTCAGTGACCAGTCTTTACTACAGGAAGCTCCTACACAGAGGTGAAGTTCTACAGGGTGGTCCATCACTTCGGGTAAGGGTCCATCTTAAATGTTCTTCGGATTCACTGCTTCTATGAGATACATTACTACATCTTCCTCTCCTCCTTCCACTTATATGGGCTGTGGTTTGGTGAATTGCGGATTTGTATTCCTACCTTCATGGATCTGATGCACTTTTACTGAACTTTTTTTCTATGGAAACGAACTTCACTCATAATTATAATATGGTCTGACTCCTGGTCATGTTTGTTCTTTTCACATGTTTGATTACACATTGAGTATTTGATTTATTCACCATTTATTTATCGAGTTTTTTATTTGTTTTTATTTGAGTGTATTTATTTAAGGATATTCAACCTTATTAAGCATCTATTATTTATATTCACTTTTAAGTAACATTTGAACTCCTGATTGTAAGCACACTTATTTTTACTTACTGATGACATTTATGTACCCAGGCTGTGGTGCTACAACAGACTGCAGTTTCTGTCAGACCAGACTGAAATCAGGCCATCACTTTCAACCCTTCCTTCCACTCTTCCTTCCACCGTAGCTGAGGCTTCTGACGTCCAACCTGAGCCTTAAACCAAGGAAGAAGATGTGAAGGAGCCCAGCTTGAGTCAGGTATAGCAATGTTCAACATATTTCTCAAAATTGTGTGTGATTGATGGTCAATAAACTAAAACTATGTCCCTTTTTCATACACAGGAAATCCTCAGCCAGGAAGAGGCTGTAGAAAGTGGGAGCCAGGAGGTGGCAGGGGTAAGTGGCAGCCAGGAGGTGGCGGGGGAAGTGGCAGCCAGGAGGTGGTGGGGGTAAGTGGCAGCCAGGAGGTGGTGGGGGTAAGTGGCAGCCAGGAGGTGGCTGGGCCCAGTAGCCTGACCGAATCCCAGGTCCCTTCCCTCCGCCTTCAACAAAAAAGGCCCAGGAAGGGGAGGAGCGTGGAGGAGACAGCACTTGGGTTAATTCGGCAGGCTTCTGCGACCCTCACACCCCCCCAGTCTTCTTGAGGCCTAGGCCTGCATGGCTGCCAACAAAATGCAGGAAATGGAGGTGGGCCAACTCCTCTTTTGTGAGGAAGTGATATATATGGCCCTAAATAAGGGGTTGAGGGGCGAACTCACAAGCAAAACCCACCTGTGTGAGTTGGATCATCCTCCTCCTCCTCCTCCACCTCCTGCCACAACTCCAACACCAGAGCCACAGCCTGGAAGCAAGCGTGGAAGCAAGCGTGTAAGGAAGACAAGAGAGTGATGGCCTGGGTTCAGTCTGGTCTGGCAAAAGACACAGGCTGTTGTAAGCCCACAGCCTGGGGACATATATGTCATCTGCTGCTGTTCCTGATCTCTTGGAGTCCTATACCGGATTGTGCTCCCTATTAAATGGACTTCTCAGGCTCCCAATTTTGCTTGGAAAATAGCTGATGTGTGCCCTGCGGTACAAAGGATTCACAAATTTCACAAGTTTATCCAGCGTTGCCCTCCTCTTTATTTTGTTATGACTCCTAATAAAATTCTATTTTTTGGCTAAAATCATTGGCTATGTGCTAAAATTAAAAAGAGACAGTTTGTTTGTGAGTAGGCAGGTACATTTCAAAAAAGACAATGTTAAATTAACAAGGGACACCAACACCAACCAATCTCCTTGAGCTTACAAAATACAAGATAATAATGGTGTTGTGGTAACTTGACACACAAAATGAAAAAAAAAAATATTAAGGAGATCACTAGAAAAAACAAAAAACATGAGATCTTGATTAAAAAGAAAAAAAAAAGGAGATTACTATAAACAAAAATTCAAAACATTCTGGAGATCTGGCGAAAAAAAAATGTATTCATGAGATCACAAGAAATAAAAAAGAAATCAGTTTGTCAGAACTCTGTGTGAATATCAGCTGTAAAACAACTTCATAATTCTATCATTATAAAGAAGAAAAGAATGCACTGCATTGAAAGATTCCAAAATTTGCATCGTGACAAATGTGCTATCTCCATTACGAATGCTAGTTTTATCAGACCGAGCGATTCCGTCTCGTACTTGATTCAGAGTATGCGTGGAATTTTGTGCGTCGGAATTGTGTACACACGCTGGGAATTTCCGACAACGGATTTTGTTGTCGGAAAATTTGAGATCCAGCTCTCAAATTTTTGTTGTTGAAAATTCCTATATTTTATATAGGATTAGAATATCTAGTCATATTTTGATTTAGTACGGTTACCGTATGATTATATTTGGATAGCGCAGCATTATATTGGTATAAAACTTTTTGACACAAGCATATGGGACGTGATCAATGCTAGCAGCTGTCCTTTGATCATCTCTAATTATCATTTGGACTTTCACATGGTAGCTCGCAAGATTCTGTTTGTTTTTTAGAGTCTTTAAGTGGAAACACACCATTTTCCTTGCCGATTCCCAAAGTACCCACGCCCCCAATCCCAAATCCCATTGGAAGAAGATAACTCATACCTCTAAAAACAAGCCCAATGGCAAGGGATCTGGTTCAAAAGAATATCATAGAATTACCAATCATGGTGGCAGTTTGTCCTATGGTTTAGTCCCCTCTACACCACAGAAACACCACACACATAACATCCTCCCAACCAAAATTTCAACGTCAGTAGTCTTTGTGAGCGACACACCTCCAGATAATAAGGATTCCGTTTAACCCAAGGCGACAACTAGTGGTGTGAATACATCCCCCATGACTCCACAATTCCATTCTGGGAAGTCTCCCAACAGGGTTCCCTGTTCATTCCCATCTAGGGTTATGGACACCCTGTCAACCTTGGATAATACAGCTCTTCCACCATCATTCAATATACCCATTTCCGACCGGTATAGCCCTCTATCCCGAGATTTAGAAGCATTTGCTAAAAAAGGCCCTCTCAATACATTAATATCCCCCCCAGTGACTTGCAAGCTATTTCAAACATACCTACCATTTACGCCATTCCAGGAAATTCCTTTTTAGTGCAATCCCCAAAAAACGCAGTGAAAGAAAAAACAGAAAAGAGAAAACTACCAGAGGAAGTAGAGGAAGAAGAGTGGTCAAGGCTAAACAACAAAAAAGAAAGGAAAGAGAGCAGCTAGATGCTACAGAGAGTATGATTAAAATATTTAATTTATCTTCCCACAGTCTTAATGGTGTGGATCAAATCTTTAAAGAGGCCAAATCAGTTTGGCCTCTTTAAAGATTTCCATAATTTCATTTGCACCTTGACACTCAAACATCATTTTCCAAAGTTGCAAGATACCGACATCACCCAGCACAGTGAGACTTGTCCAAATCCTATTCCCAGAAGTGAATCAGATTGTCCAAGTACTTCACTCAATGATTCCAATTTAATTCATATATTGGGAGAATTATGGAAGGAAGGTTATACTGACATGCAACCAACAGATTGGTATGTTAATCCCGACATCAGATATACTAGTTTCAAACCCAAATCCGCTTTTTTTCCAATTAAATCCAAAGGTCCATACATCAAAATATTTTCCCAAGCAGTATATCAGCGATTTGTGCAGACAAAAAAAGCACAAAGCCAAGGAATCTAACTTCCATAGAATTAAAAGCACTAAAAGATATGGAAGCGGATACTAACATCATTATAAAATTAACCGACAAAGGGGATATTATAGTGGTACAGGACAAAGAGGATTATCTAATGGAAGCAAACCGCCTACTTTCAGATAATAACACTTACAGCAGGCTTATGAAGGAACCCGAATACCAACAGGCAAGATCCTAATATATAAGGCCTTTGAGGATGGGGTCTTGGATAAAAAGGAAAAACAATTTTTAGTACCCAATATTAATAGCACCCAATATTTTTACTACCTCCTGAAGGTCCATAAGTCCCTGACACACCCCCTGGACGTCCTATTGTAGCGAGCACAAATAGCTTCATTAGTGGATTATCGATATACATACATTCGTTTCTCCAGCACATTGCATCCAATCTCCCTGCTTTCATTAAAGATTCCAGTCATGTCTTAGGGCCGATTCACACTGCTGCGATGCGGGAACCCTGCAAATCCACTGCGGGTTCCCTCATTGCTGGTTTCCAGGCGGCAGTTCACATTGCCCTATGCGAACTGCTGGGAGTGTCAGTTAAAAGTTAATGAACCGGCCCTGAGACACATTACAATCCTACACTTGGGAAGAGGATTACTTGTGGGCCTCCTTGGATGTATAAATAAATAAATATATATGCGGGGCTCACTAACCTGTGTGATAGTATGCAGCAAAAGTGCATCAATATAGCAGCTATATAAGTGCAAATAAAAGTGCATAAATGTAGCAGCAAAATACAAGTGCAAATTAATAGCAATAACTTAAAAAATGCAATAATAAATAATCCTACTCCATAAAAAATGTTCAATATAAAGTGCATATATGAGTGACACAATATGACAGTGAATGTCAAAGGAGTTAAATATATAAAAAAATGTGATGAAAAGCAGATATCCACTAAATCATATACTTCAAATCCCAGTGACAAAACACAGAACTTATTGCGGCAGTCCGTAAGTGAAATAGAGTGCCAGTGCAGCAAACGATCGATGTGAAAAAAAGTCTATTCCATTCAATCATAATCTGGAGTGCGCCACCTGTTTCCCCCAGCCTCTCACCTCTAGCAGCGGCCCCTATGGGCCAAGTTGAGCTTGGATCAGCAATCAGTGCAAATTCCTCTAAACGATCAGCCTTCACTGGTCACCTCCAGGGAACACCCGGTATCCAGCACCCAACTTCGATCTCTGATCTCCAGACTCAGTAATGATGGTAAGGGTATATATTAAGAGAAAAAGGGTGGCTCCATTGTGTAGTATTTTAAAACATTTATTTCATCCAACACACACAGTAACTTACATATAAAATCGCAGAAATCTGTAATCAGAACGAATACCTCCGGTCTCGGCCGTGACCAGGAAGTAGCGACACCTGGCTCCTCCCTCAGGTTTGCTTGCCCTCCAGTTCTAATACAGACCATGAAGCAAAGGAAAAACATGCAATAGATTTGTCGCAGGTTATAATGACAAACATAAAACAATTACAAAGGCCATCCGCAAACATTGGAATATTTTGCAACTCGATCCTAAACGTGAAGATGTAATACCTAGCGTCCCACAAGTTACCTTTTAGGAGAGCTAAAACACTTAAAAACACCATTGCTCCTAGAAAGCTAAAAACCCATAAAAAAATCACAGACTACAGATCTTCATTCTTATTTTGACCATAGAACTGAGATATTACAGTTTCATAAGAGAGATTGTCTCACCTGTCAGTTCATTACCTATGGGAAATCAAGTTTGTTTGCTAAAAAGGGTCAAGAGTACACAATCAAGCAATTTATTACCTGCTCATCTGAATTTATAATATATATACTTCGGTGTCTGTGTAACCTATTATATGTTGGTCGCACCATATTGCGTAAGCATGTGGGCAAACACAGGAGATTTATAAAAAGTGGATGTGATAAACATAGTGTCCCTCGACATTTTTTATTACACCATAACATGGACATCAAATGTTTGGAAGTAATGGCAGTTGAATATATTACAGATAAAACATTGACAGATAACGAGAAGTTTTCTTTGCTTTGCAGGAAGGAGGCATTTTGGATATTTAAGATAGGTACGTTGTCCCCCAATGGGTTAAACAAGGAGTTGAAGACAATTTGATATAAACACCTATCGCCCATTTAGCACATTATATTCTGACGGTAATCATTATCATGGTTTGTATGTTTCTTCTGGGGCTTTAGGGACACTGACACGTGGGCATATACACATGTATGTGTGCCCTCACGTGATGGAGACATGAGTATGTAATAGTTTTGATCTCCTTTATTATATACGCCTGCTATATGTCCCCTGTTATCCATCAATTTTACCAAAGGAATATATTATATAGCTTATATATTTTCTTAATTACATTTTTCTTTATCATTGATATTGTCATTTTTACTATTTTTAAATTTTCTTTAATTAAATTAATTATTTTTGTATTATTTTCAGTACTAGTAATATGTTATGACTGTCTCATTTAATCTTTTCATAAGATTTTAAATTGTTATTATCATTACAATTTTTATAAATATAGATCATACCATGAATAGTTTTAATATACTTATAGGTTCCAGTTGTCTTTGGCTAGGTAACATTGTTTTGTACCATGCTGATAGAGTTAAATATCCCCAGAGGGAGGGGTCAGAGATGTGTCTACATCCATTGCAATATCTCAACCCCCTCTGATACTTCCAGTCTACAGCCTTTTTAATTCTTACTGGTCTGTCCCGTCACATGACTTTGACAAGGTGCAGGAGCGCGAAACATGTTGTCATTGTGATGAGACCTGTATTCTTGGCTCTCTTCCCAGTATCCACACATTGGCCTTCCATCAGCTCCTGGATTTCTCTGGACAGTCCAACTGACACATAGCATCACTGGAGATTTGCAAGCGCTAAGACACATCCCAGATTCTTCCACTGCAGACATGTAAGCAGTTCACATTAGAGGTTGCTTTTTACATCTGACACCACTGGTTGCATGGCCTTTAATTTATGATTGTGACTTTTATTTCAATAAATCCAATTTATGATCAATGTTCACTGGTTATACACTGGTTTATGACTAGTTATCACAGAAGTAGCACATTATACCTGGACTTAAGTGCTTTTATGGACCTTTTTTTGGCAAATACACTAAGTATGCCTATTCTGAGAAACAAATATATGAAAAAACATATATAGCACTGAAACACACCCCGATTAAACACATTAAATAAGTCTAATTCCTACCACGGCTTCAATACCACTAACATGTAGAAAGCAATAATGTGTTTTGTGTCTCTTGTGACAGTGCAAGGCGCTGCTACCATGGAAATGGTTAAAGAAATTACATAGGATTCTCGAAGTTACAGTTTGAGAAGCTCCGGCGTGCTTTTTGTGAGTGGAGACAGCTGTGTTTTAAGCTTTCTCTGGGTTCTGCAACCCCAAATCAGGGCAAGGAGCTTGAAGGCTTTAAAGTGTCTTAGGAGGGACGCGACCTTCTAAAAGACCTTCCAAAGGCTTTTTTTCTTTTTTGCGGCAGGTTTTTTACAACTGTTGTGTGGAGGAAAGCTTAACCCACATTAGGATATGAAACCTTTTGAAGACTAAATCAGAGGGTGGATTAGGATTCCCAAATGTGAAAAATTATGATAAAGCAGTAGTCCTGACTAGAATACTTAGCTGGAAATATCTTGCAAACCAAAAAATATGGGTCAGGCTGGGGGAGACTGTGGCAGACCATAAGATTGCTGATGCCCTATAAGCATTGAGCCCTGTCGAATACTACTTCCCCCCTCACATGCAAACTTTGAGATTATGGGACATTATAAGTAAACAGGGAACAGCATCTCCATCTATATCTCCTCTCGTTGGGGGGTTCCCTCCAGGTGAATCTGTTTCTTCAGGACATGGACAATAGATGGGGATACTAGCTGTGTTAAATTGATACACACAGGGAAATGACATCCTTTAGAAGAACTCAGAGAGGTTTATGGGCAATTCCCCTTAGATGCTTGGCGACATCAACAGTAACAACATTTTATTGTCTCACATCTGAAGGGACTTAGAAGGATAGAAACCCCCACAGAATTCAAATCCCTTTGGCTTAAGCTCCCAGTTGAAAGGGGACTGTTGTCCATCGCTTACAAGTTACTGAACCAATATGGATTGCATACAAGCTTTAGGTTTCTCAGTGAATGTGAGGTGAAGTTAAGGCGCAATATCTTTGGTGCAAAAATGTGCAATTCTCACCTACTCCTCCTCTGTGTAAAGACACGGGAGAGGAATTATAAAGTCTTAATGAAGTGGTACAGAAGCTAGTTGCCCAATGTACCCATATGTGCTGGACAGGTGTTGGATGGGGTGTGGTCAGCAAGGCACGTATATTTACATGTGGTGGGAATATGCAAAGCTTAGATGGCTTTGGACGAAATCAGAAAACTGATTTTAAATGTTATCTCAATACAAATAGAAGTCAACCCGGCATGCTAAGCCCATTTCGATTAAGATATATAATAAAAGCATTTTGATCTTTTAAATACTGCTAAAAGTATAATTCCAGTCACCTGTAAAAAAAAACACACATACCCTCTATTGAGAACTTAATTATACAGGTTAAATTAGTTATGGAAGTGAAGGAATGGATATATACTTGTCAGGGAAGATTTGAGACATTTGATCAAAAGTGGAAGATCTGGAAGAATCTTGTCTCTCTGAGGAGAGGGTGGCACTGAATAAGGGATCTCCATAATTAAGCTCCAAGGGGCGGAGTGAAACACACTGGGGGCATGGCCTGACTGGAGCCTGGACTGAGGCTGCCATTCATCTCACATGCACATGGGTCTGCTTCATGATGTGTGGCTTATGGACCTTTTCCTTTGACACTGAATAGGGGATGGCTTGATTTGATGTATATAGAAATTGATATCAACTCAAGGCACAATAAGACTTATTATATTCTTTTCCTGAGCTGTCACTCACTTTTTTTTTCTTTTTACCTCATCCTTTCCTTTCATTTACTTGTCGAAGTAATTAGATTTTTAAAGTGTCTATATCTGACACAAGTCAAGTGGAGATGAATGGTGTAGGATGGCCCTGTGTGGGGGTAATTAGAGTTGTGTTATATGGGGGTTTATGTCTGAGTCTGTGTTTTTTATTGCATTTATTGGCATTTTTGTATTGGAAAATGAGAAAGAAAAAATTATGAAAAAAACTTTTGTAAAGTGGGATGGGGGGCCCACTGCAGGGGTAATTTTTTCCAGCTACCCAGTTATAGTTATAGTAGGTTATAATGTCATTCTAACAATTAAGGGAAACCATCTAACTGTTCACCTTCACACTATGCTAACCTAGCCAATAAACTAATTGCAAAATATTTATTCCCCTCATTTAGATTGTAAGATCTCAGGGGCAGGGCCCTCGTAATCCTCCTGTATTGAATTACATTGTAACTGTACTGCCTGCCTATATTTTAAAAGTAAAAGTAAAGTGCTGTTGGTGCTATATAAATCAAATATACAGTATATAGCATACTGTTGGCACTATAAAAATCCTGTATAATAAAAATAACTTACTAACCTCTGTAGCACAGTTACCTTACTTATCTTGTACTAGTAGCAGTGGTAGCAGTTGTGACAAAACATCACAGCTCAGTGATGAAAAGTTCAATCTCCAAAAAGCTAGCACTGAAAACAATTGGATCTGACTTATGGGGTCAAGTCACATAGTCAGTGGCGATCCCCCCCGTGGAAGGCAGATGGGAAGGCAGCGATCAGAGGCCTCCTTACCTCAGTAGGCAGATGACAAGGATCCAGGGTAGGGCTGCTGCTCCTCACTCCAGCTACTCCTCACTCTGGGGCCGTTGCTTCTCCTCCCAGCTGAACAGAAAGTGGGCCTAAGACCCGATTGGACTAAGACTCCCTGGCCAACTGGGTCTCAGGATCCGCTTCCTGGTTGTCCAGGAGGAGAATCAGGAAGACAATAGGGAATGTTCTGTACATTTACTACTTTACATTGTAGCAAAGTGTCATTTCTTTAGTGTTGTTACAGGAAAAGATATAATAAAATATTTACAAAAATGTGAGGGGTGTACTCACTTTTGTGAGATACTGTATATATATATATATATATAATATAGAGTAGACACAGACACAAATGTTTTGTCTTGTATTCTTGGGCTGTTTTAACAGGAAAGGGTTCACATATACTTTAAGTTCAATACGATTTAAGAAATGTAGTCATATGGCTAAAATAAAGATATTTATACCAATGTTAAGGCGATTGTTGTTAGAATTTGCTGTAAGACTTCAAAGAATAGAGTGCCTGATGGGGTTTAGTGTAATAACACAAATTTCTATTTTGCATTTATTCTACTTTGACATCGGTTTGCAACAAAGCCATACCAGCAACAAAGCTAAAATTGACATTTCATTTATAGCACAGGGTGACCTGACCATATTCAGCGCAGAATGTTCTGTATCAGTAACATTAGAACAATGTTTACTACCCTAGGCATCTCGGTGGTAGATGTGCCGGATTGGTACAGTACATTTCTGCAACCAGATCCCTGGATCCCCACTCAGCCAGATGCTACTCCAAGGTCACAAAGAAACAGACAAAGGCATTGTAGACCCTCAACCAACTCCCCATCGAGGATTTGTGGAGATATGGAAACTAATGAGAGTCCACAAGTTTCTCCATCGTTCGTCCGATGCAGAACAGATCGTTAACTGTACAACCAATGGTTGGGTGAGCTACCTTGCACCACTTTTACGTCTTTCCCTCTAGTTCCAGGGACCTATGATTGTTGTTGATGACCACTCTGCTACCATTGAACCTTTGCCCATGGACAGCTCCTATCACATTGATGCCAGGCTGTGATGGTCACATCCAAGGCTTGCCATACATTGTTTTGTGACTCCCATCCTCTCATACCTGGGAACTTAGGTAATTCTCCCAAGCCTGGTCGAGGATCTTTGTTTTTTTTGTTTTCTTTTTTTTTATCTCTCATTTTGACCTGACGAGGGAACCTGGTGAGCTGACAGGTTTCCTTGATACAGGGCATTGCACCAACAAAGAGTAGAGGTACACTTTCTCTCACAAGGCTTCCAACCTCTGTGTGCTGTATGTACTGTTTTGGTTATGCTCCAAAGGAGAATTCAATGATCAAAGTGACAGTTAAACTCATGGGAGTTGCGCGTAGTCCCACACTCGGCACTCTGAGACGCCTGAAGGCCGCTGGTCATTTGCTATGTGAATTTACCTACAGCAGTTTGCTTGTTCTCTACTCTGCCTTCTACTATGCAAGAGTCATGGATCTCTCACACATGCAGTGGAGTTTGTAAAGTGCTTGTCAGCTATCACAGCACTGGTACTTTTTGTTTGATAGTTCTGTTATGTTACTATGTTTTTGGTTTATTTATTTTTTTCTGTTCATCGTTGGGCCTCAGGGCTTCTTGTTTTTCCTTCTAGAACCCATGAGACTCAAATTTAATATTATAGTAAGATAGGATGTATCCTAGAATATAGCCAAGCTTATGGCCAAGTGTGATATGGGGGAGAATGTTTCATCTCTTGCTATACAAATGGGATCGGTTCTTAGTTGCCTTTAGGGCCCTGTAACCCTGAGCTCTCGATATCTCAGACACGGGATCTGTGATCTGGTCTGGGTGTTGGGATCTTAGGGGGCGAATATCTCAGTTATCCAAACATTAGCCCGTTATAAACAATAGTGGTTACACTGGTTTTGTGGCTGATCTGATATATGCTATTTATGCCTTCTCTTAGATCCTGGATGTGCAGCGGTAGAGGGGGGTTTCCAGATGTAGACATATTCACCTACTTTGGGTGGGCTCAACCTGTAACTCTCTGGTGTTTATGGCTAGGGTTTGTCCCATACTATGTGAGCTCAAGCTCAGAAGTCTCTGGATGGTAGTGCGTATGTATCTACCTTGGTGTTAGGTTTCTTCCCCACCTCAAGGTTGCAGGCTCCCTTTTGAAATTCACCTGAATAGTATTTTCCCTATCCTCATACCCCTTAGTTATCCCAATTAGGTGGTCCAGCAGGGCTGCGCCCACCTCTGGTATATTTCATGCTCGACCCATGCTTGGGGTGTTTTCCATATATGGGTAGAGTTTACCTTTCAACTCTGGAAAGTACCTGCTGTGCATATAGGCTAGAGGGACCTCCTAACCCTCTCTTTTTCTTTAATCCTTCTTATTTTTTATTTTTTTTATTTTTTAGTATTACCCCTCCCTTACCTCCCCCTGTGAACCCTTTTCATCTACAGCTTGCGGAGGCCACCCACACACACTAAAAGTGTTCAGTCATGTCTTCTACAGTGCATTTTTCAGCTCCTCTATCCCTTAAAGTGTTTTCCTTAAATGCTAAAGGACTCAATGTCCTGAAAAACCGTAGCTTTCCAGGAAGTTCACCGACATAGAGCCCAAATTGTATTCCTGCAGGAGACCCACTTTAAAGTAGGCTCCATTCTCCACTTAGCTGGTAGGCACTTTCCTGAGGTCTATCATGCAACCTGTGCTGACTCCAAAACTAAGGGGGTTTCAGTCTTAATGGCTAAGTCATTCATGTTTCACCTTACTGACCAAATGCGGGACCCTGAGGGTAGATTTCCCTTTTTAAAAGGCACCTGGAAAGACAGAGCAGTGGCTCTGGCAAATGTATATTGCCCCAACTCCAAACGGGTAACCTTTCTAAAGGATACCCTTTTGAAGCTTGCTTCATTTCAGGTGGGCCTTTTAATCCTGGGACCGGACTTTTTACATGGCTCTAGACCAGCTTCTGGATACATCCACTGGCACCTCCTCATTCCCCTTTTCTACTCTGCATCAGGTGAAACTGCAATTGACTTCCCTTACATTACATGACACCTGGTGCACGCCGCTTAACCCTCGAGAGAGGAATTATACATTTTTCTCATCGCTGCACAATCGCTATTCGACACTGGATTATCTCTTTATACATCAAGCAGACCTGTCCTACCTTTATGACACTACCATTGAAAACATGGTGCTCTCCGATCATCACTCGATTACATTGACCTTACGATTCCCACAGAGGAAGGAGTCCACTAAGATGTGGAGATTGGATGCTTCCATCCTTGCTGATGCTGGGGATTCAGAAACCATTAGACAGACACTTAGCGACTATTTCCACCATTATGATATGCTGGATGTGTCACCCATGATATAATGGGAGGCACATAAGTGTGTTGTAGGGGATACTTGCTTGCTATAGCGGCCAGGAAGAAAAAGGAACACCAAGCTCTGACACGATAACTAGACTGGAAGCTCAGCATAAATGCTCCTGGGCAATCCAGACAGCAACAGAATTAGCGGACGCACGATCACTGTTATTAGAGGAACTCTTTAAACGGGCACGAAGACATCATGTTCTATCACAAAAAATGTTTTATGAGCAAGGCAACAAGCCAGGAAAGCTATTAGCCAGGCTTACGCAAAAACGCAGTCCATCATGTGACTGATGCATCTGGGACAATCCATTCCAAAAATGAGGACATTGCGCAAAAGTTTCTTCGCTTTTATAGCAAACTTTATAACCTTAATGAGGCGGAACATATCCCTGCAGCTGACGGGATCCGCTCAGCATTGATATAAGATTTCCTTAGCAAATATAGCCCTAGCGCTTTGTCTGAGAGCGACTGGACCACTTTGGAAGCCCCACTGTCTACAGAGGAATGGGAAGTAGCCCTAAAGACCACAAAGCCTGGCAAAAGCCCAAGGCCGGATGGCTTCTCGGCCCAATACTATAAATGCTTTGCAGACCTTTTGGCTCCTTGCTTCCTTAAAGCCTTCAACACACTGTCTACTACCCCTTGCCCCTCTGGAACCTTACTAGAAGCTTACATTTCGGTGATCCCTAAGGAGGATAAAGATCCCACTAATGTGGCCAATTATCCGCCGATTTCGCTTATCATGTTTCCCTTTCTGGTCCTATATTCAACTAAAACACTTTCTAGATGATCTGGCGAGAATAGAAAGTTACACAAAAGCTCCTACGGTATTCAAATCCCTGTGTTCAAGCTCGTCTCCCCAGAATCATGTGATCTTAGCGCTATACGCCTCCATGTTTGGGGAACTGTACTCTTCTATGCATTCAGATCATGCATTCTGGGAATCCATGTTGAACACAGAGATAGAGGACGCTAGCAGGGACCGCATTCACTTGTTTATTCACAAAGGTTCTCTGAATGTGAATATGCAGGAAAATTGATATCAAATTAAAATAAGATGGTATGAGACTCCAGAGCTGCTGTACAGGATTTTCCTGACGGTACCAGACCACTGTTGGATTTGTTAAAAGAAAACAGGCACTTTTCTCCACATTTGGTGGACGTACCCACTGATCCAGCCATGTTGGAGTAAGGTACATGAAGTGACGACGGCCATTACTTCGCTCCCCTTGGAATTGTTCCCCAGCACAATATCTCCTTCATCTTTCTAAAATACCCAAAAAAGATAAAGTCGGTAGCCATGCATATGATTAACGCTGTTAGGCTTTGTGTTCCGGTGCATTGGAGGTCCACATTGCCTCCTTCAATCAATGAATGGGCATTACGTATCAAACGCATAGCAACAATGGAGGAGCTGATATACACTACACAAGATAGAATCTCCAGCTTCTCAGCTACATGGAAGGCGTGGATCACTTATAGATCTTCTCAGTCGTATCAAGAATTGATACAAAATAGCGATCGACCTATTGTCTAGATGCATTGTTCTTTCTGTCGTTACATCTAGTGAACATGGTGGATCCCGTATGACGTACTGCCTTGCTGGCAGGAGATGGGGGGGAGTAGCTGGTGGGTCCCCCACCCCCTCTCTGTCTGTTATCTTTTGTGTGCATTCCCTCCCCCCCCCTTTTTTGGTTTCTTTTTCTTCTTCTCTCTCTCTTCCTCTTTTTTTTTTTCTCCCTTTGCCTGAGTCCTAGTACATGGCAGTTGTGGGGCTGGGGACCGTCAATGACCTACCAAATGATTAGAATACAAATAGCTCTTAAGACCCGGCACTTTCAGTTAGTTCTGATAGAATTTCAGACCAGTAGATCACCATCTTGGATAATGGAATCTGTTACGTCATTAATAGTGAGGCTAGTATATTCCTCAACGTTTTAACACTGAGCGTTACACTTTGTATTCCAAATTGGTTTCTTTTCCTCCTTACTATATGTTTATGGGCTTTGTTTACAACTGTACTCTGTATGGTTCTTTAAAATCTACAATAAAATCTTTATGAAAAAAAAAAAAAAAAGAACAGTGTTTCATGTTTCTGCATATTCTACATGTAATTCAAATAAAAGGTAATGTGTAATCCCTCTACTGGGAACCTCATGCAATTTTTTACAAATTTTCAGTTCTTTTGGTTACATTCTGCTGTTTGCTGTCAGCTGACTCCTTAACAACCAATGACTCATCCCTGCTGCTGACAGGATATGGAGGACAATCTTACAATGGAAGGGAACAGCCACAATATAATGTACCAGTTTCTAACAGGTGTTTACCACTTTCAGATCGAAGGTACAATGATTATCGAGTAAACCATTTTTATGATAGGGGGTCACATGAGGGGGAACAATGGGGGAAGAGGTGACAGGCATAATCATTCAGAATAATCGACAGGCAATAAATAATAATAAAGAAATAATCAACAGGTGATTTATCCATCACAGGGACAGGATCAATCCAGACCTCAACCTTGGGGTTTTTACCATCCCAATCAGGGTGTAAAAAATACAAGTGGAACAAGGAGAGGGACCAGAAGGGGGAGAAAAGTGCAGCCAAAAAGAATAAAGACATAAGTAGAGTTTTTAACTGTGATGGAATGTCCCACACACTGTTTGAGTGCTTCTGTCAGTATATCACTTCCTAAGCGCTGGAATAGGGGACCAGTGAATCTGGCTAAGTCACCCCAAGAACTAGGCAGTACCAGTTTTAGAGCTAGAATAATACCTCTTTATTAGAACAAAGGCACACAGAGATATACATTCAGTCTCCACTTTTTGCATAATGACATAGGGCAACTTTACCTCCACCAGTAGCATGACACAGGTCTGTTAAATTTTACAATAGTAGACCGCCTTTGGGAGGGGCTGCTGGAGAAATCCATCCCCCTCCCCTCTTACAGCTAATCCACATAGACATATACAACTCATTATAGGTTGCTCCCAAAGCTCCCAAAGCAGACACAAACAATAGAACAAGGACATACAGCCACAACTCAAAAAATCTAGTAAAAGTATACAACAGTCCCAAGTGAAAGAACCCCTTCCTTCTTTCAACACAAACATAAAGAATCAAGCATAACAGAGGTAAAAGGAAATGCTGAGTCTGGTGTTGTTGTACGGTGAGTCAGGTTAGGCAGACCTGACTGGAGTTCTCGGTCACCCTGTGCTCCTAATAGACACAGGGTAACCTACACATAGAAGGGGCTGGGGAAGCTGGATAAGTATCCAGAGCTTTCCAAGGTAAGCTGGGTTCCACAAGCCCTCCGCCCAAAGAGACTTCCGTCACATTAACCTCAGCACTTAGCACTTCAGGTCTCTGGTCCCTTCATTCTCTACACAACATTATATGGCGAGAAAAATAGTGCCAAACATTGGCATATTCTGCAGAATGACAGAGTCCCTGGACCAAAATTGCTCCCTAGGCCTCATGTGGTTGTTAGGGGTGTTTCCTTATAGAGGGACCGCATTGTGCCTAACATTTTCAATCCGCAACAATGTCCCACATTTTTTCATAATCTGACTGGGTATTTTAAATGCAAAAAATGTAAGATCATTCGGGTGAATGCATGCAGAGATAGTAAGGTTGATACCTTTGTATCTACTGCTACTTCTCAGATCTTTGTCATTAAGACTTTGTTTCACCATCTATGTTGTCTATCTCCTGCAGTGTCCGCGTGGCACGATGTGCTGTGAGAGCCATGATTGGCCAAAGGCAGAGTGCCTTTGGCCAATCATGGCTTAGGGGCTAAGTCCACGCCCTACACTATATAAGGCTGCTGCTTACACGCCGGCCGTATATCGTGAATGAATGGAGATTAGGCAGGTAATGTACTGTCATGAACAGGTGTGACCAGAACCGTGTGATCTGCGACAGAGGACACCAAAATGTATATAAGTGAAAATATAATAATTTATTAAAGTAAATGAATAATATAGTACAGCCACATCCAATATGACACAGTGCAATAACCAACCACAGACAGAGACCCACAAATAACAACAGACAGATAAGTACAATAAATGGGAAATACCAGGATCATAAACAATAGCCAAGCCAGGGTCATACACAGCAGATCAGAAAATGGACAGGGGATGTTCCAGAGACATAAACGTAAGCCAGGCCAAGGTCATACACAGGGGGGTCAGCAGATGGATGGATCAGACTGCAGGCAGGGATGCAAGGTAACAGGTGGGACAGGATAGGGATCGGGACAGGGAGACAGGATCAGAAACACGGGTCACAGGTTCAGGGCACAGGAACAGGTTCAGAATCAGGATCAGAAACACGGGTCACAGGTTCAGGGCACAGGAACAGGTTCAGAATCAGATCACAAGCTAGCAGATCAGGGCGCAATGAAGAAACCAAGGCAAACATGTGAGTGCTTGCCAGGTATTTATAGGCCTGTGATTGGCCTCAAGTGACACCTGATTGTAGGAGGTACTGTCTGCTTCACACTGCCGGGATCCAGTACTGCGGCCCAAAGATGACATAACATCAGCAGGAAAAAGCTCTCCTGACAGTTCCAAACTGCCAGGAGACACCTGCTGGTGGACCTCAGTACTGCATGCCAAATTACAGATATTACCAGCAGATGGAACATTTCCTGACAGTACCCCCACTCAAAGGAGCGGCCTCTGGATGCTCCAACTGGTTGTAATTGTCCATAGTCTATGGCATCAAGCAGAACAACAGATGGGGGTACGTCAGGCAGGGCAACAGGCACTTCAGGCTGGGCAACAGGCACCTCAGGGCAGACAGCGGGCTCCGGGTCCTCGAGCTGGGCAGCAGGCTCAATGTCCTCGAGCTGGGCAGTAGGCTCTGGAACATTAGGCCGAACAGCGAGCACCATAAGGGCAGGCTGGATCACAGGCACCGGCTCAGCAAGCTGGGTAAGGGCCCCGGCCCAGTGGGCTGGGTAAGGGGCCCTGGCTCAGCGAACTGGACACTGGGCACTGGTCCGGCAAGCTGAATAACAGGTACTGGCTTAACAGGCTGAGTGACGGACTCCGGTTCAGCAGACTGGGTAACGGGCACCGGTTCAGCAGACTGGGTAACTGGCACCGGTTCAGCAGACTGGGTAATGGGCAACGAAACTTCAGGCTGAAACACGGGCACAAAACTTCAGGCTGAAACATGGGCACCAAAACTTCAGGCTGAAACACGGGCACCAAAACTTCAGGCTGAAACACGGGCACCAAAAATTCAGGCTGAGACACGGGCACCAAAACTTCAGGCTGAGACACGGGCACCAAAACTTCAGGCTGAGACACGGGCAAAAAAACTTCAGGCTGAGACACGGGCACCAAAACTTCAGGCTGAGATACTAATTTCAAGACATCAGGCTGGAAGGCAGGCAATGAGACACCAGACTGGAAAGCAAGCACCGAGACATGTGGCTGGAAGGTGGGCACATTAGACCGGGAAGCAGGCACATCAGACTGGAAAGCGGGCACATCAGACTGGGAAGCAGGCACATCAGACTGGGAAGCAGGCACATCAGACTGGACAGCGGGTACCAAGACATCAGACCAGGCAACAGGTACTGGACCTTCAGACTGGGCAGCAGACACAGGCGCTGGCACATCAGGCAGAACAACAGGTGCTGGCACAACAGGCTGAACAACGGGTGCATCAGACTGGATAACAGGTACTGAAACTTCAAACCGGGCAGCCGGTACTGGAATTTCAGACTGGGCAGCAGGTACAGGTGCTGGCACAACAGGCAGAACAGCAGGTACTGGCACAACAAGCTGAACAACAGGTACATCGGACTGGGCAGTAGTTACTGGAGCGTCAGACTGGAACATGGACACTGGGATGTCAGGCTGAGCAGCAGGCACTGGGACCTCAAACTGGACAGCGGGCACAGGCATTGGTACAACAGGCTGAGTAGCAGACACTGGCACATCAGGCTGGGCAGCGGACAGGAGCACCTCAGGCTGGGCAGCAGACAGGAGCACCTCAGGCTGGGCAGCGGTGTCATGAACAGGTATGACCAGAACCGTGTGATATGCGACAGAGGACACCAAAACGTATATAAGTGAAAATATAATAATTTATTAAAGCAAGTGAATAATATAGTACAACCACCTCCAATATGACAGAGTGCAATAACCAACCACAGACAGAGACCCACAAATAACAACAGACAGATAAGTACAATAAATGGAAAATTCCAAGATCATAAACAATAGCCAAGCCAGGGTCATACACAGAAGATCAGCAGATGGACAGGGGATGTTCCAGAGACATAAACGTTAGCCAGGCCAAGGTCATACACAGGGAGATCAGCAGATGGGGTCAGGAACACAGGACAGGGAGAGGATGGATGGATCGGGACAGGTATGACAGGATCAGAAACACGGGTCACAGGTTCAGGGCACAGGAACAGGTTCAGAATCAGGATCAGATCACACGCTAGCAGATCAGGGCGCAATGAAGAAACCAAGGCAAACATGTGAGTGCTTGCCGGGTATTTATAGGCCTGTGATTGGCCTCAAGTGACACCTGATTGTAGGAGGTACTGTCTGCTCCACACTGCCAGGATCCATCTGCTGGTGGACGCCAATACTGGGGCCCAAAGATGACATAACATCAGCAGGAAAAAGCTCTCCTGACAGTTCCAAACTGCCAGGAGACACCTGCTGGTGGACCTCAGTACTGCATGCCAAATGACAGATATTACCAGCGGATGGAACATTTCCTGACATGTAGTATGCAGTCAATCAGTATAGTATATATAATACAATTCAGAGTATATAGTGCAGTCAGTGTAGTATATATAATACAGTTCAGAGTATATAGTGCAGTCCGTGTAGTATATATAATACAGTTCAGAGTATATAGTGCAATCAGTGTAGTATATATAATACAGTGGGGCGTATATAGGGCCATCAGTGTAGTATAAATAATACATTGCAGAGTAAATAGTGCTGTCAGTGTAGTATATGTAATACAGTGGAGAATATATAGTGCAGTCAGTGTAGTATATATAATACAGTTCAGGGTATATAGTGCAGAGTTTATAATAATAATATAGTGTATTAAAGTGGTTAAGGGGAACCCTATGACATAATTAAGAAAAAAACGGCGTGGGGTCCCCCCCAAAAGCCATACCAGGCTCTTTGTGTCTGGCATAGATTTAAAGGGGAACTCCACACCAAAATGTAAAAAAAATGGCATGGGGACCCCCCAAAATCCATACCAGACTCTTATCTGAGCATGCAGCCTGGCAGGCCAGGAAAGGGAGGGGACGAGCGAGTGCGCCTCCCTCCTGAACCATACCAGGCCGCTTGCCCTCAACATGTGGAGGGTACTTTGGGGTGCCCCCTAAAGCACCTTGTCCCCTTGTTGATGAGGACAAGGGCCTCTTCCTGACAACCCTGGCCGGTGGTTGTCTGGGTCTGTGGGCGGCGAATCTGGAAGCCCCCTTTAACAAGGGGAGCCCCAGATCCTGCCCCCCCCCCCATGTGAATGGGTATTTGGCAGGTACATTGTAACCCTAACCATTCACTAAAAAAGTGACAAAAAGTAAAAACCACAAGAGACAGTTTTCGCAATTCCTTTATTAAAAAAGAAAAAGAAGTGTCTTGCGATGTCCATCCATCTTTAATCACGCTGGATGGACCCGAAAAATAGAAAAAATTTAAAAAAGCTCTGCCTTCACGGGAGGCCTCTGAGTGATTGCTGTCTTTTGGCTTTGACAGCTGTTATATAGGCAAGGGCGGGGTCACCCGATGACGTAACTGAGTGACCCCACCCCCTTCTGACGTCATGTGAACTCATGTGATGTCAAAGGGGGGCAGGGTTAGCCCTCCTCCCCCAAATTTCTGGAATTTAAGGAGTTCACCTTAAAATCCATACCAGACCCATTTTTTTCATTGATTTTATCATCTATATTGCCAGAAGTCGGCAATACATTACAGCCGTGAGCGAGTTTAAATTACATTTTTTCCTCTAGAAATATCATTATTTCTGCATGCCGTTCTACACATCGCACAGATGCGCCACTTTACAGGCAGACTAAGGGGACCCCCAGGCACGACATTTAAAGGAATATTTCATTTTTATTGTTTCACGTTGAGCATTACTAAAATCACTGCTCCTTAAATAACAATCTTTTTAAAAACTTTTTTTTGCATTGATACATGTCCCCTAGGGCAGCACCCAGGTCCCCATACACTTTTTATGGCAATAACTTCCATATAAGCCTTTAAAATGAGCACTTTTGATTTTTCATGTTCATGTCCCATAGACTTTAATAAGGTTTGCATGTTTGCTAGAACCTTTTGCCTGTTTGAGGTGTTTTGGTGCAAACCGAATCAGGGGTGTGCATACTGGTTGAGGCTTTAATAACCGCTCTGAAAAAGGGGGGCATTTTGGTCTGGTAAGCCCACATCTTGACATTACTTTTAGTGAAGGTGGATATTGCTGACACTTTTGGCACCATTTTTGAAGAAGAAAGAAATTCATTTATTTTGTACACTTAAAGAGGATTCTCTTTGGTTTTGGGGATTCTTTTTTGGACACTATTTGTTTCGCCTATTAAGTGGTAATACTTCCACATTTATTCTGTGTATTTACTAATTTATATGACTAATTTTTTGATGGTATAGTCATTCACATATTTTTTTTATAGAGTAACACAGGAAATTGTAACACTGGTAATTTGAATTTGGATGTTTGAAAGGATATCTTCTTTTTTGCTTCTTGCAATTTGAGCACAATTTTGTCAATATTTTTTTCCCAGCCATTTGCTTCTGTTGTGCCAAAGCCTGGTGGTCCAGACATTCCACTCTGAATTCGATAACTGCACTCCATGTAATAGCTCCAGTAGTAGAGGTCTTCTGGGGAAGAGCAGAATTTCATTTGAACTTTGTCCTGATCTAGGCGTAATCTTTGCTACTCCAGGTGCATTGGGGACCCAGGTTGAGTAGGCAGTGCCATAGTTGGGTAGCTGTTAAAATGCAAAGCTGTTTCTAGCAACCAGACTAGTAACTCAGATGTGGAATGTCCAATGGCAAAGGGACACCCTGACATCAGGTTACCTACAATATATGGGTTAAGGACTCCACTGTTAAGCCTTCAGCACAAGGGATCCCAGTATTGGGATAGGTGGGATATGTGCTTCCTTGTCAATAGCTGGCAGAACTTAGACAAAACTAACCCTGTAAAAACGTAACCACTTACCTACCAGGCCAATTCTAACATTTCTCTTCTACATGTAAAAATCATAATTTTTTTAAATAGAAAATTACATAGAACCCCTAAACATTATATTATTATTTTATCTTGCACGGTATTTGTGCAGCAATTTTGTAAACACGTTTTACATTAAAAAAAAACGAAACAATAAAGTTATCCCAATTTTTTTTTCATGATGTGAAAGATGATGTTACGCCAAGTAAAAAGATACCTAACATGTCACGCTTCAAAATGATCTTCAAAGAAGATATCTAAATGATGGTGTGTGGTGAGTTAAATCTTCACTGTCTTCATGAGCTCTGAGTGCCACTGCAATTCACTGCTTTGGCATGTGGCAGGTAGGCTGTCTCCTGCTGGTAACCCTATTTAATCCTGTTATCCCCAACGCCACTACAGGGCACAGTATTTACATAGGGGGGTGGGAGGAGCCACAGGGCAGAGGGCAAGACATGCTTTGCAGCACAGAGGCAAAGCATATGGAGCACTACTCCCACAGGTGCCGCTGAATAAGATGGGTCCTCTGTTCTTTGTCTCAACCTTTCCAAGGGCCTCAGCACCTCTGACACACCAGGTTGAGTGTAAAAGCAAGTAAATAGAGTAAAGCACAGCAAATAATTCCTATTAGCCAATAATAATGCTATAGCAAAAGCTGGCACCAAACCAATTAGCAAAGGTAATCTTAATGTATTATCACTCACAGTAAAGTTTATAACCAAGCAAATACAAATAAGTTGGCATTTGTGGTAACACAGTTCAGCATACAAAATGGCTAATAGTAAAGGCTAAGTATAAAATGACATGTAACCACCAGGTCAGCATAAACACTACCAGCGCCACCTGAAATGCAAAAGTGAGCAGCAATAAAACGGAAAATTGTATACTCACCTTTCCGTAATTTTCCTTTCCTGTCGTATCTTCATGGCAGCATACACTTTGGGTTGTGACTCCGCCCCCACAACCTGATAGGACTACATAGCTATAAGTTGTAGAGATGGCCCCTGCCCAGTATTCTCCGTATATATATCACCTTAAACGGGTGGGAGATTGTATGCTGCCATGAAGATACGACAGGAAAGGAAAATTACGGAAAGGTGAGTATACAATTTTCCGTTTTCCTGTCGCATCATGGCAGCATACACTTTGGGGAGTAACTCGCAAAGACTGGGTGGGAATTCAAACTAAGTTTATTAATCAAATAATAGAGGAATTGGCCTGGATAACGGATCTTCCGAAATCCACCGTGGATAAGCAGGCGGAATCCACCTTGTAATGAGACATGAAGGTGTTCCTGGAGGACCAGGTAGCCACTCTGCAAATCGTCTCCGCCGAGACTCTACAATATGCCGCCCAGGAGGTTGCCACTGCCCTGGTGGAGTGTGCCCTTAAGCCCTCAGGTACTTGATGGTTACTCAGTGAGTAAGATCTCTTGATGGTCTTTACTAGCCATGAAGCAATGGTGCGTGAGGATGCCGCTTGACCTCTCCTGAAACCATGTGGGATAATTAGGAGGCTCTCCGACTTTCTGATGGATTTTGTTGCCGAGAGATATTCCATAACGGTACCTTTACCATCTAGTGGATGAGGGTCTCCCTGATCCGTGCTGAGTGCTGGAAGATTAATCTCCTGGTTAAAATGGAAAGATGAGGACACCTTGGGGATGAATCGATCCGAAGGCCTTAGGACTAGCCTGTCTGGAAGAACAACCAAATATGGTTCGCTAACCATTAGAGCTTTCATCTCTGACACTCGCTTCGCCGATGTTATGGCTATTAAAAATGAAACCTTCAGCGTTAGATCCCAGAGGGATATGCTCTGCGTTGGAAAAAAGGGTTCCTTGGATAATGCCTCTAGAACAATTGAGAGATCCCAGACCGGGAATGACGGTTTTCTGGGGGGCCACAGCTTTAGACAGGCCCTCTGAAACTGAATCACCAGAGGCTCTTGCGCCCATTTAACTCCTGTCAAGGCGGACAGGGCCGATACCTGGACCTTCAGGGTGCTTGACCTAAGGCCTTTTTCTAGGCCTAATTGAAGGAATTCCAAGATCTGAGACACCGACGGGGAGGACGAGTCCCAACCTTGCTGTTGGGAGAAGGAGACAAATTTTTCCCAAACTCTTCTGTACGTGATGTTGGTAGTAGACCTTCTGGCCTGGAGTAAGGTATCCACCACCTTCTGGGAACAGCCCTGCTCTAGGTACCTAGCCCTTTCAGTCTCCAGGCCATCAAGTGTAGCTTCCCCGGGTTCGGGTGAAGAAGATGTCCCTGGGAGAGTAGGTCTGTCGTCAATGGGAGAGGCAGAGGCTCTGCCGTGTTCAGCTACATGAGGGTAGTAAACCATGGCCTCCTCGGCCAGAAAGGGATCACTGCTACCACCAATGCTGTTGACTTCTTGAGCCTCAGGAGGAATCTCGCTATGAGAGGCGTCGGGGGGAAAATGTACCCCAGGTGAAAGTTCCAGGGGTGTTGGAGGCAGTCCGTCCCCTCTGCCGAAGGAAACGGTATCCTTGATAGGAATCTCTGGCACTTTGTGTTCTCCGGAGTTGCTGCTAGGTCTATCTCTGGAGAGCCCCAGGTTCGGGATATGAGAGCATAGGCTTGTGGACTCAGAGACCATTCGTTGTTGGAGTGGAAATTTCTGCTCAGCGAGTCGGCTAAGGTGTTCTGGACTCCCGGGACATAAACCGCCCTTAGATCCAGTAGATTCAGCTGTGCCCATTCCAGAACAGGACGGACCTCCTGCAACATGGACCTGCTTCTGGTGCCCCCCTGCCTGTTGATGTAGGCAACAGCCACCTTGTTGTCCATCCTCAGGAGGACGTGCTTCCCCCTCAAGTAAAAACTGAAGGCCAGGAGAGCCTGGAACGCTGCTCTCATCTCCAGAACGTTCGACACTGTATCCTGTGCCCTGAAAGGCCAATGACCCTGAGCCGCAAGGTCCTGATAGTGAGCTCCCCATCCCTGTAGACTGGCATCTGAGGTCACGGTTTCTTGATAGGGAGTGATTATATGCCTGCATCTTCTCAAGTTGTGAGGTCGTATCCACCACATCAATGATTGCTTTACCTCCTGGGAGATGAGGATTGGTTGGGACATTGATGTGCCCTTCCACTGACGCAGGAAGGAGATCTGGAGAGGCCTCGAATTCCATTGTGCCCATTGGACCATTGGAATGGTGGAAGCTAGGGAGCCCAGGATACTGAGACATGTCCTGGCCGGGAGCATTGTAGCGGAGATTGCCCTTTTCACGTTTTGAATTAGAGGAGGGATTTTTTCCCCCGGAAGTTCCACTGTATTCTCCCTTGTGTCCAGTTCGGCTCCCAGAAAGACCATTCTCTGTGTGGGATGGATGTTGCTCTTCTTCCAATTTATCAGCCACCCTAGGGACTGTAACGTGGAGACCAGGATTTCCCTGTGAAGGACAAGAGAGTCCTGGCTGTCTGAGAGAAGTAGGATGTCGTCCAGATAATGGTGGACCCTCAGCCCGTTTTCTCTCAGGTGGGCTATTACAGGTAATAGGACTTTTGTAAACGTCCTGGGTGCAGTAGAGATCCCGAACGGAAGGCTTCGGAATTGGAAGTGCCGATGATTTAGGGTAAACCGGAGAAACTTTTGGAACTCGGAATGGATAGGGATATGCAAATACGCGTCCTGGAGGTCGATTGACAGCATCCAATCTCCCAAGTTTATTGCTTGGAGGATTGATTGAAGGCTTTCCATCTTGAATGTTTCTAACCGTATCGACCGTTTGAGGTTTTTTAGGTCCAAGACTGGACGAAGGTCCCCTGATTTCTTTTTCACTAAGAAAAGTGGGGAGTAGAAACCTTTGCCTCTTTGGGATGGCGGTACCTCCACTATTGCTTGTTTCTGGAGCAACTCCTGGATATACTGGACTAGGGATAGTCTTTTCTCTTGAGAAGGAGGAAGTCTGGTTGAGCAGAATTGGTCTCTTGGAGGATGACCTCTGAATGCCCACCTGTGTCCGAAATGAATGGTGGACACCGTCCATGGGTCTTTTATCATTCCCGCCCAGACCAACTTGAACTTTGTGAGTCTGGCACCCACTACCGCTGGTTGGGCGGGCGAACCTTCAAAAGGACTTCTGGTCATTGGAGGCAGGGGTCTTGGGTTTCTGGAACTTGAGGAAGGACGCCTGGGGGTTCTTCCAGCTCCTTCTGTATTCCTTCCCGGGTCTATAGGATTTTGCATCCCTATATCTTTCCGGAAGATTACGTTTAAAGGGAGGTGGCCTTTGTTGTTTCGGCCTTCTGTCCGATGGTATGAGACCCGACTTCCCGCCTGTCACTTTAGAGATTGCGGTATCCAGCTTCGCTCCAAAGAGGTTCACCCCGTCATACGGAATCCTGCACCAGTTTGATTTCGAGGCGGGGTCAGCCGACCAAGGTTTAAGCCATAGCGCCCTTCTGGCCATTACAGAGGCTAACATGGACCTTGATGTGGATCTGATAGTATCTACGGAGGCTTCCGCCACGAAATCTCCCGCAAGGCTAAGTTCTTGTAAGGCCTTAGTGATCTGTTCTTGATCTGCGCCCTCAGTGACGAGTCTCGCTGTAGCTGAGGACCAGCTGGAGATAGCTTTTCCAACCGCCGCTAATGCCACCGCTGGCCTGCAGGCACCTCCTGCGAACAGGTAAGCTCTCTTAAGGTCTGTATCCACCTTCCTGTCAAGCACGTCTCTGAACAGTACTGCATCTTCAATGGGGAGCGTCACGTGCCTGGCTAGACGCATCAAAGATGCATCCACTACTGGAGGAGAAAGTAAAGGGGATACTTTGGGTTCCTTGAGTGGGTACAGTTTGGTAAGTCTGTTGTGCAGACTGAACTTCTTTTCTGGATTCTGCCACTCCTCCTTAATCAGCTCATCTAATTTGTCGATGAATGGGAAAGCCTCCGGAACCTTCTTGAGGTTTGGGAAATACTTTCTCTGTTTAGGCTGTGTCTCCTCAAGCTCCTCCCAGTTAATCGCTTCCTTAACCGATCTGATGAACGGTTCTATGAGCGCAAAATCAAAGCCAGCTGATGCTTCCGGCTCTTCATCATCCGAGTTCTTGCTCCCTTGATGCACTGGGAATGGTGGGTGAGGTGCTATAGGCCGTAAACTCCCCATCAGGAGTTGAGACCTGGGGAGTAGAGACTCCAGTGGGTTCTATGGAATCCGGCTCTTTCTCCCTGATGGCTTCATCTATGCACTTGCGGCAGGCTAGTTTGTCTGGGAGGGCCGTGGCCCCACATACCCAGCAGGCGTTCCCGGCTGGGCGGGAAGGGTGCGTAGAGGATTGGTGTCCTCGTGCAGGGGATCTTCTGTGGTAGGAACGGCTATGTCTTGAATGGGATCGACTCCGTCTACGACTCCCCTTGCGGCCTGAGCGACTTCTTCCGCGTGAGCGGCTGCGTCTATGGCCGGAGCGGCTTCTCCTGTGCGAAGATTCTCTTCGTCCTGATTTAGATGATCTTGCGGACCTGACAGGGCTGACCAATTAGGTAGCATTAGTACGGTCCTGCTCTCTTTTTCAATCTTATCCACTTACCGCTGGAATCCCCCCCCTTACCTATTAGGCTGGTGGTGATCTGCTGGGGCAGCGGCCTCCATAGGAGAGGAAGGTGAGTACCTGAGAAGGGTATAGGAAGGTAAGAACATGCAACCAGGCCCCAAAAGACAGTGCATAAGTATTAGACACTTACCCAGAGAGAGAGGGTAGCTTAGGAATGCAGTAAGTCGAAACACAGCAGTCAGAAGTCTTCCAGAAAGCAAGGAGAGCTCAGAAATGACAAACAGGGCTTTTAAAATTGCCGCCATGGCCGCCGAGGTCACGACCCGCTCGCGCACGCGCAGTAGCGGCGCGAGGCGCCCGGCGCCATCTTAGAAACTGGCAAAATCGAAAGGACGCCCTGACGGCGCGCACCGCGCATACGCGGAAGCGCCGAGACGCCCGGGAAGCCTGTAGGGAGGCACAGAGGGACCACAGAGCCCAGCAAAGAAGGAGAAAGACAAAAAATGAAGAGAAAAGGCATGGCGACCGCTGCACAACAACTAAGCCTGTTTAAGGCTTATACTGGACCGTAACATACCCCCGAGATCACCAGAGCGGGGCTCCTTCCATCTAGCTCGTTTAGAGGCTGTACAGGTAAGGACTTCCACCCAGGAGAGGCTAGAACCTGGCTGGGGCGAATTCGGTAAGGGGGTGCTTCTGATATGTTCAGTCCTTCAGGTGAGGAAAAATAAGAGAAAATACTGGGCAGGGGCCATCTCTACAACTTATAGCTATGTAGTCCTATCAGGTTGTGGGGGCGGAGTCACAACCCAAAGTGTATGCTGCCATGATGCGACAGGAAAGCTTGATCAAACAAATTGCTTGGATTATATTGCCATACTTCCCAACATTTTGAGATGGGAATGAGGGACACCTACAAACAAATGTATGTAGGCATAGGGCACGCCCCCTGTCACACCCCCTTAAAAGAGAATTAACCAAAAAAAAGGTTGATTAAATCCACAAGGACTACTATCCCTTTATATTGGCTTTTAAAATGTACAAATGCAGCAATTTAGAAATTGGATGAAAGGTTTAGCACTGGGAAACACTTTTTGAAAGATAAAAAGTGTATTTTATATACAACTATATAGATCAGACCAAAATGAGGGACAAATGAGATGGAATTAGGGAAAGAGGGATATTTGTTTCAAATCAGGGACAGTCCCTCCAAATCAGGGACAGTTGGGAGCTATGTATTGCCAGTGTGCATTAATGGTGGCTATACTAGGCCTAAACTAACTGGGTAGGCACTCTCCATGGAAATTAAGGAAATGGAAGAAGGGAACAAAGGGGATTTGCAGGATGGTTTTACAGGAGGGGCAGTCCTTTATTTTGTTCTTTTGCTGGCTATCATTGGGGCCCTTTAAGAAGCATTGGTGCACTTAATGACAGTTTTAGTAAACCAGCATGTGGTATAAGTATGATAAAGATGTCCATACCGTGCCATGCAGACGGCCAGGTGTGGTCACGCCCTAAGTGGCTCAAGGAGGTATTGAACCTATGACTGCCTGTTTAGTGCTCCCGTTACTTTGCCTCTGAGCCACACCTCAGTTCCTTTCGGCCTGCTTTCCAGCTATGTCTAGTTCTGCATGAAGTACTGAGGGCGATACTCTGATTGTACCTGTCACTCCTGGTTCAGCTAAGGCAGTTTATTCAATCAGCTGGGTATAAAACACTGCCTCACTCTGAGGGCCTGGTCAGTTCATTGTCTCTTGTTTCCTGTTTTGCCAAAGGTTCCTGTATTCCTGTGTTCCAGTATTCTTGTGTTCTAGTTACAGCGTTCCAAGACTGACTCCAGCTTCTGACCCTGGCTCTGCTTATCATTTATTCTGTCTTCTGGAATCCCTGACTACGACTTTACCTCAACTATCCTTTGGCAAATTCCTGTCAAGCCCCCGTGCACAGATTCACAGCCCAGGTAGCTTATTACCCTGTTACCGTGGGCTGTGTGTACTTGCAAGGGTGAGCATACATCTCTGCATCATGGACTCCAACCTAGGCAAGCCCTTACACAGTATACTTTATGTCCTGCCTCCAGTAACTCTGTCCCTACTAGCAGTGTGAACACTGGGCAGTGAGCCCTCTCACCAGTCCCTGTGGTGCAACTGTCAACTCTCGCTGTATAAGGGGGTCCCTTTAGATTATCCTTACAATGCCTCCGGTGATCAGTGGTGGAAAGTAGAGGGTGAGAGGATGCTCCATTCTCTCTGAGGCAGCGGTGCAGATGTGATTGCTGTGCTCCCTGGGTGTCTCTGACCCAGGTCTCAGTCTCTAGGTTCTGCTCACTCATCCCGTGGATGATCTGTGTACACCAGGACCGATGTGCACATCCCACGCTGGAAAGAGGAAGAAGTTTCCAGTGCAGTCTGATAAAAGCTGTTCCACTACTTCCCTTCCTCCTCAATATACTATGGGAACTGCATTGTAAAGGTCCATAAGTTCATAGGTGTGCACAACATATTGCATTAGGGTGTGCACCCTAAAGCTCAAAAATGTGTGTGTCTACAATAAATATGGCCCCAGCACATTGATTTCCCTGCTGGCACAGTGAAAGAGTAGTGCGTAAGCATTTCTCTTATAGCAGAGCCGGTAATAGGGAGATCTTTCCTATCTTCCCGCTGGCACACAGAGCAATAATGCTAATGCACATGGGCCAATTAGGGTGTGCCCAGTCATATCCGGCACACCCTGTGCACACACCTATGCAAAACTTCCATTCTAAGATTGATGTTTCAGGCTACAATTCCTCAGCGTTCTGCATAGAAGTCCATAGGCTTTCCTGGCTATAGTTCTCCCTCTGCTGACTTGAGGAGTGCAATACAACATCCAGCATAACAGGAGTGAAAGTAAAACTGATTCCTTCTCCATGTTTCTGTAGTCCAGCCCCTGGCTACACTGACACAAAATTGTTAATAACTTATACTCTCTTATACTCTCTCTGAATTTTTAAAATTATTTTTTAAACAAGGGCTCAACTTTTTGGTTTAGAAAACTTACAAATTAACATATATTGGGACAGATAATACAATGTGTTTGTGCATTCTGATATGCTAAAGAGTCTTATGCCGCATAACCACGATCGGACTTTCTGGCATACTTAGTCCGGCACACTTTTTGACGGACTTTGTCCGCCAGGTGCGCCGGACTTTAAAACGGACGGACTTGCCCACACACGACCGGACTTTCCGGCGGGCTAAGTTCGCCCGTCTTTCCGACGGACTTTCGCCGGAGTTACGGCGGACTTTCAGAATGAACGGACTTGCCCACACACAGACAAGTCTGTTCATTTTGAACGTGACTCAGGTACGACGGGGCTAGAAAAGGAAGTCAATCTTGCTGCTTTTAGCGGCGAGATTGACACCTTGCGAGCCCCGTCACGGGGCATACCAGGCCCTTAGGTCTAGTATGGATTATAAAGGGAAACCCCCTATGCCGAAAAAAACGGCGTGGGGTCCCCCCTAAAATCCATACCAGACCCCAATCTGAGCACGCAGCCCAGCCGGTCAGGAAAGGGGGTGGGGACGAGCGAGCGCCCCCCTCCTGAACCGTACCAGGCCGCATTAACTCAACATGGGGGGGTGCTTTGGGGGAGGGGGCGCCCTGCGGGCCCCCCACCCCAAAGCACCTTGTCCCCATGTTGATGAGGACAAGGGCCTCTTCCTGACAACCCTGGCCGTTGGTTGTCGGGGTCTGCGGGCGGGGGGCTTATCGGAATCCGGGAGCCCCCTATAATAAGAGGACCCCCAGATCCCGGCCCCCCCCCTATGTGAATGAGTATGGGGTACATGGTACCCCTACCCATCAACCTAGGGAAAAAGTGTCAACAATAAAACACACTACACAGGTTTTTAAAATAATTTATTAAACAGCTCCGGGGGGGAATCTTCCTCCGGCTTCGGGGGCGTTCCTCCGGCTTCGGGGGTCTTTTTCTGGCTTCGGGTTTCCCCCGGTTCATCTTCTCCCGGCGTGGTTCTTCTCCGCTCTCTCCGGTCTCTTCTCCCGGTGTTCCAGTTCTTCGGCCGGCCCCTCCGCTGTCTTCAGGTAGCTCTCTTGCCAGCGGAGGTCCGGACTTCTGGGCTTCTTGTCTTCTCTTCTCTTCTCTTCTCCAGATGTTGACACGTCGCTCTCTACCCCGCCCCCTATGATGTCACAGTCAGACAAGAAGCCCAGAAGTCCGGACCTCCGCTGGCAAGAGAGCTACATGAAGACAGCGGAGGGGCTGGCCGAAGAACTGGAACACCGGGAGAAGAGGCCGGAGAGAGTGGAGAAGAACCGGGAGAAGATGAACCGGAGGGACCCCCGAAGGCGGAGGAAGATTCCCCCCCCGGAGCTGTTTAATAAATTATTTTAAAAACCTGTGTAGTGTGTTTTATTATTGACACTTTTTCCCTAGGTGAATGGGTAGGGGTACCATGTACCCCATACTTATTCACATAGGGTGAGGGGGGCCGGGATCTGGGGGCCCTCTTATTATAGGGGGCTCCCGGATTCCGATGAGCCCCCCCGCCTGCAGACCCCGACAACCAACGGCCAGGGTTGTCGGGAAGAGGCCCTTGTCCTCATCAACATGGGGATAAGGTGCTTTGGGGGGGGGGGCCCGCAGGGCGCCCCCCCCCAAAGCACCCCCCCATGTTGAGGGCATGCGGCCTGGTACGGTTCAGGAGGGGGGGGCGCTCGCTCGTCCCCACCCCCTTTCCTGACCGGCCGGGCTGCGTGCTCGGATCGGGGTCTGGTATGGATTTTAGGGGGGACCCCACGCCGGTTTTTCGGCGTAGGGGCTTCCCTTTATAATCCATACCTAAGGGCCTGGTATGCCCCGTGTTCGCCGCAATAGGAACATTTGTTTTTCCTATTGCAGCGAGCGCGAGATGCAATACCCTGCCCTCGCGTTGTATCTGGTTCGTTGGACCAGCATACACATGAGCGGGCTTTCTGTCGGACCAGCACACAGACAAGCGGACTTTCAGCCTGAAACTGAGTCCGACGGAAAGATTTAAAACATGTTTCAAATCTAGGTCCGGCGGGCTTTTGGGAAAAAGTCCGCCGGAAAAGTCCGCCGGAACCTACACACGGGCGGATTGTCCGGCACAGTCTGGTCCGCGGGACCAAGTATGCCGGAAAGTCCGACCGTGTGTACGCGGCATTAGACTTTGTCCATTTAAGGAAAAGTGACAGATTTTTTTTTTACAACTCATCATCCTACTCTCTTATATTTACCTTCTCGTGTCTCCTCTGTACTGTCAATCTGTGGTTCTAGGGCTATGTAAGCTTCAGTGTCAGATGAAGTGTACACAGGGTAATGACTTCACCTGCCTTGTTGGGAAAGAGTGTTTGCCCTGGTGCTCATACTGAAGAACTGCATACTGGAAGGTCACATGCTCTTACATAATTATAATAATAAAAAACAATATTTATGTAGCAAGGTCTCCGGCCTCCTCCAGTCTAAAGAAAACTTTCCAGGCCAGAGATAGCTGACATCCTTCTGTATGTGGTGGGTTGTGAAGCATGGTGGGTGCAAGGTGTACATTATTGGGGCGCCAGACACTTCCTGAATGCAAAAGATGTTTATTTCTCTTGCAATCTTTTATGGGGGAAAGAGGGTTAGGGCCAGGACACCCTTGATTAGTTGCAAGTTCAATTAGCAGACTCTGAGACTTCAATAGGAGGACAGCCGTGCAGGGAAAAGGCCCCAGCAAGGCGCCACATCTGCACATGCAGGAATCCTGTCTCTTATGGCAACAGTCTTTATCAGTTCCTAACCCAAACGTAACAGTTCCTTCAGCTTCAATACAACTGCCTCTTGTAGTTCTTCAACAATGAGCTCCCGGTCTCTCAGTAGACCCTCAGAATCATGGATTCTGAATTTCTTGAGCTCCTGCAATCTTTGCGGTGGTATCTCCCTCAAGCGTCACCCACGCTTCCCTGCTGGGTCCCTAGCTTGGCACTCTAGATACTTCTCAAGCTTCACCCCTGCTGACCGACTCGGTCCCTGGCTTGACTCACAAGGCTGCTCTGCAAGAGTCACCTCCGCTGGTTGGGTCCCTGACTTGATCACCGCCTACGGTATCCTGATTTCCTGACGGCACATGTCCACCCAGACAGCCACCCAGGTGGCACAGAACACAGATCACCTAACTCCACATGTGTGTGTATATATAAGCTCTCCCAGCAGGGCAAGGGGTTAAAAAAAAAAACTGCTCATTGTCTGAGATACCCCATTAACCCATAACCTGATCCTGGGTTGTCTTTCTTATATCTAGTACCACCAAGTGCCCGGCCACCTGCTGCCCAGGGGATCATGCTCTGCTTCAGTAGGTTACAGTACATGTTGGCATTTATGGTTGCCTCAATGAACTGTAGCTCCCCAGTGCTGGCAGCACTCATGCTGCCCGAGACCAAAACACTCCCACCACCATGCTTGACTTTAGGCAAGACACACTTGTCTTTGTACTCCTCACCTGGTTGCCGCCACACACGCTTGACACCATCTGAACCAAATAATTTTATCTTGGTCTCATCAGACCACAGGACATGGTTCCAGTAATCCAAGTCCTTAGTCTGCTTGTCTTCAGCAAACTGTTTGCGGGATTTCTTGTGCATCATCTTTAGAAGATACTTCCTTCTGTGATGACAGCCATGCAGACCAATTTGATGCAGTGTGCGGCGTATGGTCTGAGCACTGACAGGCTGACCCCCCACCCTTTCAACCTCTGCAGCAAAGCTGGCGGTACTCATACGTCTATTTCCCAAAGACAACCTCTGTATATATGAGCATGTGCACTCAGCTTCTTTGGTCGACCATGGTGAGGCCTGTTATGAGTGGAACCTGTCTTGTTAAACCGCTGTATGGTCTTGGTCACCGTGCTGCAGCTCAGTTTCAGAGTCTTGGCAATCTTCTTATAGCCTAGGCCATCTTTATGTAGAGCAACAATTCTTTTTTTCAGATCCTCAGAGAGTTCTTTGCCATGGGGTGCCATGTTGAACATCCTCTGACCAGTATGAGAGAGTGAGAGTGATAACACCAAATTTAACACACTTGCTCACGATTCACACCTGAGACCTTGTAACACTAACGAGTCACATGAGGAAAAATGGCTAATTGGGCCTAATTTGGACATTTTTCATTTTTTTTGTTGCCAGCAGTTTAGACATTATTGGCTGTGTGTTGAGTTATTTTGAGGGGACAGCAAATTTACACTGTTATACAAGTTGTACACTCACTACTTTACATTGTAGCTAAGTGTAATTTCTTCAGTGTTGTCACATGAAAAGATATAATAAAATATTTACAAAAATGTGAGGGGTGTACTCACTTTTGTGAGATACTGTATTTTCAGGGTATGTCTTATTTTTTTATTGTATGTACAAAAAAGTTCCAGTGTCCCCTCTCTCCCTCTCTCCCTGTCAGCTCAGGAGTCCGCATTATGAAATTATGTAATCCCACAAATAAACATTAGTTAAAGTCCTTGTAAAATCATGTAATCTGTTCTGTAAAAAGATTATATAATGTGCAGTGTGTCTCCTTGTGTAACTTTATTGTGGAAAATACCTTATTTACAGCGCTCACGTGACCAGCCAAAGCTCTTCTTTCCCACTCCAAGCACTGCAGAGGGAGGTCCTTTTAACATCAGCCGGGAGGAAAGGAGAAGAGCTCAGGTGGGTCACGTGTGCGCCCAGCGGCAATGTAAATGAGGTATTTTCCACAATAAAGTTACACGAGGAGACGCACTCCACATTATATAATCTTTTTGCCGAACGGATAACGTGATTCTACAAGGACTTTAACCATATCCATACCAGGTCTATTCTGAAACTTCTTTTCTAAATGTAAAAATCATAATTTTTTTGCTAGAAAATTACTCAGAACCCCCAAACATTATATATTTTTTAACAGACACCCTAGGGAATAAAATGGCGGTTGTTGCAACTTTTTATCTCGCACGGTATTTGCGCAGCAATTTTTCAAACGCGTTTTTAAAAAAAAAAAAGAAACTGTTTCATGATTTAAAAACTAACAAAACAGTAAAGTTAGCCCAATTTTTTTGTATAATGTGAAAAGATGATGTTACGCCGAGTAAATAGATGGAGGACCACAGTAACCGAGTAACTGGAGGACCACAGGTTGAGCTTTACATTATCCCTTTTCTTTCTGTATATGGATGTTAGCACTGTATATATTAAACCTGTCTGCAGAGAAACATAAGCAGGAGGAGCTTCTGGTCCTCTGCTGTTGGTCAAATGTTAACCCCCCCCCCCAAAAAAAAACAGCCTTTGGAATTCAGAGAAATAACAAATACCAATAAACAGATTTAAATAGTCATACAAATATATATTTGAAATTAAATCTTTATAATTTTTTGCAATAACATGGTATGGGTGGATTTCTGCCAGTCACAGGCTATGTATAATTCCTTCCAGCCTGTGTCTTAGAATAACAGGCAGGTGAAGTCTCCATCAATTAAGATGTAATATCCCACCCCCATTGTGTTTAGCTGGTTAGTGGGCATGGAGGAGGAGGGAGGGAGTGGGCTGTCATTTACCACTGTGTATACATCCACATATTTGACTCTATAGTCACATGGGCTGCTCAGATGTGGTAGGGAGGAAATGCCTAGGTTATAAATACACTGAAATCTAAGCATGTGCACCAGTTGCCAACACCGCTCTGCAAAATCTCCAACTGCAGTAGGGACATGATTCTGAACAGCATGTAATACAGCATTTATTATTAGTTTTTAATGGTGTGGGTTTATTGACACTTTAAGAAAAAACAATGAAGTATATGAATTTATTTTACAGCATATCCAATAATATGAGGACTGTTAAGTTTCATAGCTGTAGGAGCATGTATATGGCGCAGGTTGAGCTCTGAGAATTTGGCATCTTCCAGATCCTTCCATGTGGTCTTCCGCATGTTGCAGCCATCGAAAATCAGCTTCCAGGTTGGATTCAGGACCTTCTGGAAAAAACTTGTCCAGCTGGACTCGTCTGTGGAGGCCACATGTTCAATGAAGTAGAGAGCTCCACCCTTGAAAATAAGGGGAAAACTTACATTTACATATGCAGTTGCTTTGCCTTTTGGAATCATACTATATTACATTCTTGACACTGATACACATTATATAGTAGTACATTTTGGATTAAAAAGGGAAACAGAATCAATCTAAATACTAATGTATTTACGTATTATTGCATAATGTCAGTGCCTCATAAGGGCTGGTTCATACCTGGAAATGCACAGAGCACTTATTGGGCTCAAATCACACTGCACCGCATCAAAAGCAGTGCATGCACTACTTTTGGAAACTCACTACAACCATCAGTCGCGGAACTACCAGAGTCACAAAGGTCACACTTGAGACTGGTGCTGGAGTTCCGCTATTGTGGGGGGCCCAGAGCCGGAGCCAGCTTAGATATCTGTGTGGAATCCCAGGGGCCAGTGCTGAAACAAGTTCTGGCATTGAGCTCTGGTAACTAGCCTGGCAGGGGTGCACAAGCATGAGCACCTGGGACACCTGCCCTGCATCTCTTGCAGGGTGCCCAGGGTCCCACACATGGCAGTCGCCCCTCTGTAGCAGCCAGCATCTCTCCATGTCAAATGCCTGCACACATAATAGTGGAGCTCACAGAAGCTGCCCACTCCTCCTTACCTGCGCCAATCTTATAGTGTACACGGTCAGGAGGAGGAGTCGGGGAGAAGGGACATTGCACTGATAATCTGAGGTCTATTACCGGGAGGGGGGGCGCAGGTAAGAAGGATATACACCTGGGGGAGTGATAGGGGGTCTCAATGCATATTGCACCTGTCAATGTAAAGGTGATCCTTATAATTCTCAGAATCCTGTGATGGATCCCCAGCAGATCTCTGTGCATCCAGCAGAAAAAACCTCTTATGCCGAGTACACACAACCGGTTTTGCCGTCGGAATTAACTCCGAAGGTTTCTCTGACAGAATTCCATTCAAGCGGTCTTGCCTACACATGGTCAACCCAAAGTCCGACCGCTCAGAATGCGGTGACATACAGCGTGTACGACGGGACTAGAAAAAGGAAGTTCAATAGTCAGTAGCCAATAGCTTCTGTCTCGTACTTGCTTCAGAGCAAGCGTCGTTTTTGGTCCGTCGGAACAGCATACAGACGAGCAGTTTTCCCGATAGGAATTGGTTCCGTCAGAAAATATTTAGAACATGTTCTAATTCTAGGTCTGTCAGAATTTTAGAAAAAAAAAGTCCGATGAGGCACACACCTGATCAGAATAGACTATGAAAAGCTTCCGTCTGACTTTTTCTGTCGGACATTCCGCTCGTGTGTACACGGCCTTAGTTGTAATGGTATGTAAGAAGAATCAGGAGCTATCCATAGCATAATTCTGTTTTATTTAAAATATTCTTTAAAATGCACAAGTGAACTCTTGTTTAAAGCATATAATGCTGGCTTGGAACTCCGGGGCGTGTGCTCCAAGGGCTGGATGTGACGTCACTGGAAGGTCCCACTTAATGTACTTCGCTCTTCCCCCGGAGCATCTTCAGAGGTTGGGAACATCGGATCTTCAACAAGGGTGACTCCTCCTACTACTCCCGTTTGCCTGCTCAAACCACCCTATTGACACTTCCGCCCGTGTAGTTCGTGACTCCATGGTAAAGATTCAGGGATAGTTGCAACTGTTAGTTTGGCCCAGGGCCGGCCCTACCATGGGACCCAGTGGGCCTATGGTCCCAGGCGGCATTTTAAGAGGGGCGACAGCCCATATCGGCTGTCTCCAGAGATCTGCCTGTGGGACTGTCACTGCTGTGAAAGGCTCCATCCAATGAGTGTGCAGCCCCTGCTGCCTGTGAGACAATTTCACACTGAGCAGATTGTTCTGCTTGTAAGATCCGCTCAGTGTGTGACACTGTCATGCAATGTAACTGAATACAGAGAGAGACCAGCTGTCAAAATTGAACGTTGATGTTGGGGGTGGGCGGGACCCGGGACCCAACAGCTAACAAACACCAGCCAATAAGATGGGATCTAGGCGGGCCGCTACATGTATGTGGCCCTGCCCATTCTTAAGTAGCCCAATCATTGGCTGGAGTTTGATAGCTGCTGGGTTCCGCCCACCCCCGACATCACCGCTGAATTTTGACAGCTGGTCTCTCTCTGCATGAAGTTACATTACATGCCAGTGTCACACACAGTTTCACTAAGTGTCAATATCGGCTCAGTGTGAAACTCCCTCTCCTCTGTCAGTGCCAATCAATGCCACCTGTCAATGCCACCTGTCAGTACCAATCAGTGCCACCTGCCAGTGCCAATCATTGCCAATCAATGCCACCTGTCAGTGCCAGTGTTTCCAATCAGTGCCACCTGTCAGTGCCATTCAGTGCTTCCAATCAGTGCCACCTGTCAGTGCCGTCTAATATCAATACCAACCAATGCACCTATCAGCGCCAGTGTTTCCAATCAGTGCCACCTACCAGTGCCAATCAGTGCCGCCAATCATTGCCAGTGCTTCCAATCAGTGCCACCTATCAGCGCCCATCAATGCTAACTATCAGTGCTGCCTATCAGCGCTCATCAGTGCTACTAATTAGTGCCATTTAGTGCTGCCCATCAGTGCCACTAAATGCTGCAAATCAATGCTGCCTATCAGTTCCAACCAGTGCTGCCTATTAGTGCCAATCAATGCCGCCTATCAGTGCCACCTATCAGGGCCCATCAGTGCTGCCTATCAGTGCCAATCAGGACCCATCAGTGCTGTCTATCAGTGCCAATCAGTGCTGCCAATCAGTGCTTTCTATTAGTGTCAATCAGTGCCACCTATCAGTGCCAATCATTGCTGCCTTTCAGTGCTGCCAATGGGTGCACTGAGTACATGGATGGGGCAATGAACTCAGCAGCCAGGCACATTGTCCATGGGGGGCCGGCCTGGTGGGGCACAACTGAAATCTGTTGATGTTTATTAATGCCACATGCCGATCTTTAGTATAATAGGTAATCACCACACTACTATTCACAATAATCTACTGGAGGTAATAAAAAAAGTGTCAGTAAAAGGCCTGCCGCTAAGCACTGTTACGTGTTCCCACACCAAAAAAACAAAAAAAAAAGTGCAGCACTGACTTACTGATCAATAACAATAATGGCGGAATCCTCTAATGTATGGAAATCTCAAAAAACTTGAATATTACCACAATGCCGGTCTCTGATACGCAACTTCACATATAATACACATCAAACTGAAAATAAGACATACTGTATAATATGAAACATAGCAGGGATGGTGGAAACCCCTCCTATAGATATTGGCTATAAAAAAATGTCTTCATCAGTTTAGGCCAATATGTAATCTGCTACATATTTTTGGTTAAAAAAAGCGTATATTGATTGGTTTGCGTAAAAGTTACAGCATCTACAAAATAGGGAATAGATTATTTACATTTTTAATCTGATTTTCTGATAAATTAAATTTTAGTTATCATTATATAAAATAATGAATGTGGGGGCATTTTTGGTGGGCGTGGCTTTCTTTTTGGGGTGGGGGGGCAGCATTTCATTCTTGGGTCCAGGCAACACAATGTCTTGGGCCAGCCCTGGTTTGGCCCTAAGATAATCTGATGGTGCTTTTGATCAAAATAAAACCTTTAAACCTGGCAATCCCACTACTCGTTTGCAGTTAGTTTTATACCCCTATGTCATTACATTCATGGTAGATTTATGCTCTGACAGGAAAAAAAAAACATGTTATATAACATAATAAAGCCAGTAAAACATGTTAAGATTAGGATGTCTAAATCAAAAAACTCATAATTGAATATTTTACTTGGCAATCATATATTCATATTGCTTTTACATGTGCATGTTATATTCTCCCTAATCTGCCCATGTTTCTACCTTTATAGCCACATTATGAGAACACCTACCTACCTAAAAACTAAATTGTTTGTAAACCCAATCCTCTGCTCCTGTTCTCGTGGCCACTCTTCCCCACTGAGTGCCCACCATTAGGGATGAGCTTCGAGGGAATGCCACAGGGAAGTCCCGTCATGTCCCCATGCGTCAGAGGGGGGCGGGGTCACCGGGTGGCCCCGCCCTCCGTTATTTAAGAACCGTCAGAAGAGGAGAAGCGTCACACATCGGGAGCCTCCCTCCATGCCAGCATGGATGCGGAGCAGCCCGGAGAAGAAGATGAAGAAGAGAAGAAGATGATGAAGAAGAGAAGAAGTTGAAGAAGAGAAGAAGATGAAGAGAAGAGCGGGAGCCTCCCCCCATGCCATGGGTGCGGAGCGGCCCAAGGAGAAGAAGGGAAAAAGACGCTGCGGAGGAGATGCTGGACGAGAACACCGGAGGAAGAACCAGAAGAGCCAGAAGAACCAGAAGAAGTAGAAGATGAAGGATGATAGAAGAAAGAAGAAGCATTTAAATAAAGGAATTGTCAAAAACTGTCTCTTGTCATTTTTAACATTTTTGACACTTTTTTAATGAAATGGTAGGGGTACTTTTGTACCCCCTTACCATTTCACACAGGGGGGAGGGCCGGGATCTGGGGGTTCCCTTGTTAAAGGGGGCTTCCAGATTCCGATAAGCCCCCACCCGCAGACCCCCACAACCACCAGCCAGGGTTGTGGGGATGAGGCCCTTGTCCTCATCAACATGGGGACAAGGTGTTTTGGGGGGCTACCCCAAAGCACCCTCCCAATGTTGAAGGCATGTGGCCTCGTACGGCTCAGGAGGGGGGGGGCGCTCTCTCGTCCCCCCCTCTTTTCCTGTGGCCTGCTAGGTTGCTTGATGATGGGGACAAGGGCCTCATCCGCACAATCCTTGCCCGGCGGTTGTGGGGGTCTGCGGGCGGAGGGCTTATTGGAATCTGGAAGCCCCCTTTAACAAGGGGGCCCCCAGATCCTGCCCCCCTATGTGAATGGGTATGGGGTACACTGCACCCCTACACATTCACCAAAAAAGTAGTGAAATGTGAAAAAAGACAATAGACGGTTTTGAACAATTCCTTTATTAAAAATGTCTTCTTCTTTCCCCCGCTTATTCCTCCATCTTCCTCCAGTCTTCCTTCGGTTTTCTCCTTCTTCCTCCAGATGCTTCTTCCCCTGCTTCTTCCTTCATCCTCCTCCGCTTCTTGCTCCAGTCTTCTCCATCTTCCTCCGGCTTCTTCTTCCCGTTTCGTCCTCCAGTCTTTCTCCACTGCCGTTCCCACTGAGAATTCAAAAAATGAACCTCCTCTGATGCTGCGATGGGGCACATGACATCACTCCGAGGCCCCTTGTGACTTCACCGCCAGGGGAATGATGGGTCAGTGATGTCACGAGGGAGCGGGGTCTCCTGCTGACATCATTCGGAGGCCACGCCCCATAGTTATATATGAAATATGCGCTATGAAAGCGGACAGATCGGCTAGCCGCAGCGTCGGAGGGGGATCATTGCTTTCATATTCAGCGGGTTGGTGGCGTGAGCGACAGAGCAGAAAGACTGGAGGATGAAGCAGGAGAATAAGAAGCCAGAGGAAGATGTAGAAGACCGGAGGAAGAAGTGGAGGGAGATGGAGGAAGAAGCGGGGGAAGAAGCAGCTGGAGGAAGAAGGAGAAAATTGAAGAAAGACCGGAGAAAGATGGAGGAATTGTCAAAAACTGGCTACTGTCTTTAGTCACATTTCACTGCTTTTTTTAGGTGAATGGGTAGGGGTACAATGTACCCCTACCCATTCACATGGGGGGGGCAGGATCTGGGGGCCCCCTTATTAAAGGGGGCTCCCGGATTCCGATAAGCCCCCTGCCCGCAGACCATATGCGAACTGCTGGGAGTGTCAGTAAAAAGCTAATGACACACCCAAAATTAGTTCACATATCGCAGAGCGAACTGCAAATTCAGACAACACCCATGCGACCTGATTCTGCTGCAGACCAAAAAAAGGTCCTGTGCGAGTTTGGTCAGAATGCGATGCAAATTCAACCACACAATCTGTATGGCTGAGTTTGCATCACATAGACATCGCATGCGATTTGCAGTGTGGGTCAAATCACATCCGATGTCGGACAGCACAGCAGTGTGAACCAGACCTGAGGCCCCTTTCACACTTCTGCGACTTGTCCTGCGACTCCTGCGTCCATAGACCTCAAGATTACACTGGTATTGCTTCAAATAACATCAAATTTGTGGCAAACAAGCGCTGCAAAATTGCGGGACTTTCAGGTCGCACAAGTGTGAAAGGGGCCTTATGGACCTCAAGTTTTATGAAAAGTCAGCCAAGTGTGAAAAGAACCTAATGAGATTCATTGATAACACCTGTGAATTAGGCCCCATTTGAACTTGTGCGACCAATGCCTTTGTAATCTTGCGGTGTATGGGCCTCAAGTCCCATCAAAGTCAAACCAAAGTAGTGCAGAGACGAATTTGACCGACTTGCAGAATGTACAAGTGAGAAGAGTGCCTAATTCAAAGGTATTATTCATGAATCTCATTCACACTACTGCGACCTGAAAGTCACACTATTTTACTGCTGCAACTTGGCCCCAACTTCTGGGAATGCCTGTGTAATATTGCGCCCTATGTACCTCAAGTCACATGAAAGTCACATCAAAGTAGTACAGGGACTACTTTGAAGTTGTTGCAACTTGAAGTAGCACAGATATGAATGGTTATCATTGATAATCATGGGGTACAACTTATCATGCAAACAGAGGTCCAAATTTGCTGGAAAAGTCACCCAACTATGAGACAAGTCATATATATTTTAATATAAAGGAACTCTCATTTATATTTGCATAGTCCTTACTGATTTACATCAGCAGAATAAATGCAGGAAGTGATGTGTGCACATAGGCCAGAAGCAAATGTGTGGTGATGCCAAACAAATCAATGAACCCCACCCACACCAAATCTAACTAGCACATCCACCCCCACATTGAGTAAGCACAAGTACATATGCTACACTTACTCGGCAAATGAGCAACACCTCCTCTTTGCTAAAGAGGGACCTCACCATGTCCACCTAGATGGAGATCCTGACCAGCACAGGAACTTCCGAGTGATTACAATGACCCATTTCCGGGTCAGAAGGTGAAACCACACTCTTTTGATCGCAGCTGCAAATATTTGATCACAACTACAATTTTTTCTTTTAGTTTATTTGCAGATATACAAATCTGTATTTCTACATATGATATTTGAAGGTAAAGTTAGGAGAGTTCGATAAGAAATGGTGTCCCTGGGACAGCAGCAGGTGAACTACAAAGACAAAGGCCCAGTTTGAGCCCTGGTTCACACTGACAGCGGGAGGAAACCGTGCGAGTTCAGCTGAACTCACACGATTTTATTCCCACATGTTAGTCCCGACTGCGGGGGGAATTTCAGAGACTTCTGTGTGGGTTTCTGCACTGATGTCAATAAAAATCACACCCCAAAGTCTTCAAAAAGTAGTACAGAAACTACTTTTGGAAATTGGGGCGCCATACCAATTAGAACGGTGCAATCGTTTGACATGTCAAATCGCATGACAAATCACACCAATGTGAACCAGGGCTGACACATACAACACTGCCTGTCCACCAGCAATTAATTAATTACCTGTAATTCTCCACAGCTGTTTTATATAAGGATTCCACCTTTATCATTTACTTGCAGATGTGCTGAAGAGATTCCTTTTTTTGGAGCACAAATACATATAGAAATTATAAGGTATAAAAGATAGATATTGCCCTTCCCCAAAACTACCACCCCCAAAACTAATTAAAAAGAAGAAAGAAAAGAGAAAAAAAAACACAACAACCTCAATGTACTTTTATTTTGCCAGCAGAAACAAAATTATGTACATTCATTTACTAGCTTAAAAAAAAAATCTACAGTATACATGGTGCTACATTTAGCAAAACAGTTAGCAATTGGGTTTTAAGGGCCCTGCTCATAGGAGCTTACAATCTAAAATTTGTCTAAACATTAGAGTGGACACAGCTTTACTTTCAGTGTATAACGGGTAACATTTCATACTAGAATTCACCCACCAGCCCACATCATTTTTATCTGCAAGATTATAGAAACATACTTAATAGCCATTATTCTTACAAAGCATTCCAACATAATATTAAAAAAAGGCATATATTCAAAATATAACACCCACCACCAGTCCACAGTCCACACACATACAGTATCTCACAAAAGTGAGTACACCCCTCACATTTTTGTAAATATTTTATTATATCTTTTTATGTGACAACACTGAAGAAATTACACTTTGCTACAATGTAAAGTAGTAAGTGTACAGCTTGCATAACAGTGTAAATTTACTGTCCCCTCAAAATAACTCAACACACAGCCATTAATGTCTAAAACGCTGGCAACAAAAGTGAGTACACCCCTAAGTGAAAATGTCCAAATTGGGCCCAAAGTGTCAATATTTTGTTTGGCCACCATTATTTTCCAGCACTGCCTTAACCCTCTTGGGCTTGGAGTTCACCAGACCTTCACAGGTTGCCACTGGAGTCCTCTTCCACTCCTCCATGACGATATCACAGAGCTGGTGAATGTTAGAGACCTTGCGCTCCTCCACCTTCCGTTTGAGAATGCCCCACAGATGCTTAATAGGGTGAGGGTGGAGACATGCTTTGCCAGTCAATCACCTTTATCCTTAGCTTCTTTAGCAAGGCAGTGGTCATCTTGGAGGTGTGTTTGGGGTTATTATGTTGGGATACTGCCCTGCGGCTCAGTCTCCACAGGATTGGATTATGTTCTGCTTCAGTATGTCATAGTACATGTTGGCATCCATGGTTCCCTCAATGAACTGTAGCTCCACAGTGCCGGCAGCACTCATACAGCCCCAGACCATGACACTCCCACCACCATGGTTGACTGTATGCAAGACACACTTGTCTTTGTACTCCTCACCTGGTTTCCGCCACACACTCTTGACACTATCTGAACCAAATAAGTTTATCTTGGTCTCTTTAGACCACAGGACATGGTTCCAGTAATCCATATCTTTAGTCTGCTTGTCTTTAGCAATCTGTTTGCGGGCTTTCTTGTGTATCATCTTTAGAAAAGGCTTCCTTCTGGGATGCGAGCCATACAGACCAGTTTGATGCAGTGTGCGGCGTATGGTCTGAGCAGTGACAGGCTGACCCCCCACCCCTTCAACCTCTGCAGCAATGCTGGCAGCACTCATACCTCTATTTCACAAGGACAACCTCTGGATATGAAGCTGAGCACGTGCACTCATCTCCTTCAGTCAACCATGGCAAGGCCTGCCTGAGTGAAATCTGTCCTGTTAAACCACTGTATGGTCTTGGTCACCGTGCTGCAGCTCAGTTTCAGGGTCTTAGTAATCTTCTTATAGCCTAGGCCATCTTTATGTAGAACAACAATTCTTTTTTTCAGATCCTCAGAGAGTTCTTTGCCATGGGGTGCCATGTTGAACTTCCTCTGACCAGTATGAGAGAGTCAGAGCAATAACACCAAATTTAACACACCTGCTCCCTATTCACACCTGAGACCTTGTAACACTAAAGAGTGACATGACACCGGGGAGGAAAATGGCTAATTGGGCCTAATTTGGACATTTTTCATTTTTTTGTTGCCAGCGGTTTAGACATTAATAACTGTGTGTTGAGTTATTTTGAGGGGACAGCAAATTTACACTGTTATACAAGCTGTACAGTCACTACTTTACATTGTAGCCAAATGTAATTTCTTCAGTGTTGTCACATGAAAAGATATAATAAAATATTTACAAAAATGTGAGGGGTGTACTCACTTTTGTGAGATACTCTATATCTCATGTTTTGGGAAAACTTCTCAGAAGTGACTCATGCTGATAACAGAGGAACGAAGCACCAGAGAGAAATTACACTCAAAGCTTTGGCGAGGGGTAAGTAAACACTTCAGATATATATGTGCTTTGCTTAGATTCCATGACTGAGGTTTACACAATGCCCAAGAACTCTTGAACCAAATATGAGCAGTGCTGCTTTTATATCCCATTTTCTAATCTCAAAAGGTTGAGTGTTAAGTTATGGTGTCAAACATACTGACCAGTAGTACAGCTAATATTTTACATAATTTCCTACAGGCTGAAGGGATATGGGCAAAAAAAGAGCTGCACTGAAAGTGAAGTTATTTTAAAAAGGGAAACACATTAGGAATTAGAAAATAAATATATTTTAAGTGCATTTCTAGTGATTCTAAAGTTAATAATCAGCAACTTGGTTGCAACATCAGGTACTTCTAAATGCTTGCAGTCACATCTTGCTCTATAGCACATTGGGAGCACTAGACTGAAACTCTGACTCCCCAACCATGCCTCCCACACAATGCACACCATTACACGTGTAACTGCTGACATCCGCTGCTCCATAGGAGTGAATGGAGGGTCCAATCAGGTCCGCCTGAAAAACTGACAGGTGAACCTGATCGGAAACTTGAGCATCCACCTGTAATCTACAGGAAATTTCCTAATTGAAGGAATCGTTTGATACAAAATGTAGTCTAAAGGTCAGGTCATTTGATTTTTTTTTCAATTTGAAAGGTTTCTGTCCTTGTGAGAAGTGGACTGTTTGTAGAGTGAACAGGACTAAGTTGCAGAAAGTCACTAATTTTACATCATTGACAACTGGTAAGGATTATTTGATTATTTTGTTACATGTTATTCATGCTTTGTTCCCTCTGTCAGAGTCTGTGTGGTCTGCAATATGTTGGTCAGACCAAGTGGACAAGGCAGATACACTTGAGAGAACATATTGATAACATTAAAAATGGGTTGAGATCTCACAGCCTGTTTTTCACTTTGCCACCAAACACAACAAGGGTCCCTCTGGGAATAAATGTGTGTCTATTGATACATTTATTCTTAATTGGTTAAAGCAAAAAGACAGAGATATCAAGGAGTGAAATAAAACTGATTTATGAACTAAAGACCTATACCCCTTTTGGACTTAATGTGGAATGGGTTATTATTTATTATTTTATTAACAACACCTGAAAAAACTATACTTGCATTGATCAAGTCTTAATGATCAGGACAGGATATTTTAGTGTGATGCTTATTATGTGATAGATTTTTTTGATAGTGCAATAGTTTTATTTTATTAAAAAGGGATTGGCATCACTTCTCTAAGCCCTGAGAATCACTTGGCATCACTTCTCTAGACCTTTTTTTAGGATTAAAGATGCCAGCTAGGAGTCTAATGCTAATAGTTTTGGATTGCTTCTGCATGACAGACTACAGTGTTTTTGTTGGTTTGGACGACAAACATTCTCTGATATCACCACCCTGCCTCTCCACCTCATTCAAGCACAGAATGCTGTACTTTCACTGAGAAAATGCAAAGAATCCTCTGAATGGCACCCATGCCGAGCGGCTGACCTCCTGTGTTCAGAATGCAGCTGGGCAGCTACTTGACATGGGACCCAGAAGCTAGTGGAGATCACTGGAGTAGAGGTGTTTATTACTGTGATTTACAGCTTCTAGAGGAATCCCACAAGTATAGTTTATGCATAGTTACCTTGATCCGAGCTTGACCAATAATAGCCATATTTGGAAATCTTCTTTAATTAAAGCTCAAAATAATATCTATACTATCTTGAGCTTCTCTTCCATGATCCCTTATATCTTTCATGGGTGCACTATTCGTATTGTTTTTTTAGTGAGTGTTTTCCTACATGCACCTGTTTAGGTCTGGAAACAAATGAGAGTATGTATGTGTACCTGTAATGGGTATTAAATGCAGGGGATTCCACATCCTGGGAGTATCTACATTAAGCACTCACTGACCTTTGTATCTATACAGGGTCTGAACATCTGGTAAACGTATTCAAGTATATGGTTGGGTTATGTATATGGTGAGGTTACAGTATATCATGACATCACTGGATACAGCAACATTATAGCACTGTGGTGAAAATTACTGTCAAGATTTGTTTTTTGTGTAAGTTAGTAAGTGCTCCATTTTAAATGTAAGTTTTATTTAAGATTGCATATCATGTATATGTGTGTGCCCTTTCTGTTTATTGAACCAATAACTGATAGGGAGGTGCAGCAGGTGGAAAAGGGATGGTTATTGTGCCAAATTTCTAACACCCTTTGTATTTTCAGGGTGCTCCACAAGAAAGTTGAAGTAAGGGCAAGCCAGCGGAGGTTCTGACTTTGTATAATCTTACTAAAGATAACATTAATACAGGTATGCTTTAATCAAATGTTCTGTTTTTGGTAAAAAAATAACAGTGAAAAGTAATTTAATTATATGACTATGTTGCCTTACATGATCAGTTTTGGGGGAAATTATCAGAAGCAATTCTAACAGTAATCAGATTCCAGGTTTAATTTTTTGTTGGTAGGTAAGACAGTGAAAGCTAATTATAGGGATAAAAAGGTCCAAACTTAATTAAGAAGTTTACTCTTATTTTTAAAGTGGAATTCCTGTCTAAAAACCATAGGTAATTTTAAAAATGCCCCCTACCAATCCTGTCAATCCTTGGGTTGGCAAGAATTCCAGTTTAAAAATCTCCCTTTTCATCTATATTTGGCTGGTCCCAAACTGCTGCCTTCTCCCCTTTCTTCCTGTTTGCTGGTTTCTCTTTTACATAGCAAGTTGCAAAAGAGACACCTGTGTATGCCCTGACTGGGAACCGAGTCAAGCTGTTAGCACCCTTTAGAAAATGCAGAGCCCAGCAAGCCACACCCCTGGTCCCTCCTCCTTCCTCCTTACAGCAATTTGACGGACAGCTGGAGAAGCCTATTGTTCCTCTACCCCCAGTGCCCTCAGTTCCCTGCTCTAGAACAAAGACATTTGTGGAAGTAGAGCAAATCAAATGGTGGTGGTGAACATGGACAGTGGATAAAAGTTTAGGGACAGGAGGGCCTAGAAAGGTACTGGGGTAGAAAGGTACTGGGGCATTTTTCACTTCAATACGGAGAATACACTAATGCAAATAAAAGCATAGCATTTAGTGCTAATTTACGTTCTTGCTAAGTGCAACACCTTCACATTTCTTTCCTCCAGTTTGTATACCTGAGGCACCAGTTTTCTGATCAAAAATCTTTCCAAAATGCATCTGTGATGTGAAACAAAACTATGGTTTTCTAATCTCTAGCGCCCTTCAGTGCTCATATATTTACACAAAGTGGCATGTCACGAAATACATTTGACATACAGAGACATCTATAAACAGACAGATCCACCTTTAGAAGCAAAGCCAGACATCCCAACCTGCAAAAACTAATTTCAGGGAGGTGGCAAACTCATTTCAGCAGAGGCAGCTCTAGGCTTTGTGAGGGCTTAGGCAAAACTTAGACATGAGCCCCCACTCACTTCCATAATGGGAAAAATAATTCCAGTGATGAAAATGAACTGTATTAGGAGGGTACAGTATAGGGGAGTGGACAGTACAGGGCATGGGAGGGAACAGTACAGGGGGTAGGTAAGTGAGCACAGTGCAGCGGGCAGGAGGATATAGTATAGGGGCAGTAAGGAATAATAAAGGTATGTTCTCCTCAAGCAGAGCTGTGCAGGGAAGCTGCTCTCACAGATCCTATCTATTCTGGCAGGCTGTCACAGAAAGAGAGAAATAAAGGGGGATGGGTGGAGAAAGAAAGAAAGAAAGATTGCTGGGCTTCAGCTTGAATCTTCCCACCCACACATCCGCTTCTCTGAGGCAGAACAGAGAACACTGCCGAGGAGAGTGGGTGGGGCAGACAAAAGAGGAGAGGGCGGGAGGAGGAGCAGAAGCTCTCTCTCCTCTCCTGCCTGGCTGTGCAGGCAGCAGGGGGATGGGGGAGATCTCCTAGAGCTGACGCTGCTGAGCGGCTCTACCTGTCTGTGATCCAGAGCTGTACGTGAGCTCCGATCACATGGTAACTTGGTCTCACTCGCAGCCAGTATCTCTCCCTGTAGCAGAGTGAGGGGACTCAGGACTGTGTGATGGGTGGAGATCTCTGCTGCTGGAAGGCGGCTCTTTAATTAGTTAAACTAGGCAGCCACGAGGCCCCTGCGAGTGTGAGGCCTGAGGCGACCGCCTAAATTGCCTAATTAGAGAGCCGTCTCTGCATTTCAGGGAGGTGGACGTGGCTTAAAGTGTGCTACATGTTGTGCGTGGCTTAAATGGGGTGTGGTTTTATAGGGTCTGAGATCACTTACAGGGAATGTACAGTGCGGAGTGTATGTAGGTGGGTAGTTTGTGCAGGAGAGGAGTGTATGAAGGTGGGTATAATGTTCATGTGAGGAGTGTGGAGTGTACAGCGGTGAGCAGTATGTGCAGGATGGTGTCAGTAGGGCAGTGGACGGTGTCCGTAGTTCTTTATTTTTATTATTTTTTTACAATTTTATTTTTTAAATTATTTTTCAGAATTAATTTTTTTATTTTTTGTTTTTCATAATGATGGGGCGCGAGGGCAGTGTATTTTTTACAATTTTGTTGTTTATTATTTTCTTTAAATAATTTTTTTGTAATATCTTTCACACAGTGCTTCTGGGGAAGGGGTGGGGAGTATGTGACGGTGATGGTGTCAATAGGGCAGTGAATGGTGTCAGTAGTTTATATATATATATATATATATATATATATATATATATATATATATATATATAGAAAAAGAGTCCAAGAGGTTGCTGCACTTAAAAAATTCTTTGCTTTATTTCACAATATCTTCAGGAGAGATTTACAAAGCAAGTATAATCCTTTCAAGCAAAATCACAGGCAAGAAATGCCTACACAGTTTTAGACATGAGTAGATTCAGATATGGATGGATGGATGGATTACCGTATTTTCCGCACTATAAGGTGCACCTAAAAGCCTTATATTTTCCTCCAAATCAGCCGTGCGCCTTATAATCCGGTGCGCCTTATATGTGCACTGAGTTTGCCCACACCCTCTGCAGTCTGCATTCAGTGCTGTTATATAAAGGATGTCACCTCCTGTTCTCTGCTCCCCCTCCCCTCCTCTCCCCTTTGCAGTTTGCATTTACCCCTTCTGTACACAAAAACTCACATTCCAATCCAGCCATGTGCTCTTTTTCTCTGCTCACCCCTCCACAGTGTGCAGCACTGCTACCGTTCAGACAGGATCTCACCTTCTGATCTGCTGCCCGCATCCATTCTCTGCTCTCTTCACGGCTCCCTCTCTGTGCTCCCTGCCTCCTTAGTCTTCTTTTTTGGCTCCCATTCTGTGCTCCTGCCTCCATAGTCTTCAATCTCAGCTCCCTTCACGGCTCCCAGCCTCCACAGTCTTCATTCTCGGCTTCCACGGCTTCAGAACTCCCGCACTCTGCATTTCTCCTGACTCTGCCCACTGAGTTCTCTGAGCCAGGACTACAGAGAGGGCATCAGGCATTAATGTGTGCTGACAGTACTAACTGTCAGCGAACATTGGAAACACTTGCACTGTTCTGTAGCAAATGTAGGGTAGGGCATTTACCCCCCCCCCCGGCTTTTGTTTGCTTGTTTTTTTGTAGACCATATGTTTTAGCATGCGCCTTATAATTGCAGTTCGCCTTATGTATGGTCAAGTACAGAAATAATCCCCGTAATTGAGACTGCGCCTTATAATCCGGTGCGCCTTATAGTGCGGAAAATACGGTACGTCTCGGGCTAGTCAGCTTACGCCCTTCCTAAGATCCATTGAAGCACATCTGAGGGTTTCAATCCAATCATTCATTTAAATACAGGTTTAGTGAAGTACTTCACATATGGAATCAATATGGCTAATTAGTTCAAATCGCATACCATTTAACATCTATATATGCATATATTTATCTATAACATGCCATTAGAGCAAGGATAAGCAACAGGTGTCAAATCTCTCATTCTCCTCACTCGCATTTTAATATATGTGGAATACCTATAAAAACGCAGGGAAATGTTACATTCATGAGTAAAAACAAAAAGATATCCCCATCATAAAGTTATTTTATCTGGCTACTTTTAAATGCTTATTCCAACAATTAAACAAATAAATAAAGATCCAAATCAACATTTAAGCCATATGGAGCAATTGTATTAAAAAAATGTATCCAGTATACTTCTCTTTTTCTTAGAATCAATTCACGATTGCCCCCTCTCCTATTTTTTTCAATACCTTCTAGGACCATATATTTTAATTGTGATACATTGTGGCCAAATTCCAAAAAGTGTCTCGCCAAACGGTAATTGGGTTAGTTTATCTCGTATTGAGTATTTGTGTCTCGCTATCCTGTCTTTTATTTTTGTGTAGTCTCCCCTACATAAACTAAACCGCACGGGCACTTTATGGCATAAATTACATATGAAGATTGGCGAAGGTATTGAATTTATTCTTCTCCTCAGTCTTCACGAGGGAATCGGGGGCTTCAGTAACCAAAACTGCAGTGTTTATCCTCGTGACACATCACAGGAAGCACCTCCATGGTTAACAGAGGACAGAATTAAAATTAGACTTGGGAAACTTAACAATAATAAATCACCGGGACCAGATGGCTTTCATCCGAGGGTACTTGGGGAACTCAGTCAAGTAATTGCCAGACCATTGTTCCTAATTTTTACTGACAGTCTACTGATTGGAGAAAAGCCAATGTAGCACGAATATTTAAAAAAAGCCCAAAATACATCCCTGGGAATTACAGACCAGTTAGCCTAACATTAATAGTATGTATACTCTTGGAGAGGATGATAAGGGACTATATACAAGATTTTAGTAATGAGAACGGTATCATTAGCTAATGATTACTAATCAGCATGGATTCATGAAGAATCATTCTTGCCAAACCAATCTATTAACCTTCTATGAGGAGGTGAGTTGCCATCTAGATAAAGGAAGGCCCGTAGATGTGGTATATCTGGATTTTGCAAAAGCATTTGACACAGTTACCCATAAACGTTTACTGTACAAAATAAGGTCCGTTGGCATGGACCACAGGGTGAGTACATGGATTGAAAACTGGCTACAAGGGCGAGTTTCAGAGGGTGGTGATAAATGGGGAGTACTCAGAATGGTCAGGGGTGGGTAGTGGGGTCCCCCCAGTGTTCTGTGCTGGGACCAATCTTATTTAATTTGTTTATAAACAACCTGGAGGATGGGGTAAACAGTTCAATTTCGGTATTTGTGGACGATACTAAGCTAAGCAGGGCAATAACTTCTCCGCAGGATGTGGAAACCTTGCAAAAAGATCTGAACAAATAATGGGGTGGGCAACTACATGGCAAATGAGGTTTAATGTAGAAAAATGTAAGATAATGCATTTGGGTGGCAAAAATATGAATGCAATCTATACACTGGGGGGAGGACCTCTGGGGGAATCTAGGATGGAAAAGGACCTGGGGATCCAAGTAGATGATAGGCTCAGCAATGGCATGCAATGCCAAGCTGCTGCTAACAAAGCAAAGAGAATATTGGCATGCATTAAAAAGGAGATCAGCTCCAGAGATAAAATGATAATTCTCCCACTCTGCAAGGCTCTGGTCCGGCCGCACCTAGAGTATACTGTCCAGTTCTGGGCACCAGTCCTCAGGAAAGATGTACTGGAAATGGAGCGAGTACAAAGAAGGGCAAAAAATAAATAAAAAAAGGGTCTGGAGGATATTAGTTATGAGGAAAGGTTGCAAGCACTGAACTTATTCTCTTTGGAGAAGAGACGCTTGAGAGGGGATATGATTTCAATGTACTGGTGACCCCACAATAGGGATAAAACTTTTTTGCAGAAGGGAGTTTAACAAGACTTGTGGCCACTCATTAAAATTAGAAAAAAACAGGTCTAACTTTAAACTACGTAGAGGGTTCTTTACTGTAAGAGCGGGAAGGATGTGGAATTCCCTTCCACAGGCAGTGGTCTCAGCGGGGGGCATTGATAGTTTCAAGAAATTATTAGATAAGCACCTGAACGACCGCAACATACAGGGATATACAATGTAATACTGACATATAATCACACATATAGGTTGGACTTGATGGACTTGTGTCTTTTTTCAACCTCACCTACTATGTAAGTATGTAATTGCCTGTAAGGTGTATATGGGATCACAGTGATGGATGACTAAAATGGGAGCCCAAAAAGGAGAGACTGGTAGGAACTGGAGGTGTATATGAATGCTGCCATCAATCCATCAGGACGTTGGAACGCACGCCAGCTGAATTCCCAAAGGAATATCGACGTGTCTGCTCTAAAACACCGGCCTATGGCCCACAAACATGACTTCCGGTGACGCGGGGTGATGTAATATCCAACCGTCCCGTCAGGGAGGCCGAATACGTCATTTCCGGTAATGTGAATTTCCTCCAGCGGCGCACAGGGGGCAGCTGGAAACCAGAACAGTTTCCCCCATAAAGGGCATATCCGGATGCTGACCATCATGGGGACACCCAGAGTGCACATGCCAACCTCCAGTGTTAGCGAGCAATTGCAACGCAGGTCACTAGGGACTGGCTGAGCAACACTCCACAGGGAAGCAGGCACGAGAGACAACGCTCCAAGAGCCACTATGGAAAAACACGCAACGCTGGCCAGTAGTGCACATTCATCCCATGGAGCTCTGGAGCATGAACCTACTGGGGCACACATGAACAAATATATACAAAACTGATCCTGATCACTTGTTTGTGAGTACATTATTGTAATAATTTTCAGTGTTACAAAGGTAATGTGCAAGGCTGGTGCGCCCTCTGTCCTTGTTTCTTTACAAATAAAATAATATTGGACTGCTGCAACTCTGATACCCTGAACACTGGGCCAAAAAAGCTTGTACTAGAAAAAGTGCGCTGTCCCTTTAAATAATGAAATACATACTGTATCTCAGTGAAAAAAAACTATTGAGAAATCATACATCAATATCATAATTTAGAAAGATACAGTAAATAGAGTGTGTGCAAACAAGCAATAAATAAACTTGAATAAATTAATATGTGTGTATTTCATATATTCCTGCGTGGAGAGTAATCTTTTGATCACAAAGAACTGGTTCCTATAGTCTGCTTTTGAGAGTGTTCCTTTTGAAGTCTGCTGCCGGTGAACCCATCACACCTGGGGAAAGAGTGCGTGCGCTTTTTTAATCTGTCAGTCAAGGTCATGTATTGTTGGTAAGAGGCCCCTCTTTTTAAGAGCACCTATGAGCACGGGAGTGTGCTTTCTACCCCAAGGCAACTTGGCACTTTACACTACCACAACCACAGATATTACTGCCACCATTACGATGTCTGCTAAAGTGGATACTGTCCTATCACCAGTATACCTAATACCTCATCCAGTGACCTCCTGCAGCCATGGTCGAGGTCTCCTGCACCCCCTGCTCGATGATGTCCCTGGAGAGAAGACGAGTAAACCAGGTAAGTTTATTGTGAATGAGGGAACTGTACCTATTGGAGTTGTTAAGCCTTTAGCAACAGAGGGGGCAGAGTTAGAGAGACTCTACTGCCAGGGTGAGAGTATGTAAAATAAAAAGGGAAACAAAAAAATTGTAAAAAAATAAAATAAAAATGTAGAGAAAATAAAATGTACTTTTTTCTTTTCAACTCAGTGTCACCAGTCAGTGTCCCTTATCACCGCATGCACTCAAAGTGTCACTGATCACTGCCACACCAGTTACATTGTCCCTGATCAGCGCCACACCAGTTATGGTGTCTGTGATCACCGACACACCAGTTAGTGTCGATGATCACCCCACACCAGTTACGAAGTCCGTCATCACTACCAGTTATGATGTCCGTGATCTTCGCCACACCAGTCCCTGTGTCCCTGATTACCATCACACTAGTCATATTGTCTTTGATCTGATTGCCTTGCCAGTTACAGTGTCCCTGATCACCGCCACACCAGTTACAGTATCCCGGATCATCGCCAAAACACTCATATTGTCCCCGATCACCGCCACACCTGTCATATTGTGCCTAATCATCGACACACCAGTTACAGTGTCCCTGATCACAGCCACACCAGTCATATTGTCCCTCATCACTGCCATACCAGTCATATTGTCCCTGATCACCGCCACACCAGCTAAGATGTCTGTGATTACTGCCACACTAATTTCAGTGTACCTGATTACCACCACACCAGTACAGTGTTTCCTCTGTCTGCTTCCTGCACCAATCCTAGCCTAGTTTTTCTTACCATATCTCTGCCTCAGTGGCGGCTGGTGAAGATTTAGGATGGGGGGGCGCCAGACCCCGCCCTTCCTTTTTGACCCCTACCACTTGGTAAACATGGGCGTGGTTTCAGCGAAATAGTGGGCGTGGCTCTAAGGTGGCGTGGTTAGCATCTGAGATGAACGAGGGATAGCAGGAGAGGGAGAGAGGGACAGCAGGCCCAGATCCTACCCAACAATAGAAATGTGTATTCTACAAAGTAGGTGTCCCCATCAGAGTCCCCCCAAAACAGGAGTCCCCCATCAGAGCCCCCCACAGCAGGTGTCCCCCATCAGAGCCCCCCACAGCATGTGTCCCCCATCAGAGCCCCCCACAGCATGTGTCCCCCATCAGAGCCCCCCACAGCATGTGTCCCCCATCAGAGCCCCCCACAGCAGGTGTCCCCATCAGAACCCCCCACAGCAGGTGTCCCCCATCAGAGCCCCCCACAGCAGGAGTCCTCCATCAGAGTCCCCCCACAGCAGGTGTCCCCCATCAGAGTCCCCCCACAGCAGGTGTCCCCCATCAGAGCCCCCCACAGCAGGTGTCCCCTATCAAAGCCCCCCACAGCAGGTGTCCCCCATCAGAGTCCCCCCACAGCATGTGTTCCCCATCAGAGCCCCCCACAGCAGGTGTCCCCCATCAGAGTCCCCCCACAGCAGGTGTCCCCCATCAGAGTCCCCCCACAGCAGGTGTCCCCCATCAGAGTCCCCCCACAGCAGGTGTCCCCCATCAGAGTCCCCCCACAGCAGGTGTCCCCCATCAGAGTCCCCCCACAGCAGGTGTTCCCCATCAGAGCCCCCCACAGCAGGTGTCCCCCATCAGAGTCCCCCCACAGCAGGTGTCCCCCATCAGAGTCCCCCCACAGCAGGTGTCCCCATCAGAGTCCCCCCACAGCAGGTGTCCCCCATCAGAGCCCCCCAAGAGCAGGTGTCCCCCAAAGCAGGTGTCTCAGAGTCCCCCCACAGCAGGTGTCCCATTCAGAGTCCCCCCAAAACAGGAGTCCCCCATCAGAGCCCCCCACAGCAGGTGTCCCCTATCAGAGCCCCCCACAGCATGTGTCCCCCATCAGAGCCCCCCACAGCATGTGTCCCCCATCAGAGCCCCCCACAGCAGGTGTCCCCATCAGAACCCCCACAGCAGGTGTCCCCTACAGCAGTTGTCCCCATCAAAGTCCCCCCACAGCAGTTGTCCCCATCAAAGTCCCCCCACAGCAGGTGTCCCCCATCAGAGCCCCCCACAGCAGGTGTCCCCCAAAGCAGGTGTCTCAATCAGAGTCCCCCCAAAACAGGAGTCCCCCATCAGAGCCCCCCACAGCAGGTGTCCCCCATCAGAGCCCCCCACAGCAGGTGTCCCCATCAGAGCCTCCCACAGCAGGTGTCCCCATCAGAGCCCCCCACAGCATGTGTTCCCCATCAGAGCCCCCCACAGCAGGTGTCCCCATCAGAGCCCCTTACAGCATGTGTCCCCCATCAGAGCCCCCACAGCACTGTACCTATTGGAGTTGTTAAGCCTTTAGCAACAGAGGGGGCAGAGTTAGAGAGACTCTACTGCCAGGGTGAGAGTATGTAAAATAAAAAGGGAAACAAAAAAATTGTAAAAAAATAAAATAAAAATGTAGAGAAAATAAAATGTACTTTTTCTTTTCAACTCAGTGTCACCAGTCAGTGTCCCTTATCACCGCACGCACTCAAAGTGTCACTGATCACTGCCACACCAGTTACATTGTCCCTGATCAGCGCCACACCAGTTATGGTGTCTGTGATCACCGACACACCAGTTAGTGTCGATGATCACCCCACACCAGTTACGAAGTCCGTCATCACTACCAGTTATGATGTCCGTGATCTTCGCCACACCAGTCCCTGTGTCCCTGATTACCATCACACTAGTCATATTGTCTTTGATCTGATTGCCTTGCCAGTTACAGTGTCCCTGATCACCGCCACACCAGTTACAGTATCCCGGATCATCGCCAAAACACTCATATTGTCCCCGATCACCGCCACACCTGTCATATTGTGCCTAATCATCGACACACCAGTTACAGTGTCCCTGATCACAGCCACACCAGTCATATTGTCCCTCATCACTGCCATACCAGTCATATTGTCCCTGATCACCGATGATGTCAGAGCCCCCCCAAGAGCAGGTGTCCCCCAAAGCAGGTGTCTCAGAGTCCCCCCACAGCAGGTGTCCCCATCAGAGTCCCCCCAAAACAGGAGTCCCCCATCAGAGCCCCCACAGCATGTGTTCCCCATCAGAGCCCCCACAGCAGGTGTCCCCCATCAGAGCCCCCCACAGCATGTGTCCCCCATCAGAGCCCCCCACAGCATGTGTCCCCCATCAGAGCCCCCCACAGCAGGTGTCCCCATCAGAACCCCCCACAGCAGGTGTCCCCTACAGCAGTTGTTCCCATCAAAGTCCCCCCACAGCAGGTGTCCCCCATCAGAGCCCCCCACAGCAGGTGTCCCCCAAAGCAGGTGTCTCAATCAGAGTCCCCCCAAAACAGGAGTCCCCCATCAGAGCCCCCCACAGCAGGTGTCCCCCATCAGAGCCCCCCACAGCAGGTGTCCCCCATCAGAGCCCCCCACAGCAGGTGTCCCCATCAGAGCCCCCCACAGCATGTGTCCCCCATCAGAGCCCCCCACAGCAGGTGTCCCCATCAGAGCCCCTCACAGCATGTGTCCCCCATCAGAGCCCCCCACAGCATGTGTCCCCCATCAGAGCCCCCCACAGCAGGTGTCCCCATCAGAGCCCCCCACAGCATGTGTCCCCCATCAGAGCCCCCCACAGCATGTTTCCCCATCAGAGCCCCTCACAGCAGGAGTCCCCCATCAGAGCCCCCCACAGCAGGAGTCCCCCATCAGAGCCCCCCACAGCAGGAGTCCCCCATCAGAGCCCCCCACAGCAGGAGTCCCCCATCAGAGCCCCCCACAGCAGGAATCCCCCATCAGAGCCCCCCACAGCAGGAGTCCCCCATCAGAGCCCCCCACAGCATGTGTCTCCCATCAGAGCCCCCCACAGCAGGAGTCCCCCATCAGAGCCCCCCACAGCATGTGTCCCCCATCAGAGCCCCCCACAGCAGGAGTCCCCCATCAGAGCCCCCCACAGCATGTGTCCCCATCAGAGCCCCCCACAGCAGGTGTCCCCATCAGAGCCCCCCACAGCATGTGTCCCCCATCAGAGTCCCCCACAGCAGGAGTCCCCCATCAAAGCCCCCCACAGCAGGAGACCCCCATCAGAGCCCCCCACAGCAGGTGTCCCCCATCAGAGCCCCCACAGCAGGAGTCCCCCATCAGAGCCCCCCACAGCAGGTGTCCCCCCCATTCTCCACACAGCGGTACTTACCTTCAGTCTCCTGCAGTGTCCTCCTCCTCACACTGGCACCAGCATTCTTCCTGTTTCCTCTCTCGGGCGCAATGAAAGAGAGAGGCAGGAAGTGACATCCGACTCAGGGCAGATGTCAATCAAATCTGAAGTGCCAAGTAGCTTCCACCCGGCGCCTGTAGTATGTATTACTATGGCCGAGCGGAAGCTACTCAGCGCTTCAGCAAAACGCCCCAAGGCGCGCTAAACGCTCGCAAATGCAGCGCCACGTCTGTAATCTCGTGATTGCATAGACGTGGCGCTTCCTATAAGTGCACTGTGTCCGGCGACGCACTGTATCCGGCGTCCGAACACAGTGCACTTAAGGACCTTTTTTTTCCTTTTTTTTTTTTTTAAAGGGCCAGTAGTAAAAAAAAAATTATTTTTTTATTTTTTTTGACTTTTTTTTTTTTGCTGCCTGGAGGGGGGGGGGGGATGGCCCTATGGGCGGGCCCCCACTGCTCTGCCTGCTACCTGGACCAATCCTTTGCCTGCTTGCTGACCATGTCTCTGCCTGTGCCTGAACTGACCTATCTGCATATCCCGCTGTTACGTTCCTGTTAGTCACCAGTCCCAGTCATCCCCTGCAGACAATTGCACTCCTGGAACCACAGGAACTCTTTTGTTCTTCCTTTTTTCAACCTCCTGTACTTTCTGGCTAGTGAGCATGGGATTCCTGGGGCAGCCACGCCCCAGTAAGCTAGGCTTGCTTGGCTTATAGGAACTGGGACTGCTATAGGTGATGCTAAAATAAGCTATATTCCTTGATCACTCGTACAGAGGTGACCATTACAGTACATTTGTTTTGGCACAAGTGGTTGAGTTCTGTGATACAATGTCTGGTACGTAATCAGTCTAGATGCTGAAAAAGTTCCACATATGTGGTATCACCATAGAACGGAATATGTTTTGGGGTGTAAATCTAAGTATACTCATGCTGTGTGAGAAATATCTTAATAAATTGCCAACTTTGTGTAAAAAAATTGTTCTTGTTTTCTTTCCACATTTTCCAAAACCTTTTGGCAAAAAATATGAAGTCTTCAAAAGACTCGTCTTTTAACCACTTCCTGCCCAATGATGTCATATGTCTTTGAGTAGGGATATCTGAAAGATGTTACAGGCATCATTCAGATATCTTCTTTTACAGCAGGTGATTCCCTGCACCGTAAAAACAATCATAGTGGTTTTTCAGCCAAGCGGTGATAGGAGATATTCCCACCTCCCGGCTAGCCCGTGAGATCGGTGAGCTGGAGAAGGAATCTGCCGACTACATTTTTAGAGGCCCTGGAGCACGATGACAGTGGTAACATCCATAAAATTACCACATTTTGTGTTATTATTCACAAAAAATGGCCAAGAAATAATCAATTCTGCCAGGATATGTAAACTTATGAGCACAACTGTAGGTAGCCTGGAAATTAAATGCATAATTTATGCACCTGGAACGCCTAAACATTGCTCCTTGGATGTTGGGCCCTTCAATGGATCGATGCTTTGAAAAAGTCTCACACATGTGGTATCCCTATACTTAGGAGACATAACATACTGGGGGTTATTTACGAAAGGCAAATCCACTTTGCACTGCAAGTGCACTGAAAATGCACTTGGAAGTGCAGTCGCTCTAAATCTAAGGGGTAGATCTGAAATGAGTGAAAGCTCTGCTGATTTTATCATCCAATCATGTGCAAGCTAAAATGCTGTTTTTTAATTTCCTTGCATGTCCCCCTCGGATCTACAGCGACTTTTCATTTTTTTAATTTTTTATACTATACAGTGCAAAGTGGATTCTCCTTTGGTAAATAACCCCCAATGTGTTTAAGGGAGTAATTGTAAGTATACCCATGCTCTGTGTGAGAAAAAAACTGTAAAAATGACAACTTTATAAAAAAATGATATTTAATTTCTTATGTTCTAAAAAAATGTACAACTTCAAAATACCATAGTTTGTAGACTCTATAATTATCACACAGACTAAATATTATGCACTGATTTGGATTATTTTAACCAAAGAAAGCATAATATATTTTGACTTAAATTTATGAAGAAAGAGTATTTATTTGCAAAATTTTGAAGCAGAAACTTAGAAAAAAATTGTTTTTGTTTTTGTTTTGTTTTTTGTTTATATAGCAAAAAGTAAAAAAAACAAGTGGTGATTAAATACAGCCAAAAGAAAGCTCTATCTCTTTAAAAAAAATATTTAAAAAATCATTTGGGTACAGTGTTGCATGACTGAGTAATTGTCATTCATAGTATCACAGTGCTGAAAGCTATAAAATGAGGGGGGTTACATTTTACAGACTTGAAGTGGTTAAACTGCTGATGCCTAAAATACTGATGTCATAGTTACACACAAAGAGGGGTGCAACTAGAAGCCAAAGCACCTCTCTGCACTACAGGTAAGTTACAAACACACATGTTCAATTTGCTAAATGACAGCTGACCCAACTAGATATATGCCATACTTTGTTAGCTACTTGCTTTATCAATTTCATAATTTTTTTGGGCACGGGACCCCAAATAATGTTTTTTCATTTGTTTTAGCATTCAAAGTTTAAGGTTTGACTCCTACAGAAGTGGTTCCTAAGTCTGTCTATTAGAGGACCATAAAAAATGGTGGAACCTATAGAGAATATTCTGTATCTGTAAAAAACAAAATGTAATACAAAAAATGGTGACCTGTAACCCTAGCTGTAGTTCTTAGCTGTGAGCATTGCTATTGAAGCAATTATTTCCAGATACAGTACCTGAATAAACAGATTCTGTTACTGGTATGGATTTGTGTTTGTGAGCTGAACGTTGTTTAAAACACATTATTCTGTAGAGCAGCCTTTCTCAACCAGGGTTCCGTGGCACCGTGTAGTTCCTATAGAGCAGGGATATGCAATTAGCGGACCTCCAGCTGTTGCAAAACTACAAGTCCCATCATGCCTCTGCCTCTGGGTGTCATGCTTGTGGCTGTCAGAGTCTTGCTATGCCTCATGGGACTTGTAGTTCTGCAACAGCTGGAGGTCCGCTAATTGCATATCCCTGCTATAGAGGTTGCTAGGGGTTCCTTGAAGAATGAGCAATTTCTGCCTCTCAGATAAGTAACCAGTGACAACAATGGTCTTTTTTAGCAATCTGTAAAAGCAGATTCTTCCTAATGACCACAAATGTAGAGTGCATTCTTCTCAATGACCATCACACTAATGTACCATGAGATGTAGATATAATAATTATTAGTAGGGGTTCAGTGAGACCAGAAAGTTATTTCAAGCTTTCCTCCATGTTAAAAAGTTAGAGAAAGACTACAGGAAACAGCATTATCATGTAGAGCTTAGCAATCTTTGCAGGAAAGACAGCAGTCACATAGTTACTATAAAAGAGGAGCTGTAAAATGTGCATGGGCGTTTATTGTTCAGAGTTCAAGAAGCCTATAGCAACCAGTCAGTTATTAACATTTGTTTTACGATTGACAGCTGCTGTAATCTTTACACTCACCGGCCTTAGGACTCTCTGCACCTCCTCCAGTACTGCTGGCGTGCTTGGCACAGAACAAGTTAACAGGGTACATACAACCACATCCATAGAGGCATCAGCCACTGGCGTCATGTTGTCCGCTGATGCCAACAGAAATCCATCATATTTTAGGTGGTCATTCTCTGCTTGGCTTTTTCTGAGATATGTTTGAAAATTTGGGTTATAATCCAGACAGGTCACCCTGCATCCATTGGGGTAGAATCTGAAGTTGGCACCTGTGCCACAACCAACATCTAGAAGCCTGAGCTCTTTAGTGGAGCCTGCAAAGTCAGATAGGTTGCTAAATAGACTGTGTTTATAGTTTTCCATCACCTTGTTGTATGACACAGAGATTCTGGAAACAAACAAGGGAAAGATTTTCTTTAATATAAAACCCCAGATTCCAAGGTAGTAAAGGATATAGAGAGGAAGCAATATAACAGCCAATATGAGCTGTAAAATCAAAATAATTACAGACATGTTAAGGGAGCGTAGATGCTGCAGCAGGCAGCGTTTAGACAGAATGATTTCAGGCCGAGCCTCAGCTCTGTAATCCTATGTACTGAATGTGGAAATAGATCCTCCCCTCTGAGCTATGGAGGGGGAGGAGTGGAGTAATGCACACTGTTAACAACGTGGAAAGCTCTATTCAGCAGTCATGCAATTATAACATTAAACAGGCTAAAAAAAAATTAAAATACAGTGATGGCATTGGTCAGGTTAACGTGTAGCCATGCATGAATTAATGAATGAATGATTTATATAGCGCTGCAAATGCGAACTGAATCTCCTCAAGGCGCTAGATCCGTTCTGTGTTGTCAGCTTCTTAGAAGAGGTAGGTCTTCCTATAAATTTCTGACAAGGTGGTATAGGACACCAGTGAGACTAAACAAGATGTACCCAGCAGCGGATGCCCGGTGCTGGAGAGGATGTGAACAAAGGGGTACATTTCTCCATTTGTGGTGGGAATGCCCCAAGATCCAAGAATTTTGGGTAGCAATTGCACCATGGATCGAGAGGCTGACCCCAAGATTTATAGAACGTACACCTTTGGATTTCCTGTTTCATGGAACAACCAGCCCAGTTAAAGCCTATAGGAAGAGCATTACACCACATCTATTAAATGCAGCTAAAATATTAATCCCCAGATTCTGGAAACAGACCGCCTGCCCAACACTAGAGGATTGGAAAAAGAAGGTGAATCGAATTATGGAAGCTGAAAGGTGGATTCATGTAGTAAGGGACAAAAAAGGGGAATTCGAGAAAATATGGGCAGGCTGGACACAGTGTGTACATGAGATAGATTAAGAGGAAATATGGGAAAGGCGAGGGTAGTAATGACTCGATAAGAACCTTAATATAACTGTACTGTATATGGTCTTAGCTATAAAGGAATAAGGTGTTCAAGTGCGAAATATGAACAGGATAAATATAAGCCGGGGTTCCCCCTTTTTTTTTTTTTTTTGCTGCTGTCTCTCTCTTTCTCCCCTTACCCCTTTAGCTGGATGCCTACTCCTGGTGAAGGGGGAGAAGAAGAGGGTGTGTTGAGTCAAGTGGAGGTGGAGAGTCTGGCATTTGAAGGTGGGGAGTAGTGGGTTGGGAAGTTTGTTTATTCATAACTAGGATGCAAACCCCCATTTGGGTTTTTTTTTTTCTCACGAGATAGAAATTATATTTTATTATGGCCGTGAGTGGCCTCTTACATTATATGGGGTTGGGTAAACACATGGAGGGAGGTGAAGGGACCTATATTGGTTTCAATTGATTCAACTTTCCCTCATTTTTTTTTTTTCGAACACCTAGAATTGAGGAATTAGGCCAGGAAGGCCGATATACACAATATGAGTAATCAATAATAATCACAGAGAATGTATGGTGTTTTTTTTTTTTTTTTTTTAGGTTGTTTGGGTTTGCTTAATGCGTTGATTTGTGGTTGTAGGTGCTTGGAGTGTCACTGAGGAACTATATTAATCACAGGGTATGTGTGTATATATATGTATGTGTGTGTGTGTATATATATATATATATATATATATATATATATATATATATATATATATATATATAAAGAAAAAAAATTGTATATATATATATATATATATATATATATATATATATATATATATATATACATTTTTTTTTCTTTTCTTCTTCTCTCTTTTCCCTGACACTTAGAATTGAGGAACTAGGCCAAGGAGGCCGATATACACAATATGGGTAATTAATCACAGAGAATGTATGGTGAGGTGTTTTTTTTTTTTTTTTGTGTTGTTTGGGTTTGTTTAATGCGTTGACTGGTGGCTGTAGGTGTTTGGAGTGTCACTGAGGAACTATATTATATAGATCGAGACACACGATCATTGGGAATTATATTAATCACAGGGTATATATATATGTGTGTATGTACGTGTGTATGTGTACATGTATGTGTATGCATGTGTGTATATGTGTATGTATGTATATATATGTATATATGTATATATATATATATATATATATATATATATATATGTACATTTTCATATTTCTTTTTTTTTTTTTTTAAGTGAACAAATGACTCAAATGGGAAGAATGGAGAGTGAAGATATGGGTTGGGTATTTAGTGTGGGCTGGGGAGAGGGGCGGAGACAGACAGCTCTTAGAAAGGGAAGGGAATTTTATATAATTTTTTTTTTTTTTATAGTGTGTGTGTGTGTGTGTGTGTGTGTGTGTGGGGGGGGGTAGGGTTAGTACAACCGGTTAACTGCTGACAAGAGAAAGGTGTAACTAGCTTGTTTCTCGTTTACCTGTCTATGTTTACTATGTTTAAACTTTGTGCAGTTATTGTAAAGCATGGAATGAAGAATGTACAATTGTGAATTGTGGAATGTATAATAGAAAATAAAGAAAAAATTTTGATTATAAAAAAAAAAGAAGAGGTAGGTCTTGAGTTTTTTCCTGAAGGCCTGATGGCTTTTTTCCATGCGGATGTAAGTCGGAAGAGCCTTCCATAGGCGTGGTCCTTGGACTGCGAATCTTCGTTCTCCCTTTGATTTGTAGCGGTATTTGGGAATGAGGAGGAGGTTTTGGTTAGATGATCAAAGACTGCGATTGGGTGTGTACTGTTTTATTTTTTCTTGCAGGTATTGAGGAGCGTTTTCTTGTATGCGTTTGTAGGTGAAGCAGAGGGTCTTGAATGTGATCCGATTCTTTGTGGTTAGCCAATGTAGGCTCCTCAGGGATGCGGAAATGGATTCCCAGGGTTTTTTTCCTGTTAGCAGTCTTGCCGCCGTGTTTTGGATGAGTTGTAAGCGCACAAGCTGATATTGAGGTAGTCCTATGTAGAGGGAATTTGCGTAGTCGAGTCGGGAATTAATGATTGTTCCAACTACTGCTGCTTTGTCCTCATCTGGAATGAAGTGAGTCTACATAGCAGGTGGAGGAGATGGTGAGATCCGCTGACTACTGATCCTATTTGTGTATACATTGACATTTCTGAGTCAAAGATGACTCCGAGGCTCTTGGCTTTGGTGCTTGGAGAGATGGTCTGTCCAAAGATGGTGGGAGGTGTCCATGGGGTCTTGGTTTTGGAATTTTGGTTAGCTTGTAGGAGAAGCTCTGTTTTTGATCCGTTGAGTTTGAGGGAGCTAGTGGTCATCCAGCCCTCTATCAAAGTGAGGCATTTTTTTAGTCGCTGATGATGGTCTTTTTGTCCGATGATGCAAAAGTAGAGTTGCGTGTCATCAGTGTATGAGTGGAAGCAGAGATCTGATTTTCTGATGATTTTGAGGAGTGGGTGGATGTAGATGTTGAAGAGCACTGGTGACAAGGGTGAACCTTGAGGGACTCCACAGGAGATTGAGCGGGTTTCAGAGGTGAATGCTCCTAGTTTCACTGAGAACGATTTCCTAAGAAGGATGCGAACCATTGTAGACCAGAATCTTTGGCTTCTGCTACTTCTGTGAGGCAGACGAGTAGAGTATTGTGGTCCACTGTATTGAATGCTGCACTGGGTCTAACAGTACCAGGAGACATGATTCTCCGTCATCTGCTGCTTTGAGGGCGTCGTCCAATATTTTGAGAAGTGCCGCTTCTGTGCCATGGCCTGGGCAGAAGCCTGATTGCAGAGGGTCCAAGAGTTTGTGTGTGTCCAGGTTGAGTTGTAGCTGTTATACTACTGCTTTCTCCATAATCTTGGAAATGGTGTTGAGGCTTGTTATCGGTCTGCGGTAGTTAGGGTCCTTTGGGTTGAGGTTGGGTTTCTTTAGCAAGGGTTTGACGATACCTTGCATGAGGGTGGTTGGAACAATCCCTTCTTTGAATGACTGATTTATGAGGTGTGTTATACTAGGAGCCAAGATGTCGGAACATTCTTTCAGGAGTTTTGTGGGAATGATGTCGTTTGGAGATGTGCTGTCTCGGAGGCTTCTGATGATGTTTTTGGTGGTGTCAGTGGTGATTGGGGTCAGAGAAAAGTTTGGTGATTGTGTGATGTTTGTGTCGATATCCTCTTTTTGCTTTGGTTGAATGAGGATGGTTGTTTTTTTCTGTTGAATTGTTTTCCAAATGCTGTCGATTTTGTCGATGAAAAAATCTGATAACTCATTGCAAAATTCTTGAGTTTCGTTTGCTGGGGGCTCTAAGCAGGTAGGGTTCATCGACTGGGCGACTATCCTGAAAAGTTCCCGAGGGCGGTTTAAGGCAGTTGAGATGGTGTTTGAGAAATGTTCTCTCATTGCAAGTGCTACGTAAACTGTTGGCGCTATATAAATCCTGTATAATAATAATAATAATAATAATTGAAATGCATGCATGGCAATGAGAATAGGCTAGGGTTCCAACCCACATGCAGTACCCAGCAGGGATCGGCAAGGGGTCCGCTCAAGGACACCAGTGTCTGTGAGCGGTCCTACCCAGAATGCTTTGACCACTTGCTTACAAGGCACTTAAACCTCCCTCCTGCCCAGTCCAATTTTCAATTTTTAGCGCTGATGCACTTTGAATGACAATTGCGCGGTCATACAACGCTGTACCCAAATGAAATTTTTATCATTTTTTTTAAACAAATAGAGCTTTCTTTTGGTGGTATTTAATCACATCTGGGATTTTTATTTTTTACTAAACAAACAAAAAAATATGGAAAAAAAATCATGTTTCATAGTTTGTTATAAAATTTTGCAAACAGGTAATTTTTCTCCTTCATTGATATGCGCTGATGAGGCGGCACTAGTGAGCACTGATAGGCTGCACTGGTGGGCACTGATAGGCACAGATAAGGCTGCACTGATGGGGACAGATAAGACGGTACTGATGGGCACAGATAAGGCGGCACTGATGGGCCCTGATGGGTGGCACTGATGGGTGGCACTGATGGGCACTGATAGGTACCACTGATAGATGGAACTGATGGGCACTGATAGGTGGCACTGAAAGGAAGAGGCGGCTCTCTAATTAGGAGAATAGGCGGTGGCCTCAGGCCTCGCAGTCATAGGGGCCTCGCACAGCTGGATTGTTTACATAATCAGAGAGCCGCCTCTTCCAGCAGCAGAGGTATCCGCCATCACACAGTCCTGAGTCCCCTCGTTTTGTTACAGGGAGAGATAACAAGGCTGCGAGTGAGATGTGTGATCGGAGCTCACGTACATCTCCGGATCACAGACAGGGAGAGCCGCTTAGCATAGCCTGTTCTGACAGATCTCCCCCCTCCCCCTGCTGCCCGCACAGCCAAACAGAAGAGGAGAGAGAGCTTCTGCTCCTCCTCTTCCCGCCCTCTCCTCCTGTGTCTGCCCCGCCCACTCTCCTCGGTAGTGTTCTCTGCTCTGCCTCAGAAGGGGATGTGTGGGCGGGAAGATTCAAGCTGAAGAAGAAAACAGAAAAGGAAAAGGGGAGTCTGATCCATCCATCCATCCCTCCATCCCTCCTACGTCCCAGTGAGTACACTGATGTAGGGGATGCTCTTCCTTCCCTTCTTCCTCCATCCCCTTCTCTTTCTTTCCTTCCATTTTTCTTTCTTTCCTTCCATTCATCTTTCTTTCTCTTTCTTTCTTTCCTTCCATCCATCTTTCTTTCTTTCTTTCTTTCTTTCTTTCTTTCTTTCTTTCTTTCTTTCTTTCTTTCTTTCTTTCTTTCTTTCTTTCTTTCTTTCCTTCCATCTTTCTTTCTCTTTCTTTCCTTCCATCTTTCTTTCTCTTTCTTTCCTTCCATCTTTCTTTCTCTTTCTTTCTTTCCTTCCATCCATCTTTCTTTCTCTTTCTTTCTTTCCTTCCATCCATCTTTCTTTCTCTTTCTTTCTTTCGTTCTTTCTTTCCTTCCATCCATCTTTCTTTCTCTTTCTTTCTTTCCTTCCATCTTTCTTTCTCTCTTTTTCTCTTTCCTTCCTTCCTTCCTTCCTTCTCCACCCATCCCCCTTTATTTCTCTCTTTGTGACAGCCTACCAGAATAGGTAGGATCTGTGAGAGCAGCTTCCCTGTGCAGCTCTGCTTGAGGAAAATATATCTTTATTATGCCCACTTATCTACCCCCTGTACTGTCCACTCCCCTATACTGTACACTCCTAATACAGTTCATTTTCATCCCTTGAATTATTTTTCCCATTATGAGAGTGAGTGGGGCCTCATGTCTAAGTTTTGCCTAAGGCCTCACAAAGTCTAGAGCCGCCTCTGCTGATAGGTGGCACTGATGGGCACTGGTAGGTGACACTGATCACTGATAGGCACTGATAGGTGGCACTGATGTGCAGCACTGCTGATGAGGCACTGATTGTGGGCACTGATGGGTGGCACTGTGGGCACTGATGGGTGGCACTGTGGGCACTGAGTGGGAGCACTGGTGGGCACTGATGGGGGGCGCTGGTGGGCACTGGTAGGTGGCACTGTTGTCTACTGCTACCTGGCACTGGCAGGTGGGCACTGAGGAGCTGGCGGCAGCTCTCCGTGATCGGGACTGATGTCCCTCTCACAGCCGCCGGTGAACGGCTTTTTTTTTTCTCCTCACGCTGTCAGCGCGAGGAGAAAAAAATAGCAGATTACCGGCTCTGTTTACATCACATGATCAGCTGTCATTGGCTGACAGCTGATCACGTGGTAAGGGGTCAGGATTGACTCCGATCTGTGATCCAGCGAGTCTCATAGACTTACTGATCACAGAGCGTGCCTCGCGCGCCCTGCAGGAGGCGCGCAGGCTGCTTGGGCATGGGAGGATGTCAATAGACGTACTCCCAGCAAAACAGGTCCGCGCTGTAGCTGTCATTTGGCTATAGCGCAGATCTGAAGAAGTTAATTGCAATTGCATAACCAGCAGTCATATCATGGGTCCCTAATTTAAAGGAGCCAAAGAACATATTTTCCAATAGGTGTCTCTTAGGTAAACTTTTTCAAATTCAAGGATCATACACTGATACAAAACCTCCTAACTTTCAGAGATGGGAATGAGGGACAACTTTTTGCATTGTGTATGTAGGCCATAGGTGCTCAACCTGTGGCCCTCCAGCTGTTGCGGAACTACAAGTCCCATCATGCCTCTGTCTTTGGGAGTCATGCTTGTAACTGTCAGCGATACAAAAAAGATGCCACTTGCTCTCCCTCTATAGCTGGCTATCGCAGTAAGAAGCATTGGAAGGCCAACAACAGGTACAAGCAAGGCAAAGGATAAATCCAAGGGAAAAACAAAGCTTAACTTACCACCAGCCCGCAGACAACCAAATAACCTAATCTAACAGTATGCTTTAAAAGCAGGGGTTTAGTCTGCACACATTTGCAAATGCATGCATAAGCCATAGAGCCTCGTCAAGGCACTCTGGTATCTGTGGTACCTAACACTAATTTATAAGTGTCCCCACAGTGGAGGCACATGCATTCTGAAGGATAGATGAGAGCAGGTGGACTGAAGGGGAGCCACCCCTTCTTAAAGGTACAGGGGCACACTGAAAACCCAGCATATAGCACAATGGCTGCAAAGGTGTCAGTGCGTTGCCTGACCATAAAACACGACAGTGATACAAAAATGACGCCACTTGCTCCCATCTATAGCTGGCCTCTTACTGCGATAGCCAGCTATAGATGGGAGCAAGTGACGAGCCTTGACGAGACTCTGTGGCTTAAGCATGCATTTGCAAATGTGTGCAGACCAGTGGCTACCCGTCCATAGGGGGCGCCTGGGCGCCGCCCCCCCCCCCCCCCCTCCAGGCAGTCTCAAAAAAAAAAAATGTAACAAAAAAAACAAAAAACAAAAATTTTTTTTTAAAGCTGGCTCTTTAAAAAAAAAAAATACGCAAAAAGGTCCTTAAGTGCACTTTGTTCGGACGCCGGATACAGTGCCACGCCGGACACAGTGCACTTATGGGAAGTGCCACGTCTATGCGTTTAGCCCGCCTTGCGGCGCTTCCTGGATCGCCCAGTAGCTTCCGCCTAGCCCTAGTATCTATAACTAGAGTTGGGCAGTTTGATTGACATCTGAGTATGATGTCACTTCCTGTTTCTCTCCAATTGCGCCCAGGAAAGAGAAGCAGGAAGTATGATAACAACGGAGCTCTCCAGGAGACACTGCTGGAGAGGACAACACACAGCAAGGTAAGTAACCGGGGGAGGGGGGTTTTGATGGTGACACACTCTGCAATCTGGTGACACACTCTTGAATCTGGTGACACACTCTGCAATCTGGTGACACACTCTTGAATCTGGTGACACACTCTGCAATCTGGTGACACACGCTGCAATCTGTTGACACACTCTGCAATCTGGTGACACACGCTGCAATCTGGTGACACACGCTGCAATCTGGTGACACACACTGCAATCTGGTGACACACGCTGCAATCTGGTGACACACTCTGCAATCTGGTGACACATGCTGCAATCTGGTGACACACGCTGTAATTTGGTGACACATGCTGCAATTTGGTGACACATGCTGTAATTTGGTGACACACGCTGCAATTTGGTGACACACGCTGCTGCAATTTGGTGACACACGCTGCAATTTGGTGACACACGCTGCTGCAATTTGGTGACACATGCTGCAATTTGGTGACACACGCTGCTGCAATTTGGTGACACACGCTTGCTGCAATTTGGTGACACATGCTGCAATTTGGTGACACATGCTGCTGCAATTTGGTGACACATGCTGCAATTTGGTGACACACGCTGCAATTTGGTGACACATGCTGCTGGAATTTGGTGGTGACACACACTGCAATTTGGTGACACATGCTGCTGCAATTTGGTGGTGACACATGCTGCAATTTGGTGACACATGCTGCTGCAATTTGGTGACACATGCTGCTGCAATTTGGTGACACATGCTGCAATTTGGTGACACATGCTGCTGCAATTTGGTGACACATGCTGCTGCAATTTGGTGACACATGCCCGGGCAGTCTCCTGTGGAGTCCCCCAAGGCTCGCCCTTATCACCAGTCCTATTCAACATCTACATCCGCCCACTTCTCAATATCATCAGGAAAACCGATCTCTGCTTCCACTCATACGCTGACGACACCTAACTCTACCTTCGCATCAACAGACAAAAAGACCTTCATCAGCAACTACAGAAATGCCTCACTTTAATAGATGACTGGATGACCACTAGCTCCCTTAAATTCAACGGTTCAAAAACAGAACTTCTTCTCCTACAAGCTAACAAAAATTCCACAATAAAGACTCTGTGGACACCTCCCACCATCCTCGGAAAGACCATCTCTCCAAGCACCAAAGCCAAGAGTCTCTGAGTCATTTTTGACTCAGGAATGACAATGGATGCACAAATAGGATCAGTGGTGAGCGGATCCCACCATCTCCTCCGCCAGCTACGCAGACTAATCCCCTTCATCCCAGAAGAGGACAAAGCGGCAGTGGTGGGAACAATCATCAATTCCCGACTCGACTACGCAAATTCGCTATACGTAGGACTACCCCAATATCAGCTTGCGCACTTGCAACTCATCCAAAACACGGCGGCAAGACTGTTAACAGGAAAAAAACCCTGGGAATCCATCTCCCCAACCCTAAAGAGCCTACACTGGCTAACCGTGAAGAATCGGATCACATTCAAGACCCTCTGCCTCACCCACAAATGCATACAAGGAAACGCTCCGCTATATCTCCGGGAGAGGATAAAACACTACACACCGAATCGCAGTCTTCGATCAGCCAACCAAAACCTCCTTATCATTCCCAAATACTGCTACAAAGCAAAGGGAGAACGAAGATTCGCAGTCCAAGGACCTCGACTATGGAATGCTCTTCCAACCAACATTCGCATTGAAGAAAACCACCTGGCCTTCAGGAAAAAACTAAAGACCTTCCTCTTCTAAAAAGCTGACAACAGAAAATGTATCTAGCGCCTTGAGGCGATTCAGTTCGCATTTGCTGCGCTTTATAAATCATTCATTCATTCACACATGCTGCTGCAATTTGATGACACATGCTGCAATTTGGTGACACATGCTGCTGCAATTTGATGACACATGCTGCTGCAATTTGGTGGTGACACATGCTGCTGCAATTCGGTGACACATGCTGCTGAAATTTGGTGGTGACACATGCTGCTGCAATTTGGTGACACATGCTACTGCAATTTGGTGGTGACACATGCTGCTGCAATTTGGTGGTGACACATGCTGCTGCAATTTGTGGTGACACATGCTGCTGCATTTGGTGGGACACCAGCTGCATTTTATGTGACACAGGCTGCATGTAAGGAGGGACTCCGCGGGGGGCACCTGGTGTAAGGAGGGACTCCGCTGGGGACACCCGATGGCATCTGGTGGCAGGCGACGTGGCTAGTGACATGCTCAGGGCTCCCACTTATTCTGCATTATAGTGAATTGAATGATTTCATTTTATATTACAATGTAATAATAGAAATAATGCGCTTCAATCATCCTGACACCATAACAACCATGGTCCCGGGATGATTGAAGTGCTAACACCAGGTGTTTGGAGTATCTTTATCTGCTGATTGTTAAACTTTCTAGAATACACATATTTCTATTGTTGTGTAGGATCTGGGCCTGTTGTCCCTTCATCCCTCTCTCCCTCCATCCCTCATTCATCTCAGACACTAACCACACCACCTTAGAGCCACGCCCACTATTTTGCTGAAACCACGCCCATTTTCACCAAGTGGGAGGGGTCAAAAAGGAAGGGCGGGGCCTGGCACCCCCCCATCCTAAAACTTCACCAGCCACCACTGGTGCAGACTAAAACCCTGGTTTTAACACATACTGTTAGACAGGTAATTTGGTTGTCTGCGGGCTGGTGGTAAGTTAGCCTTGGTTTTAACCTTGATTGTAACTGTCAGCCATGCAATGCCTCATGGGACTTGTTACGCAACAGCTGCAGGACCACAGGTTGAGAACCTATGATGTAGGCAAAGGACAGACTCCTGCCAGGCTCCCAGACACAGCATTATATGCAAAAATCTGGATGGTTAAACCCACATTTTTTGCATTACTTTATCTTTACCCTGGCTTTTCATAATACCAAATGCCTTAACCCATAGGTTAGGTGAAAGGTTTAGTGCAGTAAAGCCATTTTGGTTAAAAAGTGCATCATATAAAAAAAGGATTACAAAGGCTGTAAGGACAGATGTGTGTGTGTGTGTGTGTGTGTGTGTGTGGGGGGGGGGGGGGGGTGACCTGGAATTTGTACTGTATGGAAGCCAAGCCTCATAGCTCTCTCTCAGCCCTTAACAGGTAATTTTTGGATACTTTCCACCTCACTTATAGTGGGGACGGAAAGTATTCAGATCCCCTTCATTTTTCATTCTTTGTTATATTGCAGCCATTTGCTAAAATCATTTAAGTTCATTTTTTCCTCATTAATGTACACAGAGCACCCCATATTGACAGAAAAACACATAATTGCAGAATTGTTGACATTTTTGCAGATTTAATAAAAAATAAAAATGGAAATATCACATGGTCCTAAGTATTCAGACCCTTTGCTGTGACACTCATATATTTAACTCAGGTGCTGTCCATTTCTTCTGATCATCCTTGTGATGGTTCTACACCTTTGAGTCCAGCTGTGTTTGATTATACTGATTGGACTTAATTAGGAAAGCCACACACCTATATAAGACCATACAGCTCACAGTGCATGTCAGAGCAAATGAGAATCATGAGGTCAAAGGAACTGCCTGAAGAGCTCAGAGACAGAATTGTGGCAAGGCACAGATCTGGCCAAGGTTACAAAAAAAATTTCTGCTGCACTTAAGGTTCCTAAGAGCACAGTGGCCTCCATAATCCCTAAATGGAAGACGTTTATGACGACCAAAACCGTTCCTAGAGCTGGCCGTCCGGCCAAACTGAGCTATCTGGGGAGAAGAGCCTTGGTGAGAGAGGTAAAGAAGAACCCAAAGATCACTGTGGCTGAGCTCCAGAGATACAGTCGGGAGATAGGAGAAAGTTGTAGAAGGTCAACCATCACTGCAGCCCTCCACCAGTCGGGGCTTTATGGCAGAGTGGCCTCTCCTCAGTGCAAGACACATGAAAGCCAGCATGGAGTTTGCTAAAAAAACACCTGAAGGACTCCAAGATGGTGAGAAATAAGATTCTCTGGTCTGATGACACCCAGATAGAACTTTTGGCATTAATTCTAAGTGGTATGTGTGGAGAAAACCAGGCACTGCTCATTACCTGTCCAATACAGTCCCAACAGTGAAGCATGGTGGTGGCAGCATCATGCTGTGGGGGTGTTTTTCAGCTGCAGGGATAGGACGACTGGTTGCAATTGAGGGAAAGATGAATACAGCCAAGTACAGGGATATCCTAGATGAAAAACCTTCTCCAGAGTGCACAGGACCTCAGACTGGGCTGAAGGTTTACCTTCCAAGAAGACAATGACGCTAAGCACACAGCTAAAATAATGAAGGAGTGGCTTCACAACAACTCCGTGACTGTTCTTGAATGGCCCAGCCAGAGCCCTGACTTAAACCCAATTAAGCATCTCTGGAGAGACCTAAAAATGGCTGTCCACCAACGTTTACCATCCAACCTGACAGAACTGGAGAGGATCTGCAAGGAGGAATGGCAGAGGATTCTCAAATCCTGGTGTGAAAAACTTGTTGCATCTTTCCCAAATTTCATGGCTGTATTAGATCAAAATGGTGCTTCTACTAAATACTGAGCAAAGGGTCTGAATACTTAGGACCATGTGATATTTCAGTTTTTCTTTTTTAATAAATCTGCAAAAATGACAACGATTCTGTGTTTTTCTGTCAAATGGCTGCAATATAACAAAGAGTGAAAAATTTAAGGAGGTCTGAATACTTTCCATCCCCACTGTACATGGGTGGTTCCAGGGTGACCCGCTCTACTAAAGCCCGGGGATCATCGCAACCCCCGTCGGGCTCTTCCACGGACCTCCGATCCTACTTCACGCCTCCCGACATGCCGCCAGGCGGGACAGACAAGATGGTGTCAGACGCCTCCACCTCCAACACAAAGGCCTCCACGCAGCTCTCCCCCTCAGCTCCCGCACAGCACCGGTTCCCCGCAAACTCCCAGCAGCCGGCGATGTACACCGGGTATGCCTCCACGCCATCCAGAGCAGTGAGTCCCCCAAGTCGGCCTACTCCCACTCCTGAGGCCTTGCCGCCAGGCTCACTGACCACCATCTTGGGCCACCCACAGCAGCAGTACACCCAATGCACAGATGCATTCCAGAGGCTGCTGCAGACAGCATCGGATCCCTGTGTCCTTGGGATGGATCTCAGCTCCCCCTGCATCCTCGGATGCCTCAGAGGACTTTCCGGCCTTGCCAGGCCCTGTGCATCCACACATCCACCCGCTCTCTGGGTATGGGCCTGTAGGAACCCAGGCCGCCCGTGTGGTCTCTACAGCAGCCCGATCCTCCCCCAAGACACAGAGGAGATCTCGATCCCGAGACCCCTGCCTTCCCAAACCCCAGGCTGCCTCCTTTGCCACCTATGCACAGATGGCTTGTTCCCCTGCTCCCTGATTGTCCGTGGGACTTACCAAGAGGGCCCCCCTGTCTGCACAGACCCCAGCCTGGTGTGAACCTTGGGACCAGCCATCCCCACGCTCAGATCCAGGCATCCCCCTGCTGGCACATCCGCAACCACCGCTCTATCCCCCCCTCCTTCAGCAACTGATGGGAACTGCTCAGTTTCAACCTATGCCTCCCCAGTGGCACTCCTACCTGCAAGCTATGCCAATGCCAACCAAAGATTACTTTAGACAGCTAATAGAGGATGTGAAATCCACCTGCCGCTCGGAGATCCAGGCCCTCCATTCGGGCCTTAAACACCTAGCTGTCAGGGTGGAAATGGCGGAGGAGGAGATACAGGAAACCAAATTAGCAGTCCACAGGACCCAACTTCAGGGTGCAGATCATCGCTCCTTACTTAGGGACGTGCAACGACACGTCGAGGACCTGGACAACAGGGGGCGGAGGAACAACATCCGAGTACGGGGAGTCCTGGAAACAGAGGGCTCTAAGGATATACAATCTACATTACAGACCCTGTTCAACAACTTGATCGGTAAACCCCCTACTAAATCTATTGAAATGGACAGAGCTCACTGTGCCCTGCGTCCTAAAGGAGCCTCCTCCAAACCCCGAGACATCATTTGCAGGCTAAGCTCCTGGATCACCCTGCAAAAATGCTTCTTCAACCACTATTGCGCACTCTACAGGATGAGAATATCCCCTATCGCTGGGGATCCCCGTTTAGTCTCACAGCGAAACACCAGGGCAAAACAGCTGTGCTGAGATACCCAGAGGACTTAGCTGCTTTCTGTGACATTCTGGAAATCCACATCCCCCAGCTGCCTGATTGGGACCTTGTGGCCACACCACCCCCGCCACTTACAGTCTGGCAGAAGGTTCCCCCCACTAAACTCCCTTGGGCACCAGATGTGTCTAGAGAAGCTGCCAGACACAACAAGGGGTGACCTGACTTTGTTCCTGCTACTGTGGTGCTAGCTCACCTAGTGACCAATCACCCACCTCTAGCCAATGACTCTGCCCTGGCCATTACCCAAATTTTAGTCCCCCCTCCAATGCCCTAGCTTTATTTCAAGCTCGCATTATGGGCATGTCTCGGATGAGACTAGAGAGAGAGAGACCTTCGATACCTTACCCCTCACCCCCCCGGTTGTTAGATTACAGTTGATTATGGTCTTCTTGTCTTACTCGACCGACCTTGGGTTCCCCTGTGCCCCCCTGACTCACCCCTCGGGACTTGAGTAGGAGGAGCTCACGGGAAGACATGTTGACCTAGGCCTGTTGGCCTCCAAAGGTCTTGTGATAATGTTTGCAGAATGTTTTTGATGTTCTCTTAAACTAACTTTTTTCTTTTTTCTAGCTTTCCTTTTATTTTTCTACTCTCCCATCATCGTTTGGCTCCACGGATGGTCTCTGAAATCTGCCTGGATCTCCTCCTGCGGGGGAATGCGGGGGAATGCTTGCTCCCCTCTAGTGCCTGGAAACTCTCCAGCCACATCAGATAAGTATCCTCCCCCTTGCTTTTATCCACCTCCAAGATCTTATCCTTAAATGTCCACGGCTTGAATTCCAATAGAAAAAGACACCTGGCACTAAGGGAGTTTAGGCAATCAGGAGCGGATGTCATTATGGTCCAGGAAATACATGTTGACAGGGGGGCTCCTTTGCGTTTGCCTCCAAGTATTATCCCCAGATCTACCTCTCCACGGGACTCCATAAACAAGCTGGGGTCTCCATACTTATTAAACATGGTCCCCCTTTATCTGCTCTGACCACTACAGTGATCCCCAAGGCCACTTTATTATCCTCCGAGGTCTATGGCAAACACAGGAGGTTACTTTCTGTGCGATTTACGCCCCAAATGTTAAACAGCTCGGGTTCTTGTCTAGCGTATATGCCCATCTCTTCAGATTGGACCATGGGCTACTGGTAATGTGGGGAGACTTCCACTTAACCCAATCAGCTACTTCAGATCGCCATGTGGTGAACCCCAGGGCATCCCCGGCTCAAGCACTTAGAGACTCGAAGCTATTTCGACAGCTCTCCAGTAGGGATGAGCTTCCAGTTTGGGTCAAACCCATGTTCGACTCGAACATCGCATGTTTGACTGTTTGTCGAATTGCGAACGTTATGTTCCGTGCGCGCCAAATTCAAGTGACGCGTCATGGCCCATAATTCACTGCGGCATCGCAGTACATTGCTGGCTGATGATTGGCCAAGCATGCACTATGACCCGTTTGCTTGGCCAATCACAGAGCCATCTGTACAGAGAGCCATAATTGGCCAAAGTCAGGGTGGCTTTGGCCAGTTATGGCTAAGGGGGTTTAGTACACACCCCACACTATATAAGGCCGCCTGCGTGGCGGCCTCGTGTAGTGTGTTGCGGCGGTGGTGGCGCAGAGATAGACAGACAGAGAGACAGTCACTTGATTTTAGAGTGGGCAGGTGTATTGTGTATATATATATGCATCCTAGGTGTTGTGTATTTTACCCTCACTTCCTGTTTGGCTATGTGACAGGAAGTGAAGCCAATTTTAAGAAAAGGGACACAACGCCCAATCTAAGACAGACAAGCAGGGGTTTTAACACTCACTTGGTTTCCCTCACATGCCCAAAATTAGAATAGGATTGTCTTGTGCTAGATTTTAGCTCAGTGCTCTAAATCAGTGCTTCTCAACCCTGTCCTCAAGTACCCCCAACAGGCCATGTTTGCAGGTTTTCCTTCATCTTGCCCAGGTGCTTTAAATCAGTCAATGGCTTGGTATTTTGGACAGCTTGTTTAGCCAAGATAAAAATTCCCAAAACATGTCCTGTCGGGGGTACTTGAGAACTGAGGCTGAGAACCACTGCCCTAAAATGAAAAATTGAATACTTACCTCTCTGTAATTTCTTTCCTGGTGCCTATCCATGGCAGCATACACACAATCCATGCATATGCTACTATGAAGGCACCAGGAAAGTACGGTAACTTAGACAAAAACACACATATTTTTGGGATTTGCCATGCCAATCAGCCTAGTTAAGCTGCAGCTGGGAAATGTGTTGCATGAAAAGTAACAAAAAACTAAAAACATAAAAATTTGCTACAAATTTTATTGGTCAACAAAACAGGACTTGGAGAAGAGCAAGGAAATCAAAAAACACATGTATGTTAATTTGAGACACTAGAATATGGTTAACATGAGTTAAAAGGAGTGCGCCCACAAATGGATATCTATTAAGGATTTAAACATTAGTCAACATCTTGAGAACGTTTTTGCAAAATAATGCAGCACAGACAATTAAATCAAAGTGAACAACCTACAAACGACACACATTGACATCAAATATATTTCAAGAGAAAATATCACCCACCCAAAAAATACAATAAACCAAAGTAAAACTTGCTTGCAAAGACATAAACAAAATAGAAAATACATGTGTTACAAACTCGATAAGGACACCCGATTTATCCACTTCCCGACCGCCGCACGACGATGTACGTCCTAAGTTTGAACGGGGATATCGTTGTTATGGCAGCAGCTAGCTGCCATAACCCCGGTATCCCCGTTTTCGTGCGGCGGCCGGCTTTCAGATAAAAGTGGTCCCTGCAGCGGATTCGCCGCGAGATCACTTTTATCGGTGGCGGGAGAGGGGCCCCCCCCCCTCCCGCCGCGATCCGGTGCCCTCCACCGCTTACCGGAGCCGTCGGTAGCGGCGGAGGCGATCGCGTCCACTCCCGTGGTGTGTCTGAAGACAAGTGAGCCCAAGATGGCGCTCACTCGTCTCCATGACACTGCTGGGAGGAAGCGACGTCAAAACGTCACTTCCGTCCACGCCTCTTAAAGGCATATTTTTTCAAATGTCATTTTTACAAATGACTTTTTTTTTTTTTTTTTTTTTTTATTTCATTTTAGTGTAAATATGAGATCTGAGGTCTTTTTGACCCCAGATCTCATATTTAAGAGGTCCTGCCATGCTTTTTTCTATTACAAGGGATGTTTACATTCCTTGTAATAGAAATAAAAGTGACACAATTTTTTATTTTTTTTTTTTAAAGTGTAAAAATAAATAAAATATTGTAAAATAAATAATAAAAATAAAAAAAAAAATTTTAAAACCCCCCTGTCCCGACGAGCTCGCGCGCAGAAGCGAACGCATACGCGAGTAGCGCCCGCATATGAAAACGGTGGTCAAACCACACATGTGAGGTATCGCCGCGACCGGTAGAGCGAGAGCAATAATTCTAGCCGTAGACCTCCTCTGTAGCGCAAAATATGCAACCTGTAGAATTTTTTAAACGTCGCCTATGGAGATTTTTGAGGGTAAAAGTTTGACGCCATTCCACGAGCGGGCGCAATTTTCAAGCATGACATGTTGGGTATCAATTTACTCGGCGTAACATTATATTTCACAATATAAAAAAAAAATTGGGATAACTTTACTGTTGTTTTATTTTTTTATTCAAAAAAGTGAATTTTTTCCAAAAAAAGTGCGCTTATAAGACCGCTGCGCAAATACGGTGCAAAAAAAAGTATTGCAATGACCGCCATTGTATTCTCTAGGGTGTTAGAAGAAAAACCATATATAATGTTTGGGGGTTCTAAGTAATTTTCTAGCAGAAAAACCTGTTTTAAACATGTAAACACCTAAAATCCAAAACGAGGCTGGTCTTAAAGTGGTTAAATAACATAGGTTTGTGTGCTAATGAGGCAATTGCAAACACATGGACAGTCCATGCAACACACAAAATGCAAGTTCACCCAATATAGAGAGAACTTCAAAGTGGGTACACCTGTTAAGGATGTCCTTAAATTACTAACCCAAAAACCATACTCTGAGCATGCCCAGAAACATCCAAGAGCTGTTCACACACACAAAAAAAACTAAAGTCCCTGAGCATGCCCAGACCAACCCAAATGCAGCTTACACCAAATAAGCCACCTCCCTGTCCAAAATTAAAAACATCATCCAGCATGTCCTTAATTAAGGTTAAGAAAAAAGAAGGAGGTTGAAAAAAGTACTGGACTGCATCAAAAACGCACCAAAAACATATCATAAATGCACTGGATCACATCAAAAACGCGCATGTATTTGGACTGCGTTTCTATGGAGTGAACTATCCCTAAAGCTAGTAACTTTGGGGGGGAGGGGGTTACTCTGCCTGTAAAGTGGTGCATCTGTAGCATGTATCCAAAATGCTACTTCAAAGATGTACGGCTTTAGAGAAAACATCCAAATCTACATTGCAGCTGCAAGATTTTAACACAAAACTAAAAATAGCCTGCCCCCCCCCAAAACATACAAGGCCATTTGGGGCTGTAATGGAAAAATACCACCCCAAAATCTAAATATATTGTGCCCCTCCCACACACTAACAAACTCCTAGCCAAACACACAACCCATGAAAGGTGGGTGGGTGCTTAGGGGGGCACCCCAAAAGTCAACCACCTTGTCCCCATATTCAGGGGGACAAGGGCCTCTTCTACACAACCCTAGGCTGGGGTTGTAGGGGGCTGCAGACAGGGGGGCTTTACAGAATGTGGAAAGCCCCTTTAAACTATCGGGTACAAGGTGCTTTGTGGTTGGTATTGGGCTGAGTCCAGCATGCCCCAAAGGCAGCCAGCTATGTTGAGTGCATGTGGCCTTGTATGGTTCGGGAGAGAGTTGGGAGATCACTCTTCCTGCCCCTTTCCTAGCTGGCCCTGTTGTATGCTCTGAAAAAGGATGTGGTTTGGATTGATGAAGACAGCTCACAGCCTTTGGAAAATGGAGAATGGAGTGTGGAGTTCCCTTTAGAAGCAAAAACTAGCCCAAAGAAATCATATGTATTAGAGGTGGGAAGGTTAAATGCCCTTTTAGGAGGAGCTAGAGGAGCGAGAGTCTTTTTACATAATTTTAACAAGGTACATGTCACATGTTGGCAATGTAACACGCTAACATGGCCTGTGTGCAAATCTCCGACAAAAAAACACATAAAAGTGAACCAGCGTAAAAAAAAAAAAAATGTCAAGTTTAGAGGTGCGCCCGTTCAACCCACGCAAATGCATTTACGTTGCTTGACATTTACTAAGATTTTGGCAGCGCAGTGAACCAACGCATTTGAACGAGTGCAAATGCCGCTTGCGCATGCGCAGTGCTTAAATTGATCTCACGCAGTTCTAAACGTATTTGCAGGCACAGCAAACTTATTCAGAAAAAGTTACTTTCTCATTCTATTTTGGGCATATTTGTTACTTGGGCAGTTATTACTATACTTCTTCACATCACCCCACATCACCCACATAATATTGGCACTTCCAGCCTCTTTTAATTTTGAGTTGAAGATGTTCTGTGCCATGTCCATAGTGCGCACTGATCGCCTCCTCCCATGCGCCGAGATTACTGTAGTAAATGGGAAATAGCGCTGTGTTAGGCTCTATTCACACTAATGCGTTTTTTGATGCATTTTGCATTTTGCAGAAATGCATGGGAATTTTTTAACATGGGTTCCTATGGAACATGTTCACATCAATGCATTTTTGTGCCTCTGCCTTTTTGGAAAAGGTCGGGGACTTTTTTTCATGCAAAAAGCAGCGTTTTGCATGTAATAGAATTCAATGGACCCGCATCCAAAACGCAAGTACCGTGTTTTTAAAGCGGTTTTACCGTGTTTTGCATTTTTTTTCTTTCTTTTTTTTTACACTGTATACAGTATAAAAAAACACTGTAAAAAAAAAAAAACGCAAAAAACGCTGCAAAAACGCATGTTCAAAAACGCGGGAAGAAACGCTCAAAAGCAACATGCATAGGTGTGAATCGAGCCTTACCGGCGCAAACGTTTCATAAATACCAAAACGTACGTTGCGCCTCAGCGTGCACCTCAACTCATGGCGCAAACGGGTTGTAAATCAGCCCCCGTGTATGGGGAAATGAATTGCTCAGACAAATGAGTCTATTTAAATGTCATCCAATCAGATTGCACAGTGTATGGGGAAATGAATTGTCCAGAATGCACAATATACAGACATGTATCGAAAAGATGTTTTCATGGAAGTTTTGGCTCCACCAATGATTATATACTATCACCATAAAATGCACAATTACAAGTCCAGGGAAGATCCGCACAGTTGTTGATTGAAGGAAGATCTCTAGAATGAATATTGAGTTGTTTCAAAAAGAAGTGAATGAATGGAATAAAACTGGAAGCAATATTCTCCATGTGATAAGGAAAAGCTCATTAACATGATTAAAACACAGAGCAAGTGCCCAATGTATAAGCCGTTGTGCACGCTGGAGAACGCAGATGCGCCTGTGTGCAACACACATATTTAACAAGCTAAACCGTGTGCGCCCTGTCAGGCGAGGATGAAATGGTGTGCTTTGACAATGAGCATGTGCAGTTGAGTAAGCTGAAAGAAGGGTGTAAAAAGGCATGATTAGTTGTAAGACAGATCTACATGTTCTGGACAGAATGTGTGCATTTAAACAATATTATATACATACTTTTTAGCCTGGTAATAGAAGATGGTAAACTGTAGTAAAGTCATCCACAGTATTCAGACAAAAATGTAGAAGATTACATTGGCTGCGCTTGCTAATGGTAGGCACAAAGGATTGCGCAAGTGCACAATAGCGCTTCCTATGTAAATATGGTTTGGTGCATATAAGTGCACCATAATTTTTGATAAATGTCTTGAGTCCAGTTTTTTGTACAATTGCTCCAATTTCTCCACTGCACCACAGGCGCAGGTCTTTAGTAAATCACCCCCAGTGAGTTCATATAAGTGAATAAATAGCAGTTCCGCCACCAAACAGCATACAAATCTTCAGTGTGCCCATCATTGGAACCATTTGAAACACCGGATGGGATATCCATGTCCGCCCGTGGTCTGTAACTAAGCACATGCTGTATACCTTACAGCAGTAAGGTGAGCTGCTTAAAGACAAGGAAGTGTTCACACTGAAGATTTGTATGCTGTTTGGTGGTGGGACTGCTATTTATTCACTTATATGGACTCACTGTATCCAGTTTTCATATTTACGTTAATTAATTTGTGCTAGTTTGGAGACTAGATCACTTGGACGTTTTTTTGAGTGTTTTCACCTAAGTTTGTTCCACTTCATTTATTGTATATTCATTGTTTGAGACATTTACTATATGCTACACAGTCGCCACATTTATTATACACTATACATACTACACTTGATTTTATCATTTTGTATATTGTTATTTCCTTTTTTAATACATTTGTGGCCCCTTGTTTTGGAGCTGTTTTTCACCTCTCCATCACATTCACTTTTTATTTAGCCCCTCCCACATTCCACTTCCTTTTCCCTTTTTATCACAGCGCAACTACCATTCTTCTGTTTGTTTATAAGGAGGCAATGACATAGATGGCATGGATGCAGAAAGCCGGTGAGCAGCAGGAGTTACATCTGAATGAGAACATGTGCTTAGCTTTTCCTTGCCCTTCTCTGCCACTCTGCTTGCTGGTCGTTCGGCTCAGATGAGCGGACAGCTGGTATGTTAGTTGTGTAATTAACCATTCGAATGCCCTGCTGTATTGAACTTTCACTGCTTTAGCCACTAAATTAGCCACTCTGCTTGCTATGAATATTGACAGTACTGTTTTGAATGTAATCCTGGTTGGCTTCATCAACGCAATCTTTTCTGCCACATGTTAAACTCTGCTGCAAAAGAACACTTTTACTCTGGAAAGGGGACTGTTGTGTTTTTGTAGCATAATCTATCTAGCAACCAGTTGATCAGTTAGCAGTAATGATGTACAGTAACCTCTAGCAACCAATCAGCAGTAAGGATGAGCTTGGGCGTGTTCGCACAGCCCATGTGCAGAGCCCGCCAGAAAGTCGGCATGGCGCTGCGCTAATCACAGGCAGTGAGACATTTTCCCGATGTGCGGCTGCAGAGATCAGGAAATGTCTCACTGCCTGTGATTAGCACAGCGCCGTGCCAACTTCCTGGTGGGCTCTGCACCTGGGCTGTGCAAACACGCCGGAGCTCATCCTTAATCAGCAGTAATGATGTGCAGTAACCTCTAGCAAACAGTGAGTGGTAATAATATGCAGTAATCTCTAGCAACCAGTTTGCAGTAATGATGTGAAGTAACCTCTAACAACCAATCAGTGAGCAGTATTAATTAGCAGTAACCTCTAGCAACCAATCAGTAAGCAATAATAATTAGCAGTAACCTCTAGCAACCAATGGGTGAGCGGTAATATTGTGCAATAACCTCTAGCAACCAGTGAGCAGTAAGGATGTGCAGTAACATATAACAATCAATGAGTAAGCTGTAATGATGTGCAGTAACCTCTAGTAGTAATGATTACTGTAACCTTTAGCAACTAATCAGTGAACCTTAATGTGTGCTGTAAACGCTGGCAACCAGTCAGTGAGTGGTAATGATATGCTGTAACCTTTGGCAACCCATTGCCATCGCTGCCTTATCTGCTGCAGGAAGCCAATTTTGAATTTATTATGCTAATTATTGTATGTCTCAGAGCAGGTGGAGAGCGAAATTGCATGTTGGGGGGGGGGTGGTCAGAGTCGACCCATGGAGGGGGGCCCAATAAAATGCTTGCCCAGGGTCTAATCAATGTTAAAGTCGGACCTGGAACCACTAGCTGACCACCCGCCGGACATTTATTGCAGGCAGGCGGCACGGTCAGGCCTGGGTCACGTATGTATACCTGATTCCGCCTATTCTGTATTAGGAGCTCACCGCTCCTGTGACCGCTGTGTCTAGTGGACACAACAAATCACAATTACCGGCAATTAGGTATTGGGTATTATGTGATCGATATGACTGTTTGTTTACATTGGTATCATAGCGATCACATGATACCAATGGAAACAAATTGTCATGATAGGATTTCCATTCATGAACAGCTTGCCCACAGATGTGATCTGTGATTGGCCCACAGCATTCACAGGTACCTGGCTACCTGTACCATATAGTTAGCTGTAACCAATCACAGATCACAACCATAAGCAAGCTGTTTATGAATGTTAACCCATTCATGATGGCTAACTATATGTAAATAGTGGCGCAATACTAGCAAAATTCTAATGTGCTGTGTCCTAACAAATATGGGGGGCCTGGATATGGCTAAGGTTAGGAAAACACACAAAAAGAAACAATGCAAATGTCCATAAGAAGAGAAAAAACTGTCTCAAAGTCTTTTTGTGGTATTGTTAGTCCATCACAAACGGGCAGCTTTGTAGTTGAGAACCTGAAGCGATATCCAGCAGTAGCTAAAGATGCAAGAGAGAGAAGCGCCTCTAAGTGTATAGTAAAACCACTTTAATAGTAAAAAAGATAAATGGTAACTCACATAGCAAGTAAAATAAAAAGCAGAATGGGGACATCCTGTAAAGCTGTCATCAGTGTCCGTCAGGCTGTTGCGCAAACCAATCTGGGCCTTAATTTCCCCTGATGAGGGGGGGGTTGTTGAGCTGAACTGCAAGTATCATCCTGTAGGATTGCACGTGATGTCTATGAGCTTAATCACTATGTACCCACTTCCGTGGGAGGTTCGGGATTGTGTATTTCTGTCTGGGCAAGTGTTGTATTTTTTTTTGTTTGTGTGTTCAAATATTTATTGTGTTTGTGTTTTTGTTGATGCGCACTGGACTTCTACTGTAACTGGTGGCCAATTTCCGCAATTTGCGGCTGATGTTGTCTGTATACTATAAATTTAATAAAAAGTACTAGCATGTTTGCAGGGGAAAAGGTTGACATGTTTCACATATTAATGCGTGCTTTGTCAAAACCAATTAATATACACTTATTGGGATTTTTTTTCACTAAAGACATGTAGCATGTAGCTGAATACATTTTTGCATTTATAAAGAGAAATTAAATTTTATTTGATATGTTTAAGAACAGAAAGTAGAAAATATTGTTTTTCTTTTGTAATAAAAATTGCAAAAAGTGTATATTGATTGGTTTGTGCAAAAGTTATAATGTCTACCAAATTAGGGGATGGATTTATGGCATTTTTGTTTTCCTTTTTTACTAGTAATGGCGGCGATCTGCAATTTTTATCGTGACTGCGACATTGTGGCAGACACACCGGACACTTTTGACACATTTTTGGGTCGATTGACAATTATACAGCGATCAGTGCTATAAAAATGCACTGATTACTGTATAAATGTCACTGGCAGGGAAGGGGTTAACATTAGGGGACGATGAAAGTGTTAACTGTGTTCCCTATGTGTTTGTGTTCTAACTGTGAGGGATGGGACTGACTATAGAGATCATGGTTCCCAGCTCGTAGGAACTCACAATCTCTTTCCTTTCCTCACAGAACTGGGATGTGTGTGTTTACACACACACGTCCCTGTTCTGCCTCTCGTGCCTGCGATCGCTCGTGGCCGGCGGTCATTGCAACCGCTGGTCACGGGCATCAGTACCCCCATTCTGCTATCCCGCTTAAAGGGACCGATGTATAGCTGCAACAGTTCATGGGATTGTGACGAATAATGCAGCAGTATAATGATGGTCCGCAAGTGGTTAAAAAGTAAAGATCTTTTGAATTTATCATTGAGGCCACGGATATTCCATGAAATAAGTTTAATTTCCATATATTGGTCATGTACTTTAGTTTGGGTGGAATAGGATACTAACCAGGAGTCCCCTCAGGGCCCAAATGTGGGCAGAGTAGGTGCCATCATGTCTTTAAAAAATAATACGACCACTATAACCATACAAAGACCCCATACCATAAAGAAGAGCAGCTGAGCATATGTATAATTAACATAACAAATTAACGCCCTATCACCTAGCCAAAACCCCCAACACAACCTGGCTAAGGCAATTTAAGTCCTAAAACATAGCCAAAGTTCTGCAGTATAGCTGATGAGCGACCTAGGGGTTACCAACGGTTCTTCTTCCCATAGGGCCTTGATAGTCCATCACGACCACTTTTGTTGGTCTCTATGAAAACAAACCGTGGGGGGGTAGGTGTGTATCACGCGTTGAGGTACACTCAAGGTAACATTTCGGTAATTGCAGTATAGGAAGTAGGATAAGGCAATCCAGGATGTGGAAAATCCGTGCATCAGATGAAGTTTCGAGATAAGGAACACTCATCCCAAGGTGGTCAGCATGTCGTCAGCATCCGCCGGGGTACCAAAGAAACGGACCGTGCCGTTGTGTTGGACTCGGAGAGGGCTGGGGTAAAGCATGCTGTATTTAATGTTTTTATCTCTGAGCCATTTCCGGACATCGTTGAAGGTTTTTCTCTTTCTCTGCAATTCAGACGAAAAGTCAGGGAAAATATGGACAGAGGTATTGCTGTATGTGAGTGTGGGGTGCCGGCAGGCTTCAGAAAGAATCCTGTCTTTGTCACGAAAGTTAAGGAAGCGGACCAGGGAAGGCCTAGGTATATTCCCAGGGATGGCTTGGTCCATGGGCACCCGATGGGCTCTTTCTACCACATAGGTAGGAGGAACATCTGTAAGGCCCAGCAGGTTTTTGAAGAACTCCTCTGTGAATTCTGTCGAGCGGTCCCCTTCCTCCCCCTCAGGCAGACCCAGGACTCTGATATTAATTCGCCTCAGTCGGTCTTCAGCATCATCCGATTTTGCAATAATGGCCTGAACTGTGCGCTGCAACTAAGCAATGGAGGTGGAGTGGGTGGCTGTAAGATCTTTGGTGGCAGATATTCGGGACTCAGTCTAAGTCAAGGAGTTGAGAGAGAGGCAGTGGTGAGGGGGGGTGATAGAAAGGGTGTAGGAGGTAACAGAGAGGGGGGGTGAGAGAGGGAGGGGGTGAGAGAGGGAGGGGGTGGGGTGAGAGAGGGGGTGAGCGAGGGGCTGAGAAAGTTGGAGCCTAAGAGAGAGAGAGAGAAGGGGCTGAGAGGGAGGGGGTGAGAGAGAAGGGAGGTGAGAGGAGGGGGGCTGAGAGAGAGGAGGGGGGCTGAAAGAGAGGAGGGTGGTTGACAGAGGAGGAGGGTGGCTGTCAGAGAGGAGGGGGGCTAACAAAGGAGGGGGAAATGACAGGAAGGGGGCTGACAGAGGGAGGTGATTGACAGGAAGGGGGCTAACAGAGGAGGGGGGCTAACAGAAGAGGGGGCTAACAGAGGAGGAGGGGGGGCTAACAGAGGAGGGGGTCTAACAGAGGAGGGGGGCTGACAGGAGGGGGCTGACTGACAGGAAGGGGGCTAACAGGGAGGGAGGGGGCTGACAGGAAGGTGGCTAACAGAGGAGGGGAGCTGACAGAGCAGTGTTATTGACAGGAAGGGGGCTGACAGGGAGGTGTTGGCTGACAGAGCAGATGAGAGAGATCTCAGGAGACACACAGCGCGAGGCAGGACCCTGGGAGCAAGCAGGCACGATTACCCACAGTCCAGCCCCACCTCCACATATGACCAGCTCCTCTGGGTGAATCACAGACCCTCATGTCAGCCATCACATGACCCGTTTGGCCAATCACAGAGGAAGGCACGTGATCCCTGTGCCGAATACGCGTCGGGGAGGGGTAGGACGGAGCTGTCAGCAACAGAGGTGGATGAGGAACGACACACCGCACGCCATACAAACGCTTGTTTTATACAAACACTCTCTGGAAAGATTGGTGCACTCACGCACCTACATATTGTGAGTACCCTCCTGGAGGGAAGTTTTAATATATTTTAAATAAATCCCTACTGTATCACACTATGGAGCTTTTTTCTTTCTTGTATGTGAGACTGATGACATCTGAGAGTGGTCGAGTTTATACCAGCATACCCTGTATGAGCCCAAGGGGTGGCTCCAATGCGTGTTTAGACACCGTTTAATTACCGTGTCACACGCTCAGAGGTGAGCGCAAGCACAAGTGAGGGGTCAAAGGAGAGCACTGAAGCATGCTGGATTGTGAACACCATTAAGGAGGAGCATGAGGAACACTGTTTTTTGTGGACACCACTTACTTGCACTTTATGTGTTGATATCAATGAATTGAACTTTTTAAATGTGGACACTGGATTTTGCACTTTGATCTTAGATTTATAACCACATATATATTTTTTTTTTTTTTGCATGTTGCACTTTATGGGATACTTTTATATAAGGATTGTATTCATTCTATAATTTATATATTACTAGCATTTTTTTTTTTTTATATTGAAATTTTGTAGTATAGTTTTACACTATATATGCACCTCCCAACTATTGGGATATATCTGTTTTTTCAGCGCAGGCACATTTATTTAGATCATTTGGTTTATGCACGCAATGAAACGTGGTTAGTGTTTGCAGCTTATCTATATTTGTTTCACCTCACAGAGGCATCAGTCCATCTTTGGCTCACAAGACCCCCACATAATTAACAGCACACCAGCTGCCCACTACTTAGCTAGGCTCAGAGTGCACCGATGTTCTGGCAGTGTGCGACAGTGATAGCGGGAACGGGATGTGCCCCTCTAGATATTGTGGCCGGGGCCAGAGATCCGGCTGCCACTGGCCACAGGATGGTTAGACTGTTGGTATGTGTGCCCAAGTTTCCGGCGGGTGGAAACCTGGGCACATGTGACAAAACCCAGACTGTCTGGGTCAAAACCGGACAGGTGGCAACCCTACCCCTGTGCTGGAGGCTGTGTGTCTGAGGCAGAGAGAGAGGGAAAGAGAGACAGAGGGGAAATCAGTGGAGTAATTTTGAAGACATCGAGGTCCCAGCTAGGCTTAGCTGGGGGTCCTTCTGAAGAAAGCCTGGGCCAGAGCCTGAGTAGAGCCTGGAGAATTGGTATGCAGAAGCTCAATCATTCTGGGGCTGAGTGAGTACTTAATTCCGCTAAACAGTGGAGAAGTGACTGTGGGTTGATTTAGTTCAGGATTCAGGAGTTGTGTAAGACAACTAGGAGTTGTAAAAGTCAGCTAGGAGAAAGTACAGTGCAGCTTGGGGTTTTACGATACAGCCTGCATTTTGTACAGAGCAGCCAGAAGCCCAGCAGTCCTCAAGTTCTACAGTTCCACAGTTTTGGGGTATACCATGATCCCTATCCAAGTTCCTGTTCAATAAAAACACTAAAAGAGACCCCTAGACTTATACTCGAGCTACAAGAAGAATGCTGAAAATGCTGTGGGCCTAGCTGTGCACGCTATAAGAGAGGGAAAAAGCCCCAAACTTCCAGCAGCTCCTGTTGGTGTAGTGCTACATGTGCTTGACTTTGCAACTATAGCACATGCATTTATGAGTGTCAAATAGAAAATTATGTTGTCATTTTAGTCAATATATTGAAGATTTCAGAGAAATAAATCATGTGCTGGTTAGTTCAATGATCCTCTCTGTCCAGGCGTACATTTAAGAAATCTTCCTTGTATGAGTAGTATTTGGTTTTGCCACTAGGTGTCTCCCAAGCTTAATATAATTTTGTAAAAGTGCACTGAAATTGTTTCTTATTTTCATGTAAAGACTTCTTTTGATGTCATTACAATTCAGTACACAATAAGGATCTGCATACATTGCAGTTGGCAAAACTCTGTCTGTGATAGTCTTCTACAATCATATACTGAAATAATATCCATTTTTATGTGGTTGTCAGTTTTCTTTATTTAGTCTTATCTATAATCAATCATAGTGTACTTACAAGCTTTTGAGATGTAAAATAGTTACACCATTTAGAACCAATATTTTTGTATTGGTTATTTTATTATTTTTTATAAACCAACAGTTTGCACTGCATTCTACACAATGGAGATCACTTTAAGTTGAACTCAAGACAGATATAAAAAAATCCCACCATTTAATAAAGTTTTATGTTCATTAAAGGAAACTTGTACTGAATGAAAAATGGAAAAATTTGGGTCATCACTGCTGACTTCGCACTGAAAATGCTAGTAGCTTGTTTTTCTGGATTCAGTACATCATCTGCCATTAACAGGTACAGTATTTACCAAGTTATGTCACAATGAAGTAAAACATGTTCTCCTTAATTTTGCCAGGTCAGTGAGTTAAAATGCACTGAAACCAATGACTGATCAGCACAACAGGCAACTAACAAGTTCAGAGGAGCGCAGAAGTAGCAGCATACAGTACATATTTCTATCAGTGCAAGTTTCTTTAAAAAGTAGTAACAAATATATATATTTTACAATTCAACAGGCATACCGTATATACTCAAGTATAAGTCGTTCCGAGTATAAGTCGAGGCCCTAATTTACCACAAAAAAATGGGAAAAACTTATTGACCCGAGTATAAGGCGAGGGTGAGAAATGCACAGCTACTGTAAGTGGAAAAGAGGGTCAACAATGCCCATTTGCAGCATCACTGTGCCCATTTGCATGCCTCACTGTGCCCATTTGCAGCCATAGGTCCCCTGAACTTCAAACTCGGTAGTTAAGGGTTCCTAGATGCCCCCTAGCTGCAGCCAAAATTTGGGGTCTCTGAACCCAAAGGGTCCCGAAATGACATTGCTGAAGATGGGCACAGTTGACCGAATTTGGGGCTGCGTATCTCGGGGCCACTTAGTGCTAAGAACCCCAAATTTGGTGTGAAAACCCAGTGGAACTAGCACCATAAAATTTCCAAAGCTGGTGTTTCTAGCACCAAGTGGCCCCGAGATACAGGGCCCCAAATTTCAGTTCAGAAAATGTCAAGCACTTTTCTGCAGCAGAGAATGACATTTTCCGAACCAGTTTTGGGGCCCCGTATCTCAGGGCCACTTGGTGCTAGGAACCCAGCTTTGGATATGTTATGGAACCAGTTCCACTGGGTTTGCACACTAAATTTGGGGTGCCTAGCACCAAGTGGCCCTGAGATATGGGGCCCCAAATTCGGTTCAGAAAATGGAATTTTTTACTGCAGAAAAGTGCTTGACTCGAGTAAAGGGGAGGGGGGCACTTTGAGCACAAAAAAATGTGCAGAAAAATTCGACTTATACTCGAGTATATACGGTAAGTACAAAAAACGCAAAAGAAATGGATGTGGGACTTTAAATGAGGTGTGTCTGGAATAAATAACACATTATGTTATTTACCGTATTTATCGGCGTATAACACGCACCGGCGTATAACACGCACCGGCGTATAACACGCACCCCAATTTAGGAGGGAATTTTAAGGAAAAAAAAACTTTTAGGAGGGAAGTTGAAGGGAAAAAAACTTACATTTAAATGCCCATCATTGCAGCCTTCTCAGTGCAGCCTTGCCCCAGTGCAGCCATGTCAGTGCAGCCTTCCCCAGTGCAGCCTTGTCAGTGCAGCCTTGTCAGTGCAGCCATGTCAGTGCAGCCATGTCAGTGCAGACTTCCCCAGTGCAGCCATGTCAGTGCAGCCATATCAGTGCTGCCTTCTCAGTGCAGCCTTCCCCAGTGCAGCCTTGCCCCAGTGCAGCCTTCCCCAGTGCAGCCTTGCCCCAGTGCAGCCTTCGATCCCCTGTCCCTGCTTGCTGGGCTTCAAAATCGCGGACCGCGATTTGAAAATGGCGCCGCCGGCGCCGAAATACACAGAGCCGGTCCTCGGCTCTTTCCAGCGGCTCTCGTTTACTTTCGGTTTCACTTGTAGCCCCGAGCGGAGCTATGCGAACCTACTCGGATAGCTCTGCTCGGGGCTACGAGTGAAACCGAAAGTAAACGAGAGCCGCCGGAAAGAGCCGAGGACCGGCTCTGTGTATTTCGACGCCGGCGGCGCCATTTTCAAATCGCGGTCGGCGATTTTGTTATTTTGACAGGTCGAGATCGCAGGGGATCGGCGTATAACACGCACCTGCGACTTTCCCCTGATTTTAAGGGGAAAAAAGTGCGTGTTATACGCCGATAAATACGGTATTTATTTCATAGCATCCTACTCCTGATGATTGGCTTTAAAGGCCATGAAACGCGTTGAGTCCACACTCAAGGGTGCCAGGTTATAGCTTGTATCATCATGATCTCATTTTACTATCTTTTGTGTTTTTTATGTTGTTTTTTATATTAAGTACTTTTTATCATAACAATTATTTATAATATTTTTCCTACTATTGTCCTTTGTACCATTCATGTCTTTTCTATGTTTAAATAATAAATATGTGACTATTTGCATTTAATATGTCTATATCATGCAGTATATTGTACACAAGAATTATTTATTTAATTTATTCATTATAGGGACTACCCATTGGGGATTGGTTACAATTAATTTTCGCTAATAATATAATGAAATCATATACCTACCCTTACCAACATAGACGCACCTCATTTAAAGTCCCGCATCCATTTCTTTTGCGTTTTTTATATATCTTCTAGGGATGGAGGCATGTCTCTGCTGTGTTTGGGTTGATCTGGGTCACTTTCTGTTTTTTAACAGGCATAAGTACCTACATTTCTTCTTTTCCACATTACTATCAGCTAGTGTTGGGCGAACAGTTCGGCCCCCCACCCACCCACTATAAAAGGATCCTTCCTAGAGCAGCCATTTGCAGTGTGATATTGGAGTGGAAATAGATAGAAGAAGGCTCTGTTCATTGCTACTAGTAAGTTAGTGTATAGTTAGCTATAGTGTGCTATTGTGATTCCATTGCGAATCTAAAGTATCAGTGTAGTGTGAATACAGTGATAGTGCAGAATGAGTGTAATGCGACTGTTCATTTTTACTTTAGTGTGAATATAGTGATAGTGCAGTGTAAGTGTAGTGTGACTGTTCATTTTTACGGTAGTGTCAGTTAATGTGTCAGAGCAGGTTTACTGCAGTATATTGAAGTGTGTCAGTGTAGAGTGTCAGGGCAGTTTTATTGTAGTATAGTAGTGCGTTAGTGCACTTTTACTGCAGTATATTGAAGTGCATTAGTGCACTTTTACTGCAATATATTGAGGTGCGTTAGTGCATGTTTACTGCAGTATATTGAAGTGCGTTAGTGCACCTTTACTGCAGTATACTAAAGTGCATTAGTGCACCTTTACTGCAGTATATCGAAGTGCGTTAGTGCACCTTTACTGCAGCATATAGAAGAGCATTAGTGTACCTTTACTGCAGTATATTAAATTGTGTTAGTGCACTATTACTGCAGTATATTGAAGTGCGTCAGTGCACTTGTGCATCAGCACAGTTTTTCTGCAGTATATTGTAGTGCGTTACTGAACATTTACTGCAGTATAATGAAGTGCGTTGGTGCACGTTTACTGCAGTATAATGAAGTGCGGAGAGATAGGAGCTGGCAATTAGCCGACAGCTGAGTGGCCAGTTCAGAGAAGGAAGGGCTGAGCCCAGCCCTGACACACTGTTGCAATTTGCAAACTTTGCCTCAAGCAGATCAAGCATGGCTAAAGCACCAGCCATTTGGGTACCACATGCTTGACAAGGCATTTAGCCTCCCACCACTCAGCCAATGGCAAGAGCACCTGAAAGCCACACAAAAGGGACGTAGATCTCCTCACCTTTTAGGTCTACCCCCGCTATATCTCATGATATCTCAGCAGCCTCCACTAACAGGGATTATGGTATAGCAAAGGGTGTCACAGGTCCTTGCAGTACGTCTGCCAGCAGCACACCACAAGCTGTAGACTATAGCAGGCAAATTTCTCTGTCCCAGCTGCTGCAGCGGAAACAAAAATACAGTCACTGCCACCCACATGCCCAGCGTCTAAATTCAAGCTTGTCAAAGCTGCTGGCTTTACAACTTCTGCCTTTCCATGTGGTGGATTCTGCCCCCTCCCGTGAATTTGTAGAATGTGCTGTACCACAATGGCATGTTCCCAGCTATTTCTTTGCAGGTAAGGCAATTCCAGCTCTGTACCATCACATGGAAGGCAATGCTGTGGCATTGTTGGGCAGGGCAGTCAGCCACAAGGTCCACGTTACTGCTGACACGTGGTCCAGCAAGCATTGTCAGGGACAATATATTTAGTTCACAGCACTCTGGGTAACTCTGCTTGCAACTCGGAAGGATGCAGGACAAGGCTCAGTGATGCAGCTTGTTTTGCTGCCACATCTCCGTACAGCTGGTGGTGATGATGCAAGATCTGTTAGCTCCACCCCCTCCTCCTCCTCCATGTCCTCCTCTGCTGAATTGTCCTATGAACTACCAGTACCCCCTAAGTGTTCAAGGGGCTATTCAATGAGTCAGGCTAAAAGATGCCATGCAGTGCTTCCGCTGGTCTGTCTAAGGAACAGGAGCCACACCGGAGCAGAGATTCTTTCATCTCTGCAAGGGCAGGCCCAGATGTAATGCCAGCTGGAGCCAGAAATGGTGGTGTGCGATAATGGCGCTAACATGCCTGGCACATGTCCTCAATTTGGCGGTGCATCATTTTCTAAACAGGTACCCAATGTTGGAAGATCCACTAAAGCAAGCCAGAAGAGTCTGTAGCCATTTCAGGCGGTCATACACAGCCAGTGCTTGCTTGGCTGAAATTCAGCAGGAATTCCACCTCCCCTTAAACCACCTGATTTGTGACATGCCTTCCACGTGGAACTCGACTTTGGCACTGCTGCAGCAGGCTGCACATGCAGCAGAGGGCCGTCAAAGAGTACCTATGTGAGTATGGCACAATGACAGCTTTAGGCTGGATCTGCTTTTTTTCACCATGCCAATGGCTGCTGACAAAGGATGCATGCAGTGTACTGTCACCATTTGAGGAGGCGACAAGAATGGTACGCTGTGACAATGCATGTATCAGTAACACAATCCCTGTTGTGTTCCTGGTGGAGCAGACTCTGCGTGGCACTGGACAGGGAACTTGCGGCAGAGCAGTGAGAAGAAGAGGAGGACTTCCTTTCTTCACAAGGCTGCTTTATGCAGACACAATTCTTGCAATGCCACAGAACACACAAGAGGAGGAAGAGTAGGATTCTACAAGGTGAACATTTATAAACTCATCCCGTCCTCACAGAGGGAGCAGAGGATGAAATCTCTTGAGGACACCTTAAAGAGCAGTTTATGTAATGCCTTTCTAGACTTTGCTAGGTTACAGTCTCATGGAAAAGTTTTGAGGCTTCTGTTGGTCAACAGAGGAGCGGTGGAGAAGGGGTCGCCTCAGTGATGCATTTCAATTTTTTTTTAGTCCTCTGCGTTCAGGGCTGTCAGCTTCCACATCCCATCGACAGCGACTGCATCATATTGTGGGAGATTATCTAGGGGCGAAAACAGACATGTAGAGCTTTCCAGTTAACGATCCTCCGGGTCATGAAAATAGACCACTGACCAGAACTTGCCCAGTAAGCAATTGAGCTGCTGGGCTGCCCTGTATCCAGCGTGCTTTCCGAACGGGCATTCAGTGCTGCCAGAGGTTTTGTGACAGCTGTTGACTGGCTGACATTTATCAAAATAATCAGTCCTGGATTAGCAGCAGCTATCAAGCCCCTGATGCTGATGTGGCCAATTAAGTGTTTTCTGGAACTGGAAAGACTGTCTACACTTCCTAGGTGTAGGTGTTGATTTTATCTGGAAGAATTTTTTGATATAGGTTTTATGGGCACAATTAACACTTAAGGACCAATTTTCCACTCCTTTTTAACTGGTGCATATCATTTTTTACCACAAGGCCAGTTCTTGCTTTCCTAAAGAGTACCTCTACAGGATTACGGTGTAAACGCACCACCAACACCCAAAGCCCAATTTTTCTGCACCTGTTACTTCTGTCCAAAGTCTGCAAAACAGACACCAGAATTTATCCAAAAAAATATCTAATCCTGTTCCAAGTGCTATTGTGGCCTCATCATACAGACTGGTTCCACAAGCCGTTATTTATAAAATAAAGAAAGCTTGCAGGGAAAATGTAATTTCTTTGCCTTTGTAAATTTAATTTTTGCTGCAGCAGCTTCTATACATGGTACAGATGTGTCACTTTGCAGGCAGACTAAGGGGACCCTCCCCCAGGCACTATATTTTTAAAGGAAATTTTCATTTTTATTGTTTCACTTTAAGCATCAGTAAATCACTGCTCATTAAAAAAGGATGTTTTTTACAAACTTTTTTTAATTGATATTTGTCCCCCCCCCCTGGGCAAGTACCAATACCCATACCTTTTGTATGTCCAATAACTTGCATCCAAGCCCTCAAAATGGGCACTTTTGATTTTTCCAGGTTGGGTCCCATAGACATCAATGGGGTTCGTTATTCGACTCCGAACTTTCACAATGTTCGAGAGTTCTGGCACAAACCAAACTGGGGGGGTGTTCGGCCCATCTCTACTGTCAGACTGCAGTAGGGTTGAGAACAGAAGTGATCAAATTAGTGTGGAGTTGCTTTATCATCTAGTCACAGACTGGAGAAGGGAAGTAGTACATATACTGTGGACGTGAAGTGCCACACTGTTCTTTTAAAGTCCAGATACAAGTTCCAATGTAAAATTAGATGGGAGACTATACACAAAACCAACATATTTTAGGGTCTATAATTTCCCTCCTTCATCAAAGATGGGGTTACCACTTAAAAGGTCTTTCCCTTAAAACCTGAAAGTAAGGGGGTGCATGTGCGGTGCGAAACTGGACGGAAGCAGGGGATGAGAGCTCCGCAAGGACAAAAGCTGATTCCCCGGGGCTAATAACAGCTATACGAGAATCTAAAGACCCCGCACCCCTAGCGGAACGCACAGCGCATGCTGGGCTCAAAGAACTGCCGTGGCAAACCAGCCCAAAGATCCTTAACCAACTATTAACTATTAACTATTTACTCCGCATGAGGGAGCAGAGCAGGATGTCTCAAGATGGCGCCCAGTCGGACACAGCGTGCACACGGACTACAGCCTCATCTCCGGAGCACTCCACAGGGGACAGTGAGTACAATACACATCTCACAAAAGCTGATCTGGAGGACAGCCTCACCTGTATGTATGACAAGCTAGCCAGGAAATTTCAATCCGAGCTGCACAAGTCTACAAACACCCTGTCCCTGGAGATAGCGGTCCTGGGTACTAGAACTGATCTGCTAGAAACTAAGCATGATGAGCTTAGCCTCTCTCATTCAGACCTTAAGAAGGATCATGAGACCCTCACTGAAACGGTACAGCTCTTACAAGCCCACCTTGATGACCTTGATATTAGAAATAGGAGGAATAATTTGAGAGTGCATGGGGTCCCAGAAACAGTGACAGACCTCCCCCAAGCCATACAGAAATTGTTTCAGTCACTTCTCTTCGAAACTCCTGCAGCGTCTTTTGCATGTGATAGAATTCACAGGGCCCTGCGCCCAAAACCTCCCCCAGATAGACCTCCCAGGGATATTGTGCTATGCCTAAAGGATTTCTTAAAGAGGAGATCCTCAGAGCCTCATGCAACACACCTAATATCCAGCTGGAGGGTATCACAATTCAGATATACCCAGATATATCACCCACCACCCTTGACAAGCGCAGGAGAATGAAGGAGATAACAACAGTGCTTCAGGTTGCCAGGATTAGATACCAATGGGGCTTCCCTTTCAAGCTACAAGTCCCACACAACGGCACCACCTACACGGTCACCGCAATCCCTGAGGGGAAAGACCTGTTGGTGAAGCTTGGTCTCCTGGATGCTGTGGATCACCCAAGAATGCCTGCCACCCCTACGCCTGTCGGCCATATGGGCTACACCATCTCCCAGAAGGGATCGCCGCAATCAACACTAGGCCCCATTGGGCCCACATTGGCTGATATGGTCACTATATTGCCCGCAAGTGCAGTAACCCAAGTTCAGTCTCTACCCTAGGCAGAAGTTCTTTTGCGCCCATTTGATTGTCCCCCCATTCCAATCAAGTTGGTTCAAACCCATAGTTCCTGATTGTTTTTTGGATCTCTCTCCCCCTGATTTTTTCAGGACCGGATTCCGTGCAGTCTCCGGATTAAACAGACAGTCTTCACCACTTGATTGGAGTTCTGGACCAATTGGTCCAAATTAGGAGGTTTCTTTTGTTCAGGGTGATTGTCTCCCCTGACCCCCATAGTAGAAAAGCTGCTTTTTGCAGTCATGACTGACTCATACAAGAATTAGCAGAAGTTGCTGCAAGAGTTTTTCTTTTTGTTATTATTACTTTTGTGTTTATTACTGCTGCACACATTATTTTTTACATGCAAGCTACTTGATAGTATATCTGCCATTTCATGTATGATCAAGTGGATATGTAATGATTCATGTGCTGTTTATTGCATCAGCCTATTAATGCATAAGGTTACCTCAGAGCGGTTTGCTAGATTTAAACCTGATTCAGATTTATATCTGAATCATGTGTCCTGGACTTGTCTATAACCAAGCACCTCTCAGTTCCCATGAATTATGTTTCAGTCACTTCTCTTCGAAACTCCTGCAGCGTCTTTTACATCTGATAGAATTCACAGGGCCCTGCGCCCAAAACCTCCCCCAGATAAACCTCCCAGGGATATTGTGCTATGCCTGAAGGATTTCTTAATTAAAGAGGAGATCCTCAGAGCCTCATGCAACACACCTAATATCCAGCTGGAGGGTATCACGATTCAGATATACCCAGATATATCACCCACCACCCTTGACAAGCGCAGGAGAATGAAGGAGATAACAACAGTGCTTCAGGCTGCCAGGATTAGATACCAATGGGGCTTCCCTTTCAAGCTACAAGTCCCACACAACGGCACCACCTACACGGTCACCACGATCCCTGAGGGGAAAGACCTGTTGGTGAAGCTTGTTCTCATAGATGCTGCGGATCACCCAAGAATGGCTGCCACCCCATGCCTGTTGGCCATATGGGCTACACCATCTCCCAGAAGGGATCGCCGCAATCTACACTAGGCCCCATTGGGCCCACATTGGCTGACATGCAAGCTACTTGATAGTATATCTGCCATTTCATGAATGATCAAGTGGATATGTAATGATTCATGTGCTGTTTATTGCATCAGCCTATTAATGCATAAGGTTACCCCAGAGCGGTTTGCTAGATTTAAACCTGATTCAGATTTATATCTGAATCATGTGTCCTGGACTTGCCTATAACCAAGCACCTCTCAGTTCCTCTAAATCAGGGGTCTGAAACTAGTGGCCCTCCAGCTGTTGCGGAACTACAAGTCCCTTCATGCCTCTGCCTGTGGGAGTCATGCTTGTAACTGTCAGCCTTGCAATGCTTCATCAGACTTGTAGTTTCGCAACAGCTGGAGGGCCGCCCATTTGAGACCCCTGCTCTGAATTATGGGACTTAAGGTAATTTCCCACAAATAAAAGGAAGAAAGCCTTTCGAGCTTACAAGAGATGATGGGGGCTGATGTCCTGCTTCTCCAGGAGACGCATTTCTCCTCCCAAAACCACCAGCACAATTTTGATATGGCCTTTCAACAAGGATATTATACCACATATGAGTTCAAGACATGTGGAGCCGCAATTTTTATAAGGAATACAGTTATATTTGATATACCACACACTTATAGAGACCCAGATAGTCGCTTTGTAATTGTTAAGGGGTGTATCCAGGGAAAAAGCATCACCATTGCCTCCGTATATGCACCTAATGACTCTCAGGCTTCCTATTTTAAAAGCTTTTTCCTAACACTAGATAAAAACCACTCTCCCCCTTAATGCTAACAGGTGGGGACTTTAACCTGGTAGCACACTCAGATCTAGACAGGAGTAGCAATGGGCAGACCACTAATGCCTTTCCAAAATCGCTACAGTACTAACTAAAAACTCACCAGCTATTGGACACCTGGAGAGCTCATAATGTGGGGGGCAGGTAGTACACTTTTTACTCCCACCCCCACAACAGCTACTCCAGGCTGCACTACATATTCTCCACAGCGGTATTGACAGCTAACTCCACCTCCGCCAGAATACATGCATGCCCTGGTCTAACCACCATATCATGTCTTGTGTCTTTTCTCACGTTGGACTCTCCAGAGATGTGGGAGCCTGAAGGCTCAACGACTCCATACTCATGGATCCAATAGCACTGTTCCAGATAACAGAATACATATCAGAATACTTTACACACAATGATGTCGTGGAGATCTCCCCTGCGTCCTTGTGGGCAGCACACGAGGCGTTACTGAGGGGACGGCTTATGCAACTTGCCTCAGAGCATAAACGCCAAAAGATCCTAGATATTACCTGCCTCATGGCTGACCTAGAAAAACTGCATCACCAACATGGTTGAACTCCTACACAAGAATTGCTCAACTAGATTAATCAGAAAAGAAGAGCACTGGATACTCTTCTATCAGAGCAAACTGAAAAATCACTTAGGTGGTCCAGGGCTCGTTATCTACTGTATAGCAATTCGTCTTCGACCATGTTCGCAAAGGAAGGGAAACAATTCTTACAACCCACACACATCTACAAGCTGCGGGACAAGACACGGAACCTCACCTCCCATCCAAAGGAGGTGTTACAATTGTTTTCCACATACTATCAAACACTACTGGCTGACCCTTGGGTCCCCAGTGCTCCCACATCCCAATCCTGGTTGGATGCCATCTCCCTACCTAAGCTTACTGAGGAAAAACAGCAATCCCTGAATGCCCCCTGCACAGAAGAAGAGGTAGCCTCAATTATTTCCACACTGAAACCCTCTAAGACCCCAGGCCCAGATGGCTTCACGGCCCTATATTATAAAAAGTTTTCTGGACTATTAACCCCAAAATTGACAAAACTTTTTAATAAAGTCTTAGCTGGAGACTCATTCCCTACTAATATGCTTATGACCAACGTGTCATTGATACCAAAGCCAGGAAAGGATCATTCCCTTCCACAGAACTATAGACCTATATCGGTCATTAACAATGACTTAAAAATATTTCGTCGCCTATTAGCAGATCACCTAGCATCTATCATCACAACATTAATCTCCCCCGATCAAACGGGTTTTATCCCTACCAGGCAAATAACCGATAACATACGCCTTGCGTCAAATATTATACACGATGCTGACTTGCACTCGCGCAAAGTTTTGATGCTGAGTCTAGACATTAACAAGGCCTTTGATAGTGTCCTCTGGCCATATTTAGACTATTTTACACTATTTTATCCAAATTCGGGATCCAGGGAGAATTTGTAAGAGGTCTCCGTGCTCTTTATCGCTAACCTTAAACCAGAATTAAACTTCCAGGCTGTTCATCAGAATACTTTTTCCTGGGGAGGGGTACTAGACAGGGCTGCCCTTTATCCCCTCTTTTATTTGCCCTCGCGATAGAACCCCTGGCTCGGCATATCAATAGTAACCCCAACATTAGAGGATACTGTAGTAATAATCAAGAAGTTAAATTAAGTCTATATGCAGACTATGTCCTTCTGTTCCTAACTGACCCTTTAATCTCTTTGCCCAATCTCTTCACAGCATTAGAGACCTTTAATCATATATCTGGTCTGGGAGTTAATCCCTCTAAGTGTGTAGCTATGCCTATAAACTTACCGCATTCCTTGGTATTATCCCTAAAGAGCTATTTTGAGATCTCCTGGAATATGGAAACCCTACAATTCCTATACGTCTAGCACCAACTCTCAACCAATTATACACCCACAATTATCCTCAGGCCTTCTCCAATATTAAAAGGTCACTTGCTCAGTGGTCCCTATATCACATCTCCTTTTTAGGCTGAATGCAAGCTGTCAAAATGTCGGTTCTTCCAAAATTATTGTTCTACTTCAGGGCCATACCACCGTATGTGTCAAGATCTACCAATCAAGCCATTCAAATAGATCTGCTAAAATTTATTTGGCAGGGTAAACAACCACGCATGGGCAGGTCACTGATGTTTAGGTCCCGAGATAGAGGGGGCCTGGGATGCCCGAACTTATGGAAGTATTATCTAGCGGCTAGACTGGTACAATTAGCCCAATGGCACACATCCCCTTCTTACATACCATGGCTACAGTTTGAGAGAGCTTCCATTAAACCATATTTTCTCCCAGTCCTTTTGTGGACTAATGCAGGAAACCATGGAACTATTTCCCAGCTCAATGGAATAGTTGGGCAGTCCCTGTATCTCTGGACCTTGTACAAAGAAAAGTTTGAGCTTTTCTCTAAACCCTCCCTATATCCTCTCAAGGACTGGTGATGCTGCATTCATTACTACAGGGCATCATGTTCTGTTCTTTCAAACATTTGAATCAAAACTAAGCCATAACTAACTCAGATCTTTACAAATACCTACAGATACGCCATTTCTTCCAAAAGGCTATCTCCCAAAAAAGGGATGATGCTAGAACACCATTTGAAAATGTATGCCATGAAGGGTCCAGAGATGGAGGGACGATCTCCACATTATATACGCACCTTAATGACTATCACACAAAGGCTAAATCCCAAGCAATGCTGGGATGGGAATCTGAGGTGGGCCTGGAGTTTTCAGCAGAAGACTGGTGTGATATGGTCACTAATATGCATAAATGGGCTCAGTTGCCATTAAAGAAACAGTATTGAAACTGTACACTAGATGGTATTATACACCAGTTAGAATTCATAGAATGTTCCCAGCCATCCCGGACAGATGTTTCAGAGATTGTGGAGAAAGGGGTACTGTCCTCCATACTTTCTGGAGCTGTAAGGTTCTGGGCTCTCTCTGGCAGCAGACTGCTACAAAAGTACTCCAGATAACAGGATCAAGCATCGCCTTGAAATACCAAATGTGTATTTTGTTTGCTGACCTCCCAGAGGTCATACCCCCTGAACAAAAATTGATCCACACGCTGCTATACAATGGGCAATAGCCCTAAACAGGTACTTCTTCGCATGGAATCTATAAAACTGATAGAACGCATCCACCACACACTTATGGATTCTATGTGAATCTTTGAACGAAAATGGGGCCCCTGGCCAGCTTCTTAGCGGGCTTGGGGGGCGTTTTTTCCTCATGGGCACCAGAAAGCATTTCAGTCTCTAACAGTGGGGTTTATTATGGGCTTGTTTTATTTAAAAACCAACACTAATGCCCTGTACACACGGTCGGATTTTCCAACGGAAAATGTGTGATAGGACCTTGTTGTCGGAAATTCCGACCGTGTGTGGGCTCCATCACGCATTTTCCATCGGAATTCCCGACACACAAAGTTTGAGAGCTTGCTATAAAATTTTCCGACAACAAAATTCGTTGTCGGAAATTCCGAACGTGTGTACACAAATCCAACACACAAAGTGCCACACATGCTCAGAATAAATTAGGAGACGAAAGCTTTTGGCTACTGCCCCAATTATAGTCCCGATGTACGTGTTTTACGCCACGGCGTTCAGAACGATCGGATTTTCCAACAACTTTGTGTGACCATGTGTATGCAAGACAAGTTTGAGCCAACATCTGTCGGAAAAAATACATGGATTTTGTGGTCGGAATGTCTGATCAATGTCTGACCGTGTGTACAGGGCATAATAGTGCCTTGACTATACAGGAACATAGGCACATAAATTAAGACACGATAGTTATGCAGTGAATTTTGTATAACGCCTGTTGCACTAGTAGCAGTATTTATTTTTATTTTTTTATTTTTTTTAGTTTTGTAAAAAGTTAATCAATAGCATTCCAAGAACTTGAGCATTGTGAGTGCTACCTACACAACTTTTGGATTTCAGCACTCCATTCAGATGAATGTTTGTATTTACATGGATTCTACCTATGTATAACACTCTCAATGCTGATTGATGTATTTGTTATATTTTTTCCATGTACCTGTTTGAATTTCTTTAATAAAAACATTTGTAAACAAAAAAAAAAGAAAAACCTGAAAGTAAGGTGGTAGGGTTCAGCTCATCTTTCAGAATCACCAGAGTTTAAAACATTTTCTGCCTAAATTTTCAGATTCATCCAGCTGCTTTGGGTATTACAAGGGGGTTTCACCTACTTTATTTAGGTGGCATTGAAACTACAGGGAGTAAATGTAATTAAAGTGTAACTAAAGGCAAAAGAGATTAGAATGCTTTTTTTTCTGCTGTCTGTGCACCCGAGAGGGAGATTTACCTTATCTACTTGTATTGTTTACCATTATCATCAAAAGTGAAAATAAAAGAAAATTCTAAATTTTAGGTAAATCTTCTCTTCCCTTGGTATGGTGTATGATCAGAGCTCTGATATGGCGAATGACAATGATCATGGTGCTAGTATGGCGTATTGTGGTGATCGGGCTCTGGTATGAGGTATGGCAGTGATCAGGGTGCTGGTATGGCGAATGGCTGTGATCGTGGTACTGTTCTGGCGTACAGTGGTGATCAGGATGCTGGTATGGGGTGCAGTGGTGATCTGGACGCTGATAGGGCAGTGATCAGGCGTTGGTATGGTGTGAGTATTGTGACACTGGGACAGGTGATGGGATGGCTGCACACTTTGTTGTTGTTATATGTTGTTACACTGGGGGCAGTGATCAGGGACACTGGGGCAGGCTGGGTGAGTGTACATGCAGTCTGACAGGCTGCTGTTCATTCAAAGGCTGCAGCTGCGGTTCACACTGCTCTCACAGCTGAGCTGTGTTAGAGCAGAGAGAACCAATGTTTACTTTCAGTTTCCATTGAGTACTATGCGATTGCTGTGATTGCCCTATATAAGAAGTGGCTTCCTATGGTGGCACTCGTAGTGGGGAGGAGACAAGGGCACTGGTGGGGAACCCACAAGAGGAGGATTGGGGTGCTCTGTGTAAAACCAGTACACAGAGCAGGTAAATATGACATGTTTATTATTTTAATGAAAACACATTTGAAGCTTTACAATGAATTTAAGTAGGAAACACTGAATGCTATCCATTGTAGAGTTTATCATGGGATCACAATATGTTAAATAGACCACTCACGATCTTTTGGAACAAAAATTGTCTGCAGCCTTTATTATTGGTTTTAATATAATTGTAAAACAATTCACATATAATCACCTTAGATAGTTAAACCAACTTAAATATATAATAACCATTTACTCAGCTCGGCTATTACAGCTTAAGCTGTATTACAAAACCACATCAGTATTTATTAACCACTTGCCGCCCACCATATAGCAGAATGACGGTGGCAAAGTGGTTTCAATACCCCGACTGGGCGTCATATCACGTCCTCAGGATATTGAGCCGCTGCACGCCCCCGGGGGCGCGCATCACGGCAATCGTTGTTGCGGGGTGTCAGTCCAGTTTAGGTAAAGAATCTCTGATGGAGACTCTTTACCACGTTATCAGCCTTGTCCAATCACGGCTGATCACAATGTAAATAGGAAAAGCCGGTGATCGGCTTTTCCTCACTCGCGTCTGACAAACGCGAGTAGAGGAGAACCGATCCGCTGCTGTCCTGACAGGGGGGTCTGCGCTGATTGTTTATCAGCACAGCCCCCCCTCGGATCCCACCCAGGACCACCAGGGAAGCCGCCCAAGACCACCAGGATGGCCATCCACACTGGACCACCAGGTATGCCCCCTAGACCCTCAGGGAAATACTAATCTGTGCCCAGGCAGCTGCCAATCAGTGCCCACTCACAACGCCTACCAATGCCAGTGCCACCAGGGATGCCTATCAGTGCCTCATATCAGTACCCATCAGTGCCCATCAGTGCCACCTATCAGTGCCCATCAGTGCCGCCCACCAGTGCCCATCAGTGCCACCCATAAGAACCCATCTTTGCAGCCTTTCAGTGCCCAGCAGTGTCACCTATCAGTGCCCACCAGTGCCACCCATGAGTGCCCATCAATGTCGCCTATCAACGCCCATCAGTGCTGCATATCAGTGCCACCCATCAGTGCCGCCTACCAGTGCCCATCAGTGCCGCATATCAGTGCCCATCATCAGTGCCCAACAGTGCTCGCTCATTGGTGCCACCTCATCAGTGCCGCCTTATCAGTGCCCATCAGTGAAAGAGAAAACCTACTTATTTACAAAATTTTTAACAGAAACAAAAGCAAAACTTTTATCTTTTTCAAAATTTTCAGTCTTTTTTTATTTGTTTAGCAAAAAATAAAAACCGCAGAGCTGATCAAATACCACCAAAAGAAAGCTCTATTTGTGGGAACAAAATGATAAAAATTTAGTTTGGGTACAGTGTTGTATGACCGCGCAATTGTCATTCAAACTGCGACAGCACTGAAAGCTAAAAATTGGTCTGGGCAGGAAGGTGTATAAGTGCCCTGTATTGAAGTGGTTAAACTGCCCCCCTTTCCTATGAAAGTTGACCCACCACATTATGAAGGCCGCGACAAGTGGGGGAGGGTTGGGGAGCTCCTGCAGCTTTACCATCCACCGGTGACTGGCATCTGACCCTATCCACACCCCCTTTATATAGGGACCTCCAGGGGTTCCAGAGCCTTCCATTTATTTTCAAGGCTCCCCTTTTCAGCAGTCACAAGGCTCCCCCAAGGCCATGAGCATCTGAATTGAGGGGGAGACTTAAAACTCTTACTGCTGTGATCCCATGAGGAAAAGGGGAGCCTTTGAAACCCCTATTCCCCTTTTTCCCACACGGGATCACAAGCAGCAAATATATCGAACAATCACCAGACATGTTAAATAAATAGACCAATCACGATCTTTTGGAACAAAAATTGTCCGGGGGTTTTATTATTGGTTTTAATATAATTGTAAAACAATTCACACAAAATCACCATAGATAGTTAAACCAACTTAAATATACAATAACCATTTACTCAGCTCAGCTATTACAGCTCAAGCTGTATTACAAAACCACATCAGTATTTTTTAAACTGTCCCCAGAGCTGCAAGCCCTCCTGGCTACACCCAAACCGCAGCCTGCTCGATACATGTCTGGAGATTATTGTTCATTATATCCAAACCGATATCGGACAAGTGAATTCCATCCTTCCGATAAAGGCACGGGATACCATCTTCCAATTCTAAATGACGGTATGAGAAACCATAACCAAGCACCATAAACTTTTCAACAACTCTATTTATACGTTTTCTTATTTTTTCCAAAGGGCGAAAAACTACAGAGCTCAGCCACTTGTATCTAGGAATAATTTTGGAGAAAATAATGACCGAACCGGGATACATTGCCTTGATAAACTGAATGTAATGTTTCATTTGAAAGATTAAATTCAAAGTTTTTTGGTTACCTACTGTATATAATTTCCCCCCAAATTAATGATCAAAATATTCGGGAGAGGATGACCATACACCATAGTACCCAGCTCAGTCAGAAGTTCCCCCCAAACCATACCTCTTTTACCATGCCAACACACTGAATAAAGGCTAGGATCCAGATCCAAAGACTCCGTATAAATCCGGGATGGTGCTCTTCTGTGTGCCCAGAAGACAAATGAATGTTCAATTAAACATACTATTCGCTGTCCACCTATAAGTAATTCAAAAAATGTTGTTAGGTCTCACATATAACTTGAAAGCATCAGATTTCCACCTTCCTAATTGCTTAAAAATACTAGAATTCAAACCCATTCTAGCCGCCTCTATGGCAGCTCCAATTCAAAAAGAATGGGATGATATATTTACATCACCTAAAATGAGGCGGCACAAAGCTTTACGAAGAACAGCCTGATACTGAAAAATAGTCAGGGGAAAACCATTCTGGTGTAATAGAAAAAATTCCCCCTGAGATGGTCTAATATTGAGATAAGCATTCAATAAGAAAACCGGGCAGATTATCCTATTGAAGAATGCTGTCAATGTGATCCAAGAGCCTTTGCCCAGCTGATTAGTTTTAGACTGACTAATAAACATCTTAACATTTTTGGGATTAGCTACAATGTGATATTCTAAGGCCCTTCTTTCTTCTAGGATTATTTGTGACTAGCTCAGAAACCCTCAGAGCAGCAAAGAAACAAATAGAAAATGCAGCTCTAAATAAGCATGCCTCAAAAGGGGAGAAACAGACCATATCAGAGATTTTACATAACTCCATAAACATTTTTGGAGTAATGGGTCTTCTTTAATCCAAAGAATAATGCGATTTGTTATAACCCTTCAGTGCCTGATGCACGGAGAAGAAGCTAAACAGGATGGTAAAGAATGCATTTTAAGAAAAAAATATACTCCCGATAAGATTTTGTTTGTGTGAGACTAAGAATACATTTAGACATTAAATTGTTCAAGAAAGATAACACTAAATGTTCAGAAAATTCTAAAAAACTCTGGTTTTCATAATTAAGAAAAGACAGCTATGGCCACCATGCAGTAGTATAACCAGACCACGTAAAAGGCTCCAAAGAATTCATATGTTGTCCATTAGGGATGAGCCAGACACCCCTCGGTTCGGTTCGCGGCAGAACATGCGAACTGACAAAAAGTCTGTGCGAACACGCGAACACCGTTAAAGTCTATGGGAGCTGAATGTGAAAAATCAAAAGTCCTAATTTTAAAGGCTAATATGCAAGTTATTGTCATAAAAAGTGTTTGGGGACCCCGGTCCTGCCCCAGGGGACATGTATCAAAGCAAAAAAAAGTTTTTAAAACGGATGCTTTTTCGGGAGCAGTGATTTTAATAATGCTTAAAGTGAAACATTAAAAGTGAAATATTCCTTTAAATATCGTGCCTGGGGGGGGGTGACTATAGTATGCCTGTAAAGTGGTGCATTTTTCCTGTGTTTAGAACAGTCCCTGCAGCAAAATGAGGTTTCTAAAGGAATAAAAGTCATTTAAACCTGCTTGCGGCTGTAATGTATTGTCGTGTCCCGGCAATATAGATGAAAATCATTGGGAAAAACAGCATGGGCCCCCCCCAGCCCATTACCAGGACCTTTGGGTCTGGTATGGATATTAAGGGGAACCCCGCACCCAAATAAAAAAAAAAAGGCGTGGGGCCCCAAGGCACTATATACTCTGAACAGCAGTATACAGGCGGTCCCCGGGTTACAAGCAAGATAGGGACTGTTGGTTTGTTCTTAAGTTGAATCTGTTTGTAATTTGGAACAGGTAGATTTTTTAGTGTAGCTCCAGCCAAAAAATCTATTTTTAAGCTTTTTGGATAACATAGGGAAGGGTATCACCCCTTGCCCCTGTTCAGAAGATTTAACCTCACTTTCTGTCCCAAGGACAATTGGATTTTGAAAATTTTGGGTTATTAGGAAAACAAGGATTGGTGATAAAGCATCAGTGGAGACAACTTTTTCCCATATTAACTCTTACAGGAGAGAATTTGCCTTCCTAGGGTAGATTTCCTCTCACTTCCTGTTGTCTCCCTTCGTTTGTAAGTAGGAGTCGTTGGTAAGTCGGATGTTTGAAAATAGGGGACCGCCTGTATATACTATACAGCCTGCCCTATATATTCTGCAGAAAATTGGGCCTTAGGTGTTGGTAGTACCAGAACACTGTAAGCCCTCACAGTCAGTCTTGGTGGGCACTCTAACAGGCCCTGCTGTGAAATATTATATCAAGAATTGTAATTACATGCCCCTGTTACACAGGGGCAGAAAAAAGGGGCCTTTGGTGGTGGTGGTGGTGCCACAATACTGTAAGCCCTCACAGTTACTCTTGGTGGGCGCAGGAACGGGCCCTGCTGTGAAATATTATATCAAGTATTGTAATTACATGCCCCTGTTGAACAGGGACAGAAAAATTGGGTCTTAGGCAGTGGTGGGGGTGCCACTACACTGTAACCCCTCACAGATTCTCTTGTCGAGCGCAGGAACGAGCCCTGCTGTGAAATATTAGAGCAAAATTTGTAACTACATGCCTGTGTTAAACAGGGGCAGAAAAATTGGGCCTTAGGCAGTGGTGGTGGTGCCACAACACTGCAACCCCTCACAGATACTCTTGGTGGGCGCAGGAACGGGCCCTGCTGTGAAATATTATATCAAGTATTGTAATTACATGCCCCTGTTGAACAGGGGCAGAAAAATTGGGCCTTAGGCAGTGGTGGTGGTGCCACAACACTGCAACCCCTCACAGATACTCTTGTTGATCGCAGGAACGAACCCTTATGTGAAATATTTGATCAAAAATTGTAATTACACGCCCCTGTTGAACAGGGACAGAAAAATTGGGCCTTAGGCAGTGGTGGTGGTGCCCTGAACGAAAAATATTCTTATGCCCCGTACACACGGTCGGACTTTGTTCGGACATTCCGACAACAAAATCCTAGGATTTTTTCCGGCGGATGTTGGCTCAAACTTGTTTTGCGTACACATGGTCGCACAAAGTTGTCGGAATTTCCGATCGCCAACAACGCGGTGACGTCAAGCACGTACGACGAGGCTAGAAAAGGCCAGTTCAGAACCAAGCGCGTCACCCTTTGGGCTCCTTTTGCTAATCTCGTGTTAGTAAAAGTTTGGTGAGAGACGATTCCCGCTTTTTCAGACTCGTGGCTTTCAGATCGTTTTCTGCCGTTCAGTTTGTGCTTGTGGGTTTGTATCTGCTCTTCAGTGCGTGCAAGCAAGTTCCGCGTGACTTTAAGTAGTCATTGTATTCTTGTTCGTTCGTTACTGTTTTTCAGGTCGCTCTTCACAGGCCTTGCTGTTCTTCAGTGCGTTCTGTTACTTCGTTCTGAGCAGCCGACCGTTTTCTAGCCATGTTGCGTATGCGTACTCCTCGTGCTCGAGTTCGTGCTGTGCGGGGGCTTGGTGTTGGGGTCCTGACCTTGACACAAGTCCAGTCCATGAACATGGTGGGAAGGAGTTCATGGACCAAGAATTGGTTGCTTCAGCGTGACCAGTTCCCTCATATGCCTTTGCTCCGTGAGATCCGTGAGAATAATCCTGATGATTTCAGGAACTTTCTCAGGATGACAGACCCCGTGTTTCACCGTCTGTTGGCTTCGCTGACCCCTTATATTAGCAGGCAGGATACCTGCATGAGGCAAGCCATCACTCCGGAGCAGAGGTTGGTCGCTACCCTGCGGTATTTGGCGACAGGGAGAAGCCTGCAGGACTTGAAGTTCTCGACAGGCATCTCCCCCCAGGCTCTGGGGATCATAATCCCAGAGACTTGCTCTGCCATCATCCAGGTCCTGCAGAAGGAGTATATGAAGGTAAGATTTTTTTCTTTTAATATCACATTTTATTGTATTGAATGTTTGATAATATATTGTATTTCTTTCCTCATTCCCTAATTACCATGATTGTAATATGCTGTGAATGTCCCCTTTGTTTTCATGCATGCAGGATTTTTATGTAATTATTTTTTTAGTCCTTCATACAGATTGGCCTTTAATAACCTCCCCAGCATGTTCTCTCCTGGCCCTATATTCACCTCATGTAGTCACTTAACAATGTATTTTATCAGCTCCATAGTAGTGCTTTACCCCAAACACCCCCTAAAATGTTTTTAAATGTTATTTTAGGTTTAAATTCAGGCAGAGTGCCAGAGGCTTTTTTTGTGGTCTCCCCAAATCATTTTTAGTAACCCTCCCTCCCCCAACTGCTAAGTCAGCTGATCCCAATTCTCTATCTATCCTCAATCATCTATCTGCTGATCTCAAACCCATACACACTATACCCATCTCTTTTGTGCTCAGATGTATGAATGAATTACCCAAAGCATGTGGTGCAAGGGCCTGCCTGAATACTTTCAAATGGTACTGTTTAAAGTTTTTGTATCCTATTATTATCTTGACAGGTAATAGCAGAATGTCCAAATGTCCTCAAATGTGTACAGTGTGTATTTATATCTTTGTATTATGACACTTCTTACCTGTCCAGTGGGCTGCCAATAGTGTAACTAAGGAGGGGCTGTTCCAAGTAATACCCTGTATTTAGGCATTCATCTCTCAATGAAGTGAAGAGGGTTACCTGTCCAAGATTTCCACACCCCCCATAATGTTAGAAATGGCCCATGAGAGAGGGGGGGGGATATGATAGGTGTACCTTATACTTTGGCGTTGTTAAATTCCCCTTAATAAATGCTATGTGGAGGTTGCCCCATAATGTTTGTGCCTAATCTGCTTGCCATGTTTCTGTGCAAAAATAGTAATTATTTTTTTTTCCTCAACAGTTTTCTTCCACGCCACAGGAATGGCAGACTGTGGCCTCCCACTTTGCCCAGCAGTGGGACTTTCCTAACTGCGGAGGGGCAATTAATGGGAAACACTTCCACATCATCTCACCACCCAACTCGGGGTCGTACTATTTCAACTATAAGGGGTTCAATAGTATTGTGATGTTGGCGGTGGTGTCGGCTAATTACGAGTTCCTGTATGTGGACGTGGGGAAGAATGGCCGGATGTCCGATGGTGGAGTCATCGCCCAGACGAAGTTCTACAGGCGTCTCCAGAATGGCAGCTTGGACTTGCCAGCTCCAGAGGACAATGTGGAAGGACTCCCATTTGTGTTCGTTGCTGATGAAGCGTTTGCGCTGGGGGACCACCTGATGCGGCCATTCCCGATGAGGACCCTCACCCCAGAACAGAGGGTTTTTAATTACCGGCTGGCCAGAGCCGAAGAGTGGTGGAGAACACATTTGGAATCCTGGCCAGCCGGTTCCGCCTATTTCTGACACCTATCCATATGGCGGAGTATAAACTGAACCATATTATACTGGCGTGCTGTATTCTCCATAACTTTTTAAGGAAACATTCGGCCAACTATGCTGGCTCAGTTGGGCCTGAGGCCGGAGTGATACCTGAAACACTGACGGCGCTTGAAAGCGGCCGTCCTGGCTTGCCCTCCCTGAGTGCCCGTGATGTCCGGTTACGATACCTGGAGCTCTTTGCGGGTAGGGGGGCCATCAATATGCCTTCAGATTTGTGAAGCCTTTTTCAAATAAAAAATCAAACAAATGAAAATCTTTGTGGACATTTACTGCTTGTGTTTGTTTTAGCTCATCCTGACAGAAATGTGTGGAGTCCTGAAAATGGCGTGATTGTGTAACCTTATACAAAGCACTGTTGGCTGTTATTTACTAAAGGCGTATACACTTTTTATAGTACAAGTGCTCTTGAAACTGCAATGAAAATGCTCTTGTAGTGCAAAGAGGATTTGCCCTTAGGAAATAACCCCCATTTTAGCAGAAAACAGCAATTACATCACCCCAAAAGTGTTGTAGCATTGAGACAATAATCCACACATTCTTGATTAACAAACTTTTTTATACCTGCACAATCACATGTGCATTTACCAAAGGTTATTAAAACAAACCATGTTTGTTGTATAACAATTTTTGGGGTGGCATTATCAAAAATATAAATTTCCATTTAGGATAAAACAGGCCTGTGTAAAACCAACAAGAAAGACAAAAAACTTGAACTTACAAAGTTCACATATGGTAAAACCTGAAGGCAATATCAGACATGAGTATTTAGGAACTGTGTTTGATATTGCGTTCAGATGGGGTCAAATCACCCCAGGAAAAGCCAAATTTGGAAGATGCACACCAATTTACGAATGTAAACATGTGCTAGCTGCCATCACGGGGGATCAAGGGACGTGTTTTGGGGGAGCAAGCCCTTCCTCACCGCTACTTTATAATTGAGGAAGAGGTTGTACCCCCAAAACGCGTCCATTAATCTCCCGTGATGGCAGATAGCACATGTTGGCACACTGTGTGCATCCTCCAAATTCGGCTTTTCGAAACATTGCTAAAATATTTAAAACATTGGACCACACTAAAAAAAGTGATTTTGTGGGGTTTTAAATTTGCCCCAAAACATCAATGATGTTATTATTTTTTTGAATCACATCATTTATTTTTTTCTGGATGTTTTGTAATTCTACATTACACCCCATGATCCCCCCGATCAGGATCTGGGCACTTTCTGATGTGAAAGGATCTCGATGCCTAACATCACGATCACCTAAAAAGAGAGAAACCAAACAAAAACAGGTATCAAAAATATGCCGGCATCCATCTCTTACCTGAGCCTGTGGTCGCAGACACCTGTTGTGGTGCCAATTTCCACCACATCTTCTTCCTCCTCCTGCTCTTTTTGGGTTGGGGGTATTTCACCTTCTTCCATAGGTGGGGGGTCTGTTGTCTCCTCGGATGAGGGGTGTCCTCCGAGTCTTTTCTCCCCTATGTAAAACAAACATGGTATAATTAGCACACAGATATTTGATGGCAGAACTAGAAATAGGAAACATTGCTTGGAAGTGGGGTACTATTGTCTATTTTAGCCAAGTTCCAAGATGTCGTTTTTTTATTGGCCTTTGTCAAGCTGCAATACTTTACCTGTTTAGTACAAGCTTCACAGATGAAGACCCCCCTATAGTATACACTGGAGCACCTGTGTGCCCCCCCTAATAAAAATGGTGTTCTTGTGTCCCACACTAGTGCTCCAGTGTCCAGATGTGAAAACAGCTGCTCAGTGTCCTCTCCTTACACAGAATCTAGTTTGCATTTCATTCTAGTAACAAACCCATCTATACAAACAAATATTTGGCATCCAAGTAGACCCTAAAAAATGTCGGAAAATGCATATGGCCTAAACAATGGTGTTTTAGAGGGGTCCAAAAAAATGTTTGATACGAATGAATAATGGGCCCATGAACATTAAAATTGACATTTTAAACTGTACAATTAAGAAAAGCATATGGAGCAGCACGAACGTAAGAAAGACAAAAAGAATAGGAACACAGCACAACTACTTACTTTTTTGCAGCACTCTCCGGATGTTTCTGTACTGCTCTGGCTCTCTTAATTTCAGGCCTGAGCACCGCTTCCTGAGCTGATCTTTCGATCGTCGTACCCCGAAATTCCTGTGCAGACTTTTGACCACTTTCACCATGATCTTGGCCTTTCTGATATTGGGGTTGGGGTAAGGCCCATACTTTCCGTCATAGTCGGCCTTCTTCAGGATGTCGACCATCTCCAACATCTCCCCAAAGGATATATTTGTGGCCTTAAATCGTCTCCTTCTGGATCGGGACTTGTCCGGATCCGGGCTTTCCTCCTCCTCCTCCTCCTCGTTCCTGTAATTAGCACGCACCTGCTGTGACTCCGCCATGTGCTCTTCCCCCACTGCGCCGAACGAAAAGGGGCGGGGAATAGAATAGAAAGAACGTCAGGGGTGGGCGGAGTTACACGCATGCGCAGTGTATATAAAGTGTAACACACGTGCGTATTACGTACGATCTGTGAGCGGAGGAAGGAGCATTGGACGCGCCAATCGTAAGAACGAAGGTAAGAGACAAACTTGTGCCTATACTGCTTCTACATTGAGGCCTATATTGTAACAAAATTAGGAGAGTTTTGTCTGACATTAGGCTTTGTCTTGTGTTGTGTCTTGCAGTGAACATGGATATGCTAGTGAAAGACAATGACTTCATGTCACTATTCATTGATATGTTAAGGGAGCTGCCATGTCTGTGGGAGATTAACCACCCACATTACAAAAATAGTGGAAAACCTTGCGAGCCACAGACGGGACTATGCCTTAAAAATGAACCATAAACCACTCATGAAATGACATCAGCAGCAAACACTATATCACGTTCATATTCGTGTAAATGGCATATAAAGAAAAGAAAAATGTGTCTGCGCTAGATGAAAGAATCAAAACAGTATACAGATAAATAAATTTTTTTGAAATGTGTATAAAAATATATAATATATAATATAATAATGTTATAAGTGCTAAGTGCATAAATAAACATATACGTAAATAAACGTGCTATAATTAATAACTATTGGATCAAGGATAATTTCTAGTGCATCCAATCAAAAGTGCAAAGTGCTGTATGAAACACACAGTAGGAATCCGATCAAAAGTGAAATATAATAAAATATATAAAAAAACCTCATAAGAGTTCTTAAAGTCTGAACAGTGTGAGTTCAGAGATACAAAAATACATAAAGTGCCCAAAGTCAGTGTCCATAATTAGTGAAGTATATCCATTAAGTTCTTCCAAAAGTGCAACACCATAAAGCATGCTTCAGTGTCCTCCAGTGATCCCCATAAGCATATGCGCTCACCTTCCGGCGTGTGACACAGTATTTAAACTCTGTCAAAACACGCTTTGGAGACACTCCTGCACTCAAATGGAATCAGCTGTATGGGCATCCAATGCTCCCCATTAAGAATAAATATGCAAGAAAAAAAGAGACTCCATAGCGCAATACTGCTTAACAATAAAGAGACCTTTAATAAAACACTGAAATCTCCCCTTGTAGGGGTACTCACATGCTGCGGGTGCGTTAGTGCACCATTCTAAAAGAGCATAAATCGGCTAATGGTAGCGGTATGGCGTGCGGTGCGGTGTATGCATCAACCTCTCCTTCTCTCTCTCACTGCTGACAGCTCCGTCCAGGCCCCTCCCCTACGCGTGTTCGGCACCGGGATCACGTGCCTTCATCAGGGGGATATGATTGGACGGACGCTCTAGGAACAATATATAGTCACGGCGGCCATATTGCCATAGACCGCGGACACATCTAGTAACAGATCTACAGTTATAGCTATAGCGGCCATTTTCCCTAAGACAGCAGCGCGATCTAACAGCAGGCTGCTATTACAAATACCGCTGACTGTCAATCGAAAAACACAGATGACAGTACAGCCATACATAGTGCATCAGAGATTATAGATCACTAATATGGCAGTCAGCAAGGATATGTAAAATCAAGTATACAAAGAACACCTCTAGATTAAATTGCATGAATTCCAGGACGGGGCCGTCAGTCTTAGAGAGCACCGCCGCGCACCTCACACTTACAGATAGCCATAATAAAACCAGTATAATAAAAACAATGTCATTAAATACACAGTTAAGTGTATAAGTACATATAAAAGCCTAAATATGTTTAATATAATGTACATACAATATAATATATAATTATGTTAAAATATAACCTTAAAAATAAAAAAATATAAAAAAGCAAAAAAATATATAAAAAATATAAAAAAAAAACAAAATGACTGCGGGGGAGTAAAAACAGCAGAAATTGAATCAAAAATTATATAAGAAAATATCTATATATAAAAAGTTATATTATAGCTAAGTAAGAAATATTTTAATAAAAGCCCATAATAATAATATGGCAATCCCTATTGATATGTAGAAAGAAGAGTAAATGAGAGCGGAAAACAGTGCTAACATGCATGGGCATCATAAAACCAGCATACAATATACGCTCACCACTGCCACAGGCAACAATCAAAATTCAAAGGCGATCATAGAGGAAAAACATGGGGGAAACATGAAGCATTTCGACGGATTAAATATTATCAATAATTACTGAGAAAGCATTTTAGGTCAAATTCTCTATTAAGCCCTCCAGGCGCCAAAGAGCCAAGCTGGTGTATCCACCAAGATTCCCGTTTGCTTATTTCTCTGGTAAAATTCGAGCCCCTCCAGTGGCGTTTAGGCGCTTCTAGTCCCCAAAATTTTAAACCAGCGGTGCTCTGATTATGCATCTTTTTAAAGTGCACATATAGATTATGCTTATCTGATCCTTTACGTATGTGTCTTACGTGCTCCTCCATACGGACTTTCAGAGCCCTGGTGGTACGCCCTACGTAGATCAAATTGCATGGGCATTTCAAAGCATAAACAACCCCTATAGTATCACAGGATATGAAATCCCTAATAGTGTACGATAAACCACTTCTAGGATTCAAAAACTCCTTAACCCTCCTAATATTGTCCGGAGTCCTGCTACAGCTGTAGCACCTGCCACAGCTATAAAATCCTTTCACATCCCAGAACATTTTGGGTTTTGGGGGGGGTGGTTCCACTACATTATGTACCAACTTGTCCCGTAAGTTAGGGGCCCTCTTAAAGACAATCTTGGGTTTGTCTGGGAGTACATCCTTGAGATGAATGTCTTGTTTTAAAACATTCCAATATTTACAAATAATCCTCTTTACTTCATGACTTTGTATAGAGTAATCAAGAACAACATTCATACCCTCATTGTCAATATTATCCATTACCCTGGTGCTATCTTTTAATAGTTCTTCCCTACTTAAGCGTCCAACTACATTTTTTTCTCTCTCTAAAAACGCCCTTTGGTACCCCTTCTCCATGAACATAGCGCTTAGCCTATCCGATTGAGCCCCATAATCCTCAGCCCTCGTGCAATTCCTTCGCATCCTAGTAAATTGCCCTCTAGGAATGTTACTCAACCACGGTTTGTGGTGACAACTGGTGATCGGAATGTACGAATTGCGATCCGTGGCTTTAAAAAAGGATTTGGTGATAATGCCCATATTGGTGTTAGAAATTTCCAAATCCAGGAAATGTATGCTTTCACCACTGACATTCCAAGTAAGAGAAATGTTGTGATCATTATCATTCATGGAGTCAAGTAACTCCATCAATCCCTCCCTGTCACCTTTCCAAATAATTATAAGATCATCAATAAATCTCCTATATAATAAAATCCTCTCATTCTCACCACTCAAGATCCCTTCCTCCTCCCATTTGGCCATATATAAGTTCGCCACACTCGGGGCGAACTTGGCACCCATAGCCACACCCTTCTTTTGTAGGTATATCCTGTTGTCATACCAAAAAAAGTTATTACGTAAACAAAAGTCCAAACACTTCAAAAGGAAAATCACGAAACCCTTATCCATAGAATCTTCCCTCTCTAAGGCCCATTTTACAGCATTTAGGGCTCCCTCATGATCGATATTAGTGTATAATGAGGCTACGTCACCTGTCGCCATAATCATACTCTCATGTACGGTACACTCATCCAAAAGCTGCAAGGTGTGTTTAGTATCCTTAAGATATGCTTTGGTCTTCTTCACCAAGGGTTGCAGATGGATATCAATGTACTCTCCCAATCTAGAGGACAGGGATTCTATACCACTCACTATCGGTCTACCGGGTGGATTTACACTGTCTTTGTGGATTTTGGGCAAGTAGTATATCACGGGCATCCTGCTGACCATAGGGACTAAATACTTGGCTTCCTGCTTGTTCAAATACCCTTCATCAACTCCAAACTTGATAATGCATTCCAATGCATTCTTACAGGATTTGGAGGGGTTACTATTGAGTGGTTGATAAGTGTCCGTATCGTTCAAAATTCTTTCCATCTCATCTTTATACTGTTGTAGTGAAAGAACAACAACCCCCCCTCCTTTGTCAGCTGGTCTGACCACGATGTCCTTTCTTTTTCCCAATCGGTCCATTCCCCTCTTTAAGTCAATATGCTCATACACCTTCTTAACAGGTAATTGCTCCAATTCAGTGGTGACCAATTTTTTGAATAAATCAACATACCTGTTGTTGGATAAATAGGGGTTAAAGACGGAGTTGTTCCTTAAGTTGGTGAATCTATGGTTGGTAATAAACATATTTAGGCTTTTATATGTACTTATACACTTAACTGTGTATTTAATGACATTGTTTTTATTATACTGGTTTTATTATGGCTATCTGTAAGTGTGAGGTGCGCGGCGGTGCTCTCTAAGACTGACGGCCCCGTCCTGGAATTCATGCAATTTAATCTAGAGGTGTTCTTTGTATACTTGATTTTACATATCCTTGCTGACTGCCATATTAGTGATCTATAATCTCTGATGCACTATGTATGGCTGTACTGTCATCTGTGTTTTTCGATTGACAGTCAGCGGTATTTGTAATAGCAGCCTGCTGTTAGATCGCGCTGCTGTCTTAGGGAAAATGGCCGCTATAGCTATAACTGTAGATCTGTTACTAGATGTGTCCGCGGTCTATGGCAATATGGCCGCCGTGACTATATATTGTTCCTAGAGCGTCCGTCCAATCATATCCCCCTGATGAAGGCACGTGATCCCGGTGCCGAACACGCGTAGGGGAGGGGCCTGGACGGAGCTGTCAGCAGTGAGAGAGAGAAGGAGAGGTTGATGCATACACCGCACCGCACGCCATACCGCTACCATTAGCCGATTTATGCTCTTTTAGAATGGTGCACTAACGCACCCGCAGCATGTGAGTACCCCTACAAGGGGAGATTTCAGTGTTTTATTAAAGGTCTCTTTATTGTTAAGCAGTATTGCGCTATGGAGTCTCTTTTTTTCTTGCATATTTATTCTTAATGGGGAGCATTGGATGCCCATACAGCTGATTCCATTTGAGTGCAGGAGTGTCTCCAAAGCGTGTTTTGACAGAGTTTAAATACTGTGTCACACGCCGGAAGGTGAGCGCATATGCTTATGGGGATCACTGGAGGACACTGAAGCATGCTTTATGGTGTTGCACTTTTGGAAGAACTTAATGGATATACTTCACTAATTATGGACACTGACTTTGGGCACTTTATGTATTTTTGTATCTCTGAACTCACACTGTTCAGACTTTAAGAACTCTTATGAGGTTTTTTTATATATTTTATTATATTTCACTTTTGATCGGATTCCTACTGTGTGTTTCATACAGCACTTTGCACTTTTGATTGGATGCACTAGAAATTATCCTTGATCCAATAGTTATTAATTATAGCACGTTTATTTACGTATATGTTTATTTATGCACTTAGCACTTATAACATTATTATATTATATATTATATATTTTTATACACATTTCAAAAAATTTATTTATCTGTATACTGTTTTGATTCTTTCATCTAGCGCAGACACATTTTTCTTTTCTTTATATGCCATTTACACGAATATGAACGTGATATAGTGTTTGCTGCTGATGTCATTTCATGAGTGGTTTATGGTTCATTTTTAAGGCATAGTCCCGTCTGTGGCTCGCAAGGTTTTCCACTATTTTTGGCTCTTTTATTTCATATTCTTGCTAGCAGCCTGATGGATCCCTTTGCCTTTTTTGAGAATAGGGAGATTGATCTGGAGGATCTCTTCTCCACTTCTAGTGCTAAGGAGAATGATGTAACGCAGCTTTTCAGGAAATTGGGTCATTGTATGGACAAGAAGAGCAATATATGGTGGGATCAGTCCACTATGGAGAAATATCTTAAGGATGGTATGGTTCCTAGGAAGTTGCGGTGGGATGTACCCATTAACGATGGTTTATTAGGGGATGATGATGTAGAGGAGTGGTATACATTTTTCTCAAGTAAAGGAAGGGAGGTTATGGAGTTTCTTATGAAAAGGAAACAGCGTAAATTGAAACTCCTAGAGAATCAAATTAAGGACATTAGAGATAAACTTAACCCTTTCATCAATAATCCGGAATATGTTAGACTCATGGGGGAGTTGCATAGAAATATGCAGAAAAAGGATACTGAGAACAAAAATGTAAAGAAGAAAAAGTACCTGAGGGACTTTGAGGACTACCAAAATAAGCAGGTCTTTCGTTGGCAATCCACGTTGGCGTCCAACACTGCAGCTAGCGCCCAACCACAAGGAGGGACGGCCACAAATAGGGATATGACAGGATCATTACCACAAGGTCAATCTTATCCGCAACAGCAGAATATTAGACAATTTAATAAGGGGTATCCTCCGCATCGCCAGGATGATGCACCACCCCACACTCCTTATCGCCAACCACCTAGGAGGCCCCAATATAATCAACAAAGACGGCCAAACAACGAGGAGAGAAATGGCCCACCATCCAGTCAGGGGAATTGGGGCTATGGGGCTCCTACTCATCAGGATAACGGTATTAGAGCTCAGTATGTAGGAAATCATTACGAGAGGAGCTACCCATTAAATCCTCCCCCCCAACATAGAGGTGGACAGCAGAATTCATCTGGGTATCCTAGGCAGTATGGATACCAAACTGGTACTCCATACCGACAACATAGGAATTATGGATATCAACAAAGCACACCCTATAGAGGGAATCGTTTTCCTTATAGGGGCCCCCCTTCTTATCAACCCCCTCATAGGGAATATCCCCCCTATCCGAGAGAAGATATGCAAAGGGAGGGTGCTTACTACTCACCTAAACCACAAAGAGTTAGGTATGAAAAGCCCCAACAAAATCAGTATGGGGTACCTGTGTACAATAGTTTTCAACCTTTGGAGGATAATGATCGCTTTCTGGAGGATTCTTTTTTAGGGGGGACCAGGGGAGGGTCCACCCGAGAATTACGAAACCCAGGAAGAGAGGAGGGAGAGCTGGACGAAGATTACAGCAGAAAAAGAAGGCGGGAAGACTAGGGCAAGGAATTTTTAACTTGAGTGGATTAGAATTATCAAGAGAGGAATTACTGGTTTTGGATAAGGGTATTAAATATGCCCCGAAAAAAGGTCTCAACAAATTTGACACTTACGTTGGTGTACAAAAGTTGATTAGAAAACTTAATATCAAGAAGTACTATGCCCTTAACCCTGTTGAAAGGACCATTACCAACCATAGATTCACCAACTTAAGGAACAACTCCGTCTTTAACCCCTATTTATCCAACAACAGGTATGTTGATTTATTCAAAAAATTGGTCACCACTGAATTGGAGCAATTACCTGTTAAGAAGGTGTATGAGCATATTGACTTAAAGAGGGGAATGGACCGATTGGGAAAAAGAAAGGACATCGTGGTCAGACCAGCTGACAAAGGAGGGGGGGTTGTTGTTCTTTCACTACAACAGTATAAAGATGAGATGGAAAGAATTTTGAACGATACGGACACTTATCAACCACTCAATAGTAACCCCTCCAAATCCTGTAAGAATGCATTGGAATGCATTATCAAGTTTGGAGTTGATGAAGGGTATTTGAACAAGCAGGAAGCCAAGTATTTAGTCCCTATGGTCAGCAGGATGCCCGTGATATACTACTTGCCCAAAATCCACAAAGACAGTGTAAATCCACCCGGTAGACCGATAGTGAGTGGTATAGAATCCCTGTCCTCTAGATTGGGAGAGTACATTGATATCCATCTGCAACCCTTGGTGAAGAAGACCAAAGCATATCTTAAGGATACTAAACACACCTTGCAGCTTTTGGATGAGTGTACCGTACATGAGAGTATGATTATGGCGACAGGTGACGTAGCCTCATTATACACTAATATCGATCATGAGGGAGCCCTAAATGCTGTAAAATGGGCCTTAGAGAGGGAAGATTCTATGGATAAGGGTTTCGTGATTTTCCTTTTGAAGTGTTTGGACTTTTGTTTACGTAATAACTTTTTTTGGTATGACAACAGGATATACCTACAAAAGAAGGGTGTGGCTATGGGTGCCAAGTTCGCCCCGAGTGTGGCGAACTTATATATGGCCAAATGGGAGGAGGAAGGGATCTTGAGTGGTGAGAATGAGAGGATTTTATTATATAGGAGATTTATTGATGATCTTATAATTATTTGGAAAGGTGACAGGGAGGGATTGATGGAGTTACTTGACTCCATGAATGATAATGATCACAACATTTCTCTTACTTGGAATGTCAGTGGTGAAAGCATACATTTCCTGGATTTGGAAATTTCTAACACCAATATGGGCATTATCACCAAATCCTTTTTTAAAGCCACGGATCGCAATTCGTACATTCCGATCACCAGTTGTCACCACAAACCGTGGTTGAGTAACATTCCTAGAGGGCAATTTACTAGGATGCGAAGGAATTGCACGAGGGCTGAGGATTATGGGGCTCAATCGGATAGGCTAAGCGCTATGTTCATGGAGAAGGGGTACCAAAGGGCGTTTTTAGAGAGAGAAAAAAATGTAGTTGGACGCTTAAGTAGGGAAGAACTATTAAAAGATAGCACCAGGGTAATGGATAATATTGACAATGAGGGTATGAATGTTGTTCTTGATTACTCTATACAAAGTCATGAAGTAAAGAGGATTATTTGTAAATATTGGAATGTTTTAAAACAAGACATTCATCTCAAGGATGTACTCCCAGACAAACCCAAGATTGTCTTTAAGAGGGCCCCTAACTTACGGGACAAGTTGGTACATAATGTAGTGGAACCACCCCCCCCAAAACCCAAAATGTTCTGGGATGTGAAAGGATTTTATAGCTGTGGCAGGTGCTACAGCTGTAGCAGGACTCCGGACAATATTAGGAGGGTTAAGGAGTTTTTGAATCCTAGAAGTGGTTTATCGTACACTATTAGGGATTTCATATCCTGTGATACTATAGGGGTTGTTTATGCTTTGAAATGCCCATGCAATTTGATCTACGTAGGGCGTACCACCAGGGCTCTGAAAGTCCGTATGGAGGAGCACGTAAGACACATACGTAAAGGATCAGATAAGCATAATCTATATGTGCACTTTAAAAAGATGCATAATCAGAGCACCGCTGGTTTAAAATTTTGGGGACTAGAAGCGCCTAAACGCCACTGGAGGGGCTCGAATTTTACCAGAGAAATAAGCAAACGGGAATCTTGGTGGATACACCAGCTTGGCTCTTTGGCGCCTGGAGGGCTTAATAGAGAATTTGACCTAAAATGCTTTCTCAGTAATTATTGATAATATTTAATCCGTCGAAATGCTTCATGTTTCCCCCATGTTTTTCCTCTATGATCGCCTTTGAATTTTGATTGTTGCCTGTGGCAGTGGTGAGCGTATATTGTATGCTGGTTTTATGATGCCCATGCATGTTAGCACTGTTTTCCGCTCTCATTTACTCTTCTTTCTACATATCAATAGGGATTGCCATATTATTATTATGGGCTTTTATTAAAATATTTCTTACTTAGCTATAATATAACTTTTTATATATAGATATTTTCTTATATAATTTTTGATTCAATTTCTGCTGTTTTTACTCCCCCGCAGTCATTTTGTTTTTTTTTATATTTTTTATATATTTTTTTGCTTTTTTATATTTTTTTATTTTTAAGGTTATATTTTAACATAATTATATATTATATTGTATGTACATTATATTAAACATATTTAGGCTTTTATATGTACTTATACACTTAACTGTGTATTTAATGACATTGTTTTTATTATACTGGTTTTATTATGGCTATCTGTAAGTGTGAGGTGCGCGGCGGTGCTCTCTAAGACTGACGGCCCCGTCCTGGAATTCATGCAATTTAATCTAGAGGTGTTCTTTGTATACTTGATTTTACATATCCTTGCTGACTGCCATATTAGTGATCTATAATCTCTGATGCACTATGTATGGCTGTACTGTCATCTGTGTTTTTCGATTGACAGTCAGCGGTATTTGTAATAGCAGCCTGCTGTTAGATCGCGCTGCTGTCTTAGGGAAAATGGCCGCTATAGCTATAACTGTAGATCTGTTACTAGATGTGTCCGCGGTCTATGGCAATATGGCCGCCGTGACTATATATTGTTCCTAGAGCGTCCGTCCAATCATATCCCCCTGATGAAGGCACGTGATCCCGGTGCCGAACACGCGTAGGGGAGGGGCCTGGACGGAGCTGTCAGCAGTGAGAGAGAGAAGGAGAGGTTGATGCATACACCGCACCGCACGCCATACCGCTACCATTAGCCGATTTATGCTCTTTTAGAATGGTGCACTAACGCACCCGCAGCATGTGAGTACCCCTACAAGGGGAGATTTCAGTGTTTTATTAAAGGTCTCTTTATTGTTAAGCAGTATTGCGCTATGGAGTCTCTTTTTTTCTTGCATATTTATTCTTAATGGGGAGCATTGGATGCCCATACAGCTGATTCCATTTGAGTGCAGGAGTGTCTCCAAAGCGTGTTTTGACAGAGTTTAAATACTGTGTCACACGCCGGAAGGTGAGCGCATATGCTTATGGGGATCACTGGAGGACACTGAAGCATGCTTTATGGTGTTGCACTTTTGGAAGAACTTAATGGATATACTTCACTAATTATGGACACTGACTTTGGGCACTTTATGTATTTTTGTATCTCTGAACTCACACTGTTCAGACTTTAAGAACTCTTATGAGGTTTTTTTATATATTTTATTATATTTCACTTTTGATCGGATTCCTACTGTGTGTTTCATACAGCACTTTGCACTTTTGATTGGATGCACTAGAAATTATCCTTGATCCAATAGTTATTAATTATAGCACGTTTATTTACGTATATGTTTATTTATGCACTTAGCACTTATAACATTATTATATTATATATTATATATTTTTATACACATTTCAAAAAATTTATTTATCTGTATACTGTTTTGATTCTTTCATCTAGCGCAGACACATTTTTCTTTTCTTTATACACCCACATTACAAGAACCAAACAAAGAGGAAGGCAGCACTGGAGCAATTGTGTGAAATTGTGAAGCAATGATCCCCACGGCAGACATCACCTATTTGAAGATCTTAATTGGTGGCCTGAGGAGCACATATGTAAGGAAGCGCCAGAAAGTCCTGGATTCACAGAGATCCGGAGCAGCAGATGACATCTATGTCCCCAGGATGTGGTACTACGACAGGCTGCATTTTCTGGCAGGCCAGACTGAACCCAGGCCATCCCTCTCCAGTCTTCCTTCCACGCTTCCTTCCCCCCTGGCTGAGACTTATGACGCCCAACCTGGGCCTTCCAGGCAACATGTGGAGGAGCCCAGATTGAGCCAGGTATAGCATTCCTCTAAATATTTCTGCTTGTCCAATCAATGATGTTAACTAGATGTTAGTTGGGAGTACTAATTTAGGATTTTGATTGATGAAGCAAAAAATAAAACCATATCCCTTTTTCATACACAGGGAAGTCGCAGCCAGGAGGTGGCCGGGCCGAGCAGGCTGGCTGATCTGCAGGTCCCTCCCCTACACCTGGAAAGAGAAAGTGGCAGAAGGAGTGCCCTAGAGGAGGCTGGCAGAGGACTCTTTTGGAAGGCTACAGAGGTCCTGGGAGCACCACACACCGTGGAGGAGGACATTGCTGCCACCATTGCCTATAAAATGCAGAGGATGGAGGAGGGACAACAAGTCATGTGTGAGTCGCTCATATTGGAGGCTCTTAATAAAGGTATGAGGGGCCAAATTACAGCTCAGACACACCTTTGCGATGGTCCTCCTCCTCCTTCTCCTGCAGGTCCTCCTCCTCCTTCTCCTCCAGGTCCTCCCAGTCCTCCTCCTCCTGCCACATCTCCAACAGCAGAGCCACAGCGTGGAAGGAAGCGTGGAAGGAAGACCAGAAAGTGAGGACCCTGGATCCAGTCTGGTCGGCCAAAAGATGCAGCCTCTTGTGGTACCACAGCCTGGGACACAGATGTCATCTGCTGCTTTCTGGATCTCTGCAAATTCTGGACCAGACTGCCCTCCCTTACATATGGACTCCTCAGGCCACCAATTTTGATGTTCAAGAATTGATGTCTGCCATGGGGCTCCCAGGCTTCGCTAATTTCTCCTGTTGATCCAGTGTTGCCTCCCTCTTTGTTTGGTTCTGAGCCCTTAATAAAGGAATTTTGTTTTGAATTATACTCTCCTAAGTGTTTTACTTCAAAAAGGACAGTTTGTTTGTGAGGATTTAGGTACATTTCAAAAATACAATGTGAAATGAACAAGGGACACCAACAACAAACAATCTCCTTGAGATTAAATAATAAAAGATATCAATGGTATCGTGGTAACTTGACACACAAAACACACACAAAAATATTCTGGAGTAAAAATAAAAATAACATTGAACAAAGATCAGCCTTGGAAAAAATACAAACATTAAATCTAAAACAAAAAAGGCTTAAAATCCCCCCAAAAAAAAACTAAAAAAAAAAAAACATTATGTCAGATGTGACCATTAACAATATATTCAGGGAATCCCAATTAAAAAACAAAAAAAAAATTTGTGAGAAGTGTGTGTGAATATGAGCAGCAAAACTACTTAATTCTTCTCACATTATAAAGAAGAAGAGAGTGCGCTGTATTAAACCATTTTTGACATTGCAGCGTGACGAAAGTGCTGTATCCATTGCGAACGCTAAGTTTACCAGAACGAGCTGTTCCGTGCCGGAATTTCTTCTGAGCATGCGTGGCACTTTGTGCGTCGGAACAGGCCACACACGGTCGGAATTGACGCGATCGGATTTTGTTGTCGGAAAATTTTATCTCCTGCTCTCAAACTTTGTGTGTTGGAAAATCCGATGGAAAATGTCCGATGGAGCCCACACACGGTCGGAATTTCCGACAACACGCTCCGATTGGACATTTTCCATCGGAAAATCTGACCGTGTGTACGGGGCATTAGAAGCTATCATCATGAAGATTGAGGAGGAATAGGATAGTCACTCAGCCTAATAGGATAGTCACTCAGCATAGGCAGTCTTCAAGGGATCCCACATCCATAGAAAAATCAATTGGTTACATCAGCATCAGGTGCTTTGTAGCTGGTGATCCAAGACTGATTCATTTTTATGAATGTGAGCCGATCAAAAGAGACTGTGGACAGGCGCACTCTGTGATCGATTACAAAGCCTCCAGCAGCACTGAATGTGCATTCAGAAAGAACAGTAGATGCAGGACAGGCCAGTAGCTCAATTGCATATTGAGCAAGCTCTGGCCAGTGGTCCATCCTCAAGACCCAGTAACCCAGTGGACGTTCTGTTGGAAAGGTCTCCAAGTCTGATCTTGCCTATAGATATTCCTGCACCATGTAATTCAAAAGCTGGCAATGGTTGCTGGAACCGATCAGACCTTGGCACTGAGAACTGAAGAGTTGTCTGAAGGCATCGGTCAGCCAGACACCTTCTCCACCACTCTTTCTGTGACTGAACGAAGCCTCAGCAACATGTTGTCCAGCACCAGGAAATTGTAACCTCCCAGGCTCTGGAAACGCATTGCACAAACCTTTCTGCAAGGCCTCCCAAAGATGTTTCCTCCTCTGCTCCCTCTGCGAAGGCTGGATAAGTTCTGCAACCTTACCCTTGTAACGTGGATCAAGAAAGGGTTGCCAGCCAGTAATGATCCCTCTCCTTGATACCATGAATCCTAGGGTCCTTTCGCAGGCTTTGCAGCATCAGGGAGGCCATGCAGCGTATGTTTGCAGAGGCATTCGATCCTGAGTCCTCTGGGTCACTAAGGATCACATGATCCGCAACCACCTCCTCCCAGCCATGTACAACTCCATGGGTTTCTGGGGACTAAAAACGATCCCTTGAAGACTGCTGCTGATGCTGAGTGTTATCCTCCACCTCCATGCTGACACAATCCTCCTCCTCTTCTTCTTCCTGTGTGATCGGTGGCCCCACAGGAATTCTATCTGGATAAAGAGGGTCTTGAGAGGTAAGGAAGTCCTCCACTTCCTCCCGCTGTTCTGCCTCAAGTGCCCTGTCCATTATTCCATGAAGCATGTGCTCCAACAGGAAGACAAGAGGGACAGTATCACTGATAAATGCACTGTCACTTCTCACCATCCTCGTGGCCTCCTCAAATGGTGACAGGACAGTGCATGCATCCTTGATCAGTAGCCACTGGCGTGGCAAAAAAAAGAACAAGCTCCCCTGACCCTGTCCTTGTACCATACTCACACAGGTACTCATTGATGGCCCTCTGCTGCGTGTGCAGCAGCTGCAGCATTGCCAATGTTGAGTTCCACCTGGTGGGTATGTCACAAATGAGGCAGTTTTTGGGCAGGTTGCATTCCCTTTGAAGGTCAGCCAGCCAAGCACTGGCATTATATGATCGGAGGAAATGACCACAGACTTTCCTGGCCTGCCTCAGGAGATCCTGTAAGCCCGGGTACCTGCTCAAGAACCGCTGTGCCACCAAATTCAGGATGTGAGCCAAACAGGGAACATGGGTCAAGTGTCCCTGTCGGAGGGTGGAGAGGAGGTTGCTGCCATTGTCGCATACAACCGTTCCTGGCTGATGCTGGCATGGTGTCAACCACTTCTGAGCCTGCCCCTGCAGAGCTGACAGAATCTCTGCCCCAGTGTGGCTCCTGTCCCCTAAGCAGACCAACTCAAGCACCACATGGCATCTTTTTGCCTGAGTGCTTGCGTAGCCCCTTGAACGCCTACGGAGCACCGCTGATTCAGAGGACAAATCTGCAAAGGAAGTGGCCATAGAGGAAGAAGAAGAGGAGGGGTGGAGAGAGCTTTGGCAGAATCACCACAAGCATTTTGGCGGAAACAAGGCTGTGGCGGAACAAGCTCCAACAATACTGAACCCTGTTCTGCATCCTTCCCAGCTGCCACCAGAGTTACCCAGTGTGCCGTGAAAGAAAGGTAACGTCTCTTTCCATGCCTGCTGGACCACAAGTCAGCGGTGATATGCTGCTGACTGCCCTGTCCAACGAGGCCAAGACATTGCCTTCCACATGCTGATAGAGAGCCGGAATGGCCTTCCGTGAAAAGAAATGGCGTTTGGGAACCTGCCACTGAGGTACCGCACAATCCACAAATTCACGAAAGGGGGCAGAGTCTACCAGCTGAAAAGGCAGCAGTTGCAGTGCTAGCAATTTGGCCAAGCTAGCATTCAGACGCTGAGCATGTGAATGGCTGGGACCAAATTTCTTTTGACGGTTTACCAACTGGGGTAGGGAAATTTGCCTGCTAAAATTGGATGTTGGTGTACCGCTAGCAGATTGGCTGCAAGTACTTGGGACACCTATTTCTATACCTTCATTCCTCTCAGTGCAGGTTTCTGAGAGGACTGGAGGTATAGTGGGGTTGGAGATCCCAGCTGATGAGGAGCAAGGAGAGGTCCACCTTGTTCTTTGATGTGGGTCTTTGAAGTGCTGTTGCCAACAGACTGCATGGGAGGTCGTCATATGTCTGGTCAAGCATGTGGTGCCCAAGTGGCTGCTGTTTTGGCCGCGCTTGATACGCTTCAGACATATGTTGCAAACGGCAACGGTGCGATCTGCTGCACACTTATCAAAAAAGGCCCACACCAAAGAACTTTTCAAAATATGCAGGAACTGGGCAGCGCCCTGCACCTGCTTAGCTCTGCGGTGTGATGCAATAGGGTGGCTGCCCTTAAGCTGCCCCCTGGAGGGCATCCTGCCTCGTTGGAGATGTGCCTCCTCCTCCTCCTCCTCTCTTCTATCAGGCACCCATGTAGAGTCAGTGACCTCATCATCCCCTCCCTCCTCTTCACTGGAGCAAACTTGGCAGTATGCTGCAGCTGGGGGAACATGACTGCCAGTTTCTTGTCCTTCTTGGGCACCCCCTCTCTCTAGGCTCACGTTACTCCCTTCCTCAACCTGGGTACCATCATTGGAGCCTTCAAATCGCTGCACATCCTCCTGCAGCATGTACCCAACACTGTGTTCAAATAGTTCGGGGGACTCCTCCATCCATGATAGTGGGCCTAGGGAAGGAGTGACTGTTGACATGGAGCTGATGGAATAGGCAACTTTGGCAGCTGCATTGGCAGGCAAACTACTCTGAGCCTGGGTGACAGAGGATGAGAAGGATGAGAACGGCTTTGCTATCCATTCCACCAACTCTTCTGCATGTTGTGGCTCAATAACACGGCCAACTGCAGAAAAAAAGGACAAGCGTGCCCCACGGCCACGTGCTGAGGATGCACTGTATCCATGACCAGCACTCTTGACTGTAGACACAGAGCCTGCTTGCCCTCTTTTAGTGGCCTGTGAGCATCTGTCTCTCCTTGGTGGCCTTCTGAACATGAAAAGTAGTAGCAAATGCACTATAGGTGCACTGTACTGTGTACACCATCAGAAGTGTAATAGCATCTATGGGTGCACTGTATTGTGTACTGTGTACACCACCAGAAAATTAGTAGCAACTGCACTATGGGTGCACGGTACTGTGTACACCACCAGAAGTATAATAACAACTATGGGTGCACTGTATTGTTTACACCACCAGAAAAGTAGTAGCAACTGCACTATGGGTGCACGGTACTGTGTACACCACCAGAAGTATAATAACAACTATGGGTGCACTGTATTGTGTACTGTGTACACCATCAGAAAAGTAGTAGCAACTGCACTATGGGTGCATGGTACTGTGTACACCACCAGAAGTGTAATAACAACTATGGGTGCACTGTATTGTGTACTGTGTACACCATCAGAAAAGTAGCAGCAACTGCACTATGGGTGCATGGTACTGTGTACACCACCAGAAGTGTAATAACAACTATGGGTGCACTGTATTGTGTACTGTGTACACCATCAGAAAAGTAGCAGCAACTGCACTATGGGTGCACGGTACTGTGTACACCACCAGAAGTCTAATAGCATCTATGGGTGCACTGTATTGTGTACTGTGTACACCACCAGAAAATTAGTAGCAACTGCACTATGGGTGCACGGTACTGTGTACACCATCAGAAGTATAATAACAACTATGGGTGCACTGTATTGTGTACACCACCAGAAAATTAGTAGCAACTGCACTATGGGTGCACGGTACTGTGTACACCATCAGAAGTATAATAACAACTATGGGTGCACTGTACTGTGTACACCACCAGAAAAGTAGTAGCAACTGCAGTATGGGTGCACGGTACTGTGTACACCACCAGAAGTGTAAAAACAACTATGGGTGCACTGTATTGTGTACTGTGTACACCATCAGAAAAGTAGTAGCAACTGCACTATGGGTGCACGGTACTGTGTACACTACCAGAAGTCTAATAGCATCTATGGGTGCACTGTATTGTGTACTGTGTACACCACCAGAAAATTAGTAGCAACTGCACTATGGGTGCACGGTACTGTGTACACCACCAGAAGTATAATAACAACTATGGGTGCACTGTATTGTGTACACCACCAGAAAAGTAGTAGCAACTGCACTATGGGTGCACGGTACTGTGTACACCACCAGAAGTGTAATAACAACTATGGGTGTACTGTATTGTGTACTGTGTACACCATCAGAAAAGTAGTAGCAACCAATCCCCCAGGGACTTGCCATTTATCCCTACCCCATTTCACGCTATATATGTTTGTATTTGGATTGAGGGTTTTGGATTATTTTTATGATATACACATAATTCACATTGTTTATTACACATTGTTTATTACATATGATTTATTGCCAGCAATGTCTTCTTTAAAACATTGGATCTCTTAACTGGTCCACTGCTTTTTGTCTTGTGAGGTCTAGCAGGACCTAACATTTGAAATACATAAAGGTGTGCTACATGATATATGATGTATGGTTGTTGATTGGCACACCACAGCGCTACACTTTTTCTTTCTTCCAACTGCACTATGGGTGCACAGTACTGTGTACACTACCAGAAGTCTAATAGCATCTATGGGTGCACTGTATTGTGTACTGTGTACACCACCAGAAAATTAGTAGCAACTGAATATATATATATATATATATATATATATATATATATATATATATATATATATATATTCATATATATATATATATATATATATATATATATATATATATATATATAAAATACACTGCTGCCTAACTGAATAACCTGCCTGCTCAATCTAAATCACACTCCCTCTCCATCCACGCCAACAACACACTACACAGAGCTGACGTGCAGGCAGCCTTATATAGTGTGGGGCATGGACTTAGTCCTCCTGAGCCATAATTGGCCAAAGGCACCCTGCCCTTGGCCAATTATGACTCTCTTAGCTGAGGGCGCTGGCATTGGCCAAAGCATGTAGGTCATGGTGCATGCTTTGGCCAATCATCATACAGCAATGCACTGCAATCTCGCAATGCATTATGGGGCATTACGCGGCGCTCAAATTTGACACGAACGCCCACTGTTCGAGTCAAACTCATGTTCGACCCAAACATAAAGCTCATCCCTATTGCCCATGACTAAACTATTTTCCAAAGCTGCTGGGGGCATGAAGTTCCTCTCATGTCTGCTTCTGGAAATAGTTGGAAATAACGATTCATTTGAAATCTAGAAAGAGCATCAGCTATCCAATCTTCTTTACCGGGAACATATTTTGCTTTGACCCACAGATTTAAAGTCAGGCATTTATAGACTAAATAACGTAATAAAACTATGACCGGTCTAGACTTTCAAGAAAGGCAATTAATGGCATATAGAACGCCTTTATTATCTGTACTACATAAAAGTCTTTTATTCCTAAAGTGAACTCCCCAAATCTTAACCACTTTGTGCCGCGTTATAGCCAAAAGACGGCTACAGAACGGTGCTCAATTGCCGGGAGGATGTCCCTGGACAGCCTCCTATTTACATTCCCCCTGCGCGCCGCCGCAGTCGCGAAGTGGGGGAAAGCTGTGTTGGCCGTGTCCCTTGGACACAGCCAATCACAGATCGTGCTAAATGGCCAATCACAGCAGCCATTTAGCACTCGATCGGAATGTCCAATGGGAGATGATCTCATATGTAAAAATATGAGATCATCTCTCATCGCCGGCTCTGCCTCCTCACACAGAGAGAGCGTGTGAGGAGGAAGAGCTTCCGTGCTGCAGCGGGAGTGAAAAAAAATCAGGTACACTAACACAACACAGTGCCATCTGTCCCCAGTGCCACCTATCAGTGCCATCTGTCCCCATTGCCATCTGTCCCAAGTGCCATCTGTCCCCAATGCTACCTATCAGTGCCATCTGTCCCCAGTGCCACCTGTCAGTGTCACGTGTCATCAGTGCCACGTATTAGTGCCATCTGTCATCAGTGCCACATGTTATCAGTGCCACGTATTAGTGCCATCTGTCATCAGTGCCACGTGTCATCAATGCCACATATTAGTGCCATCTGTCATTAGTGTCATGTGTCATCAGTGCCACGTATTAGTGCCATCTGTCATCAGTGTCACGTGTCATCAGTGCCACATATTAGTGCAATCTGTTATCGATGCCACGTATTAGTGCCATCTGTCATCAGTGCCACATCAGTGTCACGTGCCATCAGTGCCATGTATCAGTGCCATCTGTCATCAGTGCCACATCAGTGTCATTGTCCTGGTGCTCCAGGGCCTTCAAAAGTGTAATAGTCAACAAGTTAGATGGGAAATTTATGCTCCTAGAACGGTGCTCCCTGCATGTTGGGCCTCTCTTTGTGGCCAGGCTGTGAAAAAGTCCCCCACATGTGGTATTGTAATATTCAGGAGGAGTAGCAGAATTTATTTTGGGGTTTCATTTGTGGTATACACATTCCATGTGAGAGAAATAACCTATTACAATGACAATTTTGTGGGAAAAAAAAACAACAAAAAACTTAATTTTGCAAAGAATTGTGGGAAAAAAATGACAACATCAAAAACCTCACCATGCATCTTACTAAATACCTTGGAATGTCTATTTTCAAAAAATTTATTTCCTGGCTTGTTAGGGTCGCAAGAAATGAGATAGGACACCAGTACATCAGGCGTGATCAATTTTTTATGATTTGCACCACAGCTTGTAGACTTTCTAACTTTCACAAAGACCAAATAATATCCACTAATTTGGGTTATTTTTACCAAAGATATGTAGCAGTATAAATTGTGGCCAAAATTTATAAAGAAAAATTAATAATTTGCAAAATTTTGTCACAGAAACTAAGAAAAATTCGTTTTTTTTCAAAATCTTCGGTCTTTTTTCATTTATAGCACAAAAAATAAAAAACTGAGAGGTGATCAAATACAACTAAAAGAAAGCTCTATTTGTGTGAAAAAAAGGACAAAAAACTCATTTGAGTACAGTATTACATGACTGAGTAATTGTCATTCAAAGTGTGAGAGCACTGAAAGCTGAAAATTGATCTAGGCAGGAGGGGGGCTTAACCCCAAACATTATACATTTTTTTCTAACACCCTAGAGAATAAAAGGGCAGTCGTTGCAATACTTTCTGTTACACCGTATTTGCGCAGCGGTCTTACAATCGCACTTTTTAAAAAAAAAAAAAATACACTTTTCTGAATTAAAAAATAAGACAACAGTAAAGTTAGCCCAATTTTTTTTTATATTGTGAAAGATAATGTTACGCCGAGTAAATTGATTCCCAATATGTCATGCTTCAAAATTTCGCCCGCTCGTGGAATGGCGACCAACTTTTACCCTTAAAAATCTCCATAGGTAACTTTTAAAAAATTCTACAGGTTGATTGTTTTAGGTTACAGAGGAGGTCTATGGCTAGAATTATTGCTCTCATTCTACCGATCGCAGCGATACCTCCAATGTGTGGTTTGAACACCGTTTTCATATGCGGGTACTACTCATGTATGCGTTCGCTTCTGCACGCGAGCTCGTCAGGACAGGGAGCGTTTAAACATTTTTTTAATTATTTATTTTACCTTTTATTTTTTATTTTTACACTATTAAAAAAAAAAAGTAACTTTTATTCCTATTACAAGGAATGTAAACATCCCTTGTAATAGAAAAAAAAAAAGCATGACAGGAACTCTTAAATATGAGATCTGGGGTCAAAAAGACCTCAGATCTCATATTTGGACTAAAATGCAATAAAAAAAAATTGTAATTTAAAAAAATTATTTTAAAAAAATGGCCCTTTAAAAGCTGTGGGCGGAAGTGACGTTTTGACCTCGCTTCCGCCCAGCAATTATATGGAGATGGGTGGGGGCCAACTTCCCCTCACTCGTCTCCATACCCTGCTACCGAAAGGACGCGATCGCCTCCGCCGATGACTCCAGTAAGTGGCGGAGGGCATCGGATCGCAGCGGGAGGGGGGGGCCCTCTCCCGCCACCGATAAAAGTGATCTCATGGCGAATCCGCCGCAGAGACCACTTTCATCTTGTAGCGGACTGCCCGCTGAAGACGGGGATACTGGCTGCTGCCATAACAACGATATCCTCCTTCAAACAGCCGCCGTATAACGACGGCGGGCGGTCCGTAAGTGGTTAATAGTGTAGCACTAACCCCCGAAGGAGCTGCTGAAATAAATTGGGTCGTTGCCGTCACCTCTTACCTGTAGTTTCACCACATCAAGAACCTAGAGTCCATGTTGAGCTTTGTATCCAACAATGTATGCACCAGACCAGTCACTAGTATTTTTCCAATGCTTTAATGAAAGAACTTGAAAGAAGTAGCAGTGAAGAGGTAGAAAGGGAGTTGCAGGAAAATTCAAATACCTTTGTCAGATCATTGAGGGATTGAAGATCTTATATGATTATACGATTATACCTTCAGTCCAAAGATCTTTGCCCACCTGGATAGGTCTCTCTCACTGATCTAGCAGCCGGAATGGAGCACGAACAAAAAAGTCTCTGCCACAGACTTTAAAGGAACAAAATTGCTATACGATCCTCTGCCACAGGATGTAGTATTAGATGAACAGTCCTCTGCCACAGGACGTAATGGTTTTAGATGAACAGCGACATAGTACCAGAACCTTTAAGCCGACCCGGCAGTACTGTATGGTAAGTTAGGTTAGGATGCATCCTCCAATTGAGTCACCAGGCCCCTCTTGAGACCAGCCTTCCACACGGTCCTCTCCAAGATAAGTCCTCGCCTGGATCTTCTCAATTGCTTTGCATCTTCCCGCAGGACAGACAGCACAGGACCACCTCTAAACCAGCGGGTCCCAGACGACCTCTGGGCCCACTTATAGTAACGCAGCCTTGGGCCAGCATGGCCCGAGACTAAAAGGAAGCCGTCACATACCTTTAGGCCAGGAGGGCCAGCAGGTAAAAGAGAACCAAAAATGGCATCCGCCCCTTAAGCACTCTCTCCCAGAATGCATAGCAGTGGACCACCCCTGCCGAGTCGCCCCCGAGAAAGAAGAGCACTCAACACACCTCAGCCCACTGCCCCCCAGCACCGGCCCGTGGTGACGACACCCACAGAAGACAGCGTGAAACTGCACACAACACAGCCAATGCTGGAACAGAGGCCAACCTAGCCACAGACCAAATCTGTACCATGTATTAACAGACAACCCACCAAACCCACACATAAGCGCCTGATCAACAGGAGCAGGGCGCTACATACTCCCCCCATCAGAAAAAGACGGTGTAACATTCTTTCTTACTGTCTTTCTCCTTTCCCATCCAAAAACTTGGATGGGAAAGAAGAAAGACAGTAATGCCCCGTACACACGGTCGGATTTTCCGATGGAAAATGTCCGATCGGAGCGTGTTGTCGGAAATTCCGACCGTGTGTTGGCTCCATCGGACATTTTCCATCGGATTTTCCGACACACAAAGTTGGAGAGCAGGAGATAAAATTTTCCGACAACAAAATCCGTTGTCGGAAATTCCGATCGTGTGTACACAAATCCGACGGACAAAGTGCCACGCATGCTCAGAATAAATAAAGAGATGAAAGCTATTGGCCACTGCCCCGTTTATAGTCCCGACATACGTGTTTTACGTCACCGCGTTCAGAACGATCGGATTTTCTGACAACTTTGTGTGACCGTGTGTATGCAAGACAAGTTTGAGCCAACATCCGTCGGAAAAAATCCTAGGATTTTGTTGTCGGAATGTCCGAACAAAGTCCGACCGTGTGCACGCCCTATAAGAAAGAATGTTACAATTTCAAACAATAATCAACATATTCACATCAGTTATGTTACAGGAACCTCACTATCTATCTAACTGCAATGCCTCTAACAGCTTGATAGGAGATCTGGTTTTACCTGAAAAAGAACAAAATTAAACACACAAAAATATACATCAGCATCACTAATCAGTTAGGAGCAAAGCCTCACTCCCAAAAGAATGAAACTTTCTTCCATAAATTTTCCTTTAAATGAAAGACGAACTAAGAGTAACTTAAAAGTCCATCCCTATCTCTGGGCAAATTCCACTATTTAGCAGAAGAAATCTAGTAAAACGAAGAGTCTTTGAATATAGGAGCGCTGAGGTAAATGAAATCTCTTGACCATGAAGTTCTCTAAACCCTGACACTATCTGGCTATATACTTCAAATTCTCTTTTCTTTAGCAAAGCAGAGACAACAGTCCTTTTGCATTATCACCAAAAGAACCGGGAATCTGGCAGAGTCAGTTTCCCTGTTTATCCACGGTGGTGATAAAATAAACAATGTCATCTTTTCCAGGTCTGCAAATGACCACTTTGTCAGCATAGATGTGCCAACCGTAATTCCAATGCAGCAAACACCCATTAAACTGTTCATCCATAGCAGCAGAATAACCAGCTTTCCGGAAAGGTTTTGGTACAGACAAATAGTCCCAGACAGCTTCACGGTACCACTGCTCTCGATTAGCCTCAATTTCCTGCATAATTTCTTGAGTAACATAAGGAAATTCCAGACCATACTCTGTGGCAACTGGTTTGGTAAGCACTCTCTGTAAACGGGCAAGTCTAGGTAAAGCTCTGGTTTTTCCCAGACCAGGAGGCACACAAGAATTTGGCGATTTGCGCACCATAGATCCGATGGGTATCGGCTCAGACTCAAAGGAATCATTAACTTTAGACGATGTCTGTTGGGTAGTGCTGTGCGGCTCCACACATGGTGATGTCTTCCCAGAATCCATGGCTATCCATTCCGAGAAAGTAAAGGTAGAAGCAATATCTTCACCCTGGGCCCACAATAATTCCTGTGACATTGTCTCAAACAGATCATCATCACCAGATAAATCAGATAAGGAATCCAACTCAGAATCCCTTAACTCTTCAGCTGGTAAATATTTACAAAGAGTCCAAGATATGTTCCCCTTTGATCTCTCACTCGTTCCTGTCGTGGGCTTCCCCGGATTCATGCACTCCTCCGGCTCCGGTTCGGGTAGTCTCTGCAGTAGGCCTCGACCGCGGCCGCGGGAAGCCTTCCCATATCCCACCTTCCTCAAGACAGGTGCAGCGGGAATAGGTGTAGTGGAAGTAGAAACAAAAGTGATATCCGCTGATGAAGCAGTAACAGCGACATCTCCCTCAGGAACACTCACGGTAGCAGATGAGACTAAGGCCTGTTGCTCTCCAGCAGTAATGGCAGTAGTTTCCACCGTAGCGATCCCTGTAGCCCAGTCCACTCGGTAAGCACGGGGCAACATTGTAGGTTGCTCCACTGTGAATAGGTATTGTCCGCACTGCAAACATCGGACAAATGGACGGAGATGTATGGCCAGTCCCTCACACTAGTGGCAAAGCATGCCCAGCCCTTCAATATCTCCAACAGTGTATAAGCACCCGCAGCGGTACTTGTAGGGAACATCTTGGACCCCATGGCCGATGGTATCAGTGGAAAAGAAGACATGGCTGCACTCTGATCCTCTCAGTATGATCACGAGGCCTCTCTTCTCCTTTGGCGCCAGACACACACACGTGTCTCACGCAGCAGCAAACAGGTGTAACTCTTCCCACTTGCTCCTCTGATCACGTAGCTCCCGGGCTTTTACTTCTCACCCGCAGCCTACGCAGTCAGAAATGTGATCCTGCAGTTTAACCCCTTCTTTTCCTGGAGAAAGTGACAAAGTCCAGAAACCTATTTCTTTAACATAGACTCTTAGTGAAATACTTCTCAGAGTTGCTTAGGGCAATGGCAAACAATCCTAATACTAGAAGAGACCATTGTTTTAAAAGGTTTGTGATCTGTTTCAAGATTGGGGGGTAGTTTGCTGAGAAAAGGTCTGAAAAAGAGGCTGTTAAATGAATTCCAAGATAAGGAATTGACTTCTCAGCCCAAGAAAATGGAAGTGCATTTTTTGCTGAATTCAGTTCCAATCTAAAGAGGGATACATCGAGGGCTATGCATTTTTTTAGGATTAATTGAGAGACCAGAAAACATTGCAAATCTGTTAAGAATTGGCAGGTGGTTAGGACCTGAGACTTGTGGAGAAGACAGGAATAACAAGATGTCATCTGCAAACATACACAGCTTATGTTGATATCCTCCGGTCTCTATACCGGTGATCGTTGGATCCATTCTGATTTGTTGGGCTAGGGGTTCCACTAAAAGGGTGAATAACAAACTCTTGTTTTTTCACAACTGTAGAACTTGGCAACTTCTTGGGCGTTGGAGCTCCCTCTTCCAGTGGAATAGTCGACCTGGCAGTCAATAGAGCCATCATCTCTATCAGTTGTGACACCTGGTTCTTGAGAAGCTCGATCTGAGGGTCGCCATCAGTTGCACTAGCCGTCCTGACTACAGATTTTGGCTTTTGGATTTTTTCCTCTCAAGGATGGCCTCCTCTTCACGCACAATTCAGATCAGGTCTGGATATTTCAGGATGCCACCATCTTGACGGGTTCTTAACTGGAGCGTGATGGGGCCCAAAGGCTGGGCACCCCTTAAGACTTGCTTGGCTCGGATTTTATCCACCTCCTGGGGGTCTAGACTCTTTTTCAACAAGATCTCGTGTATGATCTCGTCCAAACGCCTCACATACTCTGACAGCTCTTCTCCCTCATTTTGATAACTGTGCTCCAATTGATAGATCAGGTCGGAAACTTTCTCTGTTCACCCAAATACATCCTGCAGAATGTCTAAGTAGTCCTGAGCCACACAGTTTCGCTTGCTGAGCTTCAAATTTCGGATAGCTTCTGAAGCAGGCCCTCTTAAGCTCTCTGCGATTCTTTGTTTCTTGTGAGTCTCAGGGATGTTCCATTCATCCAGGGCTTGTGTGGTCTGCTCCAACCATTCTTCAAAGTTGTCTTCCTCTGGTGGAAAGGGCCGCCTTCCAGAGAAAATTCAGAGTTTCTGGTATGCATTTCCAGGGTATGTGGGGTTCCCCTTCTGGCATTTTGCCACAAAGTTGCCTAAGGCTGTAAAGAGCTCTGGTTCAACTGTGGCCGGATGTGACCGGATGGGAACTTTTGCTTTGGCTGATTTCACCTGCATGGAACTGGTAGGGCTTTCCCCTGGTCCCTCTGGGTGTGTCAGGTAAAACTTGGTCTTATCAGCTAATTTTACACTTGTGCCTTTAAAGTTCCCAGGGACTCCCTTCCTCCACTCCAACAATGCATAAGTGCGGGAGGTCCCATGGTCTGGTCTGACAGCGACCACCATTGCCTTTCTGTCTGGGGACAGTGCCTTCACCACTCGGCTGATTTGTTCTTCCTCTCAAACATCTCCCCAGAGCTCAATCACCAGGCTTGCCTCTGAGCGGACGCCTTCTGCTTCGCACCACTGCGCCACTGTGAGAGGGTCCATTCTGGATTTCATGAGGGTGGGCTTGATTGCAGAGTAACAGATGATCCCGGATGAGCCCCCACATTTAGCACTGACCCCGAAGGAGCTGCTAATATTTGATTGGGCCTGTACTCTGCTCTTCCACCCCCAATAAATTGGCTCAACCCACTTGACACAGCTGTGAAACAGTGTTGGTGTGAAGCTAAACAACAAAGGACAATCCCACAATAACAATATAACAATAATGTACCTTCACCATTACCTGGGTATCCGCTGTTCCACCTGTAGAAGAATGAACAACACTTCACACCAATTGTAGTTAACCAGAATGTAATTTTACTGAGACTAGTAAAAACGGTAATCACAATAATTGCATTGCTACACAAACGTAATATGACAATGTGATAAGTATTCACAAATTATTAATGTGTAAAGATTTCTTGGATGACCCCTGCAGGCGCGTCTCCAAGTGGGACTAGTGCTCAGAGCGACAATGCCTTGACACTGGGCACCGTCCCACTTCCAGCACGCTGCACTAAGCACAGTAATGCAAGGTTATCAAACACAGCACAGTACAATTGCTCAAGAGCTCCCCCTGAGGTATGATGCAGTCCTTTGTTACTGTAACTGAACACAAGTCCTTTCAGTGAAAGATGTAGTCTCTGGTCTTCTATCTTCTGCTAGCTATTATACTGTAGTGTTTGTAATTCAAGGGTTTAACAAGCAAAGAAGTAACATAAACTGATGATTGAAACTGTCCTTGATGTGTCACGCACTTATAACTGCCTCCGGTATAGTTGTCTCTGAACCGCACAGTGTCAGTTCTCAGTGAAGTATAGGCTTGAGGCCTGCTTGAACTCAGTCTACTTGAATGAGACCCCTCTGCAGAACTGCAGGTCTCAGCAACACTGTGGTATGAGTCTAAGTGTGTAAAGTGCGTTAAAGAACTTTGGGCGACAACCCTCTCACCACACCAGGCCTGGAAAGTTGGAAACCTTCGCTCCGGTTGACTCAGTCCTGCTGCCAGCCAGCTCCGTCACGCTGCTCCGCTCCGCAAGATGACTGGGACCCTCAAATGACTCCGTCACGTGTCTCTGGATCCTTCTCAATCCGATCACACTGCTTCTCCAGCACGCTGGGGTAAGGCAGAGTCGGTGGTTGCTCCGCTCTGCAGTTGATGTAGGCCGCGCTCTCCGGAACACCTCCTCACTGATCCTTGCAGGCAGGCCACGTGTCCTGAAGAGAAAGAAAATGGCCACGCTGGGCCTTTTATATCCTACCCAGCATGAAGTTCAGTCACTCAATGTTCATGGGTAGGCGAGTGAGCATTGTGGGTAGGTGAGTCCAAGGTAAACAAGTCACTTCCTGTAAGGCTTTCCTTATGCTCTTCAAACGAAAAATAAATAAAGTCTCTTTCACATTTATACCACTAGAGGGAGCCAAATACCAATTTATAGCATTGTCTATTGTTTAGCATTAGATGGCATTAGAAGGCAAAAATACCATCAGGGTATGGGGATCATACAAACAATGGCCATTAGTGATTCTTGTCTAAAGGATCGTCCATCTAGTATTACATTAAAAGCTTCGGCTAAAATGGGCGAGAGGGTTTCTGTAAAAGTTTTGTAATATAAGGCAGAATAACCATCTGGGCCTGCTCTTTTTAGTGAATTAAGAGTGCGTGCTAGGTATGTACCTGATTTATTCAATTTCATAAAATAATCATGGCTAGAGCGTTTAAAGTAGGGTTGTCCCGATACCACTTTTTTAAGACACAAGTATCGATACTTTTTTTCAAGTACTCGCCCGTACTGATTACCGATACTTTTATTTTTAATGTCATGTGACAGTGTTTTTTTTTTTTTTACAATTTTTTTTTTTTACAATGCTTTCTTTTTTTTCTTTTTTTTTTTTTGGGGGGGAGGGGGTGGACGGTGTCTGTGTGTTTTTTTATTTACATTTGTATTATTTTTTACAATTTTTTTTTATTTATTGCAATACTTTGTGTGTGTGTGTTTTTTTTTAATCAGCCCTGTTGGGGGGCTTTGGTGAGACATCAGGGGTCTTAACAGACCCCTGTAATCTCCCCCTTGAGACAGAGAAAGAGACAGAGGATAGAGATTCCCCAGTCCCTTTCTCTGCAGCCTGAGCTGCACTGAAAATGAATGGAGAGAAGACAGCGGCTCCTCTCCATTCATAAACTGAGACATCGTAATCACAGGAGGTTACAATGTTTCAGTTATGTGAATAGACAGAGTCAGCTGACTCTGTCCATACAAAAGAGGAAGGAGGAGGACATGGAGGGGGACAGCAGAACGGAGGGGGACAGCAGAACGGGACAGCAGAACGGAGGGGGACAAAAGAACGGAGGGGGACAGCAGAACAGAGGGGGACAGCAGAATGGAGAGGGACAGCAGAACGGAGAGGGACAGCTGAACGGAGGGGGACAGCAGAAAGGAGGGGGCATGGAGGAAGATGCGGTGACAGTCAGCAGTGATTGCGTGTGGGGGAGTTACAAGCACAGATCACCGCTGTATAGATTTCACTAAAGCAGCTGAAAGCCGCAGGGGGAGAAGCTTGTAACTCCCCCACGCGCCAATCACTGCTGACTGTCCAGGTATTGGGTGAAGCATCGGGAGCATTTGCCCGAGTACAAGTACTTGGGCAAATGCTCGGTATCGGTGCCGATACCGATACTAGTATCAGTATCGGGACAACCCTAGTTTAAAGGATTTATCAACAGATTCTGTTAGAAATAGATCATATGCCAGACGTGCTTTATCTAAGTGAGATTTTGTTACTAATGAGAGGTTGTCTTAAAAGGATATAAAGGTAGTATTGAATTCAGATTCTAGCTTTCGAGCAAGAATTTTGCGTTCACGTTTGAATAGGGCAAATTGTCTCTGAAATATACAACGCAACACAGGCTTATGTGCTTCCCAAGGTGTTAATAAGGGCATATCTGGGCTGGTGTTAAGTGATAGATATTCTTTTAGAGCTTGTTCAATAACTAAATGGTGGGTTGAGTGATTGAGCTCAATATCCGGGAGATACCAAGAGGATCATGTGCTTTATGTATTGTGGAAGCAATGGAATTGAGTACTGCATTACGATCAGACCATGGGATATGGATTATGTCAGCTGTGACTATTACTGGTATCATACCAATAGTTCGAAATTTGTGATCAATCCGAGTAAATGTTTGGTGAGGGTGTGAATAATGTGTATCTTCATTTTGTCGGATTGCATTCCCTCCAGGAACCGACTAAATTATGTTTGGACAGGAGCTGGGAAAAGGACAATTTAAATGTGTTCTGGGATGGGGTGTATGGAGATTTGTCCAAGAATGGGAGGAGGACCTGATTGGAATCGCCACACATGATGATTGTTCCTATTTTATGGTCGTTCACAACTTGTAGTAGATGTGACAAAAATGGAGTTGGTTGTTTGTTGGGCGCATAATATGAGATGACAGTAATAGCTGTATCCATTATATGCCCTGTGAGGATTATGTAACGCCCTTCTGGGTCTTTAATTTGAGATTGGATGGTAAATGGGGTGGAGCGATGAAAGACTATTAGGGTGCCCCGTTGTTTAGTGGTAGCCGAGGCTGTAAAAATTTGTGGATAGAAATGAGACATAAATTTGGGGGTAGAGTTGTTAGTGAAAGCGTTTCTTGTAAGCATACTATGTGTGCTTTCCGAGCATGAAATGTTCGGAAGGCTTTGGTTCATTTCTGGGGTATGTTAATTCCCTGAACATTCAGGGAAAGAATGTTTAATGGTGCCATGATATCTGGTTAAGGAGATGAGACTTACCAAATAACATGCTATTGTGGCTAGATGAATCAACCCATGTGGACTTGAAGAAGGCGAAGAAAAGGAGGAAACTGGTAAAGTCTGGAATAAAGAAAAGGTTTAAAACAAAAATGGTTAGATAATATATGTTTTGATCCAACATAGAGATATATTCGGAGGTTTCCCATGATAAGGGGTTAGGATCCTCTTCAGGGGAGGAGGTGCTTCCGTCGGTCCCCCACATATTATAAGTGGACGAACGAGGGAGGCAAAGAAAGGCACATGGGTCTTCTGCATGTGGGAGAAGAGCCTTATAATAAGGACATCGCATGTGTGTAGGGCTCATGGCCTAAAGTAATACCTATATTAGTAATTCCAATAATTCTAATGCCCTGTACACACGGTCAGATTTTCCGATGGAAAAAGTGCGATTGGATTGTGTTGTCGGAAATTCCAATCGTGTGTGGCCTCCATCAGATTTTTTCCATTGCAATTTCCAACACACAAAGTTTGAGAGCAGTATATAAAATTTTTCGACAACAAAATCTGATCATTTAAATTCTGATCATGTGTATCTGACGCACAAGGTGCCACGCATGCTCAGAATAAATTAAGAATCGAAAGCTGTTGGCTACTGCCCGTTTATAGCCCCGACGTCCGTGTTTTACGTCACCGCGTTCAGAACGATCAGATTTTCCGTCAACTTTGTGCGACCGTGTGTATGCAAGACAAGTTTGGCCCAAAATCCGTTGGAAAAAATCAGATGGATTTTGTTGTCGGAATGTCCGATCAATGTCCAATCGTGTGTACAGGGCATCAGGAAGTGAAATTAGGAGGAATGAGAAACATGAGAGTGGGAGCAGCAGGGCTTATGGTATCAAGATTAGGAGATGAGTTGGGCTGTGAAAGTGAATGAGGGAGGAGGAGGGTAGGAGGGCTGTGGGAGACACTAAACATATAACTCAAGTTTGGGCTTTACTTCAACCTGAGAATATTAAAGCAAATAAACTAGTTAAGTTATAACAGAACATTACAACTTCCTTAAATTGGATTATAAGGAAACTTCTTGCTGAAGAATATTCCATATGAACTTTTTAGCCAGTATTAATATTACATTTTACAGTAGACATTTAACCTATGACCATTGAGGAGGCCTAGATTATCTTAGAATATTAATTGATAGTTTAAGGTTGAAAATATTTTTATTGTTATAAAGCAACAAAAGAGTTAATACATTTGACATGAAGGAAGGCTTATTGAGAAATCAATCAGCGAGCAAAATGGCTATCGCCCACAGCTAAGCTGATTATTATTATGTAAAATTTTAACATAAACATAAATGGATCATGTCTGGTATCAGGGTAAAAAGTCAGGAAAAAAAAAAGGGAACGGAATAACAAGAAAATAAGTAGGGGGGGAGGAAGAACGGAAGAGAAAGGAGGGGGAGAAAGGGGGGAAGAGTAGGGAGAGGGGGGGTTCCGCTGGCTGGGGTTGAGAAGGAAGGACTCCATATCCCTAGACATGGTCAGAGGATCGACTAGTGTTTAGATTTACAGGGGGAAGCTATAATCTAGGGAACAGGGAGCAAGGAAGACAGTGTATCTGAGGCGGAGAAGCGCTGCCAAGCCGACCATAAAATTGTAAATTTCTCATAGGTGTCGTTGTCAAGCGCTAGCATCTCCTCCATTCGCATGATGTCATTCATGGTGGAGGTCCAGAGAGACAATGGGGGGACAGTCTCTGTTTTCCAGAAAAGGGGTATGAGTTGGCGAGCTGCCGATAGAAAAAAACGTAAAAGATTGCGCTTTTGGGAGGCTATGGAACCTGGTAGAATAGACAGGAGGGCTATTTCAGGAGTCAGGTGCAGGGGTTCGTCGTATATTTTTTCATAAACCTGGGATACCTGATTCCAGAAGGGCCGGATCCGATCACACTCCCACCAGATATGTAGGTACGATCCTGTCGCACGAGAACAACGCCAACACAAATTTGAAGTAGAGGGGAAGATTTTCCGTAGAGAGGCGGGGTCCCTATACCATCTCGCCATGACCTTGAAGTTTTTTTCTTGCGAATAGCATGAGATTGAGGACTTGTGTGCGAAATGGAACGCAGTTTGCCAGTCCGCTCTGGAGATGGTCTTTCCCAGGTCCGCCGACCATACTCTGGTGTAGGTGGGGAGGTCTTTCAGTGTAAGGGAATGAATAAGACTGTAGATATGTGAGAGTAGGTGTCTAGGTAACTCTTGCATAGAGCTGAGGTGTTCAAAGTCAGTCAAAGGGCGATGGGTCTGAGAGGAAATGAAAAGATGTTTGGTGAAGGTGGAAAGGTGTATGGAAGTGAGCCAGTCTTGATTCCCTGAAGGGATGTTTGGTGTTCCATTGTCGGTCCGGATAAAGGAGTGTGCTTGGGGCCAGGAGGAACGTGAGAGAGGGCCAATAGCGTGAGCTCCTATTCCCTGTGGAAAGGCGGGATTATCGAAAAGTGATGATAAGGGAGATGGGTCTGAAGACAGAATCTCGCATAGACCTCTCTTGTACCACAGAATGAGGACAGCTGTGGTAAGGGGTGATGAATCCGCCAAAACTGATAAGTTACGTTTGTAGCCCCATAGCAAAGCCCTAAGATCAACGGGGGACATATCCTGTTCAACCAGAACCGACGCTTTTTGGGAAGGTCGTGGGAACCAATCAAGGATACGTGCCATTACTGTGGCCTTGTAATATAGCTCAAAGTCAGGTAGACCTGTACCTCCTTGCAGTTTTGGTCGGGTGAGTAACTTAAATTTGATTCTCGACAATCCTTTATTCCACAGGAAGCGAATAGAGAGAGAGCGTAAAGTGGAGAAAAAGGGTTTGGGTATTAAAATTGGGATGGTCTGGAATAGGTAGAGCAATTTGGGTAAGGTGTCCATCTTAAGGGAGTTTATGCGTCCAAACCAGGGTATTGGTTTGTCTCCCCAGGAGGTAAGGTCTTTACGGAGTTGAGAGAGGAGGGGAATGTAGTTCAGTGTGTAGAGAAGTGATAGGTTAGCAGGTATAGTAACGCCTAGATACTTAATGCCCTTGGTCTGCCAGTGAAAGGTATAGTTAGATTTGAGGGAGGATAATGTAGGAGCAGAGAGAGAGATATTAAGCGCATCAGTCTTGGAGATATTGAGTTTAAAATTGCTCAAGCTTCCAAAACGTTGGAATTCTAAGAACAAGGAGGGGAGAGTAATGTGTGGTTGGCATGCGTAAATGAGTAGATCATCGGCGTAAAGCGCAAGTTTATGGTGTGCAGAAGGCGTGTGAATGCCTTGTATGGAATCATTTTGGCGAATGGCACATGCTAGATGTTCCATTACTATAGCAAAAAGAAGGGGTGAGAGGGGGCATCCCTGGCGAGTTCCATTGGAGATGTTAAATGCAGCTGAAGGAGTACCATTAACCAGGACTGAGGCAGAGGGATTGGAGTAGAGTGACATGATTTTGGAGATGAAAGGGGATCCCAACCCAATTTGTTCAAGGGAAAGTTTTAGGAAGCGCCAGTTGACCCGATCGAAGGCCTTTTCGGCATCGAAGGAGAGAAGGCAGAGCTGTTGGTGGCATCGTTGGGCATAGGAGATGAGGTTAATGGTTCTGATGGTGTTGTCTCGTGCTTCTCTGCCCGGGACAAAGCCCACCTGGTCTCTATGTATGATCCCGGGGAGAGAAGGAGAGAGACGGTTGGCAAGGATTTTGGCAAAGAGCTTAAGATCAATGTTTAAAAGCGATATCGGGCGGTAACTACTGCATTGGGAAGGGTCTTTATTGGGTTTGGGTATAATGGAGACATTGGCTGAGAGAAGTGTTTTTGAAGGGAGGGTGTTATCATCTATGGAGTTAAAGGCCTTAGTGAGAAACGGTACCAATAGGGGTGCGAAGGTTTTGTAAAACCTCGGGGAGTAGCCATCGGGGCCTGGGCATTTACCTGGTTTTAATTCCTTGATAGCGCCAAGGAATTCCGGTTCCAGTAGAGGGTCGTCTAAGTCCGCGGAAGTCTGGGGGTCAATCACAGGTAGTGCTGTTTCCATTATATAGGTCCACATTGGGTCTTGGGATGGGGGCAGAGGACTCGGTGGGGAGGGTTGGGGTAGGTTATATAGCTGGGCATAATAATCTTTAAATGTGGTGGATATGTCTTTACAACCATAAACTTTAGTCTGGTCTGGTTTGGTGATAAAGGGAATGGGAAGGCGTGGGACCCTGGGATGAATAACCCGTGCCGATGTTGGCCGCATTTATTGGCTATAGAGTAATAAGATTTACGGGCGCGATCTCTAGCTATGAGAGAGTGAGAGTCTAATAATTGGAGTAAATCTCGGCGGGAGTTGGAAAGGGCCACAAAAGTGGAGGGGTCCAGGTTTGATTTGTGTAGGGATTCGAGATCTGAGATGTTGGCCAGGAGGCGTTTGATGTCGTCAGACCTAATCTTTTTCAGACGTGAGCCGTTTTGGATTAGCACGCCCCTGACCACACATTTCAGCGTCTCCCATTGGTTAAGTGGGGAAGTTGTGTCTGCCATGTGGTCGATTTTAAAGTTGTGAATAGCTTTAGTAACTTCAGCGATGCATACTGAGTCTCGTAAGAGATTATCATTGAGGCGCCAGGAGTGCCCCCTACGTAACCGTGGAGGCCGGGCGAAAGATAGGTATACAGGGGCGTGGTCAGACCAAAGAGCATGTCCTATAGAGGTTAGTAAGGGTGTATCTAGGAGGGATTGGGAGATAAGAAAATAATCCAGTCTGCTATATGAGTTGTGAGCTATAGAGAAGTATGTAAAGTCTCTGTCAGTAGGGTGATGTATGCGCCACACGTCCACCAATTGACAAGAATGTAAAAGAGATTTTATGTGTGAGAGTGAGGTCGTGGACATGGAAGACTTACCAGTAGATGTGTCGGCAGACGGGGAAAGGGCCACGTTGATGTCTCCTCCAACGATAATACTAGAACCTCCAAAAGAGGTCAATCTGGCGAGAGTGGATGATAGGAAGCGCGCCTGATCTGTGTTTGGAGCGTAGATGTTGGCAACTGTGAAGAGAAAATCATTAATTTTTAGTTTGAGAAATATAAAACGACCGTGATCATCAATATACGAGTCAATAACCTCAGGGTGAAAGGACCTATGAAACGCGATCGAAACCCCCTTGGACTTTGCAGCGGGGTTGGTACTGTGGAACCAAGTGGTATAGAATCGACTGCGCATCACGGGTATGGAATTGGTCCTGAAATGGGTTTCTTGTAATAAGAGAATTTTAGTTTTCTGTTTATGGAAGTGGTAAAGGATCTGGCTACGTTTTTCTGGGGTATTAAAGCCTCTACAGTTATATGAAGCTAGATTAAGTGGTGGGGTAGCGGTCATATCAGGGCGGGTATAAAGGGAAGGGGGAAAAAAAAGAAACAACGAGAGTCCCTCGAAAAACCGCCCCAGCCAGCGGAGGAGTGGGAGGGGAAGGAGATATGTGAGGGGGGGGGGTAGATATGAAGGAGAGAGCGGGGGAAGGTAGAAGCAGAATGGGATAAATATCAAGGAGGATCAGGGGAGAAAAAAGAAAAAAAAAAGGAGAAAGCGGGGTATGGAACAGGGTCCCAGTGTCCATGGTTGTCCAGTTAACATTACAGTCTGACCTGAAAAGATCAGAAGAGGGAGCCCGGGACCCTAATCCTAACAATTTAAACAGTGTACTGATTGTGTAAAGGTAGGCCACTAGGTGGCACTGGTTAAACAAAAGTTGGGAGAAAGAAAATAAAAAAGATAGCAAACAAAGCAAAAGACTGTAAGGTATAGGGTATCTGTAAACCATGGGACGGTGCCAAATGGGGGCACCGAATATTCCTAAGGGGGGGTTAGTGTTTAGCATGGTGAAAGCTCCCGGAGCCCCGGGAACCACAGGGCTGATAATATGTGGGTTAGTCTGGGCTGTATTTGGAAATGTAACTAGTATATATAAATATAGATAGTAAGGTTTCAGGATTGGAGATATAGTAAGGGTAAAGAAGCATGGGGTAATTCAACATTCTAAACAATGGGGTGTACCATGAGAGCAACGGTAGAGTGCAAACAGGTACACCAGTCAAAAAGGCAGTTCAGTAATAGTAGTCAGGGGCCTCCGGCCTGACGAGACTGGAAGAGCGGTGGGATCAGCTTCACAACAGGTGAGGACTGCATGAGGTCAAAGAGGATCTTCCTGATGCCGCTCATGAGCTTTTGAGCTAATTGTAGCAGCGAAACCTGGTATCTTCTGAGGCACAGGGGTCCCAAACGTGGGAAACCATAACGTTAAGGAAAAGGTTTCTGTCTTCCAACTGAAGAAAAGAAAAAAAAAACAAAAGAAACCCAATAACAGGAACTGCTTGCTGGAAGAGGTGTGTAAGAGTGAAGGCTGTTTGTAGAAGCTCAAGAGTTGGAAGTCCTTAAGGATCCAAGGTGGTGTAGTAGACGTTCCTACTCAGGTAGGGGAAAAAACAACAGGAGACCAGCCGGACCGTATAACGTCAGTCATCAGGAGCTATACGGGGTGAGGATCCAGGACGGCGTTTGCGGCTGTGCTTCTGCCACTGAGGGATGTACGGCAGGCCTGGTGTGGTTGGAGAGAAGGGCCAGTCTGGCAAAGACACTTGTGGCAACTCCAGGGTGCCCAGGAATGCAGGGAGGTCCCCCAGCATGCGGAATGTGGCAGTCTTACCCTCATGGTGCACTCGTAGCTGAAAGGGAAAGCGCCATTGATATTTTATTTGACGTGATTGGAGAAGCTGTGTGAGGGGTTTCAGGGCCTTCCGCATGGTTAGGGTTAGACGTGAAAGATCAGGAAGTAGCATCACAGGGGTGGTATTGAAAAGGATAGAGTCCTGCACGCTGGCTGCCCGCATGATGGATTCCTTAATGTTGTAAAAGTGCACTCTACAGAGTGTATCTCGAACGAATGAGGGGTCAGGATTCCTGGGGCCTGAGGTCCTGTGGACCCGGTCAAGTTCAAGTGGGTTATCTTTGGGTAGTTGTAAGAGCTGGTTGAAGATGACCGTCACCGCTGCCCTCAAGTCCTTGGGTTCCACAGATTCAGGAATACCGCGTATGCGAATATTATTACGCCTGTTTCTGTTCTCGATGTCATCTTGTTGAAACGCAAGGTGCTGCAGCATGGTTGTATGGGAGTTAAGTATTTCCTCATGCTTCTGAACGGAGGCATGGAGTGTCTCTGTCGTGGTTTCAATGTCCTCAAAACGAACACCAATGTCCCTTTTAAGTTCAGAAATCTCCTGTTTGTAGGTTTTTTCTATGCGGTGCACACACTGCTCAAAATCAGCCTTGGTAGGGAGAGACCGCATGTAGCTGTGCAGGGATCTCATCTGGGATTCTAGATCCCATCCATCCTCAGATCCTAAGGATGCAGTGGATCGGCACCTGGGGAGACTGGTGGGGGAAGCTGGGGGCACAGGGGTAGTGTGAGATGCCTGTGAGCAGGCCATGGTGTTCAGGGCTGATTCGGAGCGGGCTGGGGACGGAGGCGCCGGCGCCATCTTGGATTTCGGCTGGCGCTGGGCCGCGGCCGAAGATCGGGTGAAAAAGTTCCCCAAATCCCCTCCTGGACGGGAGCCCCCCGTTCCCTGTTGGTCCCGGTACTTAGCCTTCCCCATCGGAGTGGTTTATACAGCCTGGTTTGGTTCAAAAACGCCCTGTGGAGCCGCGGGATCCGGGAGCTGTGGAACAGCACGTCCTCTCACTCCATGCGTCAGGCCACGCCCCATTAATTGATAGTTTAGAGCTAAGTGCATCGGTGAGGTTTAAACAAATTAGAATTATGTCACCAATAATTTGGAATCGTGAGAATAAGTGTATGACATATCTATTTTATGTTTGGGTCATACACACTATTAGGAATGAGCTTCGATTTCAAGTCGAACCCATGTTCGGCTCGAACATCGCATGTTCGACCGTTCGTCGAATTTCGAACATTATAGGCCGTTCGCGCCAAATTCGAGTGGCGCATCACGGCCCATAATTCACTACAGCATCGCAGTGCATTGCTGGCTGATGATTGGCCAAGCTTGCACTATGACCCGCATGTAGGCAGGCGAGTCAGTTAGCTGCAATTACAGTGTATTGTGTATATATGCATCCTAGGTGTTGTGTGCGTGTATATATATATATATATATATATATATACACATACACACACTGTATTCAGTTTAGCTAGATCCGTTCCTGTTATTCTCTTCCAACTGACAGGCAGGCAGGCAGGTGTTTTACAGTATTTACAGCTACCTGAAGGAAATTGCTGATGTTCTTCTGATCCTATTCATCCTATTAGCTACAGAATTAACAGTTAGTGTAGTGCGTCCTCTGCACAGTGTGCACCTACAGCTACCTGAAGAAAATTGGATAGTGCTATATGAGGCCCACAGTATGAGACCCCATTCAAAGGTGAAATAAAAACAATCCTCATATGAGTTCTTAAAGTTTGAACAGTGTGAGTCCAGAAATACAAAAATACATAAAGTGCCCAAAATCAGTGTCCATAATCAGTGAAGTATATCCATCTTGTTCTTCCAAAAGTGCAACACCATAAAGCATGCCTTAGTGTCCTCCAGTGATCCCCATAAGCATATGCGCTCACCTTCCAGCGTGTGACACAGTATTTAAACTCTGTCAAAACACGTTTTGGAGACACTCCTGTGCTCTAATGGAATCAGCTGTGCAGACCTCCAATGCTCCCAATTATGATATTATATGCAAGAAAAAAGAAACTCCATAGCGCAATATTGCTTGACAATAAAGAAACTTTATTAAAATAATAAACTCTCCCCTTGTAGGGGTACTCACATGCTACGGGTGCGTCAGTGCACCCTTCTATATAAGCATAAACCGGCCGATGATAGCGGTGTGGCGTGCGGTGCGGTGTATACCTCAACCTCTCCTTCTCTCTCTCACTGCTGACAGCTCCGTCCAGGCCCCTCCCCTACGCGTGTTCGGCACCGGGATCACGTGCCTTCATCAGGGGAATATGATTGGACGGACGCTCTAGGAACAATATATAGTCACGGTGGCCATTTTGCCTTAGACCGCGGACACCTCTAGTAACAGACCTACAGTTATAGCTATAGCGGCCATTTTCCTTAAGACTGCAGCGCAAGCTAGTAGCAGGCTGTTATTACAAATACCGCTGACTGTCAATCGAAAAGCACAAATGACAGTCCAGCCCTACATGGTGTATCAGAGATTAAAGACCAACAATGTGGCAATAAAAAAATATGTAAAAATGAGTGTACAAAGAACACCTCTAAAGTAAATTATATGAATTCCAGGACGGAGTTGTCAGTCATAGAGAGCACCGCCGCGCACCTCACACATACAGATAGCCACAATAAAGCAGGTAGTGCACAGTTAAAACAGTACCACTAAATACACAAATAAGTGTATCGGTATAAATAAAAGCCTTAGTATTAAAATATTTGGTAAAAAGTACATACAATATATGAAGTATATGTTAAAATATAACCCTAAAATTACTGTGGGGGAGTGAGGGTTATATTTTAACATATACTTCATATATTGTATGTACTTTTTACCAAATATTTTAATACTAAGGCTTTTATTTATACCGATACACTTATTTGTGTATTTAGTGGTACTGTTTTAACTGTGCACTACCTGCTTTATTGTGGCTATCTGTATGTGTGAGGTGCGCGGCGGTGCTCTCTATGACTGACAACTCCGTCCTGGAATTCATATAATTTACTTTAGAGGTGTTCTTTGTACACTCATTTTTACATATTTTTTTATTGCCACATTGTTGGTCTTTAATCTCTGATACACCATGTAGGGCTGGACTGTCATTTGTGCTTTTCGATTGACAGTCAGCGGTATTTGTAATAACAGCCTGCTACTAGCTTGCGCTGCAGTCTTAAGGAAAATGGCCGCTATAGCTATAACTGTAGGTCTGTTACTAGAGGTGTCCGCGGTCTAAGGCAAAATGGCCGCCGTGACTATATATTGTTCCTAGAGCGTCCGTCCAATCATATCCCCCTGATGAAGGCACGTGATCCCGGTGCCGAACACGCGTAGGGGAGGGGCCTGGACGGAGCTGTCAGCAGTGAGAGAGAGAAGGAGAGGTTGAGGTATACACCGCACCGCACGCCACACCGATATCATCGGCCGGTTTATGCTTATATAGAAGGGTGCACTGACGCACCCGTAGCATGTGAGTACCCCTACAAGGGGAGCGTTTATTATTTTAATAAAGTTTCTTTATTGTCAAGCAATATTGCGCTATGGAGTTTCTTTTTTCTTGCATATAATATCATAATTGGGAGCATTGGAGGTCTGCACAGCTGATTCCATTAGAGCACAGGAGTGTCTCCAAAACGTGTTTTGACAGAGTTTAAATACTGTGTCACACGCTGGAAGGTGAGCGCATATGCTTATGGGGATCACTGGAGGACACTAAGGCATGCTTTATGGTGTTGCACTTTTGGAAGAACAAGATGGATATACTTTACTGTTTATGGACACTGATTTTGGGCACTTTATGTATTTTTGTATTTCTGGACTCACACTGTTCAAACTTTAAGAACTCATATGAGGATTGTTTTTATTTCACCTTTGAATGGGGTCTCATACGGTGGGCCTCATATAGCACTATGCACTTTGGTTAGATGCACTAGAAGTTATCCCTGATCTAATTAGTGGTTGATTTAAGCACATCTGTTTATGTATATGTTTGTTTAGGCACATAGCACTTGTAATATATATTTTTTATATATATTTTTTTCTTTATTTATATACTGTTTTGATTTTTTCATCTAGCGCAGACGCATTTTTCTTTATATGCCTTTTACACGATTATGAACGTGATATAGTGTTTGCCGCTGATGTCTACTCATGACTGATTTATGTTTTATCTCTAAGGCATTGACCCGTATGTGGCTCGCAAGGTTTTTTCATTAATTCTGAAGAAAATTGGTGGTGCTCTTCTGATCCTATTAGTACCACAGGCAGGCAGCTGCAGTATTTACAATTAGTGTACTGCGTCCTCTGCACAGTGTGCACCTAACGCTACCTGAAGAAAATTGGTGGTGTTCTTCTGATCCTATTAGTACCGCAGGCAGCTGCATTATTTACAGTTAGAGTAGTGCGTCCTCTGCACAGTGTGCACCTAAAGCTACCTGAAGAAAATTGATGATGTTCTTCTGATCCTATTATTCCCGCAGGCAGCTGCAGTATTTACAGTTAGTGTAGTGTGTCCTCTGCACAGTGTGCACCTAAAGCTACCTGAAGAAAATTGGTGGTGTTCTTCTGATCCTATTAGTACCGCAGGCATCTGCAGTATTTACAAGTTAGCGTAGTGCGTCCTCTGCACAGTATGCACCTAAAGCTATCTGAAGAAAATTGGTGGTGTTCTTCTGATCCTATAAGTACTGCAGGCAGCTGCAGTATTTACAGTTAGGGTAGTGCGTCCTCTGCACAGTGTGCACCTAAAGCTACCTGAAGAAAATTGGTGGTGTTCTTCTGATCCTATTAGTACTGCAGGCAGCTGCAGTATTTACAGTTAGTGTAGTGCGTCCTCTGCACAGTGTGCACCTTAAGCTACCTGAAGAAAATTGGTGGTGTTCTTCTGATCCTATTAGTACTGCAGGCAGCTGCAGTATTTACAGTTAGTGTAGTGCATCCTCTGCACAGTGTGCACCTAAAGCTACCTGAAGAAAATTGGTGGTGTTCTTCTGATCCTATTAGTACCGCAGGCAGTTGCAGTATTTACAAGTTAGTGTAGTGAGTCCTCTGCACAGTGTGCACCTAAAATTACCTGAAGACAATTGCTGGTGTTCTCATACTAATAATACTACAGGCGGGCAAATTGATTCTGCTAACTGCAGTATCAGTATACATATACATCTCAGCTTTGTGCAGCTACATTTAACTGCAGGACATTAGTATGTCTGGAAGGCCAACAAGGAGAGGCAGACATTCACAAGCCAATAAAAGAGGACAAGCAGGCTCTGTGTCTAGAGGCAACAGTGCTGGTAGTGGAGACGGTGCATCCTCATCAGCACGTGGCCGTGGGACACGCTTGTACTTTTTTTCCGCAGCTGGCCGTGTTGAGCCGAAACATGCGGAAGACTTGGTAGAGTGGATGACCAAGCCGTCCTCATCCTCCTCATCCTCTCTCACCCAGGCTCAGGGTACTTTGTCTGGCAAAGCAGCTGCCAACGTGGCCTCTTCCCTTGGCTCAATGGCATCAGTCACTCCTTCCCTAGCCCCACCATGTCCTCCTGAGGAGTCCCCCTAACTGTTTGGCCACAGTGTTGGGTACATGCTCCAGGAGGATGCCCAGCATTTTGAAGGATACGATGATGGTACCCAGCTAGAGGAAGGCAGTAACCTGAGCCCAGAGAGCTGGGGTGCCCAATCTGGCAGTCATGTTCCCCCAGCTGCAGCATACTGCCAGCTTTGCTCCAGTGATGAGGAGGGAGGGGATGATGAGGTCACTGACTCCACGTGGGTGCCTGATAGGAGAGAGGAGGACGAGGAGGAGGCACATCTCCAACAAGGCAGGATGCCCTCCAGGAGCCAGCTTAAGCTGGCAACCTTAAGGGCAGCACACCAACTGCTTCACACCGCAGAGCTCCGCATGTGCAGGGCGCTGCTGTCTTTGTGCGTTATTCCAAAACATATGTCTCAAGCGTATCTCGCATGGCCAAAACATCACCCACTTGGGCACCACATGCTTGACCAGACATATGTCGACCTGCCATGCAGTTCGTTGGCAAGCGTACCTAAAAGACCCACACCAAAGAACAAAGCGGACCTCTCCTTGCTCCTCATCAGCTGGGATCTCCAACCCCACTATACATTCAGTCCTCTCTGAGACCTGCACTGAGAGGAATGAAGGTGTAGAATTAGGTGTGTCACAGCCAAGTACTTGCGGGCAATCTGCTATCGGTACACTGACGTCAGATTGTACCAGGCAAATTTCCCTGCCCCAGCTGCTGCACCGCTGAAAGAAGTTCACTCCCAGCCATCCACATGCCCAGCAGTGGAATGCTAGCTTGGCTAAATTGCTAGCACTTCAACTGCTGCCTTTTCAGTTGGTAGACTCTGCCCCCTTCCGTGAGTTTGTGGAATGTGCGGTTCCTCAGTGGCAGGTTCCCAAACGCCACTTTTTCTCACGGAAGGCGATTCCGGCTCTCTACTGGCATGTGGAAGGCAATGTCTTGGCCTCGCTGGACAGGGCAGTCAACGGTAAGATGCATATTACCGCTGACTCATGGTCCAGCAGGCATGGACAGGGACATTACCTATCTTTCACCGCACACTGGGTGACTCTTCTGGCAGCTGGGAAGGATGCAGGGCAGGGTGCAGTTGTGTTGGAAGTTGTTCCGCCACCACGCCTCCAAAATTCTACTAGTGGTGATTCTGCCATACCTCTCTCCTCCACCCCCTCCTCTTCTTCTTCCTCCATGGCCTCTTCCTGTGCTGGTTTGTCCTCAGAACCAGCGATGCTCCGTAGACATTCAAGGGGCTACGCAAGCACGCAGGCAAAAAGATGCCATGAGGTGCTTGAGCTGGTGTGCTTGGGGGACAGGAGCCACACTGGGGCAGAGATTCTGTCAGCTCTGCAGGGGCAGGTTCAGAGGGGGTTGACACCACGCAAGCTTAAGCCAGGTATGGTGGTTTGCAACAATGGCACCAACCTCCTCTCTGCCCTCTGACAGGGACAACTGACCCATGTGCCCTGTTTGGCTCCGGTCCTTAACTTGGTGGTGCAGCGGTTCTTGGGCAGGTACCCAGGCTTACAGGATGTTCTGCAGGTCATATAATGCCAGTGCTCAGCTGGCTGACCTCCAAAAAGAATTTAAACTGCCCAAGAACTGCCTAATCTGTGACATGCCCACCAGGTGGAACTCAACGTTGGCCATGCTGCAGTGGCTGCACACACAGCAGAGGGCCATTAATTAGTTCCTATGCAACTATGGCACCTGGACAGGGTCAGGGGACCTTATTTTCTTTTTCCCACGCCAGTGGGCTATGATCAGGGATGCGTGCACTGTCCTGTCACCATTTGAGGAGGCCACGAGGATGGTGAGCAGTGACAGTGCATGCATCAGTGACACTGTCCCTCTTGTCCACCTGGTGGAGCACACGCTGCATGGAATAATGGACAGGGCACTTGAGGCAGAACAGAAGGAGGAAGAGGAGGACTTCCTTACCTCTCAAGGCCTATTTTATCCATTCAGTGTTCCTGCGTGCCCGCTGATCACACAGGAAGAGAACGAGGAGGAGGAGGATTGTGTCAGCATGGAGGTGGAGCCTGGCACTCAGCATCAGCAGCAGTCTTCAAGGGATCATTTACAGTCCGAAAAAACCCATGGACTTGTACGTGGCTGGGAGGAGGTGGCATGTCGTCTTTAGTCCCCCAGAGGACTCTGGACCGAATGCCTCTGCAAACCTATGCTGCATGGCCTCCCTGATCCTGCAAAGCCTGCGGAAGGATCCTTGTATTCATAGTATCCAGGGGAGGGATGATTGCTGGCTGGCAACCCTCCTTGATCCACGTTACAAGGGTAAGGTTGCGGACCTTATCTTGCCATTGCAGAGGGAGCAGAGGATGAAACATTAAGGGAGACCTTGCAGAAAGGTTTGCCCAACGCGTTTCCAGAGCCTGGGAGGTTACAATTTCCTGGTCCTCCTGGACAACGTGTTGCTGAGGCTTCGCTCAGTCACAGAAGGAGCGGTGGAGAAGGTGGCCGTCTGACTGATGCGTTCAGACAATTTTTTAGTCCGCAGCCCCAAGGAATCAGTCTTGGATCACCAGCTACCAAGCACCTGATGCTGATGTAACCGATTGATTTTTTTTAAATGTGAGATCCCTTCAAGACTGCCTATACTGATGCTGAGTGACTATCCTGTTATGCTGAGTCACAATCCTCTTCCTCCTCAATTTTCATGCTGATAGCATGTAAGAACATTTTTGGTTCTGGGCACCGCCACCAGTGGCCAAGGCCCAATTTTTCTGCCCCTGTTTAACAGGGGCATGTAATTACAATTTTTGATGCAATACTTTGCAGCAGGGCTCATTCCTGCGCTCCAACTATAATATCTGTGAGGGGTTGCAGTGTTGTGGCACCAGCACCAGTGCCCAAGGCCCAATTTTTCAGCCCCTGTTTAACAGGGGCGTATAATTAAATTTTTTGATGCAATACATTGCAGCAGGGCTCATTCCTGTGCTCCAACTATAGCATCTGTGAGGGGTTGCAGTGTTGTGGCAATTTTTCTGCCCCTGTTTAACAGGGGCTTATAATTACAATTTTTGATACAATACTTTGAGCAGGGCTCATTCCTGTGCTCCAACTATAGCATCTGTGAGGGGTTGCAGTGTATTTCACAGCAGGGCCCATTCCTGCGCCCACTATGAGGGCTTACAGTGTTGTGGCAACACCACCACCAGCACCACCAAAGGCCCAATTTTTCTGCCCCTGTTCAACAGGTGCATGCAATTACAATTCTTGATATAATATTTCACAGCAGGGCCCGTTCCAGCACCCACCAAGAGTAACTGTGAGGACTTACAGTGTTGTGACACCAGCACCACCACCACCACCACCAAAGGCCCAATTTTTCTACCACTGTTCAACAATGTCATGTAATTACAATTCTTGATCTAATATTTCACAGCATGGCCTGCGCCAACCAAGAGTAACTGTGAGGGCTTACAGTGTTGTGGCAACACCAACACCTAAGGCCCCAATTTCTGAAGAGTATATAGGGCAGGCCCCTACTTTCAAACATCCAACTTACAAACGACTCCTACTTGCAAATGGAAGGAGACAACAGGAAGTGAGATGAAGGGAAGGGGAAGGGAAATTCTCTCCTGTAAGAGTTAATATGGGAAAAACGTGTCTCCTCTCCACTGATGCTTTATCACCAATCCTTGTTTTACTAAAAACCCCAATTTTTCAAAAAACATTTGTCATTGGGACAGAAAGTGAGGTGAAATCTTCTGAAGAGGTGCACAGACAGCAAAATGTTACAGGGGTGATAACCCTTCCCTATATTTTCCAAAAAGCTTAAAAATAGATTTTTTTGGCTGAAGCTACACTTGAAAAATGTACCAGTTCAAAATTACAAACAGATTCTACTTAACAACAAACCTACAGTCCCTGTCTTGTTTGCACCGCCTGTATACTGCTGTTCAGAGTATATAGGGCCTGGGGGTCCCACGCCTTTCCTTTTTTTAATTTGGGTTCCGGGTTCCCCTTAATATCCATACAAGACCCAAAGGGCCTGGTAATGGACTGGGGGTGGGGGGGGGGTACCCATGCCGTTTGCCTCCCTGATTTTAATCCATATTGCCGGGACCCGACGCTACATTAAAGCCGCAAGCAGTTTTAACTTTACAAATTTCATTTTGTGCAGGGACTGTTTGAAGCACGGGAAACACGTGCCACTTTACAGGCATACTATAGACACCCCCCAGGTACGATATTTAAAGGAATATTTCACTTTTTTTTCACTTTAAGCATCATTAAAATTATTGCTCCTGAAAAAACGGCCTTTTTTGAAACTTTTTTTTGGATTGATACATGTCCCCTGGGGCAGGACCCGGGCCCCCACCCTTTTTAGGACAATAACTTCCATATTAGCCTTTAAAATGAGCACTTTTGATTTTGAACATTCGAGTCCCATAGACTTTAATAGGGTTCTAAGGTTTGCGTGAACTTTCGGTCCGTTCGCAGGTTCTGGTGCAAACCGAACTGGGGCGTGTTCGGCTCATCCCTACACACTATATATGCAGTAAACTATGGTCAGGTTTTGAAAATAGATTGTATAATTTGGTTGGGAGGCGTAAAGGATTACATGGAATATAGGGATACTATTAGTAATGAATCAGGGTATAATATAAAGAAAGAAAATGGAGCATTTTTATTAGTAAGTAGTCTGTTTTCAATTAAGGAGTAGCCAATCAGGCTTTGGCAAAGACTGTTATCAGGGTAGGTGTAGAGCGAATAGTTCTGCAATGGAGTTTTCTGTCAGTCCATAGAGTCTTCCTGTTCCTGAGGGGATGCAAAACAGCCTCTCTTATGGGATTGATGGTTTCCATTTTTTAGCGTGGTTTGGAAGGAGTTACCGGTGGACGAAGAGGATGTTGATCTTCTACGTGTTGAAGTAGTATTAGGTATAGGATCTATTAAGTGTAGATTTAGAAGAGTTTGTTGAAGTTCTTCAGTAGATCTACAAGTGTATTTGGAGCCGTTATGAAACATATGGAGAATGGGAAATCCCATTGAGAAATTATGTTTTTGGCGTTGTAGTTCCATGAGCAAGGGTTTCATTGCTTGCCTTTTAGATATGGTGAGTTGAGGTCAGCGAATAGCTGGTAATTAAAGCCCTGGAAATTAGAGCTTTTTTGTGTCTGGCAGATGTCAAAAGTTGTTCTTTTGTCCGGTAATAATGAAATTTTACGATTATATCGCGTGGTGAACCGTCTGCTTTCTTGGCTGTAAGGGCTGATTCTATCAAATTCCAATCATTCAGTTGGAATAGCTGGTTGAAGTTCTTCAAACAAAGCCGTTATAGTATATTGTAAGTCAGTGATCGATTCAGGAATTCCCCAATACGTAGATTAGAGCGTCCCGGTTCTCAAAATCTTCCAATTTAGATTGGAGCACTAAATTTTCCTCCTTGAGATTTTCCATATCAGCCATGTGTTCTTGTGTGGTATTCTCTATTTCATCCATTTTAAGCTCTAATGCCGCTGTACGGTTGCCCAGTTCTCTTATTTCTTTAGTGAGGCTATTAGTTATTTGTTCAGAAGTTTGTTTTAATGCTTTATGTAGCATACGTTCAAATTGTTTTAATATGGCTGGAGCTACAGAGGAATTCTGTGTAGAATCTTGTCAAGGAATTAGTTCTCCGTCTAAATCAGCTGGGGAGTCTGGCTGTGAAAGCTTATGCCTGTGAGAGCGCATAGAGGCAGTGTGTGAGGAGGGGGCCGGTGCCATTTTAGCAGCGGCTTTCCCCTGTGAGTCTTTTGTGAGGGGGTTCTTTAACTTTAAACGGCCGCCTCCCAGAACCATTTTTGTGCCTCAAAACGGAGCCCCAGGTTCCTGGGAACAAGCTGGAGTCGGTGAGCATCTTAAATACCTGCGGGTTTGTGTATGCCAGCGGCTCTTCTCCCATACGGTGCGGAGCTCTAGCTGTGTATGTCTGCACCGCTAGACTCTGCGCATGCGCCTCCATGACAGGGGCGTAACTACCACCATAGCGACCCATGCAGGCGCTATGGGGCCCGCAGCCGAGTGGGGCCCAGTGAGGATAAGAGCACCGCCGGCACAGTCTCCCAGCCAGGGGAAGAGAGAGGAAAGGAAGAGGCGAGCTGTCCGTATCAGCAGAGAGCTGAATTGCCCGATGTAAGAGCTTTCATTAGAACTTCCAGTGTTCCCGGGGCTCACTTCACATAGCTCCACCTTTTGGCCCGATGCCTTTGATAGACAGAACGCCGATCCAATGCTGGACATGTGACGTCATCAAAGGCGTCGGGCCAAGAGGTGGGGCTAAGTGACGATGAGCCCCGGGAAGACAGGAAATTCAAATGAAAGATATTACAGCGGGCAATCCCGCTCTCTGCTGATCCGGGTGGCTTGCCTCTTCCTCTGCATAGGTAGGGCTGTATGGGGCACAGGCAGACCAGGCTGTATTGGGCACAGGTCACGCTGTATTGGGCACAGGTCACGCTGTATTGGGCACAGGTCATGCTGCCTTGGGCACAGGTCACGCTGTATGTGGCACAGGTCACGCTGCATTGACACTAGGGTAGCTGTAGGGGGGGGGGGGCTGTTTGCAGGGGAGCCCCATACAACATTTTGCTATGGGGCCCTGCTATTTCTAGTTACGCCCTGTCTTTTTTTTTTTATTAAACATTTTTATTACATATGTTTTTATGCACACAAAAAGCCAATGAATACCTTAGGTCTACATAAAGCATAATGTATAGAGTGTCTGGTCTAGCCCATAGTTTTCTGTTTGTGAAATTCTTACCTCCTTGCTGCAGTGGTTCTGTTAGATCTGCCATTCTATTCACATGTGCTGCTGTCTTCTGTGTGCAGGTTGCCTCCTCTACTGTGGGTTTACATCCCTTTGTCTTCTATCACTTCCTGACCCACCTCCCAGTCTGCTTCCATATATATATATAGACATGTGCAATGCAGTCCAGGTTGCCTGAGCAACTTCCTAGTTTCTCTGTGCACTGGTTTGCCTTGTATTACTTTTATTCTGTGCCTGACTACCCATGAAAAGTCCTATTACCTATATATCCTAAGCTATTCAAGAATTTACTTTCTATTTCAGTAAACCTGCACTGCAAAGTGAAGGGCAGGTTTAAAGCACAGCATGGTATAATCTGCAAGGCAGAATAAATGAGGACTCATAGGTGGAGAAGATACAGTCTCCCATCCATACTCTGATATCTTCATTGTGCCCTGGGATGAGCTCTGATGTTCTGGGCAGGAAGCAGTGATCAGGGCTGGAGTGTAATCATGTCTTGCTTCGCCAACCTGAAGTACCATTCTTATTGTGACAGTCCAGATCCAGAGAGTGAGTTTCTCTTTTCTGGAAAGGGCCTGGCTGCTCCCCATAGAGGAGGCAATGGGTATGGGCACATCCTTTGCGCAGGCTTTAGCAACAACAGAGGCTGGGGCATAGGGTAATGTGACAGTCCCAGTATTTTGTGGACATATTCTTCTGCATTCTGGAAATCCCATGCCTCCTCCCACACTGTGCCAACGGCAGCTGCCCCTCCCTACCCCTCCCTTGTCCTAGCCCCCTTACATCACTCAGTGTCCACTTACATCAGCCATAGTCCCCCCCTTCCAACAGTCAGTGCCCCCTTACATCAGTCAGAGTGCCACCTTACATCACTCTGTGTCCCCTTACATCACTCAGTGCCTCTTTATATTGGCCAGAGTGCCCTTACATCAGTCAGTGGTGTGCCCCCTTACATGCACCTTCACCTTGACATGATGGCAGACGTTTGACAGTAAAACTGTTTTAAAAAATTCAATATGTGCTGGTTCTGAACTGTGCATGTGCAATTTCAAAGTCAGGGTGAACTGCTGGGCTCGAATTTGGATCGGCAGCGGGGCATGTGAATGAAATCCACGTTCGATGTGTGCCATGATGCCATTGCACAAGCGCACACTCAGACCTGTCCCGTTGCTCAAAAGAGGCTGACCTCAGGACTACAGAACTGTGCATGTGTAGTTCAGAGCATAGCTACAAACAGAATTCTTACATACACTTTTCTCCTTCCTACGGACATTTACAGACATGAGAATTGTGCCTGTTTTTTACACGCTGTCTGTAAATTTATGGACAGTTGGCAACACTTATTGTACATACAGTAAGGGAACAGAATCTTGGGGGTGCATTAAGAAATGTAGGTGTCCTAAAAGCTGTTCTTATTGTTGAAAGAGTTTGGGTAGCCTGAGTTGCATTTGTCCAATGTGCAGGGCAGGACTTAGGGTGGTGGGGGCCCCTGGGCTTGAGTCACTTTCGGGCCCTACCCTTCTATACATATGCACAGCTCTATAAAACAGAAATAGAAAAGAACAAGGTGCGCCAGACTCAGTGCAGTATTAAAGAACTTCTGTTTAATTGGACAAGACAAAACAGCCAAATGGCTACTCACAAAAGTAGATAATATATGTCACGGGAGGGCCCGTGGAACTCAGAATCCCTTGAAAAGTAGGGGATGCCCTTGTTCCAGCTCCCCATACACCTCTTATGTCTAAGTCACCCTGTGCTATCCTGGCACAGGGTGAGTGAGAAAATATATCTTGGACTACTTAAAATGGGACAGTAATATTTGTCCACAATATCTCCCAGGATGTATGTAGAGACTATTCTTGGTTTGATTGATTTTGAACTCAACATGTTAATTGAATGAGCTGATCACATTAGCCTCCAGGACTGGCTAGGAGACGAACAGTCTAATCCTACTATAGTTGTTGATGACTAGGCTGAGGAGGGGGGAGATTGTTGTTTGTATTGTTAATTGTAATTAGCTCCTGCTATTGTGTTTATACTACTGTGTGAAGCTCGGTGCCCACAAGTCTGTGTCCTATAGGTCATGTCTCTGAGTCATCTGGTCTGGGTAAATGATTTAGTAAACTAGCTCATGTTAATTAGGTTAATTAGGTTACAGGTGTATTGTTAGAGTAATAGGAGCAGGAGGGGGGAACCTCATCTTCTACTGTATATAAGACTGTATTCTGGTTCTAAAAAAGAAATAGTCCATGTTAGCATCTAAGCAAGTCTCGCCTTGTTTTATGCTTGAGAGCGGTTGGAATATGTGATATCTGTATTCAGACTGGGAGGAAGTGGTATATGACAAAGCACTCAAGTGGACTGTGGGACGTTCCATGACAATATATAAGCGTATAAGTGGGGGTTACTGTACTGGTATTCGTCCTGGGTCCACAATTAATAAAAGCAATAAAAATGTATACAATTATAATTACCGTATTTATCGGTGTATAACACGCGCCGGCGTATAACACGCACCCCAAGTTTAGGAGGGAATTTTAAGAAAAAAAACTTTTAGGAGGGAAGTTTAAGGAAAAAAACTTACATTTAAATGCCCATCAATGCAGCCTTATCAGTGTCCATCTGCAGCCCTGTCAATGTCATTGCAGCCTTGTCAGTGTCATTGCAGCCTTGTCAGTGTCAGTGTAGTCTTGTCAGTGTCAGTGTAGCCTTGCTCCAGTGTCATTGCTGCCTTGCAATTGCAGCCTTTCAGTTTAAAAATGGCGCCGCCGAGATACAGAGCTGGATGTCCTGTGTATCTCGGCTGCTCTCAGCGGCTCTCTGCGGCTTTCGGCAGCTTTCAAAACAGCCGGGGCCGGCGGGGCCCGCAGGGCCCCCTATTGGCCGGGGCCCATGGGCTTGAGCCCAGTCAAGCCCAGTGGTAAGTCCAGCCCTGCCAATGTGTCTTGCATGTAATAATAGTAAACCTGAATATTATTTGATCTCATATATCCATTTACCCATAAGATCCTTCCCTTAGATATAAAAGAACAAATAAGAGGCGCTCATACCCCCCAGTGATAGCAATAATGTGCACTACAATATCAGCAAAAAACTATATAAGCTAAACACAGGTGCACAAATAAATAAGTGAATAATTGACAAGTGCTTATACACCCCAAATATGACCATGCATAACTTAATCTGCCATGTGTAATGAGTGCATTATACTGTGCCAATCATATGACATATTAATTAAATAACATGTAATAACCAAATAATGTGGCATAAAAAAAGTCCATAACTGCAAGAATGTATAAAGACCATAAAAAACGTATGACAATCAGTCCAAAAATCGTGAGATAAAAATCGTGATTTGTTTGTGACACACAAAATATCCAATGAATGTGGTAATCTCAATGGTGTATAACTCCACGTATCCTTCACCTCAACACCGTGAAACGTGAATTCACTCCCAAAGGAACCTCACTCACCGATTTATTTTGCCAGCACTCTCATGCATGGCAAAAAACACTTATTTACCACACTTCAGGGTAATCCGATATGTAGAATTTCCACAGTGTTTGAATCAATCCACATGAAAAATAATTAAAGAGCTCACATAGCTTAAACCAGCACGGCAAGTTTATTTAAAACCACTACAATCTATAAGAAAATCACTCACATTTCAAAAGATTTATAAAAGCAGTAAATGCAGTGTAGCTCACAGCAACTCTAAAACCAGTGGATGAATCAAACACAACAAATGGTCCGGCGGACCCGAGGTGTGCTAGTGCTTTGACTCACAGCCTCTCTCCCCTCCTCTGTAGCACGCCGTGAAAAACAGATCAACCTTCCAGAACCGGATGTCCTGTGTATCTCGGCTGCTCTCAGCGGCTCTCTGCGGCTTTCGGCAGCTCTCAAAACAGCCGGGGCCGGCGGGGCCCGCAGGGCCCCCTATTGGCCGGGGCCCATGGGCTTGAGCCCAGTCAAGCCCAATGGTAAGTCCGGCCCTGCCAATGTGTCTTGCATGTAATAATAGTAGATATAAATAGAAGATAACAAGGTCTGGGGACAACTAAAACTTAGTGGCAAATGGGAAATTCACAACTCTGTGACACTTCATCAGATTAAAAAAAAATCTTGTGTGTAAGGACCCAACATGACAGGCCCCCTAAAATCTATTACAATCAATTCAAACACATTAGGTTGTATAGACATTACTCAGTAGCAATGAACTTAATGTTTGGTCGGAATGTTTGGAGGAAACACAGGCTGTTTTTGGATTTTTGCCCAAAAATCAAACATTTGGGGCATTCATCGTGAATAATGTGACAGCTTCCAGCTATCAGTGGTTGCGGCTTCTGACAGACTTTCGAGCTAACGGACTTGGCTACACACGATCACACCAAAGTCCAATGGATTTGTACGTGAGTCTAAAATAAGGAAGTTCATAGCCAGTAGCCAATAGCAGCCAATAGCTGCCCTAGCATCGGTTTTCATCCGTCGGACTAGCATACAGACCAGCGGATTTCTCGATAGGAAACATGTTCCAAATCTTAAGTCCGTCTGATTTCCGACCGAAAAAGTCCGCTGCAGGTCCGATGAAGCCCACACACGGTCAGATTGACCGACGGATTTGTTCCGTCGGACCAGTCTGGTCGAAAAGTCCGCCCGTGTGTACACGGCATAATATAGCCGATGAAAGCTGCTGGAGCTGTAATTTGGCTATTGGTATCACTGGGAGCGGTTGTGTGCATTGAGTTGTTTTTTTTTGTTGAGGGAGAGGGCAGTGGGCATGGTGACTGACAATGAATTTACAATGAGGGCCATTTTTTTAATGCCTTCTTTTAATAAAGAACTTGTCAAGCATTTGGGTGTCTTTATTTCTAGGATAGATTTTGTTTTTTGTAAATAACCGGGGGCTTATTAAAGGGGCTTCTATATTCTGACGAAAATGCCTGGTTGATGTCAGAGGTCAGAGAAGAATGGGCAGACTGGTTAGAGATGATAGAAAGGCAACAGTAACTCATATACCCACTCGTTACAACCAAGGTATGCAGAATACCATCTCTGAATTTCACAACACATTGAACCTTGAAGCAGATGGGCTACACCAGCAGAAGACCACACTGGGTTCCTCTCCTGTCAGGTAAGAACAGGAAACTGAGGCTACAATTCGCACAGGCTCACCAAAATTGGACAACAGAAGATTGGAAAAACGTTGCCTTGTCTGATAAGTCTCAATTTCAACTGGGAAATTCAGATTGTAGGGTCATAATTTGGCGTAAACGACATGAAAGCATGGATCTATCCTGCCTTTTGTCAATGGTTCAGGCTGGTGGTGGTGTAATGGTGTGGGGGATATTTCCTTAGCACACTTTGGGCCCCTTGGTACCAACTGAGCATCGTTTAAAACCACAGCCTACCTGAGTATTGTTGCTGACCATGTCCATCCCTTTATGACTACAGTGTACCAATCTTGTGATGGCTACTTCCAGCAGGATAATGCACCAGGTCACAAAACTCAAATCATCTCACCACTGGTTTTTGAACATGACAATGAGTTCACTGTTCTTCAATGGCCTCCACAGTCACCAGATCTCAATCCAATAGAGAACATGATAGCAATTGTGTGATGCTATCATGTCAATATGGACCAAAATCTCTGAGGAATGTTTCCAATACCTTGTTGAATCTATGCATTGACAAATTAAGACATTCTGAAGGCAAAGGGGGCTCCAACCCAGTACTAACAAGGTATTCCTAATAAAGTGGCTGGTGAGTAAATATATATATATTTTGTATGTGTATATTTTTTCTGCATTATACAGTGGATTTAGCAACCAGCTGAATATAACTCTCAATATTACAACAAATTTAACATTCAATGTCTAAACGGAAGAGCCGGAGAACCTATATGGGGAGAGTTATAGGAAACAAATGGGTTTTTTGACCCTTTTAAACAAGCAGTTGCAGTCCAGTAAGGCTGGGTTCACACCATTGCGAATTGGATCTGCGTTCCATGCATCCAATTCGCAATAGCAGGAGATTTTGACCGGCTCTCTATGGAGCCGGTTCACATATCTCCCCTGTGGCTCCAGTGTGAATTTGCACAGGAGCCCTGTGCGTCTTTTTGGTCAGCCAAAAATTCGGGCTGAAATTGGACCTAAAACAGTGAACCAGGACACATCGGACCCCTGCTGGGAGCCCCATGTGGCGATGGTGTGAACCCAGCCTAACACGGAAATGGAACACATGAGTTTGGTCTAATTTAAAGCTCAGTCCTAAAAAAACAAATGCCAACGCCCATCCCTCACCACCCCAACTTCCAGATAAGCCCCTGTCCCATGTGCTTTTTGACATTGATTAAAAATAAGAAAGCTTCTTAAACCCTCTTTTACTTAGCTATGCAAACTACACTGGATTAGGGATGAGCTTCGAGTTCGAGTCGAACTCATGTTCGAGTCGAACATCGGATGTTCGCAAGTTCGCCGAACAGCGAACAATTTGGGGTGTTCACGGCAAATTCGAATGCCGCGGAACACCCTATAAAAGTCTATGGGAGAAATCAAAAGTGCTAATTTTAAAGGCTTATATGCAAGTTATTGTCATAAAAAGTGTTTGGGGACCTGGGTCCTGCCCCAGGGGACATGGATCAATGCAAAAAAAAGTTTTAAAAACGGCCGTTTTTTCAGGAGCAGTGATTTTAATAATAAAGTCAAACAATAAAAGTGTAATATCCCTTTAAATTTCGTAGCTGGGGGTGTCTATAGTATGCCTGTAAAGGGGCGCATGTTTCCCGTGTTTAGAACAGTCTGGCAGCAAAATTACATTTCAAAGGAAAAAAAGTCATTTAAAACTACTAGCGGCTATTGCATTGCCGGTCTGACAATACACATAAAAGTTCATTGATAAAAACAGCATGGGAATTCCCCACAGGGGAACCCCGAACCAAAATTTAAAAAAAAATGACGTGGGGGTCCCCCTAAATTCCATACCAGGCCCTTCAGGTCTGGTATGGATATTAAGGGGAACCCCGCGCCAAAATTTAAAAAAAAAACAGCGTGGGGTCCCCCCAAAAATCCATACCAGACCCTTATCTGAGCACGCAACCTGGCAGGCTGCAGGAAAAGAGGGGGGGACGAGAGAGTGCCCCCCTCCTGAACTATACCAGGCCACATGCCCTCAACATTGGGAGGGTGCTTTGGGGTAGCCTCCCAAAACACCTTCTCCCCATGTTGATGAGGACAAGGGCCTCATCTCCACAACCCTGGCCGGTGGTTGTGGGGGTCTGTGGGCGGGGGGCTTATCGGAATTTTGGAAGCCCCCTTTAACAAGGGGACCCCCAGTTCCCGCCCCCCCCTGTGTGAAATGGTAAGGGGGTACAAAAGTACCCCTACCATTTCACTAAAAAACTGTCAAAAATGACAAGAGACAGTTTTTGACAATTCCTTTACTTAAATGCTCCTTCTTTCTTCTTTCTTCTATCTTCCTTCATCTTCTTCTTCTTCTGGTCCTTCTGGCTCTTCTGGTTCTTCCTCCGGTGTTCTCGTCCAGCATCTCCTCCGCGGCGTCTTCTATCTTCTTCTCCGGGCCGCTCCGCACCCATGCTGGCATGGTGGGAGGCTCCCGCTGTGTGACGCGTCTCCTCTTCTGACGGTTCTTAAATAACAGGGGGCGGGGCCACCCGGTGACCCCGCCCCCCTCTGATGCACTGGACATGACGGGACTTCCCTGTGGCATTCCCCGTGACATCACAGGGAAGTCCCGTCAAGTCACCATGCGTCAGAGGGGGGCGGGGTCACCGGGTGCCCCCCCCATTATTTAAGAACCGTCAGGAGAGGAGACGCGTCACACAGCGGGAGCCTCCCTCCATGCCAGCATGGGTGTGGAGCGGCCCAGGGAAGAAGAGAAGAAGATTAAGAAGATGAAGAAGAGAAGAAGATGAAGAGAAGAGTGGCCCGAGGAGAAGAAGATAGAAGACGCAGCAGAGGAGATGCTGGACGAGAACACCGGAGGAAGAACCAGAAGAGCCAGAAGAAGAAGATGAAGGAAGATAGAAGATAGAAGAAAGAAGAAAGAAGAAGCATTTAAATGCTCTCCTTCAGTATGTCACAGTAGATGTTGGCATTCATGGTTCCCTTAATGAACTGTAGCTCCCCAGTGTCGGCAGCACTCATGCAGCCCCAGACCATGACACTCCCACCACCATGCTTGACTGTAGACTGTCTTTGTACTCCTCACCTGGTTGCCGCCACACATGCTTGACAGCATCTGAACCAAATAAGTTTATCTTGGTCTCATCAGACCACAAGACATGGTTCAAGTAATCCATGTCCTTAGTCTGCTTGTCTTCAGCAAACTGTTTGTGGGCTTTCTTGTGCATCATCTTTAGAAGAGGCTTCCTTTCGGGGACGACAGCCAATCAGACCAATTTGATGCAGTGTGCGGTGTATGGTCTGAGCACTGACAGGCTGACCCCCCCACCCCTTCAACCTCTGCAGCAATGCTGGCAGCACTCATACTTCTATTTCCCAAATACAACCTCTGGATATGATGCTGAGCATGTGCACTCAACTTCTTTGGTCGACCATGGCGAGGCCTGTTCTGAGTGGAACCTGTCCTGTTAAACCACTGTATGGTCTTGGCCACCATGCTGCAGCTCAGTTTCAGGGTCTTGGCAATCTTCTTATAGCCTAGGCCATCTTTATGTAGAGCAACAATTCTTTTTTTCAGATCCTCAGAGAGTTCTTTGCCATGGGGTGCCATGTTGAACTTCCAGTGACCAGTATGAGAGAGTAAGAGCGATAACATCAAATTTAACACACCTGCTCCTCATTCACACCTGAGACCCTGTAACATTAATGAGTCACATGATACCGGGGAGGAAAAATGGCTAATTGGGCCCAATTTGGACATTTTCCCTTAGGGGTGTACTCACTTTTTTTGCCAGCGGTTTAGACATTAATGGCTGTGTGTTGAGTTATTTACACTGTTATACAAGCTGTGAACACTACTTTACATTGTAGCAAAGTATAATTTCTTCAGTGTTGTCACATGAAAATATATAATAAAATATTTACAAAAATGTGAGGGGTGTACTCATTTTTGTGAGATACTGTATATTGATTGTTTGCCTTCTACACTTTGCTCCCTTTTCATTGTACACTCACTACTGTTGACTGATACCTTGCCTGCTGCAATGACAAGCATAAACACAGCTAATAACTTATACATTAAAAGAAAAATTATAAATTCTAGTTTAAACAGTAATCATAAATATCTTTTTTGTAAGATGAATGAAGGAAAGTAAAGTTTTTGTCACTTTTTTCACAGAAACCCCCTCGTAAGGAAATGGCATCAGAAAAGAGGAAAAGCTACAGTAAAGCACACATTCTACTGAAAAACCCAGCTAATTCCTATATACTGTATAGGTCGGCTTACATGCGCTCACATCTATCCTTCTGTGCAGTTGTGTATTTTTCCATCCCCTCTCAGCTGCATGATACATCTCTGTCCTCCCTGTTCATTCCCACGGAGTACGGATCATGCTGGTTCATTATTGCACATTGCAAATACCACACCTTATTGCTTATAATGTGAAGTGCTAGCATCCATTTATAGACTTATTTTTATTTTTTATTGAATAAAGCACTTATTTGGACTTTAAAGCAAGATTGGACCTTGGCTTTTATTAAGGTGCTGCCACTGTCATAGCACAATTCTCACTGGCTAATGTGTGGTTCTGGATCGATCGATCCCATAATTGGGGCTATGGGGTTAATTTACTAAAACTGGAGAGTGCAAAATCTGGTGTAGCTCTGCAAACAAATCAGTTTCTATTTTTTTGTCAAAGCTTAAGGCCCCTTTCACACATGCTCTCCGATCAGGTCCACCTGTCCGTTTTTCAGGCGGACCTGATTGGACGCTCCATATACATCTATGGAGCGACGGATGTCAGCGGTGACATGTCCACTGACATCCGGCGCCATCCGGTCAACCAAATCCAGACGGATGGAAAGCCTATTTTCCATCCGCCTGGCGGCTCAGATCGGATGGAATCGGATGAAAATGGACAAGCGGATCCGTTTCATCCGAGCAAGCGGAATCCGTCAAACTGGACATGCCATGTGTGAAAGGACCCTAACTGAACAAGCTAAAAGTTAGAAGCTGATTAGCTACTATGCACAGCTGCACCCAATTTTGAACTCTGCAATTTTAGTAAATTAACCCCTATATGTTTTTTTTCTGTACAGACTTTGCCAATATTTTTCACATTTCCTGCAAAGTCCTTTACAGTACCAATGGGGAAGCTACAAGGTATAGAATTCTCAGTTAGCAGAATACAGCCAAACATAGTTCTAGAAATTGAACTTATGTAGAATTTGCAAAGCTTTATGTTTTGTCTTTCTTCTAAACTTTGCTACACCCAACAAGAAGTCGGATCATTTTAGGAGAGAGATAAATCATTGCAAAACGTATAACAGCAGTATCACTTTCACACCTGGGGCAGCAGAACAAACAATTTTTAGCAGTGTCTGGTCATCCAACATATACAAACCATTTGCATACTACAGCACACCTGCAATGCTTGTAGTCACAAGGTTTTTCTTGATTTCGATTAATAAGGCATTTTCTTTGGCCAGGTTTTTCAACTTACAAATTTAAACTTCTGAAAGGCTAAATGTATTTTTAAAACATGTTAGTTTGTTTTTTTTAAAACATATAGATGGACCCCCAAACGATTTTTGCAAATATCATGTCTTTTCTTTATGTTTACCTTGTGTTTGGACAGATTTTATAACAGGTTCATGTCAGTGTAAACAACAATTCAATGGAGTTGATTTACTAAATCTAAATAGGCTGATCACTTTGCAAAGGAATTTCCCCCAGAGCTTGGTGAATGCAAAGAATACCCAATCACTTGTAAAGAAAAAAAAAACAGCATTTTTGCTTGCTTGTGATTCAATGATGAAAATCTGCAAAGCTTTACCTCATTCACTATGCTCTGGGGAAAATTTCCTTGTGAACAGTATATTTGTTTTTATTAAGTCACCTAAATGTCCTCACTGCAAGAAGACCATAAATGATCATTTCTATAATGCACCATGCTCATATAATGACTGGAGATCACAAACTGCTAGAAACCGGCAGCCCCACATGACATCCACTAGTTTTCCACTTCAGGAGAAATTTGTGACTCAAAAGTTGTATGTTAGTAGCCTGAAATTAAGGTGTGTGGTGATTTGGGTCCACAGTCTTTCAACATTTTTAGGGAGGGGGGGTTTAAAAAGGATGTAGTTAGGTACTTGGAAAATAAAGGACGCTCTGGAACAGACTGTCAGCAACTACTAAGTGATGCAGTCTAATTAACAGGAAGTTAAAGCTGTGTTTTAAATTATAAATGAAAAATTATAAATAAAAATATAAAGATGAAAAAAATTACAAATTATAAGTAAAAATTACAGTATATTATTTCTGAGACAATAGCCAATTAAATCATGCAGACTTGTTCCACAGTATGTAAGCACTTTTAAAAGGATGCAATTTTAAAAGGAGAAACCAGGCAGATTATAAAATTAACAAATCAAAACTGAACATTTTGAATGCACACTATATAAGCAGCTTTACCAGGCCATAGTTTAAGTGGGGGCACCAAGGAGATTTTAATAAAGAAATAAAAATTAGAGGGTATTATTTTAATGAACAAAATACAGAAAAAATATTCAGTACATGCTCACTTTGTAGTAGGCTTCAGTTTAACAGGGAGACTTCACACAGTTTTATAATCAAGAAATCCTTAACATTTTTATTTCACAGAAAAAAAGACAAAAATGTTGTACTAACTTGATGCACAGCATGTAAGCACTTTTACTAGGCTGCAGTTTCAATAGGGGTCAGCAGGCAATTTTTTTTTACTTCCAGTCTATTTTATATTAAGATTTACAGGTAGTCACAAGAACAGTGTCAATAATTATACTTATTATGTGCTGCACAGATCCACAATTCAATATAATTATCAATTAAGAATGTTAACCTGATCAGGTAACACCTTGCCATTTCAGAGGAGCAAAAAACTGACAGATACGCATATTAATATCCTATCCTATCCTAGCCTATCCTACTCCTGCATATCTCTCTAACTATATCCTCTTCTAGAATCCTGACAGCTAGGGAGTGCAATGCCTGAAGGAACAAACAATGGACATTGAGGGGAAAAAAACTGGAGCAGCCAGTAGACATGTGCAGGCTGAAAACAATTGTTTTATTTTGATTTGTTATTTACATACATTTTTTAAGTTAAATTAGTTTAACCACTTCAATACCAGGCACTTAGACACCTTCCTGCCCAAGCCAATTTTCATCTTTCAGCACTGTAGCAATTTAAATGACAATTGCACGGTCATACAACACTGTACCCAAACACATTTTTTATCATTTTGTTCCCACAAATAGAGCTTTCTTTTGGTTGTATTTGATCATCTTTGCGATTTTCATTTTTTGCAAAACAAATAAAAAAATACCGAAAATTTTGAAAACAAAACACGTTTTTCTTTGTTTCTGTAAAATTTTTATGTAAATAAGTACGTTTTCTTCTTCAATGATGGGCACTGATATGGCTGCACTGACAGGCACTGATAAGGGGGCACTGATGGGCACCGATGAGGTGGCACCAATGAGGTGGCCCTGATGAGGTGGCACTGACGGGCACTGATGATGGGCACTGATAGGCGGCACTGATGGGCACTCATAGGCAGCACTGATGGGTACTTATGGGTGGCACTGATAGGTGTCACGGATGGGCACTGATGGGCACTGATAGGTGGCACTGATGGACACTAATGGGTGGCACAGATGACACTGATGGGTGGCATTGCTGGGCATCACTGATGTAATTTGTTACATAATGGTGCCAGTCAGTGGCCATTTGTGGGCACTGATTGGCACAGATTGGGCATTTATTTGCACATGTAGATGGCCATGGGGTACATACCTGGCCATCCACATGTTGCCCCCTTCCCTGGTGGTCCTGGCAGCTTCCCCGGTGGTCAAGTGTGGGCAGCCGAGGGGGGACTGCACTGATAAACAATCAGCGCAGTCCCCCCTGTCAGGAGAGCCGCCGTCTGTCAGACGCGAGTGAGGAAAAGCCGATCGCCAGCTCTTCCTGTTTACATCGTAATCAGCCATGATTGGACGCGGCTGTTCACGTGGTAAAGAGCCTCCCTCGGAGGCTCTTCACCAAGATCAGTGTAGCGGTGTGTCAGAGTGACACACCGCACCACCAATTGCCGCAATGCACGCCCCCAGGGGTGCGCGGTGGCTGTTATCCTGAAGGATGTCATATGACGCCCAGTCAGGATAACTGAACCACCGCCCGGCCGTCATTTTGCTATAGGCCAGGAGGGAAGTGGTTAATCCATTAAATTTGTTTTCGCAATTCGTTTCACTTATTTGTAATCAAATTGATTCAAATTTTCTGAATTTGAATCGATTTGAATAGTTTTCGAATCAATTTCGAATAGTTTTCAAATTCGAATAGTTTTAAAATTCAAATAGTTTTACAATTTCCAAAGAGAATAAAATAGAATAGAAAATAAAGGAATATAATAGAAAAAATAGAATAGAATAGAAAAGAATATATAACAGAAAATAAAAGACTATAATATAATAGAGTAAAATAGAACAAAATAGAATAGAAAATAAAAGAACAGAATAGAATAGTATAGAAACAAATAAAATAAAATAGAACAAAAAAGAATAGAATAAAATAAAATACAACCATCTTCTGAAATTTGAATAGAATATAAAAGAATAGAATTAAAAAAACAATAGAGTTCCATCAAGTTCTACCTCATGCAGCAAACAGGATATAAGTCAACAGTGACAAGTGTACAATAAATAGGGAGCCAAATATAAAAGACAAAGTGACAGGGGGAATTGTTTGCCTTTTAATCATACAGTCATCAAAAAAACTGAACTAAGGAGAAACTATATTTTAACAAAAATAATGCAGTCCTATCTTACTCACATTTACTTTACAAAATTATGTATCCTTTTAAGACAGTTCAGTTCTTAAAGCGGGGTCCCCATTTAAAAAAAAAAAAGTCAGCACCTACAAATACTGCAGCTGCTGACTTTTAATAATCAGACACTTACCTGTCCCAGGGTCCAGCGATGCAGGGGATAGAAGCCCCGCTCGTCCCCCCCTCCACCCGGCGGCACCGGCATTTTAACTGTGGGCATTCGGCTGCGCATGCGTCACTGGCCGCGCACTCATCTGGGACCGGTCACGTGTCCCAGATGATTGACAAGAGGGAGGGGGGAGAGGCTATCTCCCTTCCTGCACCGAGGGAAGTGACGTCAGGAGCCCAGGCACCGAAGGAGGCAGGCTATGAGGCACCCCTACCAACAGGCATTTAGAGGTGAGTAAAAAAAAAATTTTTCTCCAAATGTTTGTTTTTTATTTTTTTAAGCACATTACTAATTATTTTTTTGGGGGGGTTGAAACTCCACTTTAAGTATCCGTTTGTGACAGTTTAATACTTAAATGTATTTAAGTGCAGTTAATGATAGTACCTGAATTTGATTTGCTATCAGCCTCTTGCTATCCCATGTACAACATCACTCAGTTTGGGAGACGGAGGGGCTGAACTAGGTTCCAATCAGATGGGTAGCATCCAAAAAAGTCTAGCCACCCTGCCATAAGCAGGCATGCCTATTTAAATGATTTATTAAAGTTATAATGTTGCGCTATTCTTTTAAATCCTCGAAAAAAACATTCATATGAATTATGTACAATCATATTTCCACAAATATACAAAGCTGAACAGAAAACCAGAAATAGTCCACAAGAAACACTCACAAAATTTTTAATTTGATTTCAACTTTGTAAGTGATAAGTATCTTCCACAAATGTGATCACTTCAGTAGTGTTCCACTACCTGTGGATATACCAACTTCTTTCCCAGCGCCTAAAAGATGTCCCTTGTGACGAAACACATCTTAGCTCTGAAATCGTCATGCGGAGCGGCGGGACTGTTTACATGCTGATCTCTAATTAGATTTTTCTGAGTACCCCTCTGTGGGTTAATAAAGTGGCGGGTTTTAATACAATGCTTCACTGTGTAGTTTTTCTGTTTTCTTCCTTGCACTGGGTCCATTTCTATACGTTGGCTGAAACAGGTGTGGATTTTTAAGGCTTAATAGGCTGCATCTTGAGCTGATCATGTTTGCTATCTGATTGAAAGCACTGAAGACTTCATACTCAGGAGGTCAAATATGTTTGATAAGAAGTTGGGGTATGCACAAGGGGTGGAACACTGAAGTGATCACATTTATGGAAGATACTGCTGCACAATTTTCTTATCAGGTATACATTTAAATCTATGCACAGACTTTATGAGTGTTTTGTGGGCTATTTATGGTTTTATGTTCACATTTGTGGAAATATTGATTTTTTTTACAGGGATTTTAGATTCAAGTATTTAATATGATTGTGCATGATTCCTACGAATGTTTTTATTTTAGGATTTAAAGGGATAGCAACACTAAAACTCTATTGATAATATCTCTCCCATATTTGGATTGATGTGAGTGCAGCTATCTCAAGGCTGTTGTTGTTCTTATTTAAACACTGTTACTATTGATCAGTTATTTTTTGCACTAAGTGTGGATTTCTTTTTTTACAAATAGTTTAGCTGAATTGATAGTTCACCTTTTTTACGTTTCTTCTAGGCTCTGGTTACTGTCAGTTTCTCTCTGCTGCAAGTAGGTGTTGCTAGTTCCCCTGACAATAGTATTAGAGCTGCAATAATCAGAGCTATGAATATTTATCTCTCCTTGGCCAACCATTAAGAGGTTTATTGTCAGTGGTGCATGCTGGGAAAGGGTATACACATTCAGAGAGTTACCTTGGGAAGTCAGTTCTCCCCTGGGCCTCCTGCCTAGTAAGGGGATCTGATGGCTATTAAATCCTCTTAGCCTGCTGCCTTAAAGAGTGACCATGTGGGTAGGCAAAGGCCTAGCTTATATAATCGGGGGGTTGAGGAGCAATGGAAGTGCACCAGGTGTCTTGAGAGGCCATCAAAGCTTGGAATGGAAGTTTGGAGGTCAATGGATTATGGGGTGTTCTAGCCAGGGTGTTGGCAGCTGAACTGACAAGTACTTTACAGTCACGGAAAACAGGGTTGGCCTCAAGGCTCTTCGTTTGTGAACACTGTAAGTACTTTTGTTCTCCTTTTCTAGAGTCTGCTAGTCCATGGGTGTCCTATGCTTTTACCTTCTACCCCTGAACTTTTGAGTAATAGTCAGTAGATTTGTTTTTCTAGAGTTTTATTGATAGACCAAATTCATGTGTTCCATTTCTGGGTGACTGAGCTGCAACTTGCTAAAAGGGACTTGCTTAAAAGGGTCAAAGAGTCAATCCACAAAAGCTGATATTTCAGTTATGAATAAACACTGATAAGTTGAATAACCCACTGGATTCGTATAACTCTCACTATATAAGTTCTCCTGAGGTCTCAGTCCCTTTCGACATTGAATCTTACATCTGTTGCAGTTTTACTCTGTCTGTTGCTTTCTCAGTAATGAAAAAATGTAAATCTAAGAAAGAGAACAAGAGCTATTTGCATTGGCGGAGGCATTTGGCTTGATAAGAGAACATAAGTGCACAGATCTGTCTGCTGGAGCCCCTGAAAGATATAACAATACATGTGTAACACAACCAGCTGCCATTTATTAAAACTGAAATGCTAATTTTGTTTGCAATAAACCCTCATAAGGAGGTAATTGTGCTGACTTTACACAATCTGCACAGTAAAGCTGATTTGTCTGAAATATATGAATGTTATTGGTCTTTCATATATTTCTATGAGCTCTCCAGTAACTTTGACAGGTATCAAGTTGCTCCTTTTAATGCATCTCTCCAAGTAACATTTTAACATTATCAAAAAATAAAAAAATGACTGTGCCAATGCAAAGCAATGTTCTCAACCCCAGTGACACCCACCCACTTCATCCATCTGTTCTTATCTTCAACAGCGCTGTTATGTGTTTAACTATATAAATTCCACGTAATGCTCCTTTTATCTGAACATATTGTATGTCAGCTTATTCATTTGGGCAATGCAGGGAGTGGTAGTGAACTGCACAGGTAGATGACAGAAATATGGGCTGAGTGGTTGCAAATGGCATTTTAGCTGAATACGTTTTGTATTGGTTTTTATCATCAATACATAAAGGATTGTTGCGATGATGGTATTCTCAGCCTCACCCTGCACAGAGATTTTCCAGCTTGTGGGACAACAATCTAGCAGACCGAGAGTAATCTTCACTGGGCTCATTACCTCCATTGTTAACTCTTTACACACACAGTAGCTGCCACAATGTTTTAATGGACAAACAAAGCAGAAACACTATCTACTGTAACAATTTTGACTGTAATCTGTAATATATGCTGTCATGCCAGACAGGGATTTAACAGAGGTTATGATAATGTGTCTTCCAAGAGCAAGAATGCTTTTAGTTTTTATCTATTTAGAGATAAGGGTTAGCTTTTTTAAATACTGTTAAATGAAAGAAAAGGAAAACAGTACAAGCAAACCATTTGCAGAAAAAGATCCTATAAAATTAGACAATAAAAGCAGAATAGTTATAAATAAAAGTGAAAAGCAATTTACAACAAGGTTTAGCCTGGTTCAGCCACTTCAGTGCAGGTCTGATCTGACAGAGTCACTGCTCCTCAGAATGACTCTTAAGCTGGATACACACTATACAATTTTTTTTATCCTTTAGATTTACAAAAACCATTTAATAAGAGGTCAAACCTAAACACTTCCAATTTGTATGCAATCAGGAAGGCCCTTGCACTGCATAGTTGAAGGCAAATCTAAAGGAAATTGAACAACAAAAGTTGTTTTTTGTGTTGTATCCAGCTTTAGCATTTATGCATAGCTTCAATAAAAAAAATGAGTTCCCAGCTTCCAATACTAGAAGTTTTTGTGGACCCTCTAGAGCAGGGGTGTCCAACCTTTTGATCTTCCTGGGCCACACTGGAAGAAGAGGAATTGTCTTGGGCCACACATAAATTACACTAACAATAAGGACAGCTGATAAGCAAAAAAAGTTGGGCAGATCACAAGTTAACAATCACTGATATAAATAACGTACCTATTTGAGTAATAAAACTAATTATTGTATGTAATTTTTTTTTTCATAAAAGTAAAAGAGGAAAATAAAACAAGCACGATATTTAACACTGTTTTTGATAAACTAACCTATCAACATCTAGTTCTTTGGATGTAGTAGTAATTCTCAATGAATTCTAAAGGTGCTCATCAAATATTTTGGTTCTAATTTTGCCCTTTGTGTGCTTCATCCTTGGAAATTATTGCTCACAAATATAGGTGTTGCCGAAAACTGATGACATGAATAAGGCTTGGTTGTGAAGTGTGGCATATTTTTCTTTGCGAAGATAAAACTTCTAAAAGTCCAGTAAAGAGGCACTGTCAAATTTTTCTTCAACTGCATGTGTTCGCCAAGTGTAAATTCATTTTTACAAAAAGAAATAGCAAAAAAGAAAAATCAACATTTTAAGTATGTTTTTACGATTTTGTGTTGGCCCGCATAGCCGTCTTGGACTGCATGTGGCCTGTGCCCCGCAGGTTTGACACCCCTGCTCTAGAGGGTGTTGCTGAGCTCACCTTACCAAATCAAAAGAGGGTGGGGTAGGAGGGCTAATATGTATATGACATTCCAGCAGAGCCTAAATTCATGCTAGAATTCAAAACGCATCTGTATTTTTTTGATAGCCTGTATTTTATTGTACAGAACAAAATGAACATTTTAAAAAGTCCAAAATGATAAGTATGAATGTATGTAATTCATCTCCTGCACCTTGTATTTTCCGGGTATTTATGCTTAAAATGAATTGAATTCTATATTCAGGTAGATGCTTGTTATGAACATAATGTAGTAATGCTAGGATTTATGAAGTATGTGGAGACTGTAAAAGCTGAGAATTTGAAAAGAGGCACTTTCAGGTTACATTTAGCCAGATTTCAAATGCAGAGCTGCTAAATGGCTTTATGACAGTCAATTACAAACAGTTGTGAAAATATCAGACTTTGGAATATTTGTTCCCTTAACTGCTGGCTAAATTAGTTGCAACCTGTATTAGGTCCTGATTATTTCTTGCTAATGATCGCCAGGCTCACACAAAGCCTCATACACATGATCGGATTTTCGTCCGGGAATTGTGTGATGACAGACTGTTTGCCTAAAATCCGACCGTTGTCCAACTTTCCGCCAACAAATGTTGGATGGCAGGCTAGTATGTTGACAGATTTTCCTATTGTCTGTACACAAGTCCGTCACACATGCTCGGAAGCAAGGACGAGTCGGAAACGGTCGGTCTTGTAAACTAGCGTTCGTAATGGAGAATTAACATTTATGATGCGTCAAATTATGTCGAAATGCAGCGCACATTCTCTTCTTCTTTAATGGGATAATAATGAAGCTGCTTTGCTGGTGATACTGATGGAGTTATTGCAAACTAATTTTCAAAGGCTTTTTTTTCCCAGTGATATCAATAATAATATTATTATGCCATTTTTTTTAAAAATTTGGGCAAATTACCACAACACCATTATCCCGTAGTTTTTAAAATCAAAGATACAACTGTGTTGGTGTCCCTTGTTAATTTTACCTTGTATTTTTTTAAATGTAACTGCCTACTCCAAAACTGTGATTTGAAGTAAAACACATAGCCAAGTATTATTCCACACAATTTTTATTATTGTGCATTAGAAAAAGAAAAAAAAATTAAATTAGAGATGTTAGCTGCCATCCAAATTTAAAGAACTTAACCAAAAAGTGCATTCTTTGGATATATAAAAAATATAGAAAATATAACAAATAAAATCATCATTCCAATCCAAAAAAAAAGAAGGAAATTAGTAATTGGTGAAGGGCTGAAAATCCCCAGTCCAGGGGCCTTGTTGGAGGTCTTGTGGCTGGTATTGCCACTGTCCGCCATGCTGCTGTGGTGGGTGGGGTGGCTGTAGAGGTGGGGCCTCCACCTTTATGGACGTCATATCCCCTGACACAAGTCACACTGAGGGCCAAAGTGACCCCAAAGAGGAAGAAAGTATTCGGGAGCCTCTTGTTTGTGCAAGTAAGTATTCTTGGAATCTGGCTTCAAATGTGTCTACATGTCGAGTGTTTAGCTGAACAAACAGAACATCCACTCCACATATTAGCAAAGTAAGTAGTGCCTTAACATAAGCATAGAGAAGGAAGAGGTGGAAGGAGCTGTCATTTTTGCTAGGTACCCGAGTTTTGGAGACCCAGGCATCAGGGCCAAGAATACTGAATAGTTGCAGTGTGTACATTCCTAGTAGTGTAGGTGTCTGAAGGGCAAGCAGGTTGCAAGCAACAATAGACTGGGTAGGTAATTATTTCCTGAATTTGACTAGTAACTTGACCATAACTCACTATGTAGGGCCTCAGCCACTTGACCATCATTCCCATCATTGACCATCGGCCAAATGAGTGCAGATATGTTGCATTCTTTGAAGGATCTGCAGCAAATAAAGGAGGCTGCCACTGCTTTACAGCGAAGAATCAGATATTTTGTAGACATGCTTGCCTAATTCTAATTTCCTCTTGCCTGTTCAGAAGTTTCTTGTTCCACTTGTTGGCTCCTGTTTGCACTTTTAATACCTACCATGTTTTTCTGACTTTTAAATTAGAAAGTATAGTGTTCAAATTCAGTGTTTCTCCATTCCACTCCTCTAGGTGCACCACCAGGTCCTGTTTTCTGTATTTTCCTCAGTTTAAAAATGACTGCGTGAATTACTACCATTGGAAATGACAACATCACCTGTTCCAAATTCAACAAATATAGAAAACATGACCTGGGTTTGCATCTTGAGAAGGAGAGTTGGGAAACACTGCCCTAAGTAATGTGAATTGTAAGCTTTCTGTGTTTTGAAGAAAATTTGAAGATGCACACAAATTGCTCCTTAACATTCTTATTTCCCTCATGATCCCATGCCTAAAATGTGTGTATTTCCATACATATAGTTTGCCAAAAGTTACAAAACACACAGTGTGTCAACATGTGCTATCTACCATCACTGGGTATCAATAGAAGTGTTTTGGGGGTGCAACCCCTTCCTCATAACTATAGAAGCTCAAAGGAAGGGGTTGCACCCTGGAACACATCCATTGATACCTGTGATGGGAACTAGCACATGTTGACACACTGGGGTTGATTTACTAAAGGCAAATCCACTTTGCACTACAAGTGCACTTGGAAGTACAGTCGCCTTAGATCTGAGGGGAAGATCTGAAATGAGGGGAAGCTCTGATGATATAATCATCCAATCATGTACAAGCAAAAACGCTGTTTTTTTATTTTCCTTGCATTTCCCCCTTAGATCTACAGAGACTGCACTTCCAAGTGCACTTGTAGTGCAAAGTGGATTTGCCTTTAGTAAATAAGCCCCACTGTGTGTTTAGTAAAAAATTTGTTTGTAACTACACACATTTGTGGCATGGGATCATAAGGGTAATTTAATTGTTATGCCTCTACATGTACGTGGCTTCAAATTTTGGCTTTTAAAGGGGTGAGATCACCCCATATGAGAAAGGCAACATCCACAGTCTTGGGATACTAATGTCTCATTTGGCCTTCACTTTACCAAAATCTAACTTTGTAATCTCCTGAGTTTGGGATGTGTATCTAATGTTTTTGAACATGCCTGTTTAGCCACAATAAAGGGGAAATAATGCAAAACATACATGTTATACACCAAGATGTTGGTTTGTTTTAAAACCTTAAAACGCACATGTAAATGTGCTTTGAGTACATTTTTTTTTTTTTACTAAACAATGTGTGGCTTATTATTTCAAAGCTCAATACCAGTGTATTTGTTAAGTTGTTGTAGTTACAGTGACAATGTTCTCTAAAATGTGGCAACTCCTGCAATTTTTAGTCCTCCCAAAAATTATAAGAGTTGAAAAGCCATAATGTTTTTGAACTTCATGCATTAGATCCATTAAGAACAAAAACATTGTGTGTATAGCAGACCCACAGCACACCAAAATAGTTAGCTGAAGAAGATATTGTCACCTCAAGTAGCAAATAAGGTACATTTGCACTATTGGAGCAAGTGGCCAAAATAAAGCCCATTTGTGAACATATTGGACAGATAAGAAATACAGACAACAGTAGTTCAAATGAAATATGAGCTTATGATCTCGAAATTATATTAGGCATAATCAGCTACAATTTGCTGCCAAGCCACTGCTCCTCTATCCACAAAATAATCTAGGTATTTCTGCCATACATCTCAATTTGTGAGGGCAATCCAGCATGGGCATTTTCATGCCCACAGACGGCCGAGCTGCAGCCTCTTCAGCTGGGCCTGCCACTGCAGGGTCCACGTCACTTGGCAGTGACACAAGGTAGCTAGTAACATTCCTCCTTAAAAAATGATGATAAATACAACAGCACAGGACCACATGGTTGATCTTGTAGAGTGCCAGGTTGATTGGAGTTTAAAACAGCCTGAAACGACTCGATAGGATGCCAAAGGCATTTTTGACCACCCTTCTGGCATGAGAGAGCCTGTAATTGAAGATTCTCTGCTCTGGGTTGAGGTTCCTCATAAGAAACGGCTTCATTAGATGTTCCCCCAGAGCAAAGGCCTCATCTGTAACAAAAACAAAATTGAGTTCCTCAACATTCTCCTCAGCAGGTGGCAAGTTTAAGGTGCCATTCTGGAGCTGCTTGTAGAACTCTGTCTGCATAATCACTCCTCCATCAGAGTTGTGGCAGTTCTTCCCAACATCCAGATACAAAAACTCATAGTTGGCAGACACTATAGCTAGCATGACTATGCTGCAAAAGCCCTTATAATTAAAATAATATGAGCCAGAGTTGGGTGGTGGGACAATCCAGACATGCTTGCCATCAATAGCACCACAATAGTTGGGAAAATCCCAATAATGGTGGAACTGCGCTGCAACGTCCTGAAATTGCTGTGGATTGGAAGGAAACTGTGGATTAAAAAAAGAAAAATAAATACTACTTCTGCACATAACATTGCAAGCAGATTTGATACAAACATGCCTAGCCAACATAAGGAGAAAACCTAAATTAGTATTTAAAGACAAAAGGGTAAGGTCAACTTATCTGATTTATCTCCCCATCTGGTGGCCCATTAGCAAAATTTTGGGGTGGAGGGGAGGAAATGGGTAGATGTTTTGGACAGGTAACCTTCTCCACTTCCAGGAGAGCTGTTTGCTCAAATAATCGGGGATACTTTAGCCAGCCCCTCCTTACTTACACTATTGGCAGCCCAGTGGACAGGTAAGAAATGTCATAATCTAAAAATATGGTTCCACACTGTCCAAACTGCAGCACAATTTGACATTCTGAAAATACCTATAAATATAATAGGAGACAAAAACTGTCTACGTTACAATTTGTAGGTAATCGGGCAGGCCCTTGCCCCATTTTTGGGGGGGGGAGGGAGGGTTCCAAATGAGTTTGTGCCCCAAAAAATGGTCTCTTGCACTCTGCCTGAATTTGAGGACAACAAGGACATTTGTACACATTTTAGGGGTTGTTTAGGGTAAGCCCCAAAATTTAGCTGACAAAAACACTGTGAAGTTACTAGGCTAGGTGTGTATGGGCCCAGGATAGCATGCTGGGGAGGTTAGTTAAGGAAAATATGCATGTAGGCCAACAAAGGAGCAGGAAAAGCTAACAACATGCATGAGGACAAAGAGGACATTCGCAGCATATTACAATATTGATAATTATGTAGGCAACAAATTTCTACATTAGCAAACATTTATACATCGAATGTGATCTTCAAGGTATGAACCTGAATATAGTCCTTCTGCAGTACTTGAATAATGGCTGAACAGGTGTCTGGAATAATGAGTCCCAGAACCTGGGGGGAGATCCCAATGGTAAACTCGAGGTCCTGGAAACTTCTCCCCATCACCAAGTAACGCAGGTTGGCTATGAGCCTTTGTTCTGGAGTGATGGAAAGCCTCATACATGTGTCCTGCTTCTTAATATAGGAGGTCACCAATGCCAAAAGTTGGTGAAAGCAGGGGTCCGTCATCCGTAGATAATTCCGAAAATCATCCGGATTATTCTCCTGAAGCTCCCGCAGCAAAGGCATATGACATAATTGGTCATTAAGCAACCAATTTTTGGTCCAGGAACTCCTCCTCCTCCTGTTCCTGGACTGGACTTGGGTCAAAGCAATAACTCCAAGCCCAATAATAGCATGTTCTCTCCTCCGATTCCGCAACATGGCTGGTTGCTGAAAGGCAGTTCAGAAACAAACTGAAAAGCACGAACTGAAAAGCACGTATCAACACTCACTAAACTTCTACTAACACGCCTGACAATTGAACTTCCTCTTTATTGGCTCGTAGTACGTCTAGTACGTCACTACGTTCGTGTTTGTTGGCCAACAATTGTGTACCGTTTGTATGCAAGACAAGTTTACGGCACATGCCCTTCGGACAAAAGTCTGATGCTTTGTTGGCCAACAATCTGGTCGTGTGTACGAGGCTTAAGGCTCGGTTTACACCTATGCAGTTTGCTTTTGATTGTTTCTGCAGTGCTTTTTGCTGTGCGTTTTGTGTTTTTTGCACAAGTGATTTTACCGTGATTTTGCTGCGATTTGCATTTTTTGTGCTTTTTTTTTTTGGCCAATTTGGCCAAAAAAAATAACGGTTTTGCCTTTAACCACTTCCCGCCCATCCTATAACAAAACGACGGTCGGGCGGTGGTTCAGTTATCCTGACTGGGCGTCATATGACGTCCTTCCAGATAACATGCCGCTGCGCGCCCGTGGGGGTGCCCATCGCGGCGATCGGTGGAGCGGTGTGTTAGTCTTACACACCGCTCCACTGATCTCGGTAAAGAACCTCCGGCGGAGGCTCTTCACCACGTGATCAGCCGTGTCGAATCATGGCTGATCACAATGTCAATAGGAAGAGCCGTTGATCGTCTGAGAGACACAAGTAGAGAAGAGCCGATCGGCGGCTCTCCTGACTGGGGGGGTCTGCGCTGATTGTTTATCAGCGCAGCCCCAACTCAGATGACCACACTGGACCACCAGGGACACCACTAGGACCACCAGGGAAGTGTGCAACATGTGGATGGCAAGGTATGTACCCCATGGCCATCCACATGTGCAAAGTATGCTCGATCTGTGCCAATCAGTGCCCACAAATGGGCACTGATTGGCACCAGTATGTACTAACAGGCACTGCCCAGCAATGCCACCCATCAGTATCATCAGTGCCACCCATCAGTGCCCACCTATCAGTGCCCATCAGTGCCACCCATAAGTGACCATCAGTGCCACCTATGAGTGCCCATCAGTGCCGCGTCCAGTTTTAAAAGAGCATGGGGTTGTGGCGCTTACCTATAAGCTAAAGCACTGCCTATGTAAAAAAGGAACAGAGCTAATATTGGACGTGTACTAGGAACTGACCTACATGTACTACAACCACCAGCCTGGTATTATGTACCCAGGATCAGGTGTGGACAAGAAAACAAGTGAACACAAGTGAATATGATTAGTGATAGACACCAAGCCTAAGAGATCATATAGATAAAAGTAAGAGATATATATTAAAATAGAATTATATATATAAGTTGATCCTGATCTTTACAAAAAGGCAGAATCTACTCAAAAAGTGCATGTGCTATATGCATCCAGATAAGTGAAATAAGAAATTATTCCTTCAGTGGTATAGCAAGAGTACCTTTAAGGTCGCATAATGCTATGTGCATAAATTGCATAAAGCTCACCAAAAAAATATATAAATAAATATATATAAGACCTATATGTCTGAACTTTTAGAAAGTATATAATATTACAGGTGCATATGATGTGCTTGTAACCCATATAAATTTAAGTGTCCAGAAGTGTTACATCCAATAAGAAAAAAACAAAAATAAAAAATGTAGTAATAATTGAATAAAGTTCAGACTTCAAGTATATATGGTTGTGTATATGGGTGAAAACTAGAAAACAGTCCACTTATATATTAATCAAATAATGTAGTGGGATGACAGAGATCCTCATAAGTGACTTCAGTGCTTGCAGAGGTATCCAGGTGACTTTAGGTGCTCCCCCTCAAGGGTCCCCACTCACCGCATCCCATCACACCTACAGGGGTAATGTGTATGGTTGTTGTGTTCTGAAGCACCCGTCCACCAGGGTATGTGCTCTGTAGATCTCCAGCCGTATTCCTTTGATTCCTGGTAACTGGGACGTGACCAATATGTTGTACACCTCCATAGAAGAGCCTCTGACTTAGTCTCTGACCATCTCCTGTCGGATACCAGTGCCACCTATCAGTGCTCATCAGTGCCTCCTATCAGTGCCATCTTATCAGTGCCCGTCAGTGCAGCCATATCAGTGCCCATCATTGAACGAGAAAACTTACTTATTTACAAAATTTTTAACAGAAACGAAGAAAAACTTTTTTTTTTCAAAATTTTCAGTCTTTTTTTTATTTGTTGCACAAAAAATAAAAATCCCAGAGGTGATCAACCACCAAAAGAAAGCTCTATTTGTGGGAACAAAATGATAAAAAAATTTGTTTGGGTACAGTGTAGCATGACTGCGCAATTGGCATTCAAAATGCGACACTGCCTGGTATTGAAGTGGTTAAAAGAGTCCCTGGCCCTTTCCAAAAATGCAGTGACAGAAAAAAGCATAGATGTGAATGTGTTACATAGGAAACCATGTTATATGGACTGTAGTGTGTTTCTGCAAAAAGCACCAAAAAAATGCAACGTGTGAACTAGGCTTAAAAAGTATCTGTTTTTACAGGTTCTGCCTTGATATTTTTCAACAGCTAATTTAGGCTCCATTCACACTAGCGCGTTTTTTGATGCATTTTGCATTTTGCAGAAATGCACGGGAATTTTTTAACATGGGTTTCTATGGAACATGTTCACATCAATGCTTTTTTGTTTCTCTGCATTTTTGGAAAGGGTCAGGGACTTTTTTTCATGCAAAATGCAGCATTTTGCATGTAATAGAATTCAATGGACAAGCATCAAAAACGCAAGTGCACCGTTTTTGCAGCATTTTTGATGCGTTTTTGGTGCGTTTTTGATGCGTTTTTGCCGTTTTTTTTTTTTTTTTTTTAAAGACTGTAAAAAAAAAAGTAAAAAAAAAAAAAACGCTAATCGCGGCAAAATCGCGGCAAAATCGCGGCTCAAAAACGTGGCAAGCATGAAAAAAAAACCTCCAAAAACGCTCAAAAGCAACATGCATAGGTGTGAATCGAGCCTAAAGCAGTATTAAACCTAAAGGAAAACATTTATTATATTGCATCTTACCAATTCTTTTATGTGATGGGTGCATTTGTTTTCTTTTTTGGCTTTCTTTCTTTCGTTTTTATCTGTTGATCAGAACAAGCTGTCCTGCAGATGTAGAAGTTACCACTGCCAGGAGTGCTTACAATAGTCAGCTTTCTATTATTTATGTAAAACCGTTATCCCAAAAGGAAAAATAATGTTTCAGAAACTGCTTATAAAATATGAGCTGGCGTTTGGCTTTAATGAGTTAGTGTATTTAACCACTTGCCGACCGCTGCACGCCGATATACGTCGGCACAATGGCAGCGATGGGCAAATGGGCGTACCTATACGTCCCTTTTAATTTGCAGGGTTAGGGGGCGTGCTGCATACAGCGTGACTGTGCCCGCGGGACCGGCGGACTCGATGTCCACCGGTCTCCCGGCGATCGTGTCACGGAGCCGTGCAACAGGGATGTGCCTATGTAAACAAGGCATTTTCCCGTTCTGCCTTGTGTCATGACAGAGATCACTGCCCCCTGTCATTGAGAGCAGAGATCGCTGTCATGTGAGTTGTAGCCCATCCCCCCACAGTTAGAAATCACTTCCTAGGATACACATAACCCCTTCATCGCCCCCTAGTGGTTAACCCCTTCCCTGCCAGTGTCATTTACACAGCAATCAGTGCATTTTTATAGCACTGATTGCTGTATAACTGACAATGGTCCCAAAAATGTGTCAAAAGTGTCCGATGTGTCCGCCATAATGTTGCAGTCATGATAAAAATCACAGATCGCCGCCATTACTAATAAAAAAAAATTAATAATAAAAATGCCCCTATTTTGTAGATGCTATAATTTTTGCACAAACCAATCAATATACGCTTATTGCGATTTTTTTTTTAAATTTATTTTCTTACCAAAAATATGTAGAAGAATACATATCGGCATAAACTGAGGAAAAAAATAGTTTGTTTATATATTTTTGGGGGATATTTATTATAGCAAAAAGTAAAAAATATTGCTTTTTTTTTTCAAAATTGTCCCTCTTTTTTTTCTTTATAGCGCAAAAAATACAAATCTCAGAGGTGATCAAATACCACCAAAGGAAAGCTCTATTTGTGGGAAAAAAAAGGACATCAATTTTGTTTGGGTGCAACGTCACACGACCGCGCAATTGTCAGTTAAAGCGGCGCAGTGCTGAATCGCAGAAAGTGCTCTGGTCAGGAAGGGGGTAAAATCTTCCGGGGCTGAAGCCGTTAAATATGCTAGTACATCTAACACTACCCTACCCCCACACAGACAATGCTGCTGTCTACAGGTGTCTCTGTGCTCCTTCTACGAGGGTGTAGGCTCACTAATACAGCAGGTGTGTTACTGACCCAATCACCAATTGAAAACAGATGGGGAAAAAAGCCTAAAAAAAGAAAACCGACGGAGACACCACATCTAATGATTGGTAAGCTGCAATAGATTACATTTTTGGTTTTGGTTTTAATACTGCTTTAAACAATTAAAATATTTTATGATCTGGCAATTTTACGAGGCTAATAGTGTTTTGGTTTACAAATAAAAGTCTCAGAGAGGGGGTGATCGGGGGAGAGGGGGCAAGACCTGGAACATGTTACATGTTCCAAAGGTGAACATGTCCTTTAAACTATATGAGAAAACTTATCTTTAAAACAACCCATTCAGCTTAAAAAAGAAATGCAAACATTATAAATATCATTTTTTTTTTTCTTTTTTTTTTTTTTTATAACACACATCACATGACCTCTGTTCTTAGCTGTATAAGAGGCTTAGAGAGGAGACTGCAGGGGAGCATGTCAGTAGCAGGCAGAGAAAAAGCAGTACGCTGATCTTCCCAGTGATTAGTTTTGCGGGCGGGCGTGGTGTTGGCACAAGTCTGACTATTGGAGGAAAGATAGGTGGCGTGGTCAGTTTGATATAGGAAAGCAAGAGGACTGCAGCATCCCCAGGTATTTCACACAGAGGAGGCAATGCAAAAAGAACAGGATACTTTTTACATGGTACAGCAGACATACAATACTGTGCAAAAGTAAAAAAAAAATGCTGTATTGTTTTTCAGGATAATTGTTTTTTAATGTAAATTAGAAATGCTTTCAGAAATGGAAGTGTTATTAGTTTTTTGTTTATCAATTAACAAAATGGAAAGTAAATGAATAGAAGAGAACATCAAATCAATGTTTGGTGTGACCACTCTTTGCCTTCAAAACAGCATCAATACTTGGAGAGTTGAGAGTACAGATCTTCTGTGGATGTAGGCTACCTCAAATCCTTCTGTCTCTTCATGTAATCCTAGACAGATTCGATGATATTGGGATCGGAGCTCTGTGGGGGCCAAACCATCACTTTCAGGACTTCTTGTTCCTCTTTACACTGAAGATAGTTCCTAATGACATTGGTTATATATTTGGAGTCGTTATCTTGCTCGAGAATAAATTTGGGGCCAATCACACGCCTCCCTGATGGTATAGCATGATGAATAAGTATCTGCTGGTATTTCTCAGCATTAAGGACATCATTCATCCTGACCAAATCTCCAACTCAATTTGCAGAAACAGTCCCAATATTGCAAGGAACCTCCACCATGTTTACTTTTGTCTGCAGACACTCATTATTGTACCACTCTCCAGCCCATTGGCGAACAAACTGCCTACTGCTACAGCCAAATATTTCAAATTTTGTATTCTCAGTCCAGAGCACCTGCTGCCAATTTTCTGCACCCCAGTTCCTACTGTATGTTTTCATGCACATGTTTCCATGTCAGATGTATATCTTTTTGGCCACAATTTTTTTAATTTTGACCAGACTTCTCTGGACAGTAGATGGGTGTACCTGGGTTCCACTGCATTCTTCCAGCTCTGTGCTGATGGCACAGGAAGTAAGCATGATGTGCCTTTCATCTGCTGCATTGTTTTCTTGGCCAACCATTTTGTCTACGGTCCGTTAACCGATCAATGGTGTCCTCAATGCTGAGAAATACAGGCAGATACTTATCCATGATGCCATACAATTAGGAAGGTGTGTGATTGGCCCCAAATGTATTCTGCAGTGGGATATCAACCACAAACTTACAGCCAATGTCATTAAAGTAATTGTAAATGTGTGTGTGTGTGTGTGTGTGTGTGTGTGTATATATATATATATATATATATATATATATATATATATATATTATATATATATATATATAAACATAAATAAATTTTATTTCCTTTTTTTATATATGATCACATTCCCTTATTCCCTCTGTTCCCAGCTGCATAAGAGCTGGGGGGGAGCAACAGTACACTGAACTTCCCAGTGAAAGGCTGTGCAGGGGTGTGTCAGGACAAGTCTGATCATTGGAGGAAAGCACACTGAGTTCCCAGCATAGCTAGAGAACTGACCACAATGTGTTCTCCTGCTTAGTGCAGTCAGTTTTAAATAGGAAAGCAGAGGGACTGGCAGGAACACCAGGGATTTCACATAAAGGAAGCAATACAAAGAAACCAGAATACTTTTTCATTCAAGTACATGATACAGCAGGCACATATCAGGAAGATGAAATGCTGGCATAACAAACACTTTAACCATTTAACCTCTGGAAGGTTTTGCCCCCTTCATGCCCGGGGCATTTGATGCTCTTCAGCACTGTGCTACTTTAACTGGAAATTGCTCATTCATGCAACACTGAAATTTAAAGCTTTCCTTTGGTGGTATTTAATCACCACTGGGTTTTTTTGCTATATACACAAAAAAATACAGAACATTTTGATAACCAAACTTTTTCCTAGTTTATGTTATAAACATTTTGCAAACAAATAATCTTTCTTCATAAATGTAAGCCAAAATGTAGTCTACTACATTTCTTTAGTAAAAATAACCCAAATCAGAGTATATTATTTAGTCTATGTGAAAGTTATAGAATCTACAAATTAAGTTATATATATATATATCTGAAAACAGATCAATCTTGATGCACTAATGGCCTATTTCCTTTCCCTAAAATGTCAGAGCAGTACAAATACTCCCAAATGACCCATTTTTTTTAAAGTAGACAGTCCAATGCATTTAGTAGGAGGCATGTTGTGTAATTTTTTTGCCAACATTTTTGGAAAATTAAATACATTTTTTTCACAATTTTTTTCTTTTACATACTGTCACCAGTGTAGGACAGCGTCATTATATGACTGGTGTGGTGGTAATAAGGGATACCGGCTGGTAAAAGATAAGGGTTATTTTTTTTTTAAAGGATAGTTCCTACTGGATGAGATGAATTTTGATATTTGTATACTCAGCTTAACGCTTCTACCCGGATGCAAAGAACAAAATGGAAAGAATAGAACAGAATAGAAAAACTGGATAATTCCAAAAAAATAAGGTTACCCCTTTTTAACAATTCAAAGGTGGAGTTTCAGATTAATAGAGCTTCCCACTAGTGAATTGCTCTCTTTAACCTGAACCCTGACACTAAATCTATTAATTGGAGAGATTGGTATATATCGCGCTGACATGCAAAACATACAGCAAATAGCAGCCAGCACAACACTAAAGCCTCGTACACACGATCGGATTTTCCGACGGGAATTGTGTGATGACAGGTTGTTAGCGGAAAATCGGACCGTTTGTATGCTCCATCGGACAATTGTTGTCGGATTTTCTGCGGACAAATGTTGGATAGCAGGTTTTCCAATTTCTGTTGTCGGATTTTCCGAGCGTGTGTACACAAGTCCATCAGACAAAAGTTCAAAGTACAAACACGCATGCTCGGAAGCAAGGACGAGCCAGAAGCGGTCAGTCTTGTAAACTAGTGTTTGTAATGGAGAATTAACATTCGTGACGTGGCAAATTATGAAATCTCCAAATGCAGCGCACATTCTCTTCTTCTTTAATGGGATAATAATGAAGCTGATTTGCTGATGATACTGATGGAGTTATTGCAAACTAATTTTCAAAGGCTTTTTTTCTAGTGATATCAAGAATAATATTATGCTTTTTTTTTTATTTGGGCAAGTTACCACAACACCATTATCCTGTAGTTTTTAAGATGAAAGATACAACTATGTTGGTGTCCCTTGTCAATTTTTACATTGTATTTTTTTTAAATGTAACTGCCTACTCCCAAACTGTCATTTGAAGTAAAACACATAGCCAAGTATTATTCTCCACAATTTTTTTTATTGTACATTAAAAAAAAAACAAATAAAATTAGACATGTTATCTGCCAATAGAACTTATATCTACCATGAATATTGAGGGGAACTGGAGCAGCCAGAATCTGGAGTAGCTGGGCATGACAACGAAAATGGCATGATTGTGGCAAATTATAAAGCACTGTGGGAGTCATTTACTAAAGAAAAATCCACTTTGCACTCCAAGTATACTGCAAAAGTGCACTTGAAATTGCACTTGTAGTGCAAAGTGGATTTTCCTTTAGTAAATAACCTCCATTCCAGTGTAAACACCAACTTAGTCCAAAAAATGATATTGAGCATTGAAACAAGAAGCCACACATTGTTGATTAGAAAACGTTTTACTCTGTGCACATTCACATATGCGTTAGAAAATGGTTTTTGAACAAACCAACATATTTTAGTAATAACATTTTTTTTTTGACAGTACAAATAGCCTTTTTTGTGTTTTAAAACAGGTATGTTTAAAACTATAAAACAATACACAACTCAGGAACTTACAAAGTTCAACTTTGACAAAGTGAAGGCAATATCAGACATTAGTATATCCAAACTGTGTTGATCTTGCAAATTTTGAAGATGCACACAAGTTGAGAGTCATAATGGGGATTTCCCTCCTGATCCCATGCCTAATGTCAACATGTGCTAGCTCATCATGGGGGATCAATGGACGTGTTTCGGGGTGCAACCCCTTCCTCTCATCTACTTTAGTTGTGAGGAAGGGGTTGCACCCCCAAAATGTTTACCTTGATATCCCGTGATGGCAGATAGCACATGTTGAAACACTGTGTGCATCTTCAAAATTTGGCTTTCTAAAAAAATATTTAAAATGTGTGAAAATAATAAAAATACAAACTAGAAGAATTTTGGGGTGTTTTAGATTCTGCATAAAACATCAATGATATTTTTTAGTCTTTTTTTCAACATCATTGGTGTCTTCTGTAAATCACCATTGCACACCATGATCTCCCCGATGAGGATGTGTGCACTTGCACTTGTGAAATAAGAATCTTCTTCCACAACATCCACATCACCTAAAATAAAAAAAACTCACCATGTATTATAAATATGCAGGTATCCATCTATTACCTGAAGCTGTGGTCTCAGACACTCACCTGTTGTGGTCACTATTTCACCGACTTCATAAACCTCTCCTTCCTCCACATCTTCTGGTTGTGGTGCGGGGATTTGCTTTTCTTTAGGAGGTGGGGGGTCCCTGGTGTCCTCAGATGTCCCAAGTCTTTTCTCCCCTATGTGAATTTAAAAAAGGTATACTTGGCACACAGATATTTGAGGCCAGAAATAGTAATATGAAACATTGCTTGGAAGTGTCGTACAATTCTCTTTTTTGGCAGAGTTCCAAGCTGAAGACATTATTTTTTTCCCTTTTATAAAGCTGGAATACTTACCTTTTTTGTACAATTTTCACACATGGAGACACCCCTAGTATCCACTGGAATACCTGTGTGGGATGCCCTAAAAAGTTTGTTCTGGTGTCTCACACTAGTGCTCCTGCGTCCAGATGTGTAAACAGCTGCTGAGTGTCCTCTCCTTACACTGAATCAAGTTTGCATTTCATTCTAGTACAAACCCATCTAGACAACAATGTCATAAACTTCTTTTAATACAAATATGCCTAAACAAATGTAGTTAACCTGGATCTGCCAAAATCAGCAGCAAAACAACTTCTTTATTCTAGCATTATAAAGAAGAAGGAAATGCGCTGCATTAAAAGATTTTAAAATTTGCAGCGTGACGAATGTGCTATCTCCATTACGAACGCTAGTTTTACCAGACCAAGTGCTTCTGTCTCATTGATTGAGAGCATGCATGGAATTTTTTGTGTCGGAATTGTGTACACACGATCAGAATTTACGAGAACGGATTTAGTTGTCGGAAAATTTGAGATCCAGATCTCAAATTTTGTTTGGCGGAAATTCCGATGAAAAATGTCTGCTGGAGCCTACACACAGTTGGAATTTCCGACAACAAGCTCCCATTGAACATTTCCTGTTGGAAAATCCGATCTTGTGAACGCGGTATAAGGCTCCATTTACACTAGCGTGTTTTTTGATGCATTTTGCATTTTTCAGAAATGCATGGGAATTTTTTAACATGGGTTCCTATGGAACATGTTCACATTAATGCCTTTTTGTACCTCTGCATTTTTGGAAAGGGTCAGGGACTTTTTTTCATGCAAAATGCAGCGTTTTGCATGTAATAAAATTCAATTGACCAGCATCAAAAACGCAAGTGCAGCATTTTTGATGCATTTTTGGCGTTTTTTTTTGTTTTGTTTTTTCTTTTAGACTGTATACAGTCTAAAAAAAAAACTGTAAAAAAAAAACTGTAAAAAAAAAAAGCAAAACGCAAAAATGCTGCAAAAACGCTACAAAACTGTTGCTCAAAAACGTGGCAAGCATCACAAAAAAAAACTCCAAAAACGCTCAAAAGCAACATGCATAGATGTGAATCGAGCCTAACTTGCATTTTTGATGCTGGTCCATTGAATTCTATTACATGCAAAACGCTGCATTTTGCATGAAAAAAAGTCCCTGACCCTTTCCAAAAATGCAGAGGTACAAAAAAGGCATTGATGTGAACATGTTCCATAGGAACCCATGTTCTGCAAAATGCATCAAAAAACGCGCTAGTGTGAATGGAGCCTGAGACATATAATATAAAGAGCCATAATGATCTCCACAGCTTTCTTTACTACACTGAAGCTATGTTATGAGCATTGTCAGCAAGTCAAAAAGCACTGATCACATCCATTAAAGATGTTATGGTCATACAACAGTCTTAGGCTCGATTCACACCTTTGCATGTTGCTTTTGAGCGTTTTTGGAGGTTTTTTTTCATGCTTGCCACGTTTTTGAGCAGCGTTTTTGTAGCGTTTTTACAGCGTTTTTGCAGCGTTTTTGCCGCGTTTTGCGTATTTTTTTTTTTTTTTTTTTTATATTTAAAAAAAAAAAATAAATTAAAAAAAAAAAAAAAAGAAAAACGGCAAAAACGCTGTAAAAACGCTGCAAAAATGGTGCACTTGCGTTTTTGATGCTTGTCCATTGAATTCCATTACATGCAAAACGCTGCATTTTGCATGAAAAAAAGTCCCTGACCCTTTCCAAAAATGCAGAGATACAAAAAGGCATTGATGTGAACATGTTCCATAGGAACCCATGTTAAAAAATTCCCATGCATTTCTGCAAAATGCATCAAAAAACGTGCTAGTGTGAATGGAGCTTTAGGAAGCATTGCTTTGTCTGCAAAACAAGTGTCCGGATATGTGTACCATATCCTGCTATATGCGGAAACCGGAAGTTACTACAGTTACTACAGTTTCTACACAGTTTAATATAGTAGGAATCAGAGTGCCCTGCTTGTTAGAGCTTGCAATCTAAGTGGGAGGGTCAAGAGATACAAAAAGGTAATAACTGTGGGGGATGGGCTGATGAAGAATATAAATGTACAGTTGTTAGGTGGGGGCAGGATAGGGCTCTCTGAAGAGTTTTCAGGGATCGTCTAAAAGTGGACAGAGTCAGATATAGTCGGACAGATTGGGGTAGGGAGTTCCAGATAAGAGAAGCTATGGAGAAGTCCTGGAGGCGAGAATGGGAGTAGGTGACAAGGGAGCTAGAGCAAGAGGTCTTGGGAGGAATGAAGAGAATGATTTGGTTGATATTTTGAGACAAGGTTAGTGATGTAGTTGGGGGCAGAGATGTGGATGGCTTTGTATGTTGTTGTTAGTATCTTGAATTTAATTAATTGGGTGAGCAGAATCTAGTGGTGGGATTGGCAGAGAGGAGTAGCAGACACTGAATCCGTTGTCGGAAATTCCGATCGTGTGTACACAATTCCGACGCACAAAATTCCACGCATGCTCAGAATCCAGCAGAAGAGTCCCACTGGCTATTGAACTTCATTTTTCTCGTCTTGTCGTACGTGTTGTACGTCACCGCGTTCTTGACGTTCGGAATTTCCAACAATATTTGTGTGACCGTGTGTATGCAAGACAAGTTTGAGCCAACATCCGTCGGAAATAAATACAGGATTTTGTTGTGGGAATGTCCGATCGTGTGTACGTGGCATTAGTGTTCTGTCCTCCCTACACATTACCCTGTGTGCAGCTTGAGATGTAGCTAAATCTGCCTATCCTCCAATAAGTGACTGAGTAGACAATTTCTGAGGCTTTATTAAAATGAACAGGATGAGGTGAAACTGGGAACAAAGAGAAGTAAACATACAGTAGGAATGCATAAATATATTTAGGGTCCATGCACACAAGTCTAAAAAATGCTGCTTCTGCAGGAATTTTGTGTTTTGCCTGTAGAAGCAGCTCAGTAATCCTATGTGTCCATGCACATTATGATGTTAAGAGGCATTTTTTAAGCTCAGCGTTTAGAGCCAGAAAGGAAAAAAAAAAACCCTTCTGGTTTGCGATTTTGATTGGAGCTCTCTGGCAGAAAAAAAGCGAAAACACTCATAAACGTGCCTTAACATATGTACATAAACATGCATGGAGCAAGAAAAGATAAGTCTCCAATGGTGTATTTCCCGTAAATTATTTATTAACCACTTCAGCCCTGGAAGAATTTACCCCCTTCCTGACCAGAACATTTTTTGTGATTCGGCACTGCGTTGCTTTAGCTGACAATTGTGCGGTCGTGCGACGTTGTACCCAAACAAAATTGACGTCCTTTTTTTCCCACAAATAGAGCTTTCTTTTGGTGGTATTTGATCAACTCTGCGGTTTTTATTTTTTGCGCTATAAACAAAAAAAGAGCGAAAATTTTGAAAAAAAAGCAATATTTTTTACTTTTTGCTATAATTAATATCCCCCCAAAAATTTCATCCACACTTTAGGCCGATATGTATTCTATTATATTCTACATATTTTTGGTTAAAAAAAATTGTAATAAGTGTTTAATTGGTTTGCACAAAAGTTATAGTGTCTACAAAATAGGGGATAGATTTATGGTATTTCTATTATAATTTTTTTTTTTTTTACTAGTAATGGCGGTGATTTGCGATTTTTATTGTGACTGCGACATTGCGGCGGACAGATCAGACACTTTTGACAATATTTTGGGACTATTGACATTTATACAGCGATCGGAACTAAAAATAGCCACTGATTACTATATAAATGTCACTGACAGAGAAGGGGTAAACACTAGGGGGCGATCAAGGGGTTAAGTGTGTTCTAACTGTGGGGGGATGGGCTCACTACAACATGACAGAGATCACTGCTCCCGATGATGAACTCCCGATGGCGAACATCGAGTTTGCAGGACCCAGGGACATGTGCCCGCTAGGCGGGAATTTTAAAGAGACGTACGGGGACGACCTTTTGCCTGCCCATGCCATTCTGCTGACGTAAATCGGCGTGAGGAGATCGGAATGTGGTTAATCAATAGCCAAAAAAACTGCTTACAAGCGCTTCCAAAAAGATACTTTGTAAGTATTTTTTTGGTTAATGATTAATTTATGGTGCTCCACCTTTTGGAGGCTTACCTGTTCTGGGGAGCAGGGGAGGGATATCGCAGTGGAGTTCCTATGACAGGTGCCGCCCTGTGTTCCCATATCGGATGATCCATGGCTCAAGACTCACGCAGCTTCACGTTATGCTAGACCTAGAATTTTGGGTCTGGCAGTTTGGTAAGAGGCTATATGTGCCGGGGTGGTGGGCTCACTGATCACATTTTGTTGGGTCTTATCAAGGAGATGACGGACACTTTTATATTGTGAACACAGAGGAATGATTTTATTCACTTTGTCACTTGATATAATTTTGAGGACTTATTTACTGTTTTGGGTATTTTTTTTGGGTGATTATACATATATGTATGCTGCCACTAATGATCTCCTCTTAAATTTGCTAGCTGTCTGTCATACTGATCCATTGGTTTTAATACCTTCTAAGTCACTGAATTGGAAAAAGCAAGTAGATCATGTTATACTTCACTCTGACAGCTGTGATGTGTGATTTTTTTTTTTTTTTTTAGATTATGTTATGTTGAGCACTATAAACATGGCTTTTGCATGATTTTTGCTGTGGTCTGTCTGTTTTTGCCCATTTGAAATTATCTGAACTTTAATAAAGGGTGTGTTTTGTGCAAAAAATGTTGCTACTAATTGCCATAACTTCAAAAAAAGGTTCACAGTGTAAAAAACTTTGCAGGTGAGATTAAAAAGTAAATGACAACCACTTAAAAGAGAGCTATTATTTAAGTCTATGATAAATAGTTCCACTAACTGCAATGTACACAAATCCTTATTTTCCATTTACTGCTTTTTAATACCATACAAAAAATCTAACCGTTTATAAATGAAAATGAGAAACACTTTCAATGAAATGTAATAAATGAAACTAAGCTTGTGAGACACCTAGTGGCAAAATCAAATACTACACATAGAAGGAAGATGTTCTTTACAAGGATCATTGAGTTAACTAGCACAACATGTATCTCTCTAAAATCTAAATTCCAAAACATTATTTTACATGGGTTAACATAAAAATCCCAAATGTAAAAATTGCTGGATGGCCAGTCAGTAATGGAGCAGTTTACATGTGTTTATGGAGAATACACTGCATTTTCCTGCACCTTCCTGCATTATACTTCTAAAGTATGATAAATGAGTTTGTAGTCAGAGCCTGGATACTGGAGGAACGTGTTACCCCAACTATGGCCACCTGAGGTGTGCCATGGTCGTGTGTAAGAGTATGCCTAAAAAAGGGCAAAAAGACACAAACTAGGTACAGTAATGTGAAGTTTAATGGAAAACATAACAAACAACTAATCCAGCAAAGTTGCAAAAGCTTGTTTAACTTCCACATGGGGATCAGGAATGTAACAACTGTAAAAGGATGATTGCCAGCGTCCCATGTATGCGATGACATGGGATGGGACCCCCTGCTTGGGTGCTGCGGACGCCGCCCGATCCTAAAGGAGTGACCTGAAAACTGTTTTGGGTTTAACCCTAACTTAGCAATTAAAATTCTGACCTTTACATGAACTGTCTAGAAGCAAGAGGCTGCGTGGGGAAAGGGAGTAATGCGCTATCGAGAGAGGCCGCTATGAGCATGGAGGAGAGCTGGTCCAAGACCTCAACTGGACACCAGAAAGCATTGGTTTTGTAATGATTTATCATGAAACCCTGACCTGTCTGCCAGTTTTTGTTGTTGAGGAGTTGAAGTGAAAAATGATCAGGTAACCTGGTGAGACTACCTTGGAGGAGAATAGGTGCGTTACAGCCGGCTTTGGACACCTCCCCGGGTCTGAGGAAACCGAAGTAACTTGAGAACACAGCCACCTTGAGGACAAGGCTGGGACCTGACCCAAAGTGTGAAAGAGACAACAAATCTGCTAGCCCACGGAAGATGTGGCTGGAGATAGGCATGCGTGTCAACCGTGCCTGTCCCTGACAGGCCCGCATGATAGGCATGCGTGTCAACCGTGCCTGTCCCTGACTTTTCTGGATACCTTTAAGAATGGCTTTGAAGGGATGAGCTTCAAAAATGGATGGTCTGTCAGGATTGTGAAGCGTGAAGAAGTGCTGAATACCTGAAAGGTACAACTTGATGGTATTAAATGAAAGGCATAACTTGCCATGACAAGAAGCCGCGAAAGCCATCATGTACTTGACATCCCCCAACCCAATTGCAGGGATAGAGGGACGTAAAACTACAAAAACCCCTCCACACTGTCTTTTATGCCCTGAGAGTGTTCCTTCACAGTGACGCGTTGACCAGGTTGGTAGCCTGCACCCTGAGTGCGTCTAGTCTAATCCAATTTCAGCAGGGAGAAAGGTGGAACCGACTTGCCCACCAGATCTGCTTCTGGATGCTGTAGGAAGAAATGCCGAAAATCAAAACAAGATAAGCCACATTATTGACAACACTTATGAACTCCCAACCATGTCAACCTGCGCATGAAGGACATTATCAGGAGAGACCCGGATCTACCTTTATTGATAATCTCGGCTGTGGCCGAGTTATCAGTAAAGAAAACAACTGTGTGCCCAGACCAAGTGGGTCCCCAAGTGACAGCAGCAGCCACTATTGGATAAATCTCAAAAAATGCAGACGTCTGAGCAAATCTGGAAATGTTGAAAACCTAGGGGGCCATGGGCCGGATGCCACTGACAACCAAATATAGCTGAAAAACCCACTGAGGCTGCAGCATCCGAAAAAGTTCTGGGGGATATGGTCATCCAATTGCACAAGAACTGATCCTACATGAGCAGATCTGCACGAGTATCGGCTTGTAATTTAACGGCCGAATCAGTGTCCTGGTACAGGGGAATAAGAGCCAACAACCTGTAAACAAGTGACCTGCTCTGTGGAATAATCCTCATGGCAAAGCTGAGCATGCCTAACAGCGACTGCAAATCCTTCTTGGAGCACACAGGGGACCTGACCAGAATGTGAACAAAGCCTTGAATCCTATCCAGCTTTTCCTGAGGTAAACTGGCGACCATGCAGTCGGTGTCTAAGGTGATACCTAAAAAGGTAATCACAGTGGAAGGCCCTTCTACCTTGTGAGCAGCTAAGGGGACATTCAAATCCATGAACAATTCCATGAATGCTACGAGGTCCTTGGGAGACTCCGCAGGACTTTCTAATAACAGAAAATTGTCCAAGTAATGAATAACCTTCCGGCACCCTTTGTGATTGGACAATACCCAATTGAGAGCTGAGGTAAAATCATTAAAGAGCCAGGGACTGCTCTTGGAGCCAAATGTCAATTTCATGGCAAAATAATACTGGTCACACCATTTGAACCCATGCCATTGCCAGAGGGAAGGTTTGATGGGGAGGAGTTTGAAGGTATCCCAAATATCCAATATTGCAGCGAAAATTCCTCTGATGGAATAAGAGAATTTAGACTAGGTATGTGTGAAGAATGAGGAGCAGACAAGTCATAGATTAATCAATATTTATTGGAAAATGTACCCTTTACCACACTGATGGGGCTAACCCTCCACATGCTGAATGGTAAAGAAAAAAATGGCCCTATGACAAAACCCTTGGCTAACTCAATCTGTAATAAAGCGTTGCTGGCAGCAGATAATAAATTAGCACACTCAAAAGACTCCAAAGGTAAAGTGATGAGGCCCGTATGAAAACCATCAGAAAAACCTTCCACAAGAAAATGCCTAAGAGCTAGGCATGGGTGGTGTATCAACAAGAACTCTAACCTGGAAATGTTGACTCGACTCAGTCATGATGAACTGGATGACTTGATGGGACAGGCAGACTTGGGGTGCGCTCTGAAGCAGTTGGTACAAATATGGAGGCGTCTTGCAATTGAAGTTATTATACAGCTGAGCCTTGCCTAGATAGTGTATGGGTCTACCCAGTTTATCAACCTGCCCCGATGGCCCTGTGGAGGAACCACTGGACCCCTGCCTGGTGGACCCAGTAGGTATGGGATGTTCCAGGTTAGGACACCAATTGGAGGTGTAAGCAGATGACTAACAATTACCACAAGTTGGAGTCTTCTGACTGGTGAAATGCCTACAGAATAGCTCTGTGTCTACATTGCTCCAACATGTGACTAACTGAAACTGCGCCCAGGTGGTAGCGACCTTTGCCGAAAACGACCGGTGAGAATCATAAAATGTGGAACCACCATATTTGTGGGCTAGATCCACCACCTGGAGATACAGGTCCAACTCCTCTATCCTGCCGGGACTGACGGCACAAATAACATCCTTATAAAGACCACAGAGACTACCCCGTGAGCATAAGCTTTGTTCTCAACAATGTCCTGCGAAGCTATGAGCAGGGATGCCAGGTTAATGTCCTTCCCCTCCAGAATATCTTTTTTCAGATTGGCAGGGATGAAGTGCGCAGGAGATATGGAAGATAGTACTGATAGTGGTGAAAGAACAGCAAGAGGTAATGGCACACCGGTATTAGTTACAGAGGTTCCGGATGGCACAGGGCCTATAGAAGCCGCTGAAACTTCCACTGTGGCTGGATGAGCCTCCATCACATCCATCCTATCCTGTAACTGCTGAACTGAAGTGGAGAGCGTATTTGAAACTGTATGGATCTGAGTCAGAGATGTGAATGGTGGATGGCTGCGGCTGGGCCAGGTTTGGAAAAAGAAGTTTAAACAACTCCGCTTTCCTAGCCGTGGCCGAGAACGAAATGCCCCTGCATTGGAGCTCAGCTATACGTTTTGGAATAGTCCAGTTTTTCAGGGATGGAGTGCTTCCATGCTCTGAGCTCTTAACTGGAGTAGGAGGCAAATTCGTCACTCTCCAATACGTGTGACATGTTCAAATCTGTGGAAAAATCAACTAGAGATAGTCAGACTAAACCACCAACAATACACTAACACGCTTACTATGTAACATAGTGTGTGGTCCTGAAAGAAAATGAAACAGCGCGTGTGGGAAACCTAGTGACCCTAATCTCGTGTGTGTGTGTGTGTGTGTGTGTGTGTGTGTGTGTGGTAAGCGAGCCAAGTAACCTGCAGCTCCCAGACACATAATTAAAAACGAACACTCGGGGCTTTGTACCTACAGACCATGGTAATCAGAAAATAGGAATGAAAGTGATGTGCAACGTATGATGTACGGGCGAGAAAAATACAATCCTTACAAACGAAACCTCAGCCCAAACGGATCAATAGACATGACAGATCCTGCTATGCCATGCACCTAGCTAAATAACCCCGACTAAAAGATACACCGAACACACCTTGCCGGTCCAGCACGTAAACTTTGAATCCATCTGCAACAAAACCATGAAGTATGCACTGAAATGATGGGGAAGTATAACAAGAAGTTACACTGACAATGAAGTGATCACCTGAAGCATGTGCATACGTGATGGCCTGGTGGAACCAGGCTACTTAAGCCCCACCCGCCTGCCATGAAACAAAGTACTGATCACATGATTGTGGCTGCCCAGTGAAGGGCTGAAATGTGGCCACCGAACTGTGAATGACGAGATACGGCAGTATGCCTGAGAACGCCAGTGAATTTTCTATGACAATGACCCCAGATGCTGGAGTGGCTGACCGCTACCAGGACTGCCACCAAGGACTGGCATGGAACACCATGTGCGTGGGTGTTTGTGACTTGGCAATCCCCCAAAACCATGATGCAGCAGACCCTGACAGCCACTGGTACAGTGCCACCTGCAATACCAGACCTGAATCCCTAAAGGTCTGACAGCAGTATGCCTCCCCCCCCAGCACCTAGCCCCGCACCTACCTTGACCAGAACGCTGCACCTGGAACACACCGCGGAAGGTCCTGTGATGAAAAAGCCATCAGACACAAACAAGCACCAGAGAGAGAGGAGCATCCCAACCGCCGACTGACACTCGGAAATGACGTCACTGATAACAAACCTGTATGATCCGAACACACAGCTATGAATTCCTGTGCTCACAACGCTGCCTGCCCACATGAGAGCTGCATCATGTATCTCCAAAATGGATGCAGCAAGACCCCCTGGGGTTTGGGACCGAGTGAACCAGGATGCGTGTACCCTATCACCTGTAATACATTAACCAGTATGTAAAGTGCACGTGATATGAGTGACAGCCCAAATGATGGGCTGTGGCCACCGACTGTGGAACTACAGGGCTCAGCAGGCCTGACCTGAGGGATGCTAGTTATGCTCCCAGTTCCATGGCCTCCGATGACAGTACGACAGTGGCAAGAGAGCCTGAACTAACACCATGGATGACTCAGTGATGAAACCCCCAATGCGGAAGAAACAACTTGCTCTGGTAGCTGCAGTATGCCAGCTCACGTCCACCATCATGCTCAGCCACCCACCTGCAGCAGCACCTCTGCACCTGACCCCCCTCCCCCCACCGGCTCCCCGGTCCACCACCTACGTCCACCCGGATGCTAACAGAGCTTTCCCAGTGATACCGTGGCTGGTATAAGTACCGTCGGCTGAACCTGAGAGCCGTGAGAGAACCGGAGGAGCCAAAGGTGCCAGAGAAATGAAACGTCCACCCTGCTTGTCCTACCGATGAACCGGAACCGGAAATGACGTAGCCGCCTGCTGAACTGTATGAAAACCGGAAATGCAATCCGACAATTGTAGGGAGAAGGAGGGGGGATTATAAGCCCCAGATTCCTCCTACAAATACAGGCTAGCCAATGGCCAGCCTTCTAACTTGTTTTATGTACCCATTCCAGAACCAGCCACCTAAACATTTGCATATCTCTGCAGCGGCTCTGGTGCAATTGGCATAGGAGCCCTGTGCATCTTTTGGTTCATTTGAGGTCCGAATTCAGCCAAAAATTTGGCTTAAAATCGGACCTGAAATGGTGAATGAGGATGCACCGGACTCCTGCTGTGAGCCACTGCGTGCTCATATGTGAACCCAGCCTGAGAGTTTTCCTTGTTTTTATATGTCTGCCTCAGCAGACCTCCTTCAACAGCTGCACACCTAAACACTGGAGAAATGAGTAATGAGTCCCTCTCCCAGCTCCCTTATACCCCAGGAGCTGCTTGTGGCAAAGGTGAAGACTAGAGATGGGCTTGATGCTCGAGTGAAAACAAAAGTTCGACTCGAACATCGGGTGTTCGTGTGTTCGCTAAACACACAAACAAAAGTGGCTTCCCGCAGCAAGTGCATCGATTGCTGATGACTAGCCAAAGCAGGCACCTGACCTGTATGCTTTGGCCAATCACAGCACAATGTACTGTGAAAGCCATGATTTGCCAAAGTCAGGGTGCTTTTGGCCAATTATGGCTCGGGGCTAAGTCCACGCCCCATGCTATATAAGGCTGCTTACACGGCAGCTTTGTGTAGCGTGTTTGTGGAAATTAGGCCAGGTAGTTGGTGGATGGTGTGTTCAGTCAGTTTAGTGCAGTCATTGTAGTGTAGTGTTGCGTGAATAACACAATGTAGTGGTGCCACTGAATTTTTGGTGTGTACAACACTTCTGTGTCACCACTGATGCCATTTTTTGTTTCATTGATACATTTTTTTTTGCAGCATCAGGTTCTGTTTCTGCATTATTAGTACTCCCCCTTCTGTGTCGCAGGTGTTATTTCTTCTGGCCCCAATGTCACACCAGACAAAAGAGTAAGGAAATGTGATAAAATACAAATTTTTATTACAATATAAAGTTAGTATGAACGACAAAATCCAGCGTTAACATCAAAAAGTAGTAGCCATACAATAAAGAGCTGATGTCTTGGGTGTGCGGTTAAATAGGAAATCCCAACATGTTTCGGAATGTATCAAATTCCTTCTTCAGGGGTTGATCAAAACAAACTGTATTATCTAACAATATAATAATGACCTATCAATGTAAATTCGCATAAGCATATGATGTGTATATATAACAACAAATGGGCCCCCGGAGGTGATGAGGTGACACTGTTGAGCTGGGGGAGGAGCTTGACCATGGCGCCAGACGAGAGCACATGAGAGAGGCTTCGGATGGACCAGCGGGAGACAAGTGGTGTGGGAAGCCGCAGTAAGCTCCCTGAATGACAGCCTCAGGACATAGACATCGCGGAGTATGAGTGCGGGAAGCGGACACAGTGGACTATGATACCGCAAGTCAGTGAAGGGACAGGAGTTCCAAACAAAGAAGGTGGACCAGCGGAATCCCGTCTCAGCCGCCCCGGCCCCCTTCCTTCCCCCTGCTCCGCCACCCACGGTGGGCCCAGGAGAGAGCACCCAGATGGAGAGGAGAACAACAGGAAACAAAATCCGAGGTACCAGAAGTGAAACCAGAAGAATGAGGTAGAAGTGAAACAATTTGAATATACTTCATAGACTCTGCAAACCTGTGCTTGTTTTAGCCCACCCCTCTAAGAGGATGGACATTTGTACATGATAGACCACTCTAGTTAAACTGTCTATTCCATGTGTGTTAAATACTAACCTGCTTAATAAGTACTGTTTGTGGTCATACAGTTCAGAGAAATATTCGAAAGGCAAGGAAATGGATGGACATAGGCAAAAATGTATTGAGAAGGAGCAAATAACGGTAGAAATACATAGAATCTGGGTAGAATATAGATATGAGTTATAAAGGAAACTGTTGAAACTTATACAGGAAAATATAAAGGAAAATCTATGAACGATCTATAACTGTATTGGAATTATATATGATTGGAGGGGGAGAGGAAATGCGCTGTTAAAACTCAGTCATATATCAAATCTATCGAGGACCCTCTGGGACTATCTAGCTTGCATTGTTTTTATACCCACATGTTTTCTTCTTTACATCTGGAAGCTGATAGCCACACCAGTTTGCTACTCCAGATTGATGACCTGCAGAAAGCTTTAAAAAAGCTTCATCCAAACTGTTTATGTATCACGTGTTGAAGATTATTTGTGTCTGCTGTAAACTGCTTTTCAATGAGTGATTGGGAGCTGCATCTGAGCTGGAAGATGACCACCCGCGTTGAAAACTACGGTAACTAGTTTTATACGTGGTTATTTGAGTAAAATTTGAAAAGTAAGGAATAGGAGAAGGTATGCAACCAGTGCATAAAAGGTCGCCCCACAGGACTTTTAAGGCAGAGAAATATAGAGAGTAACAATATATAAAAGAATGCACATATGTGCCAATTTTATTAATTTTAGAACAAAAATTGATAGAAATATATGACTACAAAATTCACTTTAAAATACATCAATAGATCAATGGCATATAAGGTAATTATATCACCCCAAAGCTCACAATCAACTGCCTAAGTCAAGTTGAGGTCAGATGGATAGATTTACAGCATACATCCCGACATGTTTCGGGAATTCACATTGATATATAATATTCCTTCATCAAGGGATTTACAGTTGGCGATTTGATCTGTAATATAAATGTGGTCATATAATAGTAAAGGTAATAATATCATTTATGTGGTAATATAGAAAAATACCAGTGATTACACTTCACACGGTGTTCTATATCAAAGCTTATGATACTTATATAGATGGGATGCGTTACAAATTATAACTAGATAAAAACAGGAACCAGGGAGGAACAAGCTGGCTGAGAGGTCCACAATGATATAGGATGGGCAGTCATGGATCCGAGACCGATCACTGCAGCGCATCCACAAGAGACGCCTGACTGGAGTCTAACATTCAAGATAAAACAGGGGTCTCAAACTGGTGGCCCTCCAGCTGTTGCGGAACTACAAGTCCCATCATGCCTCTGCCTTTGGGAGTCATGCTTCTAACTATCAGCCCTGCAATGCCTCATGGGACTTGTGGTTTAAAAGATCATAAAGAAAGGACAAATTAAATTGGTCCTAACATGTAGCATAGAGGAATGTAAGAAGTGCAGACCTCTGGGCGGCAGTCCAACGACTGACAAATGCCCAATGAGTGTCTACATCTTAAATAGCATATCTGATATGGGTTTATCCAATCAGTTTGACTCCAAACTTGATATACTTGCCCCGCTTGATCAGCTGTATGTATGACAGCTGAGTACGGGGCTCAGAGTGTCTCCCAGACCCGGGGGCGTGCAGCGTATCCACGTCCAATGAGGCATGATGATGTCACGGTGGCTGGGACCTCTGGATGTCCACCAAATGCCTGGAACCACCCACATATATCTCCACCTTTTGGGATAGACCATAACCAATTCATAAGTGATCCTTTCTTCCTATTGTCTCCTGGATGTGGCTTGTTATATCACCTTTTACATAGCCTTTGGACACTGCCCAGTCGGATGACTCTGAACCTTGCCACTTACCGTATCCTTCAATTGGAGAAACCAATACTGCTGGAAGTGCAGGGTTCCTAGCTCGGTTTAGTTACCAGCAAGGAGATGGCGGCAGCACGGGATATCTGAGGATCGAGAGTCAACTAGAACAAGACGCCTAAATGGTGAGCGATCAGTATATGTTATTACATGGAAAACATCAGGGGACTCTGATCCGACAGGCCAGGAATCGCTGACCCCCGTAGTCAACTGTGCTGCATTGCATGTATGTCTGTTCACAACCGATACATCAAGGTCGATCCCACTGGTGGAAATCTCGTCCATTAATGCAGCCCTTATACAGACAATTGTTCTGATCATAAGCCCATGGATTTCTAGTCTATTCTTTTTCCCAAAAATTTTTTTTTGTATACATTTCAAACGTGAGCCTTTGAAAAGCCGCAATAAGTCACTGTTGAAACTCATACAAAAGAAAAATCTATGAATGACAAATAACTGCATATGAATTCTATGGTAAAAGTCAATGGAACAGTTTCCGCTTCCTTCGAAGTGTATAATGGGATGAGACAGGGGTGCCCCCTGTCACCACTTTTGTTCATGCTATCATTGGAATCCTTATTGGCAACAATACATAACAATCCGGATATAGGGGGCTTTAAGGTTGGAGAAGACAACATACTGTTCTATATATCAAACCCCCGAATTTCAATGCCTAACCTTTTTTTTTTTTTTTTGACAGTAAAAGTTTTTTTATTTATTGTAAGAATACAAAAAGGAAAATTATTAAATACAAATAGCATGAACATAGTCAGTACAGTATTTGCCACCAGATCATAACTCAGTAGGATTTGACCGTTACCAGGCATACAGAAAATCAAAGTTTCCAAAGGTGAAAAGCATTCCGTAGTAAAGAATATGTCTATTTAAAAAAAAAAAAAAAAAAACTACCAATATCAAATGGTTCAGTACAAATAAGGGGGGGGTGCATATACTTTATACCAACAGTGATATTCTTAGCTTGTACCTAACATTCTCCTGTTAAAGAAATAACGAGAAGGAGATTATTTCGGTCCAGGGGAGGGGGGGGGGGAGAGGGAAAGAGTAGGGAAAAAGGGGGAGGAAGGAAGGAGGGGGGGGGGGGAAGCGGGGAAGGGAGGGAAGCAGGTGGGGGGGGGGGGGGGAGAGCGAGGGGGGGGGAGATAAACCAGAGAACGATCAACAGCCACCCCCAGCTCCCCAGTGGCCTATGGGTGCAATACCATGACAGTTTCATATGATATAAATTCACTGCTTTAGACATCAGACCAGTTTGACCATATTTTATCATATTTTGCCGGGCAGTTTCTACTTTCATAAGTAATTTTGTATAATGGAAGGACTTTATTGATTGCATTTCGCCATGCGGCAACTGTGGGGAGCTCTGTACCCCTCCATTTCAATAGGATTTCTCTTCTTGCATAGTAGAGGGCAAAAGTCAAGCATAATTTGGTATAGCGGTCACCTTCTACATCCCCAAGATAGCTGAGCAAAAAGACAAGAGGGTCCAGTGTCAAAGCGGCACCACAGACTTCTGTTAGTACCTCCGCTACTCCTCTCCAGTATGGATGGATCTTGGGACAGGTCCATACCATATGGAAGAAGGAGCCTCGTTCAGTGGAGCATCTCGTGCACAATGGGCTGTGAGAGGGGTATATGTTGGCCAACCTTTGTGGGATATAGTATGCCCTATGCAGGAATTTTAATTGTACAAAACGATCTCTGGACGCTATCATAGAGGGAATAAACGTGGAAACACATTCTTCCCATATCTCTTTGTCAAGGTTGGGAATGTCTACCTTCCACTTGGCCAGCAAGTGTGAGGTGTCCGTGTCATGGGCCACTGTAAGATACATGTAGAGGGTGGAAAGTGGTTTGTGCAAAAGTTCTGTCGTAAGAAGTCTCTCAATAGAGTCAGAGGTCAGAGTGACTGGGCTAGGGAATTGGGCTGTAAGGGCATGTCGGAGCTGCCAGTAACGAAATTGGAAGGACCGGGGAAGTTTAAATGCTTGTTTTAGTTCCAGGAATGTTAGGATCTTGCCGTTTGGCATTATTTGCTTAAGGGTAACAATTCCCTTCGCTGCCCATGCCGCCGGGTCAGGTATTGTATTTAGGTGGGGAAGAAGGGGATTGCCCCAAAGGAGTGTATGGGGGGAGACCGCCGTGGGGTCCCGATGTGCCATCCGGGAGCACTGCCAAACCCGTATAGTGGTCTTCATAGGCACCGTAACAGCCGGGTGTGCTTTACACCCCCTGAAGACTAGATTAGAAAGGGTCGCATATGAACCAAGGATTGCGGCTTCGAGGGTGACCGCTGGGTTCTGTCTAGGCTGGGAGAACCACCAGCGGACGGTGACCAAAACTGCCGCCCAGTAATATATGAGGAAATTTGGGAGGGCCAGGCCACCTCCAGAGAGGGGAAGGTAAAGGGTCCGTCTGGCCACTCTAGGAGGTTTACCCGCCCAGACAAAGTCACCCACAATACTGTCTAGTCTCCGAAATAAAGCCCGGGGTATATGAACAGGAGTGTGACGAAAAAAGTACAACAGTTTGGGCATGTACACCATTTTGATTAGATTCCCTCTGCCCACCGGCGTAAGTGGGAGCTTGCGCCAAGTAGTACACTGTTTGGTAAGCTTGTCCAACACCGGAAGAATATTACGTTCCAGGTACCCATCTAAGGACGAGGCCACTCTAACGCCCAAATATGTGAACTCTTCAACCCATCCGAGAGGGGTCAGAGTGTCGATGCGGGGCAGGGATGGGTGAAGTGGAAAGAGGACTGACTTGTCCCAGTTGATACGGACTCCTGAAAAGCGGCTGAAGGCTTCAAACTGAGACAAGGCAGCCCTCAAGGACCCGGAGGCATCAGCTAAATAAAGGAGGGAATCATCGGTGTAAAGGGACAATTTCTCCTCCAGTGGGCCTACCCTGATACCCTTAATGGTTCGGTCACTTCTAATATGGGCCGCCAGCGGCTCCAGGGCCAAGGCAAACAATGCCGGGGACAGCGGGCATCCCTGCCGAGTCCCCCGCTCCAAGAGAAATGGCTCCGAGAGGTTACCCCCTGTGCGTATGCGAGCCCTTGGATGTGCATACAACATCTGAATCCAGGAGAGAAAAACCGGACCAAAACCAAATCTGGAAAGGACCCTCCACAGGTAGCCCCACTCGACCGAGTCAAAAGCTTTCTCAGCGTCGAGTGAGGCCACCACCCCAGGGCTCCCCGGGTCAGCCACCGCAATATGAGTGTGTAATCTACGGATATTTATATCTGTACCTCTACCGGGCATGAACCCCGTTTGATCCGGATGAGTCAGGGCAGTGATGACTTTATTTAAGCGGTTGGCAAGGATTTTGGCTAGGACCTTCGCGTCAACATTTAGGAGAGAGATAGGGCGGTAGGACGCACAGAGGGTAAGATCTTTCCCCGGTTTCGGAATGAGCACTATGACTGCTTCACTCATCGAGGCCGGGAGGGCCCCAGCTTTTGGAGCTGAGCTAAAAACCATCTGTAATCTAGGGGCTAGTTCCTCCATGTAAGTCTTATAGAACTCTACTGGGAAGCCGTCTGGGCCCGGCGTTTTCCCTGTCTGCATCATTTTGAGGGCTTTTTGTATCTCTTCCAGTTGGATGGGAGCGTCCAGATTGTTTGCTGCGGTGGTTGTGAGGACTGGGATGTCAATTTCCCCCAAATAGTCAGTAAGGGCCTGTTGGTCGTACACTACTCGTGAGCTATATAATTGCTGATAGTATTTGGTAAAGCATCTGTTTACCTCCGCTGGGGAGGAATGAAGTGTCCCGTCCTGATCTCTAATCCGCGCTATTGCCGTTACCCCGGATTGTTCCCTGGAGAGCCAGGCCAAAAGGCGACCTGTCTTCTCACCCTGCTCAAATATGCGTTGGGATTGGTATAATAGCTTTTTTTGTGTCAGGGAGGTCTGTGTCAACAAGGTCTGTTGAATAAGGGATTGGAGTGTGGTATAGTCTTGTGGGTCGCGAGACCGGACATAAAGAGCCTCTTGCCTAATCGCCTCTGCTTCAAGTCTAGTAAGTTCTGCCCTGCGTAGTCTCCTTACTTTAGCAATGATATATTGGTAGTGCCCCCTTGATGAGGCCTTGAAGGCCTCCCAAACAGTGTTATCAGGGGCGGTGCCCGGGTTGACTTGCCAAAATTGCTGCATCGAATCCTGAAACTGAGAGTCCACTTCCGTATCAGATATCCAGAATCTGGACAACCTCCAGAGTTTATCCGACGGAGTCGCCGTCAGTTCCAGGGACAGCAGCAGCGGGGCGTGGTCCGAGATTCCCCGTGGAAGTATGCTGATATCTCGAACTCTGGGAAGGACAGGGGCCGCCACATAGGCCAGGTCTATACGAGAGAATGATCTATGCGTGGCTGAGTGGCATGTAAATGCTTTGGTTTGGGGGTTTTTCCATCTCCAAACATCCACCAGACCATATGTGTCAGCCCAGTCCGCTAAGTCATGGCGAGCCGTACCTCCCACTGAGCTCCTATCCAACCCAGAGTCCGGAACCAGGTTGAAGTCTCCCATTAGCACCACATTATCCGGGGAAACCGAGCCAGCCCTCTCGAGATTAAGTTGAGGACCCTGAAGGAAGCCGGGGGGGGCAGGTATACACCCACCAGCACCCATGGTAGGTCATATATCAGAGCGTGTATTAGCACATATCTCCCGTCAGGATCCAAAACCAAATCAAGGAGTTTAAAGGGGAGAGTCTTTAGGACCAAAATACTAACCCCTCTAGCAAAGTTGGAATAGGTAGAGTAGTAGTGATAACCTACCCAAGGTTTCTTTAGGCTGAGGGTTTTGCTACCAATCAAATGTGTCTCCTGTAACACACAAATATGGGGGTTATGCTTTTTGATGAATTGAAACACTAAGGAGCGTTTCAGTGGAGAGTTTAGACCCCGTGTGTTCCAGGAGAGGATATCAAGGTTAGTCATGTATACAGTTTAAGTATTAAAGAAACAGGATATATATTGCATACAAGTCCCGGTGCACCACCAGCCATCCCAAGGGGCGCCCGAAGTGAACCAAGGCTTGGCAAGAGATCTAGTAGGCCGAGCAAACACAGTACTGTCAAATAATAGAAAACAAAAAACTTGGAGCCAGAAACATGGCTCAACGTCCCCAAACCCCCCCCACCCCACCCGACCCCCCCCAACATGGAGGCAGGTTTGTAACCCAAAAATTGCTACAGCCCAAAAGCTAGTCATGGAGGCAGTGAACTAGAGGAAACCAACCTCTGAGAATCAAAAAATATTCAAGTGTCCTTTAAGTTCCGGTAAGGAAGAGTTGGTGTGGATCACCCGGAGCCCCGGGGGCACAAAACTTGCGGTAGTTGCCGAGTGTCCCCGACCCCAGCCGGGATCAAGGGTTTGCTGGAAAAACTTGCAGGGGGAAGTAGGGGGAAAGGGGAGAGGAAAGTACAAAAGGCAGGTGATTACTGGGGGCCCTATCCTGTCCCAAAGAGGATGAGGCGTCACCTCTGCGTGTTTGGCGACAGTCCAGGATTAATGAGAAAAACTTGTCTTTTGTCCAGGAGTAGACAGTATCAATAAAGGGTATTTATATATAAGGAGAGGTTCAGGGTTTCACAGCAAGCGTCTCTCTTCTAACCCCATGCTGGATCTCGGAAAAAACCCATGTGCCACCAGGGCTGTACTGGAGGGGGGAAATATGGGTTAGGACCAGAGTTACCAGTTCAGGGGGGGTACTGAACAAACAGCCCGCAGGTGTCCTTGATGCTGTGATAAATGACCAGTAGCGATCCCTCCCTTCTAGGAACAATACCCCTCTGCAGACTCTCCAGCATTGTACTCACAATTTGGTGGAAATCGCCTTCGAATGGTATCAGCCCATGCAGCCGTCTCTCTGGGAGAGGTAAAGAGCTGCACTTTTTCGCCATCCTGCACCCTCAGTTTGGCTGGAAATAGCATGCTATACTTGATTCCTTTCTCTCTCAACATGGCACGAACATGGTCGAAAGATTTCCGCTGCCTCTGTGTCTCCACAGAGTAGTCTGGAAAGATGAGAATTTTCGAATTTTCGTAGTGTAGGTCTCCTTGCAGGCGAGCAGAGCGGAGCACTGTGTCCCTGTCCCTGTAATGCAGGAGTTTAAAAATGAAAGTGCGCGGCGGCGCTCCCTGTGGGCCTCTGCTAGCAGGCATTCGATGGGCTCGTTCGATGGAGAAGTGCGGGGAAAACTGAGCTTTCGGGAGGAGAGTTGGCAGCAATTTCTCCATAAATCCGACCGGGTCTGTCCCTTCTGCACCCTCCGGGAGACCGAGGACCCGGAGATTATTCCTCCGATTCCGATTCTCGGCGTCTTCGGCCCTGAATTCAAGTGCCCTCACTTTCGTTTTCAGGATCTGAATGTCCTCATGGTGTTCCCTCTGCACGTCCTCTGAGGCAGAGACCCGCCGTTCCACCTCACCCACTCGCTCCCTGAAACGGTCCATGTCCCGGCGGATAAGAGCGGTTTCTTCCTGGACATGGTCTATTTTTATGGTGAGAGTGGCCTGGCATGTGGAGATAGCCTGCATCAGGGCCTCAAACGCCTGAGATCCAGCCTGAATCGCGCCGTCCGGCGGGGCGGATGTCTGCGTCTCCATGTGGTGAGCCTTAGGAGGAGAAGGCCCGGGCTTCGGCGGCGTCCGCGTATGGTCAGGAACTCGCGGTTTCTGTGTCCCCTTTTTGTGTCTGCGCATTCCCTGAGTCACAGGGGAGACCTCGGTGTATTTAGCAGGGCGATACGTGCAAAATCCACACCAGGATTATAGAAGGATTTAAGTCCGGAGTGGGAGCTCTGGTACTACACGTCCGCTCCCAGCGCCATCTTGGACACGCCCCTAATGCCTAACCTTTTAAAAATATTAAAACAGTATGGAGAACTCACTAACTTTAAAATTAACCTGATCCTTAAGTCAGAAACATTAAATATAAATATAAAACAACAAGACGCACAGAGCTTACAGCAGGATTTCCCATTCCCATGTAGGAAGACCGAACTAAATTACTTAGGGATAAAATTACCAGCATCTTTGGGGAAAATTATATCAGGCAAATTATATCCCACTATTAGAGGAAATAAAAATGGAAACAAAAAAAAATAGCCACAAGACCCTTGTCATGGATTGGAAGTATTAATGCCTTAAGATGATATTATTGGCCAAAATTACATACAAGTTTCAAATGCTTCCCATAGCCTTGCCCCCCACATTTTTTAAAGTGTTAAAAGTATTAATTACTAAACTTATTTGGCAAAATAAGAAACCAAGAATAGCATTTTCAATGTTATGGAAAGACAAGAACCAAGGGGAACTAAATGTACTGGATTTTAAAAAATACTATGATGCAATACTACTGACACGTGAGTAAGTGAGAAGAGATGGGTAACACTGGAGAACACAATGTCTAATACACAATTAGGTAAAAAATATGGATACCACCACAATTTAGGGCACCAGGAGAAAATACACACATTTACAAAGTAAATGGAAATATAAATGGAAATATAACTCGCCTTTAATTATGTTAAAAGATAATAACTATTTTACACTTGGGAAAAGGTCTGTGGGTGGTAATTGGATAAAGAATGACAATGCACAACTGCGGGATATAATGCACAAGGGGAAAATTTGTTCAGTAGGAGATATTAAGCATAAAAAAGACTTGATGGAGGTAAATGAATGGCGGTATTTCCAGCTTAAGCATTTTATAGCAACCTTACCGCAGCCAATAAGAGACGGAGAGGAACTTACAGCATTTGAGAGGTTATGTACAGCGGATAAGTCCCGGGGGAGTATATGCCGTATATATAAGTTTTTGTTGGAAGTTGGGGGCTGGAAATCCCGTCATATATAAAAAAATGGGAGAAGGAGCTGGGGGCACGAGGAGAGAGGCAAGACTTGGGAAAAATGTTAAATTTGGTACATGGTACCTCCGTAGATATTAAAATGGTGGAAATGAACTATAAATGTTTGACTAGGTGGTATACAACACCAGATAAAATAGGGAAATATCAAATAGGGAAAACGTCAGAGTGTTGGCGAGGCTGTAAAGAAGAGGGGACTTTGGCACATATCTGGTGGGGTTCTCCCAAGATTAAGATATATTGGAGGGAGATCTTAAAATGTATAAAAGATCATATTATAATAATAATAATCACTAATATAAGAATACCCGAAGAACCATGGACATGCCTATTTCATGGAGTAGATATCCCCATAAAGCAATATAGAGATTTAATGATACCCTATATGATGAATGCAGCTAAATGCCTGTTACCAAAAAATTGGAAAGAACTAGACAGCCCCAAAATAGGGGATTGGTTCAGTAAAAAATAGGAGATATATAATATGGAATATTTGAGATATAGTGGTGAAGAAAATGGAGGGATTTATAAACAGATGGGCAAAGTGGAAAAGGTTTAAACTGACGAGGAGATATATTGAGGTGATTAGTCCCTAGGGGTTGAAATGGTGGTGCAGGTATGGGAGGGGGAGGGATGGGAGCATGGGGTTGGGAAATGAAAAGGTAAATACCTTTTTTATTAGCCTGGATATGTAAGGGAAAGATCTTGTATATTGAAAATTACTTTTGATACAATGCAAATAAAATAAATAACAACAAAAGGGAGTTATAGGTGCTAACATGACATAACTGAACATGAAAGACAAAATTGAACATACTTACAGACATGGCTACGCTTGATCAGAATCACAACATGGTTCATATGGTGCTTCCACTGTGCCCCACCGCATTCATATTAGCCCATAGATGGAATGGTGCATAATGATGGCCATCCCCTGCCAACAATCGTACGAGGCAGAACACTCCTGAGCTAATCCTTAAGCCTAATACACACGGTACTATTGTTGGCAGGGGATTGTCTGTTGACAGACTGTTATCCTAAAATCTTACCGTTAGTAGGGATGAGCCGAACACCCCCCCGGTTCGGTTCGCACCAGAACCCGCGAACGGACCGCAAGTTCGCACGAACGTTAGAACCCCATTGACGTCTATGGGACTCGAACGTTCGAAATCAAAAGTGCTCATTTTAAAGGCTAATTTGCATGGTATTGTCCTAAAAAGGGTGTGGGGACCCGGGTCCTACCCCAGGGGACATGTATCAATGCAAAAAAAACTTTTAAAAACGGCCGTTTTTTCGGGAGCAGTGATTTTAATGATGCTTAAAGTAAAAAAAAAAAAAGTGAAATATTCCTTTAAATATCGTACCTGGGGGGTGTCTATAGTATGCCTGTAAAGTGACGCGTGTTTCCCATGTTTAGAACAGTCCCTGCACCAAATGTCATTTTTAAAGGAAAAAATCTCATTTAAAACTGCTTGCGGGTTTAATGTCATGTCGGGTCATGGCAATATGGATGAAAATCAGTGAGACAAACGGCATGGGTACCCGCCAGTCCATTACCAGGCCCTTTGGGTCTTGTATGGATATTAAGGGGAACCCCGCACCCAAATTAAAATAAGGAAAGGTCCCTATATACTCTGAACAGCAGTATACAGGCGGTGCAAACAAGACAGGGACTGTAGGTTTGTTGTTAAGTAGAATCTGTTTGTAATTTTGAACATTTTTAATGTGTTTAGCTCCAGCCAAAAAATCTTTTCTAAGCTTTTTGGAAAACATAGGGAAGGGTTATCACCCCTGTGACATTTGTTTTGCGTCTTTCCTCCTCTTCAGAAGATTTCACCTCACTTTTTTGTCCCAATGAAAAATGTTTTTTGAAAATTTGGGTTTTTTTGTGGAACAAGGATTGGAAAGCATCAGTGGAAAGGAGAAATTGTTTTCCCATATTAACTCTTACAGGAGAGAATTTCCCTTCCTTAGGGGTAGATTTCATCTCACTTCCTGTTGTCTCCTTCCGTTTGCAAGTAGGAGTCGTTTGTAAGTTAGATGTTTGAAAGTAGGGTCCTGCCCTATATACTCAGCAGAAATTTGGGCCTTAGGTGTTGCTGTGGCCAAAACACTGTAAGCCCTCACAGGGCCCTGCTGTGAAATATTAGATCAAGAATTGTAATTACATGCCCCTGTTGAACAGGAGCTGAAAAATTAGGCCTTAGGCACTGGTGCTGGTGCCACAACACTGCAACCCCTCACAGACACTCTAGTTGGAATGCAGGAACGAGCCCTGCTGCAAAGTATTGCATCAAAAATTGTAATTACACGCCCCTGTTAGACAGGGGCAGAAAAATTGGGCCTTAGGCACTGGTGCTGGTGCCACAACACTGCAACCCCTCACAGACACTCTAGTTGGAACGCAGGAACGAGCCCTGCTGCAAAGTATTGCATCAAAAATTGTAATTACACGCCCCTGTTAGACAGGGGCAGAAAAATTGGGTCTTAGGCACTGGTGCTGGTGCCACAACACTGCAACCCCTCACAGACACTCTAGTTGGAACGCAGGAACAAGCCCTGCTGCAAAGTATTGCATCAAAAATTGTAATTACACGCCCCTGTTAGACAGGGGCTGAAAAATTGTGCCTTAGGCACTGGTGGTGGCGCCCAGAACCAAAAATGTTCTTACAAGCTATCAGCGTGATGATTGAGGAGGAAGAGGATAATTACTCAGGGATAGTCACTCAGCATCAGCATAGGCAGTCTTTGAAGGGATCTGAAAAAAATTATTCAGTTACATCAGCATCAGGTGCTTGGTAGCTGGTGGTGATCCAAGACTGATTCATTTTTATGAAGGTCAGCCGATCGACCGAGTCAGTGGACAGACGCACCCTGTGATCGGTTACCACGCCTCCAGCAGCACTGAATGTGCGTTCCGAAAGAACGCTGGATGCAGGACAGGCCAGTAGCTCAATTGCATACTGTGCAAGCTCTGGCCAGTGATCCATCCTCAAGACCCAGTAACCCAGAGGATTTTCGGTGGGAAAGGTGTCCAAGTCTGATCTTGCCCCTAGGTATTCCTGCACCATGTAAAACAGACGCTGGCGATGGTTGCTGGAACCGATCATACCTTGGGGCTGCGGACCAAAAAATTGTCTGAACGCATCGGTCAGACGGCCACCTTCTCCACCGCTCCTTCTTTGACTGACCGAAGCCTCAGCAACACGTTGTCCAGAAACAGGAGTTTGTAACCTCCCAGTCTCTGGGAACGCGTTGCACAGACCTTTCTGCAAGGCCTCCCGAAGATGTTTCATCCTCTGCTCCCTCTGCGATGGCAAGATAAGGTCCGCAACCTTACCCTTGTAACGTGGATCAAGGAGGGTTGCCAGCCAGTATTGGTCCTTCTCCTTGATACCACGAATACGAGGATCCTAACGCAGGCTTTGCAGGATCAGGGAGGCCATGCAGCGTAGGTTTGCTGAGGCATTCGGTCCGGAGTCCTCTGGGTCACTAAGGACAACAACGTCCGCAGCCACCTCCTCCCAGCCACGTACAAGTCCATGTGTTCCTTGGGACTGATCCCTTAAAGACTGCTGATGCTGAGTGCCAGGCTCCACCTCCATACTGACACAATCTTCCTCCTCCTCCTCCTCCTCCTCCTCCTCGTCCTCTTCCTGTGTGATCGGCGGGCACGCAGGAACACTGTCTGGATAAAGGGGGCCTTGAGAGCTAAGGAAGTCCTCCTCTTCCTGCCTCTGTTCTGCCTCAAGTGCCCTGTCCATTATTCCACGCAGCGTGTGCTCCAACAGGTGGACAAGGGGGACAGTGTCACTGATGCATGCACTGTCAGTGCTCACCATCCTCGTGGCCTCCTCGAATGGTGACAGGACAGTGCATGCATCCCTGATCATGGCCCACTGGCGTGGGGAAAAAAAACCAAGGTCCCCTGACCCTGTCCTGGTGCCATAGTCGCACAGGTACTCATTGATGGCCCTCTGCTGCGTGTGCAGCCGCTGCAGCATGGCCAATGTCGAGTTCCACCTGGTGGGCATGTCACAGATTAGGCGGTTCTTGGGCAGGTTAAACTCCTTTTGGAGGTCTGTCAGCCGAGCACTGGCATTATATGACCGGCGGAAATGCACACAGACTTTCCTGGCCTGCCTCAGGACATCCTGTAAGCCCGGGTACCTGCCCAAGAACCGCTGCACCACCAAGTTAAGGACGTGAGCCAAACAGGGCACATGGGTCAGTTGTCCCTGTCGGAGGGCAGAGAGGAGGTTGGTGCCATTGTCGCAAACCACCATTCCTGCCTTAAGTTGGCGTGGCGTCAACCACCTCTGAACCTGCCCCTGCAGAGCTGACAGAACCTCTGCCCCAGTGTGGCTCCTGTCCCCCAAGCACACCAGCTCAAGCACCGCATGGCATCTTTTAGCCCCTTGAACGCCTACGGAGCACCGCTGGTTCCGAGGAAGAGGCCATGGAGGAAGAAGAGGAGGAGGGGGTGGAGGAGAGAGGTGTGTCACAATCAGCATTTTGGAGGCGTGGTGGCGGAACAACCTCCAACACTACTGCACCTTGTCCTGCATCCTTCCCAGCTGCCAGCAGAGTCACCCAATACGCCGTGAAACTTAAGTAACGTCCCTGTCCATGCCTGCTGGACCATGAGTCAGCGGTAATATGCACCTTACCGCTGACCGCCCTGTCCAGCGAGGCATGGACATTGCCTTCCACATGCCGGTAGAGAGCCGGAATCGCCTTCCATGAGAAAAAGTGGCGTTTGGGAACCTGCCACTGAGGAACCGCACATTCCACAAACTCACGGAAGGGGGCAGAGTCTACCAACTGAAAAGGCAGCAGTTGAAGTGCTAGCAATTTTGCCAAGCTAGCATTCAACCGCTGGGCATGTGGATGGCTGGGAGCAAACTTCTTTCGGCGGTGCAGCAGCTGGGGCAGGGAAATTTGCCTGGTACAATCTGACGTCGGTGTACCAAAAGCAGATTGCCCACAAGTACTTGGCTGTGACACACCTAATTCTACACCTTCATTCCTCTCACTGCAGGTCTCAGAGAGGACTGAAGGTCTAGTGGGGTTGGAAATCTCAGCTGATGAGGAGCAAGGAGAGATCCTCTTTGTTCTTTGGTGTGGGTCTTTTAGATATGCTTGCCAACGAACTGCATGGCAGGTCAACATATGTCTGGTCAAGCATGTGGTACCCAAGCGGGAGATGTTTTGGCCACGCGAGATACGCTTGAGACATATGTTGCAAATAGCAACGGTGCGATCTGATGCACTCGTCTCAAAAAAGGCCCACACCAAAGAACTTTTTGAATAACGCGCAGAGACTGCAGCGCCCTGCACATGTGGAGCTTTGGGGTGTGATGCAGTCAATGTGCTGCCCTTAGGCTGGCCCCTGGAGGGCATCCTGCCTCGTTGGTGATGTGCCGCCTCCTCCTCCTCCTCCTCCTCCTCTCTCCTATCAGGCACCCACGTTGAGTCAGTGACCTCATCATCCCCTCCCTCCTCATCACTGGAGCAAACCTGGCAGTATGCTGCAGCAGGGGGAGCATGACTGCCAGATTGCTGTCCTTCTTGGGCACCCCCTCTGTCCGTGCTCATGTTACTGCCTTCATCGAGCTCAGTATCATCATCAGAGCCTTCCAAACGCTGGGCATCCTCCTGGAGCATGTACCCAACACTGTGGTCAAACAGTTCGAGGGAATCCTCAGGAGGACATGGTGGAGCTAGGGAAGGAGTCACTGATGACATTGAGCTGAGGGAAGAGGCCGCTGCTTTGCCAGACAAAGCACCCTGGGCATGGGTGAGAGAGGATGAGGAGGATGAGGACGGCTTGGTCATCCACTCGACCAAGTTTTCTGCATGTTGCGGCTCAACACGGCCAGCTGCCGAAAAAAAGGCCAAGCGTGTCCCATGGCCACGGGCTGATGAGGATGCACCGTCTCCACGACCAGCACTAGACACAGAGCCTGCTTGCCCTCTCTTATTGGCTTGTGACTGTCTGCCTCTCCTTCTTGGCCTTCCAGACATACTAATGGCCTGTAGCTGCACTAAGCTGGGATAGAACACCTGTAATTTTCTTCAGGTAGCTTTATATACTGTAACCAGACAAGCCTGCCTGTCAGTAGGAAGATAACAGGAACGGATCTAGCTGAACACTGTGAGCAGGACGCACTGACTGCACTAAATGTAAATAGCAGGAACGGATCTAGCTGAACACTGTGAGCAGGACGCACTGACTGCACTAAATGTAAATAGCAGGAACGGATCTAGCTGAACACTGTGAGCAGGACGCACTGACTGCACTAAATGTAAATAGCAGGAACGGATCTAGCTGAACACTGTGAGCAGGACGCACTGACTGCACTAAATGTAAATAGCAGGAACGGATCTAGCTGAACACTGTGAGCAGGACGCACTGCACTAAATGTAAATAGCAGGAACAGATCTAGCTGAACACTGTGAGCAGGACGCACTGCACTAAATGTAAATAGCAGGAACAGATCTAGCTGAACACTGTGAGCAGGACGCACTGCACTCAATGTAAATAGCAGGAACGGATCTAGCTGAACACTGTGAGCAGGACGAACTGCACTAAATGTAAATAGCAGGAACAGATCTAGCTGAACACTGTGAGCAGGACGCACTGCACTAAATGTAAATAGCAGGAACGGATCTAGCTGAACACTGTGAGCAGGACGCACTGCACTAAATGTAAATAGCAGGAACAGATCTAGCTGAAAACTGTGAGCAGGACGCACTGACTGCACTAAATGTAAATAGCAGGAACAGATCTAGCTGAACACTGTGAGCAGGACGCACTGACTGCACTAAATGTAAATAGCAGGAACGGATCTAGCTGAACACTGTGAGCAGGACGCACTGCACTAAATGTAAATAGCAGGAACGGATCTAGCTGAACACTGTGAGCAGGACGCACTGCACTCAATGTAAATAGCAGGAACGGATCTAGCTGAACACTGTGAGCAGGACGAACTGCACTAAATGTAAATAGCAGGAACAGATCTAGCTGAACACTGTGAGCAGGACGCACTGCACTAAATGTAAATAGCAGGAACGGATCTAGCTGAACACTGTGAGCAGGACGCACTGCACTAAATGTAAATAGCAGGAACAGATCTAGCTGAACACTGTGAGCAGGACGCACTGCACTAAATGTAAATAGCAGGAACAGATCTAGCTGAACACTGTGAGCAGGACGCACTGCACTAAATGTAAATAGCAGGAACAGATCTAGCTGAACACTGTGAGCAGGACGCACTGCACTAAATGTAAATAGCAGGAACGGATCTAGCTGAACACTGTGAGCAGGACGCACTGCACTAAATGTAAATAGCAGGAACGGATCTAGCTGAACACTGTGAGCAGGACGCACTGACTGCACTAAATGTAAATAGCAGGAACAGATCTAGCTGAACACTGTGAGCAGGACGCACTGACTGCACTAAATGTAAATAGCAGGAACGGATCTAGCTGAACACTGTGAGCAGGACGCACTGACTGCACTAAATGTAAATAGCAGGAACGGATCTAGCTGAACACTGTGAGCAGGACGCACTGCACTAAATGTAAATAGCAGGAACAGATCTAGCTGAACACTGTGAGCAGGACGCACTGCACTAAATGTAAATAGCAGGAACAGATCTAGCTGAACACTGTGAGCAGGACGCACTGCACTAAATGTAAATAGCAGGAACAGATCTAGCTGAACACTGTGAGCAGGACGCACTGCACTAAATGTAAATAGCAGGAACAGATCTAGCTGAACACTGTGAGCAGGACGCACTGACTGCACTAAATGTAAATAGCAGGAACAGATCTAGCTGAACACTGTGAGCAGGACGCACTGCACTCAATGTAAATAGCAGGAACGGATCTAGCTGAACACTGTGAGCAGGACGAACTGCACTAAATGTAAATAGCAGGAACAGATCTAGCTGAACACTTTGAGCAGGACGCACTGCACTAAATGTAAATAGCAGGAACGGATCTAGCTGAACACTGTGAGCAGGACGCACTGACTGCACTAAATGTAAATAGCAGGAACGGATCTAGCTGAACACTGTGAGCAGGACGCACTGCACTAAATGTAAATAGCAGGAACGGATCTAGCTGAACACTGTGAGCAGGACGCACTGCATTAAATGTAAATAGCAGGAACAGATCTAACCTAATCTAGCTAACTCAAATCAAATGACACTGTCTGTCTCTCTCTCTCTATCAGCACACCGGAACACACTACACAGGGCCGCCGTGCAGGCGGCCTTATATAGTGTGGGGCGTGTACTAAATCCCCTGAGCCATAATTGGCCAAAGCCACCCTGGCTTTGGCCAATTACAGCTCTCTCTACTGACGGCGCTTTGATTGGCCAAGCATGCGGGTCATAGTGCATGCTTGGCCAATCATCAGCCAGCAATGCACTGCGATGCCACAGTGAATTATGGGCCGTGACGCGCCACACGAATTTGGCGCGAACGGCCCATAACGTTCGCAATTCGACGGACGGTCGAACAGCCGATGTTCGAGTCGAACATGCGTTCGATTCGAACACGAAGCTCATCCCTAACCGTTAGTACGCTCCTTTTGACAACTGTTGTCCAATTTTGGCCAACAAATGTTGGATGACAGACTAGTAAATTTTAGGCAGACAACTGCTTGACGTCAGATTTTCGTATGGTCAGTACACAAATTCATCACACAAGTCGAAAGTACAAACACGCATGCTTGGAATCAATGCTCACCAAACACGAAATTAGCAGAAGGGGCCCAAAGGGTGGCACTCAAGAGCTAAAGTTCCTCGTAGTACGTCACAACGTTCGTCGTCATGGCACGACAATTGTGTAACGTTAGTATGCAAGACAAGATCCTGGCACGCGCCCTTTTGACAAAAATCAGACGCTCGGTTGGCCAAAAATCATACTAACGGAAATATTTAAGGACAACAGTCTGTCAACAGACAATCCCCTGGGAACAATCGTACAGTGTGTACGAAGCTTTAGACTCTTTACCACACACAGCCACAAAGGTAAGAGAATTCTTTTAGGGCAATGTATTAGTGCTCGGACGAAACCTCTGGCACTGCGCTCACATGATCCCTTCCCCTTCTGGTCAATTTTCTAAAATGGCGACCGTAAATAAGAGAAGGAAAGTTGACCGTGAGGGCCGCTGCTTCCAGGACAGATGGAAAGTGGACTATTTCTTCACTGAAATATGAAATTACTGTGTTTGTGTGATATGCCAAGAGACTGTGGCTGTTTATAAGGAATTTAATGTCAAAAGACACTACCAGTCGAGACATAGCACATACAACAAGCTAACAGGGCGCGACCGCAGTTAAAAGTTGAAGCAACTTGAAGCTGTTTTAATGTCACAACATCGATTTTTCACAAGAGCCCATGAGCCAAATGAAAATGCCACAAGGGCGAACTATGAGGTAGCAACGTTAATTGCTAAAAATTGCAAATCTTTTGCAGAGGGTGACTTTTTTAAAGAATGCATTATGAAAATGGTTGAGAATATCTGTCCTAAGAGTTTACCAACATTTGCTTGGCTCGTAACACTGTAGCACGGAGCATTGAAGAGATTTCATAGATAATAAGAGACAGTTGACATCCAAAGGAGTGGATTTTTACATTTTTTCAGTATCCTGTGATGAAAGCACAGACCCATCTGACACAGCTCAGTTGCTGATTTTTATGAGAGGGGTGGACAATGAAATTAATGTGACTGAAGAACTACTTGACCTCCGGAGCCTTACTGACCAAACAAGAGGAAAAGATTTATTTGTTTCTGTTCTGCCATAGATGACATTAAACTGCCTTGAAACAAAGTTACTACAGTACCTGACCGCGAGATTGTGTTTCCAGCGCGATACCATTGCGCTGGTTCTCGGCAACAGGGTACTATGTCGTGCTGGCTCACACATCGGGAAAGGAAAACTTTTTTTTCCTTTCGCGACGAGTGACAGGCAGTGCTGACAGCTGTCTGGTATGAATCCTGAGGGGGAACGCAGCGCCAAATTTTAAATGAAAAAAAAAACGGCGTGGGTTCCCCCCGGGGGCATACCAGGCCCTTAGGTCTGGTATGGATTGCAAGGGGAACCCCCTACGCCGAAAAATCGGTGTGGGGGTCCCCCAAAATCCATACCAGACCCTTATCCAAGCACGCAGCCCAGCCGGCCAGGAAAGTGGGTGGGGACGAGCGAGCACCCCCCTCCTGAGCCGTACCAGGCCGCATGTCCTCAACATGGGGGGGTGGGTGCCTTGGGGACGGGGGCACCCCCCGGGGCCCCCCACTCTAAAGCACCTTGTCCCCATGTTGATGAGGACAAGGGCCTCTTCCCGACAACCCTGGTTGTTGGTTGTCGGGGTCTGCGGGCGGAGGGCTTATCGAAATCCGGGAGCCCCCTTTAATAAGGGGGCCCCCAGATCCCAGCTCCCCACCGTATGTGAATGAGTATGGGGTACATGGTACCCCTACCTATTCACCTAGGGAAAAGTGTCAATAAAAAAAAATACAGTACACAGGTTTTAAGAGTAATTTATTAGGCAGCTCCGGGGTCTTCTTCCGACTTCAGGGGGGGTCTTCTTCCGACTTCTCCCGGTGTTCCGCCTCTTCTCCCGGGCCCCTCCGCTATCTTCTTCCAGTTCTGTTGCCAGCGGGGGCCTGGTCTGCTGCCGCTGTCTTGTCGCTTCTTCTCTTCTTCCGATGGTGACACGACGCTTTCTCCGTCACGGTCCCAGCATGCGCAGGGACTCTGGCGTCATAAGGGGGCGTGACCCCAGAGTCCCTGCGCATGCTGGGACCGTGACGTCACAAGGGGGCGGGGTCACCGCCTATATAAATGGCTCCGCAGCTCACACAAAGCATTCCAGCCGGAGAGAGCGTCGTGTCAACATCGGAAGAAGAGAAGAAGCGACGTGACAGCGGCGACAAGACAGCGGCAGCAGGCCCCCGCTGGCAAAAGAGCTGGAAGAAGATAGCAGAGGGGCCTGGGAGAAGAGGCGGAACACCGGGAGAAGTAGGAAGAAGACCCCCCCCGAAGTCGGAAGAAGACCCCGGAGCTGCCTAATAAATTACTCTTAAAACCTGTGCACTGTGTTTTTTTTTTTATTGACACTTTTCCCTAGGTGAATGGGTAGGGGTACCATGTACCCCATACTCATTCACATAGGGTGGGGGGCCGGGATCTGGGGGCCCTCTTATTAAAGGGGGCTCCCGGATTCCGATAAGCCCTCCGCCCACGGACCCTGACAACCAACGGCCAAAGTTGTCGGGAAGAGGCCCTTGTCCTCATCAACATGGGGACAAGGTTCTTTGTGGTGGGAGGCCCCCTCCATGTTGAGGGCATGCGGCCTGGTACGGCTCAGGAGGGGGGGGGCGCTTGCTCATCCCCACCCCCTTTCCTGGCCAGCCGGGCAGTGTGCTCGGATAAGGGTCTGGTATGGATTGGGTGAGTGGGTGGATGGATGTGTGGATGGATGTGTGGGTGGATAGGTGGATGATGGATGGGTGGATGGATGTGTGGGTGGATAGGTGGATGATGGATGAATGTGTGGATGTGTGGATGGATGGATGTGTGGATGGATGAATGGGTAGATGTGTGTGTGTGTGTGTGTGTGGATGTGTGGGTGGATAGATGGATGGATGTGTGGGTGAATGGGTGGACGTGGATGGATGGGTGGATGGATGGGTAGATGGCTGTGGATGGTGGATGGATGTGTGGGTGGATGGATGTGTGGGTGGATATGGATGGGTGGGTGGATGGATATGTTGGTGGATGGATGTGTGGGTGGATGGATGGGTGGATGTGTGGTTGTATGGGTGGATGGATGGATGTGTGGGTGGATGGGTGGATGGATGGGTAGATGGCTGTGTAGGTGGATGGATGTGTGGGTGGATGGATGTGTGGGTGGATGGATGTGTGGGTGGATATGGATGGATGGATGTGTGGGTGGATGGATGTGTGGGTGGATATGGATGGATGGATGTGTGGGTGGATGGATATGTTGATGGATGGGTGGATGGATGTGTGGGTGGATGGATGGGTGGATGGATGCATGTGTGGGTGGGTGGATGGATGTGTGGTTGGATGGGTGTATGGGTGGGTGGATGGATGGATGTGTGGGTGGATGGGTGGATGTGGATGGATGGATGTGTTGATGGGTGGATGGATGGGTAGATGGCTGTGTGGGTGGATGGATGTGTGGGTGGATGGATGAATGCATGTGTGGATGGATGGGTGGGTGGATGGATGCATGTGTGGATGGGTGTATGGGTGGATGGATGGATGTGTGGGTGGATGTGGATGGATGGATGTGTTGATGGGTGGATGGATGGGTAGATGGCTGTGTGGGTGGATGGATGTGTGGGTGGGTGGATGGATGCATGTGTGGATGGGTGGATGTGTGGGTGGATTGATGTATGGATGGTTGGATGGATGTGTGGATGGATGGATGGATGTGTGGGTGGATGGATGGATGTGTGGGTGGATGTGTTGATGGATGGATGGATGGATGTGTGGGTGGGTGGATGGATGGATGTGTGGGTGGGTGGATGGGTGGATGGATGGATGTGTGGGTGGGTGGATGGATGGATATGTTGATGGATGGGTGGATGGATGTGTGGGTGGATGGATGGGTGGATGGATGCATGTGTGGGTGGGTGGATGGATGTGTGGGTGGATGGATGGATGTGTGGGTGGATGTGTTGATGGATGGATGGATGGATGTGTGGGTGGGTGGATGGATGGATGTGTGGGTGGGTGGATGGATGGATGTGTGGGTGGGTGGATGGATGTGTTTATGTATGCGTGAGTCGATGGGTGGGTAGGTGGGTGGGTGAATGGATGTGTGAATGGGTGGATGGATGGATGGGTGGATGTGTGGGTGGATGAATGGATGGATGGATGTGTGGGTGGATGGATGAATGGGCGGGTGGATGGATGGATGTGTGGGTGGGTGGATGAATGTGTGGATGGATGTGTGAGTCGATGGGTGGGTGGATGGATGGACAGATGGGTGGGTGAATGGATGTGTGAATGGATGGATGGGTGGATGGATGTGTGGATGGATGGGTGGATGGATCGGTGGATTGATGGATGGGTGGATAGATGATGAATGGGTGGGTGGATGGATGGGTGGATGGATGGATTGGTGGATGGAGTGAGGAAGGAGAAATGTAATGATCAGGAGATGATAGATCTGCCTGTCAGTGTCCTGATCCAGCACAGATCGGTGTGCAGTGAAGGAAGCTTGTCTTCCCCCTCTTGCTGTCATCTCCTGTCCTCACAGCACTATGTCATCCAGTATGATCAGATCCCCCCCATCCATCCATCCATCAATCCATCTATCCCCCTGCTAGGGACAGATCAGATGTCATCAGGCCCAGGAGAAGCTTTGATCTCTGCTCTCAGACTGGGAGTAAATGCAGCCCGGTGAGAGGAGAGCAGAGGAGAGGACAGCTCATACAACTAACATAACATTACCCACTGCCTGGTTGCCCCTCCCCCTACCTGCCACACATTTAACACTAGTAGGCCCCTCCAGATGTACTGTCCTGGGAATGCGCTAAGCTTCCTAACGCTTCACTGCCTGGGGGACTCTGCACATTCCCTTTCTCCTCCCCAGATCCACTACACAGGCAGCTGCTGTGATCACACTGCAGTGACCAGAGCACAACACAAGTAGTCTGTCTGCTTAATCTTACCTACTGGAGTGTAGTAAGACCTTGTCGGTAATCTTGACATTAGTGTTGATTGCGTTACTGCCAGTTTAATGCCATTTACTTCTGTGTGCGTTACTGCCAGCTTAACGCCATATAGTTTTGCGTGCGTTACTGCCAGTTTAACACCATATAGTTCTGTGTGCGTTACTGCCAGTTTAACGCCATATAGTTTTGCGTGCGTTACTGCCAGTTTAATGCCATATCGTTTCGCGTACGTTACTGCCAGTTAAACAGCATATAGTTTTGTGTGCATTACTGCCAGTTTAACGCCATATAGTTCAGTGCGCCACTGTATGTTTGGCACATTATATTGCAGTATATTATAGTATTATTAGTATATAGTATATTCGTAGAGTGTGTCTGTGTAGGGTGAGTACTCAAATTAAAGTGCACCAAACACCTCATTGATTAAAGTGCATCTACGTACAGATTTCAACTTCTTCTTTACATTTGTTTAAAAGCATCACCCCGTCCTTCCCAATAACCTCTGAGAAGACACCAAGGAGAGTCAGACATTCTCTTGGCACTGTAAGGGGGCCAGCAAGAAATGTGTCCACAGGCAAAGGTGGACGTGGTGGTCAATCCTCAGGCAGGGCATAATTTCCTCCGTTTAGTGAGTTTGCCCGTGCTATCCAGCCACAGCATGCAGAGGAGGTGGTGGACTGGCTTACTAAACCTTCCTCATCCTCCTCGTCCTCTGTCATGCAAGTAGAGACAAGTTTGCAGTCCCCTGCAGTTGCCAGAGTGGATAAAGCTGCCTCTTTGTCAACATCTATTCTTGCCATAGCCCCAACATCAGCCATTGAGGAGTCAGCTGAGTTATTTGACCACAGCATCAGCCACTTGCTCCTTGATGATGCCCAGCCATTACTGGATTCAAATGTTGGTTCCGAGGTTGAGGATGACAGGAATGTGAGCCTAGAGAGAGGGAGGAACACTGGTAGACAAATTGGCATTCATGTTATTGCCAAGTTGTCTCCTGTGGTAATGATGAAGATGGAGGAGATGGAGACGATGATGATGAGGTCACTGATGTGACTTTGTGCCAGATAGAGCAGAGGAGGAAACTGAAGGTGAGGCGGCACAACCCCAAGGAGGCCGACATCAAGAAAGAGTAGAGAGCAGCCAGCCTATTCCATCACATTCTGCAGCTGTTATCTCACAGCCCCATCCCCAAATCTCAGCTGTCTGGGCCTTTTTAAGCTCATCTGTAGCAGATCGCATTGTTGCTATCTGCAATCTGTGTCTCAGGCACGTCAAACGTGGCAAAAACACCAACCATTTGGGTACCACATGCCCAACAAGGCATTTAACGTCCAACCACTCAGCCCCTTGGCAAGAGCACCTAAAAGCCACACAAAAGGGGCACAAATCTGTCCCTCCTCCTCCTTACCCACTTCAGTCTGCCCCTACGATACCGAGTCATTACCTTTTAGCAGCCTCCACTGACAGAGATGATGGTATAGCACAGGGTGTCCCAGGTCCTAGCAGCACATTTGCCAGCTGCACACCACCAGCTATAGACTGTAGCCGGCAAATTTCTCTGCCCCATTTGCTGCAGCGGAAAAAAAATACAGTTCCTACCACCCACATACCCAGCATCTGAATGCAAGCTTGTCAAAGCTGTTGGCTCTCTTCTGCCTTTCAGCCTGGTGAATTCTGCTTCCTTCCGTGAATTCACACAATGTGCTGTACCACAAAGGCAGGTTCCCGCTCACTACTACTTTTTATGTAAGGCCGTTCCATCTCTCTACCATCACGTGGAAGGGAATGTTCTGGCATCGTTGGGCAAGGCAGTCAGCCGTAAAATCCACCTTACTGCAGACACGTGGTCCATCAAGCATGGGCAGGGATGATATATTTCATTGAGAGTACACTGCGTAATGCTGCTTGCAATTCGAAAAGATGAAGGACAGGGCTCGGTGCTGCAGCTTGTTGTGCCCCCAAAGGGCTATTCCCAGAGTCAGGCTATAAGGTGCCATGCAGTGCTTCAGCTGGTGTGTTTAGGGGACAGGAGCCATACCGGAGCAGAAATTCTTGCAGCTCTGTGGGGACAGGCCCAGAGGTGGTTCACACCATGCCAGCTGGAGCCAGGAATGGTGGTGTCCGATAATGGCTCAAACCTCCTGTCCACCCTTAGTCAGGGAAAGTTGACACATGTGCCATGCCTGGCACATTGTCATGGTTATGCAATAGAGTTTGTTTGTCAGCTTACCTGTCTCCATGTGTTCATCTCCAAAGACCAGCTGTCTCCCACCTGACTGCTTTATTAACTCTCCTTTAGCATGGCTCCACCCCAGCTCCTATCAGAGAACTCTATATTAACCTCTGCACTGCAGATCAGCCCTGCTGATCAACCTTTATGTGTTTGGCTTCCTGTTCCTGCCTGCCGTGTGCTCTACGTTTATTTCTGTTACCGACCTTGGCGTGTTCTATACTATTCCTGTCTGCTCGTGACCCTGACCATTTGGCGTGTCCCCAACTATCCCTGTTTGCCTGTGGACCCTGAACCTTGGTGTGTACTCTGTTGTCCTTGTCTGCTTGTGGCCCTGACCTTGGCTTATTCCTTTACTATCCCTATCCTTCTGTTCCTTACTGTGGGTGTGAGCTGGGGGACCCTGGGGTCGCGACCTGGAGCCAGTTGCAGCCCAGTCCATCCTCACCACTAGAGGCTCTGGTGAACACCTGCTGGCTCTTAGACTCCGTGCCCCAGGGAATCCTACGCTCTAACCCCGGTTGGATCCGTGTTGGTGCTCCAGCGGCCCTGCCTTCCTTATACCCGGATTCCCATCCGCAGCAGTCAGCCGTAGGGTCCACTGCCTTGCGGTGCACTCCTGATCCCAACGGTGTGCATCTGTCACCTAGCCTCAAGGTGACCTTACAGTTTGATCAGCCATGGACCCGGCTGACGTGCTGCTTCCTGCAGCTGATCCATTGCAGGGCATAGTTCGCAGACTCGAGACCCAGGAATCTAATCAGACTCAGGTGATGCTATTCCTTAAAGATCTGGCTTCCTGCTTCGAGCAGCTCCAGGCCTCCTTGGGAAACCCGAACCTGCAGCCTCAAGTACAATTAGCAGCTGCACCTATCGCACCAGTCGCAGCCACACATTCATATTTACTGCCAGCTCCGTCCCCTTTTTCTGGGGACTCCAAGGCCTGCAGGGGCTTCCTCAGCCAATGCACCATTCATTTTGAGCTCCAGCCTCAAAACTTTCTGTCTGATCGGCCTAAGGTAGCCTATATAATTTCCCTCCTCTCTGGTGAAGCTTTAGCTTGGGCTGCCCCCCTGTGGGAGAAGAATGACCCGGTGGTTTCTAGCCTGTCCGACTTCTTGAAGCTTTTTCGTAATATCTTCGAGGCGCCAGCTCGGGTTTCTTCAGCGGCTAGTGCCCTTTTACACCTTCGCCAAGAATCTTGTTCAGTGGGACAATATGAGCTTCAGTTCCGTATCCTTACAGCTGAATTGAGCTGGAACAATGAGGCCCTGGTCGCAACCTTTTTACATGGCCTCTCTGACCGAGTGAAGGACGAATTAGCAGGAAGAGCCATCCCCGACGGTCTGGACGATGTAATTTCCTTGTGCAATCAGATTGACATTCGTTTTCCAGGAGAGGTCCCTAGAAAAAAGACGCCAGCACCCTCTAGGTCCTAGTCAGCCAGAACTATTCCCCCGTCGCTCTGTGGAGCATCCTCTGCCTGCTGAGGAACCTATCCAGCTGGGCCGGACTAGACTAACCCCCGAAGAACGTGCTAGACGCAGAACTCTAGGCTTGTGTCTTTATTGTGGGGGCAAGGGTCATTTTCGTGACTCCTGCTGGCTTCGTCCGGGAAACGCTCGGGTCTAATACATTTGGAAGGTGGAGTATTGGACCCAGAAACATCACCTTCTTGTCTTGTTATTACGGTGTTCCTCCATGTAGGCCCTTCTCCCCAATCGGTCCTAGCATATCTGGACTCCGGGGCTGCCGGCAATTTTATGGACCGGAGAACTGCTTCTTCTATGAAGCTTACCTTTTCTCCCCTCGCTACACTATTGGTAGTCACGGCAATTGATGACACTGTGCTTCCAGGGGGTCCTATACGTTTCAAGAAGCTACCTATTAGGATGTCGGTAGGGATACTCCACCAGGAGTGGATTTCCTTCCTCATTCTACCCAAGGCCTCTACCCCCATTGTATTGGGCCTTCCTTGGCTACAGCTCCACTCTCCACATGTGGACTCGGTCTCTGGTCAGATCCTGGCTTGGGGTCCTCTGTGTTTCTCGTCCTGTCTTCTCAAGGTGGTCCCCAAGGAGAGACTTCCCATTGCTACCACATCCGTATCTTCTGATCTTCCCGCGGCATACAGCAATTACTGGGATGTGTTCTGTAAGAAGTCTGCTGAGGTGCTTCCTCCCCACAGATCTTTCGACTGTGCCATTGACCTTGTCCCAGGAGCAACTCTGCCCAGGGGTCGTACCTACCCTCTGTCCATTCCAGAGACCCAGGTCATGTCTGAGTATGTCACCGAGAATCTGGAGAGAGGTTTCATCTGGAAATCCTCATCGCCTGCAGGAGCAGGGTTCTTTTTCATTGCTAAAAAGGATGGTACCCTCAGACCCTGCATCGAGTATCGAGGGTTAAACGCAGTGACCATCAAAAACCGATACCCCTTACCTCTAATATCTGAGCTATTCGACAGGTTGAAGGGGGCTTCCATTTTCACCAAGTTGGATCTCAGAGGTGCATACAATCTCATTAGAATACGGAAGGTGATGAATGGAAGACTGCGTTTAACACTAGGGACGGGCATTACGAATACCTGGTTATGCGTTTTGGTTTGTGTAATGCTCCAGCTGTGTTCCAGAACTTTGTCAATTAAATCTTCGGGGATCTACTGTACCAGTTTGTTGTCATCTATCAGGATGACATTCTCCTCTTTTCTGAAAATCTGCTTGCTCACAGAAACCATGTCCGCACCGTTTTTCAGCACCTTAGAGAGAATAATCTCTATGCCAAGCTGGAGAAATGTTCCTTTGAATGTCCTGAGGTCCTGTTTCTGGGATGTTTTGTTTCTAGTTTGGGTCTTCGCATGGATCCCAGAAAGGTCTCGGCCATTACCAACTGGCCCCTTCCTGCTAGCCTCAAGGCCACACAGCGCTTTCTTGGCTTCACAAATTATTATAGGCAGTTCATAAGGAATTATTCTTCCATTGCCGCGCCTATTTTCGCTTTAACCAAGAAGGGTGCGAATGCCAAAGACTGGCCTCCCGAGGCTGTCTCTGCGTTTCACGATCTGAATCAGGCCTTTGTTTCTGGACCTCTCTTGAGGAGACCAAATCCTGGGGACCCATTTTTTATTGAAGTAGATGCTTCTTCGATGGGGGTGAGAGCTGTGCTTCTTCAGTTCTTTGAGAAGAGACGTCAACCATGTGCGTTCTTCTCCAAAAAATTTTCTCAGGCAGAGAGAAATTATGCCATTGGTGATCGGGAACTTCTCCCAATTAAATTGGCGTTGGAAGAGTGGCATCATCTCTTTGAGGGTTCCTCTCACTCCATTACGATCTTTACTGATCACAAGAATCTACAATACCTACAGAATGCTAAACGTCTGAACCCCAGACAGGCCAGGTGGAGTCTCTTCTTTTCTCGTTTTAAATTCACGATTACGTACAAACCTGGTTCCTGCAACGGTTGGGCTGATGCGCTCTCTAGGTCATTTGACACTTTGGACGAGGAGTCCATCCCTGATCCTAAACCGATCATTCCGACCTCATGCATTGTTGCCCATTCTACCACCCTGGAATCAAAAATTCCTCCTGGCAAGACCTTTGTTCCCACAGAGCTAAGAGCTAAGATCCTTCATTGGGGACATGATTCCAAGGTGGCAGGTCATGCTGGGTTCCTCCGATCCTTCCTGGTCATCAGTCGTCTCTACTGGTGGCCTAACCTCCGCTCGGATGTTAAAGAGTACGTTAAGGCTTGTCGTGTCTGTGCTCAGTCTAAATCTTTCACACTAGCCCCTGCTGGTCTTCTCATGCCCTTGCCCATTCCTAAGGAGCCCTGGTCTCACATCGCCATGGATTTTATCACTGATCTTCCACTGTCGGAGAATAATACATTTGGGTGGTAATCGATCGGTTCTCCAAGATGGCTTATTTTGTTCCTCTTCCTGGTCTCCCTTCTGCCTCTGCCTTGGTTTCCATTTTCGTATGAGAGATTTTCTGCCATGGTGTTCTTTCCCATGTCATTTCGGACAGGGGTGTTCAGTTTACGTCCCGTTTTTGGAGAGCCTTTTGCAAATCCCTCAACATTACCTTGGATTTTACCTCTTCTTACCATCCCCAATCCAATGGCCAGACTGAGAGGGTTAATCAGGAGTTGGAGGTCTTTCTCCGTACCTTGGTCTCGGCTCATCACGATGATTGGGCTTCACTACTTCCGTGGGCAGAGTTCTCCCACAATAATCATGTCAACATCAGTTCTCAGAAAACACCCTTTATCACTGTTTATGGAAGACATCCTCAAATCCTAAGTACGTACCCAGGGTTACAAAATGTACTAAAATGGACCAAAAGAGTCTGTAGCCATTTCAGGTTGTCATACACAGCCAGTGCTCGGTTGGCTGAAATTCAGCGGGAATTCCACCTGCCCGTAAACCGCCTGATTTGTGACATGCCCACCAGGTGGAACTCAACTTTGGGAATGTTGCAGTGGCTATACATGCAGCAGAGGGCCATCAACGAGTATCTGTGCCAATACGGCATGATGACAGGCTCAGGTTGCCTTGGCTTTTTTCCCCACACCATTGGCTGATTATTAAGGATGCATGCACTGTTTTGTCACCATTTGAGGAGGCCACAAGGATGGTGAGCAGTGACAGTGCATGCATCAGTCACACAATCCTTGTTGTGTTCCTGCTGGAGCAGACTCTGCGTGGCATTATGGACAGGGCACTGGAGGCAGATTAGCAGGAGGACTTCCTTTCCTCTCAAGGCCTACTTTATTCAGACACCATCATTCCTATGTCACAGAACACACAGGAGGAGAGAGGGGAGGAGGATGAGGAGGAGGATTCTGGCACTTTTATAGGCTTTGAAGAAGAGGAGGACATGCATCAATCTGTAAGCGATGGCTTTCCAACCCCAGGACCCTTGGGAGTAGTACGTAGCTGGGAGGAGGAAGTTCCAGATGCTGTCATCCCGAGTGACCCCGAGGAGTCTGCTTCTCAAGCCTTGGCAAATTTGAGGCGCATGGGCAACCTCATGCTTCAAAGCCTGGGAAAGGACCCAAGAATGGAAGGAGAAGGATGATTACTGGTTGGCAAACCTCCTTGACCACCGTTATAAGGGGAAGGTCTCAGAACTCATTCCGTCCCCATGGAGAGTGCAGAAGACAAAATCTCTTGAGAACATATTAAAGAGGATTTTATTGAACATTTTTCCTGACTCCAGTAGGTTACAGTGTGGTGGAAAACGTCGTTTTGAGTCTTCTGTTGGAGAGGAGTGTTGGAGAAGGCGTCCACCTAAGTGAGGCATTTACGATTTTTTTAGTCCTCAACGCCCAGAGCTGTCAGCTTCCACATCCCATCGGCAGCGTCTGCATTAAAAAACAGAGATGGAGAGCTTTCAAGCTGATGATCCACTGACTTACTGGATCATGAGAATAGACCACTGTGAGAACTTGCCCAGTATGCTATTGAGTTGTTGGGCTGCCCTGAATCCAACCTGCTTTCAGAATGGGCATTCAGTGCTGCAGGAGGTTTCGTTACTGATCATAGAACGCATCTGTCCACAGACTCCGTGGACCGTTTGACTTTTATAAAAATGAATAAGTCCAGGATTACCAGCTATGAAGCCCCTGATGCCAATATCACTGATTAAGTCTTTTTGGGTTGTGGAATCTCTGCAGGATTTCTAGGCTGCCTAGCTTTGAGGGTGTTCAATCATTTAATCTAGAAGAATGTTTTTGGTATAGGTTTCATGGTCATAATTAACACCCAAAGACCAATTTTTCAGCACCTGTTTGACAGGTGCATATCATTGCAATTTTTTACAGCAAGGCCAATTCTTACTTTCATCAACAGTACTTCTATAGGATTACGGTGGGAAGGTGCCCCCCACACCCAAAGACCAATTTTTTAGCACCTGTTTGACTTTCATTGCAATTTTTTACAGCAAGGTCAATTCTTGCTTTCATCAAGATCACCTCTATAGGGTTATGGTGGGAAGGCACCACCGGCACACACAGACCAATTTTTACGCACCCGTTACTTCTATCTAAAGTCAAAGTGACACCAGAATGTATCCAAAAAATCTCTAATCATGTTCCCAGTGCACTACATTGTGGCCTCATCATACACACTGGCTCCCCAGCTGTTGCTGAGAAAAATAAAGGCAGCTTGCAAAGAAAATTTCATTTTTTTTGGCTTTATAAATGCAATTTATTGCTGCAGCAGATTCTAGACATGGTGCAGATCTGCCAATTTACAGGTAGACTAAGGGATCCCAGGCACTATATTGGAAGGATTTTTTTTCGTTTTTATGCTTTCACTTTAAAAATAAAAAAAATCACTGCTCATTTAAAAATGATGTTTTTCACAAACTTTTTTTATTGATACATGTCCCCTAGGGCAGGACCTGGACCCCTATAACCATTGTATGCCCAATTACTTGCATATAAGCCTTCAAAATGGACACTTTAGATTTTTTCCGTTCGGGTCCCATTGACTTTAATGGGGTGTGTTATTCGGGTCCCAACTTTCACGGTGGTCGAAAGTTCTGGTGCAAACCGAACAGGGGTCCGTTCGGCTCATCCCTAATAACTAAGCTGTCCTAATCCTCCTCATCCTTTTGTCACCCAGGCTCATACTAGCTTGCCTTCCACCACAGCTGCCAAAGCGGCCTATTCCACAGGCTCCTTGTCCACAGCTACTCCTTCTGTAGCCCCACCATCATGCAAGGAGGAATCCCCTGAATTATTCGATCATAGTGTCAGTTACATGCTGCTGGAGGATGCGCAGCAATTTGAATGTTCTGATGTTGGTTCCCAGGTTGAGGAAGGGAGTAACGTGAGCCTAGAAAGGGGGGGTGCCAATGATGGACAAGAAATTAGCAGTCATGTTCCCCCAGCTGCAGCATACTGCCAAGTTTGCTCCAGTAATGAGGAGGGAGGGGATGATGAAGTCACTGACTGTACTTGGGTGCCCGAGAGAACAGAGGAGGAAAGTGAGGAAGAGGAGGCACAACTTCAATGGGGCAGGATGTCCTCCAGGGCCGGCTTAAGGCCAGCCAACATATTGCATCATACCACAGAGCTCCACAGTTGCATGGCTCTGTTGACTTCCTGCTGACTTCCAAAAGTTTATTGGTGTGGGTTTTTTTAACACATGTGTAGCAGACCGCAGCTTTTCTGTTTGCAATCTCTGTCTGAAGTGGATCAAACATGGCCAGAACACCAGCGGCTTGGGCACCACATGCTTGACAAGACATATGACGACCTGCCATGCAGTCTGTTGACATCATTCCCCTGAGCGTCTGACACTATGTGCATCCTTGCATCACTGCCCAGGATCCACAGTGTGGATGGACTTTGGCACAGGAGTGTGGGATACGGGACTTTGGGCCATTGCATCCAGCAGTCATCCACAAGCCTATTCAAACCAGAAGGAGTCATCCCCACACACTTTGAGTGACAAGACTCTGAGTCTGGCATGGTTTGCATTGCCACAAGGAAAATCCAAAGACCAAGGGAGTCTCTCTCTCTCAGCTGTCAAGGCTATTGGCTTCATGGAACATTGCTGTTACCTTCATCCCAGCTGACTACGGAGTACGTAACTATTCATTATCAGCAGAGTAGCCATTTATATACCTGTATAAGGTTCGTTATGCACTTCATGGGAATATCTGATTTCCATTCTCCTTGTTGGGAATTTGGTTTGCCCTTTGAGTGACCATAGATTATGTCAGTTAACTCACTGCCTCCTGAATCCCCTTAGATCAGCGTGTATGGGTTGAGACTACTGTACATCTTCATTCATCTGGCTCCCCACACAGCTTCCCACTCCATGTGTCTCTCTCAGCTGTCTCTCTCAGAGCTTGATAAAGGAGCGCACCTCAAGTATTCCCCTGGTGCGCATGCTCAGAAACACGTTGCTTTACCGAGCTCTGCACTCCAGTCCTCTCTGTGACCGTCCGGCTGCATTCCTGGCCTCGCTTTGGATCCCGCCCAAATACCGGAAGTCTCCTGTGGAACAGGATGCTGGCTGCATGGAGAAACAGAGTGTACAACCATGCTGACTGCAAAGATGAAATGTGGCTACAATGGACTTCTCTGTGCCTGATAACAGATACCTTTATGTGAGTTTTTTAATGCATTTGGCTATTAAATCTTAATCAGTCTTACTAAGAGGTGCCTGTTGTTTTGTCTTTCTCTTCTCTCTCAGCCGTAGACTGCAGTCCTTTGGATTTTTGATTTTTGCATTTCTGTTGCCTCTTTTTTTATACCTAACATTAGGACTGCCTGGCCTCAGCGCTGTCATCACATCATTGCACACTGCCCAACGCAGTGCATCTAGATGGTTCCATTTGTGGATGCATGTGAAGTATCTAGGCACTCTGTTTGTTTTGTTTTGTTTGTCCCCAGACAACATTGTCTTTAGATGGTTGTTGGTGGAGGATTTGACAATTTTATGCATATTTTTGTAGTTTGTTATTTATTCTTTTATTAAATTTTCAATTTTTGATACTTGGTTTGAATCTATTCAGACACTATATCTCTGAGGCTCTTTTATGTTGCACATTTCACTGTACCCACTTCCCTCCCTGGTGTAGTGTTGTTTTTTTCACATGCAGTCGGTTGGCAACAGCACCTGAAAGACCCACATCATAAAAAAATGCAGAATTCTCTTTGCTCCTCATCTGGGATCTCTACCCCTACTATACCATGTCTTTTCAAAAACCTCCACTGAGAGGAATGATGGTATAGCAATGGGTGCCACAGGTACTTGCACCCAATCCGCTAGCAGTAGCAGGACCCAAGGATTCATGGTATCAAGGAGAGGGATCATTACTGGTTGGCAACCTTCTTGATCCACGTTACAAGGGTAAAATTGAAGAGCTCATCCTGGCTTCGCAGAGGATGAAACATCCTATTCCTGCGTTTTGATTATGCTAGGGCACCACAAACACCCAAGGCCCAAATTTTCTGCACCCGTTTGAAAGTGCGTGTAATTTTGATTTTTTTTTTTCTTCAAATTTTTAACAGAAGGGCTCATTCGTGCACACAGCAAGAGTAACTGTGAGGGATTACAGTGTTCAGGCTTTACCAACACCCAAGGCCCAATTTTTCTGCACCTGTTTAAAGTTGCATGTAATTTGAATTTCTTTTCAAATTTTTAACAGCTAGCCCATTTCTGCGCCCAGCAAGAGTAACTGTGAGGGGTACAGTCTTCAGGCACCACCAACACCCAAGGCCCAATTTGTATGCACCTGTTTGACAGGTGCATGTAATTTCAATCTTTTTTCTAATTTTTACAGCAGGGCCCATTCCTGCACCCAGCAGGAGTAACTGTGAGGGGTTATGGTGTTCGGGCTTCAAAAACACTCAAGGGCAAATTTTTCTGCACCTGTTTGACAGGTGCATTTAATTTCTAATTTTTTTCTAATTTTTAACAGCAGGGCCCACTCCTTTGCCCAGCAAGAGTAATTGTGAGGGGTTAAAGTGTTCAGGCACCACTAGGGATGGGCGAACGATTTGGGATAAACATCACCCATTCAGGTACTCGCCTAACACCTGAACTTTCTGGGCACTTAATGGGATGTTCGCCCGCTGACCGCACAGTCAATAGGTTGTTAAGGCTTCCCCGCTGAGAGCTGAATTAAAATAATTGTAAAAAAAAGTTTGTCAGGAAGAGGCTCTTGTCCTCAGAGTCGCCCTGCCCCAAAACACCCACCCCCCATGTTGAGGGCATGTGGCCTGGTGTAGTTCAGGAGGGGGTGGGGGGCACTCACTTGTCCCCTCATTTTTCCTGAACTGCCGGGCTGCATGCTCGGATAAGGGTCTAGTATGGATTTTGGGGGGACCCTATGCTATTTTTTAAAAAAATGTTGACGTGGGGTTCCCCTTAAAACCCAAACCAGACCCGAAGGGCCTGGTATGAACTGACGAGGGGGGGGGGGACTCCTCGCCATTTTCTTAATTTTTTTTTATCTGTATTGCTGGGAGCCGGCAATACATTACAGCTGCAAGCAAGTTAATTACATTTTTTCCTTTAGAAATGCCAGTATTGCTGCAGCAGGCTCTATATGTCGTAAAGATGTACCACTTCACATGCAGACTAAGGGGGCCCCCAGGCATGGTATTTAAAGCAATTTTTCATTTTTATTGTTACACTTTAAGCATCATTAAAATCACTGCTCCTTTAAAAACAATTGTTTTAAATTTTATCGGGGGAATTGATACATGTCCCCAAGGGAAGTACCCAGGTACCCATACCCTTTTTATGGCAATAACTTACATATAAGCCTTTAAAATGAGGACTTTTGATTTTTCATGTCGTGTCCCATAGACTTTAATAGAGTTTGCATGTTCAGTATGACTTTTTCCCTGTTCGAGATGTTCTGGTGCGAACCGAAAATGGATGTCCATGTTTTATTTAAATACTATACTAGTCTGATTAATATTAAATACAGTATGTGTGCCACATTTTGCACTATGTTCAGTTTTCCAGTCATATATTTTTCTCGGGTAGTGTTGTGGGGGGGGCAGGCGGGTCTGCAAAGACTCTTTATGTGGACGTAAGCAGCAATGCTATTGACCGCACCCACTCTTATCCTGGCCAACATTTAAGTCCACCACTGTTTATGCTACCCTGTTTTGTCACCTTGTTGACCTCTGCCTGGCCCCCTTCCTGCCACCATGGATCTTACAGACTGTTCTGTTAGGGACTCCAGTGTAGGGTCTCCAGAGATGCTTACTACAAGCTAGTTTAGTACAATACAGACCTGCCACACCTGAAAGTGGAGATTGTCGAGAACCTAGTGGATTTTTGAGACTGTACATCACCTGCTAACTCGCCTTCCCTCCTTGGAATCCCCCCCCCCCACTGAGGTGCAGCCAGTTGCATAAACCATCACACATGCCACTGAGTCTTCACCATTACTCTGAAATGTCCCCCTACTAACCCCTAGAGCAGTGGTTGTCAACCTCAGTCCTCATGTACCCCAAACGGGCCATGTTTTGGGAACTTCCCTTGGATAAAATAACTCTTATTAATACCATGTCATTGATATTGATTTAAAGCAGCTGTGCAAAAAGTAAAGGAAAACATGAAAACATGGCCAGTTGGGGGTACTTGAGGACTGAGGTTGAGAATCACTGCCGTAGAGGATGGTGGCAAAGATAACCAATACACATGAGGAAATGAAATTAAAGGTGAGTGAAGTCTACCAGAGCCAACAGAAGCCCCAGAAGTCAAGTCTGATGGCACCCAATGAACTGCCTTGAGCCTTAAGAGGGGAGAAGAGGAAAATAATAAAAGGTGGGGTGAGAAAAAGGGGGAGAAAACAAATGGCAGAAACAATAAGAGCTATCCCTAGCCTGGCTGAGTTAAGATAAATTATAAAGAGCATAAATCTATTAATAGAAATCATAAAATTTATGATAATTGCTGTTTATAAGTGTCAGAGGTGGTGAATTCAGTTCACAGTGACCAGGTATTATAGAATTGTGAATATTTGTCAAGACACTGATGCCTCCACTTCTCTGTCAGCACTATCTCTTGTACCCTCATTAACCAGTCCCATACAGTCAACACCACAGCAAATTTTCAATGTATAGGTATAAGATTTTTGCCCGCATTAAGGAGATGGGATATCACAGATAGATGAGTGGCATGAAACAGCACAGGCAGAGGACCGTCTTCCAATTATAATTGTATAACCGAGGTGATCAGGTTTCGGATAACCATCCAAAAAGGTTTAATATGGGGACAATCCCACCAAATATGTAAGAATGTTCCTCTCTGTCCACAACCCCTCCAGCATTGTGCAGGCACAGTGGGGTACATTTGAGATAGTTTATCTGGAACCTGGTTAGACATTTGTAACAGGGCTCTTATGTCTTAAAGCAGGCAGGTGAGTCAATTTTATCTACAGTGTTTCCAGGAATGCTTTTTGCCAAGCTCATTTTCCCACTCCCTGATATAAAATGGGGTTGTGTGGGATAAGAGATCCTGCAGCAATTGTATAACGTAGACAAAGGTTTGGTCAGTCACTCCTTGTTCAAGCATATAGCCTCAAAAGGAGTGAGGTTATCCTTTGATCTCGGCTTGTGGCTCAGGCTCCTAAAGAAGTCCTGCAGTTGGGCATGCATCCAGTTATCCAGTAGGGTAGCACCCCACTCCATCCTGAAATCATACAGTGGTTTAAATTCTGAACCCTTGCCTACCTCTGCGGAACCTCCCCAAGACCTAAAAAATGTCAGCTGTTCCCCTGGGATAAATAGGAGTGGATTCATTTGTATCGCCACAGGGTGGTACTGTGAATACAAAAGTAGGAATATGCTACGTCCTGATAATTTGGAAAGAGCATTGATGTTGGGCTTTATAGGCAGTCCAGTACACAAAATTTTAAATTTAACATCTTTATTACTAAAGAGTTAAAAAACCATATACAGACATTGCTAAAAATTCATAGTATATTTGTTGCCTAGTGTCATTATTACTTAGTGCCCCTGTTCCTCATTCTAGCCCCAGGTGTTGGCTGTTGCTTTTCCCCCGTCTGTGTTCACCTGCAAGATGATTGATCTGATCAGTCACCTTATATAAGCAAACACTCTATCCCTTGCTTGTGATAGAGACAGAGTTACCTGCATTGTTCCCGATCAAGCCTCCCATTTGTCTGCCCTGCTTTGTTAATCTGGATTTCCCGGTGTATGACCTGGATCAGATATTGGACTATTCCCTAAACTCAGCCTGCCTTATTACCTGGACTGTCTTAGAACCAAGCTATCTGTCTGCTAAACTGCAAGTAGAGTGTTTGCTCTGTTCGCATCTGCCCTACTGTGGTGGCCAGGCACTATAGCATTGTGTATAAGTCCTGGGGGCATCCAAGTACCGGTAGGCCTGCCTGTCCTAAGGGAAAGGGGGCTGCTATAGGTGAAGCACACAGTAGCTAGCTATAGTGTCTGACCACCTGCATTGAGTTAGACATGACATTCGTGACACCTAGATATTATTACTCACACCACCAATTACACCAACAATTGTATTATATATAATCGTATGATACGTCCTAGATTGTCAATATTCCAACGAGCTTGGTGTAAGTTTGGTTAAAGTCTGCTGGGGTTCAGCTCTACATGTTACACGCTTAGCGCTTCTTCAGGAGGTTTAGGCATAATGAAGTAACAGTAGAGGTCTAGGACGTATCATACGATTATATACTTTATAGTACAATTGTTGGTGTATTTGGTGGTGTGAGTGATAATATCTAGGTAACAACTATACTGTGAATTTTTAGCAATGTCTAGGCACACCCTAATCCGGAGTCCGGCAACCCGTCGATCGCGGGCAGGTGATGGGTAGACCATAGGGGGAAATCACCAATTGGGAATTATCCCTGCCTTCCCTACTAGGGATGAAACCTACTTGGTCCCGGTGAACCAAATCGTCTAGAAAGCGCTGAAGTCGATTAGCCATAATTTTGGCCATAACCTTCACGTCCACATTTAGAGGGTGATGGGGTGGATTTTAATTAACGATACCCTGTTTAAATACCCCTGGCTGATCCAGAACATATCAATGGGGAAGTATTATTAATGAACCTGGGAATAGTAAGTATTGTCTTTGTTATTCACATGCATCACCCGATTTCGAAAGATGCTTCCTAGCTGTACCGAACAGGGCACATTTACCCGATGAGGAGTCCAGCTGTGAGTCCACTTCCAACTTCAAAATTAATCTACAAAGATCGGAGGTAATGAACATTAATTTGCCTCATGCTATGGTGACTGCCCTACAGGAATGATATCCATTTAAGTGGAATCTGAATACTTTAAATACTTAGGGATTACTCTTACTCCCAAAGTAAGTGATATCTTTGATGCAAACTTCCCACCTTTCCTGACCAAGACTAGGAGGGAACTTAACATGGTCAAGCTACGGTTCTAGTTTGGTAGAAGTAGTGAGCTCAAGGTGACCACTCTACCCCAACTGCTTTATCTGTTCTAAAATGTTCTAAATAAATATATATTCCAGTTTACTTCTTAAAACAACTGAGGAGTGAATTTGGGAAATTCCTATGGGCAGGCAAGGATCATAGAATTCATAAGCAACTCATGACGAGACCCAAACCCCTAGGTGGTATTGACATACTGGACATTTTTAAATATCACAGCGCAAAACACATGGCAAAGATTATGAACTGGTGTGCTCTGACCTCATACAAATGGTGGTTGCAATTCAAACAATTATTTTTAGGCTATATATTAGGAGGCTTGTCCTGGCTACAGTGAGAAGTCGCACGTCAACTCAGTAACCACCCGACTACTGGAGTGACACTGACAGTTGCTAAATCTTTTAAGCACTTGACACTATCTGACCAAACCCCCTCAGGATTTACACTGGTTATCACACACATTAACTTTATGCTGGGAATTCATGATGGGTCATTTCTCTCCACTCTTCAGGATTATAGATTCCAAGTATTACTTTTTTCAAAATGGTCACTGGCGCTCCCTTTCAGAACTCCACAGCATGTTTGATCCACCCCTTCCCATGTAGAAGATGATGCAATTGAGGTATTTTCCTACACATAATCAGAGAAAAGTCACAAGTCACAAGTCACCCCACCCCTACTGAGTTTGAAAAATTATGCCTGGATGAAGAGGTAACTCCACATGGCCTCTCCCAATTGTATTGTATCTTATCCTGTCCCCTGAACTTACCATCCCCAAAATATCTAGCCCAATGGGAAAATGAGTTACAAATTACCTTTAGTAAACAACAATGGGAAAAAATTATACAGATGGCCCACATGGCATCTATCTCGTGCAATGTTTAAGAGACGGGATAAAAAATAGTTTCTAGATGGTACAGGGTCACTAAGACCCTGCATAACCTGTTCCCACAGAACTCTCTGATATGTTGGAGATGTCAGGAGGAGGACGGCACCATGCTCCACATCTTTTGGTCTTGCCTAACACTACAGGATTTCTGGTCTCAGGTCAAACATCGGATTTTCAAATGTGCAGATACCAGAATGCCCGATGACCCAGCAGTGTTTATATTACATCTGACTCCCATGTCACTGAAGTGCTATAAACTCGATCTCTTGAATGTTCTTTTAAGGAGATAATCTAGTAATGTCCCTTTTAAAAAGTAAAGAAAGGTTTGATGAATTCAGGGGTCAGTAGTAGGGAATGCAGAATTCAGGAATCAGTAGTAAGTAACGCAGAGTTCAGAAGTCAGTAGTATGTAATGCAGATTCCAAGATCAAAAATAAGTAACGCAGAGTGTAGTGGTCAGTAGAGTGTACTGCAGAGTGCAGACATCAGTAATGTGTAATGCAGAGTGCAGGGTTCAGGAACAAGTAAATAAGAGTAATGTAAAGTAATGTAGTGTGCACAAATTTCCCTCCTTCCTCTTCCAGAAATGCACACAGATCTCAGACGCAGTGACGCGAGTGAGCTTGTAGCCACACTGCCCCACATTTAGATTACTGTGGAAACACTGAAACATAGAAAAGTGACAGCAGGAAAAAGACCAAGTGGTCCAATGAGTTTGAGTACAGATTTACGTTTGTCCCAAGCATATTTGAATCCACTTACTATTGACTGACCCAATACCTCTACCAAGTGTCATCTAGTCTTTTTCAGTAAAATGATCATGGCTTCATAATACAAATTCTGCCCTCTTGAACCCCCTTGCTGTATTTAAAGGTTTTAATAATGCCTTCCCTTTCTCTTCTTTTCTTCAGATTGTACATATTTAGTTCCTAAAGTCTCTCCTGATATGTTTTATGCCCCGTACACACGGTCTGACTTTGTTCGGACATTCCGACAACAAAATCCTCGGATTTTTTCCGACGGATGTTGGCTCAAACTTGTTTTGCCTACACACGGTCGCACAAAGTTGTCGGAATTTCCGATCGACAACCACGCGGTCACGTACACCACGTACGACGAGACTAGAAAAGGCCGGTTCAGAACCAAGCGCGGCACCCTTTGGGCTCCTTTTGCTAATCTCGTGTTAGTAAAAGTTTGGTGAGAGACGATTCGCGCTTTTTCAGACTCGTGGCTTTCAGATCGTTTTCTGCCGTTCAGTTTGTGCTTGTGGGTTTGTATTTGCTCTTCAGTGCGTGCAGTCAGTTCGTATCGGAGTTTTCTGTGCGATCTTGTCCGCTCGTTGCTGTTTTTCAGGTCGCTCTTCACAGGCCTTGCTGTTCTTCAGTGCGTTCTGTTACTTCGTTCTGAGTAGCCGACCGTTTTCTAGCCATGTTTCGTATGCGTACTCCTCGTACAGTTCGTGCTGTGCGGGGGCTTGGTGTTGGGGTCCTGACCTTGACACAAGTCCAGTCCATGAACAGGGCGAGGAGGAGTTCATGGACCAAGAATTGGTTGCTTCAGCGTGACCAGTTCTGTCATATGCCTTTGCTCCGTGAGATCCGTGAGAATAATCCTGGTGATTTCAGGAATTTTCTCAGGATGACGGACCCCGTATTTCACCGTTTGTTGGCTTCGCTGACCCCCTATATCAGCAGGCAGGATACCTGCATGAGGCAAGCCATCACTCCGGAGCAGAGGTTGGTTGCTACCTTGCGGTATTTGGCGACAGGGAGAAGCCTGCAGGACCTCAAGTTCTCGACAGGCATCTCCCCCCAGGCTCTTCTTTGTGGACATTTACTGCTTGTGTTTGTTTGAGCTGACCCTGACAGAAATGTGTGGAGTCCAGAAAATGTCGTGATTGTGTAACCTTATACAAAGCACTGTTGGCTGTTATTTACTAAATGCAAAGACACTTTTCACTATAAGTGCACTTGCAACTGCACTGAAACTGCACTTGTAGTGCAAAGTGGATTTGCCCTTAGGAAATTACCCCCATTTTCTCATCAAACAACAATTACATCACCCCAAAAGTGTTGTAGCGTTGAGACAATAATCCACACATTCTTGATGAACAATCTTTTTAATACCAGCACAATCACATGTGCATTTACCAAAGGTTTTTCTGACAAACCAACATGTTTGTTGTATAACAATTTTTGTGGTGTCATTATCCAAAATCAAAATGTGCATTTTATAGAAAACAGGCCTGTGTAAAACCCACAAGAAAGACACAAATCTTGATCTTACAAAGTTCACATTTGGTAGAACTTGAAGGCAATATCAGACATGAGTATTTAGGAACTGTGTTTGATATTGCGTTCAGATGGGGGGAAATCACCCCTGGAAAAGCCAAATTTGGAAGATGCACACAAATTTCCCAATGTCAACATGTGCTATCTGCCATCACGGGGGATCAAGGGATGTGTTTTGGGGGAGAAAGCCCTTCCTCACCGTTACTTTATTATTGAGGAAGGGGTTGCACCCCCAAAACGCGTCCATTGATCTCCCGTGATGGCAGATAGCACATGTTGGCACACTGTGTGCATCCTCCAAATTTGGCTTTGGGAAAAATCACAAAAACATTTCGCACGTTGTAGCAGACAAAAGAAGAAAGTGATTTTGAGGGGCTTTAAACTCGCCCCAAAACATCAATGATGTTTTTATATTTTGGAATAACATCATTGATGTTTTGCTTGATGTTTTCCAATTGTAAATTACACCCCATGATCTCCCCGATCAGGATCTGGGCACTTTCGGATGTGAAAGGATCTTCATCCACAACCTCACGATCACCTAAAAAGAAAGGAAACCCAAAATAAATTAGGTCTAAAAAAAATGCCGCCATCCATCTCTTATCTGAGCCTGTGGTCGCAGACACTCACCTGTTGTGGTGACTAGTTCCACCACGTCTTCTTCCTCCTGCTCATCTTGTGTTGGGGGGATTTTCCCTTCTTCCAGAGGGGGGGGGGCTCTGGTCTCCTCGGATGAGGGGTGTCCTCCGAGTCTTTTCTCCCCTATGTAAAACAAAAATGGTATAATTAGCACACAGATATTTGATGGCAGAACTCTAAAGATGAAACATTGCTTGGAAGTGGGGTACAATTGTCTATTTTAGCAGAGTTACAAGTTTTATCTTTTTTAGTGTCCTTTGTCAACATGCAATACTTTACCTGTTTTGTACAAGCTTCACAGATGGAGACCCCCCTATAGTATACACTGGAGCACCTGTGTGGCCCCCCTAATAAAAAGGGTGTTCTGGGGTCCCACACTAGTACTCCAGTGTCCAGATGTGAAAACAGCTGCTGAGTGTCCTCTCCTTACACACAATCTAGTTTGCATTTCATTCTAGTAACAAAGCCATCTACACAACCCAATTCTTTGAAGACAAGTATAGGGCCTCAAAATGGTGGCCAAATGCATATGGGCTAAACAATGGTATTTTATAGTCCGAAAAAAAAATGTGTGATCCGAATGAATAATGTGCCCATGAACATGAAAGTTGCCATTTTAAACTGTACATCAGTTCCTAAAAGCACATGGAGCAGCACGAACGTAATAAACACAAGAACAATAGGAACACAGCACAACTACTTACTTTTTTGCAGCACTCTCCGGATCTTTCTATACTGCTCATGTTCTCCTAATTTCAGGTCCGACCACCGCTTTCTGAGCTGATCTTTCGATCGTCGTACCCCGAATTTCCGGTGCAGACTCCTGACCACTTTCGCCATGATCTTGGCCTTTCGGACATTGTGGTTGGGGTAAGGCCCATACTTTCCATCATAGTCGGCCTTCTTCAGGATGTCCACCATTTCCAACATCTCCCCAAAGGACATATTTGAGTCCTTTAATCTCCTTCTGGATCGGGACGTTTCAGGCTCCGGCCTTTCCTCCTCCTCCTCCTCCTCGTTGCTGTAATTAGCACTATCCTGCTGTCTATCCGCCATGTGCTCTTCCTCCACTGCGCCGAACAAAAAGGGGCGGGGAATAGAATAGAAAGAACGTCAGGGGCGGGCGGAGTTATACGCATGCGCAGTGTGTATAAATCGTAAAGCGCGCATCTTACGTAAGATCTGTGAGCGGAGGAAGGAGCATCGGAGACGCCGATCGTGCTAACGAAGGTAGGATCTAAACTTGGGCCTATACTGCTTCAAAATTGAAGCCTATATTGTAACAAGATTAGGGGAGTTTGGCCTGACATTAGGGTTTGTCTTGTGTTGTGTCTTGCAGAGAAAATGGATGGGTTCAACGACCACAATTTCCTGCCCCTGTTTATTGACAAGTACAGAGAGCTGCCCTGTCTGTGGCAGGTCAGACACCCCCACTATAACCACAAACAGAAGAGGCAGGCAGCGCTGGAGAAACTGCTGGAGTTGGTGAAGCCTGTGGTCCCCACAGCAACCATCCCTTATTTAAAAGCTAAAATTGGTGGCCTGAGGAGCACTTATCTTAGGGAGCGCAAGAAGGTCACAGATTCCCAGAGGTCCGGAGCTGCAGCAGATGACGTTTATGTCCCCAGGCTGTGGTACTATGAGAGACTGCGATTTCTGTCAGACCACACTGAAGTCAGGGAATCCCTCTCCACTCTTCCTTCCATGCTTCCTTCCACCCCAGCTGAGGCTTCAGATGTCCAACCTGGGCCTTCCAGCCAGGAAGAAGTGGAGGAGCCAGGCTGGAGTCAGGTATAGCATTCTTCTACAGATTTCTGGGCAATAAAGAAATGATGTTTACTAGATGTTATTATTGATCACTAATTGCTGCTTGAAAGTGTTTTACATATCAATACACAGTAGTGGGCACCCAAAATTGGGACAAGAATGCAAAATGCTGGGCTCAGAAGGATAGTCTGTTATATTTGTTAACATTGAATTTGCAGCAGTCAGGAGGTGAAAATTGTGTGTGATTGATGAAAACAATACTAAAACTATGTCCCTTTTTCATACACAGGAAGACCTCAGCCAGGAGGAGGCTGTGGAATGTGGCAGTCAGGAGGAGGCGGGGATTATTAGTGTCAGTCAGGAGGAGGCGGGGATTAGTGGCAGCCAGGAGGAGGCGGGGCTAAGTGTCAGCCAAGAGAAGCCAGGGACAAGTCGCAGCCTGACTGAGTCTCAGGTCCCTCCCCTCCGCCTGCCATATAAAAGGGCCAGGAAGGCCACTCCCAGTCCTGTGCAGGATTCAGCGTACAGGCTGATCCAGGAGGCTTCAGCGTCCCTCAGAGCCTTCCCCAGTCCTGAAGAGGCCTTTGCCTGCATGGCTGCCACCAAATTGCAGGGCATGCAGGAGGGCCAACGCAAGATTTCTGAGGACCTGATTTATAAAGTCCTTCGTAAGGGGGAGAGTGGGGAACTGACACCCAAGACGGATGTCATTGAGATGGACCATCCTCCTCCTCCTCCTCCTGCTGCCACAACTCCACCACCACAGCCAAAGGCTGGAAGGAAGCGTGGAAGGAAGACCTGAGAGTGATGACCCTGGGTTCAGTCTGGTCTGACAGAAGATGCAGTCTCTCGTATGACCACAGCCTGGGGACACAGATGTCATCTGCTGCTTTCCTGATCTCTGGGACTTCTGGACCAGACTGCCCTCCCTAAGATATGGACTCCTCAGGCCACCAATTTTGCTTTTAAATTATTGATGTCTGCCCTGGGAGTCCAAGGCTTCGCCCACTTCTGCAGTTTCTCCAGCGTTGCCTCCCTCTTTGTTTTTTTATAGTTGTGACCCCTTAATAAAATATTTTTAGGTAAATTCTACTCTCCTGTGTGTGTTTTCATCCAAAAAGGACAGTTTGTTGGTGAGTATTCAGGTACATTTCTAAAGTACAATGTGAAATTAACAAGGGACAACAACACCAAACAATCTCCTCCTACAGATTAAATAGAACAACATATCAATGGTGTTGTGGGAACTTGTCACAAAAAACACACAAACATTTTCGGGAGTACAAATCAAAATCACCAAAAAAATAAAAAATAAAAAGAGAAACACAAAAAAAGATTCTACATTAAAGTAAAAAAAAAAAAAAATATGTTGTCAGATGTGAGAAATCAAAATATATTGAGGGAATCCCGATAAATAGTAACGAAAAAAGTTTGTGAGAAGTGTGTGTGAATATGAGCATCAAAACGACTTAATTCTTGTCACATTATAAAGAAGAAGAGAGTGCGCTGTATTAAACCATTTTGAACATTGCAGCGTGACGAAAGTGCTTTATCCATTACGAACGCTAAGTTTACCAGAACGAGCTGTCCCGTGTCGGAATTTCTTATGAGCATGCGTGGCACTTTGTGCGTCCGAACAGGCTACACACGGTCGGAATTGACGCGATCGGATTTTGTTGTCGGAAAATTTTATCTCCTGCTGTCCAACTTTGTGTGTCGGAAAATCCGATGGAAAATGTCCGATGGCGCCCACACACGGTCGGAATTTCCGACAACACGCTCCGATCGGACATTGTCCATCGGAAAATCCGACCGTGTGTACGGGGCATTAGCCTTCAGACCTTTCACTATGTTACTCGACCCTGGACTCGTTCTATCTTATCAATATTTTTTTGCAAGTGAGGTCTCCAGAGGTCTACTAAAGATGTATAAGGGAAATTAGAACATCTTTTCTGCTGCTGGTGACCCCTCTAGTGCTACATCTGAGAATTCTATTTAATTTTCCCACTACCTGGCCATACTGTTTTCTCATTTTGCAATTATCTAAAAAAAGTACTCCCAAATCTTTTTCCTCTGTAGTGCTGGTCTGCACTATACCCCCAGCATTATACTTTATCAAGGGATTATTTCCCCCAGGTGCATTATCTTACATTTAGAAACATTGAACTAAAATTTCCACTGCTTTGACAAATTTTCCAGGAATGCCAAATTATGTTCCATATTACAGACACCTTCAGGGATATCAACCTTTTTGCACACTTTTGTGTCATAAGCAAAAAGACATACCTATACCCACCAAATCTTCAGTTATATCACTTACATAGAGAATACATAGAAAAGGACCTAGTACAGAGCCTTGTGGTCAGGCCCGGACTGGCCATAGGGCACACCGGGCATGTGCCCGGAGGGCTGGGAGACGCCGGCCGCATGTCACGTCCCGCATGTCCCGACTCTCAGCTGCTTGGGGTGGCCCCGCTCATCCACCGCCGCCTGGCCTCTCTGTGGCCACCTCCGCTGAGACAGCCGCATTTCCTTCTGCCAGAGTCCTGGGTCCCCACTCTGCAGCAGCTGGGCTGCTCCTTGTGATGGTGCCGCTCTCCGCGGCCATCCAGCCAGTCTCCTGTTCAGCTTAGAATGGAGAAAATGAACAGGTCATGTGACCGCAGAGGGGGAGGAGCTGGAGGAGACCCCTCTGCCTCATGTCGTGAAAGGACCTGGATTGCTAGAAAGGTGAGTGACACTATGCCAGCCTGCCAATGTTTTTTTGTTTTTTTTGTATCTTGCCTGCCAATATTTTTTTTTATACTGCCTACCAATGTGTTTTTTTTTTTTTATATACTGTCTGACGATGTTTTTTTTTTATACTGCTTACCAATGTATTTTTTTTATACTGGCTTCCAATGTTTGTTTTTTTTTATCCTGCCTGCCAATGTTTTAAACTATTAATAATAAAAGCATGCTTTGGTCAGTCTCTTTTAGAGACCCATTTCACACTGGGGCAGTGTGGGGGCATTAACGGTAAAACGCAGCTAGTTTTGGCTGCGCTTTATCGCTGTTATAGCGGCACTTTGGCGCACCTAGCGGGGTGCTTTTAACCAACCAGAAGGGGTTAAAAGCTCCCACTTAGCGCTGCTTTCAAAGCACTTTTAAGGTGCTTTGAAATCGGTACCCATTCATTTTAATGGGAAGGGGCGGTGGAGGAGCAGTGTATACACCACTCTCACTCCGCCCCAAAGATGCTGCTTGCAGGACTTCTTTTCCTGTCCTGCAAGCGCACCACCCCAGTGTGAAAGCACAGAAGAGGCAGTTTACAGGCGCTATTTTTAGCGCAAAAATGCCTGTAAAGCGCCTCAGTATGAAAGAGGTCTTACACAATGTGAGTAATGCTAAACAAAGGTTGAAGGACCCCTATTGTTGTGGAATCTCATATTAGCCAATGTATTTCATATTATTCATATTGATTTGCATATATTTTATTGATTATTATTATTATTATTATTATTATTATTCATATTATTATATAGTAGTGGTTTTATCAATATTATTATTCAAAGTAAGTAAAGTAAAGCAACAATTATTAATCTTTAATAATGTATACTGTGTTTTCCATAGATTTAGAAAGTCTTCATTTATAAGTGTTTAACTTTAAATGACCTCTGCTTTATGACAAGTACTTGTACACAGGTGTTCTCGAAAATGTATTAAGATAGTTTACTGGGTGAAAGTTCATTAGAATAGATTCAAGTAATATAGAATTGTCTCAAGTCTGAAATGCATATAAATCAGACAGTTAAAGATATGAAAACAGGTGGTTTAGAAATAATTAAAGTTATGTACAGTACATTAAGTTTGACAAGGTCAAACAAAGGTCAGCTTGTGCCCTCATTAAAACTGTTAAAATACATACATATAGTGAGACATATAACACATCTGGTGGGGTTATTGAAAGTTCATTTTCCCAAATGTCATAAATCTGTCATTCTTGAATCTTATGAAGATAAGGAGAGTTGGATAACACAGCTGGGTGCCAGACTGTCTCTATACAGGTGTTTTTAATTGGACAAAACCAGTTATAAATCACTTTAATGAACATATAGGAATTTTGGGAATAATTAAGTTTATCTGGTTGTAGAACAAGTGTCAGATTTATGGTTAGTTACTTTGACGTAGATCTTAGCGACCAATCATATGTAAGAAAGATAGTTGAGATAAGACTTGTGAAATGGTATATAAATGCAAGCTCTGTAATTGTTAGACAGACAAGTCAGATAGGAGCTCATAAGGCAGAACTCTATGTATGCTGCCCTATTGCACGGGTCATAGAGGTCAGAACCAATGGGCAAGTATCTGTCCTAACTTGTCCCCTCGGACAAGTCAGATAGGAGCTCATAAGGCTGAACTCTATGTATGCTGCCCTATTGCACGGGTCATAGAGGTCAGAACCAATGGGCAAGTATCTGTCCTAACTTGTCTCCTCGTACGAGTCAGAAAAGACTTCTTAACTTGTTCCAGAATGTGGTCTCAGGTGAATTTCCCTCAAGAACTTGGTCGAGCTGGAACCCAGAACTCTGTGAGGGGACCAGACCACCGGCAGATCGGCTGGTCCCTATCAGGTGAGAGGTTCCCAAGAATTGGCAGTAAAGACCCATTCTGGTTCAAGGTGAGAACAATTCACAATTATTTAAATTTGGTTAGAGGATAAGAATATTTATATCTAATATGCATGCATTGTAAGAAACTGTATAAATTAGACCTGTATATTGTAATATTTTGAACATAAACCTGTATGTTATCAGCTGTTAATAAACCTGCATTGCTGAAGTTCTGCCTGGTTCGATACTTTACTATTCTACTTCACTATCAAACCTAGACTGCCACGTGTTAGTGGTAAAGCGCAGATCATTTTAGTGGTGCTTTACCGGCACTGCAGCGCCATTTTGCGCTTTTAACCCAAAGAAGGGGTTATCAAGGGGTTAAAAGTGCCTGAAATGCAGCGCTGCTTCCAAGCGCTCTGCAGGCACTTTGCAAGAGCTGCCCATTTATTTCAGTGGGCAGGGCGTTTTGGGAGTGGTCTATACAGCACCCCCAAACCGCCCCAAAGATGCTGCTAGCAGGACTTTTTTTCCCATTCCGCAACCGCACTGAAGCTTGAGAGGCGCTTTTCAGGCACTATTTCTAGCGCTAAAATGCCTGAAAAGCGCCTCAGTGTGAAAGGGGTCAAAGTGATGGCATCAGTCAGACATTGTGTGAGAGAGGGAGAGTTCTTGTGCCCAAAAGGTGTCCTGCATTGAGCCCACATTCGGCATGCGATTTGACATGTCAAATCGCATGCCAAGAACTGTACTATTGCCAGCAATAGTACCGTTCGAATCAGTGCAACGCCAACTTTGTGGCGCTGCACCGATTCCCAAAAGTAGTTCCTGCACTACTTTTGCCAACTTCGGGGCTGATTGGAATAAACATCTGTGCATGAACCCACACAGATGTCTGTCAAATCACCCCCGAAGTCGGACTGCATTGCCGTTTTGAAATCGTGCGAGTTCAGCTGAACTCGCACAATTTCAAACCGGCAATGCAATCCGACTTTGGGACAGCTTTTGGATATATATTTATACATATACATTTCGCCCAGGCCCGGACTGGCCGCCGGGCCGCATGTCCGGGTGTGACATGCAGAGCCGGCCACGGGTTATGACATGCGGGGCTGGTCGCGGGTTCTGCATATGCTGGGTGGTCGTGGGAGGAGTGGAGTCTCCTCATTCTCCGCCTACCAAGCCGATCCATGGCAACCCAGGCCACCGCTGAACAGGAAGTCCGTATTAGCGCATGCACCCCGCAGCCGACAGTCAACTCCAGTGTGGCTGACTTTTCCTAGATCTCTTACTGATCCCCTCATGAGTCACACCAGGATATGTGACTCCGGCTCCGTGTATTCAAGGAACATTCCGAGCCGTGTAGAGGAGACTGGGATTACAGGGATCAAGATGATTCTGTTCTGAGTCACCCCAGAGGTGAAGGTATGTGACTTCTCTAATAATAGATCCTTCTACTACACAGGTCACTTTCCAAGATAGATAGATAGATAGATAGATAGATAGATAGATAGATAGATAGATAGATAGATAGATAGATAGATAGATAGATAGATAGATAGATAGATAGATAGATAGATAGATAGATAGATAGATAGATAGATAGATAGATAGATAGATAGATAGATAGATAGATAGATAGATAGATAGATAGATAGATAGATAGATAGATAGAATAAGATAGATAGAATAAGATAGATAGAATAAGATAGATAGAATAAGATAGATAGAATAAGATAGATAGAATAAGATAGATAGAATAAGATAGATAGATAGAATAAGATAGATAGATAGAATAAGATAGATAGATAGAATAAGATAGATAGATAGAATAAGATAGATAGAATAAGATAGATAGATAGAATAAGATAGATAGATAGAATAAGATAGATAGATAGAATAAGATAGATAGATAGAATAAGATAGATAGATAGAATAAGATAGATAGATAGAATAAGATAGATAGAATAAGATAGATAGATAGAATAAGATAGATAGATAGAATAAGATAGATAGATAGATAAATAGAATTAATTAGATAGATAGATAGATAGAATTAATTAGATAGATAGATAGATAGAATTAATTAGATAGATAGATAGAATAAGATAGATAGATAGATAGATAGAATTAATTAGATAGATAGATAGATAGAATTAATTAGATAGATAGATAGAATTAATTAGATAGATAGATAGATAGAATAAGAAAGAAGATAGATATGGGATGGTGGATAGATCTATTAGATCTATTCCATATCCGTCATCAACCGCCCCCTTAAACGCTGCCCCCCCCAGGGGCTGCTCAGTCTAAAATGCCCAGGCCTATTTTTTGTCCCAGTCCGGGCCTGCTTGTGGTACACTACTAGTGACTGATCTTTGTTACGAATGAACCCCATTTACAACCGCACTCTGGCATCTATCCTTTAGTGAACTGCATATTCACAGAACCACCCAAGGGTTAAGTCTTAGCTTGTACAGCTTTTTTATTAGATAATTATGTGGGACTGTATCAAATGCTTTGCAGAAATCAAGATTATGACAGGTTATGTCCACAGCATCGCCCTGATCACAAACATTAGTGATATAATCAAACAATTCAGTCACATTAGTCTGGTATGATCTGACCTCAGTAAAGCATGTGTGTTCTTTTAAGTCAGGGGTGCTCAACCTGTGGCCTGCGAAGCCCTCCAATGTGGCCCATGACCTCAAACCATGGAAGAGCATGCCCATGCTCTGGGATGGTGGGTCAGTCCGCCATCCCAGAGCTTTAGAGTGTATCGAGCTGGTGCTAGCAGCAGAGGAAGCAGACAGCAGTGGAGGGAGCAGGCGGCGTATAAGCGGATGCTTCCTCTGTATCGCTGGCTCCTGTCTCAGGCGGAGTGAAACCAAGTGCACTGGAACCTTTCTAGCAGCCTGGGGATTGATGCCAGAAAATTGGAAGAGGAAAAGAACATACACTGTGCATTTGCAATGGGCATATTAGCACCTATAAAAGGGTTAACAACTTTTTAGGCTGCTTTCACACTGATCCCATGGGTGCAGTGCAGTGCACCTTCGGGTTAGCTGCACTGAGCCATAGACTTCTATGCACGTTTGCAGGTTTGGTGCACTTTCAGAAAGTGCACCATGCCCACAAGATATAATGGAACTCTAAGGCAAAGTGCAGCTAACCCGCAGGAAATTTGCAGGTGCATTGCATTGTAGCCACAGTGCAGATAAACCACAGTGCATCAGTGTGAAAGCAGGCTTATAGGGGGCTCAAAACAGTAAGAGCTTGGTTACGTTTGCGGTCTGTGAGGTGGTAAACCCCATAGTTGAGATCTTTTTTTACCACACCCCCAACCACCGGTGTAGCATCAAGGATTGCAATGGTGACCCCACCCCATTGGGGCCCATGTGGCCTTTCCGTCACACTCTGTTTTACACTTGCACAGGAGGGGTGGTGGGGTGGAATATATAGGAACTGATCCCTTCAATCTCCCTCCTGTAACTGCTGAAATAAACATAGGGTCCTTCTATAAATTAAACAAAGTTAGTGTTCACACTAGTGTCATCCATTCTTTCTTTTTATGATTGTGATTAAACAGTGGGTAAACATCCAACGGGAGTTGGTCCCAAGGAAAATGATGATCCTGACTGTTGTTTAAGATATTCATTATGCTATTCAAAATAAAATATTCTAAATTCTAAACCATTGCATTTCATTGTGGCCGACAACCAGTTTCCAAATTAGTGGCCCTCGCTCTTCAAAAGCTTGAACACCCCTGTTTTAACTGATCATTGATCCTTCATTTTATGAGTGATTTCATTATCTTGACAACAACAGATGTTAAACTCAGGCCTGTAATTGCCAGCTTCTACCCTTCTTTTTGCTACCCTGCTTGTGGATAGGTACACTATTAGCTGTCTGTCAATCATGGCGAATTACTCCTGTTAGCAGAGATTGAATAAATAGATCCATTAAGAGGGGTGCTTATAAACCACTTGCCACCCGCCCAACGTCAAATGACGGTGGGGCGGCTTGGCTTTCATTCTGGGTGGACGTCATATGACGGCACCCAGAACAGCCAGTCTTGTGCGCCCGCGGACACGGGTGCGACCCCAATCTCTGTAAAGAACAGCGGCTGCGGCTCTTTAACCATGTGATTGGCTGTGTCCAATCACTGCCGGTTACATGTAAACACGGAGATAACGGTAATCGGCGCTCCTCACCTCACACTGATAGAGTGTGAGGAGAAGAGAGCCAATCAGCGATATCTCCTTGCAGAGGACATCTAGGTATGTAATCAGGGCACTGATCATCAGTGCCCTCATTACAATAGAGCCCCTACAGTGCCAGCAATCAGTGCCCACCAGTGCCAGCAATCAGTGCCCACCAGTGCCAGCAATCAATGCCCACAAGTGCCAGAAATCAGCCCCCATTAGTGATGCCAGTCAGTGCTGGCTATCAGTGCTGCCCATAAATGCCCATCATTGCTGCCCATCAATGCCCATCAATGCCACCGATCAATGCCTATCAGTGCTCATCAGCGTTGCCCATCAGTGCCGCCTATTCGTGCCGGCTATCAGTGCACAGCAGTGCCACCTATCTGTGCCCACCAGTGCCACCCATCAATGCCCACCAGTGCCGCCTATCAGTGATTAGCAGTGCCACATATCAGTGTCACCTATCAGTGCCCATAAGTGCGGCATATTCATGCCTTCTCATCAGTGCCACCTAATCAGTGCCCATAAGTGCTGCCTCATCAGTGCCCATCATTGCAGCCTATCAGCGCCCATCAGTGAAGGAGAAATAATACTTATTTACAAAATTTACTGACAGAAACTAAGAAAAACTTTTTTTTTTTCAAAATTGTTAATAAAAAATAGAAAAAACTAGAAGTGAATAAATACCACCAAAAGAAAGCTTTATTTGTGTGAAGAAACTGATAAAAATTCACATGGTTACAGTGTAGCATGATCGCGCAATTGTCATTCAAATTGTGACAGCGCTAAAAAATGGCCTAGGCAGGAAGGGGGGTGAAAGTGCTCTGTATTGAGGTGATTAAACATGGTCTCAGGACAGAGCGAAAACATTCTCTGGGGTTACTGTCCAAATTACATGACCTTGAAAAATGCCAAAAAGCTTGCCCTGACCAACTCACCGAAGCAGAGCTCACTCGCCTATGGGAGCAGATCAGGGAACACTCATTATTTCTGGCCAAAAAAAGCTTTATAAAGGCTCATAGAGCTTTCTACTTTCTCCTTCTATTTGGGTTACAAGTGTAGCAGATCTTTGGCGAATGCCCACGCAACTTGTCTTCATTCCAGCTTTATCCACTCCCTCGGGCACTAAAATCCATTCATCCCTAGAGATGGCTGAAGCCTTCCACGATTTCTATGCGCCACTTTATAATTTTCACTTTATAATTTCCTTCTTCCCCTGGCCCTATTACCTCTGATAGGTCAACCACTACCTTAGAGATGCAAGACTGCCCTCACTTAGTGAAAAAGAAATATAGTCGCTCTCCCAACCTATCTCTGCAGAAGAATTTGTGGGTGCATTGGCTGGGTCCTTAGCGGACAAAGCTCCTAGACCTGATGGTTTCGCAGTCTCATATTATAAAACCTTTTACAAGCAATTGGTGACCCATTTTACTACCTTTAATGTAATATTCGATAATCCTCGGGCCTTCTGTATGCAAGCATCTTAGTTATCCTGAGTCCGGGGGAAAGACCCACTCCTTTGTGCCAGTTATAGGCCTATCTCATTGCTTAATTGGGACCTTAAAATGTTCACAAAAACTCTGGAGACTTAGTTTAGTTCTCCAGCATATCATCCCTTTCCATCAGGTCGGGTTTATCCGCAACAGAGAATCCCAAGATAACATGATTAGTACTATTAACGCCATTGCAAGAGCCAAGTATCTTAACATCCCGTTCATCCTTCTATCCTATCTTGGATTTCTGCTCTCTACTCATCTCCTACTGCTACAATCGGGTGAATGGAGTCGCCTCCAAATCCTTTACTATTTGCAAGGGAATGAGATAGGGTTGCTCCCTCTCACTCTGCTCCTTTTCATACTTTATCTAGAACTTTTATTGCAACACATTAAGTATAATCCTGACATCAAAGGCCTTGAAACTAGTACATACTATCATAAAATTGCAGTTTATGCAGACGATTTACTGTTTTATATATCAGACCAGCTTGTCTCTTTACCAGTCTTATTGTCTGAAACATGTGTATAAGGTGCATAACGTTTCTCTCACCCCTCGCTCCCTTGCTCACCTCAGTCGCAACTTCCCTTTCCGTTGGGCCTCTCAAGCCATCTAGTACCTGGGAACCAGAATCCCTTCCAATCTTCACCTCATTTTGCAATACAACTTGCAGCCTTTACTGAGCATCTTCTCTGCAAACTTGGAGAAATGGAAAACTCTAGCTATTTCTTGATAGATGCAACGTCTTAAAGATGAATATTATGCTGTGTCTCCTGTATCTTTTGCAGGAATTGCCAGTTAGGATACCTCAGGGATTCTTTTGTAAGCTCCAGACAATCTTTTTCAGTTATGTTTGGCAAGGTAAATCTTCCCATCTTAAGAGATCCCTCCTGCAATGACCCAAGCTTGGGGGGGGTTGGTCTTCCCAACCCCGCCTTATACTGTATAGCGGTTCAAATGACTAGAGAGGTTGACTGGTGTAGATACTCTTCAAACAAATTGTGGCTTTCCCTGGAGCAGGAATCTGTGCCGGTTCCCTTAGCTGGCCTTCCATAGACAGGGGTTCATTACTCCCGATTCACTTCTCCACACCCCTTGATCAAACCCACTTTACTGTAACGCTGCAGGTACTAGAGGATAGCCGAGATATCTAGCTTTCCCTCTTCGCTGATGCCTATTATTGGCCACCCATATTTAATTCTGGGTGTCTCTGATAAAATCTTTTAACTCCAGTCAGACCTGAATCTGGTTAGAGCTTCTGCCTTTCTTGGTCCCTCTGATTGGGTCTGTCCATCAGCCCTATATGCACCTTCAACTCCTTTGTTCTGGGCAGGTGAAAGATTTTGCACTGTCCCATTTTCTCTTGTCCCTCCAAGAACATGCCTGTTTCTGTAGATTACCTACTTCCAGAGGTGTCGCTAGGGGGTGGCTATTGGGGCTATAGCCTCAAATCTGGGGCCCATAGCCCCGAGTCTTTTGCCGCAGGATCCCTGCCTAACCAGCTGGCCGCGGCTACAGCGGGCAGGCTGGCTGCATGAGAGAGGTGGAGGAGAGGAGAGAAGCAAGTGGGTGGACAAGCAGAGATGACATCATCGCTCTCCGACCGCTCCACATCAGCGCTCTTCACAGCCAGGCCTCTTCAATGTGGGAGTAAGGTGCAGAGAGATGACATCATCTCTCACTGCCCGCCACACATCAGCACTCTTCTGCCCTCACAGCGTGGTGGAGTGGAGGTCACGTGCTTCCTGTCATCGTTAGAGCTCCACTCTACAGCCAGACCCCCTTGCTTCAATATCCGTGGTGTGGCAGGAAGCAGTGAGATGACATCATCTCTCACTGCCTGCTCCGCATCACTGCTCTCCTGCCCTCACTAAATGGACCAGTGTTGCCAGCCTGCCACCAGTGCAACGACAATGCACATTTTGGTGGTACTGGCTACCATGGCAAGTTACAATCCACATCAGTTGGCAAGTGACAATCTACATTTGGTGCCAGGTGATGTGGCAAGTAACAACTCACATCTAGTTTCAGGTGACGTGGCAAGTGGCAATCCACATCTGGTGCCAGGTGACAGTGGCAAGTGACAATCCACATCTGGTGGCAGGCGACATGGCAAGTGACAATCTACATCTAGTGGCAGGTGACGGTGGCAAGTAACAAGCTGCATCTGGTGACAGGTGACAGTGGCAAGTGACACGCTGCATCTGGTGGCAGGAGATGTGACACGCCCAGGGCTCCCACTGATTCTGCATTATGGTGAGTTGAACCACTTGCTTACCACCGGTGTGCCCCCCCCCCGCGGACCTGCAAAGAAGGTTGGTGACTGCTGCTATGGGCTCTAGCCCCAGATCTTTTGCAGACGTAGCAACGCCCCTGCCTACTTCATTTGAGTCTTGGAGAAATCTCTCTCCATCTTTACAGTATCTTAATTGCAGTTACATCTCAGCATGAGCCTTCATAATTGCGCAAATGGGATCTTAACCATATGTTCTCAGAGGACCAAAGTAACTGGTTACTCCTCTTTGATCATAAGTCTTCCCTTTTCAGTAAATACCAGGAGATCACTTTTAAAATCTCAACACACTGGTTCCCAAAGCTCATCAGTACTAGCATCCCCAGACACAACCCGTTATGCTGGTGATACGGTTCCCAGATTGGTACACTACTCCGCTTCTTTTAGGACTGTCAAAAGCTCCACCCTTTCTGGCAATAGGTCCTGCAGACCATTTATAAACTTATGGACATTTCTCTTTTTGACAGCCCGGCTGCAGTGCTCCTTAACTTGACTCCTATGTCAAGTAGGAGATACTGTAAGTTCTTGTTGAAACATCATCTGATTGTCGTCAAGGCTTGCATACCCAGCATGTGGAAACAACAATCCTCACCTACTGTGTCGCAATGATTTGCCAGGGTGAAAGATAATTAACAGATGGAACACCTGACTACTGCCCTCAGGGACAAGACAGACGAACACAACACTTGCTGGCATTACTGGGATATATTCTATTTCTCAGATAAACATTTGACCTATCTTTAAATTGAGGTTACCCCTCTATGAGAACTTGACTTTTTGCACCATCAAGCTTGCCAAAGTTCCCACCTTCCCTCTTTTTCTTTTTTTCTTCTTCCCTTTTTTTCTTCTTTCCTCAACACTTAGGGTGTCTACTTTGTTCCTTTTAAATAAAGGAAAATATTATCTGGTATGCGCCGACCGCTAGGTATGACTGCTCTGAGGCCTGGGCAAAGTGTCCTTTACCACATGAGGTCTATGTTTAATCCTTTGCCTCATAATGGTTTTGTTCTTGCAAGTTTGTGCTATCTTCTTAGTATGTACTGTATATGTCAATTATGTTATCCTGTATGTTTTCCACTGCAGGATATGTTTGCTGTGGAGGCTATGACCCCAAGTAAGTATTTAGGCACTGCATGTTAATGTGATGCAATATGGTCTATTACTTTATTGAAGTCTTTTAACTCCTTGTTTGTACATGCTAAATATATTATCACTGATGGTTGTCATTAAACGGTGGTAAACCACCATAAAGATTTAAAAATCGTGCCCGCCCACAGGTGTAAGTCATAATGTACTATTAGGCACTGCATACTAGCACATTATGACAGACTTACCTGGACACAGAGCCCCCCAGAGAGGCACTGTCAGGGCTCCCCGATTCTTCCATCTTCAGTCCATCTTTCTTCTGGGTTCGCAAACTCTGGCTCATGGCCAGGGCCCAATAGTGTCACTCCCAGGCATGCACGCAAGAGCTCCGGCACAGAGCTCTGAAGGTATGGCATGAGCATGCGCCAGTGGCATGCTTTATGAAAATCTCCTAAACAGTATATTTAACTTCCACTTTAGGAATAGACTGTCATGTCATACTTCTTTGTTTTGATGCCTACCTTAAATAAAGAATTGAAAAGAAAAAGATCCATTAATGGTCCAACAACTATACCTCAAAGTTCTCTTGTGAACTCTAGGATGAATACGATCAGGGCCCATTGCTTTATTAAGCTTTAACTGAGCCAGTTCCTCTGCTTCCTTTGTAGAAATCCTGAAAATGAACCATCATTACTAGAACCAACAGGATCCTCCAACTTTTTATTGTTAGTGCAATTAATTTCTGAGAAGACTGAACAGAAGTAATTGTTAACATTTTTAGCTAAATACAGTTGCAGCTCATGTCTCAGTTGCAGCAGCCTTCACAGGATCCCTGGTCACACCTGCAGCTGTTAGCCTTTGAATGGAGAATGTAAAGAAGCTTATGTAGAAACAAGGATAACCAGCAAAAAAAAAATATATAAACAGTTTTTTTTTATTAAGCAATAAGCAACACACAAGTAAATCCTAATGTGTTTTATCATAATAGTGACTTAAAAAAGTAACTACTTATCAAGCCTCCCCTAAAGTATCAAAAAACAAAGTCTCTGTGTTGAAGAAATGACATAAAAGTTAGTTCTCCCCCTCCCTCCTAGGCGTTAGTTGACTTGATCTTCCTGTTGCAAACTGGACAGAATATCCAAGGTTATTGATTAGTATGTTTTGGAATGTGAAGATATCCACTCATTCAGCATTACGGTAAGCACTATGCTGTAAGCAACAATGTGATTGTGCTAAGTGCAATAAGTAATGCTAGCCATCAGAAAAACATCTCTTAACTGATCTGACTAAGTTAACTAAAATCTAACTGGATATGACTTGCAGCAATTTGCACATGAACAATCTTATAAATAAACTGATAATCTTATAAATTACATTTTCTGTAACATGGAAACATGAAAGGAAGAAAATGATTTAATCTGGTTAATATGCTAAAAACGATGTATTTTTATTCTTTATGCGTGAGAGCCATTGGAGTTTCCTTTACACATGTACTCTAATTGAAAATAAATATTTGTTCTGGTAGTTGTAAATGGCATTGCCATCTGAAAATATTTTCCCTTTTTTAGCAGACATTAGCAGAAAAGCCCTTGGTTCATCAGTTTTTCCCAGGCAATATCACTGCTTTACCTTGAAGTACCATTCCCTTAGGCTACAATTAATTTAAGAAAAAAATGTTTTCAATGTACACAATGCATACATTTAAAGAGAAGTATGTTGTTGTGTTTTTTCCCCAATCGTACTTACCTAGATGGCTAGCGCATTGGTCCCCTGCCGGCTCTAACATTGAGAATCTAACACCGCCGCTCTCTGCTCTCCCCACCTCTCGCTCACTGGTGCGCTGGGCTATAGAGGCTCAGGCTTTCAGCGGCTCACTGGGAGGTTGAACCACTGGGAGGTTGAACCTGGCCCGTCTCTGTGACATCAGAGGGATTCAGCATGCTGCCTGCTGAAAATGGGTCACAGGCATGCAGAATGAACTGCACTCCTGTGATCCATAAGAGAAGTACAGCCAAATGAGCTTTGGCTGTACTTCTTCTTTAAAGGGTAACTCCACTTTCATAAGAAAAAAAATTGCAAATAAAAAAAATAATATAGTATATACAATTGCTACACAAGCTTTATTGTAATATAACGTTATTAAAAGTTACCCTTCCTTTTCAATCAGCAGTGCTGTAATTTTCTGTAAAATGCAATGCAATATGACAACCTTGAGGAGTTCTGTACACAGGTGGTGTATGGAGCTCCCCTCAGAAATGTAATTTCCTGCTTGTGTCATTGGCTCAGAAGATCAGATTTTGGGAATCCTCGCATCCTCTGCAACAAGCATTTCAGTTTTGGTGAGATATTCCCAAAGGGTAAATCACATCTAACGGGATTAGGACCCAACCACTTTCCTCGTTAGAACCCAGCAGGACTGGAAGGGAGTCGGGACTTGGGAGCGGAAGTTAGGAGAGCCGCTGCTGGTACTGAGCTTCCCAGACTTGACTGTGTCTGACTGCCCTTCTGCACCCGAGTAGTTGAGGAGGTCAGGTCAGTGACAGCTTCCAGCCATCTAGGACACACAAAATTTGTGTGTGTGTGTGTGTGTGTGTGTGTGTGTGTGGGGTCACTGAAGTAAGGGGAAGTAAATGATACACTAAGGTAAGGGGGGACATTGATATAAAGGTTCACTCTTTTATCAGTGACCCCCTCTTACCTTAGTGTATTCACTCAATGGAAGGTGGACTGTGGTCACCAGAATCCACCCCCTACATCAGAGTTCCCGACATTCTCCCTCAAATCAGAGTCCTCGGAGTTCCCCTTAATATCAGAGTCTGCTGGATTTCCCCTTTTAGCTCAAAGCCTTAAAGATGTAAAGGGGAACTCTGATGTAAAGGACAATGCTGCAGACCCTGACGTAAGTGGGAACTCTGAGGTAAAGGGAAATGTTGTGTTGCATAAGTGGGGGGGGGGGGGGGGGCTCTGGTGACCAGAGACCGTCTTACATCTGAGTTCCCCTTTACATCAGGGTCTGCAATGTTCCCCCTTACACTGACAGATTATTAGTGTAATATTTTAAGAATGCATTTCCTATATTGCACTTAGTTTACAATACATAAGAACATGTATAGCTTTAATAAATTAGTGCAAATAGCAATAAGGAAATTTGAAATGGTGACACACAGCAGCCAATCACAAATTACTTATTAAATGATACAGTTTATTTACTACAGAAAATTGAAATATTATTTTTCACAGGGATTGCTATGCATTGGACATCATCATTACACTTCTCACTGCCTTTCTCTAAACACCGGTAAACCAGGTATTGCACCTGCACTGTTGCTCGTGCTCTACAGGCAGGATTTTTATAATAAAATTGGTTTCCTAATGTTGACATGCCAAAGTTTAAATAAAGTGCTGATTAGACTATGATGACTGTGTATAGATGTTATGAGAGGAGGTCTCTTGCACACAAGGTACATTTAATCTAGCTGCACTTACCTAAACAAAATTTGCATCCCATAAACCCAGTGCTGTTTGGGTTGGTTTTTCTTTCAGCTAAATGCATTTAAACACAGAACAAATTGATCTGGGAAGTATAAAGTTTGTTTATTTTATCAAGATCTATTTGTTTTTTTGTTTTTTGTTTTTTTGCACAAAGGAAACCTGAGACTCTACCTAGCTAGAAGAAAAAAAAACTGAAGAATTTAGCATGATTTAAAAATATAATTAAATAAAAATAATAATTTTGTTTATTTCTTTTTAATTAGGGTGTATCAAGGTACAGAAATAAAAAAGAGACAATGCAAAACATCCAAAGTACATTAAAGTGAGCTCAGCATGGCCCTTTAAAGGCAGCAGTATAGAAATACATTTATACAATATCAACATTTTAGATGCCAGCGATGAGGATGGGGTTAACCCTTATAACAATGTTAAAATGTTTTAGTTGCTTATATGACCTACATTATTAGAACTTTCAAAACTAGTCATCTGCAACATTTTGTAAGGAAACACAATTTAAATCAGTGTTTCTCAACTCCAGTCCTCAAGGCGCCCCAACAGGTCATGTTTTCAAGCTCTCCATTATTTTGCACAGGTGATTTGATCAGTTTCACTGCCTTAGTAATTACCACAGCCATTTCATCTGAGGGAAATCCTGAAAACCTGACCTGTTGGGGCGCCTTGAGGACTGGAGTTGAGAAACACTGATTTAAATAACCTATAGAACAGTCTAAGGCCTGTTTCAATCTAGATTCTTAACTTGGCAGAGGACCACCATAGAGGGGTAAGATGTCAGCATGTGGCCCATAAAACATCAACTTTGCTCTAATGCCAGAACTCCACTGTGAAGCATAGTAAATGACAGACTCTCCCCAGACCCTGGTTTCCCTTGTGTGTTCGGGGAACAGTGTGTGTGCTGTTTTACCACATTCCCCAGCATTGTGCTGAGAGTCATCAGTTATGCACGGGGCCAGTATAATGGAGGAAAGCAGCTTGGGCATCCCTTTAGCTGTGCACCATCCTTGCTCGTGCCCGCCTGCCACTAGACATTGTATCAGCCAAGCTCCCAGTGCGGTAAATCTTCACAATTTCCCCACAAAGTTAACTCTTTATGTTATGGCATACGCCATTTTTTAAAACCATTTATAGGCATTGGACCCTATTACAATGAATAAGGTTTCAGTAGTGGGTTAACCCTTTCATCACACTGCAACTGCAGCACATTAAAACACCTAGGTGTGAATGAAAATCCTATGTCTGATTAGTTGATATTGGGCATTACATGACAGAGTACTTAAAGTGAACTGAACTGATTTTAAAATTGAAGGAGCTGGGGCAGTCATTCTGATTTCTTTTTCAATAAATGGTAATGACAGTTTTTAAGAAATGTACAAAACCAAGTACAAAATTTTGCAGAGTCAATTAAATAACACAATGAAATCAACTTAAACTATTAGCCTAGGTTCACACTAAATGCACGTTTGAAATTTCAAACTGCCATTTCAGCCTGACTTCGGGGGCGATTTGAGAGACATCTGTGCGGGTTCGTGCACAGATTTCTATTGAAATCACCCCCTAAGTAACCAAAAGTAGTGCAGAAACTACTTTTGGTGACCAACTGCAGCTAGGCACGAAAACCCGGAGAATGCTTGGTATAACAATTTTTACCTTTAATGTGGGGTAATAGGTAGTGGGAAAGAAAAAAACATGAATTTGGGTGATTAAAGGTAATAAAGAAGAAGAAAAGAAAGAGTGATCAGGTAGCAGGGAGGGGGGATGAGGAAAAAAAGGGGGGTTTAATACGGAAATAGTGTCTGGAGAAACAAGAGGGAGTCATGGAAAGTATTAAGAATTTGGGTTCCGAAGGCCTGTGCCTTTGTCAGAAAATAGAGACATGACCCAGTTGCTCCATGTGTTGAAGTAAACCGCGTGCTGGTTACAGGCAGAAAGCATTAGGTCTTCCATATTATTTAGCTCCTCTACTTTCACACAGAGTTACAGAAGGAGGTTACGGGTCTCTCCATCTTAATGAGATGCAAGATTTGGTGGCATTCAGGAGTCGTACAATGGATTTTTTGTAAGTTTTGACACTGGAACCTGTTTAATGTGGGATGAGGGATCACACTGTTCTATAGAATGGAAACTTACTGCATTACTTACTTCTGATCCACGCACTCTGCATTAATTACCACTGACCCCTGCCCTCTGCATAATTTACTACTCACCTCTAAACTCTGTGTTACTTACTACTGACCTCTGAACTCTGCATTACATACTACTGACCCCTTCAAACCTTCCTTACTCTTTAATGAGGCCTTTCTGGGTTAACTCCTTAAAAGGCATGTTGCACCCTGATCTTTGATCTCCTTCATGTTATGCAGGTAGATCTCCTAACCCTGCCATAGGAGGTTTTTATGAGGGCCTGGATTTAAAGAAAGTGGACTGAGTGATGCTGAACATCATTTAACCTGTAATAGGATAAGTGTTGAACCATGGAGCAGTAAATCTGCTGGGGGCAGGGCCAGGTAGAGAGTTTGAATTGCAATGAAAGCTGCATTTTATATTTTACACAGTGCTGGGCTTTGTATTTCTTTAAACGCTTGCCGACCAGCTGCCGCAATTTTACTGTGACAGAATGGCGCGGCTAGGCGAAATAAATTAGAAGAATGGACTCTTTCATTGCATATTGGTTATCACTTCTGCCTTGCAGCATTGGGGTCCCCAGTTGAAATCCCAGTCAGAACATTATCGGCCTGTTTTTCCTGTGCTTGGGAGGGTTTCCTATGGGTACTCTGGTTTCCACACTCCAAAGCCATGTTGTTAAGTTATTGGTCCCTGTCCAAAATGGGTCCTAGTAGGTGTGTGGATATGTATGTGAAAGAGAAACCTTGGAGTGCAAACTTATTAGGGGGACTGGAGTTATTGTACAGTATGTAAATTGCTGCTTAAAATATCAGTGCTAAATAAATGCATATAAATACCTGGAATAAATAAATAACACATATCAAAGGGGGGAAAGGGATCACTAATTTCTGTATTGTGGAAATCTCAATTGAGATGTTACACTCTTTTGATATCTGCCTTATGCTGTGCTATCTACAATGGCCTGTGATATAGGACATCCTCATTGTAAATGGAATTCCTTTGATTTATGGTAATACCCATGAAATATGGTTTCTTTCCCTCCTGGGATATCTGGTATGTGTCTTGATTTATGGCATCTACATATTATATATGGGATCCCCTATCACTGATAGCATCTCATACCGTATATATCTGGCATCCCTGGTGTTTGGCATCTATTTTAACCATGCACTTATGGTTCCTGTCACTACCACATGATTTATGGCATCTCTCGACTCACACAGCATCCCCTATCTTATATGACATTCCTTACAAATATTTTTGCTGTGCCATCCTTTGTGATGCACACACCATGCCCTGAGATACACCTACTCTCGTATATGACTTTTCCTATGATTTAGGTTATTTCTTGCAATGCAGGACACTATACAAAAATCCCAATAATATAATTAGTACTATATATTTTTTTTTTGCATGAAATCTCATGAGGGATAGACTCTTTTGTTGCAAAACACAACACAGAAATCCTAGATTGCAGTACTGATTAATCACCTCTCCTGGAGCTTTATGCACCACATTTTAACAACACAGTTTCTTGTCTTTGGATTCATTTGCTAAATGTAAATAAATACAATGAAAAGTTACTGGGCGAACGGTAACTGGGAATGGCAAAGCTAAACTGCAGGCTGATATACAGGCCCAAATTAATGCAGCCCTATATTTATTACCACACCATTAAATGTATTTTAAGTATTAGAAGTGTAAATCCCTGAATTTTACTTTTTAAGGTACAGCACCTCTTGAAATGTCCTGTAAACCATAGCTCAGATTGGGAGAGGGAGAAGCAGAACAATGAGCCAATCAGTTGTATTGCAGTGCTCATGTGCTAACAATAAGCATGCTGATAATAGGGAGGATCAGCATGACAGAAAGATGAGTTCATCAGTCTTTTGGTTCTCCTTTTAGTGTCTAGTCACAGACCTATAAGGCCTCTTTCATATAGGCTGTCTGATCGGGTCAGCTTGTACGTTTTTCAGGTGGACCCAATTGGGCCCTCCATTCTCCTCTAATGGGTAGTCAGATACAAACAGACTTGTGTTTGTTTACACTCGGATACCTCCAATCTGATCCGGCAAAAACAAATGAAAGGGGGATCCGTTCCCCTCTGTCTGGCTGGATAAGATCGGAGGACAGTCGGGTGTGAATAGACAGCCGGTCCGTTTACATCTGTCTGCCCATAGACCGGACTGTGTCTGTGTCCGTTCTGAACAACCGGAGTGGACACGGACCTGTAATCCAGCAGCTGCGCTCAGGTCAGCAGGGGATCAGTGGACAGATCACCTGATGAGCAAAACCATATCTGGCTTGTGTGAAAGTGTTATGTAACTGCAACAAAGAAAAATCAGGTTTTCTGTTCTACCAAACAGGACTGTAATGTGTGATCGGGCATTGTAAACTCAAAACAGGTTGGACAGAAATGCAAATTTTTGGGCAGATAAATTTAACATATAGTAACCAGTTGCCGACTGCCACACGCCGATATACGTTGGCACAATGGCAGCAGTAAGCAAATGGGCGTACCTGTACGTCCCCTTTAAGAGCCGGGGATAGCAGTACAGCGTGACTGTGCCCGCTGGACTGGCAGACTCGATGTCAGCCGGTCTCCCAGCGATCGTGTCACGGAGCCTCGGAAGGGGGAAGTGCCTATGTAAACAAGTCAATTCCCCATTCTGGCTTGTGTCATGACAGAGATCAATGCTCTCTGTCATCGAGAGTAGTGATTTGCTGTCATGTGACTAGTAGCCCATCCCCCCACAGTTAGAATCACTCCCTAGGACACACTTAACCCCTTCATCGCCCCCTAGTGGTTAACCCCTTCACTGCAAGTGTCATTTACACAGTAATCAATGAATTTTTATAGCACTGATCGCTGTATAAATGACAATGGTCCCAAAATAGTGTAAAAAATGTCCGATGTGTCTGCCATAATGTCGCAGTCCCGATAAAAATTGCAGATCGCCACCATTAATATTAAAAAAAAATTAATAATAAAAATGCCATAAAACTATCCCCTATTTTGTAAACGCTATAACTTTTGCGCAAACCAATCAATATATGCTTATTGCGATTTTTTTAACCAAGAATATGTAGAAGAATACATATTGGCCTAAACTGAGGAAAAATATTTTTGGGGGATATTTATTATAGCAAAAAGTAAAAGTAATGTCTCAGCCTTCTAATATTGCACAGTGCCCTAATAAACTAATTAAAAAAAAAAATGAATTCAAAAATTAAATGAAGAAACACAAATAATTCCAGCATGCTGGCTGATGAAAAATGTGACACAAAACACCAAATAGATTAAATATTTGCACACTAAAATGTGACACAGATACCAAATGAATAAATAGTTCCACGATAATTCCAATATTAAATTCCAGTCTTTTATAATTAATACACATGTGCTGACTGAATTTCAGGCCTCAGTTTATGATCACAGTGATAGACGGTCAAATCCAAGTTCCTGCTGCTTGTTTCACATACACTGGATATAACACAAGCCTCGCTGTGTTCCCGCAATACTCAAAAAGAAGAAAAAAGAGCCATTGTGCAGATGGTATAACATAAGTATCCTGTGTGATTATAGCAATATACACTCACATACTCCTGCAGAATAGATTGCATATGGTTGTGGTCAGTTGCATACAATTCAAAAGCTCCTCATACGCTGACAGTACACACAGCACTGCGGGTGACGTCACTGGGAGGAGCCAGTGACGTCAATTTTGTTTGGGTGCAACATCGCACGACCGCGCAATGGTCAGTTAAAACGACGCAGTGCCAAATTGCAAAAAGTGCTCTGGTCAGGAAGGGGGTAAAATCTTCCGGGGCTGAAGTGGTTAAAGCGGAGGTCCGCCCAAAAAAAAAGAAAAAACATACCGCAGCTGCTGCTTTTAATAATAGGACACCTACCTTTCCTAGAGTCCAGCGATGTCAGCACCGCAACTGATGTTTCCATCAGCTGTCAAATGCTGCCGCCGCCATTTCGGGTAAGGGAACCCAGCAGTGTAGCCTTACGGCTTCGCGCCGGGAACCCTACTGCTCATGCGCGAGGCCCCGCTCCTCTCTCCTACTGGCCCGTCCACAGGGGGAGGGGGAGGGAGAAGGAGGGAGCCCTACGGTGACGTCATGGACCATGGCGCAGACTCCCAGAAGTGGGAACAGGATACTTGTATCCTGTCATCCCTCCCCCTGAAAGGTGCCAATTGTGGCACCGGAGGGGGAGAGGAGACAAATGAGTGGAAGTTCCACTTTTGGGTGGAACTCCGCTTTATATATTAAGTAAATATTTCCATTCCCCAAGCATGTAGACATAGTAGTACCTGCATTATCTAAACCATCAGCTGTTTAAAATGAATTCCCTTTTCCCCACACAAAGTTCAGTCTAAAAAGTCCAAGTAGTGCTCCCAAAGATATGCAAATATTGACTTTTTTGTAAAACGTCATCAACTAATCCTGCAATTCCAACACTAACTGCCTCCCTTGGCTACTAATATATAGGCAAACAGGTTATTGACCTGTGGACTGTGATTCACCTACTGGCTTAACTCTCTCTTTGCAAGAGGACCTATGGAATAACACAGCAATTAATAATTATTAATATAAGGAATTACAATTATCCACCAATAAGCTATTTATAAGCTGTATAGGTTATTTATGGTGGAAAATTCTGTAAATATTAGAAAAAAATGGCTTTTGATTAGAAAAATTACACACCAATGGCAATTTAGCATGTTAAAGTGACATGGCATCAGATATACAATATTTTTCATGTTAGGTGCATGCAAGTAATATTTAAGGGTAACACTGTAAAAGAACCTGTGTCCAGGTTCTGGACATACAATTATTTACTTATTCTTAATATGCATTAAAGTAAGCTTTAAAACAAGTCCTCATTGACAACTATAGCTGCGGGAACAATGAAGAAATTCAATTTCACAATTTACAACAGAAGCAGTGAAGTAATTTCTAATCTAAAGCTCAGCTCCCCTTCCTAAAGAATCTGCTCTGTGCTTACATTAGAGGTTAGAAGGTTAGACGGCTGTTCAATCACTGCTGGGTAAGCAAGGTAAACTGAGCTGCTGAGAGTGAAAGACGTCAGTGCTACTCTTGTAAACTTTGTGGTCAGATTTCTCCACAGTGTCTGTATTTACAGGGGTAAATGAGGGCTTGTTTTAAAGTTCTGCTTGTTAAGCATATGTAACTACACACATTTCTGTAGCCTGGCCAAAAATCTACTTTAAAGGTATGTATTACCTCTCGCTGTGATTACAGTATTTCACCTGAGATTGTTTTCATCTAAATTCTCTCCAGAAGGATGGACCCATCCTGTTTACTAGGCTTCAGTTTATGAATGAGCAGGAGCTTCTGTACAGAGCTCCCCCTTTACTAATTTTCAGTGCAACTAAGGCTGCAGAGCAAGGAATTAAAGAATCTGTGTCCTCAATTCCTTTCTCTATCTCAAAAGTGAAAGTCTATTTAGACCCCTAAATAAAAAAAAATAAATTACTGACACCATCCACCATGGGCAGAGCTTGAAGGTTCTGAGGGGTCGCAATGGTGACCCCACCCATGCTCTGGGGCCTCCCTGTCACACTAGTCGTTTTTCTTCATTCAGCCCAGCAGGGCTGAATGAAAAAAAAGCCTGACAGCTCAGGAGGTGCTGCTGTACTAACTATCCAATTTTGGTACAACCATCTCCCCTGCCAGATCACTCTGGTCAGTTCTCTCAGCAATTGGCTGAAAGCGCTGATCGGGAGCCGATTGGCAGACCTTTTTGGGTCATGCCCCTTTGGCCGGCTTTTGTCAGACTGACTGCAGTACACACGGACTGAAAGTCGGCCGGTTTCTATTGAACTGGCTGATGCTGGCCAACATACGTTTTGCCAGTGGCGGCCCATGCATTGTGGGCGCACGGGCGCCGCCCCCCATATTCATGTGCCCGGCCCCTTTCTGGACGCCGGACACATGAAATGCTATGGCAGGGATAGGCGGGGGGTGTGTATTTTGAAGCACATGATTAGAGCCAGAGGCTCTAATAGGCTTCAAAATAGGGTGGGCTCGGGGCGCAGAGCACTGCGTCCCAATCCCACCCTGTTGCGTGGCATAGCAAATGAATTTTTGCTATTTTTCACACTAAAGTTTCTGCCTGACAATCAGCAGGTAGGTCAGTGAGACCTGTCTCCCGAATGGCCAAAGCATTAGGTGATCCTATTGGATGCCTAACGCTTTGGCGGAAGAGGAGACACAGCGGAGGAGTGGACACAGGACCCACAGCCACCGCTTCCTGCCGAGGAAGAGAGCGGCTGAGGAGGAGAGCCCATCACTCCAGGAGAGGACTGGTAAGTGCCGCTGGACCGGCCGCACGCGGGGGGGTGGGTGGGTTAGTGAAGTGACAGCCGAGCGAGGCTGCATTTGATGGGCACAAGTGACTGCATTTGATGGGCACAAGTGGCTGCATTTGATGGGCACAAGTAGCTGCATTTGATGGGCACAAGTGGCTGCATTTGACGGGCACAAGTGGCTGCATTTGATCGGCACAAGTGGCTCCATATACTGGGCACAAGTGGCTGTATATGCTGGGCACAAGTGGCTGCGTTTGATTGTCACAAGTTGCTGCATTTAAATGGCACAAGTGGCTGCATATGATGGGGCACAAGTGGCTGCATATGAAGGGCACAAGTGGCTGAAATTGATTGGCACAAGTGGCTGCGTATGTTGGGTACAAGTGGCTGTGTATGATGGGCAAAAAAGGCTTGACTGGCTGACTCTCTTGCAACTCGTATCCAAACTTATAGTACGGTATGCCAATATTTTGTTGGTGATTTTGATCTGACTGGTTATACATGGTCAGGGAGGAATATTTTTACTTTTGTGAGGCAGGGTTGGCTTTAATGTGACCCAAGGGTGCAATAGTTGGGAGTGGCTGGATTTGCTGGACATATGTCTGTGAAGGTTCATCAGGTTTATGTGGGTCATATCTAGTAGTAGTTGGTCTCATGGTGGGCTTATTAGTCTGCTGGACTTGTTCTGTCAAGTTGAAGACATTTGTAGCCACTTCCTCAGTTCCTAGAGTGGAAGAAGATCCCCCACAATGGACATACAGTACGTCTGTGAAGGTTCAACAGGTTTATGTGGGTCATAGTATATTTAGTAGTAGTTAACCACATGGTTGACTTATTAGCTGTACTTATTCTGTCAAGTTGAAGATTTGTAGCCACTTCTTCAGTTCCTAGCGTGTCCAGAAGATCCCCCACCATGGAGATAGGTATCGGATGGACCTAGGTAGGTTTAGCCTTTTTAGCAATTGCATACATTTATGTTTTATAGATATTTATATTGATAGTAAGTAGTTAAAGGGTTCCCAGAGTTATGGGAGGGTTAATCCATGGTTCAGGAGGATATGGCTATGTATGTAGGAGAGACCTAAGAGGGTTCATCAGGTTTACGTGGCTCTTTGTATATCTAGTAGTAGTTAGTCTCATGGTGGGCTTATTAGTCAGCTGGACTTGTTCTGCCAAGTTCAAGACATTTGTAGCCAGTTCCTCAGTTCCTAGAGTGTCCAGAAGATCCCCCACCATGGACACACAGTATGTCTGTGAAGGTTCATCAGGTTTATGTGGGTCATAGCATATCTAGTAGTACTCACATGGTTGACTTATTAGCTGCACTTGTTCGGCCAAGGTGAAGACATTTGTAACCACTTCCTCAGTTCCTAGAGTACCCAGAATATCCCCCACCATGGACATAGGTATCAGATGGACCTAGGTAGTTTTAGTCTTTTTAGCAATTGCATACATTTATGTTTTATAGATATTTATATTGGTAGTAAGTAGTGAAAGGGTCCCAGAGTTATGGAAGGGTTTATTCATGGTGCAGGAGGATATGGCTATGTATGTAGGTGAGACCTATGAGGGGTAGCCTTGTGGTGTGTGGCTGAAGATTTAGTGCACCGGCAGCTTTGCTGATCGCATGTAAGTGAGCGGCTCCTCCACTGATCTCACAGCCCCCGCCGGTACCTCCCAGCGGCCGGCACGGGCACGTCTGGAAGGATGCCGGGGATGCCTTGTTTGGCATAACACCGGCGCGCGCTGCGGAGGCTCCAAGATGGCGACGGCCGCAGTTCCTCCTGCTGCAGCCTCCCCACCTCTGCAGTCCGGCGGCGCCTGCAGGGACTCCCGCTAGAGCCAAGCAAGTAAGTGTGGCTGGGATGCGATGACGAGTGGGGGAGAATGGTTTAGCAGAGGCAGGGTGTGCGGTGGGGAAGACCTGGGACAGGCTGAGGCTGGGACTCCGCTGGAGTAGAGTGCTGGCTCGCTGGTGCTCGGGGCCCGGGATGGGGGGAGGGTAGACTCAGGCACCGGCTCTTTGCCGCAGAGACGTTTCTGCCCTCAACTTCTCCGCTGGCTGCCCCGACTATAACCGGCCCGGTTCATAGCTTAGTAGGGAGCTCCACACTGCAGCCCTGATCCCCGGGCACCTCGGGGGGCACTGCTGCATGGGGCATGGGGCTCATCATGGGGGGGGGGGGGGTCACCAAGTAGCTACTCAAGTGGATCACCTGTGCTGCCCCCCCCCCCACCTTTGCTGTTTAACCCTGTCCCTGCTGAAATATCACCATCACCATCCCTCCACACTTGGGGGTTCCAAGTGGGGTGCTATCCGTTTAGGGAGCCCCCCCCCTTTGAAATTCAGTGCCCCCCTCGATCCCTTCTCTTACCCTTCCAACCCTTAGACAGGTGATCATGGTGAAAGCCCTACTGACATACACCTGTCAGTGCCCTGGGGAGAAGGGGGGGGGGGGGGTCTTCACACCATGACCCCCCAGCACCATTAGTGCGGCTACAGAGAATCACAAGGTGTCATCACTTTCCCTCCCCAGCCCCACCCGTTCCATTGTATGTGCAGGAGATGGGGGTCTGATCCTGGAAGGAGGTGCTGCTGCTGCTGGGGAGACGATCCTGCACGAGTTTGGGGCTGGGGACCCCCTCCTGTGTACACAGGGTGTGAGGATTGCGGGTGTGGTAGGTGGGCACAGTCCTGCATGCTCTGCGCTCTGCTGTGATTTTATTATTGCCTTCTCTTGTAGTGATCAGTAATAATGCTGGCTGGGGGGGCTCAGGCTGAGTTTTGCAGTGACTATGTGTAGGCTTCTTCTAGAGAAGTGTGTCGGATAGATAACCCGCTCCTATACACTGCAGTATTTTTTCCTGTGGCCCCTATGTTCTGCAATGGCAATGCCTGCACACAGGCCAGCGGCGTCCCTGCCTCTGTCTAGGATGTGGATGGCTGGGTGTCATGGTGTGCACAGGAATGACACCATCGCCGGCTGAGAGCACACGTGTCCCGGGCCAGCAGATTGCATATCCTGACACACACAGCACATTCGCTGCACAAGTTCCTGACACACACACAGCACATTCGCTGCACAAGTTCCTGACACACACACAGCACATTCACCACACAAGTTCCTGACACACACAGGACATTCACTACACAAGTTCCTGACACACACAGCACATTCACCACACAAGTTCCTGACACACACAGGACATTCACTACACAAGTTCCTGACACACACAGGACATTCACTACACAAGTTCCTGACACACACAGGACAATCGCTACACAAGTTCCTGACACACACAGCACATTCGCTGCACAAGTTCCTGACACACACAGCACATTCGCTGCACAAGTTCCTGACACACACACAGCACATTCGCTGCACAAGTTCCTGACACACACAGCACATTCACCGCACAAGTTCCTGACACACACAGCACATTCACCACACAAGTTCCTGACACACACAGGACATTCACTACACAAGTTCCTGACACACACAGCACATTCGCTGCACAAGTTCCTGACACACACAGCACATTCGCTGCACAAGTTCCTGACACACACAGGACATTCGCTACACAAGTTCCTGACACACACAGGACATTCGCTACACAAGTTCCTGACACACACAGCACATTTGCTGCACAAGTTCCTGACACACACAGCACATTCGCCGCACAAGTTACTGACACACACAGCACATTCGCCGCCCAAGTTCCTGACACACACAGCACATTCGCCGCCCAAGTTCCTGACACACACAGCACATTCGCCGCCCAAGTTCCTGACACACAGCACATTCGCCGCCCAAGTTCCTGACACACAGCACATTCGCCGCCCAAGTTCCTGACACACAGCACATTCGCCGCACAAGTTCCTGACACACAGCACATTCGCCGCACAAGTTACTGACACACAGCACATTCGCTGCAAGTTACACGCAAATGTAGCTGCATTCAGCTCCTGGTTGCATCATGCATTATCCTCAGCCATGATTTCTGCTTGTCACTTCATTTAAAAAAAAAGACATACCTTTCCATGTCTATAGACTGCATGGAGGATGTCTTCCCGTCCCTTTTATTCACCTATAAAGACAGGGATAAGTCATTGTGTGCTGGAGTGTAAGAAGGGAATGGATATTCGGTCACATGCAGGCCGGTGTGTAGTCCCTGTCCCTAGGATGGTGATTCCTACAACTGTCATTAGGTGGGAAGGGATCCCAGGAGGATTGGAAGGCTTATTTAAGAGATGGTGTAAAGGGAGTGGGAGTAGTTGCCTGTAGCAACCAATTAAGTTTAACCTTTTGAACAAAGTATTTGAAGTGTCATGTAGGGATAACGACTAATATTGGCCCCGTATGATTTCCTGGGAGCATGGTGCGGAGGAATCCATACAGACGTGCGGCGTGGTGCTGAAAGGACAGCTCCATGCAGATTGACCGTACTATAGACAGCTCTAGAAAGAACTACAGCGTGGTGCTGAAAGGACAGCTCCCCACAGGCCAGCCGTGCTATGGACAGCTCCATACTGACTTGCAGCATGGTGCTGAATGGACAGCTCCATACAGACTAACCATGCAATAGACAACTACGTAAAGACTTGCGGCGTGGTGCTGAATGGACAGCTCCGTAGAGAGTAGCTACCTGGCGGCGTGGTGCTGAATAGATATCTCCACTGGCTGCCTTGTGGCATGGTGCTGAATGAACAGCTCCATAAAGACCTATCTGTTCAATTGGCAATTTCATAAAGACTGGGGAGCTTGCAGGGTAGTGTTGAATAGGCAGCTCCATACAGACTAACTGCCATTTAGCATAGTGCTGAATGGACAACTTTATAAAGACTATCTGTAAAAAGGACAGTTCCATAAAGACCGGTTGCCTTTTAGCATAGTGTAGAATGGACAGCTTCCTAAAGACTGATTGTCTTGTAGCATGGTCCTGATTGGACAACTCCATAAAAACTATGGGGTTGATTTAGTAAAGGGAAAAAGACTGTACACTTTGCAAAGTGCACTTGCTCTCTACAAGTGCAGTTGCTCCAGAACTTAGTAAATAAGCAGAAGCTCTGCTGACTTCCATCATCCAATTATGTGCGAGCAAAAGTGCTGTTTGTTTTTATATTTTTTATTTTCCTTGCATGTAAATGGGTACTCTTTGCATAGTGAAGCCCCTTACCTCATTTACTAAGCTCTTAAGCAGCTGCTTTTGCAGAGGACAACTGCACCTTGCAAAGTACGCAGTCTATTTGCCCTAAGTGAATCTACCCCAATCTGTCCAAAGCACAGTTCCATAAAGACTGACTGCCTTTTAACATGGTGTTGAATGGACAGCTCCATACAGACTGGCTGCCTTTTAGCATAGTACTGAATAGACAGCTTTCTAAAGACTGATTGCCTTGTAGCATAATGCTGAATGTACAACTTCATTAAAATTGGCTACCTTGCAGAATGGACAGGTCCATACACACTGGTTTCCTTTTAGCATACTGCTGAATTTACAGCTCCATAAAGACTGGCAACCTTGCAGCATGTTGCCCATTAGACAGCTCTAAAAAGACTGGCTACCTTGCACTATGCTGCTCATTAGGCAGCTCTATAAAGACTGGCTACCTTGCACTATGCTGTTCATTAGACAGCTCTATAATGACTGGCTACCTTGCACTATGCTGCTCATTAGACAGCTCTATAAAGACTGGATACCTTGCACTATGCTGCTCATTAGGCAGCTCTGTAAAGACTGGCTACCTTGCACTACGCTGCTCATTAGGCAGCTCTATAAAGACTGGCTACCTTGCACTATGCTGCTCATTAGGCAGCTCTATAAAGACTGGCTACCTTGCACTATGCTGCTCATTAGGCAGCTCTGTAAAGACTGGCTACCTTGCACTACGCTGCTCATTAGGCAGCTCTATAAAGACTGGCTACCTTGCACTATGCTGCTCATTAGGCAACTCTATAAAGACTGGCTACCTTGCACTATGTTGCTCATTAGACAGCTCTATAATGACTGGCTGCCTTGCAGCATGTTGCTGAATAGACAGCTCTATACAGCCTGGCTGCCGTGCAGCATGGTCCTGAATGCACAGCTTTATAAAAACGAGTTGCCTTGCAGCTTGATCCTGAATGGACAGCTTCATAAAGACAGACTGCTTTGCAGCATGGTGCTGATTGGATAGCTCTTTAAGAATGCCAACTTACAAGCATTGTGCTGAATGAGCACCTTTAGTCATCATTACATGGTTGTATAGATGCTTAATGGATGTATATCTATTTGTAAGAGTTGTTTTATTGAACTTCTAAATTTTGCAATTATTCCAGTAGAAAGTGTGACTCTAGATGGCCAGTTTAGATTTATAATGACTAAAACCATTATATTTAAAAGTGGACACTACATCTCTTGGTTTTACTGTTCTACAGTTGTACTGTTTCACTGCGTTTGACCTTTTCCATATCCATACAGTAGAACTGGCCTTTTTATTTTAAAATCATATATAGAATTTAAAAGGTATAGAGACCTTGCATACACAAAAATATTGTGTGTTTTTGTCATACCCAATTAAAGGTGATATTTGTGTTATACAATATAAATACCACTGCCGCTGTTTTTGCAGATACTATGCAAATAAAGCAGAAGGGAAGCTCAGTGTTAGAAAACTTTTGTAATACAGAATAAATCCATAATAATCACGACGGAAGCAGAAGTGTGTTGTAAAGGGATATACTAAAATATGACACCCAATATTCCTTCACGAATATTCTAAAAACTTGTAGAAAGGAAACGTTAGACATGGAAACTTTAGTGGGTGCATTTCTACCATGTGTAATAATATAAAAAAAGTTGTGGGAAACTTATGTTTAGTTTATGGTTAAAGGTGGTTAAGGGCCACAATTTTTTTCCAGAGCTGATTCCTGATCTTTCCTTTTCCAAAATGTCAATTATAGGTGTGAAACAGTTGAATAATTCACTCTTCGGTTTCTTATTTCTTTTGGACAACACCGGTGATATTTATCCTTACTAGCTTAGGTCTCTTTCTACTCTCTAGGTAGAAACATAAGTGGCTTCTCGTGTCTTTTTCTTAGTCTATAAAGGTTACTTATGCGGGTATATCTGCCTGTAAGAATCATTTCATAAGTTGGTTGCCTTATATATCCTTCCCATTGTGTGTAATTGTGTAGCATCATCTCAACTTTTAGATTTAGTTTTAGATTTTTAGTTTAGCTTTATCACTTATGACTAGTTTTATCACTATACAAGTTAATGAAATATCTTTGTGCATCTAGCACTTTATACATAAATATTAGTTAATTTTGTACTTTATACAACTCAAGTTTTACTTTTTTGGAGGTTTGAATAGCCGCTGGATGCTTTCCTTTTCCAGGAGCATCCAGTGGTGAAATTCCCTTGCAGTTATTTGTGTCTCTACTGTCTCCAGTAAGGCTGTATAGCAAGACTGTCAGCCTCTTGTATCTCAAATCTCTAACTGTTTTGTTTCATTTAAAATTATTGGGAATCCATTGTATAAAAGTGATGCTGGAAATTCTAGTAGGCATGTGTTGTCACTGGAGCTTCTGAGATGCAAGTAATCAAAAGGTGATTAAGCTTGCTTGCAATTACCCAAAAATGAAATATTTGTTTCTGGATGTAGGTAGCATATCACAAAAACAGCAAATATACTCTTTTTCATTTAAAAGCATACTTGCAGATCTCATACCGAAGTCCATTTCTATTTTCTGAAGCTCTCTTGTCTCAGTTTTTCCTTAAAGGGAAGCTTAAAGTGGTTCTAAAGGCTGAGTTTTTTTTTACTTTCATGCTTTCTGTAAAAAACCTTCAGTATGTAGCTCCCCCCAATACTTATCCAAGCCCGATTATGATCCAGCGATGTGCACAAGAGCAGCTGCTCCCCCGGGTCTCTGCTTTCTCATTGGCCCCAGGTACTTTCGATAACAGCCAGTAAAGAGGGAGTGGAGGGTGGTGCCAAGCCGGGTTCTATGTGTCTTATACACACACAGAGTGAGGCTCGGGTGTGAGCATGTGCGAGTGTCCCCATAGCAAGCAGCTTGTTATGGGGACATTTGGAGAAGAGCAGAAGCCAGGAGCCCTGGTGGGGGATTTGAGAAAAGGAGGAGCAGGGCTGCTCTGTGCAAAACCATTGTGGAGTAGATAAGTATAACACATTTGTTATTTAAAAAATACCTTTAATATCAATTTAACTCTTTAAATAGTTCTCCAATTTAGTTTTTGCTCAAGCTTAATGGCTGTTGAAGCAGTGGTAATGCCTCTGCGTCACACAGAACTAGTTTCTGGTTGTGGCTCACAACTATAAGTATCAGCAAAGGAGATGGCCAATGGGACCTAGAAGGTGCCTGGATTAATTGAAAGGTTAATAGTTAAGAGATTTTATTTTTAAATAGGTAATCAAGGGGGGGGTGCATTTTCTTTTTCAGAGTTGTCTGCTTTAAAGTGGTTGTAAATCTCTGACATGAAATATGAACAAAGCATATCCCTCTAAAGTGTATACCTGTCTCAATCCAGAGCACTAGATGTCATCTCTGTCTGCTTACCCATTCCTCTGCTATCTGCGTTAGTCACTTCTGACGCCAAGAGCAAAGGTGAGGGATCTTCTGTACACAGCCTGTGATTGACAGCCTCAACTCTGTTCCTGTGTGCTGTGTGAAAGGGGAGGGGGTGTCCCTTCCCTCCAATCAGCTCTCATAGCTCTTCTCACTGATATCTGAATTTCTGCAGTGTGTAATTTCAGCTTTCTGCCCCCAGTTTTCTAACAGCTGAGACATGTTTTATACATTTTGGAGTTTGAACAGGTGTAGAGAAGTTAAACCTGCAGATACTCAGCTTATGTAGGAGGGTTGGTTTCATCTCTGTGTATCACCTGGATCCAGTCACTTCACTGGGTATATGTAAGGGCACAACCACTTTAAACTGCTGATACATTGATACAAATCAGTGTTAACAGTTACCCTTATGTCTATCCCTCTTCCAAACCATAACACTCACATATTAATCCCCTAATCCATTGCCGACTATAAGCACTTAAAGACCAAGCTTTTTCTGGCACTTTTTGTGTACAAGTTTAAATCAGTATTTTTTGCCAAAAAATTACTTATAATCCCCAAACATTATACATACAGTATATCTTTTTTTAGCAGATACCCTAGGCAATAAAATGGTGATCATTGCAATTTTCTTTTTTTGCAACACGGTATTTGTGCAGCAATTTTTCAAAACCATATTTTTTTTTTGTATAAAATACACTTTAATGAATAAAAAAAACAATATAAACCCCAATTTAATTTTTTTGTATAGTATGAAAGATGATGTTATGCCAAGTAAATAGATACCTAACATGCCACGCTTTAATATTGCGAACGCTCGTGGACTGGCGACAAACTATGGTACTTAAAAATCTCCATAGGAGACGCTGTAAAAAATTTTACAGGAAAGAGTTACAGAGGAGGTCTAGCACTAGAAATATTGCTCTCGCTCTAATGTTTGCGCTGATACCTCACATGTGTGAACGTATGCCTTTGCCTCTGCGTGCAAGCATGGAGGGATGGGGGAGCTTTAATTTAGTTTTTCGTATTTATTTTATTTTTACATTGTCCCTTTAATCTTTTTTTATCATTATTTTTTCTTATTACAAGGAATGTAAACATCCCTTGCAATAGAAATAAGGATGACAGCTCCTCTTTATGGAGAGATCTGAGGTCAAAACAACCCCAGATATGTCCTTTACCTTTAAAATCAAAAGATTAAAAAAAATGTATCTTTTGCTTTAAAACATTTTTTTTTACTTCCGCCCTAGAAGTGAAGTCCCGGAAGTGACATCCTCCAAGGCCATAGAGGCAATCAGAGATGATCTGGTCTCTGTCAGCCTCTGTCATCTGTGATCAGTTGGATCATTTCTCGGGCGCGCCAGTGAAAACTGTACGCCCAGGAAACACTGGTGAGCGATGGAGGGGGGGGGGGGTGTGGGTATCCCCTCCCACTGCTGATCCAGCAGCTAATTAGCCGCTCGGACTGCTTTCATGAGAATGCCAGCCGCCGGCTGAGAAAAAGTACCGGGGTTATGGCTGATAGTTTACAATACATACATATTGTAGTCGGCAAGTGGAAAAAGAAACCCATCACCTCCTTATTTCTTCTCAATAAAACATAAAAGTCTGTAATTATCAGCCTGAGAACCTACAGGTCCTGCACCATAGATGAGTCGCACATTCTGTAGGGCTAAACCACGGCCACCATGACTAATGTTAAGATTGGAATTCCATCCAAATTTTCATAGCTAAAGGTGATCAGATGTTTCATATTTTACAGTTACTAATTCCAGGCAAAAAGTAAAACGAACTGGTGAGCTACTAAGTCTACAATGATTCTTAAAGTGGAACTACACTGCATCTGAGCACCACAAACCAAAAACTTTATTTTAATTCATTTTAATACTCAAAACAAACTCACCCATCCATTCATGCCCCCATGCTTTATTTTGCTGAGAAATCACTTTGAAAAACACCCCCTAGCATTTTTGGTTGTAGCCATCTTGAGTAAGGACAGATGATTTATGTAGCATTTACTTCATGGAATCAATCAGGCCTTAGCTCAGGCATGCAGGCATGAAGACTCCTGGGATGTATGACATCATTTGCCTAGACCTGGAAACCAGGAAGAAATCAGAAAAGTTTAAAACACATAAATATTATATACAGTACATTCTTATATGTTTATTAATGCTAGCAGCATAAGGAATAAAAATAATCAAAATAATCATGCAAATATTCACCCTCCCTCTTTGAAGCCACTCAAAGCATACCCTTTTTCCAAAGATTTTCTGGCTAGTCCATTGATATCATGGACCACTCTTCTTCTCCTACAGTGATAAAGGAGGTGGTCCTGCCTGCTGAATTGCAAAGTACTCATGTAATGATTCATGAGTACCCTCAAGTGCAATAATCTTCTGAGCCCAGGGGACCATGACAGAAAGGAAGTGGGTTGAATGATGCTAGTTATAATTTAACACCGAAGACTGATGGCATTTGGTGGCAAAAACTTTTACTGTGGGTAACAACCCTGCATTAAAAGAGAAGTATGGGCTTTGCAGAAAAAAAAGGTTATACTCCTCTAGGTGGATGCAGCATTTATTCAATCAATCTGATCTGCATCTGTACCCCGCTGGTTCAGTAGTGAGAACTGACCGATCAAAGACAGCAATTACTCAGTTCTCCCCTCAGTCACTGACAGTCACAGCTCTGGACCAGCTCTGTGACATCGGCCGACAGCGGGCTTTAACCTGAAAACAAGCTTTAGGCTGAAAATAGGTCACGGGAGTGCAGAACGTACTGCACTCCTGCGATCCATAGGAGAAGTACAGCCAAAAAGCTTTGGTTGTACTTCTCCTTTAAGGGTGATTATTGCAGCAAGAATGTTTTTTTTTTTTTTTTTTTATTTTAATATAGTTGTCCTCTGTATTCAGAAGATGTTCTTTAACCTGGAGTGCTACTTTAAAGCGGAGTTCCACCCAAAAGTGGATCTTCCGCTCATCTGATTCCCCCCCCCCCCTCCGGTGCCACAATTGGCACCTTTCGGGGCTGAGGGGGGACAGGATACCTGTCTTTGAAAAATTGTAAAATTTATGCCCTTTTTTTTTTTCCCCACAAATAGAGCTTTCTTTTGATTGTATTTGATCATCTCTGCGATTTTTATTTTTTGCGCTATAAACAAAAAAAGACCAACAATTTTACAAAAAAAACCACAATATTTTTTTACTTTCTGCTATAAAACATATCCAATAAAAAAATGAAAAAATAATAATAATTTCTTCATTAATTTAGGTCAATATGTATTCTGCTACATATTTTTGGTAAAAAAATATATTGATTGGTTTGCACAAAAGTTATAGCTTCTACAAACTATGGGATTTATTTATGGAATTTTTTTTTTTCTATTTATTTTGTACTAGTAATGGCAGTAATCAGTGATTTTTTAGCGGGACTGCAACATTGTGGCAGACAAATCTGACACTAAGTGACACTTTTTGGGGACCGCTGACACCAATACATTGATCAGTGCTAAAAAAAATGCACTATCACTGTACTAATGACACTGGATGGGGTTATCATCGGGGGGGGGGCAGTCAAAGGGTTAAATGTGTTTTAGGGGGGGCTTTCTAACTGTGGGGGATGTGATGTTTCTAAAGGAAAACAGAGATTTGTGTTTCTGCTTAGCAGAAACGCACAATCTCCATTTTCCCCCGCTGGCAGAATGGCGGTCTGCCTTGTTTACATAGGCAGACCGCCACTCTGCCACTCCTCAGAATGATCAGTGAGTCCCAGCGGACATGATGTCCTGCTGATTGGCTGATTGAGTCTCCCCAGACCCCATACAGGTTCATGCAGGAGGGCCGCCCTGGCACAGTATATCTGCATGGGGCGATCATTAAGTTAATATTTATTTGTGACTGTAATGTACCTTTAAACATTTTAAACACTTGTTTTATTGTGGTGTAACATTCTGCTGAGCTTATTTTGTATTTTACATTGATTATTTATGGTGTTTTGGATGCTGTTGAATGAGAAGGCCAGTCTCCACTCTAATTCATCCCAAAGGTGTTCTTTCGGGTTGAGGTCAGGACTCTGTGCAGGCCAGTCAAGTTCCTCCACCTCAAACTGGCTCATTCATGTCTTAGGGTTTGCTTTGTGCACAGGTCCAAATCATTTGGTGGAGGGAGGATTATGGTGTGGGGTTGTTTTTCAGGGGTTGGGCTTGTCCCCTTAGTTCCATTGAAGGGAACTCTTAAGGCGTCAGCATACTAAGACATTTTGGACAATTTCATGCTCCAAACTTTGTGGGAACAGTTGGGGATGGCCCCTTCCTGTTTCAAAATGAGTTTGGGATGGAGGAACTTGACTGGCCTGCACAGAGTCCTGGCCTCATCCTGATAGAACACCTTTGGGATGAATTAGAGCATCCAAAACACCAGAAATAATTAATGTAAAATACAAAATAAGCTCAGCAGAATGTTACACCACAGAGTTAAAACTGCGTACCAGGACTCCTCACCTAACATCAGTGCCTGACCTCACAAATGCGTTTCTGGAAGAATGGTCAAACATTCCCATAGACACACTCCTAAACCTTGTGGACAGACTTCCCAGAAGAGTTGAAGCTGTTATAGGTGCAAAGGGTTTTTTGACAATATAGTGTACAGTGGAACCTTGAATTGCGAATAACGCGGTTAACGAGCGTTTAGCAATACGAGCAATAATTTAAAAAAAAATCCTGACTCAGTTTGTGAGTGTTGTCTTGCAAAACGAACAGGATTCAAGTGTGCAGTACCGCATTTGGCCAGAGGTGCGGGGCGCCGGTGACACTTGGAGCCATTCAGAGCCGTTCGGAAATACTTGGAAACGCTCAGAAATACTCAGCAAACACTCGGAAATACTCCATTCCTGAGTTTTTCCAAGCCTTTCTGAGGGTTTCTGAGTGCATCCGAGCGGTCTCCGAGTATTTCCGAGTCTCTCTAGTGCCCCCCCACCTCTGGCCACATGCGGTATTGCATGCAATAGAAGTTAATGTGGAGCGAATTATCTTAGTTTCCATTGACTTTTATGGGGAAACATGCTCTGATATATGAGTGCTTTGGATTACAAGCATTCTCCTGGAACGGATTATGCTCGTAATCCAAGGTTCCACTGTATATGGATAATGTAAACACTAAAAGGGAGAAGTTGGTTGGTTGTTGCATGCAACAAAATACATTGTATACTTTTATACACGTGGATCCTTTTTCCAACCAAGAAAAGAAACAAAATCCCCTTGTGGTGGACTTTTAAGGCACAGAAATCGTTCGAGAAAAATGAATCTAGTTTGAAAAGTGTTTATTCAATATAATAAGTACAAAATTTAAAAAACATATAATAAAGATACAATAGAACAAATTTACAGTGCTGTCATCACAACATAGTACAGGTAGTAAACCAGTAATTCTTGCAACCGACGCGTTTCGGAGCACATGTGTATCTCCTTCCTCAAGGGTAAATTTAAGCGAGAATTAAATATTTGAGAGAAATAAGTATACAAATATGCATAAATATACAGAGACAACGGGCAGAAAAGGTGGATATATATATATATATATATATATATATATATATATATATATATATATATAATTTATATTATAATATAGTATATTGAGATGACAACCCTTTCAGACCATGCAGATTAAAAACATATGAATGCAAAAAGATGTTCCCAGTTTGCTTGAGCCGGAGGTCCAACCCAAGTGGCGTGAATGAATGAATGAATGAGTGACTTGTATAGCGCTACCTATGCGAACTGAATCACCTCAGGGCGCTTTTTAACCTACCAGCATGTCTTTGGAGTGTGGGAGGAAACCGGAGTACCCGGAGGAAACCCATGCAGGCACAGGGAGAACAAGCAAACTCCAAGCAGGTAGTGCCGTGGTCAGGATTTGAACCAACGACCCTATTGCTGCTAGGTGAGAGTGCTAACCACTACACCATTGTGGCGTGCGTCAAAAAGAGGGGTGCCTAGCCTGAAAAGCTGACCCAGTTTTTCCAACCAATGTTTTGCTTTAAACTTTATTCACCTTTGTTTATTATTTAACCTTTATTCACCATGTTAAGATAAATTACCTTTTAATGTTTCTTTTATATTCATATTGGTATTTAGTTAGTTTATATAGTGGGTGAATTGGCTTTTTTTTATCCTCTCAGTAGGTGTAAGGATCATTTCACAGCATATTGCCCATGATCGTCAGTTGCAAAACTTTTTAAAATTTATTTTTACTGAAAAGGTTTGCATATGTACAAGTTAAAATGATACTAAAACGAAAAAGTTTATGTATATAACAGGTTATGCTCTGTGCAATGGTTTTGTACAGCTCCGATCCTCCTCTTCTCCTGTCCCTTGCCTGCACTCCTGCCACTCCCCCACCTGCTGCTCACTTTCAAGCTCATTGTGTGTGTCAACTTCATTGACACACAGAACGGGGCTCACCCCGCCCCCTGTTCCCCCCTCACCGACTGTGATTGACAGCAGCTGCTGGGTCTGAGCCAATGAGGAGAGAGAGAGCTGGGAGTGCAGCTGATCTTGTGCACATTGCTGGATTTAGAATGGGCTCAGGTAACTATAAAGGGGGAGGGGGCACACAGAAGGCTTTTTACCTTCATGCATAGGATGCATGCTGATAAAAAAAAAAACCTTCAGCCTTTAAAACCACTTTAAGCTATCACAAGCTGTGTTTAAAAAAATCAATAATTGGACATTTGTACTTTTTAAATGTAACAATAGATAGGATAGGTCAGGGGTGAGGGTCAGACAAGATATCCTCTCCAACATCTAGAGGAAGAGGTGATTGTTGTGAGGTGGGAGAGAGTCATATACCAACAAGCAGAAAGTACAGTTCCTTTGCTGAGATAGGATAAACGAGGGGTGACACAGTCGTAGTTTTAATAATGTGGAACTTTGCTTTTCTACACTTTTTGTACACATTGTAAAGTGAGCAAGTTGGTTAAATATTAAATGCAACATTGACTATAGCCCTGTCTTAAAATATCACATAACTATTTAAAAAAGGGTAAAGTTTATTATAAAGCAAATCTAGGAGAGGTCTAATAAAAAAGTACTAGCATGACCATATACTGGGTTGCGCACACTATCCAAGTTGGCGTAATGTACTTTAGAACTATGGTTTTTTTTCATTTAAAAAAACATATGTGCTGTAAGGGCTCGTTCACACTTGTGGTTGGGGGTGGTGAAACCAGGTGGTTGATCCATGGTTTTACCATCCCTCAACCCCTGGCCTGAACACTAACATACAGTCTCTCATGGCTGTACACAAGCCACGGCTCCGATGCTGTAATTCACAGCCACGAAAAAGGCTTAACAGCATGTCACCTATTGTGGGTGGTGCCACCACCAAACGTGACTAATGCAGCTTCTACTGCACCACAACAGCATTCAATGGATGCAATTGCGGAGCAGTAGTACGCCAATTATAGGCAACATATCACCTCCTCACTGCCTGTCAAACAACTCTAAAAAGTGATCAGATTAGTGCCTGCCACACTTGTGAACAAGTCCCTAACACTTAATTATAAGTACAACTAAAGGGCCCTGTATAACAAGTATCAAATCCATTTGCTATGTGATCTACAAGCCTCATAAATTAAAATAAGAATCTTCCTTATATCTCCTAACTAAGCCAAATCTTCCCTAATTTGTGTCTTATACTTTCTCCCTCCACTGCAGCTCGCAGGGGAGGGTTTTAGCAACAGAGGCAGTACTGTCCAGAAAGCAGTGGCGGGACTAGGTGTGATCAGGTGCTGATAGACAAGCTACTGATGTGGTGGCACCCAAGCAGGATCACTCCTGAGCCACTGCTCTGTGTGTCAATTCACACACAACCGTGGCTTGGCCCCGCCCCCCACTCTCTCCTCATTAGCTCACTGGCTGGGATTGACAGTAGCAGGAGCCAATGGTCTGCTTTATGCCCCATATTTTTACTATTGGTAGCGTGTGTTTGCTAGCTAAATAGATACTTATACACCAAATTTGTCTTGGGCTTTTTCCACATGACCCCTTGGAAAATGCATGGTTTGTTAAGATTGTGGTTACTATTGTAAGTAAGCAATTAGCTGATAATAGGTCAACTATACAATAGTCTTCAAATTAATGCTGCAGAACTTTTGTACAGGTCGTTGCATGTAAGCCTGCATCATTTAAACTAACCTTGTCTTGAGACAGATAGGAGGACTGCTTTGCTGACTTCTTTCCTATATTCATTGGTGTGCGTTAGGGTGTGCACCCCAAAGCTCAAAAACACATGCATGTATATACAGTGCCTTGAAAAAGTTTTCACACCCTTGAAATTTTCCACATTTTGTCATGTTACAATCAAAAATGTAAATAAATTTTATTGGGATCTTATGTGATAGACCAACACAAAGTGGCACATAATTGTGAAGTGGAAGGGAAATGACAAATGGTTTTCAATTTTTTTTTACAAATTAATATCTGAAAAGTGTGGTGTGCAATTGTTTTCAGCTCCCTTTACTCTGATACTCCTAACTAAAATCTAGTGGAACAATTGCCTTCAGAAGACACCTAATTAGTATAAAGAGCCACCTGTGTGTAATTTAATCTCAGTATAAATACAGCTGTTCTGCAAAGCCCTCAGACGTTTGTTAGAGAACCTTAGTGAACAAGCAGCATCATAAAGGCCAAGGAACACACCAGACAGGTCAGGGATAAAGTTGTGTAGAAGTTTAAAGCAGGGCTAAGTTATAAAAAAAAAATATCCCAAGCTTTGAACATCTCACGGAGCAGTGTTCAATCCATCATCTGAAAATGGAAAGGGTATGGCACAACTGCAAACTGACCAAGACATGGCCGCCCACCTAAATTGACAAGCCGGCCAAGGAGAGCATTAAACAGAAAAGCAGCCAAGAGGCCCATGGTAACTCAGGGGGAGATCTGCAGAGATTCACAGCTCAGGTGGAAGAATCTGTCCACAGGACAACTATTGTGCACTTCACAAATCTGGACTTTATGGAAGAGTGGCAAGAAGAAAGCCATTGTTGAAAGAAAGTCATAAGAAGTCCCGTTTGCAGTTTACAAGAAGCCATGTGGGGGACACAGCAAACATGTGGAAGAAGGTGCTATGGTCAGATGAGGCCAAAACTGAACTTTTTGGCCTAAAAGCAAAATGCTATGTGTGGTGGAAAACTAACACTGCGCGTCACGCTAAACACACCATCCCCACTGTGAAACATGGTGGCAGCATCATGTTGTGGGATGCGTTTTCTTCAGCAGGGAAGCTGGTCAGAGTTGATGGGAAGATGGATGGAGCCAAACACAGGGCAATCTTATAAGAAAACCTGTTAGAGTCTGCAAAAGACTTGTGACTGGAGGTTCAGCTTCCAGCAGGACAACGACCCTAAATGGTTTAGATCAAAGCATATTAATGTGTTAGAATGGCCCAGTCAAAGTCCAGACCTAAATCCAATTGAGCATCTGTGGCAAGACTTGAAAATTGCTGTTCACAGACACTCTCCATCCAATCTGACAGAGCTTGAGCCATTTTGCAAAGAAGAATGGGAAAAAATGTCACTCTCTAGATGTTCAAAGCTGGTAGAGACATACCCAAAAAGACTTGCAGCTGTAATTGCAGCAAAAGGTGGTCCTACAAAGTATTGACTCAGGGGGCTGAATACAAATGCACACCAAACCTTTTTTATATCTTTGTGTAAAAAAAATTGGAAAACCATTTATCATTTTCCTTCCACTTTACAATTATGTGCCACTTTGTGTTGGTCTATCACATAAGATCCCAATAAAATACATTTATGTTTTTGGTTGTAACATATATATATATATATATATATATATATATATATATATATATATATATATATATATATACACACACACACTCTTATAACGATAAATGTAAAAAAACATTTTAAAATGTATTAAAACATGGATGGTGCCAGTAGGGCAGTGACTAGTGTCAGTAAGCCAGACTTTTCATTAGGGCAGTGGAAGGTGTCATGAGAGCAGAGATTGGTGTCGGTAGGGCAGTGGACGTTGTCAGTAGTTTTTTGTACAATTTTATTCTTTTCATTATTTGTTTACAATTTTTTTACAAGCTTTATTTATTGGGGGGGCAGAGATATTAATTTCTTTTTGCTATATTTCAGTTATGAATAACCGCAATGAGTGGGGTTGGTAAATTATATATTTACTGGCTCCATCCTAAAACATCCCCACAGCAGCCAGCGGGAGAGAAGAGAAGCTGGCAGTGCTTCAGGGGAGGGGGGTTTACACAGGGGGCCTGGGCAGCAGGGCCCAGGCACACCCAGCACACACTCTGCGCACTCCTATACCTATAATGCTAGTTGCTTGGATAATATGCTGATCAATTTACTTCAGTGTTTCACTTTATTGATTTAGAACATGTTAAAGACAGAATGTAAAAGTCAGAACTTCTGATTTGTACACTTTGTTTGGAATGTTGACTGAAAGTATTGAAATAAAAGGAATTGCATGACAGCCAGGAAACAATCCAGTGATAACACCTTTCATGTGAACTTAAAAACATCAGATAGAATAGATTTTACACTAAAGCCATATTATTAAAGCAATGATGTAGACATTTAAAAAAAAAAAAAAAAAACTTGTCCAAGGGACTAAATTGGGGTCCCAATCTACTTGTCCTGATAAAAGAAAAATTTTTGCGAGGATGGAAAATATGAAAGGTTCATGTTCTTTAGGCCTCATGCACACTGGACGTTTTTACAGCTGCTCCTAGGGGCGTCAGGTGTTTTTTTTTTTACAGCTTAAAAATGCCTCTCCATGTTATTCTATGTGTCCATGGCTTTTAGAAGTTGTAAGTGGCATAGGCATTTTCAAGCTAAAAAAAAACCCAGGACCAGTGTGTTCTGGAGCAGCAGCGTTACAGCTGTAAAAATGCCTGAAGCGGCTAAACACGTGTTATTGCTGTATATCAGGGTTCTCAAACTGGCGGCCCTCCAGCTGTTGTGAAACTACAAGTCCCATGAGGCATTGCAAGGCTGAAAGTTACAAGCATGACTCCCTCAGGCAGAGGCATGATGGGACTTGTAGTTCCGCAACAGCTGGAGGGCCACCAGTTTGAGACTCCTGCTGTATATAGTGTTAAGCCAAGTCAAGCGTTTTTAAGCTGCTGTAATTGGATTTGGGAGTGGAAAATAAAAGAGGGCAGAGAAACACTGCTAAACGCTAACACGGCTAAATGCACATTAACGCCAATGCAAAATGCTTCTAAAAGTGCATTTTTACAGCCATTTTTCCTGGCGTCAATACTGGCTGTGCAGCTCGTTTTTTAAAACACCCTGTGTGCATGAGGCCTTATTAGGCAGGGGTGCTTTTAGGAATGTCTGGGGCTTTTGAAATTGAAAGGGGCTTTATGGTGACTGTTTTTAACATTGGGCTGTTTATCTCCTACTCACCTCCCTGCCTGTTTCGAGCACCTCACCCGGAGACTATCAGGGTGAGGAGAGACCTTGCAGTGTGATGGGAAGGGGCAGTGTCGGCCCCTCTTTTTTTCTTTTAGGAGCCTGGAAATCATTGCCCCAGCGATCTGCTGATCAGAACTCTTGCAGACTGTCAGTGTAATTTGTCTGCCTGTACATCATACAGGCAGGCAGTTTCATACTGACAGGGAGAATCAATGAACTACCAGAGTGCTCAACAGTGCCGTGGTAGTTTATTGAGAACTACAAGCTAACATCTGCAAAGGATGTCGGTACTTGCAGTTGTTTCATTCATAGAACTCTGTGAATCAATGATGTGACCATGTGGGCAGCACCCCACACTGCCACGCTCTTTTCAAAAAGTGACAGCTGGTACAGGGTACTTCTCCCTGTACTGCTGTCACACATGTTCCACCCTAAAAATGGGTGGAACATGTAACATGTTCCTGAAGGTGTACTTATCCTTTAACCCTTTCGCTTTCAGAGCTGTTTTAGTTTTTTTTGCACGCATGATTAAAAAATCATTTTAGGCTTGAAGATTACATAAAACCCAAAAATATATATTTTCTGAAAGCAGACACCCTAGAAAATAAAATAGTGGTAGTTCCAATTTTTCATGTCACACGATATTACTGCAAATTTTAGGAGGCACAAAAACACAAGAAATTAACCAATATTTTGGTAAAATATAAAAGTGGAGGTTGCACCAAGTAATAGATACCCAAGATGTCAAACTTTAAATGTGCATGTGCCTGTGAAATGGCAACAAACTTCAGTACCCTATTTTTTTTTGGGGGGGGGGGGGGGGGGGTTATGTGCTTGGGTGTAACTCATTTTTTACAATTAAAAACATTTTGGTTTTTACTTTTTTTTTTTATCACATAGAAGACTTTTTGTCCCCTATGTGATGATTTTTCTGTTGACAGGTGCAGGACCAATAGTCTGGCATTGTAGGGCCTGAGAGCCCGCCCACAAGCCAGGAGTGTTGAACAGCAGTGCAAATCACCAGCTGCTGGGAGAGTGAGGAATAAAGTAGGTATAACACCCTATTCATCATAGCATAGGCAAATTGAGCAGTTAACCTTTGCAGTGGGAAGGATTAGGGTTTTTTTCCCCCGGATTTTAGCTATAAGGGTTAAGGTTTTCTCCGCTGAAGTTCAGCTTCCCTTGTCTATCTTTTTTTTTTTTTTTTTTTTTTTTAAGTTCACTTTTTGCCCAAAAACAATAAATGCACGTTTTTGCAGGTAAAATATTGTGCATTTATTATTTTTTGTTGCAGGCTCCTGTAAAGCATTGCACCAGCGTTCAGCAGATGGTTGATGTCATGCAGGTCTCTTACGGACCTGTCAGTGTAGCTGCTTCCTCGTACCTCATACAAGGTAACCAATACATTAGAAGCATGAATGAACTACCACGGCGCTCCACAGCACCGTGGTAGTTCATTGAGAACCACAAGCCAACATCTGCTAAGGCTGTCAGAACTTGTAGTTTTCAATTCACAGAACACTGTGAATTAGTGACGTGACTGGGGGGGCGGAGCACTGCTCGGCCACGTTTTTTGAAATTTTTTGACAGCTAGTGGAGCTGTGCCCGGGTTAACTGCATGGGTTAACTGCTCAATTTTTGTAGGGGAGAGGAGAGCGGAGATATACTTACTTAATCTTCTGATCTTCCCAGCGCAAGATCAATCTGGCACCACTGAGCTCCAGTGGTCTTGAATAGTGGACTGTTCCTGATGTCATCACGCCCAGAGAAGGCTCCATATTTCACTGCTGAACCACGGGGAAGCACTGTTTTCTGGAGGATCTAAGGATTGGGTGATTATATGCATTCTTCTCACCCATAGAAAAAACGAGCACAGCCCCACGGCATGGGAAATATTTTTTTTTTTGCCAGGTGTTGGGCTTTAAGGAATAGGAACACATTTACTGGTAGTGGTTACCAAATACCATAATGGTAAAAGACCCTGGCTCCTTAAAATGTGTAACAATTTCTTTGACCACTTAAAAGGAATATGTAGTTTTTTTCAAATATTTGTTTAGATACAAATGAATAAATAAGATCAGCTTAATTTAATTGTTATCAATGTGTGTAAATTATTTTAAAAATCTTGATCCAGTATATAGTTTGTGATTACATATGCACACAGGAGCAGCCATTTTTGCTCAACCTATACAGACTTTGTTTCCTGCTTTGCAGTGCTACACAGTGGTTGTGCTGCACTGCCTCATCTCACAATGCATGTCTATTAGATAGCTCATTGATTTAAAAAAATGCACTTCTAGCCTTGCCGATATCCTCATCTCATTAGAAAGTAAGCACAGTGATTTGCAAATAAACTGTTAGCTTACTCTAGTGGCTAATCTAATAATCACTGTTTTTAATAGTATAACAAACATATGGAGGAACAAATCTGTAAAAATGTGACACTCACATCGAAAATGTCTTTATGGTAATCACTATGGTAATAACTCAAAATATGTAGTTTCTGATAATTTACTATACTTTTTCTTTAAAGTGTATTTACACACAAAAATCCGAAAATGTTTATACTGCAGCTCAGTGTTTTTCAGCCTTCTCTCAGTCAAGGCACCCTTTAGAACTGTGTACAATCCTGTGACAAGTCTGAGGGCTTGTTCACACCAGCAGGTATGTCCAAGCGTGTGCAATCTCTTGCGTGTTTTCACACGTTGCATTTTTTAATGGGCGCAAACAAACTGCACCACACCTGGTGAGAACAAGCCCTAAAATGTAGTCTGTGAGGCAGAATTTAGTGATCTTAGGTTGTAACTATTCTCCCCCAAAAGTTCCCCTCCTAGCAGGAATCCCCCCTCCGAGCACAAGTCCCCCAAATTCCTCCTCCTAGCATTAACACCCCAAATTCCTCCTCCTAGCATTAACACCCCAAATTCCTCCTCTGAGCTCAACTTCCCCAAATTCCTCCTCCTAGCACAAATCCCCCTTTCCAGCAAAAACTCCCTGCTCCCACATCACCTCTCCTAGCACAAACCCCGCTCCCAACCCCCCCAGTACAACCCCCCCCCCCCCAATTATTGTCAGGAAAACAGAAAGATGTGTGTGCCACCTGACATGTCCTTAGCAACCAATGATGTCATCAGTTGGTAGGACCAGGGTGGGCAGCCCACACAGCTTTCTGCTTTGCTGGCAGTAGTAGCACATAGCAGCAGGGAAGAGAAGAGAACCAGAAGGAGGTGTGGGGTGTGCTCTCTCCTCTTTGTGCAGTAGTAAATATTATGTGTGATCTCTTCCTTAACCACTTCAATACAGGGCATTTTCACCCCCTTCCTGCCCAGGCCGATTTTCAGCTTTCAGCGCTGTAACAATTTGAATGGCAATTGCGCGGTCATGCAACATTGTACCCAAATTAAATTTTAATCATTTTTTTCCCCACAAATAGAGCTTTCTTTTGGTGGTATATGATCATCTCTGCGGTTTTTTATTTTATTGCGCTATAAACAAAAAAAAAAGCGACAAGTTTGAAAAAAACACAATATTTTTTACTTTTTGCTATAATAAATATTACAAAAAAATTTTTTTTCTCAGTTTAGGCCGATATGTATTCTTCTACATATTTTTGGGTAAAAAAAAACACAATAAGCGTATATTGATTGGTTTGCGCAAAAGTTATATCGCCTACACAATAGGAGATAGATTTATGGCATTTTTATTATTTATTTATTTTTTTACTAGTAATGGCAGCGATCTGCGATTTTTATCACGACTGTGACATTGCGGCAGACATATCGGACACTTTTGACACTATTTTGTGACCATTGACATTTTTACAGTGATCATTGCTATAAATATCCTCTGATTACTGTATAAATGTCACTGGCAGGGAAGGAGTTTTTACTAGGGGGCGATTATAGGGTTAAGTGTGTTACCTAGGGAGTGATTCTAACTGGGGGGATGGGACTGACTAGGGGAGGAGATCGATCAGTGTTCCTATATACTAGGAACACACAATCTGTCTCCTCTCCTGACAGGACTTGGATCTGTGTGTTTACACACACAGATCCACGTTCCTGCTCTGTCACGAGCGATCGCGAGTGCCCGGTAGACATCGCAGCCACCTGGCACGCGCATTGGCTCCTCGGAGATGCGCACGCTCCCTATACTGCCGGGACACCGAGGACGTCATATGACGCCCGCCCAGGATGGGAGATTCCATCTGTGGACGTCATATGACAATGGGCGGGTAGTGAAGTGGTTAAAGAAGAACTGTAATGGATCCAAAAAAAAGTTTTGCACACTTGCAGATTAAGCCCCCATTCACATCTATGTGAATTAGATGCGGCTTACACCGCATCCAATTCGCAGGACATTTTAAAATACTTTTATTTTAATGTATCTGGTTCTCATATGTGCGTTGCATTTGCACTGCGCATTGCACAAAAAACGTGTGCGTTTTTTGGGCATTGCGGTGCGAACTACAAGCCTATTATCTCCTATGGGAATGCATCTGATTCTCAGATGCATTGCGTTCTGAACAAGGATGTTCTCCTTCTCCTCACTACACCCCCCCTCCCACCCCCTCTCCCTGCTCACTGATCCGCAGCTACAAAGCAGTGATTCCTTTGAACAGCAGATTTTTATCTTCCCAGTGAAACCTGAGCTTCAAGTCGCACTGCACATGTGTGAACCCAGGCTAAAAGATCACTTCTTAAAAACCTAACCTAACTGGCTAAGGTAGAACTTAAATAGCAGTGCACTTCTTGGTATGTAAGAGTGCCTAGACACTCCTATGCCTACAGCGTCGTAGCTGTATATCTGCAGTGTAAGATTAGGGCACTACTCCCTTTGACTACTTAGTCTCAGGAAATTTGGAGTGAGGATGGAGTGGTGATGTCACTACTCTGCTGCTTAGTGTTCTTCTTGCTGGAGGCTCTGACAAGGGAAAGCCGTGCCCCTGCAAGATGGCTGCCAAGATAAGCCAGTAATGGGGAAAGATCCGCTGCAGGTAAACCACAGGCAACGCTAGTGACTAGTCTCTTGCCACCTACCTGCATTTTTTGGGAATAGTTCCCAAAGTTTCCCTTTTTGTGTTGGATGTACCCTCTTCCACGCCACATTTATTGAATATCTCAGCCTAGTGATGACACCTGGATGGGTCACAGTACATTTAAGCATGTTCACCTAAATGGAGACATCAGGGAGGTTGGTATTCAGTTGGGTTGATTTACTAAAGGCAAATGGCTTGTTCATTTTGAGTCAATTTTTCTCCTAAGTGAGCCTAATGAGGTAAAGCTCTGCTGACTTCCATCATCCAATCATGTGCAAGTAAAAATTTTGTTTTTTTTTTTGTTATTTTTATTGCACGTGATTAGGTAATTATTGCAAAGTGGAATTTCACCCTCATTCACCAAACTCTCTGGGGAAAATTCCCTTGCAATGTGCAGCTTACCCTCCAAAATGAACAACATATTTGCAATCAGTAAATCAAACCCAGTGTCTTCTAGTGCAGGAACAGTGCGTTGGATTTCTTATTTGGTAAGTAAACCTCACTTTAAATTTCAGATGTTACATTTTAGTGTATCGGATTGGACTATGTCTAACTGGAAAACACTACCGGGAGGTAGGATTAAAGCAGATCTCTAGTGAAAAAATATGATATATGGATCTCCTTTTTATGCTTCAGAAAATATTGCAGCTGCATCATCCTTTATGTGAAAATTCAACAGCTTCTATCCATACATTGTGGAAAATGTATCCACAATAATTTATGTAACCAAAAATATGAATAGATGTAATGGTGTACTGTAGAAAAAGTACACTCTCGACCTTAGAAGCTGGTGCTGCCTTCTTTAGCAAAAATGACTTATTGTATGCATTTTGCACAACTATCCACCAGTTTGTCAATATCTTTGTAGGGAAGATGCAACGTTATCAGTCATATGTTAAAATAAACCTGTAGCCATTAGGGTTTGTGGCCAAGGGTGGCCTGTGAGCAGACGTGTCTCACAGAGCTCCCTGATTAAAGCCTGCATTGATCCTTCTCCCAGCCATTCTAAAGACCCGTTTTGGCACTGGACCTAACACACTGGACCTTGCTAGCCTCCTTGCCGGCTTCTTACAGTGGCATGCTCACCCGCAAACAGCAAAAAGAAGACTGGATGCAGCTCGACTCCCAAAATGTTGCCCCGGTGGCCCAGCGTGCACGTGGAGAGAAGACAAAGGACCCGGGTAAGCCTCTGCAGAAATCTTTGATAGCCCAGGGGAAAGATGCACCCAGAGATATGGTGTATTATACACAGAAACTGAATGGCATGTTTGATTGGCCCCCAGATGAGGAACTAGATGTTACCCCTGCTATGTTTCATGCTGCAAGGGACCGAGAGACACACACGCAGGGATCCCTGTCTGCCACAAATCAACCCTTTCCAGGGATAGAAGAGGAGGACGGGGAGGAGGAGGATGAACAGCCCACCTTAGCTGAAATGCTCAGAGCAGTTCATAAGTGCACTGCATCTGTGAATACACTGCAGGAACACTTTGGGGGCCTAAAAGAGGAGATGGATCCAATCCACCATGAAGATCAGGGAACGCACCACGGCGGTGGAGGGACGCGTCAGTGATATGAAAGACAAAATGGTGCCACTTTTCGGAGATATGCAGTCCACAGCGAGAACAGCCAGAGCTACTGATCTCAAAACCGAGGACATTGAGAACCGCCTCAGGCGGAACAAGGTCTGTATAGTGGGGCTCTCAGAGAAGACAGGGGGAGGGATCCCACGGAGTTTGTGGAAATCTGGCTGGTAGAGGTGTTCTGTAAGAAAGCATTTACCCCCTTTTATTCAGTGAAACGAGCTCACAGGGTCCCACCTAGACCACTATACACCGGGACACCCTCCCTGCACCCTCCTGGCCAGGGACAGATGCAACATACAGTTCAACGTGGTTAGGATCTCCTTTTATCCTGACTTTTCGGCAGAGGTACAAAAAAAAAGCTCCAACAACTCCAGGCCAATTATGCCATGTTGGACCCAGCCAGGCTTTATAAAAAGATACCCAAAGCCTTGAATATGCCAGTCAGTACTGTTTAATCCCTTATTAAGAAGTGGAAGATTCAGGGCTCTTTTGATGCCAAGGTCAGGTAGACCAAGAAAGATTGCAGCCACAACTGGTGGAAGAATTGCCCAGGATACAAAGAAAAACCCGCAGGTAACCTCAGGAGAAATACAGGCTGCTCTCCAAAAAGACGGCGTGGTTGTTTTTAAGGAGCACAATTCTACGATACTTGAACAAAAAAGAGCTGCCAGAAGGAAGTAACTCACCCATCCCTTTCAAGGATAGACCTGTGCCTATGCACATCCGTAATGACCCCACTTATAGAGAATGTGCAGTACTTGATTAGAAGTATATCAGATCATTCCCCTCTCACGGTTCAATTGAATGCCAAACCCGCCACCACCTTACCATGAGCCCCATGGAAGCTTAATGCTTTTTGGTTGAATCTTTTTACTACACATGACAAAGTCATAAATGAGATTTCATAGTATTGGCAGAGACGTCGCACACCCAGACCTACTTGGCTCCTGGGACGATTTCAAAGCATTCCTGCGAGGCCTCTTTATCACAGAGGTCAATACCATCAAACGAAACACTGGGGTACAGAGGGACCAGGCTGCTCAGCTGGTGAGACATTTAGAGGCGGAGTACATTGATAACTCAGCTCAGGATGCAGTTAATCGTATTGACTTGTCCAAGGCGGACAAGAAACTTTTTTTTAATAAACTGCGGGGAGGGGGAACAGACGGGGAGGTTGCTGTCATGAATAGTACACCCATCAGACTTCCCCCTCCATTGGCGCCTTGCAAGACAGCACAGGGAAAGTGGTGAATACACCAACCGCTATTATGCAAGATCTGGTAGACTATTATTCTGACCTCTACAGCTCCAAACAGGGATATTCCACAGGGGAAGTGCAGGACTTCCTACGGGACATTGAGTTAGCTCGCTGATGCTCAGAGTAAGATGTTAGATGCTCCCATAACTATAGAAGAAATACAATTGGCTGTTAGCTCCTTCCCTAATTCTAAGGCCCCTGGGGATGATGGTATACCGAACGAAGTTTACAAACAATACGGACAAACCATATTACCGTACTTATTAAAAGTGCTTATTACAGCTAGAGAGGGTTAATGTCTTCCGGAGTCAATGACACAAGCCAAGTATTACTACTTAAACCAGGGAAGAATCCTTTGGATCCGGGCCCCTATACAGACCGGCATAAAAATTTTGGCAAAAGTATTGGCATTAAGACTTAAGGCGATATCGTCTATTATACATCCTGACCAATCTGGCTTCATACCAGAAAGATCTACAGCCATCAATTTACGCCGTTTGTTTCTTAATATACAGTCCCAGGCTGATAACATGGGAGACGGGGCACTACTGTCTTTGGATGTCCACAAAGCCTTCGATAGCATCGAGTGGCAGTACTTGTGGGCTACAATGTATAAGTTCGGGTTCGGACCCATATTTCTGTCATGGGCACAACTTTACAACTCCCCAAAAGTGGTAATTAGAGAAGCAGGACATGTAGCTACATCTTTCCCTTTACACAGAGGTACCCGACAGGGTTGCCCACTGTTGCCCCTCCTATTTGCCATTGCCATAGAATCATTGGCAGCTCTAATTCGCTCTAACCCCTTAATAACCGGGTTTAAGTATGGCCAGCTACACGAGAAACTCATGCTTTATGCAGATGACACCATGTTGTTATTGGGGGACACTGCAGGATCCCTGAGGGAAGCCATGAATGTTGTCAGGAGGTTTGGAGTATTCTCTGGCCTGGTGATCAACTGGCATAAATCCTCGATTATGCTGCTGGACTGTCCCCTTGATAGTCAGGGTCCTACACTTAATGATATCCCAGTAACCTCTAAATTTAAGCATTTTGGAGTTTTTGTAACCCTGCAACCGTGCGATTATATATTAGTAAACGTTTCCCCATTCGTGGGCCGCATCAGGGACAAAACTAAAATATGGTATAAACTAATGATGTCTCTAGTAGGCTGAGTAAATCTCACTAAGATGATATTTATGCCACAACTACTGTACATCTTACACAATACGCCAATTGTAGTACCACTTAAGATATTTTGTGTCATTAATTCCTTGCTTCAAACATTTATCTGGCCTAATAAACCTCCCGAGGATCAAGTTAGAACAGCTCCAGAAAGCCAAGGAAGTGGGAGGGCTCTCCCTACCCAACCTATGGCTTTACTACCTGGCAGCCCAGCTGCAGCGCATAGCTCGGGCTATGCCGGGGGGAGGCTCTCAGTGTGGGGGGTATTGAAGATCCAACTACGGCTCTGTTGAGATAGGTAGCCACGGGACTGGAGGCTTTAGCTTTTGCTAAGTCTAAAAAATTATTTCCCACGTATGTTTTAATGCAAGCTGCAGGATATTACCGGCTTGACTGGCCGTAGCCCTATCTGGGAAAATGGGCAATACAAAGAGCTGCAATCCTATGAAGTTATGCACTTAGTACATATCTTTTCTAATGGCAAACTGTGTTCATTTTTGGACCTACAGGCTAAATTTGGGTTACCCCAATCAATGTATTTCCACTATTTACAGCTACAACATGCTATTAGGGCATAGTCTGAAGGAGCACTGTGGGTGCAATCTCCAGTGCCTGTTTTCCATTACATGACAGAGGTTTCCCATTTTAACCACTCTAGCCCCGGAAGGATTTTCCCCCTTCCTGACCAGGCCACTTTTTGCGATACGGCACTGCTTTGCTTTAATGGACAATTGTGTGGTCGTCTGACATTGTACCCAAACAAAATGTATGTCCTTTTTTTCCCCACAAATAGAGCTTTCTTTTGGTGGTATTTGATCACCTCTGCGGTTTTTATTTTTTGCACTATAAACAAAAAAAGGCGTCAATTTTGAAAAAAAAACAATATTTTGTACTTTTTGCTATAATAAATAAAAATAAAAAAAATTAAAAAAAACAAATTTCTTCATCAGTTTAGGCCGATATATATTCTTTTACATATTTTTGGTAAAAAAAAAATTGCAATAGGCATATTTTGATTGGTCTGCGCAAAAGTTATAGCATCTACAAAATAGGGGATAGATTTATGGCATTTTTATTATCATTTTTTTTTTTTACTAGTAATGGCGGCAATCTCCAATTTTTATCGGGACTGAGACATTACGGAGGACAATTCGGACACTTTTGACACTTTTTTGGGACCATTGACATTTATACAGTGATCAGTACTATAAATAGCCACTGATTACTGTATAAATGTCACTGGCAGGGAAGGAGTTAACACTAGGGGGGTGATCAAGGGGTTAAATGTGTTCCCTATGTGTGTTGTAACTATGGGGGGAATGTGGCTGACTAGAGGAGGAGAGATATCGTTGTTCCTACTTGGTAGGAACACACAATCTGTCTCTTCTCCCCTGACAGAAGCGGGATTTGTGTGTTTGCACACACAGATCCCGGCTCTTGCTCTGTCACGAGCGATCGCGGGTGCCTGGCGGTCATCGCACCCACTGGGCATCGGCTCCAGGGACACGCTGCGGGTGCGCATGCCTGCTACAGCGTCTTAAAGAGCCGACGTACAGCTACGAGGGTTTGCGCAGGGGAGCCAACCTGCCGCAGTATAACTGCAGTGGCTGGTCAGGAAGGGGTTAAGGGATTTATTTCCAGGTCTTATTCTATGTTGCTGTCTATATTTCTGCACAATTTTTCAACTGGTGTGATCTCAAGATGGGAAAGTGATGTGGGCATATTTGAAGAAGAGCAATGGGCAATTATGTGCAATTATGTTCCCTCAACACTAAACAACATTTGTCCCAGCTGTATATAGTAATAGAGTGCACTATACTCCTGCAAGACTGTATTGTACAAGGTGTTCTAGAGACCATGGGAATCTTATCCATTTATTAAGCCATTGCCTGAAACTACATCGCTACTGCGCGGGAGTGGTTACAACCAAGCCCTGCATTTTGGGAATCCTTGATGATCTACCAATTGAGGATAATCTTAAACGGACAATTGCAAGGGTTCTCTTTCAAGCCCGTAAGCTTATTCTTCAATGATAAAAGGCGAATGAACCTCCTACTCTTCAGAAGTGGATAGCCCAGATGGGAGTTACCCTAAGATTAGAAAAATACATCTTCCAACATCGAGGCCACCCTGGTAAATTTGACAAGTTTTGGTTCTCCTGGTTGAACACGCCGGGTCTCTCTCCAGTAGATTTCATTTTAGATAGGTTACTGCTTTAAAAACAAAATAACTTATTATGACAGAGGTTTCCCATTTTAACCACTCTAGCCCTGGAAGGATTTGCCCCCTTCCTGACCAGGCCACTTTTTGCGATACGGCACTGCGTCGCTTTAATGGACAATTGCATGGTCGTGTGACATTGTACCCAAACAAAAAGGGGAAAAAGGGCTGTGTATACAACATTGTATGATTACATGTATTTTGATGTTGGAGGAGAGGGGAGGCGGGGTACCTGCTGTGCGTTGTAAATAGGGATGTACCGAATGGGTTTTTTGGTGCCGAAACCAATACCGAAAATAAATCTTCCTTGATCCCGAAAACCGAAAATGATACCGAAACAACACCGATACCGAAAGTGACTGTTTTTAAAAATATTTTTATACAGGAGATGGTCAGCGACTGGGGACATGGTACAGGAGATGGTCAGAGACTGCAGAGATGGTACAGGAGATGGTCAGAGACTGAGAACAAGGTACAGGAGATGGTCAGAGACTGAGGACATGGTACAGGAGATGGTCAGAGACTGCAGACATGGTACAGGAGATGGTCAGAGATGGGGAACATGGTACAGGAGATGGTCAGAGACTGGGGACATTGTACAGGAGATGGTCAGAGACTGCAGACATGGTACAGGAGATGGTCAGAGACTGCAGACATGGCACAGGAGATGGTCAGAGACTGGGGACGTGGTACAGGAGATGGTCAGAGACTGCGGACATGATACAAGAGATCAATGCAGCCTCACCAGTGCCCGTCAGATGCAGCCAGCCAGTGTCCCCAGTAGGGCAGCCAGTGTCCCCAGCAGGGCAGTCAGTTTCCCCATTTCAGGGCAGCTAGTGTCCGCATCGCAGCGCAGCCAGTGTCCGCATCGCAGCGCAGCCAGTGTCCGCATCGCAGCGCAGCCAGTGTCCCCATTGCAGCGCAGCCAGTGTCCCCATTGCAGCGCAGCCAGTGTCCCCAGTGGTGCAGCCAGTGTCCCCATTGCAGCCAGTGAAGGGAGAGGAGAGCCGCTGCCTGTTTGATTACAGTGCCGGGAACATCACAGCTTTCATTTCAATAGCTGTGTGTTCCCCGCTGCGCGCCGTCACATACAGCCCTTTTGTCCTGGGAACTTTAATAGACAGATCGCCCGTCCCAGGATTGAATGGGTGATCTGCCCGGACAAGGGGGAGGGACTGTATGTGACGGCGCCCGGCGGGGAACACACAGCTATTGAAATGAAAGCTGTGATGTTCCCGGCGCTATAATCAAACAGGCGGCAGCTCTCCCCCCTTTCAACGATATAGAAAGCCCCCACTGATAGGCGGCACCAGGGGCGGGGGCGGAGCCCCGCCCCCTGCCCAGGCCCCGCCCCATTTTCGGTGCCAGTATCGGCAAAAATTATCTTTCAGCTTTTTGCTGAAAGGGCATTTTCGGCCAATATGTTTCGGTGGCCGAAATTTCGGTGCATCCCTAGTTCTGTGGTTGATGTAAACTGGAATGTACAGACCTGGTAACCTTTTAGCTGGAACATGTACTGATTGTGTATTCCTGATGTTTTTTTGTTTGAGAAAAAAAGAAAAAAACCTGTAGCCATTTAGGTGACTGGCAAAAAAATTTAGCATTAGTCAGTTTGTATGGAAAATCAATTAGCCAGGTGCCTTCAGCCTGGACACAAGCCACCGTTTGGTTAATGGAAAGGAAATCCATAAGCAGTTACAGTAATCAAGAAGGGAAATGATTAATGCACATAGTATTTCTGTGTCATTGGTATTTTCTAAACTCCTGTCCTTTTCATGCTGTTACTGTAGCTAGAGGTCTTTGTACATCCAATCTCTTTTTACAATAATATGAATATAATCCACAACCTACCATCCATGCTATGATAATTTTCCACCAAAAATTACATTTTTTGGAAGGAAATTGGTGGGCTGAATCATGCAGTGATTTCAGCATTGACATCTTCCACCCATAGTTCCTAGCCATAGTTTCTAACTCTGTCACATAGCCTCAGCGTTTTACTACACCTGCTGAAGTGGAAGGCATCTCAGTTCCCATTTGCTTTCTCCATATCGAATTGTAATTGAAAATTCTCCTGGGGACAATGGGACCCTTTTATAATTATATTAAAGTGAAACTTTAAGCCACATTTAAAAATGGATGAACAGCGAGGAATTTTAATGCAGAAGAGACATGCTTTGTCTCTTCTGCATGATTGTTACTTACCTGCCAACCCACCCTTGTACAGTGAGCCGTGCAGGCACAGCTCATTGTACAAATTCGGCAACGCCGAATCTGATGTCATCCCATCCCTGCCAATAAAAGCGCCTGGCAATCGAGACCCGGAAGCTGACCACCCAAAAATGTCAGTGGCTGGGCACAGAGCTTGGGAATGCTGCATTGCTGGAGCCGAGGTGAGTATAATTCTAATTTAAGGTATGTCATACTCGATGCTGGACTCAACATTTTATTATCTACCCATAGCTGAAAAATCATTTTGAGTAAACTGATAAGTAGATTAATAGATATCAGTATACAGTACTGCTTTCAGTACATTACCTGCAATGTAAACATGTATATTTTTTTTAAACAGATATCTCAAAATGTTTTTATTGTATTGTATTTTATGGTATTGTTTTTATGTTACTTTTTTCCTCATTTAATATAAGCACAAGCTTAGGTAAGTGGATTTTCCTTTCCAAAAACAAAATTGCAAGGGTCAATTTCTGCTTGGAACTCCCGTTGATATGTTTATTCCAAGTGAAAAAGCAACCCATGTTAGAGTGAATCTCTGACCGGGCTTGAAAAGCAAAATGAGCTTTAAAACAAGTTCTCAATAACCTCTAAACCTACTGTGTGTTTGCATTAGAGATTAGAAGGTTGGAAGGATATTGAGTCACTGCTCGGAATGCAGGGTGAGCTGAGCTGCTTAGAGGATTGAACTACGTCAGTGCTTCTGCTGTGATCTTTGAGGATGGCTTGCACCACAATGCCTGCAGTTACAGATTAAGGGCTTGCTTTAAAGTTAATATACATCTTGTTAAGAATATGCAAATGCTGGAATGCCCATATTATGTTTGTAGGGTAACTTTAAAGTTCTGAAACCTGACAGAATTGCACTGTCAATGGCTGGGAAGTACTAATTATTTTAGCAGCCTCAAAGCTGCATGTCCACTAGTGATGGGGGCTAATTTAGGAGCCCACTAAATAGATACACACCCAACAATGTGTTTTTTTTCTGAGTGATAAAGAAATGTCCACTTTGTCCCTGGGTTTGAAATCCCCCTAATAATTAGAGCTTTGTTTTTGAGACTAAAAGGTCATATATTAAATGTAGGATATATTTACTAGAAAAAGTAGTTATTATAACTGTACAAAGGAAAAATACTTTTGGTAGATTGGGTTAAACAGATTTTAATCCAGTAACAGCAAGTAAATAATAATTCTTTCGGAAGCTCTTGTCTGACAAGATTGCAGCTGTGTGTCTTGGTAGAGACTTCTCTTCCAGACTGCATGGTCTGTTCCTAACACTACAGTGTTCTCTTAATTTCTAGCCTTGCAATAAAGCAGGTGTAAAATATCAAAAGTGTAGGCAAGCAAAATCTGTGTATTTTTTTTTTTTTTTGTCTTATTTCATTTTGCATAAAGCTTGAGTATTGGGTTGCCCAAGTAATGTGTTATATCAAGCCTTATAATTAAAGCAACATGTTAAAAAGGCAGAAACCTACAGCTGTAAACGGGTAATATATTTTTAATTACTGCAGGAAACTCAAGTCTGTTTAGTTGCTATGGATTACTGCTTTTTGCATATCCTTATTGCGGGCACACTCGTGAAAGTGATTGCATGAATTTACCGCCATTCATATAAATTCCACAAGAAAGCCTACATATAGCAGCCGGGAGTGTACGTGGCCCTAGTCAGATCTGTGCATTGCCCCAACACCCGTTTTTTTTTTTTTTGTGTGTGTGTTTTCATGTAACATGCATAAGGCAGCCCATGGACTGCCCTATGCATGACAAAGGGAATCTCCTGCACCTTTTTGTGTGTTGGACTTTGTGTGTTTTCTTAATGCATATTTGCCACGCACAAAAACACTTGTCTGCTGGCTGCATTTGGGGTGCGATTATCAATGGACGACACACATTTCTTTTGCATGTTCTGTGAACGCGCACAAAAACGCATGCTCAAAATGCGCAGACATGATTGCAGCATAAATGCTGATGCTTTTGCTTCTGATGCAAACCTTACATTGATGCTAACACATGGGTTAAATAACACTAGTAAATCTTTGGTGAAAGTCATATTTACTGTTTTAAAAAAATATGCTCCTTAGTTCTGTTCAATCATGCTTTTATAATTCAATTCAAATTACAATGTATTTACTGCAGACAGCAAGGAAAATGTATTTAGCTCCATCATTGCTACTACATAAAGTCAGAAACTTTATTTAAATACACTCTAGACTGAATCAGTAACACAGCTTTTCTCAACCTTTTTAACATTGAGAAACCCTTGAAATAGCCTTCTGGTGTCAGGGAACCCCTGGTTATAATTACTATATTTACATCTCCGGGTACATCAGTGTGATGGTCACTGGGAAGAATGCTCCTTACCTTTGTGGTAATTGAAAACAGATAGCTAAGATTATTGTTGTCTGTGGGAACTTTTTTGAGATGTAAAAGTTGCTAATTGCTCCAGGAACCCCTTAGCAACCTCTGGGTTCAACAGAATCCTGGTTGAGAAAGGTTGCACTAACATATTAACATATATTATGTTCATCCATATGGCCAGGTAGCCGTATTAGGTTAATGATGTCACGCACTTCCCCTTTTTGTGTACACACAGCTGTGTAAACCCAACCACAGCTCATTGGCCCAGCAATATAGCTAAGGCCCCCTTTTACACAAGCTCACCATTCATTTCATTAATTCGTTCACTTTTTTCAAAGAAAAATATATTAAGTTTATATCAGTTTGTCGGCAGTTTTTCATCCATTTTTTGTCCATTTTTTCACCTGTTTTTACATAAGTTTTTTTATATCTGCCAGCTATAGTCCTTAAAGGGGTTGTAAAGGTTTGTGTTTTTTCCCCTTATTGCATCCTATACATTAAGGTGAAAAAAAAACACCTGGCAGTCACCGGCTCCCCAGCCCCCCCATTTTACTTACCTGAACCCCTTCATTTAGTCGGTGGGGACACACTGTCTCTCTCTCCGAAGGTTCCTGGCTCTTGATTGGATATATTGATAGCAGCGGAGCCATTGGCTCCCGCTGCTGTCAATCAAATTCAATGATGCGGGCTCCGGGGGGTGGGGCCAAGTCCTGCATTCAGCCTCTATGGACGCCGAATGCTGGACTCAGGAGTGTGCCTGCAAGGTAATCCCCCGGGAGATCGCTTCTCCCAGGGGGTTATCTGATGCGGGGAGGAGCTGCAAGAGCCGCCGAGGGATCCCAGAGGAGCAGGTTCGGGGCCACTCTGTGCAAAACGAGCTGCACAGTGGAGGTAAGTATGATATGTTTGTTACTTTAAAAAAATTAAAAAATGACCCTTACAATTATGGATGCACCGAAATTTCGGCCGCCGAAACATATCGGCCAAAAATGGCGTTTTCGGCACTTTGCCGAAAGAGAAAGCACGCCGATAATAGAGCCGAAATGCCCCTGGTGCCGCCCATTACAGGGGTGTCATTCTGGAGCTCGTCCAGTCCTCTCCACTCTCTTCCCCTCCCTCCCTCCTCGACGAGGCGGCAGAAAGGCAGAAAGCAAAACAGTGCTCTATGGAGGAAAGCTGTCAGCACACTGCGATAAGGAGTGGCTTGTCGGTATGATCAGCGGGAGGAGCATTATCAGTGTACAGCGCCGCGGGAGTTAAGAGTGCGTTACCGTAAGCATCACCGAGCGGGCTCGCTGTTTCTAACAGCATGTCAAACAACAAGTCCTGCACTCTTAACCCCCGCGGTGCTGCACACTGATAATGCTCCTCCCGCTGATCATACCGACATGCCGCTCCTTAACGCGGTGCGCTGACAGCTTTCCTCCATAGACAGAGCACTGTTCTTGGCTTTGCCTTGCTAACACTGCCCTGTCCTGATCCTGTCTGACATACTATGGCAGGCTGCATGATGGGCACTGGTAAGCTGCTGGCCACTGGTGAGGCACAGGTAGGCTGTATGATGGGCACTGGTAAGCTGCTGGGCACTGGTGAGGCACAGGCAGGCTGCAAATGATGGGCACTGGTAGGCTGCTGGCCACTGGTGAGGCACAGGCAGGTTGCATGATGGGCACTGGTAGCCTGCTGGGCACTGGTGAGGCACAAGCAGGCTGCAAATGATGGGCACTGGTAGGCTGCTGGGCACTGGCAGGCTGCATTTAATGGACACTGGTGAGGTTGCATTGATCTCCTGTACCACGTCTGCAGTCTCTGACCATCTCCTGTACCACGTCTGCAGTCTCTGACCATCTCCTGTACCACGTCTGCAGTCTCTGACCATCTCCTGTACCATGTCTGCAGTCTCTGACCATCTCCTGTACCACGTCTGCAGTCTCAGGCCACCTCCTGTACCACGTCTGCAGTCTCTGACCAACTCCTGTAGCACGCCTGCAGTCTCTGACCATCTCCTGTAGCACGTCTGCAGTCTCTGACCATCTCCTGTAGCACGTCTGCAGTCTCTGACCATCTCCTGTACCACGTCTGCAGTCTCTGACCATCTCCTGTACCACGTCTGCAGTCTCTGACCATCTCCTGTACCACGTCTGCAGTCTCTGACCATCTCCTGTACCACGTCTGCAGTCTCTGACCATCTCCTGTACCACGTGTGCAGTCTCTGATCATCTCCTGTAATATGTCTGCAGTCTCTGACCATCTCCTGTATCATATCTGCTAGAGGTGCACCGCATGGAAATTTTGCTAATACTATTAGCACAGTGTTATATAAAAATGTATACCTTTTATTTAAAATATAAAAATACATTTTTATTTAAAAATATGTTTTAAAAACAGTCATTTTCGGTATCAGTTTTGGTTTTCGGCCTAGTGTATTTTTCTGTTTCGATATCGGTTTTGGCACCAAAAAACACATTTGGTGCACTCCTACTTACAATCACTTTAACCACTTAATTCCCAGATCTTTCATGCCAAAACTGTCTGTTTGTTTACATCGGTTTTTCATTCGATCTGATTTTTTAACAGGAGGAAAATAGGCTTTGATTTTTTCCAAAAAACGGATGTTGACGGAATCGGATGTATATGGATGATCATCAATTTACATCCATTTTTCCATTGAGATGCATTGATGTTCGTTTTCCATCTGTCAACAGATGGATGAAAAATGGACAAACGGTCCGCATGTGTGAAAGGGTCCTAACTTCCAGGTTTCAACCAATCCCAAACTCATCCCTGCACCTGAGGGCTGCAGCTTCTGTTGCAAGGAGACTCAGTAGGTGTAGCAATGGTTTATTTCTCAATCAGGCACACAATTAGAGATGGAAGGTTCCAGGGTTGTACAAAGTATACAATGTAATTGCAATAGCATTAGCTACCTTACCTGTGATTTTAGTGAAAGCTTGCCCTGCCACAGGTGGGTGTAGTTGAGAAACTAGAACTCTTGAGACTGTATAATGCAGATTTAGGAACAAGGAGCCTCAGGAGACTGCCTTACTCCAGGCCACTGGAATTTCCAGAGTGGAGCAGGCTTGTGAACACATTAGTTGCAGTGAAAATGTTATTTTCCAGTTATGACTATGTAAGTGACATAGTAAAAAAATTCCCGCTACGTGCGCCATTAGATTACATGTTCGTGATACTGCCAGACACAATTGGCTTATTTTATTTAGAAGAAATGTGTGTGTATCTTTTTTTCTTCTTTTAAGTGAACTCCTTGATTGCTTAAATGAAATCTTTGATGTGAAATTTGCACTGGACTGCAATAATTATAGCACAGTTTCATTTCTGGCAGTTGGCATTTGCAAGAGGTTAGTTCTCTGCCAGAATTTCTAACCTACCTTCAGTAGCACCACAACCACTGAACTGTACTTATTAGAACCCAAGCAAGTATGGGGAGGGGGCTTTTGAGGCAATTAATTGCTTCCCGACCGACGCACGCCGATGTACGTCGGCAGAATGGCACGGGCGTGCAAAAGGGCATACCTGTACGTCCCTTCGTAATCATGGGTTAGTACCTTCCACCATGTGAGTACCTGTCACAGTTCACCTCAGTCCATCTGAGTAACTGAGTATCTGTCACAGTTCATATGAGTACCGAGTACCCGAGTACCTGCCACCAGCCCATCAGAGTACCCGAGTACCTGCCACCATGCCCATCAGAGTACCCGAGTACCTGTCACCAGCCCATCAAAGTACCCGAGTACCTGTCACCAGCCCATCAGAGTACCCGAGTGCCTGTCACCAGCCCATGCCTCATAGAATATATGTTGGGGTGTTTGCTTTCCAAAATGGGGTCATTTTGTGGGTAATTCCACTGTCCTGGTGCTCAAGGACCTTCAAAAGTGTGATAGGAAGGAATGAAATGAGATGTGTAATTTATGCTCCTAGAACACCTGAAGGTACTACTTCAATGTTGGGCCTCTGTATGTGGCCGGGCTGTGTAAAAGTCTCACACATGTGGTATCGCCATACTCGGGAAGAGTAGCAGAATGTATTTTGGGGTGTAATTTTTGCTATATATATGCTATTATAAATTACCAACTTTGTGTAAAAAAAAGTTTTCATTTTTTTTCTACATTTTCCAAAAACTTCTGGAAAAAATGAATGGTTCAAAAGACTCATTATGCCTCATAGATTATACGTTGGGGAGTTTGCTTTCCAAAATGGGGTAATTTTGTGGGAAATTCCATTGTCCTGGTGCTCCAGGGCCTTCAAAGGTGTAATAGGTGGTTGAGAAATGAGATGTGTCATTTATGCTCGTAGGACGCCTGAAGGTGCTACTTCAATTTTGGGCCTTTGTATGTGGCCAGGCTGTGTAAAAGTAATACATGTAGTATCACCATACTCAGGAGGAGTAGCAGAATGTATTTTGGGGTGTAATTTGCTGTATGCATATGCTGTGTGTGAAAAATAACCTGATAATATGACAATTGTGTAAAAAGACAAACAAACAAAAAAATCTTCATTTTGCAAAGAATTGTGGGAAAAAAATACAACTTAAAAAACTCACCATGCTACTTACCTAATACTTTGGAATGTCTACTTTCCAAAAAGGGGTCATTTGGGGGGTATTTGTACTTTCCTGACTTGTTAGTGTCTCAAAAAATGAGATACACCTGATGTACTGAAGGCCTGATCAGATGTGATTAATTTTCAGTGATGGCACCATAGTTTCTAGACTATAACTTTCACAAAGACCAAATAATTTACACTAATTTTGGTTATTTTTATCAAAGCTATGTAGCAGTATACATTTTGGCCAAAATTTATGAAGAAAAATTACTCCTTTGCAAAATTTTATGATAGAAACAAGGAAAAGGGCATTTCTTTCACAAAATTTACGTTGTTTTTATTTATAGCACAAAAAATAAAAAACCCACTAGTGATTAAATACCACCAAAAGAAAGCTCTATTTGTGTTAAAAAAGGACGCAAATTTCATTTGGGTACAGTGTTGCATGACTGAGTAATTCTCATTCAAAGTGTGAGAGCGCTGAAAGCTGAAAATTGGTCTGGGCAGGAAGGGTGTGTAAGTGCACTGTATTGAGGTGGTTAAAGTCGCAGCAACTTTGAAAAGCTTCATGTGATACTTTGATGGCACTTTCTTGTGACTTGAGTGCTAGAGAGTGTAAAGTTGTATGAAAGCCACACTCCAAATCCGCACTCGAAATTGCGTGATTTTGGAGTCACACTAGAGTGAACGGAGCCTTAAAGTGGTTGTTAAGCGACTTGTATAAAAAGCTCCCACCCCCTATGTATTAGAACAAGAAGTTCCCCTGTGTCTGTGTTATATCATAAATATGCTTATCTGTACTGATAACACACCGTCTTCCTGTGATCAGTTGCCTCCTCTCTCCTCTCCTCTGTCCAGCTGACAGTTCCAGTGGGTGGGGCCGAGAACTCCCGCTGATGTCAGCCGGGGAGGAGAAGAGAGACAGAGCCGAGGAGTCACATGATCGCAGGAAGATGCTGTGTTATCAGTACAGATAAGCATATTTATGATATAGCATAGGGGAACTTCTTGTTCTAATACAGAGGGGGTGGGGGCTTTTAATGTTAACTATAAGAGCAGCAGGAGCGGGGGGGCGCTGACACAAGCAGACAGTCAGAGGGGGAGGGTGAAGATGATGGAGGAGAGGACACAGGCGAGAGAGCAGGGCTGCAGCTGACGGAGGCACTTACGCTGACAACGGTGTCAGGGCTCAGCAGCCCTGATATATCGTGGTCAGAGTACAGGGGAAGGGAATATCCAGGCAGGATCAGACAGGTATTTCAGGTGATACAGGGGGCCAAATGACACCGCACGAGTGCTGTGCTGTATAACATGCTTTAACCCCCCCCCTAGCTGTATTCCTGAGTCTGGTTAGGGTGGATTTTCAATACCAAAAGCAGTATCACCGAGCCAGGCTCCAGATTGCATCACAGGATCTTTGTAGAGTTTACTTACCTTGTCCCCTGGATCCTGCGATGTCTCCCCACTGTGATCTGCGAGCCGCTGTGTCTTGCTCGATTCACATGCCGAGCTCCGTTCCCTGAGAGCGTTGCGACGCACAGGCATGGAGTTCGGCTCCAAATTCAAAAAGTAAAACACACAGTATAGGTAGAGTATACTGTAATCTTACAGATTACAATGCTGTATCAAATAATTACACATCCCCTTTGTCCCTTGTGGTCTGTCCAGTGTCCTGCATGCAGTTTTTTATTATAAAAACTGTTCTTTCTGCCTGGAAACTGGAGATTGTCCATAGCAACCAAAACCGTCCCTTTACATCAAAAGCAGGTTTAGACCAGCTAGAAAACAGCGATAATAAATTAGAATCACTTGCAGAATTGAGTGATAGTGATTTGTGGGGAAATTCGTCATCAAACACTGAAAGTAATGACAGCGACAATTCTGCAGCTGAGCAAATTTCAGTGTTTTTGATTTGATTACGTTATTGAATAATTGTTATTTTTATTATATTATTATTTGTTATAATTATTTATAGTTATTTATTATATTATAATTTTTGATTTCGTTTTTCAAACTTTATCATACCCGGGATGTCTACTAGACTCTTGTTTGGACAGATTTAAGTGAGTTATTCCTAAGAATTACAGGCCTACAATATAAAACGCCAAATTTCTGTGCAAAATAATTGTACCGCTTTTAGCATCAAAAATCTGAAATAATCATACCGCCAGGGAGGTTAAGGGAACAGGATCTGTTTTTTGGTTTTTTTTTGGATTAACAAACGCTTTAAGCTGGCAGTAGAAGGATTGAAATTCCTGCTGAATTTAGATTAGTCGGTGAGCAGGCTGGTTGTACCGAAGTCAATCCATCGATCAACTTTAATACAACCAGCCTGCTGGGGTTTTTGTGCCCAATCACCCTAATCGTCCTATAAACGTCGGCAGTGATCATTGTATTCTGCTTCCCGTGTTCTCCACTGGCAGAACACAATAGCGCTGCAGGAGGGTTTTTCCCATCAACACTGACTGTTGAGGGGGGAATCAAGCAATTTTATTTCCTTCAACCCGTGGTTGAAGGAACTATGTAGAAATTGCCAGACTTATACTTCAGCTTCATTTAGTGCAGTTTGTGAGATTTTACATCCATTCCAAAGCCATATATATATATATATATAGATATATAGATATATAGATTTATATATATATAGATCTATATAGATCTATATAGATCTATCTATATATATATATATATATATATATATATTAAGAAAGATAGAAAGAAAAGTGCTTGCTCTGTGCCATAATTTTCTCAAAATTACACATATATTTTAAACTGAAGTAGAGAATGTATTTGAGCATTTTCTAGGTAATATAGGTGCACATTATAGAGCACTTCTTACACTTCTTAAATACGATGAAAGTACAGAGTAATTCAGATTACTGCATGCTTAGGAGAGAATACGGGGTTTCTCTTCTAAGCCTGCTTAAACATTAAGGAAGAAAAGCAAAGCATGGACATTGTGATCCAAACGCTTTAAATATAAATGAACTGGGTAACCTTAAATGCAAAAATGGACCATGGCCAATGCACTTAACACAGATTAATCTGAAAAGTCTCTCCTCCCGAAAGATGATAGGAGTTTGGGCTATGCAGTTCTGGCAACTTGTGTATAGTAGCCTGTAGATGTGAGATTCATCTAATCAAATTGTGTAGAAGCTTCTTGTTCTTGTTCTATCACAATGAAATGATGTTATTTTTCCTTCAGAAACTGTGCATTACATATTACCTAGGTTGTAGTGCCACTGATATTGCCTATATATGAAAAGCAAATATGTTAATTGTAGTTGGGCATCTCTGAAATGTATTGCTTTGCACTGGTTAGAAAAGAATGCAAACTACCAGCAATAAAATGAACTTACTGTATGTGATGTGCTAAAAAACAGCCTACTTGCACAGCATCCCAAGATACAGAGTGCAGCTTCCTGGTTGCTGGCACTGATTTAACCCTATACTTTTTATATGCCTTTTTAATTGGTTGGTATGACCATTGCTCACATAATTGCCAATACTAATAAGATAATAATTGTTCCCTTTCCTGTAACAGGAAAACATTATAGTGTGATTTCTGTACTACATGCTGCCCATTTTATGCAAGACATGGAAGGGTTAACATAATCTGGAGGGAGTGTTCTGCCAACTATGCCCTCACCATGATGGAGTAATGGTCAGTGGTAAAGCAAGTGAGATGGGAAGGACCCACAACAAGGAAGCATTGTTGGTTGCATTACAGGGCGGCTTAGATTTGGTGGGGTCCTGGAATGTTCTACAGGGGAGTACAGGTGACTGGTACTTACAGTCAGCGCACCTTTAGAAATTTATTAAAACAACATTATGCTGCCCTACAATAACGTTATGGTGAAGCAGCACCACATTTATCCAAAATTGTTTGCCCCTTTCCATGAGGGAACTGCAGTGCTGTACTCTAGGGTAAACAGTATTATTGCATATATCCTGTTGAAAGTTAAAGTGTACCTGTATTTTGGAGAAAACATTACACTGCATGAAAGGCACTGGGAGAAAGTAGGTACTGTTGTTGCTGCTACTATTTTCACCATTTATTAAAGGGGTACTCCCTTCAAAACAGATATTTTCAGTTTTTAGCAGATATTGGAGAACTAAACTTTGTAATATCTTTTGAAAAAACAAGATCTTTGCGCCTGAGTTTCCAGATCTGCATGTCTTTAATGGTCGGTATAAAGAGGTCCTAATCTCCAATTAGATGTTTCTGTATATATTATGAAAAATTGCAATAACAGGAGTGCCATCACCTAAAACTTCAGGGTAGGCAGAAGTGGCACCACAAACTGTGATAGGGGGATTTTGGTGCTTGAGATCCAAGAGAAGGGAGCAAGTGACTTTATCAGAACTGTAATATCACTTTTGGGTTGACTAAAGCTAAAGTCCACTATCAGCTGACAACACAGAGGCAGTCCAGGCATATGGTCGGGATCCACCAAGAAGCCTGGACCAACAGCTGGTTCAGCCTCTCAGCAAGCTGCTGAGAGGCTGAGCCAGCCACTCCCGCCCCCTCCACAGCCCAGCACTTCAGTGAGCCCTGGAGAGGAGGAGCAGAGAGCTAGTGACTGACAGTCACCACCAGCACTCTGTAGGCTGAGGACTGAGAGCTGAGCAATCAGCAGTGTTTGATTCCTCAGTTCTCTGTCCTAGAAGAATTGGAGGACACCTGCAGCTGGTATCGGTATGCAATAATAATAGCGAATTTAGGTTAGTTTTGTAAATAAAAGAATTCTTTTGATTCATTAATGTTATCGGAGTAGACTGCATGTCTACAGTCATTGTTCGTGAATTCCTCTTTTCAGGCAGCCTACACATATGTCATTGGTATACCAAGGACTAAAATGTCACTTATGGTTTATAGTATAGCTCCATAAATCTTCTAATGATTTATAAATGCCTAAGTCCCAAGTGGGTTGTTTTGCCACCATTACATGTAAATATTAGGGCACTTTGACTATTTCTCTGCTATACCTGTATCATTAATCATTACCTGTTCCTTTCCCAACCATATAACTGTTACCTGTGTCATCAGCAGAAATTCTTTCCATACCATTCCATTTTACTAATAATAGTCTGTCCTAGAACAGGTCCCAGAGGCCTTCCACTGGTGTCCTGTCCTTCGTGGAACACATGCCTACTATTACTACAGCTTGGCCAATGCTATTCTGTTGGGAATGTCAGCTTTTCATTTTTATTTTTTTTACGTATCCCCGTGATGCAAATACTTAAAGCCCCACAAAAGATTTGTAAGGTTTTCACATATTATTAAATTGAGTAGTACTTTCTTACACTATGCTTGCCAGATAATTATTACATAGTTTTAATGCATTTTTTGATAGGATATTTTTTTCTAAATATATGAAATCACTGGAACTGAGGCATAATGAGCTTTTATTGCAAAGAATGCTAACTTAAAGTGGTTATAAAGCCTAAACATTTTTTCCTTATTGCATTTCTTGCATTAAGGTAAAAAAAGTTAAGGCATTAGTATCCTCCCTTTACCCCTCTCTTTTACTTACCTAAGTTTTTTATTTGATCCAATGCTGTGCACGTCTGCAGCTCTCTCCTCACTTCCTGGTTTCACTGGCTTTGCTGCTATCAATCAAGGCCACTAAAGAGGGAGCTGGGGGCAGGGGGGGGGGGGGACAAATCCCATTGTCTGTGTCAATAGACACAGGCAGTGATACTCGGGAGTGAGCCCACATGAGTGCCCCCTAAGGAAGCGACTTCCTATGGGAGCACTCGCTAGAGAAGAAGCGCTAGATGCGCTAGTGGGGGACCCGAGAAGAGGAGGTTCAGGGCTGCTCTGTGCAATTCCATTGCACAGAGCATATGAGTATAAAGCTGTTTTTTTTTTTTAATGTACTTTTACACTCACTTTAAGCCCAGGTTCACACATACGCAATCTCAGACATCGCATGTGATTCGCACTAGCACCGAAGGTGCCGATCACATCTGATGTCTGTGCGATGCGAGTTCAGCCATGCAGTTGTATGACTGAACTCATATTAGATTCACAGAAAAAAAAGTGCAGGGACTTTTTTTCCCCCGCACTGAAATTGTATTGCATGGGTGTTCTCACCTATGTGATCCGATTCCTGTGCGAGTTCACAGTTTGCACTGCGATCTGTGAACCGATCTGGGGGTGTCATTAACAATGTATTGACACACGCAGCGGTTCACAGAGGGCAGTATGAACTGCGAGATGCGATGCAGAAACCGGTGCTATTATCGTGCTGGTTCCCACATCGCACAAGTGTGAACTTAGGCTAAAGGGATCCTGTTGTAAAAGAAAAACATACAATGGGAAAGTACAGAGATAACACAACTTCGCCTTCCATTACAGCTACTTTTCGCTGTTTTACAAAGTTACAGGTTCAGCTACAGTAGTTGCCACTGATGTAGACTATTAGGTACATTGATAGGTGTAAAAAGCTTACAGCTTGTGGTTAATTTACTAAAGACAAAAAGGCTGTACATTTGGCATAGGAAGTTGCACTTTGCAAGAGAATTTTCCCCAGAGCTTAGTGAATGAGGTGAAACTTTGCTGACTTCAGTCATCCAATCGTGTGCATGCAAAAATGACCTTATTTTTTTTGCCATGTATAATTAGGTATTCTTTGCAAAGTGACATTTTACCGCATTCACTAAGCTCTGGGGAAAATTCCCTTGCAAAGTGCAACTTCCTTTGTAAGAAAACAGCTTAGTTGGCTTTAGTAAATCAACCCCATAAAGCCAACAACTGAGCTAGCAAGTCAAAGTAAAAACACCTCTAAGCTAGAGCCTGCTTACTTTTATAGTATGCATTTAAAGTTTAAAAAAAAAAAAAAAGCAGTCGCGTGCATTTGTAAATATATATGAAAGTCACCTACTGGTTTCTTTTAAAGTAAAAAAAACAATAAACACAAATGCTGGGACACAAACTAAGGCAGCTTAACTTGTCCCCTGACCACCTTCCATTGAAATGCCTACTGAATATATATCTGGGAAACTATATACAGTATTAGTCATCCAAAAACAGCAGTTGTGTCTAAAAGTGTTTATTTAGATACCCTTTAAAAAGCAATAGATTCAGTAGAGAACTGTTTGCTATTCATAGTCTAGTATACAGTAAAGCATGTATGCATTTATTAGCATTATATACGTTTTTATATAATGAGTTCACTGAGTTCGGATGAAAAACTTTTTTAGGGTTCATCTTTGTGTTTATCCATGTTATATTTAAGCTATTAAATGTGGTTCATTGGCTGCAAGTGAATGAAAATGAAGCTCTGCTTGCAAAGACCATTGAAACCAATCTGTGTATATGGGTACTTGAAGTTAGTGCTGAACCTGTAGCAGCAACACAACACAACACAGTGTACAGTATATGGGTCTTGTTTATAGGGAAGGTGACTTTGTAACCTAAAGCTAAAACCAAAAAAAAACCCGCAAAGTTGGAGTGTTCAGTTAAAGAGATACTGTTGCTGAAAGAAAAAGCAGCCTGGAATAAAAATGCAATAATACTTACCTCCCCAACAGGGGGTAAGTCTTTTCTCCGGTCTGTTGAAAAGCTATGTGTTCCAAAGAATCTTCTGCATCCAACATGCTTCTGGATGTGTCAGGTGCCTGGTCCTCTCCTTCGTACTGTGGTTTCTTCCACCAGCCATTCCACACTTATTCAGAGGCCCTAGCCTTCTCACAAAATCTAGATTTTCCCACCCATTTTTTAGTTTATTAAAAGTCAGCAGCTACAAAAAGCATAGCTGCTGACTTTTAATAAACCAACACTTACCTGTCCCACGGTCCAGCAAAGCGGCCGCCCGGAGCCTCGCTCCTCTCCTCCTCCTCTCCTCGACTCCTCCATTGATACTGTGGGCACCCGGCCGTGACAGCTTACGGCTTCGTGGCCGGGTGTGCACTGCGCATGCGCGAGTCATGCTGTGCTCTGCTATTAGCCAGCCAATCTTCTGGGACCTGTGTTGTCCCAGAAGATCGCTGGCAGGGAGGGGCTGCCTCGGGCGAGAGGAGGAGCCGCCTAGGCGGCCGAGAACCGGAAGGAGGAAGTGGGACAGGAAGTCCCACTAAAAAGAGGGTACACACCCCCCCCCTTCCCAAAAAAAATGACATGCCAAACGTGGCATGTCAGAGGGCGAGGAGTGCTTAAAGCGGAAGTTCCACTTTTTGTGGAACTCCGCTTTAAGTTAAAATGTACATCTTCAAATTATATTGATTCATAAGATACTAACTCAAAAGCATAAAGACTTTGAAAATAATATAATAGAAATACAGATAGTCCTAGTTTAACAACTTACCCGTTTAATGACTACTTGGACCTACAACCGGCTCTCCCCACTCTAATGTCGCGTATATACATCATTGTATTGTACGGTACAGAATTTTCAGGTTTTTTTTCTGTACTTATGCAAATTAAAACAGCGTTATTGAGCTGGAGTTTTGTGTTTAGACCCTTTTTTATCACAATACAATACAGTACAGTACAGTGGTTAAGAATGCTTAAAATATTGATTACTTGTGATTTTCTCGTTTAACATCCAATTCATTTAATGACCTGGTCGTTGGAACGGAACCTGGTCGTTAAGTGAGGAGTACCTGTACATAAATCCTATTATTAATGTGCTTCTTTAAATGGTTATGAATTTCCCTGAATGTTCTTCTATTCAAAAGTGTACAAAACATGATCTGTTCATGTTCACTTAGGATCAGAAGTAGGGAAAGACTCCTCTTAAATCACGGAACTGAGTAAGACAGGCCATGCATTTTGTGGTTATTGAAATATTGTGATGGTAAAAGCAAATTGCTCATTCATGATATCATAGAGGTAAGGATTCTTGGCACCGTTATAAATGGTATGAAGGCTACAGTTCATAAATGGTTTTATAAATTTAGGCCCATTTCCTGTAGTGTAAGCAGATAAATAATGTAGTATTCATTTAACTTCTTCATTGCTGGTCAGACAGCATTAATTAGTATGTGGAACACTGGCAATCATTGAAGAAGATAGATTTAAGACAATTCTGTAAGCCATGTATGTAAATGGATTATTCATACACACAACAATGCTAACATCTTGTTAGTCAATGTAATATAGTTTTAATGTGTTGTTTAGGTATAGGTAAGATTATTATTATTATTTTTTATTTTTTTTTGGACTAGTAGTGTGAATGACCGAAAAACAGAATAAAATATGACCAGCCTCCCTCCTGCCCCTCTAGCTCGTTCCTAGGTCTTTTGTGTGAGTTTTTCGTTATTCAACACAAACTGGCAAGTGCAAAATCTGGTGCATCTCTGCATAGGCACCAATCAGCCTCCAGATTTTTTTCAAAGCCGAATTGAACAAACTGAAGTTAGAAGCTGTTTGGCTACCATGCACATCTGCACCAGATTTTGCACTCTCCAGTTTTAGTAAATCAACTGCATTGTCATCATACCATGCTATCCCATGCTATCCTTTAGGCCTGGTTCACACGAGTGTAATTTCAGATGTGACTTGAGTCGCACAGAATCACATGGCTAGGGAAATCACATTGTTTTCAATGGCATCCGTTCACATCAATGTAACTCAGCACGGAGCAATTTTTGAAAAGGTTCGTGTACTACTTTGGTGCAATTGCAGTGTGATTTCGGTCCCATAGAATATAGAAACCTCATCAAAGTTGCATTCAAGTAGCACTACCTAATGGCACTGAAAGTCAGCTCAAAATTGTATCACAGCAGTGTGAACCGAGCCTCACTCAGTAGATTAATAAAAGCAGATATCTGTTTTCTCTCCTGCCTCCCCCTCAGTGGTGAACACTCCTGCATTCTCCTCCTGATTTTTTGGCTCACGCTCTTTACTCCCCTTGGCTTTACTCAACTATTCACTCACTAGATACAAGCTCCTATTACTTTCCTTGTTTACTATATGAAATACTTTCTCCTCTCTTTGATGCCTTCTGTCCAAGCTATAGCAATTTTAAGCTTAGGAATACAATATGTTAAAGGCCAACATTTTTCAATGCTATACTTTATAAAATAAACCTGAGATATAACAGAAAGAATACAGAAGGTGAAAAAGGTAGGCAACTACAAGGTGTGCAATTTGTAGTGCAAACCAGCAAACATACCTATTTTCACACTTTGTTGCCCTTTTTTGTACATTTTTTTTTTTTTTTTTTTTTAGAATTTCTATTCTCTTTCAGGCCCACTCAGCTCCCATGTCTGCTTTCCTTTACTGTTCCCATTCTGCGCCACTGCCTGTTATCACAGCTTCATCTGGCATGTTTTTAAGCAGGTTACTGGCAATGCAAACTTTTCTAATAGTATTTAGTTTCTGGCTGGACGGCTTAAAGTGGGAGTTAACTCCCATGCATGAATTTTACCTATAGGTAAGCCTATAAAGGGTTAAAGGTAAATAGTGCACCGTTTAGTAGATATTTACTGTAGATGCAGCCGGTACCATCACAGGCGCATGCGCTCTGAAGGAACGGCATACCCATATCCTTAAGAGTCCTGTGCCGTAAACGGTGGCCCCTGTGCGTATGCATGGGAGTGATGTCATCGCGGCTCCGGCCATTCACACACAGTTGGAGTCTGTGAACCCGGAAGGAAGACCTGGTGAAGATGGAAGCTCCTTTAGCAGTGACAGCGCGCCGCTGGAGGGCTTCGTTCTAAGGTACGTTTCACATAATGTACTAGTATGCGATGCTTACTAGTACATTATAAATTTGCCTAGCAGGTTTAAAAAAAAAAAAAGCCAGCGGTTTACTACCGCTTTAACTACATAAAGCAAGGTGTATTTGGTACTTAATGACTCCATAGGCAAATTATTTTTCTTTAAACTGTAACCATAAATGAACATTTTAAAACTGTCAGTAAGGGCATTTTCAAAAGTATGATGTGAAATCTTGCATTAAAAATGTAAGGAAAAGTGGCAGTGGACTAACATGCTAGATGGGTGGTATAAGAATCCTGTCAGCTAAAAAAAAAAACAGTCAGTCAGAACAAACTTTCTTGTGAATAGATATGGTGAAGGAATGAAAGTACCCCCCTGGCATAACCCATTATACACAAGAGACACAGCAGTCTATGACATTATTGTAGCCTATTGTGTCTACAGTACAAGGAACAATTAGTCAATGTCTCAAAACACCCACAATATCTCATTAAAACAACATTATTGCTGAGCTGTTAACTTTTGCGGTACTACTAGTCCATACTCAAGACATAATAACTGAATAGAAGGCCTGTTCACAGCTCTGTGGATTTGCTGTGTAAATATTGAATTCTGCCAGTCCCACAATCCCATAATCCTGAAATAAGTACACTTATGTTACTATAACATAAGACAAAATAACTTATATTTGTACATGCTCATTCTCAAATATGCCCATGATGGTTAAATTTAAGATAGGAAAGTTCAAAATCCTATACAATTCTTCGTTAACGGCTGACCTGACCAAAAAGGCATGTCAGCTCTGCTAGGTTTGAACCAGCTGCTAAAAGCACATTGTAGGGTTGCTAAGAAATGTTCTTCATTCACTTACACAGAATGAGCAACTGTGTGGCAAGCATACATTCCAAAGTGGTGAATAACTTCTGAATGCCAGGCCATCCAATATCTAATGTTGATATATCAGGATTTATTCAGATATTCAGTACGACTCTAGCTTGTTAGGAAACGACTGTATCTTACCTTCTCAACAACACTAAAACTCTTCAAACCCAGTTTCTCCCCTACCTCAGTAGCACAGCCATGATCTGATCTAATGTTTATAGCCTCTCCAGCTGAAATCCTCTTCAATGTTGGCCAAGGCTGTGCAGTGGGTTCTCAGAGTTTTATAGGGCCATCTACCAAGCATCACCAGCCTAGGGAGATGACCCCATACAAAGCAAATTTGGATGTAAACAGACAGGTCATGCTACAAGAAACAGTAATTATCTTCAGTACAGGTTACTACTAATTTTGCAATACTATGGCACTTTGGGCAGTAGTTACAAGTACCAATGTATAATTTATAGTAAAAGTGCAGTTGTACTTTAAATACTGTATTTATTGGCGTATAACACACACTTTTTCACCCTAAAAATCAGGTGCAAAAAGCGTGTGCGTGTTATATGCCAATTACTTACATTTTAGATTCCTCGGAGGGGGGCGGGAAGAGCGCCGTCAGATTACATACAGTGAATATCTCCTGTTTTCTTGGCGGCCTCTGTAATAGGAAGTCCCGTCTCCTGGGCCTCCATTGGACCACTGTTCTATCTATCATAAGAGTTTCTCACTGTATGTAATCTGTCAGCGCTCGTACCGCCCCCCCCCCCCCCTCCTCCCTGTCCCCTCTAGGCTGCAGATGGGCATCAATCAGGCTGCACTGATGGCAATGGTGAGGCTGCTGCACTGATGGCAATGGTGAGGCTGCTGCACTGATGGCAATGGTGAGGCTTCTGCACTGATGGCAATGGTGAGGCTACTGCACTGATGGCAATGGTGAGGCTGCTGCACTGATGGCAATGGTGAGGCTGCTGCACTGATGGCAATGGTGAGGCTGCTGCACTGATGGCAATGGTGAGGCTGCTGCACTGATGGCAATGGTGAGGCTGCTGCACTGATGGCAATGATGAGGCTGCTGCACTGATGGCAGTGGTGAGGCTGCTGCATTGATGGCAATGGTGAGGCTGCTGCATTGATGGCACTTGTGAGAATGCATTGATGTGGACTGATGAGGCTGCATTGAGGCACTTGTGAGGCTGCAGATGGACATTGATCAGGCTGCATTGATGGCGATGGTGAGGCTGCAGGTGCGCACTGACCCTTATTTTGCTTTAAAGTTCCTTATTTAAAATTTAAGTTCTTTTACTGAAACTTCCCTCTTAAAATGAATGTGCGTGTTATACGTCGATAAATATGGTACCTTGCCATGGGTAATACATACATACATAATTCTGTGACTAATTTGGTACAGGGCTGCTATCTCTCCAGCAAGATGCCGGAGCAGGGATTGCAGAGCTTACAACCATAACTGGCCCTGAGTGTGCCATTTGGTCTATCATTCTGCATGATGTATTGTCAAAATCCTGGTTCATTCTATTATTATTGAGTGGCCTGCACTCTGACATAGAGATGTGTCTCCTTTACTAGATCTGAATCTTTGAATCTATGCCTTAATTGTAAATATAGAATTGGGCGAGTTATCAAACGCGCCCTGTTAGTGGAATTTCTCTGGGTATATGATGTCATATATTAACATTGATTGCGCATGTCAGTACTTCTGTAAGGCCCTATACTAAGTGCTTAACCCCTAATGCTCTTCCTAAGTAGGTGAGACCTTCCTCCAACTGCTCTAGATTTTTGCTAATAGATTGATATGAACTATATTTGTTGAAGCATAGCCTGTTATGTTTATTGTTATTCAGGTTGAAAAAATCTACATTTCTTACATTTTCTTCCTTTTCTTACCCTTCAGAGTTTGACTGTCGTGGGTGCTATTTAAATAAAAGAATTTGCTGCAGGATGAAAAGATGGCAGCTCCGCTTATGGCACCACCTGGCCCTGACAGCTTCAAAGCATTTACTCGTGAATCACTGGCTGCCATTGAAAAACGTATAGCAGAAGAGAAGAAAAAAAAGCCATCAAAGCCAGACAGTAGCCACAGAGACGATGATGAAGAAAATAAACCTGCACCAAACTCTGACCTGGAAGCAGGCAAAAGTTTGCCATTTATCTACGGCGATGTTAATCCGAAACTTATTGCTGTGCCAATCGAAGACTTAGACCCTTTTTATTTAAACAAGAAAGTGAGTCCAAGGGAAATAATTCAATGGGATTACAGGTCCAGATGATTAGGGTGCTTACATGTGGCATCTAAAAAGGCAGTTAGAACCAAGTAGGGTTATAATGGAAGGTGCAACTTGTAGAGACCTTTTCTTTTCAGGAGCAGTATTGCAACTGCAGTGGATGAATGGAGTAAATAAAAGGATGAGGATCATTTTGTGGAAGTAGGATAATGGAAATGATGCATGAGATGCTGGTATTATTCATGTGCTGGGTATTTTTCTTATAAGCACATAGTGCAGTTTTTCTGTAGAATTATTATATTGTGAATTGACGTGAAAAAATAAAATTTACACTTAGGGGTTGGGCTAATGTTTTCACTATTTTCATATGTCACATAAAAAATGGGGAGGGAAAACAGATTAAAGAGCAAAGACTATAAGTGCATTGAGAACTACACTCATCATTCACTGCTACTGGCCTGAACAGAGAAAAGGGCATTATGGTACCCTATGATTTGTTCATTTTCTCTGTCTCCCAGCCAGGCAACTATGTGTACAGCAAATATGACTTAATAGTGAACTTTTATTTTGAATGCTTATCTATGTCACTGTATGTTTTTTTAATAATTACTTCACCTACTTTTGATAAATCTGTGACATAGAAAAGTTAGGTCAGAAAGTGTCAGTGTAAATGTTGCCTTACAAACCACACTATATTGTCAAAAGTATTGAGACACCTGCCTTTACACACACGTGAACAGTCTTTGTCTGTAGGGTTCAATAGTCAGTTGGCCCACCCTTTACAGCTTTAACAGTTTCAACTCTTCTAATGCCCCGTACACACGGTCGGATTTTCCGATGGAAAATGTCCGATCGGAGCGTGTTGTCGGAAATTCCGACCGTGTGTGGGCTCCATCGGACATTTTCCATCGGATTTTCCGACGTACAAAGTTGGAGAGCAGGAGATAAAATTTTCCGACAACAAAATCCGTTGTCGGAAATTCCGATCGTGTGTACACAAATCCGACGGACAAAGTGCCACGCATGCTCAGAATAAATAAAGAGATGAAAGCTATTGGTCACTGCCCCGTTTATAGTCCCGACGTACGTGTTTTACGTCACCGCGTTTAGAACGATCGGATTTTCCGACAACTTTGTGCGACCGTGTGTAGACAAAACAAGTTTGAGCCAACATCCGTCAAAAAAATCCTAGGATTTTGTTGTTGGAATGTCCGAACAAAGTCCGACCGTGTGTATGCCCTATAAGAGTGTGTCTATGGGAATGTTTAACCATTCTTCCAGAAACGCATTTGTGAGGTCAGGCACTGATGTTGGATGAGAAGGCCTGGCTCACAGTCTCTGCTCTAATTCATCCCAATGGTGTTCTATCAGTTTGAGGCAGGCCAGTCAAGTTCCTCCACCCCAAACTCGCTCATCCATGTCTTTATGGACCTTGCTTTGTGCACTGGTGCACAGTCATGTGGTAACAGGAAGGAGCCATCCCCAAACTGTTCCCACAAAGTTGGGATCATGAAATTGTCCAAAATGTCTTGGTATGCTGACGCCTTAATAGTTCCCTTCATTGGAACTAAGGGGCCAAGCTCAACCCCTGAAAAACAACCCCACGCCATAATCCCCCCTCCACCAAATGATTTGGACCAGTGCACAAAGCAAGGTCCATAAAAACATGGATGAGCAAGTTTGGGGTGAAGGAACTTGAATGGCCTACACAGAGTCCTGACCTCAAGCCGATAGAACACCTTTGGGATTAATTTGAGCACAGACTGTGAGCCACGACAAAAATAGAAATGCAGGGAGAGAAAGACCCCCTGAAAAGGAAGTCACAAGCGGACAAGTTGGGTTCTGTGCTGGGACCAATCCTATTTAATTTGTTCATAAACGACCTGGAGGATGGGGTAAACAGTTCAATCTCTGTATTTGCGGACGATACTAAGCTAAGCAGGGCAATAACGTCTCGGCAGGATATGGAAACCTTGCAAAAAGATCTGAACAAATTAATGGGGTGGGCAACTACATGGCAAATGAGGTTCAATGTAGAAAAATGTAAAATAATGCATTTGGGTGGCAAAAATATGAATGCAATCTATACACTAGGGGGAGACTCTGGTCTGGCCACACCTAGAGTTTGCTGTCCAGTTCTGGGCACCAGTCCTTAGGAAGGATGTACTGTAAATGGAGCGAGCACAAACAAGGGCAACAAAGCTAATAAAGGGTCTGGAGGATATTAGTTATGAGGAAAGGTTGGGAGCACTGAACTTATTCTCTCTGGAGAGGAGACGCTTGAGAGGGCGTATGATTTCAATCTATAAATACCGTACTGGTGACCCCACAATAGGGATAAAACTTTTTCGCAATAGGGAGTTTAACAAGACTCGTGGCCACTCATTAAAATTAGAAGAAAAGAGGTTTAACCTTAAACTACGTAGAGGGTTCTTTACTGTAAGAGCGGCAAGGATGTGGAATTCCCTTCCACAGGCGGTGGTCTCAGTGGGGAGCATTGATACTTTCATGAAACTATTAGATAAGCACCTGAAAGACCGCAACATACAGGGATATACAATGTAATACTGACAGATAATCACACACATAGGTTGGACTTGTGTCTTTTTTCAACCTCACCTACTATGTAACTATATGTAACCAAGCAGCTTATTAAGGGAATTTTATTGCACAATTAGTAATTACAGGAACATAAAAACTAGGTACCCCCGCCTGGGCGATATAGAGGTGTAGAAATTTAAAACCAATACACTGAGTGATAAGCCCTATGAAGCCAGTGCTGCTGGGTTAGCTCAATTGACTATTGTCCAACTTGTGATAAACACTATAGAGGGTGGCATATAGCCACCAACAGTCGATAATTCAGATCTGCAGCCTCAGGCCACGCCGTATTAATGGGGGTAACCCAGTGGGAGTTTTAGTGAATAGGGCAGTGGGTGGAAGTTATCTGCAGGTCAGGACTGAGATAATTGTGCAGAATATAGACAGTCAAAGGACCAATGGTCCGCTCACCCGACTGTATAGGCAGGAGTCTCTGATAGCTGATAGGTGTCCCGGGTATATCCGTGAGAATCCGTCTATAGGAGAGTCTCACACTGCCCAGATCCAATCATCCAGGCTACTCGATTGCAATGCGGAAGTCCAGGGAGTATCACAATGCAGGTCCACTGGTGGCGCTGTTGAGCCGTCTAGGCACGCCGTCCTGATTCCTTACATGAAGATGGCTCCTGCTGTCCTCATGGTGTGTAGTGTGCTTGCGCTGACGTGACATGAAAAACATCACTGCCGTGGTGTCGTTGTCGGTAACGACAACATGGCAGTGACCTCCTTTTCAGGGGGCCTCTCTCCCCCTGTATTTCTATTTTTGTCATAGCTCCAAGTCTCGGAAACCGCACCATAACTGGTGAGTCTGCATTTCAAGGGACGCCGTACCTGTCACGCACATTTATTTGGTGCTGCAGCGCTTTCTTTTGCACAGACCGTGAGCCAGGCCTTCTCATCCAACATCAGTACCTGACCTTACAAATGCGCTTCGGGAAGAATGGTCAAACATTCCCATAGACACACTCCTAAACCTTGTGGACAGCCTTCCCAGAAGAGCTGAAGCTGTTCTAGCTGCAAAGAGAGGACCAACTCAATATTGAACCTTACAGACTAAGACTGGGATGCCATTAAAGTTCATGTGCTTGTAAAGGCAGATATCCCAATACTTTTAACAATATAGTGTATGTTGGAATGAACTATAACTGACTGAAGTAGTTGTACTGCTTACATCACCTGTGCTATAGAAATAAACTTTGAAACTACAGCCATTATGGCATTACAAGCCAAGACAATCAAAGGGTCAATAGATTAAAAAAAACATTGTAACAATGGCAATATGGGGCCCTCCAAGAAAGGTCACTGTCTTTGAAGAGTTGTGCCAAATATTTTACACAACAGAGTAACTGTAGCTATTGACAACATGAGATTTCAGCGTTGTCCAGCAGGGCAGCCAGAAGGCCATGCAGACAATAGGATGTTTCAAAGATACAGGCACCTGATGGCTTAAAATTTTGGATACAAGTAAAGTGTTTAAAATTCAGGATGTTTTGATTGAATGTTTTGTGGACAATATGTATAACATACTGCAGTTATTTGGTTTTAACAACATAGTTCTCTACAGTGGAAATGCCTTACAGATTTTGCTATGTGAGTTTTTTTTTTTTATGCGTCTATACTTTTGCTATTAGCTGAAGAGCTAGCAATAACCTTATTGAAGTAGCAAATCAACCTGTTTTTTTACATCCAGGATCTTTGATAAATTCCCCCCAAGTAGTATTTTTAGGGGTGCATTGTTTCCTGATAACCATGATATTTATTAGGCGTATTATCTTATGGTGTTTCAAGTCTCCAAGTTGTATGACAGTAGCTGTCCAACACTATAGTATAGCTGTCCAACTCTATATTAAATACAGGTCATAGACTTCTTTAGGCTTTTAGTTATGGAAATGTAGCATGCATTTAGGTGTATTTAGCTTGTTTTTTTTTTAGATCAATTTGAAATGGTGGACTCTATCTTACACATATGTATTTGACCTGTAGTTGATCCTGTCAACGGTGCCTGTCTTTTTGCAAATATCTCCTAAACCGTGTAGGTTTAGGAGATATTTCTTGGACCTACAGGTAAGCCTTAATCTAGGCTTACCTGTAGGTCAAAGTGGTCTGTAAGGGTTTACAACCACTTTAATGACTATCTTCAGCGTAAAGAAGATCAAGGTGCCCTGGAAATGTGTGTGTGTGTGTGTATGAACCATGGACTGGATTAAAAGTTAGTTTATTGCACTGTAGACAGTTACCCAGCAAATTACAAAAGGCTGTTAGTGCTGGTACAGACTGCAGCAGATAGTAAAAAGCATATAGCTATGTAAATATATTATGTTAAAAATGGTACCACCATGATGTCTGGATGAGAAGGGGTTAAATGCTTTCAGGAGGCTCGCCAGTCACATGCGGAGAGAGATCATCCCAAAGCATGTGGGGAACGGTGTTATCCCGATTGAAAAAAGTGGGGTGATGGACAGCCTCTTACTTCTGATGTGAGGTCAGGTACTGTCAGAATCCAGAGGAATAGAGTGTAAGCAGGGAGACGCTGGCTGCGATGATGACTGGAACTGACCTCAGTGATCCAACAGCGTTGTGCCAAGCTGTTTGGGGTGTAGTGTGTCTGCCGCCGCTGGAGGATGGAGCCCGGGAAGCCGAGCGTAGCAACTGGACCCGGGTGCGTGAGATGACATCAGCTCTGCTCCAGAAGCAGAAACCCTGTATGTAGTGGTGAACCGCAAGCTGAAAAGGTTGCCATAGCTTACATGTTTTGCGCGCATGTGCTTTATCAAAGCTCTGAAAGCGCATGCCGCAATTGATGAGGTGCACTGATGGGCATTGATGATGAGGCACTTATATGCAGCACTAATGAGCAGCACTGATGGGCACTGATATGCAGCACTGACAGGGGGCACTGCTGGGCACTCATAGGTGGCACTGATGGGCACTGATAGATGGCAATTTTGGGCACTGATAGACGGCACTGGTGGGCACTTATAGGCTGCACTGATGGGCATTGATGGGTGGCACTGATGGGCGGCACTGTTCACTGATATATAGCATAGTAGGCAGCATGGATTGGGAGGCACTGACAGGCATCACTGAGGGGCACAGATTGGCATTTCAATCAGCACTGATTGGCATCCCTGGTGGGCTCTATTGGGCACCCTCGATGGGTCTGCACTGATAATCACTGTGCAGACCCCCTTCCTGTCAGGACAGCAGCCGATCGGCTCTCCTCTACTCATGCCTTGTCAGCGCGAGTAGAGGAAACGTCAATTAACGACACTTCCTAGCTACCATGTGGTTAGCTGTGATTGGACACAGCTGATCACACGGTAAAGAGCCTACGTCAGGCTCTTTACAGGGATTGGAGATGCAGTGTTTTAGACTCACACCACACCACTGATCGCCATGCTGCGTGCCCTCCGCGGCTTATCCTGCTGGACGTTATATAACGCCCAGTCAGGATAATGCAACCACTTTCCGGCCATCATTCTGCTATATGGGTAGTGGGAAGTTGTTAAAACACACCTATTATAAAAATTATACATCCTTTATTTCTTTGTAAGTGGGCAAACTAACAAATCTGCAGCGATCAAATCGTTTTTTTTCACGCTGTACCTGCCGAGTTCCTTCAAAAACTGTGTGCAAGTATACCTAGAAGAATTGATGCTGTTTTGAATGCAAAGGACGGGCACACCAAATATTGATTTGATTTGGACTTCTCTTCCATTCATTTGCTTTCAATTCTGTTAATTAATAAAAATAAACTGTTAACACTTCTATTTCTGAAAACATTCTTAATTTTACAGCATGTTTTCACACCTGCCTATGTTTGCGCAGTACTGTACACCTTTATTATTTTTCCTATGTTTTCCTTTTTTGTACGGTTATCCATTGGTCATTTAGATATATGTTTGCAACATTATGGATTTCATTTAACAACATTTTAGTGTAAAAATTAGCATTGGGGCCAAGGAGGAACATGTCCAGGTAGAAATATGGACAGTACTACTGCTAATGTGTTTTTTATTAGTGCATGATTCCAGGATCTTGCTTTTACTGCCTATTGAGTCTTTTTTTTTTTTTTACCTTGCCCAAATCTGCAGAATAGAGGTTCAGACTTCTCAGAATTCAGTGGCTGCTTGTTCCATGTTAGTAATTTATTAAATAATGAAACCTGGATTAGAATGACAGCCCAGGAGCCTACAGATTTAACATAGAAATGCCAGCTTTCATGTGTCTGTCTTACCAAAGGCAGTGAGATCCCGGTCTCCTAAATTAAACCCACGGATAGTATGGTTACATACACATCAGTGTGTGGACAGTTCTAACAGAATAACCCAATTCAATCCTCTTCATTGACTGTTATGGATGTAAAATGGCTGTTTAAGAGGAAGCCTGAAACCTTACTGCATCAGCCTTAGTTCCTTCCCCCATTTTTGTTAGGGTTCATAGAACACTAGTCCCCACAGAATGGCTGTGCTTGGCTTTTTTTTTATCAACAATTGTTGAAAGCAGCCCATTGGCAATATGTCTTACTCACGGGCTTTGCATTAAGCTTGACAAAACAGCTGAGTACAACCTATTGCAAACTTGGACATCTTAAACTACTGTCTACGCACATCCTAACGTGGTAACATAGCATAGGGTTTTTGCAAGGTAAAGCAGAAAAATATATGTCAATTACCGGTAATATACTGAGGACTATTCTAAAAAAAGAAAGAAACGCTGAGCAGTAGCATATGAGCATAACATGAGATAAAGAAAGCGGACACATTTTCAGGGATACATATGGCCAGTCAAACATTTTTTCCAGTAAAGTGTGGAAGAATTAGAACCCTGGTTGAATTGGTATTTTGCTATCTGGTGCCCCTTTAGAGATTTCCCCTTGGGAGACAATGCACTTACCAGACCATAAGTAAGGCAAAATCTGTAACATCAGCATAAATTTTTTTTCTCAGTAATAGAAACATTGAAACATAGAAAAGTGATGGTAGAAAAAATACTAATGCCGCTTACACATGATTGGGATTTTGGTCAGAAAAAGATATGATGGCTTTTCTGACGGGATTTCGCTCAAGCTTGCCTTGCATACACACAGTCACACAAAAGTTCGCTGAACTTTCGACCGTCAAGAACGCGGTGATGAACAACACTACGACGAGCCGAGAAAATGAAGTTCAATGCTTCCGAGCATGCGTCAAATTGTTTCCAAGCATGCGTAGGAATTTTGCGCGTTGGAATTGCTACAGACGATTGCATTTTCAGAAAAAATGAGAACATGCTGTCAATCTTTTGCTGGCTGGAATTCGGCCAGCAGAAATCTGATGGAGCATACAAACGGTTGCATTTTCCGACCAAAAGCTGTCATTTTATCTTTTGCTGGCCGAATTTCCGATCGTGTGTACGCGGCATTAGTGGTCCATTGAGTCTGCCCCCACTTTTTTAAATTTATAAATGTTTTTGTAGTTTTTTTCTTTTTTTAGATCTATGTTTGTCCCAAGCATATTTGAATCCACTTATGGCTGACTGATGCATTATCTCTGCAGGAAGTTTGTTCCAAGTATCAACTACACTTTATGTAAAATAATGCTTTCTAAGATTGGAGCTTTCCTCTTGCTAGTTTGAGTTCATGTCCACGTGTTCTTGGCTTCATATTAAAAATACTGCCCTCCTGAAGCCTAGAAACTGTTTTACTGCTTTCTGCATCTCTATTGCAGATTTTCCCACTTCCTGTCTGGTGAAACCACTGTCACCATTACCATAAAGCCAGATTCACACTTTTGCATTAGGGTAATGCCCTGTTGTGCTGCGGTGCTATTCATTACTGCATTATTCATTGCAGCAAACTGTAATTAATACTAATGCATTACTGCGTATAATGGTGTGCCGCTTTGCTAAAAAGGGTGCACACACCTTTTTTGTGAATTTGGGGGCATTAGGCAGACCATTCAAATGAATAGGCTACCTTTAATACCGTGCAAATTAACATGCAACATAACATACCGCACAGCTGTAATAAGGCTCTTAGTGAGAAAACATCTCTGTAATGGAGCTCCAGATAGCAGAAAAAATCCATCAAAGCTTCTAATGCTTCCCCTCTTTATCCAAAGCTAAATTGCATTATACTTTATTTTCTTTTCATTAGTATGCCATTACTTTCTCTTCTTTTCTTAATACCATCGTTTTGAGGTAATCAGTCTCTATTCTTTAAAGTTTTAACACAGAAGGAACTGTGCTGCCAGGATCATATTTACCTTAAAGTGGTATTAAAGGTTTGGCTTTAAAAACAAAACAAAAAAAACCCCAAACATGTCATACTTACTTGCTCTGTGCAATGGTTTGCACAGAGAAACCCCGATCCTCTTCTTTTTGGGTTCCCCGCCAGCGATCCAGGCTCCTCCACCTCGACCAGTGCCCCCAACAGCAAGCCGCTTGCTATGGGGACATTGGGGTGTGCTCTTTCTCGAGCCCTGCTCTGTGTGTCCATAAGACATATAGAGCCATGGCTCAGCCCCGCCATCCACTCTCTCCTCAATGGCTTATTATAATTATTATTATAAGGGATTTATATAGTGCCAACAGTTTATGCAGCACTTTACACTTTTTTTTTTTATCTGTGGAATATAGGTGTAGCGCTATAAAGAGATCATATTCAAAAAGTCCATAAACCAAAAAGATTCCAAGTTTTAAGGCAATCAAAATCAGTTCATAGTGAATCTCTGTAGATGTAAAAGGAGAAAGAGCCCATTACCATCACCCAAACACACTGACCCTTACCGTCAGCAAATGGGTTATATGGCATAGCATTATTAGATGGTAACCACAAAAAAATGCTTCTCATTGCCCAGAGCTCCTCACTCCAATAATAGACTCAGAAATGCGATAGAGGCTGATAGCCAAGATGGTTAAACCAAAGGATACACTCCGGAATTGCAGCAAGATATTTGGATATACATGTGAATGAGAAAAGATTAACTCATTGCGCAGACATTCCAAAATAGAAACACATTTATTTAGCACCAACTCACTCCACCCGGGGCAGAGCTTAGGGACAAGCGACGCATCGGAGAGGACGGAGGAGCTGCAGCTGTCTCAGTGGTAGGAAGCGCTGGTCGCTTTCCATATCTGCTTTTAACTCATTGCTCATGTATGAGTTTTTACTTGTGAGTTGGTGCTGAATAAATTTGTTTCTATTTTGGAATGTCTGCGCAATGAGTTCATCTTTTCTCATTCACATGTATATCCAAATATCTTGCTGCAATTCCAGAGTGTATCCTTTGGTTTAACCATCCTGGCTAACAGCCTCTATCGCATTTCTGAGTCTATTATTGGAGTGAGGAGCTCTGGGCAATGAGAAGCATTTTTTCGTGGTTACCATTTAATAACGCTATGCTGTATAACCCATTTGCTGATGGTAAGGGTCAGTGTGTTTGGGTGATGGGCTCTTTCTCCTTTTACATCTACAGAGATTCACTATGAACTAATTTTGATTGCCTTAAAACTTGGAATCTTTTTGGTTTATGGACTTTTTGAATATGATCTCTTTATAGCGCTACACCTATATTCCACATATTTTTTATTGTACCCAACAATATTCTGTCAGCTGCTCATATTTATTGTTTCTATTATAGCGCAACAAATTAGATCTGTATATTTTGTTTTTTTATCTGCTTGATACTAATAAATTAATAATTTTTAAATAACACTCTATTATGATCCTTGTGACATCTATAGTAACCCTTATGCCTCCCTAGTTTTCTTTACCAGGGTTTTTGTTTTGCAGTATCAGGTGAGTATTAGGGAGGCGGTGGGGGAAGCAGCACACAGAACGTTCAGCCTTTACAACCACTTTAAGGCATTGGTGGACCATCTAGGCTTTAGAATAGTCATTAACTTATTGCATTTTTTATTTTCTTGTCAAGTGTCTGTTTGTTGCATTTTGCCAGTACAACAGAGTTGGCTAACACAGAGGAGGTTTACTATTCTAAAGGTACAATTATTACAGCATTTTTCCACTAAACAAACATTTGCTGTGTTTTTTTTCTATATAGATCCCAAACGTGTTTCCTAGAGAGAGCAGCTTTTCACTGAAAATAACATAGTGAATGGCAGGGATGTGTTTCTTCATCCTATCCACAAGCAATTCTGCAGATGTACCAGTGTGTGAGATGTAAACCAACAGTTACCATTGTGATGAGTTTATTGCAGAATTCTGAAACAACTGGTCACTCCCACTGTATGCTATACCGCAGTGCTAAGGCCCCATTCACAATATGAATTGTGATAATGCATATCCATAATAATAATAACGTTCAAATAGCTGCACTAAGTATTAATATTTTTGTTAGGATTTTATGTATCACTCATTTAGCTAGCTTCCTCTTTTACCATTTTTGCAGACTTTTTCTATAACTAAAGAAAAACCTGCTTAGGCTTTGGATAGACTTTAAGGAGCAGCTTGGGAATTGTGCTAGTGGAGTTGAATGGTACAAGCAGAAAAGTGTGCAGCACAGGATTTTGAGAGTGGTTTCCTTAGTAAGCACTTTCTTAACTGCTTTGCTGTATCCTTGCATGCAGTTGTACAGTTGTGTAGAAATATCAAAATGATATAGGTAAGACAGAGATTTTATAAGCAGTCTGTGCAACTAACATTATGCTAGGGATAACATATCCCTAACCATTTTGGAGTTACAGAATTACAGTAGCTTGTTGTTGGTTAAGTAAAGAGTGTAAAATTGAGACTGCACCTGAGGTTGAAGCAGAATTGTTGCCAAAATTTTTTGGACTATTATTTGGTGGAATGTATGGTTCAGGGTGCTTACAAAGTGACTTAGTTTCAATTTTTTCAATAAATATTAGTATGTGTGACAGAAGAGACCATGCGTCTATGAAAATGTACTCAATATTGTCCATATACATGGCTGAATCAGGGAATGGTCTCATGATGCGTCAAGAAAATGTGACCTTGCTGAATGCTTTACAATTGATTGGTGAACAATTGATTGAACAAACTGGAAAACCTCAATCAATAACTAATGTTCTGCCCTGTGTCATTGGGAGTGGCCAGATCCTCCTCCCCCCTCCCTACCTACCCCTCTGTTGGCATACAGCTTACATAAATATGTTTAGTCAGTAGCTGGTGAAGAGTTTAATCTATTTCTTTTTGGTGTTTTCACTCATCTATTTTCCATAATATGATATGACAGGTTCATCAAGTGGTTCTAATGACTGTAACAAGTAGGCCCACCTGGGAGCACAAAATCAATAATTGACCTAAGAAAGAAAGTCATGGATGACATTAACAGAATCTACCCAAATCTAAAATATATATCTTTCATAGACCAATTATTAATTTTTTTGGCATTTTACTCATATAATTTTTTAAAAATGTTATTTATTTATTTTTAATTTTTTTTACCTCATATCAATTTATACTCAGTAAGCAATTTATGTGCATTGATCCTTTTGATCAATGAATTGGCAAAACACAAAACTATTTTTACATATGCCTTCTATGTGCACCTTACATAGTTACAAACTAACAAAGAAAGAGACTGCTGTATTTTATCCTTACTGGTCAACACAAATGATTTTAAATAGCACATTGCTTAGTGACTTTTTTTTACCTGATATTGAAATTCTCTCACTTTTTAAATTTGCATATGCCAATATTAAGTGTTTAATATCATGACATAAGCTTCTTTAACAATAACAACACTTCTCTCTGCATAGAGAAGACGGCTACTCAGTACCATCCAAAAATATAAATACTTTATTAGCTACATAATGAAGTCCAGTGGAAGGGCAGGTTTCGGATATACATTTGTTATGTTGTGTGTGTGTGTTTGTGTTGGTTGTTTATATATTTACACACACAAGTATATGCTTTTCATTTTATGGTGTGGTGTGTATACTCACGTTACCTACAGGGGGAAATGCATGCAGGAAACTGCTCAAGAAAGAAATCTGGTGGATTTATACTTTACAGACAATGGTACCAACTGGCCTCAATCACAGGTGGAATGTAGATCTTTTCCTAAGACGAGGGATTTTTAAGACATTTTGACGAGATATCATTCCTCCTAACTTGTAGGAGCCATATCTTTTCTCCTTGATTTTCTTTTTGAATTATCTGGATGTACCTGTGTGTGTGTGTATTTGTTTTTATAACATGACACTTTGCAAGTTTATTATTTGTTTTTAAATTTATTCACCTGCTTCCCCCCTACCTCCATTAATGTGAGGGAAGTGTATAATTGTATAAATATGTGCTTAGTGTAGCGTGGGCTGTGCTATACATAAGGATTCTTAGCCGAAACGCGTAAGCCTTCTCTACTGCTCGACTTTATTATGTAGCTAATAAAGTATTTACATTTTTGGATGGTACTAAGTAGCCAGCTTCTCTTTGTTAGATAGACGATCTGTGGAGTGTAATGTTCCTTCAGCCTGAATATTAACCTTCAACGAGGAAGAAATCTGCCATCTGTACAAAGGTAGGACGGTGGATGTGGTGTATCTGGATTTTGCAAAAGCATTTGATACAGTCCCCCACAAACGCTTAATCTACAAGCTGAGGTCTGCAGGCATAGATTATAGGGTAGGTACCTGGAAAGAAAACTGGCTAAGGGGGTGTGTCCAAAGGGTTGTGATAAATAATGTATACTCAGAATGGTCTAGAGTGGTTAGTGGGGTAACCCAAGGCTCTGTCGTGGGATCAATTCTGTTTAATATATTTATAAATTATATAGGGTGGGATAAATAGTTTGGTCTCAAAGTTTGCTGATGACACAAAAATATGCAGGGCAGTAACAACACAGCAGGATATAGAAACTTTACAAGAGGACCTGAATAAGTTATTGGAATGGACTACTGCATGGCAAATGAAGTTTAACATTGGTAAATGTAAGATTATGCACTTGGGGGGTAAAAAAATAAATGCAAGTTACTCTTTAGAGTTAGAACCCCTAGGGGCTTCCAGGATGGAGAAGGATCTAGGGGTCCTAGTAGAAGACAGACTGAGAATTAGCATGCAGTGTCAAGCAGTGGCTACCAAAGCCAGCAGAATATTAGTATGCGTTAAAAAAAGAATTTACTCCAGAGATAAAATGATTATTCAGCCACTTTATAAAACTCTGGTTTGTATTCTGGAGTATTCTGCTCAGTTCTGGTCACCAATCCTCAAAGGATTTGCTGGAGAGAGTCCCGAGAAGGACATCTAAATTAATATGGGGACTGGAGGACCTCAATTATGAGGAATGACTACAAGCCCTAAGTTTGTTCTCCCTGGAGAAGAGACTCCTGAGAGGAGATTTGATAGCGATATACAAATATCTCAAAGTTTTTTCCAGCGCAAGTATGAAACTTTTCAGTCCTAGGAAGTGTAAGAGGACACGTGGCCAAGCGATGAGACTTGAAGTTGAAGACATCCTGTAAGGACGTTATTCCACTGCAAAGCTTTTTGTCATCTGCAAAGGCTGAAATGTTACTTTTACTCGAAGACCCTATATCATTTATAAATATAATAAAAGGCAAGGGTTCCAACACTAAACCTTGGGGTACACCACTAGCAACCCTAGACCATTTAGAATACGATCTTTTAGCCAGTTTTCTATCCATTTAAAATCTGATTTTTCCAAGCCTGTAGACTTTACCTTACACATTAGCCATGTGTGGAGAACTGTGTCAAATGCTTTTGCAAAATCCAAGTATACCACGTCCACAGCCACCCCTCTGTCCAAGGTTTTGCTCGCCTCCTCCTGTTGCTTTTTTTTTCTAGCAAACACTAATCTATGTGGTCTTTTATTAAACTCTCCAGTACCTTCCCAACTACCACATTGGCCTTATACACAAAAGACAATCATCTTGGAAAATAGGCCACAATCCTTTTTTGAGGTTATAAGCATATGAGTAAAATAAACTTTCTTCAAACTTTATAAACATAAACAGACCAAAAAATTATTTTTAAAATAAATATCAAAACACCAAAGCCCAATCACCAAGACTCAAGCTGAATGCAACAGTACATTAAAGTCTTTAACCACACTGTCCACCCACAATAGTGAGTGGCAATACCTCCAAAAAGGATAGCCGCAACAAAAGTAAGGGAGGGCAGGACAGCTTATCGTGATTAGAGGTCTAAATGCTGACAAACACCTTAGGGGGAAGATATTATAGGTGAGTGTGAATCCCGATTGGATGACAGGTTTAACTCAGAAACCCCTTAGCCAGTAAAAGGCTGAAAATCAACTAGGTGATCTGCCTAGCAACAGTTGATAGCTGAAATTCTGCCTGGGTACAGCAAAGGGGGTATCTGAAACAAAAGGAGAGCCAAGAAACTGTCCAGTACAAAGACCCTATTGACAATAACAACTAAAACAGGCCTTCATTTTAACAAGGGGTGCTAAGGGCTCGCAATCCTATGGGGCCACTGCGTAGTACTTGTGACTCTAACATTCTTACTTTGGCATCTCCGCTAGTGATCCTAAATGTGTTGTCATAATCATTGTATCACAATCTCAGAAACACTGTAAAATGCTAATCCAACAACTACTAAACATCACTGAACTATGAATAATCTGGTCCAAATTTAAAGTAGGGATAAACAGTTGTTGGGAAGTAAATGGTAAGGATCTCTAGCACTAATCATTTGCATTTTTCCTTAAATAATGATGGTGGTATGTAAAACCATTATATGTTGTCATAATTAAAGGAGGACAGTCAGTGACTTGGGATAGAGGGAGTAGATCTGAGTTTTTTCTTTTCACAAAAGGATTTAGGGAGGAAGAAATTAAAGTCAGCTTAGTGATTTCTAGCTCAGGCACTGTTTTGTCAGCAAGGCTTTGTCGTAAAAGTGGATGGATAGCATGATAGTATGCATTTTTTCCACAGAATTTGATTATGATGTCTGCACTGTTGTCCGGCTTGGCTTTTCTTTTTAGTGTTTTAGAAAGCATTGTCCGGGTCAAGGAAAGTCTGGCTTTCTCATGCACCCATTTGAAATTGCCCCAAAGCAAGTTGAGTCTGCCAAGCTACAGCACACTCCAACTTTATTAGTCTTGTGCAGAATTCTGCTGACTGCGTCAGATACTCTGTGCCATTACCGTGTGATCTCTTTTTACAAATGATAACAAGTATAAAGCCTGCTGAATGTATTTGACAAAGGTTTTAATTTTAACAGGAGCAATTATAATTTGGTATTCTGTTATAATTTTCCAAATGTATTAATTTAGCTTGCTGAAATGTGTCTGTAAAATAGCTAGACAGGAAGAGCTGGTAGGTGTTTCTATTTGTCTAATAGTTTGCAACAGAAGGAATTGGGGGGGGGGGCTTTGTGCCAGCTGGGTAAATTAATTAGGCTTTGAAATGCTTGTGCATTTTTCTTTCTAAAAATCGCAGTATTAAAAAGGGAAGAGTGGGTCTTTACAATAGGTTCTGTGACCCAAAGCAAATAGGTTGTCATTCAAAGCTGGAAGGAAATGCATTGGGTATTTAGCTGAAATTGTTTACACATTTTTTCCTAATCCCTAATTTTCTAAGATGCCAACATGCAGTGCACTGATATATTTACCGCAAGGGTTATAAATAGGTTCTCAGACTTACTCCTAGAAACTTGCAGCATCTGTTTCTTATTTTCTGGTTAAGAAAGAGTGGTCCTTTACCAGATTGTATTTCAGCTTGAAACTAATTAAAAGTCATTTTTTGATAAAGGCTTTTCTGCAGATGAAGTTGTGATGGGTGTGATGTGTACCCACAATTTTAATGAGGTCCAATGTTGACAGGCTTTTGTTCACGTTAGAACTGCTTCTCTCATGCAGGTTGGTGCAGCTTAGAAAGTTGTCAGCTGCAGTTTAACAGGCCATCAACTACAGGTCAGATGCACCTGTCAATAAACTCTGATTCAGTTTAGAATCTCAACCAGATAGAAATGATACTTAGTGTCCATGAAGAAAACATACAGTAGATTTTGCAGTAATATAAAGGAATTTTATTTTATTATACAACTTCAAACAACATCATGGTGCTGTATGGTGCTGTGAAAATTATCACAATTATTAATATTAAATAATAATTAATAATTAATTTGTGATTATTTTCACTATTTTAAACCAGCACCATTATTATGTATTGATGTTGTATAATAAATTTTTTTTTTTAGATTATTGTAAAATGTATGTTTTTTCACTGGCACCTTAAAAGTCCCATTTCTTTTTGGTTGAGATTCTTGAGTTAATTTAAGGGATGTGGTGCCTCTTGGTCTTGCCTCCATTCATTGCATTGATGATAAACTTTGAATGACCTCAGAAGTGTTATATATGTAGGTAGGTAGGTAAGAGTAAGGTACTTTAGGTATAGGCAGGTCAAAAAGGATAAGTGCATTTTGTCAGAAAGGATGGCAATCTTTTGAAATGGAATATTTCTTAGTAATCATTTTTACTATTTATCTAAGTTCACATATAGCTTACAGTTTTTTGAGTTTGGCGCATCCTTTGCTGTTCTGTCCTGTCATACATTATTATGTGGGGCTCTTTAAAACGAACCAAAGCATATCAGGAAGCTAAACAATTCAGAGATGTTTTGAAGATTGTAACTTGTACAAATGAGTCAGCTTGAGACAATGGGATGAGAGCATTAGAAAATTAGCACTTAGAAATGAGAAAATTAGAAAATTAGCTGTAGGCATTAAAGAGGGGTCGTCTTGTTTCAACTATGTGTGGTTGATGCAGACAGAAGATGGTATTTCAGAATTCTTTTGAGGAGCATTTGTGATGTACAGCTCTATGGACATTTTGGCTACATTCACCTAAGAAACAAAGATTGCAAATATTTTACAATATGTTTTATTTCAATTGTTGGTTACATGGTGAAATCTCTAATTGGCATATACCGGCCATAGACGGTTTGAATCTCGACCGGTTCAGCTGGCATATTGCTTGGCAGGAGGGATTCCCTTGTCAGCACTATCTGTGTTGATGGGGGAATCATGCGAATTTCTTTCCTGCAACCCGTGTTTGCACGAAAGAAACTTGCACCGTCTGGCCTGCCTTAAACATCTGCTATTTGCCTGCTCTTCTGGCAGTTGTGGTATCACTTCTTAACTGTAAATTACCTTTAAATACTCAATTAATTGCATCACTTTTTCTGTGTCTTTTTTTAAAACCAGGTGACACACTGACTTAAAGCAGAACTAAACTTTATCTTATCACCCCAATTGAAAATGTTATTTCATTCTTAATATTCACAGCAAACTCACACATCCATCCACATCTCCGTGCTTTATTTTCTTGAGAAATCGCTTTGAAAACACGCCCTAGTACCCTAGGGTGTACTTAGCTGAGAAAGCCCCTCCAGATGAAAGAAAAAAAATGCCCATGAAGACTCATGGAATATAAAACAATTATATATAATATAATTTAAAATAGTTAATATTGATTGAGATATTAACGCTCCACTTTAATCAGTCCATGGGCATGATGAAAACATAGCCATTGTGGCTGTTTTGGCTGTATAAAGCAATTATCCCATTCTAATGGTGGCAGTGAAACATTGATTAGATAGATTAGAACATTCGTCCCTAGTACTGTTGTTCTCCCTTCAAGTGGAGTTAGTCTTAAACCATTTAAGTACTGCCCCACGTACATATACTGTGGCAGGGTGGCCCTTAAGCTCAAAATCACGTACCTGTACGTGATTTTGATCTTCGGCTCTGGGATGCACGTGCACTGCCGGGACCCACTGATCGTTTGCAGAGGAGGCTATGTAAAAAAGGTAGACCACCGTTCTGCAAGGGAGGAAGATGGAGATCTTGTGTTTCTACTAAGCATAAATACGGATCTCTGTTTTTCTCCAGCCACAGCATTCCTCCCACAGTTAGAAAGTATTCCCTAGGAGCACACTTAACCATTTGATCGCCCCTGATGTTAACCCCTTCCCTGCCTGTGTCATTTATACAGTGACAGTGTATTTTTTTTAGCACTAATCACTGAATTGGTGTTATTGGTCCCCAAAAAGTGTCACTTAGTGTCAGATTTGTCCGCCACAATGTCGCAGTCCCGCAAAAAATCACTGATTGCCGCCATTACTAGTAAAAACAATTAAAAAAAAAAGTCCATAAATCTATCCCATAGTTTGTAGACACGATAACTTTTGTGAAAACAAATCAATATACACTTATTGGGATTTTTTTAACCAAAAACATGTATCAGAATACAATTGACCTAAATTGATAAAGAAATTAGATTTTTTTACATTTTTTTTATTGGATGAGTAGTATAGCAGAAAGTAAAAAATACAGTTTGTTTTTCAAACTTGTCAGTCTTTTTTTGTTTATAGCGCAAAAAATAAAAACCGCAGAGATGAGCAAATACCACCAAAAGAAAGCTCTATTTGTGGGAAAAAAAGGAACATCAATTTTATTTAGGTACAATATCGCGCAACTGTGCAATTGTCAGTTAAATCAACGCAGTGCAGTTTTGCAAAAAATAGCCTGGTCAGGAAGGGGGTAAATCTTCCTGAAGCTGAAGTGGTTAAAGGGTAATTATTGAAATAATGCAAACATAACATTGAAAATATGTATACGCTAATTCACTTTTCATCATACCTTCAGGCTTATTTTAATAAAAAAGTATGGAACTTGTTTACTATAATCGTATAGATCTAAGCCCTAGAGCCACCAATTTATTTCCCTGGAAAAGGCTCTGTATAGGGCTTTTTTTTTCAGCTGACCACCTTCGGCAGCCCTGTCCAATCCAACCTGTCACTAAAAACAGGTATAGGAAGTTTTTGCACTACTCACTTCTTCTACAGGCTTTTGTGTCCTATTGCCAGGCACTTAGGGAATGTGTAGAGCAGTGCATATGTTAATAGGTGCCCTAGAACTGAGTGCCGCAATCTGTGCCTTTTGTGTCTTGAGCAGTGCGCAGATTTGGCACTGCCTTACTTCTCACCCTGAGGAACGGCGCGGTTGGGGGATGTAAAATTGGCCAGGGAGGGTGAGTTCCTGCACATATTCTCTGAGAAAAAAAAAGCCTTGGCTCTGTATATCTAGTTGGATTGTATTTGGTCTGTTGACTATTTACTTAAGACACTAACAAAGATCGTGAACAGTTTATCCTCCTCCCGCCTGCGCTATAGCCCAATGCCGGCTACAGCCTTAATTGCTGGGAGGGCATCAATAGAATCCTCCTGTGCATTAGTTGCTTGCGCACCCCCATGCGTGGCGTGCATGCTGCGCTCTGTGATCACTGAGTCAATAAGACTCGGCTGATCACAGATTGGAGTAAGGGCCCCATCCCGGCCCCTTGCCATGTGATCAGCTGTCAGCCAATGACAGCTGATCACGTGATGTAAACAGAAGATCGGTAATCAGCTTTTTTTTCCCTCAAAAAATAGTAGTTCACCGGCTTCTGACCGAGGGACATCAGCCCCGAACAGTGCATCAGTGCCACCTACAGGTGCATATCAGTGCCGCCTACCAGTGTCTACCAGTGCCACCTACCATTGCCACTTATCAATGCCAACCAGTGCCACCTATCAGTGCCCATCAGTGCTGCCAGCCAGTGCCCACCAGTGCCTCATCAGTATTGCCTATCAGTGCCTTTTAGTGCCACCCCTCAGTGCCTCCTTTCAGTGCCCACCAGTGCTGCCTTATAAGTGCCACCTTATCAATGCCTATCAGTGCCCATCAGTGCAGTCTATCAGTGCCCATCAGCGCACATCAATGATGGAGAAAAATTACCTCTTTTCAAAATGTTATAACAAACTATGAAACAGTTTTTTATTTATTTTTTTAATTTTTGGTCTTTTTTCATTTTTTTTTTGCAAAATATAAAAAAACCCAGTGGTGATTAAATACCACCAAAAGAAAGCTATATTTATGTGAAAAAAAAATGATAAAACTTTCATATGTGTACAGTGTAGCATGATCGCGCAATTGTCATTCAAAGTGTGACAGTGCTGAAAACTGAAAATTGTCCTGGGCAGGAAGGGGGTTTAAGTGCCCTGTAAGCAAGTGGTTAAAAAATAAAAGTGTCAATTTAACAAATTTTTATTTTATTATATATTACAGAGTTCAAATTCTACTAATGACTTTTGATGAATGCCTCTTTACATCTTCAGCATCTAAGCTCTTATCCATAGAACTTTTGCTTCATGTATCACTGTTCTACATTATAATAACATAGAATGTATTCATTTTGTATATTACCGGTAACTTACTCCTGAAGTTTAGGGGTTTGATTCAGGTTAGACATTACGTTTTGGGGTTAAATTTAAATAGAACTGTGGCTAGACTATTCACATATTGTTAATAAGCAGTAAATAACACTTCAAGCGCCTAGTTTAAGCTTTATATTTTAATAGTGAAATGCAGTCAGGCTGGTTTAAAAGTAAAGAATGTGTTTTTTTATTATTATTATTATTATTGTCAAAGTGCTCTAGCACTGTATTAAACTGCCCTGTAGGAACAAAGGGGCGCCAGACTAAGTGCAGCATTAAAAACAGGGATTTCATTAAAAGAACAAGATAAGTGGCAACTCACAAAATAGTAGATAAAAACAAGCGTTTTGGACAAACATATCCTACCCATGGCTTCTCTGGATTGTCCTATTGCTGTGGCTGCCTCATGTGTAGGCTGTGTTGGTCTGTGTATCCTGGATGGGAGCTGGAAGCAGCCGAACGCTGAAAGCCGCTACCCATCAGAAAATGCAACCTTGGTGGCATTCTGTCGCGCCCATCTTCATACACCCGCACTTGTCCTCAGTAACCCTAAAGTCTGAAGTCGCGAAGTGGACATCTTTTTACACCCACCGGAGTCTTGGCTTTCACACTTATTTTAACCAGTAAACTGAGCTCATATAGTAAAATACAGTATTTAGAAATCCATCAGACTGTTTTGATGTTGAATTTTAAAAGCAGGGTGTTCTATCAGATTATCAAACCTGTGAGATTGGCAGGCTTGCCGATGCTTTTTAAACATCAAAACAGTCGCACGGACTTCCCAATACTGTACTTTCACTATATAAGCTCAGTTTACTGGTATAAATAAGTGTGAAATGCAAGACTTCAGTGGGTATAAAAAGATGTCTGCTTGCCGCCTTCTGACTGTAGGCTTACTGCGGACGAGTGCAGTGGGCGGAAACACATTTCAAAACAACAAGCTTCTTCTTAAGACCTGATTGGCTAGTGAGACTGTCATTCTCTTATAGGGGAAAGACAGCAAAATGACAGCCATCATTGGCTAACAGATGTGTAAATCAATGAAAGGAAATAGAGGAAGAGATTGGACTAGAAGAATGATGTTATTGTCATATGTGAGAGCTATTGCACAGGGATATGTTAAACAGAAATACTTTGAAAAAAGGAAAGAAAATAAGCAAAGAGTTATCTGGTTAAACTAGAAGAAATTGTATAAAGAATTATTGGAAGTAATCACGGAGCTGAAAGTGAAATATAAAATAAATGAAAATTAAAAAACAATCAAAAATGTTGAAATAAAAATAAAAAATAATAATGAAAATAAAAATAGAAATAAAAAAAATGAAAAATAAAATAAACAAAAATAAAAATCATAATGAAAAATAAAAATAGAAAATTGAAATAAAATAAAAATAAAATAATTGTAAAAATTAAAATAAAAATAAAAAGATAAAAATAATAAATCATTGTGAAAATAACAATAAGGAAGAGGTAAGATAAATTATTTTAGAAGATGGATGATGCCTACCTATGTGACATTTCAGATAGGATTCGAAGTACATTATAATCAAAGAAGAGTTGGTAAAGGGATGTTTTGGGTACAGATCTTGAAAAACAGTAATACATTAATCCATAAGATATTGTAAATTATTATGGTATTATGAAAACAGAATTAGATGACAGTACCGACTTCAATCTCCTCCTTCATTCCCTTTGGTGCCAGGGTATCAAGGGTGAAGATCCAGTACGTTTCCTGTTAGCCATTGGAATCATTCTGCTGGGAAAAGTGTCAGGGATGGATTCAAGAACCCACACTCTTAACCACTTGGAGGATTTTTGGTGATACTCTAAGAAATGGCGCGGGACACTATGTTTGGGGAGGCCTGCCTCTACAAATCTACGATGCTCTCCAAATCTTGCACGTAGAGTTCTAATGGTACAGCCCACATATAAAATGCCACAGAGGCAGGTGAGGCAATATACCAGAAACACAGATGAGCAGTTGTGGAAAGTATTGACATTGAAAGTTCTACCTTTGTGACTGAATGATTTTTGTCCATGCTGGACATGAGCACATGTCAGGCACAGAGGTTTTTTACACTGGAACATTCCAACTAAAGGGATCAGTGTAAGCTGAATTTTTTTCTCTAGATGACCTGGTAGGCCTAATTTTGCTAGGGACAACTTTCCCTATTAAGTTTGGGGCCTTCCTGTAAGCAAAGTGGGGAATCACTGTGACAATGGTTTTGAGATAGGGCTTTTGCTGTAATACGGAGACCAATGTTTTTTTGAACACTTTCTCAGTCCTCCAATGTTTGTTGTGGTATTGTGTAATGAAACTGACATCTGAATTTTCCTGTATCCGTGGTTTTGGCTAATATAGATCATCAGTATTGTAAAAAAGATGTGCCTGGTTGATAAAGTCTGTGGGGTAACCTTTATCAATTAATTTTTGTTTCAGGGGAATTCTTTGTGTGTTATAATCCTCCAACTTGATACAATTATGCCGTAAATGGCAGAATTGGCTTTTTGGGATGTTATTCACCCACCTCGGGTGATGACAGCTAGAAAAATGTAAGAAAGAATTCCCAGCTGTGGGCTTAGTGTAGTTTTTAGCTATGATAGCAAATTCTGAATGGCTAAGTTCTAAGTCCAGAAAACAAAGGGAGGTGGTATCCATCACTAAGGTGAAGGAAAGTCCGAAGTCATTTGAATTGCAGTAGGTGATGAAGTCCTGTATCGTATGGAGAGGGCCATCCTAGATTATGATGATCTCATCAATATAGCGCCCAAAAAAGACCAGGTGCGCCACAAAGGGGTTTGTTATTCCAAATGCACCTGGTCTTCCAAAGGCCCATAGTCAAATTTGCGTAACTGGGGGCGAAATTCCCACCCATTGCTGTGCCAGTCTTTTGGAGGAAAAATTCATCTTCGAATTTAAAATAATTGTGCTCTAGACAAAATCTAGTAGCAGCTAGGAGGAATTGGGACTGTCTAGAATTGAGGTCAAGATCACTGGACAGGAAATGTAGAACTGCTTGGAGACCTACTTCATGTGGTATAGACGTATATAGTGAACATACATCTAGGGATACCCATGTGTATGTGGATTCCCAGGTGTATGGACGCAACAATTCCAACAAATGAGTACCGTCGCGGATATAAGAGGGGAGCTTGAGCTAACGGTTAGAGGAAATTGTCAGTGTATAGAGAATAGCTGGTGGTTATGCTTTCCATTGATGCCAATATCGGGCGACCTGGGTGGTTGTCCAGATTCTTATGTACCTTTGGAAGATGGTAAAAATAGGGAACGTTGTTAAATTCTCTGTGAAAAAATGAAACTTCAGATTTAGAGAGAATTCCCTCTGATAAGGCCTCATGTACGCTTCTGCTGGTAAAAAAAGGTTTGGGAGCAGTTGGGCATTTTTTTTTCAGCTGCCCCTGAACTCTCCTCTATTTTATCTTATCAGTACATGTACACAGGGTCGTTTCTAGTTGTTTCTAGTCAGTTGAGAGGCATTTGAAATGTCAAACAGCCTGTAAATGTAAGTCTGTAAATGTTTTTTTTTTTTTTTTTAAAACGCTTCTAGATGCAAGTGCGGTATTGTAAATGCGGATAAATGGATGTTTTTAGACGATGGTTTCTATCTGTCAAGTTAAATCGTTTAGGAGAGGTTGTCCGTGTACATGAAGCCTAATGCCCCGTACACAGGATCGGATTTTCCAACAACAAATGTTGGATGTGAGCTTGTTGGTGGAAAGTCTGACCGTGTGTATACTCCATCGAACATTTGTTGTCGGACTTTCTGCCAACAAATGTTGGCTAGCAGTTTCTCAGAATTTCCGCCAGCAAACGTTTGTTGTCGGACTTGTTGGCCAACATTTGTGTGACAAGTTGGAGCCAACATCCTTCAAACAAAAATCCACGGTTTTGTTGTCAGAAAGCCCGATGTATGTACGGGGCAAAAGGCTGAAGTTATCAAATTCGTCGATTCCTTAACAAACTTTGGGAGGGGATCTGTTTTTAATTTGATATAGATGTTGGGATCAGGAAGGAGACAATGGGATACCTGTAGATATCTGGCTCTATCCTAAATCACTATACCCCACCCTTGTCGGCCATTTTGATAATTATGTGTTCATTTTTACTTAGTGTATTTAAGGCTTGACGCTCTAAGGGGTTCAGATTGGATTAAAAGTGTGGAGATTTAGAATTGGAGTGTTTACATATGTCAAATAGTTCGGAGTGGGGAATAGACCAGCTTTTGTGATTCCAATATTTTATCCATATCCCCACATTCCTCCCATAATTCTATAGGATCACACAAGGCTCGGGCTTCTGTAGAGGTATGGAATACAATTTCAGTCTCCAAAAGGGTATTGTCATTATTGGCAGTGGTATTTCTGGCAATGGTGTTTTTAACTGCCTGTAATTTAAAGTGTCTCTTTAGGGTGAGATTTCGGATGAATTTATTTCTTAAAAATGGTGAAAGGATTGGGAGTGGTAGTTGAGGCAAAGTTTAAACCTCGTTGTAGCAGGGAAAGTTCTGCATTGGTAAATGTAGTGGAAGATAAATTGAAGATTATTACAGTCTCTGAATATTGTCTGGATGTGGAATGTTTAGATCTGCCCCCTCTCCTGCCTTTTCTTAGTGTTTTCTTATGTTGGGGCTGGATCGGGGAGTAGTCCGCAAAAAAGATGCACCTGATGTAATGGTGAGAGAAACGTGTACGTCTGCGTGGGCTGAGTCCAGATTGTGTTTGGAGTCATTGGTCACTGAGATGTCCGGCACAATCAGTGTAGATGAATAGTTGAGTAATGTAGTACCAGAAGTGGGAGGTATCAATGGTTGATTAGTAGTCATGAGAGAACTGACAAGTAAAGTAGTAGTAGTACCTGTTACTGCTGGAGTCATTTTAATGGACCTGGCATCAATGGATTTCTTGGTACAGGAATCTCTATATGACCTGGTGGTGGAGATGTTGGTAGGATTGAGACTTGTAGTAGATGTAGAAGGTAGAGACGTGGCCTCTCGAGTGGTGGAGTTGTTATTGTTGTTATTAGAAGATGTATTCTTGCTACCAGAATGGGGTAGTGTCTGACTCTGTGGGAGTTGCTTATTTCTATTTTGTGTAGCAGTTTGGCATTTATTAATAGGTTTCGAGTGATGAGTCTGTCCAAGTAGTATTTCTATCTTGGGGCTTATGTATGAAAGTAGGGGCCATAAGAGGAGGTATGGGATGTCTGCCATCAAGTGCTTCTTTCTTTTTGAACTTTTATGGACTTTCCTCATGGACTGAAACAACATTTGTCATATTTCCATATGATGTGTTTTATACTCCCTATTGTTTTGAATTCTTGATTGTTTGATTTCATTATCATCATCTTATTGTATGTGAAAGTATACATCCCTCTAGTGCCACCTAACATCCCTTATCTTAAACTGCCCTGTGATGACAGCACTTTGGAGATCCAGACCATCATTCCCACATAGAGCACAGTGGTCTGAGATAAAGGGAGTATTGTAACAACTGCAGTGCCCAATCAATAATAATTATGCTTCCTGGGTAGGGATGAGCCGAACACCTCTCGGTTCAGTTCGCAGCAGAACATGCAAACAGGCAAAAAATTTGTGCCGTTAAAGTCTATGGGACATGAACGTGAAAAATGCTAATTTTAAAGGCTTAAATGCAAGTTATTGCCATACAAAGTGTTTGGGGGCCTGGGTCCTGCCCCAGGGGACATGTATCAATGCAAAAAAAAGTTTTAAAAACTACAGTTTTCTCAGTAGCAGTGATTTTAATAATGCTTAAAATGAAACAGTAAAAATGAATTATTTCTTTAAACTGCCTTTGGCCAACCATGACTCTCACAGCAGAACACGCTGTGATTGGCCAAAGCATGCAGGTCAGGTGCATGCTTTGGCCAATCAGCAGCCGTCAATGCACTGCGATCTCGCAGTGCATTGACGATCGCATAGTTCATTATGGGGCGTTCCGTGGGTGCTGGAATTTCCCGCAAATGCACCATTATGTTCTACATTCGGTGAAGGGGCGAACACCCGATGTTCGAGTCGAACTTACGTTTGACTCGAACATCGGGCTCATCCCTATTCCTGCAGCAGCATTGTTGATTGAAGCACTGTGAAGGGGTTGGTTGGAAGCACTAACAAAATAATACAGATTTTTTACTTTTCCGTCAGCCTGATTGCATTCCATTATTGAAATATAATGGTTCAACTGGCCTGTAACACAAGCCCTCACTGCCCTCCATAGCTACATTCACTATGGAATAATGGTCAAAGTTTGCAGCTGAAGCTTCTCAGTTTTGCTTTTACTTTTTTTATCCTTTGCTTAGCTTACCCCCTCTCAGCAGTGAGCTGTCAAAACCTTGTTCTGCATAGAGTAGGAAATGGTTAAAGTACTAAAGAACTAAAGTCTCCTATATGACAGTCTGAACAAGTCCCAAATCCAGTTACTATGTAATGCACTAGCCTTTTAAATTAAATAAAAATCTTCCTTTACCCTCTTAGCCAAATCCTCCTTCATTTGTGTGTCATATGTTTCCCCTCGCACACACCACAGCTCACAGTGGGAGGGTTTCTGTAACAGAGGCAGTGTCAATCCAGAAAGCAGTGGGCAGTAATAGTGGCAGCAAGGTACTGATTGATAAGCTACAGACCCATAAATCAGCAGTGTCATTGCTAACAACCATGCCCTCGGCAAAAAAATTTAATTCCACTGTAGTGCAAGCAGCCACAGTCTAAATGAGTGTGGTAACACTGCTCTGAATTCAGGAGCAGTGCTGCATCATTGTCACATCATCAAAGGCCGCTAATTAAGGTGAACTTCACTGGCAGGATCGACAGGTGTTTGTGTGACTTTGCAAGGGGACTAGTAGAAAATTGAGTGCAGATGCATTTATAATTAAGTGCCCCGGAACTTTTTTTGTGATTTTTTTTTTTGCAGGGGTTTTCTCTAAGACCCTTCTCAGATTTTTTTCTTTGCAGTCTGTTTTCCATCAAAATGATTTCTCTGTACCCAAGACAAAGCACAAATTAAGAGGAGACATTTCTAAAGTGAGGGGATAGTTCCTCTTAGACAGTTATCACTAAAACAAGCTTCCCCAATTAAATATTTTCCCTGGTCTAGCCTAACAGTTGAGACAGTTTCCAAAAGCTGAAACATAAGATATGGATAATTACTTAATAATCTTGTTCATGCAGAAACAATGACATCTGATTTCTGGATGATTACTGTGTGTAGTAGTGTTGTTTGCACATCACTCTAATGGCCCGTACACACGCTCAGAAAATTGTATGAAAAATACCACTTTTGAAGCAATCGTACGATAATCTGTTCGTTAGTACACAGCTTTTGAAAGCCAAACAGTTCATCCGATATTATCTAATGGGACAAGCATGAAAATCTTTCTTGCACGATACCAGATTGTACGATTTTCGTTTTAATCAGTACAGTTGTCGTTTGAAAATACAGTACAAATACACTACATATGGTTACATCACTTCTGAATTTTTATTCTATCATACGATCATTTTCGTAACGTTAGTAAACTCTTCATTTTCGATATGAGATTAGCATACAAAAAAAAAACCAGACGATCATTAGTCTAATAATCAAATCATGTGGTACCAGGCATTAGACGTTCTACCACAAAGCCCACTGTAGGTGTATTTCTAACATTTATCTATTTGGTCATTTCTTAGGATGAGGATGATCAGTATTGTTATCCCATCGGGATTCTGTTTTGCAGGAAAGCTTGCATTCTAGCAGAGATTTTAAGGCAATGCATTTCAGATGTGTACATTAGGGACATGCTGAAGTCTTTCTTCTGCACGTGTTATCATGTCAGCAAAAATGTTATTGATTTTGCTTTCTGCTTTGCTGACTTTTCCTTTAAACCTTACAGGAAACAGAGATGCACAGTTTGCAGATTGGAATCATTTCAAAAAGGAGCACTGCATATCATTTTCCAGTTCTCTTGGTTAAACGAAGAAAAAACCTTTAATAATTAGTGTAGTAAAGAGATTCAAACATTTTCTATTGTGTCTGTGAAATTGTTTTTTTTCTTAAAGTGATAATTCATGCCATTTTGTGACTTGAATTTTCCTTATGGCAACACTATATTAACCATCAAGTCTGGCTTAATAAAATGTGATTCCAATGTATATATGAAATATTGGGCCTAGGTATAGTAGTAGTGTACAGTAGTATTAGGGGCTGTGTTTACATGTGGCCATAGACACCTGCTTTAATGACTTATTGTTTAATATTGAATTGACCCAAAACTTTAGATAAAGTATTGGAAAGATTAGAACCCATTTGGCTTTAAATTCTTAAAGGGGTTCTTACCTTCCATTCACTACTAAAAAGTTTTAGTCCTGTGCAAGGAAATAAACAATAGTGCAAATTTACTATAAATGTCTTGAATCCCCTGAAGACATCAGGAGGTTTGGTGACGAAACATGTCGGGGCAGAGCTTTTGGATGACGTCATCATGCTGTCCGAAACATGGAAGTGCGGTACATAATACTGGCTGGGTATCAGCTTTTTCACTGTGAGGTTTTATACAAAGTGGTACACTGTTGCACATTAAAAATGTGAGTGTATTGATGGAAAGTGAGCATGAATAAATGGTTTTAAAGGATATAAGCACTATGTTGCTTTTCTAGTTTGTGGCATCCCTATAAATAAACGTGGAGCGAGAGGATTACATTTAAAGTGACCAAATACCTCTTATAGTGAAAAAAGTGGCAAATGAGATGAAACATTTAAAGGAACAGGAGCCATTTTTGATCAAAATGATAAGATGAGAGCACAACTGGTGGAGGGTGCATGCAAGAAAAGTGTATAAAAGAAATAATTATACACTGTAAATAAGTGTTGAAGATCACATGAAAGATTGTGGATGGACATTTAATTTGTTTTTGTTTTTTTGTTGTAAATTTCTGAAGTGTGATGTTAGGATGATAAGCACTACACTTTATTTTTTGGATTTAAATGGTCGGAAATATGTTGAGCATTTATTACTTTTTAAGGTGTTTGCCTCAGTTGAATGAATGAATGAATGAATGATTTATAAAGCGCTACAAATGCGAACTGAATCGCCTCAAGGCGCTGGATGCATTCTCTGATGTCAGCTTCTCAGAAAAGGAAGGTCTTTAGTTTTTTTCTGAAGGCCTGGTGGTTTTCTTCCATGCGGATGTTGGTAGGAAGTGCGTTCCATAGTCGAGGTCCTTGGACTGCGAATCTTCGTTCTCCCTTTGCTTTGTAGCGGTATTTGGGAATGGTAAGGAGGTTTTGGTTAGCTGATCGAAGACTGCGATTCGGTGTATAGTGTTTTATTTTCTCGCGGAGATATGGTGGGGCGTTTCCTTGTACGCATTTGTGGGTGAGGCAGAGGGTCTTGAATGTGATCCGTTTCTTCACGGTTAGCCAGTGTAGGCTCTTTAGGGAGGGGGAGATGGATTCCCAGGGTTTTTTTCCTGTTAACAGTCTTGCCGCCGTGTTTTGGATGAGTTGTAAGCGCGCAAGCTGATATTGGGGTAGTCCTACGTAGAGCGAATTTGCGTAGTCGAGTCGGGAATTGATGATTGTTCCCACAACTGCCGCTTTGTCCTCTTCTGGGATGAAGGGGATGAGTCTACGTAGTTGGCGGAGGAGATAGTGGGATCCGCTCACCACTGATCCTATTTGTGCATCCATTGTCATTCCTGAGTCAAAAATGACTCCGAGACTCTTGGCTTTGGTGCTTGGGGAGATGGTCTGTCCAAGGATGGTGGGAGGTGTCCATGTAGTCTTTATTTTGGAATTTTTGTTAGCTTGTAGGAGAAGAAGTTCTGTTTTTGATCAGTTGGTTTGCGCATCTTGTTCAAATTTACATTACCCACTATTACCCAACCTAGATCCAGTCATGTACATATAGGGAATTGTCAAGTCTGTTGCACTGCTGGCACACTTTGTGCACTCTGAAAATGTATCTTCTCCATGGGATTAAGATTTCAACATTCATGTTCATAGCAGGAATCTGATCAGCTAGGTGCCCTAAGTGACGATGGTAATACACAGCTTCTTGTGTGGGAATGTTTTCTATGTTATTGGGTATCTGATCACATTCAATTATGACTGGCAGGTGTATGTGCATACTTCACTTGATTAAAGAGACAGTGGGCTCCATTCACAAAGCAGTATCTACCAATTTAAGTAATGCAGTAAAATATCGCTCAGCATTTTTCACATTTTTTTTGACATTCAAAAAGTAAAATGCTACTAAAATACCTCTTTTATGGATTGAAGTGGAATTTTAATAGTGAGAGCTTGTGGTAATTTAACACCGGCCACCACGTCCTTAACATCCATGACAGTCACTGGTTGTTAAGGATGCCAGGGGCCGCTCGCTCCTTAACAACCAGTTAAATTCATACACAATACTTAAATACCGTATGCCTGGACCTCTACTTAAATACCACATACATTTAATTATTTATTTCTCTCTGTGAATTGAGTTTAATGGCTGTCCATGCTGTATTTACCAAGTGTTTTGCAGTGTTTTACAATAAATACGGCAAAACGGTTTAATGAATTGACAGTTTCAGGATTGCATGCGATATTTAGGCAAAATGTTCTGGACACCTAAATACCACATGCAAAATGCTTTTGTGAATGGAGCCCATTGTACCCATTAGTCCTTCTGCCAAAATTCTCTACATGACCAGAACAGATGTTGCGAGAATGTGGCATTGCATCTCCTTTTATGCTGAAGAGTTTAAAGAATTTTGGTTTAGCCAAGGATCTGTTACTTTGTTCATCTAGTATAACGTACATTCTGGTGTCTTTCTTTGGTTGCCCCTCTGGGTATATCTTGACTAGACATACAGTATCTAGACACAGCATTTGGGACTGAAGTTCTCCTCACAGTCTCTAGTACATGAAGAGGAAACAGTTGACGCAGCTGAAACATGACTTTGTTGCTCACTGTGATGATTTGAGTCAGGGCTGAATGTAACTAGATGCTGTGGATTGTAGCAGCTTTACAGCCTTTAATGGATCAGTCTGAGGAGGCACTGCACCTATAGAATATCCAAAAAATTCTGAAAAAGCTCCTTGAGCTGTTGTAAAGTCTTTGTTCTAAGCCCACAGCATTTCTTAAGAGAGTAAGATTTATTGTGAAAGGGCCACTGGCTACTGAGGTCTTTATCTCCACCACCAGGAGCAGTCTTAGCAGTAGAAGAGGATATGGCAGGTAGAATATCTTTCTTTTTAACAAATACTGTTCCTGTTATGTATCTATATTTAACAGCTGTATTGTCATATCTTGAAGATGATTATGGTGGCAAGTTGAGTTCAATGAAGCTAAAGCTGTAATTGTTCCTTGTCCAGGCTGTATAAATGATGATCCTGGAAAAAAATATGAGCATAGTGAGAAGGATACATTATAAACTCTTTTGTATTTTGAGCCTTGTGCTGCCCACTCCTCTTGCAGGCTGTATGGCAGCTTTGACTTCACTGGATTTACACCGTGAACACTGTCAAAATAGCTTAGTCCTGGCAGATGAGGGTCTGCCTTTGACAACTGTAGGTAGATCAGGAGGTCACTTGGTTCTTCAAGCTTGCAATGATCCTTGTTAGTTATTTTTGGAAGGGTATTTAGTCTCTTGAATATAGCACTTTCTATTGCTTCACAGCTACCACAGGTTTGCTTGAGTCTTGATCATGCAGCAGTGAGACCTACAGCTTGGCAGTCTGCCTGTATTTTAGAGCTGCACGATTCTGGATAAAATGAGAATCACAATTTTTTTGCTTAGAAAAAAGATCACGATTTTCTAACAGTTCCCATGGCGTAACATCATCTTTCACATTATACAAAAAAACTGGGCTAACTTTACTGTTTATTTTTTTTTTAATTCATTGAAGTGTATTTTTTCCCAAAAAATTGCGTTTGAAAGACCGCTGCGAAAATACAGTGTGACATAAAATATTGCAACAATCTCCATTTTATTCTCTAGGGTCTCTGCTAAAAAAAAAATATATGTTTGGGGGTTCTAAGTAATTTTCTAGCAAAAAATGCAGATTTTAACTTTTAAGCAACAAACGTCAAAAAAAGGTTTAGTCCTTAAGTGGTTAAACTGACCTAATTTACAGACGGAAGTTCATTTCTTTGAGCTAAAAGAACCGAGAGATACATTGTTTCTCTTTATCGCTGTTGATAAACATTTGCCGGCTCAGTTTTTTTATTTTTTACCTCTCTGCTTGCCTCAGCGCTTATTTAACATGAATCAGGGAAATGCTGTATTAAGATCATGAGGGGGGTTGGATCTTGATTTTTTTAATGATTAATTGTGCAGCTCTACTGTATTGTTGTCTGTCTTTTGACAAGATCTACAAATTTGGTCCCTAGCCACCTAATAAGCAAATCATGTTCCTCCTTAGCAGTAAGTTTGAGATCAGCAAAGGTTGATCTCCAGGCCCTGTAGTCCTCTGGACAGTCGTAGATCCTCGAAAGACCAATATTAATGCACTTACAACGTATCATAAATCTTAAGTTAGACTGATCTAATCTCTCCATCTTTGGTTAAAAAACAACTTTTACACTCAATGGTTTAATTTGTTTTCTGCTACATAAGGTATGAGTTATGCCAGGGTAAAATGGGTAAAATGATGTTGCAAGAGTGTAGTTTCTTTTGACTGTAGTTTAAACTGTGGCTAATGGTAGGAGGTATGATCTTTTGCTGTGTTTACATGGTGGATTTCAAGTGGCGTATGCATTAGCAGATTAGAGGTCTCAGTATTGAGAGTCAGAGCAATGTTGCTAGTAGGAGGTATGAAAGATGGCTCTATATCATTGGAAACATTGTGCTTTAGCACATATTTACTGGTGCATTCAGCCGAATCTCCCAATTCTGCTATGATAAGTTTGGATTACTTTCGCGGTTCTGTTTCAAATGCCAGTTTATGCATTGGCATATCTCCAAAGATCTCGATCTGTTCAGACAGTATGGTCACCTGCTGATTCAGCACCCTCCACAGACAGCAAAATCTCCTATAGAAATGGAAGTATAATCCATCAATTTTACTTCTCAGAGTACATTACAAAGGATGTTTTTTCAGTCCTCTTAAGTGTAAAAGGACAATGATTCTCCCAACCTAGTGCCTGCTATGAGGACTATAAACTAACTAAGGGAACATGGAAAAACACAGGGATGGAAGAACCAACTGTACCATATAGCGCTAAGCAGCAGGGGAAAGAAGAAGATAATACTAAATGCTACATAAACAAGTTGCCATGGTATTAATCCAATACTAAATGTCAGCATAGATCAGAACATTAGTAACATGAATGCAATATATAGGAATAACAGATACTAACATCACAAGTGGTGCTTCGAAACGTGTCAGCCAGCTGGGTCCTATTTAGGACCCCATTCCTTGGCGGGGTAGTCCAAGCATTGTGTGAGAGATCAGCCATTCATGTGGCTTGCAGAGCAAGTTTGACGTTTGTTTGTGAGTAAATATCTTTATTGTTTTATCTTAATCTTTTAATAAATCTGTTAGATAATGCACTAGGCCAGTGCACACTTTTTTTTCAACACAACAATCCCTGTATGAGATTTCGCCATATAACATGACATAAGTTACAAATAAAGTCTCATATGACTCTTTAAAATGATTTTAAAGCTTTGGTTTTTATTTTTTTTTAAATAACAAACTTGAGCAATGGTTTTGCACAGAGCAGCCCCAATTCTCCGCTTATGGGGTCTTTTTAGACAAACACCCCAGCTCATTCTGCCCCCAGCTCTCTGCTTACATTTTGACTGACAGCAGCAAGAGCCAATGGCTCCCGCTGCTCTCAGCCAAGCCTGTGAGAGTGGGGAGAGGGGAGAAGTGCTGGTGCAGATGTGCACAGTGCTGGATCCAGATCGGCATCAGGTGAGTATTTAGGGGGACTGGGGGGGGTGTTACCATTAAAATATATTTTACCTTAATGCAGAGAATGCATTATGGTGAAAAAACCTTTACCTTTACAACCACTTAAAATTCATCTTCAGGTCAGAGAGGCCACTTAATGCAAGCTTTAGCTAACTCAAATTTAGAAAAATAAACAAAAAATATTGTTGCCCAGTTAGGTCTTTAATGTCCTGGACTTGAAATTGCAACAGAGCCTACAAGTTTCTTTATGGACGATAGCAGTGTAGTCTCTTTTGTTGGTTAAAAATACCTTTTGACAAGCCCAGAAGACTGCCTCCATCTTGAAAAAAAAAAAGAGACGTTCTTACAGGACGAGAGAAGAACTTCTTAGATTTCTCTTTGCTGGCAGAGTGCTGGGTGTAATGTTCAAGCTGTCATCTACAGTATATCATCTCTGGCTTTGATGGATGTATCTACACCTCAGGTAAAGAATCTGTTGCAGGAATACCATATAAAAGTCTTTGGAGCTCTCACTGTAATTCTCCAAGTACAGATTTTATGGTTGCTAGATGTGGTTTAATTGATGACAGGACTAGCCTGAAGTTGCAACTGGTAGTCTGTGAGTATCTCTGTAGCATCTACAGAAGTAGATAATGGTTTAGAGTCACCATGAACTATTGAACATCAGTATTGTTGTGCAGGATGTCAGTGTTCAGTGTTCAAGATTCAGGCATGCTGCTGTCATTAGTAGTTTAGAGTGCTGTTTTACTGGAGGTATGGCAAGGTGGTTCTTCAGTGTAGCCTCAACTTCTAATAATGATTCTTTTATTGGAACATACTTTGCCCAAGGTTTGAACATTGTATAAACAGTTGGTTCCAATAATTACCTAACTTAGGTCAGTCCTTTGGGCATAAAGATTATCATTCCGACCACTGTGCTGCTCTTGTTCCTTGTGTACTCGCAAGATGTCTCTTCCCAACAGAAGCATGATTTTGGCATCATTGTCAAGTGGCAGAATAGAGTCAGCTAAATGGCTTAGGAAAGGTTAATAAAGTGCATTTTCTGGTGTAGGAATTTCCTTTCTATCAATAGGTATTTGATTGCACTCAATAAGTTCCTTCTAAAGTCACAATGATTAAATCATAAGAACAAGTTGATCATCCTGAAGTTCTCCTCATTGTGGTCATCTCTGTCAGAGTTGTGTAAGATATTGTGTATTTCAGGGTTTGTGTGAGGCCTTAGTAATATAGTTGGGTTTTTCACAGACATGAGAACCCTGGAGTCCTTGAATATATTGTGAGGATATTTGTCCTTTGGAAAGTTTGAACCCTGTTAACTAGGGTCACTGTACATGAACCTTGGATCATTTTTAGTTTCTGCAATGTTCCTGATGAACGCACAGAAATAGAAGAATGGTGGAAAGGAAACCTGGTTCTATTTCTTGTACTTTGAACCCAAAGCTGACTATTTCTCCCAAATGCTGTATGGAAGCTTTGAAACAATAGGATTCAAACTGTGGGTGGGGTCAAGGAGACGATCTTTTCATTTCTTGCAGCCTTTTGAACAGACCATCTTCTACAGTCTCTGGACTGTAGTAGCCCTTATCTAGTGACTTCCAAGAGGCGTGAAGACCTTCAGCTGGGTTGCTGATGTGAACAGCTCTTATGCCTCATACGCACGATAAAATTAACAGACGCATGACTGTCTGTTTTTTTTCATGCTAGTCTCCATATTGAAAATGAAGAGACTACTAAAGTTACGAAAAGTCTTCTACGACAGAATAAAAATTCAGAAGTGTTGCATGTATTGTATTGTATTTTCGGATGAAGACCGTACTATTTAAATTAAAATTATAAGATCTGGTATCATAGAGAAGCATTTTCGTATTTGTCCCTTCGAATAATATTGGATGTTGGAAACTGTCGTGATCGGCTCTCAAAAGCTGTGTACTAACCCTCAGATTATCGTACAATCACTTAAAAAGCCGTATTTTTCATCCGATTTTCTGATCATGTGTATGGGCCTTTAGTCTCTTAACATTCTCAGATTCTTGAGGGTCTAGCCATTTTATCTACATGTCAAATTCTTCCCCGGGTGGTATACCCAGGTCACTAATGGCATGTCTATTGGTACACTTTCATCCTCTGAGGTTCTCAGACCAGTCATCAAACTTTAAGCCCATAAGTTGATAAGATACCATAAATCTGGCAAATCCTGATATGTTAGTGTCAGGTGGCTTACAATAGTATGGAGATGTGGGGGCATTTAAACCAGGAACGGGTTTGCAGATCATTGTAAGACTCTATAGTGCGACTCTATAGTTATGTTGTCAGGAGGTAAGTCACTATTCTGATGAGATGGTACTGGTTCAGCTTGAGTGCTGACACCTAGGTTAATGGCCTGTCTTTCTGCAGTTTGCAAATCAGATGATATAGTGTAGAGTAAAGTTTCAGCTTGATGGGCAGAGAGGACAACAGGTCTATCACATGATTGTGCAGTCTCATTAGGCTGATGTATTGTTGAAGGAATGTTGGTGTCATCAGCAGCATCAGAATTTACCTGAGAATCTGCTGTTCTGGCTTAGGCCATAGCTCTTAGTGCACTCTATACATAATTAACCCCTTGTCTCCCCCTAGTGGTTAACCCCTTCCCTGCCTGTCACATTTACACAGTAATCAATGCAATTTTATAGCATTGATCGCTGTATAAATGTGAATGGTCCCAAAAATGTGTCAAAAGTGTCCGATGTGTCCGCCATAATGTCGCAGTCACGAAAAAAAATCGCAGATAGCCACCATTACTAGTAAAAAAAAAAAATTAAATAAAATTTTTTAAAAAATGCCATAAATCTATCCCGTATTTTGTAGACGCTATGACTTTTGCGTAAACCAATCAATATACAGTACCTGACCGCGAGATTGTGTTTCCAGCGCGATAGCGTCGCGCTGGTTCTCGGCGACAGGGTACTGTGAATGTCGCGCTGGCTCACTCATCGGGAAAGGAAAACTTTGTTTTCCTTCCGCGATGAGTGACAGGCAGCGCTGACAGCTGTCTGGTATGAATCCTGAGGCGGGAACACCGCGCCAAATTTTCAATGAAAAAACCGGCGTGGGTTCCCCCCTCGGAGGCATACCAGGCCCTTGGGTCTGGCATGGATTGAAAGGGGAACCCCCTATGCCGAAAAATCGGCGTGGGGGTCCCCCCCAAATCCATACCAGACCCTTATCCGAGCACGCAGCCCGGCCGGCCAGGAAAGGGGGTGGGGACGAGCGAGCGGCCCCCCCCCTCCTGAGCCGTACCAGGCCGCATGCCCTCAACATGGGGGGGTGGGTGCCTTGGGGGAGGGGGGCGCCCTGCGGCCCCCCCACCCCAAAGCACCTTGCCCCCATGTTGATGAGGACAAGGGCCTCTTCCCGACAACCCTGGCCGTTGGTTGTCGGGGTCTGCGGGCGGGGGGCTTATCGGAATCCGGGAGCCCCCCTTAATAAGGGGGCCCCCAGATCCCGGCCCCCCACCCTGTGTGAATGAGTTTGGGGTACATGGTACCCCTACCCATTCACCTAGGGGAAAGTGTCAATAGAAAAAAAACACACTACACAGGTTTTAAGAGTCATTTATTAGTCAGCTCCGGGGGTCTTCTTCCGACTTCGGGGGGTCTCCTTCCGACTTCTCCCGGTGTTCGGCCTCTTCTCCCGGTGTTCGGCCTCTTCTCCCGGGCCCCGCCGCTATCTTCTTCCAGCTCTATTGCCAGCGAGGGGCCCGGTCTGCTGCCGCCGTCTCGTCGCCGCTGTCTCTCCGCCGCTGTCTCTCCGCCGCTGTCTCTCCGCCGCTGTCTCTCCGCTTCTTCTCTTCTCTTCTTCCCCGATGTTGACACGACGCTCTCTCCGGCTCGAATGCTGTGTGCGAGCTGCGGAGCCATTTATATAGGCGGTAACCCCACCCCCTTACGACGTCATGGTCCCAGCATGCGCAGGGACTCTGGCGTCATAAGGGGGCGTGGCCCCAGAGTCCCTGCGCATGCTGGGACCATGACGTCGTAAGGGGGTGGGGTTACCGCCTATATAAATGGCTCCGCAGCTCGCACACAGCATTCGAGCCGGAGAGAGCGTCGTGTCAACATCGGGGAAGAAGAAAAGAAGAGAAGAAGCGGAGAGACAGCGGCGGAGAGACAGCGGCGGAGAGACAGCGGCGGAGAGACAGCGGCGACGAGACGGCGGCAGCAGACCGGGCCCCTCGCTGGCAATAGAGCTGGAAGAAGATAGCGGCGGGGCCCGGGAGAAGAGGCCGAACACCGGGAGAAGAGGCCGAACACCGGGAGAAGTCGGAAGGAGACCCCCCGAAGTCGGAAGAAGACCCCCGGAGCTGACTAATAAATGACTCTTAAAACCTGTGTAGTGTGTTTTTTTTCTATTGACACTTTCCCCTAGGTGAATGGGTAGGGGTACCATGTACCCCAAACTCATTCACACAGGGTGGGGGGCCGGGATCTGGGGGCCCCCTTATTAAGGGGGGCTCCCGGATTCCGATAAGCCCCCCGCCCGCAGACCCCGACAACCAACGGCCAGGGTTGTCGGGAAGAGGCCCTTGTCCTCATCAACATGGGGGCAAGGTGCTTTGGGGTGGGGGGGCCGCAGGGCGCCCCCCTCCCCCAAGGCACCCACCCCCCCATGTTGAGGGCATGCGGCCTGGTACGGCTCAGGAGGGGGGGGGCCGCTCGCTCGTCCCCACCCCCTTTCCTGGCCGGCCGGGCTGCGTGCTCGGATAAGGGTCTGGTATGGATTTGGGGGGGACCCCCACGCCGATTTTTCGGCATAGGGGGTTCCCCTTTCAATCCATGCCAGACCCAAGGGCCTGGTATGCCTCCGAGGGGGGAACCCACGCCGGTTTTTTCATTGAAAATTTGGCGCGGTGTTCCCGCCTCAGGATTCATACCAGACAGCTGTCAGCGCTGCCTGTCACTCATCGCGGAAGGAAAACAAAGTTTTCCTTTCCCGATGAGTGAGCCATCTCGGCGCTGGCTCCTGCGACGGGGCTCGTAGGTGTCAAATCTCGCCGAGAAGTGCGGCGAGATTGACACAATATCGCGGTCACCTACTGTACGCTTATTGCATTTTTTTTTTACCAAACATATGTAGAAGAATACGTATCGGCCAAAACTGAGGAAAAAATTTGTTTGTTTTTTTAAAAATTGGGATATTTATTATAGCAAAAAGTATAAAATATTGTGTTTTTTTCAAAATTGTAGCTCTTTTGTTTATAGCGCAAAAAATAAAAACCGCAGAGGTGATCAAATACCACCAAAAGAAAGCTCTATTTGTGGGGAAAAAAGGACGTCAATTTTGTTTGGGTACAGCGTCGCACGACCGCGCAACTGTGGTATAAAGTGCGACAGCGCTGAAAACTAAAAATTGGTCTGGGAAGGAAGGGGGTGAAAATGCCCTGTATTGAACCGGTTAACTTTTACAGAGACACTTCTGTATTGATACTCGATAGAGTGCACTATTTAGTTGCTATATATCATTAGGTGTTTTATCAGCAGCAATTATGCATTGCACCGTTTTATTCCACATATCAGAAAAATTATCAGACATTTATGTCCTTTTTATTTCATAATTATCTTTATGCTTCAAAGTAGGCTTAACTGCGCCTTAGGTCTAGCATATATGTCTCTCTTTTGCAAATAATCTGCATCTTGGGAAAGAGAAGATGGCTCTCTCTCTAACTGCAAGGGGTTAAACTGTAGAGAATTCACAGATACGTTATGAGACATGTTGCTGTAAATATTGGAAGCATACCTCCCAGATCTTTGAGATGGAAATGAGGGACTCCAATTAGCAAAAGTATGTAGGCATAGGACACACCCCCTGCCATGCCCCCTTAAAGGTGAATTATGCAAAAAAAAAAAAAAAAGATTAGTTAAAGAGGAAGTAAACCCTCTAAAAAAAACAAAAAACAAAAAACAAAACACTGCAGGGCAAAGGCATAATGAGCGAGTATGCATAGCATACTCGCTCATTATGAATTACTTACCTGAGATCGAAGCCCCTGAAGCGACCCTCGTTCACCTCCTCCATCACCACCATGATACCCGGAGTGACTACCGTGTGGGTTAAGGAGATATTTCTTGCACCTACATGTAAGCCCTAATCTAGGCCTAACTGTATGTTAAAGTGGTCTGTAAGGATTTACAACCACTTTAAACCCACAAGTACTTTTTTATACCACTTCTATTCCTTTATACTAGTTTATAAAATGTACAAATGCAGCAATTTAGAAATTGGATGGAATGCTTAGCCCTGGGAAACACTTTTTGAAAGATAAATAGTGCATTTAATATGCAACTATATAGATCAGACCAAAATGAGAAACTAATGAGGAGGAAAGAGGAACTTTGTTCCAAATCAGGGACAGTCCCTCAAAATCAGGGACAGCTGGGAGCTATGAGGAAGGGTAGCTGAATCTGTGTGCAAAGTTTACATTGAAACCATGTATTTGTGCAGAGTGAGAAACAACACCATCTATCACAGCACAGTAATTCCAGCAGCGGGCATGCATGCATAAACCACAGTGCTTGAATTTTCACAAGCAGTTCAATACAAAGAAACCCCAAATCATGCACAACTTTCCAAACTGAAGAAAGATTAGCTTCTAATTGAGTGCAGAGATGTGAGAACAATGCAGCAGACTGTATTCTGATCCTCCATTTCTGAAGGAAGTGTTATGCAAGCATGTATCAGTCTATAGTGCAGCTGTGTGCTCACTTAGAGCATTACAGACATACTATATGCTTCCCAAGGCATTGGAAACCTGTGTAGATAGTGGACTGTTAAAAGCTTTTCACTGATCAGTTTGAAATGCCTCTGTATTCATTGATATACCTCCAAAGAGCTCACACTGTCCAGACAGGTTGGTCACCTGCTTATTCAGCACCATGCACAGACAGGTAAACTCTCCAATGAGACACAAAAGTTGAATTAAACGCAATTTTACTTTACAAGTACAATACAAAGGATGTTTTTTTCAGTCTCCGACTTTGCGGCGCCGCACCGATTCCGAAAAGTCGTTTTTGTACTACTTTTGGCGACTTAGGGGTGCGATTTCAATAGATGTGCATGAACAATAGATTTCAATAGATGTGCGATTTCAATCCGTGCATGAACCCGCACGGATGTCTCAGAAATCACCCCCGAAGTCGGGGGTGGGACATGCGGGTATGAAATTGTGCAAGTTCAGCTGAACCTAGGCTAAATGTGAGAGCTGAGGTCTTTTCGACCCCAGATCTCACATAAACCTGTTCACTGCTAGGTCTGTACGTCGTACGGACCTAACGGCGGTGGGATATCGCACACAATCCGGATCTCCATGGCGGGTGCCAGTGGGTAGAGGGGAAGGAGAAGAGCGCTCCCCTCCCCTTCTTCTTGTGACCCGGAAAGCGATGTCTCTGACGTCACTTCCAGGCCGAGCTCTCGGTGTCCCTAGCTCGATTTTTTTACAAAGCGATCTGCATTGCAAAACATTCAGTGGAGTACAGGGGAGACATGCAGGATCTTTTAGTCCCTGCATATCTCAATAAAGAGTACCTGTCACCTAAAAATCATCACATAGGGGACTGTTTGTGTTTATGTGATGAAAAAAAAAGTTAAGTAAACTTTTTTTTTTTTATATTTTTTGCAAAAAAATAAAGTTACACCCAAGAACATAAAATCCCCCCCCCCCCCTGCAAAAATGTTGAGGCCTCCCCACCCCCACATATACACATGCAGGAACCTAAAGACATGCGTCGTGGTGCCTACACATGAAAACGTTGATTGCGATACACATGTTACACGTGTACGCCAGAGTGAGAGCAATAATTCTAACACCAGACCTCCTCCGTAACACTAAATTGTGGGGTTTAAGCGTCGCCTATAGAAAATTTAGGGTACTGAAGTTTGTCGCCATTTTACGGGCGCACATAAACTTAAGGTTTGGCATGTTGGGTATCTATTACTCGGTGCAACCTCGTCTTTTATATTTTACCAAAAATTTGGGTAATTTATTGTGTTTGTTTGCCCTAAATTTCACGTTAGTATGTTTTTTACTGAAACTTTGTGATTCCTAGACCTTCTCTGTAATATCGTGTGACATAAAAAATTACAACTACCACTATTTTATTCTCTAGGGTCTCTGCCTTCAGAAAATTATATAATATTTGTGGGTTTTGTGTAATCTTCAGGCCTAAAATGATTTTTGAAACGTGTGCAAAAAATGCAAAAGCGGCTCTGGCAGCGAAAGGGTTAAAGAGGTCCAGTCGATTTACGATTTATATGCAGGTTGCAGTTTGCATATTGCAGGTGCATTTAGCATTTTTCAATACACATTTCCTGACGGCTCCATGTCAGCACAGCTGGGTATAGGATCTGACCCCCATGCCTCCAGGACTTAACCCATATAAATTTGAGCCCACCTACAGCTTCGATGTTCTTCTTTTTTCCTCCTATGCGCAGGACCTCTACCTGGCTGGTCTAAAGGGCTGGCCGTCCGTCCATGTGTGTGGATTAGGCTGGACGCAGTCCCTGGTGTCTCAGCTAAATGACCCATAATCTAGGGTCCTTGGGGCGGCTTTTATCATGGCTAACAGCCTTGTCTGGGGTCCGCTGGGTACATGTAACGTGGGCAGCGATGTTGGCAGTCTCCCCTATGCACGCGCACCCGCGCTTTGCCAGTGTTTATGGTCGGATGGCGGAGGTTGGGTGAGCTAAATTTGAAAATGCTTTGTATCCAAATGAATGCTGCATTGTTGTGCCTTGCTCCCTGCAGCGACTATGCATAGCCTGAGCTCCTCCACAGGGAGTACTCTGCATAACAGGTACACAAAGTAATACTTTGTCTGTTCACACATGGCAATAACCTGCTGGTGGCTTCTCGTGTTTGCTTTACTATTGTGCCAGTGTGCCAACCCCCTCAAAAGACCAGCATTTGCAGAGAAGGTAGAGAAGTCACCTGTGGATGACTACTAGAACCAGCTATGGCCTGTTGAGATATGGGATATCCTTTTATATTTCTATGTGCCCTCCAGTTTTTCACCCAAAAAAAAGGGGGAGGGGAAGGGGGAAGAAGCATGTCTATGATGTCTACAATTCCCTTGGTTTGTGTTCATTGCAGAATATTATTGTATTTCTTTTGCAAATTCCTACCTTTTTGTTGCTGTTCTGATCAAACTTTTTCATTATGTCCTGATTCCTGGCAGGGCAAGGTTTAGCTCATTAACCACCTGGTCTCCCTCTAGCAGTGGTTAACCCTATAGGGTTTGTTACTAAGCAAACTATTTTACTGCAAGAAGACGTGAATGACCATGGCGGTAGGAGTCTTGCTTTTACATGGTTATATGTTCTGGCAATGACTAGTCTAATAGCCTTCCCAGGCAAATCAGCCGCTTCAGACTCTCCAAAGGGGAAGATGTGGAGGAACATGACTGTGTGAATCTTGCCTTGATTAAGCAACCAGCGATGAGGATGATGATACTTAACAGGTTGTCTTATTTATTAAACAAGTGGCCAATACACTCAAAGGAGTTATTCCCACTTACCCTGTGAACTTTTTAAATTCTCTGGCAAGGAGCAGTCTCATAGCTTTCCCAAGAAAAACATCCCTCATCAGACTCTATAAGAGGAATACACGGGTGGCCATGACAGTATGTATCCCACTGGCTCAAGCAACCAGGAATAAGGATGACAACTAATTGGATATCACATTCAATAAACACATTGCCAATACGCTCTAAAGGAGTGGTTTCTGCTCACCCTTTGAACGGGCTATCTGCTCTGGCAATGAAAAACTGCCTATCCATACCAGGTGAAACAGCCCATTTTCTGAATTTCTGGCTGGACATGACTGCATAAATTCTGCTTTGTTCAATCAACCAAGAATAAAGATGACAACACCTAACAGTTTGTCACATTTATTAAGCCTGTAGTCAACACACTCTAAAGGAGTGTTCCACTCACCCTGTGAAAGGGTTACCGAGCAGTCTCCAAGCCTTCCCAGGCAAACAATCTGTCTCAGATTCTTCCAAAAGAGAAGACAGACGAACATGACTGCAAGAATGTTGTCTTGTTCAAGCAACGTAGGATAAAGATGACGACGACACCTAACCAGTTGTCACATTCATTAAGCATGTGGTCAATACACTCTAAAGAAGTCGTTTCCACTCATTCTGTGAAGGGGTCATATATGATGCCAATGAGTAGTCTCAGAACCTCCTCAGGCAAATTAACCCTTCTCAGCTTCTTCCCAAGTAGAGGTAAATGAACATGTGATTCCTACTTTGTTTAGGCAGGCTGTGATTAAGATGATGGTGACCAAGTTGTCACAAGCATATGGTCAAGACACTCTAAAGGAATTGAATTCATCTTCTGCAAGGGCCATCTATTCTGGCAATGCCCAGTCTTCTATTCAGGGCCTTCTCAAGCCAATCAATCCTCTTCAGTCTCTTATGAACAGGAAGATGAGGGCAACCTTTGTCCAGATTGGTAAGGATGGTGAAATGCCTTTAAATAGAAGTGAAGCTTTGCAAGTATTTTAAGTACCTCCAGAGGACAGCTTGACAATTCCCTTATGTTGGATGGGTCAAGTGCTCGTTCTACAAGATTGGAGTATGTTGTCACAGCAGGATGCCTTTTTGAACTGAAAGATGTCCAGGGGTTGGGATCACCCCTCTAGTCAGTGTGTGTCCCTTGTGGGATTGGCCATATAAATGACCTTACCATCAGAAGTTGCTGTGGCTTTCAACAACAAATGCTATCACTGCATTTTTCTTGATCATAGAAGGCCTAAATCTGACCACTTCAGCCCCGGAAGATTTTACCCCCTTCCTGACAGAGCACTTTTTGCCATTAGGCACTGCCTCCATTTAACTGACAATTGCGCGGTCATGCGACAATGTACCCAAACAAAATCAACGTTCTTTTTTTCCCCACAGGTAGAGCTTTCTTTTGGTGATATTTGATCACCTCTGTGTGCGGCGGTCTGCAAACGGTTAATAGTTGTCAGTTTGGCTTCCTCATGATAAATGTCTGCTGAGTTAAAGGAGACCGAAAAACTCAAGAATCAGTTTCCACGCTCACTCTCACACCAGAGCGGTTAACTTCTCTGGAGTAAGAGCAAGGTCCATAAAGACATGGATGAGCGAGTTTAGGGTGGGGGAACTTGACTGGCCTGCACAGTGTCCTAATCTCAACCTGATAGAACACTTTTGGGATGAATTAGAGTGAAGACCGTGAGCCAGGCCTTCTCGCCCTCATCGGTGCCTGACCTCACAAATGCGCTTCTGGAAGAATGGTCAAACATTCCCATAGACACGCTCCTATACCTTGTGGACAGCCTTTCCAGAAGAGTTGAAGTTGTTATAGCTGCAAAAGGTGGGCCAACTTAATATTGTACCCTACGGACTAAGACTGAGATGCCATTAAAGATGATGTGCGTGTAAAGGCAGGGGTCCCAATACTTTTGATAATATAGTGTATGTGATACATGGAGGAGGGGAACCTTAATGGAGGGGGATCCAATAATTGTCCAAAAAGTCCTAATGTGAGAATGACAGTTCAGCCACTGTGTGGTGGATGCTGTTCCTCTTAACCCATCCTTAAGAAAACTCTAATGCACATAGAGTAAGTGAAAGAGAGAGGGCGTCTCCATTTAAATGTAGCTGTTTATTCAAGGAAATAAAGCCTAGAGTTATTCCTGTACCCAGCTTGACAAAGGGGCATGTTCTGCCCCAAAAACGCATAGCCACTTCCACCACGTCAGCGTGTGATAATATCCACCGATATCGACCGTGCTGCACTGAGCCGATACAGGAATTCCCAGCTGCTACACTGCACAGCTTGCATTCCAGCATGGACTACACCATAGCCACTTGTCATCCAGCAGCTTCATTGTGCAGCTCTGCTAACACTGGTCGCTTTCCTGGCGAACTCTGCAATTCCTGGCCACTTCCTTACCAAACTCTGCTACAAGGACAGTGGATGTATGGATTACATGCCTGTTATCCCATTTATGCAGTGAGTGCATACATGTTTTTATTGCTTTCTTTTTCTTAAATAAACAGCTACATTTAGATGGAGAGACCCTCTCTTTCATTTTATTCAATGTCCCTTGATTTTTTATTTTACTCAACTTAGACTTTAAATGTTAATTTAAAGTTTTATTATTAGTGTTGCTCAGATGGATAAATATTAAATATTTCAAGGTCTGAATTACTGGCATTTCCTGGGACTCCAGGTTTCCTTTAGAGTTGTTCACCTAAATAAAAGCCAGGGCATTAAATCATCTGGTGAAGAAGAGGATTAAAGTTCAGACTGAGTAATTTAAACTTCATCTGAAATGCTGCATGTGTGTTGATAAAAAGAAAACTGCTGTAATTTCTTATAGTTATCATTTTGGAACCATCCCTTGAATGCACAGGCTGGGTTTACAGTGTATATCTGATCTGTGAAATTAAGATATAATTTGTGATGGAAAATGTTGTGTGCAGATAGGTGGCAGGAACTTAATGGGTCATCAACATACTTTTGGTGTATGTTGGGTTTGTATATGTCTCAGGAGCTGGAGTGCTGAGATATACTGTATGTACTTGAGTTCCCAGCTCTGTGCACCTGTTTCCCCCTCTGCTCCTGGTTGCAGGACTTTTAAAGGCATCTAATAAGGTTCAACAGGGCCACCTAGCATACTAGGTTGCTAGAATGTAGACAGCACCTACCATCTAGCGTCCTAGGTTACTTCTGCTGCCTAGCTTCCTAGGATGTTAGGACTCTTATTGCCTAAAGTCCTAGGTTGCTCTGATGCATGAGGTTCCTGGCACATAGTATCCTCTGTTGCTAGGACACAGGTGGTTCCAGACAACTAGTGTCTTTGTTTGCTGGAATGCTTTCACTTGGATTGTTGGGATGCAGTTGACTTCTGCCAGGTAGCACCCTTGATATTCAGGGCCAAGAGCATACATTTACACAAAACACTGTACAGCTGTGAACTTTGGAAGAAATATTTACATGCATACAGCATTACATATGATCCATATGTACAACAGTGAACTCAGATTATCAATACATTTTTTTCTACACAGCTAAGTTCAGATTTTGATGGGCTCATGCACATGGGCAGAAAATATGATGCGTTCAGGTAGGCAATGAATACTTTTTTTTACAGATCTGAATGCAGCTGTATGCTATGCTATGTGCCCATGCACTGAGCTTCACACAGCTCCATAATCTGGATCTTCCTTGAGCTGCATAAACAGAAAATTTGAAAAATATTTATCTATGGTCCACATGTAAATGTTTGTGCTGACGTTTACGTGTGCACAGTGTTTAGTGTGAATGGCCTCTATTAACTCTGAAATCAAGGAGGCTAAGTGGCAGGATCTACCTGCATCCTATGATGCTAAGAAACAGGAGTTGCCTGCGTCCTAGCAACCGAAAATGGTAGGTGGCAGAAGCTGCTCTTGTCCTAGCAACCAAAGACACTAGGCAGAGAAGCCAGCTGTGTCTTTATTTGTGCTGTACACTGTTTGCATGTAAATGTTAGCACAGTTGTTACATATGTACAGTGTACAGACAAGATTTTACATCATAGTGCATGTGCTTGAGCACTGTAAAGGGTGTAATTGTTGACTACTGCTGGAGTCATTGACCTGAATCCTGTATGTAGTCAGAGAAATTAGAGTGGTGTCAGAGATTTTCATTTGCATTCTTTTTCTGGGTCGGTGGCTCAGGAAGTATTAAAGCCATTAGATCTACAGTACATGACATCCAGGCAACTGCCTTTTTCAGAAAGGTCAGGAAACCAATCAGCTGCAGCCACTGTTCAGCGTATTCTGACAATGACCCAGCAGGAGGGATTCCTCAATTCATCTCTTTTTCATGGATGGGGGAATCTGTTTTGTTCAGTCGAAAAAAAAAAAAATAGTATTTTGCCAGCTTGAGCGACATAGGATTTTTGAATTTTTTTTGTTAAGCATAAAGTTTTTCCATTCCATTGTTCATGACTTCTCTCCATGCACTGTGCACTTCCTGTAGGCTCTTTGTAGGAACTCACTGTGGTTGATTTACTAAAACTGGAGAGTGCAAAATCTGGTGCAGCTCTGCATAGAAATCAGCTTCCAGATTGTTTTTGCCAAAGCTTATTTGAACAAACTGAAGTTAGAAGCTGATTGGCTACCATGCCGAGCTGCATCAGATTTTTCACTCACCAGTTTTAGTAAATCACCCCCACTATGTACATGCTCCAGTAGGAGTGCAAATGCAGCAGCTGTACTAAGGTAAACATTTTCACCCTAGGAAAGGAAGTGTCTGTGGATACACCTTGCTGGTATGACTTAGGCCCCTTTCACACATGCGGGCCGTTTAGGTCCGCCTGTCAGTTTTTTCAGGTGGATCTGAACGGACGCTCCATGTACCTCTATGGAGTGGCGGATGTCAGCGGTGACATGTCCGCTGACATCTGATCCAATCTTCTCCACTCTGCTAAATCCAGATGGATGGAAACCCTATTTTCCATCCATCTGGTGGATCGGATCCAATGAAAACAGACAGGCGGTCTGTTTTCATCCGATCTCCTCATAGAGGAGAGCGGTGATCTGGCAGGTCCGTCTCTGCACAGTGAGCGGACACAGACCTGTCATCTGTCGGCTCAGCGGGGATCAACTGAGTGATCCCTGCTGAGCAAGCGGAGTCTGTGAAAATGGATCCGCATGTGTGAAAGGGGCCTTAAAAAGATTGTAAAGTCTTGATTTTTTTTTTTAAATAACAAACATGTTATACTTACCTGTCCTATTGCAGTGAATTTGCACAGAGCAGCCCTGATCCTCCTCTTCTCAGGTCATTCTTTGCTGCTCCTGGCCACTCCCTCCTGTCGAGTGCCCCCACAGCAAGCAGCTTGCTATGGGGGTACCCCAGCCGAGCTGCAGCTCTGTGTGTCCCCTCTCTCCCCTGATTGGCTAACTGACTTTAATTGACAGCTGCAGGAGCCAATGGAGCCACTGCTGTGTCCTAGCTTATCAGGAGGGAGAATCCTGGATGGCCGAGGGACCCGTGGGCATTGCTGGACAGAGATGGGGCTCAGGTAAGTATTCGGTGGTGCCCGGGGGGGGGGGGGGGGCTGCTACATGCATTAGGATAAAAGAACCTTCTGCCTTTACAACTCCTTTAAATAAAATGGCAAATATAAAAAAGAATACATTTTTTGCATTACAGGATCAAAAAAACAAGATATTTGAATAAAGAATTTGGGTTTAGATACACTATAATTCAGAGGCACTCTGATCCATCGCAAGGCACATATGAAAAGACATAATATGGCCTATTTAATTCTATGTTTTCCATTTCTCATAGACTGGGAGTTGATAGTAGGGGTAAACATAAACATCTTGGGACTGCAGATGGATAGCAATACTCCATGATATGTATTGTACATAGTAAGCAATGAACAATATATACAGTATAATCTGATTTGCAGAACACTTTAGACTAACTGAGTAATACTAAATGAGTTGTTGGGCCAACTGGCTTTTTTATGGTTTGTAAATAAATAAGGGGTAAGGAGACATTTTGTTATAATATAATGCACACTGCAAGAATTAAAACAGTATTATTTTTGTTATTTCCTAACCTATGCCTTTCTCTCTCTCTCTCTTTTTCTGCAGACCTTTATAGTATTAAACAAAGGAAAAACAATCTTCAGATTTAGTGCCACGCCTTCCATGTATATTTTAAGTCCTTTTAACCTATTTAGGAGGATAGCTATTAAAATTTTGATACATTCATATCCTTTCATAAAATGTGATTTAGGCTATGTTTGTTTTTCCTTTTAAATTAATATTAAAGTGCAACTTCAACCAACATGTTATGGTTTTGGATAGCATAGGGAACGGGTTTTTATTGCTGTTATCTCACTATCCCAGGAGCTGAGGACACCCTAGCTGTCAAAGGTGGGATTTCCTCCTATAAAAACTTGACATAGATTGTAACCCTTCCTAACTCTATCCTAAACTAGAAAAAATGGCTACAGTTCCACAAAAATCCATTAGAAGAGCTGAAAGGCTGTACTTATGATGTTTTCTATTCTAGACAAGTGCTTCAAGCACCACCATGTTTTTTGTAGCCTGCTATTGTGTCCTATAACTAACTGTCAATATAGGACTAGGAATGCGGTACTTTCTAAGGATCATTTATAGTCTACCTGAACTCTTATAGGGCGTACACACGGTCGGACTTTGTTCGGACATTCCGACAACAAAATCCTAAAGTCCAAAAAGTTGGCTCAAACTTTTTTTGTCTACACACGGTCGCACAAAGTTGTCGGAAAATCCGATCGTTCTGAACGCGGTGACGTAAAACACGTACGTCGGGACTATAAACGGGGCAGTGGCCAATAGCTTTCATCTCTTAATTTATTCTGAGCATGCGTGGCACTTTGTCCGTCGGATTTGTGTACACACGATCGGAATTTCCGACAACAAAATCGGAAAATTTTATCTCCTGCTCTCCAACTTTGTGTGTCGGAAAATCCGATGGAAAATGTCCGATGGAGCCCACACACGGTCGGAATTTCCGACAACACGCTTCGATCGGACATTTTCCATCGGAAAATCCGACCGTGTGTACGGGGCATTATTCCCTGTCCAGAACTGGACATGCAGCCTGGCTTCTAGTACCTGTTCACAGAACACCAAACTGCCACATATTAACTGTCTATGAATACGACCTTTTATTCCAGTCATACCACCAGCTAATGAAAAACGCTAGTATGTGCCGCACAATTCTTTATGATAACAACTGAACGGTAATGATTTTATTTTAGTGTACAGAGTTCTGCAAGTAAAGGACCCATGATGGCCCAATTATTGTATACTGTGTATAGGAGCGGCAAGAGGATGGGGAACATGCATGACTCCAAATCATATGGATGATATCCACTGAAATTGTCTGCACCTTAAGCAAACAGATTCATAAAAAAATGAAAAAATATTTTAGCACCAATTATCACACTCTTTTTCCAGCTACTCTGGCTTAAAAAGTGGCACGCAATGAATACTTGCAACAGTATAGATAAACCTCTATTGTGGGATTTTTTAAGGCAACAAATAAACAAATATAGTTATATAAAATTAATATTTATTAGTACAAAAATAATTTGCAAATGATTCCGTAGAGAAATTTATAAAGATATACATTACATACATTACATAAATATTAAAACCATTTGTAATGAGGAAGAGCAATGATACTTTCCGCAGAATTTTCAGGGACCCCCAGATGCAACTGTTGGTGGTAGCGAAAAAAGTGTTTGATCCCACGATTTTCACAATGAATACTTAGTATAATACCATTATTTACCAATAATTATCAGCCAGCATGAATAAATGTCTGCCTTTCACTCTGTATTGTTAATTTTGCCATTACTGTTATAATCCTCTAATCTTTCGGGATCTTTGTGGCTAGACCAAAGCTTTTGTTTTAATTTTTCATATGATAATTGGCACATTACATGCTATTGATTTAAATATTTAATAATCACTTAAAGTAGGAGTGTGCAAATTAAAAGGAAAATACTGTAATTAAAAGCAGTCCTATGGTTGTCTAATAGCTAATATTTTGCTGTCCTTTTTATCAATGCGCTGTACACATTCCTATGCTTCTAGGTGAGGAAAACTTCTATAATAGGTCTCATTGCGTCCTATATTCAGGGCCACGTGAATGTGTGCAAATCATTTTGCCCCAATCTACATTAAGGAGAAAGCTACATCTTGAAATGTGAATATGATCTAATCTGATCAGCAAATTTTTAACCAGGTTGTAGACTTTAAACTGGATCTGTAATTTTCACATAAAATTCTCTGTTAGGTTTCTTAACATTTAGGCCCCTTTCACACCAGCAGACCAATCGTGTCTTCCTGTCCATTTTTCAGGCAGACTCGATCAATCCACCCATTGTTCTCTATGGAGCGGCGATTGGATCAGATTGCCCCATAGAGAATAATGGGATGTGTCCGTGTCCATCTGCATAGCGGAGCAGACATGGACCTGTCATCTGCCTGCTCAGCGGGGATCAGCGGAGTGATCGCCCCTCTGAGCAGGTAGATCCACTTGACAGATTCCGATCCATCTGAAAGGGTCCATAGTAAAGACATCTCAAATATTTTCTTTTCTTGAATCCCATGAAGGTAAGGGAAACCTTTCATTAACAAATTGCATGACTAGTACTAAGGCATTGGTCAGATGGTTGCTACAGATAAAGATTTATTCTTCAATCAAGAACTAATTCTGGCAAGCTCAGATTGTTAGATTGTTTGAAAAAAGAGCTGGATGGATTCATAAATGCACTAAATATAACTAGATACTAGCATTTATAGATAATAACACCAGGGGTTGTTAATCCAGGGAATATCTGATTGCCTTCTGGAGGATCAGGAAGGACTTTTTTCCCCTGCTGGAACATATTGGATCATGCTTTATTTGTTTTTTTGTTTTTTGCCTTCCTCTGGATCATCTGTGGGTATAGAGTTGTTTATATGGAGAATTTCTATTTTTTTTTTTTCTGGAAGTTGACCTAGATGGACTGTGTCTTTTTTTCAACCTGACTAACTTTTGCAACCGCTGAGTTACCAGCTCTGCCCAAACATACCTTTTTAGTTTGGCCAAGGTTACATGAGTAATTGGTCCTGTGAATAACTACTGAGGGAATTCAAGTAGAAAGATAGGTATTTGGGATGTCTTCGCCTTTATCTCAGAGGCTATGGGCCAAAAGCTGGTTAAATGAAACTTGTACTGAGTGAAATTTGGAAGATACCATTGCTGATCTCCCCCGAAAATTCTAGTTGGCTGTCATTGTGTCATTTCTGTTTTTAATGTGTTTTGAGTTACTGATCTATAACATGAATACAAATCAGGACTCCACTCTGACTTAAATTGTGGCATACTTGTTCCATAATTGTGACTCATAATGCATCAGAACCAAAGACAGACAGGTAACTAACATTTTCAGATTAAGGTCAGTATGGCAGGTACCATATTTGTTTTATGACATATTTCCTTTTCAGTTGAATTTTTTTATGTATGGCATATATCTACTTTAATCTTGAATTTAAAAATAATGGAATGTTAATTAACATGTGTTTTTTGATGTAATGTAATTTTCTTTTGAATGAATACACACCATATGCTTCCTTAACCTCAGTATACAGTATTTAGCATGATCATTATGTGCACTATTTTGACCAACTGCGTATTCATGACTTTTAGTAATCCCCCAGAATGGTCTAAACAAGTGGAGTAAGTACATGTTTTATTCATTTATTTCTATTTTAATTACTGCATGTAGGATGTGTGGTTTGGCAGCTTTATGTTCACAAAGTAAAGCAGAGTTTATAACACACAAGGAGATACATCCTAGCATGACCCTGCTTTTTATGTATACAAGCCATTTAAAAAAAAAGTGTGCTTAGTGTTTTTGTTGCCAGATTTTCTATTATCTAATTATGTTTCATATATCTTTAATAAAGGTTAGAACTATTGCATAAGACCACTGGTGTCTAAAAATATGTTGGAAAGTATTGTATTGGCATGATTTTTTCAGTGCAAATTAAAAAAATTATAGTTCTAGTTTTTATATTAAACATAAAACATACACAGCACTGATGTCTGAACATCAGATTCATGGGAGAAAATTCCTGCATAAAAACGCGAGGATGGGCAGTGTAGTAAATGTGCATATTCACGTGATTTTGCACACAAGCACATAACCATTCTTTTAGCTTGTTGGGATGTGTTGTATGCGTGGATTTGTGCATATATGCACATATTTGTGCATCTACATGCATAGATGCCTTAAATACTGTCCAGCAACACAGATTTTTGCATATTTTTTTTACTGATTTATACGCAGCACATATTTAAGTGCCTGTGTGTACAAGCACATTAATAGCAATGGGCTGCATTTACATCAGTAAAAAGAAAACGCCTGCATGTCTAAAAGCATTGTGTGTTAGGCATCAGTGTACAAGAGGCCAAGGACTACTTACTTACATACTTACATTAGTTATGTGTGAGAAACTTTCTTGTATAGAATGGTAATCTTATCCTTAAGGAATCACTTATACCTTGGGTGTATCTCTTGTTGCTGACAGTGGTGTGGTGCAGTTAGACAACAGTCTGACTAACCCTCACAGGTCAGAGACACCATCTGACCTCAAATGCACCAGGCATTTGAGACTAAAGCCTTGCACACACTACTAGTTTTTTTTTCCTTCAACCCAGTGGCTCAGGTTTGAGCCATTGTGCTAACAATCCAATGTTAGTATAGCGATCTTCCCTGCTGTGCTTTTATGTTCTGACAGGGGGACAGCCCCCCTACCGGCTGATCAGGAGCTGGTTGGCAGACCTTTTTTGGTCATGAGCCTTCAACAGAATAGCAGAGAAGATCGCTGTACTAATATCGGATTGTTAGGACCAACTGCTCTACACTCGGGCCGAATGTCGTCTGGTTTCTGTTGAACCGGTCAATGCCACCCGACATTCAGCCCGTGTGTACTAGGCTTAAAGTGGTTGTAAACCCCGGTACACCACTTTTCACTACAGGTAAGCCTATAATAAGGCTTACCTGTAGGTACCGTGAATATGTCCTAAACTTGCACAGTTTAGGAGATATTCACTGTATCCACATGTTTCGACATCATCAGCACATGCGCCCCCTCTCTCCGTTTCTTCAGTAGTCGCACTGTGACCGGCGGCTCCCACACGCGTGCGCGGGAGTGACGTCATCGCGACCCTGGCCAATCAAAGCACCGGAGCCCGCGAACCCGGAAACAACTCCGGTGTGCGGGGACCGCTGTAATAGCTTCAATCGAAGGCAAGTATTTCATAATGAGCTAGTATGCGATGCATACTAGCTCATTATGCATTATACTTGCAGGGTTTTTTTTGTTTTTTTTTTAGTTTACAACCACTTTTAGTGATGTATACATTGTACAGTTCAGCAGTTCCATGGGGCACCTCTCCAGTAAAAAGGTGTGTAGTGACATACCACAGGTCAACTAATTGAGCTAGTTTTGTCTGGCAGTTGGGTCCTTGATTTCCAGCTCACCTACATGCATACCACTGTCATTTGGCAAGCTACCTGCAAAATTATATGCACAGGCTTCTTTTGTTTGATGCAATACAATTTAGCCTAAATATCATTTAAATGTCACATCTAGAAGTAACACCTTTTAAACACCATCTCAGGTGTCTTTAAAATATAAAGAAATATATACTATGTATACCAAAGTAAATTATAATCAATATACCAGTTGTTTGTGGTAATTTATTATACCTGGGAATGTCAAACTTAATTTTTTTTTTTTCACAGGTACACTTTCACTGGAATTTATACATTTGAATCACTTGTAAAAATGATTGCAAGAGGTTTTTGTATAGATAGTTTTACATTTTTGCGGGATCCATGGAATTGGTTAGATTTCAGCGTTATTATGATGGCGTAAGTATTCTATTCTTCACAGTGCTAAATGTTCTACATATTGTTTTTGGGATGTTCGAACCAAGTCTTTAAATGTAGCTGGTCTACATCTTTTTTAATTATAATTAATTACAGGTAATTGCCAAACAAGCATGGTCACACTCCAAGTATACTGTGTCTCCTAGGCTTACCTTTAGGCCGGGTGCATACTAGCCACGGCTCACAGCAGCGGGTCCGGTGCGTCCCTGTTCTCTGTTTCAGGTACGAATCAGGCCTGAATTTTTGCCTGAATTCGGACCTGAAACGGAGCCAAAGACGCACAGGACCCTTTTCTAGTGAGGACCACGGCTCCCCGGAGCTGTGTGAACAGGCTCCATTGATAGCCGTCCACAGTCTCCTGTTATACTAATTGGATTTGCATCCAATTCGAATAAGTCTGAACCCAGCCTTAATGATGGAATGAGCTCTAAGCAGAAATACATGTTTACTATTTTGCTTGTCCGTTGAATTAAAATTTTGTTCAGAATTGTGATTTACACACATTAAACAGGCCTGTAATATACTTTATTAGCAATCCAGCTTCCCTGTGCTCTCCCCCCTGTTGCTTGTTCATTTAACAATGAATTGGCATCATCAGCAATGGCCAGTTAAGAGGGAGGTAATCCAGGAAGCAGTAAAACTGAAACAGGAAGCTTTGGAATGAAACTAGAAAAGAGTGTTTTTCCTGTCTTAGCAGTTTGGAAGGGATGTGTTCAATCACAAGACTCTAAAGAGAATTATGGATAAGAAGGCATATACATGGACATAAGTCTTTTTTGTTAATTTATGATCCCTGACAGAGTAAGTGAATTGGACAATGAATATTATGATTGTATTGTACTCATTGAGCCAGTCACTTAATAGACATGATAGCAGCCTTAAAAATGCATACAAGTCTAAATCAGTACTTGTACTACTGATTTTTCCTACTTGCTCGCCTTTGAGAAAATCATTGGTAGGTATATTTGAATTATTTTTCCCCTCCAATTTCTGCTTGGAATTACTACCATTTTATCAGTGGGCAATACTACTACTCCATATATACCTTATCAGAAAAAGTAATATGATTGATGGTGCATTGGTAAATGGTTGTGTATGTTATAGAGTTCTAGAGTGTCATCACTGCCAGTCATGCCCATTTTTATAATTTTTAAGCAAAAGTGTCATTTGTGACCACTACAGTCAGTGACTGCTTTTGAGACCCATACAACACTCAAATTATATAGGTGTTAGGCTGCAATAAAAAATTGTGCAGATATAAATGGTTGAAAATTAGGTTAAGTGGTCTCATTATCTTATTAAACTTTAGGTCACATGATTAAATGCAACAGCTCTAAAATTACATAAAGGGCAAACTGTGGGAATACTTTACAAGCAGGCAAACATCCCCTGCCTGAGACTTCCCTGAAATGTTTCTTCTTGTCCCATTAGACCTTACAAGCAACTAATTAAGAATAGGGACATACAGTGCATTGTGTTTTTCTCTAGAAAACTAGTAGAGCTGTAAACAACAACCATGCTGGCCATATAACACTAAACTACACATACAGTGCCTTGAAAATGTATCATACCCCTTGAAATTTTCCACATACCACTAACTAAAATCTAGCGGAACCAATTGTCCACCTGTGTGTAATTAAATCTCAGTATAAATACAGCTGTTCTGTGAAGCCCTCAGAGGTTTGTTAGAGAACCAAACCAAACAGCATTATGAAGGCCAAGGAACACACCACACAGGTCAGTGATACAGCTGTGGAGAAGTTTAAAGCAGGATTAGGTAATAAAAAAAATATCCCAAGCTTTGAACATCTAACGAAGCACTGTTCAATCCATCATCCGAAAATGGAAAGAGTATGGCACAACTGCAAACCTACCAAGACATGGCCGTCCACCTAGACTGACAGGCCGGGCAAAGCGAGCATTAATCAGACAAGCAGCCAAGTGACCCATGGTAACTCTGGAAGAGCTGCAGAGATCCACAGCTCAGGTGGGAGAATCTATCAACAGGACAACTATTAGTTGTGCACTCCACAAATCTGGCCTTTATGAAGGAATGGCATGAAGAAAGCCATTGTTGAAAGAAAGCCATAAGAACTCCCGTTTGCAGTTTGCGAGAAGCCACCCTGAGCACACCATCCCCACCGTGAAACGTGGTGGCAGCATCATGTTGTGGGGATGCTTTTCTTCAGCAGGTACAGGAAAGCTGGTAAGAGTTAATCGGAAGATGGATGGAGCCAAATACAGGGCAATCTTGAAAACCTGTTAGAGTCTGCAAAAGACTTGAGACTGGGGCGGGGGTTCACCTTCCATCAGGACAACGACCGTAAACGTACATCTAGAGCTACAATGTAGTCGTTTAGAGCAAAGCATATTCATGTGTTAGAATGGCCCAGTCAAAGTCCAGACCTAAAACCAATTGAGAATCTATTGCAAGACTTGAAAATTGCTGTTCACAAATGCTCTCCATCCAATCTGACAGAGCTTGAGCTATTCTGCAAAGAACAATGGGCAAAAATTTCACTCTCTAGATGTGCAAAGCTTATAGAGACATACCCAAAAACTTGCTGTAGTTGCAGTGAAAGGTGGTTCTACAAAGTATTGACTCAGAATGACTGAATTCAAATGCATGCCACACTTTTCATATATTTTTTTTTATATTGTTTTTTTTTAGAAGTTTTCACAATATAAAACAAATGATAAAACTGTATAAAGCGTACAGATAAGAGGAATAACCTCAACAAACATCTGACAAAGTCTGTCGTAAACAGTACGAATGTACAGTAAGTATTTGGTTGTAGTAGTAATCATGGAATAGGATAAGATAAAGAAATGAAAATAAAAAAAAAAAAACTTAATGTAGGTTAAGAATAAAATAATATAAGTGACAAAGAAACATAATAAAAGAATAATGGGTGTAAAACAAAGGTAATGATGAGGTTATATTGAGATTGACAATCTTAAGTTATCGATTGAATAAGGAAAGGTATTTCCTTTTTTTGTTTAGTGTAGTTATCAGATCATACATGTCATTGGGTCATATTAAGCTTTTCCCTCCAGATCTTCCACTGCGTGTCAAATTTCTTCTTAGAACCGCAGTTGTTGGCCAGTAATGATTCATAGACATAGTGAGATTGTGTGGTTTCGAGTGTTTCAGATATGTTCGGTACCACTTTTGATTTCCAGTTTTTCGTTATAAGTGATCTGGCTGCTAAAAATATATGTATGACCACTGTGTGGAAGTATGGAGGGTAGGCTTCAATGCCCAGATTTAACAGAGCCATTAAAGGGGCTGGAGGAGTGAAGATGCCAGTAATAGAGGAGATTTGTCGGAATATGCTGTGCCAAAAGCTAGTGAGGTGCTTACAGGACATACATAATGTTTCCCACTGCTCCACAACCTCTCCAGCACAGAGGGGAATTAGTCTGGGAGATTTTGGGCATCCGGTATGGTGTAAGGTACCACTGCAGTGCTATTTTTTGGGAAAGTTCCCAATGATTAACACATTTGGATACTTTGTATATTGTTCTGAGGGCAGTTAGCCATTGCAGGTGTGTAAAAATTTTACCTAAGTCAGCTTCCCATTTTTGATAGGGGGAGGTTTTAGTAAAGGTGAGTTTGTGCTGGAAGAGATTGTAGAAGAGGGGGATGCCTTTGGAGGATTTAGGTGATGTTGTATAGAATTTCCATACTGTGTCATAGAGGTATATGTGGTGGGTCTTTAGGGATCCTAGAAAGTGGGAGATTTGATAGTATTTGTAGCTGTCTCTGGGTGGAAGGTTATATTCTGTATTAAGAGTGTTTAAAAGTCTTAAGGCGGTTATTGTGAAATTGGCCAGCAACGTGAGTAATGCCTTTATTCTGCCAATTAAGGAGTGCAATATTGGGGATTGTCTTTGGTAAAATGTCGATAGGGATGGGAACTTCAATCGTTTTAGAGGGTGGGGATATGGATCTATGGAGGTCTCTTGAGGCTTGTATGGTTAGAGGGAGGTGTTGTAAGGGGAAGGGTTTCCAAATGTCCAGTAGTAACAAGGAGTGCAGGTCCAAAGTTGAGCTTTAAAGCTTGCTCGATGTTGTGCCAGGGAGCATCTGATGTGGTTGTGAACCATGTCTTGAGTTGGGCAAGTAGAGATGCATGGTAGTAATCATGTAAATCAGTGAATCCCATATCTCCTGCAGATCTATGTTTGGTTAGAAGAGCTTTGGAACATCTGGGTCCTTTAGAACTCCAGATATATTGTTTGAGGAGAGAATTCAGTGATCGGAAGTGCGTAGGTTTGCGCTAGATGGGGAGTGTACGAAAAATGTACAAAATTTGAGGGAGTAGGAGCATTTGAATTGAAGCCAGGCAACCTGACCAGGATAATTCAACTTTAGCTAAGCGTTTGGTTTCTTTAGTTAGTTTATCTATCGGCGGTAGGTAATTCGCATCTGCTAATTTTGATGGGTCTGCTGTTAGTTGAAGTCCCAAGTAGGTTATCTTATCTCGACTCCATGAGTAGGGAAAGGAAGCTTTCAGTTGAGATTGGAGGTGAGGGGGCAGCCCTATTGGTAGTATGAGTGATTTTGAATAATTCACTATATAATATGAGATTCGGCTAAAACTGTTAAGAATATCATGGGCATGTGGTAGGGAGAGATGGTGAGGTTTATAAACAGGATGATATCATCTGCAAAGAGATTTATATTGTGGGATTTGTCCTTAAGGGAGATGCGATATTTGGGTGTGCTCTGATTTTCTCAGCTAAGGGTTCTATAAGAAGATTGAAAATTGAGGGGGACAGGAGGCATCCTTGCCTCGTTCCATTAGAGATGTGGAAGGAGTGGGATAAAATATTTGATGTGTACACTTGCAAAGAGGGTGATGAATAGAGGGCTAGAATGGCAGAAAGAATGGGTCTATCAAAGCCAAATCTTTTGAGAGTCTGTGTCATGTAACCCCAATGTATTCTGTCGAATGCCTTCTCCGCATCCAAAGAGGAGCAGAGAAGGGACTCAACAGGATTTTGCATATTGGATGATGTTGATAACCCTGCGTGTGGCATCCGATGCTTGTCTTCCTGAGGTGAAGCCTGATTGGTCTGAGTTGATCAGTGTAGGTAAGATGTGGAGGTGTCTGTGGGCCAGGATTTTAGCATAGAGTTTATCCCCTTGCCGACCAGCCGCCGTCATTATATTGCGGCAGGTCGGCATGTTCCTGCGAGCCGTCATAGCTTTACGTTGGCTCCTTTAAGCGGGATAGCAGGCGTGCGCACACGCCCGCTGCACTGCGGGGGTGCCGATGCTTGTGGCCGATGGTCGCGATGACCGCCGGCCACGAGCGATCGCGGGCACAAGAGGGAGAATAGGGACGTGTGTGTGTAAACATACAAATCTCTGTTCTGTCCGTGAGGAGAGACAGATCGTGAGTTCCTAATAGGTAGAAACCACGATCTGTCATCCCCTCTAGTCAGTCCCCTCCCCCTACAGTTAGAACACACAGTCAGGGAACACAGTTAACCCCTTGATCGCCCCCTAGTGTTAACCCTTTCCCTGCCAGTGACATTTATACAGTAATCAGTGCATTTTTATAGCACTGATCGCTGTATAATTGTCAATCGTCCCAAAAATGTGTCATAAGTGTCCAATGTGTCAGCCATAATGTCACAGTCATAATAAAAATCACAGATCACCTCCATTATTAGTAAAAAATAACAAAAATAACAAAAATGCCATAAATCTATCCCCTATTTTGTAGACACTATAACTTTTGCGCAAACCAATCAATATACGCTTATTGCAATTTTCCCCTAATTGTCTTTCAGGACAGCCACCTGAGAGACCTTGGCTCCTCCCCTCTGTAGGAAACACCTGCACCAGCCTTCTTATAAATCTCCTCCTCCCCTGCTGGCTCCTCAGTTATTTGTGTTTCCTCCAGAGGGGAGACGTCAGTGGAATCAAGCCAGGAGAGTTAGGAGGCTCAGGCAGTTGTCCTAAAAGGGAGCAGAGGTTCTTTGCACAGTCCAGGGGAAGAAACTAACCTGGAGGAGGATTTTTCACCCCCCGCATCCCTGAGTGCAGACGGAGGTGCCGAGCACGGTAGCAGGAGGTGCAGGCCCAGCCGTCCCATACTCTCAGCAGCGTGTAGCACTGGCAGTGTAATTCACGCTGGGTATTGGGACGGCACGGCGCCTGTAGCGGGTGACGTCACGTCCGGCGAAAGGGGCGTGTATTTCCCGGTTCGCAGCTTCCAGTTCCGGCCGTGAATCATGAAAAGGAGCCAGGCATGGGCTGGAGAGGAGCCGCACATGCTGTAGAGACAGCAAAGGCTCCAGTGGTGACACCATAATGTCGGACGCAGAAGGTAGAGACCAGACTGCAGCTCCAGCAGAGACCAGCTCCAGCCATGTTAAGGTAAGGGGGACCTAGGGTGGAACTTCCCTGGCCTGAACCCACTGCCCCCCCACCAGCCACAAATAGAGGGGGGGGGTAGGCAAAGTGCCCTCTGGTGTCAGAGGGTGGTTCATGGGGCCCCTTGTGAGGTAAGCCCACATGAAAAACGCTGTGCACCTGCACCAGAGAAGATTATGGTAGTGTTAATACTGTGGGGTTTTTCTTTTATATCATTTCAGAAAACAGACAAAACCAGGCCCTCTCACAACTCAAAGAGGAGGTGCCCTTCCTGTAAAAATACACTTAAAGATTCCTGGGGGAAAGCATTGTGTATGGAATGTATTAACAAACTAGTACAGGGACATTCCACTGAGCAGGGCAGTGATTTAGCAGCATCTGTCAAGGAACTATCAAGTACCTTTGAATCCTTTAAAACCTTCTTTGAAGGGTTTCAGATCCCACAGCTGCAGACTTCTCCTCCTGCGGTACAAACGACACTACCAAATATACACGCACTACCCTCTACTAGTGAGGAGGCAGAAGAGGAGCCTGACAGCGCAGCGTCCGGCTCCCAAGAATCGGAGGGTGAAGCCCTGGAAGGGGATTCCAGAAAACCCTCCCGTTACAAACTCTCATTGGAAGAGGTCGACCATCTTCTAGGAGCCATTCATACCACATTAGGTATACAAACTGAAAAGAAACCTTTATCCCTGCATGATCAAATCTATGAGGGTTTAGGGGAACAGGAAAAGAAGAATTTTCCCATTCGCGAAGTACTAATAGAGGCAATTAAGAAAGAATGGCAGGAGCCAGAAAGAAAGCCATTCTTTTCTAAAGCCTTAAAAAGACGGTTTCCATTTTCAGATGATAAATCATCAGTATGGAACAAAACCCCAAAGCTAGATGCGGCCTTCTCACAAGTTTCGAGACGTACGGATCTAGCTTTTGAGGATTTGGGGGTCTTATCTGAAGCAATGGATAAGAGGATGGACTCCCTGTTAAGGAAGTCATGGGACTCCACAGTGGGAAGCCTAAAGCCAGCCATGGCAGTCACGGTAGTGGCCAGAAATGTAGAGTTCTGGTTGAACCAGATTCAGGCACACATCGAGGAAGGAACTGCAAAGGAGCAGATTTTATCCTCTTTCCCCACTCTTCTGCGAGGCATCGCGTATATCGCGGATGCATCAGCAGAACTGGTACGCATGGCAGCCAGATCTTCGGCATTAGCCAACTCTACAAGAAAGGCCCTGTGGCTAAAAACATGGCAAGGTGATTGCGCATCTAAAGCCAAACTTTGCGGGATCCCTTTTACAGGGGACCTGCTGTTCAGGCCAGGGTTAGAGAAAGTGCTGGACCGTACAGCGGACAAAAAGAAGGGGTTTCCGCTGAAACGCAAAGCAACCTGGAGTCAGCCACACCAGAATCAAAGGAAGCAGAGGGGGACACAAAATCCCGTTTCTCAGCACCCAAGGCAGAAAACCAAAAAAGACCTTGGGTCCAAAAAGGGAAGGGCAAGGGAGGAGCGATTTTTCATCCTCCTGAACAAGCCAGAAATAAACAATGACAAAGTAGTCCCAGTGGGAGGAAGACTGGGGGCCTTCCTCTCGCAATGGGAAAGGATATTCTCCAGTCAGTTTATTCTGAGAACGATAAGAGAGGGGAATTATCTAGAATTCTCAAGTTCACCCCCAAACAGATTTTACACTACCAAGCTTCCAAAGAACAGGAAAAAAGCCAGAGGGTTAATGAGTTCCATAAAGGATCTCAGGAAACAAGGTGTAATCATCAAGGTACCAAAAGGAGAAAGAGGGCAGGGTTTCTACTCCCATATATTCAGAGTACAAAAACCCTCGGGAAAGGTCAGACCAATTCTCAACCTCAAACCTTTAAATCTATCCATAACTTACAAGAGATTCAGAATGGATTCCATATACTCAGTGACGGCCCTGTTACCACCAAGCTGTTATATGGTCTCCCTGGACTTAAAAGATGCGTACCTACACATACCCATACACCAAAGTTGCCAGAAGTTTCTAAGATTAGCAATAGAAACAGGAAAAGAAACCTTACACCTTCAATTCCGAGCTCTACCCTTCGGCCTGTCTTCCTCACCAAGAATTTTTACAAAAATTCTGGCAGAAGCTCTGGCACCATTACGACTAAAAGTCATAGCCATCATTGCCTATTTAGATGACCTTCTCCTTTTTGCAGACTCCCCCAGGAGATTGCTAGAGAGCCTAGAATACACATGGACTTTCTTGGAAAGTCTAGGTTGGTTGATAAGTGTAGAGAAATCCAAACTACAACCCACTCAACAAATAAAGTATTTGGGTTATATAATAGATTCAATGCAACAAAGGCTATTCCTAATCAGGAGGAGAAGATAGAAAAAATTCAAAGAGAAATAAAAAGAATACAGACCAATCTACCATGTTCAATAAGAAAAATCATGTCAACGTTGGGGTTGCTAACATCGGCAATTCCAGCGGTCCAATGGGCAAGCCTACATTTTCGGCCATTACAGATGTTCCTATTAAGGGTATGGGATCACAAACAGGAATCATTGGATACACAAGTGTTAATACCAGCAGGGGTAAAAAAGACCCTATGGTGGTGTAGAAGAGTGGAAAATGTAAACAAAGGAAGGCTATGGATCTTACCTATTTCCCAGACGCTAACCACAGACGCAAGTGGCGTAGGGTGGAGAGCACATTTAGACTCCCAAATCACACAAGGGACTTGGGAAAAGGAGGAGAGGTCAAGGTCGTTCAATTGGAAAGAATTGAAGGCAGTATGGTTTGCGCTTCAATCCTTTCAGAGAGAGTTGAAAGGACATCATGTACAGATCAGGTCCAACAACTCATCAGTAATTGCCTACATAAACAGACAAGGGGGAACCAAAAGCAGAGCCCTGTGGTTGTTTAGCAAAGGAAATCCTGAACTGGGGAGAGGAAAACATGCTCTCGTTATCAGCAGTCCACTTAGCAGGGGATTTAAACAAAGTGGCAGATTTCCTCAGCAGGAAGAGAGTGAGAGAAGGCGATTGGGTGCTAAAACAAGAGGTATTCCAGCAGATTATAAAAAAATGGGGAACACCTCAGGTGGACTTATTTACGTCAAGAGAAAGCAGGAAAGTTCAAGCATTCTTTTCCCTGAGAAGAGAAGATGGAGCACTCGGGATAGATGCATTAGCACAAAATTGGATGTTCGAAAAATCCTTCGAAAGAACAGGAAATAAAGTTTTATAATTTAGACGTCAGGATAATGCGTCTTACATTATTTAGAGGTAACAAAAACACTTAGAAAGACAGATTCTTTATTTATTTTAATTTCTGGAGCTAGGCAAGAGCATAAGGCTTCAAGAAGAACTATAGCCAGATGGCTAAGAGACGCCATTGAACAGGCGTACAAGGGAGAGAGAGCTGGAGCAACGCTGGAACAGATTTGTAAAGCGGCAACCTAGTCCAGCTTTGCCACTTTTGTAAAACATTATAGAGTGGACCTGTGGTCAGCCAAAGATCAGACCTTTGGACGCAAGGTCCTACAAGCTGTGGTCCCGCCCTAGGGGTAAGTGCTTGGTTATCCTCTCAGGTGGCTGTCCTGAAAGACGATTAGGGGAAAAACAAAGTTACTTACTGGTAACGTTCTTTCCCGGAGTCTTTCAGGACAGCCGGGTACCCACCCAAATGTATACTAAGGCATAAAGATTTCCTTACAGGAAATGTGATATAGTTGACTATGTGTATCATATGTTCTTGTGTCTCCCCAGCGGACTGGAGGTGCTCTTCAAGGAACTGAGGAGGCAGCAGGGGAGGAGGAAATTTATAAGAAGGCTGGCGCAGGTGTTTCCTACAGAGGGGAGGAGCCAAGGTCTCTCAGGTAGCTGTCCTGAAAGACTCCGGGAAAGAACGTTACCAGTAAGTAACTTCGTTTTTAAATACCAAAAATATGTAGAAGAATACATATCAGCCTAAACTGAGAAAAAAATTAGCTTTTTTTAAAAAACATAAAAACATTGGGGATATTTATTATAGCAGAAAGTACAAATTATTGTGTTTTTGTTTTTTTTTCAAAATTGTCACTGTTTTTTTATTTATATCGCAAAAAATAAAAATCACAGAGATGATCAAATACCACCAAAAGAAAGCTCTATTTGTGGGAAAAAAGGATGTAAATTTAGTTTGGGTACAGCGTCACACGACCGCGCAATTGTCCGTTAAGGTGACGCAGTGCCGTATCGCAAAAAATGCTCTTGTCATTGAGCAGCCAAATCTTCCGGGGCTGAAGTAGTTAACATCCGTATTTAGTTTATTTATATTTTTGAAAACCATTTCTCATTTTCCTTCCACTTCACAATTATGTGCCACTTTGTGTTTGTCTATCACATAAAATCCCAATAAAATACTCTTACGTTTTTGGTTTTAACATCACAAAATGTGGACAATTTTACGGGTTATGAATACTTTTTCAAGGCACTGTACTTTCCTTTATTTCGATTTACAGTACATATAGTCTTTCCCTGGAGAAAAAGTTTTTTTGCTTTTGCAAGCCTTGAAGTTCTGCCATTTGCCTGAAAAAGCTGCTGTGTCTGAGAATGTTGGTGACATATAATCTTCGGTTGTCTGCTTTAACTCAATAATAAAATCTAAAACTATGGAAAGTAATTCCAGCCTATTCACATTATGACTCTGGCCCTCCGGACTATAATGTGCTGACCTTGGATTGATTTACTAGAGGAGCATTCCAGGGCTACTGTTAAGTCCCAATCAAATACTGGCCTGCCTAGTTTGTGTTAACAAATGAAGCCATATGTAGCTGATTCCTTCTCAAGTGTGTATTAGTGTGCCCATTTAAGCTATTTTGCTTATTTAAAATATGTGTTGCTTTCCTATGTTCGAGATATGGAAAAGCCTTGTCAGCCTAGCATCCAGCCTAACACTCCTACACTTTGCACAAATGCAGAGAGCCATTTTAATACACATATCAATCTTGTGTTCTATAAAGAACATATTTGTAATTGACTTTTCTTAGTCCAAGGTTTTCTTCTTAGAAAACATTTTTTTTTATTTAAACCCATGACCAGACTGTATTTCCCCAGTTACTCTGTTTCAGACATTATAAAATGTTTTCCAATTCTGCAAGCTAAATGATAACCTTCCTTACTTTTTAAAAAAAGCTTTGTAAGAATTAAGAATATTTGTGTCAGTTACTGTCAACAAAGCAAACATGTTTCATTGTACTTTAAATTTAAAGATAAATTAGGCAAAAATCAGACAAAATTTTTTTTTAGTAACTCTATAGAGATAAGTGATCCAAATCTGCAATGAATCATTTGAGAGTTCAGATTAAAAACCTTGTCATATTCAAGTGCAAGATATTTTACCATTCTCTCACCTGGTCTTCCCCTTCCTGTAAGGAACTCTGTGCTAAGAGAAATATGGAGTCTGCCATTGTTGGCCACCTTTTGAAAATGCTAACTGCTTGGCCTTAATACTTTTTGTGTCTGTGATATAAAGCAGCAAGTAATATCATAGTGAACCCCTGATCCTTATACTTTTCTAGTTCATTAAAGTGATTGTAAACTCTCACCTTGTAAAACAACCCATTCAGTAAACTAGAAATGAAAGGAAAAACACGTGTATAGATATAAATAGACATTAAAAATACCCTTTTTCCCTTTTTAATAAGTGATCACATTCTCTCTCTTCTGAGCTGAGGAAGGGAAAGATCAGCACACTAATCTTCCCTGTGAGAGGCTATGCAGAGGGGGCGTGTCTGAACAAGTCTGATAATTGTAGAAGAGCAGGCTGAGTTCTCAGCAGAGCTAGAGAACTAACCACAAAGTCTTCTCCTGCTCAGTGTGGTCAGTTTTTAATAGGAAAGCAGAGGGACTGGCAGGAAAAGCAGAGATTTTACACAAATGAAGCAATACAAGTATTCGGAACAGCGGGCACATATCAGGAATACGAAATGTTGGGTTTACATATTCTTTAGCTCAGAATGTATTTAAAGTGATTCTAAAGGCACAAGATTTTTTTCACCTTCATGCATTTTATGCATGAAGAAAAAAAAAACCTTCTCTGTGCATCAGTCCCTCCAGCCCCCCTTACATTTTCCCAAGCCCCATCCAGTTCCGATGTGCACAAGAGCCTCGGCTCTCCGGGGACTCTCCCTCCTCATTGGGTAAGACAGCAGGGGGAGCCATTGGCTCCCCCTGCTGTCATTCACAGACAGTGAGCCAATGAGGTGAGAGAAGGGGCAGGGCCGAGTGACGGCTCTGTGTGTGACTGGGCATATAGAGCCGCGGATTGTGAATGGGGAAGTCAGCAGGAGGGAGGGGCCAAAAGTGTCAGCAGGAGACCTGAGAAGAGAAGGATTGGGGCTGCTGTGTGCAAAACCACTGCACAGAGCAGGTGAGTATGATAAGTTTGCTAAAAGAAGAAAGCCTTTAATATCACTTTACGCTAATGATTAGCATTTTCAGAAGGAGATCTTCAATGACAGGATACATATGCTTTCAAGCAACGATCTTCTTCAACATACAACTCCAGGTAAAGCAACGGCAGGAACCATCAGTTTGCGAGTGTCTGAGCTTATGGATATAAAAAGACTTCCCTCAAAATCTGCACAAACCTCTAATTGGGATTTTTAAGGCAATGAAATCTATTAATTTAGGTAAAAATAATTTATTTTACATATAGATATAAATACAAAGGGGAAAAATTGATAAATAGAACTTCATCATAGTAAAAATATTAAAAAGCGCAATGCATATTGTGAAAAATGAAAGAAAGTGATACATCATACTAAGATACAGTCACCACAAGTTCAAAAAAGTGACATCAAGTAGTATAATTCGAACGTGTTTCAACATACATACTTCAAGAAAAGTCTTCTTCAGGGAAAATTATATCACAATCTAGGGAAAATCAAAGTCACAATGTTATAAGCTATATACATATATCCCATGTAGTGTGACTAAACAGTGTGACTGCTAAACCACTTACACTTTTCATATGCATTTAATGGGCAACAAGTAATGCATTCCCAGTGTCAGAGTGAGAGGTTCCAGTCCTCAACTAGCCCAAGCTGCCATATATCCTCTACAAGACGGCTGGATATAGTAAGAGATCCCAGTAATGGCATTTCAAGCATAAATACTTGATGGCTGTATAAAACATATATGAAAAAGAGGGGTAATGAGAAAGGCCCCCCCATATATATATGTATGAGCTCCCAAGACAGACCCCCCTTAAAGATGTCAAGTTATTCCTAGGTCACTTACTTGAATAAAGAGGACACAAAGGCTCGCCCAGGTGACTGTATCTTGTAGTATGATGTATCAATTTCTTTCATTTTTCTCAATATGCATTGCGCTTTTTAATATTTTGTAATGTTTGTACTATGATCAAGTTCTATTTATCAATTTTTGCCCTTTGTATTTATATCTATATGTAAAATAAATGATTTTACCTAAATTAATAGTTTTCATTGACCTAAAAATCCCCTGTACACACGGTCGGATATTGATCCGACATTCCAACAACAAAATCCTAGGATTTTTTCTGACAGATGTTGACTCAAACTTGTCTTGCATACACACGGTCACACAAAGTTGTCGGAAAATCCGATCATTCTGAACGTGGTGACGTAAAACACGTACGTCAGGACTATAAACAGGGCAGTAGCCAATAGCTTTCACCTCTTTATTTATTCTGAGCATGCGTGGTACTTTGTGCGACGGATTTTGTTGTTGGAAAATTTTATAGCCTGCTCTCAAACTTTGTGTGTCAGAAATTCCGATGGAAAATGTGCGATGGAGCCTACACATGGTCGGAATTTCCGACAACAAGGTCCTATCACACATTTTCCGTTGGAAAATCCGACCATGTGTACAGGGCATTAGAGGTAATCCCAATTAGAGGTTTGTGCAGATTTTAAAATAATACACGGGATGATGGCACTGACACATCCAAACCACTCGAGTCAACTATAGTTTCTTTCTAAAAAGACTTCCTTGTCATGTAAAAGTTCAAGAAAATTGAATATGGGCATTGGCTACACATGGTACCACCCATTACCGATAGTAAACAAACAATTTACAAATTCCAAACTGTGAAGAATAGCAGTGAAGGAGTCAAATGCTGTCTTAAAAGGCCATTTCCATTCAGTAACTAAGTACTTATGCAGTTTAAAATAAAATCTTTGTTTTTTATCAGGCTCCTAAAATGTTTAGGTTATGAAATTATGAGCCACTAACGTCATACTTGGATACAAAAGTATCTCTAACATCGGCCAGTTGTATTAACCGTATTTGAAGCACATCGGTTTGCCTATGAATTGCTATAGGCCACGTAAAATTTTAAAATATTTCCTTAGGATCAATCTGGATAATGTAGGGTCTACACTTATCCATCCACACCATTACAAGTAACTCTGATTTGATTCTGCAGGTATATAACAGAGTTTGTAAACCTAGGCAATGTTTCAGCTCTGCGCACTTTCAGAGTTCTGAGAGCTTTGAAAACTATATCTGTAATTCCAGGTAAGGTGGCCTGCAGTGGATGTTAGGTGTTGGTTAGGCCCTGTGACGTACTTCCTGTTGTAGTTGTTTTGTGTTTTGTCATTGTGTTTGTGTGTGACCTCCCTTATTACAGATATGTGACAGAGTTTGTGGACCTTGGGAATGTCTCAGCGCTGAGAACATTCAGAGTTCTCCGAGCTTTGAAAACTATCTCTGTCATTCCAGGTGAGATAACGTTTAAACACTAAGGCTGATCTTTCATTCACATTCTGTGGTTTCTTTCAAAAATGATACACATTTTTGACTGGCTTTGCAGTCTTCTTTTCTCTCAGGCAAGTATACTGAATGGCTCATATAATACTGACCACTAATAGTGGAGAGTCATTTGAGTTTACATACAACTGATCAATGCAATACACTTCCTACTGGTGGATCCAGTATTGGGAATTCAAAAGAGAGTACGTACTTTATGTATTAATGATGCATGCATGCTAGCATGCCATAATGTAAAAACTATAAAATGTATATAGCACTGGAGTGGAGTTAAATTTTTTATATTTCATCATCTTTCATGTGGGATGAAGTCAATTTGTTGGCATGAAGCACTAGGTAGTGTCCAAGATTGTTTGCAGTTGTGTAAAAAGTGAGGTGATTACACATTTTACATATATACCATCAGAGACAATTGCCCAATTTGGTCTCATTAAGACTGCCAAGCCTAGCATTAAAATGCAGATTTCTTGCATGTTTCAATGAATAGCCATTTTCCTTTCTTTTTCTTCTTTAACTTTTTTTTTCCCAATCAAAGTGGACTGTAAGACAAATAAACTGTTTTATTAGAAATACAAAAGTACACAATTTACATTCAATTATTGGATTTTTATCAGTTTTAACATATTTGTTTTATTATCGTAAAATATATATAAAAACAATTCTTTAGATTGTACATTACATGCATTGTATTTTAAAATAACGAATTATTATAATTTTAACGATAAACTTGTTTTAGTGTATTGAAGAACAAATATTCTATTGATGAAAAATCAAATTTTTAATATCTACATTATTTATAAATTTACAACTTGTATATTTATAGTCAATGCTTTGAAATATGCTGTGTATTTGTCTTTTTCAGTATGCACTTGATTGGTACTTGCAACTGGTAAAATGTATGGAATATATTTCTAATGTCCACATCTTAGAAATAAAGTTCTCAAACTATACCTTCAAAAAAATTAAGTTAGAATCATAGCATTTAATGTGTACTGTAAAACAAAAAAATAAATAAAGCTGTAATGTTATCTTTGTAACATTATATAAATATATATATGTGTTATAAAAAAGAATATTTTCAAACATTTACAATTATTTTTATGATTTTGCCTATTTAATTTTCTTATTTTACTTTAGTAGAAATATTGGTATTTGCAAATGTATTTTAGGACTTGAAAGCAGTTCAGCCTTGGCGTTTAAATGATTTGCATGAAAATATACTACTTCCAAGCTTGACCCCACTCATGAAAATGTTTGCTTCATGTGTTATGATATAGATGCATGTTTTATTTGCTATTGCTGTTTTACTGTATGGTCTATGAGGACTTGTTTAGGATGTAAATTGGTGAATTGCTAATGATAAACATGGAAAAATGTTCTTTGTTTAGTCATATGATTTTTAGCTGATATGTTAGTAATATATTTATTAACAGAATCCTAGAGCAACAAGTGAAAGGTAGGTTGTGGTTTCCAACTATCCCTAAAGCTGCAAGAATTTTCCTTGCAGATCTGTAAGGCATTTCTATCTGCTCAAATTTAGAAAGGTATTGAGTGAAGAACGATGGTTTTGAAATGATGTAGGCTAAGTTATTTCAAACAAGTATTTATTTCTCCATCACTGTTACCTCTTTAAAATGCATCTTTCACCTTCCAAGCCAAACACAAATGGCAGCATAAACCAGCACAATGAGGATGGACAAAAAGGAAACATACTGAAAAAAAGACTTTAATGTAATTTGAAGAAAAGGGGTATTGATTAATACTTTTATATGTGAGTCATTATAAAAATGAACCCACAGTTTAGATACAAGGTCAGAAAACAACTTTTTGAATGTATAAATGTTCACAAAAATGACAGCATATGCCAAACTGCATTAGTGAAGAGGAAATAAAATATTAAAGCTGAGCAACATGGAATGGCATGCACTAAGGCATATTTTCAGATAACCTAGTCTCAAATGAATTGTGAACTTCATGACATTGGATTATCTGGAAAGGATGCCATTCAAAAGCCAGTTGTATTAAAGGTCAATGCACAAAGAAACATAATGTGGTATACTCAGTATAAAAACATGGTCCCCTAAACATTGTCCTGCTGTTCCCAACCTAGGGACAAGCTTCCATTTGGAGAGTCAAAAAGTAACTTTAACTCACAGAGGCTAATTTACTCAGGTAATTTAGAATCTTCACCTAATAAATTGAATATTCACTTCAGTTATCCAATCATGTAAAAAGCAAGTTTCTGTTTACCTCTTCCATCTGCACGTAATTAGATATTCAAAATGAACAAGAATTTGATTAAATGCATAATTGGGTTGGGCAGATGAGGTAGTAATTGCAACCACAATATCTATAGGTTCTCTACAATAGATGCCACTAGCTGAACATATTTATGAATATGTTTAAAGTGATATCAAACAGTCGATTATAAAAAATAAATATGCTATTATACTTTATCCTAGTGCTTATTTCCTGATCCCTTTTGTATGCAGCCATCCTTTGTAGAAAAATAGGTTTTGATAGATATAATATAAAGTTTGGTGTAAATACTTCCAGCTCTAGGGTGGCTATGCTGCCCTGCTGAATCTCCCAGGAGGCATATCACAGCCTCTCTTGAGTTGTGCGTCCCTACTCTGGACAACATCCTCATGCCAACATTGTATGTGCAGGTACTCATGGGCTGCACAGAAACTTTCCATTCAAAGCTACTGTTCCTCCCACAAGGGCTTTCTCCCTAGCAAAAGCTTTGCATTCTACCAACACAAGTTAATAGTATTTTACTCTATTAAAAAATATCTTTGCATTCATCACTATTATGCTGTCTTTTTCTCTCATGCCAGGGAGGTGAGTTTTCTTGTTCACAAGGCAATCACCCTTAATTTCCTCAATCCTAAATTAGACCCTAAAAGGAGGTATATTGTTCTTCATGCTGGTATACAGTATATAATGTTCAGTTAGTGATCTTTGGGCTTTATTCACCTTCCTCTCCCCCCCGCTGACATTAAAAACTTGCACCAACTAGTATCCTTGGTGGCTCAGTATACCACTGAAAAGATTGTTATTATAACTCCTTCTCCCAAGTTGATTAAACTTCATCCCTTTCCTTGAGAGGCATCTGATTTGTCTGGATGGACATCTAACTGATGTCCAGAGGTGGAAACACCTGACCCAATTAGCTTTTACAGAACAGATCTCACTTATGTCTCCACATCTGGTCTTTCCTACCTCCAGAGCATTTGAGACCATACCCATCTCTATTTAGAGGAGTAAACCCATGGTTCATGAAATGGTTGAGAAGTCACTATCCATGACATCTTGAAATAATGCTAGTTATGCTATATAAAGACAAACAACAGACTTTTATGTGTTATACATACTGTGATGATCAGATAGGGAGGTTTTCTTGCTGTATATATAATTGGAACCAGCCATTATAAAATAAGCCTTTTATATGTGTTATTGAATCTTTGAAAAAAATTGTCTTGAATTTTAAAGAATACAAGACATGTGTATGTGTACTTTTAAAGTCTCAGCTGGTATTTCATTTTGTCGGTACGTTTAAAAGAGATGTTGGTACACTCTGGTGCAGGTGGAACAGTGGAAACCACATTCCTTTATAATTATTTCAGCACATTAAAATCAACTTTCAACCTGCCCAATTTAATGTTTTGTAGATATAGGTTAGGCATGCTATGCGGTCTACATTCCCATCTCAAAGAAATTGCTACAAATGCAACCTAGCCTCCCAAAACCACTCTCATGCCTGAATCTACATGTCATGGGCTAAGACACCTTGAAACTCTTTCAGTTATTCCACAAATTGAAAACTGCCATTCCTGTGCTCCTAGAGGAAGACTGAGATGATAGGATTACACAATACTCCACATTAATGATCTCAACAAGCAATTTAAGTCTTTGCATCAAGTCTACTATATTCCTTGAAGGCTGCACAGAATCAATCAAGTAGTTCCAGACACTTGTTATAAATGTCAAGCTGTAGCAGGCTTTTTTAAGTGCATATGGTTGGTGTGTAGCTGTCCAGTGGTCCTTACTTTGTGGACCTAATTGTCACCAAAATCAGTAGAGTCACAGGCCTCTTTCTGGGACATGACCTCTTACATCTACTGCTTGGCATGCAGACTGACCCCAGAATTCCTAAATACAGCTACTTGCTGATCTTTTATGATATCTCTAATGGCATAGGAAAATAGTTGGTTAAATATAAACTTGCACTCCCCTTCCTTGCTAATTTGATTATAGCAATTAATGGTGTCCTCCCGCTATACCGACTGACTTACATAAGTAGAGACTGCCTGGAAACATTTGAAAAGATATGTTCTGTTTGGACTACTCACTCACACTCCCAAATGACCTTTTCTTTCCCTAGCTTCTGTCTTAAAGCTTATTCTATCACCAACACACTTTTTCCTCACCATCCTCTGTTTGTGCAAGGTCGTCAACGGATCAAACAGAGCCCAATTACACATGTAGTTGTATCATATGACTTTTGTTTTTCAATATTGCTTCGGACAAATAATTTAATATATTTATATTATATAGTCCTGTGTGTAAGCTCACCTGTACAGTGCATGCTTCCTGACCACAAGTTTGGGGAAGCCCAGCAAAGGGAGACACAGCACAGGCATGCTTTAAAGGGAATATGTGATTGTTTTAAGCATTAAAAAAAAAAATTAGAAAGAAAATAACTTTTCTTTAAAGGGGTTTTAAAGACAGGAGGTTTTTTTTTTTTTTTAATCTTAGTGCATTTTATAAAAGAGATAAAGATAAAAAGCCTTCTGTGTGTAGCAGCCCCCCTAATACTTACCTGAGCCCCATCTCTATCCAGCGATGTCCACGAGGCCCTCGGCTGTCCAGGACTCTCCCTCCTGATTGGCTGAGGCACAGCATCTGCGCCATTGGCTCCTGCTGCTGTCAATCAAAGTGAGTTAGTCAAGCAGGAGAGAGAGGGGGCGGGGCTGAACCGCACCTCTGTGTCTGAATGGACACAGGGAGCTACAGCTCGGCTCGGGTGCACCCATAGCAAGCTGCTTGCTTTGGGGGGCACGTGACAGGAGGGAGAGGCCAGGAGCACAGAAGAGGTACCTGAGAAGAGGAGGATCTGGGCTGCCCTGTGCAAATCCACTGCAACAGAGCAGGTAAGTATATCATGTTTGTTTGTTTTTAAAAATTAGACTTTACAATCACTTTAACAACTAATAAATAGCTACAGTTAAAGAACAACTGTGCAATAATGGTTAAATGCTGCTTTAAACTTGGCTCTATGTGGGAGAGAGCTGAAGAGAGAGGTTTTGGAGGCCTCCTATTTTGCTACACAGAGGATAAAATGTTGATTTTGTTATTCAGAGAAAGACTTGTATCTATTAAATACAAGGCTTTCTCTGATTGGACAATGTGACATCACCGTCCTACCTCTCCACCTCATCCAATCAGAGAACGCTTTGCATTTCTCTGAATGGTGGCAGTACTGAGCAGGTGACCCCCTGTGTTTACTATGCAGAAGGGCAGACACCCAGCACTAGATCCGCAAGACTGCTGCTATCACTGTAGTAACGGCAACTACTGCAGTGGTTTGCAGCTTAGACAGGAATGAGTCAGGTATTAGATACACATACTTACATTGATCCAAGCTGGACCAATGAAACTATACTTAAACTTAAGCTTTTAAATTAGGCTAACTGCTTACCACTGTAATACATTGTCATGATGTACTGCACAAATCTGCTAATGTGACAGATGCATTTTAAAGGATTCCAGTGAGGAAAGTATTATGGCAGCTGCCATTAAATACAAATTAAATGATATATGTAATCTCTGTGGCTGTCATCCTGTTTCTGTCCTAACTGTTCTAACTAGTGACACATTGACCTAGAACAAGCATGCAGCCAAAGAAATTTCAGTTGCCATTCTGCACATGTATTGTAGGTCAGAGGCTTACATGGCAAAAAAGTCAGGATCACAGTGTTGCCAGCATGATGGCAACTGCCATATATCTATATTCACAGAAAAAAACTGCACTAAAAAACAAGCAGACTGAGATTACTGATTTGTCCGTGAAAATGTTATTTTCCTGGCGGATATATTGATCCAAAGGTATCAATTATTTGAACTGCATGATTGTTTCACTTAAATGATTCAAAATGACTTAAAGTGTTACTAAACCTAAAAACGTTTTTTTTTACCTTTGCTTGCATTAAGGTAAAAACAGTTTTTAGTCTCCCTGTTCCCTTCTTCCCTGTGTGAAGGGGAAGAGAGGGGAGAAGAGATCAACGCTGTGCACGGCTGCATCTATTCTCCCCTCTTTTCCTCTTTACACAGCATTCGAGCAGCAGCAGGAGCCATTGGCACTTGCTGCTGTCAATCAAATGCAGTGAAGAGGAAGTGGGGGGGTGGGCCTAAGTCCAGCTGTGTAAGTCTTTGGAGTGCGGCTCTGTAGACACACAGGTCAGGAGTGCGGGGACTACGTTTCTTCCTATAGCCAACAGCTGGCTATGGTAGACCCTAAGAAGAAGAGGAGGAGCTAATATTGCCGCCGGGGACCTGAGAAGAAGAGGATCGGAGCCACTGTGAGCAATACCACTGCACAGAGCAGGTAAGTATAACATGTTTGTTATTTTACAAAAAAAAAATTGCCTTTAGTAACACTTTAAAGCTGAATGTCTGGCAGTTCAATGGGGCTCTCTCCACAGTCAAGGGTTAAATGCGTGTTTTGACTAGGGGGGACATAAAACAACTATAGTTACCTTATCCCTTACACCCACAGGTTTCCTCCCAGCTGCACAAATAATCCCTCAAAGCCTCTTTGCCGCTCTTTAAGTACCAGGAACTATAACTTCATCATGTATAATGCAGGACTAGCCATCCTGCATTATAAGTGAGGATGTCGAGGGCCCTTCCACAGCCCGGAGCTTCACAGAGAGGAGAAGAGCTTTGGCTTCTGGGGGAATGAGGAATAAGGTTAGAGCCCTTTCACAATGAGGCAGTTTTCAAGTGTTTTAGCGCTAGAAATAGTGCTTGTAAAGCGCCTGAAAACTGCCTCCCATGCCGCTGAATGTGAAAGCTTGAGTGCTTTCACACTGGGGCGGTGCACTTGAGGAACGTTAGAAAAAGTCCTGCAAGCAGCATCTTTAGGGTGGTCGCTTAAACAGCGGCAAAGCGCCCATAACACGAGCTGCGCTTTAATGCTAATGCCCGGGCGACCCCAGTGTGAAAGGGGTCTAAGTATAACTGCTTTTTCAGTTCCCTCTAGCAAAAAAAAAAAGGATGGAACCCTTGCATTGTGTGTGTGTGTGTGTGTGTGTGTGTGTGTGTGTGTGTGTGTGTGTGTGTGTGTGTGTGTGTATGTGTGGTGGGGTAATTTTTTACTTTTCCCAGTGTTTAGCTTTAAAGTGGCATTAAACTAAAAGCAAACAGTTAATATATTTCAGCTTACCCATTCTTAGATGTGATGGCTGCATTCATTTTCTTTTTTAGGCTTTATTTCCATTATTTTCACCTGGTGCTTTGGTCAGTAAGGCTGTTGTACAGAACAAGCTATTCTGCAGATTTATAAGTTACAGGGTTGAGCTAAACCATTTACTACTGACAGGTGTGCTTACAATGATCAGCTTTTATATATGTAACATTTTAACCCTCAAAAGAAAAACAGTTTGCTGTAGCTGCTTATAAAGTGTTAACTGCGGTTCAGCTTCAATGGGGGTTATTTACGAAAGGCAAATCCACTTTGCACTGAAAGCACACTTGGAAGTGCAGTCACTCTCAATCTAAGGGGTAGATCTGAAATGAGTGGAAGCTCTGCTGATTTTATCATCCAATCATGTGCAAGCTAAAATGCTGTTTTTTATTTTCCTTGCATGTCCCCCACAGATCTCCAGCGACTGCACTTCCAAGTGCACTTGCAGTGCAAAATGGATTTTCCTTTAGTAAATAACCCCCAATGTGTTATTGTATTTAAATCTGCTATTGTAGCTAACACTCCCTTCCCCCCAGACTGACAATGCTGATGTCCAAAGGTGTCTATTGCTTCTTCATCCAGCATGGGGGCACTCTAATACAGGCGGTGTGTTACTGGCCAGATCACCAGGTAAAAACAGAGGGGGAAAAAAGCCTAAAAAAGAAAATGAATGCAGCCACCACATCTAATGATTGGCAAGCTGCAATATACATTTTTGAGTTTAATACCACTTTAAGGCTATACAGCAGAGAGGCAAATAACTTTTTCACAAACAGGTCAGCAGTAGCTGTCTCTTTCTTTCAGTACAGGTTTCATTTAAAGTGGTAGTAAACTAATTTTTACCACTTATACCAGGGGTAGGCAACCTCTGCCCTCCAGCTGTGGTGAAACTACATGTCCCATGAGACATTGCAAGACCCTGACAATTACAGGCATGACTCCCAGAGGCATGATGGGGATTTGTAGTTTCACAACAGCTGGAATGCCGAGGTTGATTACCCCTGACTTATACCTACATGTAATCCTATAATAAGGCTTAACTGTAGGTACTGTGAATAGCTCCTAAACTTGCACAGTTTAGGAGATATTCAGAGTGCATGCAGCTGGTGACTTCACTGGCACATGCCAGACCTTCAGAGACCGTGCCGTAAACGGCGGCTCCCGTGTGCATGCGTAAGCTATGTCATCGCGCCCCTGACCACTCGTGAAGCCGGAGACTGCGAACCCGGAAGGAAGACCAGGTGAAGATGGAAGCCCTCTCAGCGGTGAAAGCACACCACTGGAAGGCTTTGTTTTAATGTAAGTCTTGCATAATGTTCTAGTATGTGGTGCATACTAGCAAATTATGACATTGCCTTGAAGGGGATTTTTTTTTTTCTTTAACTACCACTTTAAGTTTGATTTGGACCAAATATGGAGCTGGCAGTGCAAATGGAAAGAGTTAAAAATAAGGCCAAGTTATTATTACATTCATAGTAGTTACACTACAGAGGGGCCCAAAAAAAATGTATACACACTTCAACAGTTATCAATGCCCTTTTTTAAAAACCTGAATTGAACTTTGGCAGCAATGTGTAGTGTTATGTTTCCCCTAAAGATATCAGTAGTTGCACCATTTTTGATGTCATCATTAGACATGTGCACTGCCAAAAAATGTGTTCGTTTCATTCGTTAATTTTATTTTTTCGTCTCATTCGTTATGATCGCAATTCGTACATTCGTAAATTCGTACATTCGTAGGTTTGTGCATTCGTACATTCAGAAATTCGTACATTCGTACTATGTAAATGACATTCGTACATTCCTAAATTCATACAGTACATTTGTAAATTCGTAAATTAGAAAATTCGTATATTCGTAAATTCATAAATTAGAAAATTCGTAAATTCGTACATTTGTAAATTAGAAGATTCAAAAATTTCTAAATTTAAAATTTGAAAATCCAAAAACCCAAAAATTCGAAAATCTGAAATAGTAACTAACTATTAAATTATAGGTATTGTAATTTCCTTTCAAATTTGGCTGTTGGTGAACATAACAAATACGAATTTATCCGGAGTTACGAATTATCCGAAATAACGAATGCTGCATCTAAACAAATGGAATGGAACAAATTATTAAATAATAATAATAAAACGTTTTTATTATTATTATTTTTTGTTATTATTATTAATTCATTACGTTCCATTCCATTGGATACGGCATTTGTTATTTCGGATAATTCGTAACTTCGGATAAATTTGTATGTGTTACATTCACTAACAGCGAAATTTGAAAGGAAATTACAATACCTATAATTTAATAGTTAGTAATAGTTAAGTTATTATTAGTTAATTATTATTTCAGATTTCCGAATTTACAAATTTACAAATTTATGATTTCACTAATTTACGAATTTAGCGCACCACCTCACTACCACTGAGATGTGAGAGGCTATCTCAATGACATTCTGCCAGGACATTGGATAGGACATGGAGGTGCTGTTGAATTCCCTCCATGTTCCCCAGACTTAACACCCCTCGATTTCTATCTGGGGGAACACTAAAGGATGTAGTGTACCGTAGAAAGCCACCTACACTGACTGCACTAGGGGAAGACATTTAAACATCATGCAGAGCAATTACCGTGGAAACTCCGGTTGTCTATGTAGTAATTTGCCGAAATCGAAAAGATCTGGATTCTAATGGTGACTTCTTTGAGCACCTAATGTAAATGCATAATTCAAACATGACTTACAGCTACCCTTTGATGTTTACATAAATCTAGTAATAACCGTAATATATTTTTCATGTTGAAGTCTGTATAAATTTTTTTGGGCCCCTCTATATTTTATCAAGGAAGTAATGCTTATGTGTGCAGCAGAAAAAAAAGTTTTATAATTATTAAACTATTACTTTTTACGGCCCCTAGCAATTCAAAGTGCAGTTTTTTTTACTGTACACATTTGCTCCTTGCTTTGTCTCTACATAAAGAACTTTAGTTTTTTGTTTTTTTCTCCATCTTAATTTACAGCCACATAAGTCTAGGTTTACAAAGACAATCTGAATAAACAATGCTTTATATGAGCACGTTTTAATTTATGCGCATGTCTTGCTTATGCTGTACCCACAATTTGCACTAAAAGGATGTTTGTAGCAACAATACCACAGGTGACTTTATCCTTGCATCAATTGCATCAGTTTGTCCCACGTTCATGATAACCTTTATCTGTGCTGTGCACTGGTTAAAGCCTGGAGTAAGAGGGTCTGTAGTGGAAAAACATGGCCAAAACTTGTTACCATTAACTATTTGTAATAAGATATTCTATTAGAATGTTAACTACCAAGTACTTGAGTTGTAGCCATATTACAACATCTATTATTATCCTAGCATATAAATTGGCTATCATTATGAAACAAAAGTTGGACATGGAATAACCTATATAAGATGTAGTACTGATATCTGTTACAGTGGATTCCCCTTTTAAAGAGATTACTGGGAAAAATGGGTATACATTACTAACTGGAGACAAATTGCATTTTCCGCTAAAAACATAATATTCCTTACTAGGCTGCCATCTCTCCAGTGTAATGGTATTGTATTTCCTTTTTGACTGGGACATTTCTGTCTCTTGAAAATGCCTGTTATATTTACCTATACTGTACAATATTAGTTCCCTAAGGCTGATCAGTCACAACTGTGCAGTATATGCTTTGTATTGTGTGGATTAGTGAATGGGTAGAATTGTAAATAGCAAACGCTATACAAAAAAATCTTGATATTTGAAAATTGCAGGCCTATGTTTATGATTATTTTACCTAAAATGGATTGCCATAATTGCTTGGCAATTACTATGTATAATAAAAACTGATATGAATTATAATTTTAATTATGTAATTTATCATTCTTGGGATCTGAATTGACGGGAAACCTTTTTTTTTTGTTAATAATCCTTTTATTTAGTTTCAAAGAAAAATGTAAATACCAAACAGAGCCTAATGGGCATACCCAGGCCCAATGTAATACATAGATACATAAACAAACCCGGCACCTAATCTAATAACAGCTAAAAGTTATATACCACCTACTATTTAACCAACATTAATAATTGCATTTTTAATAAATAAATACATTTTTATTTTTTAATTAAATTGTGTTTTAGGCATTTAAAAATGTAAATAAAAACCAAGTATTTAACCAGATGAAGCCTTTTGAAGCAGAGATTACTTTTTTTTACAATGGCAGGATAACACAATACAGAAGTGTGTATTTTTCCAAAAAACAAGAACATAAGGAACAACACTTACAGAAAATCATTTTTATGTGACTTTTTTTTTACCAGTGGTGGTAGGCGTCACTAAAGCCTGGTACGCACTATTAGTTTTTTTTCCGTTGCCATAATTTATGACAATGGCAAATGTAAAAGTAACACACCCATTGTGCCTTAAAGAGAGTATAAGAAATGTTATATATTGCAGCTTCTTGATCCCTAGATGTAGTGGTTATATTCGTTTTTGTTTTTCTCCTTATATTCACTTGCTGATTCTACCAGTAACTCACTTTCTGACCTAGAGTGAAAACACTCACTAACTGTACTGTATGTATGGAGGAGCAGCATGGTTACCCTTAGGACAGGAAATGTTTTCAAACTACAGAACACCATCGCCCCTTCTTCATAACATAGGAGGTGTTCTCTAATTCAGAGGTAACTTGGGCAGGGCTAATAAGGCGCCTACTGATTTGAGAGCATTAGAAGCCCTGTGTTGTCAGCTTACTATAAGAAAGTCACTGGATTTCTGACAGGATCAACTGGTATTTTTTGCACTTAGGTTCCACTCACACATATGCAGGTGCAAAGGTGAATGCGCACTTTTGTATGATTTTTCCCAATTTTGCGTGCCTTGTTTAGGGGAGCCCATTCATTTCAAAATCACACAAAAAAGTGCATGACCTTTTTTTTAAAAAAAATGTGCCACACCAAAATGCATGGTACTTTGTTACTATGCATTTTGGTTAGTGCGAAGGCATGTGGTTTAATAGTTAACATTGGGGTGTTATTAAGACCCCATACACACTATCCAACTTTTGTTGTCTGATTTCCTTCAGATTTACCAAAACCATGTAGTGCAATGGCCTGCCTGATTGCATACAAATTAAAACTCCTAAGGTTTGACCTCCTATTATATGGTTTTGGTAAATCTGAAAGAAAAAATCTACTCGTGTATTCAGCTTAAGAATTATTAACACCACAGTGCACCTGCAAAAGGAACGCACATTTTTTTTGTGCATTGAGGGAACATGCGTTCATTCCTGCAGTACATAAATGTGAACCTAGCCTTACCGACAGATGTAACAAAATCCTTTTAGAAGTATATTCAACAGATCAAAAGGGAGTAACTGAGATAAGTTCATTGTTAGGGTTTACATACACTAAGTTTTTTTTTTTATATAAGATATGCTTTTTTTAATATGGACAACAAACACCTGCGTACACTTCTATGTGCGCTAGGGATCAGTGAAATTTGGTGATCACTACTCAAGCACAATCAAAGCAGCCATGTACCGTACATGAACCCCCAAATCATACTGCAGTTGTACCAGATGCATGCTCTGTTCAAGGGACAATACTGTACAGCTTTGTAGCTGCCGGATGTGCTTTACAAGGCTATGTGATGCTGAACAAAGATGCAGAGACCTGTAGCTTTTATGAGCTATGCTTACGATTGGAGTCTATTTAAAAGCTCTAAAAAGCTACAGCTGCATACAGGGAAGTGTGGTTTAATATTTTTGTTGATTTCATTCTGCAGGTCTGAAGACCATTGTGGGTGCCCTTATTCAGTCTGTGAAGAAACTGTCAGATGTAATGATTTTGACAGTGTTTTGCCTCAGTGTCTTCGCTTTAATCGGTCTACAGCTTTTCATGGGTCATTTAAGAAGAAAATGCGTTGTTTGGCCAATCAACATGGACGAGCAGTATTTAGCCAATGGCAGCAAGGGATTCGATTTTGAAGAATACACGAACAATGATAGTACGTAGTCTAATGTCCATTTATAATGACCATATGTTTTCATGCAAGCAGTTACTTTTAGGATGAATATTATCATAACGATATACACTCCTTTTATTGAAGAGGCCTGCCGCCATTGCAGGTATCCATAGGAATATGGATTGTTGCCCTGGTGGTAAAACATGTACTGAGCAATGGTCTTCTACTAATATGTATGTGTTCTTCAAGCCAGGTAGGACCCGATTTAGCCTTTAAAAAAAAATATAATAATAAAAGAAATTGCTTATTTCCTTCTACAGGTTTTAGACCAATAAATGATATGGCAGATGCAAGAATTATGTGTCAGAAGTGCTTGCTGTGCCAACAAAGAGGTTTTTTAGAATGCTGGAAAATTTGTGACTAAAGAAAGTTCTCTTATCTCTAAGAAAACTCATACTGTTCTTTTGTGAAATATACACATCTAGTGGAGAGGAGAGAGATGAGCTGTTAATTACAGAGTGATTTATCATCAAATCTATCTTGCAATTTTAAGGAAATTCAGACTATATGCAGATGATAGAAAAACAGCAGGTCCTTCAAACACCTGTACACAGATTACATGCATCATAAGGGCATGTATAGTTGTGTGTGGCATACACTAGCTGTAAACTGAGGTGACCAGAGTGTGCTGGTGTTAACAATTTTAAATGCCACGCCAATGCACCACAAGTGACCATCATTTTAGTGTAGTACAACTCACAGATATGAACATAAGTAGAGCAACCAGAGTTTCTTCAAACTGATTTAGATATTTGTGTTGCTATTCATTTTATTCATACATCTATGTGAGAAATAGCATAGAATGGTAATCTACAATATATTACAAATGTCAAATAGTTGAATATGTATACAAAATATCTGTGCACAATAAACTTCAATAAAGAAGCTGCAAATGCCAAATTGATTAATAAATCATTCAGAATGTGTAAAAATATGTGCTGCGCACGTGTAAAATAAAAAATAAAAAATGTATAAGTAAGAAAAAATTGTTAAGACAAAGGGGGTTATTTACGAAAGGCAAATCCACTTTGCACTACAAGTTCACTGCAAGTGCACTGAAAGTGCACTTGGACGTGCAGTCGATGTAGACCCGAGGGGGACATGCATAGAAAATAAAAAACAGCATTTTAGCTTGCACATGATTGGATGATAAAATAATTTAAATCATTCTACCCCTCAGATTTACAGCGACTGCACTTTCAAGTGCACTATCAGTGCACTTTCAAGTGTACTTGTAGTGCACTTGTAGTGCAAAGTGGATTTGCCTTTCGTAAATAACCACCATAGTCCAAACATGTGTAACTTGGTCCAAAATAATGTGTGACAAAGTCCAGAAAAATAAAATGAATATCCACATATCCTTGTGATGTATGTCACAAAATTTCCTTTCTTGTTCATACATCACGGGACACAGAGCCTTTGATAATTACTTAGTGTGTTAGATAGTCACTGTCAGGTGATTGAACACTGGCAACCCTAATGACAAGGCGAGTTCCTCCCCTATATAACCCCTCCCATATGGAGAGTACCTCAGTTTTTTCGCCAGTGTCTAAGGTGGTTGGTCACGTTAAAGATTTGCTAAGAAGAAAGCTCTGTTTGATGGTCCCCGAGGGGGCCTAGGAGCTATACAACTGCATCCATGCCTCGGGTCAATAAATACGCCTAAGATGGATGGTACCCGGGGCTCGTGAGAGAAGAAACAAGGTTTTGCCTGTAATGTCTCTCTTTGAGGACTGAGCTCTGGGATCCAGTACTTTGGTGCATAAATTTAAGTTGCGCAAAAAGTTTTTCTGGCAGAGTCTTCTACAGGCCCAGGGAAGAGGATCCTGTGAGTAGGAACCCAGAACCCTGAAGGTTGGCACAACGCTACCCGCCGTGATGGGTGAAGGTTGGAATCTGTCTGTTCTCAGCAGTTCCTGCGGCAGGGATAAGGTAAATGAAGACCATCCTAAAGTTTACACATTGGGGGGATCCAACGCAGTCCGGGGTCCCGCGCAGTCCTCAGGTGGTCTCCTTTCTCCCCCTCGCCTCCGGCCGCCGCCATGACAGTCCTGCGCACATGCAGGGGGTGCGCTTTTACGGCGGTTTCGGCAGGGAAGGAGGGGGTGCGTGGTTGTGGTGCCATGCACGTTCGGCGTACACAGCGCACCAGTGCGCAGGGGCAAATCGGCTATTTATTTATTTAAAAGCCCAGTACGCCGGAGCTCCTGTAAGCGGTGGGACACAGAGCTGTGGGCAGTAAGCATCTCAGTGGATTCGGATCCAGGCATACCTAAGACACCTACTTGGCATCAGGTTGTGCAGACTGAGCTAATGTTTATATTGTAAGACTAATGCCCCGTACACACGGTCGGATTTTCCAGCGGAAAATGTGTGATAGGATCATGTTGTCGGAAATTCCGACCGTGTGTAGGCTCCATCACACATTTTCCATCGGATTTTCCGACGCACAAAGTTTGAGAGCAGGATATAAAATTTTCCGACAACAAAATCCGTTGTCGGAAATTCCGATCGTGTGTACACAAATCCGACGGACAAAGTGCCACGCATGCTCAGAATAAATAAAGAGATGAAAGCTATTGGCCACTGTCCCGTTTATAGTCCCGACGTACATGTTTTACGTCACCGCGTTCAGAATGATCGGATTTTCCGACAACTTTGTGTGACCATGTGTATGCAAGACAAGTTTGAGCCAACATCCGTCGGAAAAAATCCTAGGATTTTGTTGTCGGAATGTCCGAACAAAGTCCGACCGTGTGTACGGGGCATAAGGCACAACAGTGATTGCATTTGTACTACTACCTCTGCTTAGCAGCTTAGGACTATGTCTCCCCGTAAGAGGGCTTCAGGGGGAGGTAAAAGAGGCATTAAGAAATCACTGCCTACATCTAGTGGCTCTGGCCATGCCTGCAGGATACCACCCCCCCTGAGAGACTGGAGGCAGCCTCACAGGATGAGTCTGTGCCCCTGTCAGGCTTTGCAGCCTCTCCCAATGTTACAGTCCCTGTATATGTCACTGAAGACACTATGAAGGCTGCATTTGATGGTTTAGAAGGAAGGAATACTACTTTTTATCACAGCTTCCTTAAAGAGTAGCAGAAAAAGGGGTAGATCCCCTCCCTCTGCTCCGGGTTCCCTATCCGATGAGAATTCTGATAATGATGAAATATCCTTATCTGGGGATGTGGATCAGGAGCAGTTGGACGATTCAGGGGAAGAGGAGAAGCTCTCTTCTGCCTCTCAGGCCCTCAAAGTACAGGTGCAATATTATACTGAGTTGGTGCGTACCACATACAGATTGCCGTCTGCTGAGGCTGCCCTATCCTCTGTTTCCTCCTTGGGATTCCGGAAATCCCCACAGGCTGCGTATACCTTCCCAATTCATCCCTTGCTGGAGAAATTGTTGTATGAGGACTGGGGTCACCCAGATAAACTATTTTCTCCTCCTAATAGGTTTTCCATGCTTTATCCGGGGAAGGAAGGGTTCACAAAGAAATAAGAGTGCCAGCAATAGATGCAGCTTTTTCTTGTGTGAATAAAAGCCTGACCTGTCCTGTGGACAATGCTCAGGGGTTCAAAGATCCAACTGATAAAAAACAGGAAACTGTGTTTAAAGCCTCCTTTTCTATGGCTGGCGCTGTGGTCCAGCCTGCGGTCGCAGCAATTGGCATGTGCCAGTTCCTCAAGGAACAAATGAAGCAGGTGCTTAACCTCCTTCCCACTGAGGAGGTCGAGGTTTATGCAGACCTTCCTAAGGCCTTGTGTTTTGCGGTTGATGCCATTATGGATTCTGTTCAGTAAACATCCCACCTTTCTCTCTTGCTGGTACACATGCGCAGTTCCCTTTGGCTTAAACGTTGAGCAGGTGAGGCTTCATGCAAAAGATATTTGACTGGGTTCCCGTTTTATGGGGAACGCCTATTTAGGGATGATCTGGACAAAAATATCCAGAAGAATAACAGGGGTAAGAACACGTTATTACTGGTTAAAAAGAAGAATAAATGTCCCTCATTTAGATGTTCTACTTCCCCAGCCCCTGGAGCCTCGACCTCCAGGCAGTGGCGACAGCCTCCCCAGTCCAATACTAGGGGAGAGGTCCAAGGCCAAACCCAAGGGCAAAAGAAGACTTGGGGTCCTAGATCTGTTAAATAGAACCCTAAAGCCTCCCTATGAAGAGGCACCCCTGCTCGGCCGAGTGGGGGGAAGGCTGCTGCAGTTTGCAGGCGGCGCCTGGCAGGAAGAGATTCAGGACAAATGGGTAGCCTCCACAGAGTCTCTGGGCTACAAGCTGGAGTTCTGGGAGTTTCCTCCATCTCGATTCCTAAGGTCAAGAATCTCCATAGATCCAGAAAAGAGGAGGCCCTTGCTTCTGGCCTTAGAACATCTATTATCCCAAGGGGTAATTATAGAGGTGTCCCCAGAAGAGCAAGGCTCAGAGTTCTACTCAAACCTCTTTACGGTTCCAAAACCGAACTGAATCAGTTTCTAGACATTCGTTCTTTCCACGTGGAGTCAATCCGCTCAGTAGTTTCCACCCTTCAGGGGGAGAATTCCTGGCATCAATAGGCATCAAAGATGCATACTTACATGTTCCAAAATTTCCCGCTCACCAAAGATTTCTAAGGTTTCTAGTGGATCAGCGCCACTTCCAATTCGTGGCCCTACCTTTTGGTCTTGCTACTGCACCTTGAGTGTTCACGGAAGTTCTATCCCCACCACTGGCAAAACTAAGGGCTAACAGTGACAGCTTATCTGGACGATTTGCTACTCGTGGAACAGTCCGTAGCATGCCTAGACCGCAATGTGCTCAGCACTGTAGAGTACTTGGAGTACCTAGGCTGCGTCCTCAATCTATAGGAGTCTTCCTTACAGCCCCTAAAAGGGCTGGAGTATTAGGGCATGGTCATAGACACAGTCCAAAGCAGAGTGTTTTTACCCAGGTCAAAAGCCAAAAGCCATAAAATATTTGGTCCGGGTAGTCATGTCAAGGAAAAATCCCTCCATTTGGCTATATATGAGACTATTAGGGAAAATGGTGGCCTCTTTCGAGGCTGTTCCTTACGTTCATTTTCACTCAAGGCCTTTACAGAGCAGCATCCTCTCTGCCTGGAACAAAAGAGTTCAAGCCTTGGATCTTCCAATGTGCCTATCACCATGGGTACGCCAGAGCCTCAATTGGTGGTTGCTGACCAAGAATCTACTGAAAGGAAAATCCTTTGTGCCAGTTACTTGGAAAATCGTAACCACAGATGCCAGCCTAATAGGCTGGGGAGCAGTTCTGGAAGAAGTTTCCACCCAGGGAAGATGGTCCAGAGCCGAAAAGCTCTTGCCCATCAACATTCTGGGGATTCGGGCAATTGGTCTAGCCCTCAGGGTCTGGACTTACAGGTTGCAGGGTTGCCCTGTTCGGATACAGTCTGACAGTGCTACGGCAGTGGCCTTTATCAATCACCAAGGGGGCACCAGGTGTCTGGATGCCCAAAAAAGAGATAAATCACATTTTTTCTTGGGCAGAGAGGCATGTTCCTTGCTGTCTGTCTTCATTCCAGGGGTAGAAAATTGGCAGGCGGATTTCCTAAGCCGCCAGCAGCTGTGTCCAGGAGAATGGTCTCTACACCCCAACATATTGCAGGCCATATGTCGAAAATGGGGTACCTCGGATATAGAGCTGTTGGCTTCCAGGTTCAACAAAAAGCTGGACAGCTTTGTGTCGAGATCAAAGGATCCGCTAGCACAAAGGTCAGATGCCTTAACGATTCCATGGTATCAGTACTCTCTGATCTATGCGTTCTCTCCAGTTCCGCTTCTCCCATGATTTCTTTGGAGGGTCAAAAGGGAAGGAAAGCCGGTGATTCTGGTAAACCCCGGCTTGGGCCAGGCGACCTTGGTATGCGGAGATCGTAAAGATGGCAGAAGAAAGACCTTGGGTTCTTTCGCTGCACAAAGATCTACTCTCACAGGGTCCAATATTCCATCCTGCTGAATTTGACAGTTTGACAGTTGAGACCCACATTCTGAAGGGTCGTGGGCTCTCTCGGGGCCAGTCCTGTCCACTCTAGTTAATGCTAGGAAGCCGGCCTCCAGGCTCATCTAGGGTGAGGGTGGCATCCTAGAAGGTATACCATTAGCAGGTTTCTTGCCTTTCTTTAGGTGTAGAAATGAAACTGGCCTTGAGCACTATCAAGGGCCAGATCTCGGCCTTGTCGGTATTCTTTCAAAGACCGCTTGCCTCTCATTCCATAGTCCGGGCCTTGTTCAGGGGGCACTACGCTTGAATCCACCAGTTAAGCTTTCTGTGTGCCCATGGGATTTGAATCTGGTTTTGTCTGTTTTACAGGAACAAACTTTTGATCCATTGCACCATGCTTCTTTAGTTCTTTTGACAAAGAAATTGTTTTTTTTCTGGTAGCCATATTCTCGGCTAGAAGGGTATCAGAATTAGCAGCTCTTGTAAAGAGCCATATTTGATTATTCACAAAGACAGGGTGGTGTTGCGTCCTCGCCCGACTTTTCTGCCCAAAGTGGTTTCAGGATTCCATCTGAATCAAGATGTGGTCCTGCCGTCCTTTTTTCCAGATCCGCAGTCCACGAAGGAGAAGTTGTTACACTCTTTAGATGTTGTAAGAGCAGTCGGAATCTATCTGCAGGCAACGGCTCAGGTACGAAAGACTGATTGTCTATTTATTCTGCCAGAAGGCCCCAAAAAGGGTCAGGCAGCGTTGAAATCCACTATCTCTAGATGGATTCGACAGGTTATTGTTCAGGCTTATAGTATAAGGAGAAGATTCCTCCTTTTCAGGTTAAAGTGCACTCAACTAGAGCAGTTAGTGCTTCATGGGCAGTGCATCACCAGGCCTCCATGGCTCAGATCTGCAAGGCTGCAACTTGGTCTTCAGTCCATACATTCACTAGATTCTATCAGGTAGATGTAAGAGGGCATGAGGATGCCACCTTCCGGTGCAGTGTGCTGCAGGCAGCAGTATAGGTCTGTTTCTGATCTGTGTCTGTCTCCCTCCCCTCAATTTGGGCATTGCTATGAGACATCCCACTAAGTAATTATCAAAGGCTTTGTGTCCCATGATGTATGAACAAGAAAATAGGATTTTTTAAATACAGCTTACCTGTAAAATCCATTTCTTGGGAATACATCACGGGACACAGAGCCCCCCCCCGCTCTTTGGGATTATACGTTGGGATACTTATTGCTTTGCTACAAAAATGACATACTCCCCTATGGGAGGGGTTATATTAATTAGGGTTGCCAGTGTCCAATCACCTGACAGTGACTATCTAACCCAGTAAGTAATTATCAAAGGCTCTGTGTCCTGTGATGTATTCCCAGGAAAAGGATTTTACAGGTAAGCTGTATTTAAAAAATCCTATTTTTATGTGTGCACCTTCACTAACCCCTCTCAGGTGTTATCTCACCTTGGTTAGATGACCCTCACTACAAAGGTCAGAATTGTTGTGCTCCTTTTAATTCCAGGACAATACAAAGGCTGATGGAGGATATCAGCATCAAAGGTCTCATCAAAAGAATTCCACCACATGGATCACTGAGCCCCAGAGTTCCTTACAAAACACTCCTCTCAAGCAGGTTTAACCCCAAAAAGACAGTGAAGATGCATAGTGCTCAGCGTTTTAAGTTTACTCATGAAACCACATAAAATAACAATGTTAAGGAACCAGTTTAGAGCGGAGTGGAGTCTGCAATCTCAAAGCAAACAGAGGAATGGATGGCTGGAGAGCATGCTGCTCTGGGCTTATAGCAGTGAAGGTAAAACACACACGAGTACTGCGGTGTGGCTCTAAGCCGGTTTCTTAACATTGGCGCTTGTACTATTCAGCATTGTAAGTGTGCGTGTGTGTGTATATATACTGTATGTATGTGTGTGTGTGTATATATATATGTGTGTGTATATATATGCATATATATATATATATATATATAAATGATTACTGTCTGTGACATGAAGAAGTAATCTGAAGAAAGACCTTGGCTTAAGTATCCAAAATTCAGCAACATCAAGCTTGCGACTGAAGAGAAAACATATGCTGCTAATGGGGAAACATGAGGGTACCCATCAATTTTACTTTATATTGTGGGTAAAAAAGAGAAAAGTCAAAAGTAGGGAAGGATAAGAGAGTGAAATTAGAGGATAAATAAAAAAAGGGGGGGGTGTAGTGATCCTGAACTGCAAGCTCTCTGTCTATCCCGAACTGGAAGCCAATAAATCTTTGTATCTACCAGAATATCGAAAATTCCATCCAACAGAACCATGTAAACTTGCTTCCTAAGGGTGAGAGTAGGTTCCTCCATTGCTTAAATATCATTTACAGATTTTATCCAGTGACTGATTGTGGGTGGTGAGGGGGAAATTTCACTGTGCTGGGATACATGCCTTGGCCGTGTTTACAAGGTGAACCACCAATGAAAGGCCATATTTTTATCTGGAGAGAGAACTGAGGTGAAGAAGACAGGCTGCAGGGTCTTGTTCAAAAGAGAGGTTGGTGGGATAGAGGATTAGAGCACACACAGTCTGCCAGAAGGGGTGAATCAGTGGACAAGACCAAAAAATGGGACACAATGTGCCCCTGTCAGCTTTGCACCTCCAGCAGGTAATAACAACCTCCAGGAACATGTAGTGCAGTTTCGTGAGGTCTCTATACTATCTTGGTAACAATTTGTAGTGAGTGTATACTGTATATTTTTATGTGGTTTCATGAATAGAGTTAATTTGGTGAGCACAATACATCTGCTCTGTCTTTCTGGAGTTATACTTGCCTAAGAGAGGTTTTATGTTATGAACCCTGGGGCTCAGTGATCCATGTTGTGGAATTCTTTTGATGAGATGTTTGATGCTGATATCCTCCATCTGCCTTTGTATTGTCTTGGAATTGAAAGGAGCACTTTCATTCTGACCTTTGTAATGAGGGTCTCCTAACCAAGGTGAGAGAACACCTGAGAGTGCATGCATAGAAGGAACGTTTGTGACATACATCTTGAGGATATGTGGATATTCCTTTTATTGTTATGGACTTTGTCACACAGTATTTTGGACTAAGTTGCAAATCTTTTGGACTATGTCTTCAAAAAATTTTCTTTTCACTTTTGTACATATATGTTTGCGCACATTCCCATGTATAATTTTATGTATAGTGTTTTATATTTTTTTATTATAAGTGCAGCACATATTTTTTACACATTTTAAATAACTGAATAGCTGTCAGTTCGAAACACATTTACATGTAGATTCTATAATATTTTCTTTGTACACTTTTTAGCAAACTTTTACAAAGTGCCTGGAGCTATCGATCCACTACTTTGTGGTAATAGCACAGATGCTGGGTAAGTAGCCTACTGTTTGTTCTTCCTGTTGGTAAAATGTTAGTAAATGAAGGTAATTTTATGTGCACTTGGTCATAGAGGAAACTACCTTAATAACAATCTGAGTAGTTTTAATAGTCTAATCTGGTAGTTAACCACTTCAGCCCCGGAAGAATTTACCCCCTTCCTGACCAGAGCACTTTTTACAATTTGGCACTGCGTCGCTTTAACTGCTAATTGCGCGGTCATGCAATGCTGTACCCAAACAAAATTTGCGTCCTTTTCTTCCCACAAATAGAGCTTTCTTTTGATGGTATTTGATCACCTCTGCGGTTTTTATTTTTTGCGCTATAAATGGAAAAAGACCGAAAATTTGGAAAAAAAATGATAATTTCTAGTTTTTTGTTATAAAAAAAATCCAATAAACTCAATTTTAGTCATACATTTAGGCCAAAATGTATTCGGCCACATGTCTTTGGTAAAAAAAATGTCAATAAGCGTATATTTATTGGTTTGCGCAAAAGTTATAGCGTCTACAAACTAGGGTACATTTTCTGGAATTTACACAGCTTTTAGTTTATGACTGCCTATGTCTGTTCTTGAGGTGCTAAAATGGCAGGGCAGTACAACCCCCCCCCCCAAATGACCCCATTTTGGAAAGTAGACACCCCATTGAGCCCATTGAATATTATTTTTTTTTGTCCCAAGTGATTGAATAATGACAAAAAAAATTACAAAAAGTTGTTACTAAATGATATATTGCTCACACAGGCCATGGGCATATGTGGAATTGCACCCCAAAATACATTCAGCTGCTTCTCCTGAGTACGGGGATACCACATGTGTGGGACTTTTTGGGAGCCTAGCCGCGTACGGGGCCCCGAAAACCAATCACCGCCTTTAGGATTTCTAAGGGCGTAAATTTGATTTCACTCATTACTACCTATCACAGTTTTGAGGGCCATAAAATGCCCAGATGGCACAAAACCCCCCAAATGACCCCATTTTGGAAAGTAGACACCCCAAGCTATTTGCTGAGAGGCATGGTGAGTATTTTGCAGCTCTCATTTGTTTTTGAAAATGAAGAAAGACAAGAAAAAACATTTTTTTTTCTTTTTTCAATTTTCAAAACTTTGTGACAAAAAGTGAGGTCTGCCAAATACTCACTATACCTCTCAGCAAATAGCTTGGGGTGTCTACTTTCCAAAATGGGGTCATTTGGGGGGTTTTGTGCCACTTGGGCATTCCATGGCCTCCGAAACTGTGATAGGCAGTGAAGAGTGAAATCAAAAATTTACGCCCTTAGAAAGCCTGAAGGCAGTGCTTGGTTTTCGGGGTCCCGTACGCGGCTAGGCTCCCAAAAAGTCTCACACATGTGGTATCCCCGTACTTAGGAGAAGCAACAGAATGTATTTTGGGGTGTAATTTCACATATTCCCATGGCATGTTTGAGCAATATATCATTTAGTGACAACTTTGTGCAAAAAAAAAAAAAATTGTCTCTTTCCCGCAACTTATGTCACAATATAAAATATTCCATTGACACGACATGCCTCTCAGCAAATAGCTTGGGGTGTCTACTTTCCAAAATATGGTCATTTGGGGGGGGTTTGAACTGTCCTGGCATTTTATGCACAACATTTAGAAGCTTATGTCACAAATCACCCACTCTTCTAACCACTTGAAGACAAAGCCCTTTCTGACACTTTTTGTTTACATGAAAAAATTATTTTTTTTTGCAAGAAAATTACTTTGTGTTTCATTTTTTTTATCACACAGTATTTGCGCAGCGATTTTTCAAACGCATTTTTTGGGGAAAAAACACACTTTTTTAAATTTTAATGCACTAAAACACACTATATTGCCCAAATGTTTGATGAAATAAAAAAGATGATCTTAGACTGAGTGCATGGATACCAAACATGACATACTTTACAATTGCGCACAAACGTGCAGTGGCAACAAAATAAATACATTTTTAAAAGCCTTTAAAAGCCTTTACAGGTTACCACTTTAGATTTACAGAGGAGGTCTACTGCTAAAATTACTGCCCTCGATCTGACCTTCGCGGTGATACCTCACATGCATGGTGCAATTGCTGTTTACATTTGACGCCAGACCGACGCTTGCGTTTGCCTTAGCGCGAGAGCAGGGGGCGACAGGGGTGCTTTTTTTATTATATTATTTTTTTGCCTTTTTATCTTATTTTTAAACTGTTCCTTTCATTTTTTTTAATCATTTTTATTATTATCTCAGGGAATGTAAATATCCCCTATGATAGCAATAGGTAGTGACAGGTACTCTTTTTTGAAAAATTGGGGTCTATTAGACCCTAGATCTCTCCTCTGCCCTCAAAGCATCTGATGACACCAAGATTGTTGTAAATAAAATGCTTTCCCAATTTCCCAATGGCACTGTTTACATCCGGCGAAATCTAAGTCATGAAATGCTCGTAGCTTCCGGTTTCTTAGGCCATAGAGATGTTTGGAGCCACTCTGGTCTCTGATCAGCTCTATGGTCAGCTGGCTGAATCACCGACTGCATTCTCAGGTTCCCTGTTGAGACAGGAGAGCCAGAGAAAAACACAGAAGACGGTGGGGGATGGGGGGCATTCCCTCCCACTGCTTGTAAAAGCAGTCTTGAGGCTAATTAGCCTCTAGGATTGCTTTTACATGAAAGCCGACCGCTGGCTGAAAAGAATGATACCAAGATAATACCTAAACCTGCAGGCATCATTCTGTTATAACCACTCAAATTCGTGAATGGCGTACCTGAAGACAAAACAATGGTTAACAATAAAACACAGTAAACGGTAAAGTATAACAAATTGCATACCTGAAAAGCAAACATGATAAAACATAATAACAATAAAACATTGCAGAATAGAATACAGTAAAAAAGAGCAGAATAGAGAAAGAATAGAGAGAGAGAGAACAATAAAACGACAACTATTTTTTAAAATTTTATATATATATATATTTATATATATATATAATATATATATATATTTTTTTTTACACTTTTTTTTGTAACTAACTTTTATAACTGTAACCGGTTCCAGGTTCGGGTCTCTCAAAATGCGATGGCATCTTGGGAGACCCTGTGAAAGTGCGCCTAGTCTGTGCAATGCTGTACCCTACGCTAATACTCAACTAGTGCATAGTAGCGTTCAAAACATTCACCAATGCAAAGACCAGGATTATCAGGACAGGAGGGACAATAATAGCTGGGGTCACGCCTATATCCGCGCTTGCTGCAGACACAACATCTTTTTTGGGGGGGTTTGTTGGGTGGGGGTACTCAGGAAGACATAAAGAAAATGCCTCTCATGCAGCCGACTGCATTTGGTTGGGGATGTGAATGAGGGAATTAGGGGAGCTGCAGAAGTGGTGGTTCCCAATTAGGATTGGTGAATGCAGCAGGAAGGGCATTATGGGCACGACGGGCCTGTTTGTCTTCTTCTTGGTGGCAGTGGGACACTACTTGTGCTGCCACCTCACCAGCTTGAACTGCACTTATGGGACTCGCCACGTCACCAAGTGTTACTGCAGTGCTGGTTTGACTATGACCAGGTGTACTAGGCCGCTGGTGCTTGCCAGTTCACCAAAACGCTACCAAAAAAACTGTTAGCGATCGCAGGGATCAGGCCTGACTCTGTGAACGCTGCAGTTATGCGTTTAATGTTTTGTAAGTGACAGTGATCGATCGATACTGCACTTGGGTGGGCTGGGCCGGGCGGAGGGGCTATACCACTAAGGGAGGCGTATGCTGCGTGCGTGGGTGTTAGCGGTACTGGCGCTAATCTGACGCTGCCTGGGGCGACGCATAGCACTGCCTGGCGATTAAGGGGCTAAACCTTTATTTGGTAATAAACGGCGGGTGCCCTGACACTATAAAAAATAAACGAACGAACCAGCGTCACCCGTAACAGTTATACGGTGATCAGTGGTGAAAGGGTTAACTAGGGGGCAATCAAGGGGTTAAAACCTTTATTAGGTAGTATATGGGGGTCCCTGACGCTATAAAACGCTGACGGTGAACCTAAATATTTACCTCACTAACTAGCGTCACCAGCGACACTAATACAGCGATCAGAAAAATGATCACTTAGTGACACTGGCGACAGGGGGTGATCAAGGGGTTAAAACTTTATTAGGGGGGTTAGTGGGGTACCCTAGACCTAAAGGGGGCTAACACTAACTGCCCTACCACACTAACTGTCACAAACTGACATCATGCAGTAATCAGAAAAAAAAAAACTGCTTGGTGTCACAGGGTGACAGGGAGGGGGAGGGATGATCGGGGGGAGATCGGGGGTGTATTGTGCATTGTGTATTGTGTGCCTGGCATGTTCTTCTGTGTGTGTGTGTTGTGCACTCACATTACAGTCTTCTCTCCTCGGCGCCGGAACGGAAAATGCCGAGCCGAGGAGAGATGACATTTACCATACAGCAGCATAGGAATGATTTCATTGGCCAGGAATGGATGGCCTCCCCCTCACCTCCGATCGCCGCTGGACAAAAGCCGACCTCCTCGGGCACCGGGGGGGGGGGTCCGATCAGACCCCTCGCCCGCGGGAGGCAGATCACGTACGGGTACGTGATTCTGCCTGCCCGTGCCATTCTGCTGACGTATATCATCGTGAGGCGGTCGGCAAGTGGTTAAAGCTAGCAAGCTTTAGTTATTTACAGTATGTACTTTTTCTTTATGTATTGTACTACTCAACAAAGAAGAGCATTTGTATATGCCCTTGGTCACTTGTTAACCGCCCACGGCTTCCAATACCACTTATACGCTGATGACACCCAAATCTATCTGTCTACTCCTCACTCCTTCAGTCTCCTCTTGCATTACTAACTTACTAACTGACATATCAGCATGGATGTCGCACCACTTCCTTAAACTAAATCTCTCTAAAACTGAGCTATTAATATTCCCCCCCCGCCTGTGCCCCCTCCATGACTTTTCCATCAAAATCAACAATTCAACCATCAGTCCCTCCCCTCACGCCAGGGTACTAGGTGTAATTCTAGACTCTGACTTGTCATTTCAGTCTCAAATCCAATCATTGTCAAAAGTTTGTAGAATTCACCTCCGTAACATCTCTAAAATTCACCCCTTTTTAACAAATGAAACCACCAAGCTCCTCATTCACTCCCTTGTTATCTCTCGCCTTGACTATTGCAACTCCCTTCTCATTGGCCTACCTCTCCATAGGCTATCCCCTCTTCAGTCTATCATGAATGCTGCTGCCAGACTTATCCACCTTACGAACCACTCAGTGTCTGCCAACCCTCTCCTCCAATCCCTACATTGGCTCCCAATCACCCAGTGAATTAAATTCAAAATACTAATCACAACATACAAAGCCATTCACAACTCTGCCCCGAGCTACATCACCAATCTTGTCTCCAAATATCACCCAAATCGACCTCTCCGCTCTTCTCAAGACCTCCTGCTCTCAAGCTCTCTCATCTCCTCCTCCCATGCTCGTCTCCAGGATTTCTCCAGAGCCTCTCCCATCCTCTGGAACTCGCTACCTCCATCTATCCGGCTATCCCCTACTCTTGCTACCTTCAGGAAAACTCATCCCTTCAGGAAAGCCTATCACGTCTCCAACTAATCTCCTACCACCTTCAACAGCTCATTCCCCACAGTTACAACCTTTTGTACCAACTGCCCCACCCTATTAGATTGTAAGCTCTTCTGAGCAGGGCCCTCTTAACCCTCTTGTATTTTATTGTATTATAACTGTATTGTCTCCCATTTATATTGTAAAGCGCCGCGTAAACTGTTGGCCCTATATAAATCCTGTATAATAATAATAATATTAATAAAAAATGAATTTTAAACTTTACGGATTCAGCTCCCAGTCACAGCAGCTGTATGCCTCAACCAAGGTCAGTACGCTACGCTTACCACCTCTCAGGACAATCTGTCTACTCATGCCCCAGTACACCAGGCCGCAGCAAACTAAAGACACCGCTATGCAGATAATGGACAATACACCTTACCATGGGGCTGTTACCTCCTACCAAGTACACTGCCCAACAGCTGCAACCCAACATTACAATTAACCCTAAGCCAGTGTCAGCAGTATGAACACCTTTGCACCACCATATCTCCCAAAGTTGCTTAATCTCAGCTCCACAGCCAATTAAACTAATTTTGCTCTGCATGCAGCTGTCCATCCAAAGTCTGAAAACACAGACACGTCACCATTTGTAAAAAACATGCTTCACAGATAGCTCACCAAGATAGGTCTCACCAAGTTCAATGAGAAACCTGAAAACTACAGAGGTTGGACATAGACATTCAAAGTCACAATCAGTCAACTATATGTCACAACTACAGAAAACGAAATCTTATCAGATGGCTAGGTCCTCAATCTGCTGATTGTATCAAAAACCTCAAAGCTTTTTGCATTTACAATCCTGCAACAGGTCTTAACACTGCTTGGGGCAGACCTTAATATAGCTCTAGCAGCCCAAAACCCATTGAAGATGCTTTATTTAAAATGTTGCAAAGCTTCCCACAAATATCTAGCAATGGCAATCTAAAGTTAAAGAGCTCAGTGATCTTCTCTTGGAGCTTCAACCCGCCAAAGCCGATAACCACATACATGGCCTCAGTTGCCTAGATACTGCTCATGTGGGTAACCCAATACTCTCCAAGTTCCCTTATGGTATACAGAAAAAAATGGGCATCACTTGGATCAAGTTAAAAAGAAGAAAATAAAGTCTCCTTTCCTCTCTTTTCTTACTTCTGTGAGTTCATTACTAGAATTTCAGATACTAAGAATAACCTAAGTTTCTCTTTTGAGGAGTCCAACCCTCTCGGTCCACCTTCTCTAAGGCCTGAAAGCTCACGCATTTCATATAGAGACCACAGAGGTCCAGTGTCTGTAAAAAGGTGTGATATTTTACCTGCACCTAATACAGTCCCTCCAAACCACACCGACTTAGGAAATGTATCGGCTTCAGAAATAAACCCTTACAAGAATGCAAAGAGCTTTTAAAAAAATGTGGGGTTTACTTCAAATGCTGTACTTCCACAGAACACCATGCTAAAGACTGTAAGGTTACTATTAAGTGCATAGAATGCAACAATGATGATCATACAAAAATAAATCCCTGGCGGAAGACACCAGGGAAGCATAGGGGTTACTAATGTTAGCAAAAGGATCACAATAGAGTGTTATTTAAGAAAAATATAATTTATTGATATCGAGCAGGTAAAAAAGCAGTGTACAATGCTGCCAACCTATTTGTTTAACAGCTTCACATAAACATTGGTTTCCATATCAGCACCAGTGTTGGATGCATAGGAACATGGACAACAAACCAGGACAAACATGAAACAAAACAACATAAACCTAAATCAAACTGGACATTCGGATGACATCGATACGCAGGTGTGATGTCATGCATGAATAATCACTTGGAGAATGTCCTCCTTTTCAAGTTTCCTAAATCGGGGAGAATGACATCCAATCTGTGTATGGCCCCTGGGGTAAGGAGCTGGCGGGTGATCCTGAGAATCATGGGATATGAGATGAATTACTAGTGATCCGTCTAATGTCAACAGGGGGTTAAGTGTGGTCATGGACAGGAAGGAATATAAATCCTCCAGTTCAACTGTAAATGCAAAGTTAAGTAGCAGATCAATGTAACAGGAGTGCTATTAGACCCGGGAACATAGAGTCCTGCAATAATTGACATCCAGGTCTAAGGAGACATTTCTTCTTAAGTATCCTGTTTGTTCGTGTTTGTATCCATCACTCTGTGAGGCAGCTTGCACCACCTTGTCTCGGCTCCAAATCCCGGTTACAGCGGGGCTTGCCGTGTGTGGCATCACATGACGCTAGTGATGTCAACGTGTTTCGCTAGGGGAAGTAGCGTAGCACATGATGATCATGTGCAAGCTTTTTATCCATTTCAAGAAAGTCCCACTTTGTCCACAAATAATACTCCCAAAGCAAAGCATGGCGAGGCGAGCACAGACCAAACAGTGCCTCGTGCCTCGTACTCCAGTTTTCTCTATGTGTACATATGTCTGTGGAGAAGGACTCTGTGACAAATCCTGTGGCAAAAAATGCTTAATTCATGCACACTCCAAGGGTCAACCTGAAAAAGCTGTAAGACTATATATTCATAGTTTCATAGTTGGTAAGGTTGCATAAAGACACTAGTCCATCCAGTTCAACCTGTGTGGGTGTGTGTGTGTGTGTGTGTGTTCATGTCGATAATCATTTTTCCATATCCCTGTATATTGTGTTCACTAAGATGCACATCCAAGAGTCTTTTAAATCTAACAATACTTCCTGCTGACACCACCAATTATGGAAGAGAGTTCCACATCCAAACCCCTACGCAGCTTAAGGTAAACCGCTTCTCCTCCAATCTCATTGAGTAGCCCCATATCTTCTACACCGTGACGGGATGTGTTAATATTAATTACATTTGATCATCATTCATTGACAATAAGTGATTTTGAATGCTTTTCAAAAAAAAAAAAATTTTTTTTCTTTAGTTCGTTATCATTGTGTTTTTTCTCTTTTTTTCCCCCTTTTTTCTTTTTTCTTTTCTCCCGATTCACAGGTGTTGTCTATTTTTGGGATTTCAAGCTCCAATTGTGTGCAAGGGGTGTTAGCTTAATTGTGAAGTTCTGATTGGTGGTTTTTCCACCCAACTCTCCTGTTTATATACACATTTGGTTCTTGTCTATTTTAGCTATGAGTAAGCATCTAATGATGTGAAACGCATTAGCAATTGTTCCCTGTTTTGTACCCATTTGATGTGACTGTATATTGGATTTTTACGCTTTATAATAAAGATGCCTTTCTTTGGAGTGTGGCAGTCCAGGACTTCTTCGTTCCCATATCTTCTTACACTCCCTGAGACTAAATAGCTTCCTACCTATGCTAGGATCTCCATTGAGATATTTGTATATCGCTATCATATCTCCTCTTAAGTGTCTCTTCTCCAGGGAGAATACATTTAGTGCTTGTAGTCGTTCCTCAAAATTGAGGACTGTTTTCATCAGCAAATTCTTGGATATAGTCCCTTATCATCCTCTCCAATAGTTTACATACTATCGATGTTAAACTGACAGGCCTGTAGTTTCCAGGAATATATCTCTATCCTCCTCTAGTCAGTCCCATCCCCCCACAGTTAGAAACACACATGAGGGAACACATTTAAGACCTTGATCGCCCCCTAGTAATAACCCCTTCCCTACCAGCGACATTTACACACTAATCATTTTTTTAGCACTGATCGCTGTGCAAATGTCAATGGTCCCAAAAAAGTGTCAAAAGTGTGTGATCTGTCCGCCGCAATGTCGCAGTCCTGCTAAAAATCGCAGATTGCCACCATTACTGGTAATAAAATAAATAAAAATGCCATAAATCTATTCCCTATTTTGTAGATGCTATAACTTTTGCACAAACCTATCAATATACGCTTATTGTGATTTTTTTACCAAAAATATGTAGAAGAATATATATCGGCCTAAACTGATGAAGAAATTTCTTATTTTTTTTCTTTTTTTTGGATATTTATTATAGCAAAAAGTATAAAATATTGTTTTTTTTCAAAATTGACGCTTTTTTTTTGTTTATAGCGCAAAAAATTAAAACCGCAGAGGTGGTCAAAACTCTGTGGGGAAAAAAAGGACATGAATTTTGTTTGGGTACAGCGTCGCACAACCACGCAATTGTCAGTTAAAGCAAAGCAGTGCCGTATCGCAAAAAATGGCCTGGTCATTAAGGAGGAAAATCTTCCTGAGCGGAAGTGGTTAATATGACTTTTTTACTTTATGGTTTAGCCACCCAGGTTTAACCTTCATTCTTCTATATGTATTGCCCATTGGAATGCACTGGGTGATACCTGTATTTAATATGTTCTTAAAGCATTCCCATTTTTCCTTAGTGTTTAATGTTGGTCTCATTTAATCCCTTGTAGCATTGAGCGCAGTTTAGAAAAGTTGGCTCTTTTGAAATTGAGTGTTCTTGTACTACCCTCGTGCCTCCTTTTCCTTTTTGATTTATTCTGAATGTAATTATCCTGTGATCACTAGTTCCCAAGTTGTCCCGTATTTCCACATCTGTGACCAGATCTGAGTCATTTGAAATTAATAGGTCCAGCAATTCTTTCTAGTGGGGGAATCCACCAATTGGGACATGAAGTTGTCCTGTAAGACATTTAAGAATTGACGTGTCTTTAATGAGTGAGCTGTCCCTTCTGCCCAGTCAATATCTGGATAGTTGAAGTCCCCCATAATAATGACATTGCCCTGCCTCACCGCCATTTCTAACGCTAATAGGAGATCCAACTCCTCCTCTTCCTTCAGGTTAGGGAGTCTGTAACATACCTTCACCCAACAATCTGTCCATCCGGTCCACGATGTGCTGAACCCGAGCGACTGGTAAACAACATACCGTTCAATGATCTCGGTCTTTACCCTATCGGTCCTTCCAATAATTGAGTCCCCTACCACCAGTACCTGCCTAACCTTGAAATATTATTCTAGATGATCAGAGTTACAGGTCTCTTGCAATATCAAAGCTTTTTGACCTGTTAAACATAACAGTTGATGCCTTACCATACATCCTGGGTACCTGTGCTGGCATTACAGAAGTTTCAGGCAGGAAAGCCACTGCTCTTGTAGTAGCTCCCCTGAATGGCAATATAGAAATCCCATCGTCCACTCTCATCGAGTGCAACGAGATTCCAACCAACAGAGAAGAGATCCTTACTCCTGCAGCTGCCTCTCACCACTCACACTTGAGAGGCATAACCAATCACATACCAGCTCTTCACAGATATGCCAATATTCTCCTGTTTGCCAGGAGAAACATCCCAAGGGTACGCAAGGCTTACCAAAAAATCAATGCACCACATGACATACCATATGCCCATTGCTCAACGCCAGGATCTAGGCTGGGTTATCATAAGCATTGTGTGTCTGGGTAATATCAGGAGGTCTTCCACAGTTTTCTTCTTTCAGGACATGGGTCATGCCATTACCTATTTTAAGCAATGCCCATATCACTGCCAAGGCAAAGAAGTCTTTGCAGTAAAGGCTTTCAACAGTTCTTCACACAAGGCGGTAGCAAGGCCCTTGATTTTGTGGATGATAGTGTCAGCACAACAATGTTTGATGTAGCAACTAAAGACAATGACCTGGCAGCCATCATGAAAGACACAGAGTTCCTAAAATTATGAGTAAGGAGTTTTATCAGCACAATTCCAACAGTTGGGTGGCATCCCTACCATTTTGTGTCACCAGAAAGACACTACCAAATAATGTTCAGCATGCAGAAGCACGATTTACTTTTTTACAATGCACCCCAAACAGAAAACCTGAGATGAAGAAACAATTTGTTGACTTTATGCAGAAGGTGTTTGTGAGAGATCATACTGAGCCTGCAGCACCTCTTAGGGAAGGACATAAATGTTGGTACCGCTTATGTTTTGGAGTGTACCATCCTTGCAAGCCAGATCATTTCGAGGTGGTCTTTGATTCAAGTGCTCTCAACAATGTAATTTTCACTGGGCCTAATCTGAACAACAACTTTATAGGAGTTTTGCTCTACTTCAGACAAGAAACAGTTGCTTTTATGGCCAACATTCAGCAAATATTCCACAGTTTCATCATTCAAGAACACAACAACTTCCTCAGGTTCCCATGGTATTGAAACAATGATTAACCTATTACAATTCACATTGATTCAATATTTGAACTGGTTAATCCTAAATCTGATAAGGAAATGAGAGCTAATACCATTACACTCAACACCTCTGGTAAGTCAGAGTTCTCATTGTTTTAAATGCTTTTTGAGGTGGTCCTCTATTATAGGAGCTATCACACAACTTATCCATGTTGCTCATCAATTTGCAACCAATACTGAGGACCATGAAGAGTGTTGTGAATAGCACATCTGTAAAGGACCTCCCACAATCAAGGAAATTTCACAAGCATAAAATGTCATAATTTGGGAGATTGTTAACATATCAAAGAGACATAACCGTTCTAAGGATAGCCCGCTCTGCAAATTGAACTCAATGCTTGATCATGACAAGTTGCTTCAAGTTGGAGGTTGCATATGGAAGTCTAATCTGTTCAGTGAGAAACAGAATTCCCTGATTGTTCCAGGTCAACATCTCATTACCGCACTGCTGGTTAGACATCACTATGACCAAGTCCAGGACCAAGGACCGCACTTTACGGAAGGAGCAGTATGATGTGCAGGATTTTGGATCATCAGGATGAAAAGATGCATATCCTCCATTCTTCACAAATTCATCAAGTGTCAAAAATTGGGAGGAAGGCACCTTAAACAGCAAATGGCAGAGCTCTCAGCCAACAATGTTCATAGATGACAGTGGAAACAGGTTCAGCACCTTGCAAATGTCTTCTGGACTTGATGAAGAAGGAATACCTTTGCAACCTTCAAGGTCATGGCAAATGGCAAACTAGCCAGTGATAGACATAGTACTCTTGAAAGAAAAGAATGCACGCCATAACCATTGGTTTATGGGTCTCATTACAAAGTCTGCGCCAAATAATGATTGAAAGGATCGCAAAGTAGAAGAAGGTAATTAGGGAATGATCAGCACTACTCTACTTCAGGCCTGGTAACAAGCCAAAATCGTTCCAGGTCGACATCACATCACTGCCCTGCTGGTTCGTCATCACCATGAGCAAGTTCAGCACCAAGTACATCACTTTACAAAAGGAGCAGTTGGATCTGCAGGGTTTTGGATTGTCAGGATGAAAAGATGCATATCCTCCATCCTTTACAAACATGTCAAGTGTCAAAAATTGGGAGGAAGGCACCAACAATAGCAAATGGAAGAGCTCTCAGCCGACAGATTAAGCACAGAACTGCCCTTGACTAATGTTCAAAAAATGAACAGATTCAGGTGTAAACAGGTTCAGTACCTTACCAATGTCTTTTGGAGTTGATGAAAGAAGGTGTACAGTTGTGCTCATCAGTTTACATACCCTGGCAGATTTTATGATTTCTTGGCCATTTTTCAGAGACTATGAATGATAACACAAACTTTTATTTCACTCATGGCTAGTGTTTGGCTGAAGCCATTTATTATCAATCAACTGTGTTTACTCTTTTTAAATCATAACAACAACAGAAACTACCCAAATGACCCTGATCGAAAGTTTACATACCCTGGTGATTTTGGCCTGATAACATGCACACAAGTTGACACAAAGGGGTTTGAATGGCTATTAAAGGTAACTATCCTCACCTTTTGATCTGTTTGCTTGTAATTAGTGTGTGTGTATATATAAAAGGTCAATGAGTTTCTGGACTCCTGACAGACCCTTGCATCTTTCACTCAGTGCTGCACTAATGTTTCTGGATTCTGAGTCACGGGGAAAGCAAAAGAATTGTCAAAGGATCTGCGGGGAAAGGTAATTGAACTGTATAAAACAGGAAAGGGATCTAAAAAGATATCCAAGGAATTGAGAATGCCAATCACCAGTGTTTAAACTCTAATCAAGAAGTGGAAAATTAGGGGTTCTGTTGAAACCAAACCACAGTCAGGTAGAGCAACTAACATTTCAGAGACAAATGCCAGAAAAAATGTTCAGGATGCAAAGAAAAACGCACAAATAACTTTAGGTGAGATACAGGACTCTGAAAACATGTGGCTGTTTCAAGATGCACAATAAGGAGTCACTTGAAGAAAGATGGGCTGCATGGTCGAGTCACCAGAAGAAAGCCATTACTACGCAAATGCCACAAAGTATCCCGCTTGCAATACGCCAAACAGCATAGAGACAAGCCTCAAACCTTCTGGCACAAAGTAATTTGGAGTGATGACACCAAAATTGAGCTTTTTGGCCACAACTATAAATACTTCATTTGGAGAGGAGTCAACAAGGTCTTTGATGAAAGGTATACCATTACTACTGTGAAACACCGAGGTTCATACAAAGGCACAGGAAATCTTGGTCAAAATTAATGGCAAGATGAATGCAGTATGTTATCAAAAAATACTGGAGGAACATTTGCATTTATCAGCCAGGAAGCTGCGCATGGGACGAACTTCCAACAAGACAATAATCAAAAACACAAGGTCAAGTCAACCTGTCATTGGCTACAGCAGAATAAAGTGAAGGTTCTGGAGTGGCCATCACAGTCTCCTGACCTCAATATCATTGAGCCACTCTGGGGAGATCTCAAACATACAGTTCATGCAAGACAGCCTAAGAATTTACAGGAACTGGATGCTTCTTGTCAAGAGGAATGGGCAGCTTTACCATCTCAGAAGAAAAAGAGCCTCATCCACAAATACCACAAAGATGTTAAGCTGTCATTGATGGTAAAGGGGGCAATACACGGAATTAAGAACTGGGGTATGTAAACACTTGATCAGGGTAATTTGGGTAGCTTCTGTTGCCATTATGATTTAAAAAAAGTAAACACAGTTGATTGATAATAAATCAGCCAAACACTAACCATGAGTAAAAAAAAAGTTTATGCGTTATCATTCATATTCTCTGAAAAATGGCCAAGAAATCATAAATTTTGCCAGGGTATGTAAACTTATGAGCACAACTGTACCTTTGCAACCTTCAAGGTCATAGCAAATGGCAAACTAGCAAACCCAACCTACAAGTCAATGAAGTAGTCCCCTTGAAAGAAAAGAATGAGTACTACAACCATTGGCCTATGTGTCTCATTACAAAGACTGCGCTAAATAATGGTGGAAATGTTTGGAAAGTAGAAGTCAAGGTAAGCCAAAGGAAAAGGATTTGTCTTCTAATCCAACAACTTGATTCAAAGGGAGGTAAGAAGGGCTGGTACATCTTGCTGCTCACCGTTTTGAAGAACTTGATTCAAAGGGAGGTAGGAAGAACTGGTGCATGTTGCTGCCTTTCCCTCTGAAGAACTTGGTTCTACAGTAGGCAAGAAGGAGTGATGCATGTTGCTTCCTTCCCCTCCTAGGATACATGCATAAACTGTCTTCTGTGCCATCTTACAGACAGAAATGACTCCTAATGACTTTACAAATTTTACAATATGTGAACAATTGCATTATTCTTCCATGGTCTTCCCCTTTCTTTTTTTTTTCAGACATTCCAGGAATATTCTTCTCTTACAATGTTTGGACTTGATTTTCAATTGTTTAGTATGTGAAATGATAGATTTCGTCGGAGAGTACACATGCATTGTTGATTATTTCTCTTCAAATAATTTTGTCCCTTCCTCACTCCGTAGCTAGGAGATGCTCTATATAGCTAGTCCCACCCTCTTTTCAGTGTGTCTTCAGTTTCTGTTCTGAGCACATATAACTACTGTAGCTAGACATACCATTTTTTTTTTTTTACTTATCTGATGTTCATCTCTAAAGTTATGCAAAAGTTTTCCATTAAAGTGTTCTACAATCAGCAAGAAGTCATTTGGATCGAGTCACTGCCTGCCAATGCTGCTGATATTGTAAGTCAGGGCAATCTCACCACAACTGGATCAGTTATAAAGATCACACTTACAATACTTAGATGGGGAAAGCAGAAGAACACTGGATATGGAATATATAAGTATATGATAAATAGACCTAAAAATCATGTTTCTGAAAGCATAAAAAAAATAATAATGAAAATTGTATGAAAGATAATCCCTTGTGATATAAACGCATGTGTTCTACTAATATTGGAGTCTGAATTATCTTTTGTTTTTAGGCAATGTCCAGAGGGATACACGTGCATGAAAGCAGGCAGGAGCCCCAACTTTGGTTATACCAATTTTGATACCTTTAGCTGGGCCTTTCTTGCCTTATTTCGCCTTATGACTCAGGATTATTGGGAAAACTTGTACCAGTTAGTAAGTAAATATAATGTATTTCTTTTCTATTTGATGTTTATGGTTGTGCCCTTATTAATATAGACAAAACACAAAAAAATCTAAAATTGACTAAAATAAAACATATTTCTGATCTATAGAAGAAAGTGCCGCGCTATCTAGATCCCATGTGACCACCACATAGGCTAGTGCTGCTATTTACATCAAAAGATAAATGCCAAATCAAAATTACTATTATAATACATACTGCAATCATTGAAGATTATGCCTCGTGATAACAAAGTGACCATGTGCAAAAAATACATACCTGTATTTATTGGTATATAACACGCGCCGACGTATAACACGCACCCCAAGTTTAGGAGGAAAGTTTAAGGAAAAAAAGTTTTAGGAGGGAAGTTTAAAGGAAAAAAAACTTACATTTTAAATGCCCATCAATGCAGCCTTATCAGTGTCCATCTGCAGCCTTCCTCATCATTGCAGCCTTACCCAGTGTCCATCTGCAGACTTCCCCATCATTGCAGCCTTGCTCTGTGTCCATCTGCAGTCTTACCCATCATTGGAGCATGAGGTGTGCCCATCTGCACATCAGTCTTTCCCCTGTCAAGGAGGGAACGAGCGCCGCTGAGAAATGTCCTGTGTCCGGCTCGTCTCGCAGTCCCGCCCCTTGGCCCGGCTCCTATGATGGACACAACACCGGCCCAATGGTGGGACGTAAATGCTAGGAAGTGGGACTGGGCGTGACTGCCAGCGGAGCCAAGCCAAGCCGAGTACACAGTACACGCGGTTTGGTCTATTTCGGCACCGCTCGTTCCCTCCTTCCCCTCAGAGACAGCAGGGATCGGCGTATAACACGCACCCACGATTTTCCCCTGATTTTAAGGGGAAAAAGGTGCGTGTTATATGCCAATAAATATGGTGCATATACATATAGTGTATCCACTTATATATACAGATAGTGCTTTGTAAAGTGCTCCAATAGTAAAACAAAAAAAAACAAAAAATTATTCCAGTGCACTAAAGTGCTAATGTGCAAAATTCTTCATGCAATAACATGCGTTAAATAAAAAAACATAAAGTCCATTCCAATTTAATCCAATCCACTGATTATATTAGAAATGACCAAACGCGTGCTTGTGCCCACTCTTGTGCTCCCCCTTTGGTGTATGCGCTCACCTCAGAGCGTGTGACCTTGCAGCTAAGCTTGGTCAAAACACGCTTCTGAACCAACTCTGGGTTCAATGTCTGTACTTGGGTCCTGGGCTAGTTGCTTGTGCGTTTTTCCACATAAAAATATGACAGAGGAAACTAGATAGTGTAATACCATTTTATATAATATTTATTAAAAATGTGACAGACGTCCCTTTCATAGTATACTCACATTTAGTGGGTACTGCAGTGCACCACTCTATAATCTTTAAAAACGCTGAGCTGATGTGTCCCCCTGTCAGTTGGGCATGCTGTCAGTTGTAGTCCCCCTGTCAGCACCCAGTAATGTGAGGACCCTATGAAAGGAACGTCTATTACTTTTTAAATAAATATTATATAAAATGGTATTACACTATCTAGTTTCCTCTGTCATATTTTTATGTGGAAAAACGCACAAGCAACTAGCCCAGGACCCAAGTACAGACATTGAACCCAGAGTTGGTTCAGAAGCGTGTTTTGACCAAGCTAACCTGCAAGGTCACACGCTCTAAGGTGAGCGCATACACCAAAGGGGGAGCACAAGAGTGGACACAAGCACATGTTTGGTCATTTCTAATATGATCAGTGGATTGGATTGAATTGGAATGGACTTTGTTTTTTATTTAACGCATGTTATTGCATGAAGATTTTCGCACATTAGCACTTAAGTGCACTGGAATAATTTTTTGTTTTTTTTTGTTTTATTATTGGAGCACTTTACAAAGCACTATCTGTATATATAAGTGGATGCACTATATGTATATGCACCATATTTATTGGCATATAAATCCTCTTATTATGTAGATATTTCTGAACTATGTTAGAGCTTCATAAGGCTTCTTTAGTATTACAGGAATGCTAGTGTACAAAAAAAATTATAACTTTACTACAGTATTAATCAATCATTTCCTGAACTCAAGGCAGATATACAAAAATACTAATTAACAGTATTCATTAAAATTCACCAAGTTTATACTTACTGGTGTAGGAATTGGCCTTCTGTAATTCCTTTGCACCACAGGACTGAGACTGTGGGAGTGAGAGGCAGCATTAAAAAAAATAATGTGATGATAATGCACATGCTGATAGGAGAGCGGTAGGGTAGGTAAAGGAATGGCTGAATTGGCGTGTTTCTGTTACTTTGTTCATTTTTGAGGGTGCGATTTTTCCTAAGTTGTGCTGCTGCAGTAGAGGTTAAAATGGAACCTAACCCCCCTTATTTTTTCCTCTCTTACCTCTATAGCTTTGTTCTACACAAAAAACATACACACCCAGCTTCTGTAGTGATCCGCTACTCTGCACCGCCACTTTCCTCTGATCTCCTCAGGGGGCCACATGTCTCTTTTGGGTTCTTGCAGATGTGTCCCCACCCTTCCCTGATGATGTGTCATGGTGGCTGTGTAGTGGAGTACCCTGCAGGCCCCCTGGGATGTGTGACATGGGTATCCCAGGAGGCTGCGGGTGACAAATACATCATTCTTTCCTAGCTAAGAAACCAGGGCATTTTGGAATGTGTCCCCAAAAAGGTATTTAAATAAAATTTAAAATATATGATTATGAAAGAGAAAGGGGTAGGAGGTGAATCAGAGAAGGTGGATTGTTGGGGGGTGTTGAGGTCCACTTTAAAGATCTTGCTTTGCTATCATGCAGGAGTGCTTGGATCACAAAGCTGGTTGCACAGAATTAATGATCCCTTGACAATAAACATTTTTCCTGTATTAGAAATTTGTATTAGCTGCTTCAATATTTTGAAGGTGGCCATTCAATGGGCTGCATTTGAACTTGTGAGAATGAGGAGAGTTAGGTAAGTACTGTAAGAGCAGTGTCAGCAGGATATGTCAACAGAAGTCTTTTTTTTTTTATATATCTTTTCCTCCGTGATCCAAAAAAGCAGAGTCTGAGTCTAATGTTGCCACTTTTTACAGAACTAAAGTATATATGCATTTGGATTAAAATCACTGATTTATTTAAGCTGTAACTTAAGTTACAAAAAAAGCAAAAATGACATATATGCTTCAGGTTTCAATTCTCAAATGTTTTATCCTGTTTCTTTAACATTTTGGACATTTAGTCCCAATTATAATCTTAGAATCATTCCAGAGCTCCCCATCTGCATCCATTTCCTTTATACTTGTGTCTTTTTAGTTAATTCTGTTCTCTCAATATCTCCCTTTGTAGTGACACATTCAGATGCAATGAGAGCAGATAGTGTAATGAGTGATGAACCTGAGTGAGACAGCACATCTCCCTCAACCCATTACATGAGTTTGCTCCTCCTTGCTAGCCACTGGATGGCACAGACTTTAACTATGCTAAGCTGATCAGTCGCTTGATTACTTTTCCAATAGCAAGTCTGATAGAATGTAATTAAGCAACTCATGGACAGACTGCATAGCTAAAGACTACAACATGCAGTGTCCAGCCCCCTTCCTGGAACATAGACTTTTAAAGGATATCCAGGGATTTGTTCTTTCACTTTTGTAATCATCAGGAAGTTGATGTATCAATTCTCCTGCTGGCTGTTAGCATACCTCCCAACGTTTGAACTTCAGAATGAGGGACACTTGAGAGAGGAAGTGTCACTACGCACGCCTCGGCAAAAATAGGTGTGGCCAAATGATTACGAGCGGGAGAGGCTTACAGGACGTAGTTAAACAAAGCTCGGCTTCCTGCTTTGAATGCTGTGCCACAAGCAAGAGTCTTACAGACACAAACCCCAGCACAATAGTTTAAAAAAAAAGAATGAAAAGCTTCCATTACAAATGGTTTTGCACACACTGTTGAAGAGTGTGTTACACAAAGTGTGGAAGGATTCAGGAGTGCATTACGTACAGAGTGTGAGGTTTAGGAGTGCATTATGTACAGAGTGCAGGGTTCAGGAGTGCATTAGGTACAGAGTGTGAGGTTAAGGAGTGCATTACGTACAGAGTGCGAGGTTCAGGAGTGCATTATGTACAGAGTGTAAGGTTCAGGAGTATGTTACGTACAGAGTGTGAGGTTCAGGAATGCATTACGTACAGAGTGCAGGGTCCAGGAGTGCATTACGTACAGAGTGCTGGGTTCAGGAGTGCATTACGTACAGAGTGCAGGGTCCAGGAGTGCATTACGTACAGAGTGCAGGGTTCAGGAGTGCATTACGTACAGAGTGCTGGGTTCAGGAGTGCATTACGTACAGAGTGCAGGGTCTAGGAGTGCATTACGTACATACAGTCCCTTGTTATCCTATGCATACAGGAACTTCTAATTTCCCTGTAACTCAGGATATGCTGGCAGTTGTAGTCCCCCTGTCAGTATGGTCATGCTGGCAGTTGTAGTCCCCCTGTCAGTATGGTCATGCTGGCAGTTGTAGTCCCCCTGTCAGTATGGTCATGCTGGCAGTTGTAGTCCCCCTTTCATTATGGGCATGCTGTCAGTTGGGCATGCTGGCAGTTGTAGTCCCCCTGTCAGTTGGGCATGCTGGCAGTTGTACTCCCCCTGTCAGTTGGTCATGCTGGAAGTTGTAGTCCCCCTGTCATGGTCATGCTGCTAGTTGTAGTCCCCCTGTCAGTATAGTCATGCTGGCAGTTGTAGTCCCCATGTCAGTTGGTCATGCTGGCAGTTGTAGTCCCCCTGTCATGGTCATGCTGGCAGTTGTAGTCCCCCTGCCACTTGGTCATGCTGGCAGTTGTAGTCCCCCTGTCAGTTGGTCATGCTGGCAGTTGTAGTTCCCCTTTCACTTGGTCATGCTGGCAGTTGTAGTTCTCCTGTCAGTTGTTCATGCTGGCAGTTGTAGTCCCCCTGTCAGTTGTTCATGCTGGCACTTGTAGTCCCCCTGTCAGTTGTGTAGCCACTCACCCTCTGCAGCTCCCTTTCGATCTCCCTGGCCTTGGTGATGATGGGCCCTCTCACAGCGTACTCCATTGCCAGCACCTGTGGTTAATAGACTGCATCGTGAGGATCTGGCTCCACACTGCGGGGTCCTCCATCACCATACTACTCTGGACCCTCCTTGGGGCCCCGGCGTCCATCCTCTTCAGCCCACCGAGGATCATCGACCTCACCTGACCCTCGTGTCACCGGGAGACCGCCGATCTGTGGTGGGTTGAGTCAGGAGGCGCAGGGTGCCACTCTGTGGTGGGAAGAGTCTAGAGAAAGGGCAGGTGATGCTCTGTGGTGGTGGAGGAAACAGGAGGAGGAGCAGGGTTCCCCCTTGTGGTGGGCAAGGTCAAAGAGGGGCAGGGTGGCGCTCTGTTTGTGGGGAGTCAGGAGGCAGTTTGTTTAAGCACAGGTTGCCTGACAAAGGGGACGGGACACCTGAAATGCATATCGGCCCGCCCATCCCCGACATCAGAGGATGAATTTGACAGCTACACTTTTTCTCATTGCGGCCGGCCGTACCCCAGCCAGCTTTCCCACCAATCCCTGGCTGTGCTAGATGTACTTCACACTGCTGCAGGTCCTGCTCTGCTTTTACCATATAATGGAGTAATGCGGGACAAAGCCCAGGTACTCCAGGACTGCGGGGACAAAGGTGAAAATGAAGGATGGTCCCGCCCAATCTGGGACTGTTGGGAGGTATGCTGTTAGGCTTCATTCACACAGAGCACTTTGATCGGTGCCCCGTGCAGAGCCCCCATGCACAGGTGTTACATTTTCAAAATAATAAAATAATATTTCACTAATACAATGTTTTACGTCATTGATTAATCCTCTGCATTAATATCTAATGTTATGAATGTGACTTTGTTAATCCTTTAACCTTTTCGCTGCCAGGCCCTGTGCTCCACTTTTAGCTGGCCGGACCATTGTTGCAATTTTTCTATAGCTTTTTTATTTTTCCCATACAGCTTTTAGAGCATGTAAACGACCCCACAAACCGTATATTTTATGAAAGCATATGACCAGTAAAATAAAAATAAGGTGCTGCTGATTTTAAGGCCCTGTGATATTTGTGCATATGTTTATCAAACAATATATTTGATAAAAGTACTCTAAAATCATTATTAGCAGATATAAACACAGCAAATTTGACAAAATTCCTGCTAAATTCCTAGTAAATATAAAAGCTTAACCTGTATCGAGTTAATATATAACAAATATTTGTAAATTTTAAATTACGTCTTTTTTTCAAAATTATGAAAATTAAACATACGCAAAAATGTAAATTTCTCAAAAAATCTCAAGGTTTTCATTTTTCCCTTAAAGCTTTCAAAGTTTATAAAAGACCCCCCAAACCATATATTTTCTAAATGCATATGACCTGTAGAATAAAAGGAAAGTGCTGATTTTTAAGGCCCTGCGATATTTGCACAAATGTTTACCAAAACAATAGTTTAGCTAAGAATGCACTTAAATCATTATTAGCAAAAACAAACAGCAAATTTTACAAAATTCCTCCTAAATTCCTTCTAAATATAAAAGCTAAGCTTGCATTGAGTTAATAAATAACAAATATTTGTAAATTCTAAATTGCGCCTTTTTAAGAAATGGTGAAAATTGGATGTAAGCAAAAATTTCTCTAAAAATCTGGAGGTTTCATTGTTCACTTACAGCTTTTCGAGTCTAAAAGCACATGGCCAGTAGAATAAAAAAAAGGTGCTACTGATTTTTAAGGCACCACGATATTTTCACAAATGTTTATCAAATCAATAATTTTGCTAAAAATTCACTTAAATCATACACCCACAGGGTCAATCTAGCTTGAATAGTAATGAGCCCAAAAGACAGCCGCCACAGAAGACACGAACTCCAAGGGACCAGCAAAACTTCCGATAATATGTTAGAGGAGTATGCCCAAACATGTCACGTGTGTAGAAGAAGGAGGAAACAGGAGAGCACATAGCGTATTTCCGTAAAAACTCATAACTTGTTTATTAAAAATGAAAGAATAACACTCACATTTCTGGTAGTTAAAAAGCGCTTATAGTAAAAACACTGGCAGTATCGGAGGCATTAATAGTCCGTTCTGGCGCGTTTCGTCCGACGGACTATTGATACCACTGATACTGCCAGTGTTTTTACTATAAGCGCTTTTTAACTACCAGACATGTGAGTGTTATTCTTTCATTTTTAATAAACAAGTTATGAGTTTTTACGGAATTACGGTAAGGTGGTGGATCTTCTATCAATTCTCTCACCAAAGTCGCATCTTTATCATATATTTCATTCACTTTTTTGGATCACCACTATAAAGTTGTCTATGGACTATTTTAATGAGATTGTGATTTACTTCTATGTCATCAAGGACATTCAAATGATTTAGTGATTTTTTACTCATACAACGTTCAATACATTTAACATATGAATTTTCTGTGATTTCTTTTGGCTTTGCATGTTTTTTGCACAGTCACTGTTTAAGCATATTTATCATTCTCACTAGACATTTGAGAATTTCATTTTTTTTTTTCACTGTATGTTACATTTTGCATAAGTTGATCTTTTGCTGTGCTGGCTGCTTCTGTTGTTTTAAAGGGATAGCGCGGTATATATATATATTTTCCTTCCAGTTCCATTTATGTCAATTGGAATTCAATGGCTGCACAGGCATAGCCGCTGCTCCCAATTTGACATACGTGTGGGTGTGGGTGCACGTCCCCGAACGAAGACAGTGTGAGCTCAGGGAAATTGGGACATTAACCTGGACCAACATGGATGTTGAATTGGGAGCTCTGTTCGCGCACTTGCTACATCCCAAATGACATCAATGGGACTGCCTGCACAAGGATGCACGGAACACCTGTGGATCTCTGTACTGGTAAACACAGCCTTGCCGGGGTGTACGCTGTGTATGCCCTGTGTAAACAAGGTCTTAAGCCCCTTTTATACGAGCAGACCAATCGGTCCGCTTTTTTTTCAGGTGGACTCGATCGGACCACCCATTGTTTTCTATAGAGAGGCTAATGTAAATGCACATGTTTCAATTTACACCTGCCTGCATCTGATTCAATCCGGTCCGCCAAAAACAGACAAATGGTGATCTGTTCCCCATCCATCTAGCAGATCGGATGGGATGAGAATCAGATGGAAACGGACATCTGACCGCCCCATAGAGAACAGCGAGCTGTGTCCATGTCTGCTGTGCATCAGCGGGAATCACACGGACGGGTCACCCTCCTGCTCAGCAGGGATCAGCGGACAAATCCCCCGCTGAGCAGGCGCATCTGCTTGATGGAAATGTGAAAGGAGCCTTACAATTTTTTTTTTTTTTTTTTAATGTGTTTCAACTTTTTTTTTTTTTTTTTTTACAGCTATTTTTTTATATTTTGTACTTTTTTTTTTGGGGGGGGGGGGTCTTTGGTGAGATATCAGAGGTTTAAACTGACCCCTTTTTTGAGGCAGAGAAGAGGGACTGAAGAAAGTCCCTATCTCAGCAGCCTAAGCTGGACATTACATGAATGAATAAGAAGCCTGTATAAAGACTCCTAATTCATTCATAAACTGACACATAATAAGCTTGGTTTACTATGCTCAGTTATCAATGGACACAGGAGTGATCTGTAGTGATCGCTGCCTGTGTCCATTTTAGTACAGGGAGGGGGCTGTTAAACATATGTTTACCAAGCCCCCCCCAGCACCAACCTCATCTGCACCACTCCCCCCCCCCCCACTCCTCAGTCCTCAGCCTGTTAGCTAGCCAGAGCTGAGTGCCGGCCAGCAGCTGCAAGCAGCAGAAGGGGAAGGAGGACTTGTCACCCAGCAGCAGAGGATCGGAGATGTATGGGGGGGATTAGAGTGGTGGGGAGGACGGGATCCCCTCGAAGGGTTTGCTTGGAGGGGTTGGATTGGCATGGGGGAGGGGGCTATAAGGAGAGAAGAAAGAAAAGGGGGTGAGCTTTTTTAGAGTAAAGGGAGCAACAGGAGGTGGAGAGGCTGGAGAATGGGAAGCGGCAGCATGAGGGGGGGTGGTCAAATTTGAGCTGAAATCTGAACTCTGATCAGTTGATTGTAATCCGTTGATCAGAGTTATAGGATTGTTCAGCAGAGTCTGCTGAACAATTAACAATTCTGCTATAAGTTTATGGTCACTGAAGTGACCATGAGTTTATAGCAGAGAGAGAAATGAGGTCTGTGCCAGCTGGAAACAGTGCTGTAGATCCGTATGCTGTATGGACCTGAGAGTGAAAGGGTGAAAGTCTTTGGGGCACATTTAAAAAAAAATCAGGATGGCCTTGCCATGGCCATACTGCCATGGCTAAATATTAAAAAACTAATTTATAAAACATAGCAATGTGCTTTACAATTGTACTTCAGACTTAGCTTTCTTTATTTATTTCAATTTATTTCAAGAATCTCTTCTCCAATCACAAAGTGTTTTCTGTAGCATTATGCCAGTGTGTGACTATAACAGTGAGACACCTATATTACTCATAGGGGAGGTCTATTTTGTTCAGGTTCTAAATCACTCAACAGCTCCCCTTTTTGAGCAGAGAGCAATAGTTGAAAGGGATATATCCCTTCTTACAAAAGAGCTGATCAGTGACTTACAGCTATTAACTGAGTAAACTCGACCACTCCCAAGAGTGGGTATATTTTTAATACAATTATAATGTCTTGTTTTGACTGAGATTATATTCATCTTGCTTAATTAACAAAAAAGTAAAACTTTCTTAATTATAATTTAGATTCTGCGTGCTTCTGGGAAAACATACATGATCTTCTTTATTTTGGTCATCTTTGTTGGCTCATTTTACCTGGTGAATTTGATCCTGGCTGTGGTGGCCATGGCTTATGAAGAACAAAATCAAGCAACTTTGGAGGAGGCAGAACAGAAGGAAAATGAATTCAAAGCAATGCTGGAGCAACTGAAGAAAGCTCAAGAAGAACAGGTCTGGCTAGTCTTACAAATCTATTTCTCCACCTACAAATCTATCAGTTCTAATCCTTTTTCCATACTAAATAGGTGGATATTTCTCCCCTTCTTTGTCTCTCAACCCCCTCCGTACTTGTTGCTGACATGTTAGAGATTAAAGCCGTACAAAGGAGCCCTTATTGTTAGTCCTTTTTTAAGCACATGCACTATGCAGGTTCTAGTGACTGACGCAATTTTGATTGTTTAGTTATAGTTCAGCCAACTTAACAACAACACTGCATAAATTTGTAGTATAAATTCACATGCAAGAAACACATGATCTCCCTCTATACATGTGAGACATTATTTTGTGTTCTTCATTTACTTTAGGCAGCAGCGATGGCCACCTCAGCTGGTACTGTTACTGAGGATGCGGCGGAGGATGAAGAAGGAGATGCAAGGATGTCTCAGACCTCTTCAGAATTTTCCAAGCCGAGTTCTAAAAGTGCAAAAGAAAGAAGGAATCGTAGAAAGAAGCGAAAACAAAAAGAATTGTCTGAAGGGGAGGAAAAGTGCGATAATGAGAAGGTTTACAAATCAGAATCCGAAGATGGCATGAGAAGAAAAGGTATTTGGTATCCTGACAATAGGCTGGGACGAAAGTTTTCAATAATGGATCAGGTACTGTGAGAAAATCTTATTTGATAATATAAAATCAATTTTAAATCGTCTTTAGAATTGTATTGTATTGGCATGGCTAAGAGTATGTGCATGCAGTTTTTTGTTTTCCTCATACAAAACAGGAAGACTCACTTGCATCTTTACACTGCAGAGATTGTTTTAGTTGAAGATAAACTGACCAACCCATCCAAAAGCAGTCCAAAAGAGGGGTGGGAAACATAGCAACAAAAGCTAACAGACCAAGAAAAACAACAGGAAACACAAGCCTTAATTGTCCTTGGGACAGTGGATGTGTCTTCTTTAGCTCTCCTGTTTCCTGTTCATTTGGGAATTTTCTCTACTATCAACAACTGCTGGTAGATTCATGTTAGATGTGTTAAAATTTAGAAGTTTCTCCTCCAGTCAGCCATTGAAACTACACTGGTAGTTTCATGTTGGATATGTTAAATCCTGAAAGTCTTTCCATTCAGCCACTGAGAGCAATTTAAAGTGCTATTCTCTCTGTGACAGCCCCGAATGTCTGGAAGTTTCCTGCATGCATGAAATGTTCTTCAAACAGTTTGCCACTGGACATTAAGTTTTTATGCAAGGGAAAAATGTATCTCAAAATATCACCTTGCTTATGAACTACTGACAAGCCATTATACTTTGAAGAATTTGGAATCTCATGTGAATCAGGAGTTTAAATGTGTCAGACAGCTTTATGCCTCTGGGCTTAAAGCGCATGGGCTCCAAGCTGCTGCTGCCCACAGAGTTATAGACCACAGTCAGTTTGTCCTTATGGAGTCTAGTCCTAAAAACCTCCTCCAGCTCATTGTTAAAGCTTCTGTGGATTTTTATGTGAAAGTTGTTCCCAAACAACACTACCTACCCTGATGTTGACTCTGGCGTTCTCAACACAGTGCTTCCCCTCATCACTTTCAAGCGATCAGTGGAATCCTTTCCAGCATTTCCCTGTAACCACTAAGTATTTTTAGAGACAGGAGCCCACTTACAATGCCTTTTGCATTGTAGTACATATGGGAAGTTATAGGATTAGTTTGGATCTTAATCGTCAGATTTGTTTTGCTTGGCGTTCACTTATATTTCTGGCAAACAGAACTGGGGTCACTCTGCATATGCAAGTGAACTGCAGAATTTTGTCCCACTTTCTCTAGTGTGAAGGGGGCTCCATATGTTCTGATTCAGCTGTCTACTGGGGACCACCTCTGATCTATGGGTCTCTAACATCCATTTTTTACCCTAAATCCAACACAAACACACTGGGCCTCTCTGGTTCATTCAGGATCCCTCTATGCATCTGTTATTATATATAGATTCTATGTCCTCTCTGTAGGAAATTGGATCAATTTCAGTCTGTGGCTATTTTGCCCAAACAGGAAAAGGTGTATTTTTCTAATTAATACGGTGGTCTGCTCTATAATTCATTGAGTGGACTTGAAGGCTCCTGTTCTGCCTTCAATCACAGGTCTTGGTTGTTCTACACTAAAGCATAACAATTTCTTTCCTTTATTCAGTGACTGTAATTTGACTGTAAGACTGTACCTTGTCAAACCATAACTAAATGGTCAATTTCCATTTAAAATAATTTCTCTAGTGTTGTCATTGATTCCCTGCTTAGAGTATGCATGGACAATTGGCTGTAGTTTTTAAATTTACCTGTTCTGGTCAGCTAAAAGTTTTCTGTTTTTTCAATCACATGAACCTTCTGTTGGTACTCATGCGTGGGCACCTTGATTAGGGTGCAGGACTGTGTAACTCTTGTAAAAGAAGTGTTTGTACCTCATTGTTTTAAGGAACAATGTCTTGTGAGATCGATTTTAGATTTTATTTATCTAAAATTCTACCAGGGCCATCAGCACCCATCTTCCTCAGTGGAAGAAACCTAAGAAATAGACTGCTAAGTCTTCCCCCTTTCTCACTGTTAAGAAACGTTCCTTCATTTCTCCACTTCCTTCTTTAGACCCTTCAAGTCAGGTTTCTAGTACGCCCATAATGACTGGCACTCAAAGTCTGCCAAATCCTCAGACAAGCATTTTTTGGCATGCAGGTGTGCTCCCACTGTCCAAAGTGGGGGAACACTTGGACAACTTGCATCCTTGATGCTTGGGTACAAAAGACAGTATCCTAGAGCTTCAAACTGAAGTTTTGCTCCCTGTACCCTCCTTGGTCCCTCGATTCTAAAACTTACACACCAACCTCACCAACTTCCAACCTCACAACACAAATAAGCAGATATCTATCTAGTACTCTTGCATCTCTTTGTTCAAGCTGTCCTAGACCCAGTTCCTGCGGTGGAAGGGTTTTAGGTATTTTGCGGCAACTTGTTCACTGTTCTCATACACCTTGGATCTCAAAGTTCTGAATTTCCTCATTTGAATCAAAAACTACTGCATGGAATCTACAGTATATATCATCACTTCACTTCACCAGGGAGGGAGACTTTCTGACATCTGTGGACATCAAGGGTGCGTTTCTGCCCCTTTCCAGCACATCAACATTTTTTACATTTTTGCTGTGGGGTCTCTATACTACCAGTACTTCTCAGCACTACTCACTTTTTAGTATGAAAAAGGGGTTCCATTAGTAGTTTTGTTGGGATGAGGTCTGATTTTCTATAGTAGTTGATATCTCAGCCCACTGAATACCAAGTGATAATCTTTTTCCCCAGTTTGTGAAAAGAAAAGAAAATCACAAAAGATCCCCAAAGTGATTGGTAAAGAAATATTACAAAAATACAAAAGTTCCTTGGCATTATAAAATTGTTCAATTGTATTCTCTGGCCTAACCACATGCCGACTGCCGCATGCCGATTTACGTCGGCAGAATGGCATGGGCAGGCAAAAGGGCGTACCCATATGTCCATTTGAAATTCCCACCTAGCGGGCACGTGCACCTGCTGCGTGCCGCAGGAGCGTGTCCATAGCTCCCGTGAATTCGATGTTCGTCAGCAGCCAGCGATTGCGGTGAGGAGAGGCAGAACGAGGAGATGCCTATGTAAACAAGGCATTTCCCTGTTCTGCCTAGCAACATGACAGGGATCTACTGCTCCCTGTCATTGGGAGCAGTGATCTCTGTCATGTTTTAGTGAGCCCATCCCCCCACAGTTAGAACACATCCAGGGAACACACTTAACCACTTGATCGGCTCTAGAGTTTAACCCCTTCCTTGCCAGTGACATTTATACAGTAATCAGTGGCTATTTTTAGCTCTGATCGCTGTATAAATGTCAATGGTCCCAAAATAGTGTCAAAAGTGTCCGATCTGTCCACCGCAATGTCGCAGTCACAATAAAAATCGCAGATCGCCGCCATTACTAGTAAAAAAAAAAAAACATTTATAATAAAAATGCCATAAATCTATCCCCTATTTTGTAGACGCTATAACTTTTGCGCAAACCAATCAATATACACTTATTGATTGCATTTTTTTTTTTACCAAAAATATGTAGAAGAATACATATCGGCCTAAACTATCGAAGAAATTCGTTTTTTTATATATTTTTGGTGGATATTTATTATAGTAAAAATTATTGCTTTTTTTTTCAAAATTGTTGCTCTTATTTTGTTTATAGCGCAAAAAATAAAAACCGCAGAGGTGATCAAATACCACCAAAAGAAAGCTCTATTTGTGAGAAGAAAAGGACATCAATTTTGTTTGGGTACAAAGCGATGCAGTGCCGAATCGCAAAAAATGCTCTGGTCAGGAAGGGGGTAAATCCTTCCAGGGCTGAAGTGGTTAAAACGGAACGTCATTGCTGCATTTGTTCCCCACACAATCCCTCTTCCGTGCCACCATCTTGCCCGGTTTATGCAAGTATTTTGGGGCCTTGTAGAGACCAACGGCACATCTGTGAATGGACAGCGGCTTTTATTATGCATGTGCACGAACACCACTATTTCTTATGTATGGGCACTCTAATGCTGGTGGCAGCTGTGCGCATACACCAAAATCTTGGTGCATGCACAGATACACAGTACACTGCCTTCTGGGATGGCTGTGCTGTAGCAATACCAGGAAGCAGCAGGGCCTGGCTTAGGCCAAAAACCAGGAAGTGCTGTCTTTCTGCACAAAAAAAATCAAAGGTACAAATTATATTATTATTTTTTTAACATTTTTGTAGGAGGTGAGATGGAGGACCAAAAAAGTAAATGTTGCTACAAGGAGTTAAAGTGAATGTGAACCTGATTCATGAAATTTGAGCTGGGCACATATATCTGCAGTGTTTTCTTATCTCTCTTTTTAGCCCTAAGTCCAGTGGCTTTCTCCTGTTCTGTTCTTCTGTTATCAACATGATAACTTCTGACAAGTTCTCTGTCAACTGTGGAAAAAACAGACTGTAATTTGTGTCGAGGGAGGTTGCTATAAATAGATTAGCAGAGAGCTTGTCTTGTCACGGCACAGCTCTGCAAGTCTCTGCCTATGTGGAGGGGGGGGTGTGCCTTTCAACCAATCAGCTGTCTTGGCTGTATGCCAAGAATCCACTCGGAGTGCTGAACAGGAAAAGAAAATCTCTAACACAATGTGCACTTATATATATGTGCAGAATATATAAAGCTAAAGACAGGACATATACATGTAAAACTTATGTAGGATGATTTTTTTCATCTCTGTGTGTCATCTGAGGCTGTTCATGTCACTGGGTATATGTGAGGGTTTGCATTATATATATATATATATATATATATATATATATATATATATATATATATCTTTATACACAGTGCCTTGCAAAAGTTTTCTCAAAAATTTTTTTCCACATTTTGTCATGTTACACCCAAAAATCTTAGATGTATTTTATTGGGATTTTATGTAATAGACGAACACAAAGTGGCACTGGGAAGTGGAAGGAAAATGATAAATGGTTTTCAATTTTTTTTACAAATAAATGCCTGAAAAGTGTGGCGTGCATTTGTATTTAGCCCCCCTGAGTCAATACTTCGTAGAACCACCTCTCACTGCAATTACAGCTGCAAGTCTTTTTGGGTATGTCTCCCCCAGCTTTGCACATCTAGAGAGTGAACTTTTGCCCATTCTTCTTTGCAAACTAGCTCAAGCTCTGTCAGATTGGATGGAGAGCATCTGTGAACAGCAATTTTCAAATCTTGCCACAGATTCTCAATTGGATTTAGGTCTGGACTTTGACTGGGCTATTCTAATGCCGCGTACACACGCTCGGACAACAAAATCCTGGATTTTTTCCGACGGATGTTGGCTTAAACTTGTTTTGCACACACATGGTCGCACAACCGAGCCGAGAATAATGACGTTCAATAGCTAGTGCGGCTCTTCTGCTTGATTCCGAGCATGCGTGGAATTTTGTGCGTCGGTATTGTGTACACACGATCGGAATTTCCAACAACAAGTTTTGTTGTCAGAAAATTTGAGAACCAGCTCTCAAAAATTTGTTGTCGGAAATTCCCACAGCAAATGTTAGATGAAGCCTACACACGGTCGGAATTTCCGACAACAAGCTCCCATCGAACATTTGTTGTCGGAAATTCCGAGCGTGTGTACGCGGCATAACACATAATCTCTCCCCTGTCCTGTCCTGACCAGGCCCACTCTGTCTACAACAGTTTACTCTCATCATCACTAGATGCACTTGCTCCTCTAACTACACGCAGAATCAGGCCCCGACCGTTACAACCCTGGCAAACTGACAACACTAGAAATCTCAAGAGACATTGCCGTGCTCTTGAACGACTGTGTCGTAAAACCAAATGCCTGCAAGACTTCACCCTATATAAATCCGCCCTTCTAAAATACAATTCTTGCCTCCATGCTGCCAAACAAGCCTACTTTGTCTCTCTTATTAACACCTTGTCATCCAGCCCCCGTTGGCTCTTCTCAACCTTTAACTCTCTGCTTCGTCCCCCACCTCCTTTACCCACTAACTCACTCACTGCCAAGAGATTGCCAATCACTTCAAAGACAAGTTTGATGCAATTCGTGAGGACACCTCCACTGTGCGTACATCTTCCCCACCCAACATACCTTGCCGAACAGCACATTCAACGCTCTCCTCTTTTGAATTGGCTACTACTATAGAGGTTACAAAACTTTTCTCAGATGCCCACCTAACCATTTGTCCCTTGGATCCTGTTTCCTCACAACTACTACGGTCACCCTCTTCTTCTATCCTATGCTCCCTCACATCTTCAATCTCTCCCTCTCTAGTGGCACCTTCCCCTCCCCTTTAAAACATGCGCAGATCACTCCCATACTTAAAAAGCCCTCACTGGACCCCACCAACCTGAACAACTTAAGACCCATCTCATTGTTCCCATTCACCTCTAAACTTCTAGAATCCTTAGTCTACAGCCGTCTTAGCTCCTACCTCAGTGAAAATAACCTTCTTGACCCCTTACAGTCTGGCTTTCGCTCACAGCACTCCACAGAAACTGCCTTACTAAAACTCACTAACAATTTACTAACTGCTAAAACCAACAGCCAGTACTCCTTACTCCTACTACTTGACCTCTCTGCTGCCTTTGTTACTGTTGACCATCCGCTCCTTCTCAAAAAACTACATCCCCTTGGCCTCCGAGATTCTGCTCTATCCTGGTTCTCTGCCTATCTATCACAGCGCTCACCTACAACTCTGTCTCCTCCTCTCCATTGCCCCTTTCTGTGGGGTCCCCCAAGGCTCTGTTCTTGGACCCCTTCTCTTCTCTATCTACACCTCCTTCCTTGGTCACTTGATAACCGCCCACGACTTCCAATACCACTTATACGCCGATGACACCCAAATATATCTGTCTACTCCTCACCTTAATCCTTCAGTCTCCTCTCGCATTACTAGCTTACTAACTGACATATCAGCATGGATGTCGCACTACTTCCTTAAACTAAATCTCTCTAAAACTGAGCTATTATTATTCCCCCCCCCCGCCAGTGCCCCCCCTCCATGACTTTTCCATCAAAATCAACAATGCAACTATCAGTCCCTCCCCTCACGCCAGGGTACTAGGTGTAATCCTAGACTCTGACTTGTCATTTCAGCCTCAAATCCAATTGTTGTCAAAAGTTTGTAGAATTCACCTCCGTAACATCTCTAAAGTTCGCCACTTTTTAACAAATGAAACCACCAAGCTCCTCATTCACTCCCTTGTTATCTCTCACCTTGACTATTGCAACTCCCTTCTCATTGGCCTGCCTCTCCATAGGCTATCCCCTCTTCAGTCTATCACAAATGCTGCTGCCAGACTTATCCACCTTACCAACCGCTCATTGTCCACCAACCCTCTCCTCCAATCCCTACACTGGCTCCCAATTACCCAACAAATTAAATTCAAAATACTAACCACAACATACAAAGCCATTCACAACTCTGCCCCAAGCTACATCACCAATATTGTCTCCAGATATCACCCAAATTGTCCTCTTCGCTCTTCTCAAGACCTCCTACTCTCAAGCTCTCTCGTCTCCTCCTCCCATGCTCATCTCCAGGATTTCTCCAGAGCCTCTTCCATCCTCTGGAACTCGCTACCTCAACCTGTTCGGCTATCCCCTACTCTTGCTACCTTCAGGTGATCCCTGAAAATGCATCTCTTCAGGAACGCCTATCACGCCTCCAACTAATCTTTTACTACTTCCATCAGCTCATTCCCCACAGTTACAAACTTTTGTACCACCTACCACCTGCCCCTCCCTATTAGATTGTAAGCTCTTCTGAGCAGGGCCCTCTTGATCCTCTTGTATTTTATTGTATTATAACTGTATTGTCTCCCTTTTATATTGTAAAGAGCTGCGTAAACTGTTGGCGCTATATAAATCCTGTATAATAATGAATATACTTTGATCTAAACCATTTCATTGTAGCTCTGGCTGTATGTTTAGAGTAGTTGTCCTGCTGGAAGGTGAACCTCTGCCCCAGTCTCAAGTCTTGCAGACTCTAACAAATTTTCTTCTACGATTGCCCTGTATTTGGCTCCATCCATCTTCCCATCAACTCTGACCAGCTTCCCTGTCCCTGCTGAAGAAAATCACAATCCCTACAACATGATGCTGCCACCACCATGTTTTACAGTGGGGATGGTGTGTTCAGGCTGATGTGCAGTGTTAGTTTTCTGCCACACATAGCATTTTGCTTTTAGGCCAAAAAGTTCAATTTTAGTCTTATCTGACCAGAGCACCTTCTTCCACATGTTTGCTGTGTTCCCCACATGGCTTATCGCAAACTGCAAATGGGACTTCTTATGGCTTTCTTTCAACAATGGCTTTCTTCCTGCCACTCTTACATAAAGGCCAAATTTGTGGAGTGCACGACTAATAGTTGTCCCGTGGACAGATTCTCCCACCTGGGCTGTGGATCTCTGCGGCTCCTCCAGAGTTACCATGGGCGTCTTGGCTGCTTTTCTCATTAATGCTCTCCTTGCCCAGCCTGTCAGTTTAGGTAGACGGCCATGTCTTAGTAGGTTTGCAGTTGTGCCATACGCTTTCCATTTACGGATGGTGGATTGAACAGTGCTCTGTGAGATATTCAAACCTTGGGATATTTTTTTATAACTTAACCCTGCTTTAAACTTCTCCACAACTTTACCCCTGACCTGTCTGGTGTGTTCCTTGGCCTTCATGATACTGTTTGTTCTCTAAGGTTCTCTAACAAACCTCCACAGGACTTCACAGAACAGCTATATTTATACTGAGATTAAATTACACACTGGTGGACTCTATTTACTAATTAGGTGACTTCTGAAGGCAATTGGTTCCATTAGATTTTAGTTAGGGGTATCAGAGTAAAGGGGGCTGAATACAAATGCACGTAACACTTTTCAGATATTTATTTGTAAACAATTTGGAAAACCATTTATCATTTTCCTTCCACTTCACAATTATATGCCACTTTGTGTTGGTCTATCACATAAATTTCCAATAAAATACACTTACGATTTTGGTTGTATCATGGCAAAATGGGGAAAATTTTAAGGGGTGTGAATACTTTTACAAGGCACTGTATATGCGTGTGAGGTCTTCAAAAAGTTTCTGCACTTTTATATTTTTGTTGGAAACAGTGAGGGCAGGAAGAGTAGTAATTGGGCGTGTCTGAGTGTGTCATGTGACCAGTCTGTCTGGCAAGCTGTCTGATATATATATATGTTATATACAGTATGCATACTGTATTTTTGCTTTATTAATTCATACAATTTTTTTTCTATGTATTCCAGTCTTTGCTAAGTATCCCAGGCTCTCCCTACCTGTCCAGGCACAATAGCAAAAGTAGCATCTTTAGTTTTCGGAGAAGTTTCAGAGATCCTGAGACTGAAAATGAGTTTGCGGATGATGAACATAGCACGGTGGAGGAAAGTGAAGGTCGAAGAGATTCTTTATTTTTACCAGTCCGAGGTCACAACCGACGCAACAGTTACAACAGCGGATACAGCCAGGGCAGTCGGTCCTCACGCATCTTTCCAAACCTACGAAGGAATGTGAAGCGCAGCAGTGCAGTGGATTGCAATGGCGTGGTGTCAATAATTGGTGGTCCTGGCGCCAATATTCCTGGTGGACGTCTTCTGCCTGAGGTGAAAATAGATAAGGCAGCTACTGATGACAGCGTAAGAAAGTCAATAAGTAGTTTAGTCTAGGCATGGCGGTCAACCCTCGTGCTTCCTGTATGCCGCCCTCAAAAATACTACTGGATCCTTCCCTGGTGGAATGAGTATTGGTTTTCCTAACACTATTCTAACCTTTATGTAAACCTTTTACTATATCCTATTTAGCCATTTTATGTTATTTAGTTTCCTCAGTTAACCTTTATTAATGTGTCTAACCTGGAGACAAAAACATGCTGGAAATTTACGTAATACATTTTTTTCATGAATATATACTGTTGCTTCGGTATGAAATTAAAATTTATGGTTAAAGTGTACCTGTTGCTTTACCATTCAACGCTGCCTTTTTTTTGTCTGCATCTATATAGAAACAAGAAAGCTTATGAAAGCACAATAAATAATCGATGAATCAGTGCTATATTAGGTTTTTAAATTCCAGTTTGCTTTTGTTTCTTTAAAGACCCAGTGACTGAAATATCTTCTTTCTTAGCTGTGTTATTATTTATCTACCTAATCCAGATAGCATGGTAGCCTAATTTGTAACATTTATGATTTCCTCTCTAACCTAGCATGGGTATTCAAAGAATAGCATGATGCATGTTCTTATAAATAATGCAAAACACATAAACTGGGATTGAAAAGAACTACGGGTGAAACACTTAAACATATAAAAAAAATTATATTAGCAAAACATAACAAATTCAGTTTAATTTACCTGTAAATTAAGTTCAAAGTAAAAATGTATGTGTTCAAGGCCACAAGAGGGTGAATAGCGACAGTACACTACTACTTTGGGTACAGTGCATAAAAAACAGCTATATTTATACATTTTGTAGGTTTGTTATAAAAAATACAAGTATATCAAAGTCAGTTCATTAGTGGCTGACTGTGGAATTGAACTGAAAGGACATATCCACAATTGATTTAGATGTGACCATGTGTGTAAAAAGGCAGCCAGGATATTACCAAAAAAAAAAGAAACATACATACAAGCTGATTGTATTGTTTGTTTAAAAAATCATAATTATAATTTTGAGGCTTTAACGTAATGCTTTTAATGCAATACCCCAAGCAAGGTGTTTTTCTCTAGCTTTGGATAAAGTGCAGCACAAGAAGCCAAACGGTTGTGCTGCACTGCTCATGCTTTGGTAGGAGAGAGCAGAGTGATAGAGATGAGCTGATCGGTCTGGTCTGCTGCTTCTTCTTCACTGTCTAATCACAGATTGAGGCAGAGACAAGACTAAGATGTATAACTAAACTGCAGTAGTGACAAATCAGGTCTGGGGACTGGCTGAACTGCCGACAGGGCTGTGTACATCTCAGGACTAGATGGACAGAAATGCAAATCCTATGACAGAAATACAGCTTCCATATATACTATAGAAAAAGGAAAGACCCTCCTTGATGGGATTTTAAAGGCAGCAACATTACCATTATCCATATACACTATATTACCAAAAGTATTGAGCCGCCTGCCTTTACACACACATGAACTTTAATGTCATCCCAGTCTTAGTCCGTAGGGTTCAATATTGAGTTGGCCCATCCTTTGCAGCTATAACAGCTTCAACTCTTCTGTGAAGGCCGTCCACAAGGTTTAGAAGTGTGTCTATGGGAATGTTTGACCATTCTTCCAGAAGTGCATTTGTGAGGTCAGGCACTGATGTGGACAAGAAGGCCTGGCTCACAGTCTCAGCTCTAATTAATCTCAAAGGTGTTCTATCGGGTTGAGGTCAGGACTCTGTGCAGGCCAGTCAAGTTCCTCCACCCCAAACTCGCTCATCCATGTTTTTATGGACCTTGATTTGTGCACTGGTCCAAATCATTTGGTGGAGGGGGGATTATGGTGTGGGGTTGTTTTCCAGCGAGGGGAACTCTTAAGGCGTCAGCATACCAAGACTTTTTTGACAATTTCATGCTTCCAACTTTGTGGGAACAGTTTGGGGATGACCCCTTCCTGTTTTAACATGGCTATGCACCAGTGCACAAACAAGGTCCATAAAGACATGGATGAGCGTGTTTGGGGTGGAGGAACTTGACTGGCCTGCACCTCAACCTGGCAGAACATCTTTGGGATGAATTCGAGCGAAGACTGCGAGCCACTGTCCACATCAGTGCCTGACCTCACAAATGCACTTATGAAAGAATGGTCAAACATTCCCACACTCCTAAACCTTTGTGGACAGCCTTCCCAGAAAAGTTAAAGGTGTTATAGCTGAAAAGAGTGGCCAACTCAATATTGAACCCTACGGACTAAGACTGGGATGCCATTAAAGTTCATGTGTGTGTGTAAAGGCCAGGCGTCCTAATACTTTTGGTAATATAGTGTATGTATTTCATTTGTGCATTTTGCTGTTCACCTAGAGGTCAGCTTTAAACTTGCTAAGTAAACCACATACATGAATGTGTGGGAATTACATTATTAAACATACAACAGTACGGATGTGCATGCTTCATCATTGCAAAAACAGATAACAGGCTACAATGATACATATTTAGTAGTATTTCATTGCTGCATAAAAAAAGATAGATCTTTTTCAGAAGGTAGCTTTAAGAAAGATTTAGAGAAGTTTTTTGTCACAATGCAGAATGTCTCACATTGTCTTCAGACTGCAGCTTTAATAATATTGTTATATAGTTTTCATTTAGTATTTACCAACCTATCATTATAGTGTCATTCTAGGACATTTTGAGAACAAAACATGTAGTTTCATACTTTGGTCTACAAAATCACAAAACTGGTATGTAGTTATCATTTTAACGTAATTTATAATTTCCTAATTTAACTATGCTATTTTACAGCCTTCAACAGAGGTAGAGATTAAAAAGAAACCTTCAGGGTCTTCTCTTCGCGTGTCAATTGACCAGCTTAATGCATCATTTGGAAAGAAACACAGAGCTAATAGCGTCCTTAGTGTCCTGACACAGACTCTTGTGGAAGGTATAAACTAGTTTTTGATGTGTCATTTTTAAAGTAAATTTGTTGGCAAACAACATGCATGAAGTTCAGATATCCTCAAATGCTTGCACATACCTTGCAATAGCTTCCCAACTATTCTGAGAGGCCCGCAAACCAGGGCATTGTGCATCTCACGATTGGCCTATTCGTAGGATGGGTGGCCTCAGTGATCAGTAATGAAACACAGGAGGTAGATGGGGCTTGCAGGTCAACATCTTTTTTGTAAAATTGTTTACTTACTTCTTAGGATGGTACGTTGTCCTTGACCTATTTGCATACCGGTATTTCTCAAACCTTTTTTCAGTCAAGGCACCCTTTAAAATTATGCACATTATGAGGCACTCCAAAATGTAAAAAACTGAACTAATGGTTTTACATATTGTTGTAGTGTTCACACCTGTGGGTAACCCAATTAGAGGCTTTTCTTCCTCCACTGGAAACTGATACTAACTAGTATTCTAGCATTCCTCTCCCTTAGTTTCTCTCCATTTCTGTGCTAACAGTGCTGATAGAAAGATGCAGGAGGGGCAAGAAAGGATGCTGTGCAAGCACCTAATGTCCTCCTTATCCTGTCAATAAATGTTGAGATGCAAGTGTCTGGCCTGAACAATGCCCAAGGTTGTTATGGTTGCACAATAAAAACCTGTGACTTTGTGTAAGAAAAAAGGCAGACTTAACCCTGGTGAAATCCATGTGGTGGGAAGCTAAAAAACTTTCTGGTTTTACAGACATACCTACTGAGCTGAAGACCATTTTCCCCACCTTTAATAATAATAATAATATTCTCTACCCGATTCCTCATTCTGACAACATGGGCGTTTACTCACCCTTTCTGATGTAAATGACAATAGTGTTATGCATTAATTTAAAGATGTTTGAATATGTAATTTGACTCACACTTTTTTTTTTAAAGTTGGTAAGTTTTTCCAGTTTTACCCTCAAGTTCAGCAGTCACAGATGTGCAATTTCTAATTATTCTCCTATAGGTATACTGAGATTGCAGGGTACCAAAGGTTTGATATCCAACCTATACTCCCATTTGTTGCACACCAAGCTCAGTAAATTCCCTCTTCAGGTCCAGATAGCAAATGCAGATTCCCTTCCCTCATGGATGAGGACTGGGAAGAAGCTTGCTGTTTAAACCTCTGGGTCTCACCTGCAGTTATATAATTGGATTAATTTGTTATTATCTTACACCAGACCTTCCTTACTCCTACCTGACTGTTCGCTTTGCAACGAACCTCTAACTCTAACTGCTTAAAGTGTGCTCCACCCGAAACTGGCTTTGGCCATCTAATGTGGACCCTCCCAGTTATATCACGGTATTGGAGACAAGTAATAGATTTGGTTTACTCTTTGCTCTCAACACCAGTTTCATTTTCCCCAGAAATATTCTTGAATTTTTTTTTTCCATAAAGATTTTATTAAAGTTTTTAAACAGTAATACAAAAGGTATCATCAAAGAGATATTTTCATAGTAAAACAGGGTATAAACAACATTACAACACATCTCTGTGTATCAAAGACCATGCCTTAGTCATAATTCCTACATCAAATGCAGTTTAAGTGCCTGACATATGTAGTCCTGTGTTACCCCTAAGGGAATCCGAGCATATCCATTGCTTGCATTAATATCTCTCTAACTTCAACCACGTTAGAGCAACCGGGGCCTCAGAATCCCCCCGGCCATTCCAACCCGATTCCTGTTTATTGATATGATATGGGGGGATGGGGGAACGGGCAGACCACTGAGACCGCCCACCACCCTATGCTCCCCATCTGTTACCTTAGAAAAGGAGGAGGAAAGAAAAAGGAGATTAGAGAAAAACAGAAAAGAAAAGATAAGAAAAAAAGATAAGAAAGGAAACGAAAAGGAAAGAAAGGGGGTGAGTATTAGGCCCTATTAGGAGAGGGGGTGGGAAACCACCTACTACCCTTTCCAGTCGCTACCGGATGCGCCACCTGAGACCCCCAGTTCAGAATGCTTGTGTGATGTATCAACAAGGCGTGTCAAAAGTAATAAGGCATGAATTGGGTAGAATTTTGTAGAAGCTCTGAGAGGATCGAAATTCAAACCAATTAGCCCATGTTGCTGTAAACCTGGAAATCCTGTCTTGAGTAATGTGTATCAGCTCCTCCATCGTAGATTCTTGGATTTTTAGATGAGGAAATGTAGCCCAGATACCCCAGAATGCTGTTAAGATAAACTTTATTTTTAGCTTGAAAAATGATAGCACTTAGGTGGATGCAAACCTCTCCACCTTTCATATCTCAATGGCTACACTCTGTCAACCAGATCGTTACTTATGAAGAGGTCATATACAAAAATAGGGGATGCCTTCACAAATACCATTTGAGATATTTGGTGGTGAGATGGATAGTGTAAGAAGTGGTTGTAAAGGCAGAAGGTTTTTTTGTCCTAATGCATAGAAATATATAAAAAAAAGCCTTCTCTGTGCAGCAGTCCCCCCCCCCCCAGCCCCCCTAATACTTACCTGAGTCCCATCTCGATCCAGTGATGTTGCATGAGAGACTCAGCTGTCTGGGACTCTCCCTCCTCATTGGCTGGGACAGCAGCATAGCGCCATTGGCTCCTGCTGCTGTCAATCAAAGTCAGTGAGCCAATGAGAAGAGAGAAGGGGCAGGGCCGTGCCAGGGCTTTGTGTCTGAATGGGCACACCGAGCTGTGGCTGTGGGGGCACTCAACAGGAGGCAGGGGCCAGGAGCACCGAAAAGGGACCTGAGAAAAGGAGGGTCTGGGCTGCCCTATGTAAAACCACTGCACAGAGCAGGTAAGTATAACATGTTTGTTACTTTAAAAAAAAAAAGTATCTCTTTAATAATTACATACATATAGATATTGCAGATTTGAACAAATATGATTTTTTTTTGTTTAGAATCTGAAAAATAAAGCAGATTTTTCTGCTTTTGAAAGATGTAGTTGTGTGCCTAAAATGTGACAAAACATTGTAATAAATCTCCTTTCAGTGCTTTGGTGATATTGGCTTTGTTGTGGTAATGTTCTTTATGTTCATTCTGTTTGTAGAACTTGAAGAGTCTCAGCGGAAGTGTCCACCTTGTTGGTACAAGTTTGCAGACACTTATTTGATATGGACATGCTGCCCTCTGTGGATACGGATCAAGACAATAGTAAACATGATTGTAATGGATCCTTTTGTGGACTTGGCCATAACCATCTGTATTGTCCTCAATACTTTATTCATGGCAATGGAGCACTATCCAATGACTGAACAATTTGAAGGTGTATTAGTTGTAGGAAACTTGGTAAGATTTTTAGTTGAAGCCAAAAATTGGCCAAAATACTATGTTTCTAATTCTTTATTAACCTCAAACATTTGTGTTTAAACCATCTTTGTACCACTGTATTGTATAAAAATGATGGAAAAGTGAACACATATTTCTGGACTGCCAGTTATAAATGACAGTTCAGAAAACACTCATGGCCCAATGTGCCCATTAATGGCTGTGTTCTGAGCCATCATGAAACGGCTTTCAACACAGACACAATGTAGAGAGCTGATCAGAGTGGCTCTTTACCTTGTTATTGATTACAAGAATGGATATATTGTGAAGGTTTTTCTGAGGTGGAAGTGCGAAAGTTCAGATTGCAATTAGCCGTTTTTCACTTTCAGATGTGGAGTTGCAGGTTTCGGGAGATATGTGCTTTAAAGTGGAGTTCCACCCAAAAGCAGAAGCTCCACTTATCAGCCCCCCCCCCCTCTGGTGCCACATCTGGCACCTTTTGGGGGGCAGCGGGTACCTTTTTGACAGGTACCTGTCCCCACTCTCAAAAGATTTCACTGTAGCGAGATCACTTCGAAGTTTAGCCCCCCTCCTCCTTACCCTGCTGCCTGGCCATTCAGAAAGCTCAGCGTGCATGCGCAATAGGGAACCGGCTGTGAAGCTGAAAGGCTTCACTGCTGGGTTTCCTTACTACAAATGGCGGCGGCAGCACCTGAGAGCCAATGGAAACATCTGCTGGGGTGCTGACATTGCTGGATTTCTGGACAGGTAATGATTCTGATATTAAAAGTCAGCAGCTACAGTATGTGAGTAAGCGAACCTCCGCTTAAAGGTGTAAAATCTTTTAAGTGTTAAAAAAGATGTGTAAGTACTAAATTCCTTTAATTTTTGTAATACAAAGCAACAGTGTTTTAATAAGTATTTTTGCTGACCTGAAATAAAAGCAGTAGCATATATTGTTTAATGATTTTAAATCTGCATTTGGAAATTATCAGCCAAGATTATGGCAGCACTTGTGGAAAATCACATGCCCACCAAATCATAGTATCTGCACTGTTGCTCTTGGTAAAATTAGGTAGTACATTTTATTTATACAAAGAGCCAAATACCGGATTGGCCAAGAGCACAGAATATTTTGGTCATAATTTCTTAGGCAGTTGCGGCATGAGCAGCTCAACACACTTGGGGTGTATTAATGATTTTGTATTGCTGTATTGATGCTAATGGGGAATATGCTAAATTCTATAATTCAACAAAATTAAGGGTCCATGCACACTTGGCTTAAAAAAACGCTGCTTCTACAGGAGTTTCTAGATCGCATTTTTGAGAGCAGCTTTCAGGCAGAAAAAAACGATCAGAAAGGCTCCTAAACGCATAGCTTAGGAGAGTTTGTGTTTTCAAGTGTACCATGAAAAGTGGACAGTGAGGAATGTTTTGGGAAACAACGCTTGTAAAAGCAAATGCCCATAAATTCTCCTAAACTCCTGTGCAATATGAGCTACTATGAACATTTTTATGCTGCTTTTTCTGCCAGACGGTCTGGCATTTTTTCTGCTCCTAGTGTGCATGGACCTTAAATCAAAAGTGGCAATTGTTTGCTTATTTGAAGTGCCTAACTCAATAGTACCAATTGGTAAAACTGATGCATCATTCCTAAACAATAGGATGATGTGGGGACTATACAAGCAATCTATTAGTGTAACTGCTACTTTAGTAAAGTTACACTTATTTTTGTAAGCCCCCACTCTTATCCCAGTCTTATGGTCACTGTTCCCCAATCAGCTGAGATCTGAGCTGTGCAACCCTTCAATACTGTATGGAGAGTGCAGCACCTATGCACAAGCCCAACGGAAAAGCTTCTGTTAGAAGGTTGTGCATTACTCTATAGGGCCACCAAGATCTCAGTAGATCATGGACAGTTAGATTTGAGACTGGGAGTGCGGGCGGGTGGCTTATAAAAGTTACACTTTAAATTAATATTTAAAAATTATATACATCAGATTGTACTGGTACAATCTGATGCATATAATTGATGTCCACATTGCAAATATAATGGGCTATACCCTTTTCTTGCAGGTTTTTACTGGAATTTTTACAGCGGAAATGTTTTTGAAGCTGGTTGCAATGGATCCATACTATTACTTTCAAGAGGGCTGGAACATATTTGACAGCTTTATAGTGAGTCTCAGTTTGGTTGAGATGCTTCTTCAGGATGTTGAAGGCCTTTCGGTGTTACGGTCTTTTCGATTGGTAAGTCAGTATGATGTCAATGTAAAACTCAGTCCTATATTTTATAAAATCATACAATGGAATGTAGGTTTCCTTCATATATAATCAGCTTTTCGTAACCATTCCAATAGAAGGTATATCTAAATTGTGTTTTTGAGTAACTGAACTTCAAATACATCTCTCTGTCTTATTTGGTAAGGACATTTTTTAAAGGAGGCCTGCAATGGCAGCCCCTATATTCTTACATGACAGAGTCATTTTAATCTCAAAGCTACGCTTTAGAGCTTGTTGTTTACTAATATTTTTTTTATTGTAGTTTTCATTGCATACAGGTAGTCAGTCTAAAGTTAGTTTGCAGTTTATCTTGAAAAAAATGTGTGGAAAATAAGCCACATGTGAAAAACCCACAGAAATAAGAGGATACAAAAACAACTTTAGTCGATTCCTGGTTTCAATATACTGTTGATGTTAGGTTGTGTTGGTCTAGTTGATAAATTTTTGTGACCCAAAGGTGGTTTAAAAGACCAAAAAATTGTTGAAATTGCCTGAAGATTCTCATGTGTTTGGTCAGCATGAGTCATCAGAGCTATGGTGCATAGCCATTCTCAAAACTGCATCAATACATAAATATATTTTAGAAAACACCTTTGCTCTTGTTGTAATAAGAAAAATTATGTAATTACATATACGCATACAACCACTACTACCTAACTACTTTAAATAATCATATTTATGTGCAGGTTATTAATAGGATATTTTGTGTTTTATCAACAGCTGAGAGTCTTCAAGCTAGCCAAGTCTTGGCCTACTCTAAACATGCTTATTAAAATCATTGGAAACTCTGTTGGTGCCCTGGGTAACCTGACCGTTGTCTTGGCCATTATCGTCTTCATTTTTGCCGTAGTGGGAATGCAGTTATTCGGCAAAAGTTACAAGGATTGTGTCTGTAAAATAAATCCAGATTGTGTACTACCAAGATGGCACATGAACGATTTTTTCCATTCCTTCCTTATTGTCTTCCGTGTTTTGTGTGGAGAATGGATTGAAACCATGTGGGACTGCATGGAGGTCGCAGGACAAGCAATGTGTCTATGTGTCTTCATGATGGTCATGGTTATTGGTAACTTAGTGGTCAGTATTTTTATCTGCTTGACTTAGTAAGTTATAATATGTAAGTTTCTTGTCACAGGCCAACAAACCCTGTAGATAACTATTTTAGGCTTGTCATAGACGAGCTGAATTTGTAAGCAACCTATATTATAGAATTATAATAAAATCAGTTTTGCGCTCAATCACAACAATGAATAAAATCAACAAAAACTATGTCAAAAAACATACACCGAGCAAAATTATAAGCGCAACCCTTTTGTGTTTGCCCCTATTTATCATGAGCTGAACTCAAAGATCTGCGACTTTTTCTATGTACACAAAAGGTCTATTTCTCTCAAATATTGTTCACAAATCTGTCTAAATCTGTGTTAGGCTGGATTCACACCTATGCATTTCTAGTGCTTTTTGCATTTTGCAGATTTTCGCTACAATCCATTTAACATGCTTTCCTATGGAACACGTTCTGTAGTGCAAATCTGCAAAATGCAAAAAGCACTAAAAATGCATAGGTGTGAATCCAGCCTGAGTGAGCACTTATCCTTTGCTGAGATAATCCATCCACCTCACAGGTGTGGCATATCAAGATGCTGATTAGACAGCATGAGTATTGCACAGGTGTGCCTTAGGCTGGCCACAATAAAAGGCCACTCTAAAATGTGCAGTTTTACTCTATTGGGTGGGGGGGCGAAAACCAGTCAGTATCTGGTGTGACCACCATTTTCCCTACGCAGTGCAGCAAATCTCCTTCGCAAAGAGTTGATCAGGTTGTTGATTGTGGTCTGTGGAATGTTGGTCCATTCCTCTTCAATGGCTGTGCGAAGTTTCTGGATATTGGCAGGAACTGGAACATGCTGTTGTATACGCCGATCCAGAGCATCCCAAACATGCTCAATGGGTGACATGTCCGGTGAGTATGCTGGCCATGCAAGAACTGGGATGTTTTCAGCTTCCAGGAATTGTGTACAGATCCTTGCAACATGGGGTCATGCATTATCATGCTGCAACATGAGGTGATGGTCGTGGATGAATGGCACAACAATGGGCCTCAGGATCTCCTCACAGTATCTCTGTGCATTCAAAATGCCATTAATAAAATGCACCTGTGTTCGTTGTCCATAGCATACACCTGCCCATACCATAACCCCACCGCCACCATGGGCCACTCAATCCACAACATTGACATCAGCAAACCGCTCACCCACACGACGCCATACACGCTGTCTGCCATCTGCCCTGTACAGTGAAAACCGGGATTCATCCGTGAAGAGAACACCTCTCTAAAGTGCCAGACACCATCGAATGTGAGCATTTGCCCAAGTTGGTTACGACGACGAACTGCAGTCAGGTTGAGACCCCGATGAGGACGAGCATGCAGATGAGGTTTCCTGAGACGGTTTCTGATAGTTTGTGCAGAAATCCTTTGGTTATGCAAACCGATTGTTGGAGCAGCTGTCTGGGTGGCTGGTCTCAGACGATCTTGGAGGTGAAGATGCTGGATGTGGAAGTCCTGGGCTAGTGTGGTTATACATGGTCTGTGGTTGTGAGGCCGGTTGGATGCACTGCCAAATTCTCTGAAACGCCTTTGGAGAGGGCTGATGGTAGAGAAATGAACATTCAATTCAAGGGCAACAGCTCTGGTGGATATTCCTGCAGTCAGCATGCCAATTGCATGCTCCCTCAAAACTTGTGACATCTGTTGCATTGTGCTGTGTGATGAAACTGCATATTTTAGAGTGGCCTTTTATTGTGGCCAGCCTAAGGCACACCTGTGCAATAATCATGCTGTCTAAGCAGCATCTTGATATGCCACACCTGTGAGGTGGATGGATTATCTCAGCAAAGGAGAAGTGCTCATTAACACAGATTTGAACAATATTTGAGAGAAATAGGCCTTTTGTGTACATAGAAAAAGTCGTAGATCTTTGAGTTCAGCTCATGATAAATAGGGGCAAACACAAAAGTGTTGCGTTCATAAATTTGCTCAGTGTAAATATAACCGGTGACGAATCCAAGTGAATAAATGGTTACTGTCCCTTTAAATGACACGAGACAATAATGTACGAATGGTATATGTGCAATTCAAAAGCAAAACGAAAAAATAATAATTGTTCTTTTAAATAACATGAAACATTCGTGTCTAAGTAATATATAATTCAATTCATCTATAAATAATGTGACCAGTCCATTAAAGGGGGCGGTAACCATTTATTCACTTGGATTCTTAACTGGTTATATTTATGTTTTGTGACATAGTTGTTGATTTTATTTATTGTTGTGTTTGAGCACAGCACTGTTTTTGCTATTTTACTGCGAAGGTTTGGTTTATTGACTTTTTAGTGCTAGCTTCTTCCTTTTTTTTTTTTTTTAACCTGTAAAGCGCAGACTTTACATTTTTTACCTGTACTATGGAATCACAATTTAAGATCTTTCCAGAATACAGTGGGGGATTATGGAAATGCTGTTATTGCCACATGCTTCCTGGCTGACTCTCCTTAGAAATATATGGAGAATTATGCAGGGCCTAATAATACTGGTAGCTTATAAAATTGAGTGCAGTCTGTCAGGCTATATGACTTAAAGCGGTACTTTCTATCTGAGCAACACAAACTGAAAACACAATTTAATTCATTTTTAATATTCAAAGCAAACTCACCCATCCATCCATGTCTCCATGTTTTTCGTTGAGAAATCACTTTCCCCCTAGCTTTTTTAGCTGCAGCCATCTTGAGTAAGGGCAGATGATTCATGTAGCATTTACTTCCTGGATCCGTCTACCCTTAGCTAAGGCATAGGCAGGATGGTTAGCTTGAAAAACCATAACGCACTTCTGGATGAATGGTCAGACATTTCCATAGACACACTACTAAACCTTGTGGACAGCCTTCCCAGAAGAGTTGAAGCTGTTATAGCTACAAAGGGCGGGCCAACTCAATATTGAACCCTTCGGACTATGACTAGGATGCCACTGAAGTTCATGTGCGTGTAAAAGCAGGTGTCCCAATACTTTTGGTAATGTAGTGTATGTGGGAAGGGTCTGCTTCCTATAGTCATATGATCAATTTTTAACAAAAAACTATGTAAACAGCCTGCCAGCATTGCTATGATTACACAGAATAAAACATCTGAATTTTTTTGGGCAGTTTTAGAGTATCAGAAGCCTGCCAATTGAATAAGTAAGGTAATTACGGCTTATCTAGTCATAGGGCCTGTGTTGGTGGGCTTCTCTGGGCAAACGCAGAGTACTTTTGACTTCATTTTCAGATGCTTCTGAGACTTTTATAGAAAGAGAAGCAGTTCTGAAGAGAACAGAAGACCATCAACACTGGCCCTCCTCACACTGTTCATTACAACTCATTATTGACTGTGAAAACTGGCTAATTGTCAATTTTATTGTAGTTGTTAATGTTTTATTAATAAAATACGGTATTATAAATTATTAATAATAAATATTGAAAACGTTATCGCCCACGTATAGTTAAACATTTAATGCACATGCAACATTATCAACTGTAATGTTTTTTTTTTTGTAGGTGTTGAATTTGTTCCTTGCTTTGTTACTGAGCTCTTTCAGTTCTGACAATCTGGCAGCCTCTGATGATGATGGAGAGATGAACAACCTCCAAATAGCTGTCATTCGGATCAAAAAAGGCATTGCATGGGTTAAACTACATGTCCACAACTTCATACAAACACACTTTAAAAAGAAGGCTGGTGATGAGAAACCATTAGATGACATGTATGAAAAGAGGGGCTGCTTGGTAAATCATGCAGGGGTTGATATCACTCGAGATATGGAATATCAGAAGAATGGAAATGGCACTACTAGTGGTATTGGTAGCAGTGTTGAAAAGTATATTATCGATGAAGATCATATGTCGTTCATCAACAATCCAAACCTCACTGTCAAAGTGCCCATCGCGGTAGGAGAGTCCGATTTTGAGAATCTTAACACAGAGGATTTTAGCAGTGCGTCAGATGAAGAAGGCAGTAAAGATGTGAGTTTTTTTTATTCAAAATCTGTTCTCATGTAGTAGTTGAAATGTTATATTCAAGCAGTTACAGAATGAGAGTGCATTCCCTTTACAGTGGTCTTAGGAAGTGGTAGGAGCTGAGGGCTCTTATGTATATATTTCATTGTTGAAGTCTTTTGGAGATGTAAGAAGATGGTGGATTTCAACTGACATGAGGGTGAATAAGAGGAAAACCTTGCACTACTTTTTACACTTTGTCCTATTTTAGCAAATAAGCCTTCCTTCAATTCAAATCTGCATTGTGGTACTGTATATTGGCTTCCCATTGAAAATTAATGGGTTTCCTTACTTCAATGCAGGTTAATGTGTACGGTAATTCAACACAGAGGAAATGTTTGAATATGGTCTAAGTTGCTGTACCAGGACTGTCTGACTTTCGTTTGGCAATGCTAGCTGCATGCTCGTTCAGCAGCTCATAAAGTGTTAAGGCCTGAGATGGCCTTGTATAGTATGGCCACTAGAGGAAGCTGACAATCATAGGAAACCAACAAATGAAGCAAAATACACCCAGAATTCATGAAGGCTAGGTGAATTTTTCGGGTAAGAATATAGGCATAGGGGAGATTGAAGATGGCACTAACACATGTGGTGGTTTGAAGAGCATGCTGTTTTACACACAAGTGAGCACAATTATTAGAGAATTATTCTGATAACCAGAAGGTATTACACTATATAAGTTTTTTTTCTTTTTTGGGGGACACATATGAGAGTGAATGAAGGAGAGTTACTGAAAAAGATGCAGATACAGTGCCTTGAAAAAGTATTCACACCCCTGTAAAATGTCCCCCTTTTTGTCATGTTACAACCAAAAACGTAAATGTATTTTATTGGGATTTTATGTGATAGACCAACACAAAGTGGCACATAATTGTGAAGTGGAAGGAAAATGATAAATGGTTTTAAATTTTTTTTACAAATAAATATGTGAAAACTGTGGCGTGCATTTGTATTCAACCCCCCTGAGTCAATACTTTGTAGAACCACCTTAAGCTTCAATTACAGCTGCAAGTCTTTTTGGGGATGTCTCTTCCAGCTTTGCACATCTAGAGAGTGAAATTTTTGCCCATTCTTCTTTGCAAACTAACTCAAGCTCTGTCAGATTGGATGGAGAACGTCTGTAAACAGCAATTTTCAAGTCTTGCCACAGATTCTCAATTGGATTTAGGTCTGGACTTTGACTGGGCCATTCTAACACATGAATATGCTTTGATCGAAATCATTCCATTGTAGCTCTGGCTGTATGTTTAGGGTCGTTGTCCTCCTGGAAGGTGAACCTCTGCCCCAGTCTCAAGTCTTTTGTAGACTCTAACAGGTTTTCTTCTAAGATTGTGAAAAAAATTGGAGATCAACTCTGTGCCAGCCTCGTGAACAATATAAAATTGTAACAAATATAAATACAAATATGAACTATAACTAACTCAATAAGCTGCTCCTCTGATTAAGTAGTGATACTTATGTTTGTTGTGGTAAGGTGTAGAGGGCACTCTATAGCAACAAAATAGAATAAAATTAATATGTGAAATATGCCACAAAATACTCCTTATTACATCCAAATAATTTGCAAACACCAAAAATACAAATGTGCAATTGAAAAATAGTGATACTGACTGTTTGGCCAGAATACAGTGCACTATTAAATAGTCCCAAAAGTGTCACAAAAAATTCTCCAACGACATGTAATTGTGTTCAGAACTCCTCCATATAAGAAGAAAAGGGACAGCTCCTTTCACCAACTTGATAGAGAATAACACCCAACGTGCTCTAATACAAGATCTGCTTACCAGAAAACGTTGACTTTAGTTAAAAAGTGAGTCAAATGAGCTTTAGCAAGATTTTGCTTGCTGCAATGTCAGAGATGAAAAAGGCAAGGGAAAACCCCTCCTCCAGGAGGACCACGGTTTGGAATATGTGGAAAAAAAAATATATAGAACCAAATTTTGTAACCCTGTTTTTATTATAAAGATAAAAAAGATAAACTTGCCGATTGGCTGCTTACATAGTACTGTGCCTTTCTTCTAAGATTGCCCTGTATTTGGCTTCTTCCATCTTGCCATCAACTCTGACCAGCTTCCCAGTCCCAGCTGAAGAAAAGCATCCCCACAACATGATGCTGCCACCACCATGTTTCACCGTGGGGATGGTGTGTTTACGGTGATGTGCAGTGTTAGCTTTCTGCCACACATAGCATTTTGCTTTTAGGCCAAAATATTACATTTTGGTCTCATCTGACCAGAGCACCTTTTTTCCACATGTTTGCTGTGTCCCCCACATAACTTCTCACAAATTGCCAATGGGACTTCTTATGGCTTTCTTTCAGCAATGGCTTTCTTCATGCCACTCTTTCATAAAGGCTAGATTTGTGGAGTGCACGACTAATAGTTGTCCTATGGACAGATTCTCCCACCTGAGCTGTGGATCTCTGCGGCTCCTCCAGATTTACCATGGGCCTCTTGGCTGCTTCTCTGATTAATGCTCTCCTTGCCCGGCCTGTCAGTTTAGGTGGATGGCCATGTCTTGGTAGGTTTGCAGTTGTGCCATACTCTTTCCAGTTTCGGATGATGGATTGAACAGAGCTCCATTAGATGCTCAAAGCTTGGGATATTTTTTTATAACCTAACCCTGCTTTAAACTTCTCCACAACTTTATTCCTGACCTGTTTGGTGTGTTCAATGGCCTTCATGATGCTGTTTGTTCACTAAGGTTCTCTAACAAACCACAGAGGGTTTCACAGAACAGCTGTATTTATACTGAGATTAAATTACACACAGATGGACTCTATTTACTAATTAGGTGACTTCTGTAGGCAATTGGTTCCACTAGATTTTAGTTAGGGGTATCAGAGTAAAGGAGGCCGAATACAAATGCACACAACACTTTTCACATATTTATTTGTAAAAGAGTTTGAAAACCATTTATCATTTTCCTTCCACTTCATAATTATGTGCCACTTTGTTTTGGTCTTTCACATACAATACCAATAAACTACATTTAGGTTTTTGGTTGTAACATGACAAAATGTGGAAAATGTCAAGGGGTATGAATACTTTTTCAAGGCACTGTACATGGTGGATAAAAAAGTTTTATTGGACCTGTATTCTTTACTTGAGTCAGAAATTCTGGTAAGAGTTTGGAACACTGAACTGATTTGGGCAAATAGTCACCTGTTGGAAGACTTGAGAGGAGTGTTTTTGACCTATACAGAAGTGCTGGATGTTTGTGGATTAGAACTATTTCATAAGATGTAACGTGGCAGAAAATAGCAATTTCAGTATTCTTGTTTCAGTTAGAACATAAACGTGTGCTATTGATGAATTTTGTTTTGGAAATTATTAGAGTATTGCTTTTATCCAGATACATTTTTGTGTCATAATCTGTACTCTGAGAAACGTCAATAAAAACTTAATGAAAGTGAAATGAGAAATTCGTGTGAAATTATTTTATTAAATATTGTTGGTGATTTTATTTAATCTTACTGTTCCACAGAAACTGGATGACACAAGTTCTTCAGAAGGAAGTACCATTGATATAAAACCAGAAGCAGAGGAAGTTCCAGTAGAACTGCCAGAAGAATACCTGGATCCAGATAATTGCTTTACAGATCGTATGTTTTGGCTTAAAAAAATCCAGATGATGATGTTCTTGAAATGGCGACTGGTAGTCATTACATGACCAAAGAAATGCTATTTTTCAGTGCTATGATCCTATTGTAATTCTGTGCATTAGTATTGTTCCCCCCACCGGACACAGTTAATCCTAAACCTACTGTATAAAGCGGTATAAAACCCAGAGTCAAAAATGTAATATATTGCAGCTTACGAATCATTAGATGTTGTGACTGCATTTGTTTTCTTTTTTTAGTTTTTTTCACTCTGTTTTCACCTGGTGATCTGGCCAGTAGTGATGGGCTGAAAACCCCCAGTTCGGTTTGCACCAGAACTGCCGAACCGAGAAAAAGTTCAGACCCGAGCCACAAACGCTATAAAAGTTTTTGGGACCCAAACATGAAAAATCAAAAGTCCCCCTTTTAAAGCTTATATGCAACTTATTGGCTATAAAAAGGGTATGGGGGCAGGGTACTGCCCTAGGGGACATGTATCAATGCAAAAAAAACTTTTAAAAAAGATTGTTTTTAAAGGAGTAGTGATTTTAATGATGCTTAAAGTGAAACAATAAAAATGAAAAATTCCTTTAAATATAGTGTCTGGGGGCCCCTTAGTCTGCCTGTAAAGTGGCACATATATACCGTGTATAGAACCTGCTGCAAAAAAACTGACATACATAAAGAAAAAACTGACATTAAAACTGATTATCGCGGCTGCAAGCCATTGCTGGCAATACAAGAAAATAGAAAAAAAATAGCGTGGGGTCCCTCCTATGCTTACCAGGCCCTTTGGGTCTGGTATGGATTTTAAGGGGAACCCCATGCCAAAGTTAAACAAAAAATGGCATGGGGTCCCCCTCAGGAAAGAGGGGGGACGAGTGAGCACCCCCTCCTATACCATACCAGGCCACATGCCCTCCCCATGTTGATGGGGACAAGGGCCTCTTCCTGATAACCCTGGGCTGTGGTTGTGGGGGTCTGTGGGCAGGGAGCTTATTAAAATCTGGAAGCCCACTTCAATAAGGGGGCCCCCAGATTCCACCCCCCCCATGTGAATAAGTATGGGGTACATAGTACAGTAACGCATATAAACATAAAGTGAGCGCTAGGAACCAAAAACAATGTGTGCCTCCAACCTGGTTGCTCCAGGTAAAAGAATAAACCAAATGATAAAATGATGCAGCAATAAAATGTGAAATATTGAAAATGTTGACTTAAAAAAAGTCCATACAGTTTCTGTAAATTAGCAGCATTAGAAGGCAGCCCAATTGAAGAATAAGAAGCAATCTTATGGCATGGCTGGGAAAGAAACAAAGGCGCCACTCTAAGTGCAATAGATCAAAGAGATGTTTATTATCAACTGTAAACACGGTACTCACAAAGGTACAGTCATGACAGGCATGTAGGCATTTAATGCCGGTCGTCCAGGAAGCGAATGGGATCCGTTGGGTGGATGGCTGCGGTGAGTGGGAACAGGCTGTGATACTCATTCACATGGAGGGGGGCTGAGATCTTTAAAAAGGGGCTTCCAGATTCCGATAAGCCCCCTGCCTGCAGACCCCCCCAACCACAGCCCAGGGTTGTGGGGAAGAGACCCTTGTCCCCATCATGGGGACAAGGTGCTTTGGGGTGGGGGGCAGAACCCCCCTACCCCAAAGCACCCCCCATGTTGAGGGAATGTGGCCTGGCATGGTTCGGGGGGGTGCTCGCTCACCCCCCCCCTTTCCTGACTTGCCAGGCTGCGTACTCGGACATGGATCTGGTATGGATTTTGGAGGGGGCCCTACGCCTTTTGTTTTTTTTACATTTTGGTGTGGGTTCCCCTTAAAATCCATGTGGTATGGACTGGGGGGGACCCCATGCCAATTTTTTCTTTATTTTTTTAAATAGGCGGGTGCCAGCAATTGCAACCATGAGTCAATTTAAATGTGATTTGACTCGTTCATTTTTACTGCAGCATGTTCTCTACATGCTACAGATGCGCCACTATACAGGCAGACTAGGCACTATATTTAAAGGAATGTTTCATTTTTTTTGTTGTACTATAAGCATCATTAAAATCACTGCTCCTTTAAAAACAATACTTTTTTAAAAACAATTTTGCATTGATACATGTCCTCCAGGGCAGTACCCTGACCCCAATACCCCTTTTATGGCCAATTGCTTGCATATAAGCCTTCAAAATGGGCACTTTTGATTTTTCATGTTCGGCTTCTTCTGTAATCTGAATAGGGGGAGTATTCGGCCCATCTCTACTAATAAATTAAAGCCCAACTCCAGCTAACACTTTATAAGCAGGTACAGAAAACAGCTTGTTTTCCTTTTGGGATAAAGGTTTTACATAAGTAAAGAAAAGCTGACCATTGTAAGCAACCCTGTCAGTGTTAATGTGGTTGTAAACCTCTAACATGAAAAATGATCAAAGCACATCTGAATCCAAAGAACCGAGTGTCATTTCTCTCTGCTCTTTCCTCTTTCTAGCTCTGAAGGAACCGCATACCCGTGCCATTCCTTCACAGCTGTGTGCCATGCCTGGGGCTCCCATTTACATGCACGGGAGTGACGTCATTGCGGCTCTGACCAATCAAACGGCCGGAGCTCGTGAACCCATTCTAAAGGTAAGTCGAAAGGGGGAAGGGGGAGGTGGGACTTTGAATGAAGCACATTGATGTAAATAGTAAAATTTATTGTATAAATTAAAGATATAATAGGTAGTAAAAATCATGAGTCATTATCAATATTCAATAATTAACATATATACATACATTAGAGGTAAATTACCACATAATTGCAGACAGTAATATCGTAAAAAACATGTTGAAATTGATCTAATAGGACCCATGATGATTGGAAACACGGCATTGATAGCTCTACGCGTTTTGTGAATTGATTCGCTTTTCAGGAGCATGGACGTAGGTTGGGTATAGGAGGTAATAAAATAGAGAAGATTTCTGTATGGTCTGACTCTATCAAGGAGGAAAAAAATTGTAAATAAAAATAGAATAAAGATTAGGCTATACAATCCCCTCTCTCTCTAAGATCCTTACATATATAATTACATGGTAAGACAGTAGCACTAATTATTCAAAACCCCAAAGAGGGCATCACCGCTGGGAGCTGAGGTGGTGTGGACAGCCTGAGGCCCAGCGAGGGCAACATCCAGGGAGGACAGATTTCCAGGAAGTAAAGGTGATCATAAGTGGCCATAAGTTCTAGAACCTTTAAACAGAAAGGGACTTCTCAGAATATAATAATGTATAAGGTGTGTAATCTGTCCTGTGCTTGGTAAAGGGCAGGAAAATGAGAGTGAAGATAAGTGTGAGTGAATTCCAAACAGGTGGAATTAGAAGATGATGGAGTAGTGAAAAAGGGAAATCAGCTGGAAAGAAGAAAGTAAAAACCATTGGCTAAAATGTGCACATAAATAAAAGGGATTGATTGTGAATAACAAAGTTACCTGAACCTGGTCAATAAGAGCCTGGGATCCAGGATAGCATGCAGAGTGAGGCAAAGATAGCAATGGAAACCATCAAGGTGAGTCAGCCACCCATGAACGCTGGCGTGACATTGGTGGGCGTGTGGCGGCTGTGCCCTTATAGGCTTCATTCATGGGTAGCTGATTTAGCTTGATGGTTTCCATTGCTATCTTTGCCTCACTCTGCATACTATCCTGGAGCCCAGGCTCTTATTCACCAGGTTTAGGTAACTTTGTTGCCCTCGCTGGGCCTCAGGCTGTCCACACCACCTCAGCTCCTGCAGTGATGCCCTCTTTGGGGTTTCAGATCATTGGTGCTACTCTCTTACCATATAATTATATATGTAAGTATCTTAGAGAGAGAGGGGGGTTGTATAGCCCAATCTTTATTCTATTTTTATGTACATTTTTTTTCCTGATAGGGTCAGACCATACAGAAATCTTCTCTATTTTATTACCTTCTATACCCAACCTACGTCCATGCTCCTGAAGAGTGAATCAATTTACGAAACACGTAGAGCTATCAATGCCGTGTTTCCAATTATCATGGGTCCTATTAGATCAATTTCAACATATTTTTTACGATATTACTGTCTGCAATTATGTGGTAATTTACCTCTATTGGATGTATATGTATGTGTATATATATTAATTATTGAATATTGATAATGACTCTTGATTATTACTATGTATTACATCTTTCATCTATACAATACATTTTACTATTTACATCAATGTGCTTCATTCAAAGTCCCACCTCCCCCTTCCCCCTTTCTTTAATCAAATAGGGATGGAGGCACTGGACCTTACCAGGTCACTGCCTGAATCAAAGTCCCAAACCAACCAAGCGTTTCTTTTTATAATTACTAAAGGTAAGTCTAACATAATGTGCTAGTATGCAGTGCATACTAGCACATTATGGCTTTAACCTGCAGGGGGACCCTTAATTTTCATTTTATTTTTTTTTAGGTTGACTACTACCACCTTAAGACTGTAAGCCAACACAACAGCCTTAGCTGTGTATATTTCCCTATGGCATTGTGTAGAAGAGGGGTGTGTCCCTTCCCTTTCTTAGGTTTCAGGTTTCACTGGAGCTCTGTCCAGTGTGCGTGACATCAGATCCCCACCCTCTGCTTTCTACTGCTGAGAAAAATCCTTTTGATCTGTGTGTTTTAGAAGGCTGTAGAAGAGAGAGTGCTGCAGATAAACAGGTACAACTTATGTAGGAGTATTTGTTTTATCTCTGTGTATCACCCGAGCCTAGTCAGTTCAATTGGTATATGTAAGGGTTTACAACCACTTCAAATGGTTTGTTTCAACCCTCCAACTGCTACATCTGTAGGACAGCTTGTTCTGTTGAAAAACAGATTGGTGACCTGATCACCAGGTAAAAATAAAAGATGCAGCCACCACATCTAAGAAGTGATAAGTTGCAATATAATAAGGGTTTGCTTTTGGGTTTACGCTTTAACAGCAAGGGTGCCCTTTATTTAAAAAAAAAATCATGTTGCCTCATTCCTAGATTTTTTTCTAACTTCTGTCCTTAAATAATTCAAAGCATTATGTGTCACTTTAGCATATAAAGAAATAAAAATGTAATAACAGATTATTTTTTCTTTAATGTAATGTAATAACTCACAAACTCTCAAAAAATGCCAGCTAGCACTAGTTATACCTAAACTGGTGAAAACAAAACATTGATGTAAAATCAGTAAAATCAGAACCCCTACTGTGAAAAAACATGGCCACATTTGTGAACTGTTATTGATACTTGCCAACAAGCAAGTTCATACACTTTCCCCCCTATATATGAATATTAATAACAGTATATTAGCAACTAATAACATTCAGAAAAAGTAATCGTGTAAAATGTTGATTCAGTTATTTATTCACTTGCTTTTGGGGATAGGAAGAAATTTTTATAACTGTGGGAGAAAATTGGACCACACTTCGTAAGGGTTGTTTTGCCACCCGCTGAATCAACTACTGGTTTTATATTCTGAGGATACTAGGTGCCCCTGTAATAAAAGCCTAGGTTAGCGTTACTGTTTATAGGGTTTTTTTAAATAATTTTAAGAGTAATAGGCTTGGAAAAAAAAATATGACTATGTAGCAATCTCTAATGCACTTTCATTACAAACTATAGGCAAATGTTTGTTTAGACAATACTTTCAGTATGTCCCTCCCGAGCCTCATTTGAAGATAAGTAGATTTCCAAATTCAACACAGTACTTTACAACCAGGGCTAACTTTGGCTTATCTAATCGAAAATCCACCCTAAAGTTAGTTAAGAAACCCCTTAAAGCTGAGATGTAATTGATTTATATCTATATCTATTTAGTCCAGAGATATAAACAGCTCTAACAGACAACATAGAGTGACCTGAATTTTTAACCACTGCAGTTAAGCAAAAACAGAACTGGTCACCTTCCTGCCACCAGCCTGTGATTGGGCATTAGTAGCACAGTGATAAATCGTACATCTGTTACTCTTCACACTTAATTGGGTCCTAGTGCTGGCTAGGACACATTTTTCATTTTAGAGAGCGTAAGGGAGGGCTATAACCCCTGTCAGTTTTATTTGCCCATCTGTGTCCCATTGGGGGGATTTTTTTTTCACTTCCTATACTATAGCCAAAACAGGAAATGAGAGGAAATCCCTGGTTGGCACCAGAACTAGTATCCCAATTGGAAGATTTCCCCTCTATTCCTGATCTGGTGGCAATCCAAAAGTTGGGATTTTATTTCATGTTCATCTTTATAACACAATCTAGCGCTCAGGTGTAACCCTACAATCATATATGTGGCCCAAGCACCCGGAAATCCTTGCCTCCCTGGATGGATATTCTATTGATAAGTATATAAATTCCAGCGCTCAAATGTCCATAAAAAGTCTTTAGTGATCAAAACGGAAAGTGCTTCCTTCAATGTACAACTATCTTTCTTTTTTCCACAGCAGTCATAAACTCTCACTAGATTTCCATGGCCTTACAGATATCCAGTTGGTATATAAAATAATCACCCCTCTTTAAAATAATCACATTTTGTTGTTTTGCTAATGGAAATGAAGACAGATACAGTTTTTGTTTTATCCAGCTGTATTCACGAGTGCAACTTACAACATCCAAGTGAAAGAGTATAACACAAACATGTCAGAAAAAAGTAAAATAAATTCAAAAACAGAATCACTGAGTTGGAAAAAGGATCACCCGCTTAGGTCAGTATTTTGTTGAACCACCTTTTGCTTTATTTACAGCCTTTATTCTGTTGGGATATGTCTCTACTTACTTTGTACATCTAGGCTTTGCAATATTTGCCCACCCTTCTTTGCAGAACTGCTCAAGTTCGGTTCAATTTGATGGTGACTGTTTGTGGACTGCAGTCATTCCACAGATTTTCAATGGGGTTTAAATCTGGGCTCTAGGCCATGCAAGGACATTCACCTTTTTCTCCTTCAACCACAGTGTGGTCATTTTTGCTGTGTGCTTTGGGTCATCCAATACAGGTCACCATCCAAATAACACCATTCCTACAGTAAAGCATGGAGGTGGTAGTATACTGTTATGGGGATGTTTCTCTGCAGCAGGGACTTGTCAGAATAGAAGAAAAATGGATGGGGCAAAATACCATCAAATCCTTGAGGAAAAAATGTTGTCCTCTGCCAGAAAGTTGTCAATTGGAAGAAGGTTTACCTTCCAACATGACAATGACCCAAAGCACACAGCAAAAATGACCACACAGTGGTTGAAGGAGAAAAAGGTGAATGTCCTTGCATGGCCTAGTCAGAGCCCAGAATTAAACCCCATTGAAAATTTGTGGAATGACTTGAAGAGTACAGTCCACAAATGGTCACCATCAAATTTAACTGAACTTGAGCAGTTCTGCAAAGAAGAGTGGGCAAATATTGCAAAGTCTAGATGTGCAAAGTTAGTAGACACATATCCCAACAGACTAAAGGCTGTAATTAAAGAAAAAGGTGGTTCAACAAAATATTGACACCATTCTCTCACTCACACCATTCCAAAAAGTGTAACAAGGAGAAAGAAAACTATATAGTGCAGTATGCCACACCATACACTCAATATATTAAATCATAAATGTGCTTACATTAAATCATAAACCAAAATGTGAATCTTATAACTATACACTTTCATCCCAGTGTATCCTATTTCAAATGCAGAAGTGAGCTTACTGAAATGTATCACTGTTTATCCACGGGCTATACACGCTTTGTATAAGTTTTTCCTTTTTCTAATTACATATTCTCCCACAGACTGGCAAATCTTTTCAGCCCATCGCACAGTAAAATTAAAAAAATTCTATAGTGCCGTAAGTTTAATAAACATATAGTATTTCAATTGTAGTTGTGCTCACACATAACAGTGATTCATAATGCCCAAAAGATCCAATTTCCCCACTGCACGCTCTCTCTCCCTTGTGCCAAAACACTCTTACTAGAGTTATTTTTCCACCTCGGGGCTCATACTGTATATAGACCAACACCAACTCCTTTTCCCACGTCTCCTTACAGTTGCAATGGTCACTTAGAAATTCAGAATGTTGGCATGAAGTTAAAGCGGAGTTCTGCCAGAAAAAAAAAATATAAAGTCAGCAGCTACAAATACTGCAGCTGCTGACTTTTAAAATAAACACACTTACCTGTCCAGGGCAAGAAAAGGGTAGAAAAGGACACGCCACCTGAGTGCAGTATTAGAGGATACTTTTAATGACACAAGGTATAGTAACACTTACAAGAAAGATACATTTAAAAGGCTCATCTGTTAATGGGTGGTCCGTGGTGAGTTCCTCAAGTCCCAATCTGGATGATGCTGCAGATGTGCAGGGTTGCAGATAGCTGGTTTTCTGCCAGGGGCTCGTCCTGTGGCCATCAGGAAGAGGCTGGGGCCGGCGTGGAATGCATGTGGAGCGTGCGTGACGTCACGGATCATCCGAACACTTCCGGGGACACTTCCGGGGGAGGGCTCTCCATGTGCGGTCCACCCCAGAAGCGTTCGGATGAGCCCCTGGCCGAAAACCAGCTATCTGCAACCCTGCACATCTGCCGCATCATCCAGATCGGGACTTGAGGAACTCACCACGGACCACCCATTAACAGATGAGCCTTTTGAAATTATCTTTCTTGTAAGTGTTACCATACTTTGTGTCATTAAAAGTATCCTCTAATACTGCACACAGGTGGCACGTCCTTTTCTACCCTTTTCTTGCCTACTATAGAGCCAGCTCTCTGAGGACAGCAGCCGCCTTCTGATCAGCCACTATACTTGTTTTAACTCTTGAACTGCCAGACACCTGCTTAACCCTTGAACTGACAGTTTTACTACTTTGGACTAAATGCCTAGCTAATTAAAATCCCAATTATTGTATGCATTTTTGTATTTGCGCTTACAGTTCCTTACGGTTCCCTAATGCGCAAGTTGGGCTGCACATTCTGAATGGCCCTGCTGTCTTCTGGGGCCTGTGTGTCTCCCAGAAGACAGCGGGGGGGACGGAGGAGGGGCCAGACATGGGGTAGTTCGACACTGATTCTGCAGCGCTCTTTTGCCTGAAATGGGAACAAATACCTGTATTAGACAGGTATCTGCTCCCCCCCCCCCCAAAAGGTGCCAAATGTGACACCGGAGGGGGGGGGGGAATCGGATCAGCAGAAGTTCCATTTCTGGGTGGAACTCCGCTTTAAAAGAAGGCAAATACTATAGTTATAAATTGCAAAATCAATCAGCACAATCCTAAGTGAATAAAAAATAAACAAACAAATATAAATACATAATAGTGAATGTGAAACAATTTAAATACAAAGTAGCTGCTATCACTCAAAGTGTTTCACTCCACTCAAAATAAAAAATAAGTGCTGCGCTACTAATTACAATAAATAAATACAGTGCTCCTCAAAATGATCAATGAAGGCATGAACTATCCAAACGATTCCAGTCCATGAACAAATGATATATAAATAAAGTGACCATGTGACAATTAAGAAAAATGATCCACCAGTCTTGTGCAAATAAATCCAAAAAGTGCTTGTGCTCTCCTCCACCTGTGTCTCTTAAGCTGCTCACCTCAGTTTGACCACTGCTTCACCAGCGGGTCAAACACAGCAGGTCCCGTCTGGGTATATCATAAGAGACTGGGGTGATGCTGGCATTGGTTGTCCTCTATTTCTTACACATCCTCTCTCTGGTTCTCAAACCCTTAATGTATATAACGATCAGCTCTCCGTATAAAATAATAAAATATAAAAATATACGGAGAGCACTAGATTTTGCCATTCTTTTCTATGTGTTTACTGATCATTATATACATTGAGGGTTTAAGAACCAGAGGATGTGTAAGAAATAGAGGACTACCAGTGGCAGAATCAAGCTAGTGTCTTATAATATCCCCAGAGGGGAACTGCTGTGTTTGATGCACTGATGAAACAAGGGTCAAACTGTGAGGTGAACAAACGGAGGAGAGCACAAGCACTTTTTGGATTTATTTGCACAAGAATGGTGGATTGTTTTTTCTTTAATTGTCACATGGTCACTGGAATAATTTGGATAGTTCATGTCTTCATTGATCATTTGAGGAGCACTGTATTTATTTATTGTAATTAGTAGTGCAGCACTGTTTTTTTATTTAAATACTATAGTTAAGCAAAATGTAACTGAATTGCATTTATTCAAAGTAAAAAGCTGCTCACATTAAACGAGATAAGAAACGCATGTATATACCAGCATCCAAGATGGCGGATCAGGGACTTCTGGTTCTGGATATGCATCTGACATCACTCCTTAATGAGTTTCGTGACTCGACTTTATCAAAGGATCCTTTGATAAAGTCAAGTGATGAAATGCATCAGAAGTGATGTCTGACGCATGTTTGGAATCACAAGTCCCTGACCCGCTATCTTGGATGCTGGTATATACATGTGCTTCTTAGTTTGTTGAATGTGAGCAGATTTTTTACTCTGAATAAATGCAAATTAGTTACATTTTGCTTAACTTTGGTCTTTGCCTTATTTTAACTTTATGCCAACATTGTGAATTTCTGAGTGACCTTTGCTACTATAAGGAGAAGTGGTAGAAGGAGTTGGTGTTGGAAATGGTCTATAAATGAGCCCTAAAAATAACTCTGGTAGGAGTGTTTTGGCACAGGGAAGAGAGTGAGCACTGTGGAGATTGGATCTTTTGGGAATTATGGATCAGTTATGTGTGAGCACAACCATAATTGAAATACTATATGTTTAATAAGCTTATGGCACTATAGTAGTTTTTTTCTCTTTTATTTTCACGGCGTGTTAAACTGGGAAGAATGTGTATGGTGATAAGATTCACATTTTGGTTTATGATTTAATGTAAGCACATTTATGATTTAATATATTGAGTGTGGCATATTACAATATATAGTTTTTTTTCTCTTTGTTACACTTTTGGGAATGGTGCAAGGAAAGCTGAGAAGCACGCATCAGAAGGTGGGATCTAAGACACCTGGAGTTGTTTGCTGAGCTTTGTATGACCGGCTTATATCTGTAGGGTCATGAAAATCTGGTGAGAGCTTATGATTGTTGTAGAATAAAGGAATATGTTTATGGACATTTGAGCACTGGAATTTATATACTAATCATCTTTCGACATACAGAGAAGGTGAATTTCTATAAGGGCTCATGCACACTGCAACTCAAAACAAAAAGCTGCTTTTATAGGCATTTGAGCATATTTCTCTGCCTAAAAGCCTGAAGAAGCTTGTGTTTTTTGTGCTATTTTTAACATTTTTATTGAGCTTCTTTGAGCTTTTTTGAGCTTTTTTTTTAACCATAAGCATCTTTTTTAGAAACCCTCCCCTCAGCTAATTTTTCCTTTTTTTTGTGTGCGTTTCCAAGCTTTTTTGCGCCTTTTCATGTTTATTTGCACGTTTTGGGCACTTAGGTGGAATGTTTGAATGCTCCTTCTAAAAATGTGAGTTTGGTGGGGGGTTTTTGTGCCTGTTAGAGCATATTCCTGTAAACTCCTGAAAAAGCCATAGTGTGCATGGACACATTGGCTAACATGGAGGGGAGTTTCCAGGCAGAAAAAAGTGAGAGCTCAAAAAAAGCTTAAAAGCATGTTAGAGCAGCTTCTTTGAGCTTATTTGAGCTACAGTGTGCATGAGCCCTAACAGGAACACAGACAACAATAAAACCTGACAGGTGTTCTAATCCCACTCCACTCTATCCAAAACAAACAAAAGTTTTGCCTATAGCTATATGTTAAAAAAGCCTGCAATCCTCTGTAGTGTAGCTCTGTATTTTCAAGGGAGAGCAGATGTCAGCCTCCCAATCTCTAATGTAAGCACAAAACAGTTGTTTTTAGGCTGTTAAAAATCAACTGAAACCCACTATAGCGTCTTTGATAATTTTTAGGAATCTTTGAGAATGAATTACTTTACAGTACAAACAGATATAGAGGTCAGTGATAGCTTGTTTAAAAGTTGTAATACTGCTTGTTAAGTACTGTATGCATAAATATGTTAATGTCCATATGCTTCTACAAACAGCAAACCATAGTTCAAAGCCTCACAGGGACATAGAGTATCTCACAAAAGTAAGTACACCCCTCACATTTTTGTAAATATTTTATTATTTCTTTTCATGTGACAACACTGAAGAAATTACACTTTGCTACAATGTAAAGTAGTGATGGTAAAGCTTGTATAACAGTGTAAATTTGCTGTCCCCTCAGAATAACTCAACACACAGCCAATAATGTCTAAACCGCTGACAACAAAAGTGAGTACACCCCTAAGTGAATATGTCCAAATTGGGCTCCATTAGCCATTTTCCCTCCCCAGTGTCATGTGACTCGCTAGTGTTACAAGGGGAACAGGTGTGTTAAATTTGGTGTTATCACTCTCACTCTTTCATACTGGTCACTGGAAGTTCAAAATGGCACCTCATGGCAAAGAACTCTTTTAGGATCTGAAAAAAAAGAATTGTTGCTATACATAAAGATGGCCTAGGCTATAAGAAGATTGCCAAGACCCTGAAACTGAGCTGCAGCATGGTGGCCAGGACAGGTTCCACTTGGAACAGGCCTCGCCATAATCGACCAAAGTAGTTGAGTGCACATGCTCAGCGTCATATCCAGAAGATTTCTTTGGGAAATAGATGTATAAGTACTGCCAGCATTGCTGCAGAGGTTGAAGGGGTGGGGGTCAGCCTGTCAGTGCTCAGACCATCCGCTGCACACTGCATCAAATTGGTCTGCATGGCTGTCTTCCGAGAAGGAAGCTTCTTCTAAAGATAATGCACAAGAAAGCCCACAGTTTACTGAAGACAAGCAGACCAAGGACATGGATTACTGGAACCATGTCCTGTGGCCTGATGAGCCCAGCTTATTTGGTTCTGATGGTGTCAAGCGTGTGTTGCGGCAACCAGATGAGGAGTACATAGACAAGTGTGTCTTGCCTACAGTCAAGCATGGTGGTGGCAGTCTCATGGTCTGGGGCTGCATGAGTGCTGCTGGCAGTGGGGTGCTACTGTTTATTGAGGGAACCATGAATGCCAACATGTACTGTGACATACTGAAGCAGAGCATGATCCCCTCCCTTAAGGGACTGGGCCACAAGGCAGTATTCCAACATGATAACGACCCCAAACACACCTCTAAAACGACCACTGCCATGGACTGGCCAAGCATGTATCCAGACCTAAGCCCTATTGAGCATCTGTGGGGCATCCTCAAATGGAACGTGGAGGAGTGCAAGGTCTCTAACATCCACCAACTCTGTGATGTCATCATGGAGGAGTGGAAGAGGACTCCAGTGGCAACCTGTGAAGCTCTGGTGAACTCCATGCCCAAGAGGGTTAAGGCAGTGCTGGAAAATAATGGTGGCCACACAAAATATTGACACTTTTAACCCAATTTGGACATTTTCACTTCTCACTGTACTCACTTTTATTGCCAGCGGTTTAGACATTAATGGCTGTGTTGAGTTATTTTGAGAGGACAGCAAATTTACACTGTTATACAAGCTGTACACTCACTACTTTACATTGTAGCAAAGTGTAATTTCTTCAGTGTTGTCGCATGAAAAGATATAATAAAATATTTACAAAAATGTGAGGGGTGCACTCACACTTATGAGATGCTGTATATACAAATATATACATCAGAGAAAGATTGAAAACAAAAATGTATGTTTTTTTCATTTAAAGCTTGTACTTGTGCTTCCTCTTATGTGTGAATTTTTCCTTGGGTAAGACTAGCAATTTGTATTCTATACAGGTTGTGTGGCACGTTACAAGTGTTGTCAAGTTAGCGTAGAAGAGGGGATTGGAAAGTCATGGTGGACCCTTCGGAAAACCTGTTTTCTAATAGTGGAGCATAACTGGTTTGAAACCTTTATCATCTTCATGATTTTATTAAGCTCTGGTGCTCTGGCAAGTATTCATCTCAATTATACCCTCTTCCTACTTTTAGAAAAACATGAAGAAACTAAAGGGCCTTGTGTATTAAAGGGTTTAAATGGTTAGTTCATCTTTAATGGCACAAAAAAAAACTGTATACATAACAGTTTCCTATGTAAATTAATACACGGTCCTTAGTTTTGTAAAATAATGCTTACTTTTTCAAACTGTATTTTCCGTTGGGCTCTTCTCTCTGTCCTACATAGATGGCAAGATGTACCGATTATTGGATACGTGGCCCCAGCATGTTGTGAACAAGAACTTGGCTTTGTTCCCTAATCATGCATACGTAGTCTGCCCCCTTTCACTCTCAACGAATGCTGAGCTTAGCTGCTGTGTGAGAGAATGGACTGTGCATAGGTGGATCAAGAATGAAGCCCTGGGGGTACATCCTGGTATCTAGGAAGGACAGAGAGGGAAGACCAATGTAAGCAACTAAAAAAAGAATCATTATTTCACAAAACAGAGGACTGCATGTTAATGTACTGAGGAAGCTGTAATGCATAGGGTTTTTTTTTTTTTGTGCAAAAGTTGAATTAGCCCTTTACATTAAGTTCTTGTTATAAATGATGACCAACCAGCTTCTTCCTTTTCTTTATCCTAAACTGCTATGGAAACAAAGAAAGATTATGATTGGATGCTTGACCTAAAAGTGTTTTTCTTGTATACACTTATATGCAAGAGGCTGTAGTGCTAGAAAGCATTTTGTTGCATGTGTTGTATTTTGTAGTATTTCTATGAAGTTTAACATATACAGTGCATGCGTAAAAAAACTGCCTAGTCTTGTTTATCTACTCCATAACATTGTGCTAGCTAATGCTGATGAAGAACTATTGTAGTAAAAAATACTGAGCGACATTTATCAATCGTGTCACATGGCAAAGCAACTCTAAACAATCTAAAGAGAATCAGTGAGATGCAATGTTAGACAGATTTATTACAAGTCATAAATTCCTCCTTTGGCTGCTGAAGACTTTGCTGAAGGAAACACAGACTGATTTGTGACTAAATGTATTGCTAATTTACTTGATAAATGTCCCCCACTATTTTTCCATCTTAATCAAACATATAATTTATTTACCATTGATGTGCATATATGGACAGTTTTTTTTTTTATTCATGGTTTAGGTATATGGTATATGATAGGTGATAGGTATATGCTTTGGTGTTTTGGCAAGGCTAATTCTGAAAAAAAGAAAACAAAGCAGCGAATTCCAGCATTTCTTGTTACAAATGGCCAAACTTGTCTTTTCATGGAAAAATAGGATTTTTCATACTCAGCCTATAATCCTTTTAGTCTATTGAGGGACACAAGAATTCTTCAATTATAAGGGCTATACTATTGCCTACTGGAGAAATGGACACTGGCAAGAACAAAAGTTGGTTGGCACTGGATATCCCCACCCACAACCATCATGCCTCATTTTTGAAGAAAAGTAGTACAAAATAGAAAAAAAAGATTAGCAGTCCCAAGAAAAAAACAGCAGTAACTTGGGACTGTCTGCAGCTTGAAGAGCCAACTAAAGGACCTCTCGAAGTTGAAATCAAATGAGGTCTAAATATCCACCTGGTGGAACTTAAAAAACAGATAACAGAAGACCAAGGGGAAGCTATGGAAACTGGAAAAAGTTGCTTGATGCCAAAAACCACAATAAGCATTCAGAGATCTAGAAAAATGCACCTTGAAAGGAAAGGATCCTTAAGGCTGGATTCACACTGAATTTGGATGCGGCTCACAGCAGGTGTCCGGTGCGTCCCTGCTCTCTGTTTCAGGGAGGAATCAGGCCCAAATTTTTGCCTGAATTCAGACCTGAAATGGAGCCAAAGGTGCACAGGACCCTTGTGCAATCCTCTCTGCAGCCGTCCTGGAGATTGTGAACCAGCTCCATTGAGAGCCGGTCACAGTCTGCTGTCATGCGAAGTGGATGCGGAGAAATCCGCATCAAATTCGCATAAGTGTGAACCCAGCCTTAAATCATAAGTGCCTGAGTCACCTAGAAATGGTGGAATAAGAAGCTGGTGTACCCTTACGGGAGCCATCCAGAATACGGAAGGAAAAAGGTTTCCTGAGGAAGCAGAGGCTAAGAGATTCTCACAGCTCAGAACACATCCAAAGATTTTCCTAATTGTGAACTGCAGTCAGATAGAGGGACAGGAGAACACCTTTGAAAAAAGGTTGAGGTAAAATGCAGAACTAACTTAAGAAAAAAAAGGAAGTCGTGGGCCTTAATGTCAAAGCCAGAAAAATATGTCTTGCAGAATGCAGGATAAGTCCGTTAATTCAGTCAGCATTGCTTCCTCTAGGGGAACCCTGTACCTAGAGACAAACTTGTCAAGTTTGTTGTTGAACCTGTGGGACAGAAAGTTCCCATTTAGAGTCCCCAACTTGCAAAACATCTGGAACATCTCCTATGTAGTGACCACTACCCCGGGTCCAAACTGAGGAAGCCTGGCTGACAATTGTCTAAACTGGGGCTGAAAAATCAGGAACAGGAAGTTCTGCCCAAACAGAGTCGGAACTACTTGTGCTGCCACAGTGACATTTCCTCCATGCTGGTTGATGTATGTGATGGCCGCAGTGTTGTCCGACTGAATCCAGATCAGATGACCTTCCAGCAGGATGCATGGACAGCCAAATTACCCTAAGTTCCAAGATACTGATCAGGAGATGAACCTCCTCCAATGACAAAGTCCCTTGCATCAGCATGGTGCCCAGGACCAAGAGGGCCCCACCACTCGTTCGGATCTGAACATGCTCAGGCACTGATATCATCACTAATGGCAAATATTTATTATGAGCCCTGAACATCCGTGATTCCTCATGAGTGGTGTCAACATTAGTTGCTGGCTTGGATTATTCTGAATGCATTATTATTTTCTAATTCTGGTGAGTTTAACCCCCTAGGGGGAGTGTGTCTACAATGGGTGGAATCCTGAGTGATCGATGGAAGGTGCACGTTAAGAAACTTTTTCCATGATCATCTGATGAACTTTTTTGAATTACACCCTGAACTCTACATCACTTATCTCTTCAAGGGACATATATATATATATATATATATATATATATATATATATATATATATATCCCAGCTTAGTACAGCTACAGGCCATTAGTATGTCTGGAAGGCCAAGAAGGAGAGGCAGACAGTCACAAGCCAATAAGAGAGGGCAAGCAGGCTCTGTGTCTAGTGCTGGTCGTGGAGATGGTGCATCCTCATCAGTACGTGGCCGTGGGACACGCTTGGCCTTTTTTTCGGCAGCTGGCCGTGTTGAGCCGCAACATGCGGAAGACTTGGTCGAGTGGATGACCAAGCTGTCCTCATCCTCCTCATTCTCTCTCACCCATGCCTAGGGTACTTTGTCTGGCAAAGCAGCGGCCTCTTCCCTCGGCTCAATGTCATCAGTGACTCCTTCCCTAGCCCCACCATGTCCTCCTGAGGAGTCCCTCCAACTGTTTGACCACAGTGTTGGGTACATGCTCCAGGAGGATGCCCAGCATTTGGAAGGCTCTGATGATGATACTGAGCTTGATGAAGGCAGTAATATGAGAACGGACAGAGGGGGTGCCCAAGAAGGACAGCAATCATGCTCATGCTCCCCCTGCTCCCCCTGCTGCAGCATACTGCCAGGTTTGCTCCAGTGATGATGAGGGAGGGGATGATGAGGTCACTGACTCAACGTGGGTGCCTGATAGGAGAGAGGAGGAGGAGGCGGCACATCACCAACGAGGCAGGATGCCCTCCAGGGGCCAGCCTAAGGGCAGCACATTGACTGCATCACACCCCAAAGCTCCACATGTGCAGGGCGCTGCAGTCTCTGTGCATTATTCAAAAAGTTCTTTGGTGTGGGCCTTTTTTGAGACGAGTGCATCAGATCGCACCGCTGCTATTTGTAACATATGTCTCAAGCGTATCTCGCGTGGCCAAAACATCTCCCGCTTGGGTACCACATGCTTGACCAGACATATGTTGACCTGCCATGCAGTTCGTTGGCAAGCGTATCTAAAAGACCCACACCAAAGAACAAAGAGGACTTCTCCTTGCTCCTCATCAGCTGAGATCTCCAACCCCACTATACCTTCAGTCCTCTTTGAGACCTGCACTGAGAGGAATGAAGGTGTAGAAGTAGGTGTGTCACAGCCAAGTACTTGTGGGAAGTCTGCTTTTGGTACACCGACGTCAGATTGTACCAGGCAAATTTCCCTGCCCCAGCTGCTGCACCGAAAGAAGTTTGCTCTCAGCCATCCACATGCCTAGCGGTTGAATGCTAGCTTGGCAAAATTGCTAGCACTTCAACTGCTGCCTTTTCAGTTGGTAGACTCTGCCCCCTTCCATGAGTTTGTGGAATGTGGGGTTCCTCAGTGGCAGGTACCCAAACGCCACTTTTTCTCACAGAAGGCGATTCCGGCTCTCTACCGGCATGTGTCCATGCCTCGCTGGACAGGGCAGTCAGCGGTAAGGTGCATATTACCACTGACTCATGGTCCAGCAGGCATGGACAGGGACGTTACCTAAGTTTCATGGTGCATTGGGTGACTCTGTTGGCAGCTGGGAAGTATGCAGGACAAGGTGCAGTAGTGTTGGAGGTTGTTCCGCCACCACACCTCCAAAATGCTAATGATTGTGACACACCTCTCTCCTCCACCCCCTCCTCTTCTTCTTCCTCCATGGCCTCTTCCTGTGCTTTGTTCTCGGAACCAGCAGTGCTCCGTAGCCGTTCAAGGGGCTACGCAAGTACGCAGGCCAAAAGATGCCATGTGGTGCTTGAGCTGGTGTGCTTGGGGGACAGGAGCCACACTGGGGCAGAGGTTCTGTCAGCTCTGCAGGGGCAGGTTCAGAGGTGGTTGACGCCACGCCAACTTAAGGCAGGAATGGTGGTTTGCGACAATGGCACCAACCTCCTCTCTGCCCTCCGACAGGGACAAATGACCCATGTGCCCTGTTTGGCTCACGTCCTTAACTTGGTGGTGCAGCGGTTCTTGGGCAGGTACTCGGGCTTACAGGATGTCCTGAGGCAGGCCAGGAAAGTCTGTGTGCATTTCCGACGGTCATATAATGCCAGTGCTCGGCTGGCGGACCTCCAAAAGGAGCTTAACCTGCCCAAGAACCGCCTAATCTGTGACATGCCCACCAGGTGGAACTCAACAATGGCCATGCTGCAGCGGCTGCACACGCAGCAGAGGGCCATCAATGAGTACCTGTGCGACCATGGCACCAGGACAGGGTCAGGGGAGCTTGTTTTTTTTTCCCCATGCCAGTGGGCCATGATTAGGGGTGCATGCACTGTCCTGTCACCGTTTGAGGAGGCCACGAGGATGATGAGCAGTGACAGTGCATGTATCAGTGACACTGTCCCCCTTGTCCACCTGTTGGAGCACATACTGCGTGGAATAATGGACAGGGCACTTGAGGCAGAGCAGAGGCAGGAAGAGGAGGACTTCCTTAGCTCTCAAGGCCCCCTTTATCCAGTGTTCCTGCGTGCCCGCCGATCACACAGGAAGAGGAGGAGGAGGAGGAAGATTGTGTCAGTATGGAGGTGGAGCCTGGCACTCAGCATCAGCAGCAGTCTTTAAGGGATCAGTCCCAAGAAACACATGGACTTGTACGTGGCTGGGAGGAGGTGGCTGCGGACCATGTCGTCCTTAGTGACCCAGATGACTCCGGACCGAATGCCTCAGCAAACCTACGCTGCATGCCCTCCCTGATCCTGCAAAGCCTGCGTAAGGATCCTCGTATTCGTGGTATCAAGGAGAAGGACCAATACTGGCTGGCAACCCTCCTTGATCCACAATACAAGGGTAAGGTTGCGGACCTTATCTTGCCATCGCAGAGGGAGCAGAGGATGAAACATCTTCGGGAGGCCTTGCAGAAAGGTCTGTGCAATGCGTTCCCAGAGACTGGGAGGTTACAAACTCCTGTTTCTGAACAACGTGTTGCTGAGGCTTCGGTCAGTCAAAGAAGGAGCGGTGGAGAAGGTGGCCGTCTGACCGATGCGTTCAGACAATTTTTTGGTCCGCATCCCCAAGGTATGATCGGTTCCAGCAACCATCGCCAGCGTCTGTTTTACATTGTGCAGGAATACCTAGGGGCAAGATCTGACTTGGACACCTTTCCCACCCAAAATTCTCTGGGTTACTGGGTCTTGAGGATGGATCACTGGCCAGAGCTTGCACAGTATGCAATTGAGCTACTGGCCTGTCCTGCATCCAGCGTTCTTTCGGAATGCACATTCAGTGCTGCTGGAGGCTTTGTAACCGATCACAGGGTGCGTCTGTCCACCGACTCGGTCCATTGACTGACCTTCATAAAAATGAATCAGTCTTAGATCACCACCAGCTACCAAGCACCTGATGCTGATGTAACCGAATAATTTTTTTTGAAATCTCAGATCCCTTCAAAGACTGCCTATGCTGATGCTGAGTGACTATCCCTGAGTAATTATCCTCTTCCTCCTCAATCATCACGCTGATAGCTTGTAAGAACATTTTTGGTTCTGGGCGCCACCACCAGTGCCTAAGGCTCAATTTTTCAGCCCCTGTTTAACAGGGGCGTGTAATTACAATTTTTGATGCAATACTTTGCAGCAGGGCTCGTTTCTGCGTTACAACTAGAGTATCTGTGAGTGGTTGCATGTTGTGGCACCAGCACCAGTGCCTAAGGCCCAATTTTTCAGCCCTTGTTTAACAGGGGCGTGTAATTACAATTTTTGATGCAATAATTTGCAGCAGGGCTCGTTTCTGCGTTACAACTAGAGTATCTGTGAGTGGTTGCAGTGTTGTGGCACCAGCACCAGTGCCTAAGGCCCAATTTTTCAGCCCTTGTTTAACAGGGGCGTGTAATTACAATTTTTGATGCAATACTTTGCAGCAGGGCTCATTTCTGCGTTCCAACTAGAGTGTCTGTGAGGGGTTGCAGTGTTGTGGCACCAGCACCAGTGCCTAAGGCCCAATTTTTCAGCCCCTGTTTAACAGGGGCGTGTAATTACAATTTTTGATGCAATACTTTGCAGCAGGGCTTGTTCCTGCGTTCCAACTAGAGTGTCTGTGAGGGGTTGCAGTGTTGTGGCACCAGCACCAGTGCCTAAGGCCCAATTTTTCAGCCCTTGTTTAACAGGGGCGTATAATTACAATTTTTGATGCAATACTTTGCAGCAGGGCTCATTTCTGCGTTCCAACTAGAGTATCTGTGAGGGGTTGCAGTGTTGTGGCACCAGCACCAGTGCCTAAGGCCCAATTTTTCAGCCCCTGTTTAACAGGGGCGTGTAATTACAATTTTTGATGCAATACTTTGCAGCAGGTCTCGTTCCTGCATTCCAACTAGAGTGTCTGTGAGGGGTTGCAGTGTTGGGGCACCAGTGCCTAAGGCCTAATTTTTCAGCCCCTGTTCAACAGGGGCATGTAATTACAATTCTTGATCTAATATTTCACAGCAGGGCCCATTTCTGCACCCACCAAGAGCGAGTGAGGACTTACAGTGTTGTGGCACCAGCACCACCACCACCACCACCAAAGGCCCAATTTTTCTGCCCTTGTTCAGCAGGGGCATGTAATTACAATTCTTGATCTAATATTTCACAGAAGGGCCCATTTCTGCACCCACCAAGAGCGAATGAGGACTTACAGTGTTGTGGCACCAGCACCACCACCACCACCACCAAAGGCCCAATTTTTCTGCCCTTGTTCAACAGGGGCATGTAATTACAATTCTTGATCTAATATTTCACAGCAGGGCCCATTTCTGCACCCACCAAGAACAAGTGAGGACTTACAGTGTTGTGGCACCAGCACCACCACCACCACCAAAGGCCCAATTTTTCTGCCCTTGTTCAACAGGGGCATGTAATTACAATTCTTGATCTAATATTTCACAGCAGGGCCCATTTCTGCACCCACCAAGAGCGAGTGAGGACTTACAGTGTTGTGGCACCAGCACCACCACCACCACCAAAGGCCCAATTTTTCTGCCCTTGTTCAGCAGGGGCATGTAATTACAATTCTTGATCTAATATTTCACAGCAGGGCCCATTTCTGCACCCACCAAGAGCGAGTGAGGACTTACAGTGTTGTGGCACCACCACCACCACCAAAGGCCCAATTTTTCTGCCCCTGTTCAACAGGGGCATGTAATTACAATTCTTGATCTAATATTTCACAGCAGGGCCCTGTGAGGGCTTACAGTGTTGTGGCCACAACAACACCTAAGGCCCAAATTTCTGCTGAGTATATAGGGCAGGCCCCTACTTTCAAACATCTAACTTACAAACGACTCCTACTTGCAAACGAAAGGAGACAACAGGAAGTGAGATGAAATCTACCCCTAGGAAGGGAAATTCTCTCCTGTAAGAGTTAATATGGGAAAAACATTTCTCCTTTCCACTGATGCTTTCCAATCCTTGTTCCACAAAAAAATGCAAATTTTCAAAAAACATTTGTCATTGGGACAAAAAGTGAGGTGAAATCTTCTGAAGAGGAGGACAGACAGCAAAACAAATGTCACAGGGGTGATAACCATTACAATCACTGCTCCCGAAAAAACGGACGTTTTTAAAAGTTTTTTTTGCATTGATACATGTCCCCTGGGGCAGGACCCGGGTCCCCAAACCCTTTTTAGGACAATACCATGCAAATTAGCCTTTAAAATTACCACTTTTGATTTCAAACGTTCGAGTCCCATAGACGTCAATGGGGTTCTAATGTTCGTGCAAATTTTCGGTCCGTTCGCAGGTTCTGGTGCGAACCGAACCGGGGGGGGTTCAGCTCATCCCTACTAAAGGTTAAGACTGAAATTAATCCCCCAAATGACCAGATTTACTACAATAACAAAGGCAATGAGGATTGTAATCGGGCTTTTGCCAGTACCATACCATGCCCACTAAAAATTCATAGCAGCCACAGTGAAATGCTGGAAGAGAATCCACTGGTTTCTAATAGTGATGATGTGTTGCACTGTTAACAACTGTGTCAGGGCATGGGAAGAAATACACACAAAACTTCACAACAGCTGTTGTAAATGAACCAGGAGAGATTTTAAAACTAAACTCACCAAGTACAATCTGACTGTGATTTTTTAGCACAGAGTACACTATGATTGTGGTCTGTTCTGATGGCACATGCATCAAGTGTGAAGCAAATGTACTGCTTATCGCAGTTTATTCCGGTCATTCTCCAGTTGTACCTTCATTTTCCTACTAAGAAAGCAAGCATAGAGTTTGGGCACACTCCCAAGTGCACTAGTACGCTCCCTGCTGCATTAGAGCTGCTTCATAAGGTGCAGCTGAAAAGAACGAGGGAAGAAATAAAACTGTAACAGTTCCCCTTGTATAACCCTAGCAAAAATAAAGAGGAGAGTTTATATGTGGCCAACTAGCAAAGTACATACAGCATAAGCAAGGATATAAATAAAAAGCATAATTTTTACTCCACTAAAATTGCCAGTCAGCTACAGTTGCTCCTGTAGCCAATATCACATAAGTAGTCTCAGTACCAAAACAGAGGAAGCCCAAAACACAACATAAGCTTGCTAGTTTCCCACAACAATGGGTTGCAGAGATGGAGACTGAAACACTCCCTCAGCTCTGGAGCAATAACTCCAGGAACTTCTGAGATTTAGCACTGGACAATGTTTTTTTGTTGCCAGTGTCCATTTTCCCTGAAGTTGGCAGTCTAAGAATGCCCCGAGAGAAAGAAATATGTGAAATTGTTAATAGACTATGTTAAGTGACTCTAACTGTTCTTGTTTTTAAAACAATATTATCCTAAGGGTGTCCTGTGCCTAGAAGAATGTATGCGCTACCATTGCTAAACACTCCTTCTGAAAATGTTATAAGATGCCTCCTGCTTCTGGCTTTATTTATCAGCAGAGATGGAAAAAAAAATCAGACAGAATCTCCCAACTTGTTTAATATCTTGCATAGCAGTTTTTTGCATGAGCCATGTTGAGTGACCAGCCATGTTCTGGGGCAATATCTTTTTATGCATGTGCATGTGCACCTATTCTTTAAATCTAAATGTCTTTCAATAAATAAACAGTCAAGTATATTGGAATTTTTCATTGTTTGGTAGGCATTTGAAGACATCTACATAGAACAGCGCAAAACCATCAGAACGATTCTCGAGTATGCGGACAAAGTTTTTACTTATATTTTCATCTTGGAGATGTTATTGAAGTGGTTGGCTTATGGATTTGTCAAGTTTTTCACAAATGCCTGGTGCTGGCTGGACTTCCTCATTGTTGATGTATGTATTAATTTATGTTTTTACTGAGACTAACATTAATGTCTTTCCAGGTTTACTATATTCCTTGCCTTCTTTAACATATTGTGGAAACACTCCTCTGTGTACCCATTCACCTAACTGCAACACTACAGTCCTCTATTGTGGCTTTTTATCTTTCATTGGAAACCTACACTGTAAATGCTTGGAAGCTGTTAGTGGCATTGCCCGGTATGATTGTGTCAGTGCTGATAGAAGGCCCCAGCTTCCTTGGTCCCATGATGATCTCTGTTCAAGAGCAACTAAAGGCATTTCTCATTTCATCTCAGTTGCAAAGAGATCCTTGATTGTTTAAACATGAGTTATTTATTGGCAGCACCACAAGGAAGCCAGTGAATTATCTGGACAGCAACTCTTCTAACAGAGGGTAGGTGATGGGGTGGAAGGTTGTCCTAGAGGCTGTAGGTGTGTGAAAAGGTACACAAGGTGTTCCAGATTCTAAATAGAACCACATATATATGGATATAAAAGCTATGACAATATAAATATGACAGTGGTTTCCCAAAAATGGTTCAGCAGTTTTTAATGTAATAAACAATTGCTGGTCAAGGGATTAAACTAAGGGAGCAAGGGTAGCTAATGGTTATTATTCACATACTCTGTAACCATTTAACACTTGAGGGTCCTTTTTCTGAAGTAAGTAAAATTACAAAGGTTATTTATATCTATATTAATACTATGGAATATGTAATAAGCAAGATTACAACCACTGAACTTGAGTTCATGGCATAAACAAATTACTTTAGTAATTGCTTTGGGGACTTTATATTTGTTATAGCCTACAGGGTTTGCCCTTCACTGAATATACTGTGCCCAGCCCATAAGAAAAAACCTATTGTACTTATTTAGAAGACCTCTACTTTAGAGTTGTGTATATGTAAGGAATCTTTTTACCTATGTATCTGACCCCTCCATTTGCTAATTTGGACTATTCCCACATGCAAACATGCCTCTTACAAGCAACAACAAGAAAGCACTAACATCTGAATTTATGGGCCACAATATCATGTATACCCTGTAGATGAAGCTGTAGATTAAATCAGTTCCAATTGTGAAATGTGAGCGTGTTAGGAATATTCTTCCTATTTACTTCATAGAGGGCCAGAAGAAGGGCTGAAATTTTCATTAACCTGAACATTTACTTTCATACTTAAATTCAATAAAGATATTAGATGTTGCTCCTTAACAGATTAACTACATTGTTCCTTCCAAATGAATTTTGGTATGTATTGGTTACTCATTAACATTTATATTGTATTTTTCAAGGACAGCTGCATGTTTGAGACCCTTCGTGAAAACCACCGCCCTATTGTCTATTAAATAATTATAAAAACACACCAGGACACAGAGAGTAAGACCAATCATGGCACAGTCTTAGCCACGCCAATACATGACTTTAGTTTCCAGGTGACATATTTGTTGAAGGAATGTGCTGTATATGTTTATTTGTATTCTTTCTCACAGGTACCTTTTTAATTTGTCTGGCTTCATTTAGTGGAAGCAGCTGTATCCAGCAGATGGTGAAGGGGAAGGGTAAGAATTTTGTCAGCCCCACCTTGAATAGACCCCCACTGTCTATCTGTGTGGTTCTGCTTCACTTTCATGTATTTCTCCTTCTCGTTCTAATACCTTTTCAACCATGTTTCCTTCTAGGTCGGTTCTGTCAAGTGATTTAGACAGCTGAGGTCCCAGCCATGAATCCAGGCTGTTTAATCAGTGTTAGGCTTTGACTCTAACAGTCTGGAACCTCTCTTTGCTTTTCTGTTTCTGTGTAGGTCTCTTTAGTAAGCCTTGTAGCTAATGCCCTGGGCTACTCGGAACTAGGTGCCATTAAGTCCCTTAGGACCTTAAGAGCTTTGAGACCCCTAAGAGCCTTGTCACGATTTGAAGGGATGAGGGTAAGATGCTGAAAGCAGCTGATCCTTCTGCATGCATATGGAGCAGTTTAAAGCATGCTAGAACTGATCAAACTGGATTGAGATTCAAAATTCATGATGCAGCTGCTGACCTCCTTATCCCTGCACCCTCTGCTCAAGCAAGGGAGACGCATTCAGCTGCCTCATCACATTAATACTGGCCCAAAATGACATATCATTTGTAGTACATTGTAACATTCGCTGTTCTCATCTGGCCTGGCTTGTCTCCAGCACCCAGAGGGTTTCCCTGCTATATATCTATAGGGAGAATCACCAGGTGCAAAAAAGAAGAATTTGAACCCTTTACCAAGTGATGTTTCTAATTTCTCATATATTTCCTGGCAAGTGGGTATTCATAGAAGAAATTTGACTAACCTAGTTTGTGTCCAAGAGAGACAGTATCACGTTCCTGTTTATTAAATAAATAACATATGACATTCTTGGTTTAATTCATCTTGCTGCACCTTGTTGTTCTCAGTCCAGTCTTACAAAGACTGGAAGGCTTGTCTGACGGCAAAGCTTTTTCACTTCTTCCCACTTCTTTCTATGCTTTATGGCGCCCTGTCCCATCACTGTGGCTGAAGAAACACTATCAGATCATTGAAGCAGTGTCTTCTTATTCTTCCTAATAATGTTTAGAAAAATCTACAGCAGTACTATACTTATTATCATGGCCATAAAACTGTACACTTTGACAAATGTACATATAAAATGACTGGTTACGTACAGCCCAAACTTAGAAGTAGAACTAGAACTAAACTAGAAATTGAAACTCAAATATTTAGGAAAATTTTATAAGCATACTAATTAGTGCAAAAGTCAGTTATATATATTTACAAGCAGATGAGTCTCTATTTAAAAAGAGATTCATTGTGTAACTGGAGTCATGACCCAAAGTAAAGCAAATGTTTCAATAGATGCTGTTGAAACGTTGTTTACAGCAGTTTCCCCATACGTAGACTACAATAGTATCCCAAAAGTATGCAATGCTGGTAGCTTCACAGTTCTATTTCCAACCCTTTCATAAGGTCTAGTCAGAGTTCTCCAAAAACATTCTTATATATTAATAAGGGAATTGCACAATGATTTATGTTAAGCAAAGTTCTGTAATTTTTCTGATCACAGGTAATCCCTTTCCAAGTTCCTTTAGCTTAAAAGAGAAAAGGGCACAGAAGTCGGTTTTTTTTGCTTGTGCTGAATAGATTGGCATAGATTGGCAGATTAAAAGTGCTAGGTGTGTGGATGCGCTGCTCACATTTGTGCTCTCTATCCTATCTGTGTATGTGCTACCCTTTGGACCTAATTTTATTCACCATCCACCTATAAAATTACATCACATTTAAGCAACAACCATATACCTGTATAAATGCATCACATTTAAACAACAACCATATACAAATTCTGTAAATCATATAAAAGTCCAGTGACATATGTCACATGATAATAAAATCTCTTCATATGTGTTGCAAATCTTCCGTTGAAATTGCCGTGGGCGGCGTGCTCTTGTGTGTTAAATCAATTTAAAGTGACTTAGTGCTTCACCACCACCTGTGAGATTTGCCACTCACCAGATTAATCTTTAAAACTGCACCTTTGGTTCATTCATAGGGATAACCACTCCACTCAAAGGGGACTTTCTCCAATAGCTATACCAGGACCTCAATGCTCCTCATGAAAACGGATGAAAAACGATCATCGCACAATAACGTTTAAAACCTTTATTCCATAAATAAAAACACTATGCACTCACATTTCCAAGTGCCATTAAGCCGGCACAGAGCTTTTCCAGCAGTTAGGGACGGGTGGGCGCTGCAGCCCGGTTCGTCTGGTGTGTGCTGTGTTGTCTCCGTATGCCGCTTGCGTTCCCCCCTTGTGTTCGTTCGCGTCCTCACCAACCCCGTTCGTTCCCGATCACGTGGGTACAATAATCTCCCAGCAGCCTCTACGCGTTTCGCAATCCAATTTGCGTCATCAGGAAGCTTCCTGATGACGCAAATTGGATTGCGAAACGCGTAGAGGCTGCTGGGAGATTATTGTACCCACGTGATCGGGAACGAACGGGGTTGGTGAGGACGCGAACGAACACAAGGGGGGAACGCAAGCGGCATACGGAGACAACACAGCACACACCAGACGAACCGGGCTGCAGCGCCCACCCGTCCCTAACTGCTGGAAAAGCTCTGTGCCGGCTTAATGGCACTTGGAAATGTGAGTGCATAGTGTTTTTATTTATGGAATAAAGGTTTTAAACGTTATTGTGCGATGATCGTTTTTCATCCGTTTTCATGAGGAGCATTGAGGTCCTGGTATAGCTATTGGAGAAAGTCCCCTTTGAGTGGAGTGGTTATCCCTATGAATGAACCAAAGGTGCAGTTTTAAAGATTAATCTGGTGAGTGGCAAATCTCACAGGTGGTGGTGAAGCACTAAGTCACTTTAAATTGATTTAACACACAAGAGCACGCCGCCCACGGCAATTTCAACGGAAGATTTGCAACACATATGAAGAGATTTTATTATCATGTGACATATGTCACTGGACTTTTATATGATTTACAGAATTTGTATATGGTTGTTGTTTAAATGTGATGCATTTATACAGGTATATGGTTGTTGCTTAAATGTGATGTAATTTTATAGGTGGATGGTGAATAAAATTAGGTCCAAAGGATAGCACATACACAGATAGGATAGAGAGCACAAATGTGAGCAGCGCATCCACACACCTAGCACTTTTAATTTAATTTTTCTCTTGAAAATTTTTGGATGCAGCAGCTACAGACATCACTTATATATTGGTGATAGGATAGGTTTTGCGCCAGTGACACACATACTTATAGATTGGCAGATACTCAATTGCTGGTGATAGGAAGGTACTATTCTCCCTTCATCCTGTTAGTCAGGAAATTATTTAATTAAAAAAATATTTAGTCGGGGCGTCAGTGAAAGGATCACTCCATCCAAACTGATATGTTGATGAGCTGGTTCACCTGTACCCTGATAAAGTCATTGGTTAACTATTTGATTTATCCTCTATAATATAAAATACATAAAAACTATAACAGGGACAACAGGCTCTATGTAATGACCACAATATATGGGAGGATTTATAAATAAATTATGTTCATAATTTCCTATAGTCATACTTTGTGCTGTACAATAGTGAATGACTTTATATAGAGATGATTAATTATCTAAAGAAACAGAGATTTTTAATGTACTTAAAGTCCTATAACATCTTAAGACAAATTAAAAGAATTCAGTACGGTAAATACATCTTAATTTGGAAACTACAATTATATTTCCGTTGTGTAGAAATAATTATTTGGATTTCTACACAATTCTTTTTATTAGTTTATCAATTGAAATATATTACAGTGAGTGAAGAACTACCTATATGATCTTTACTGTCAAGAGTTGAATTGGAAAAACTTGTGTAGGATAATTTCCTCAAATACAGATGAAGCACATCATGATAGACTTCAGTATTTAGAATACATCATATTTGTACGTGTTGAGTGGATGCTACTAGATTCAATAGAGGTAATTGAAAAAAATGTACTTATGTGGAGGGGAAATAGCTATACTCAGGATAATCTATGTGACCCAACCAATTTCTAATATTTTTTGACTGATTGCTTAGTTCACTATCACATGTTGGAATGACAGTGCCAACATCTTTGAGCATTCAATTCTGCTTTAAGCCTTTTATCATCACCTTAAGCACTCCTTTGTACAGGATCCACCCCTTTTTACCAGTCATGTATCTAATTAATGTAAACCAAAATGCTCTATTAGAGGCACCATGCTATATGGTTCACATGCAGAGCTACTGGTGGAATGTACAGTCTACCAGTCAGGAGCATGAAAGAGATACAAGACAACAGGACTAGACTGCTGCTTGTCCCTTAAAGCATACAAAGTATTGTAATCTCTCTTAGTAGCCTCTAAAGCTCCAAACTTAATGTTTGCTTCTAGATTTACACACGGTCATCCAAAGATAGTCAGGTAGCCAATAAAAGGTGGAAGGTAAAAAATTGTAAATGTTGTTCTGGTCAGTGCTACCAACTTCTTTAAAGAGTTTAAATGATACATAAAAAAAGCACATTTTAAATGAGATAAGGTGCACTAGGCATATTCCAAGAAAAAAAATTGGAGGGTCTTCATCTGTCACATAACTTATACAAACAACAGGACGAACACTGCATTATTTCTTATGCCCCGTACACACGGTCGGACTTTGTTCGGACATTCCGACAACAAAATCCTAGGATTTTTTCAGACGAATGTTGGCTCAAACTTGTCTTGCATACACACGGTCACACAAAGTTGTCGGAAAATCTGATCGTTCTGAACGCGGTGACGTAAAACACGTACGCCGGGACTATAATTGGGGCAGTGGCCAATAGCTTTCATCTCTTTATTTATTCTGAGCATGCGTGGCACTTTGTCCGTCGGATTTGTGTACACACGATCGGAATTTCCGACAACGGATTTTGTTGTCGGAAAATTTTATATCCTGCTCTCAAACTTTGTGTGTCGGAAATTCCGATGGAAAATGTGTGATGGAGCCTACACACGGTCGGAATTTCCGACAACAAGGTCCTATCACCCTTTTTCCGTTGGAAAATCCGACCGTGTGTACGGGGCATTAGACCGGAAATGCTATCAGTAAATAGTGGTTTCGTTAAATAACCATTGTATTGTTTTGTTACAAGACAATACCAGATTTAACCAGCAGTAAGTGTAATCTATAACTACAGCCTTATGTCCCTAAAACAACTGTGGAGTGTGTAGGAGATTATAGGCCTCCATATATTACACAGACAGATTCTGAACGTAGTGGGGATTTTTCATTTTCCTGGAGGTCTCTCTCTAAAGAAAGATGGGTACACTTTAGGTATTTTATCACTGCTTGAAATTAAGTTTCATTACTATTTATATTCTCTATTCTCCATATTATCTCATACAATATTGCTAGGTAGTTTAAAACCCATGAGCGAATGATAGAAAGCATGTGTAGTGCAAGCTTTGAATCATTACATGTACTGTAGTTCTTTGCATTCTCAGCTTCATGTTAACCTGCTCTTGGAAAGAACTACCATGTCTCTTCTCTTTGTTTTGTAAGTGGTATTAATGCAGTGAAACATGCATGCAATATATTAACTGCCAATGCACAAAATCACATAAAAGCCATGTTCCCTCTTAGGATTTCAGGGCTGGGGAAAGATGTTTTCAATGTGTGGATTATGATTCAGCAATGTAGCTATAGACTACAGCAATCTTCTTATTTGATGTTATTAATAATATTGGCTTGCACACCTTTTATTACATTTCATATCATGATTGCATCCTAATGTAATAATGGATATTAAACAACTCTTCACTAACAAAGCCACAAAATTGTGTAAAACTCAAATTAAACTACGGGTACATACATGGCAAATTTATTTTTCAAAGCTGTAGAGTTAGAATAACCATAAAACTGCTAGTGCTAAGGACAGCTTAACTTAATACTAAAAATTTAAGCTCAAGGCATGCCAAAAAGTTATTATAGTTTAAAATAGAATTGGGAAGGGTTAAAAAAAAAACTCTGTTTGTTTGGGATTTCCCCACAGTTTTTATCCTAGTGACAGAGGGGACAGAAAGAGGGGGAATATCTCTCCAGCAAGGAAAGGAGCGAGGAATGGCTGATGATTTTGTTTTCTGACCTATGATACCAGTTCTCCTCACTTCTTGTCTTAGTTTTTTATTACTAAACCGTGAGGAAAAACTCTTGTGCAATAAAATCCTGACAGAAGTTCTAACCTTTCCCCACTCTATAAAAAATTGGTGTAGTTGAGCTTTATTTAAAGGGTGTTTAGTAAATGCTAAATTGCAGCTGGAGGTCCCAAAGCATCCTCCAACCCACCCAAAGGGATTTTTGCTGAATTCTGTTTCAGAATGAACAGTAAATTTCATATGCTCTATCTGCATCAAAAGGTCATTATTTTGGCCAAAAAAGGTAGGATGGTATGAGACATTGCCACAAGAGTCTCCAAAAATTAGAAATCAGCCTTAGTTCTTATTCTTGTTCTGAAAAGTGCCTGAAATGGGATATAATTGTTTCTCTAAAAAATGTAAAGTAGCCTTTTCTCTGCCAACCGATTGTTGAAATATGAAAGTTTGAAATAACTGCAATGCCCACTGTCACCAGTCAGATTCACACCACTGGTCCTTAGAAAGCAAAGAAAAAGTCAAAACATCATAAAATGGATCAAAAGAGCAACTCATTTTGGAGGTTAAGAAAAATTTCCCTTTATCAGGACTTAAAATGCTGCATGAAACGCTGGACCCTGGGATCTTCAAAAATAATAATTCAATGTTTGTTTAGTATTCATGAGTAGTATCATCCTGTGCAAATTGTAGCTTGCCTTTCTTAAAAGAAAGCAGTGAGCTGTATATTTTCACCTTTATGCAAAAAGGGATTGTTAAATATTCTTAGCAATGACTCAAAATATAAATCAAAACGTGTCTCTTTAGTGTTAAAAAGGAGGGAATATGGCTTTTTACAATTTGAGCTTGCATAACATGCATGCTCAGCTGGCTGCCTGATATATATTTATATGACCTGTTTATCCACCAGTATTTCCGTTTAACACTACCCACTTCTAATGCTCAGTGAAGGTTATCTTTGCTAACCCTTGAATTTCCCTCTAAAGGCCACTTGCCGATATGAATATATATATATATATATATGAATATTATAATCACATCCTGCAGGTAAATTATTGTCACATGGTGTTTTTCAACACAGCAACAACCTTGTTAAAGCATTATGTACAAGGACTTTTGCCTTGTGTAGCCCTCAGCTCTCTTTATAGTTTTGTATCATGTTATCCTTTGCCTTTACTCATCAAAGCCATCAAAGCTCAACCACACCTAAAACAAGAGGTTATCAACCATTGATAATAAGTTTTCTGATATGACAACATCTGCAATTCAGAATCAGAGCATAAAGGTTACTAGAATTTATTTTTGTTACCCAATCAAAATGATGGACATGGATTACAGAGACCCTTAATGCAAAAATGATATCATAGTAGAACTTTGGTTACAAATTGCTGCATATCCCACCCACCACAAAGCCCACCAGGACTGATTTTTCCAGCAGTAACTCCTGGAGTACTGTGAGCCCAGGCTGTGACACACCCCTGGAGGTGTGTCACAAAAAGGCTAGGCTTATGGGAAACGTTAGAGTCATGTGCTGGCTGTCAGTAATGGAGGAAGCACTGAAGTGTGGAGAGGGTAAGTAAAACTTAGGCACATTTCTTTTAATACAGGATGGGGGGGGGGGGAATTAAAAAAATGGGAATCCACTTTAAGGCAATCTTAGTAGTTGGTGTCCATATTTAACTAGAGATTGTAGTGCACCTACTTAGTATTCCTAGGCTCAGCTAATAACTTGGTCATGTTCTCGTGCACAATTTACATATCTAATGTCAGTGGCTTGGATGTATTCTAACTTGTTCAGATGTTTTTACCCTCCTCCCACTCAGTGGTAACCACCCTCCCCCACTGATTTTACTGATTTTCCTCAAAATCTCTCCCCTGCGCATACTTTCTGATTGGTAACTTAATAGGCCTTAAGGTCTGTTAGCTGTTCTTTTCCCAGCAAGCTTTCATCCTACATCATGTCCATGATTTATATGGTCTTTACAGGAGCTAGGGCCACTTATTACTTTAAATTAATTTCAGCCCCCTTTGTTAAGTTTTGGATAGAGTATGCAAGGGATAAGGCAGATTTCACATTGGTAGAAAGTTCAATAAATTTCACCAATGAGACTCTGATAGCAGTAAATAGTCTGAGAGGGGTTTAAACACTTCCTAAAATATGTTTCTTATTGTATGTATCACCATATCCTTACCCTTAGAGTTCCACAAAACCTGAGCTGTGCATGAGCTGTGCCAACATGAGGAGGAAAGCCTGTTCCTTTTAATGCTGTGTAACAACAAAACATGGTTTTCTGCATTTTTGTGCATTATAAAAATTCTATGTGGCACTAGTTTATTGAATTGGAATATGTATTCCAAAATCATGCTTCTAAAACATTGAGTTGGAATTATACTGTTTAGACGATCTGTTCATGTTTAACAGCCTTCTTGTCTTTCACATGCTTAAGCAAAGCATACCTGTCAGTGGCCTTTAATTCCAATCCCCCCCACCCCCACCTCCTATAATATCAAGTCTTTGTTCAGCTAGTAGGTGATGTACTTTACTACAGTGTTCTTTTCTTCCAACACAGGTTGTAGTCAACGCTTTGGTTGGAGCTATCCCTTCCATTATGAATGTATTGCTGGTCTGCCTTATATTTTGGCTGATTTTCAGCATCATGGGTGTCAATTTATTTGCTGGCAAATACTACTACTGTTACAATGAGACAGCCGAAGACAGATTTCTAATAGAAGAAGTAAACAATCTGACAGAATGTGAAAATCTCATAAATCAGAACTTTACTGAAGTCAGATGGAAAAATGTAAAGATTAACTTTGACAACGTTGGAGCTGGATACCTTGCATTGCTTCAAGTAGTAAGCTCTGTTTTATATTTATAGTTCTCGTAAAAGCTGTATTTGTTAAGTACTTTTGTTTTTACATATCTGAGAGCCAAGAAATTAGTACTTTTGATTATAGTACCTACTAGTGATTATCTGTTGCTTTATCTTATTTCTCTTATTGCATCACTAACATTGACACCCATTTTACATATAGCATTTTGGTCTTGTCTGTATAAGTGATCCTTGGAACATACATTTTAATGATTTTTTTTTTTTTTTTTAATTTTAACTTTTCAGGCTACGTTTAAAGGATGGATGGATATTATGTATGCAGCAGTAGACTCTAGGAAGGTAGGCATGTGAAGAATTCTATTGTATAATGGTTCTTTTTACACATCTGAGTGGTATGCTCAGCTGCAGGAACTGCTGATCCTAATGTGCCACATTTTAGTGCACAAAATACACTGGGGGGCTGCTAGATATTTTTGAATAATGTTTTCTTAGCACACAAGTGTTTGAGCCATAGAACCCCTGTGCCCAACTTGTAGTCTTTTGCCACTTACTATGCGGCCTTCTGAGCCCCTGGAGATATAGCCTGTGTTTTCCTTACCTAGGTGTTTATTCAGTTCAGTAAGGGAAACTATTCTTTAGAATGTCTTCCAAGAAGTAACTGTTTTGGTTTATTTATTTTAAAAAATCTTATTTACAGGATTATTTTTAAGGCGGCTGCATGGAGCACAGATGTGGGAGCATTGATTTGTAATAGCAGTAATCTCTAGTAGTGTCATTTAATACGTCTCCAGTCAATTACAGTCTCATGAAGCATATCCCCAGTCTCCAACAACCTCCATAACATGTTTGCAGTCTTGGACAGCTGTCCTTAGAATCATATTCACTGAATATTATGTGTGGCCTGTTGGTCATGCACTTGGGGTCCCCTTTATCAAATGAGTAGATTTTCACTGCCTTAGAATATTGCAATATTAAAAGTAGCCCTGTCATAAACCTGGCTTACCCATGTTAGAAAAAACATAAGCAGACATTACCTTTAGACCCCTTTCACACTGGGGCGCAGTGCTAAAAATAGCACATGCAAAGCGCCCTGAAACAGCCACTGCTGTGTCGCCAGTGTGAAAGCCCCGAGGGCTTTCACACAGGAGCAGTGCGCTAGCAGGACGGTATAAAAAGTCCTGCTAGCAGCATCTTTGGTGCGGTGAAGGAGCGGTGTGTATACCGCTCCTTCACCGCTCCTGCCCATTAAAATCAATCGGACAGCACTTTGCAGTGGTTTTAACCCTTTCTCAGCCACTAGTGGGGGGTTAAAATTGCGCCACTAGCAGCCGTAAAGCAGCGCTAAAAATAGCGCCGTTTTACCGCCAGCGCCTCCACCGCCCCAGTGTGAAAGGGGTCTTAAGTAAAAACATAAAACAGTCAATTTATCCAGAGGTATCAGCAGCTAAATTCGTATGTCAGTTTTTAAAAGATGCCCTTCCTACCTCCTGAGCCTGACTTTATTAATGCGATGTGTGGCCTCACTCATCATAATGGATGTGGTTAAAAACAAAAAACAAATGTAAGATTTGCATGTAATCTTATTTGCCTTTTAATCTTGAGTTTTTGCTTGTTTCTTCATATGCCCAGTATGAATTTTTCTAGTTGTGTGAAAGATGTAGGGGTGTATTTGTTTCACCCCATTAGAATTGACATTTCCAGACATTGCACATTTAGGGAAATCAGGACTCTTTTTTAGGCCTAAGTCAATACGTAAGGAAAAATTTGGACATGCTGGTGATTTCACACTAGGAATGATCAGTAGAGAAATAAGCAGCAGGCCTCTTCTGTCATACACTTTTCTATTAACGTAATAATTCACACTTTACAGTATCTGTAGCACTACCCCGAAGGAGCCTCTTGATAATTTGGGTTCTGTGTCTGGACTCCAAGAACAACCTCAGCCCCTTTAACTTGGCTCGGATTAATACCAGAAAATAGACACAAGACCGTTTAGTGGTAAATTAAATCAATATATTGGTACCGATTAGAGTAAATGATGGTATGAACATAAATGAGCATACCTGTAGATACAGACACAGTCTGCTAGATAATGTAATCACCCTGCCAAAGTAAATTAGAACAGAGTTATGTACTACTATACTGGAATCAACTCATAACTCAGCAAAGACAGCAATAAACAGTGCATATAAACATTAAATGCAATATGAATAGTGCACTCTAGGAGAATGACTAGAATACGATGCAATATCCCCTGAGAGGTACCTCTTAGCATAAGAAATAGGAAAAGGTCTCCGGTATCAGCTGTAAAAAGGCAGTTTTTAGTCATATGTTCTCAGCCGGCTAGCGTTAGGGCCCAATTGTACCATTCTCTCCTCTGGACTGCAGTTCCCACAGTGCAGTATTGCCTGACACAGTCTATTGATCCCCTTCTGCTCAGTTGCTCCCTCCTCTTGCTGATATAGATGTTAACCAGTTCAGCAACACAGGGCAGCAGCTACAGAAAGCAGCTGCAGCCAATGTTTCTCTCACTCTCCATTCTTATCCAAGCACCTGTCTACACATCTCTTTGCATACATATTAATTTTGTAGTATATCTAGCACAAAATACAGAGAGTAATATTCTAATTAAACAAAAAAGGAGGTGGAAAAAATGGACTTTATAGGCACCAATCATAAAATTATATATAAATATTTTTTATACACAAAGTACAAAAAACATCAACATGTTAAAACATTGCAATTAAAGTGCAGAAAACTAGCTAGATCTCTCTCATGGGGGTCATAGACTCCAAAGGGACATACCCTTAAAACAGGGACATATCCCTCTAATCAAGTGTAAAGGACATCAAACTTAAAAAGCTCTACATGTTTCACAATTGAATGCTTCTTCAGGAGCTCGTTTGATTGGTCTGTAGAAAAAAAGAGAGAGAAAAAACGCAAAAGCAAAAAGTACATACAATTAATATTGAACTTGAAAAATCTTGGTAGAACGTCTCATACATTAGCGGGGAGGACCACAAAGAAACCAGCAGGTGGGCCCTACATGGGACATGCAATAGGTGAAAACAGCTCACATGTGGGGACGTGCCTGGTAGCAGAACCATAAAAAGTGTGCAAAGAAAAAGGAAAAAGAAAATGAAAGCAGCAGAGATAAAGAAGGGTTAAATATCTCTGCTGCCAGGAATGAGGGAAAAGAAAGGGTGTGACAACCCACCAAGCATTAGTTGGGGTATAGTGAAAAGTTTCACTCCATGCAGGAGAAAAATCAATATAATGGTTAAATATAAACATATATAGTTGAGCCTACCTTAGAGGAAACGAATAAATGTTTAAAATTTAGGACGTGGCACTGCCCTACCTAGTTAATTCCCACAGACCCATCCTGTGTTGGAATTTGGTTCTCTTTTTTGCTGAGAGTAATATTCATTAAGTAAAGTAGCGACACATTTATATGCATATCAGGCTGCCTGTCAATAAGCAAATTATATAGTACAACAATTTTTTACATACCTGAAATCTTGGGCAGCTAACTGCAACAGCTTTACACAGGTCTGCAATGTATTTACCATTGCATATGAGACAAATTTTCACTCAAACAGACATACAATGAAGAATTGGTCAGGAGCAGGATTTATTCTGTCGCAGTGCTATTTTTAGAGCAGCTGAGGGGTGAATTCATGAATGAGGTTGCCTAATTATCATAAACCTGTCCTAACCTTGTCTCACTGCTAGGGTTTAACACTGTCTTGCTTTGCAAAAGAATTAATAAATGTGCCCTGGCATGTTAAGCTTTTATGTAGTTTGCATTTCTATTTTCGGCTGTATATTAACATATCATTTAAATATGTTTTAGGTCACGGAACAGCCAAAATATGAAGACAACATCTATATGTATATTTACTTTGTCATTTTTATAATCTTTGGGTCTTTTTTCACCCTAAATTTATTCATTGGTGTCATCATTGATAACTTTAACCAGCAGAAGAAAAAGATAAGTATTAGTGCTGTATACTATTCATGATACATAACATCATATGTATTTTATGTCTTGTTAAAACAAAAAATACAAAAAACTTTCTAAGTGTAGGCAATCAAGTTCTTGACACTGAACAGAGGGGACATTGTGTATTTAATGAAAAGGCACTGTTACTTTGTTAGAAATAATTGGAAATGCTATAGTAAGGGATATCTAGGGGACAAATAATACATTTTAGGGAGGCATTGCCTAGCTCTGGGTTTAGAATTGGAAATAACAAAGATTTGCATTTTGTGTTTGCGTTGAATGTTTTCATGCAGATTTGTTTGATCTTCAAAAATTTACACAAGGCGGGTAGTAATAATGGTACACTGTACTGTGCACTGTTATGCCCTGTACACACGGTCGGATTTTCGGATGGAAAAAGTGCGATCGGATTGTGTTGTCGCAAATTCCGAACGTGCGTGGACTCCATCTGACTTTTTCCGTCGGAATTTCCGACACACAAAGTTTGAGAGCAGGATATAAAATTTTCCAACAACAAAATCAGGTTGTTTAAATTCCGATCATGTGTACACAAATCCAACGCACGAGGTGCCACGCATGCTCAGAATAAATTAAGAGACGAAAACTATTGGCTACTGCCCCGTTTATAGTCCCGACGTTTTACGTCACCATGTTCAGAACGATCGAATTTTCCGACAACTTTGTGCGGCCGTGTGTATGCAAGACAAGTTTGGCCCAAAATCTGGCAGAAAAAATCAGATGGATTTTGTTGTCGGAATGTCAATCAATGTCCGATCGTGTGTACAGGGCATAAGAATGATATGATTCTCTAACTGAGCAAATCTGCCTTCCTATATTCAGGAGAATCAGTTTGCTCAACCATGTCCGATAGACAGCCTTATCACAAGGGACAATACAGGACTCAGGGTTAAATTGTATGTCTGGACAAAAAAAACAAACAAACAAACACATATTTCATACATATCTGCAAAACATATACATTTCCCCACGTGTTGTCTCTTTAAAAATGCTGCACAGAACGATACCAATTGATTCTGCCAGAAATCCAGTGAGCTCCTCACTTCCTTTCCTGCTGGAATACAGAATACCTACCCCTTATGACAAGTGGGGGGGGGGGGGATTCTGTAATCTATAACAGCAGCTCACTAAAAGAAGTTAGAAGCTTACAGGATTTCTGGCAGACCAACAGGCATTCTTCTGTTCTTGCAACCTTTTGAAAGGGGATAAAACAAAAAAAGTGTGCATGTATTTCTGGGATGTATTGAATATGTTTTTTCTTGTTGGCCTACATACATTTTTTTCCAGCAGTACTGCAGGTACATTCCCAAATTCCTTTTGCGGGCATGTCTGATATGATACTATTGACTGGGGTCAAGTTCTACATAATTGAATGAATAACTATCAGTGATGCAGAGTGAGAAATGGTGTCAGAAAAATTTTTGTGAAATCGTTGCAAATTATCTATAATGACCCCATAGTTTATATGAAGCTAAATGGTGAAGTAGCATATGCATAAAATTACAGATTCCTGGCTGTTTGCAAACGTCGGCCATAGTTCGGGTGGGCAAACCAGCCAATATTGCCAGTTTGTTCCTGCAAATCCAAAGATCATCCTTAAAGTGGTTGTAAACCCTTAAAAAAAAACCAAAAAAAAAAAACCTGCAAGACAAAGGCATAGTGAGCTAGTATGCATAGTATACTAGCTCATTATGTATTACTTACCTTAGATCGAAGCCCCCGCAGTCATCCTTGACCCCCCTCCGGCCGTGGACATCTCTCCCGAAGCTTATTTCCGGGTATCGCGGCGCTGTGATTGGCCAGAGCCGCGATGACGTCACGCGCGCGGGAGCCGCTGGTAACGGAACATCTAACTGGAGCAACAGCACATCGTGCCATTGCTTCAGTGCGCATGTGCCGATCACTTCGGCACATGCAGACACAGGGGGATATCTCCTAAACTGTGCAGGTTTAGGAGATATCCAGGGTAGCTACAGGTAATCATTAATATACCTGTAGCATAAAGTTTTAAAAATGGGTTTACAACCACTTTAATAACTACTACTTATGTGCCACCTACTGCTTGGAACACCAATGTGCTTATTCTATTCACATAACATATATGCAATAATTTCAATTACAGTTAGGTCCATATATATTTGGACACAGGCACAATTTTCATACTTTTGGCTCTGTATACCACCAGAATAATATTAAAACAAAACAATCCAAATTAATTTGAAGTGCAGACTTTCAGCTTTAATTCAATGGGTTGAACATAAGTATCAAGTACAGATTTTAGAAACTGCTACCATTTTTACACCCCCCCCGTTTTCAGGGGGCTCAAATGTAATTGGACAAATTAATATAATCATAAATAAAATGTTCATTTTTAATATTTTGTTGAGAATCCTTTACTGGCAATACCTGCCTGAAGTCTAAAACCAATGACTGGGTTTCCTCCTTTCTGATGCTTTGCCAGGCTCTAACTGCAGCTTTCTTCAGTTGTTCTTTGTTTGTGGGTCTTTCTGCCTTTAGCTTTGCTTTCAGAAAGTGAAATGCATGCTCAATTGGGTTGAGATCAGGTGATTGACTCAGCCATTGCAGAATATTCCACTTCTTTTTCTTTCAGAAGCTCCTGGGTTGTTTTTGCAGTGTGTTTTGGATCATTGTCCATCTGTACTGTGAAGGGCCGTCCAATCAATTTTGCTGCATTTGGCTGAATCTGGGCTGACAGGATATCTCTAAACACTGCAGAATTCATCCCGCTGCTTCTGTCTTCTGTCACATCATCAATAAACACCAATGACCCAGTGCCACTGGAAGCCATGCATGCCCATGCCATCACACTGCCTCCACCAATGTTTTTTTCTACCCTTCTCCACATTTTTTTCCTTCCCGTCATTCTGATACAGATTAATCTTAGTTTCATCTGTCCAAAGAATGCTTTTCCAGAACTGGTCTGGCTTTTTTAGATTTTTTTGGCAAAGTCTAATCTGGCTTTTCTGTTCTTCAGGCTTATAAATGGTTTGCACCTTGTGAACCCTCTGTATTTGCTCTTATGAAGTCTTCTCTTGATTGTAGACTTTGACAATGATATGCCCACCTTCTGGAGAGTGTCCTTCAGTTGTCTGGATGTTGTAAATGGATTTTTCTTTATTATAGAGAGGATCCTGCGATCATCCACCACTATTGTCTTCTGTGGATGTCCTTGCCTTTTTATGTTGCTGAGCTCAGCAGTGCGTTCTTCTTTCCTCTGAATGTACCAAACTGTTGATTTGGCCCTTCCTAATATTGCTGCTATCTCTCTTATAGATTTGTTTTGTTTTGGAAGCCTTACAATGGTTTGCTTCACTTGCATTTACAGCTCCTTTGAACGCATGATGTAGGCTCACAGCAATAGCTTCCAAATGCAAATACCACATTTAGAATCCACTCCATACCTTTTATCTACTTAATTGATGAAGAAATAACGAAGGAGTAGCCTGCACTTGGCCATGAAACAGCTTTTGATTCAATTGTCCAATTACTTTTGGTCCCTTGAAAAGGGAGATGGCTATTCTTAAGAGCTGTAATTCCTAAACCCTTTCTACGATTTGGATGTACGTACCCTCAAATTAAACATGAGAGTGTGCACTTTCAGCCCATATCCATTATATAACTATAGCTTGAATATGTTTTGGTAAATACTTGAAAAAATCTAAAATCATGACCTCGTCCAAATATATATGTACCTAACTGTATATGGTGTACAAATGGCAAAATTCATGCGAAATGTCCAAATGGGGTTTTCCTATTTCTGACACACTTGTCAAATTCCACAGGAACATGCATTGCGAATCATTGTTTATTTTTTGCACAAGTACAGATGTCGCAATCTGCACTTTTTTAATGTTGGACCACTGATAATTTATTGGGCCCAATTTGTTTTGTTTGGCCGGTAGTTGGGTTAGATTGGCACTAAGGTACTGGTGGGAAATCAGTGATGGACTATTTCCCAAGTTGCCATATAGGTTATAACCAGTTTTGTGTTTTCCTCTCCACTTTGGAGGTCAGGATATCTTTATGACAGAAGAGCAGAAAAAATACTACAATGCTATGAAGAAACTGGGCTCGAAGAAACCTCAGAAACCCATCCCGAGGCCATTGGTAAGGCCATGTGTTATTTATATGTTATGTTATATGGGAGGGTGCTTTTATGTGGGGTCTACTTCAAGTGAACACGTTCATAATTTAATACAAGTATTATTATTTTTTTTGCTTTAACCACTTGCTAACTGGGCACCTAAACACCCCTCCTGCCCAGACCAATTTTCAGCTTTTAGCACTGTCACTCTGTACCCAAATTAAATTTGTATAATTTTTTTCCCACAAATAGAGCTTTCTTTTGGTGGTATTTGGTCACCTCTGAGTTTTTTATTTTTTGTTAAAAAAATTAAAAAAGACCGAAATGTATTAAAACAAATACAAAATCGTTTTATATTTTGTTAATAAATTTTGCAAACAGGTAATTTTTCTCCTTCATTGATGTACACTGATGAGGCTACACTGATGGGCACTGATAGGCTGCATTGATGGGCACTGATAAGGCAGCACTGATAAGATGGCACTGATGGGCACTAATAGGCGAAACTGGTGGGCACTGATGAGGTGACACTGGTGGGCACTGATAAGTGGCATTGGTGGGCACTGAGAGGTGGCACTGATGGGTGGCACTGATGGGCAGCACTGAAGGGCATTGATAGGTGGCACTGAAGGGCACTAATAGGTGCCACTGATAGGTGGCACAGATAGCTAGCACTGATGGGTGGTAGTGATGGGTACTGATTGGGACTGGTAGGTGACACTGATAGGTGGCACTGATGAGGTAGTGATTGGCACCACTGGTGGGCATTGATAGGTGGCACTCGTGGGCATTGATAGGTGGCACTGATTGCTGGCACTTATGTACTGGTGGGCACTGATTAGTGGCACTGTGGGCACTGATTCGTGGCACTGGCAGGTGGCACTAGCAGGTGGTACTGGTGGGTACATATGAGGCGGATTTGCCTCTTCCTCTTCGGGACCAATGTCCCTTCAACAGAAGCCGGTGATCGGCTTTATTTTCTTCTCACACTGTCAGCGTGAGAAGAAAAAAAAACGATTACCGATCTTTTGTTTACCTCACGTGATCAGCTGTCATTGGCTGATCACGTGGTAAGGGGCCAGGATGGACCCCGTACTCCGATCTGTGATCACCTGAGTCTCACTGACTCGGTGATCACAGCGCACCCCGCGCGCGCCCTGCAGGGGGGCGCACGGGGAGCGTGCAAAGGGGAGGACATCTATTGACGGCCTCCTGGCAAAGCAGATCCGCGCTGTAGCCGTCGTTCGGCTGTAGCACATATCTGAAGGGGTTAATTTAATAATGTTAACTATGGTGTATTTTATGGACTATAAATAGGAGTAAAGAAAGTGGTGTCACCTGATCCGATTAGGTGAACTATAGTGCTGTACATACAGTGCTGTGAAAAAATATTTTCCCCCTTTCTGGATTTTTTTTATTTTTTTGCATAGTTGTCTCACTTAAATGATTCAGATCATCAAACTGATTTTAATATTACAGATAACACGACTAAATCCAACATGCAGTTTTTAAATGATGATTTCATTCATTAAGGGAAAAAAGCCTGCCTGGGCCTATGTAAAAAATGTATTGTTTCTCCCCTTTGCTAAATCATGAATGAACTTTGATTAACCACATTTTTTTGAAAAGCTGAGTTAAATTTCACTTGCCACACCTAGGCCTGATTACTGCCAGACCTGTTGAATCAAGAAATCACTTAAATAGAAGCTGTCTGACAAAGTGAAGCACGATAACAAGTCTAAAGAAGCAACACACCATGCCATGATCTAAAGAAATTCAAAAACAGATGAGAAACAAAGTAATTGACATGTATCAGTCTGGAAACGGTGACAATGCAATTTCTAAGGCTTTTGGGACTCCAGTGAACCATGGTGAGAGCCATTATCCACAAGTGGAGAAAACTTGGAACAGTTGTGAACCTTGCCAGGAGTGGCCGGCTTACCAAACTTACTCCAAAAGCACATCCAGGAGGTCATAAAAGAACCTAAAACAACATCTAAAGAACTGCAGGCTTCACTTGCCTCAGTTAAGGTCAGTGTTCATGATTCAACAATAAGAAAGAGATTGGGCAAAAATGGCATCCATGGGAGAATTCCAAGACAAAAGCCACTGCTGACCAAAAAGAACACAAAGGCTTGTCTTACATTGGCCAAAAAACATCTTGATTATCCCCAAGACTTCTGGCAAATATTCTGTGGACTGATGAGATAAGTTGAACTTTTTGGAAGGTGTGCGTTCTGTTACATCTGGTGTAAAATTAACACAGCATTTCATAAATAGAACATCATACCAACAGTCAAATATGGTGGTGGTAATGTGATGGATCAGGACCTGAACAACTTGTGAAAAAATATGTGTAGTGCTAAAGACATGTGCTCATATAAATGAGAACATGAAATAAAGTGGCAAAGATGTTTTTTACAATCCACAGAGACCAGGAAATGATGATAATCATACAATAGTATTGTAATACAATCAATACACAACAAATGAAATCACGTGCAGTGACGAATTGGAAATAATAATTGTGTCAGTGAAACACAATAGAATGTAGTACATAGTCCATATGATGGGTGCATGAGAAATGGAAAACAGTTCTATATTCCGTTTCCAGATAGGCTGGCAAGTATGTGGTCCTGATATACCAGTTGGTGTGTCTGTAGACACTTCCAATAAGTTAGCAAGTGTGTGGTCCTGGTACTCCAATAGGTATACCTGAAGACACTTCCAAACAGTAAAAAGAGGTAGGGTACTCTTACCAGCCGTGGTGGACACACATACTGTACGGCATGTGTGTCAAACGAGCTTGTAATCCTTCTGAAGATGTCACACTGGATGCGATGATCAAGGGACCATTCCAAATCACAGGAATGAAAGGAACCGACAGCCAGCAGCCAGATGGATCCAAGACACGTCCACACAAGGATGATGGGTGGATATTCAACAGTACCAGAATGAAAAATGAAGAAAAAGGTGCTCCATATGGTGCAGATCAACCAAACATGGTTTTATTTGGGCATAAAAATCTCACAACAATAAGCAAGATATATACTAAAAGTGATCACAAGAGTGATAAAATAGAATAAAAGCAATGTGAGGGGCAAAAATTAGCAGGTCTGACGCGTTTCGACTGCAAAGTCTTCAACAGGGGCATCATGAACAACCTGAACAACTTGCCATAATTGATGGAACCATGAATTCTGTGCTCTACCAAAAAATCCTGAAGGAGAATGTCCAACCATCAGTTTGTGATCTCAAGCTCAAGCACACTTTAGATATGCAGGTCAATGATCTGAAATACACCAGCAAGTTCACCTCCTAATGGCTAAAAACAAAACAAAATTAAGGTTTTCGAGTGGCCTAGTCAAAGTACGAACTTAAATCCAATTGAGATGCTGTAGCATGACCTTAAACAGGCTGTACATGCTGGAAAACCCTCCAATGTGGCTGAATTAAAACAATTCTGCAAAGCAGAGTGGGACAAAATCTTTCGAAAGCAATGTAAATGACTCTTTGCTAGTTATCACAAATGCTTCATTGCAGATGTTGCCGCCAAGGGTGGCACAACCAGTTATTAGGTTTAGGGGGCAATTACTTTTTCACATACTGTAGGGCCAGGCAGGTTTGGACAGTTTTTTTCCCTTAATAAATAAAATCATAATTTTCAAAAACTGCATTTTGTATTTACTTGGGTAATCCTTGTGTAATAATAAATTTTGTTTGATGATCTAAATCATTTAAGTGTGACAAATATGCAAAAAAAAAATCAAGAAGAGGACAAATACTTTTTCAAAGCACTGTGTATCTGTTTCTCTGACAAAAAAATCCTCATTACTCCACATCAATTTAATTGTTGTGCAAGAAGTAGAGGACATATTTGGTGTATCCTATAAAAAGGGAGTATAGCTACAGCAAAAGTATTCACCCCCCTTGGCATTTTTTGTGTTTTGTTGCCTCACAACCTGGAATTAACATGGATTGTTTGAGGATTTGCATCATTTAATTTACAGAACATGCCCACAACTTTGAAGATTTTTTTTATTATTTTGAAGCAAACAACAAATAGAACAAAATAACCGAAAAAGTCAATGTGCATAACTATTCACCCCCCTAAAGTCAATACTTTGTAGAGCCAACTTTTGTGAATATCACAGCTCCAAGTCGCTTTAGATAAGGCTCTATGAGCTTGCCACATCTTACCACTGTGATTTTTGCCCATTCCTCCTTGCAAAACTGCTCCATCTCCTTCAAGTTGGATGGTTTGCGCTTGTGAACAGCAATCTTTAAGTCTGACCACAGATTTTCTATTGGATTGAGGTCTGGGCTTTGACTAGACCATTCCAACACATTTGCATGTTTCCCCTTAAACCACTCAAGTGTTGCTTTAGCAGTGTGTTTGAGGTCATTGTCCTGCTGGAAGGTGAACCTCCATCCTAGCCTCAAATCCCACACAGAGTGGTACAGGTTTTACTCAAGAATATCCCAGTATTTAGCACCATCTTTCCCTCAACTATGACCAGCTTCCAGTCCCGACTGCTGGAAAACATCCCCACAGTATGATGCTGCCACCACCATGTTTAACTGTGGTGTTCTTCGGGTGATGTGATGTGTTGGGTTTGCGCCAGACATAGCGTTTTCTTTGATGGCCAAAAAGTTCAACTTTAGTCTCATCAGACCAGAGCACCTTCCTCCATACATTTTGGGAGTCTTCCACATGCCTTTTCACAAACTCAAAACGTGCCGTTTTTTGCTGAAAGTAATGGCTTTCTTCTAGCCACTCTGCCATAAAGCCAAACTCTATGGAGCGTACAGCTTATTGGCGTCCTATGTACAGATACTCCAGTCTCTACTCCAGCTTCTCCAGGGTTACCCTTCTTGCCCAGTCCATGAGTTTTGGTGTGCGGCCGTCTCTTGGCAGGTTTGCTGTTGTGCTATGTTCTTCCCATTTGATTATGATAGATTTGATGGTGCTCCTAGGGATCATCAAAGATTTGAATATTTTTTTATAACCTAACACTGACTTGTACTTCTCAACAACATTGTCCCTTACTTGTTTGGAGAGTTCCTTGGGCTTCATGGCAGTGTTTGGTTAGTGGTGCCTCTTGCTTAGATGGTGCAGCCTCTGGGGCCTTTCAAAAAGGTGTGTATATGTAATGACAGATCATGTGACACTTAGATTGCACACAGGTGAACATCATTTCATTAATTATGTGACTTCTGAAGGTAATTGTTTGCACCAGAGCTTTTTATGCGCTTCATAACAAAGGGGGTGAATACATACGCACATGACAATTATCATTTTTTTATTTCTGAAAAATATTTTTTTTTATTTATTTTTCTCATTTTACTTGACCAACTTCGACTATTTGTGTTCTGATCCATTACATATGATTACATATCATTACATATGATTCAGATTAAAAAAACATTGAACTGAAGGCTGTAATGTAAGAAAACTGGTAAAAAGCCAAGGGGGGTGAATACTTTTGCAAGACACTGTATGCTATTTAGTCCAAAACGCCATGCAAACAGCTAAAAACACAGATAAAACACATATAGGAGAGCTGCTTTACCTGTCAAAGGATTCTATTTCTATCGATTCATACCTGAAGTGTGTACATCTATAATAGGCTTGATTTTTCTCTACTGCAGTTAAGCATACAGCCATAGCTTATCAGTTCCCTACTGTGATTAAATGGGTGCTGGAGAAGCAACAATCTGATGAGCTGTCTCTGTGCTCTCTCCTCCTGTTAGCATGTCAATATGTAACAAAGAAAAAACTTTTTTTTTTCTAAAATATCATACAGCTTAGTTCCTTTTAATGCAACTTTGAAGGCAAAAAAAAATAAAAAATACATGTTTGGAAATGTCTTTAAGCAGTATGTGGTGTAAGTGGAACAGTACAACTTTCACAGACAGCATTAGTCTCTATATTCTGGCATCACACATTTTTTTTTCTATTTACCCTCCTTCTTGTAGTTTTTTGGTGGTGTTGTTGTATTAGTAATAGGGGGTAAGCAGGTTCTAGAAAACATTCTGCACAACCATCTAGACTGAGGTAGGAAAAGGTGCTTCTTCACACCTGAGCTGCCCTCTGATCAATGCACCTGTTACCCCTACACAGGCAGACAAAACAGGTGCAAATAACTAGCAAAGAAAAAACAAACACTATAACCAAATTATAAAAATGACTACAGCATTAGCAAACCTAAAAACATGTAAAATAATTGTAAAGCCCCAATGGGACATTGGTTCTACTATTTCTATAATTTTACAGTATATGTTTAATGAATTAACAGTTCATTATATCAGAGCTGCTGGAATTCTAGTTTGAAGGGAGAAAACCCCCGACGACCTCTTGTTTGCACAAGAGTCTAAAGGAGTTATCCCCTCTAAAGGAGTCAACACCTTCTCAATTCCTTGGATTTGCAAGGTTGCAAGGTTCCACTATTTTCTATACTTTATTATAGTCCAGGCTATATGGCGTAGAAAACACTGGTATACACTCAAAAACATCTCTGTGAGTGTTTTCCTGTAACAACTTGCCCCTCTGTGCTGTTCTGGCTATATTTGTGGCTCTTTTCAGTATGGGCTCAGAGTTTCCCCATTGACTGACTAAACCGCTCGTACATGCATGCAGCTTTATTCATCAAAATCTTTTTTGTTGCAACAAATCCTGCGAAGCCTGAGAAATTGACCCACTGGTATGCCCCTACTAGTATGGCCAGGGTGTCCAGAGTCAGTTCCCAGGACTGTGTTGCTAGAGAGAGGCTTTCTATACAGGCCAGAAGAGATCTGCTCCCTTTCACCTCAGAGAACCACATCAAGGAAAGGTCCCGAATCCTAACTCAAATGTCCAGTGAACTTAAGATTTAAAGGGTTATCATTCAGATCCGTAAAACTCTACAGACCACCAGCATACACAAATATCAAGTCATCAAAATAGCAATGATAACATTTAATATGCGTCCTAAAAGGGTTCATACCTGCAAAGATGCGGGTCCTCTCCCATCAACCTATATAAAGGTTGTCTAGAGATGGGGAAAAAATGAGCACCCATTGCTGCCCTGCATGTCTGGAGGTAGAAGTCCCCATCAAAAGTAAAAAAGTTTTGCATCAACAAATATTCTAAGCACTCCAAGATGTACTCTCTGTGGATCAAGGTTTAATCACTGTGATGGTCCAGATAAAAAAGATACAGCCATCAAGCCCAAATAATGAGGTATTGAAGAGTATAAGCTGGACACATCACAAGTGTTCCACATATTGCCCTTCTTCCAGGCCAAATCCTGACATGTTTTTAACAGTTGTTTTGTATCTCTTAGATAGCTAGGGAGTTCTTTTACTTGGGGCCGAAGTTGGTAATCCACCCATAAACTGATGCATTAATTCAAAGAGCCTATTCCAGCTACTATAGACCTAACCCCTTTGGGTTTTAGGGAGATAATAGAAGACGGGGGTAATTGGTGTGAATGGAATCAAGGCTTCACCATCCTGTTTAAAAAGGACCCCTAAGTTAACTCATTTCTGTATGGGTGTGGTCGGGGCACTTTCAAACTTTATTGTGGGATTCGCCTTTAATTTAGCATATGTCTGTTCATCAGACAATTGCCTGGTGGCTTCAGCTTTATATTTGCAGATTCTTGAACTACCACCAGACCACCCTTATACAAATATTTAATGACTATAGCAGTGTCAGGAAGCACGTTTGAATGATTAATTAAGTCAGCAATATCGATTGTTTAATTGATCAGTGTATAACAGTACCTCCAATACAAAAATACATTATTAAAAAGAATTAAGCTGACCATTTAATTGTCCCTGAGATTCCATCCTCTATGAAGATATTCTTTAAGCAAAGTACAATTATGTGAAAGTATGGACTATGAAACTAGAAAAATAAATTGGGATTTATTTTACAATTGAGTCACTTAACAAACATAAATAAGAGTAGAATTGATAGTGTGACACAGACACTGAAATTATATTCACAATTAATTCCTCAATTTACCACGCTAAAACATATGTAGTCACTAGATTAAATCAAAACATTAATTTCGTCTCGTAGATCCCCTAACTGATTATAACTAAACCTGGCAGATAATAATCTGCATTTGTTATATCTATTATTATATCTGTTATTCCACTGCAGCCAGATTAAAGGGCAGCGTCCATCTATGAGTTATGTCAATACGGCTGAAATATAATAATCAAATCCCTAGGTGTTAGGGTATAGTAAGGAGAATATCAAATTAACCAGTAAAAACTATTGCAACTGGAAAATTAAACAAAGAAATTTATAACACACTGTTAGTTGCCGACCAACTCTTCAAAATGACTACTGATGGGTGGAGCTGGATCAAGCAAGATGGAGTCTGTCTTTGGAGATGGATGATGTGTGTCTTTTCTGGTGGATCTTCTGTGTATAGTGGAAGATGTCCTCTATGATGGAATATGAATCACCCTCTCCCTGAACTTGCTTATTTATCTACTAAAAACTATTTTAACCTAGGGGTTCTCCCAGAGGGTGTAGTTGTAAATGTTTACTCACTTCTAAATGGAGGATCATACTATCAATTAACCATGTGCTTGCATAATAAATAACTTGACCATTAGATGGCACTCTTAGATTAGAAATAACCTATATTAGGTTTTTGGGAATAAAAGGGATTTATTGGATCTCATGTTTATAGGATAAATCCCAGTTTTATCCTTAGATTGCTTTAAATTACATTGTATACAGAGGGTATATAGATATATTGCTCCAAGGGTTTGGTGGCATTAGTAGTGGCTTTTAATTTTTGCCATATCACTATCTAAATATGAAACCTTGGCTACAGGGATGGAATTATTCATACAGTGATCCATGCTACAATATTAAACGTACTTCCTAAAATATTTTGTACACACCCTAAGTTATTGCTATCTTACTTTTGAGAATGTGTAGATTATTAAATAGTCTTGTCTATAGTCTCATCGCACACATTCCTGGATCATGAGGCTTATCTGTAGTGGGTGTTGTAATGATTACCAGCTGAACACTGGATTTTTCACAGATCAATGTACATATTCACCAGCATACCATGGATCTTAATATGCAGTCCAAAGCTTTTATTGCAGATAGATCACATTGTAAAAGAACAAGTGCAACATTTTGGAGCCGTGAGGGACCCTTTTGCACTTGTTCTTTTGCGATGTGATCTCTCTGCAATAAAAGCTTAGGACCGCATATGAAGATCCATGGTGTGCTGGCGAATATGTGCATTGATCTGTAGATTATTAAAAACACATGTTTCTTTTTATGATGATTACAGAGAAAAACATAGACTTAGTATTTTTATCTTAATCATGATTGCATTTATTTTGAGGTCATTATGCCTTGTATATACAGTACATATATTAAAACAGTGTCATAATATCTTTACCTTATGACTTGCACTAGAGTCTATGAGATTCAATTACTGTATCTTGCTTTAACAATATTGAAATATAGAATGGTTCCATTCTCATCTGTAGAATATTTCAGTATTTCATTTTGTTAGTTGAGTTGTCTCTTGTGTACCTTCTCGGGCTTGTTAATAGTTTTGTCCACAAGTGAAACAATGCATGGACTTTACACTATAGAAGAAGTCCTGTTTCATTCAGCTGGTCTAACAACATTTATTGATTTCTCATTGCCAAAACAATGCAATGCCAGCTGACATTGTGTACAACCAGTAATACACTGGTGGTTTACCTTGTTCGTGGAGTAATTCTTTTCTGTTTCAATCGTTTTATTCAGTTTTTAAATGACAATAAAAAACATGTTATAATGTAACAAAAGAAATTGCATAATGACACTGTCATCAAATCAATTGACACGAAAATAGTGACAAGGATAAGGATTTTAGGCAAAAACCTGTGAAAAGTCCATTGTTAGGTACCAGGAACTTCACCAATGTGGTTAACTGTAAAGAGTCCCATATAGCAATACATGTTCCGCTTTATGCCAGGAAGAGGGCAAACATCTGATGGGCCTTCAGGCCAACATAGTGGGCTCGGCGAAGGGGTCAAGCAGGACTATACCCACCCTTCCACCTGAGCAGGCTATGACCATAATAAATGAACTATGGCTAACATAGGAACCACTATAGCGCCTAACCCTAGACTTGTTTATCTTACTCTGGTAGCAACAAATAATTAGAAAGGTCAAATATATCAATATAGTATCCTGTAAAATAACTTGTCATATAACAAACCCTGAGTAAAAACCCTAAGGAGCGACAAATGGACAGAGAGCCAACTAGAGGACCAAAACTGCACCCGAGGAGAGAGATAGAAAAAGCAAGTAAAGAGAAGAAAAAGAAGAAAACCGGAGAAAAGAGTAGAGAAGTGAGACCTTACCAATCCAGGAATCCACCCTACCACCGATCCAATGTTAACCTTGAGTATCCGGTACCTGTAGGTAAGAAAGCCAAGGGGACCATACCTTTTCAAACAGGTGTTTTTTTTCCAGAAGGACACTAACCATTTTTTCGTGGAGCATGATCCAGGTTAGCTTTTGCTTCATTAAAGCTAGGTCAATCACTGGTCTTTTCCAAGCAGTAGCGATTGCTATTTTGGCTGCTAAAAACTTGTAGTATATTAAGGTCTGTGTGGATCGCTGGATATTTTCCACAGGTTCGTTAAGCAATGCTATTCGAGGGTCTTTGCTAATATTGACCATAGTGAATGAGTAAATTAAGGCATGAACCCATATCCAAAAACAACGGGCCTTAGGACAAGTCCATCATATATGAAGAACGGAGCCCAACTGGCCACAGCCCCTGAAGCAGGAGGGGGATGAATACAGGTACAGTTTAGAGAGGCGCTCTCGCACTAGGTACCATCTCGCAAGTAGTAAATATTTTCTTTGTTCTCAGTTCAGAGAGTCAATGACTTTAATTGACTTGTACACAACTTGCTTGCAGAACAAACATTTCAAGTTGCTTAACCAGTTTCCCTGGTATGTGACTCTGATACTGGGAAACATTAACTCGGCCTTGTATTTTGGCCTACCTAAAATTTAAACTAGTTTCCCTTTTACCCTGTTTCATGGTTTAAAAATTAGAGAAGTTATATATCATAATTTTTAATTCAAAGAGGCTCTGACAGAGGGATCATCGCTGAGGGTTTTCAGAGCCAGGCGTTCCCCTTCTGTGAGATTGTAATTTATTGCAAACCCCTTATTTACGGTGTGACATGCCAACCTAGTTAGCTCCTTCTCAATCATTTTCTGGAACTGGTATAAAACTTTTCCCCTGGAGTTTACCAGGTAAAAGTCTCACCTAAGCCTGAAGGAGGGCCCCCCACAGATGACCATGTGCCCTCCTCCAGGCAGACGCCAGTCTTCCCAGCCAAATTCTCCAGTGATGTTGATTCATGTAGAGGCTTCTACTTGTGCATACACATAACAATATGTTTGTGTGAAGAAAGCTCTATAAGTTACAGACCTTTATTGTTAATGTAGAACCCAACCTAACCTTATTATAGAAAACCTATGTTTAATGTTTTATGCACTAAATTCCATTAACCACTGCCTTTTGTGCTGGGTTCTTAATCCCATGTGTTGAGAAAGTAGTGTTTTGAAGCATTTATCTACTTGTTTATCTGGCTTTCATTAATGTTTACATTTTCTTTTTTTAAACAGAATAGATGCCAAGGTGCCATCTTTGATTTGATCACCCAACAAGCATTTGATATAATCATCATGATTCTCATCTGTCTGAACATGGTCACCATGATGGTGGAAACGGATGATCAGACTGACTATGCTGAGAATGTCTTGTATTGGGTTAATGTGGTTTTTATTGCCTTTTTTACAACGGAGTGTGTGTTGAAGCTGTTTGCACTGAGACATTACTACTTTACCATCGGATGGAATATTTTTGACTTTGTTGTAGTAATTCTTTCTATTGTTGGTAAGTGTAATATTTTTGATAATTGAATTATAGACATATTTACTGTTAATGCAGAACAACAGTAGCATAACAGAAGACAAATTCACTTTAGGAACTAGAGATGGGCCCAACACCTGGGTTAGAGAAGTTGTACCCCGAGTGGCGATCCCCATTGAAGTCTATATAAGCCGAACAGGAAAAAGTGCTCATTTCGAAGGATTATATTCAAGTAATTGGCCATAAAAGTTGTACGGGGGTCCGGGTACTGACCTGGGAAACATATATCAATGGAATTTTTTTTTTAACTTTTTTTTTTAGGAGCAGTGATTTTAATTATGCTTAAAGGGCAACAATAAAAAATGAAAAATGTATTTAAGTATAGTGCCTGGGGGTCCCCTTAGTTTTCCTGTAAAGTGTCTCATCTGTAGCATGCAGAACAGAACAGTTTGCCCCACACTATTATGCAGCAATTGCGTGCCCCCCCCCCAGTAAGACCCATAGGGTCTGGTATAGATTTTAAGGGGAACCTTGTGCCACAATAAATAAAGGTTTGGTGTCTCCCCCAAAATCCATACCAGACCCTTATCTGAGCATGCAGCCTGGCAGGTCATGAAAGGGGGGACTAGTGAGCCCCCCCTGAACCATAGCAGGTCACATGACCTCAACATAGGAGGGTGCTTTGGAGCGGGGGGCTCTGTTATTTTATTTTTACTGCTGCATGTTTTGTGCATGCTACAGATGTGCCACTTTACAGGCAGACTAAGGGGACCCCCAGGATCTATATTTAAATACATTTTTCATTTTTATTTTTTTTACTGGCAAATTTTTTCTTCAGCTGTCAGCGGGGAAGCCCATTGACAGCTGATGACTCATCGATTTTTAAGGATGCCAGTGCCAGCTTCCCGGCCCAACTCCTTAACAACCAACTTTTGCCCAATCAGGGCGCAGAATGCACTGTGCAGCCAATGTTCAACCTGAGCGCATGCTTAGGCCGAACAGTTCGCCCAGCACTATTATCAGACACAGTATTTTTAAGTTATTATTCAACATTAATCATTTCAAGACCTTGGGGATACCCTGCCCCCGAAATCACTTTTACAGGAAGCCCAATATCTTTTATGGGATTCCCCACTCCCTCCCTCCCCATCGTGGTTCCTGGTGTCTATCAAATCAGAATTACAGTAAATGATGGAGAGCATTAAGAAACACCTATACCCCTCTGGAGAGTGTAACTATAAAAATCTATAAAAAAGTACTTCCGGGTTCAGAGCCATCAAAATCCCAGCGGCAAAGGTTAACAGAGGACTGAGCACAGTCTGTACTCAATGAGCTGGTGCTGAGGTCAAGATAGACATTAGATCTCTGAGATCTCTATAAAGAGTACCTGTCATCTGTCCAGTGCTATTACACAGGGGGGCTTGTTAGCCCCCTTGTGATAAAAATAAAATTCAAAAGTGTTAAAGTTAAAAAAAAACCATAAATAAAACATTTAAAGTATCTCCGTTTCCCCATGCATGTATGTAAACAGTATCTGCACAACACATATTGGGTATAGCTGTGCATGCCAGAGTGCGGGAAATAATTCCAGGTCCCTCATTTATGGTTAACTCTAAACTGATGAACTGTATAGGCAGCTTCACCTACTGATAATTTTGGGTACCGTAATTTTTTGATGTTTCATATGCACAAACAGTTTTTGTGCTTGACATATTTAATATTCATTTACTTGACAAGTTAGTCTTTTGTTTTTTTTTACAAAAAATAAACTATTAAATTGTGTACACTAAAATTCATTCATTTTTACTGAAAATATTGATTTGATAAACAACTATGAAATAATCAAGCAACATAGACTTTTGCAACTACCATCATTTTTCTAAAGTGCCTTAGCTTTCAGAATATGTACAATGTTTTAGGTGTTTTAAGTAATTTTCTAGCCAAAATACAAATTTTAACTAGTATGCGAAAAAGGAACAAATTCTTCGGAGGTGAACTGTTTAATAGTTATTGCTTTTGGATTAATCAACTGGCCAAAAGAAAATATTAAACTTTAGGAAAATGGCCTGATAACATATGTTTCACGCAAATAAACTAGCCACTACATACAGTATAGTTCTGTCCAACAGTTATACCCCTGCCCTTTATTCACACCTACAGGGATATGGCATACTGTTAAAAGCTAATACTATGCAATTTTTCATTACTTATTCTGTCTTCTTGTTTTTTGCGGTGTCGAGAGTGTACCAAAAGACTGGCATTTAAATTGACCTCTAGACAACTACCAGGTCACTTGCTCAGTCCCAGTGTACAGCTTGGATGCCTACTACTTCTTTTATGTTGTAATTCTACTTCGGCTTCCTCTTCCTGTATTTTCCTCACATCTTTCTTTCCATGCCAGCAGTTTATTTTTGGTCATCCTATTTACAGACATAAAATAAACCTGTACCATCTTTATTATGTCTTGTACAGGGGATGCATTATATGTAATCATTTCATCAGTTAGAAAATAATTCAGTTAACAGACACCTCCTTGTAGTTCAGATGATGTTTATTTCCATTCACAAATCACAAGGTAAATGGGACCCCCACACCCACACGCAAACACACACACTCATTTTCCCACTCCATCTGGCTGCATCAGGGGCATAAATACTTTTGCACTATTTGGTATTCACAAACTCACATTATAACATAAAATCAAAATAAAATTGCGCTTGGAAAATATAAATACCAGTGAAGAAGAAAAAATGTGAATAAGAATAGAGTAACTCCTAGGTACAAATAACATGAAAAATAGAATACAATACAGCTGCGGTTATAAGTGGGGCACACCAATAGAATATATAGAACAGTAAACCGCGCTAAAATAATGAGTAAAGTCCAATTAACAGTCGGTGAGATAAAGTTCAATTGAAGTCCAGAACAAAACAATAAATTTCTCTATGTGATGAGGTGGGGAATATATGGAAGATAACTGTGTGGTGAAATGCTTACCAGAACGTAAGCCAAATCAGACGGATGGCTTAAACCCAGCCCAGGCCTTTAAGAGCGCTCCAAAATGGGCAGGATCCGTCGCGCTAATACAGCAGAACGGGTCCACATAGGGTTTAATCAGAAAAAAATACAAAGACCATAGCGTGATACTGACATAATAATATTAAATCAAAAAAAGGAGAAAAGTTGTGTTCACACAAATAATCATGAAAATTATAAGTGCACCCTGAATGCGTAGCAAATCAGGGACGTGAAAAATAGTGACATGCAATGAGTGGTGTCCTTGAAAGTGAAATAAAAACACCAAGTATATCTGCTTATCAGAAAATAGCGTTGGACGAGCAGACAAAAAAACAGAAAAAACACCAGGTGCACAGACACAAGGGGCCGCTTACCAGATGGCAAACTAGTGAAGATATAATCAGCTGTAGGCTTACTGCCTCCGTGTAACCCAGAGTATAAACTCAATTGAACCCATAGGGGTTCCTGCTCACCAGAAGATTGATTGGAAATAGCCCAAAACGAAACCTTGGCGGAGCCACCGCGATCCCGTCCTGGCAGGCTCTTCACAGGCTCAATTACGCATATGTATTCAAAAAGGAGAAGCAGCCAATAGCATAATAACGTTGAGACTCCAATTTATCAAAAAGCAAACACTTACATTTAAAAAACGAAAAACAGCACAGCCGGCCGACACTCAGACAGCTCCCGTCCACAACAGGGCAACGTGGTGACGTCAGCACGTCCCTCCCAGACGCGTTTCATCACAGGTTGACATTCTCAATGGGGAGGTTCCCCATTATAAAAAAGTCAAGTATGACTATACAGGTGTAACAAAAGACAGTAACAATAATGTATATGGTCTACCCATTTAGCAGATACATCCGCTTCATCAGGACTATGAACTCCTTGTGTAAACTTGACTAAAAACACTATATTCGTACTAGAAAGGAAACAACTCAACAGATAACAAAAAAAAGACAATAACTAATACAAAAATTAAAAGTTTAACACATATCAATTAAAAATACAAAGGTGATCTGTCCATAACATCAGGGATAGCAAATAAAAAAGGTCTCACTTACCCCTGCCCCATTATGGACATATTGCACGTCCAAGGGCAAAAAACAAGCACCTACCACAAAAATCACAGCGGTGTGCTGACTAACAAAAAGGCCCAGTAGCGGTATCCAAATAGGCAGCATAACCTAATGATGGAAAAGCATGGGTTTAAATATGGCACCCTAAATCCTCTAGAGTCTGCCCCAATGCCATGGGTGGATCCGTCCCAATCCCCTAATGAACGCCAGCATCATCCCGAAAAATCTGAAGGTGATATCAGAGCAACATTGGAAATTGCACAAACCTGAAAGTCACTTCACTCCGGTATCTGATCCCCCGTGCCAGTGTGCCACAAGCTGGAATGCAGAGTCAAGAGGTACAAAATTAGACTTCAACACCTCGTGGCCAGAGGGGACCCAAACACCATCCACCTCATAATCAGGCAAAAGTAAGTAAGGGCATTTTCCACATCTGAACGTGCCATGGTGCAGTGACCCATGTGGGCCAGCACCCCTATTCCTAGAAAAATGACTCAAAACCAGAATTCTGCAAAGATCGATTTCTCTAGTATGCAATATGAAGTTTATCATCAACAAAATGTATGAATAAGGAGATGCCAATGTTTGTTGAGTATCCTTGTAATTGGACCTATTTGGTTATTAAATGTAGTAATTGGAAGAATATTAGTGAAATTTTGTACCTCTTCATTCTGAAAAACTAACAAGTCCGGGGGTTATTCTTGGCCCTATTAGATGCTTTTTTTTTAGAAACTTTGTACTGTACCCCCAATCAGGGAAACGATTTTGCAGTAAGGAAGCCTGACTTTCAAAATCAATATCGTTCATGCAATTTCTATTAAACCCTGAGGTATTGACCCCTTGGGATGTGTTGTGGATGGTACACCTACAATGCAATAGGGAGTTTCCAGAAATCAGTTTACGAAAGAGATCAATATTAATGGAAACCTCGTCATCCTTTGTAATACATAATTCCAAGAATGTAAGGGAGCAGGTGTCGCAGTTCAAAATAAACATGAGGTTAAAATCATTTTTATTTGACTGATCAACAAACTCAATTAGTAATTGGCTAGTTCCTGTCCAAAAAATCAGGATGTCATCAATAAACCTGTGGTGCAGGTAAACCGACAAGCTCTCAGATGAAAATATGATGTTCCCACCCCCCTCAGGTACAGGTTTGCGTACGATAGGGCACAGGCAGTCCACATCACCATGCCTTGTACAACTGCCACTGCCCCACTGTGTGGCTGTCACTGAATATAGTAAGCATACCTGTGAATACTCCAGCTTCCGCCCGCTTTCAACAGCACATGTCTGTGGAGCACAGGCTGTGAGCTGTGCTCTGATCTGTTCCATTGTGAGTGCACCTGTAGCCGACACATCATCCTCTTTCTGCATTCTGCCTGATGACAAATGAAAGATTGTTACTTTAGTGTCTCGGTGGTGTTAAAGTGGATGTAAACTTGATTCATGAAATTTGAGCTGGGCAGATATATCTGCAGTGTTTTGTTATCTCCCTTCAAAGCACTATGTCCTGTAGCTGTCTCCTGCTCCGTTCTTCAGTTATCAGCCTGATAACTCCTGACAAGTTCTCCATCACATATGATAAAAGCAGCCTGAGTTTTGTGCTGGAGAGGATGCTATAAATAGATTAGCAGAGCCCTGAATTATTCAATGAACAGAGCTGAAAGTCTCTACCTATGAGGAGAGGGGGTGTGTGCCTTTCCTCCAATCAGCTGTCTTGGCTGTATACCCAGGCTTCACTGTAGTGCTAACCAGAAAGAGAAAATCTCCTAACACAATCTGAACTTTCTAAACAGTATATAAAGATGAAGACAGCAGATATACATGTAAAACTTATATAGGGAGATTTGATTCATCCCTGTGTATCATCTAAGGCTGTTCACTTCACTGGGTATATGTGAGGGTTTACATCCAAAAAAACAATCACTTCCCGCGCTAATAGGTCTTCCAAGGTGTGGAGTAACATATGTCAGATAAAATGGTGGTGTGAAAGGTATATATGGTATTCCAAAACTAGGTGGATGCTGCCTTCCTCAGATGGGGTAATCCGAAAGGAACTACAAGAAAAACAGAAATGGAAGGCGAGCACACCTAGTGCATTACCAAAGATAATTTAATAATAAGAACATTTTGTATAAAAGTGGGTACTCACAAAATGCAACTGACAAAAGGCCATAAACACAGTTCATGGACATGCACAGAATGCGGTGTACAGCTAAAGCGTTTCGGGGGTGCACCCCCTTCCTAAGAGCTAGACTAGTCTCGTACATCATGGGCAAGCGCTTTTATAGGGAATGGTGGGAAAAAAAGGAAATATATATATATATATATATATATATATATATATATATATATATATATAGTTGCACTGATGTAAAAATGACAGAATCCATATCAAAAACCTATAATCAAAACAAAAAACTCCATCATAAATACACAAATAAATAAATAATAATAATTGATTCAAATCCATGATATATTGCACATTCATTTATATTTAGTCAGATGAATACAGGTGTAGGAACACATAAGCAAAAAAGGGATGCAGGAATGATAAATGGGTCAATCGATGTCTCACCTCCTACATGCCTGAAGTAGCTGCGGGAGAAGGGGGGGGGGGGTTTGGGCACTCAGAGGTGTCCAGAAATTACACACTAGGATCACCCGACCGGAAGCTTCAGAATTGCAAAGAATGGGGGAAAAACCCCAACAGATGCCAGTAGAATCATCCCTGCTGTAGTGCGCCAATCAGAGAACACGCGATGTCACATGGGCACCTTACCAGACCCCAGGGAACCAGCTCAGTGCCAGGGGGAATCCACTTCCTCGAAACTTAGGAAGACGCCTGATGACAACAAGTGACATCACTTCCGGGGCGGGAGCAGTACAACAGTGTCCTGTCAATTATGAAGCTTCCAGTCGGGTGATCCTAGTGTATGGTTTTTGGACATCTGAAAACCCCCCCCCCCCCGTAGCTACTTCAGGCGTGTAGAGGTGAGACATTGATTGACTCATTTATCAATCCTGCATCCTTTTTTGCTTATGTGTTCCTACACCTGTATTCATCTGACTAAATATAAGTGAATGTGCAATATATGATGGATGTGAATGAATTATCATTTATTTAATTGCGTATTTATGATGGAGTTTTTCGTTTTGGAGATAGGTTTTTGATATGGATTCTGTCATTTTTACATTAGTGCAACTATATATATATATATATATAATAATTTATTTTTTTTCTTTCCCGTCCTCTTTTTGACACACAATTTTCAATACCACCATTCCCTATAAAAGCGCTTGCCCATGGTGTACGAGAATAGCCTAGCTCTGAGGAAGGGGATGTGCCCCCGAAACGCATTAGCTGTACCCTGTGTTCTGTGCATGTCCATGCACTATGTTTATGGCCTTTTGTCAAAAGCATTTTGTGAGTACCCACTTTTATACAACAAATTTCTTATTATTAAATTATCTCTGGTAATGCACTAGGTGTGTGCGCCTTCCATTTCTGTTTTTCTCTTAGGGCTTACATCCACTTTAATTTTATTTAACCAATGAATTGGAATCAAATGACAGTATAATATTTTTGGAGTAATGTGCTGTAGAGAAAGAAACAAGCATTGTCTTTTTCTTTTTTCAATTTTCACTTATGCAAGCTGTCCTTTGGAAAAGTTATAAATTGCAGTTATTTTAATAAAATAATCATTAAAGTATGTTTAAATATAGCTGTTATAAATACTTGGATTTGTCTTTATTTTATACTCCCAGGATCTCTTGCAAAGCAGAGTTTAGAATGAGAGAGGACCAGCTATGTCAGCCATTCTGGATTACAACGTGCTTTGAGTCTAATGCCCCGTACACACGGTCGGATTTTCCGATGGAAAATGTGCGATAGGACCTTGTTGTCGGAAATTCCGACCGTGTGTAGGCTCCATCACACATTTTCCATCGGATTTTCCGACACACAAAGTTTGAGAGCAGGATATAAAATTTTACGACAACAAAAGCTGTTGTCGGAAATTTCGATCGTGTGTACACAAATCCGACGGACAAAGTGCCACGCATGCTCAGAATAAAAAAAAAGAGATGAAAGCTATTGGCCACTGCCCCGTTTATAGTCCCGACGTACGTGTTTTACGTCACCGCGTTCAGAATGATCGGATTTTCCGACAACTTTGTGTGACCGTGTGTATGCAAGACAAGTTTGAGCCAACATCCGTTGGAAAAAATCCTAGGATTTTGTTGTCGGAATGTCTGAACAATGTCCGACCGTGTGTACGGGGCATAACAGAGGCAATAGGCTTAGGAGGAAAGAGCTCACTGCTCGGCTGCCTCTTCACTGCCTAATCACACAGTACACACATTCAGTACACTTATCCTATACATTTTTCCACCCTCCCAGTAACACCTCCCTTCCCCCAATAATCAGAAATCATGCTATTTGGTTGCTGGGAGCCACAGAGCCTCTCAGTCATAAGTATCCAATTTTCAAGTTGGCATGATTCTCACAGGCACAATTTTTTTAAATTCTGTCAATGGCTCTCCAATAGGAATGAGTAAATGGGGGGGGGGGGGTATATCCAAAGCATAACATTAACTTTAATCAAGTAACTAATTCTTCCCTCTTAGGCAGCATATCCAAGGTGTGTGAATCACATATATGTATTTTAGCCTTGTGTGTATTTATTAGGTCAGTTTTCACAATCTCCCTCTCTGTCTAATCCCCTGGTATTGCTTTTCCACATGGACTGATGTAAATGCTAATGGATAAAATTGTTCTTCAAGTGAGATTTAAAATGACACTAAACTCTGGTTTAAAAATAAAATATATATTCCAGTATTAATATTATTGAATTCTTAACTAAAAAAAGGACCTTCTATTGCCCTCAATCTCATCCATAAGCTTCAAATCATTTTGTTTTTTAGCATTCTTATGCTTTCTCCATGGGTATGTAGGAATGTAGCCATCCTCTCTTGCTTGTTCCTGAGATGGACTATATGATTTGTGGTGCGCATAGAGCAGTGCATATGACTGCAGCTAACAAGAACTGCTCATTCCAAATGGAAGAGGTGAAAAGAAGAAATTTGGGAGCTCACAGAGGATGCTACAAGGAGGCAGAAAAACACAGTAACAAACAATTTTAAGTAAAATAGATTAAAGGGTCATTAAAGTGGATGTAAACCCAATGTCATCCTTTCTAAACTACTGCCATAGGAGTTATCTATAAGTATATATATGCCTCCTGCATGTATCTTTACCTGTCAAATGTCTCCCCTCTGTCTGTTATGAGAGCTGAAAACTGCATATTCTGTGGGTGGGTCTGTTGTCTGGAGCTCGTGGGTGGAGTTGTGATGTCAGTAGACTCCCCGCCCACCTCTACACTCCCCTTGTCAATATGTATTTTCTCCTGTGTATTTCTAACTGAACTTCTGCTATGATCTCTAGCATCCAGTGAAAAGACAGGAAAGTAACCACATGACTTCAGCATGCCAAATCATGCTGAGGTGTGGAACAGCCAATCTTTGCAGAGCTGCTGAAGAAAGGAGTGGGGGAGGGAATTAAAAAATCATGCCTGTGTCTTAGGCTGTCACTCACAGCAAGGGGGAGGATTTGACAAAGTTTTTGTCAGTTTGTCAAGATTTCTCTCACTGAACAATAAAAGAGGATTGCTCAGAGAGGGATTAACTCTGTGTGGCAAGACTGGGCTCAAATGATAGGAAATCTTATACTCTACAGCAGTGGTTCTCAACTCCGGTCCTCAGGACCCACTAACAGGCCAGAATTTAAGTATTGCCTTGGGGAGATGCAAACTAGAATACTGCAATCACTGAGCAGCAAATGATATCACCTGTGATGTATTTCAGTTATCTTGCAAACCTGGCATGTTAGTGGGTCCCGAGGACCGGAGTTGAGAACCACTGCTCTACAGTATGATATAAATTCTTTTTTTTTTCGGGTTTACATCTACTTTAAGTAGTGGATATGTTTGGATTACTTTGGAGAACAAAGAAATAGTTTAGTGTCATTTTAACATTTAAAGACCATGTTTAAAAAAGGTTTGTTCAGTTCCTTTGTTTTACAATTTCACCTTATATGTGTTTTCCAAAAAATGAATTGAATTGAAAATGCGAAGTTTTCGGCAATTTATATTATGTACTAAGTGGTCCATTTTCTTCCCTCTAGGTATGTTTCTGGCTGATTTGATTGAAAAGTACTTTGTGTCCCCGACACTCTTCAGAGTCATACGCTTGGCTCGTATTGGTCGTATACTTCGCTTAATCAAAGGAGCCAAAGGAATTCGAACCCTGCTTTTTGCCTTAATGATGTCCTTGCCTGCCTTGTTTAATATCGGCCTGCTACTATTTCTCGTTATGTTTATATTTTCAATATTTGGAATGTCGAACTTTGCCTACGTAAAGAAGGAAGCAGGGATAGATGACATGTTCAACTTTGAGACTTTTGGCAATAGCATGATTTGTTTATTTCAGGTCACTACCTCTGCTGGCTGGGATGGCTTATTATTACCCATCTTAAACCGCCCCCCAGACTGTGATCCTAAGAAGGAGAATCCAGGAAGTCCGATGCAAGGTGATTGTGGAAACCCCTCTGTAGGAATCTTTTTCTTTGTCAGCTATATCATCATCTCCTTTCTCATAGTGGTAAACATGTATATTGCTATAATCCTAGAAAATTTTAGCGTTGCCACTGAAGAGAGCGCAGATCCTCTAAGTGAGGATGACTTTGAAACATTTTATGAAATATGGGAGAAATTTGATCCCGATGCCACCCAATTTATCCAGTTCGGTAAACTCGCAGATTTTGCTGATGCCTTGGAGCATCCGTTGAGAGTTCCTAAGCCAAACACCATTGAACTTATTGCCATGGATTTGCCTATGGTGAGTGGTGACAGAATCCATTGTTTAGATATCCTCTTTGCCTTTACCAAACGTGTGCTTGGAGAGAGCGGGGAGCTAGATATGTTGCGGCAACAAATGGAAGAGCGCTTTGTAGCTTCCAATCCTTCAAAAGTGTCTTATGAGCCCATCACCACTACGCTCAGGCGCAGACAGGAGGATGTAGCATCTGTGGTTATACAGCAGGCCTACAGACGCCATTTAACAAAACGAGGTTATGTTTGTAGAAAACCTTCCTCAACTAAAATGGAAAATGGAGGAACAAATATGGACAGAAAAGAAGGCACCCCTTCTACAGCATCGCTGCCATCATATGACAGTGTAACTAAACCTGAAAAGGAAAAACAAGAAAGAATACAAGAAGCAATGAGAGAAAGAGCGAAAAGACAAAAATCTGTCAGGGAATCCAAGTGTTGAAAAAAATGTTAACATTTTTCATTTGCAAGCAAAGATTGTTTACAAATGTAATAATTATATCAATGCAGAACAGCTATGGAGACACTTATCTGAAGATCAATACCAAACAATCTGCTTATTATGACATTGTTGCATTTTAAGGCAGTGAATCACCACCTGGTTAAAGGACAAAAACAAGGAAGTTGTACTGCATGTCTCCCATCAACCAATGCAACTTAGGAGAAATGACCAGAGCTGCAAGGAATAGTCCAATTCCAAGGCAGCCAGATGGAGTTTATTTTCTCATATTATTCTGAAAAAAATCAGAAAAGCACCACTTAGGGATGTAATTATTCATGCAAAACTATATTTGCAATTTTACCTTAGTCAAGCAGCAAAACAAGACAAAAAAAAAACAAAAAAAACCAAAAAAAAACACAAAAAATATGGGAAAATTAAAAAAACAAAAAACAACTTAACATTAAGCCCATGCCACATGTCACAATTTATTTGATATATATGCATAATTTTTCTACATGGGCTTCATGTGATTCGGGAGATGGGAAAATTGGGTTATTTTTCTGGCTAAAGAGCATTTGCTCAGGCCAATTCCAAAAAGAAAAAAAAATTAAATAAATTGTGCTCGTTCAATGCATAGAAATGACTTGCATGATGGCATGCTGTGATCAGGAATCATGCATGAAGACTCATAAAACACAAAACATCAGTTCTCTGTCCACTGCAGTGGGATAGCCATAAGTTTGAGGCACTCCACTGAATACTGAACACTATATCTGGAGGCAACTTATATATACCCTTCACCAATATTTACCAAATCTTCAAACTTTTACACGTCATGGTTAGGGATTAAAGCAAGACAGAAAGATTTGTGTATGTTTATTAAAAATTCTTTAAATAACATCACTTTTGCACATATTACAAACAAAATGAGAAAAAAAGAAACTAGTTGCTGCTTAAGGTTTCCTTTACTGGGGTACTATAAAAATAGTAATAAAAAACAAGAAAATAGCTTCTAATATACTATGCCACTGTAAACCAAAATCTAGGGCTTATGAAATTCAGCTTTTTGTATTTTACAATGTTTTTAGTCTTCATTCTACAGAGGGCATATACAGTATTTAGCAGAAGCAAAGCTGCAATATTTAGAAAAGCCTTTGAGACAAGATTGTGGCACTGGGATGTGTTTTTTGCAATTTGCTTATACTTTTGTATAGGCATTGTTTTCAGAAAAAGATTGTTTTGTTTTGCTTGGGACAATTCACAGCTTAGCACTTTAAATGGCATGTTTCACTTTGTCCTCAAATTTGAGTTGTATTTTTTTCCTTTTATTTTTTATGTTTTTTTTACAAAAATGTATTTGCCACCATGTTTATAGATGGCAAATTTGACAATGGTCAGAATAAAAGGTTTAGTTCAAATGACAAGTTTTAAGGTCTTGAGGTGTAATAATGCATTGTGAAATGTAATGAGTTCCAACATATTTCATAGCAAGAAAATTTTGTTTTACACATATTTTTCTTCATTTCATTACATTTTTGTGTTTTTTCACTACAAGTGTTAACGATGACTAAGAATGTTGGAGACCAGAAAATTAAGAATGTGTTTTTATTTTTTATTTTTTTATATTCATTTTTTAAATATCGTTTGACACCTGGCTGGTGCTGCAGTAACATTATGCAAACAAATGAAAGCTTGCTGTGTTCTGTATTTTATTAGCTGATGCTGCTGAAAATGCTATGGAATCGTGTGGTGTAAATGTGGTCAAAGAAGAAAGCTGTTTGTGGTGTGGACCAAATTATTACCTGATATCTAACCAACACACAGAATGCATGAAATATCATACTGTACACTCATTTGTTTACTAGTTCATGACTCAATTTTCTGTTGAAACCCATTTGAACACTTCCAGCCATACCTCTGTGCCAAGAGAAACACTTCCTAGTCTACTTCAAGTGCAGTGGCATAGGTGAGCATTAAACAAAGGAAAATCTGAAGAAGGAACAGTTTCTGACTTCATAGTGTGTTTCTATTTATTGCTCTCCATTTACAGCTGAAATAGGATGTATTATATATCAACTCCATACATGTGTACAGGCTACATTGTAAACAGCACAAAAAGCTGAAAAGTGTGCTTCAACTTTTTAAGAGGATATTATAAATGCTGTAAAATATCATTTTATTTTATTGACTTTTTTTTTTTGTGAATACGGAAAATATGACAAATTAAACAAAATAGCTTCTGGCGTACGCCATTGTCATCTTTATCATTTATTTTTTATTTATTTTCTAAAAAATGCTAGAACGCTTTAGTGTGAACTGTATATCTCAGATGATAATACACCAATAAGATTATGAGTTGTCTATTCTCATTCCAGTGTGCAATAAATATTGACCACTTCTATGCAACATTTGGCTAACCTTCATATAAATATATTTAAGCTGTGATAAGCCAAGTTGTTTTTATATAGCCACTTGCAACAAATTGCTGAGGCTGGTGATTTTACAAAGCTACGTTTTTGTAGGGTTTCTAACTTTTTTTTTTTTCAATGAAAGGGTCAGTCTACCCAAAAACAGATATTTCAGTTAAAGTTGGCGCTGGATCAAACACTGGCTTCTTAGGTCACTAAGGGTCTGCTGCTATACAATCTGCTAACCAGAGGTCTTTAACACTTCCAGCCAAACCTCTGTGCCAAGAGAAACACTTCCTAGTCTACTTCAAATGCAGTGGCATTTAGGCTGCAATCATAAGAAAGACAAACAAGATAATTTAATTCCTGCTACATTCTCCATAAATCCTGATTATGCTCTCAAGCCATGCAATTTTTTACTGCAGAACGGGACTTAATGTAAAACTAAATTAACCAAAAAAATGCGCTGTAAGTTGAGCTGTATAACATTTATTAAACAAAAAAAAACCTTTTACTCTACTATGTTCATGTCTGTTTCCCTGCACTGTGCAATTCCTGTAGACTTTTTTGCATGAACTTCCTGTGGACATATACCCACTTTAGCAGCAGCAGAATATCAGTTTTACTGTAGTGGCAGAACATGCCAACACATTGTGTATCAGCACAGCTGTCTCTAGTCTAACTTTGAAGCACACAGAAAGGGGTGACAATGAAGCTGCTAAACTGAGAAAGCATTGTCACCTCAGAAAAGAAAGGGCTTGTGGATCCATCTTGCACCAAGTATGATTTAATTGAAAGCAGAAATTAATGGTGGTCCATGTGCCAAAAAACATTTGATGTATGAGTTTAAATTCAAACTTAATGCTTCTTCAGTATTCAGAAATGTAGTATCAGAAAAAGCAAAACACCAAAATATAGGCAGCATCAAGTTGGTGGACTTTGGTGCACAGAGATTTCATTTCTGGAGTCTCATGAAAAGCCATTAAGTGATACAACCTCTGCACACTTTATTGTTGGGTTGACTGACCCTTTAAGTACATCTTTATCTAAAATATATACTCCATATAATGTAGTAAGTAAATTAACTGAAGTATCCCATCTTAATTTCAGAATAATCTAAGCAAATGCTGGCTGCTAGCTTTGTTTAAAACGTAGGTAGCAGAGGGACGCCATCACCAGCAGTAATGTGACAGTAAACAGGCACTGATAAATTTGATGTCTTACTTTTTTTGTATGTCTTTAATTTGGGCAAGGGAAGGGATGATGAAAAATGAAGCTTCACTAAATAAAAAAGTACCAATGCATTGTGTAGTTTGTCATGCACTCTTTCTCCACAATCCAAAAGAAAATAAATCAACTTTGGTGTTAAAACTGAATAAACTTAATAGACATCCCCACCCAATACACTGTCAGTTGTACATAGTGGAAAGTCGAAGGGCGTAGTAGCTTCTTTTATTTCTTTGGCACTTCCAAGACAAGATTTTCCAATATGAGGAATGCCACTTCTATGTGAATGGCATGATTGTTACAATGTCTGATTATATTATGACCATTATAGGATTCTTCTTAATGTAGGAGCAACAAAAAAAAATACTGGAATCTTGCTGCAAGAGAGAAATCAATATGGTAAGGAGTAAAGCCAATTGGCTACTGGAGAAATCTCTCTACTGGATTCTCAGAGAAAGATAAGCAGGTGATTTAACTTTCTAATGCATGTCAAAATCAGAAATACTAGCTTTGGGTGAAATTGTAATTTCATAAGATTTACTAATTGAAATAAAGGCACAGTGGGAAGGAGAGATGAAAACTGGTCTTTGGGACAGTATATGTTTTGTTATGTAGGTGCAAGGAGAATTCAATCAGTGCCACATTGATATGACTGGTGCACAAAAGGACTATACTATGCAGTCCTGAATATAATTTCTGCTTATCCTTAGTTAGCTTGGAGGAGCAGAAGTTTACAACAAATTAGCCTTTGGCCTTGGATTTGATTTCACTACCTGCCCCTCTTATTGTCCTGCCACTGCTAATTACTAGACCCTCTTTGTTAATTCAGGTGGAACATTTCAGAACTACTGCTGCTCTTTTTGTAGCTTCTTATAATAGTTGACTATGATTGGTAAGGTTATGGAGTCATTGGCCATCTACTTGTATCATGCCTCACAACCGCCTCAACAAAACATTCCATTCATCCAAAGATTAGATAGACATTCAGCATCCAGCTTCAGCATGTAGAACGCAATGTCACTTCACATATTTGTATCTCACAAACTATTTTAGAGATATGAACATTATGTAACAACATTTTCTCACATAGTGTAAACCTCAGTTTATTACATTTGGCTCCAAAAACAAAAGCTGGTCTTCAAACTGTTTTTGTCATTCCTCATCTTTTTCCTTTTTTTCTTCATTTTTATATGGTTGTTGAAATAATGTAAATAATGTGCTAAGCCATGTGAGAGGACTCTAGTTAAAAAAAGAGTAAATAAAGACTGATCATGTATTTGGAAAATGTATTGTGGCTGATGCTAACTTCCCCTGTATGAATTAAAAAAAAAAAATGTAACTTCAGACTTTGGTACTGGTACCTACATATGATGGGAATTCTGTTTGACCTTCTATCCACAGGGATCATGAAAAGGTATCTTTATGTAACCCTTGCCAATGCTTAGCAGTAAGGGTATGGTTCTAAACAAATAATACAGTTAGGTTAACTACCACCTTATCTGAAGTAAATATAAAATGCAGGTATAGCAACAGCTTCACAATGTCTTGTCACTTCAAGGTAGCGTTGCTCAAGCTTCAGGTCCCGTAGCCATCAGGATCAGATGACAAGCTACTTAAGGGTCAAATTACAAACAAGTTTAAAAAAAGTAACCATAAAATACGTAGGTATTTATATCACCCTCTCTATAGGAGACATTCAGAAAACTTACCCTATTTATTACAAAGATACTGGATTGATACAATGTTATGGTAAATGTTGGGTACAACTAAAGCAGGCATTTACAGAGATACCACTTTGGGGCCTTCTCTGACTACCCCAGGATATTATTAAACAGCTCTGCCAGCGTCTGTTCAGCAGTCTGACTTTCAAATTGTTCAGGTGTGACAGAGGGTCCATCTTTTTTGAGCAGATGCCATCTCGCATGACCCCTGTGGTAGGACACCTGCAATTCCAGTTTGGTACACTAGGGAATTAATTTTCCCCTCGATGATGGCAAGTGGTCCATGCCCTTAGGCAACAAAGCAAACCCAAGGCATGATGTTCCCTCCACCATACTGCACAGATATGATGTTGTTTTGATGTTGGTAACGTGCCCTTTTTGCGCCATACATAGTGCTGAGTATTCTTCCCAAACAATTCAACTTTTGTTTTATCAGTTCCAAAAACCTTTTCCTAGCAGAGTTGCAGATTGCCAAGGTGCTCTTTGGCAAACCTCAGGTGCGCAGCAATGATTTTGATGGAGAACAGAGTCTTCCTCCGTGGTGTTCTGCCATGGATATCCTGCCGCTTCAAAGACTTATGTATGGTAGACTCATGAACAGGGAAGTTTGCCAGTTCCAGTGTGATGTGATCAAGCCTTTAGCTCTTACTTCTACCTCGTGGAGGATTCTACATTAAGCCTTGGGAGTCATCTTGGCTGAGTGCCCATTTCTAGGAAGAGTAGCCACAGTACTAAACTGTCTCGATGTATAGATAATTTGTCTAACTGTCAACTGATGGATGCCTAAACACTTTGAGATTGCTTTGTATTCCTTTCCACCTTTATGCAGATTAACTTCTCTTGATCATATGTCTTCAGAGAGCTCCTTTTTGTTAAACATGGTTCACATCAGCTGATGCTTCCTATTTACAGCAATCTTAAAATGTTTGAGAGTCTTTTTATCAATCAAAGTAGCTCTATACCACACTTCCAAACTCATTTTATTAATTGGACTCCAATTCGCCTTCGTTGAGGTAATTAGTCTGTAGGTTCACTTACTTTTTTCTCCAGCACTGTGAATGTTTTATGGGTGTGTTCAATAAAGACACAAGGAATTTGAAATGTCAGAGCTTAAGCACATTGTGTTTGTTCAGTGTTGTGAGTGACTTAGATGAGGATCAGAATACATTTTATGGCAAATTACTGCAGAAAACTAGGTAACTCCAAGAGGTGCACATACCTTTTCTTGCCACTGTAATTTCTGGATCTTAAAATTGGATGAAGATGAAGCCATTATTATTATTATTATATATATTTTTGCCTATATATATGTTTTCTACAGTGAGAGGCTTTTATTAGCAACTGCAGCACTGTTAAGAGAGCACATAGATTTGGTCATGTATAGTACTTCAAGATGCAAAGAGTAGCAGCAGACCTAAAGCAGTTTTTTAATGTCTTTACTATACAAAGTGGATATAATTTGGGTATACAAATGTAGTGGTACCCCCTCAGTAGCTGCTGAGTATAAAGGTTTCCCTGTTCACTTCTGAGTCTTGGGCGAAACATTACTTCTACTGACATCACTGTGAAACTGTAACCAAATGTCACCTGGCATATCACACAAAAGATAAATACACCACTTTAGATGAAGAAAATATTTAGTTTAAGTAAGATTTAAGTAGGCACTAATATTAACACTAAATTCAAAATTAATCACCGCGCTAGTACTAATAAAGCAACTGACAAATTGTATAGTGACAATAAAAAGCATAAAATTTAAATGTATGCAGCGCTAATAACATAACATTTAAATTAAAAGTAAAAGTCCATAGTGTTTAAAATAAAGCCCTTGTTCAGGGTAAAAGCTGGAGCCACCCACGGTGTAGACAAAGATACAATTAGGTGAGCATGAACTTATCCTCCACTGAACATCAACACACCAGACCTCTTACCAAAGAAAATGGACCACTGAATTACAGGTGGTCAAACAAGCATGATACATCCACAGCACCACGAAACCACTTCACTTGGATCATAGATGGCTGGGTCTTGTAGTCTCACCAGATGGAAGTTCAAAGGTGCATGCATAGAATACAAGAAAGTAACTCCTCATGGTGTAGTATATTAAAACCAGGATCACATTTATTTGAAAACAGCCAGAGCCAGGGTACTCACATGTTAGCAGATACAAACAGGCATATCAGAAGCAGCAGTCTGTTATGGATAGCATTCATTTCCAACCACAAAGATGGCCGCGGTCGACACGTTTACAGTGTCATGACGTCGGAGCTCCACTCTACGTGGTGGTTTGTCCAATAGAATGCTCGTGCTCACCTAATTGTGTCTTTGTCCACATCGTGGGTGATTCCAGCTTTTTCCCTGAACAAGGACTTTATTTTAAAAACTATGGACTTTTACTTTTAAATTTTAATGTTATGTTATTAGCACTGCACCCATTTATTTTTTAATATTAACACTAAAATCAACGTATGATGTACACAAAAATAGAGTCACAAGTAACAAAGTAAGCAATAAAGCATACAACAATGCCACTTTAAATAGACACAATTGTCCTGCAGGACTCAAAGTTCAAATGTAGCTCTCCTACTGAGAGATAATTTTCCTCAAACGAGCATAAAAGGAGAGAACAAAGGATGTTAGGCTAACTCGCTTGTGGGCTCTCAGTAATCAGAGCCAGGTCTCACTCTCTGAGGGTTTTGGCAAGAAAGAAAAAAAACGTACCATATAGAACCACTAGATGTGGGAAAACAATTCTGCCGGCTTGAAGGAGCTCTTTGCATTGGGGCATATTGGAGGTGTAGTCCCTTTGTTTGATAAAAATATGACACTTCCCCAGAAATGATAACACAGCAGACAGATTTTCCTTTTATTAATGGTGATAAAGTCACTTTAAAGATGTCAAGAAGTTGCAAAAGGTTATTCAAACTGGTAAGGGCAGATTTTAGCAGTAAGGTGTCTCTTTAAGTTTACAACTTGTCTTGTGGAACTTGTGGCTTCCTTGGATGGAATATGCCTGAGGTAATATACATTCACAGTCCCTGCCTAATCAGGCGACATGTCTTTATGTGGCAGTCTGTGTTGTGGAATCTTGAACTTGAATGACTAGCAATAATAACAAATAAACTGTGTGATATGGGTTGGGAACCCTCTCACCCATGCTTTTATGGTAACGGTGCGCAATGATGGCCTTACTTCTAGGGCCCCCTCTCTCAATGTCCTCCTGCCGATGGCTATAACTGATCTGTCTATCTGCAGGATCAACTATCCTGCCTCTCAGTATGATCAGCAATATGGCAATCCTATTCTCTGTTCTCCGGTTCCATCTGTCCCACTCTGTGGTCTCCTGGATCAGCCTCTCCTATGTCCTGTCTCTTTCCCACTCTTCTCCTCTCCTCCTCTCCAGGTTCCCAGGCTTTCCTTTTTTTATGCTCCCATCTCTGTTGATTACTCACATGGGTTTTGTAGTTCTCTCCCAGCTTATCTGAATGGAAAGGTCCTGCGGCAACATATAAGTTCCAGCATCCTTAGCATGGCTGTATTAGTTTCTGTGTCCACTAAACTGCAAAGTACTGCCATCTTGTGGCCATTTTATAAACTGAAATCAGTAACAATGCAGTGTGTTACACTGTGTCTTCTCTTATTTATTAACTAATCCACAATAGTTACCAAAACATGATGTGCCTGTAGCACCCTTTACAAAGAACTTTGCAAGAAGAAAATATGTTGTCTAATGGATACTGTGTGGTTCACCCCATGAACAGACACGTCAACACAGTTCCAAGCTCTACTGAACCAGGATAAGCCCAAAACTAACTATTTTTGTAAATTATTCATCAATTACACACTGTATCAAGCTGTGAAATGTTTTTTTTTTTACAATGTGCACACATTTCTACTAGTCCTCATGGTCCTTGCAAATTCTAGTTTATAACATGAATGATGCCTGGTTGGGGAGAAAAGGTGAGGTGTTTTTCTGAAAAAAAAAACTAATGGATGTGTTAATTTTATAGTTAGTGTGCATTTGTTTTTATATTTGCTTATAGTAAATTTGAACCTGTGTCCAGAATATGCACACTAAAGTATTTACATATTCTGAACAAACAGTAAAAACACTTTAAGGCTCCTTAACCCGGCAATATAAATAAAAAGCACAGTTTTTCCATTTTTTCCTCAGGTCATCAGCACTGTCATCGACGATGGAGTTACATTGCGGGATAATTTTTTTATTTATTTTTTTAATAAAGGACTTGTCCCAGACTGTCTACTATCATTTTTACCATTTTGACACCTTTTTTGGTAAATGTGTAGGGGTACAATGTACCCGATACCCATTCACATGGGGGGAGGATCTGGGGGTCCCCTTGTTAAAGGGGGCTTCCAGATTCTGATAAGCTCCTCACCCAAGGACCCCCACAACCACCGGGCAAGGGTTGTGGAGAAGAGGCCCTTGTCCCCAAGGGGCCCCAAAACACCCTCCCCATGTTGAGGGCATGTGGCCTGGTATGGTTCAGGAGGGGGGCGCTCTCTCCTCTCCCCCTTTTCCTGTGGCCTGCCTGGTTGCGTGCTGGGATAAAGGTCTGGTATGGATTTTGGGAGGAACCCCACATCATTTTTTATTTTGGAGCAGGGTTCCCCTTAATATCCATACCAAACGAGGAGGGCCTGGTATGGATTTTGAGGGGACCCCCAAGCATTTTTTTTTAAATTTTGGTGCGGGGTTCCTCTTAATATTCATATCAGACCCAAAGGGCCCGGTAATGGACTGGGGGGGACCCATGCCGTTTTTTTTCAATGATTTTTATCTATATTGCCGGGATCCAACAATTCTTTACAGCCGCGATCAGTTTTAAATAATATTTTTTCCTCTAGAAATGTCAATTTGCTGTGGTACTGTTTTAAAAATGGGAAAGATGCGCTACTTTACAGGCATACTAAGGACACCCCCAAGCACGATATTTAAAGGAATATTTAATTTTTATTGTTTCACTTTTACACACATAAGTTGGACCTGTGTCTTTTTTCAACCTCACCTACTATGTAACTATGTAACTTTAACCACTTCCATACTGGGCCTATTCTGGCACTCCTCTCCTACGTGTAAAAATCATATTTTTTTTGCTAGAAAATTACTCAGAACCCCAAAACATTATATATTTTTTTTTTTTAGCAGACACCCTAGGGAATAAAATGGCAGTCGTTGCAACTTTTTATCCCACATGGTATTTGCGCAACAATATTTCAAACGTGTTTTTTTGGAAAAAAAACTGTTTCATGATAAAAAAAAATAACAAAACAGTAAAGTTAGCCCAATTTTTGTTATATAGTGTGAACGATGATGTTATGCCGAGTAAATAGATACCCAACATGTCACATTTCAAAATTGCGCACACTCATGGAATGACGCCAAACTTTGGTACTTAAAAATCTCCATAAAATTTTTTACATGTTTAGAGTTAGAGGAGATCTAGTGCTAGAATTGTTGCTTGTGCTCTAACACACGCAGCGATTCCTCACATGTGTGGTTTGAACAGCGTTTACAAGGCGTTTTAAATTATTATTTTTTTTATTAATATTTTTTATTTTACTTTATTTTTTTATTTTTACACTTCCTTTTACATGTTTTTTAACACTTTTTTCCTATTACAAGGAATGTAAACATCCCTTGTAATAGGAATCGTTCGTGACAGATCCTCTTTATGGAGAGATGCGGGGTGAATAAGACCCTGCATCTCTCCTCCAGGCTGGAAAACATGAGATCAGAAAAAAATCCACAATCTCATGCTTACCAGCCGCGATCGCGCCTTTGTTTACATCCGCGGCCCGGACGTGACGTCATAACGTTGCGCCCGGCCTCCGACAGTCATAGAGATGAATGGTGACCATCTGGTCACCGGAAATCTCTATGGTCGTCATCCGACGGCGGACTATTCTTTTTCCGGGTCCCCTATGGCACGGGAGAGCCCGGAGAAAGACCAGATGGCAGTGGGAGGGGGGGTGTCCCCTCCCGTCGCCTGTAAGTACAATCAAGCGGTCTAACCGCCGCTATGATCATTCTTGTGGTGCACAGAATTGCCGTCTGAAAACAAAAATATCTGAATGATGCCTGTAGCTTCAGGCATCATTCAGATGTTCCCACTGAAAGTCAAAGACGTCATATGACGTCTTTGGACGGGAAGTGGCTAAGCATTATTAAAATCACTGCTCCTGAAAAAACATCTGTTTTTAAAACTTTTTTTGCATTGATACATGTCTGTGGCAAGACCCGGGTCCCCAAACACTTTTATGGCAATAACATGCATATAAGCCTTTAAAATGAGCATTTTGATTTTTCATGTTCGTGTACAATAGACTTTAACGGTTTGTACAATTTTGCCTGTTCGTAGATTCTGGTGCGAACCGAACCATGGGGTGTTCGGCTCATCCCTACCAGATACTAAGACCTCATTGCAAGGTCTAGCTGCGCCTTTTAAGAAGCACACGAGTGGAGCACTTTATTACTTTATTTATATATATATATATATATATATACATATACTTAATGAGAGCGCAATACCCCCTTTTTCTAATCTCCAGAAGACGTCTCCTAAGGAGAATATGCATATCAATGTCATATTTTCTGTCTATTAAATGGTGATTTAATTATATTCAAAAATACATTGGTTGCTAAAATGTCAACCATGGTCATCTGGAAATAAAAATATCATTGGCAAAACTGGCATTGAGAGAGTAAACACTGCAATGATAAAAGACTTCGGCACTCCTACTTTAGACTCATCAGCTCTCTTTATTGGGAGGAGGTTGGCTAAATGACAGCTACTATGTGGTCTACAAAAAGCTGCTGAAATTGGCAGCTGTAGCTCTCATTCTCCAATGAAATCATGAGGGATTGCTAGGAATCAATCATGAAAGCCGGGGGCCTAAACCCATAAAATCGGATTTACTGTTGTCCATTCTGTAATTTTTTTTTTTTTTTTTGTTAATATTGTCTTACCACGTCTTTCTTTACATTAAAAGAATATTTTAAAAATTACTACACTGATTCTCTAAATGTTTTAATCAGAAATTAAAGAATCTTTGCCTCTTTGAAGAAAGCCGACATATTTTACACTCTATTATCTTGGCTTTGCAGTGGCTATGGCTTGACAGTTAGTGTCACAGACATTTCTAAAAGGTCAGAATCACTACAGCGGATGCTATAAACAGTGAATTTCCAGTTGTTGTCCTTAAAGTGATTGTTACCCCCCCCCCCCAAAAAAAATCATGCTTCTGTCCCTTTAAGGTACAAGCTGTAGCATAGTGCTTTTGCTTTTTCAATTGCCCCTTTCTATCTTCTACAGTGCCTGGTTGATCCTGCCTGGTCCTGACTTGCCCTCCTTGAGCTGATCTCTCCCCTCTCTCCTCTCCTCCCCACCCCTCCTGCGGCTATTTTGCACTGTAAAAAGTTATTGCCAATTCCTGCCAGCCCCTCCGCAATAATAATATGTACTAGACAGTGTGTGTGTTTTTTTTAATTCTGCAGCTAAATGCCTTTGTTCACATTGCCTATGTGTGGTCACATGGCAGCGCTGGCTGATGTCAGAGGGGAAACTCAGCCCCTCCCACTGTAGCCTGCACATCGGCGATATGAAAAAAAGGTATTTAGCTGCTGAAGTTTAAAAAAAATACACACTGTATATAGTATATCTTCTTATTGCAGAGGGGCTGGCAGAAAAATAATATCGGCCTTAACAACCCCTTTAACCTCATTTGAAACAGTTCTAATCGGCTGTGGAGTTAATATTATTTATATACAGAGAGACATATAGCAACAGTTCCCTCCTTATCCTTTGTTTTTCTTTCTATCTTTTATTTGCAAGCATGCATGGTCTAGTAAAGTACAAAATAATTGGCAAAAACCATCTGACAAAAAGCTTGATCCAACACACCGTGCGTCCTAGCTTGACATGTTTCGTGATGACAAAACATGTCAAGCTAGGATGCACGGTGTGTTGGATCAAGCTTTAGAAGCTATACAGCAAGCTTTTATCGATTTTTTTTTTTTTGGAGAGTTTGTGAGGACCCAAATGTTTTATTATTGATTGCAGCAAGCTATTGTTACCATCAACCTCTTTGAGAACTGTATTTCAATTTTTAAAAAGTTTTATTAAAAAAACAAGCTGTTTTACACTATGTGGAGCCCTTTTTTTCTTTTATTTTTGAATGCCATTGGTTGTCCATCTGGAGCATTGTTAGTGGAAGGGAGCTGTTGGTCGGAGTCCTTGTGTGGAGCCTGTGATTGCTGAGACCAGATCGTGGTCTGGATCTCGTGTATTGTGGGAGATCAGAGGACTTCCCTCAGGGCTGATCCCCAGGACCACGAACCACCAGACATTGCCAGTTCCAGCTACCACGGGTCACACAGACCGCAAAGGGCATTTGACCTCTCTTGCTGTAAGGTAATGAGGGTCAACTTCATTTGGTGAGTTAGGATCTTCACCTGTTTATGAATCAGTTGGGAGTACAAGCAACACTTTTTTTACTATTGTGGGGCATAGAGCACATTTATATTTGAGCAAGAAGTTCATTCAATCCAATCCATCTCATTTTTTCAACTGGACTCTATTTGCACGTCTATTCACATATTGACAAACATTATTTTATTGTGAATTCCTTTATTGTAGAGGATCATTCCACATTTATATAAATTTATTAATAGGCACATTGCTAGCGCTGTTTTGTCTTGGAATTAGTTTCCTATGACACCGCCTTTTACTCCTTATCACTAGATTGAAACAGCTGCTGCACGGATTTTCTGCAGTTCACTGTTTATCCTAGGCGCAAGTATTTTTTTTTTTTATTTACTCACAGTGTAAGCTTGTCTGGGCTGTCTGTACCCAACATCAATCCTCATCAGCTGAAGGAAGCACTGCAATGCATAGTAGCTATGGATCGTTTGGTGTACCTACAGGTTTTCAAGCGTCAGACAGAGAGGCTGCACAGAAGGAAGCTGCCTGTTGTCATGTATTGAAGATGGCTAAGCTCCAGCAACAGCATTAGAATGAGACTTTCCGTTCCTTTTCGGCACAGGGAAACATCGTTGGCTGTGAGGAGTGGGATGAGAGAGGTTGGGGCCTTAGACAAGATTCCCACACTGGTTCTGTTGAGCACATATCTGGGGGATGTTGGTCTTGATGACAACCAGAATCTACTAACTAGACCCTCTGGATGTACAAAGGTACTGTGAAAAGAGGACATCTCGCCAACTTGGGAATAGGCGAAGGGAGGAGGAATGTTACATAGTTACATAGGTTGAAAAAAGACACAAGTCCATCTAGTTAACCAAAAAAAAAATACAATCCCATATACACAATCCTTCACCCAGAGGAAGGCAAAAAACCACAGCAAAGCATGCTCCAATTTGCTACAGCAGGGGAAAAAAAATCCTTCCTGATCCTCGAGAGGCAATCGGATTTTCCCTGGATCAACTTTACCTATAAATGTTAGTACCCAGTTATATTATGTACGTTTGGGAAAGAATCCAGGCCTTTTTTAAAGCGATCTACTGAGCTTGCCAGAACCACCTCTGGGGGGAGCCTATTCCACATTTTCACAGCTCTTACTGTGAAGAAACCTTTTCGAATTGGAAGATGAAATCTTTTTTCCTATAGACATAAAGAGTGCCCCCTTGTCCTCTGCGATGACCTTAAAGTGAATAACTCAACACCAAGTTCACTATATGGACCACTTATGTATTTGAACATGTTGATCATATCCCCCCTTAATCTCCTCTTCTCAAGAAGGAATAGATTTAGTTCCTCTAGTCTTTCCTCATAGCTGAGCTCCTCCATGCCTCTTATCAGTTTGGTTCCCCTTCTCTGCACTCTCTCCAGTTCCCTGATCTCCTTTTTGAGAACTGGTGCCCAAAACTGAACCGCATATTCCAAATGAGGTCTTGCTAATGATTGGTACAGGGGCAAAATGATATTTCTCCCTCTGGAGTCCATACCTCTCTTAATACAAGAAAGGTCTTTGCTCACTTTGGAAACCACAGCTTGGCATTGCATGCTATTAGGCTTATGATCTACAAAAAAAAACAGATCCTTCTCCACCATTGATTCCCCCAGTCAGTTGAACTCCCCCTAGTATGTATGATGCATGCATATTCTTAGCCCCCAAGTGCATAACTTTACATTTATCAACATTAAACCTCATTTGCCACTTAGTTGCCCAATTAGACAGTGCATTGAGGCTGGCTTGTAAACTGGAGACATCCTGTAATGCCGCGTACACACGGTCGGACTTTCCGGCATACTTGGTCCGGCGGACCAGAGTGTGTCGGACAATCCGCCCGTGTGTAGGCGCCGGCGGACTTTTCCAGCGGACTTTTTCCCAAAAGCCCGCCGGACCTAGATTTGAAACAAGTTTTAAATCTTTCTGTCGGACTCAGTTTCTGGCGGACAGTCCGTTCGTCTGTGTGCTGGTCCGACGGAAAGCCCGCTCGTGTGTATGCTGGTCCAACGGACCAGATACGACGCGAGGGCAGGGTATTGCATCTCGCGCTCGCTGCAATAGGAAAAACACATTTTCCTATTGCGGCAAGCGCTGGGCATACCAGGCCCTTAGGTCTGGTATGGATTATAAAGGGGAACCCCCTAGGCCAAAAAAACGGCATGGGGTCCCCCCTAAAATCCATACCAGACCCCGATCCGAGCACGCAGCCTGGCCAGTCAGGAAAGGGGGTGGGGATGAACGAGCGCCCCCCCTCCTGAACTGTACCAGGCCGCATGCCCTCAACATGGGGGGTGGGTGCTTAGGGGGAGGGGGGCGCCAAAGCACCTTGTCCCCATGTTGATGAGGACAAGGGCCTCTTCCCGACAACCCTGGCCGTTGGTTGTCGGGGTCTGCGGGCGGGGGGCTTATCGGAATCCGGGAGCCCCTATAATAAGAGGGCCCCCAGATCCCGGCCCCCCACCCTATGTGAATGAGTATGGGGTACATGGTACCCCTACCCATTCACCTAGGGAAAAAGTGTAAATAATAAAACACTACACAGGTTTTTAAAATATTTTATTAAACAGCTCCGGGGGGGTCTTCCTCCTTCTTCGGGGGTCTTCTTCCGGCTTCGGGGGTCCCTCCGGTTCATCTTCTCCCGGCGTCCGGTTGGTTCTTGTCCGCTCTCTTCTCCCGGTGTTCCAGTCCTTCGGCCAGCTCCTCCGCTGTCTTCAGGTAGCTCTCTTGCCAGCAAAGGTCCGGACTTCTGGGCTTCTTGTCTTCTCTTCTCTTCTCCAGATGTTGACATGACGCTCTCTCCGGCTGGACTGTTCTCTGAGGGCTGCATTGTGACTTATATAGGCGGAGACCCCGCCCCCTTATGATGTCACAGCCCCTGGGCATGCTGGGACTGTGACGTTTTAGGGGGCGTGGTCAACATCACCCAGTGACCACGCCCCCTAAAACATCACAGTCCCAGCATGCCCAGGGACTGTGACATCATAAGGGGGCGGGGTCTCCGCCTATATAAGTCACAACGCAGCCCTCAGAGAACAGTCCAGCTGGAGAGAGCGTCGTGTCAACATCTGGAGAAGAGAAGAGAAGACAAGAAGCCCAGAAGTCCGGACCTTTGCTGGCAAGGGAGCTGCCTGAAGACAGCGGAGGAGCCGGCCGAAGGACTGGAACACCGGGAGAAGAGAGCGGACAAGAACCAACTGGACGCCGGGAGAAGATGAACCGGAGGGACCCCCGAAGCCGGAAGAAGACCCCCGAAGACGGAGGAAAACCCCCCCGGAGCTGTTTAATAAAATATTTTAAAAACCTGTGTAGTGTTTTATTATTTACACTTTTTCCCTAGGTGAATGGGTAGGGGTACCATGTACCCCATACTCATTCACATAGGGTGGGGGGCCGGGATCTGGGGGCCCTCTTATTATAGGGGGCTCCCAGATTCCGATAAGCCCCCCGCCCGCAGACCCTGACAACCAACGGCCAGGGTTGTCGGGAAGAGGCCCTTGTCCTCATCAACATGGGGACAAGGTGCTTTGGGGTGGGGGGCCCGCAGGGCGCCGCCCTCCCCCTAAGCACCCACCCCCCATGTTGAGGGCATGCGGCCTGGTACCCTTCAGGAGGGGGGGTGCTCGCTCGTCCCCACCCCCTTTCCTGACTGGCCAGGCTGCGTGCTCGGATCGGGGTCTGGTATGGAATTTAGGGGGGACCCCACGCCGTATTTTCGGCGTATGGGGTTCCGCTTTATAATCCATACCAGAACTAAGGGCCTGGCATGCCCCGCGACGGGGCTCGCAAGGTGTCAATCTCGCCGATAAAAGCGGCAAGATTGGCATCCTTTTCTAGTCCCATCGCACCTGAGTCACGTTCAAAATGAACGGACTTGTCCGTGTGTGGGCAAGTTTGTTCATTCTGAAAGTCCGCCGTAACTCCGGCGAAAGTCCGTCGGAAAAAGGGGCGGACTTAGCCTGCCGCAAAGTCCGGTCATGTGTGGGCAAGTCTGTCCGTTTTAAAGTCCGGCGCACCTGGCGGACAAAGTCCGTCGGAAAGTGTCCCGGACCAAGTAGGACAGAAAGTCCGACCGTGTGTACGCGGCATAAGGATGTTATTCCACTGCATAGCTTAGTGTCATCTGCAAAGACAGAAATGGTACTTTTAATCCCAGATAGGGATGAGCCGAACACCCCCCTGTTCTGTTCGCACCAGAACATGCGAACAGGCAAAAAATTTGTTTGAACACGCGAACACCGTTAAAGTCTATGGGACACGAACATGAATAATCAAAAGTGCTAATTTTAAAGGCTTATATGCAAGTTATTGTCATAAAAAGTGTTTTTCGGGACTTGGGTCCTGCCCCAGGGGACATGGATCAATGCAAAAAAAGTTTTAAAAATGGCCGTTTTTTTGGGAGCAGTGATTTTAATAATGCTTAAAGTGAAACAATAAAAGTGTAATATTCCTTTAAATTTCGTACCTGGGAATACCTGCTCACCTGCGGACTGCTCACCGCTTATCATCCCCTTATCATCCTCCAGCCGTACAGCTTTACAGCGCTATTTTTGACACTGGGCTAGCAGTGATTGCGGTGTCAAAATTCAGCTAGGAGCGGTGACAAGAGCGATGGGGAGGAAACTTAAAGCTGCTGAAGCTGGAGCAGGAAGGTCCAGTGGAGTAGGGGGGTCTGGAGCGGAAAGAGAGGCTGCTGGAGAGACTGGAGTAGTAAACTTGAGAAGTGTAATGGCCGGAGAAAAGACAGACACAGGCTCAAATGCTGGAGGTGAGGAATGTCTGTCAAGTAAGTTGCTGTGTAAACCGACAGTAGAGAGAGACATGCGGGGGGATGGGATAGATGCAGTAGCTGCTAAATTGGAACGTTTCGCATGGAGCTCCACTAAGGATACTAAGGTCACGGACTTTGGCAAGGATGTTTTTGCTAAATACAGTAGCATGTCTGTAGGAATGGAGAGGACTGTAATGGAGATAGGACCAGAGATAGAGAGCCGGGAGGAGCGGGAGTCTGCAGGGAACCACACACAGACTTTTTCTGAACTGGAGATAATGGAAGTATCTGAAGTGGGGGACGGAGGAAAGCCTGCAGTGGATGGTGAGGATGGTGGGGAGTTGGTTAGGACTGTTATGACCGAGAGAGGGGGATGCGATACATTAAGCGCTTCTGTCTTAGAAGTGCCAGAAGTTTCAGAAGCATCAGATAGTATCTCTAAAAATAAATTACTGGCTTCACCTGTTTTACCAGTTGCACCTGTGGGACCTGCGGTATCTGTACCTGCAGTTGCTCTGAAGGGGGAGCCGACACTTAAGGATGTATTCCATGCTATACAGAACTGCAATTATACGTTAAATATATTATCTACACAGGTTAACTACTTAAGGGAGGATGTTTCTATTATGCACCTAGACATACAGAAGGTGCGTGAACGTACTTCAATATTAGATAACCAGGTTACTATTATAGAAAATGACCCGGGCTTTATTAAACAAGAACTTAAAGCAGTAGGGCTCCAATCGAAACATCACGATTGATGAAATTGAAAATAGATTAAGAAGAAATAATGTACGTATCCTTGGAATTCCAGAACGCATGGAAGGGGGCAATACTGCTGAGTTTATTGAGAAATGGCTGCTGGACGTTTTTGGAAAACAAAATTTTACATCCTTTTTCGCTGTAGAAAGGGCGCATCGCATTCCAGCTAGACCTCCTCCTCCGGGTAATCTCCCCCGACCAATTATCTTAAAAATGCTCCATTTTAGAGATAGGGATAAGATCCTCTCCCTAGCACGTACTAAAGGAAATATAGAGGTGAATGGATCAAGAGTTTCTTTCTTCCCGGACTTCTCTGTGTCAGTTCAAAAACAAAGAGCCCAATTTATAGATATTAAAAGGCGCCTCCGTACCTTCCAGATTCAATATGCAATGCTTTACCCTGCTAAACTCCGGATTGTGGCTAAGGGAGAAACTATATTTTTTGTTGACCCTAAAGAGGCCAATAGCTGGCTGGACAGAAATGAACAATCCTTGTCTATCCCTACTTCCAATAAGAATACAGCTTGAAGGATAGAGGACTGGATTGAGGGGAAGGAAGAGAAGAAGGAAAAAGAGAAAGAGAAGAGGGGTGGGAAAAGAAAAAAAAGGAGAAAAATTCCCCTTTTGTTTGGTTTATTTTTTGTTTTTTTGGTTTTTTTTTCTATGTCACTCTCTTTGCCTCTTGCTTCATTCTTGTTACATTCTGAATGGATCTGACTAGTAAAAATGCTGGTCTAATCATTAGGAAATAATTGCCACTATATAAGTGTATCATTTTTTTTTCTCTAGATTTTCCTTTGTCTTCCGTCTTGCTGGATATTGGCTATAGGCGGAGCTACAGTGGAGCATAGCCAGACAAACTTATCTTCCTATTAGTGGGCTAGCAGCCCATTGACAAGTCTGGATGAGCTCGTTTTTTTTTTTCCCTCTTTTTTACATCTTCCTGCGGGAATTTGTGTGGCATTCAAGGGAAGGGAGGGAAGGAAAAGGAAGGGAAAATTTATTTTTTGTTGTTTTTTGTTGCTTCCCTTCTTTTTTTGGATGCATGTGTGGACGTGCTGGTTTCTTCTTTTTTTTTTTTTTTTTCTCTCTCTTTTTTTATTTTTTCATTTTTTTCCCCCCCCTGGTTTTTTTTTTCTCTTTTTTTTTTGTTGTTTCCCTTCCCCTTTTTTTTTTTTTTTCTTCTTTTTTTTGGGATGCTGGGTTTTTCTTTCTCCCCCCCCCCCCCTTGTTTTTTTTTGGTTTTTTTCTTGTTTTTTTTTGCTCCATTTCTTCCCTTTCTTTCAGCTATATCCACCTTTTCCGCCCCATACAGAATTTAATGGGTTATATGCTTATGGATCAATTCTCTCTTCTAGAAATCTGCTTAATATTTATATGGATAAAAGTTTAAGCCTCGGTTTGCATACAGGCCCTAGGTACTCCTTATTCTTGTCTTTCTTTTTGTTTATTAAGACTTTAAATAATACTAGTGTATATATATATATATTCATATAGAGGAATATGGCAAATGAAATCTTGATACTATCATGGAACATAAGAGGAATAAAGGATCGTACTAAGAAGAGGGCTATGTTTGATACACTGGGGCAATATTTACCATCATAAGGTCTATTGAGTCACACAGTTCCTTCACATGAGGAACTGTGTGACTCAATAGACCTTATGTTGTTTTTTGTTTAAAACAATTTTTTATACACAGATTTACTTTATCTTTCACGATTATATGGTAATTTTCAGTTTCAGTGTAATTGATCTGGATTTCTGTGATTGATCTAGACCATCTCTCACTCACGTCTCTGAATTCACCTCTAGTGACCTAGTGGTGGCAGTGTGCTTGTGCACAGTTTTTGTATATTTTTATTTTTCACGCAATATGTTTTGTGTAATAATCATTTATATTACGTGGTTTTTTAGAAAAATATTTTTTCAGTTACCCACTTGGTGATTTGCTAGCGCAGGTCCTCTTCTCCTCTATAATATTATTAAAGTATTAGCACTTTTCACCTAGCAGCTGCAACATATGAATTAGTTTAGAATTTATCCACTTGCAAGCGCTGTCTTTTTATCAATTTAATATTTACCATCGATAGTTTGCCTGCAGGAAACACATTTAACTCGAGATACAGTTAATCTATTGCAAAATAAAATGTACCCAATTCAGTATCACGCTGTATATTCTACATATGCTAGAGGTACACGTATATTAATCTCTTCTAAATTACAGTTTTCCTGCAGGCAAGTGCTGCTGGATCCACAAGGTAGATACATTTTGCTAGTGTGTAAATTATTCTCCATAGAATTTATATTGGGATCTGTATATATCCCTCCACCATATAATGGTGAGGTAATTCGCCAGATAGATGAATTCTTGATAGATAATCCATGCCTCTCTTGGTTGTGGGAGATTTTAACAGTGTTTGTGATCCTAGCAGAGATAGATATCCAGCTGGCCCTCAAGGAGATACTCATTTACTTAGATATTGTAGAGAATGGGGTCTACAGGATATTTGGCCTCTTAAAAATCCGCTGTCATATGCCTACTCTTGTTGTTCTAGTACCTATCAGACTCTATCAAGAATAGATTTAACTTTGGGCACGGACCTAGCTTTACCATGGGTGTCCAATATATAATACTTGACTATGGGCCTATCAGATCATTCCCCCATTTTAGTCTCCCTAAATAAAATAAAGCCTAAGATGAAGCCTAATTGGAGGGTTTCTGCTTCTTGGTTAAAGGAAATGTCACAGGGAGATTCAATGAGTCGAGCTCTAGTGGAGTTTTTCTCCATTAATGAGAACTCTGCTTCAAGCCAGGTGGTTTGGGACACCATGAAGGCTTTTTTGAGGGGGATCCTATTGAAGGCAATAAGTGTCCAAAAAAAATTGAACTTAGAAAGTGAATCTTTATTAGCAGCAGAGGTTCGGCAAAAGGAAGCTCAATATATACAGGACCCTACCACCCCCAACCGCTGCACCTGAAGGGATACACAACAATCATATAGAAGATTGGTATTGGATAAGGCTGATAAGGCCTGTTTTCTCTCCAGATGTTGTGACTGGGAGGAAGGGGAGAGACCAGGACATATGCTAGCTGCAGTAGCAAAATCTCAGGAGAAAATTAATTTTATTTCTGCCATTCGTAAAATGGGGGGCGAGATTACAAATGATCAAAATGAAATTAAAGACTCTTTTTTCTCTTTCTATAGTGATTTGTATCAGAGCAAGGTTGAATATTCAATGGCACTTCTTAGAGGTTTTTTGGACCCTTTAAAATTGCCTTCTCTCTCTAGTGTGGCTAGAGAGGAACTTAATTCCCCTCTGACTTTGGAGGAGTTAAGACGGGCAGTGTTAGAAGCCCCAAATAATAAAGCCCCAGGTTTAGATGGGTTACCATCAGAAGTGTACAAATATTATGGGGATATTCTGTTACCGGAACTATTGAAGGTACTTAACCATGCATGGGAAACCTTTAAACTTCCAGATTCTATGAATGAAGCTTGTATTATAGTGCTACTAAAGCCAGATAAGGATCCTTTGGCTCTGGAATCCTATCTTCCCATATCGTTATTAAACTCGGATGCTAAGATTCTGGCCAGGATCCTGGCAGCTAGATTGGGTATGCAGGGATTGATCCATCCAGATCAATCTGGTTTCATACATACTAGGTCCACAGCGATCAACTTGAGGAGACTTTTCTTAAATATGCAGTTACCAGTAGACAACCTGGGGAGGAGGGCTATTCTGTCACTCGACACTGCGAAAGCATTCAACAGCGTCGAGTGGACATACATGTGGGAGGTACTAGATAGATTTGGCCTGGGACATAACTTCATACAATGGGTTAAGCTACTATACTCTGACCCAAGGGCTTGTATGCAAATTAATGGGGTAGTGACAGAGTTCTTTTCATTATCAAGAGGCACCAGACAAGGGTGCCCATTGTCCCCATTATTGTTTGCATTGGCTGTCGAGCCGCTAGCAGAAGCGGTTCGGCAATCGGAGGATATCTGTGGGTTTATTAGAGGGGCAAGGCACGAAAAGATATCATTATATGCGGACGACGCACTGCTGTTCCTTGGTGATACGGACAATTCCTTGATATCCTTAATGACCCTTTAAAAAAATTTGGCTTATTCTCAGGCTTTACTATTAATTGGGACAAATTGGTCCTATTCCCACTTGATGAATTCAGTTTTGATATACCGAAGGAGGCCCAACAAATTAAAGTTGTGAAGTTTTTTAAATATTTAGGAATATGGATATACCCAAGGTTGAAAGATTATTAGCAGTATAATTTAACTCCCATCCTGGAGAAATTTAAACAAAAGAGTATAGCATGGTCCAAATTACCCCTATCAGTTGTGGGCCGAGCAAACCTCATAAAAATGATATGGGCCCCCCAATTATTATATGTTTTACATAATTCACCTATATGGATCCCGTTAAAATGGTTTAAAAAAATAGATTTTTTGTTTCGTGAGCTATTATGGAAAGGTAAGAGCTCTAGGATTAGACTGTCTACCCTTCAGGGAACTAAAGAAGGAGGGGGTCTAGCAGTGCCACAGCCAAGAGTGTATTTTATAGCTTCCCAATTGCAGCATTTTGCGGGGTGGGGGACGTTGGATTGGAGAGAGCCAATACAGGCTATGTTATTAAGTCAATGTTCAAGCTATAACCTTATGGCCCAACTAGAATCTGGATCATTTGCCTGCACTCACTCTAGTCCAACATTGGTGTTAATGAATAAAGTATGGCAGGAAATGAGGTGTACAATGAAATATGAAGGGGTGTCAGAATTCTCTCCAATATGGGGGAATAGGTACTTTGGAGAACTCTGTAAACTAGAGGGGTTTGAATATTGGCGTTCTAAAGGAACACAATATATTCCTCAGCTTTATGCTCAAAGCGCTATACGGTCTTTTCAGGAACTACAGGAATTATATAAATTGCCGCATAATAACTTTTATAAATATCTACAACTACGACATGCAGTCTATTCACAGTTTAAAGGAGGAGGGATGAAGATAAGACCAATGCCATTGATATCTTTATTAGCAGGTGCAGGGAGAAAAAAAGGTTTAACCTCTCTAGTATATAGTCAACTTATGGCGAATTATCAAGATATTTTGGATAGCCCAGGCAGAAAGGGTTGGGAGATGGATCTGGGGGTTATATTGGACGAGGAATGGCAAAATATTTTGAAGAGGGTACCGATGGTTTCTTTATCATCTACACAATGCCTGTCACAACTGTTCATTATCTATAGGACATATAGGACTCCAGTAAAATTATATAAGTGGAGGCGGAGGGAAACTTCGGATTGCCCAAGATGTAAGCAACCCCAGACAGATTTGCTTCATATGCTTTGGAAATGTCCTAAACTGGTTAGGTACTGGCAAGAAGTGGTGTCTACAATTAATGGGGCTTATAACAGCCAGATAGAATTAGACCCCAAAATATGTTTACTGGGTTATTTTAATGAAGAGTTGTACCCAAGGGAAATGTCAATTTCAATTGGTAGACTATTATTTACAGCCCGTAGACTAATAGCTAGAAAATGTCTTCCAGTGTACCAGTATTTGAGGAATGGCGCTCCCAGGTAAATGAGGCAATATTAATGGAGCGACAGGTTTATCAGGAAAGGGGTACAATGGATATATTAGCTAAGTTGTGGGGTCCCTGGTTAATAACACCAGGTCTGGCCTCATTCGCTTGGATTACAAATATAATAGCAAAGAATGTAAGAAGAGAGAGTAGATAGGAAAAGTATAGGCTGTATGGGAAGTGTTGAGCAGTGTGGGAGGAGGAGGTGGAGGAGGAGAGGGAGAGGGAGGGGGCTTGTTTTATTTATTTATTTATTTTTTCTTTTCTTCCCCTTTTTGTTTTCTTATTTGTTTTTTCTGGCTTTTTGTTTTGTTATGAATGGTTTTGTGCAGGTAATTCTACTTGTGGTATATAGTCACTGCTGGGAATCGATGGAAATAAGAAATTAGAATTTAAAAACATATACTTTATAAAATCAGTGTTAAAATTGCTGTATGTATGGATATTGTAACACTGGTAAATAAGAAAATGTTGAATAAAGAAGAAAAAAGGAAGAAAAATTTCGTACCTGGGAGGTGTCTATAGTATGCCTGTAAAGGGGCGCATGTTTCCCGTGTTTAGAACAGTCTGACAGCAAAATGACATTTCAAAGGAAAAAAAGTCATTTAAAACTACTCGCGGCTATTAATGAATTGCCGGTCCGACAATGCACATAAAAGTTCATTGATAAAAACGGCATGGGAATTCCACATAGGGGAACCCCGCGCCAAAATTTAAAAAAAATGACGTGGGGTCCCCCCAAAAATACATACCAGACCCTTAACCGAGCATGCAACCTTGCAGGCCACAGGAAAAGAGGGGGGACGAGAGAGCGTCCCCCCTCCTGAACCGTACCAGGCCACATGCCCTCAACATTGGGAGGGTGCTTTGGGGTAGCCCCCCAAAGCACCTTGTCCCCATGTTGATGGGGACAAGGGCCTCATCCCCACAACCCTTGCCTGGTGGTTGTGGGGGTCTGCGTGCGGGGGGCTTATTGAAATCTGAAAGCCCCCTTTAACAAGGGGACCCCAGATCCCGGCCCCCCCTGTGTGAAATGGTAAGGGGGTACAAAAGTACCCCTACCATTTCACAAAAAAATTATCAAAAATGTTAACAATGACAAGAGACAGTTTTTGACAATTCCTTTATTTAAATGCTTCTTCTTTCTTCTTTCTTCTATCTTCTATCTTCTATCTTCTATCTTCCTTCGTTTTCTTCCTCCATCTTCTTCTTCTTCTGGTTCTTCTGGTTCTTCCTTCAGTGTTCTCGTCCGGCATCTTCCTCCGCGGCGTCTTCTTCCCTTCTTCTCCTCGGGCTGCTCCGCATCCATGATGGGAGGCTCCCGCTGTGTGACGCTTCTCGTCTTCTGACGGTTCCTAAATAATGGAGGGCGGGGCCACCCGGTGACCCTGCCCCCCTCTGACGCACGGAGACTTGACGGGGACTTTCCTGTGTCATTCCCCATGATGTCAGAGGGGGCAGGGTCACCCGTTACGTAACCCCGCCCCCTCTGATGTCACAAGGAATACCACAGGGAAGTCCCTGTCAAGTCCCCGTGCGTCAGAGGGGGGCGGGGTCACTGGGCGGCCCTGCCCTCCGTTATTTAAGAACCGTCAGAAGACAAAAAGTGTCACACAGCAGGAGCCTCCCATTATGGATGCAGAGTGGCCCGAGGAGAAGAAGGGAAGAAGACGCCATGGAGGAAGATGCCAGACGAGAACACCGGAGGAAGAACCAGAAGAAAAAGATGGAGGAAGAAACCGAAGGAAGATAGAAGATAATAGAAAGAAAATGCATTTAAATAAAGTAATTGTCAAAAACTGTCTCTTGTCATTTTTTTTTTGTTGCTGCTTCAGCGCTTACATTGAGAGAATTTAAATCACCATTTATGGCTCTTTTTTTTTCCCATCTAATTATCATCACATCATAGTAGCATAACCTTGACTTTTTTATATTTTATTCGTTTTGAGAAATCTTTTATTCTTTACAAAAGTTACAAATCACTCAACTAGCACTAACCCACGGTATGCTACTTAAAATCCCATGCCCCAGCCCCCCTACCCCCCCAACCATCCCCCCGCCCCCAACCTGCAGTCATGCTTCCGATAGAACATGCATTCTTTACAAGAACTTCTCGGCGAATCTCCCAGTTTTCTTAAAGGATATCCACTTCGCCCACTTGTCTCCATCCAGATCATCTTCTATCTCAGGCCTAGTATCGTCAACCTCGCCCGCCTCTAAGATATAGGTTTCATTGACCCTGATTAACCAATCTCGAATGCTTGGACCTTCAGCCTCTTGCCATTTTTTTGGTATTAAACTTTTTGCCGAATTTAGAAGTACCGAAGTTAGAGATACATTGTACTTGCTAATATGACCTTCAGTCCCATGGAACAAGCACACCCAAGGGTCCTCCTTGATCATCTCAGTACCTATTATCTCCTGTATTATCTTTAGCACCTCCTGCCAGAATTTTTTAATAATTGGGCACTCCCACCAGAGGTGGGCCATTGTTCCCCTGATGGAGCACCCCCTCCAACAATTTCCGGAAATTTCCGGTTGCATCTTATTTATTCTATCTGGTGTCATGTACCATCTGGCTAAGCATTTAAAATTTGATTCAATCATTCTCATGTCCACTGCTGATGTTTGTGTTGCGTTTAGGAGGGCCTCCCAAATCACTCCACTAGATGCAGATCCCAATTCGAATTCCCATTTATTGAAATATAACGGTTTCGTTGCTTCCCACTCGTCCCGCACTATTTTGTATAATTCATTAGTTTTCCTTATAACTATATTTTTCAGGAACAATTTCTCCAAAGGCCTGAGATTCTTCTTATCTCTAATGGGACCGGGGAGGCTTTTAATAAAGAGCGCAAGCTGGTTATATCGCCATGTGTCTAATTTCATTAGGTCTTTGAGTAGATTTAACTCCTGAAAAGTGACAATTTTACCATTCTTCATAATATCCATCAATTGTGTATCATTATTTTTTATCCAATTCCCTCCCACTTCCCCCAACCCTGGCGGAAAAAAAACTCATTATCTTTTAAGTAAATAAATGGTGAAATAAACTCCCAAGCATTTTGTTTGTGTAACTGATCCCAAATCTTTAAAGTGTAACGTGTTATGGGGATTCCAAATTAATTGGTGTAGTTTTGCATTACTCAAATCTTTTTTTAGGTTTACCCATCTTTTATCTATCGGTTCCTTTCCCCAATCTAACACCCGTGACAATACTATCGCTTTGTGATATTTTTTAAAGTCTGGAAGTGCCAGTGACACTTTTTTTGTGAAATGGTACCCTGTTACCATTTCACACAGGGGGGGGCGGGATCTGGGGGTCCCCTTGTTAAAGGGGGCTTCCAAATTCCGATAAGCCCCCCACCCCCACAACCACCGGGCAAGGGTTGTGGGGATGAGGCCCTTGTCCCCATCAACATGGGGACAAGGTGCTTTGGGGGGCTACCCCAAAGCACCCTCCCAATGTTGAGGGCATGTGGCCTGGTACGGTTCAGGAGGGGGGACGCTCTCTCGTCCCCCCTCTTTTCCTGTGGCCTGCAAGGTTGCATGCTCGGATAAGGGTCTGGTATGTATTTTTGGGGGGACCCCACGTCATTTTTTTTAAATTTTGGTTTGGGGTTCCCCTGTGGGGGAATCCCATGGTGTTTTTATCAATGAACTTTTATGTGTATTGTCAGACCGGTAGTTCATTAATAGCCACGAGTAGTTTTAAATGACTTTTTTTCCTTTGAAATGTCATTTTGCTGTCAGACTGTTCTAAACACGGGAAACATGCGCCCCTTTACAGGCATACTATAGACACCCCCCAGGTATGAAATTTAAAGGAATATTACACTTTTATTGTTTCACTTTAAGCATTATTAAAATCACTGCTCCCGAAAAAACTGACATTTTTAAAACTTTTTTTTGCATTGATCCATGTCCCCTGGGGCAGGACCCAGGTCCCCAAACACTTTTTATGGCAATACCTGGCATATAAGCCTTTAAAATTGGCACTTTTGATTTCTCCCATAGACTTTTAAAGGTTGTTCCGCGGATTTTGAATTTCCCGCGAACACCCCAAATTGTACGCTGTTCGGCGAACTGGCGAACAGCCGATGTTCGAGTCGACCATGAGTTTGACTCGAACTCAAAGCTCATCCCTAATCCCAGACCCTATATAATTTATAAAGGTTTTAAAAAGTAAGGGTCCTAGCAGTAAACCGTGGGGTACACCACTGATAACCTTAGACCATTCAGAGTAAGAGTCATTAACCAATACTCTCTGAATTCTGTCTTTTAGACAGTTTTCCATCCATTTACAAATTGATCTTAACAAGCCTGTAGAATTTGCCTTACACATGAGCCATGTGTGGGGAACTGTGTCAAACTCTTTTGCAAAATCTAAGTATACCACGTCCACAGCCACCCCTCTGTCCAAGGTTTGTGTGTGGAAATGCATAGTTCTTCATGGAAAGAAAGGAGACCACCTTGCATGCACAGTTACAGTATCTCGCAAAAGTGAGTACACCCCTAACATTTTCATGTGACAACACTGAAGAAATGACACTTTGCTACAATGTAAAGTAGTAAGTGTACAGCTGGTATAACAGTGTCAATTTGCTGTCCCCTCAAAATAACTCAACACGCAGCCAATAATGTCTAAACCGCTGGCAACAAAAGTGAGTACACCCCTAAGTGAAAATGTCCAAATTGGGCCCAATTAGCCATTTTCCCTCCCTGGTGTCATGTGACTTATTAGTGTTACAAGGTCCCAGGTGTGAATGGGGAGCAGGTGTGTTAAATTTGGTGTTATCGCTCTCACTCTCTCATACTGGTCACGGGAAGTTCAACATGGCACCTCATGGCAAAGAATTCTCTGATAATCTGAAAAAAAGAATTGTTGCTCTACATAAAGATGGCCTAGGCTAAGAGAAGATTGTCAAGAACCTGAAACTGAGCTGCAGAGCAGTGGCCAAGACCATACGACGGTTTAACAGGACAGGTTCCACTCAAAACAGGCCTCGCCATGGTCGACCAAAGAAGTTGAGTGCATGTGCCGAGCGTCATATCCAGAGGTTGAAGGAGTGGGGGGGTCAGCCTGTCAGTGCTCAGACCATACACAGCACACTGCATCAAATTGATCTGCTTGGCTGTCTTCCAGAAGGAAGCCTCTTCTAAAGATGATGCACAAGAAAGCCTGTAAACAGTTTGCTGAAGACAAGCAGACTAAGGACATGGAATACTGGAACCATGTCCTGTGGTCTGATGTGATCAAGATAAACGTAATTGGTTCAGATGGTGTCAAGCGTGTGTGGCAGCAACCAGGTGAGGAATACAAAGACAATTGTGTCTTGCCTACAGTCAAACATGGTGGTGGGAGTGTCATAGTCTGGGGCTGCATGAGTGCTGCTGGCACTAGGGAGCTACAGTTCATTGAGGGAATCATGAATGCCAACATGTACTGTGACATACTGAAGCAGAGCATAATCTCCTAGCTAACGACCCCAAACACACCTCCAAGACAATCAATGCCTTGCTAAAGAAGCTGAGGGTAAAGAGGATGGACTGGCCAAGCATGTCTCCAAATCTAAACCCTGTGGGGCAGACTCAAATGGAAGGTGGATGAGCACAAGGTCTCTAACATCCACCAGCTCCGTGATGTTGTCATGGAGGAGTGGAAGAGGACTCCAGTGGCAACCTGTGAAGCTTTGGTGAACTCCATGCCCAAGAGGGTTAAGGCAGTGCTGGAAAATAATAATGGCCACACAAAATATTGTGACTTTGGGCCTAATTTGGACATTTTCACTTAGGGGTGTACTCACTTTTGTTTCCAGCGGTTTAGACATTAATGGCTGTGTGTTGAGTTATTTTGAGGGAAATGCAAACTTACACTGTTATACAAGCTGACATTTCTTCAGTGTTGTCACATGAAAAGATATAATAAACTATTTACAAAAATGTGAGGGGTGTACTTTTGTGAGATACTGTAACCAATAATGTATGTCTGATGCTGAAATTGTAACTGCTAGATCTGATGTGTTAGTGATCACTTGCAGTGCTGCAAAGTCTGTCGAGTCATGCAGTCTCTGGTTGCAGAGCAGGAGAATGGTACCCTTAGCATGTTTCCTTGCTGTGGTCCAGTGGGCTTAGCCTGTGATGAGCCTTAGTTGCTAACCTCGTTTGCCACAGGACAGTTAGATGGGGCTTGTAGTGCCACTATTGATCAAGCACTGCAGACTGACCAAAGGCTAGCCTCCAGCCCTCTCTCTGAGAAAGGCAAACTAAAGGTTTATCCGTACAAAGGAAAGCTGCACAAGGAAAAACTATCCTATCCAAAAGGCAGTGAGACATAAATGGTTAAAAGGCTGTTCACTGTACAAAGCCAATTTAGGAACACATGAAATCCCTGCCAGAAGATGTTCACCACAGGGCTCCACTAAAACTTTTTAAAAAGTGGCAGTAGATATGTTTGGGCTACAAGCCATCCTCAGCAGTTTAGGCAAAAGTTATATCTTGACAGTAGTGAACAATGCCACCCAGTAACCAGAGGCTGTGGCAGTATACATCCTTTAGGGTGGACAAAGCTGCTAATGCTTTTCTGGGAATCTTTGTGAGAGTAGGATTTCCTGCAGAGATCCTCAGCCATCATGGACTATAGCTTGTGTCCAGCCTGATACAGGCTCTCTTCAGGAGAGCCTAAAGATGTGCAATATGGGTCAGAGGGTATAGGGTTTACTCCCTACGTAGAAGATTAAACTAGAAGCAGCAAGGAAGGGGCCATATCCAACAACAGAACATCAGAACATTTTATTATTTATGTGGTAAATTTGGGAGAAGGAGGCAAAAGACAGAAAAGTTTCAACATAAACATACTAAAGGCACATCATGAAAGAACAGCATATGTAATGCAACTAGTCTGAAAAGAAAGAGACAGATCCACTGTTGGACTTGTTAGCTAATACTAAGGAAATGTTAACAAGACTCGGGATTGATTCACACCTCTCTTCATCACAGGAACCTCAGCTACTAGAGGTGCTTGTGGCACATTGCATCCATATATCAGGGAAATCAAGGAAGACATATCTTGCAGTCCACAAGGTGAAAAGAGGGGCACAGCCTCCCATCTAACAGTCAACCTACCAAGTCTCACTGGAGGTAAAGGCAGACATGAAGAAAATGTTGATGAAATGCTGCAGTCAGGAGTCCCACTTGGTTCCCAAAAAGCTGGATGCTATCACTACTGCTGTTACTTACCCCAGGCCCGGGGCCAATGAGACAGCAGGTAGGAGTTGGCACATTGAGACAGATAAGGTCCAGGTCATAATTGTTGGCCTACCCTTCAAACTAAGAAGCAGGTTATGTCATTCTTGGGGACAGTTGGCTACTTTAAGAAATTTGTGTGTAACCACAGTACCTTAGCTAAAACCTTGATGGACCTAATCAGGAGGGAACTACCTAAGCTGGTGTCCTGGATGTCAGAGCGTGAGAAAGCCTTCTACCCAGGGCTTTTTTTCAGGGGGAACTTGGTGGAACTCAGTTCCACCACCTCTGGCTCAGACCCTTTGGTGCCTGCTCACCACAATTACTTGTAAACACAGAAATCTGGATTCTGTGTTTACAAGTGACAGCTCTGCACTCTGTATGTAATGCAATCCTGGTATTTAATGCCCCTTTAAGACCCTCCTACTGTTTTTTGTGAAATTTGACTGAACACACCCCCTATTTGATGTGATTTGGAGGGTGTGTGTAGGGGGGGGGGTTTGTGGGGCCATGGTTAAGTTCCAGCACCTATTGTTTGAGAAAAAAAGCCCTGCTTCTACCCCTTGAAAGAGGCACTGGCCAGTGCTCCTATGCAACATTCTCTAGATTTAAACTTTTCAAAAATATTCCTCTTTTTGTGGCTTAGGAGCAGTCCTCAGCCAGGTGGATCAGTCAGAAGAGAAACATTGCATTCTTTACATGACTATGAAGTTACTCTCCTGAGAATCAGCATAAACCACTATCAACAAAGAATGTCTTGTGAATAAGTGGATGCTGCAGAAGCAGGAGCTCTATCTTTATAGCACAGCTTCACAGTGATCTACTCTGCTGGAGTTTGATTCTCCAACAATTCAATTTCACCAGACAACACAGGAAGTGACATACCCATGACAACTAGGCTGGAAGGTCCAGCAAGCAAAGCCAGCAGAATTTACTCATGTTGGAAAGGAACTTGCAATTCCTTCCATGCAAGGTTCCTTAAGGATTCATGGGGATTGGGGATCCATACAGAACCCAATACCATACTCATTTGTCAATTTGTGACTAAATAATCAGATTTACATCTTGTGTCTCTAGGGCTAGGCAGAGAGCTGACACATTTCATATAACCTGCCTTCAAAAACCAATCAGTTTGAGCAGATTACATTGCCAGGGACTCAGTCAGGGACTGCAAAGCCACAGAAGACTTCAAATTAAGACCTGTTATAGAACTGCAATGTCATAAATAACAAAGCTCTCAGCAGCTTCTAATGCATCTTGATTGTAATTGGGTATTGTAAACCACCATTAGGTCAGAGCTTGTTAATAGCTTTCATAAAATAGTACACTACCAGAATCAAAATCTCTTCATATTCCATAAATCCTTATATGACATCAAGTAGGTACCAAACATGTCTATGTCCAGAAGACAAATGAGACCTTTTACATCTGCTAAGCAAAAATATGCATAAATACTCTTCATTAACTACTTGCTTACTGGGCACTTAAACCCCCCCCCCCCCTATCCAGACCAATTTTCAGCTTTCAGCGCTGATGCACTTTGAATGACAATTGCGCGGTCATACAACACTGTACCCAAATGAAATTTTTATCATTTTTTTCCCACTAATAGAGCTTTCTTTTGGTGGTATTTGATCACCTTTGCGGTTTTTATTTTTTGTTAAAAAAATGTAAAAAGTCTGAATTTAAAAAAATATATATTTTTTTAAATATTTTGTTATAAAATTTTAAAAAAGGTAATTTTTCTCCTTCATTGATGTACGCTGATGGGCCCCGATAGGTGGCAGTGATGGGCACTGATGGGTGGCAGTGTTGGGCACTGATGGGTGGCAATATTGGGCACTGATCAGTTACACTGATAGGCAGCACTGCTAGGTGGCACTGATTGGCACCACTGGTGGGCATTGATAGGTGGCACTTGTGGGCATTGATAGGTGGCACTCATGGGCATTGATAGGTGGCACTGTGGGCACTGTCAGGTAGCACAGAAGAGGCATAATTGCTTCTTCCTCTTCGGGACTGATGTCCCTTGCAGATGAACTGGTGATCAGCTTTTTTTTCTCCCCGCGCTATCAGCGTGAGGAAAAAAAAACAAAACGATCACAGAGCTTTTGTTTTGATCATGTGATCAGCTGTCATTGGCTGACAGCTGATCACATGGTAAGGGGCCGGGACCGGCCCCTTACTCGCGCGTGCACAGGGGAGGCCATCATATGACGGCCTCCTGGAAATTCAGGTCCGCGCTGTGCCCGTCATTCGGCTATAGCGCAGATATCAAGAGGTTAAGAAGGAGCCTCTTTGAGGAAAGTTAACAGATTTTAATATCAGTTACCTCTCTATCTGGCATGACAGTGAGAGTCACAGACATTTCTTAAAGGTCAGAATCGCTACTGCAGATGCTGTGATAAGTGTGTTTCCTTTAAAACATGTAGTGGTAGCTACTGTGTGTGTAAAAGGTTAGCTGAGGAATTAACCAACCTCAGTAATCACCAGTCTTCTGGTACTTAGATGGTTGTTCCACAAGCTGGAAACTCTTTGCACAGGGAGTGGCTGAGAGCACAGTTGTCACACTCTGGTGGCAACAGTGGGATTTGAGGTTGCCACAGTACCTATCTCAGCTGAGGCTCCTTTCCAGAACTAAAGAATGTAATTTTCCTATTGCTGGGACTGTTTTTACTTCCAGAGCAAAAACTAGCTTTTTTAAAGCCTAAGTTTACTTACAAAATAAAAAATAAAATTAAAAAAATCAGCACAAGGGACATCTACCATTAGTGTGATGTGTCCCTTGGCCCTTGTCCTGGTTTACCAGAAATCTTCCTCTTCTGATACCCCCTCCACCCCTGCCTCCACAATCTTCTGGTTTGGCCGGAGTTGATAGAATTAGAGGAGCTGTGGCAGCAACTCATCAAGAGGGGACAAATTATCCTGCCCTTTCCACGCAGCACCTCTATTCATAGAAGCCGTACTACAACTTCTATGAATGAAACAATCAAACATCATCAATTATTGGAGGGGCTGGATCTTTCAACAGGGGCGTACCTAGAGCATTAGGCACCAAGTGGGGATTCAATATCTGGCACCCCCCACTTTAAAATGTAAAAACACCCCACTGTGCCCCCTGCATTCCTCTGCAACCTTCAATATCACTTTGTCACTACTGTGTACCCCCTATCCACAACTGCACCTCTGGACCCCTTTACATTAAACAGCCCCCTGCACCTCTGGACCCCTTTACATTACACAGCCCCCTGCATCACTGGACCCCTTTACATTAGACAGTCCCCTGCATCAGTGGACCCCTTTACATTAAACAGCACCCTGCATCTCTGGACCCCTTTACATTACACAGCCCCTTGCATCACTGGACCCATTTACATTACACAGCCCCCTGCATCACTGGACCCCTTTACATTACACAGCACCCTGCACCTCTTGACCCCTTTACATTACATAGCCCCCTGCACCTCTGGACCCCTTTACATTACACAGCTCTCTGGACCCCTTTACATTACACAGCCCCCTGCACCTCTGGACCCTTTTACATTATACAGCCCCCCACAGCTCTGGACCCCTTTACATTATACAGCCCCCCACAGTTCTGGACCCCCTGCATGTTACACAGACCCCTCCACTCTTCAGCACAGAACCCCCCTTCAGCACAGATCCCCCATTCAGTACCTCAGATCAGGCACAGCAAGTCCCCTCCCCCTGTGTACACATAAACACTGGAGGGGGAGGCAGCTTCACTCTACTCGGCTGTGCCTGTGTGACATCCTACCCGGGACCGCTCAGACAGCCCGCAGCTGCGAGAGAAGGGGATGATTGGTTAGGTGCAGTGGTGTCACCCCGCACCCCCCTTGCCACGCCACTACCTGCACCTCACCTCTCTCTCCCTGTTCTAACCTGCCTGTCACCACTGTGCTGCATAAACCCGCCCTGCGGCGCTGTCACCACTTCAGTCATGGGGGGCGCCGGCTTGACAACCCCCCGGTGTGTGGTACATGGGGCGGTCCACCCCCCGCCCCCCCGGTATGCCACTGCCTTTCAATCATCTGCCCGTCTTCCATTCAGAAATTCTTTTTTAGTCATACTGTAGAAGCTGTAGTTACTGCTTTAATGAACGGAGGATCTAGAAAGGGCATGCATAGTTTGGCACTCTTGTTGAGTGCCTGTCAGAGCTCTCTTAGTACTGTTAACCCCTGCCGCACTGATAGATTACATTGGCAGGGGTGGGGGGGGGTATATCGGGCCACAGCAGCACAAGGAACACATTGAAGGAAATTATTGCCCCTTCTGTTTTTTCTTCTTATATATTCTATAAGGGCCAGTAAAAAATATGTCAACAGTATATAAATGAATAACGTAGATAAACACAGGATTCAATTTTGTTTCAATTATATATGCAGGGCCTCCATCAGGGGTGTACAGCCCATACACTTGTAAGGAGCCTGGACGGGGATGGGAGAGTCGGCAGGTTCGTGTGAGCTGCCTGTGCTCAGTGTACTGTATGCTGGACTGCAGCTCCTATATGTGTCTCAGCCATATGTGGAAACAAGAGCTGGGACTAGGAGGACCACCTTACAAGTAAGGGATGTTGTACAAGTGGGGGGGTGGGTGGCTCTGGGTGTGTACATGTCTGTGTTTGTTTGGACTGTCACAGAAAATGCCAAACACAGGTTCAGTATAAATAATATAATTTATTAAAAAATTAGTACACAAAAGTAAGCGCACCTCCAATATGGCAAACAGTAATACAAACCAGCAACCAACCACAGTATTATACAACAAAAGACTACCTAAACTAAATGTATATACAGGTGTGGGATAGAATCATAACCGTAACCAGGGTCATACACGGAATATCAAGCAGATAGGGCTGGGAGCAAGACAGGACAGGGACAGGGTAACAAGAGACAGAGAGAGCAGGCGGAAGGGATCAGGCTGCAGGGGTCCAGGAACAGATGCAGGGTTCAAGAATACAGGATCTAGGGTTCAGGATACAGGATTCAGCAAGACAGGTCAGGGCACATGAATAAAATACCAAAGCAAGGTGTGCAAGTAATCACCAGGCTTAAATATACTTCCTGAAATCGGTATCAGGTGATGCCTGATTGCAGGAGATGATGTCAGCTCCTGACTGCCGAGATCCACCCACTGGTGGACACCGGAACTGCAGCCCATAGGTCTGGGAGCCACAGCACCACCAGCAGGTGAAACATTTCCTGACAGTACCCCCCCCCCTTGAAGGAGCGACCTCCGGGCGCTCCAACCAGTCCTAGCTGAAAAAGTCCAAGGAGCGCCGGGTTCAAAATAAGAAGCCTTGCTGCCGAGATCCAAAAAGAAACTAGAAGTTCCCCCGCCTTGGTCTGGTAACTGGCTAGGTACCCCATTGATGGGGCTAGGCCACTGGCTAGGTATCCTGTTGGATAGATTCTTAGAAACATAGGACCTTTGAACCCTCAAAACACTAGGCATCCCAACGCTGGGGTACCTTGGGTCATTCACAAACTTAGCCCTGGAGTCAAGTGACAATACCGCAATTCTGACACCGGAATGTCTGGTCACAATTATGTAGCTTGCCTGATCTCCAGGACTTGTTCCACACTTCAACGGTCATCTAGGTTTCCCCAGGGCACTGATTACCACTGCTCCCCTAATGCACCTGGAGTTGTGGAAATCGCATGCGGGGCGTGGCAAGGCATAAATGGTGCTCTGCAACTCCCCAGGAGCTCACCACTACCAAGATAGCAAAGGCAAACGTAGCTACCAATTGTAAGATGTATGTCCAGACCACCAGGCTTTGGCACCATCGGAGCAATGTACTGTGAGAGGGACCTGCAACTGAAAAAAGAATCTTAGGCAAAACAGGTAACCCATACCAGACACACAAAGACTCAGGAGTATAAGACCCAATGGCAGATGGAATCCTACCCTCTGCAGGACAATCCAGCTGGGCAGTAGGAATAGAGTCAAGTGCTAACTGAGCAGTGGACACAAAGCCATTAGAACCCGGCTGGGCAGTAAGTAGAGGGTCATTAACAACAAGCTGATCTTTGGTCAAAGGATCATCAGCGGTGGGCTGGAAAGCAGGCATCCGATCAACAGGCATTGAATCATCAGGCTGGGCAATGGGCAGAGGCACATCAAGCTGGGCAGTGGGTAGAGGCACATCAGGCTGGGCAGCGGGCAAAGGCACATCAGGCTGGACAGCGGGCAGCGGCACTTCAGGCTGGGCAGCGGGCAGAGGTACATCAGGCTGGGCAGCGGGCAGCGGCACATCAGGCTGGGCAGCGGGCAGAGGCACATTAGGCTGTGCAGTGGGCAGAGGCACATCAGGCTGGGCAACGGACAGCAGCACATCAGGCTGGGCAACTGGCACAGGATCAGCAGGCTGGGTATCAGGAACTGGGTCATCGAGCTGGCCATCGGGCATTGGATCATCATGCTGGACATCTGGCAACAAAACAGCAGGCAGGGCAGCCTGCACCAGAACAGGCTGGTCAGCGGGCACTGGAACATCAGGCTGGACAGCGGGCACTGTAACATCAGGCTGGACAATGGGCACTGGAACATCAGGCTGGACAGTGGGCACCAGAACATCAGGCTGGACAGCGGGCACCAGAACATCAGGCTAGAAAGCGGGCACCAGAACATCAGGCTGGAAAGCGGGCACCAGAACATCAGGCTGGACAGCAGGCAGAGGCACTGGAACATAAGGCTGAACAGCGGGCACTGGTACATCGGGCTGGACAGCGGGCACTGGAACATCGGGCCGGACAGCAGGCACTGGAACATCGGGCTGGGTATCAGGAACTGGATCATTAGACTGGACAGCAGGCAGAGGCACTGGAACCTCAGGTTGGACAGTGGGCACTAGAACATCAGGCTGGACAGCGGGCACAGGAACATTAGGCTGGACAGTAGCACTGGAACATCAGGCTGGGCAGTGGGCACTGGAACATCAGGCTGCGTATCAGGAACTGGATCATAAGGCTGGACATCAGGAATTGGATCATCAGACTGGACAGCAGGCAGAGGGTTGACAAGGTTAGGTGGGTCATCAGGTTCACCACCATCAGAAGCTAGCCTATCCCCATTGGCAATCATGGAGGCAGGCTGGAGCAGATTGACTGGCGTTAATGGCATAATGGCTGGATTGTATGGGTTGGGAACATCTTCTGTTTCTTTTTAGGTTTTGTCACAGAACGTCCCACACTCTGCTTGAGTGATTCCGTCAGTATACCACTTCTTCCAAGTCTGGACTCAGATATCCGATATTCCAACCACTCATAAGCACAAAACAAGGCGACACTTGTTTCACTGCTAACATGGACTATATTTATTTAGAATCAAAATTACAAGACTTAATATGCCGTTGGAACCTCCTCTAACAATACAACTGTAGCCTAATTAACATGAGCTAGTTAACTAATCCTTTATACAGCCTAGGTGACTGAGACATGACCTTTTGCCCAGACTTGTGGTCACCGAGCTTCACACAGTAACAGAGTTAATTATCATAAGTACAACCACAGGACATTTTCTCACAATAGCAGGAGCTCCAATAGGAGTCGGCCCGTCTCCTACATTGTATAGAGGACAATGTGATCAGCTCATTCAATTAACATGTTGAGTTCAGAATCAATCAAACCAAGAATAGTCTCTACATACATCCTGGGAGATATTGTGGACAAATATCACTGTTCCATTTTAAGTAGTCCAAGATATATTTTCTCACTCACCCTGTGCCAGGATAGCACAGGGTGACTTAGACATAAGAGGTGTATGGGGAGCTGAAACAAGGGCATCCCCTACTTTCCAAGGGATTCTGAGTTCCACGGGCCCTCCCATAACACGTTTAGCCACTGAAGTTTTGTAAGTGACTGCAGTACTATGAGTACGGGTTGCAGATGATGGAAGAGAAAGGCTTGAGTACGGTAAAAGAGAGGTAGCAGTAACTAAGGGGGATCTTTGTGGCATTGTTGCTGGCAGCAGAGAGAAGGCAGATGGGTTTAAGGCAGGATAGGTGCAGCAAGTGGAAACAGGGTACTTATATTTAATTGGTAGCAGGGTATATTGAGCTGCAACTGTGGTTGCTGTGGATGATGGAGAGAAAGACATTTGAGCAGGCAGGTGTCTCATAGTAGGAATGGGTTGTTGCAAGCCGACTGGGGCTGGGTGCAATATATCTGACCACGCCTGTAGTAAAGGTTGAACAAAATTCAGTTTACATGCTGCCTGTCTGACAAGAGACTGCACTGCATTAATACACTCCACTAACACCTGATGGGAACAGGCCGAATAATGCTCAAATAAATAAGCTAAGTCATCCTCCAATAACCACACCAGAGATCCTACCTGAGCCATATTGAAGGGGGAAGACAAATCATCACTGCCTTTAGGAGTACTGGACAAAGCTAACTCTGCACAAATCTGAATCAAAGGCTGAACATCTCCAAACAACATACTGCCCTGATTGACTAGGGAATGAGCAAGTCGGATACATTCTAGTAGCTGGTCATTGGTCCACTCCTTCAATAATTGGCAGCAGTATTCACCATCCTCTGTCACCAGCAAAGAATAATAAATACCTTCCTCCAGATGCATTTTCCTTCAAAATGACAGAACCAAGATGGCTTCCCTATGCAGCCACTTCTGATCGGGACTGGCCTTGGTATTATGTCGGAGGCTGGTGTGACCAGAGATATGTGGACTGTCACAGAAAATGCTAAACACAGGTTCAGTATAAATAATATAATTTATTAAAAAATGAGTACACAAAAGTAAATGCACCTCCAATATGGCAAACAGTAAAAGAAACCAGCAAACAACCACAGTGAAACACAACAAAAGACTACCTAAACCTAAATGTATACACAGGTGTGGGATACAATCGTAACCGTAACCAGGGTCATACACGGGAGATCAAGCAGATAGGGCTGGGAGCAAGACAGGACAGGGAAAGGGTAACAGGAGACAGAGAGAGCAGGCGGAAGGGATCAGGCTACAGGGTAGGGGTCCAGGAATGGATGCAGGGTTAAGGAACACAGGATTCAGCAAAGAGTTTAACATGCTACAGCAAAAATTCTAAAGTATTCTAAATAAAACAAAATGAGTCAAATCACATGTAAAATCACATTTAAAATGACTCACGGTTACAATTGCAGGGACCTGGCTATTGAAAAAATAAAGAAAAAAAATGGCATGGGGTCCTTTGGGTCTTATATGGATTTTAAGGGGAACACCACGCCAAAATGTAAAAAAAAAAACGGCGTGGGAAAGGGCCTCTTCCTGACAACCCTGGGCTGTGGTTGTTGGGGTCTGCGGACAGGGGGCTTACCAGAACCTGAAAGCCCCCTTTAACAAGATCTCGCCCCCCCCCATGTGAATGGGTATCGGGTACGTCGTACCCCTACCCATTCACCAAAAAAGTGTCAAAAAGTAATAATCACAAGAAACAGTTTTTGACAACTCCTTTGCTAGAAAATAAAAAAATAGTGTCCCTCAATGTAAAACGATCATCAATCACGACGCCCACCGAATCAGATAAAATGAAAAGACTCCGCCTCCTGGGAGGCCTCCCGCTGACTGGGGGGGTGCTTGCTCATCCCCTCCCCTCTTATGACTTGCTGCATGCTCAGATGGGTCTGGTTTTTTCTTTCTTTTTTTTTTAACCACTTTAGCCCCGGAAGATTTGGCTGCTGAATGACCAGGCCATTTTTTGCAATTCGGCACTGAGTCGTTTTAACTGACAATTGTGTGGTCATGCGATGCTCTACTCAAACAAAATTGACGTCCTTTTTTTCCCCACAAATAGAGCTTTCTTTTGGTGGTTTTTGATCATCTCTGCGGTTTTTATTTTTTGCGCTATAAACAAAAAAAAAGCGACAATTTTGAAAAAAACACAATATTTTGTACGTTTTGCTATAATAAATATCCTCATTTTTTTTTAAAAAAGCTATTTTTTTCTCAGTTTAGGCCGATATGTATTCTTCTACATATTTTTGGTAATAAAAATCGCAATAAGAGTATATTGAGTGGTTTACACAAAAGCTATAGCGTCTACAAAATAGGAGATAGATTTATAGCATTTTTATTGTTATTTTTTTTTTTTACTAGTAATGGCGGCGATCTGCGATTTTTATCATGACTGCAACATTATGGTGGACACATTGGACAATTTTGACACATTTTTGGGATCATTGGTATTTATACAGCGATCAGTGCTATAAAAATGCATTGATTACTGTAAAAATGTCACTGGCAGGGAAGGGGTTACCACTAGGGGGCGATCACGGGGTTAACTGTGTTCCCTGCTACGTGTTCTAGGGGGGATGGGACTTGCTAGGGGAAGAGATAGATCGGTGTTCATACTTTGTATGAACACACAATCTGTCTCTTCTCCCCTTTAGAGAACCGGGATCTCTGTGTTTACACACAGAGATCCCAGTTCTTGGCGTGACACGAGCGATCACAGGAGCCCGGCAGTCATTGCGACCGCCGGGCACTCGCATCGGCTCCGGGGGCGAACAGCGGGCTCAAAAATGGCCACAAAAAGAAGCGACGTAACATGACGGCGATTCATGCAGCCAAGCCATGTTGCCGCAGTAAAACTACAGCAGCTGGTCGACAAGCGGTTAGCCCCGATTCACACAGGGGCAGCACGGCTTGCAGGTTGCCTCAGCGAGGCGACCTGTACACGACTGCCCGGGCGACTTGCAAAATGACTTCTGTATAGAAGTCTATGCAAGTCGCCCCAAGTGGCCCCCGAAGTCGTACAGCAACCTTTTTCTAAGTCGGAGCGACTTGCGTCGCTCCCCTTAGAACGGTTCCATAGCACAGAACGGGAGGTGACTTGTCAGGCGACTAGGTCGCCTGACAAGTCGTCCCCGTGTGAACGGGGTCTAAGTCAGCACTTTTTTTTTTATTCAGCTGTCAGCGGGGAAACACATTGACAGCTGATGACTCATCAGTTGTTAAGGACGCTGCAGCCGGCTTCCCGACCCCACTCCTTAACAATCAGCTTTGCCCATTCAAGGCGCAGTATGCGCTGTGCAACGCTCAGTGCATTGCAGGGTGTTCGTCGGGCCGAACACCCCGCAAATTTTTTTTTTATTCAGCTGTCAGCGGGGAAACCCACTGACAGCTGATGACTCATTGGTTGTTAAGGATGCCGCGGCTGGCTTCCCGGCCCCGCTCCTTAACAGCCAGCTTTGCCCAATCAGGGTGCAATATTCACTGTGCAGCACTCAGTGCATTGCAGGGTGTTCATCGGGGCGAAAACTCCACAAATTCGGGTGTTCGGGGGAATGGCCGAACAGACAAATGTTCAGCCCAAACTCATGCTCGGGCCGAACTGTTCGCCCATCCCTAGTCCTGACCCGAGGACGACTATGTTTTACCCAATGGGAACTACTAGGAATTTTGGTGTTGGCTAGTTAAAATACAGGTGGATCTTCTCAGAGAAAGTATCATATAAAAAATAATATTTTAAACTTAGCCTTTAAGTGCTGCAGAACTTTTTTTTTAAATGGGAGGCCATAGTTTAAACAAGGTATTTGTTTAGCAACATCAACTTTTTCCTCCATGGAGCAAGTTTATAAAAACTATGGCCTCCCAAAAAAAAAAGTGCTGCAGCACTTAAAGGCTAAGTTTAGTACAAAAAAAAAAAAAAAACAGTACACGGGTTATTAATTATCAGTGTGATGTGTCTCTTGTGCTAATAATGTCTCCTGCTTTGGTTGAAATCTTCCTCCTCCGATCCTTCCCTACTCCTGCCACCGTAATCTTCCAGTGAGCTGAGGGTTAATAGAATTGAGGGAGCTGTAACAGGCACTATATTCAGGTAGAATGTGTGGTAAAGAAAAATGAATCCTTCTTTATGACATTGTAGCAGAATTTAATGTGTATAAAAATCATAACTGAATGAAGGTAGAGGCAGAAAATAAAGATAAGTGATGTTTTTATAAAAAATAACTTTTGTTGGTGTAAATTAATTTATCAAACAAAAACATATATGTAGAACCAGGGCTGAGTCCATGGCTAAAATGGGGGATATTGGGCACCAGTCACTTTTGTGTTTTCAAAGTTTTATTGTAAACCAGTAAGGGGGTGAGGGTTAAGGGTCCCAGATACCACAGCAGATCACTTACAGACTCTCAAGATGCAGATCAATGTCAAGCTTCACAGTGTTAGAACCTTTAGGCGACTCAGCAACACTTTAAGCACAACCCCAGATTTCAATGCATCCTCCAAGTGAGTCACGAGGCCCCTCTGAGAAATCAGCCTTTTTCCTAGCTCTCTCCAGCAAGGGACCTCCTCTGGGTCTCCTCCTTATCACAGCTTCCTCCAGGACAGACAGGACAGCTTCAGGACCACTTCAGCACATGTTAGGCCCCAAAACAGGCTATGGGGACTAACATCAGAGCTCCATCCAGCAGCACCTTTCTGCTTAGAGGTCTCAGCCCAGAGGAAGAGAGCAAGCACATGACCTGTCCCAGATATTTATATACTCCCCCAGCATGCATCAGTGGCCTAAACTTCATACCAGATTGGCTAAAGGAACTATAAATATTCATTACTCAGTCTTGTTTATGACATTATTACTATGACCAGTGGTACCAGTGACACCTACTAGTGACAGTGAGAAATCACAACCCAACTAAAGTGATATTAAAAGTATATTGAGGGCAGACTCAGGTCATCCCCCACATACCATTAGAGGCATTCCTGTAGGCCAATTTTTACATTTACAAAGGATATGTAGCAGGGATGCTGATTTTGAGAGGGAGACTCTGAGGAATCATCTTTTGCAGCTGGGTTACCCTGAAGGTTCAGTCAATAGGACTATTAATAAAGCTAGAAAAACTGAGAGGAGTCATTTATTAGGCGGTAAAACGAGTGACGTTAAAAAGCAAGGGCCACCATTCAGTATGGAGTTTAGAAAGATTACAAATATTGTTGAACGTCATTTACCAATTTTATATAATGACAGTGTGTACGCCCAAATCCTCTCCGGTGGGGCTAGAATAGTTTCTCGACGTGCGCCCTCTCTATGCAACTCCTTATCCCCCAGCTATTTTACATATAGTATATAAGCAGGGGACTACTTTGGCTTGATTTTAAGGGGAACTACAAGTGTGGCACAAATGGCACAAAATTGCAGTGTCAAGGATTTTATAAACTGTAACACCAGATATTTGATATACTTGTTTATATGTAAAATCTGTCACATACAATATGTGGGCAGAACAACAAGGAGATTGCGGGATCACCTCCATGATCATGTGTATGACATACAGAAGAACCACTCTACAAATGTTGCTAATCATTTTAACCGATCACATGGTGGCAATCTCGCAGCTCTACAAATACAGGGGATTGAAAGCGTAAAAGACCACCTAGGGGAGGTGATGTCTTTAGGTTGCTGTGCAAGCAGGAAGTCTTTTGGAGTTTCCATTTGAGAACATGTATACCCAATGGGTTAAATTTTGAGTGGGATCTTACTCACTTTTTTAATTGACCTCCCCTTGCTTTTTTTTCTCTCTTAGCTAGTTTCCTGCAGTCTCCTAGCATGCATTTCTCTCCCAGATGTATTTATTTATTTTTTATTTGTTTATTTATTTATTTATTTTTTCCTTTCTTAGCTATTTTCCTGCAGTCTATTAGCACCCATTTCTCACCTACATTTTATTTATTTTTTTTCCTTCCTCTCTTAGCTAGTTTCCTGCAGTCTATCAGCACCTATTTCTTTCTTACACATTTATTCATTTTTTTCCCTTTCCTAGCTAGTTTCCTGCAGTCTGTTAGCACCTATTCCTCTCCTAAATATTTATCATTTTTTCCCTCTCTCTTAGCTAGTTTCCTGCAGTCTAATAGCACCTATTTCTCTCTGCTGGGAGGTACTACAGCCGGATAGGTGCTTCAGCTTAATATTGCAACAAAGGTAAGAAATATAACAGATGGTGGAGCTTTTAAGGAGGGGGAAGAATATGAAGGCAGTGGAGGGAGGGGTTGTATGCACTATTGGATGCCATTTGGCAGGTATGTGTGTGTGGCAGGCACGGTTGAGTTCCTGCACCTATTCTCTGAGAAAAAAAGCCCTGATTGTGTGTATACATATATACATGTTTTTTATTATTTTATGTATGTTGTTGTAACTATACAATGATTTCAACTGATGTGTCGAGTATGCTCCGAGTTCAATTGGTGTATCAGATTTTTTCTGGCAGTGGATTTGGACCGAACTCTTTACATCAGATTTGAGTGTATGTACCATGTATTCTAGCCGGGTTTTCTTTGTAACACCAGCTGAGCACTAATTTTAATTGGTTAGTTCACCTGTAACCTAATGATGACACATTAGAGCAGTATATAGATGATTGTGGTGACTAGTTCCAATAGGCAATGACTAAGCGCTAATATTTGCGCAAAGCGCATCTACCTTTTTGTCCCCTGCTCCATCTGTCAACCACTTGTCATATGAAGCCTTAATAAAAGGATTTTTGGAAGTGCACCATCCGGAATCATTTCTTTATGTTACACAGCATGCAAGCTGGGCTAGCACCTGACTAGTGTGTGTGGGGATTAACCAAAGACCCACTCACCTGGAGCGGCTTTTCTTGTTTCATATTACATTTTTTGGTTTGGGTTTAATATCGTTTTAAAGTGATTTTAAAGTAATTTTTATAAACCATATACTAATATTAGAACTTATATGCGTTTGCTGTTTTTTATTTATTTTTTTCCTCTAAGCTTGTTTTGTTAGCTTCCCCCGGCTGCGGTGTCTACTTCAGTGATTTCCAGCTTCCAGGGGCATCGGCCAGGTACGGTATATGCAAAGTTATGATAAATCCACACCTGGAATTCTTCTGGAGTACATTGCTACAAGAGACATTGCAAACTTTTTATAACTTTCCTGTTAGTGTTTGTTTATTTGATACTGACAGTTGTGATTTAGTAAAAGGAGAGTCTGAATCGGAAAAAAAAGAATATCCCTTTTACCAAAATAATCCAGGGACTTCAGTAATCTTTAAGGCCCTGACCTGGGACAAGTATGCAGATTAGAAGTTCTGACTTTACACTGTCTTTCCTGATTTGCATATTTGGTATTGGCTAGTGCCACTGAAAGTATTGGATTCACAGGCAGCTAGCTGTCTAGGATTTTCAGAAGTAAAAGCTGCTTACATATTTCTCTTAGTATATATTTCCTTGCTTGAGGTGAACTGCTCGGACCTTGAAGAAGGGGACATACCCGGAAAGCTTGTCCTGAAAAATAGTATGTTAGTGCAAAAAAAAAGTATATATTTCAATTGTATATATTTCCTTTAAAGCAGTGGCTCTCAACCTGGGGGTCAAATGCCGATTTGTCAGGGGTCACCTAATACTGGGTTGTTCCTGAAGCCTGCACCGCTCTCCCAGCCTTTTTGCAGCCGCCCAGCGGGGCTGTAACTGGAGCCCGCGGCCGCCCACTCAGCCTCTTTGCAGCTGCCCATTCAGTTCACGGCATGGCTGGGGAGCAAAGATTAGAGGCCAGCTGACTGGTGAGGAATGTGAGAGGGGCTGGAGGAGACCCTATCTCCTGATTTTGGTATAGGTGTCACTGCTACATGACACCACAAAGTCGGAGACACAGTGAATGAGTAACACTACCTGTGATTATAGTTGCCATTAAAAGTCCCCACTACAGTTCTCAGATCAGAAGATGACCTTGATCAAGAGCACCGAAGTTGGCTGATCAGAACTCCCCCCCAGCACTGCCACTGATCCCATTCCCTCCATCAGCACTGCCACTCATCCCAACTCCCCGCCTGTCTTGCCACTCATGACAACTCCCCGCCAGCACTGCCACTGTTCCCATTCCCCCCACCAGCACTACCACTCATCCCAACTCCCCGCCAGCACTGCCACTCATGCCAACTCCCCGCCAGCACTGCCACTGATCCCATTCCCCCCCCACCAGCACTGCCACTCATCCCAACTGTTCGCCAGCACTGCCACTCATGCCAACTCCCCGCCAGCACTGCCACTGATCCCACCCCCCCACAAGCACTGCCACTCATGCCAACTCCCCGCCAGCACTGCCACTGATCCCACCCCCCAACCAGCACTGCCACTCATCCCAACTCCCCGCCAGCACTGCCACTCATGCCAACTCCCCGCCAGCCCTGCCACTGATCCTACCCCCTCCCCACCAGCACTGCCACTCATCTCAACTCCCCGCCAGCACTGCCACTTATGCCAACTCCCTGCCAGCACTGCCACTGATCCCATTCCCCCCACCAAGGAGTAAGAGAAGGAATAAATATAGAGAATACATGGAAGGGAAAAGAGAGGGAGGAACAAAGAAAAAGGGAGAGAAAGAATAAGAGAAAAAACAAAGACAGCTAGAGGGCGGGATAGAGGGGACGACAAGAAATTAGGATAGAGAGAGATAAAAGCGAAAGAAACGAGAACAAAGAGAAAGAGTGGTACATCCTAAAATGTACCATAAGGGTTTTTACGAGTGGAAGGGACTCAGGGAGCGCTAAATGCCAGTGGATTAGAGACGCAAATTATTTGTCTTGCCTTGGGTGCTGACAACCCACTCTATAAAAATAGTTTTTCTGTTGGGGTCCCCACAACTTGGGAAATTTTATCAAGGAGTTATGTCACTAGAAAGGTTGAGAACCACTGCTTTAAAGACTTAAAATGCACCCAGCAAACCCTACCTTTGAGGAGGATAACAAAGGTATGCCCCCCTCATTCATATACCCTCTGCACTTCTCAGCTTTCCTGTGTTGTGCAAAATGACTACTGTTACTATCATAGATGCCTAAAGAAGGCAGTGACTTATTTTGCTCTAATGCAAAATAAAATATTCACATATGAAGTAAAGCATGTATTACATCTTATTGTCAGCAGGGGGCACTGCAGCCTTAATGTCTAGTGTTTGTATAGAAAATCTGCTTTGATTTCTGAGCCTATTGGTGCAGTATATATGTATTAAATACAAACAGTTGCTCGAAATAATGTTTCCTGTGGGAGATACAAATGTAACTAAAACACCAGTTTTTAGACTATGAAACGCTGTACTTTTGGCTGGCTGCAATTTAAATTCATGTACCAGGCTAATTCCATTGATCCTAAACTGCGATATGTATTCAGTGTCTAAAATCAAGAGTGCCAAAATACCACTGAACACACATAAATCCTGAGTAGTTTTGCCTGTGCATGGGGTATTGGGATAGATGAAAAGAAATGCATCTACCTACTTTATAAGGCCTATAAGTCAATAATCACAAATTTAAAGTAGTAAATGTAACTCACAACACTTACATTATAATGGTTTAAAGTGGAACTAAACTCGTTTTTAAAGCAGTATTAAACCCAAAACCAAAAAAATGATTATATTGCAGCTAACCAATCCTTAGATGTGGTGGCTTTTTTTTATTTATTTTCATTTTTTTTTAGGCATTTTCCCTCTGTTTTCACCTGGTGATCTGCCCAGTAACACCTCCCATATTAGCGTGCCTCCACGCTGGATAAAGGAGGATGTTCCGATCTTTGTAACTCAACTTTTCCATTTATCAAAACTATGTAATATGAGTACCTACCTCATCTATTCAATTTGTATGCAGTCGGGATGATCCTTGCATCACATACTTGTTGCTAGATCTTAAGGTTGTACAATGAGATTGTAATGTGTGTGGTGCGCTTTAGGAGGCATGTGTGGGACTTACTGCTGATGTTGTGGAGGGTGGGCAGGGGTTGGATCCCAATTGCCCAACTGGGCCATCTTTCTTGAATATCTGCCATGGAATTCCCGAAGGAGTCTAGGGGCATGGATGTTGATCTTCGGTTCCCAGGAGCTTTCTTGTGGTGGATACCCCTTCCACTTGATCAGATATTGGATTCTTCTCCAACAGTTACTGGTGGTGGAGGTGGTTCCACTCCTCCTGGGAATGGATCCGGAATGACCGATTTAAGGAGAGAGGCATGAAAAACTGGGTGAATCCTATAAGAATCAGGCAGGGATAATTCGAAGTTTGGTCATTTTGCAGGTACCGTTCCTAGGTTTCATTTGTGCGCTCTGTTTGTCCGTTGCTCAGAGGATGGTAGGCCGATGAGAGGCAAAGTTCTACTTTCAGGGCCTTACCGAGAGCTCTCCAAAATTTGGAGGTAACCCCCCGATCTGAAACAATGCTACTGGGTAAGCCATGGAGTCTTACAATTTCCTTTATGAATGTGGAAATGGGCCATCTTCGACAGGTAGTCCTCCGCCACCAGGATGTCGGTAAAATCTTCCAAAGGCGGAAGCTCCACTATAAAGTCCACGGAGATGATTTACCACAGACACTTAGGAATGGATAAGGGTCTCAACAGTCCCCGGGGCTTTGTCCCGTTGCCCTTGCTATGCAGGCACACTGAGCAGGATCTGACATAGGCCCCGCAGTCCTGACTAAGGTTGAGCCACCAGAAGGACCATTGAATTAGCTCACTTGTTTTACAAGCTCCAAAGTGGCCGGCTAACTGGTGGTCATGGTATGTGTTGAAGACCTGAAGCCTTGCCTCCTGAGGTATGAAGACCTTATCCTGATGCCAGAGTAATGAGGCGTGTTCAGATTTGGGGCATGAAGCAGAGGCTCCTTCAATGCTCGATTTCAAGCTGGGTTGAATCAATAAAAAATTCTGGGCTGAAAGAATGGTGCTTGGGGGAGCAGGTTCCGTACATTCAGGGAACATCCGGGTCAAGGCGTCTGCCTTCCCTTTCCTGGATGCTAGTCTATATGTTACATGGAAGTTGAATCTTGAGAAGAATAATGCCCATCTAGCCTGCCGGGGTCTTAGACATTTGGTGGACCTCAGATACTCCAAGTTTTTTTGGTCAATAAAGATTATAACTGAGTGATTGGTGCCCTTGTATAGATACCTCTACTCTTCGAAGTCCACTTTAATAGCCTGAAGCTCTCGGTCGCCTACGTCGTAGTTTCTTTCAGTCTGGCTTAATTTCTTAGAGAAGAAGGCTACTGGGCACAGAACCCTTCTGCTCTAAGAAGGCTACTTGGTGCAGTAGAGCTTTTGGGCCCAGACACTGAGAGAGCACGGCTCCTGTTGCCCATTCAGAAGCATCTACTTCAAGAACGAAAGGGAGAGGTAAGCAAGGTTTTACGTTGTTCAAAGGCTACTTGGGCTTCCTGATTCCAAAGGAAATGAGTATGGAGACACGTGAGTTGAGTAATTGGGGCGATGATGGTCAAGAAACTTTTAATAAATCTCCAGGAGAAGTTGGCAAAGCCTACAAATCTTTGGACTCCCTTTCTGTCTAAACGTGTGGGCCAGTCTAGGATTGCTGAAACCTTCTGGGGATCCATGGAAATTCCTTCAGTGCAGATTATGAGCCCCAAAAATTGAATGGATTGTTTCCCAAAATTGCACTTCTCCGCTTTCACGTACAAAACTATGCCTGTGGGGGGTAATCAATACCTTCTTGACGTGGTCTCAGTGGAGTTTCAGAGAGGCAGAGAAGATCAGGATATTGTGCAGGTAGATGATCAGGAATAAGTCAAGGTACTCTCGGAAGATATCATTGACCAGGTGTTGAAATGTTACAGGGGCATTGCATAGCCCAAAGGGCATCACAGGATATTCAAAGTGGCCAAAGCGTGTTCTGAATTTTCCACTCATCCCCCTCTCTAATGCAGGCCAGATTATATGCCCCCCTCAAGTCCAGTTTCCTACATACCCGGGCCTCTGGAACAACTCCAGAATGAGGGGAAGTCGGTACCTATTCTTGATGGTGACTTTGTTAAGCTCCCGGTAGTCGATGCATTGCCTGAGGGAGTGGTGATTGTTTTCAACAAAAAAGATGCCTGCTCCGGCAGGGGAGGAGCAGGGACGAATGAAACCTTTGGCTAGGTTCTCATCGATGTACTGTCTGGGGGCCTCCAATTAAACTTTGGACAAAGGGACGATGTGCCCAAAGGGAATTTCTGCTCCTTGGGGTAACTCAATAGGACAGTCATAGGACCGGTGTGGAGGCAGGGTATCGGCTTTCCTTTTGTTAAAGATGTCAAGGTAGTCATGGTAGACAGAAGGGACTACTTGACTGATGTCTGTTGCTGGTTGTATGGTCAGGCAAGTATGGGAGTTGGTTTGCATGGGGATGCCACAATGCTGGTAGCAGTAATTGGATGAGAAGGTGACCTCCCCTCTGGACCAGTCCACTGATGGGTTGTGGGCTTGTAGCCACGGTATTCTGAGAATGGCTGGGAAAATGGGAAATCTGATCACATCAAAACAGAGAAGTTCCTGGTGACTGTGGCTGTTTGATACTATCAGGTACCGAAGTGCTGGAGGCCAATAGAGAGAGGGCTTCTCCTGCAGCTAAGTTCCAGACTCCCCTGAAGGTGAGACAGGAGGAGTCAGGCCCAAAGTAGCACAGGTCGTCTGCAGAGTTGCTTGCAGAAAGGGCTCAGGTTGCTGCAGGTGGGTGGTGCCTGTGAGATGTAGCAGGTAGCTAGGGTCACTGAGACAAAGGGTAGTTGGTTCAAGCCAAGGTCCAGTTCCAGGTGGGTAGCAGAGGAGACAAGGTCAGGTGAAAGCCGAGGTCAAGACAGGTGAAAGACAAAAACAGAACATTCCATAGCTCAACTCACCAACCAGTCTGCCAACTGACCAAATGAACCCGTCCAACAGTCTGCGTTAAAAACAGGGGTTTAGTTAGCACGCATTTGCAAACGCATGCATAAGCTGCAAGGCCTCTTCACGGCACCCTGTGTATGCTTGCAGTCCTAACACTACTGAATTTATAAGCGTCCTCACAATGGAAGCACATGCATTAAATGGATAGATGAGGGGCAGATGGGCCTGGAGGCAGCCCAATCCCCCTTAAAGGAACAGGAGCACACTGGACACCCAGCAAGAGCACAATGGCAGCAAAGACAGGTAGCAGGCAGAGAAGATCTATTTAGCAAGCTGAAGTCAAAGTCAGGAGGCAGGCAGGAGACAGGTCTGGAACAAGCCAGGTCAGTAATCAAGAATCACAGGAAACACAGAAATGTTGGTAATAGCTGCAGTTCAAACAGCACTTCAGCCAAGGACTGGCTTCCTTATAAAGGCCCATGTGACATGCTGGCATAGGTGCTGGGTCCTAGAGCCCTTCTCCTGCCCTGACAGATGCTGGATCCTAGAGTCCTCCTCCTATTGGTGCCCTGACACCTGGAGTGGGGTCCTTAGAAGTCCAAGTTGGGGTTTTTAGGCAGCACAATGATAAGGGGAGTCGGATTCAATATCAAAAATATAACAAATTTATTGAGGTGTACCATAAAAGTTAAAACAATGAGCTCCAGTAGGGGGTGCTTGAGATAAAATTACATGTTATATGAGCTGAACATATATTGGCAGACATATATTCACAACAACACTGGGTAGCATGAATATTTGAACCTGACGCGTTTCAACCCCTGTACTTGGGGTCTTCTTCAGAGGATTAGTCTGCTGAAAAATATACATAGATGAAATTGATACATGTAAGTAAATTACATTGGTATAGTAATAGTTACATTCACCATGTAGGATATGGATACAATAATAATAATTACCCAATAATATATGTTCGGCAGAGAGAGGAGCAAGGCCTCCCATATGGAGATCCCTTAGAAAGACTATCCTCCCGTCCTCCCCTCAGTCTTCCTTCCTCTCTGGTGAATAGCAGGCACTTTTTACTTCTCACTAAGTAATTACCACTTCCATTATTCTGCGTTTGTTCCTTGTCTAGGCACTACTGTTTGCCCTATACAATGGGGGTTCATGCGAATACTATTTGATTCCGCATTAACCCCCGTTTATTTATAGTGGCCCTGCTGTACAAAGGCCTGGCCACCATCTGTTCTCTACAACTTATACTTTTGTGTTTACTTACTTTTTAGACTGGTGGACTCAGTGTGGGATATCAATCCACCGAGCCCGCTATACCTTATGACCAATCCCGGGTTTGGTTAACAGGCAACAGTCTTGTATGTATGGGGCAACATAGTGCTAAAACACATGTTCTATAGCACCCCTTGAGGTAATTAATCCAATCTTAATCAATTTCTTCTGTGCAATCTTTTTTCTTTCCCCCCCCTCCCCCCCTCCCCCTCCCTTTCCCTTTTTTCCTTTTTTTTTCCTCTTCCTCCCCTTCTTTCGCCCCCCCCCTCCCACCTTCTCCCACTTTCCCCCTTCTCCCTCCATATCTTTTACTCCCAGCACTCTCGGTGTAATCACTCTTTTTCACCACATCCCCACACTCAGTCCCCACCAGCTATCACCTATTTTTAACCTTTTCACTTTACCTTAGTTTCTTCACATCTCCACACGGATCGCTGTCACATTGAGCACATACTGAGGTGCTGCCTATACCTTATACTGCCCATGGAGAATACCATATATATATGTATATAATTTTTACAATTTCCGTCCCCTCTTGGACACATGACCAATACTGTGCAAATGACTGATTTTATTATGAGGAACTCTTTGATTACCATCACAGGTGTAACCCTCTATGCTCCCTGGTTGATTGCTAGTCTGGTGGGTGGTACTCAAGAGTGTGACCTCTCGCAAGCCACGTCGCTGATCTCACTACCCTGGCCTGAACCGCGGTGGCGGTAGGGGTGCCCGGTGTTCTTCCTCTGGGGAGGACGGGAGGATAGTCTTTCTAAGGGATCTCCATATGGGAGGCCTTGCTCCTCTCTCTGCCGAACATATATTATTGGGTAATTATTATTATTGTATCCATATCCTACATGGTGAATGTAACTATTACTATACCAATGTAATTTACTTACATGTATCAATTTCATCTATGTATATTTTTCAGCAGACTAATCCTCTGAAGAAGACCCCAAGTACTGGGGTTGAAACGCGTCAGGTTCAAATATTCATGCTACCCAGTGTTGTTGTGAATATATGTCTGCCAATATATGTTTAGCTCATATAACATGTAATTTTATCTCAAGCACCCCCTACTGGAGCTCATTGTTTTAACTTTTATGGTACACCTCAATAAATTTGTTATATTTTTGATATTGAATCCGACTCCCTTTATCATTGTGCTGCCTAAAAACCCCACCTTGGGGGAACCTCTCTTTTGTTTTTAGTTTTCAAGGGGTGAGCAGCAAATCCCTGGTTTCCTCTCTAGTGTCTCTCTATTTTAGAAGTCCAAGTAGCCGCTGTTTCCCTTCCTCTTTGGCACTGAATCTGTATTGGGTATTTTAATTTCCATCTTCTTCCTTAATCATGGAGTAGGGAGGGAGAGGGATCAGAGGAACCAGATAGTAGATGGGGAGGAGGCAGTGACATTTTACAATATGGGAAGTTATGGCAATAAGAGGAGACTAGAAGTCCTGCGCTGAATGAGGCCTAAATGTGGAGAATCTGTTTTTCGGGTCAGCGGCCCATCATATCTTATTTTTACTAGTCTGGGGGGAATTATTGTACTCTCTAGTGTGCTAGGAGTGTATATAGTTTTTTTTTTATTCAGAGTAAGTACATTTGTGCAGGCTTGGCTGTGTTTTTCCTGGGTTGGGCAAAGATCCAAGGAGATCTGGATGACTCACAGGCAGCATCACTGAGACCTCCTTCCAGTTCTAGAATGTACTGGAATCTTCTAGAAGAATGGGAGGGGACGTAAGGTGGAGCTGTTTGGAGGCCCTAACCAATCCCCAACAGAAAGGTTGCCAGGGGGCAGGCCCCCTTAAATACTCTGGGTCAGCCCAGCTGGGGAGAGCATGGAGTTCGGGTGGAAGCTGGAGATGGATTGCAAGGCTGTCATGGCCTTCGAGAGAGCTCCCCAGTCTAGTAGGGGTGACCTTGGGCCTTGGCATGGGTGCGGACAGGACCCTCTTCAAGACACACGGAGGTGTCCTGGCCAGGAGGCATGGGTGCAAGGAGAGGACAGCGGGAGAACACTGCCAAGCAAGTCTCCAGGAGGAACAGGAACAGCCAAGAAGGATGTTGAGTGACACAGTCAGGAGGACTGGGGGGCACACCTGAGAGGACTGGGATGGAGAAGTCTGGGATGAGTGCAGAGCCAGTCAGGAGGACTATGGTGGCACAGACAGTGAAAAGGGGCAGCTACAGCCAGGAGGGCTGGCAATGCCTGAAGAAGAGGTACTGGGAGCAGTAGCCACAGATAGGACAGCTAGCACTAAAGACTTCAATTTTTGCTTCACCATAGGGGCCCGCAGTCCCTGCCTGCAAAGGGCATTCATCCAGACCCAGCTGAGATTGTGCTGAGTCTAAAACCTGTGCTATCTGGTCCTGGGAATCATAGTCTGCAAGCAAGTGTGTACTGGAGGTAGAAGAGGAGAGAATGTATATACTGGAGTATATATAGTTCGAGTCCCTACAGAGTTTCATTGATCAAATGGGCATCCCACGTGCACCCTTCCCCATACAAGTTCAATTCCTCTAATAAAAAAAAAAATCCAAAGCTGCAAGGACTGCTTCTTGTCTCTGAGTGACTGTACATTTGTGTGCCTGACTATGCAGGGTGGGAGATGACCACATTCACCAGCGGCCCCTACGGGGGTACCGCTACATAGTAAAGGCTATTTTTTGCAACAATATTACACAAAGTGATCACTTACCTAGTCTGTGGTGGTCCCTTGCCGTCGCTTTCTGCTTCTCCCTTCTCCAAGTGTCCCCTCATGTGCAAAGGGGGCAACTGTGCACGTATGTTCTGGAGCCGGGCTCTGTGCATCCATAAACACATACAATCCCAGTAAGCCACACACCCACTCCCTCCTCACAGAGGTTTGACTGAAGCAGAAGCCTGTGGCTGACGCTGCCCTCAGTGTCTCCTGTGAAACAAGAAAAAGAGGAGAGCGATGCTGCAGCTGGGATGGCATTGGAGCTGTGAGATAAGTCAGTCAAGTATTTAGGATTAGGGGGAACAGTTCATGGGGTATTTTTTACCTTAATGCAGAGAATGCAGTAAGGTAAAAAATGTTTAGAGTTTAGAACCACGTTTCTTGATGTTTTATTTTTAATGATGGGAAGTTAACTAATTCTGCCTATATGACGCTAATAGACATACTGTACATTATTAGTTGATAGGTCAACTTAAAGTGGTTCTATAGCCTTAAGGCTTTTCACCTTATTCTACAACCCCTGGCAAAAAGTATGGAATAACCACTCTTGGAAAATGCTCATTCAATGGTTTAATTGTGTAGAAAAAAAACTACTTACAGACATGCCTCAAAACTATTTTCATTTAACATTCCAACCTTCTGGCTTTAAGAAACACTTAAAAAAAAGAAAAAAAAGACAGAAAACTGTAGTCAGTTGTAACTGTTTTTGCAGATCAAGCAGAGGAAAAAATTATGGAATCACCATGTACTTGCATGTTTTCTTCAGGCAGTCGTCTTTATACATTTCATTGGAATGGCATTAAACAAAATTTCTAGCATCATCACCCTGCCCAATGCAGATTCGTAATTCATCACTGAATATCACTTTCATCCAGTCATCCACAGTCCATGATTGCTTTTCTTTAGCCCACTGTAACCTTGTTTTCTTCTCTTTAGGTGTTAATGATGGTTTTCGTTAATACAAATAAATTGCAAAGGTTGTTAAGGGAAAGCGTACTGGTAGACAAAGGAACACATCAAAGCGTCAAGTTAGAAAACTTAAAGCAATGTGCCTTAGAAACAGAAAATGTACAAATGGGGAACAAATGGTCAGAAACTGGATGTCTGTGACCGATCTGTAAGAGACTGGCTAAAAGAAATGGGATTTACATACAGAAAAACCAAACAAAAAGCCATCATTAACACCTAAACAGAAAAAAACAAGGTTACAGTGGGCTAAACAAAAGCAATCATGGACTGTGGATGACTGCATGAAAGTGATATTCAGCAATAAATTATGAATCTGCATTGGACAGGGTGATGATGCTGTAACTTTTGTTTGGTGGCATTCCAATGAAATGTATGAAGACTCCAGGACACTGGAGCATGTTCCTTCTCATTAATCGTACACCCACATTACCTCCCTCACCCTTCTCCTAACCTCCAGAGATACAGTACATCCCCTAACCCTGGGCCTCCATCATTTAACTGTACTCAACGCACCCATTACCCTGCACCCTCTGGCTGCAGCCGCAATGCACACAATCTAGTTCCCATTTCACTTCTTCCCAAGACCAGACTCCCTTTCTCTTGCACCCTTTGGAATGCCTGCTGTCTATAACAAACTCCCCTCTCTCCATTATCTCTTTTTAGCTAACTCATTAATTCTACTCGCGACTACCGAAACCTGGCTTCATGAATCCGACACTAGCCCCACATAGCACCTTTCAGGTACTTCACCCACCTCCCTCTCTGTCACTCTCCACTTGAGGCACACTGCATTTGTCTTTTCTTCCCAGTTTCTCTAAGGATAGCTGTGATCCACCGGCCCCCTGGACCAGTATCAACCTTTCTTGATGACTTCTCTGCCTGGCTACCCTACTTTCTCTCTTCTGAAATCCCCACAATCATTCTCAGGAACTTCAACATCCCTACTAATACTAACACTCTTGCTACTTCCAAACTTCTCAGTCTAACCCCCTCTTTTGACCTGAAGTAATGGATACATGCTTCTACTCACTCTGAAGGCAATACCCTAACCGTAGAAACCTACACCATTTCAACCCTTCTCTTCTCTACCTGGCTACTGACCACCTCTATGACAAAATCGCACTCCCATCCTGCACCAACTTAGCCACTTCTGTCTACAACGCTTCACTTTTAGCCTCTCTGGACACAGAATCAGGCCCAACCCCTTCCACCTTGGCAAACAGATGACACTAGAAGACTAAGTCTCAGAAAGATGTCAACCAGTATAAATCTGCCCTCCAAAAATACAATCCCTGCCTCCTCACTGCCAAGCAGACCTATTTTATCACTCTCATTAACAACTTATCATCCTGTCCCCGTCAACTCTTCTCTACCTTCAACACACTACTTCATCCTCCACCGCCTCCACCCACTAACTCGCTCACTGCCCAGGAGATCAGACAGAAGATTGAAACAATTTGTGAGGAGATCTCTGCTGTTCAGATACCTTCCACGCTTTACACTTCATGCCCACAGGAACAATCATTACTTCCCTCATTCAACCCCACCACTATAGACGAGGTTGCTAAACTACTTGCTAACGTCCAACTAACCACCTGCCCTCTGGATCCTGCTCCCTTGCAAATGCTACGCTCACCCTCTGACTCTATTCTACACTCTCTATCCCACATCTTCAATCTCTCCCTCTCTTTTGGCATCTTCCCCAACTCTCTAAAACACACACTAGTCAGCCCCATGCTTAAAAAGCCTTCACTGGACCCAACCAATCTTAAAAACCTACGCGCCATCTCCTTTCTCCCCTTTTTATCCAAACTCCTTGAACGTCTGGTCTACAACTGACTGCGTAACCCCCTTGCTGAGAATAGCCTTCTTGATCCCCTTCAGTCTGAATTTCATCCTCAACACTCCACAGAAACTGCTCTCCTAAAACTAACAAACAATCTACTAACGGCCAAAACCAATGGACTCTATTCTGTACTCCTACTCTTGGACCTTTCTGCTGCCTTTGATATGGTTGACCACCCCCTCCTCCTCCAAAAACTCCACGCCATTGGTCTCTGTGACTGTACTCTTCGCTGGTTCTCTTCCTACTTATCCAACTGCACCTTTAGCGTTACTTACAACTCTACTTCCTCTTCTCCTCTTCCTTTCTCTGTTGGGTTCCCCCAAGGTTCTGTTCTTGGGCTGTCCTATTTTCAATCTACACCACCTCCCTGGGTCAGCTGATAGCCTCCCATGGCTTCAAATACCATGTCTACGCTGACGACACCCAAATCTATTTCTCTACCCCTCAGCTCCCTCCCTCAGTATCCTCACGTATCACTAATTCACTAACAGATACATCAGTCTGGATGTCACACCACTTCCTCAATCTATCCAAAACCAAACGTATAATTTTTCCTCCACCACGTGCCCCTTCCCCTGATCCCTCTGTCAAAACTGATGGCACAACCATCAGCTCTTTCCCACATGCCAAGGTCCTAGGTGTAGTCTTGGACTCTGAACTCTTCTTTAAGCCCCATGCCCAATCACTGTCCAAATCTTGCCGCCTCAACCTCAGCAACATCTCCAAAATATGCCCCTTTCTAACCAATGACACAACAAAGCTCTTAATTCACTCCCTGGTCATCTCTCGCCTCGACTAGTGCAACTCCCTACTTAATGGCTTACCTCTACATAGGCTATCCCCCCTTCAATCCATCATGAATGCTGCTGTCAGACTCATCCACCTTACCAATTTCTCTGTGTCTGCTGCTCCTCTCTGTCAATCCCTCCACTGGCTTCTGCTCTCCCAACAAATTCAAAATACTAACAATAATTTACAAAGCCATCCACAATTTAGCCCCCAGGTACCTCACTAGCCTAGTCTCAAAATACCAACCTAATCATTCTCTTCGTTCCTCTCAAGACCTCCTGCCCTCTAGCTCCCTCATCACCTCCTTCTTTGCTCGCCTCCAGGACTTTTCCAGAGCCTCTTCAATCCTATGAAATTCCTTAACCCAACCTGTCCGATTATTTTCTACTCTATTAGCTTTTAGACGATCCCTGAAAACCCTTCTCTTCAGAGAAGCCTATCCTACCCACACCTAACAATTTATCCCTTTTCATCCCTTTTTATTACCTTTTGTTTTACTTGACCCTCACTTCTAGATTGTAAGCTCTAACGAGCAGGGCCCTCTGATTCCTCCTGTATTGAACTCTATTGTAACTGTCCTGTCTGCCTACATGTTGTAAAACGATGCGCAAACTGTTGGCGCTATATAAATCCTGTATAATAATAATAAAAAAAGACGACTGCCTGAAGAAAACATGCAAATTTCCACAATCATTGATGATATGGGGTTGCATGTCAGGTAAAAGTAAGGGGGAGATGACAGTGATTAGATCTTCAATAAATGCACAAGTTTATATTGAGATATTGGACACTTTTCTTATTCAATCAATTAGAAGGATGTTTGGTGATGGTGACATCATTTTTTTGGATGTAATCTGATGCAGATGTTTGCTTTTGAACTGCAAAGTGCATGGTGATTCCATAATATTTTCCTCAGAATTGACTGGCTCCATATTTTTTTCCTCTGCTTGATCTGCAAAAACAGTTGCAACTGACTACAGTTTTCTTTCTTTATTTAAGTGTTTCTTAAAGCCAGAAGGCTGGAATGTTAAATGAAAATAGTTTTGAGGCATGTCTGTAATTAATTTTTTTTTACACAATTAAACAATTGAACAAACATTTTCTAAGAGTGGTGATTCCATACTTTTTGCCAGGGGTTTGCTCTCTGTGCTGCAGTTGTCCCCCCAGGCCCCCCCCCCACACTTTTTCTTCCCTGAGCCCAATCCGATCCAGCGATATGCACAAGTGCAGCAGCTTTCTCATTAGATTGATAACAGCAGGAGCCATTGGCTCCCATTGCTGTCAATCAAATACTGTGACACAGGAGTGAGGCTGAGTCCTGCTGTCTGTGCCAATGGATGCAGCAGCGGGACTCAGGAGCAAGCCTGCATGGGGGCCCCCAGAAAAAGCGGCTTTCCGTAGGGGCACCAGATGCAGAGGAGGGGCTTTCTGTGGGGACCTCAGAAGAGAAGGATCGGGGCTGCTCTGTGCAAAACCACTACACCGAGCAGGTAAGTATAACATGTTTGTTATTTTTTAGAAGGAAGGTCTACAAATACATTCTGTATAATTGAAGTGTTCGTATAGTTCATAGAACAATGCCATTTATTTGGCATTTTAGCTTGTTTATTTTTTTTATTGAACTACTGTTAGATACATTTTACTTGTTTCAGATAGTTTCAGATAGACACAGCATCTCAACATAACACACTTGATGGTACAGTGATTAGAAAGAAGCAGACAGCATACAAATGACTCTGTAGGGTATATCACATTACTAATATGAGCTTAATATGTTTTGATTGATTATATATTGTATGCCATCTGTCCTTCTGATCAATTAAACTTCGGATCAAGTGTCCTTTAGTTGTTAGAATGTCTTTACTGATAGTAGTCCTACCAGGAAAACAAGAAAAACAGCAGCTATATTTTCATAGCATCTGGAGACCCAATCTGATGTACAAGCAATATGATACACATTGTAATGTACTAGGGAACAGATGTTACTAAGAGGCTAAATCTACATAGTATTGATCAGGCAATACTAGTGCCTTCTCTAGGACTGCTTTTAAATAAGGCCTGCAAATTGCATTACAAGTCAAGCTTCAAGTCCAGTGAGAACAGATTACAGAGACAGCTATCTAACTGTGTTTGTTCAGTTCTTTATTACAAAGTAAGCACTTAAGCACAACAGTTTTACTGCTGACATCCTGAGCTCAGGAGGCACGAGAAGCAGCACAATTGTGAGCACACCTCTCTGTCATTCTCCTTTCTCCTCCTATCAGCATGCTCATTGTCAGCATACAAACTGATTGTCTCCTTGTGCGTCTTCTTCTTCTCCCACTCTGAGATCTTCTGTACAATGGACTGCAAGAGGCTGATAGCAAGTCGAATTATTGTACTTAATGAACCTGATGCATTGATAAATACAGAGTTACAATAATTAATGATTATAATAATTTTTCACTAATTAGAATAATCATTATTATTATTGCAGACTTTGCTCCATTTGGATTTCCAAAGTTGCAAGGCTTTGCAAAAAATGGATGTAATAATATAGTGACTAGGTTAACCGCTTGCTGACCAGCCGCCGTCATTATACGGCGGCAGGTGGGTTCTCCTGCGCAAATCGCCATAGCTGTACTCGATGTCCGCCTGCGACCCACGATCGCCTAGTACAGAGGCAGAATGGGGATCTACCTTTGTAAACAAGGTGGATCCCCATTCTGACAGGAGACATGACAGAGATCTACTGTTCCCAGTGATTGGGAACAGTGATCTCTGTCATATCCCTGCCAGCCCATTCCCCTACAGTTAGAACACACCCAGGGAACACACTTAACCCCTTGATCGCCCCCTTCCCTGCCAGTATTATTTTTACATTGATCAGCGCATTTTTGTAGCACTGATCAATGTTATAATGTCACCGGTCCCCAAAAAGTGTAATTTGGGGTCAGATTTGTATGCCGCAATGTCGCAGTCCCACTAAAAATCGCAGATCACCGCCATTACTAGTAAAAACAATTAAAAAAATAAAAGTCCCCAAATGTATCCCATAGTTTGTAGACACAAAAAGGTTTTTGCGCAAACCAATCAATATACGACCTATTGCAATTTTTTTACCAAAAATATCTAGAAGAATATATATCGGCCTAAACTGATGAATAAAATTGTTTTTTTTTTTAGATTTTTTTTGTGTATATGTATTATAGCAGAGAGTACAAATTTTTTTATTTTTTTTTAAATTGTTGCTTTTTGTTTGTTTATAGCACAAAAAATAAAAATCGCAGAGGTGATCAAATAGCACCAAAAGAAAGCTCTATTTGTGGGAAAAAATTTTTGTTTGGGTACAGCGTCGCAAGACCGCACAATTGTCTGTTAAAGCGAAGCAGTGTAAAAATGGCCTCGTCATTAAGGGGCAATTTCTTCCGGGGCTGAAGTGGTTAAAGTGGTTATAAACTCAAAATACTTTTTATCTTGACACATTCTCTGACTTCCAATATCTGTTCCCCCGCCCCTCTCCCTGAACACTTACCTAAGTCCTCTCTTGATACAGCATTGTCCCAGCTGCAGCAGCCCTGCTTTCTCTTCATGGTCTCACAGGGGACTCTGAGAGCAGCGGGAGCCATTGGCTTCTGTTGCTGTTAGTCAAATCCTGTAGGGAGTGAGTGGAGGGCAAGGCTGAGCCTTGCTGTGTGTGTCTATGGAGACACACAGTTTGACTCAGGAGTGGGTCCGCATTGGTGCCCCCTCAGCACAAAGCATGCTGAGAGGGCACCCGCAGGGAAGGAGGAACAGACAGCACTGATGGGGACTGCAGAAGAGGAGGAAAGGGACCGGTAAGTATAACTTATTTTTTATTTTAATAAATAGCCTTTGCAACAACTTAAATATTCTGAAAATGGCTTAGATGGCTCTACGAAATAAAACTATCCCAGGAATCCCAAAGTCCTCTCAAAGATTTATCCTCATTATATGTTTGGCAGTTTTGGAAAACCTCTATGGTGAGCCTTGACTTCACAAAAAAAAAAAAAAATATCCTGAATGATGGTCCATGAAAAACTTGCAAAATTAATAATGAACAAGATGTAAGTGGTAACCCTGAACTAATATATTTGTGATCAAAAACGTAACCAACTTCTAGAAGTTGTAGAAAAACTCTCCTAGAGTCTAATTTCTTGGGGGAGCAGGTAGGAGGCTTTGGTTGGGGAGAATCAGTGGGGTGAAAGATGGAAAATGTTCTCTTCTCTATGGTTACAGTGTTAGGGTGAAGCCATGAATATTTCTCTGGGATCCACCCACACCTACTGTAGTGCTACCGCCATAGGAGCCGCTAATGAGGACTGGACCCTTGTTCCTTGCCTCAACCTTTTCTAGAACCTCAGCCCCTCTCACATTCTGGGTTGAGTGTACAAACACCCAAACAAAGTAAATTACCGTAATAGATACTTGGTACCCAATAGCAGTGCTACACCAAGAAACAGGCACTGAACCAATTAGCAGAGATAAACTTAATATATTGTCACCTAATAAGATAACAAGGCAAACACAAAATAAAAGTACAATGGAGTCGACACAGTTCAGCATGTAAAGTGACGAACAGTAAGGGTTAGGCATAAGGTGGCATTTAACATCCAGACCAGCATAAACAGCGACACCACCTGAAGTGCACTAGTGAACAATAGTGAAAATTGATTAATCAAAGGCAGGAAGTATACTGCCAGAGTGCACTGATTGAAGTGAATGGACTGCTTACACCCAAAACACAGGTTGCAATGATATAAGCCAAGCCTCAGATCCTTCACATCACAATCTGGTTATTACAAGAATTCTCAGTCCCCCTAGCACATCACAACCCCCCCCCCCATTTTACATCACAGTCCCCCACCTAACACCAAAGTCTCCCCTTCACAGCAGTGTCCTTAAACCCCTTCATATGACCCCCTTCACATTTCTGTCATCAACTCCCTTTGTATCACCCTGCCTCCTCCTTCACATTGCTGTCCCCAGTCCCCACCCCTTTATATCACTGCCCCTTTTCCTTTAGATTCCTGTACCTGACTCCCCTTTATATCACTCCCGGCCCCCCCCCCCCCCCCCCCATCCTTCACAGCAGTGACATAGCTCTCTTTCCTATCCTGCCTTACGCAGGGTGAAGGGGTGGGGGCAGAGCAGGTCTAGAGCTGACATAGGGAACCGACTCCAAAATGACAGGCAGGACCGCAGCAGTCTGGATAGGACAGTAATTCGGTCTGTATCTGGACCTCTGTCCACCGTTTAGTGATGCCTACAGCAGAGGGAAAGAAGTGAATAAAGAAAGAGCATTGTTTGCTTCTCCAAATCGCTGTAGCCCAGCACCTGGCTACACCACCTTTACTGCATTCTCTCTATCTACTCTCATTTTCTTATCTATGATTATGACACATTGAGACTAGAGCAAAGAACACAAGCATACAGCAATAGATACAGTTTATATTAGTAATAGCTACAGTAAGCTTTGCAAACAAATGGCTGCACACAATTGTCTTTATTACTAATTGTTTCAAGAATTCATTGATTACCAAAGGTATACCAGTTCAAGATGATTGATATAAATGTCAATATTCATATGCTCTTGCATTTCAATAATAGCTTTATTTGTTCTACTGTATGCTCACCATTACAATTATCTGTACAAAAGAACTATTCGAAATGTGTTATACATTGTTTGAAACCTACTAAATGCATTGAAAAGAAAAAAAAATTATGTCATCTATGCATTTATATCAGTGGATTAGAGATGTAAAGAAAACCTGTACTGGAAATATAGGGGCTGCCATTGATGATCTACTACTAATAATTTAATTTGCCTGGATGTTTCTGGCATCAATACTGTTACTGTATTTACTGACCTGAAACAAGCATGATTAGAAAGCCAAAATGCAGTCCTAATTATTGTTCTGCATATTTTCTCCAGGTCAGTGCCTCAGAAAGTGCTAAAGCAATAGGAAAGCATGACAGTCAGGTAACTGGCATTTTTAGAAGGGGGTCAACAGTAGGGATGGGTGAACGGTTTGGCCCGAGCATACGTTCGGGGCAAACTTTCTTTGTTTGGTTGTTCGGCGAATAGCCGAACAAACGGGTTTGTTCGGCCCCCTGAACCGACCACAATGCATTGCGGTGCTGAACAGTGCATTACAAGCCCCGATTGGCTAAAGCAGTAAAAGCTTCAGCCAATCAGGTCACAGAGCACTGTCAAGAGTCATAATTGGACACTGTCATCATGACTTTACCCAATCATGGCTCATTTCCGCCCCACAGTATAAAAGTATTCTTTCAATGGCAGCCAATTTCAGTGTGATTTCGGCATGGAGAGAGATAGAACAGGGCTCTTTTCAGTGCTATCAGTTAGTTAGTGTGCTATACTGTGCTATTTTGCTTCAGTTGTCAGTGTAGAATATTAGTTTAGTGTCAGTCTAGAGATAGTGTGAGTGTAGTGAGGAGGACCATCATTCAGCATTGCATAGTGTGCAGCTAGAATAGGGACAGCTCAGATAGTTTCACTGTAGTGTAGTGAGACCATGTCATACATACATACATTAGTGTGGAGTAGGGACAGCTCATATAGTTTCAGTGTAGTGTAGTGAGACCATGTCAGTAATCTTTACATTGGTGTATAGCTAGAATAGGGACAGTTCAGATAGTGTCAGTTTAGTGACGGTTGAACACTGTCTATTTGATTGCGTTACTGCCAGTTTAACGCCATTTACTTCTGTGTGCGTTACTGCCAGTTTAACGCCATTTACTTCTGTGTGCGTTACTGCCAGTTTAACGCCATTTACTTCTGTTTGCGTTACTGCCAGTTTAACGCCATTTGCTTCTGTGTGCGTTAATGCCAGTTTAACTCCATATCGTTTTGCGTGCGTTACTGCCAGTTTAACACCATATAGTTTTGCGTGCGTTACTGCCAGTTTAATGCCATATAGTTTTGTGCGTTACTGCCAGTTTAATGCCATATAGTTTTGTGCATTACTGCCAGTTTAACGCCATATAGTTCTGATAGTTCTGTGTGCGTTACTGCCAGTTTAACGCCATATAGTTTCGTGTGTTACTGCCAGTTTAACGCCATATCGTTTTGTGTGCGTTACTACCAGTTTAACGCCATATAGTTTTGCGTGCATTACTGCCAGTTTAACACCATATAGTTCTGTGTGTCACTGTACATTTGGCGCATTGTATTTCAGTATATTATAGTGTATCCGTGGAGTGTGTCTGTGTAGTGTGAGTACTCAAATTAAAGTGCACCAAACACCTCTTTACATTGAATCAAGTGCATCTACGTACAGATTTCAACTTCTTCTTTACATTTGCTTATAAGCACCACCCCCTCCCTCCCAATAGAGTCTGAGAGGACAACAAGGAGAGGCAGATGTTCCCTTGGCACTGTAAGGGGGCCAGCAACAAATGTGTCCACAGGATAGGTGGATGTGGTGGTCAGTCCTCAGGCAGAGCATCATTTCCTCTGTTTACTGAGTTTGCCCGCAAAGCATGCAGAGGAGGTGGTAGACTGGCTTACTAAACCTTCCTCATCCTCCTTATCCTCTGTCACACAAGTAGAGACAAGTGTGCAGTCTGCAGTTGCCAGAGTAGATAAACCTGCCTCCTTGTCCACATCTATTCCTGCCATAGCCCCAACATCAGCCATTGAAGAGTCAGCTGATTTGACCACAGCATCAGCCACTTGCTCCTTGATGATGCCCAGCCATTACTGGATTCAGATGTTGGTTCTGAGGTTGAGGATGACAGGAATATGAGCCTAGAGAGAGGGAGGAACACTAGTAGACAAATTGGCATTCATGTTCCCCAAGCCGCAGCGTATTGCCAAGTTGTCTCCAGTGGTAATGATGGAGATGGAGATGATGATGATGAGATCATTGATGCGACTTGGGTGCCAGATAGAGCAGAGAAGGAAACTGAAGGTGAGGCAGCACAACCCCACGAAGGTCGACATCAAGAAAGAGTAGAGAGCAGCCACCCTATCCCATCACATTCTGCAGCTGTTATCTCCCGACCCACTCCCCAAAGCTCAGCCGTCTGGGCCTTTTTTAGCACATCTGCAGCAGATCACACTGTTGCTATCTGTAAACTCTGTCTCTGTGTCTCGCATAAAACACCAATCATTTGGGTACCACATGCCTAACAAGGCATTTAACGTCCAACCACTCAGCCCGTTGGCAAGAGCACCTAAAAGCCACACAAAAAGGGCACAAATCTGTCCCTCCTCCTCCTCTTCCTCCTTACCCACTTCAGTCTGCCCCTGCGATACCGAGTCATTACCTTTCAGCAGCCTCCACTGACAGGGATGATGGGATAGCACATGGTGTCCCAGGTCCTAACAGCACATCTGCCAGCAGGACACCACCAGCTGTAGACTGTAGCTGGAAAATTTCTCTGCCTCAATTGCTGCAGCGGAAAAAAAGTACAGTCCCTGCCACCCACATGCCCAGCGTCTGAATGCAAGCTTGTCAAAGCTGTTGACTCTCCAACTTCTGCTTTTCAGCCTGGTGGATTCTGCCCCCTTCTGTGAATTTGCACAATGTGCTGTACCACAATGGCAGGTTCCAAGTCGCTACTACTTTTCACGTAAGGCCGTTCCATCTCTCTACCATCACACGAAAGGGACTGTCCTTGGGCAAGGCAGTCAGCTGTAAAATCCACCTTACTGCTGACACGTGGTCCAGCAAGCATAGACAAGGACGATATATTTTGTTCACAGCACACTGGGTAACACTGGTTGCAACTTGAAAGGATGCAAGACAGGGCTCAGTGACCTGTGAGCTCTACCCCCTCCTCCTCCTCCTCCACCACCTCCATGCCCTCCTCTGCAGAATTGTCCTATGAATATCAGGTACCCCCTAAGCGTTCAAAGGGCTATTCCCAGAGAAAGGCTAAAAGGTGCCATGCAGTGCTTCAGCTGGTGTGTTTAGGGGGCAGGAACCACACCAGAGCAGAGATTCTTGCAGCTCTGCAGGGACAGGCCCAGAGGTGGTTCACCCTACGCCAGCTGGAGCCAGGAATGGTGGTGTCTGATAATGGCTCAAACCTGCTGTCCACCCTTAGACAGGGAAAGTTGACACATGTGCCATGCCTGGCACATGTCCTCAATTTGGTGGTGCAGTGTTTCCTAAGTACGTACCCAGGGTTGCAAGACTAAGACTAAAACAGGCCAGAAGAGTCTGTAGTCATTTCAGGCAGTCATACACAACCAGTGCTCGGTTGGCTGAAATTCACTGGGAATTTCACCTGCCCGTAAACCGCCTGATTTGTGACATGCCCACCAGGGGGAACTAAACTTTGGGAATGCTGCAGTGGCTATACATGCAGCAGAGGGCCATCAACGAGTATCTGTGCCAGTACGGCACAACGACAGGCTCAGGCTGCCTCAGTTTTTTTTCTCCATGCCAATGGCTGATCATTAAGGATGCATGCACTGTAATGTCACCATTTGAGGAGGCCACAAGGATGGTGAGCAGTGACATGCATCAGTGACACAATCCCTGTTGTGTACCTGCTGGAGCAGACTCTGCGTGGCATTATGGACAGGGCACTGGAGGCAGAGCAGAAGGAAGAAGAGGAGGACTTCCTTTCCTCTCAAGGCCCACTTTATTCAGACACCATCATTCCTATGTCACAGAACACACAGGATGAGAGAGGGGTGGAGGATGAGGAGGAGGATTCTGGCACCTTCATAGGCTTTGAAGAAGACGAAGATATGCGTCAATCTGTAAGTGATGGCTTTCCAACCCCTGACCCTTGGGAATAGTACGTGACTGGGAGAAGGAAGTTCCAGATGCTGTCACCCTGAGTGACCCCGAGGAGTCCTGCGAAAGGACCCAAGAATACGTGGCATAAAGGAGAAGGATGATTACTGGTTGGCAACCCTCCTTGACCACCGTTATAAAGGGAAGTTCTCAGAACTCATCCCGTCCTCACAGAGAGTGCAGAAATTAAAATCTCTTGCGGACACGTTAAAGAGGATTTTATTGAATGTTTTTCTTGACTCCAGTAGGTTACAGCGTGGTGGAAAACGTTGTTTTGAGTCTTCTGTTGGTCAAGAGAGGAGCGTTGAGAAGGCATCCACCTAAGTGAGGAATTTCAGAATTTTTTTAGTCTTCGCCGCCCAGGGCTGTCAGCTTCCACATCCCATCGACAGCGTCTGCATCACATGGTGGATGATTACCTTGGGGCCAAAACAGAGATGGAGAGATTTCCAGCTGATGATCCACTGACTTACTGGGTCATGAGAATAGACCACTAGCCAGAACATGCTCAGTATGCTATTGAGTTGTTGGGCTGCCCTGCATCCAGCGTCCTTTCACAACGGGCATTCATTGCTGCAGGAGGTTTCGTTACTGATCATAGAAAGTGTCTGTCCACAGACTCTGGGGACAGCTTGACTTTTATAAAAATGAATCAGTCCTGGATTACCAGCTATGAAGCCCCTGATGATGATATCACTGATTAAGACCTTTTGGGATGTGGAATCTCTGCAGGACTTCGAGGCTGCCTAGCTTTGAGGGTGTTCAATCATTTCATCTGGAAGAAAGGTTTTAGTATAGGTTTCATCAGCACAATTAACACCCAAAGGCCAATTTTTTCAGCACCTGTTTGACAGGTGCATATCATTGCAATTTTTTAAAGCAAGGCCAATTCTTGCTTTCATCAAGAGTACCTCTATAGGGTTACGGTGGGAAGGCGCCCCCCACACCCAAAGAGTATTTTTTCTGCACCTGTTTGACAGGTGCATATCATTGCAATTTTTAACAGCAAGGCCAATTCTTGCTTTAATCAAGAGTACCTCTATAGGGTTATGGTGGGAAGGCACCACCGACACCCAAAGACCAATTTTTCAGCACCTGTTTGACAGGTGCATGTCATTGCAATGTTTTATAGCTGTTGTGTTCCTGCTGGAGCAGACTCTGTGTGGCATTATGGATAGGGCACTGGAGGCAGAGCAGCAGGAGGAAGAGGAGGACTTCCTTTCCTCTCAAGGCCCACTTTATTCAGACACCATCATTCCTATGTCACAGAACACACAGGATGAGAGAGGGGAGGAGGATGAGAAGGAGGATTCTGGCACCTTCATAGGCTTTGAAGAAGACGAAGACATGCGTCAATCTGTAAGTGATGGCTTTCCAACCCCCGACCCTTGGGAGTGGTACGTGGCTGGGAGGAGGAAGTTCCAGATGCAGTCACCCTGTGTGACCCCGAGGAGTCTGCTTCTCAAGCCTCGGCAAATTTGCGGCACATGGGCAACCTCATGCTTCAAAGCCTGCGAAAGGACCCAAGAATACGTGACATAAAGGAGAAGGATGATTACTGGTTGGCAACCATCCTCGACCACCATTATAAAGGGAAGTTCTCAGAACTCATCCCGTCCCCACAGAGAGTGCAGAAAATAAAATCTCTTGCGGACACGTTAAAGAGGATTTTATTGAATGATTTTCCTGACTCCAGTAGGTTACAGTGTGGTGGAAAACGTTGTTTTGAGTCTTCTGTTGGTCAAGAAGGGAGCGTTGAGAAGACGTCCGCCTAAGTGAGGAATTTCAGAATTTTTTTAGTCCTCGCCGCCAAGGGCTGTCAGCTTCCACATCCCATCGGCAGCGTCTGCATCACATTGGTGGATGATTACCTTGGGGCCAAAACAGAGATGGAGAGATTTCCAGCTGACGATCCACTGACTTACTGGGTCATGAGAACAGACCACTAGCCAGAACATGCCCAGTATGCTATTGAGTTGTTGGGCTGCCCTGCATCCAGCGTGCTTTCACAACGGGCATTCAGTGCTGCAGGGGGTTTCGTTACTGATCATAGAAAGTGTCTGCCCACAGACTCTGTGGACCGTTTGACTTTTATAAAAATGAATCAGTCCTGGATTACCAGCTATGAAGCCCCTGATGCTGATATCACTGATTAAGACTTTTTGGGATGTGGAATCTCTGCAGGACTTCGAGGCTGCCTAGCTTTGAGGGTGTTCAATCATTTCATCTGAAAGAAAGGTTTTAGTATAGGTTTCATCAGCACAATTAACACCCAAAGACCAATTTTTTCAGCACCTGTTTGACAGGTGCATGTCATTGCAATTTTTTACAGCAAGGCCAATTCTTGCTTTCATCAAGATTACCTCTATAGGGTTACGGTGGGAAGGCGCCCCCCCACACCCAAAGACCAATTTTTCTGCGCCTGTTTGACAGGTGCATATCATGGCAATTTTTTACAGCAAGGCCAATTCTTGCTTTCATCAAGATTATCTCTATAGGGTTATGGTGGGAAGGCGCCACCAACACCCAAAGACCAACTTTTACGTACCAGTTACTTCTATCCAAAGTCAAAGTGACACCAGAATGTATCCAAAAAATCTCTAATCTTGTTCCCAGTGCATTACATTGTGGCCTCATCATACACACTGGCTCCCCAGCTTTTGCTGAGCAAAATAAAGGCAGCTTGCAGGGAAAATTTTATTTTTTTGGCTTTATAAATGCAATTATTGCTGCAGCAGATTCTAGACATGGTACAGATCTGACACTTTACAGGTAGACTAAGGGGACCCCCCAGGCACTATATTGGAAGGAATTTTTCATTTTTATGCTTTCACTTTAAAAATAAAAAAATCACTGCTCATTTAAAAATGACGTTTTTCACAAACTTTTTTTTATTGATACATGTCCCCCAGGGCAGGACACGGACCCCTATAACCATTGTATGCCCAATTACTTGCATATAAGCCTTCAAAATGGACACTTTTGATTGTTGACGTTCGGGTCCCATTGACTTTAATGGGGTTCGTTATTCAGGTCCGAACTTTTGCGGTGTTCGAACAGGGGTCCGTTCGGCCCATCCCTAGTCAACAGTGGCTGCCTCCATATTTTACAAATACAGGTTTCTTAGTAGTGCTCATACAAATAAAAATGCACTGATATTCAATATACCCAACTGTCTTGAGGCACAATTCCTAAATAACATCCTTATTGTCACACTAAAAAAATTTGAAGTTGTAACCACCCAAGGGAGGCTGAGGTTGGGGTTGGTGAGGCTGAGAGACTGTTCTTCTACTACAACTAAAGGGTAAGGCAAATCGCTACCCTACTCAACAAAAACACACAATCAATGAAGTGTTTGTAAAGGTTCAATTTTTAAATAACAAACATGTCATACTTACCTGCTCTGTGCAGTGGTTTTGCACAGAGCTGCCCTGATCCTCCTCTTCTCGGGTCCCTAAGACCTGGCACTCCTGGCCCCTCCCCCTTACTGCTTGCTCTGATATAATATACCAGCATTGGTATAATAGTACAATATTGGTACAAAATCTCCTGTCATTTTATCATTGACTATCGTTGTATTGTATTTAAAAGGCAAAGATTTTAGTTACTTATTTAAAGTGTGTGTACATCCTAGAAAAAAACTTATTTTGTTTGCTCCATTTTGTTTTATTAAATACACCACTGACAGAGTTTTGTTACAAACCCTGGTAACAAGTATGGAATCACCACTTTTGGAAAATGTTGATTCAATTGTTTAATTGTGTAGAAAAAAAAATAATCACAGACATGCCTCAAAACTATTTTCATTTAACATTCCAATCTTCTGGCTTTAAGAAACAGTTAACAAAATAAAAGAAAGAAAACTGTAGACAGTTGCAACTGTTTTTGCAGATCAAGCAAAGGAAATTTTTTTTTTACCAAAAATATGTAGAATACGTATCGGCCTAAACTGAGGAAAAAAATGTTTTATAGATATTTTTGGGGACATTTATTATAGCAAAAAGAAAAAAATAATGCATTTTTTTCAAAATTTACGTTATTTTTTTGTTTATAGCGCAAAAAATAAAAACCGCAAGGGTGATCAAATACCACCAAAAGAAAGCTTTATTTGTGGGAAAAAAACACGTCAATTTTGCTTGGGAGCAATGTCGCACAACCGCGCAATTGTTAGTTAAAGCGGCACAGTGCCAAATCGCAAAAAGTGCTCTGGTCAGGAACGGGGTAAATTCTTCCGGGACTGAATTGGTTACATTTTTTTCCAACAATATAAAAAAATGGAATAAACATTTTCCAAGGTGGTGATTTCATAAAATAACTCTGTCAGTGGTGTATTTAATAGACCGAAATGGAGCAAACAAGTTCTTTGCTAGTGTACATACACTTTAAATAAGTAACTAAAATCTTTGCCTTTGAAATACAACACTGGTTCGAATAACAATAATAAAATTGCAGGAGATTTTGTACAAATGTTGTACTATAATACCAATGTTGTATATAAATGGCAGGAAATTCTGGAACACGATCAATCACTAAAACCTTTGCATCTATACTGCTGATTATTGAGAAATAGTGACCTCTACAATGTCTCAGTCTGCTTTAAAACACTGTGATTTTTCTCGACATCTTTGGAAGTGTGATGCCAGAAGAGAAACATATTGTATGACGGAATTAGCAGTGAAGCAGTTAGGCAGGTCAATGTCCATAAAAATAGTTTCTAAACCTTTAAACTCAAATTCCACATACTTACTTAGAAACAGAAAGTATTTAGTAATGATTAGAAGCTCTGGCTGTGACCGCACACAAGGCTGTTTTTCAGGAGGGCAGTTTGATGTGAATACAATTGCTCCATAGTGTTACTTTACACTTTTCCTCCCTGCAGCAGAAAGCAGTAATGAGCACAGGTAAATTGACTTTGCATGGGAAAGTGGAACTAAAAGGGAGATTGTGCGATTCACGGGTAAGAGATAATACCCATTGTAAAGATGGGCAGTGTTGTGGAACACAGTCTAATTCTTCAGCTGAGCGTGACTGACAGTTACTCATCATCCTCTCACTGAAAATGTCCTGTGATTGACAGCTCAGAGATTGCCTGTATTCATTCCCACTTTACAAATAACACGACTGAACCAGTGAATATGTGATATGTATTTATGGTGAAAAATCTCCCTTAATTGGCTTGTTTCATTGCCATGGCATCGTTTTTCATGACTTATTCAAGTTCTGTTGTGATTTATCATTTTTATATTGTATATACTGTAATTTCAAATGTGATCCCTGTATAAGACATGATTTTTACAGTATGAAAAAGAGTAACTTTGACTATTAGTCATTAAATCCAATTATATGTATGTGTTTCATTTATGGTTAACGGTCAATTATTTTTTTTATAGCAGTGTTTTTTACATGCAATAATAGTATTAAATATGTGGGTTGCATTTATAATTTCACATGGCTTTATTTAGATTTTTCACTGCATTACATGCAGATCAAGTTGTCCAATGAAAATGACAGTGACAGGGGATTGGACAAACTATTATGCCCTGTACACACGGTCGGACTTTCCGACGGAATATGTGCGATCGGAGCTTGTTGTCGGAAATTCCGACCGCGTGTGGGCTCCATCTGACTTTTTTCCATCGGAATTTCCGACACACAAAGTTTGAGAGCATGCTATAAAATTTTCCGACAACAAAATCCGATCGGTTAAATTCCCATCGTGTGTACACAAATCCGACGCACAAAGTGCCACGCATGCTCAGAATAAATTAAGAGACGAAAGCTATTGGCTACTGCCCCGTTTATAGTCCTGACGTACGTGTTTTACATCACCGCGTTCAGAAGGATCGGATTTTTCGACAACTTTGTGTGACCGTCTGTATGCAAGACAAGTTTGAGCCAACATCCATCTGAAAAAATCCTAGGATTTTGTTGTCGGAATGTCCGATCAATGTCCGACCGTGTGTACAGGGCATAACACTGATGAGTATGCTAATAATGGTTACCTTTTATGTACAGAGTGAGTCTGTGTATTGCCCATAGCAGGTAAAGTAGTTCCCTACACATTCCTGAGCAAAATAGTGGTCTTGTAATAGTTAAAGATTACTGTGATTGTAAAGTTTTTTTTGTACATAACAAACAATGTATACTTACCTAATATAAAAGGAGCCAAAGTGGCTGCAATGTTGTATGAAACACATTTTTATGTGATACATTTTATTATCCTTTTTAAAATTGTTATAGAATAAAATTTTGATATATTTTATATTGTGTGATAATCTAATTCGTTGGCACCTTTTTTTGTCTCTTTAAATTGTCTTCTAATTGGGATGCGGTGTCTTTTTTGGCTCTTCACTGCCCAACTCCCAAATTCATTGTATAGTAACCTACTCTGTACAATGGTTTTGCACAGAGCGGCCCCCGAATCTTCTCTTCTGGGGTCATCCCCTGCTGGTGCTCTTGGCTCCGCCTCCCGTCTAAGTGCCTCCATAGCAAGCCACTTGATAAGGAGGCGCTCGTGCAGGCTTGATCCCAAACTGGTCTATGTGCTTCTATTAACCACTTGCCGACCGCCTAACGCAGATATACGTCTGCAGAATGACATGGGCAGGCAAAATCACGTACCTGGTACGTGATTGCCTTTCCGTGGGCGGGGGGTCCGATCGGACCCCCCCGGTGCCCAAGGCGGTCGGCTTTGGTCTGGGAGCGTTCAGTGATGAGGGGAGGCCATCCATTCGTGGCCCCCCCTCGCGATCGCTCCCAGCCAATGAGAATCGTCCCCTGCCTCTGTGTAGTACACAGAGGCAGGGGATGTGATGTCATCTCTCCTTGGCTCGGCAGTTTCCGTTCCGGCGCCGAGGAGAGAAGACATCTGAGTGAGTGCACAAAAACACACACACACACAGTAGAACATGCCAGGCATACTTTACACCCCCGATCCCCCCCCATCGCCCCCCGATCACCCCCCAATCACCCCTCCCCCCCTGTCACACTGACACCAAGCAGTTTTTTTTTTTTCTGATTACTGCATGGTGTCAGTTTGTGACAGTTAGAAGTGGTAGGGCAGTTAGGGTTAGCCCCCTTTAGGTCTAGGGTACCCCCGTAACCCCCCCTAATAAAGTTTTAACCCCTTGATCACCCCCCGTCACCAGTGTCGCTAAGTGATTATCTTTCTAATCGCTGTATTAGTGTCACTGGTGACGCTAGTTAGGGACGTAAATATTTAGGTTCGCCGTCAGCGTTTTATAGCAACAGGGACCCCCATATACTACCTAATAAAGTTTTTAACCCCTTGATTGCCCCCTAGTTAACCCTTTCACCACTGATCACCGTATAACCGTTACGGTTGACGCTGGTTAGTTAGTTTATTTTTTATAGTGTCAGGGCACCCGCCGTTTATTACTGAATAAAGGCTTAGCACCCTGATCGCCCGGCGGTGATATGCGTCGCCCCAGGCAGGGTCAGATTAGCGCCAGTACCGCTAACACCCACGCATGCAGCATGCACCTCCCTTAGTGGTATAGTATCTGAACAGATCAATATCTGATCCGATCAGATCTATACTAGCATCCCCAGCAGTTTAGGGTTCCCAAAAACGCAGTGTTAGCGGGATCAGCCCAGATACCTGCTAGCACCTGCGTTTTTCCCCTCCGCCCGGCCCAGCCCACCCAAGTGCAGTATCGATCGATCACTGTCACTTACAAAACACTAATCGCATAACTGCAGCGTTTGCAGAGTCAGGCCTGATCCCTGCGATCGCTATCAGTTTTTTTGGTAGCGTTTTGGTGAACTGGCAAGCACCAGCCCCAAGCAGCATCAGGTTAGTGCCAGTAGCGCTAACACCCACGCACGCACTGTACACCTCCCTTAGTGGTAAAGTATCTGAACGGATCAATATCTGATCTGATCAGATCTATACTAGCGCCCCCAGCAGTTTAGGGTTCCCAAAAACGTAGTGTTAGCGGGATCAGCCCAGATACCTGCTAGCACCTGCGTTTTGCCCCTCCGCCCGGCCCAGCCCAGCCCAGCCCACCCAAGTGCAGTATCGATCGATCACTGTCACTTACAAAACACTAAACGCATAACTGCAGCGTTCGCAGAGTCAGGCCTGATCCCTGCGATCGCTAACAGTTTTTTTGGTAGCGTTTTGGTGAACTGGCAAGCACCAGCCCCAGGCAGCGTCAGGTTAGTGCCAGTAGCGCTAACACCCACGCACGCACCGTACACCTCCCTTAGTGGTATAGTATCTGAACGGATCAATATCTGATCCGATCAGATCTATACTAGCGTCCCCAGTAGTTTAGGGTTCCCAAAAACGCAGTGTTATTGGGATCAGCCCAGATACCTGCTAGCACCTGCGTTTTGCCTATCCGCCCAGCCCAGCCCACCCAAGTGCAGTATCGATCGATCACTGTCACTTACAAAACACTAAACGCATAACTGCAGCGTTCGCAGAGTCAGGCCTGATCCCTGCGATCGCTAACAGTTTTTTTGGTAGCGTTTTGGTGAACTGGCAAGCATCAGCGGCCTAGTACACCCCGGTCGTAGTCAAACCAGCACTGCAGTAACACTTGGTGACGTGGCGAGTCCCATAAGTGCAGTTCAAGCTGGTGAGGTGGCAAGCACAAGTAGTGTCCCGCTGCCACCAAAAAGACAAACACAGGCCCGTCATGCCCATAATGCCTTTCCTGCTGCATTCGCCAATCCTAATTGGGAACCCACCGCTTCTGCAGCGCCCGTACTTCCCCCATTCACATCCCCAACCAAATGCAGTTGGCTGCATGAGAGGCATTTTCTTTATGTCCTCCCGAGTACCCCTACCCAACGAACCCCCCCAAAAAAGATGTCGTGTCTGCAGCAAGCGTGGATATAGGCGTGACACCCGCTATTATTGTCCCTCCTGTCCTGACAATCCTGGTCTTTGCATTGGTGAATATTTTGAACGCTACAATTCACTAGTTGAGTATTAGCGTAGGGTACAGCATACCACAGACTAGGCGCACTTTCACAGGGTCTCCCAAGATGCCATCGCATTTTGAGAGACCCGAACCTGGAACCGGTTACAGTTCTAAAAGTTACAGTTACAAAAAAAAGTGTAAAAAAAAAAAAAAGTCACAAACAAAAATATAAAATAAAAAAAAATAGTTGTCGTTTTATTGTTCTCTCTCTCTCTATTCTCTCTATTGTTCTTCTCTTTTTTACTGTATTCTATTCTGCAATGTTTTATTGTTATCATGTTTGCTTTTCAGGTATGCAATTTTTTATACTTTACCGTTTACTGTGCTTTATTGTTAACCATTTTTTTGTCCTCAGGTACGCCATTCACGACTTTGAGTGGTTATACCAGAATGATTTCTGCATGTTTAGGTATCATCTTGGTATCATTCTTTTCAGCCAGTGGTCGGGTTTCATGTAAAAGCAATCCTAGTGGCTAATTAGCCTCTAGACTGCTTTTGCAAGCAGTGGGAGGGAATGCCCCCCCCACCGTCTTCAGTGTTTTTCTCTGGCTCTCCTGTCTCAACAGGGAACCTGAGAATGCAGACGGTGATTCAGCCAGCTGACCATAGAGCTGATCAGAGACCAGAGGGGCTCCAAACATCTCTATGGCCTAAGAAACCGGAAGCTACGAGCATTTTATCACACCGATCTTGGTGTGGTCAGATGCTTTGAGGGCAGAGGAGAAATCTAGGGTCTAATAGACCCCAATTTCAAAAAAGAGTGCCTGTCACTACCTATTGCTATCATAGGGGATATTTACATTCCCTGAGATAACAATAAAAATGATTTAAAAAAAAAAATGAAAGGAGCAGTTTAAAAATAAGATAAAGAAGCAAAAAAATAATAAAGAAAAAAAAAAAAAAAGCACCCCTGTCCCCCTGCTCTCACGCTAAGGCGAACGCAAGCGTCGGTCTGGCGTCAAATGTAAACAGCAATTGCACCGTGCATGTGAGGTATCACCGCGAAGGTCAGATCGAGGGCAGTCATTTTAGCAGTAGACCTCCTCTGTAAATTTAAAGTGGTAACCTGTAAAGGCTTTTAAAGGCTTTTAAAAATGTATTAATTTTGTTGCCACTGCACGTTTGTGCGCAACTTTAAAGCATGTCATGTTTGGTATCCATGTACTCGGCCTAAGATCATCTTTTTTATTTCATCAAACATTTGGGCAATATAGTGCATTAAAATTTAAAAAAGTGTGTTTTTTCCCCAAAAAATGCTTTTGAAAAATCGCTGCGCAAATACTGTGTGAAAAAAAAAATGAAACACCCACCATTTTAATCTGTAGGGCATTTGCTTTAAAAAAATATATCATGTTTGGGGGTTCAAAGTAATTTTCTTGCAAAAAAAAATAATTTTTTCATGTAATCAAAAAGTGTCAGAAAGGGCTTTGTCTTCAAGTGGTTAGAAGAGTGGGTGATGTGTGACATAAGCTTCTAAATGTTGTGCATAAAATGCCAGGACAGTTCAAAACCCCTCCAAATGACCCCATTTTGGAAAGTAGACACCCCAAGCTATTTGCTGAGAGGCATGTCGAGTCAATGGAATATTTTATATTGTGACCCAAGTTGCGGGAAAGAGACACATTTTTTTTTTTTGCACAAAGTTGTCACTAAATGATATATTGCTCAAACATGCCATGGGAATATGTGAAATTACACCCCAAAATACATTCTTTTGCTTCTCCTGAGTATGTCACCATGCCTCTCAGCAAATAGCTTGGGGTGTCTACTTTCCAAAATGGGGTCATTTGGGGGGGGTTTGTGCCACCTGGACATTCCATGGCCTCCGAAACTGTGATAGGCAGTGAAGAGTGAAATCAAAAATTTACACCCTTAGAAATCCTGAAGGCGGTGATTGGTTTTTGGGGCCCCGTACGCGGCTAAGCTCCTAAAAAGTTCCACACATGTGGTATCCCCATACTCAGGACAAGCAGCTAAATGTATTTTGGGGTGCAATTCCATATATGCGTGAGCATATCAAGTATAGTGATCAGTCACAATCAAAACATTTCCCACACCACTGCTGTCATTGTCAATACACAAAAAGTCCATGCACACTAAATCCCTGCATGGAAGTAGTCCCTGCACTACTTTGGTCCTACTTCTATGCAAGTTGATGTCCATAGACCTCAATGTTAAACCCTCAAGTAGCATGCAAATCATGCACACTAAATCCATTGGACCAGAACTTTTTAAGTGTTCCATTGGGAGTAGGCAGAGTTTTCCGTTGCAGACATCTCCCCTTACTCTGATCAGTGATCCAGCGAGTGATCCAGCGAGTCTCATAGACTCACTAATCACAGAGCGCCCTGCAGGGGGCGCGCAGGCCGCTCGGGCATGGGACGACATCAATAGACGTCGTCCCAGCAAAGCAGGTCCGCACTGTAGCCCTCATTCGGCTATAGCGCGGATTTCAAGTGGTTAAGACAAGTCTTACAGAAGCGCTAGTGTTGGCTTATGCAGACCCACAAAAGCCATACATTCTGCATGTAGATGCCAGCTATGATGAATTAGGAGGAGTCCTACATCAGGATTACCTAGGGGAACTAAGGCCTGTTGCTTATTACAGTTGCAGTCTAAGCCCAGCAGAAAAGCATTATCCTGTTCACAAACTGGAATCTCTTGCCCTATTGTTGAAAAGCTGCATGATTAACGGGGCTCAGTTTTACGTGAGAACTGACAACAACCCCCTCACTTATGTTTTGACTACAGCTAAGCTGGATGCCACTGGTCATAGGTGGCTTGCTGCCTTAGCTAATTACCAATTCACTCTCAAGTACCAGCCAGGGCCCAAAAATACTGGGGCTAATGCTCTCTCTAGGCGTCCTGAGTTGCCAGTGAATGTGTGAATCTGTTTTCTAAAGATTCTAATTACATGAGAAAACCCCTACCTGAGCAGAGTACCTACTATCTTAAGGAATGGGATAAATCCAAAATAATCAATGGACTTTTATACAGGGTACATTTGTTCCATGATCATCCTGGAAAAAGACAGCTAGTGCTCCCTCAAGTCTACAGAAAATCTGTTTTGAGAAGTTTGCATGACCAACATTGGCATCTAGGAATTGAAAAAACCTATGGACTAATCCAAGACCATTTCTTTTGGCCATGAATGAGGGAAACTGTTGTGGACTATTGTGAGATGTCTGCAACGGAAAACTCTGCCTACTCCCAATGGAACACTTAAAAAGTTCTGGTCCAATGGATTTAGTGTGCATGATTTGCATGCTACTTGAGGGTTTAACATTGAGGTCTATGGACATCAACTTGCATGGAAGTAGGACCAAAGTAGTGCAGGGACTACTTTGAAGTCGGTACGACTTAAAGTCGTGCCAATATGAATGGTAGTCATTGAAAATCATGGAGAATGACTTGTCATACGATTTTGCAGTACAAAATCGTGGGACAAGTCGTGTAAGTGTGAAAGGGGCCTAAGTGGGGGATATTCATCAGTTATCGCACCAGGAATGCAAAGCTCAACTTCCATAAAAACAGGATTTTCTCCCACACCATAAACAGACATAATGTCCACAGGTTGCAAAGGGAGGTGGTTTAAGTGTTGCTGATAGAAGGGCCTGTATATGATAGTCAGCTGAGAACCGGTATCAAACAGGGCAGTAGTGGGTATATCATTACCAAACAAATTAAAAATACATCTGCGGCCTACCCCAGGCAGCTTGGTAAACATTTGTTTTCTTGATTTTCCCTGTTTTCTTTTATACATGTCCAGTTTTAGGCTCCATGCACACTGGCTTAAAAAAAACATTGCTTCTACCGGAGTGTTGAGTTCTGCCTGTAGAAGCTACTCAATGTTATCCTATGTGTCCATGCACATTAGGACAATTAATGGGATATTTTGAGCTCAACGTTTAGAGGCAGGGAAAAAAAACCTTTTGGTTTGTGTTTCTGATTGAAGCTTACTGGCAGAAAAAACTTAAAATTCTTCTAAACTCGTCTAGAGTACAAAAGTGTTTCTATACGAGCGTTTTTTACTCCCAAGAGAACAAACTTTTTTTTTAAACCCAGTGTGCATGGAGGCTTACTGTGAATTTCAGAACTATCAGCAAGCAGTGGACACTGACGAACTGTGTGGCCTGCTTGTCCACAGCGGAAACATTTAATGTGGAAAAGAGGCTCTATCACTGGAGGTTTTATCAGCAGATAGAGCTTTAGGCTGTGGGAGTCTACCCACTTTGTTGTTTTTAGCAACAGTCTAATTTTTGTGCTCAACCAAAGACCTCTGTTTAACTTTGCTCTTAGAAGGGGTACTAAAAAGAATATCAGACTCCTGTTTCTTTACCTCAGTCATAGTTTCAGTGAAAGTAAAATTTCTCTCTCTCAAAACAACTCTTATGCCCTGTACACACGGACAGACTTTCTGGCAACAAAGGTCCGACAGTCTTTCCGACAGACTTTCGACGGACTTTTGACAGACTTCTGACGGACTTTTAAATGAACGGACTTGCCTACACATGATCACACCAAAGTCAGACGGATTCGTACATGATGACGTACGACCAGACTAAAATAAGGAAGTTGATATCCAGTAGCCAATAGCTGCCCTAGCGTTGGTTTTGGTCCGTCAGACTAGCATACAGACGAGCGGATTTTTCGACAAGTCCCCGAGTCCGTTGGACAAATTTGAAACATGTTCCAAATCTAAAGTCCGTCAGATTTTTACACGAAAAAGTCAGCTGCAGGTCCGATGGAGCCCACACACGGTCGGATTGTCCGCCAGATTCGGTCCGTCGGACCAGTCCGGTCGAAAAATGTCCGCTCATGTGTACGTGGCATTAGGACATCGGTGACATTGGGTAATGTGGCAGTAGACCCTTTATTATTTGAGCAGTCCTTAATTTGTCAACATCTGTAGGAGAAATTACCTTTTCCGTGAGCAATCTTACTAGAAGCACTTCTAGCCTCCTCACAAACACAGAAACATCCTCTCCTTCTTTATGCTTTGTCTGTTTAAAATCAGCAAGCATCTGATTAGGCTCACGGTGCAGTCTATAAGCATCTGTCAAAATATCAATATATTCTTGAGCACTGGTACTCACATGAGTGTCCTTGTAAGCTCTAATGATAATGGATGCTGGTGGAATTAAACTTTCCATGATGCGCTGTTTTTTTGTTCCCTACTTAGCGGCTGTAGCATTCAACATTACAATTTCTCCTGATTAAGCAGTTGTATTCAATGGTTCACACTTTACAGGCAGGGCTGGTAACTTCCGCCTTAGTGGAGGGGGAACTACTGGACATACTACAGCACAACTAGTACAATTACTTCAGCCCCTTTCGGATATATGCAAAAGGGCCCTTTAACTGGATTTAAATCCACCTCACTGAGACAGAGATAATGGGTATACAGTTCATAACTCTCATCTTCCTCTCTTTTATTCACAAGAGCGGCAGACTGCAAGGTTTCATTTGCTTTTAGCGCCTCTTGCAGTCTATGGGCGCTCACAGTGATAGGTACATACGAAATAGCAAATGTTCTTTTAGGTGGCAGTCCCTCTTCCAGGGCCCACTGACTCACAGCTTCTGTTGATAACAGTGACATGGTCCTTCCTTTTCACCTTTTATAGTATTTAGAAACAGAGTCTGTAGAATCTGTGTGATCAGGACAGGATCTCTAACAAGCGCTAGTGCCTCCACTCAATTGGAGCTTGTGGAAAGCAAGTGAAATCCCAATTGGGAAATGTATCATCCACATAGACAGTAATGCACACAGCATTGTATTTGAAAGTCCATGTATTGAAGAAATAACATTCAGTGAACCATCCAACATAAGGTATCTTCCAAACAGTCTCACTCTTTATGCATGTCTCAGTGAGGGGAAACTGTAGCCACTTACAGTCTGTGCTCTTTCAGCAGGAATCCACTGTTCTCTTTCTGCCACATGTGCTCTTTCCTCCCCCACACCTACCCAAGAATCCTTGCCATACCTCTGCTCGTCTTGATGAACTTATCCTCTGTGCAGAGAGAGAGAGAGAGAGAGCATACAGCCATATTGGAAATGGGCATAACAAACATTGCATAACAGGAGTATACACTTGGCAAATGGTCAAATAAATTATCACATCACTACACAGAAAAACAGAGAGCTTACTGAGTGTGGAAGAGGGCATACCACACTGTACTAACCGTATGAGAGCACAGGCATACAAAACCCATGACAGACATTCAGACTAGAAATACAACTCAGGCTACAGAATCCTCTGTAATTGTGCTGTGGTAATGCTGCAAGAAACTGCCGGAAAATACTTTTTTCCTCACAAACTATACAATTAATATCTCCTTAATCATTATACTGGAATGAAGTGCACTGGACCTTTACTTACCATGCTCAGATGCGGGCCCATGCTCCTTTTCCTCCTCCCACAATCTCCTGGACCCCTGGGCCTGCCAGGGGGTTATAAATGTCCCTGTTTTCCACCTTCAACAACTGTTATCTGAAGCTACATGTACAGTCCACCCACTGCTAATTCTAGTGTGTGGGCAGCTGAACAGGAGCTCAATAGCATGCACTTTCTTTGGAGTACGCAGCCACTGAAGAAAGCACTGTGCCAATAGCAGTACCACAGTACTGCAGTTTAAGTGAGGCGGCCTTGCATCCCCAGTTGCCCACCTATCGTGCTAGTCCTGGGACTCCACAAGCTGCTCACCTGTTTGCCGGTGTACTCAAACTTACCCTGGACTTCACTGTGAGAGATGCTGTCACAGAGGCTAAACACAAGTAGCTGTTTATGCACTAGACTATTTACTCAAGTTGTGGCCATTCTCTAGTATCTGTGGCTACAGAGTTTTAAAGAGATTAGGCTGGACTGCCAGTTAGTGCGGTTGATTTGTCACATGTACATTGCTCATGTAGCAATGTGGACTACAATTATCAAGTACAGTGTTCCTCAGTTATTTCTATGCATTCAATGTCCCTCAATTGACATCATATTAGTGAGCCAAGCTAAAGGGATTGTGGGACGAGTAGTTCTACAGACTGATAATTGCTTTGCATGACCCTGTACCTGGACTACCTATCCCAGGGATCTTTGCTGCCATCGGAGAGATTGCTGGGAGGAACTACATAAGAAGCCAAAGCCCTGCCCTGCTCTCTCTTCCTCCTGGGCCTGACGCGAGATGGACATCTCTGTGCATGGAGAGAGAGGTCTCGGCCTACCACGAGGTATAAACATTCCAACCCGGATGAGAGGGGCCTAGCACTGCTTGCTGTTCGTTGGACATCCATCCACCACCAGTTCGGTCGCCTGCCAACCTGTGTTCTATGCCTTGCATCGGGAGATCGGAACAGCGGATCCGCTGCACGTGTGTCGCTTCAGGGGCTGCTGTCCGAAAGGCATTAAATCGGCCTGGTCATTGGTGAGAGGGCAATCACCCAGCTTTTCAAAACCTTTCTTACTGTTCCACTGGGATACTTTGTACGGACATCTTTACCTTGGGAATACTTTACTGAACTTATCTTGAACACTGTGCATAGACACCTTTAGCCTCTACCATTTCAAGAAATCTTATTGCTTGCTATTACACCTTATTGGATACAATTAACAAGCTCCTACGTGTCGGTGAAGATCTGCAGCAGGACATTGCTGTCATTATTGCTACAAGGGCCCTTATACCATTGCCATTGAGTCTGACCTCTCATTAGGGGTTTAAGGTTTATAGGCTGGGAGAGGTTTCCCCTAATAGAAGTTTTCAGTATAACCATTTAACCTTGCTTATCCTTTCAGGTTCAAGCAGTACTCCACTGTACATGTGTATATAATAGACGGTTTACGTGCAAATATCTTGACTTGTGTTATTGGGAGGAATTCCTTTGCTGAGTTGGCGCTGTTGCCTAAAACTCAGCAGATCTATTACCTCCTTTTCTGTGACAATATCTTATTTGAACTGTCCTAGTAAAAATTATCAGAATATAAATGCACAGAGTTGTCTGCCTTATTGCTTTAAAGTGGTGCAAAATATCTGAACCCAGAGTGTCAGGTGAGCTGGAATGTTCATCAGGTCATGGCAGTGCAGATGAGCAGGTAAATTCAAGCAACCTCTAAGGGGGTTGTGGTACATTTGGGGGCTCATCCGGGATTCTATCTGCAGCCGACCTTAACCGACCTAGACAAGAGCCAAAATCCGAGTAGGAAGTTGCTTCGATGGCTGAGGGGTTGAAGCTGTCTTTAGAGAAGTGCCATTTCTACCAGACCTTAGTCACATACCTAGGGCATGTGGTGTCAGCCAAGGGAATAGCAACTGACCCTCAAAAGTTGCAGGCTGTCACTTCCTGGCCCCGCCCAAAGACAGTCACAGAGTTGAGCTCATTCCTGGGTTTCTGCTCGTACTATAGAAGATTTGTGAAGAACTTCTCACAGAATGCCCGGCCGTTGAACAGAAGCAAACAGAGGGAGACCAGCAGAGAACCCAAAAGGGAGGCCCCAGGAAGCCTCGTGAGTCCATCCAGGAACAATGGACAGTGAAGTGTGAAACATCTTTTGAACGGCTGAAGGAGAGCCTGGTTGAACCACCTGTGTTGTCCTACACTGATCCATCTAAACCATAAGAATTACACATTGACGCCAGCAGAGATGGCCTTGGAGGGGTGTTGTACCAAGAGTCAGAAGGGAAACTCCATCCAGTGGCCTATGTGAATCACAGCCCCCCCCCCCCCCCCAGAAGAACTATCCTGTGCATAAATTGGAGTTCTTGGCCCTCAAGTGGGCTGTGGTAGATAAGCTACGTGACTATCTGTATGGGGCTATCTTTGTGGTGAAGACTGACAATTACCATTGACTTATCTACTGTCCACTGCAAAAGTTGGACGCCACTGGGCATCGGTGGTTGGCAGCTCTGTCAGAATTTCAGTTCAGCTTGAAATACCAACCGGGTGTGGGAAACAAAGACGATGATGCTCTTTCCTGAAGGCCTCACTCTATCAAGGTTCGACAGAAGAGTTGGGATCACTTACCTCTCGAAGGAGTACAGGCCGTGTGTCAAAGAGTAGAGTATAAACACAAAGGAGCAATAGGGGCTGAAGCTGTAAGAGTCACCCCCGCGGGATTGCCAAAGTACTACTGTAATTTGACCCAGTTACAAAGCCAAGAATTGCCTCAGCTGACAAAAGAGGACATGAGACGGGATCAACAGGTAGATCCATTGGGGAGGCTGATAAGGAAATCGCTATCCATTTAAAACCTTCAGATATTGGTGAATAGCCCCGTCGAGGGGGCCAAAGTGATCCATAGAGAGTGGGAGCGAATGAAGTTGGAAGATGGGTTCAAATATAGAAGAGATCCCTCAGAGGAACCAGGAGGTGTGAGTCCACTGTTTCTTCCTTAAAAAACATTGTCTGACTGTGTTGACCGCCCTTTGTGATGATCATGGTCACTTAGGCCCAGATAGAACTTTCAAGCTGGTCCAGGATCGATTCTACTGGCCATCCATGAGAACAGAGGTGGAAAGCTACTGTCGCTCTTGCATCAGATGCATTCAGAGAAAGACCTTACCAGGCAGGCAACCCCAAAGGACCATCTTCAAAGCTAGGGACCCATGGAGTTGGTGTGCATTGATTTCATGTGTCTGAAACCTTACCTGAGTGGACAAAGTAATGTCCTGGTTGTGACAAATAATTTCACCCAATATGCTCAAGCTTTTCCCACTAGGGATCAACAAGCTAGTACTGTGGCAAAGACTCTAGTGGAGAAGTTGTTCGTTCATTACGGGCTGCCTCAGCGCCTGCATTCGGATCAAGGCTGGGACTTTGAGAGCAAGTTGATCAGAAGTTTATGTGAACTCTTGAACATAACGAAATCCAGGACTACTCCTTACCATCCTCAAGGGGATCCACAACCTGAGCATTTCAACCGTACCCTGCTAAACATGTTGGGGACTCTCACATTAGAGAAGAAACAGCATTGGGGGATCATATTGCTGCAGTAGTTCATGCTAATAATAGCACCTCAAATGATTCTACTGGATACTCTCCATACAGACTACTGTTCGGGAGAGAAGCTCGTCTACCTGTAGATCTGGCTTTTGGAACATCCCAAGATCACACCTCCCAAGCCTCTTATAGGGGGTACATTGACAGACTTCGGAAGAACCTAAAAGTGGCTTATGACTAAGCCAAGGAGTCCTCTACCATCAGAGAACAAAGGAACAAGAAAAGCTTTGATATCAGAGTGAGGGTTCAGGATTTACAACCTTGAGGTCGAGTGTTATTGGGCAATCTAGGGGTGCCAGGGAAGCATAGGCTGGCTGATCGATGGCGTTCCCAACCCCACATTATCTGTAAATGACTACCTGGGCTTCCTGTGTACCAGATTCAGCCCGAAGGGAAGACCGGCCCTCTCAAGAAACAATTTACTGGCCATATCAGAGGCTGTTCGAGTACCCTCACCCCCTTGCTTAGAGACTTATCAGTCCCCCACGCTGAGGCCTAGGACCTGGAAAACTTGCCCACCCACACTTCCTGAAGAGGAGAGTGACGATGAAGAATTAACTCTTGATTGGCTGTGGGTTTCTCCTTCGGAAGATGATTCCATCATCCGTGGTACTGAGGAAGAAGACCATCAAAGAACACCCATCAGGAGCAAGACATATCTCCCTTTGCCTGAAATTCAGACATCAGATCCACATCCACCGAGCGGAGATGAGGAGGTCAAGATGGAACCCAGTGAAGTGCCAAGTGTGATGGATACCCCCATTCCTCCTACTGACCTCGCAGAGAGAGAGGCGGTTCCTGAACCAGAACCAGAGCCTGAAGTAGAACTTGAACCTGAATCTGGATGCAGTTTTTGTGAAAACGAACAGGGACCAGAGCCACTGGAGAACATCTACTCCAGGTTGAGACAGAGGATATGCCCTCCAAAGAGACTGACATATGATGCACTTGGAGAAAATTCTGATGAACTTATACCTACTGCTTAATGTACCAGTCAAGCACAAGCCTCCTTTATCGAACCTTTGGTAAAGGATGACCTTGATCCACCTCCTGACACTATTGTATGGGCCGCTAACTTGTTACTGGCTTGTCACAAAATGAATATGACTTCACATGAGGATGTATATAATTTGCTGTTAGAAGATCCCTTGTTGGGTCAGTTGTTAGCTGTTACAACTTCTAGTTTATCAGATAATTAAGTATTCAGTTTATGATACAATAAAGTGATCCCATAGGTTTTGATCTGTTTTCGGAGACCAAAGATTTTTAAGTGGGGGAGGATGAAGCAATGTGGAGCACAATTATCAAGTACAGAGTTCCTCCGGTATTTCTATGCATTGCATGTTCCTCTAGTGCACAGAGTTATCAATCGACATCGGGAGATCGGAACGGCGGATCCGCTGCACATGTGTCGTTTCAGGGGCTGCTGTCTGGAAGGCATCTGGTCGTTGGTGAGAGGGCAATCGCCCACCTTTACAAATCCTTTCTTACCGTTCCACTGGGACACTTTGCACAAACATCTTTACCTTGGGAACACTTTACTGTACCTATCTTGAACACTGTGCATAGACACCTTTAGCCTCTAGCATTTCAAGAAATCTTATTGCTTGCTATTACACCTTATTGGATACAATTATTGAGCTCTTACGTGCCCGTGAAGACCATCAGATCTGCAATGGGTACATTGCTGTCATTATTGCTACAGGGCCCTTATACATTTGCCACTGAGTCTGATCTCTCATTAGGGTTTAAGGTTTATGGGCTGGGTGAGGTTTCCCCTATTAGAAGTGTTCAGTATAACCATTTAACCTTGTTTATGCTTTCAGGTGCAAGCTGTACTCCACTGTACATACGTATATAATAGACTGTTTACCAATATCTTGACTTGTGTTACTGGGAGGAATTCCTTCGCTGAGTTGGTGCTGTTGCCTAAAACTCAGCAGATCTATTACCTTCTTTTCTGTGACAATATCTTATTTGAACTGTCCTAGTAAACATTATCAGAATATAAAATGCACAGAGTTGTCTGACTTATTGCTTTGAAGTGGTGAAAAGATGTCTGAACCCAGAGTGTCAGATGAGTTGGAATGTTCATCAGGTCATGGCAGTGTAGATGAGCAGGTAAATTCAAGCAGCCTCTTATGGGGTCGTGCTACACTCTTATGAGCTCACGTTTGTACAACTTCACCATCAGTTTAATAATGTTCTCTACAGTATACACACCATTTTAACCGTGTTTGGCCATTTTGACCCTGCTTGTATTGTTATTCCTACCCTAGATCTGTTTAGTAAGGTTGAAGTTAAAGCTATCTAATTACACTCCAAGGAAAAGCAGGCAGTCTCCTGCAGCTGTTATAATGCCCCCCCCCCCTTTCTCCACGCAGGATGACAGGATTCCTGCTGCAGAAACTACCAAATTACATAGCGCCTGCAAAAGAAAGATAGGAGTAATCCCAAATTTATGTTTCATAAACTTTTTCAAAACAGTGATAGCATCTCAGGAGCAGGTATATAGAGGCTTGCATGTACCCATGGCAGTTGCAGGTAGGAAACCGACCTGTAACCATGGCTCCAGCCCCATGGGAGGTGGCGAGCCGGATAAATGTAGGGTAGATAGTACAGCTCCAGACAAAAGTATCTATGTTGAAGCACAGACCATAATACCACCTCCTCTCTCCAGGGGTGGAAGTGGATGCCCGTTGGGGAGAATGCAAACATTGCTATACAGGCAGCCAAGGCGGGAAAGGTCACCATCCCCAGGTTGGGGCTATCAAGTTGGGCCACCTCCAGAGACACTGCCCTTACCATGCACAGAGGAAGCACTAAACTAGAACCACCCATTACCAGGAGTTAGACAGTGAGGCATGTTGTGGCAGTAGTCTATCCTGTTGTCTTGATGCTTTAATGGCCAATATATTTGTTCACAAGTGCCAACACTGTCAGAAGCAGTGTTCCAGCAATGAGCCTGGGCACACCATGGATATCATTGAGAGCCACCTATGAGCTCACTTTAGAAGTGGTTAGAATGACCAGGATATAAGTAGAGCTGTGGCAGTAGGACTTCAGCCAGAAGGATGTAGTGATCTCACATGCCAATGGGTGGGGACAGTCACAGGTTATGCTTGACAGAAATAGCATCTAGGCACTGAGGGATGCAGAATGAAGGGATACTCTGCACACATGGGCCCACCAAAAGAAATCAGACAACTGCTGCATGCTCTGAAAGCCCTGTGAAAGTATAACTGGGGAGAGACACAGAGGGAACTTGTGATTGCTTCTTTAATAAAGGGGGTGGCCCAGTCCCAGAGAAGGATTGAAGCTATTATCAAAAAACAAAAAAATACTGAGTGAATGATCCCATCTCATGAGGGATAGTATACGGAACTGCAGAATAATGTTCCCTATGACTGGTGTAGCAGTACCCCCATGAGGGCTGCTAATAGACTCTGTACCTCACTGATTACTTTGACTCTGCAAATCCTCCATTACGGCTGACACCCTGGGTTCAGTCATCTTACCAACTGTATTAATAAGGAGAGACTCACAATCAATGAAACAGTTCAAGTTTGTTTACTGTATTAGTGAGAACACAGAAATAAGTATATCTCAATACTGTAAGATAATAAAAAGACACTTACAAATACTTTATCTATACTTATGCAAAAGGCAACATAGTGATCCGAAGTTCCTTCAACTGTAAATGAACACAGATATTAACCCAATCACAGACACCTATGTGAACAGGTCAGCAGGAGGGTAGAGAGCTGGCACTGTATCTTCTATGTCAGGCTCCTCCCTTCTGTCTGCTCAACCCATAGACAATTAAAACTTGCGCAACATAAAGAAACCAATATGCAGGTTATTATATTCAAATTGGCTGGCTCCCTTTAAATGAAGTCCGATGAGATTAAAGCAGATGAGGAAAAGGATAACAAAAGGTAAAAGGGTATTTCTTGAAATCCAGATGTCTTCAGCTAGCCTTGTTGTATTGTAACTAAGGTAATCCTTGATAATTGGGTATAGAAAATTTGGCAGAACTTTAAGGTATCCTTGTTTTGTATTGTAACTTCCTCTCATATGATCCTAATGGTGTTTTCAAGTGCAGCGACAAGAATCAATAATGTGAACAAGGCATACAAGTACCACCAAGCTGAACTGTGTGAATGATGTCTGAAAGCAGTGTCTTATAACAACAAGATGGGCTATGCACACTCACCACACTGGAGCTCAGATACAGCTGCAACGATGTAGGTGATGAAGAAGACTCTATCAGGAACTCTCTCTGCATACTGGCTCTGGGAAATGGTCTGCGGCCTACTTGAATCTGAAGTTCAGGCGTCTCTGGATGACCTGGAACACCCTCCGGTCCACTGCAGGGAAGAAGTGATGCTGTCCTTAGAGGTCCCTCTGGGTATAGCTGAACTGCTCCCCACTGTGTAGGCCGCAAATCAACAGCAGCTCACTGTCACACAGACCTCCTGCTGGAAGAATCAAACAGCATCCCAAGAGAAAAATCTAGGCTGTGCCAGCCCTTTTATATCCTTTCCCAGCAGTCGGTTCTGTCCACTCAGCATTCTGTTAATTGTAGTTCAGATCAGTCCTGCTGGCATTGAAACGTCAGCACTCTAAACTACACATCCCACGATGCTTTGCTGTGAATTTTGTCACAAGAAAAGGAAATGACTCATAGAGTCCAGCAAACACTTGAGGGAGCCAACCCCACTTTAAAAACACAGCAAAAATGTCTCTGAATTGCAGGCATAATAGCCAGCTACTGGCTACACTGGTAACCTAACAGGTCATACTGTCAAGGGCTTGTGCCCTCTTCATGGCATAAAGGATCCACATGGGAGCGAGACACAGGGTGTTCATGGTTCAAGAGACGAGATGTGCATGGGTCTAATATGGCACATGTCTGCCCCACTGAAAGTACTGACTATCAACTTTCTTACTTTCTTAAAGTGATATTACAGGCAATGTTTTTTTTTTTAAATAACAAAAATGTCATACTTACCTACTCTGTGCAGTAATTTTGCACAGAACCTTTTCCGATCCTCCTCTTCTCGGGTCACCCAAGGGTGCTCCTGGCCTCTCCCTCCTGCTGAGTGCCCCCAGAGCAAGCAGCTTGTTATGAAGTCACCCAAGCATGGTCTCTCCCAAGCCACTGCTCATTGGCTCACTGGTAGTGATTGACAGCAGCGATAGCCAAGGGCTCCCACTGCTGTCTCCGCAATGGAGAGGGAGAGTCCCTGGAGAGCCGCTTTAGAACCACTTTAAAATTGATATATCAGAAGACAGATATCATCATGGTCTAGTTATGGTTGAACACTTTACTAAGTTTGTTGTGGCAGTATCGACCTGTGATCAGATCACCAAGACCACTACCCGGATACTGTGGAAGCACTTCTGCCTACCTTAAGACTGTCTTCAAAAGGTATTTTCAGATCAGGGACCCTGTTTCAAAATCAATGAGAAACAAAAGAAATGGACCCGTTACTTGTTCAAAATAGTCTGGAAATACAACTAAACAGTGCATTTCACAACAGGATGCTCATCCCACCATATTATGCTTGGAAATACTCTCAGGGGCCCACAGACATGTGGGCCACAGTCCCCATAGATGAAACAGAGCACAGTCCAATTTCTGGGATTCAGAAATGCAATTTATGCCTGTATAAAGTCCAACGGCTCGTTAAAGTCTAGTCATGGGTGGAGCAAAGGGAGTTGGTAGTAATAGACTTTGACTTTCAACCTGGGGACAGAGTGCTAGTCAAATGCAAAAGCACACACTAGGAAGGAAAAGTACTAGCAAGGAAAAGTACAAACACTGTGAAAGAGGTCTCTAGAGTTGCCCTACAACATTCCTATTCCAGGTTTGCCAGTCTATGATAACCACAGAGAATGTACTCAAGAAAAACCAAGGAGCATTGCAAATTCATGAGACATAGGCATCTTTTGACCAGAGCGTCAATGGTGGCTGCCTCCTACTCTTCCTCCATTACCTCCAAGACCCCCAGGAGAAACCATGGATCCTGACAATGTTACACAGCCCAATGGCCATCCAGCTTAGGTCCATGCTCCTGTTGTAGAGACCTCTACATTTCCATGCACTGATGTGCTTAAGGGCAGAGGCATGTTGCCACTTGTCCCAGAAGATGAAGCTAAGGATCAATCCCTGAGGCACTCTTAAAAATCTGATTCCTAAATGCTTTGTTTGGTCTGCAAACTTGCCAGGGAAAGCTTTCAAGCGAGGTGGAATAGAGCGAAGTACCTCTTTATTTACCATGCTTAGATGCAGACGGGGGCTCCTTTAAGTCCTTTTTCTACAATCCCCTGAGCATGCTTTTGTAAAATTCATATTAAAGCTACCTGTTGCAATAGCTATTGAAAAATAGTCACAGAAGGTTGTCTTTCTTTTTGTTTCAGTATTTTTTATTGAATATATCAAATATGAACAGGTTACAATTAAGACAAGACAGTTCGATATACTCAGTACACATCTGTATAAGAATTTTTGATAGGTTGATAATAACAAATCATTAGGTAATCAGTAGAATGAAGCTAAAGCACGGGAGAATCAACATGTCAAGTAATCTTTACGTGGTATTGTTGCTGTTTGGCCATATAGACCAATATTTGTCAAATTTGTCACATTGAGTTGATTGCGATTAGACGCTCAAACGTGTAGTTTCTGTGGACTGCTCTCTTAACATCTGATAAATTTATAGAGGTGTTGTTTTTCCAGTTACGAAGTATCAGTATGCGTGTTCCTAATAGAATGTGTGTAATAACTGGCCTGAAGTTGTGTGGGAAGTTCTCTATGCCCAAGTGAAGGATAGCTAGTGCTGGGTCAGGAGGGGTTAATATTCCTGTTAGGGAGGAAATCAGTTGGAATATTTGGTTCCATAGGCTTTTTACGTTTGGGCAAAGCCAGAACATGTGTAATAGGTTTCCTATTTGCCCACAGTCCCTCCAGCAGTGTGGTGATGTTTTTGGGAAATAGCTTGCTATTCTTTATGGGGTGTAATGCCATCTGTTAGCCATTTTGATCATTAGTCCCCAGTGCTTGACACAATGTGAAGCTTTATGTATTTCTCTGAAGGTTTGTTGCCATTGGTCATCTGAAAAGGTGGTGCCCAAGTCTGTCTCCCATTTCTCAATTGCTTTAGTTTTCTCAAATACAAGTTTGTTGTGGATAATGTTGTAAAATAGCGATGTTCCTTTTTGGTGTTGTGTAGGTGTTGAGTAAAATTGCCATATTTTGGACGGAATTTCAATCTTTGGTCTTGGATGCTATTTGAAAAAATGTGTTATTCGTAGACATGAGAACAGCAGATTGTTCGGCAATTGGTACTGTTTCATTATTTGTTCTGTGGATTTATGCTGGGGTCCATTATAGAGGTCTGAAATGTGTGTAATGCCATGTTTTACCAGGTCCTTATCAGATAACATTGGAATTTTTGCTTCTAGGATGTTCAATGGTATCTTGTAATCTATTTCATGTAAATCCCTGGGAGTTTGGTTTAGGAGGAGTCTCCATGCCTTCAGTGAAATCTGCATAGGAGGGGAAAGATTTTTTGTGTCCCATGGGGAATTCAATTTTTCTATGTCTACCCATAGTGGTGTATTAATTTTGTGTAACCAATATTTGATATGATCTAGTCTAACTGCCCATAAGTAGTCATGTAGGTCCACTAGTCCTGCCCCTCCCATTTTCCTGTGAGAGGTGAGGTTATTGCGGGAACATCTAGCTTTTTTGCCACCCCAAATGTACTTTCAACTTCTTTTCAGCTTATTTTTGACAGGGTTTTGAGTTGGTAGGGTATGAAATATGTATAAGATTTGTGATAATAATAACATTTTGAAAGCTGTTATTTTGCCTAGCCAGGATACATCGCTTTTTGATATTTCTTTTAGTTGGGTTTCCAGTTTGGTAGTTAGCGGAATTATGTTAGCTTTAACTAGTGCATGAGTGGTATTGGTTAGTGTTATTCCTAAGTAGATGATGTCTTTCTTACTCCACATATATGGTAATTGTTTTTGTGGGGTGTTCCTTATGGGAGGCTTTACTCCTATATCTAAAATTAGAGATTTAGTGAAGTTAACTTTATAGTATGAGATATCGCCAAAGTTAGGATTTTGTGGGCCTGTTTTAGGGATGTGAGCGGGTTAGTCAGGAGCAGGATGACATCATCCGCAAATAAGTTGATAGTATGTGTGCTTGAAAAAAACTGGAAACCTGTGATCAGAAGGTTGTCTTTCTGACAGCATATGCACAGTAGAATGCAAAATAATAGTCTAATTTGGGTTAAAATTTTATATGTTTGCACACATTTTGGCCACTGTTTCATTCACATTCAATTTCCATCAGCTTACTCACATCAGGGGACAGAACTGTTAGCATCTTGGCGGCAAATCTGAAATTCTTAAGCGGCTGTATATAGCTCAAAAAGGAGTTCAGAGGTGAGAATGTTAAGACATCGCCCTATTATATTTAGAGACATTGAAAAAACAGTAGAGACATACAAAGACAAACATTTATACCAGCCAACCACAAAGCCACACTGCTCTCATATGTCATACCTTAGCGAATGTAGAAAAAGCTATCCAAGGATATATTTGATTTCACATGCATTCCTGCTAATAAGTCAAGTTGTGAGCCCAAAACACCACCACAACATTTAAATCTTTTACTCACATCACATATATTGTAATGATTTACACTGGATTTAGGGATGGACAAAGAAACGTTTGGTAGTTAACAGCAAGTCTGAAAGTGATTCAAAAGCCTTGGTTATAAATAAGCAAAGAGGTACATTTAGTATACTTATACATTTTCATTTGCAGCTGTTACATTTCTAATAATATGCAAATATATGATTTAATTATTTCATGCACAGACTATTGTATCATTTCAAATGTTCTATAGTAAAGAAAATGTATGCTCTGCCAATTTAAGTAGACCATTTGTAGTCTTTATCCATGCAGTTATTTATATGGTATTCTTCTAATATATCAGTGTACAAAAATCTGAACCTGACCTGGACCTGAACTGGATTTGTACAGCTTGAGGTCAAGAAACCATTTTATGTAAGGTTTTTTTTTTTCTGTTCTTACAATGCATAAACTTGTCATCTTATTCTTTGGGGTTTTTGGTTCCTCCTCTTCATTTATCCCTTAGATTTGTGTTGGATTTGAAACTGATTGAGAGTCTCTCTGGCAGAAGGTCAGAACCTCATTCTGTTGCTACTGAAACCAGTTCAATTTCATCTCAGTCTTCTCTGTCCAAAATAATGAGAATGTACTTAAATGGATTTCTGCAATTTCTCTTTATTGCCAGAATGCCAGAAAAAATACATATTATGTTAATGTATTGTCTAATATCCCACAGATGTTTGCATGTGGCTTTCAGGAAGATCCCAAAAGCTTTGTAAAACTATGGCTATCGTACAGTATTTGTAACTGTGTCATGTTTAAGAGAGTTCAGCAATCAGTGTAAGGCTATGTAGTTTAATACTAGTTGCCAATGGTCTCCCATCCAGGGACAGTCTCGGGTTTGTTGATTTGCCCCTGAAAATGCCCCTGGATTCAGATATAATCAAATTTACCAAAGAAGCTCCTTTTCCCAAAAAATATTTAATAAAAAATATGGCTTGTAAAGTAAAATGCAAAAAATATATATCTGACTTTAAAACACCTTGGGGACAGTGAAAAAGTAGCTGTATGTCAATTTAGCTGCAACATGTCCCTAGAAATTGTTTAGAAATGTTGGCAGTGCTGTAGTACACGCGCTGTTTTTATCTACTTTTTTGGACTTAAAGTAGAAGTTCAGCCTAAAACTAAAATCTCTAAATCTACTTGCAGCCACAATCTAAGACTAACCTATCTAGCCCTGTAAAGCAAAAATCGCTAAATATACCTTTTCTGAAGCCGCTGCAGTCCGGTCCCATGCTGAGCTGTTAGTGGCAGCTTCACTGTGGAGACGGGTGCAGAAGAGGCGGCAGACAACGGAAGCCCCATAGTAACTCTATGGGTGATGTCACTTCTCAGGCATTTCCCAGCCATTGTTTGCTGTCTCCTGCACAGAGCTTCTGCCGCTGGAGACCGGAATGGAGCGCCTTCAGAAAAGATATGTATGGCAATTTTTGCTTTACAGGGCTAGATAGGTTAGTCTTAGTTTGCGGCTGCAAGTAGATTTTAGTTTTAGGCTAAACTTCCACTTTAAGAATGACCTTGATTAGATGACACTTGAATCCATGATTAGACTGGAAAGCAGTTTTTTAAAATACTCTTTAAAAATATTTACCTCCTCTTTCACAATCCCCCTCAGGCTCTGTCTGCTACTTCTTTCTTTGAGTGCCACCTTAGCAACCTAGCTGCCAAGGGGACACCCGTGTAGTGCATGCCCAAGCCGGGCTATGTGTGTCCATGGATATTCACAACACTGGCAAGCCATGTCACCCCACTCATCTCACAGGGTTTGACTGACAGCAGTAGGAGCCTATGGCTCCTGCTGCTTTCATTGTCTCCTGTAAATCCAGGAAGTAGGAGGAGCGGTGCTGCACCCAAAAAAGGGCTGGATTAGTGAGAGGGAGGAATCAGGTAAGTGTTTAGGGATGGGGAATGTAAGGTAAAAAAAAAATTGACTTTCGACCACTTTAAAGCTGCATGTGGTGTTACAGAACAGTATGATTTTCATGAACAGTTTCAGTGACAGCATATGCTAACAGTGCATATTTGGCTGCAATTGATTTTTTTTTCATGGTTAGCTTGACTTATATACAGCATCAGCACCCCGATGTGATTCATTTCAGTTTGAATTTTTTTTTTCAGGTAGATTTAGCAACAATATATGCTTTTTTATCGAACAGTAATATACTTCATTTGACTAGCAGACAGAATTGACCATTGGTTTACTGTTTTATATTAGGTTCTCATTAAGAATTTAGAGATCACAGATGACAATGGCCAGCAGCAGGACAGCTTTAAATATCAAGCGTAGGCCTAAATTTAGAGACAAACAGCACAGGCTCAGGTTCTACTACAAGAGTTAAGATACTGGATACTTTAAAACTAGCCAGTATCCATACAATTTGAATCAGGGATACTATGCCTAACTGGTTTACAACATATGCCTAACTTTTTTTTAATCTATGAGAATGGGGGGGGGGGTGGATGAGTTATATAATGTGAGGTGGTTTCTGTGAACATTGTTCTTGCAATTCATTTTGAAAAGGAAACTCAGGGAACAAATGGCCAATAATAAGTAAATACTCCACTTTTGGGAACTCCAAACCTATCGACATAAAATAAAAATAAAAGAAAACCCACAACATAAATTGCCTTGCAGGAAAAATCAGTTTAACCTAAAATAAAGGCCCTATCACCATAGAAAACAAAAACAATATCCCTAAAATAAATTAAAACCCCAAAATGGCAACTCCTGAAAGAAAAGCCCTTGCCGTGAAAAAGAATAGCAGCTAAAAGTGACAGTTGATCTTAAACCAACCAAAAATTAACATGATAGACTAAACACCCCCAATAATAAGAACATAAAAATCAGCAAAGGGGTTGATTTTGTGAAATACTAGCAATAATAATTAATTGGTTTAGCTGACTCTAATCTCTGTATGTAGTTGTGTAGCCTTTCCTATGCTTTCTCTGCAACAGCTTCTAAATCACTGGCACATGGCTGCTTTGTCAACCACCTTCCCTTCCACACACACTTTTTAATAGTGAAGGGCTGGCTTAACCAAAAGCCTTCTTTTTGGTCTTCCTATGCCTGTTGGCCATAGTTCAGAGGCCATGCAGTGTATTAAGAGAGAAAAAAATTCTCTCAGGTGATTCTGCACATAAGTTTGCCAGGATTACAAATCATGAACCTGCAGTAATCACCTTATTCCTAAACAGCTGGCCATACACATGTAAAATGTTGTCTGATTCCTATGAATCAGCTGAAATTTGAGCTGTGGGTGGCCCTGCCAACACCATCCGGCACAACAAACTTTAGTTGAGAAATTAGTTGGGCGTTGTGCAAAAAAACTGTCGGCAAATCAGTAACTGTTTAGCATTAATGGAGAAGTCTATGGATTTTTCTCTTTCAGCCCGCTGGGCTGAACAAGAGAATCTTTATATATTATCCACTTCAGCTCTGGAAGATTTACCCCCTTCATGACCAGTACACGCACAGCACGATACAGCACTGCGTTAATTTAACTGACATTTGCGCGGTCGTGCGATGCTGTACTTAAATAAAACTTTTGTCCCTTTTCCCCCACAAATAGAGCTTTCTTTTGGTGGAATTTAATCACTTCTGCCGATTTTATTTTTTGCGCTATAAACAAAAAAGGCCGCCAATTTTGACAAAAACCCAATTTTTTTAAATTTCTGCTATAAAACATAGCCAATAAAAAAAGTTAAAAAAAATCAAATTTCTTCACAAATGTAGGCCAATGTATTCTGCTACATATTTTTGGTAACAAAAATCCCAATAAGTGTATATTGATCGGTTTGTGCAAAAGTTATAGCGTCTACAAACTATGGGATAATTTAATGTATTTATTTATTATTTATATATATATTATATATTTACAGTTCACACATTCACTTTTTATCACCACGTTAATTATATTCCATTATCCCCACTTTTTATTTTAGACTACCCTCAGGCAGCCATCACAGGTTCACCATTGTGTTTCCTTATGGACAAGCAACTTGTGTTGTGTGTTTTTGGGGGGATTTGGTATGTGTGCCTTGCTACATGCGGCTCTATATTACCTCAGCTCCTGGGAGAGACCACCCCTGGGGCCTTGGTCCTATGGTCGCCGCATTCCATCGCATTGGACCCCATGTAAGTACTCAGGACGGGCTAATCTGCCTTTCCCTGATATTATCAGTCATAACCAGACTAATTCTATTTTTTCATACCTTATAGATATATCTGAGCATCCGCCCATGAAGAGTGTTCTTACACGAAACGCGTCGGAAATTTGTGATGTTGACTCATGTCTGTAATGGGCATTTGTGAATAGACTATTAATCTCTCATCTATCCATCAATTACGGTTTTACTGTTTTTTACCACCCTTATTTTTGTCGCAAGTACTGCTCATATGATGTATGTACATATATTTTTTCAATAATAATTTTTTCAATAATATTATTAATATTAATTTTTATTATTATTAATAATAATAATAATAATAATAATAATAATAATAATAATAATAATATTTTTTTCAATAATAATAATTTTTTCAATAATAATTTTTTCACATATATGAATTCATCTAATGTAACAATCAATTGTTTTAGAGTTGATATATCTATATATCTTTTTGTCCATGCCACATGTGTATGTAGATGTGTGAGTGGATCATATATGAATTTATATACCTATTGTTTATGTGGTCTTTAATATTGCCATGATTTATATATCTTTCTATGATCAATACATTTTCACACTTTCCAATTTACCTCCACAATGTCAGCAACCTCATTTAAAGTCCCATTTTTCCTTCTTTATTTATATTATATATTTATAATTATTTTTTTACTAGTAATGGTGGCAATCAGTGACTTATAGCTGGACTGTGATATTGCAGCGGACAAATTGGACACCTAACTGACACTTTTGACACTTTTTGGGGACCAGTGTCACTAATAAAGTGATCAGTGCTAAAAAAAAATGCACTGTCACTGTAGTAATGACACTGGCAGGAAAGGGGTTAACATCAGGTGTGATCAAAGGATTAACTGTGTGCCTAGGTTGTGCTTTCTCACTGTGGGGGAGGTGCTTTAACTAGGGGAAGGCAAAGATCTGTCTTCCTGCTTAGCAGAAACACAGGATCAATGCCTTCCGCTCTGAAAGAACGGCAATCTGCCTTGTTTACATCGGCAGATTGTTGCTCTATCTGTGTCCTGTGTAATCGGCGGTTGCCAGTGGATATTGGATCCGCAGTACCCACTGCTGGGCTCCTGCTGTGTGTGATCACAGTGGGCGCAGATAGCCTGCGGCATACGCACGCCAGACCCAGACCTGAAAGTGTCAGATTCTGTACTAGGTACGTGATCTGGCACAGAGCGGCCGCCCTGTCACAGTATATGTATGGTGGGCGGTCTGCAAGTGGATACAGGGCCAGTTTAAGTCAACAGAGGATTATGGTTATAGTTACAGATAAAACAAGGGTTAAAGCAGAATTCTAAGTTTAGACTGGGAACTCAGTTTAAGGTTAGAGGGGAAGTTTAGGTTTGGGTTTATAACTAGGGTACAACATTAGGTTTAGGCGATAGATCAGAGTGTAAGGCTAAACGTGAGAGCATCCTAATCAAGCAAATGACTGGTATAAGGCCCCTTTCAGACGAGGCGGACTCCGTTTCTACGGAGCCCGCCTCGGTCCGCCGGCTCAGCGGGAGATCTGTCCGCTGATCTCCGCTGAGCCGGCGGATGACAGGTCCCTCTCTGCTCACTGAGCGGGGAGGGGCTTGTCAGGCGCCGCTGCCGCCTATGGAGGGATCGGACGAAAACGGACAGCGTGTCCGTTTTCGTCAGATCTCACCCGATCCGATCTGCCAGCGACGGACCTGGACGTAGAGCCATCCGTCTGCTCTCCAGCGGATCGGACGGGGTCGGATGTCAGCGGACATGTCTCCGCTGACATCCGACGCTCCATAGACTAACATGGAGCACCCGTTCAGGTCCGCCGTCAAAACTGACAGGCGGACCTGAGCGGTCCGATCGTGTGAAAGGGGCCTAAGAGTGTTCTGCTGCAAACCACTTTCATGTGGACAAATCACCTCAAACCTTTTAAGTAGTAGTTTACTTTCAATCTGTTTACAACTGAAATAAACCACTATTGCACTTACAGTATATCTTAATTGTTTTTATAGCAATAAATCTCTATTGTGTCTGTCTGCATTATATACCTATCACCTTAATTTTAAATTACCAGGAAAAAATGCATGCTAAACAGAAATTTCCGAAATGTCATTGTGACATTCGTAAGCACAGTAAAAAAAAAACATAATCGCCAAGAAATACAGTATAGGACTTCTCTAGGTCTAATCTTCACAGTCTTCCCAATCCCCTCTTTCTTTCATTCTGCAATAGATTTCTCAAGGGCCTTCTCTCAACAAAGTCTCCTATCTTTGGACTCACCAATTACTCAAAACTTGTCAATCTTATGGCATTCTGACAGACAGTGTGGAATTTCTACAAGGCCTAGTTATATTCTTTTTGAAAAGAATATAAAACACAATAAAAAAAATATTATCAAGACATAAAATACGAAGTATACACAAATTGTCATTCAAGGGCCCCACTCATTCAACAATAAAAAGAATAATTGAAACCTTCAATTTTTCTAGATTGGTCAAAGAATTTCAAGCCATATTCAATAGGGATTATTAGTGAATGCTCTCCTGTCAGATTGTCTCTCTTTTATCTCAGGTCCTTGCATCTGCATCTGTAATGAAAGGAAACCTTAAGGAAACAATAGGAAGCTTAGTGTGACCGTTTCCATCAAGTTGCGGAACCAAACCACCTTAAGAACTCTTTACAAACAGGAGACTGTCGGTTCATGGGGCTCTGGAGTAGGGAAAGAGCCAAGACAAAAATGTGCCAAGTCAATGTTCTTGAGCAATGAGAGGAAAGAGAAGTGGCTCCTGTGGTCAATAGATTTATTGAGGCTAATAGAGCATGGTGGTCCTTGTAAGGCTGAAGAGATCTATCTTTTTAATGAGTCTGACAGCATTTTACACTAGTATGCTAGCAATACAGTACTTCTTTGTAGACAGCAAGGTGACCTACTATAAATTTCAGGTTCTGAAAAGGAAAGAAAACACCTCTTAAGACTTTGGTGTGGATGTCTGAAGCAGCTCTTCACTGATTATTTAAAAAAAGCATTGACAGGAGTGAATACCAAGAATTATTAAGTTCAATGTGCTGTTAAATATGCAGTCTGAAAGGTTTTTTTTGTACATCTGCTATCCTGAAGAAATTCCCAGAGATGTCAAAGATGCTCCATTTAAACTTTTTTTTTTTTGTTCGTTAAAGAAATCGCAAGCCCCTTACACATGCAAGTATAGAGGTCAAAGAGACATTCTGTATAGAAATCTACATTTTACGTTAATTAGCAGACGAATGAGTTGGAAATGAAGCCAATATAAATGGAAGTAACCTTATTTTCATAAAACATTAAAAAAAAAAAAAAATGAACGAAAAAAGCAAGGAACACTGAACAATGCACGGATCTAGGGGTATTAAAATAAACAAAGCTATATAAGAATGAAGTTCAAAGAACATCATATGGATCAATGATGACTTTTTATTTTGGGGAAACTACATTCTAGACCAGGGGTCTTAAACTGGCGGCCCTCCAGCTGTTGTGAAACTACAAGTCCCATGAGGCATTGCAAGGCTGACAGTTAAAGCATGACTTCAACAGGCAAAGGCATGATGGGACTTGTAGTTTTGCAACAGCTGAAGGGCCGCCAGTTTGAGACCCCTGATTCTAAACAGTAGTTTGTAACTGATATGTAGATCAGGGGGTCAGACGCATGGATAGGGGAGGTTGCCCTCTATGGACGGCCTTTCACTGCTTTTGGAATAAAGGTTTTATCCAAAATAAATAAAAGATGATCATTGTAAGCATCCCTGTCAGTAGTAAATGGTTTCTCAGATCTGTAAACTGATACATTCTGCTAAAGAGCTTCTTTTGAAAAACAACAGACTTATTGGCCAGATCACTAGATAAAAATAAAAGAAAGAAAGCCTAAAAAAAAGAAAACTAATGCAGCCATCACATCTAAGAATTGGTAAGCTGCAATATAAAAAATGTTTGCTTTTGGGTTTGTTACCACTTTAAAATCTCAGTAGGCTCATATTTACTAAATTTGGTAAATCTCTATAGATGCAGCTTTACTTTCTCAGGGTGAATGAGCCTAATCCCTTCCTGCTCTCCTCTTTAGGGTTGCACTCCCCTTTCATGGATTTCCTTTCAGTTTAATGTTCAACATTCCAATAATTTGAAAACATTTCCCATAAGATAAATATATATATATATATATATATATATATATATATATATATATATATATATATATATATATATATATCTTTGTATAATATTGAAAACAGTGGGCTGCAGTCACCCTATCGGTACTGCAACAGGATTGATCTCTAAGCATAGAGAATTTCCCCTGTCACTTGTTTTTAGAGCTTGCTCCAGCAGAGTATACTAGAGAGGTGTCATCCTGTGTTAAAGTGGTTGTAAACTCTGTTACACCACTTGTACCTACAGGTAAGTGTATAATAAGGCTTACCTATAGGTACTGTAAATATCTCCTAAACTTGCACAGTTTAGAAGATATTCACTATATATGCTGCTACCGACATCATTGGCGTATGTGCACTGAAAGAACGGGCTGCTGGTGCCATTTCTTCAGGACCCATGCTGTGACCGGCGGCTCCCACACACACGAGTGATGTCATCCCGGCTCCAGCCAATCACAGCACCCGAGCCTGCGAACCCGGAAGTAACACCGGTGAAAGGTGTCGGCCGTGGGAGGCAGGCAGCACTGAAGGGCATCGTCCTAAGGTAAGTATTTCATAATGAGCTAGTATGCAATGCTTACTAGCTCATTTTGCCTTTGTCTTGCAGGTTTTTTTTTTCTTTTTTTTGGAGGTTTACAACCTCTTTAAGGATGCTTGACCAAGCCAAATAAGCAGACTTGTGGATCCTGTTGATGCATACTGGGAGAGCGGCGAAAAATTTGGGACACTTCCGATTCTCCCAAGGTTTTTGGGTCTAGGGCAGATAGGGATGCAGGGATTTCCCCTCCTGTAAAGTATTCCTGAATGTTACAATACCACATGAACCTCAATAACCAAGAATCCTAATCTCAGTAATTGTCCAGTAAGCATAGTGTTCACAAGTTAGTCTGATATATGAGACTCTCTGTGCCCCTGTTAAGTAAATTCACCCTCTCTATTTGTCCAGTTTATCATTATCATTGAAAGTAAAAGTAAAAGAAAATCCCAGATTTTGATTGTCCCCAGAAAAGTAATAGAGGGGAAATCTTCCAATTGGGACACTAGTTCTGGTGACATGGGGGTCCCCAAGGAATTTCGTTAATTTGTATGGATTTTCTCTCACTTCCTGTTTGGCTAAGAGACAGGAAGTGAAGAGAAATATCTGCAATGGGGCATAGATGCCAAAACAAACCTGACAGGGAATTAAACCCTCCCTTACTCTCTGCAATATGAAAAAAAAAGTTTTGTCTATATTTCTAATTTAAGAGTGCTTAGGACAATCATAATGTAGCTGTTTGTCATCTGAAATTCAATATTTATTGAAAAACAGTGCCAACACTTTGGCACCCAATGTGGGGGCCACAAAGGGTGCTGCTCGTAGCAACCCAAAGTCTGAATTGGAGATTTTTTTTTAAATTGAGTCTTTGTGGAGTGTTATTTTATTTTTATAAAGAGGTATTTGAAAAGTGTTTTTGTGTCTTTTTAGTGAATTTGTTTTGTTTTTGAAAGGGGACTATTAAAAAATATGTCAGATCAAAATAAAATAAACATATGCAGTACATGCATATTTTTCTGCATTTTATCTCTTTAAACACCCTGCAAGAACAAAAATACAAATGTATCCGCCAAACATGCACTCAGCTATCAAGTCTTGTTGTGGAATGACCGCACAATTCTTTTTATGGACTGAGTATAGTCAGCCCTGCTAAAAACTACTCCACCCCTCCCACTCTCAGATCTGTTTAACATAAAGCTTATCATTGTGTAGTCCAAGATAAGAAGTAGGAGAGCTGTGGAGTCAACACAGGAAGTGTGCAGAGGACAACAAGACAACTCTAAATTTATGACAAGATCAACAGGTGTTTTTTTGCACCTATCAAATACATTTAAAATGCTTCCAATTGTATATTTAACAGACTAAAAGGGATAAAAAAAAGACAAGTTTATTGCTACAGTTTACATACACGCGTTTACTCTAGTGTCAACTTCTGTGTTTCTCTTCGCAAATAAAATTACCATAAATTAGAAAGAATTATTGCGCAGGTAGAAAAAACAGAAAATGAAAATAAGTGTAGGCTGCTAGCAGCAACACAATAGGACCACTTCTGTGATATAACAGAATAAGCAACGAAAGTTGCGGCGCTAAACATTCAAAATAAATGTCCATAAAGTGAAACCGTTCATGCTTTTCTCCATTGTTAAAAGAAACGGTAATTCAAAATAAGATCTCCTAGTAAATGTCAAATTTAGGTGAACAGGTAAATGTAAGTGCCGATCACCCAGGGGTCTAGAGTCTAGAAAGGCGTCGTTTCTAAGCCCAGAAGATCTAATTGGCTGATAGTAAGAATCAATCTGTATCAAGCCCATGGGAAAGAGATAACTAAAAAACTCCAGTAATCCAGATAAAATCCACCATATAGCAATCAAAAGTTCCTGGAAACCGATCCCCATGTAAACAACTTCGGTGTGCATGATGCCCCCCGATGATGTTAACGCTGATGAAACGCGTAGGGGGAGTCCATGTTTGTTATTTGACCATGTACGCTGTAGCTGTTTACATGCAGATGGATAGAAGAGGAGGTTTGAGACTTTAAATGAGGTAACTAACAGTAGGTACTGTATATTTGCATAAGCACATAGTCTAATTTTCATATTCAAGAAAAAATATAATTAAAAACAAGTATTTTATTGGATAGCCTCAAAAACAGATTATATATCCCTCCGTCCCTTGTACTGACAATGGCTCAATGTTGTGATGACTGGTTAGGACCAGCAGCCTCAGATCAAAGGATGGACAGTGTCTTCCATGTGACACACAAATGGTATAGCCTCATTCACAGACGCTTTAAATTTTCATATGTGTTTGAAAAATAGAAAGTGATGAAAGCAGAAATTTTTAACAAACACATGAAATTTTAAAGCGTCCATGAATGAGGCTATACCGTTTGTGTGTCACATGGAAGACACTGTCCATTCTTTGACCTGAGGCTACTGGTCCTAACCAGCCATCACAACATGGAGCCATGCAAGGGACGAAAGGATCATCTCCTATTGTGGCCAGGATTAAGTGGTGTGCAAGCTCCATCTCACTGGTGTATATACACCTCCTGCTTTGTCGACTCATTGGGCGCAAGCCTTATTGAGTCCACATGTTACGGTAAGCCTTTTCAAAGTTGGTGGTGGTTGTCTCTTCTACACATGTGATCCCTGTTGATGCCATTGGGACTTACCTTCCTTTCTTAGGAATCCATTTTGAACACTTGTTTTTCACCTTTGTGGACTTAATTGGATTTTTATTTTATTACCCCCCCCCCCCCCTTTTTTTTATGTTATTAATCTTCTTGTTAAAAGATATGAATCTTAGATTACTGTTTATTCACATATCAGTCTGAGATTTATACTATTTATATCAATGTTTATATGTTTTTCACATGGACTTAATGACCATTCAAGGTACACTGACTCTCATTGGTTGGTTTTACGCACATGATTATCTTGTAGGCATACAGATATTTTTCGTAGGCATACAGATATTTTTCACCTTAGTGCTGCACATATCTTTAGAGTTTCACTACTCAACTTTGTCCTTTGCTGTGCTGGCTGCTTTGAATGCACTTAGGGTATCAGCGCGGTATTTCCTTTTCTTTTGTACTTATGTTTATATCTTTGTTTTTTATGCCAATGTCTGCCCTTATGGATCAACATGTAAACACCACTGCATTTTCTATGTAATCAGCTCTTCATTCCATATCTTTATGTTGTTACGCCATGGCTCAACTGTATTATTGATGTTTTTTTTACTATAAGAATTGCCGTAATCATGATGTATACCTATATAATCTGTTTATGAGGCCATCTATTAAAATACTTGTTTTTAATTATATTTTTTCTTGAATATGAAATTAGACTATGTGCTTATGCAAACACACAGTACTTACTGTCCATTACGCACCTAATTTAAAGTCCAAAACCTCCTCTTCTTTCCATATGAATAGGGATGGAGGCACATCATTATATGTGCCTCATCTAAAGTCCCAAACCCCTCCCCCCCTCTTTTTTTTTGCAAATGTTTACATGGGAACTTTTGATTGCTACATTCTGGATTTTATCTGGATTCCTGTGAGTTTTTAGTATTATTACTTTTTAATAAACTAATATACAGTTTTACAATATATGGGCATTTTTATATCTCTTTCCCATGGGCTTTGATACGAAGCGATTCCTTATCAGCCATGACACTATCCCCTTCAGCATAACTAAGGGAGCTGATTAGATCTTCTGGGCTTATAAATGATGCCTTTCTAGACTCTTATGCCCCGTACACACGATCGCACATTCCGACAACAAAATCCATCTGATTTTTTCCGACGACTGTTGGCTCAAACTTGTCTTGCATACACACGGTCACACAAAGTTGGTCGGAAATTCCGAACGCCAAGAACGCAGTGACGTACAACATGTATGACGAGCCAAGAAAAATGAAGTTCAATATCCAGTGCTGCTCTTCTGTTGTATTCTGAGCATGCGTGGCACATGCTTTTCAAACTTTGTGTATCGGAAATTCAGATGGAAAAAGTCCGATGGAGCCCACACACGGTCGGAATTTCTGACAACAAGCTCCGATCGCACATTTTCCGTCGGAAAGTCCGATCGTGTGTACAGGGCATTAGAATTTGGAGTAGATCTCAAAAAGTCGCGCTAAGGCTAAAAGTGACAACAGGCGAATGCCTAGAAAGAGACTGATGTGAATATGAGGATTAAATGGTAGTCATTAAGTGAAAGTGTCAAGCACTATGAAAATAAAAATAAAAAATGCTAATATGTGGGTAAAACGTGGATAGTAATGGCTAGGCCTGTGGCGAAAAACAAATATTGCATGGCACAATCAGTGAACGGTGAGTTCCTCTAGTGTCAATAGATACAATAATATACCTTAACTGTGACTACAAAGCTAAACCGTAATTGATATAGGAAAATGGTGTAACAACATAAGAAAAATAAAACCAAAAAAAGTCCGTAATCAAAAAGGACAATATTAAATAAAGTCCATCCGTATTGAATTGACATGCATAGATTAAAACTGATCTCCAGGTGCTCTGTGAGGTAATGTAACAGGATCTCGCTGTGGTGAGAAATAGAGTGCGTAGATAAACCTCCACCTCTAAGAAAAATTGCTGCCTTTTTTGGTTTTATTTTTCTTATGTTGTTACACCATTTTCCTATATCAATTACGGTTTAGCTTTGTAGTCACGGTTAAGGTATATTATTGTATCTATTGACACTAGAGGAACTCACTGTTCACTGATTGTGCCATGCAATATTTGTTTTTCGCCACAGGCCTAGCCATTACTATCCACGTTTTACCCACATATTAGCATTTTTTATTTTTATTTTCATAGTGCTTGACACTTTCACTTAATGACTACCATTTAATCCTCATATTCACATCAGTCTCTTTCTAGGCATTCGCCTGTTGTCACTTTTAGCCTTAGCGCGACTTTTTGAGATCTACACTAATTTCAGCTTACTACTTTCTAGTCGCAGCTTTTTTTCCAATCAGTGTAAGCGCAATATTTATTTTTTTACTTCATTAGAATTTGGAGTCTAAGTTTCCCGTAAGGAGGCATTCTATATGATTTATGGTGGAGGCGCTCCTGGGGGATCGGCACTTACATTTACCTGTTCACCTAAATTGGACACTTACTAGATCTTATTATGGATCACCATTTCTTTCAACTATGGAGAATAGCAGGAACTGTTTTACTTTATGGACATTTCTTCATTTCTTTTGAATGTTTAGCGTGGCAACTTTTATTATTTATTCAAATAAAATTACCAGTAACAAAAAGTTAAGTCAGTTTCTCCCTTCTTGGGGGCAACAAGACACCTAAGAAATGGTAAAGGGCAGGGTGTGATTTTGTGGAGTGAATTTTTGGAGATAACAGGAAAGACAGGAAGACTTTTAGACTTATAGCAGTGCAAGGGAAAGTCGGTTTTAGGCTGGACAAGAATGTATGTGAGCAGGTTGGGTTGCTGAGAAAGGTGATGTGTAAGTTAATATGAAGCACGGTATATATACTGTAGTTGCCAATTATCCCTGATTTATAGTTAGAGTCCCTGGTTTTGCCCTTGTCATTTTCACCCTGAAAATGTATACACAGTTATCTGTACTATTCAGCTTAGCTTCCTCCCTTGAATTTTTCATCTTGCTTTAAATTTTTATTGCAAGGTTACATTTTTTTAAACAAATTTATTAGGCATGCTTTAATAGAAAAGTCTGTGTCTTTTGGGCACAAGAAGTGAGTGATTGGCATTAAAGTGGGCTTTTTCTAAAAAAAAACTTTGAAACAAAACAGGAGTAGAATTTGCTATCCAAGGTTATTGGATTCCTCATCTAACCTTCCTTTGGTCACCCTGTTCCCCATTATTGTCATCCTGTTCCCCAATCACCCTGTCCTTTTTCTTTTATGCAGATCTCAACACCACCTGCATGTGAGGCATTGGGCAGTCCAACTCCCTTCTGCGATTGCACCATAACATATAGATCTACTAACAGCCTTTGGACGCTTTCACAGCCAGGAGGCAGTGAAAATAGGCAGCTGAGCTGCGGTTTAACCTCCCACCCTGGCTGCCCACCAGAATTCAACATGACAGCCTGACATGGCAGTAAACATGACATGACTGCAATTCTTTACCTTTCTGCACAGCATTTTTGACTTGGGCAGCAGAGTCTGACAGGTGGCACCTCCTATCAAACTCAGCTATTGAGATCAATGGGGCAACACCTCAACCACAAGTCAAACACATGGGTCACAGTTTCAACAAGATACAGAAATGTAAAATTGTTGTTCTGCGAGTACAAAAAACAAAGTAAAAAGAAAAGTAAAAAACAGGCATCAAAGAGGTGGCAGTAGCATCTCCTGAACCCCTTTCAACTGCTGCTCTACTGCCTTCTGAAATGCGATCCACTGTAGATTTCTTGTAAGAGGTGGTAAACCAGGCTGCCTGTCTGAAAGACAACTTATTGTTTATAAACTGATTGGATTATTTAGATATGCCTTTGCATTACTAAGTTTTGTTAAACCTAATGCAGATTTTACAAAAAGACTGTAAAATATATAGTTAACTTAAGTAGTGTTAAGATTGTTTATATAGTCCTTTACACTATATAATTGTTCTTAGATTTACAATGTAAAAAAGGCTTTACCTAAACAATCCAATCAATTTGTATCAAATCAGATAGGCCTTTGCACTACTAGATGTTGGTAGATCTGTACAATCAGATTGCAACATGTGTTGTGATCCTTTTTGCTGATGGTCCTTAAAGCGGGAGTCTGGCGACCAATCTTTTTTTTTTTTTTTAGGTCATTGAGACACTTTGCTAACCCCAAAATAATACTCACAGTTTGGGGTGTAATATTTCCGCCTCTGTCTGTTTTCGTACTGAAGAATAACTTAAAAAATGTGATGCTGGCTGTTTCCATCTTGCTTGTGGGCATGTGAAGCCCACAAGCATTTATTTCCTGGATGCGGTGAATGCTGTTCATTCACAGCTTGTTCACACGCATGATCATTGTTTCCGCGCTGAATCTTGGGAGGCCTGACACTAAGCTCCCAGGAGACAGTGCGGCGCCGGGGAAAGGCAATAAACACGCCTACTCCCATGGGAGGAGAGACAGGAAGTGCCACAATAAAGTACAATATAAAGGTAATTACAGCAATAAAAAAAAATTTTGTGCGCCATTTGAACATCTATGCAATTAACTGAAGGGGGTAAGATTAAGTTAAAAATTTGCGTGGAACCCCGCTTTAAGGGGATAATGACACCAGAGGCCAGAAGTTGAACTCCCAGCTACTGATCGTGTGATAGGGAACCCATCCTACCAGCTCCAGATTGTAAATAGGGATCGGGTCGGTGACAGCTTGGACACAGTGCTGAGGATGTCTTGTCAGTGCAGTCCTACACTGCCTGGTATCAAAGCCCTCCATTGTACATATATGTGTATGGCCAGCAGGAAGGAGTCAAAGGGGAACTAAGGGGGGATACTTACCTTCCCAGCACTCCCTCACTGGGGCTGGCATCTTCTCCTGCTATCTTTATTGGCAGGTGTGGGATGACATCCCTGCGAAGAAGCTAGTCAGCCAGCCACTGTAACTGAGCTGCGCATACACAGCTAAGTTTACAGTGCAGGGATAACTGTAAGCAGGCAGGTAGGTATGTTTTCCTGCAGAAGAGACATTTCTGCAATAAAATAACTGCCTGCTCACAGTGTTTCATAGCGGATCTTTAATTCTGCCTAAAGGAGATTATACAAAACAAGAATTGTATTCAAGTAAACATTTAAAATCCCCCCTCCCCCCCCCAAAAAAATCCAAGTATAGCTTTTAAAAAGCTGTTACAGAGGAATTCATCACATAAATTGATGTGTATCCTTGAAAAGGGCCTATGCATTTTGCACATTCAGCCACTTCTTCAAGACCAGTAAGGATTTTTACACACAAAGGTGATTGTAGCCGTATTAGTGCAATTGTGACAGAGAAAATTGAGTACTGTCCGTGATACTTTTTTTATTTGCACTAACATACAATTTTTCATGGACGAGCTTTCAGGGTGTGTCCCCTTCTTCAAGGTCCAAGCAGTACTGCTTGGACCTTGAAGAAGGGGACACACCCCGAAAGCTCATCCGTGAAAAATTATATGTTAGTGCAAATAAAAAAAAGTGTCACGGATAGTACTCAATTTTCTCTGTCTCCTACACACAAAGGAATATAAAACTAATCATAAAGATTCTGCCTACCAGTCAAAACTGGGACAAAGCAACAAGCACAGTGGTGGTGTCAGGGGCTATATTTGAACCCAGAGCCTCTGCTGTGTCATACAATAGCTCTTCATGCTGAGCTACCTGGAACACTGGAAAGCTTCTTGGAGAGCTTCCTGGACAATTCTAATGACAAAACCTGTTTTGTTTTGGATGGAGTGGATAATACAGCCCAGATGAGAGCTTTTGGGTGTCTGTCAAAAAAAGACTATATATTTATATATATATAAGAAGTCCGTAGGGTTCAATATTGAGTTGGCCCACCCTCCACAGTTGTAACAGCTTCAATTCTCCTGGGAAGGTTGTCCATAAGGTATAGGAGCGTGTTGATGGGAATGTTTGACCATTCTTCCAGAAGCACATTTGTGAGGTCAGGCACTGTTGTGGATGAGAAGGCCTGCCTCGCAGTCTCTGCTGAAATTCATCCCAAAGGTGTTCTATTGGGTTGAGGTCAGGACTCTGTGCAGGCCAGTTCCTCTACCCCAAACTCGCTCATCCATGTCTTTATGGACCTTGCTTTGTGCCCTGGTCAAAATCATTTGGTGGGGGGGTTATGGTGTGCGGTTGTTTTTCAGGGGTTGGGCTTGGCCCCTCAGTTCCAGTGAAGGGAACTCTTAAGGCATCAGCATACCAAGACATTTTGGACAATTTCATGCTCCCAACTTTGTCTGAACAGTTTGGGGATGACCCCTTCCTTTTTTAACATGACTGTGCACCAGTGCACAAATCAAGGTTCATAAAGACATGGATGAGCATGTTTGGGGTAAGGGAACTTGACTGGCCTGCACAGAGTCCTAACCTCAACCCGATAGAATACCTTTGGAGTGGAGTGGATAATTAGAGTGGAGACTGTGAGCCAGTCCTTCTTGTCCAACATCAGTGCCTGAGCTCACAAATGCGCTTCAGGATGAATGATCAAACATTACCATAAACACACTCCTAATCCTTGTGGACAGACTTCCCAGAAGAGTTGAAGCTGTTATAACTGTAAAGGGTGGGCCAAATCAATATTGAACACTACGGACTAAGATTGGGATGCCATTAAAGTTCATGCGTGAGTAAAGGCAGGCATCCCAATACTTTTGGTAATATAGTATATATTACGATCTGAACATGCCTGAGCCCACCCCTACTCATCAGTGTACTTTTCCTTTTACTGTCATGTCGCAGACTGTGGTGAGTCCAGAATGACCTGGGCTCAGAAGAAATAGATTGAATTTTGCTGGCCATCAGACTGAGGACATCTAGCAGCAGAAAAAAGTACTTAGGGTGGAAATCTCTGAATTAAAGCTGAGTATTGCGGAAGAGGTTTGTTATTTCAACTTTTAATGGGCTATCTATTTTAATAGGTTTATTTAGCAGGCATCCTGCTTCGTGCTTTAGGCTGATATCAAATGGCCTAATCTGCTGATGGAGACACATCATGAGAAGAGGCTTCTATTGGAGCGACATCTTGCTGGTCTGCTAGTGGTCCTGTGACTGGCAAGTTGTCACTAGCAATAGGATTGTTTGTGTGACATATCCATAATAGGTAACATTTACTATTAAGGTACAAAAACCTCAGAGTTGTAATTTATCTTAAGAAAGGGGAGAAGGAGAGAGATGATTACAGGCATACCCCACTTTTAATTACACAATGGGGTTTATTTACTAAAGCTGGAAAGTGCAAAATCAGGCTCACTTCTTTATAGAAACCAATCAGCTTCTAACCCCAGCTTGTTCAATTAAGCTTTGGTAATAAAACCTGGAAGCTCATTGGTTTCTATACAGAAGTGAGCCTGATTTTGCACTTTCCAGCTTTAGTAAATAAACCCCATTGTGTACTTAAAAGTGGGGTATGCCTGTACACCTTTGTCACATTTTCTTTAGCATGTTGGCACTACCTCTGTATATAGCATAATAACGGTGGTTGAATCCCAAAATTATAATGAGCGCTTTACAATTTTTTTTGGATTAGAGAACAGTTCCTGTACTGTATGTGGGTTTCATTGTGTTTGTTTGGCTGGAGTTACAGTACTTTCTATTACTGAGCTTCTAGACGTAGAGCTCCAATTAGTTCACATTTAGGCCAAGAAATGACCGATTATACACATTCAATTTTTTTTTTAAACTATCATTAGTGTACAGAGTCCCAGTAGAAGCCAGAAGCACCTTGCATTTAATTTACATTCAAAGTGAATTCACATGCTCTACCCTCATGAATATTTTTTCAGTCCAAATAATAGACACTTTCATTATGATTATTCTTTGGGTGCATATACATAGAATATACTATAGAGATATTCTGATGATAAGATTCTAATATCTTCATAAAATGTGCAGCTGGTAGAAGCTGGAAAATCTATTATAGCAGCTTATATGTGCTGCATCCCCTTTGGGAAACAGATTGATATTAGGACATTTATAGTGCCTTTATGCATCCTTAAAATTCATATGCAAGGGGCGCACAGACAGATATAATGTGCATATCAATGGAAACATACATTTAGAGTCCCAAAATTCACACAAGGCCAGATTGTCATTTCACTTTCTCACCATATGTATGGCTTTTCATAAATATGCATATTTATTTTTTCATTTAAGTAAAATAATTGAGTAAGGAAGATGTTAAACTGGTTTCAGGATATATCACTAAATGATTTCCAGGAGATTAGGTCTTATTGTAAGTGCCATAACGAATTCCAGTGGCTCTTGCTTCCTGCTATTCAATTTCCCGACAAACTCCAGTAAGGATATTAACCTTTACAACACTGAATTTTATTGCAGCAATACATGGCAGGCAGGGGATTACAAAGAAATAATCATCCTCGTACCCCGAGACACCATGAGACCCCATAGGCAACATCTCTGCAGCCTTTTCAACTCCGGTACTTAAATACTTTTCAGATTTCATCTGGAGTGCTAGTCCCTATGGTGTTAGCATGTTTTATAGAATTCTGGACCTTTAACTTAACCTGAAGGGTATCAGAGGTGTCCTCTGCCTATTGCCTTAGGTCTGGTGAGTTTTAACTACAGTGCTTTTATACTTCTCTATGACCTCAAGGAAGCGCTTTGTGGTGCTGTGACTGTAGGATCTATTGGAAGATAAACTTCAACTCAAAGATATGTTGAAGAAGATTAAATATGTATTTATACAATAGATAGATAGATAGATAGATAGATAGATAGATAGATAGATAGATAGATAGATAGATAGATAGATAGATAGATAGATAGATAGATAGATAGATAGATACACAGATACATATAGGCATACCCAATGTTAAAGTAGTTCTAAAGGCAGAAAGTTTTTTTTACCTTAAAGCATTCTATGCATTCTATGCATTAACTTAAAAAATCTTCTGCATGCAGCCCCCCAGACTCCCCCTAAATACTTCAAAAACAAATACAGAGCACCACTTTAAGTGCAGCATGTCACATAACCATCAAGTTTTATTGAAGGTGAATGGCAACTTACATTTAAAAGAAAAGTTATGCATTTGTCAGACCCACCGAGGGTCGGGATAATCCCAGCACATGAGTCCTAAGGATCTGCTGCTCAGTCAGGTGAGAGACCACCAGAAACTGCTGTGTTCCCAGGAACCTGATGCCCCCGCCCTGCCACAGGCGCTGACATCAATGTCGGCCACCGGTGCTCGGCGTTCCACGGCCCTGGGAGGCACTGGGCTCCCAAGAACACTGCTGTTTCGGGCAGTTTCTCATCTGATTGAGCAGCCGTTCCTCAGCGCTTATCTTTTCTTTTAAATGTAAGTTGCCTTTTGTCTTTAATAAACTTGTTGGTTATGTGACATGCTGCACTTTTGCCCTGTACACACGATAGGATTTTCCGATGGAAAATGTGTGATAGGACCTTGTTGTCGGAAATTCCGACCGTGTGTGGGCTCCATCACACATTTTCCATAGGAATTTCCGACACACAAAGTTTGAGAGCAGGCTATAAAATTTAATATAATTTTTATATATAATATAAAACAACAAAATCCGATCGGTTAAATTCCGATCGTGTGTACACAAATCCAACAAATCCGACGCACAAAGTGCCACACATCCTCAGAATAAATTAAGAGATGAAAGCTGTTGGCTACTGCCCCATTTTTAATCCCGATGTACGTGTTTTATGTCACCGCGTTCAGAACGATCGAATTTTCTGACAACTTTGTGTGACCGTGTGTATGCAAGACAAGTTTGAGCCAACATCCGTGGGAAAAAAATCCATGGATTTTGTTGTCGGAATGTCCGATCAATGTCCGACCGTGTGTACAGGACATTACAGTGGAGCTCTGTGTTTGTTTTTGATCTTAAGAGATTCCTTCACATCTACTATGAGCTGCCTTCTGAGTGCTGCCTTGTTTGTCCCCATAATTATTGTTGCTTGGACTACTCACTTGCTCATGGACTCAGCTATCAGTACTTACCTGAGCTCGTCTTGATGCAGCGATGCGCTTAAGAGCAGAGGCTCTCCTGGCTCTCTTCCTGCTTATTGGCTCAGAGTCAGCAGCAGGAGCCACTGGCTCCCACTGCTGTCAATCATGACTAATGAGGAGAGAGCAGAGGGCGGGGCTGAGCTGCACTCTGTGTGTTAATGGACAGAGTCCACTTGGGAACAAGTCTGCACAAGTGCCCACAGAGCAAGAGGCTTGCTATGGGAGCACTCAGCAGGGGGGAGGAGCTAGCAGGAGACCCGAGAGGAGGAGGATCGTTGCTGCTCTGTGCAAACCATAGCACAGAGCAGGTAAGTATAACATGTTTGTTATTCTTTACAATCACTTTAGTAACATCCTTTTTATTATTTTTACTAAAACCTTTAAAATCAAAGTAGGTGTAAACCTTAGCTGTGTGACATTTAGTTTGGAAAACACTGTGTATAAGGTTAGGTTCAGACATGCAACTAAACTGCCTTGTGTTCAGATCGATTTTCAGAGGTGTTTGACAGGCGGTGAGGAGGCTTATTTTTACCCTGTATATGTGCACCAACATGCTACAATGCATATGGCTGTGACATAGTTGCACCCCCATTTACCTGAATTGGTCACATTCGACAGCAGTACTACCCACCGACTGCATTGGGGGGGGATCATTTTTGCTGCAGGCACACAAAGCATTGAGAGCACAGCATGTGAACATGTCTGCCCACTGCCTTAGCTATAAAGAAAATTTTCTAAAAATGTTTTTTTCCTTTTTTTTTTCATACAGTTTTCACCTTTTTTCATATTTTTTATGTCTTAGTGCTGCTGATCTCCTGCATTCTCTGCAGATATTCTTCTACATGCACTGCAGCAACGAGTGTGTTGCATTTCTCTGGGGTGTTGACTGATGGGGACAACAGTGGACCATGCCTGCATAATGTATGCTAACCTCCTTGTGGTCTCCATCACAAGTCCATGGTACAGGGTGGCAATGTAGTTGCAGTCGCTTTAGTTTGGCAAGTGCCCAAAGAAGGACCTTCTCGGCAGAATCATCATTATTTTAATAAAAGATATAGATTAAAAATAAATTGAAATTTACTTTTGGAAATTTCATAAAATGGGCCTTGCGCCCAAATACAAGGTCTGCTTATCCAGCACTGGACCCCTCCCCCATATATAATTGCTTCATTAGAGCTTTAGAAAACAAAAAACACCTGTGAAGTTAGAAAATATGCTTACTTTAGCCTGGCATCCACCTACAGTGCCTAGGCCCAGCACGATCCAGGGAACACTGAGAATCCCAAATCCCATGAGAAGACACTTCTGCAATGTGCTGGAACATCTTTTTGTGTTATTTGGGCTACTCAGCAGTCACATGATCTCTATAGACCATGTAGTCATCTTTTCCGTAGAAAAGCAGGATTTAAGATAATTTACTATCTTTTATCCACAGAAATTTTCTTTTTCACATGGGGTTTGGCCAGTAATGAATAAGCAAACTTAGCATTAGATGCAAGGTCCACCTTAACATGTGAAAGATAATATTTTAGTGATTAAGTTTATATATTTTTTAAGGTGGAAGGGAAGTCAAAACTTAACTAAGCGTAAATCTACTCCCACCCCCATTCTAAAACCATCTTATCTACCCTGTAAAAGGAAATGTGTACACTTAGAGCACTTTCACACTGGGGCGGGCAGGCGTCGGTGGTAAAGCACTGCTATTTTTAGTGGCGTTTTACCGTAGTTTTTGCGATGCTTTTCGGCCGCTAGCGGGGTGCTTTTAACCCCCGTTAATGGCCAAAAAAGGGTTCAAAGCGGCGCTTTGCCAGCGCTTCGGCGGCGCTGCCCATTGATTTTAATGAGCAGGGGCACTTTAGGAGCGGTATATACACTGCTCCTACATCGCCTCAAAGATGCTGCTTGCCGGACTTTTTTAGTGTCCTGACAGCACACTGCCTCAGTGTGAAAGCACTCGGGCTTTCACACTGGAGTGAGAGGAGAGGCGCTTTACAGGCGCTTTGCAGGCGCTATTTTTAGCACTACAGCACCTGTAAAGTGCCTTGGTGTGAAAGCAGCCTTACCTATTCTGAAGTTGCTCTGGTCCAGTCACATGACCTGGTCCCAGCACTGGCTTCAGTGTAGGGGAGGGACAGTCGACAATGTGGGTAGTAAACCTATTGGCGATGTCACCGCCCAGGCTCTGCAGCCATTGTTGGCGATCTTTCCTCCACACTGAAGCTGGTGGTGGAGAGATCATGTGACTGGACTGAATCGCCCTTTAGAATAGGTAAGTATAGACTTCTCTCCTTTGCAGGGTATAAATAATAGGCTTAGAATGGGGGTCTGAAAAGATTTAAGCTTAGTTACATTTTGACCAGACTCCCAACTCTAGATGTATTAATTATATAGGTGGTTGTTGATATTTTATTATCACAGCTGCTCTTCCTGATACCAAAATTTAAGATCAGATAGATAGCCTATGGTCGGATGGTATTCTTTTTTCTCTTTTTATTTTTCTTGTATCATTAGAACAAGTCATTTTACCTTTGAATTAATATCTGATTAAGCTTAAGTTTTGGTTTGTGCTATTCATCATCGTCATCACGCCCTCAACACAATAGCAATCCTAATTGTAATAAAGTACATACAATATAATATATATAACATTAATGTAGCAATCGCAAAAAGGCAAAAAAAAATATTATTGGAACATTACCATATTCACTGTTTTCTATCTATCTATCTTTCAGTCCAGAGCACCTGCTGCCATTTTTCTGCACCCCAGTTCCTAATCCTATATTTTTGTGTATAGTTAAATCTCTTAGCCTTGTTTCCGTGTTCTATGCACAAAAAACATAGGAACTGTGATGCAGAAAAATGGCAGCAGGCACTGTGGACTAATGAGTAAAAATTTAAAATATTTGGCTATAGCAGGAGGCAGTTTGTTCTCCGAAGGGTTGGTATAATAATGCATGCCTGCAGGAAACAATAAAGCACGGTAGGGTTCCTTGCAAGTTTGGGGCTGCATTTCTTCAAATGGAGTTGGAGATTTGGTCAGGATCAGTGATGTCCTCAATACTGAGAAATACAGATACTTATCCATCACTCTATACCATTAAGGAGGTGTGAGATTGGCCCCAAATTTATTCTGCCACAGGACAACAACCCCAAACATACAGCCAATATTGTTAAAAACTATCTTCAGTATAAAGAAACACAAGGAGTCCTGGAAGTGATGGTTTGGCCTCCACAAAAGCCTGATCTCAACATCATCGGGTCTATTCCAGGATCACATGAAGAGACAGAAAGATTTAAGGCAGCCTACATTCACAGAAGATCTGTGATTAGTTCTCCAAGATGTTTGGAACAGCCTACCTGCCCAGTCCCTTCAAAAACTGTGTACAAGTGTACCTAGAAGAATTGATGCTGATTTGAAGGCAAAAGGTGGTCACGCAAAAAATTGATTTGATTTGGATTTCTCTTCTATTCATTTACTTTCCATTTTGTTAATTGATAAAAAAAACTGTTAACACTTCTATTTCCGAAAGCATTCTTAATTTACAGCATTTTTTCACATCCGCCCCCTTTGCACAGTACTGTATGAATATGAAAAAAAAAAAAAAAATATATATATATATATATATATATATATATATATATATATATATACATATAGTTAGTTTTATTTCTACTAATAGAAAACAAGTTATAAACAAAAAAAAAGAAAAACCATAAATATCTCACTATATCACTATATTATTTACCCATTAAAAATACAAACACGGGATTGCAATGCAACCCTTTATAAGATATTTTTTGCTATAGAGGTTAAAAGATCCTAGGTTCTCCTTACATATTTCCACCATTTCCCTCCTCCCATTACCTCTGTCATGTAAGCCGCACACCTGACAGAAAGACAGTTTTGACATGTTACAACACTCCTGAGCCCAAGGATTTATGCCTCATAAATTCCTCATGCCATCCTCAGTCACCTCGGCCCATTTTTAATAAAAACTCATCCCTCAGAGCTCAGGCTGTTATCGCATTCCATGAAACTATTTATGGCCTTATATTAGAAAAAAAATAAATAAATAACAAGAAATATAATAATATAATGGTTTGTATGGAAAAAAAAAAAGATGAAGCCTTCCTTTTTAAAATATTTCCCTGCTAAATTTCTGTGTCTAGTGATAAGTGGCCTGATGCATACGGGCCATAATGAAAGTGAGGGAGGCTTCTCTGTCAGTCCTTCTGATTGCTCCTTCGTCTGACAGTGATCCATCTTGTTTATAGAGAATATCAAGAAGTAGGAGCATCTGCGATACCAAGAAACACAATTATCTTGCAAGGCGAGGGGGCCTGCATTTCTTTGAGCGCATTACATCTCATCACTAAATCAGAAGGAACACATGGGGTCTAATTTAGCTGCACCTTTCTTCTCCATGTATAATTTAATTAAGAGTGTGAAATTATTATGCATTATTTCAACCTTACAGAAAGATTTCAATGAATTGTTCTTTTTTACTGTCAAACTCCATTTGCAGTACTGCAATTTTATTTAAAAAAAAATAAAAGCTCCCAGTAAGATATGGACTAAAAACAGCATATATTTGTTTTAACAAGGGGGCCTTTTTGCAAATGTTTGCTAACTGTGGTAAATCTATTGGCCAAAAAAAATAGTTAAAGAAATATATGCATGAAAAGTATTTCATGTAAGGCAGTATTAAACACCAAGCTAAAAATATAATTTATTGCAGCTTATCAATCATTAGATGTGGTGGCTGCATTCGTTTCCTTTTTTTAAGGTTTATTTCCCTCTTTTTTCACCAGGTGATCTGGCCAGTAACACACCTCCTGTATTAGAGTGCTCCCACTCTGGCTAAAGAAGCACAGGGGCACTTTGGACAGCAGCATTGCCAGACTGGGGTAAGAGGAGTGTTATATGCACTAGCAGATTTAAATACACTAACAAACTGAAGCCAAACGTCATCTCACAGTTTATAAGCAGTAACAGCAAACAGTTTTTCCTGTTGAGATAAAGGTTTTACATTAATAAATTAAAGTTGATCATTGTAAGCACCTGTTAGTGTAAATGGTTTGTCTCAACACTCTGTTACATCTGTAGGGTAGATGGAAAACCAGGTGAAAATGAAGGAAAGAAAGCCTAAGAAAGAAAACTATTGCAGCTATCACTTCTAAGAATTGGTAAGCTGCAATATATACTTAATTTTTGTTTTTGAGTTTAGTACTGCTTTAATTTGAAACTAATATAAAGCTGGTATTTATTCATTTGCATTATTAGCATAAGCTTAAAAAATAGAAATCTGGTGAATTTGGACAGTAATACAGTAAATAATACATTATATATTTGTAGATTTTAACAAATTTTGTACAGTGGGTTAATATTTCTTGTGCATTCACTGCATGTACCATTTTCTATAAAAGTGTTTTTCTATAGGTAATGGAAATGTAGCACCCTCTAGCTGGTGTGTTAGTTGTGTATAGTTAGCTGTTAGTGTAGGTAAATTGGTTTGATGGAGAACCAGGCCTGGGTTGAATGTGGGTCAGGGTTGAGTCACTCAGGGAGGCCGAATGACTCAGGAAGCAGCATCTCTGGTTCCTTTCCCTGTTTCTGGAACCTTGGAGAAGCTTCCAGATGTAGTGGGTAGAGGCTAGGAGAAGCTGCTTGGCATATTTATGAGGACCACAATCAATCCCCATCAAAAAGGGTCTGGAAGGGGGCAGGCCACCTCATAAATAGGTATGAGTCATGCCAGCAGGGGCAGTCGGGTGGAAGCTAGAGATGGTGTGCTGAGGAGGTTGGCGGTGGCCCTTAAGGGTGCCCCCTAGTCTGGGGGGGGGACCTCAGGCCTGGGGCTCAGGTGCTGGAAGGATCTCCCACAACACATGGAGGAACCCTTTACTGGAGGCACAGGAGTAAGAACAGCGGGAGCAGGTCTGCACATCTAGGTTATCTCCTGAGAAGTCAGCCGGGTGGGCTGGGGAGTGTTCAGTCTGGGAAGACTGTGGAGAGAGTGTCAGTCTGTGAAGACTGTGGAGATGTTAGCCAGGAAGGTTAGTGAAAGGGGCAGCTGCAGGCAGCCAGGCTTGCACTGCCTGAAGAGGTGCTTATTGTTTATCAGCACAGCCCCCCCTTGGATCCTACCCAGGACCACCAGGGATGCCGCCCAGGACCACCAGGGAAGCGATCCACACTGGACCACCAGGTATGCCCCTAGACCACCAGGGAAATGTCATTGTGTGCCCAGGCAGCTGCCAATCTGTGCCCAGGCAGCTGCCAGTCAGTGCCCACTGCAATGCCTACCACTGCCAGTGCCACCAGGGATGCCCATCAGTGCCTCATTTTAGTGCTGCGTATCAGTGTCCATCAGTGCCACGTATCAGTGCCCATCAGTGCCGCCTATCAGTGCCCATCAGTGCCCAGCAGTGCCGCCTATCAGTGCTGCCTCTCAGTGCCACCCTATCAGTGCCTAGCAGTGCCCAGCAGTGCCGCCTTTCATTGCCCATCAGTGTCGCCCATCAGTGCCCATCAGTGCCACCCAGTGCCACCCATCAGTGCCCATCAGTGCCGCCTATCAATGCCCATCAGTGCTGCATATGAGTGCCACCCATCAGTGCCACCTATCAGTGCCCATCAGTGCCGCATTTCAGTGCCCATCGTCAGTGCCCGTCAGTACCCGCTCATAGGTGCCACCTCATCGGTGCCGCCGTATCAGTGCCTGTCAGTGCCGCCTTATCAGTGCCCATCAGTGAAAGAGAAAACTTACTTATTTACAATTTTTTTTTTATTTGTTTAGCAAAAAATAAAAACCGCAGAGGTTATCAAATACCACCAAAAGAAAGCTCTATTTGTGGGAACAAAATGATACAAATTTAGTTTGGGTACAGTGTAGCATGACTGCGCAATTGTCATTCAAACTGCGACAGCGCTGAAAGCTGAAAATTGGTCTGGGCAGGAAGGTGTCTAAGTGCCCTGTATTGAAGTGGTTAAGGTTATCAATAGTCAACAAAGGATGAAAAAGGTAAAAACAAGCATTTTACTTAGAAACAAAAGGGATTTTTTAATGGTGAACAATGCTTTAGCAACCTACTGTAAATACACAAATCATATGGAAAAAATGGTAACAAATGAAGTGACAGATTTGGAGAGCCTGCAAGCTATAGGAATTAGAGGTTTTTTTTTCAGCTAAAGTAAGCCATTTCCGTGATTCATAAACTTTTTTTTTGTTAATGCTTTGTTGACGCACCCACACCTCCCCCAGCATACATTTCTGATGAAAGTAATGACTCACAATGTCCTGTAAAAAAAAAAGAAAAGAAAAGAAAAAAACAATAGCTTTTCTGTACCCAGTATTATGAAGTATTTGTTTTTAAATAAAGATCCCTCAGGTGTGCCTAATAAAATGTGACAGCCTTTCCTGTATGATCCTAGCAGGTTCTGTAGTGCTTACTGTACATGATACAATTTATAGGCATTGTGACTCCCATTCTCAGTGGAGTTTACAATCTAATTTTCACTATGCCTCAGGCTTAGGGAGATAAAATGAATGTCAGGAAGGGGCTGATTGTGGCTCTTCAACTTGGTTCAGTAACTATCAAACATCAGTGCCTGAAATGATTAGCCAGAAGGCGATATTTTTGTGATACTCTTAAAAAGCAGCATAGAAACAATTCCATATTACATGCTGCTATGATTTATAACAGCATTCCACAAGTTCTGATTGCTGTAACACAACAGTAAATAGTGGCCTGGAAAAAAAATAGAAGACCACTGTGCAAATGGAAACATTTATCAAAGGTAGTGAAAAAACAAGGAAAATGTTATTTTACCAATGGTGTGCTTTTGGTACCTAGCAAAACTGTACAGCATGCTATCATAATCTTAAAAGCTACAAAAATGGATGTATATATAATTCATTTCTGTATTAGTGTATTTTTAGCACAACAAAAATACACAACTTCAGCAGTAAAGTGTGATAGGTCAGTGACTAATGTGCATATCAGTCATATAGTAGTCAGTCATGCTGGCTTCATGCATCCACAGATAACCAGGTGGACTCAAGGATTTGCTGCCCTCTTCAGATTGGGGGGGATCCTTAAAACGAAATGATAAAAAAACAAGAAGGATGCACTAGCACCATGTATTACGTAGGATACCATTTATTAAAAAAAAGTAATACACATGTGGTTATTCTTAGAAACCTACTTAATCACAAGCTCTTATAATTGCTTAGAATTCAGCCTCATTGAGGAACATGAATAATTACAATAGGTGGACCTAGGCCAAGACTTAGGACACTCCACAGCAGAAGCAAGGGCTAATGCATTTTGAGAGATATACCCACTACCTCAGAGCCCAAAGTCTAAAAAAGTGTTACTAGAGGTCAACTTTACTTTGTTAGTCAAGTCCATTTAAATCAAGTAGTATATCTAGCACTATCTTCTGCCCGGATTGACAATGCTGCTGTCCAAAATTGTCTCTGTTGCTCCTCGATTCAGAGTGGAGACACTGTAAAGCTGGCCTTACAGCTGTAGCAATTCATTAGAAAACTGTAATTTTCAGAATGTTCTTTTGATTATCTAAGGATTAAAGAAAACGATTCAACAATCAGTTTTGACATGAGTGAGCAAAAAAAAAAAATGAAGAGCAAGGATGAAAAATTGTTGTCCAATCTAATGGGAATGAACACATTTCTAATTCCTTAATTCACTCCTGGCCAAGAAAAATCAGAACTAGTCTTATGTGCATGTACTTCAAAATGAATCCGGAAGCAGATCGTTTGTTCTATGAAAATCAAAATACTGACATGGTACTTTAATGAAAAGTCTTTCAAAGGTAGTTGAGTTAATGAAGGCACCATTACATGGTCAAACAAGAGATTTTTATTCTTTTCATCTGAATATATAAGATAAATTCTACAAATGTAAGGCCAGCATAAGACACAACTATGTACGCTATGCACTAAAATACAAGAGACTAACTTTAAAATATTAACAAGATGGTATCTTACACCTAGCCAACTGTATACCATCTTCCCCGACACCCCAGAACATTGCTGGCAATGCCAAAGAGACGCTGGGGCAATGTTACACATTTTCTGAACTTGCCCTAAATTGACGGAATTTTGGACAGCTGTCCGCACTCTTTCTCAAAAATTCACAAACTACTAAAATCCCCCACAACCCGGCTTTCTTCCTTTTACATATCTCAACCATCTCACCTAGAATCTATAAAAAGTATATTCTACGCCATCTACTGAACACTGCTAAACCATGAATCCCTATGTTCTGGAAACAACAACACCCACCGACTACTTCGACTTCGCTAAAGAAAGTAGAAGACATAAAGAAAATGGAGGATCTGATCCTGACAGCTCAAGACAGGCACGAGACCTACACAAAAACTTGGAGTCTCTGGAAATTGTTCATATTCTCTGATGAGGGGAAAACCCTCCTGGTCTCCTGAGCCTCCAAATAACATCAGTTAATTAACCACCTTAGCCCCGGAGGATTTGGCAGCTCAATGACCGGAGGACTTATTACAATGTGGCACTGCGCTGCTGTAATTGGTAATTGCGCAGTCATGCAATGTTGTACCCAAACAAAATTTCCGTCCTTTTTTCTTACAAATAGAGATTTCTTTTGATGGTATTTGATTGCCTCTGAGATTTTTATTTTTTGCAATATAAAAAGAAAAAGACCGAAAATTTTGAAAAAAAAATGATATTTTCTACTTTTTGTTATAAAAAAAATTTAATAAACTCAATTTTAGTCATACATTTAGGCCAAGATGTATTCAGCTACATGTCTTTGGTAAAAAAAAATGTCAATAAGCATATATTTATTGGTTTGCGCAAAAGTTATAGCGTCTACAAACTAGGGTACATTTTCTGGAATTTACGCAGCTTTTAGTTTATGACTGCCTATCTCATTTCTTGAGGTGCTAAAATGGCAGGGCAGTACAAACCCCCCCAAATGACCCCATTTTGGAAAGTAAACACCCCCAGGAAATTGCTGAGAGGCATGTTGAGCCCATTGAATATTTAATTTTTTTGTCACAAGTGATTGAAAAATGACAAAAAAAAAAATTACACAAAGTTGTCACTAAATGATATATTGCTCACACATAGCATGGTTATATGTGTAATTACACCCCAAAATACATTCTGCTGCTTCTCCTGAGTATGGGGATACCTCATGTGTGAGACTTTTTGGGAGCCTAGCCGCTTACAGGACCCCGAAAACCAATCACCGCCTTCAGGATTTCTAAGGGTGTAATTTTTTGATTTCACTCCTCACTACCGATCACAGTTTTGAAGGCCATAAAATGCCAGGATAGCACAAACCCCCCAAATGACCCCATTTTGGAAAGTAGATACACAAAGCTATTTGATGAGAGGCATGTTGAGTCCATGGAATATGTTATATTTTGCCACAAGTTTCGGGAAAATTACAATATTTTTTTTTTTTTACACAACGTTGTGACTAAATGATATATTGTTCAAACATAGCAAGGTTATATGTAGAATTGCACCCCAAAATACATTCTTCTGCTTCTCCTGAGTACGGGGATATCACATGTGTAGAACTTTTTGACAGTCTAACCGCGTGCAGGCCCCCGAAAACCAATCACTGCCTTCAGGTTTGTAAGGGCATACATTTTTTATTTCACTCCTCACTGCCTATCACAGTTTCGGAGGCCATGAAATGCCCAGTTAGCACAACCCCCCCTCAAATGACCCCATTTTGGAAGGTAGACACCCCAACCTATCTGCTGAGAGGCTTGTTGAGTATTGTGCAGATCTCACTTTTTGTCACAAAGTTTTGAAAATTGAAAAAAGAAAAAAAAAATTTCTTTTCTTTCTTCATTTTCAAAAATAAATGAGATCTGCAAAATACTCACCATGCCTCTTAGCAAATACATTGGGGAGTCTACTTTCCAAAATGGGGTCATTTTGGGGGGTTTTGTGCTATCTGGACATTTCAGGGCCTCCGTAACTGTGATAGGTAGTGAGGAGTAAAATCACAATTTTATGCCTTTAGAAAGCCTGAAGGTGGTGACTGGTTTTCGGGGTCCTGTACATGGCTAGGCTCCAAAAAAGTCTCACACATGTGGTATCCCTGTACTCAGGAGAAGCAGCAGAATGTATTTTGGGGTGTAATTTCACATATGCCCATGGCATGTTTGAGCAATATATCATTTAGTGACAACTTTGTGCAAAAAAAAAAAATAATTTTCCCAAAACTTGTGTCAATATATAAAATATTCCATGGACTTAACAAGCCTCTCATCAAATAGCTTGGGGTGTCTGCTTTTCAAAATGGGGTCATTTGGGAGGGGGGGGGTTGTGCTATCTTGGCATTTTATGGCCTTCAAATCTGTGATATATAGTGAGGAGTAAAATCAAAAATTTACACCCTCGAAATCCTAAAGGCGGTGATCGGTTTTCGGGGTCCTGTACGCGGATAGGCTCCCAAAAAGTCTCACACATGAGGTATCCCCATACTCAGGAGAAGCAGCAGAATTCATTTTGGGATGTAATTCCACATATAGCCATGTCATGTTTGAACAATATATCATTTAGTGACAACTTTGTGCAAAAAAAAAAAGTGCAATTTTCCCAAAACGTGTGACAAAATATAAAATATTCTATGAACTCAACATGCCTATCAGCAAATAGCTTGGGATGTCTACTTTCCAAAAAGGGGTCATTTGGGGGGGTTTGAACTGTCCTGGCATTTTATGCACAACATTTAGAAGCTTATGTCACACATCACCCACTCTTCTAAGCAATTGAAGACAAAGCCCTTTCTGACACTTTTTGTTTACATGAAAAAATATTTTTTTTTTTGCAAGAAAATTACTTTGAACCCCCAAACATTATATATTTTTTTAAAGCAAAGGCCCTACAGATTAAAATGATGGGTGTTGCAATTTTTTTTTCACACAGTATTTGCGCAGCGATTTTTCAAACGCAATTTTTTTGAAAAAAACACACTTTTTTTTAAATTTTAATGCACTAAAACACACTATATTGCCCAAATGTTTGATGACATAAAAAAGATGATCTTATGCCGAGTACATGGATACCAAAGACGACATGCTTAAAAATTGCGCACAAATGTGCAGTGGCGACAAACTACATACATTTTTAAAAGCCTTTACAGGTTACCATTTTAGATCTAAAGAGGAGGTCTACTGCTAAAATTACTGCCCTCGATCTGACCTTTGTGGTGATACCTCATATGCATGGTGCAATTACTATTTATATATGACACCAGACCGAAAACTGTTCCTTTCATTATTTTTTTATAATCTTTATTGTTATCTCAGGGAATGTAAATAACCCATATGATAGCAAAAGGTAGTGACAGGTACTCTTTTTGGAAAAATTGGGGTCTATTAGACCCTAGATCTCTCCTCTGCCCTCAAAGCATCTGACCACACCAAGATTGGTGTGATAAAATGCTTTGCCAATTTCCCAATGGTGCTGTTTATATCCAGCAAAACCTAAGTCATGAAATGCTTGTAGCTTCCGGTTTCTTAGGCCATAGAGATGATTGGAACCATTCTGGTCTCTGATCAGCTCTATGGTCAGTTGGCTGAACCACCGGCTACATTCTCGGGTTCCCGGTTGGGACAGGAGAGCCCTAGAAAACCATGAAAGATGGCGGGGGGGGCGTTCCCTCCCACTGCTTATAAAAGCAGTCTAGAGGCTAATTAGCTGCTAGGATTGCTTTTATATGAAAGCCGACCGCTGGCTGAAAAGAATGATACCAAGATGATGCCTAAACCTGCAGGCATCATTTTGGTATAACCACTCAAAGTCCAGCAACATACCAGTACATTGCTGGTCCTTGGTGGGCATATATTGTAATGTTCTTTTTTTCATGCAGCCTGTGGGCTGAACGAAAAAAAGAGTCTGATCGGTGGGTATGCCCACCATTAGAATACCGCCCTTCATCCACCCACTTCTAATGAAGGGCATACATGCACCATTTTTTTTTTAACTGTGGTGGTGAAATCACTTCCAACAGCGCTGGAGTCACGGCTTTATGTATCATTGGAGCAAACGCTGTTGCTGTCAAGATAAATAAACCCGTGCTGCAGCTGAATGGCGTACCTGCTAAGCACATTATGGTTAACAATAAAACAAAGTAACATTACAGTATTACAGTAAGACTTACCATACCTGCAAAGCAAATACAAAAAAACATTGTAAAAATAAATCATAGCAAACCCGTGCTGCAGCTGAATGGCGTACCTGCTAAGCACATTATGGTTAACAATAAAACAAAGTAACATTACAGTATATCAGTAAGACTTACCATACCTGCAAAGCAAATACAAAAAAACCATTGTAAAAATAAATCATTGCAATCTGTGCCTAAAAAAATATATGCCGAAGCATTGGGGCAATCTGCCCCTAATGTTAGGAGCAAATTGCTCCTCCACCCCTGCCCCCATGCTTCGGCATATATGCTCTTTTTTTTTAACTGTGGTGGTGAAATCACTTCCGACAGCGCTGGAGTCATGGCTTTATGTATCGTGGGAGCAAATGCTGTTGCTGTCAAAAATGATGGTTAACACTAAAACAAACATTACAATATAACATACCATATCTGCAAAGCAAATACAATAAAACATAGTAAAAATAAAACAGAGAGAGAACGATAGATATAGAACAATAGTGAGTGAACAGTAGAGCCGACAGTAGAGAGCGAACATAAGAGAGAGAACAATAGAGAGAGAGAGAGGAGAAAAATACAACCACAACTATTTTTGGATTTTTTATTTTATATTTTTTTGTGTTTTTGTGTGTTTTTTTTTATTTCATTTTTTTTTCACTTTTTTCACTTTCATAAAAACTATAAAAAAACTGTAAACTGAACGTTGCAGATTAGGGTCTCTCAAAATGTGATGGCCATCACATCTTTTGAGACCCCGAGACCCTGTGTTAGTGTGCCTAGGACTGTGTGGTGCTGTAGCCTACGCTAAAACTCCACTAGTGTGTGGTAGCCTTTGAAACATTCACCAATGCAGAGACCAGGTTGGTCAGGACAGGAGGGACAAAAAAAGCATGTGTCATGCCTAAATCTGTGATATCTTTTTTGGGGGTTTCTTTGGTTAGGGGTACCAGGGAGGACAAAAGGAAAATGCCTCTCATGCAGCCAGCTCACTGCATTTGGATTGGGAAGTTGGGCAAGAGCACCGTCTGGAAACAGAAGGGCTCTGACGATCTCTTCCTGTAATTTAAGGAAGGATCCAGTCCATCCTGAAGCTTTGTATAGCACAAAAGCATTCAGCAAAGCCAATTGAAATAAATAAACACACTTTTTTGTACCAGCGTCTGGCTTTATGGGCAATTAGGTATGGCGCCAACAACTGGTCGTTGAGGTCCACCCCTCCCATGTTAAGGTTGTATTCGTGGACACAGAGGGGTTTCTCCACAACACCAGTCGCCATAGGAATTTGGACTGCCGTGTCTGCGTAAAGCGAGAACAGGATGAAAACATTCTGTGAATCCCTCCACTTCACTGCTAACAAATTATTACACCTCAAGCAGGCTCTCTCCCCCCATCTAAGTCAGGATTCTACAAGCCGTTGGGGGAAGCCCCGATGATTAGATCGCACTGTGCCACGTGCGCCAATTCCATAATCAAAAAAGGTGACTAAAAAGTGGCACGCTCATGTAATAATTGTCCATGTACAAGTGGTACCCCTTTCCGAATAAGGGTGACACCAAGTTCCACACTATCTTATCAGCGCTCCCTTTGTAGTCTGGGCAGTTCTCCGGCTCTACGTGACTATCTCTTCCCTCGTAAACCATAAAACTATATGTATAGCCTGTGGCCCTGTCACAGAGCTTATACATCTTGACCCCGTATCTGGCACGCTTGCTGGGAAGATACTGTTTGATAGACAAGTGGCCAGAAAACCTAATCAGGGACTCATCAATGTAGACAACTTGATTGGGAGTAAACAAGGCTGCAAAACGTTGGTTCAAGTGGTTTACGAGGGGCTGAATTTTGTAGCCGATCAAATCCAGGGTCACCCCGAGGACGACAGAGTTCATTGTCATTGATGTGCATGAACCGCAAGATCTGCTCATATCGTGTCCTGGTCATGGAGGCAGAGAACACGGGCATATGGTGAATTGGGTCAGTGGACCAATATGACCGCAACTCACTCTTTTTAGTTATGCCCATGAGAAGGGACAGGCCCAGAAAAATCTTAAATTCGGAAAACGTAATTGGTTTCCAATCTCTGGCAAGGGTCAGCTGGGGATTAGCGACGTTGAATTGACCAGCATACAAATTGCTTTGGTCCACAATAGATCTATAGATATCATCTGTGAAAAACAGCGAATAAAAATCAAGTGACGTAAAATCCACTGTTTCCACCTGAATTCCGGGTTGGCCAGTGAATGGGGGAAGTACGGGTGCTGCAGGAGTGGTGGGTTCCCAATTAAGATTAGCAAATGCAGCAGGAAGGGCACTATGGGCTCGATGGGCCTGTGTTTGTCTTCTTCCTGGTGGCAGCGGGACACTACTCTTGCTTGCCACCTCGCCAGCTTGAACTGCACTTATGGAACTCGCCACGTCACCAAGTGTTACTGCAGTGCTGGATGTATGACCAGGATGTACTAGGCCACTGGTGCTTGCCAGTTCACCAAAAGGAATAGCGGCCCTAGTACTGACTCTCTGCTCCATACAATGCACCTTCGGTTCTTGCACCTCAACGTCTGGTATGCTTGACCTTGGCAGGGACCACAACTCCATCATCAGAGCTATCTGTCAGGGTGCCGTTGCTGTCTACAGGTTCGTATTCTTCAGAATCTGACTTCCTCTTCACTATCTGTCATGCTCAAAAATGTGTAGGCCTCTTCACTAGTGTACCTTCGATTTGACATTTTAGTCTCTAAATTTACTGGTACACTAGTGAGACTCACAGGTAAAAAAGCTACTGACTGTTAGCGACTGATTCAAACGCTACCAAAAAAACTGTAAGTGTTCGTAGGGATCAGGCCTGACTCTGCGAATGCTGCAGTTATGTGTTTTTTGTTTTGTAAGTGACAGTGATCGATTGATACTGCACTTGGGTGGGCTGGGCTGGGCTGGGCTGGGCAGAGGAGCTAAACGCTGGTGCTAGCAGGTATCTGGGCTGATCCTGCTAACACTGCATTTTTGGGAACCCTAAACTGCTGGGGACGCTAGTATAGATCTGATCAGATATCGACCTGTTCAGACACTATACTAAGGTAGGCATGCATGGCTGTTAGCAGTACTGGCACTAATCTGACGCTGCCTGGGGCGATGCAGACCCTATCTTACGCTAAAACCTAACTTTGATCACCCACCAGGTGATCAGGGGGTTAAATCTTTATTGGGTAAAATACAGCGGGTGCCCTGATGATATAAAAAATATACTAGCTAAACTGCGTCACCCGTGACACTTATACTGTGATCACAGGTGACAGGGGGTAATCAAGGGGTTAAACCTTTATTAGAGGGGGTTAGGGGGGTCCCTAGACCTATCTGGGCCTAAGACTAATTACCCTAACACTGATTTTTGTCACTAATGACACCAGTACAGCGATAAAAAAAAAAAATCTGTATGCTGTACTGGGTGGCACAGGGACAGGTGGTGAAGGGGTTAACTGGGGGGGTGATCGGGGGGTGAATTGTGTGCCTATGTGACCTGGTGTCTGTGTAGTGTTGGTGCAACTCACTGTTTGATGCTCTCTCCTCTCGGTCTCCTCTCGAAAAGACCGACACAAGGAGAGATGACATCACTTCCCCTGTCAGTGTTTACACTTACACGACAGGGGAAGGATCTCATTCTCCAGGAGCGATCACCAGATCCAGGCCAGATTTCATTGCCTGGGCCTGGGGATTGATTAGTTCCTGATCAAATCCGATCGTCACAGCCGGCCACGCGCATTCCATATACTAACGTGATTTTGCGCAGCAGGACCAAGCTGGCGCAGTAAAACTGCGGTGGCTGGTCCGGAACTGGTTAAACGACATTGCTGACTGGAGCCACAGCTGGTCCTAATTCCATACCTTCACCTAACCCCCCCCCCCTCCACCTACCTCTCTACTCCTCACCTCCCATCTCCCTTCTCCCCCTTCTGAATAACCCCACTCTATCTTAAATTTTTTCTATTCTAACTATCTATCCTTAACTGAAGAAAAATAGTAGCCAGGAACGGGCTGCCCTATATGTTTTGTTAAAATACAATTGTACACAAGGTATATAAAACAAACAGGAAGCAAGACATGAGATGACTGAGAATTCTATTCACAAAATCACACATATATGTAACATTTGCGATGAAGAACAATTCCTTCCTACTGTAATGTGCTACTTGATCTAATAAGTTACTGCAACTGAGGCTGCGACCTCAACCGTTATATGTTATTGTTGTAATAACCGGGCCCTGCCCTTTCGTGGAACTCAATAAAACTTATATTTGAAAAAAAGACACAACCGTGTTACTGGCTGGATCACTAGGTCAAAATAAGGGGAAAAAAGCCAAATAAAAAAGAAAATGAATGCAGCTACCACATTTAAGGATTGGTAAGCTGCAATATATATTGTTCTTGCTCTTGAGTTTAATACCACTTTAAGGCTAAGTATAAAGCAACTTTTCTTCTACAGCAGCAAGTATGATAGAAATCATACTAATGCACTGAAAACTGACATCAAAAGACTCATGGTTCCCCAAGCTCAGGGAGCACCAATCACTGAACATTGTGTAAAGTGGAATAAGATCATTGCATACAGAAATCTGCCAGTGTACTAGAGTGAAATTCAGCACCAAAACTAAAAGTGCTCAGTTCCTAAACTTTGGCAGAAATTGAAATGCACGTTCCAGTATTAATGAAAGTGAGTCCAATAAGTAAATATTCTCATTTTCATTGCAAAGTCCCAAATACATATGGTTTCTAGTTGGTTTACCATTGGCTGGAAGCATTAACTGCTTATTTCCCTACATTGATGAGGTAAGCCCTCAAGCACATGGACTACTGGAGTAAGACAAATAGCCCAGGACATTTTCCTCACTTCACTAACACTAAGCAAGCCCAGCTGTAAAAGGGACATATGACATTTCCTATTCATCATTGTAGTGAACATCCTGTCATATTCTTGTAAATTAAAAGAGCTTCACACACCAAAAGCTTTCTTCAGTGGACTAAGGGAGAGACGTTTTTAAGGTTAGCTCAGCTCGGAGGCCATATTTCTCATCTGCTGGGTATGCAACCTGCCAAACTTCCCATCAAAATCTGGATGAAAACCAATAAAGAATTTATGAATAAGAACGTGCTATTTGCAGGTCTGCGGTACACCACACATCCTCTTTGAAATGAGGAGAACAGAAGCTTTATAAGGCCAGGTATCCCGAAGGTACAATAAATTATGAATTGCTTTCATCTGGCATTTTATAATGCATAGATATTTATTATATTCCAGGCAGGCTATATGCACCCATGTTTAAATAGCATTTAAATTATGAAGGAGTTTATGAGTTTCCAGAAGACACACAATAAAGTTATAGAAAGTGAGGTAACATATATGGTGAACGCAAAATAATTCATCTGATTCTGAATACATAAGCAAAAATAAATGACAAAAACTGTGTGGGAGACACGGTTAATCCTAGACTGGCTGGCCTGATAATCTTGTTGAAAGTATAAATTTAAAAATCTAAAATACCCTTTTTTAAAGCGTTAACATCATATTTCATCTATTTTAATTATTTTATTTGTTCTCAACACTTTACATAGAACAGTGTTCAATAAGTTCCTTTCTCAGTGAAGCTGAGAATCTAATGTAATTGACACGTTTATAAACACTTAATCACTATTCATAAGGCTACATAGGGCAGAAACCAATATGTTTAGCATACTGTTTTTGATTGTGGAAGGAAACCAAAGCTATTGGAATATATAATATGCAACCATTAAAGAACTGCAGAATTATATTGGAGCTCCAGATAGCAGGGAAGTGATAAAATCACAGGTCAGTCATAGTGTAATGGAATCATCTGCTGGGGAGTCTTCTCCAGCACAGAAACTAGAATAGCCCCAATTGTCTGAAAAGTAATATGTGGTGCTGGGATTGCTGTAATTCAGGCATCATCCAGTTGCTTTGGACTTGCTAAGTACACTTTTCCAGACCCTGCATTTGGAGGTTGCCCTTTACAAGATGGAATTGTGTGCTAAATGTCCTTTTTAATATGTTTATCTCAATAAATGCTAAGGACCATAACCATAAGGCACATCTCCAGCTTCACCAATAGCCTATCCCCTTTGAAGCGTGTAACAAGTTCAGGATCTCAAGGTTTTAATACTAATCAGAGTGCCACATGGTGCCATGGTATATTTCGATTTCTCTTTCCCCTTCCCTTTGCAAAAGGGTACCCATCAGTAACATCTCAATCACCCTATTATTCAGTATTTCAAAAGAGCCCTTGATCAGGTTCTTTTTTTTCACTAGGTTTTTCCAATGTGTTACCATTCGATGGTCCTAAATCAAATCTGCATTATGTGTTGGTGATGTTCTGCAGTTTCTCTCAAACCTTGAGTTCCATGTGTCTAACCTATTCCAACACAAAACTACATTTGCAAATTTCTCATTTCTCAGCATTAATTATAACATACAGTATACAGTACAGTATCTCACAAAAGTGAGGTCACCCCTCACATTTTTGTAAATATTTTATTATATATTTTCATGTGACAACACTGAAAAAATTATTTTTTGCTACAATATAAAGTAGTGTGTGTACAGCTTGTATAACAGTGTAAATTTGCTGTCCCCTCAAAATAACTCAACACACAGCCATTAATGTCTAAACCACTGGCAACAAAAGTGAGTACACCCCTAAGTGAAAATGTCCAAATTGGGCCCAAAGTGTCAATATTTTGTGTGGCCACCATTATTTTCCAGCACTGCCTTAACCCTCTTGGGCATGGAGTTCATCAGAGCTTCACAGGTTGCCACTGGAGACTCTTCCACTCCTCCATGACGACATCACAGAGCTGGTGGATGATAGATACTTTGCGCTCCTCCACCTTCTGTTTGAGGATACCCCACAGATGCTCATTAGGGTTTAGGTCTGGAGACATGCTTGGCCAGTCCATCACCTTTACCCTCAGCTTCTTTAACAAGGCAGTGGCCATCTTGGAGGTGTGTTTGGGGTCGTTATTATGTTGGAATACTGCCCTGCGGCCCAGTCTCTGAAGGGAGGGGATCATGCTCTGCTTCAGTATCTCACAGTACATGTTGGCATTCATGGCTCTTTCAATGAACACACGCTTGACACCATCTAAACCAAATAAGTTTATCTTGGTCTCATCAGACCACAGGACCTGGTTCCAGTAATCCATGTCCTTAGTCTGCTTGTCTTCAGCAAATTGTTTGTGAACTTTCTTGTGCCTCATCTTTAGAAGAGGCTTCCTTCTGGGACGACAGCCATGCAGACCAATTTGATGCAGTGTGGGGCATATGGTCTGAGCACTGACAGGCTGACTTCCCCACCCCTTCAACCTCTGCAGCAATGCTGGCAGCACTCATACATCTATTTCCCAAAGACAACCTCTGGATATGACGCTGAGCATGTGCACTCAACTTCTTTGGTCAACCATGGTGAGGCCTGTTCTGAATGGAACCTGTTCTATTAAACCGCTGTGTGGTCTCGGTCATCATGCTGCAGCTCAGTTTCAGGGTCTTGCCAATCTTCTTATAGCCTAGTACATCTTTATGTAGAGCAACAAATTCTGTTTATCAGACCCTCAGAGAGTTCTTTGCCATGAGGTTCCATGTTGAACTTCCAGTGACCAGTATGAGAGAGTGAGAACGATAACACCAAATTTAACACACCTGGTCCCCATTCACACCTGAGACCTTGTAACACCAACGAGTCACATGACACGGGGGAGAGGAAATGGCTAATTTGGCCCAATTTGAACATTTTCACTTAGAAGTGTACTAACTTTTGTTGCCAGCGGTTTAGACATTAATGGCTGTGTGTTGAGTTATTTACACTGTTATACAAGCTGTACACTCACTACTTTATATTGTAGCAAAGTGTAATTTCTTCAGTGTTGTCACATTAAAACATATAATAAAATATTTACAAAAATGTGAGGGGTGTACTAACTTTTGTGAGATACTGTATAAACTCTTATTTTATGCACAATGTTCTGTACAATCTCACATGGTCAAAAGGGTATGGAATAAAATAACCTTTGACTCACTGACCTACCTAGGATTGAGATAGTCTTGGATCTTTTAAAACTCTACTCTTTATATAGGTATATTGCTAATATGGTCAGTGAACTTGTAACTTAGAGGGATTTAAAAAAAAATCCAGGGTGACCAAATATTTTCCATACATTACTATTTTATTTATTGTCCAATATATGTTTACATCATATAATTTTATGAAGTATTCTTTGAAATATCTTGTACATTTTGCTTAAATTTAATACAATTTATGCTGTTAAAAGCTACTGTACATGTAGATGAAAATGAAAGATCAAATATTTTGCAGATTTTGTGTATCAGCTAGCTTTTTTGTGTCATCATCTGCCTAATAAATGTGTATAAAATGTATACTGTAAGAAACATAGCAATGATGCACATTTTACCAGCCAAATAGGCTTGTGAGCATTCTTCTCCAGAGATCTAAGAGCCCTTTCACACTGGGGCGGTTTGCAGGCGCTATTGCGCTAATAATAGCGCCTGCAAACCGACCCGAAAGTGCCGCTGCTTGCATTCCAGTGTGAAAGCCCCGAGGGCTTTCACACTGGAGCGATGCGCTGGCAGGACGGTAAAAAAAGTCCTGCCAGCAGCATCTTCGGAGCGGTGAAGGAGCGGTGTGTATACCGCTCCTTTACCGCTCCTGCCCATTGAAATCAATGGGACGGCGTGGCTATACTGCCGGCAAAGCGCCTCTGCAGAGGCGCTTTGCGGTGGTATTTAACCCTTTCTCGGCCGCTAGCAGGGGGTAAAACCACCCCGCTAGCGGCCGCATACCGACGGTAAAACGCCGCTAATAATAGCAGCGTTTTTACCGCCGACGCCGCCCCCCGCCCCAGTGTGAAAGGGCTCTAAGGTACTGTGAAGGTTTTTAGAAAAGCCACAAACTCCTTTAAAACTATATTAGCATCCCTAATTCAGCCCCCTGTATTCCAATCTTTCAATCAATCCACAAATAAAAAGATAATGTTTAGATAACACTAATGCCCCGTACACACGGTTGGACTTTGTTCGGACATTCCGACAACAAAATCCTAGGATTTTTTCCGATGAATGTTGTCTCAAACTTGTCTTGCATACACACGGTCACACAAAGTTGTCGGAAAATCCGATCGTTCTGAACGCGGTGACGTAAAACACGTACGTTGGGACTATAAACGGGGCAGTGGCCAATAGCTTTCATCTCTTTATTTATTCTGAGCATGCGTGGCACTTTGTGCGTCGGATTTGTGTACACACAATCGGAATTTCCGACAACGGATTTTGTTGTCGGAAAATTTTATATCCTGCTCTCAAACTTTGTGTTTCGGAAAATCCAATGGAAAATGTGTGATGGAGCCTACACACGGTCGGAATTTCCGACAACAAGGTCCTATCACACATTTTCTGTCGGAAAATCCGACCGTGTGTACGGGGCATAAGGGTTACTAGGCGCAACTAGGCTGTTCACTTTGAAATATAATTTATACTTTGCATGGGAGTTTTCCCCAGCACTTAGTGAATGTGGTGAAATTTCACTTTGCAAAGAATACCTAATCATGTGCAAGAAAAATAATGAACATAGATGGATGATGGAAAGCAGCAAAGCTTCACCTCATTCATTAAGCTCTGGGAACAATTCTTATTCAAAGTGCAACTTCCCTTGCAAAGTGAACAGTGACATTGCCTTTAGTAAATCAACCCTTATGTGTAATAGATAATGTGAAGTTGGTTTTGTTATATGTCCTTACCACTGAACGTCATACAGACAGAGGCGGGTCCCCCATTTCTTTTCACGGATAAGTATTTTTGGGTATTCATATTAAAATCCAAAAACCCATCACCATTCTAATTCAAAAGGAGCTTAAACATGGAAAATTGTACATAAAAGACCTATAAAACCTTCTTTATTATCAGTGTAATTCATTTTGACAGGTCTATGAATGTACTCACTCCTCTTTAGAGGGTGCCCTATTAACATGAAGGATAGCACAAACCTGTTTATAAAGTGACCATTATTGTAAGATACAAGGGGGAAAGACAGAGTGTAATAATTTAAGTCTACACAACAAAATAAAGACATTGAGATGAGTTTCCTGCACCCTCTTTGATAATAAATATATTTTATTGGGTTTTCTTTCTCCTTGTTGAAAGACTGCTTCATTCAAATTAATGTTTTGAGGCCCAATAAATCAGCATTACTCATTTTGTCCTGCAGCAGACAAATTAACAATGTCACATCACAAACCACACAATTCCAAGGATTTCTTATGATTAGATAGTTCAGCATCAATTTATTAAACAACCGTTCTAAAAGGAAAAAGTCCTGAATTGGCCTAAAATCAATGTGTGGGCAATTCAAATTGTATGGACATTTTGAAAACAATATTTTCCTTTAGTAAAAGAAAAACAGGCAGCTGAATGTATATGCAAATCTGAATTTTAACAAGAAAATTTTACTTTTCCCCATCCCAATCTCTTAAATCTCTATTTTGTTCATTTTACATGATGAGCAACCTCACGGTCCCAGGGAACAGAAGTAAGATGGCGCAAAGCTAAACATTTAGGCATACTATCAACTTTTTATCACAAGGTATGTGGGCAAAAGACACCACCTTGTCATGCCTCTAGTTGAGTTAATGGAGAGAAAATCGCTTAATTCACATAGTCAGTGTTGATGGGGGAATCCCTCCGAACCTGTCATCAAAATAAAATGATCACTGCTGCCAGCTATAGCCAGTGGCAATGATTGTACGAAAAAAAAAAACAACAGGCTGGTTGTACAGAAGTCGATTGATACCTGAGGAGCTGTCTATGGCTGGCCTATATGTTCTATATTTTTCTTTATATTGAATTAAATTTAAAAATTAAATGCACAATTGCAATGATTTAGAGCAGGAGTAGGCAACCTTGGCACTCCAACTGTGGCGAAACTACAAATCCCATCATGCCTCTGCCTCTAGGAGTCATGCCTGTGATTGTCAGGGTCTTGCAATGTCTCATGGGACTTGTAGTTTCAAAACAGCTGGAGGGCAGAGGTTGCCTACCCCTGATTTAGAGGTTGGATTAAATGTTTTGTGTAGTGTGACACCTTTGATAGTTAAATTGTGCATTTTTGAGAAATGTATAAATCCGGCAAAAAAGATGGACATCTGAGGAGAAAAGAGGGACATAGAAATTGGGTTTTTAAAAGGGGGCTAGATCCTTAAAATGAGGAAAGGATAAGAACTATAGATTAGAGGAGATATTTATGTTTACATATAACTTAGATTGCCTATATTTCTTTAAGTGGATTATTTAGTGTGACCCATCTAGCCCCTAAAACAAAACTTTGCCAATCTGTGTACCAAATATAACAAGTAATTATCTTAAAAGTCCACATTAATAGCACCTCGAATCATAATTCTGGGAAAATGTGCAGAAAAACAAATTTTAATTTATACATAAAGAATAGATACATATTCATTCTATGGCTCATTCACACGGGTGAATGCCATGTACAGGGCGGTACAAGCATATAGTTGTGTATGCATCTGAATGCAAATCTATAGGGCACATTTGCACAATTGCACCTGGCAGCGTAATGTTAACCTGCTTTTAGCGGCATAAAAAAAAGTACCAAAATCCACTTGCCACACACTAATGCCCCATACACACGGTCGGATTTCCCGATGGAAAATGTCCGATTGGAGCGTGTTCTCGGAAATTCCGACCGTGTGTGGGCTCCTTCGGACATTTTCCATCGGATTTTCCGACACACAAAGTTTGAGAGCAGGAGATAAAATTTTCCGACAACAAAATCCGATCGCATCAATTCCGACCGTGTGTGGCCTGTTCCGACGCACAAAGTGCCACGCATGCTCAGAAGAAAATTTGACACGGAACAGCTCGATCTGGTAAAATGAGCATTCGCAATGGATACAGCACTTTCGTCATGGTACAATGTTAAAAAAGGTTTAATACAGTGCACTCTCTTCTTCTTTATAATGTGACAAGAATTAAGTAGTTTTCTGCTCATATTCACACACACTTCTCACAAACTTATTTTGTTGTTTTTTTCTTGGGATTCCCTGAATATATTGTTATTTGTCACATCTGACATAATGTTTTTTTTTCTTTTAGTTTTTTTTGTGCTTTAAAGCCATTTTTCCTTTAGATTTTATGTTTGTATTTTTTCCAAGGCTGATCTTTGTTTAATCCTATTTTTATTTTTACTCCAGACTATTTTTGTGTGTGTTTTGTGTGTCAAGTTACCACAACACCATTGATATCTTTTATTATTGAATCTCAAGGAGATTCTTTGTTGTTGGTTTCCCTTGTTAATTTCACATTGTATTTTTGAAATGTACCTGAATCCTCACAAACCAACTGTCCTTTTTGAAGTAAAACACACATAGGCAAGTATAATTCAAACCAAAAATCCTTTATTAAGGGCTCAGAACCAAACAAAGAGGGAGGCAACGCTGGATCAACAGGAGAAATTAGCGAAGCCTGGGACCCCCAGGGCAGACAACAATTCTTGAACATCAAAATTGGTGGCCTGAGGAGTCTATATGTAAGGGAGGGCAGTCTGGTCCAGAATTTGCAGAGACCAGGAAAGCAGCAGATGACATCTGTGTCCCCAGGCTGTGGTACCACAAGAGGCTGCATCATTTGGCTGACCAGACTGGATCCAGGGTCCTCACTTTCTGGTCTTCCTTCCACGCTTCCTTCCTGGCTGTGGCTCTTCTGTTGGAGATGTGGCAGGAGGAGGACCTGGAGGAGAAGGAGGAGGAGGAGGAGGACCATCTGTGAGTTCGCAAAGGTGTGTCTGAGATGTAATTTGGGCCCTCATACCTTTATTAAGAGCCTCCAATATGAGCGACTCACACATGAGTTGTTGTCCCTCCTCCATCCTCTGCATTTTTGAGGCAATGATGGCAGCGAAGTCATCCTCCACGGTGTGTGGTGCTCCCAGGGCCTCTGTAGCCCTCCAAAAGAGGCCTATGGCAGCCTCCTCTAGGGCACTCCTCCTCCTGCCACTTTCTCTTTCCAGGGGGAGTGGAGGGACCTGCAGATCAGGCAGCCAGCTCGGCCCGGCCACCTCCTGGCTGAGACTTCCCTGTGTATGAAAAAGGGACATGGTTTTATTTTTTGCTTCATCAATCACAATCCTAAATTAGTACTCCCAACTAACATCTAGTTAACATCATTGATTGGACAAGCAGAAATATTTAGAGGAATGCTATACCTGGCTCAATCTGGGCTCCTCCACATGTTGTTGCCTGGAAGGCCCAGGTTGGGCATCAGAAGCCTCAGCTGGGGGGGAAGGAAGCGTGGAAGGAAGACTGGAGAGGGATGACCTGGGTTCAGTCTGGCCTGCCAGAAAATGCAGCCTGTCATAGTACCACATCCTGGGGACATAGATGTCATCTGCTGCTCCGGATCTCTGCGAATCCTGGACTTTCTGGCGCTCCCTTACATATGTGCTCCTCAGGCCACCAATTAGGATCTTCAAATATGTGATGTCTGCCGTGGGGATCACCTGCTTCACAATTTCCAACAATTGATCCAGTGCTGCCTTCCTCTTTGTTTGGTTCCTGTAATGTGGGTGGTTGATCTCCCACAGACATGGCAGCTCCCTTAACATATCAATGAATATTGACATGAAGTCATTATCTTTTAATAAGATATCCATGTTCACTGCAAGACACAACACAAGACAAAGCCTAATGTCAGACCAAACTGTTCTAATCTTGTTACAATATAGGCCTCAATCTAGAAGCAGTATAGGCACAAGTATGTCTCTTACCTTCGTTCTTACGATCGGCACGTCCAATGCGCCTTCGTCCGCTCACAGATCGTACGTAATACGCACGTGTGTTACGCTTTATACACACTGCGCATGCGTGTAACTCCGCCTGCCCCTGACGTTCTTTTTAGTCTATTCCCCGCCCCTTTTCGTTCTGCGCAGTGGGGGAAGAGCACATGGCGGAGACACAGCAGGTGCATGCTAATTACAGGAACGAGGAGGAGGAGGAAAGCCCGGATCCGGACACGTCCCGATCCAGAAGGAGCAGATTTAAGGCCACAAATATGTCCTTTGGGGAGATGTTGGAGATGGTGGACATCCTGAAGAAGGCCGACTATGATGGAAAGTATGGGCCTTACCCCAACCCCAATATCAGAAAGGCCAAGATCATGGCAAAAGTGGTCAAAAGTCTGCACCGGAATTTCGGGGTACGACGATCGAAAGATCAGCTCAGGAAGCGGTGGTCGGACCTGAAATTAAAAGAGCCCGAGCAGTACAGAAAGATCCGGAGAGTGCTGCAAAAAAGTAAGTAGTTGTGCTGTGTTCCTATTCTTTTTGTCTTTATTACGTTCGTGCTGCTCCATATTGTTTTCTTAATTGTTGTCCAGTTTAAAATGGAAATTTTAATGTTCATGGGACCATTTGAATTGTTCATATCAAACAATTTTATTTCGGCCTCTAAAACAACATTGTTTAGGCCCTATGCATTTTCCAACATTTTTTAGGGCCTACTTGTCTGAAAAAAATTTGGTTGTGTAGATGGCTTTGTTACTAGAATGAAATGCAGACTAGATTCTGTGTAAGGAGAGGACACTGAACAGCTGTTTTCACATCTGGACACTGGAGCACTATAGTGTGGGACACAAGAACACAATTTTTATTAGGGTGGGCACACAGGTTCTCCAGTGTGTTCTATAGGGGGGTCTCCATCTGTGAAGCTTGTACAAAACAGGTAAAGGATTGCAGGTTGACAAAGGCCAGTAAAAAAGCTACATCTTTGAACTCTGCTAAAATTGACAATTGTACCCCAATTCCAAGCAATGTTTGCTATTTATAGTTCTGCCATCAAATATCTGTGTGCTAATTATACCATTTTTGTTTAACATAGGGGAGAAAAGACTTGGAGGACACCCCTCATCCGAGGAGACCAGAGACCCCCCACCTCTGGAAGAAGGGGAAATACCCCAAAAACAAGCTGAGCAGGAGGAGGAAGAAGATGTGGTAGAAATTGGCACCACAATAGGTGAGTGTCTGCGACCACAGGCTCAGGTAAGAGATAGATGCTGGCAGATTTTTGATACCTGTTTTTGTTTGGTTACTCTCTTTTTAGGTGATCGTGATGTTATGGATCAAGATCCTTTCACATCAGAAAGTGCACAGATCCTGATCGGGGAGATCATGGGGTGTAATTTTGAATTGGAAAACCTCAAGAAAAAAATCAATGATGTTATTCAAAAAAATAATAACATCATTGATATTTTGGGGCGAATTTAAAACCCCACAAAATCACTTTATTTTATTGTGTGCTACAATAGGAAAAAATTTAGACCAATGTTTTGAAATTACAAATTTGGAGGATGCACACAGTGTGCCAACATGTGCTATCTGCCATCACAGGAGATCAATGGACGCGTTTTGGGGGTGCAACCCCTTCCTCAATAATAAAGTAGCGGTGAGGAAGGGCTTGCTCCCACAAAACACGTCCCTTGATCCCCCGTGATGGCAGCTAGCACATGTTGACATTCGTAAATTGGTGTGCATCTTCCAAATTTGGCTTTTCAAGGGGTGACTTCACCCCATCTGAACGCAATATCAAACACAGTTCCTAAATACTCATGTCTGATATTGCCTTCAAGTTTTACCAAATGTGAACTTTGTAAGTTCAAGATTTTTGTCTTTCTTGTTGGTTTTACACAGGCACGTTTTATCATAAATGGACATTTCTATTTTTGCTAATGCCACCCCAAAAATTGTTATACAACAAACATGTTGGTTTGTTTTAAAAACCTTTGTTAAATGCACATGTGATTGTGCAGGTATTAAAGAGATTGTTAAGCAAGAATGTGAAAATGGGGGTTATTTCCTAAGGGCAAGTTTCAGTGCAGTTTCAAGTGCACTTGTAGTGAAAAGTGTCTTTGCCTTTAGTAAATAACACCCAACAGTGTTTTGTATAAGGTTACACAATCACGCCATTTTCTGGACTCAACACATTTCTGTCAGGGTCAGCTAAAACAAACACAAGCAGTAAATGTCCACAAAGAATTTCTTTTTTTTGCTTTTTTATTTGAAAAAGGCTTCACAAATTTGCAGGCATATTGATGGCCCCCCTACCCGCAAAGAACTCCAGTTATCGTAACCGGACATCACAGGCACTCAGGGAGGGCAAGCCAGGATGGCCGCTTTCAAGCGCCGTCAGTGTTGTTTCAGGTATCACTCTGGCCTCAGGCCCAACTGAGCCAGCATAGTTGGCCGAATGTTTCTGTAAAAAGTTATGGAGAATACAGCACGCCATGATTATATGATTAAGTTTATACTCCGCCATATGGATAGGTGTCAGAAATAGGCGGAACCGGCTGGCCAGGATTCCAAATGTGTTCTCCACCACTCTTCGGGCTCTGGCCAGCCGGTGATTAAAAACCCTCTGTTCCGGGGTGAGGGTCCTCATGGGGAATGGCCGCATAAGATGGTCCCCCAGCGCAAACGCTTCATCAGCAACGAACACGAATGGGAGTCCTTCCACATTGTCCTCTGGAGCTGGCAAGTCCAAGCTGCCATTCTGGAGATGCCTGTAGAACTCCGTCTGGGCGATGACTCCACCATCGGACATCCGGCCATTCTTCCCCACGTCCACATACAAGAAGTCATATTTAGCCGACACCACCGCCAACATCACAATACTATTGAACCCCTTATAGTTGAAATAGTACGACCCCGAGTTGGGTGGTGGGATGATGTGGACGTGTTTCCCATCAATTGCCTCTCTGCAGTTAGGAAAGTCCCACCGCTGGGCAAAGTGGGAGGCCACAGTCTGCCATTCCTGTGGCGTGGAAGGAAACTGTTGAGGAAAAAAAAAAATTCATATTTTTGCTCAGAAACATGGCAAGCAGATTAGGCACAAACATTCTGGGGCAACCTCCAGATAGCATTTATTAAGGGGAATTTAACAACACCAAAGTATAAGGTACACCTATCATATTCCCCCTCCCCCCCGCCCTCTCATGGGCCATTTCTAACATTATGGGGGGTGTGGAAATCTTGGACAGGTAACCCTCTTCACTTCATTGAGAGATGAATGCCTAAATACAGGGTATTACTTGGAACAGCCCCTCCTTAGTTACACTATTGGCAGCCCACTGGACAGGTAAGAAGTGGCAGAATACAAAGATATAAATACACACTGTACACATTTGAGCACATTTGAACATTCTGCTATTACCTGTCTCAAGATAATAATAGTATCTAAAAACTTCAAACAGTACCATTTGAAAGTATACAGGCAGGCCCTTGCACTACATGCTTTGGGGAATTCATCAGAGCACAAAAGAGATGGGTATAGTGTGTATGGGTTTGGCAAAGTCAGCAGATAGATGACTGAGGATAGATAGAGAATTGGTATCAGCTGACTTAGCAGTTGGGGGGAGGGAGGGTTAAGAAAAATGATTTGGGGACACCACAAAAAAAGCCTCTGGCACTCTGCCTGAATTTAAAGCACAAATCACATTTCAAAACATTTTAGGGGGTGTTTGGGGTAAAGCACTACTATGGAGATGATAAAATACATTGTTAAGTGACTATATTAGGTGAATATAGGGCAGGAGAACATGCTGGGGAGGTTATTGAAGGACAATCTGTATGAAGGACTACAAAATTAATTACATACAATTCCAGCATGCATGAGGACAAAGGGGACATTCACAGCATATTCCAATCATGGTAATTAGGGAATGAGGAAAGAAATATAATATATTATCAATCATTAAATACAATAAAATGTGATATTAAAGGATAAAAATCGTACCTTCATATACTCCTTCTGCAGGACATGGATGATGGCAGAACAGGTCTCTGGGATGATGATCCCCAGAGCCTGGGGGGAGATGCCTGTCGAGAACTTTAAGCCCTGCAGACTTCTCCCTGTCGTCAAATACCGCAGGGTAGCGACGAGCCTCTGCTCCGGAGTGATGGCTTGCCTCATGCAGGTATCCTGCCTGCTAATATAAGGGGGTCAGCGAAGCCAACAGACGGTGAAATACGGGGTCCGTCATCCTGAGAAAGTTCCTGAAATCATCAGGATTATTCTCACGGATCTCACGGAGCAAAGGCATATGAGAAAACTGGTCACGCTGAAGCAACCAATTCTTGGTCCATGAACTCCTCCCCACCCTGTTCATGGACTGGACTTGTGTCAAGGTCAGGACCCCAACACCAAGCCCCCGCACAGCACGAACTCTACGAGGAGTACACATACGCAACATGGCTAGAAAACGGTCGGCTGCTCAGAACGAAGTAACAGAGCGCACTGAAGAACAGCAAGGCCTGTGAAGAGCGACCTGAAAAACAGTAACGAACGCATAAGAACACAATGACTACTTAAAGTCACGCGGAACTTGCTTGCACGCACTGAAGAGCAGATACAAACCCACAAGCACAAACTGAACGGCAGAAAATGATCTGAAAACCACGAGTCTGAAAAAGCGCAAATCGTCTCTCACCAAACTTTTACTAACACGAGATTAGCAAAAGGAGCCCAAAGGGTGCCGCGCTTGGTTCTGAAATGGCCTTTTCTAGTCTCGTCGTACGTGCTTGACGTCAACGCGTTCTTGGCGATCGGAAATTCCGACAACTTTGTGCGACCGTGTGTACGCAAAACAAATTTGAGCCAACATCCGTCGGAAAAAATCCTAGGATTTTGTTGTCGGAATGTCCGAACAAAGTCCGACCGTGTGTACGGGGCATAACACAGAAATCTTTTGATCCACGAGTTCTTCTTCAAAACAGATTACAACATCTCTCAGTCAAGGCCCTCTTTATTTTTCATTGTATCTTTGCACATGCATTATAAAAAGATTACAATTTTCCTCCTTTATTTTGCAGTACCATGTATTATGCTGAGGTTTTATAAATGTATAATTATAGCAAAAATAATAATAATACCAAAAATGTAGTCATGTTTATACATTGACAGACAAAAGTTATTTAACATTTTTGTATTTTTTCATTGCCACAAGGATCAGAAGACATGTGCTTAAGGAAACTTGAGGGAGAAAGCACAGAGGCGCCACTCTAAGTGCAGTAAACGTGGAATTTTTAATGAGCAAATTGAACATATATACTCACAAAGGTAGGATTAAAAAGAGCATGTCAGAAGTATATGAATAGTAGTCCAGCAGGGTGTCTATCCGTGGCTGTGCACTGGTGTAGTGGAGCAGGTTGCGCCGGTGGACAGAGGGTCTCCCTCTGTCCACCGGCGTTTATTCACCTACTTCTGACATGCTCTTTTTAATCCTAAATTTGTGAGTATATATGTTCAATTTGCTCAATAAAAATTCCATGTTTACTGCACTTAGAGTGGCGCCTCTGTGCTTTCTTCCTCAAGTTTCCTTAAGCACCTTGATATGCTTCTTATATCCACTGGGCTGCCTTCAAGATGTTAATACCACGGACTATATGGACTTTTACAGTCACTTACTGTTAATCATTTTTTAATGTCCCCTTCACTTTGAGATATTAACAGTCAGGTGGATCTTCACTGTGACTGGTGCAAGCGCCAACTTTTCCCCATGTGTTAAAGGAAACTTATACAGAGAAAAACACAGGAGCTGCCATTTTTGACCTTCTAAAAATGCTAAGTGCCTACTAACTCTAATACATATCAATCTGAAATAAGTATGTAGAAATTAGAATCATAGTACTGATAAAAACACTGGCCTAGGAAACATTTAACAGCTTAAAGGGAGGCAATAATGATTTTAAGTCAATTGTATTTTATTTGTGTTTTTTTTTTAAATTACATTTAGAAGATTTCAAATTGATGTTTTTTATTTTAGCTTTTTAATATATATACACAATCTGTATTTTACAAACAAATATTTAATACATGACATAGGATTCCAAGAGCACTTCGGGTTATCTGAAGAAATAGACAGCGCATCCTGCCTCACAGCCAGATTTTTCTAACTGAAACTGAGATACTACAAAGCCATACCAAGCAGTCATTTAGTCCTGCATGCATCTTTCATTGAAAAGGAGACCAAACTTCACCTAAGGTAGGATCAAAAATGGTAACATTTAATATGCATTATTTCCTTCTTACCTGGCTAAGAAAAATTTAAATTGTTTTTTTTTTTTTTCCTGACACAATAAATAAAGAAAATACATGCAAAATTACTCTTTAAAGGTTACGTTCACCTTTTGGAGTATGTTGCAAGTTACACCTATGTTTAGCGTGTAACGTATAACATGTTCCAGGTCTGCTCCCCACTCCCCCCCAATTCTTCCCCTTTCCCTGTGACAGTGCACCCACACCCGCGATCACTTTTCAAAAACAGCACAGCTGTGCGGGCCTTCAGCCATGCAACCACACCATTGATTCACATGGATCTGTGAATGAATGAACTACAAGTCCCACATGCCACTGCGGCAGATGGATTGTAGTTCTCAATGAACTGCAAGGTGCTAATGAGCACCCTCATAGTTCATTGACACTTTCTGCAGCTTTGTAACTGTCTTCCCCAATGGAGGTACAGGCAGGCAAGCTGGAGGCAATGTCTATAGGAGGCTTACATTACACTTGCGATCTATTGATCATGGGTGCAATGCTCTGCAGACTCATCAGAAAAAAATAAAAAAGCAAATTTTTTTTTTATGGGCTGCTTTAGAGTTAGAAATACATACGTGAATAGAATATAAATAATAATAAATAAGGTGTTGCTTACAGAACTAAAAAAAAGGGAGGGGAAAAAAGGGAAGGGACAAGGTGGAGGGGTAAGGAAGAAGAGAAGGGGGAGGGGAGCTAAAAGGGAAAGGGAAGGGGGACAGAAGGGAAAAGGAGGAGGGGGAGGGTGAAAGGGGGGGAGAGATAAGAACAGAAAGAGGAGAAAAAGGGAAAAGAAGGTCTGAAATGGAAGGGAAGGAAATGGGTGAAGGGGGGGGGGAGAGGGTAGAGGGGAAGGGATATGAGCTGCAATTGTGTAAAAGTGTCAATCATTTTAATATTTTTTCTTTATGTATAATACTTTTAACTTGTGTAACAATAAATGGTTTATATTTTAACTATACTGATTTGTTGCTCCTTGGGTACTGAGATCATCCATAATATTTGGAGCTTCTGTGCTCCCGTGTTCTTTTAAAAACAAGAAGAAAACAGTAAATAAGTGTTAACAACAATTCGTATAATCAGCTGTGGGCAGCCATGCTAAAATTAGCCGCAATCTAGATTATAAAAACAAAGGTTTTACTGTACATTACAAATTACCTCGATAACGAGCTGTATTTAAGAGCAAGACTGACACGCTGGTCGTATGAACTGTCACTGAATATTGGAACCTGCAGAGGGCCTTTTAAGGTTATGATGAATTACTCAAACTGTAGCGGCTCAGTGTGTGTTCAACAAGATCATTAGCTCAAGGTGTTGTTGACCAGCCCATCCATCCCAAAAAGAGTCACATCTTGACCTTTAGCACTATTATGGCTTATTCTGTGCTCCTGACTCTGCCTCTGTGAACAGGGTGTACAATAGATGGGAAGCGCTCAAGCGATCCCTCATTCAATATCCATTTTCTCTTTGCTGATTACATGTCTGATCGCTGATGCGCTACAACACCACTATTTCACAACAGGTACTGACAGTCAATAAAACTTGTTTAAAGGAATGGAGTTGGTAACTTTACTCCACTTATAGTGGAATTATTTTTAAATGGGTTCCTCTTACTTTAACAGGTGCAAATACTTAGCTGCACTGTACTAAAGCTTCTTCAGCAGTTTCACTGATAACACGGTGCTAATGAATGAAAGAAAGACACTGGAAAAGATAGAATCCTGCACAAGGCTGCAACTGTGTGCTGCCGTGATTTCTGTAGGTTTTTTTTTATGATATATCTCGTAATGGAAATAGGCATAATTTCTCAAATTTGGAGGATAGTAAAAAGCTGTTGCCCATAATAACAATATAATATTATACTACAACTGTCGTTTACCTAGTGGAAGTCAAGTAACAAAAATAGGACAAAAATCTATCCTACACCATTAAATGCCTTAAAGTGGAACTAAACCCATCAATTTAACTGTTCCTCAAAAAGTTACATTCAAGGCATGCCCTGAATGATATACTGTCACGGTTGCTTGTGCTCTGAACCGAACTATCAAGCCATCAAATGGCTGTTGTCATAACTGATCACATCTAACAGAGGCTAAGATGGCAGCTTCCTTGACTGTAAAGAATAGGAGGATTTGTTTTTTCTTTAAGGGGGTGCATGGCCAACAGTGATTCAGTGAAAAATTTACAGTAGCCAACACTCCTGGAGTGCTGATTTTTTAGGTTCAAGTTAACAAAAATACACAATTTTGTTAATTTGAGGCAGCTAATAACTTCTCCGCTTTCCAGCTCCAGCTTTTTAAACTGACCTAAATACTTTTTTTTTCATTGTGGACAGTGTAGAGAGAGGTTAGAACATCTGTTTTTTTTTCTATTGTTGTCTGTGCCCTCCCACCCCCCCTTAAGGAGATTCACCCTCTCTATCTCTCCTGCTTACTGTTATCATTGAGAGTGAAAGAAAATACCACATTTTGTCACCAAAACAGGAATAAAGGGGAATCTTCCAACAGAGACACTGATTCTGTTGAACCTGGAATTCCCTCACTTTGGAAGGATTTCCTTTCGCTTCCTTTTTATATATGGGCAGGAAGTGAAGGGAAATCTACCCAACGGGAAACAGATGGGTCATAACCCTCCCTTACTCTATCTCACATGAAAAGCATGTTACGTAGTTACATAGTTACATAGTAGCTGAGGTTGAAAAAAGACACAAGTCCATTAAGTCCAACCCATGTGTGTGATTATATGTCAGTATTATATTGTATATCCCTGTATGTTGCGGTCATTCAGGTGCTTATCCTTTGCCGCTCTTACAGTAACGAACCCTCTACTCAGTTTAAGGTTAAACCTCTTTTCTTCTAATTTCAGTGAGTGGCCACGTGTCTTATTAAACGCCCTTCTGCGAAAAAGTTTTATCCCTTTTGTGGGATCACCGGTATGGTATTTGTAAATTGAAATCATATCCCCTCTCAAGCGTCTCTTCTCCAGAGAGAAGAAGTTCAGTGCTCGCAACCTTTCCTCATAACCAGGGGCGTTGCTAGGGGGTGGCTATTGGGGCTATAGCCCCGAATCTGGGGCCCATAGCCCCGAGTCTCTTGCCGCAGGGTCCCTGCCTAACCAGTGGGTTGCAGCTGCTGCGGCAGGCGGGCTGGCTGCATGAGAGAGGCGGAGGAGAGGAAAGAAGTGAGCTCTTCATAGCCGGGCCTCTTCAAATTGGGAGCGAGGTGCGGCGAGCAGCAGAGAGATGACACAATCTCTCACTGTCCGCCACAAATCGGCGCCCTTCTGCCCTCACAGCACGGTCATCATGGAGCTCCACTTTGCAGCCAGACCCCCTAGCTTCAATATCGGAGGTGCGGCAGGAAGCAGCGAGGTGACATCATCTCTTACTGCCCACCCCGCATCACCGATCTCCTGCTCTCACTAAATGGACCAGTGCTGTCAGCCTGCCACCAATGCAGCATCAATGCACATTTGGTGGCACTGGCTGGTATGGCAAGTGACAATCCACATCAGATGGCAAGTGACAACCCACATCTAGTGGCCGGTGACGTGGCAAGTGACAATCTGCAAATGTTGGCAAGAGATGTGGCTAGTGACAATCTCCAAATGGTGGTAGGAGACATAGAAAGTGACAATCCACATCTGCTGCCAGATGAAAGTGGCAAGTGACAATCCACATCTAGTGGCAGGTGACGGTGGCAAGTGACATGCTGCATCTGGTGGCAAGAGATGTGGCAAGTGACACGCCCAGGGCTCCCACTGATTCTGCAGTATGGTGAGTTGAACCACTTCACTATATATTAGAATGTAACAATAGAAATAATGCACTTCAATCACCCTGACACCATATCAACCATTATGCCATAATGATTGAAGCGCCAACACCAGGCATCGCCCGTGAAAAATAGCTTACCACTGGTACCCCCCCCCCCCGTGGGCATGCAAAAAGGAGCTGCTATGGGCTCTAGCCCCAGATCTTTTGCAGACCTAGCAACTCCCCTGCTCATAACTAATATCTTTCAGACCCTTTATTAGCTTTGTTGCCCTTCTTTGTACTCGCTCCATTTCCAGTACATCCTTCCTGAGGACTGGTGCCCAGAACTGGACAGCATACTCCAGGTGAGGCCGGACCAATGTCTTGTAGAGTGGGAGAATTATCGCTTTATCCCTGGAGTTAATCCCCTTTTTAATGCATGCCAATATTCTGTTTGCTTTGTTAGCAGCAGCTTGGCATTGCATGCCATTGCTGAGCCTATCATCTAATAGGACCCTCAGGTACTTTTCCATCCTAAATTCCCCCCGAGGTTCACCCCTAGTGAGTAAATTGCATTCATATTTTTGCCACCCAAATGCATTATTAGTTGCCCACCCCATTAATTTGTTCAGATCTTCTTGCAAGGTTTCCACATCCTGCGGAGAAATTATTGCCCTGCTTAGCTTAGTGTCATCCCCAAATACAGAGATTGAGCTTTTTACCCCATCCTCCACGTAGTTTATGAACAAATTAAACAAGATTGGTCCCAGCACAGAACCCTGGGAGAGCCCACTTCCCACCCTTGACCATTTCTGAGTATTCCCCATTTATCACCACCATCTGAACTCGCCCTTGTAGACAGTTTTTAATGTACTCAACCTATGGTCCATGCCAACGGACCTTACTTTGTACAGTAAACGTTTATAGGGAACTGTGTCAAATGCTTTTGCAAAATCCAGATACACCACGTCTACGGGCCTTCCTTTTTCTAGATGGCAGCTCACCTCCTCCTAGAAGGTTAATAGATTGGTTTGGAAAGAACGATTCTTTGTGAATCCATGCTGATTACTGCTAATCATACCGTTTTAATTACTAAAATCTTGTATATAGTCCCTTATCATCCCCTCCAAGAGCTTGCATACTATTGATGTTAGGCTAACTGGTCTGTAATTCCCAGGGATGTATTTTGGTCCTTTTTAAAGCATTGGTGCTACATTGGCTTTTCTCCAATCAGCTAGTACCATTCCAGTCAGTAGACTGTCAGTAAAAATTAGGAACAATGATCTGGCAATTACTTGACTGAGTTCCCTAAGTACCCTCGGGTGCAAGCCATTTGATCCCGGTGATTTATTAATGTTAAATCTATTTCTATTTCTAGTTATTTCTAGTTAAATCTATTTCTAAATCTAGTCAAATCTATTTCTAATTTTGTCCTCTATTAGCCATGAGGGTGCTTCCTGTGATGTGTCATGAGGACAAACACTGCCGTTTTGGTAACTGAAGCCCCCCGATTCCCTCTTGAAGACTGAGGAGAATAATAAATTCAATACCTTCGCCATCTCCCCATCCTTTGTAACCAGATGTCCTTCCATATTCTTTTTGGGACCAATATGGTCTGTCCTCCCTTTTTTACTGTTTATATACTTAAAGAATTTCTTGGGATTTTTTTTGCTCTCCTCCGCTATGTGTCTTTTGTGTTCTATCTTAGCCTCCCTAATTGCACCCTTACATATCTTGTTGCATTCTTTGTGAGGTCTGAATGCTGATGATGATCCCTCAGCATTGTATTTTTTGAAGGCCTTCTCCTTTGCTTTTATATGCATTTTTACATTAGAGTTAAGCCATCCAGGACTTTTGTTCGCTCTTTTAAATTTATTTTCCAATGAGATGCACTGGCTAATGCACCTATTTAATATGCTCTTAAAGCAAACCCATCTCTCCTCTGTGTTCTTTGTAACATTTCATCCCAATTTAATTCTTCTTATTTTTTCTTTACCACTTCAGAGAACTCTATCGAGAGACTATTCAGCTTATTGTTCATTCACAGTCTCCAACACAGTCTCACATCATCATGGTATAAACATTTCCCCCCTTTTTTTTTTTCTTTTCTATTCCTCTAAACTTTATTTAATTTTTTTCCATATACAAATAGGCCAAAACTAAAAGATCCACTTAACATCTGCATTTGATTTACAAAATACAATACTTTCCCTACCTATTTCTCCCTCCTCCCTCCCACTCCCCCCCTCACTACTCCCTATGTGGTTTGCCATCGCCCATCCCTCCTATTTCAAGCCCTGCTGCTCTCCTCCATCATCCTTTCCACATATTTCCTCCGAAGCCCTAAAATCTATCCATCTTCCCCAGATACTGTTATATCTTTCTACCTGTCTCTACTGCCTAAATATTCCATTTTACAGAAGTAATCTACTCTTTCAAACCACTCCTTTATATCTGGTTCTCCAACAGATAACCATTTCTTTGGTATTAGCCCTTTTGCAGCGTTTAACAGAAAGGGGGTCAATGTTTTCCTATAGTGCTTTTTTACATCTTTTGTATTGAGAAACAGACACATCTGTGGATTGTTTAATATCTTTTCACCAGTTATCTCTCCTATATAATCTTGAATTTCCTGCCAGTAATCTTTTGTTTTTGAACAATCAGTCTCTGTACCGATTTGTTTACATTCCCTCCAACATTGTGGGGATCTATCCTGTTGGTATTTATGAATTTTCTCTGGCGTTATATACCATCTTACTAAAAACTAGACATGTGCACACTGAAATATCTCGTTTCTGAATTTCGTTTTCGTCCGAAAAATACAGTTATTTAGTTACTCCCGAAATTCGTTTTTATTTATTTAGTTTCGTTAAAAATGCATTCATCCGAAAATCCAAAATGATTAAGGTCGAATCTGTCATTGAAGGCTTATGGTGTCTGTCGAATGTTCTAAGAAGATTCAAAGGAGCATCTAAACTGTACGACACCGCATTTCCGGTCGAATGTTCCGCCTTCAAGCTATAGTAGAATTCTAATGTTGTATGACACTAGTAATAATTATATTTATTAATTATTATTACTAGTCAACCAACATTAGAATTCTTCTATAGCCTATGGGCGGAGCATTTGACCATAAATGTCCGCTCGCGGCGACTGCTTCGTCGAATCTTCATGTCGAATCTTTTCTCTCTATGTCGAATAATCTTGGACTAATAGAGTTAGGTTAGGCACATTCAAGCTTTTTTGCTATTGTCTCTATAATGTCGAATCTTTTCTCTCTATGTAGAATAATCTTGGACTAATAGAGCTAAGGTTAGGTACATTCGACCACAGGTTCGATGGGCACAGATCGCTATTGTCAGCGTCATGTCGAATCTCCTATCTATATCAAACTGTTGTCGCAACGAAAATGAAAATAAAGCATTTGTTTATGTCGAATCTTTCGGTTTTCGGATTCTGCACGAAAATACCCGAAATTCGGATGAAAATGCATTTGGACGAAAACTAATGCACATGTCTACTAAAAACTTGTAGTTCATTTCTATTGTGTTTATGTCTGTTGCATAGTTATATACTGCTCCTATCATTCTCTCTACTTCTAGATCTGTCAGGATTCCGTATACTTGTGATTTCCCATGTTTTAGTGGTGTTTGTGTACAACAAAGTTTTTTCTAGTGGATTCAGGTTTTTTCCATCCCTAATTGGCTGGGGTAGTATATTTAAATACCAAATGTTTTAATTGCAAATATTCCCACGCACTAATCTTCCACCCATTTATGTACTTTAAATCCTGTAAGGTTCTTATCTTCCCTTGTTCAGGGATATCCTTGGAATTTTTATTTACATTTTTTTTTTACATATACGCTGTTTAAATATACACTATATGTTATTTCTGATACAAGATTGTATTTTTTTTTTATGAGTAACATAATGTATTTTAGAGAGTACTCCATGTTTGGTGCGTCTAGTTCTTTGTAGAAGTAAAGTTCTAGACACATGAAGGAATAGATCGGAGAAGAAGATATAAAAGGGCAAAATACTCTCTGGAGAAGGCGTAGGCCCATAAAGACCATCAGTAGAAAACAAACGGCAAAGACAGTTTTTTTTTTAATTTCTTGAAACTCACCACCCCACCACCGCACCACATTATTGGAATGCTGTATTGTTACACCTCTGCATTTCTTTTTCCTTCTTTTTTTTTCTCATAATGCGGGGGTAGCAAAGAATAAAGGGGAAAACATGAGGGGGAAGTTGGGAAGGGGGGAGCGGTGGTAAAACTACCCCATCTTAGTCTGAGCCCCGGCCCTATGAGAAAATTTGTGACCCAAGGAGGGAGCGGAGATAAGCAAACAACAGAAAAACAACAAAGTATTATAGGGCGCCAAACTGAAGCAAAGGAAAAAAAAAGAAAAAAAGGGCCAGAATAAAACTATATTGTAAATAAGCACACTCTCTGAACCTAGAATGGAACAAGACTGTGAACTAGAGCTGGAGACAGAGAGAGATGAGGAACAACAGATGAAGGCTCAATTACCAACAAAATCAGATATGGCAACCATGTTTGCAACCCTGGAGAACTCTCTGAAAACAGAGATGGCAATCATTCACAAGGACTTGGGTCAAAAAATAGTAAGGAAAATAGTCAATCCAATACTCGGTAAAGAAGAAACAAACCCACTAAAAATCGAAAGAGCCCAAAGGTTAAGAAGACCGAAGGGAATCCCGATGGAGAGTCCAAGGGACATAATTGTAAGGTTCGATAACTGGGAAGAAAAAAAACAAATACTGTATGGGGAAATATGAGGAGTAAGTCCCCAATTAAGTACGAGGAAAAGACACTGCAAATTTTTCCGCATCTCAAGAAACTCTGAGGAGAAGGAGGATGTTAAAACCTCTACTGAATGTGATGCAAGATCATGAAATTCAATACAATTGGGGATTCCCCGTATGTTGGATACGTAGGAAAAATGGACACACTTTAAAACTCAGGTTCATTGAGGAAACAAAGGATTTCTGTAAAAAACTGGAAATTCCTATGCCGAATACTCTTATGCCCCGTACACATGGTCGGATTTTCCGATGGAAAATGTGTGATAGGACCTTGTTGTCGGAAATTCCGACCATGTGTAGGCTCCATCACACATTTTCCATCGGATTTTCTGACACACAAAGTTTGAGAGCAGGCTATAAAATTTTCCGACAACAAAATCCGTTGTCGGAAATTCCGATCATGTGTACACAGATCCGACGGACAAAGTGCCACGCATGCTCAGAATAAATAAAGAGATGAAAGCTATTGGCCACTGCCCCGTTTATAGTCCCGACGTCCGTGTTTTACGTCACCGCGTTCAGAACGATTGGATTTTCCAACAACTTTGTGTGACCGTATGTATGCAAGACAAGTTTGAGCCAACATCCGTCGGAAAAAATCCTAGGATTTTGTTGTCGGAATGTCCGAACAAAGTCCGACCGTGTGTACGGGGTATAAGAGAGATAACCCCAAGACAAGAAAGAGATATACAAGAAGAGCAGTGGCAGATGATCCCCAAGAGAAAAATATAACAAAAACGGCGAAAACGAAATGAATCCAATAAAAATGGAAATGTTCGGGATGGTGGGCGGAGGGGAGGGGGGGAGGCAGGGGCGGGAGGATAGAAGAAAGAAAAAAGGATACACATATGGGAGAGGGAGATTTGGATACCCGGCGAGTTCAGTAGCCACCTCTCTGATAATAGGGGAGGTTGAGCCACAGCGCCAGACCCAGACAGAACACCACCTCAGGCTGAGGATAGCAAGGGGGGCAAGGGAGGCCCCAAAGAAAGAAATAGAAACCTGCTCGAAGACCATGAGGTCTAAACAGTAATTTATATCTTCTAGCAAGGTTCGTAGTTTAGGGAAGTTGGCTCTTTTGAAATTCAGTGTCTTTGTGTTCCCCTTGTGTTTCCTATTTGTGTGATTTGTACTGAAGCCAATTGACCTGTGATCGCTGTTTCCTAAATTTCCCCGTATTTCCACATACGTGATCAGGTCTGTATTGTTGGTAATCAGTAGATCTAGTAACGCCTTTTTCTAGTTAGTGCGTCTACCATCTGACCCGTGAAATTGTCCTGCAAGACATTTAGGAACTGGCGAGCCTTAGACGAATGCGTGGTTCCCTCCGCCCAGTCTATGTCTGGATAATTAAAATCCCCCATTATGATAACATTTCCCATCCTTCCTGCTAATCCAAATTGTGATAGGAGGTCCGTCTCACCCTCCTCTCTCAGGTTAGAGGGCCTATAGCATACTCCCTGTATTATTATCCCCTTAGCTTCATCCCTTTGGAGCTCTACCCATAAGGATTCCACCTCCTCCCTAGCTCCCTTATTGATATAATTTCTCACATTCACCTGTACATTATTCTTGATATATAGGCATACCCCTCCCCCTTTTTTGTCCTCTCTATCCTTGCGATAAAGGGAATACCCTTGAATGGTTGCCAGCCAATCATGAGAGCTGTTGAACCAGGTCTCAAATTCCCACAAAATCGAAATCATCCTCGTTCATCAGTATCTCTAGTTCAGCCCCCATCTTGTCCGCTAGGCTCCTGGCTTTGGTGAATATGCCACGTAGTTTAGACCGGTCGCATACTATCCTCTTATTGGTTGTTTTCCGAGATTTCAAATAGGACTTGTTACTATACTTACCTCAGGTTTATGTGCTTTAGTCAACCTACCACTAATGCCCCCAATACTACCCGTGGAATATGTTAATTGCTGACTATCTCTACCTCTGGACCCTCCCCTCCGTCGCCTAGTTTAAAAACCCCTCTAACTTTTCGACCATCTGCACTCCCAGCAGATCTGCTCCCTCCTTATTTAGGTGCAGTCAGTCCCTTCTATAGAACTGGTGACCAACTGAGAAGTTGGCCCAGTTCTCCAGGAACTTTAAAGTGCATTTCCAATTTTGCAGTCAAATTTGAGAAACTTCCATTAAATGTTTGTCATGTTAGTGTTACAAGGAGCAACCTCGGGCTCTAACGAGGTGTTAGCAGCCAGTCGGGAGATAGTGGATGTGCGACTCTGCGGGATACATATACTGCCTATTTGTTTGCTACAGTTTGGTGCGCTGCAAACACCTATACTATGCTGACAACTGAGGAGGAGATGGTTGGAGGAGCGTAGGAGCCAGCTGATCTGGATTAATTCTATTGAGCCCTGGAGTGGCTCACAAGCGCTTTCTGACCCAGCTTAGTTGAGGGATCACACTCCCGGAGGTGAGCCTACACCCACAGGGGGGAGCATACGTGAGGTAATCCAACGGTGGTTGAACGTATTGATATCATCTGATGTGATCCATTCATTCATCAAGTCACTTATGGGAGATCTGCACTACACTTTTAAATGAACTTTTTAGCACTTTAATATTGCATGGAATAAATGTATATGTTATATTATAATTGTTTTTTTTATATTGGTCTGTGCACATGATTGTGCACTGATTATTTATTTTGTGAATATTGACATAGCACGGCACCTTGTAACACTATTGTAACCAATTTGCACATGGTTATGGGTATGTGATTAGTGCTAGCAGCTGGTCTGTAACACTTTTGAATAGTTTTTTCAGATTTTGGTGAACACACATAGTAGTTTGCAAGGTTTCTCTTTGGATTAATATGTTTGTCATGTGTTCCCATTCACACAACATAAACATTTTTTTTTTTTAAATGCTTACATTTCTAGTTGTTTCTTTGATGTATTCATAGGACTCTTTGGAGAGCTTATATTGCTTTGACAATATGGCAATGTGAGGACAAGGAACAGAAGTAGAGGTTAGACCACCATGATAAGCCACAAATTGTTGCCAACATCCCCAAATAATTGAAAAATGGGTGAATAAGTAACCCCCAGGCACTTATGGTACTTTAAAGGCAACACACACGATCAACTGTAATATATAAAACATATAGCTTTTATTTATACAAACATAAAATAGGTGTATACATCACCAATCTAATAAAAACAATGATGACTGATGAAAACAGTTTGTATGACGAAATGTACATGATGCTGTGACACTCTTTTTTCTGTATACCCAACGCGTTCTTAGGAAGAGTTCAATCCTTTCTTCAAGGGTGTTTATATAGAGGTCACAAGTACTACTACATTCATCTTGATGAACAGCACATGTAGGACATCAAAGATGTACAGAAAAATTACACTGTGCCATGTCTGGAGGAGTCACTGTTGCCTCTGTGGGTGGCTGGGATCCACTTGAAGGACCACGTGGCACAATCAAAAATAATTAGTGAGCAAAAAAGATGAGGCAAGGTGGGGGAGGAAAAGACTATGTTCCACACATCCAGCAGCTAGATGTGAGGTGATGTGTCCATTCCGGTGACTAAGGATGAGCTCAGGCGTGTTCGCAAGCCGCACATGCAGAGCCGGCCAGGAGGTCGGCACTGCACAGCGCTAATCACAAGCAGTGAGACATTTCCTGAATCTTTACAGCCGTGCATCAGGACAATGTCTCACTGCTTGTGATTAGCGCTGTGCAGTGCCGACTTCCTGGCGGGCTCCGCACGTGCGGCTTGCAAATACGCCTGAGCTCATCCTTACCGGTGACACAGGCAGCAGCAAGGAACTGAAGTAAGGACAATCTTTTTTAAAAGTTCATTAACATGCAATGCAGAACCTAAGAAAACCCTGAGTTATTTACCTTCCACATACTGTAGATAGTGTACAAATATAGTTTCCAAATGATAATGAGATCTGCCAGCAGAGTACAGATAGAGTTAATTTATGTTAAAGATTAAAGAGAAAGTTCACCCTGTACATGTTAATGAAGTAAATAACAGCAAAGGAATCCAAGTACCTTTCCAATCGCTTCCTTGCAGGTTTGAATGCTGTCTGTATTTCTGTACTTGGGGTATTTGAAGCTGCCGTTTGTTTCTAGCGACACCAATGGTGTCACCCCTTCCTCCTATCCTCTGTCTTTGATCTGTGCTGTGGGAGGAGGGAGCGAGGCACAACAGCAGAGATGTGGATTATCTTCCATGTAGGGATGTGGTGTTTTCCACTTCTAGTGGATCACGGTAGTGATAGCCAGGGTCCCCAGGAACAACTGGGGTAAATCTGACTGCAGAATAGGAAGGAAACCAATCATCTAGCTCTCCATTTTGTCTCCTGGCTGCAGTATCTAAAGTATTATGAATTCTATGTATCAATTTCAGTGAAAAGAGAGGTGATCTGTTACTGCAATGATAGGGACAGTTTGGTAAAAGAGTTTCAAAGGTCCTCATCTGCATTTGTCTTTACTCCAATTGCATCATGATTGGCCTAAAAACAAGAGCAGGTGGTAAGAAAAGAAAGAGACAGCCTAGTGTGCTGATGGGAGCAGTGAATGGTGCCCAGGAAGTGAGGTGATAGATATGTGGTGTTCTTTTCACCTCTTAAGGTAATGGCCAGTTGGTATCGTAGAATGCTGGAGCGGCACTGTGCTGGAGCCTTTGGGTTAATGCATGCCACAGTAAGTGCACTGGGTCAAGTGAGGCCCTGTGGACACCAATGTCTTTCCTTGTGTCTTTTCTGATGTCAGGTGTAAAAGATCTAAAGAGAGTGCTTCTGCAATCCAAAACATTTTTTTTAAGGCTACTTTCACACTGAGGCATTTTTTAGGCGCTAAATGGCTAAAAATAGTGCCTGTAAAGCGCCTGATAAACGCCTCCCCTGCAGCCCTAGTGTGAGAGCCCGAGTGCTTTCACAATGAAGCGGTGAGCTTGCAGGACGTTAGAAAAAGTCCTGCAAGCAGCATCTTTCGGGCGGTGCAGGAGTGGTGAATACACCGCTCCTCCACCACCCCTGCCATTGGAATCAATAGGCACCGCTGCCGAAGTGCCTGCAAAGTGCTTCAGCAGCTGCACTTTGTGGGTGCTATTAATCCTTTATTCAGCTGCTAGCGGGGGTTAAAAGTGCCCTGCTAGTGGCCGAAAAGCGCCGCTATTACAGTGGTAAAGTGGTAAATCAGAGGTTGATTAATCAAACAAACATCTATATGCAAACTTGGTAGCACACATCAACCAAATGTTCTTTTTCTGACTAGAATTCTGAAATTAAATCTATGTGAGAAACCATAGTTCTTACATCCTAGGGACAGAGTCAGTCCTTATTGCTAAATCTTATCGCTGGTATCCAGGAGAGATGTTCCTAAGCATGCACCTGTGCATTCAACTGGAAAACATGGAGTACTGCAGAGCCGGCACACTCCAGCATGCTAATAATGTATTTAGGTAGCAAATACCTGCTTAACAGAATACATTCTGAATGTGCCTGAGAAAGAGGAACCCTTGTTGGTTTTCAACATTTTTGGGTACTTGTTCACATATCTGTTTCCTGTATCACCCAATCTGCCTGATATGACCTTGTCTAAATGCCATCATAAACAGCCATGGCTCTCTGTTTCATTGTACATGCGCAGTGAGTGCTCTCAACATTGACCATTCTCCAGTGAGCGCTGGTGAGGCAGAGCAGAGAACTGGTTGCAGGCAGGTGTTTGTTCCTGTTTTTCCTTTCTGTGCTCATGCCCTCGTGTTAATTGACCCAGCCAGGTGCAAAATGTTACAATGTCTTGATGTTACACTGTTTTTCCCGCCATTTTTAGACCCCCCTACAGGTCAAATCATATAAAAGGGGCCCACTCTATGCCACTAGAGAGGTTCCTGGGGAAATACTGCCAAAATGTAGCCTGCTACTCTGTCAGAGTGATCCCCCTCTTTGGGGAGGGGGGGGGGGTGGTGATGATTGGAGCCCTGTTCCTAGTGAGGTCTAGAGCCTAGAGACCTACATGCATTTATAGCTGCCAGTCATGGACTTACTGCCAACTAGGGACTCTAAAGATTTACCTTTTGTGGAATGATTCACTGAATGGACTTTTGCCATCAAAAGGATTGTGTTATGGTCTTCTGCTTAAGCTACGTGCACTTAATGGGGCACTAGACGAGATTTGTATAGGAACTGTGTTCAGAATGTCTCTTGAGAAATGTACTGTTATCTGCAAACGACTTCAGCAAAGGATCTTTGTTTGTTGTTTTCCTTTGCCTGGTCTGAAGTCTATTAAAGAGGTGCATGCACAGTGTATTAAAAGAACAGGGCTTGCGACACTACAATCTAGGGGAAGATTCAGTACTTAAACCAATGTGTCATTGCTAAGGATTACTGTGTCTGTGTCACATGCAAAGCAGCCAATCAGATGGATGACATTGCAGAGGTGACAGTTACTCTGGTAGTGGAGGGGATTAAGTGCTTGGCCCCTCCACTAGCTGCTGGTTCCCCCATCCTTCAGGACCGGACCCGCAGCACAGAGTGCTTAGGGACCCAGCCTGGAACCTCGTTAGAGGAATGTATGAGGTACCTCTGGTGTTAAAGAGCAAATAGGGTGGTTGGAGAAGCAGAGAGAGCGTGTCCTGTATCCCATAACAACCATGGGATTAGTCATTGGGAGAGAGGTGACTTGTACTGCTGAATTGGTGGAGACCAATCTGCAGTACCAATCCTTAAATGCTGCACACCTGAAAACTGGTGTCTCTTCTAACAAAAAAAGTGTCCAAGTGTCATCAGTGTAATGAAGTCAGCCACAGATCACAAGGAGTTAACTGTGTAAGTTGCTGCCTGCTTCTAAGTCTGGAATTGTGTCTTAATGTTGATTTCACATGAACACACACTTTTGCCTTGCATTCAGGCATTAGTGAGTGCAGCGTCTCAGGTTCCCCACTAGGGTGCCTCAAGCCCCACTACCAGTCACTGACTCTCTGCTCACTAAAGACTGGGAACTGAGCAATCAGAGGTCTTTGATCGCTCAGTTGTCAGTGTAGAGCCTGCGGGGGACAGCTGTAGCATTGCATCTGCATCCATCTAGGTGTGTATGAATGTTTTTTTGTTTTCTTTGTAAATCCATACTTCTCTTTTAGCCACTTGCTGACCGCCCACAGTACACTTACTGCGGGTGGCCGGCACGAGCAGGCTGGATCATGTACATAATCCAGCCTGTTCATTGTTAGGGGCACGCTGCTCAGCCCATGGGGCACACTGCTCCCGCAAACGTTATGTCCCCTGGATCTCAATATCAACAAAGCTGTTATGAATTAATTTGGTTATTAACAGCTGTGTTTCCTGCAGAGTGAGTTGGCCCACAGCTATCACATGGTACCCAGGCCAGTCACAGCACCCTGTACCATGTGGTTAGCTGTAGCCAATCAAAGATTACTAGTAATCATTAGGGATGGTCCCGATGTTTGAGTCAAACGTAAGTTCGACTCGAACATCGGGTATTCGCCTATTCGGCGAATACCGAACATTACGGGGCATTCGTGGCAAATTCGAGAAGGCCGTCAGTACATTAGGATTGATCATTTTTCAAATATATACTCTATACTGTATCATAGTTTGTAGATGCTATAACTTTAATGCAAATCAATTAATATACACTTATTAGGATTTACATTTTGGCCTAAATTTATGAAGAAATTTGATTTTATTGGATATGTTTATAACAAAAAGTAGAAAATATTGGATTTTTTCCATATTTTCAGTCTTTTTTCGTTTATATAACAAAAGATTAAAAACCCAGTGATGATCAAATACCACCAAAAGAAAGCTTTATTTGTGTAAAAAAAATGACATAAATTGTATTTGTGTGCAGTATTGCTTGACAACAAAATTGCCAGTTAAAGTAGCACAGTACTGAATAGCAAAAAAATGGCTTGGTCATAAAGGTGGTAAAACCCTCTGGAGCTGAGGTGGTTAAAGTGATTCTAAACACTTTTTTTAATATAACATATAGGCTTATACTTACCTGCTCTGAGCAATGGAATTGCATAGGGCAGCTCTAATTCACTTCTCAGGTCCCTCGCTGGCACTCCTGGCTCCTCCTGTTCTTGGTCTGCCCCCATAGCAAGTGACTTACTATGGGGGGTACACCTGTAGGCTCGCTCCTGAGCCACACTGCCTTTGTCCATGGACACAGACACCATGCCTTGGCCCCACTCCCTCATAACAGGATTTGACAGGCAGCGGTGGGAGCCAATGGCTCCCGCTGTTTGAGCAAAGCCTGTTTGAGCAGGGAGAGCCACTACAGATGGGCACAACGCTTGATGGAGTGGGGACTCAGGTCAGTATAAGAGGGGTTGAGGGGGCATACTGCTACCTAAACAATTTTTACCTTAATGCAAGCAATGCTATAAGGTAAAAAAATTGTTTAGGCTTCAGAACCACTTTAAGGCTGAGTTCACACATATGTGATGTGGGGACCATTCCTGTGCAGGTTCCCACATCGCATGTCTTTCGCAGGCAGTGCATGCTGTGGATGTCAATAGAAAGTTAATGACACCTCCAGATGGGTTCACAGATCACAGTGCAAACTGTCAAATTGTGCAGGAATTGGATGGCATGGGTGTGAACACCCATGCCATCCGATTCCAGTGCAGACTAAAAAAAGGGTTCTGCACAATTTTGGCCTAATACATATTTAAATAGAATTTAAAAAAAAAAAGATTTTAGTGTCACTTTCACCCTGTTCAAGAGCATATCTGTATCATCAATCCATATTTCCAAGGTTTAGTGTTTAGTTATTCTATTCAGAAAGATCTTCTTTTTTTTCTATTTTATAACTTAAAAATAATTTTTGGTGGGATAATCACACTGAACATTCCTCGGTACAATCTCTGTTATTCAGCCGTGGACTAGATTGAGGTTAATGATACTCGCAGCATGACCATTCATTAAAAACAGAGGGCTTTGGGAACAAAGCTGAGAGCCATCACAACAGGTTAAATAAGCTGCTTTTGTTCACACTTGATTGCTGCTACTTCAGAGGAAGAAACTCCAGTTTGAAATAAATTATGTTATAATAATTGGATTGCAAATCAAAAGGTAAGTCGGTCATTTTAAATTTTATTTTGATGTGTTTAGCAGCATGTTTATTTGACATTCAGTATGTCCTTCAACAAAGCATAGTAAACTTTTCATGGAGAGAAGAGCCCTGTGCGCAAAGCATAAAAAGATGTGTATTAGGCTTAATCAGCGGTGAAAGAGTTACAGAATCTAGCCAATGGTGGCCCACATTCTTTCTGTTTAATGGAAACCCCATGGAGAGTAGCAGATGCCCTGGCCTTAAGCTGGCCCCACATTGCTATATAAACCTTGTAAGGCTCTTTGATCTGCTCCATAAATGTTACATATGTTACCAATGAATGAACATTTTATCACTCTTGTAGTTAGAAGATCTTGGACTCAAAACTGTCCACACTACTTTAGTTAATCTACATTCTGGCTGATAACCTTCATCACCTCTTCAAAATTCCTAATTCTTGCTATATTGTCAATACTGATAAATTGTTGGAAATGTTATTTGAATCATCATGGTTACTTTTCTTTAACCTCAGGATATGTTAAATATATTTTCCATTTCTTGTTTCTGCTATGTAAAAAAAATATTTTGTTCTTAATGCATTATGCACTCTATTAATAGTTACATGCTGATAACATGGCATACATTATTCTTCTTCTGCCTATTGCCTGACTCACTTCTGTAGAAAATACCAATGCTGTTTATGTTTCTGTTGGTTCAATGTAAACTGTAATGCCCCGTACACACGGTCGGACTTTGTTCGGACATTCCGACAACAAAATCCTAGGATTTTTTCCGACGGATGTTGGCTCAAACTTGTCTTGCATGCACACGGTCACACAAAGTTGTCGGAAAATCCGATCGTTCTAAACGCGGTGACGTAAAACACGTATGTCGGGACTATAAACGGGGCAGTGGCCAATAGCTTTCATCTCTTTATTTATTCTGAGCATGCGTGGCATTTGTCCGTAGGATTTGTGTACACATGATCGGAATTTCCGACAACGGATTTTGTTGTCGGAAAATTTTATCTCCTGCTCTCAAACTTTGTGTGTCGGAAAATCCGATGGAAAATGTCCGATGGAGCCCACACACGGTCGGAAATTCCGACGACACGCTCCGATCGGACATTTTCCATCGGAAAATCCGACCGTGTGTACGGGGCATAACAGTGCCGGGCAAATGTGAATAGCTAAGACTGAACTCCAGTCAAGATGAAGTATGGCAACAAACTTCCATAAAATCAAGTTGTACATGTAGAAGATTGAGAATGGCTCTCATCTGGTGCTTAGATATTTACAATTTGCAGTAAATGTAAAAGGGAGAAGATCTCAAAGGCTTTTTGTGTCCACAAAACTATAACATGCAATAATGTCATGAAAAAAAGCTTTGCTGCTCTTACAGATCTAACATGTTTTTAAAACAGGTTATATTTAATATTTTAAAAAAAATATTAAAAAAAAAAATAATAATAATTAGAAAGAGTTACATTTCTAGAACAGATGAGGGTGGAGTGTTAAAGGTTTGAGAGCAAGCAGTATGTGCAGTAGAGGAATATGGAGGGTGTGACATTAAGCAAGGTCGTCTTAACAGCAATATGGGCCCCTGGGCAAGGTAATGCACTGGGGCCCCTACCAGCCTGCCCCAATTTACGCACCTATTCTCAGGAATTAAAGTAGTGTTCCGATCAAAAAAAAAAAAAAATACATGAATGTGCCTAAAAAAAATTTAAAAAAAACATTTGGATTTTTTTTTTATTCGCCTCTAAATGCCTGTTGCTAGGGGGTCCCTCGAAGTCTGCCTCTTTCAGTGCCTGGGCTGGTGACATCACTTCCCCTCGGCACAGGAAGGGCTCAGCTCTGCTTCCTCCCTCTTTTCAATCATCTGGGACCCATTACAGGTCCCAGATGACTGAGCGGCCAATCACGGCGCGCGGCAGCGCTCGCGCATGCGCAGTGGGTGCCCGGCTGTGAAGCCACAGCCGGGCACCCACAGTTGCAATGCCGGCACCGCCAAACGAAGGGGGAGACAAGCGGGGCTTCGATCCCCCACATCGCTGGACCCTGGGACAGGTAAGTGTCCAATTAAAAGTCAGCAGCTGCAGTATTTGTAGCTGCTGACTTTTATTTTTTTTTTAAATGGGAACCCCATTTACTGTATAAATAGTTGATAGAATTAAACATACAATTATTGGTACTTTCAATAAAATCAATTGAAAACAATAAGAAAACATGCCACAAATCAAAGATTAATCAACACAAAGGGCACAGTACAGGGAGAGGCAGAAGGGCATAGTACAGGGGGTCAGAAGGGCACAATACTGGGATCAGGAGGGCACAATACAGGTTCTTGGATGCTTCCCGGGACACAGCCATTTCAGGACAGTTTAGTAAAAAGCGTGACTGTCCAAACAGATTCGGGACAGTTGGAAAGAATGATGTAATGCAAGATTATCATTGGGCCCCCATGCACCTGGGGCCCCTGGGCAGTGCTCGGGGTGCCTCTGCATTAAGGCAGCCCTAACAGTAAGTGCAGGAGAAGAGTGCTGAGGGTATGAAAGTGGGCAGTATATGCAGAAGAGGAGTGCAGACGGTATGAGAGCAAGCAGGATGTGCAGGAGAGGAGTGCAGAGTGTGCAGGAGAGGAACGAGCAGGGCTGGGCAGCAGGAGAAGAGTGTGTAAAGTATGAGAGCAGGTGGTATGTGCAGAAGAGGTATGCAGAGTGTATGACAGTGGGCATTTTTGTGCAGAAGAGGAATATTACAGTATGGCAGCAGGCAGTACCCTGTTTCCCCGAAAATAAGACCCAGTGTCATTGTCGGTGATGGCTGCAATATAAGCCCTACCTCTCAAATAAGCCCTAGTTAAAGTCCTTGTAGTTTTTATTTTCAGGGTAGGGCTTATTTTTGGGGAAACAGGGTAGGGCTTATTTGGGGGGTAGGGCTTATATTGCAGCCATCACTGACAATCACGCTAGGTCTTATTTTAGGGGAAACAGGGTATGTGCAGGAGTGGAGTGTGTAGAGTATGAGAGCAGGTGGTATGTGCAGGAGAAGTATGCAGAGTGAATGACAGTGGGCATTTTTGTGCAGGAGAGGAGTGTGTAGGGTATGACAGCAGGCAGCGTGTGCAGGAGTAGAGTGTGTAGAATATGAGAGCAGGTGGTATGTGCAGGAAAGGTATGCAGACTCTATGACAACAGGCTCTATGTGCAGTAGAGGAGCGTGAAGGGTAAGAAGTTAAGCAATATGTGCTGAACAGACGTGTGGAAGGTATGATGGCTGGCAGTAGGTGCAGAAGAAAATATTTATATAGGTTTTGCATAGCAGGTAAGTAAATAGTTTTATTTTTTTTTAGATGTCCTTTATAATCTTTTTTATATCTTTTAATACTTTATAATAATGTCTTTAATAAACAGAACCCCAGTAGTGCTAGCACCACAGTTTTTTTTTTATTATAGGCTTCTCTAAATCCCATACACTCAAAGACCCTTTGATAGATACATGCTTGTATTAGCCAAAAAAAGAGCCTGCATTAGTTTTTGTCAGTTTTGTAAATGTATACAGTATTTTGCATTTACACAAATTTAGTGAGATCAGTGCACACTTTATGATGTATTGTTCTTGCATGTAAAACAAATGTTAACGGACTAACTTAGTTTGAAGTGTAAGCAACTCTGGCAATGAAATTCTCTTATTTGCTCCACTTTGGCCTAATAAATATACAGTACAAGTAAAAGTTTTATGTTATAGTTGTTTGATATCATATGATCTTGGTCTAACATCCTGTAGTTAGATGACACCACGGCATCAAAATTTCAGCCCTGTGCATGTTTTATTTTTTTGCATCGGAGCCTGCAAAGCATTGCACCCACAAACAATGGATCACGGTCACAATGCCAGGCTCTTTCTCAAGCTCACTGTCTGTACCGAGGTACAGGCTTTCAATTAAAGTGCTGGAGGAAGTGTTAATGGACTATGGGGGTTAATTACTAAAGGCAAATCCACTTTGCACTACAAGTGCAAACTACAAGTGCAAAGTGCACTTGAAATTGCACTGAAAGTGCACTTGGAAGTGCAGTCGCTGTAGATCCGAGGAGGACATGCTAGGAAAATAAAAAACAGCATTTTAGCCTGCACATGATTGATTGATAAAATCAGCAGAGCTTCCCCTCATTTCAGATCTACCCCTTAGATTTACAGCAACTGCACTTCCAAGTGCACTTTCAGTGCAATTTCAAGTGCACTTTGCACTTGTAGTGCAAAGTGGATTTGCCTTTTGTAAATAACCCCCTATGAGTGTGCTGATCACTTCACTTGTGTTCCATTGAGTCTGTCTGACACAGTGGTAGACTTCATTCACTTACAGACCTCTGTGAATTAATGACGCAACTGTTCAGGAGGAGCCACACACAGCCCCACAAACTTCAAAAGTGACACCGGCTTCGGCTTGTTTCCATGTTACATGTTACGTCCTAAATACATGTATGATGTAACATGGTGAAAAAGATGGAGTTAGCCTTTAATACAACACATATGTAAATAAATCAAGAAAACTGCGTTCTCTGGATGGTCAATGCTTGCTGAAAATGGGGACTGCAACATATACATTTAAAAAAGATTGTATGCTTTATCAGATTGTTTAATGATATGCAATATTGGGTGCATGAACATCTGCAGACTCATGAGAACTTGCATCACAAGCATGAATATGATCTTAATGGCCATTTCTCACTGCTCTTGTGCATCTCCTTTTAGTAAATCAGGCTCATTGAGTAAAGTCTGTGTTTATATGTTTAGTGGATAGACAAGCACATTGGTAAATATCTCTGGCTGGCAGGACTCAGGCATACACTAGCACAATAACAAGGAGAAAGGTCATTCCTGGAACAGCAGTTTAATGGAATTGGATTGTTTGATCCCATAAATCTGCCATTGTGATTAAAATGAGGAGTTTGCAGGTTCACAATGCCTGCTAATCAATATCAATGAATTGTTACTGACATTCAAATCTGTATATGGACATGTTCAAAGGTTTATGTTGGTTGCCTAATTACAGTAAAAGCAGTACACATTATGAAATTGTCATATGTAGATGTGGAGGTCTGATTCACTTTCTTTACTTTGCTAATATAACTAACTTAGCGGATAGAGATAAATGGAGCCAACTGTTTATCATATTCATCTGTGCCACAAAAAAACAAATTATGTTGTGATATTACAGACATAACAGTGTATCTATAGGCAGGACAGACCATAAAGAGCTCTGGGCTCCGGTAGAACATCCACATGAGGTCTGATGTGTCTGGATGTGCACCAGTATTCCCAAGTCCTTCACATTCTCCTAATAATTCAAATACAATTGTATCGACATTTGTAATGCATGAAAACAAATTCTACATAGTGTTACCTATATCAAGCACTGGTACTAGAACAAGCTCTGGTACTAAGGTTAAATTTCTGATGGAGGTTGGAGGAGCCTATCAACACGGCTAGACTGGCTTGCAGTGGTACAAGGAAATTCCCCTATGGGCTCTAAATATGTGCCCCGATAAATGAAGCAAACATTACCTATTGGGGGGGGTCTTGTCCCATAACATCTCCTAGCAACTAGGAGGCAGAGCTCTATGATGTGTATTGTATGTGTACAACCCTTACACATACAACCATTATACACTAGGGGATAGCAGTGGTGTGCAAGCAAGTTGCTGGGGGCCCTGGTGCATACAGTAGATAGCAGGAGGGCAGGGAAAGCAGAGTGTGTGGGAAGTGGATGGTTTGGCTGTAATTTACAGCTCCCTAGTATGTCAATTCCATTGCCTGGCCCATCCACCTCCCGGACATCAGTTAAAATCAATATCATGCTGTGCTCTAAAAGAAATTCAGAACAACACAAAAAACAACTGGAGTGTAACATAAAGTGATTGAGGATTACTGAGGGGTAACTTTATACATTGCAGGAGTCCGGTTGGTAACCCTGTTTTGGTTGTATAAGACCCCCCTTACACTGGGGTTCCATCTGTCAGCTCAAGACAGACACAGTTTTTGTTTTATCCAGCCATATTTAGTGCAACTTATAACATTCAAGTGAACGATATAACACCAGCATGTCAGAAAAAAATCAAAAAAATTCAAAAAACAGAATCACTGAGTTGGAAATGGATCACACAGCTTATGTCAGTATGACAGAGGGACATCTACCCCAAGTACATTTTTTATCTGATCTTTCACTTGGGACCAGAAGGGTAGAATAACAGGACACTCCCACCACAAGTGCAGGAGTGTGCCTCTCTGGCCATAACCTCTCCAACAAAGATCGGGGACTGAAGGGTATATACGCGATAAGGTCGCAGGCACACGGTACCACCTTGTCAGTAACTAATAATTAGTCTCTAGGATTAGTCCTGGATTCAATAGAGCTGGAATGGGTTATTTGGTATATATATGTGCAAGTTGAGCAGCTGAGAACTCCATCCCTAGGTTGCTTTCCCACTCCCGAATAAATGCGGCTTTATTTATAGTGGGAGTGGAACCCAGTAGTTTATACAATACTGAGACTAAGTGGGGTAGGGGCTCTTTTTTTCTACGAACAGCTACTCAATTGGGGTAAGTTTAGAAAACTCCCTAATAGAACATCCATGGGCAGGAAAAAAATGGTGCAATTGCTTGTAGTGCCAAAAGTCAACGGGAAAACTTCCAAATCTCTCTCTAAGGGTGTCCAGGGAAACCATTTTTCAGAAATTTACCACAGCTGGGATTACCATCAGCTGTCCATGACCTAAAAAAGGCCAGGCATTCCCCAGGAGGAAACCATAGGAACCTGCCTACAGGTGCCAATGGGGACACAGACGGGGCTAACGAGAATAGTTGACTAATGCGGTCCCAGACACATAGGGCGTGTTGTTGTCAATGGAGATGTCATCGCTGACAACCCCTGTGTTCCCAAGGCAGCCACGGGCATATGATAGGTTACGGCCCGCCAAGCATTTCCCTAGGAAGACCCACAGTTTAGGGTGAGTATGGAAGGGCCAATTTAGGATGCGTTGAAGAGCTATAACCCGGTAATAACCTTGCATATCAGGGAGTGCCAGGCCTCTCGCCTCCTTAGAGCATTGAAGTATTGCCATCGCTATACGTGGCTTCTTTCCATTCCATATGAAACCAACAAACTGTCAGAAACCATGAATCAGACCGAGACAGAAGTACAGTTAATCACACTTGTTTAATAATAAAAAGGTAAACAGAGTAAGCGTAGTCAATACATAGCCAGAGTTCAGTAACCAGATCGGGTAGTCAGCCAATGCCAATGTCAGAGAGCCAGAGATCAACGTAGTAGTACAGCAAGCAGGATCAGGAGCCAGAAGGGACGTCAGCCGAGCAAGTCTTCAACAGGAATGCAGGAGAAAGTCTCTGAGATGTGACCAAAGGCGAAGGCAGAGATGAAGTGAGCTGTACAGCTTTAAGTAGCCAGGACTGACGAGCAGATCATCAACAGCTGAGTCACTGTGGAGAGAAAGGAGACGACAATTAGCCAACAGCTGAGCGGCCAGCTCAGAGAAGGAAGGGCTGAGCCCAGCCCTGACACAAGAATGCTTTGAAGTTGGGTAAAAAAGTTTTAAATTCTCCTCTTACAATGATCTCCTAATGAGGAAGATGACAGAAGATTACAGAGATGTTCTCTGTTGCGAGTTTTAGTTGCATATAGGCATTACTGAAAAATAGTTTATCAACCATTACCAGTTAGTGATACAGGGAAACGACTCTGGGTTTCAGACTCCTTCCCGGCACAGCTTGATCCCCTTGGGGGTGCTGGGCATGAATAGGGACTCCTTTGGTCCGCCCTGATCTCACCACAACAAGGTTCTAAATGTGTAATCTCCGGATGCACAAATTAATCCACAGCAGGTGTATTGTATAAATAATGGGCCCCGGCAACTGAGTTACGGTTAAGCAATGTTCTGATTAAATTGGCATAAGGCTCTTGTTTCTAGTTCATGGAGCCCTGCCTAGGTCTGGAGGCATATATCATGGTTCATTTTGCAAAGCACCTCATCTGTTGTTCAGATGTTAAACATGTGTATGTATGTTATACTTTAAAATGAAAAATTTTTGACGTAAAAAAAAATTTTTTAGGTACAGGGACAGGTAACATCTGCATGTGGAAGAGCACCCTAGGGAGAATGTTCATTTTGAGAATATTGACATGACCTAGCCATGTAAAGGCTGTCTTTTCCAATTCTGCAAGTCTCTATGCACCAATCTCAGCAACACAGGATAGTTAGCCAAATATAGTGTATCAAAGCGGTCAGTCAATTGAATCTCCAAGTATTTAATGGAAGATTTAGCCCACATAAAGGGAAAGGTTTCCCATAAAGAAGAAGCTAAGGACTCCGGCAAAGTACTGGGTAAGACTTCGGACTTGGATTAGTTATTCTTAAAATTAGATAACCTCCCAAAAGTCTGAAGCTCCCGTATTAAGTTTGGCAGCAAGACAAGGCGATCGTGGGGCGTGGCCAAGACCGGCATGTGAAAGGACGCACTTCTCACAGCTCCTGCCTGATCCGTTGTCTGATCCTTCCCCGGCATCCCTGATCCTGCTCTTTTCGGCTCCCCAGCTGGCTTTGGAGACCCTCTATCACCCGGACCCACCACCGGCCCTCTGCACATGGGGGAAGACCTGCCGAGGCCCGTTGGAAATGGCGGAACCGGACTCCCAAGATGGCGCCGCCGTTGCAGCGGCCAAAGCACAGCGCACGCCGCGAACGACAGACAAGCCCAAGGATTACACTAGCAAAAAACAGCTGAAAGCACTGGGTAAGGAGCAATACAGAGACATGTTATACTATACCCAAAAACTGCAGGGCCCGGTGGACAAGGAAGCAGGGGGGACGGCAAGCAAAGGGAAGGAAGCAGATCTATTTACACAGGCTGAATAGGGCCATGATACAGACAGTACTCCTGCACAATTTCAGGACGACATTACTCATCCTCCCTCCCCCCCACCCTCGGATGATATACTAGAGAACCTGGAGCAACCTACATTGGCTGATATTCTAAAGGCTGTTCATATGTACATGGCTACAGTTACTGATATGAAGGAGCAGTTTGGGGGCCTGAGAGAAGAGGTATCTCTACTTAGACAAGACCTTCAAAAGGTTAGAGAAAGAGCAACTACAGTTGAGAGCAGAGTTTGTGATATAGAGGAGAAGTTACCCCCGCTTGTGCGAGAAGCCAAGGCAGCATATTGCATGGCCCAAGACACATACAACAGAGCAGAACTGAAAACCGCTTGTGCAGAAACAATGTCCGTATTGTTGGCCTCCCTGAGAAAACTGAGGGCAAGGATCCCACATCGTTTGTGGAAAACTGGCTGGTAGAGATATTTGGCCGTGAAGCTTTTTCCCCATTTTTTTACAGTGAAGAGAGCGGCCCATAGAGGGTGGCCTTCTCCACAGGGTGCTCCCCCCAGATCAATGTTGGCCAAGCTGCTACATTATCGTGATAGAGAGGCAGTGCTACGCTGTGCATGGGAGCAGGCCAATGTTAAGTTTAATGGAGTAAGAGTGTCGTTCTATCCAGATTTCTCGGCTGAGGTGCAGAGAAATAGAGCTAAGTTTAGCGAGGTAAAGAAGCACCTCAGAGCCTTGCAATTACCATACGCCATGCTCTACCCAGCGAAGTTGCGTGTGACAGCGGAAGGTCATGCACAGTTTTTGAGTCTGCTAGAGAAGCGGCTGCCTGGCTAGAGCACAACGAACAGACGCTACGCCATCACCGTGCGGATGCGTAAGGTGACTGTCCGGGACATTGCACTGGATAAAAAGAGACTTGTCTATATGCCTGGATGCCATACCCCCCCTCCCTATTTTTTTTTTATTGCAATGCAGCCACCCTAACTCTGCTTTTGTTTCTTTACCACTTTTTTTTACAACCCGCCAACATACCCGACTCTTTCCACGTTACCTAAATGCCGGGGACCACCCTACATCTCTTAAGTGAAAGGAATGGAACTGTGAAACCCCCCCCTCACTCAACTTGAGATGTGTGATCTCCTAGTTGGTCTACTCTTAGGCCATATTACAACCAGTAGATCTGCCTGGTTGGCAAGGTCTATCCGGATGACCATACTTTTCATTTTTGCATGGTCTCTCACTGAAGTGAGAGCGTCAAAACGTACATGGAACTACCTAAGTGCAGTTGCACTATTGTTCATTGGCACCGTTGTGCCCTGTTATTATTTACAACATAATCCATCCTGCAGTCCAGGAATCTTCTTTTCATTGAACGCATGGAACCCTGTTGCCACTGAAGTCTACCACCCATCCTTCAACCAGGATCCCGGTGGTTTCTTTACAAGGAAGCCACTTAATGGGCCCTCCCTGCAGCTAACTTTGCTTTTGAAATGGCGGGCTCTCCGGTGATCTCCTAGAATGTTAGGGGCATGAACTCCCCCCTAAAACGCACTATGATTTTCTCATGTCTAAAAAAGTTTTATCCTGCTGTTATATGCTTGCAGGAAATGCATTTAACGTCTGATTCTAAAAGTTGCATGAAATATAGATGGATTGTGTGGTCGTATCACTCCACTCACACCTCCTTTTCTCAGGGGGTGAGTGTAGTGATACACAGTTCCCTGGATTATCAGGAATTTGAATCTAAAATAGATCAGGAGGGTAGATTCATATTTTTGCATTGTCCCATTGGTATTCTGAAAAGTGTATTGGCCTGTGTTTATATACCTCCCCCGTTTGATGCTTGGGTACTCCGGCTCCTTCTGGAATTCCTGGAGGGGAAACCAGACCTCCCGCTGCTACTAGTGGGAGATTTCAATAGTTGGCTGGCTCCGGATCTGGACAAACACCCGATCCCGAGCTCTCCAGCCCCCCACAGGACAACTCCTCTGGCTAGATTGTTGCAGGAGGTAGGTTGTTTGGATATATGGAGACACCGAAATCCCACTGCTAAACAATTCTCCTGTTTCTCAAAAACACACGGATCATTATCTAGAATAGATTTGGCAGTGGGAAATTCGGCTATGCTCTCCTCAGTTTCAGACATTTCTTATAAACCTCGGTGTGTATCTGATCACTCCTATATGGTGATAAATCTTATTGTATCCCAACAATCCGCACGCCTTTTGGCTACAGCTATTCACCTCCCACAAGGATTTAGAGGGGAACATTAAGAAGTTTTTCTCCTGTCAACCGGGCTCAATGTCTGCCATTGCAGAATGGGAGCCCTTTAAAACTCATCTAAAGAAAATACTTTGTAATGAGGTTACCAAGATTAAAAAATATTCTGAGGCACTACGGGAAACACTGGAAATACAGGTTCACTCTCTGGAGGCAAAATATGTCCAGGACCCCACCGACTTCGCTAGGGAGGCCTGGCAGTTGGCCCAATCAGCGTACGAGCACCTGCTGGCCTCCTCAGCGGACAAAAAGAGGTTTTACTCTAAAACCGCCTTTTTTGAGGAGGGTGAGACGACAGGCCCCCTTTTGGCTAGAATAGCTAATTCTGAACAGAGATCCCCAAGAATTGGATCTATAAAGAAGGCTGATGGGTGGCTGGTACACTCCCCAGATCAGATACTGCAAACGCTGGCAGAATTTTATGAAACATTATACTGTTCCTCTTCGAGGTGCAGCTCTGGGGAGTTGTCCAGCTACCTGGATGGAATTGTTTTTCCGAATCTCTCGGTTTCCCAGAGAGAAGAATTAGATGCCCCTTTAACTTTGGATGAGTTGCAGGCAGCGGTGGCAGAGTTCCCTAACTGTAAAGCCCCAGGGGGGGACGGCATCCCCATGGAAATTTACAAGACTTACTCTGAGATACCAATTCCCAAGCTACTAAATGTTTTTAACACCACCAGGGAGCATAATACCCCACCGCCCTCCATGTCTAAGGCCCACATTGTGTTAGTTCTAAAACCAGGCAAGGACCCAGTGGACCCAGCCTCGTACAGACCGATATCCCTACTACAGTCCGATATTAAAATATTAGCTAAAGTTTTGGCTCTCAGGTTAAATAAGGCTATTGCCTCAATTATACATCCCAATCAGGCGGAGTTTATGCCCAACAAATCCACGGCAATAATCCTTAGAAGATTGTTTCTTAACATGCAATCCCTGTCGGATAACAAAGGTAAGAGGGCTCTTCTGTCACTAGACGCTATGAAAGCCTTTGACAGTGTGGAATGGCCATATTTATGGGAGGTAATGAGGCGATTCGGCTTTGGTGAAATGTACATTTCATGGGTACGTCTGTTATATCACTGCCCTCAGGCGATAATTAGAGAAGCGGGTAGAATGTCACTACCCTTTACTCTGGGCTGGGGCACGCGGCAGGGGTGCCCTCTGTCCCCCCTGCTGTTTGCCCTGGCGATAGAACCACTGGCAATCCAGATTAGAGATCACAAGGATATCACCGGCTTCTGCTATGGAGATAAACAGGAGAAGGTGATGCTCTATGCTGACGATACCATGATTCTACTGGGAGATACGGATCATTTACTAAGAAACACAATGGATAGAGTGCTTTGTTTCGGGGAATTTTCAAGCCTTAAAATAAACTAGACCAAATCAGCCCTAATGCCGATAGATGACGTACAACTACTACATGAAGGGAGGGTGGGGGATATACCTATAGCTGCCTCCTTTAGATACTTGGGGATACAGGTTTCCCCAAAGATCAGGGAATACAGTCGGTTAAATATCTCCCACTGTTGGTAAGGTTTCGTTTACGAGTCAAGACCTGGAATGCTCTGTGTATGTCAGTTGCAAGCAAGGTGAATCTAATTAAAATGTTTCTAATGCCTCAATTGCTATATATACTGCACAATTCACCCGTAGTGATTTCACTAAAGATTTTCAGGATAGTGAATGCCATTTTTCGTGAGCTGATATGGAAGAATTGTCCACCTAGGATAAAACTAGAAAATCTCCAACGCCCTAAAGATGAAGGTGGTCTTGCATTACCGAATCCATGGCTTTACTACTTGGCATCGCAAATGCAACATTTGATAGGTACCATGGTTATGGAGGGAGACCTTACAGACAGAACTCCTAGTGCCTCAGAATATATAATGCTACACACGATAAGTGGTAAGTCTGTTCCAACCACCCTAGAGGCATCAGCTTTGGGAAAACCTCATAAAAGTTTCCCCACATATGTGCTTATACAAAAGGTATGGAATAAAACTAAGTATGTACAGGAGGCGATAGGCATTAATGAGTATAGCCCTATTTGGGAAAATGAATCCTATCCAGAACCGGCTAAACTACAACATGCGGAGAGGTGGAAGAGGTTTGGTATTTTTTACTTAACGCAAATTATAAGTGAAGGAAAATTACGATCTTTTGACTCTTTGAGGGATCTTTATAGATTGCCAGCTTACATGCTTTTCTGTTATATGCAACTTAGGCATGCATTTACAACCCAATCAAAAACCTCTGAATGGCATACTGACTCGACCCCTCTTATTGCTCTACTTAAAGCAGCAGAGACCTCTAAAGGTTTCATTTCCCAGAGCTATAGTACTTTACTCCACAAATACCTTACAAAACACCCCTTGACAGTGAAAAGAAAATGGGAGTTGGACGTAGGACCCTTAGATGGGGATCAATGGGAGGAGGCTCTTCAGTCAGTTTCAGTATGTGAACGCAATTATATACACTCCTGAGAACATATTATACACCGCATAGGTTACACAATATGGGTCTGCTTCCCACACCAACATGTACCAGATGTAAAAGAGACCACGGAGATTTAACACATATGCTATGGCGGTGCCCCAGATTACATGTGTACTGGAAGGGGGTGGTGTACATGCTGGGTGCAGTGTTTGGGGTCTCGATTCCATTGGACCCTAGACACTGCATTTTGAATGTGCTAGATGAATTGGAATGGGACCCTCATGTCAGAGAAGCCCTCACCAGGGCCCTTTTCATGGCCCGTAAGTTGATCATGGTGCACTGGAAGTCTGAAACGCCTCCTTCAGTTAAGGGATGGGTTACCGCACTAGGCAATACACTGAGAATGGAAAAAATCATATACCAACACAGGGGTTGTTCAAAAAATTTGAAAAACTTTGGGAACCATGGCTTGGTACTCCTGGGCTAGCCCCGGATGACCTGGTCATGGATAGGTTACTGCGTCTTAACAGTGGTTGAATGCATTTTGTACCCTGCATTAGCTTTGAATAGTGCTTGATAGCCCTGCCTGGTATGGACAGAGGGTGGGAAACATAGCGGAAATAGACATAGTTATTATATTGATTGGTAATGGGGAATATATTAATATAAATACTCTAATCTATTTTGTTATATCTGTACCTTTTCTGGAAATGTACCCATTTATTTTGTATAATTTACCTGAAGATTTTTGGACTGTATGTACTTGTTTTTCAATAAAAACTTTTCTTTGGATAAAAAAAAGACAAGGGGATCCGTGAGATGGAAAAGGACATCATTAGCATAAACTGATAGCTTATGCTAAATCTTCCATTAAATACTTGGGGATTCAATTGACTGACCACTTTGAGACACTATATTCGGCTAACTATCCTGTGTTGCTGAGCGTGGTGCATAGAGACTTAAGATTTGGAAAAGACAGCCTTTACACTGTTATCCCCTTATTGTCTGGATTGGCCCGGACATTCTGGAGGAGTGGCTCTAAAATTAGGGAGAAGAGAAGGGGAGAAATGGGAAACACCCCTGTCTCGTGCCATTCCGGATGGGAAACCCAGAAGAAAAAAGGCCATTGACTTTGACTTGTGCACTAGGAGTTGTATATAGTGCCATAATCCACTGTAGCATATGGGGCCCCAAGCCTAAGGTCTCCAAAACCGCCCTAAGAAATTACCAGTCTACCTGGTCGAACGCCTTTTCGGCATCCGTAGATAAAATGGGGTAGGGTCCTGATGGAAGCGAGCCAAACCTCCAGAAGCGAAAGAGTTGAAGTACCTACATAAGGGTTTTAGCAATAATGGGAGAAATTTGGCATAATATACCTTAGAATATCCATCTGGGCCTGGCCTTTTCCCGCTGGGTAGTGACTTTATCCTGGCAGTGATCTCAAGTGGGGGGATCGGGGACTCTAATTCTGTCTGTTGCTCTGACGTCAAGGAGGCAAGGCCTGCGGAAGCCAAGTAGTCACTAATTGCCTGTTTTTTAGAGGGTAATAAGGGGGGGAAGGGAGGGGAGGGAATTAAGCCCTATAGAGGTGGGCTAAAAAGGGGTTACTATTAGCAATAAGTCAATCATAAGGATTATGCAAAAATAACAACTTTATTTGTATAACATTATTGGTTTGCACAATTTGCTCTTATTTGGTTTTGTTTTTTGTGATTTTATTCAATTTTTTATCATTTCTTTATTACTGTTTTTGTAGGACACTTCTAGCACCGCATCGCCCGCACCTGGTCAGTTGGAGTTGCACGGCTGCCTGATCGATGTAGCTACCCGACATGGCTTCACTTAAGGTACTAACCTATAATGTACATCATGTACATGTAATGTATGTCTCTGCTCTCCACAAAAATGCAACAAACGTTGCGTTTGGAATAGAAGAGGCTAGATGTGCAAGTGCTTTTCTTGCAAGAAACGCATTTCATGCAGAAGTCCCTTCCTAAGCTGCCTACTCACCTTTATAGCCATTGGTTCCTTAGCAACTCCCCAGCCCATAGATCCCAAGGTACTGCAATTGCTGTCCATAAATCCTGCCCATTCCACCCCCTGGATAGCTGCATCAACTCACAAGGTCATTACGCCTTTGTGAAAGGGGTAATTGCCAACCAAACGTTCAAGTTTGCAACTCTCTATGCACCAAATACTCAGCAGCTCACTTTTCTAGATGCAGCCCCCCCAGACTGGCAGACTTTCGGGAAGGGCTCCTGATTTTAGAGGGTGATTTGAATATTAGCTCAGATCCCCTTATTGACACTTCTCATGGTCGGCCACTGCACTCGAATGCGTTCCTTAAACATTTCCGAAAGGCATTGCAGACTCATCTCCTTATAGACAGCTGAAGAGTGATGCATGCCCCCGGGTAAGGACCACAGTTACTACTCTAAGGTGCATGATGTCTACACTAGCATAGATCTTTTGTGCGTAGATTATGAATAGTTTTAACAGTTTTCTAAATCTAAAAACCGAAGATTTAATTTCAGTGATCACCTCTCGGGTGTATATTTAATATGTAAGTAGCATTTCATATATAATACCCATTCACACTGCATACATGCTTGCACATACGCAAAAGGTAGGTGAGGATTTGTTGATTGGGGGGGTTTAGTTAATGCTCTTGGGCAAGATAATATTTAAATACTTACATATTAAATATTCACCCGAGAGGTGATTGTTGAAATTAAATCTTCGGTTTTTAGATTTAGTAAACTGTTAAAACTATTCATGGGGGATTCCCCTGATACCAGCTGGTTCTATCTGTTAATTAATGTCCATCCGTCACTGCATGCGCAGTGCTCTGCTTCCCTTCTACTCCCCTCCCTCCCTTTCCTTGTCCCTCCCTCACTATTCTAACCCCTATCTGCCCCCCTGGCTTTACATATTATGCTAGCTCACTCCACAAGCTTGTGAGATACAATCTCACACTGATCTTTGATTGTGTTATGATTGATTTCCGTCACAATGATGAAGCCAATGAAGCCAGTGAGCCAAGCAGACAATTAGCTTTTATTAACAGGACTTTGTCCCTTTAAACCATCAAAATCTCATTGGCAGCTACCACCAGAAAGTTCACGATAAAAAGGGTGTGTGGAAGCTAATCCAATGAACGTCCGAGATGAAGCTACGCCATTAGACATGGCGAAACGCGTTGACGTCACAATGCTGCCCAGTCTGCGGACGTCACAGACATGGAGGAGTATGTGATATGAGAGCGGGGAGATTACAAACGATATGGCTTGTCAACTTAGAAAGCAGCATGATTACCAATAACCGACTGGCCCCGAGCACACACTAGCTGCCGCAGCAAGAGGTGACGAATAATGACTCATTTTCTCCCCTCGACACATCACCGTACACTACTGAAGCGGTGAGGAACTCACCGCACACAGGAGCCGCGGAAAGCTACATATGGTGCAGCTTCGGAACGGGGTGGTAATGTACAGCCATACAGGCTAATTCACCTGTTAAAGTATACATAAACTTGCTTGCTACTTTCTTTGAATTACGTCATGTGCTTTCAATAAATGCCATTGAGTGTCAAGTGACATTCAGAGCTAAATACTGTGGTACAGATTGCTGTAGTGATCATTGGAACTTTTTACTTATTTTTGGTTTAAGCTGTAAAGGATTGGACTAGTGGATAAACATCTGAATACATGTTCAGCTAGCCACAGACTATCATTTTCTTGAGGGAATTCCCTTACGATTTTATTGGGGTGTCCCCTGTGGTTGCCAACCCCCTTTTCTTTCCCAGCGCTACCCAAGGATGACTACCTAATCTGACATCGTCAGTTATAAATCACTACCAATGAACATATGATGATATGTACTCTGGTTATCTTGTATTCTCTTCTATGACTAGCACACGTCCACTTTCTTCTCCCTCTCCCTACTTCTTAGTTGCTTTAGCCCAATGCTGACTATTTGAATTTTTGGCAATATAGGGAACACATTGGATCCCAACCATTTAATTTTAATTTAACTACATTTTGGAATATGACAGCAGAGGACTAAGGCAACACGCCCGGACTTGGCCAGTTGCACTTGTGTGTTTTATGTTTGTCCTGTATGTGTGTTTTTTCTGCGGTATCTGATTCATGTTTTACCGCAATCAATTTGGTTCGTAATACTGCACCTTATAAATCAATTTCATGAATTTTACTATTGTTATACGAATAAAGTTCTTATTTTTGCATAATCCTTATGATTGACTTGTTGCTAATAGTAACCCCTTCTTAGCCCGCCTCTATAGGGCTTAATTCCCTTTCCCCCTTCCCCCCCCTTATTACTCATATGCTTGTGGTTACAGCAACAATACCCAAACAGGTGAAGGATTAAACACTGGTCATTTTATGTATTTGACCGTGTACAGGTGGTAATTAGTGTGCCTCCCCCTTTTTTCCCTTTTCCCCTATGTTTCATACTGTTTTTTAGAGGGCCTGGCAGTCAGGGGGAGGTCACCATCTAAATTGTAAAGACCTGCATAGCGAGGCTATCTTAGAGGAGTGTAAGGTTGCTTCCCAAGTGGGGTCCGAAAGTTTATATATATGAGTGTTAGCACATCGGTTCCTAAGTGCCCTAGCCAGAATTCGACCACATTTATTGCCATGTTCGTAGTATCTGTGTGATAAATATCATAGTTGTCTACAGACACGGCGATCTAGGAGGCGGGAAAACAACTCTCTGAGATCATTCAGACGCTTAAGCACGTTGTTGACATCTCCGTGGTGCTTATGCTGAAACTCTGCTTGTTGCAAAGCTGTCAGTACCCGGCGGAAGTCAGCCTGTCGCTCCTTTCTAAGTTTAGACCCCAGAGAAATCAACTCGCCCCAGGCCACTGACTTGTGCACCTCCCAGACAGTCCCTTCCCCCATCTCATGAGAAACATTCTCCTTAAAATAATGCGAAATGGTGTCGGTCACCTTGGCAACCACCATGACATCATCAGACAAATTCTCATTCATCCTCCAGGACCAAACCCTAGGGGACCCATCTGGCAAGCGAAGCGTAGCTGAAACTGGTGCATGGTCAGAAATTGTAATATTATCGATCTCTGCAGATTGTAGCAACTCTAACGCACAAAAGATCTATGCCAGTGTAGGCATCATGCACCTTAGAGTAGTAACTGTGGTCCTTACCCGGGGGCATGCATCACTCTCCAGCTGTCTATAAGGAGATGAGTCTGCAATGCCTTACAGAAATGTTTAAGGAACGCATTCAAGTACAGTGGCTGACCATGAGAAGTGTCAATAAGGGGATCTGGGCTAATATCGAAACTGCCCTCTAAAATCAGGAGCCCTTCCCGAAAGTTTGCCAGTCTTGGGGGGGGCTGCGTCTAGAAAAGTGAGCTGCTGAGTATTTGGTGCATAGAGAGTTGCAAACTTGAAAGTTTGGTTGGCAATTACCCCTTTCACAAAGCTGTAATGACCTTGTGAGTCGATGCAGCTATCCAGGGGGTGGAATGGGCAGGATTTATGGACAGCAATTACAATACCTTGGGATCTATGGGCTGGGGAGTTGCTAAGGAACCAATGGCTATAAAGATGAGTAGGCAGTTTAGGAAGGGACTTCTGTGTGAAGTGCGTTTCTTGCAAGAAAAGCACTTGCACATCTAGCTTCTTCTATTCCAAACGCAACGTTTGTTGCGTTCGTGTGGAGAGCAGAGACCTACATTACATGTACATTATAGGTTAGTACCTTAAGTGAAGCCATACCGGGTAGCTACATCGATCAGGCAGCCATGCAACTCCAGCCGACCAGGTGCGGCCGATGCGGTGCTAGAAGTGTCCTACAAAAACAGTAATAAAGAAATGATAAAAAATTGAATAAAATCACAAAAAACAAAACCAAATGAGAGAAAATTGTGCAAACCAATAACAAGCCAGACGAGACCTAACAGGTCTGGCGCAAGAAACAGCTACAGGGCAGGCGCGGGCAAAATTCCACAATGGGAAGACCCCTGAGCACTGGCCTGGTGCCCCTCTAGGGGCTTTCACCTAAATAGGTAAGACCTAGGTGGGGAACGTGGGTAAACACAAAGGAGAAATGGGAGCCTGAGCTCCACCCAAATCAACTATTGAAGCTGATGAGTAGGGGATCCCTGCAAATTTAAATTGGCGGACATATGTGGCAACACTGGTGCGGTAGCCGCTACTGCACATCAGGGGGATGTGGGGGGAGTTCCCTATGTATAAGGTGACAGACAGAATGGCAATCGCTGTCCCCCACAACCCCTCAGTTCACCCGCAGTAGGTATGTGGCTTCTAGGTCAGTCAAAAAAAAAAAAACATAGTCCTGCAAACAAAAAAAAGGGGGGGGGGTTAGAAAAATGGGAGAGAACGTGGAAACCAGCCAAGAATACTTCCAGGCAATCTTGTTCTCTCAAGACGCCGAGGTGCCGACTGAGGAGCCAGATAATGGTTGCTTTTGGCCACGGGATCTTCTCTTGCCTCACGCCGGGAGCCACGGTTGAGGTAATGGTAGGGCCAAGGGTTCCTGAGAGCATTTCCAGTCTGGGAAATCCACAGGCTCCAGCCCTAGAGCTTACAGAAAGCGTGGCAGGTTGTCCTTGGTGTGTAAGGTGATCTGACGGTCATTTTTGGTGACCTGGGGGCTGAATGGGAAGCCCCACCTGTAAGTAAGACCAGCAACTTGTATCGCAGACAGCAGGGGATGTAGGGCACTGTGTTGCATTACAGTGCGTCTGGAAAGGTCTTGATAAAAGAAAAGATGACCCCCGTCAAAGTCAAAGAATGGCTGTTTACGCATTTTCTGCATAATGCGATCTTTACGCGTACTTGTGGAGCTTACAAATAATGTCTTTAGGGTTCTCTGGATCCTCGGATGGGGGTTGAGGCACCCTATGGGCTCTGTCTATTTCAATGGGAGCAGTGGCAGGGAGTTCTAGACTTTCACGGAAAACATCCCGCAGGGTAAGAATGATAACTTGCTAATGATACAACTAGGAGTTGTAGCTTCAGGCAGACTGCGAATGCGGATGTTCGCCCACCTGCTGCGGTTCTCGAAGTCATCGAGCTGACAGAGCAGGGCCTCAATTTTCCCATCTTGGGCAGAGCATTGATATTGCAGTGCAGAAATAGCAGGCAGAGTGCCATTGAACTTATGCTCCAGTGTTTCTAGCCTATTCCCCAACTGTGTAGTGTCCTCCTTAAGTTGTTCTATGTCCTGCTTAAAAGCACGCGCCACTCTGCTGGTGAATCGCTCCAGGTCTTCCTTAGTGGGGAGAGACCAGAGATGTTGCCTAATATCCCTGTCTCCAAAAAGATCAGCAGGATCAGAGCCCTGATCGTTGGATGTACTGGAGTGGGGAGAAGCAGGGGGGACAAGGTCGCTTACCAACCAGGGAGATGGGGTAGGAGATGCTGCAGGCTAAATCCGCAGAGCCTCGTGGTGTGGAGAGGCCATTCGTTCCGGGGCCATCTGGGATCTGCTGCCGCTTACTCTCGGAGAAGAAGGATTCCAGGGAGCCTTGGCACCTACGGCTGGATTTTTGGGGCTGGAAGTATGCCCGTCAGCGCTGGGACATGGATGGTGGATTCTGTGCGGGAAAACTATCCCTATAGCTGCGCTGATAATGGCAGGATGGACGGAGCTGCAGGGAGACACATCCTCACTCCTCCATACTCAGACCACGTACCCTCATTCAATGTGGTTTAAGTCTGGGCACTGACTAGGCCATGCAAGAACATTTACCTTTTTCTCCTTCAACCACTGTGTGGTCATTTTTGCTGTTGGAAGGTAAACCTTTTCATCACCTATCAAAAATCAACAGAAACACCCAACACCTTCCTAAAATGCGTTGAAGACATTGTCACTGCCCTGATCTATCAACAAGGATCCCCCCCAGAAAGCATTCACTCCGATTGTGTCAGCAGACTGCATGAGCGCCATTTTCCTGACAATATTCCACCATCAGCAACTGGAAGAAGATGCCAAAGAAATGTCTGGTGTGCAGCAAAAGAGGAGTTAGGAAAGACACTAGTTTCCATTGTCCCCAATGTCCCTCCCAACCTGCACTTTGCATCGGAGAATGCTTCAGACGCTATCACACTCTTGTAAACTATTAGCCCATATTTCTAATAGACTGCAATTTCCCTGTTTTCAATTACTGTCCTGAATATTTCCCTGGTGCCTCAACCAACCATATCATTGCCTTCCATGTGAACTGACCCTGGCCTGTTTATCAACTATGCCTCTGCCTGCCGCCTGCATTGTTTTCCGCCATGTTTCTGCCTTTCACGTGAACTGACCCCGGTCTATCGACTATGCCTCAGCCTACCGTCTATTTATGCCTTTTACCTGCACTGACCTTTTCCTGTCGACCATGTTTTTGCCTGCCCCTTGGACTGATCTTTCACCCTGCTATACAGGGGTCTCACATATGTGAGGGGATCCAGAAGAGTGTTCTGAGGTTTTGGTTTTCTCTTTGTTTTGTTATTCTCAGAACAGGGTTTGGAGTCCAGAGGCTTAAAATCGATTTGGGTCGAATAATACTCTACCCCATCCCCATTCTTTACTGACTGAGACCCTAAGCTTGATGGTCCTGCCTACTGCCTGGACAAATACTTTGGCTGTGCTGACAATATCTCTACCTGCACTGATCCAGGACTTTATGGACCATGTGCCTGTTGCCTGGACTAATACTTTGGCTGTACTGACCAGATCTCTGCCTGCTGCCTGTACTAACTATGGACAGTATTCCTGCCTGCTGCATGGACGATCCTTTCGCTGCTGCTGACCACATCCCTGCCTGCTACCTGGACCAATGCTTTGGCTGTGCTGACAACATCTCTACCTGTACTGACTATGGACAGTATTCCTGCCTGCTGCCTGTTTTGCTGTCGCTGTCCATGTTCCTGCCTGCTTCCTGGACCGATGCTCTCCTCTGTGGACTACTGCACTACTAAAACCACAGGTAAACTTTTCTTTACCCTTTGCTCAGCAGAATGTATTTTGCTTTGTACATTACATGCTATGCGTTAGAAATTTGAAGGGCCTTCAACAATGTGATAGATTGGCAGGAATTTATGTGTGTACTTTTTGCTCCTAGAACACCTAGAAGTTCTACTTGGATGTTAGGCCTCTGTATGTGGCCAGGCTGTGTAAAAGTCTCACACATGTGGTATCGCCTTACTCAGCAGAAGTTGCAGAAAATATTTTGGGGTGTCATTTTTGCTATGTACATGCTATGTTTTAGAAATATCTTATAAATGGACAACTTTGTGTAAGAAAAATGCGTTTTCATTTTTTCCCCTCATTTTCCAAAAACTTCTGGAAAAAATTAACCGTTCAAAAAACTCATTATGCTTCATAGATATATATATTGGGGTGTTTGCTTTCCAAAATGGGGTCACTTTGTGAGCGTTTCCATTGTCCTGGTGCTCCAGGGCCTTCGAAAATGTGATAGGTTGTTAGGAAATTATATGTGTAATTTATGCTCCTAGAATGCCTGACGGTGCTACTTGGATGTTGGGCCTCTGTATGTGGCCAGGCTGTGTAAAAGTCTCACACATGTGATATCGCGATACCCAGGAGGAATGGCATAAAGTGTTTTGTGCTGTCATTTTTGCTATGTACATGCTATGTGTTGAAAATATCTTATAAGAAGACAACTTTGTGTAAAAATAATGCGTTTTTCCATTTCTTTTTCACATTTTCCAAAAACGTCTGGAAAAAATGAACCTTTCAAAAGACTCATAAATTATACGTTGGGGTGTTAGCTTTCCAAAATGGGGTCATTTCGGTATACTCAGAAGGTGTAGCAGAATATATTTTGGGGTGTCATTTTTGCTATGTACATGCTATGTGTTGGAAATATCTTATAAATGGACAACTTTGTGTAAAACAAAAATGCAATTTCATTTTTTTTCCACATTTTTCAAAAACTTCTGGAAAAAAAATGAACCATTTAAAAGGCTCATTATGACATATATATTATACATTAGGGTGTTAACTTTCCAAAATGGGGTCATTTTGTTGGCTTTTCCATTGTCCTGGTGCTCTAGGGCCTTCAAAGGTGTGATAGGTCGTCAAAATAGATGTGTAATTTATGCTACTAGAACGCCTGGAGGTACTACTTGGATGTTGGGCCTCTGTATGTGACCAGGCTGTGTAAAAGTCTCACACATGTGGTATCGCTATACTCAGGAGGAGTAGCAGAATGTATTTTGGGGTATCATTGCAAGTATGTATGTGCTGTGTGAGAGAAATAACTTGTTATTATGACAATTTTGTGTAAAAAAATTCCTAATTTTCCCAAGAACTGTATGAAAAAATTACAACTTCAAAAAACTCACCATGCCTCTTACGAAATACCTTGGAATTTCTACTTTCCAAAAAGGGGTCATTTAAGGGGTATTTGTACTTTCCTGGTTTGTTAGGGTCTCAATAAATTAGATAGGCCTTCAGTACATCAGGTGTGATCAATTTTCAATTATTTGCACCATAGCTTGTAGACTCTATAACTTTCACAGATACTAAATAATATATACTAATTTGGGTTATTTTTACTAAGGATATGTAGCAATATAAATTTCGGCCCAAATGTATGAAGAAAAATTACTTCTTTGCAAAATTTAACAATAGAAACTAAAAAAAGTATTTTTTTTTTCAAATTTTCGCTCTTTTTTCTCTTATATTGCAAAAAATTAAAAACCCAGTGGTGATTAAATACCACCAAATCAAAGCTGTGATAAAAAAATGATAAAAATGTTGTTGTACAGTGTAGGATGACTGAGTAATTGTCATTCAAAGTGTGAGAGCGCTTAAAGCTGAAAATTAGTCTGGCAGGAAGGGTGTATAAATGCCCTGTATTGAAGTGGTTAAAGCACTAAAAAGCAATCCGATTGGATGCTGGCGCCCCATGTGATTTTTGTGGCTATCTTTGGTCAGGTAGAGTCTATTTAAGACTCTTAATCCAGAACTTGGCACGCTTTATGTGAGTGGCTAGCGCAGGGACAGGTTCCTCATCTGTCAGTGACAATGCTTAGAAATAGAGAAAGGTTCTGGAGGAGAAGGAACAGTGTGTCTTCCTCTTCTAGGAAGCCTCCCCTTTGGGTGTGGATCTTGCAGGACAGATTCTGACATCACTCTCTGCTGTTCAGATGTCAAGAATATAGATAAGTATTTTTAACTTATTTTTACTTTTTTCGCTTTTAATGCTGTAATTTAATATGGGGGCCTGATGTAATACCTATTTCTTGCTTTTTGGTGCACGGTCCGCTTTAAAAAAAACAGCAGAATGCATACAATTTCACGTAGTAACTCACAGCAATCTCTTTGTAATCTCATTTCAAATCTAATATATCCCATTTTCTTCTTCTCTTAGCACATTTTACTGCACAATTTTATGGCTCATAAACACGGGATAAAAATGGAGATACTATTTGTGCCTTACTAACCCGCACCACTAAAGTGACAGCTGGAGTCTGCTTACTGTGGACAATATTTGCCCTTTCCTTTGCCTTCATCTGCTTCACTGAGGCTCATTGTGCTCCTCTACTTGCTAAAAATAGTGGCAAGACTTTAGGGTTTTGATTATTGATAAAGATAATAAAGATGATTAAAGGGCTTTGGAATTCTTGCAGCATGCCAAAGCTGCAGCAGTCAAGGATGATCATTTTCTCCAAAGCATTCTCCAGTGCCTAGAGGTGCATTGACAATAATGTTGTGAATGTTAAGCATCAGAGTTGACACTAATAGCATAATGATGTCAATTTGCCAGTCAGCATTGCTCTGTTTTCTCCTTCACATTGCTCCACACAAGGCCAAGAAGCTTACCCTGAATAAATATTCCCATGAAACCAACTTAATGCCATTTGGAAAGAAAACAGTGTCAACTATAATGACATCAAGCAGATGCGCTTTGCAAGTCATGAGTTGATCGATCATCCTGAATTTTTTTCCCTGCCAAATATTTATGCAAATCAGGAACATGAATATTGAATCAGCGTCTAGGTAATAGTATTTGAATAAACAAATTGTGCCTAGGATGGTCAGGGAGGTCTATTTAAAAATAGATGGCGTTATAATTTTATGATGAATCTAATGGGACCCATTCAACTGTTTAGCTAACTTAATTTCTAAAGGCTTTATCTACAGACGTACTGCAGATAAAGCCTTGAGCTGGGACACTTGCAAACTGAACTGATTGTTATTATTAGTAATAATTTTTTTATTTGGCTAAAGCCAAACTCAAATAAAAAACATCAATGAATAAAGTTATGCTTTTTTTACATAATAGATGTATTTTTGAAAGTAATCATGGTAAATAGTACCCAAATCTCTATAACAGACTCCAGTGATCTCCAATACAGCAGGACTTGGAGAAGGTGAGGAAGTTCTCTGAGCCAATCAGGCTCTGCTGCACGCACATGTGCTGGCAAGGAATATTCTAACAGATGGAGTAAGAAGAGAGACAACCTCAGCATTCTGCTCAGTAACTGTCCAATAACTGTCTGGAGATGGTGAGTTGATCTAACTGATAGGGAGAACATGCACCAACATGTTTCGGAAATTATTAGGCATACCATTGCACAAATAATTTCCGAAACATGTTGGGTTTATATATCTAAAAAGTCCAGTTGGCTACCCCCTTCACGGCCTGGCCAGTGACTTTTTCACTATTATTTTTGGGTTAATATGTACTAATTATTTCTTGTTCATGTTTATTCATTGATGTACTATTGCAATACATTTTAAATCATTGTGTCTATATGTGATATATTATCTATACATGTTCTACTATTTTTGTATCCAAAAAAGTTGGCACGTTGGTGCCCTTCTTTTATCTACTTTGATTTCCTACATTTTACTTCTGCCATCAAAGTCCAAGTAGGCGTCTCCCAATGCACTTGGTGCATGTTCTCCCTATGATGTTATATAGGATGTTGGCAGTTATTTCACACTAGTCAGTTCTCCAATCTTCTTTTTTCTTGATGTAACTGAACTGCTTAGCTGCAAGAAAAAAAAAACAAATTAAGTGACCAACCTGGATAGGCTCTCAGGACTGGATTAATAGTATTACAGGTGAAACAACTCCTACATATTTATTTTAACAATGCATTTACCTGTATAAAGTGACCCTGTAATGATAGACAGGGTCTGCCATTGCTGGCTCCATTATGATCAGTGAATGGATTGTAAATATCTGCCCGACAAAGGGCATCTTGGTTTTTGCCCTGCTAGATTGTCAGTGGGCTTAATTTGCAGAGGTTTTCTAGTCTTTACCAATATTAATAGGTTCATGTTTTGTAATCCAGGGTGTGTTGGTATTCCAAAGGTTTGTTGCTTTTTTCTCAAAACATTGACATGAAGAGCAGATTTTACATATTCTACATTGTAAAGTGCTGCGTAAACCGTTGGCGCTATATAAATCGTTAATAATAATAATAATACATACTACCTTTTGGGTCTTTCTCCGGTTTTCACAATTTGAAAAGTAAAGACCATGGCTTTAAAACCTAGGATGTATTCTTGCATTTAAATAGAAATATTATGGAAGTCAAGTAGAACTATTGGTAAAACCTTTTTTTGGATATAGCACTTCTGGGAATGTAGCCTATTAAGGGGAAACATGTTGGAAGGAGATGGGAGCTGTGATGATCCATACTTGTTGATGATCTCTTGGTTGGATTACCCTCTCTATTGCCTAAATTTATCCTAGTTGCTGTTAGTGCATTATTTTAGCTTTAATAAACCATTTTGTAAACTTATTATGCGATGAGTCTTCCCTATGTTTAAACCCCACACATACACCGAGTGGAGAGCATCACGCAAGTCCAGGCTGGAGTGTGCAGGGCTGGGAAGCTAATTAGGAGGCTGCTGGATTGATCTATTGAGGAGGTCGGGTTACATACAGGAGGAATCCACATATCTGTTCACCTCATGCAATATATGATCTCTTATAATTTGGAGATCATTGGGATCTGGTAAGCGGCACATTTAATTATATTTGGAAAAGCGGATTGAAAATATCCTTTCACTAGAAGTGGTTCACTTGATTTTATAGAAAGATTTGGATTGAAAATCCAAATTGAAATAAAAACACCAGGACACTTTATATGTATATTTTTTTAAGAAAAAAAATATAATTTTATATATGTTTTTTTTTATGAACTTTTTTTATTTGATGAATACTATTTTTTGATGAATGATTTTCTGATAAATTTGTTTTCATATTATGTTATTATGTTTGTTTAATCACATGGTGGTAATTTTTGTGTTTGTTCACAATACTTCACTTTATTGATTCACATGAGACAGAGTATATCATTGAGATTGCATGCCACACCCCTCTCAAAAATGCTTCTTTCCCCAGGTACAATATATAAAATAACGACTCAAGATACCAAATTTTTCGGCAAATAAAATGGTCGTGGCACTTGGTTTTTCACATAAAATTTCCTTCAATACTCTTTTATTATCAACCAAATGACATCATGAATTAAAATAAACCTCAATTCTTGCTGCTCAGTTTTTGGAACTCGAGCAATAGTCCCCCCCGAATCCCAGGGTGACCCAACCACATAAAGTGCTCGCGACCGGGGTGGGAGGGAGGGCGCTTTCTTCTTCCTGTCTTGCCGCCGGGAAAGAAGGAGAACTCTATCTCCCCAGCCCTTAAATAAACTCTCCCAAGTTTTCCAGAAGATTCCCTGGCTTCCCATTGGTCCGCTAACCTGGTCCTGAAAAAACCTTATAGGGAACAGCACCCTAATCACCTGCTGGTCAGAATGCTGTAATCCCAAAATAAATATATGAAATAATAGGACAGGGTGGCCACAATCTCAAGCAAGTGGGCCCATATTGTGCCCCCTTTATACATTATATTTTGAGCACCATATCGTTATCTCCTCATATTTAAGGAGTGGTAAAAGTGCAACAATCTTACCTATATTTACCACAAGGTTTTTCTATACTATTTTTAATTCTTATCAACCAACCTTGGCAATACCTGGTTGGATTTTCATTTGAATACTTCTGAAAATCCTTCATCAGATCACTCTTTTGTGCCATCATTGAGTCAATTAAAATAAGCCCATAAAATTTCACCTGACATCCCAGACAAGTTTCATTACAATATACATGATTTTTTTCAGAACAAATAGCACATTCACTGTTAGAAATGTATTTGTTTCAGAAAAAATGCATTTTCATGCTGAATTTTTTCATAACTATGTTTGCAAATGAACGGCGTTTTAACCCATTAATTAATAGTAAATAAAACAAACTTTCTGAAAACGACAGTTATTAAATAAAATTCTACCTGTGTGTGTCCTGTTTTACACACTTCTTGCACACTGTTAAGATAGGTAACAATTATTTTTGGTTCAGTAATCCAGTTCCCTGGTTCACTTTTGCGGCTTCTGTTTTCACCTGTTTCCAACTAGACTGTAATAAAATGAATCAGCCTAAGTGTCAGTGAGCAGGGAACCAGGAAGCAGTAAAGCAGGCCCAGAAAACAGTGATGGTAATTCGGACAGTTGCTATCTTGGATAGCAGAGGTATGGGTACCACAAGAATGGCTGGGTAAAATTAAAAAGGTTTTGTATTGTTTTATCTGTGTATAGAAACATTAAGGAGGAGCTCCAATCTCCCCCAAATAAACACTGTAGCTGCTGAGTTTTAATATAAGGACACTTACCTGTCCAGGGATCCAGCGCTGCTCCTACCCAAACCGATGCTTCAACTGACTTTGGATCCAGGTGCCAGCATCTTGACTAAGGGAAACTGCCAGTGAAGCCTTGTAGCTTCACAGGTGGCTTCCCACAGTGCATGCAGAAGCCAGTCTGCACTTTGTAAATGGTCCCACAGTCTTCTGGGACCTGTGATGTGTCCCAGGTGGCTGTGGGGAAAGGCGGGAGGGTGAACTTCCTCTTGGATCGCCACAGGGATCCCACCAGAAGTGGAGGCAGGTAATTGTCAAAACCAGGTACCCATCTCTCCCCCTCAAACGTGCTAAATTGTTAGAGAGGAGGAGGAGGGGGAGGATGCAAACAAGCAGAACTTCCCCTTTTGGATGACATTCACTTTATTGTCATGTACTTTGCTGCACTGCAATTCACAAATAAAAAAAATATGCAAAAAAATCTCTTGGCAGGTAAACAGTAAAGCTGGAATAACAGTAGATTTTTGAGTGAACATTTGTACTTTTTTTTCATCAGTACATTCAGTGACTTGATGAATGTTATTTGAAAGTACTTAAAAAAAAATAGTTTGAAAGCACTTTCTTAAATGAAAACCACATTCTCTGTTAGAAATTCTTTGCTTTGAGAAAAAAGAATGTTGATTTAACCCCACTAATGATCAATAAACGTTCTTAAAATAAAAAAATGTAAAATACATTCTAATGCCCCGAACACACGGTCGGATTTTCCGATGGAAAATGTCCGATCGGAGCGTGTTGTCGGAAATTCTGACCGTGTGTGGGCTCCATCGGACATTTTCCATCGGATTTTCCGACACACAAAGTTTGAGAGCAGGATATAAAATTTTTCGGCAACAAAATCCGTTGTCGGAAATTCCGATTGTGTGTACACAAATCCGACGGACAAAGTGCCACGCATGCTCAGAATAAATAAAGAGATGGAAGCTATTGGCCACTGCCCCGTTTATAGTCCCAACGTACGTGTTTTATGTCACCGCGTTTAGAACGATCGGATTTTCCGACAACTTTGTGTGACCGTGTGTATGCAAGACAAGTTTGAGCCAACATCCGTCGGAAAAAAATCCTAGGATTTTGTTGTCGGAATGTCCGAACAAAGTCCGACCATGTGTACGGGGCATACTAGTGTGCTAGTGTATTTCCAGCTTTATCATAAATGTATTTAAATTGTGAATTTAGCTGGTTGCTCAATTTAATTTCCATTTGCTGATTTCTTACTCAAGACTTATAAAAGAAAATAATTAGATAATTGAAAAAAAAATACAAGTTTGCTAATCCTTTAGATTTAGGCGTAAGCTTTTTTGTTGCTTTTCCAAAGATCACTCCTGTGAACTTATTGAAATTGGGACCCTGAAATTGCAAGACAACAGTTGTAACCTCTAAGCCATTAATTTTCCTAGGCTCCATAATGTACAGAAAGCTTTTGCATACATCCCATCCCCCTGGCCGCACACAAATAATTTTTGCTATTTAGTTGCATACATAGAAAGCTAGGACTGATTTTTTTTTTTTTTTTACTTTCTTAATTAAAGGGACAATACATCCTATTCATAATGGATATTGATTTTTTTATAAATGTTCTCAGAGAGAATATAGTCACCTCTGTGTGCTGAACACTTCAATAATGACCTTTAATCAGTACACGAGTAATGGTGATATTTGGCCCCATCATGTATTTCAGCCGCATATGGTAATGTTGGATTTTGACACAAGAAACAGGAAAATAGGCATGTGTATATGTCCCCAGGTACTTTGTGCTTTTCTACTGTATATCATTTATCCCTGCAAGACCCGAGAGATGGTATTTATTGTCATTTCTTCCTCTTCAGAATAAAGCCTGATGGATTTCTAGATTAAATTTTCTGCAGTCCCATGGTCAGAGAACGACTGCAGTTACACGTTTCTTTGACCACAGATAAAGCACTTTATTACTAGTTTTTAGATGCTGCTGATTTATGGCCCTGAATGTCTTCTATTTGAAGTAATTTTTGTGCAATATTATAGAGGTTATCATGGAACAAATTGGGGTTGATTTACTAAAACTGGAGAGTGCAAAACCGGGTACAGCTGTACATAGAAAGAAACCAATCATCTTCCAGTTTTTTTTTTGTCAAAGCATAATTGAACAAGCTGAAGTTAGAAGCTGATTGGCTACCATGCACAGCTACACCAGATTTTGCACTCTCTGGTTTTATTAAATCAACCCTACTGTGTCTCCTTTTATTTTCTTGTTTTGTTAAAGAGACCCTGTCACATTATGAAATGTTTCAACACAAGCATATACCTGTAAAAAAAGAGTGTACAGTACATATTTAAATTTTTTGCTGCCTGTCCCGCTCAACTTTGATCAACTTTGATCCATTGCGGAAAACTGGTCTTTTTGGGCCCTCACAGCTCCCACCACCATGTGGTGTGCTGTGTTAAAAATAAATTGTTCAGCAATGTTTTTTCGTTCATCAAGATGTGTTGCCACCTCATCCCTTTAAACCTGAACACATGTGAATTTCTCAGGTTCTAAGACTGATTTAATGCAGATAAGGCACCAAGTGAGTTTAATTACCACCTTAATTAGCCACAGAACCTGTATAATTTATATGTTTGGGTTTAAAGGAATGAGGTGGCAGCCCCAGCACACTAAAGTAGAACTATTGTTAAATAAAAAAAAAATACATATATGATGCAGTGTGTCGCTAGCATAAAACATGAATTCCAGGTAAGGTAATTTATACATAGTTACAATGGTCAAATTTGGACCAATGTAAGAATGTATGTGCCATACCTGTGGGATCCCTTTGGAAGCCAGAAATCACTGTAGTAGGCAATGCTACTACAGTCATCTACGCTAGCTTCAGGAACCTGTGCCAAACTGCAGTGTGAATACAAGAAGTCGCTTGTTGAGAAAGTGCGAAGTGTTTTCTGAAAGAAACCTGTGTCCAGTAAGTGACCTCCTGTATTCAGTAAGCTGCAGCTCGAATAAGGGTTTGGAATAGATTCTAGGGGGACCACATGCTTTTTTTTTGTTTATTTTATGGAGTTCCCTCTTAAAATCCATAACAGATTCAAAGGGTTTAGTATGGAATTTGGGGGGACCCCATGTCACTTTTGTGTCATTGTTGTGGGGTCTCCCTTAAAATCAAGACCTAAAGGGCTGAGTATGAATTTTTTGGTGGTGGTGGGGCACACCATTCTATACAGCTGAAAGTACCTGACTGGGATGACTAACTGTGTGTGGGCTCCCTTCATAGGTGTGCACAGCCTATTGAGAGGGGGGGTAAGATAGATAGAGAGAGAGAGAGAGAGAGAGAGAGAGAGAGAGAGAGAGGAGGACGAGAGAGAGGGAGAGGAGGGAGAGAGGAGAGGGGGGAGGGAGAGAGGAGAGGGGGGAGAGAGAGAGGAGAGGGGGAGAGAGAGAGGAGAGGAGGAGGGAGAGGAGGAGGGGAGGAAGAGAAGAGGGGGGAGGAGAGAGGTGAGAGAGAGAGAAGAGGGGGAGAGAGAGGAGAGGAGGGGGGGAGAGGAGGAGGGGGAGAGGAGGGGGAGAGAGGAGGGGGAGGAGAAAGGGGAGAGAGGAGAGGAGGGGGGAGAGAGGAAAGGAGGGGGAGGGAGAGGAGAGGAGGGGAGGAGAGAGAGGAGAGGGTAGAGGAGAGGAGGAAGGGGGAAGAGAGGAAGAGGGGAGGGGGAGGAGAGGAAGAGGTGGAGGGGGGAGGAGAGGAGGATAGGAAGAGGGGGAGGGGAGGAGAGGAGGAGGGGGAGAGAGGAGAGGAGGGGGGAAGAGAGAGGGGAAAGAGGAGAGGGGGGAGAGAGGAGAGGAGGAAGGGGGTAGGAGAGGAAGAAGGGGGTAGGAGAGGAGGAAGGGGAGAGAGGAAAGGAGGGGGAGAAAGGAGAGGAGGAGGGGGAGAGGAGAGGAGGAAGGGGGTAGGAGAGGAGGAAGGGGATTGAGGAAAGCAGGGGGGAGAGAGGAGAGGAGGGGATAAGAGGGGCTGTGGAGGGGGAGAGAGGAGAGGAGGAGGGGGGAGAGAGGAGAGGAGGGGGAGAGAGAGAAGAGGAGGAGGGGGAGAGAGAGGAGAGGAGGGGGAGAGAGAGGAGAGGAGGGGGGAGGAGAGGAGGGGGCAAGAGGAGAGGAGGGGGAGGGGGGAAGAGGGAGGGGGAGGAGAGGAGGGGGAGAGAGAGGAGGGAGGGAGACAGAGAGAGGGGGAGAGAGAGATGAGGGGGAGAGGAGGGGAGAGAAGGGGGTTTTTCAATACGCCTGCTACTCACAATCATGGCCCTAGGCTGGTCTTCCCTAGGCTCAGGCAGCCATGATCTACAGCTGATGTGTGCTGTATATTTAAATCTGCCACCTTCATTACAAACCCTTTCACAGCAGCCTTTGCAAGTCAGGGGTTGGAGTGTGGGGCAGGGCAGACTTAGCAGGGGTAGGATGAAAGACGGAGTAGATTGACCCCCCTCTGTCCTGTTTGAACACACTGGACTGGGCACTGCTGAATGGATCAGCAATGCCCAGCGCACCCGCCCCTAGCTCACAGGCATTTCCCCCCCCCCTTCCTGGCAAGGGAGATGATGCAGCGGATCCAGTGCTACAGATAAAATACAATGGATTACTTTGGATCTGTGCGTGACCTTTCTTCGGGGCCCATGTGCCCCGCACACTTCTGTACACTGAATAACATTGGCACCTGGGGTGATTAGGGTGTGCCCAGGCACATCCGGCATCCCTCCTACATGGCTCCCTTACATCCAGGAGCCCTGAGCAGGAAGCTGTCATGTTTAGCAGCAATAGTAATACTGCTAAATGTCTCACTTTACACTGGTGATGGTGGTGCTCAGCCAAGCACCTATTCATTCAGCTGTTTGCACAAGAATCTCCATGGATAGTACACAGTACTGAGGTCTCCCTCATATTTCTCCTGCTAGTCGAATATTCTTAGCCTATAGTTTTAGGCTATTTTGTCTATTGGTCGAATGTTCTTTAACTGATATGGTCCAATGTTCTTATGGCTATGTTTCAATTAGGTTCAAATAATAGGGAATGTTATATACATGTGCTGAAAGGCAACAAATAGATGCTGACATTATACACATTTTGCAAACATTATGGATGTTATTCATTATGTTTACCAAATGATGAAAAGTTAGCAAAGCACTTTTTTTTTTAATACAGGCCCCATAGTGTGAATGGGCCCTTAAAATAGCCCAGTAATCACTCTTATGTTTAGTTAGTAAACTGTAAAGTGTGTTATGCTATAAGAACCTTGGTTTAAAAATTGTCCAGTGTAGTGCGGCAGCAGATAATCAAGCATAAACAGTGTAATTAAAAATGACAGTTGTGTATGTATCCAGTGGTGATGTCTCAATGCAGCCTAGAAGGATGTTTATCTAAAAGGTAAACTGATTGTTGTTGACATCTGATATAGAACACTGAACATCTTGAAGATTTTCTGCTCCAGGTTGACATCTGAAAATTGTGCATTATTCAGGGGCCTTTTGGGCTTCTTAGTATAATTACTCCCAGGCTTGTCTATAATCCTAAAACTGGGAGACAAAAGTAACAAGCAACAGCACCTACCCTTTGTAAAATACCTCTTTAGGAATGCAGCTCAACTTGGTTGTCAGATTCATTTAAAGCTTCTAAGGAAGAATCGGTTGTTTTGTTTTAACATTCTTTATGAGTGTTATTTATTTACTTTTGAAATTAGAGACAGAAAGTTACATAAGTAAATGGTTGTTGATGCATTTTAGATCTTTGTCTCTACATCCTTACTAGTTCTTATAGCAATAATAAACTCAAAAACACAAATGTAACATTTTGCAGCTTACCAATTTTTTGATATGGTGGCTGCATTCGTTTTTATTTTTAGGATTTTTTTCCTTTATTTTTACTAGCTGATCTATACATTAAAGCTGGCCATACACCAGCAGATTTTCAAATTAACATTTGTACCAAGATTTTCAGTACATTCAATGACTTAAATAGAGTAGCTGAGCATACAGTCTAAGGCCTGGTTCACACCTATGCAGGTTTCCATATGCATATTCCAGGTGCATTTCGCGTTTTTCAATGCAAATTTTTGATCCATTGAAGTTTATGGAACCAAAAACCAGAAGAAAGTCCCTGGCCCTTTCCATAAAATGCACAGATGTGAACTACATCCATAGGAAACCATGTTAAATGGACTGTAGTGTGTTTCCACAAATTTGAAAACGCACTAAAAATGCATAGGTGTGAACCAGCACTACACTTAATTTTGCAAGCACTAATCACCTAGTGCTAAATGTGCAACAATAAATAACACCACTGTGTAAAATAAGATTACCATAAAAGTTCATAAATAAAGTCAATGTATTAGTCTCAAACTATTTTATTAGTCTCAACATGCTAAACCAGATGTGACTTGGACCGGAAGTGATGCAGAAAGAAATTGTGGCCAGACACACTGATCACTGACCATAGTACACCCCTGTTTGTGTGGAGCATTAAAAGTGGGACTATTATAAGGATTTTAATGAGAGCCTTTGTTATTTTTAAAGTCGATAAGTGTGGTGATGGATATAGTCTGATGAGCTAATTTGGTTTTGATGCAGTAGAACACACAAAGATTGTTTGAGACTAACACATGGACTTTATTTATGAACTTTTTTTATAATATTATTTTACACAGTAGTGTTGTTTATTGTCACACATTTAGCACTGGGTGAAATTAAGTGTAGTGCTACCTAAGAGTGTATGCTCATCTACTCTATTTCTGTTTATGATTCCATTGTTATATTAAGGCGGCAGCACACGGTACACTTTGAATATTTATTTGATTTAAGTTCCTGCTACTGTAAGTTCAGGGTAATTGGTTTAAAAATGCAATGATTTGATTAAAATTTTTCAAAACTACTTCAAAAATTTGATTTTTCCAAAATTAAAACCAAGTCTATCGTTAAGAAATTCTGTTTTCTATCCTGCTCCTATAAATTTCTCATTACTGTGGCCAAAAACAAAAATAGATTTGACTGTACTAACAATTAGAAAAATGAACAAACATTCTTTAAAGGAAAGATTTTGAATGAAATTCCTGTTGTGTATGGCCAGTTTAACCCCTTTACAATCGTGAAGCACATATGTGGTGTTCAGGAAGCGGGCTATAACCCTGGGTGCCACACGTACAGTATACACTCCTCTGTTTGTGCTGCAATCACTGAGATCAATACTGGGGTTGCACTTTCGGTGATAGCATCTGATTGACTATTACAGTGATCATTCATTCTATAGCCCATCCCTGTGTTTTCTCTGTGAAGAAATAGAAACAGACTTCTCTTCTAGGGAGAAGAAAAAGATGGATTGTATCCATGCTGGAGAAGATGTCTGTACAGTAAAAAAGAGTCTGAAAAAAATAAATAAAGATTAGTTCAGTGCTTGATCTATTGTAGTTTAGTAGGTCAGTCAGTGTTAGGCCCCTTTCACACTTGTGCGACTTGTCCTGCAACTTGGGACTCCAAAGTCGCATGACAAGTTGTACCCCATGATTTCCAATGAGTACCATTCTTATCTGTGCGGCTTCAAGTTGCACCGACTTCGAAGTAGCCCCTGTACTACTTTGGTCCAACTTCAATGCGAGTTAAGGTCCATAGACCTCAAGTTTACACAGGCATTCCCTGAAATCGCGGCAAAATCGCGGCAGTGTGAAAGGGGCCTAAGTGGCAGTGTAAGTGACAGTTAATTTCAGAGTGTCAGTTACTGTAATGCCGCGTACACATGATCGGACATTCCGACAACAAAATCCTGGATTTATTTCCGACGGATGTTGGCTCAATCTTGTCTTGCATACACACGGTCGCACAAATGTTGTTGGAAATTCCAATCGCCAAGAACACGCTGACGTACAACACGTACAACGGCACTATAAAAGGAAAGTTAAATAGCCAGTGCGCCACGCTTTGGGCTCCTTCTGCTAATCTCATGTTTATCTCGTGTTAGTAGAAGTTTGGTGAGAGACGATTCGCGCTTTTCAGCCTCGTGCTTTTCAGTTTGTTACTGCTCTTCAGTTTGTGTTTGAGGGTTCGTATCTGGTTTTCAGTGCATGTAGTCAGTTCCTATCTGGTTTTCAGGTCGGTCTTCTCAGGCCTTTCTGATTTTCAGTACGTTCTGTTAGTTCATTCTGACCGGCCGACCATTTTCTAGCTATGTTGTGGGTACGTACTGGTCGTAGAGTTCGTGCTGTGCAGGGGCTTGGTGTTGGGGTTCTTCTTACTTTGACCCAAGTCCAGTCCATGAACAGGGCGAGGAGAAGTTCATAGACGAAGAATTGGTTGCTCCAGCGTGACCAATTCTCTCACATGCCTTTGTTGCGGGAGATCCGTGAGAATAACCCTGATGATTTCAGGAATTATCTCCGGATGACGGATCCCATTTTGCAACGTTTATTGGCTTTGCTGTCCCCTTATATTATGAAGCAGGACATCTGCATGCGGCAAGCCATCACTCCTGAACAGAGGCTAGTCGCCACGTTGCGGTACTTGGCGATGGGGAGAAGTCTGCAGGACATCAAGTTCTCGACAGGCATCTCCCCCCAGGCTCTGGGGATCATTATTCCAGAGACCTGTTCTGCCATAATTCAGGTCCTGCAGAAGGACTATATTAAGGTAAGTTTTCACCTTTAACGTCACATTCTTTGTATTTAATGTTTGCTAATGTATTGTATCTGCTGACTTTGCCAAACCCATACACACTATACCTACCTCTTTTGTGGTCATATTTATGGATGAATTCACTAAAGCATGTAGTGAAAGGGCCTGCCTGAATACATTCAAATGGTACTGTTTAAAGTTTTGTTCTCCTATTATCTTGATAGGTAATTGCACAATGTAAAAATGTGCTTCAATTTGTACAGTGCGTATTTATATTGTTGTATTATGACACTTCTTACCTGTCCAGTGGGCTGCCAATAGTGTAAGTAAGGAGGGGCTGGCCAAAGTAACACACATTATTTATGCATTCAGCTCTCAATGAAGTGGAGAGTGTTACCTGTCCAAAACATACCCCCCCTAAAATTTTTACAATGGGCCATCAGAGGGGGTGGGGAATCTGATAAGTGAACCTTATATTTTTGTCTTTAAATACTATATAAAATAAATGTTATACTGATGTTGGCCAAGAATGTTTGTGTCTAATCTGCTTGCAATGTTATGTGCAAAAGTACTATTTTTTTTTCTTGTTTGACTCCACAGTTTCCTTCAACGCCACAGGAATGGCAGACTGTGGCATCCCACTTTGCCCAGCAGTGGGATCCAATTGATGGGAAACACGTCCACGTCGTCCCATCCCCCAACTTGGGGTCATACTATTACAACTATAAGGGGTTTAATGGTATAGTGATGTTGGCAGTGGTGTCGGCTACATACGAGTCGTGGGGAGTCATCGCCCAGACTGAGTTCTATAGACAGGTCCAGAGTGGTGGCTTGGGATTGCCACCCCCGGAAGACAAAGTGGCTGGTCTACCGTTCGTCTTTGTCGCTGATGAAGCGCTTGAGCTTGGTGAACACCTGATGCAGCCACTGCCCATGAGGACCCTCACCCCGGACCAGAGGGTTTTTAACTACCGGCTGGCCAGAGCCAGAAGAGTGGTGGAGAATGCTTTCGGGATAATGGCCAGCCGGTTCCGCCTATTCCTGACGCTAATCAACATGGCGGTATATAAACGAAACCATATAATACTTGCATACTGCATTCTACACAACTTTCTAAGGAGAAATGTTATGAACTATGTGACCTCAGTTGGGCCTGGGGCCTGAGGCCAGATTTCAAGAACAAACCCTGACGGCACTTGAAGCTGGCCGTCCTGGCTTGCCCCCCCAAAGCGCCCGCGAGGTCTGTCAAAAATATATGGAATACTTTGCGGGTAGGGGGGCCATTGATATGCCAGCAAATGTTTAAGAAACATTTTTAAAATACATTTTTATTTTAAACTGAAATAATATTTAATTTGATTTACTGCTTGTGTTTCTTTTAGCTGTCTCCTAGGTTCTCCAATGGGCTTTTCTTTTTGGCCATTTTCTTCAATAATGCAAACGTTATTTATTTGATACATGAGGTGACAATCTCTTCAGCTATTATGTTGTGAGTCTGCTACACACACACATTGTTTTTGTTGTTAATGTATGTAATGCATTAATGATAAAAATAATCATCATTTTCAGCACCATGAATTAATTTTTTGGACTCCCGAAAATGGCCTGATTAGGGCAAATTTTAGAGCACTGTGGGCTTTATTTACTAAACTTGAAACTGCACTGAAAGTGCACTTCTAGTGCAAAGTGGATTTGTCTTTAGTAAATATCCCCATTGTCACTGTAAACACCAACTTACTCCAAAAACTGCTATTGAGCATTGAAACACATTGTTGAGTAGAAAACATTTTACTCTGTGCACATTCACATGTGCGTTAGAAAGGGTTTTTGAACAAACCAACATATTTGTTGTATAACATTTTTATGTTTGACAGTAGAAATAGCCTTTTTTGGGTTAAACAGGCATGTTTAAAACCATAAAACAATACACAACTCAGGAACTTACAAAGTTCAACTTTGTCAAAGTGAAGGCAATATTAGACAAATTTTGAAGATGCACACAAATTGGGAGTCAAAATGTGGATTTCCCTCCTGATCCCATGCCGAATTTCAACATGTGCTAGCTCCCATCATGGGGAATCAAGGGACGTGTTTCGGGGGTGCAACCCCTTCCTCTCATCTACTTTATTTGTGAGGAAGGGGTTTCACCCACAAAACGCGTACATTGATATCCTGTGATGGCAGATAACACATGTTGACACACTGTGTGCATCTTCAAAATTTGGCTTTCAAAATACTTTAAAATAGTTTTATATATCAGAAAATTAAAATCAAATTTGAATAATTTTGGGGTGTTTTAGATCCTGCCTAAAACATCAATGATGTTTTTGAGTCTTTTTTCCACACATTGATGTTTTCCTTGATCTTCTGTAAATCACGATTGCACACCATTATCTCCCCGATGAGGATCTGTGCACTTGCACTTGTGAAATGAGATTCTTCTTCCAGAACATCCACATCACCTAAAATAAAAAAAAAAACACACCATGTATTATAAATATGCAGGCATACATCTATTACCTGAAGCTATGGTCTCAGACACTCACCTGTTGTGGTCACTATTTCGCCCACTTCAAAAAAAATTATCTTTCCTCCACATCCTCAGGTTGTGGTGTGGGGATTTCCCCTTTTTTAGGAGGTGTGGGGTCCCTGGTGTCATCAGATGTCCCGAGTCTTTTCTCCTCTATGTGAATTTAAAAAAAGGTATAGTTAGCACACAGATATTTGAGGCAAGAAATAGGAATATGAAAACTGCTTGGAAGTGTCGTACAATTGTCTGTTTTGGCAGAGTTCCAAGCTGAAAACATTATTTTTTCCCTTTCTAAAGGTGGAATACTTACCTGTTTTGTGCAAGTTTCACACATGGAGACATCCCTAGTATCCACTGGAGCACCTGTGTGGGACACCCTAAAAAGTTTGTTCTGGTGTCCCACAGTAGTGGTCCTGCGTCCAGATGTGTAAACAGCTGCTGAGTGTCCTCTCCTTACACTGTATCAAGTTTGCATTTTATTCTAGTTACAAACCCATCTAGACAACAATGTACTAAACTTCTTTTAATACAAATAGGCATGACCAAATGTAGTTAACCTGCATCTGTCAAAAACATTGTATTAGTGAGCGAATGAACGATGTTTACTACGACCGATTACTGTGCCCACAAGCGTGAAAGTTGCCATTTTAAACTGTACAACAGTAAAGAAAAGCACACGGAGCAGCATTCAAGTAATAATAATAATAATAATAATACACACGAAAAATACTTACTTTTTGGAAGCAGTTTTCTGATCCTTCTGTACTGATCATGCTCCCTCAAATTCAGGTCTAACCAGTGCTTCCTCAATTGATCCTTGGATCATCGTACCCCAAAATTCCTGTGCAGACTTTTCACAACTTTAGTCATGATCTTGGCCTTTCTCACATTTGGGTTTGGGTATGGTCCATACTGTCCATTATAGTCGGCCCTCTTCAAGATGTCCACCATCTTCACCATCTCTACAAAGGACATATTTGAGGCCTTAAATCTCCTCCTGGATCAGGACGTTCGTGGCTTCGGGCTTTCTTCGTTGCTGCTGCTGTCTGCATGTACTTGTTCTTTCTCCGCCATGTGCTCTCCCACTGTGCCGAAAGAGAAGGGGCGGGGAATATACTAGAAAGAAGGTCAGGGGCGGGCAGAGTTTCATGCATGTGCAGTGTATATAAAGCGTAACACGCACGTGTCATACGTATGATTTGTGATTGGAGGAAGAAGTATCGGAAGCGCCGATTGTGCTAACGAAGGTACAATTTTAACTTGGGGCATCAGTGGCCTATACTGCTTATAGATTGAGGCCTATATTGGGACAATATTATGAGAGTTTAGCCTGACATTAGGGTTTGTCTTTTGTTGTGTCTTGCAGATAAAATGGATCAATTCAACTATCACAACTTCCTCCCCCAATTCACTGATATGTACAGAGAGCTGCCCTGTCTGCGGCAGACAAAACACCCCTTTTATACTAATTTAAAAAAGATGAAAGCAGCGCTGGATCAATTGCTGGAATTTGTGAAGCCGCAGATCCCCACGGCAAACATCATATATTTGAAGTGCAAAATTGGTAGCCTGAGAAGCACTTAAAATAGGAAGCCCCAAAAGGTCCAGGATTCCATGAAATCAGGAGCAGCAGCAGATAACATTTATGTCCCCAGGCTCTGGTACTACGACAGATTGTGATTTCTGTCAGACCAGACTGAAATCAGGCCATCACTCTCAACCCTTCCTTCCACGATTCCTTCCACCCCAGCTAAGACTTCTGACGTCCAACCTGGGCCTTCCACCCAGGAAGAAGTGGAGGAGCCCAGCTTGAGTCAGGTATAGCATTGTTCAACATATTTCTCAAAATTGTGTGTGATTGATGAACAATAAACTAAAACTTTGTCCCATTTCCATACACAGGAAAGTCTCAGCCAGGAGGAGACTGTGGAAAGTGGCAGCCAGGAGGTGGCCGGGCCCAGGAAGGGGAGAAACGTGGAGGAGTCAGCACTTGGGTTAATTCAATAGGCTTCTACGGCCCTCAGAACCCCCCCCCCAGTCTTCTTGAGGCCTATGCCTGCATGGCTGCCAACAAAATGCAAGAAATGGAGGTGGACCAATGCCTCATTTGTGAGGAAGTGATCTATCTGGCCCTAAATAAGGGGTTGAGGGGCGAACTCACAAGCAAAACCCACCTGTGTAATTTGGAACATCCTGCTCCTCCACCTCCTCCACCTCCTGCCACAACTCCAACACCAGAGCCACAGCCTGGAAGCAAGCGTGGAAGGAAGAAAAGAGTGTGATGGTCTGGGTTCAGTCTGGTCTGACAAAAGACGCAGGTTGTTGTATGACCACAGCCTCAGGACATATATGTCATCTGCTGCTGTTCCTGATCTCTTGGAGACCTGGATCGGATTGTGCTCCCTATTAAATGGACTCCTCAGGCTACCAATTTTGCCTGTCAAATAGTTGATGTGTGCCCTGGGGTACAAAGGCTTCACCAATTTCACCAGTTTATCCAGCGTTGCCTTCCTTTTTATTTGGTTATGACCGCTAATAAATGTCTATTTTTTATTCACAAATACTTGCCTATGTGTTTTACTTCAAAAAGGACAGTTTGTTTGTGAGTAGGCAGGTACATTTCAAAAATATAATGTCAAATTAACAAGGGACACCAACACCAACCAACCTCCTTGAGGTTAAAAAATACAAGATAATGATGGTGTTGTGGTAACTTGACACACAAAATGACAATAAATATTATGGAGATCACTAAAACAAAAAAACAAAACAAAAACACAGGAGATCTTGATAAAAAAAAAAAAAAAGTAGATCACTATAAACAAAAATTATAAAAAAATTATTCTGGAGATCTGGCGAAAAAAAAAAGATTGTTCAGGAGATCACAAGAAATAATAAAGAAATCAGTTTTTCAGAACTCTGTGTGAACATCCGCAGAAAAACAACTTTATTATTCTAGCATTATAAAGAAGAAGAAAATGCGCTGCATTAAAAGATTATAAAATTTGCAGCGTGGCGAATGTGTTATCTCCATTACGAACGCTAGTTTTACCAGACCAAGAGATTCCATCTCATACTTGATTCAGAGCATGCTTGGAATTTTTTGCGTCAGAATTGTCTACACATGCTCGGAATTTACGACAATTTTGTTGTCAGAAAATTTGAGAGCCATCTCTCCAATTTTTGCTGCCGGAAATTCCGAAACAAATGTCCGATGGAGCCTACACACAGTCGGAATTTCCTACAACAAGCTCACATCGAACATTTGTTGTCGGAAATTCCGACTGTGTGCGGCATAAGTGTCAGTTAATGGCTGTGTAAATATCAATTAGTTTCATATATCATGTTGATATATTATTATTATTTATTGACTGTTTATGATTACATTTCGTATCATAAATGTTTCATTGCTATTGGTTTTATTACAATTATTAACCTCTATTATGATGTACCCTTAGGGGATTGTGACAATTTATTTAGGTTCATTCTATATTATCATTATACACACCGACATGCCTCATGTAAAGTCCCAACCCCACTTTTTTTGTTCGTGTCAGTTAGTTTCAGAGTGTCAGTTACTGTCAGTGGCATCAGCAGGGGGGGTCAATGTGGCTGAAGCCCCGAGTGGGTCCCCAAAAAGCCCCCCGGGTCTTGAGTGGGTACCGTTTTATTAATAGCCTCGAGCGCCGCCGAGAGGGGACCAATCTTTTCCTGAGCGCCGTCAAGAGAGAGCCTGCAGAGCTGATGGACGTCCCACTGGTCCAATGGTGGGACCGCGGGACATGTGATGTCCATCATAGGTGCTGCAGGCTCCAGAAGGCAGGAATTACAATGCGGCTGCCGCGTGAGATCCCCGCTCGGCGCTCGGCTCTCCTCCTCTCCTCCGGCTGCCTGCTGTGATGATGGGCGCACACCGCACACCACGGCTGAAGTCTCCTGGTCAGGTAGGTCAGTGTGGGTCACTACTGTCACTGTATGTAGGCCAGTGTGCGTCAGGTAGGTCAGTGTATGTCAGGTAGGTCAGTGTATGTCAGGTAGGTAGGTCAGTGTATGTATGTCAGGTAGGTCAGTGTATGTCAGGTAGGTCAGTGTATGTATGTCAGGTAGGTCAGTGCATGGAAGTGTATGTATGTCAGGTAGGTCAGTGCGTGGTGCGTGTCAGGTAGGTCAGTACTTGTCAGGTAGGTAGGTCAGTGTATGTATGTCAGGTAGGTCAGTGTATTTCAGGTAGGTAGGTCAGTGTGTCAGGCAGGTGAGTTTAGTGGTCAGCATTGATGGGCACTGGTAAGCCAGGCAACAACCAGCAAGTGAGCTTACCCCCCCGCCACACAACCCGCCACACAACCCCACCACCCAGTCAAAAACCCTGCACCGCCGCTGCAGCCCCCCCACCGTGCCAGCCTTGGACTTCGGGCTGAAGCCCCTGGTCTTTTTGCCACCTAGCAACTCCCTTGGTTACTGTAAGTGTCAGTTAGTGGCTGTGTAAATATCAATCAGTGGCATTTTAAGTGGCAGTTAGTGGCAGTGCAAGTATAAATTAGTGGCACTGTAAGTGGCAGTTAGTGGCAGTATGAATAGCAAATAGTGGCAGTGTAATTGTCAGTTAATGGCAGTGCAAGTGGCAGTATTAGGGTCAGTGTGTTTTAGGTAAGAAAAAAAAAAAGCAAAATATATACTATGGATACGAAGAACAAAACACGCACACAAATGTGGCATTGCCGCAGTCGTAAGAAGTAAGAGAATTTATTTTGCAGGATTTTTTTTTGCGGTGGGTCGCGGTAATGCCATAAAAAGCTAAAAAAAAAGAACCTAACGCAGCCACCACATGTAAGGATTGCTAACCTGCAATACGTTATATGTTTGAATTTTCATCTAATACCACTTTAAAAGATGATTTCCATGGTATATTTTTACATAGCTACCTTGGTCCAGCTTGGGCTAAGGTAACTCTGTAAATACCATATCTAGCTGATTCCCCTGGAAGATGGAAATCACCGAAGTAAACAGAACTACTCCAGTGATCTCCAAGTGGCTGGCCTGATGTATTGTGAACACAGGAGGTCGACTGCTCAGCATGGACACCATTCAGAGAATGCTTTGTATTTTCTGAATGAATGAAAAGCCTCTCTGTTTTTGAAGAGGTAGAGGCAGTGATGTCACACTCTTCACCTGGTCCAATCAAAGAGCACTGCATTCATTCAGAAAATGCAAATGCGCCCATGATGAATCCTCAGTGGAGCTGCATGGTGAGAGGGTGAGTGATAGGGATAAATCATTATGATCACTTATTCTCCTGTGTGTGTACATTTCAGCTTGAGCTTGAGGGTAAAGTGAAAATGAGCATAAAGCTCTGACTTTTGTCTGGATATCAGGATACAAAATATTCAAATGCAGTATATTGTAGGTACCCGACTAAAAAAAAAAAAAAAAAAAAAAAAAAAAAGCAAAATATTTATGGTACATTTTTTGTCGTGCCCATAAACGGTAAAGAAAGTATGCACAAACCACCATACAGGTGGTTAAATGAGGCTCAATCAATTACAAAGATTACTTTATTTATTTAATACTAATCTCTGTATTTAACTATTTAACATTAATAAATAGACCCTAAATGTTTGTTCTGGGGTTTATATGTGCTTTAGATAAAAACATTAGAGATCAGCCAATTTATGTGTATATTTGTATTGTCTAGTATCGTTTCCAGAATGTTTACTGTGCTGCACCATCAAATGATGAGTGTGGTTGCTCCATGCATACACTGTACATCTCGAACAGAAAATGGCCAGTGTTTTTTGTCTTTTTTATTATTCTTTTTCCATGATGGCAGATGCCATATGGTTACAAAATGATGATTACATTCTTGTGGTTAGATTCTGATCCTTATTAAAGGAGAAGGATGGACTTAAAAAAAAAAGTAAAATAAACATTCATACTGACCTAGGTGGATGCAGCATTGATCTGATGCTGCATCTGACCTCCGCCGGCTCTGCAGTGAGAACTGAGCGATCAAACACCTCTCTGCTCTCCCCCTCCAGTGCTCACTGGAGTGCTGCATTGTGGAGGGGGTGGGAGGGACTGGCTCGCTGACAGCGTGAGCCAGGTGCTGTCCAGGCATCTGGGTGGATCCTGACCATATGGTCGAGATCTTTCCTAAGCCTCGACTGGCTGAGTGACGTCAGCCGACAGCGGACTTTAGCCCACTGTCAGCTGAAACTGGGTCACAGGACTGCAGAATGAACTGCACTCCTGTGGCCTACAGAAGTATAGCCAATATAGCTTTGGCTTTACTTCTCCTTCAATTACCCCTGTACTGATCTTTAAAGCATATCTAAACCCCAAAATAAAAATGTAATATATTGCAGATTTCCAGTCCATATATATATATATATATATATATATATATATATATATATACGGAAAGTATTCAGACCCCCTTACATTTTTCACTCTTTGTTATATTGAAGCCATTTGTTAAAATCATTTAAGTTCATTTTTTTCCTCATTAATGTACACACAGCACCCTATATTGACAGAAAAACACAGAATTGTTGACATTTTTGCAGATTTATTAAAAAAGAAAAAACTGAAATATCACATGGTCCTAAGTATTCAGACCCTTTGCTGTGACACTCATATATTTAACTCAGGTGCTTCTGATCATCCTTGAGATGGTTCTACACCTTCGTTTGAGTCCAGCTGTGTTTGATTATACTGATTGGACTTGATTAGGAAAGCCACACACCTGTCTATATAAGACCTTACAGCTCACAGTGCATGTCAGAGCAAATGAGAATCAAGAGGTCAAAGGAACTGCCTGAAGAGCTCAGAGACAGAATTGTGGCAAGGCACAGATCTGGCCAAGGTTACAGAAAAATTACTGTTGCACTTAAGGTTCCTAAGAGCACAGTGGCCTCCATAATCCTTAAATGGAAGGCCTTTGGGACGACCAGAACCCTTCCTAGAGCTGGCCGTCCAGCCTAACTGAGCTATCAGGGGAGAAGAGTCTTGGTGAGGGAGGTAAAGAAGAACCCAATGATCACTGTGGCTGAGCTCCACAGATGCAGTCGGGAGATGGGAGAAAGTTGTAGAAAGTCAACCATCACTGCAGCCCTCCACCAGTCAGGGCTTTATTGCAGAGTGGCCCGACGGAATCCTCTCCTCAGTGCAAGACAAATGAAAGCCTGCATGAAGTTTGCTAAAAAAAACACCTGAAGAACTCCAAGATGGTAAGAAATAAGATTCTTTGGTCTAATGAGACCAAGATAGAACTTTTGGCCTTAATTCTAAGCGGTATGTATGGAGAAAACCAGGCACTGCTCATCACCTGTCCAATACAGTCCCAACAGTGAAGCATGGTGGTGGCAGCATCATGCTGTGGGGGTGTTTTTCAGCTGCAGGGACAGGACGTTTAGTTGCAATTGAGGGAAAGGTGAAAGCAGCCAAGTACAGGGATATCCTGGACGAAAACCTTCTCCAGAGTGCTCAGGACCTCAGACTGGGCCGAAGGTTTACCTTCCAACAAGACAATGACCCTAAGCACACAGCTAAAATAATGAAGGAGTGGCTTCACAACAACTCCGTGACTGTTCTTGAATGGCCCAGCCAGAACCCTGACTTAAACACAATTGAGCATCTCTGGAGAAACCTAAAAATGGCTGTCCACCAACGTTTACCATCCAACCTGACAGAACTGGAGAGCATCTGCAAGGAGGAATGGCAGAGGATCCCCAAACTCAGGTGTGAAAAACTTGTTGCATCTTTCCCAAAAAGACTCATGGCTGTATTAGATCAAAAGGGTGCTTCTACTAAATACTGAGAAAAGGGTCTGAATACTTAGGACCATGTGATATTTCAGTTTTTCTTTTTTAATAAATCTGCAAAAATGTCAATAATTCTGTGTTTTTCTGTCAATATGGGGTGCTGTGTGTACATTAATAAGGAAAAAAATGAACTTAAATGATTTTAGAAAATGGCTGCAATATAACAAAGAGTGAAAAATGTAAGGGGGTCTGAATACTTTCCGTCCCCACTATATATATATCTATATATATATATATAGATATATATATCTATATATATCTATATATATATATATATAGTGGCTGCATTAGTGTTTTTCACTTTTTTTTTTGTTTTGCCTCCTCATTTTCACCTGGGGACTCCAGTAGCACTACTTAGGGTGACAGCGCTCACTCACTGTATATAGAGTAGTACCATTGCCACCATAGAACAGAACAACAAAACACCTCCCACTCTCCTTATTTCCAAAACAAGAAAGGCAGGGGGATTAGTAACTCACTCAGAGAACTGGGAAGGCTGATAATGTTGTTTGATGTCTGTCCGCCTTTGGCCGATCCCTGAAAACTCATCTCTTCAGGGAAGCCTATCCTCTACCTAACAACTCAACTTCTTACTTTCTACATCAACTCATCCTTCACAGTTGTTACCTTTTGCATCACTTTCCCTTCCCTTTTAGATTGTAAACTCTCAAGAGCATGGTCTTCCTAATCGCCTTGTATTGAGTTGAATTATACCTGTACCATTCCCTTTTATTTTGTAAAGTTCTGCACATACCATTGACACAATATAAATCCTGAATAATAATATAAATATTTAGGCTTAGCCTGAAAAAATATACTCTAATGTAGTCACTACAAGGAATGGTAAGTTGCAATATATTTAATTTTCGTTTGTGAGTTCAGATACACTTTAAAAGTGAACATATAATACAATAAAGAGCCCATTAAATACAAGTAGGTTTGATTTTTAAGCGTGTGAAATTTCGGAATTTGCAGAAAAGTTGTAGTAAAGGATGTAAAAATGTTCTAAATGTCTCACCAAAATTAAATAATTAATCTGCAATTAGTGTAGTTTTGTTAGCCTTCTGCATACACTCCCTCAGTTGGCCATTAGGCTACAGACCTAATAGACAGTCCAGCAGTCAACTGAAGAAGCACATAGTAGGCTGCCTGGCAGAGAAGAATATCTTAATGCAGATGAGACATAAGTCACTTCTGCATTAAAATCCTCTTCACAAATACATTTTTTATTAAGTAAGTCAGTGCTCAGCTGGCCAGGAGCAGAAAGACACGTCTCAGAGTCACCATCTGACTTCAATTGGAGCATCTGAAAATGTGCAATTAACAAGTTTTTCACACATTTTTGCACCCAACATCTGGTCTTTTCCCCCTAGCAATGTCAGGCCTGTGAGGATTTAGGAGTGTCCATACTGGATGTGGAGACTTTCTTGCACCTAATGAGGGTTTCCAAGAACCTTTACAACCACAGTGATGTCTATTACAAGAACCGCAGCAAGTGGCAGAGGGCCTGCTAAGAAATTTGCATAGCAGACATGGCTCAAAAACTCTGATAGCATAAGACATCACTGCACAAAAAAACAGGAAGCCGATATAAGTATGAGGATAACATATGATGTAACAGACAATACTGCTTTAAATTGGCCTAAAGAAAAACACTTGAAGCTTGAAAACACATGAAAAACATTTTAAAAATGTGCACAAAAATGTATAAAAACCCTTGAAAACAAAAATCTGAAAATTCTCTTGCTCACGTGAGAATGGGAACTAATGATAATGATTTCAACCAATAACACACATTGTAAAATTAGACAATACCTAGGTTTCTTAAATTTTTTGTGTTGCAGCATTACAGATACACTTCATTATAGCTATACAAAAAGCATATACCACGTAATATATGAAAACTGGGTAGTTTTTTGTTTTATGACTGAAGCATACAACATATTAATGGAGTGGCCAATGTACTAACTTTCCACACTGTAGCAAAGCAGCGGTGACATTTGGTGCACAAGTCTTTAGCTCAAAGATATATAAAAATACGAAGAAATAACTGCAACATAAAAAAACATCATAATAATAATAATACATGTAATAAAATTGATTGTGAAAAAATAAACTTTTCTTACCCAACAGTGACGTAGAAATCTGTATAGATTATTACTTTTTTTAAATGAGCGATCTATACAAAAATATACAAATCATTGTTTGGCATTGATCCAGAAACAATATATTAAACACATACTGTCAATGCATTCCTTTGCTGCAACATGATTTAAAATCAATTCCTTTTTCCTGCGCATTCATCATTTGGTGACAATTGTCAGCAACTGGTCATTGATCAAAAAGGACACTGCTTGAAGTGTTAGAGAACATTGAAGACTGCTGTGTAATCTGAGGATCAGAGGCTGGATATAAGTGGGCTCTGCATAGAGCAATGATCAAGTACAAATGCAGTATTCCATAGCAGCCCATCAGAATAAAATGGTCAGGTAGGGACAGGCTGCTAGGGGTACCTACAGTTTTTTATATTGTTTCTTTTTTGTAAAAAAAAAAAATTTTGTTAGCATTTACTTCTCAAAAATCCCCAGTTGCTGGGCTGTCATGCTAACTCAATGCATTCAGTGCTTTCTGAGGCACCGACCTGGAAGAAGTAAGCAAACCAGGAGAGACAGCTAGGCAATTAGTTTTCCAAGATGGAGGTCAGCAATTTTACACATTTTCTTTGAGGCTGGGTTCACATCTCTGTGCGGAGCAGCTCACAGTAGGGGTCTGGTGCGTCGCTGTTCACCGATTTCGGTCCGAATTTTTGGCTGAATTCGGACCTGAAGTGGACCAGAAGATGCACGGGACTCCTGTGCAATTCACTCCAGAGCCGTCCCGGAGATGTGTGAACCTGCTCCATTGAGAGTCAATCACAGGCTCCTGACATGCAATTTGGATGTGGGGAAACCCTCATCCAATTTGCAATAGTGTGAGCCCAGCCTAAAGATGAACTTGGGGCAGATGTAAAAAAAATATATAATTAGGGTATAAATAAAGGCAAAACTTTTTTAGTTTTGGATAGGGTTGAGAGGGTTTAGAACCCCTGCCAGGGTTTTGTTTCTGCCTGTGATACCATTAAGGATATTCATCTCTATTTGCCCATTATTACCAAGAGTTAACATCAAAGCAAATGCTAAATTTGGGGTTCTCACCAGAACAGGAATAGAAGGGAAATATTCCAATAGGTACACTAGTCCTGGTGACCCTGGTGACAACAAAGAATTCCCTCCCCTTGGAGGGATTTTTTTCTCGCTTCCTGTTATGGCTATGGAACAGGAAGTGATGGTATATATCCCCAATGGGACCCAGACGAGACAGTGGACTTGGGCTTTAACCCTCCCTTACTCTATCCAAAATGAAAAAAGTGTTGCCTTTAGTTCTACTTTAACCACTTGCCGACCAGCCACAGTACATATACTGCGGCAGGTCGGCTCTATTGTGCAAAACGACGTACCTGTATGTCTCTTCATGCAATAGATACTGTAGGCACCCAATGCCTGCCGTAGGAGCGCGCACGTGGGTCCGGCAAACTCGATGTCCTCCAGCCACCCGCAATCATGGTACAGAGAGGCAGAATGTAATCAAGGAGTTGTCCCCTGTCAGAATGGGGATCCATGGAGATCTGCTGTTCCTAGTGATCAGGAACAGCGATCTCTCTGTTGTCCCAGTGAGCCCATCCCCCACACAGTTAGAACACACCCAGGGAACACATTTATCCCCTTGATCGCCCCCTAGTGTTAACCCCTTCCCTGCCAGTGTCATTTATACATTGATCAGTGCATTTTTTTAGCACTGATCACTGTAATAATGTCACTGGTCCCCAAAAAGTGTCACTTGGGGTCAGATTTGTCTGCCGCAATGTTGCAGTCCTGCTAAAAATTGCAGATTGTTGCCATTACCAGTAAAAACATTTAAAATAAATAAGTCCATAAATCTACCTCCTACAGTGCCTTGCAAAAGTATTCACCCCTCTTGGCATTTTTCATGTTTTGTTGCCTCACAACCTGGAATTAACATGGATTGTTTGAAGATTTGCATCATTTAATTTACAGAACATGTCCACAACTGTTTTTTTTGTTTTTTTGTTTTATTGTGAAGCAAACAACAAATAGGACAAAATAACAGAAAAAGTAAATGTGCATAACTATTCACCCCCTAAAGTCAATACTTTGTAGAGCCACCTTTTGCGGCTATCACCACTCCAAGTCGCTTTGGATAAGTCTCTATGAGCTTGCCACATCTTACCACTGGGATTTTTGCCCATTCCTCCTTGCAAAACTTCTCCAGGTCCTTTAAGTCGGATGGTTTGAGCTTATGAAAAGCAAGCTTAAAGTCTGACCACAAATTTTCTACTGGACTGAGGTCTGGGCTTTGACTAGGCCATTCCAACACATTTACTTGTTTCCCCTTAAACCACTCAAGTGTTGCTTTAGCAGTGTGTTTGGGGTCATTGTCCTGCTGGAAGGTAAACCTCCCTCCTAGCCAGGGCCATCTTTGATTGGGCCCTGGGCAAACATTTTCTTGCCCCCCCCCCCCCTCCATTCTGAGACATACAAAAAATAGCAGGTAGACTCAAAATCAGTTTACTGCAACAGATCTCACAGCGATTGCAATTGTTTGCCAGAGGTTACAGCCTATCCTTACTGCTCACTGGCTGGTTTCTAGAGGTTACAATGCATAATTTCTGCTTGCCGATTGGTTGCTAGAGGTTAATGTACGTTATTAGCACTCACTAATTGATTGCTAGGGGTTACAGCACATCATTACCACTTACTGATTGGTTGCTAGAGATTAAAGCAGATCACTACTGTTTGCTGATTGGTTGCTAGAGGTAATGCACATCATTACCTCTCACTGAGCAGTGGAGCAATCCCAAATAATTGAGCAAGTAAAGGGGCACATTAATACACATACTACAGGAGAGTGTCAGAGAGTGCAGACATACTACAGTAGAGTTTTAGAGACTGCGGACATACTGCGTAAGAGGTTCAGAGACTGCGGACATACTGCAGGAAACAATCAGAGACTGCGGACATACTGCAGGAGATTACCAGAGACTGCGGACATACTGCAGGAGATTACTAGAGACTGCGGACATACTGCAGGAGATTACCAGAGACTGCGGACATACTGCAGGAGATTACTAGAGACTACAGACATGCCGCAGGAGACAATCAGAGACTGCAGACATACTGCAGAAGATTACCAGAGACTGCGGAAATACTGCAGGAGATTACCAGAGACTGCGGACATACTGCAGGAGATTACCAGAGACTGCGGACATACTGCAGGAGATTACCAGAGACTGCGGACATACTGCAGGAGATTACCAGAGACTGCGGACAAACTGCAGGAGATTACTAGAGACTGCGGACATACTGCAGGAGATTACCAGAGACTGCGGACATACTGCAGGAGATTACTAGAGACTACGGACATGCTGCAGGAGACAATCAGAGACTGCGGACATACTGCAGGAGATAATTAAAGATTACTACGAACATACTACAGGAGACAATCAGAGACTGCAGACATTATACAGGTGATGGTCAGAGACTGCAGACATACTGCGTGAGAGGTTCAGAGACTGCAGACATACTGCAGGAGACAATCAGAGACTGCGGACATACTGCAGGAGATTACCAGAGACTACGGACATATTGCAGGAGATTACCAGAGACTGCGGACATACTGCAGGAGACAATCAGAGACTGCGGACATACTGAAGGAGACAATCAGAGACTGCGGACATACTGCAGGAGATTACCAGAGACTGCGGACATACTGCAGAAGATAATCAGAGACTGCAGACATACTGCAGGAGATTACCAGAGACTGCGGACATACTGCAGGAGATTACCAGAGACTGCGGGCATACTGCAGGAGATTACTAGAGACTGCAGACATACTGCAGGAGATTACCAGAGACTGCGGACATACTGCAGGAGATTACCAGAGACTGTGGACATACTGCAGGAGACAATCAGAGGCTGCGGACATACTGTAGGAGATTACCAGAGACTGCGGATATACTGCAGGAGATAATCAGAGGCTGCGGACATACTGCAGGAGATTACTAGAGACTACAGACATACTGCAGGAGACAATCAGAGACTGCAGACATACTGCAGGAGATTACCAGAGACTGCGGAAATACTGCAGGAGATTACCAGAGACTGCTGACATACTGCAGGAGATAATTAGAGGCTGCAGACAAACTGCAGGAGAGTACCAGAGACTACAGACATACTTCAGGAGACAATCAGAGACTGCAGACATACTGCAGGAGATTACCAGGGACTGCGGACATACTGCAGGAGATTACAAGAGACTGCGGACATACTGCAGGAGATTACTAGAGACTACAGACATACTGCAGGAGACAATCAGAGACTGCAGACATACTGCAGGAGATTACCAAAGACTGCGGAAATAATGCAGGAGATTACCAGAGACTGCAGACATACTGCAGGAGATTACCAGAGACTGCGGACATACTGCAGGAGATTACAAGAGACTGCGAACATACTGCAGGAGATTACTAGAGACTGCGAACATACTGCAGGAGATTACCAGAGATTGCGGACATACTGCAGGAGATTACCAGAGACTGCGGACATACTGCAGGAGACAATCAGAGACTGCAGACATTATACAGGTGATGGTCAGAGAACTTTCAGCAACGCACAGCTTTACAGTTGAATAACACAGCTCAGGGTTTAAACAGTCAGGCATTTTATGGGTTTAAGAACATACCTGGCCAGCCAAATCCACTACATACATTTAGGTCTGTGGGCGGGGCTTTCACTCTCTGCTCTCATTACAACAGCCCGGAGCTCCACTGACGCTTTGTTGGGGGGCCCCGTCACCGTGAATTGGGGCCCCGATGACAGCTTTGCAGAGCGCACAGAGGACACGGGAGGATGTATTTCCGTGCTAGCCAGCTGAGGGGGCGGGGCCGGGAGCTCCACTGACGCTCTTACCCCGCCCACAAGCAGCCTGTATACTCGGAACAGATTGCCTGTAGTGAGAGCCAGTGATCAGAGTGGGAGCGTCAGTGGAGCTCCTGGCCCCACCCCCGGACCCCTGTATTCACCAGCCAGTATAGAGGGGGTGGGGCCGGGAGCTCCACTGACGCTCCCACTCTGATCACTGGCTCTCACTACAGACACTCTGTTCCGAGTATACAGGCTGCACGTGGGCGGGGTCAGAGTGTCAGTGGAGCTCCCGGCCCCGCCCCCTTTCAGCTGGATAGCGCGTGAATACATCCTCCTGTGTCCTTTGTGCGCTCTGCAAAGCTGTCATCGGGGCCCCAATTCACGGGTAGTGCGGCCCCCCAACAAAGATTGGGCCCAGGGCAAGTGCCCCGTTTGCCCTGCGCTAAAGATGGACCTGCTCCTAGCCTCAAATCACACATAGAGTGGTACAGGTTTTGCTCAAGAATATCCCTGTATTTAGCACCATCCAGCTTTCCCTCAACTCTGACCAGTTCCCCAGTCCCGACTGCTGAAAAACACCCCAACAGTGAAACATGGTAGTGGCAGCATCATGCTGTGTTCTTTGGGTGATGTGATTTGTTGGGTTTGCGCCAGACATAGCGTTTGCTTTGATGGCCAAAATGTTCAATTTTAGTCTCAGACCAGAGCACCTTCCTCCATACATTTTGGGAGTCTCCCACATGCCTTTTCGCAAACTCAAAATGTGCCATTTTGTTTTTTGATGAAAGTAATGGCTTTCTTCTGGCCACTCTGCCATAAAGCCCAACTCTATGGGCCTTATGGCAGAGTCGTCCTATGTACAGACACTCCAGTCTCTGCTGTGGAACTCTGCAGCTCCTCCAGGGTTACCTTAGTCTCTGTACTGCCTCTCTGATTAGGTACCTCCTCCGTCCGTGAGTTTTGGTGTGCGGTCGTATCTGTGCCCTGTTCTTTCCATTTGGTTATGATAGATTTCATGGTGCTCCTAGGGATCATCAGAGATTTGGATATTTTTTTATAACCTAAACCTCACTTGTACTTCTCAACAACATTGTTCCTTACTTGTTTGGAGAGTTCCTTGGTCTTCATGGCAGTGTTTGGTTAGTTTTGCCTCTCGCTTAGGTGTTGCAGCCCCTGGGCCCTTTCAAAAAAGGTGTGTATATGTAATAACAGATCATGCAACACTTAGATTGCACACAGGTGGACATCATTTCACTAATTATGTGACTTCTGAAGGTAATTTGTTGCACCAGAGCTTTTTATGGGCTTCATAACAAAGGGGGTGAATACATACATACATGCTAATTATCAGTTTTTTATTTCTAAAAAAGTTTTATGTATATATTTTTCTAATTTTACTTCACCAACTTATACTATTGTGTTCTGATCCATCACATATAATTCAGGCTAAAAAAACATTGAACTAAAGGCTGTAATGTAACAAAATAGGTAAAAGGCCAAGGGGGGGGGGGGTGAATACTTTTGCAAGGCACTGTATTTTGTAGATGCTATAACTTTTGCGCAAACCAATCAATGTACACTTACTGCGATTTTTTTTACAAAAAATATGTAGAAGAATACATATTGGCCTAAACTGATGAATACATTTTTTTTATATATTTTTTTTTGGATATGTATTATAGAAGAAAGTAAAAAATATTGCAAAAAAATGGCATGGTCCCTAACCACTTCACACAAATTACCGTATCTGTACGTCGGTACTTTGACGTCAAATAATTGGGTTATGACAGTAACTAGCTGCCATAACCCTGGTATTTTCAGGAACAGCGTGCGGTTCTGTTTAGGATAAAAGTGGTCTCTGCAGAGGATTTGCCGTGAGATCACTTTTATTGGGGGCGGGAGGGGCGGGAGGGGGCCCCGCTCTCCCGCCACGATCTGGTTGTCTCCGCCACTTACAGGACAAGCCGGTAGAGGCAGAGACGATTGCGTCGGCTCCCCTCACTGCCTGGATGCAGAGTGAGGAAAAGATGACCCTCGCTCGGCTCCATAGCATTGGAGGGCAGAAGCGACGTCATACGTCAATTCCGCCCAATGCTTTTAAAGCTGAATTTTTTTTTATTGCATTTTAGTGTAAATATGAGATCTGAGGTCTTTTTGACCCCAGATCCCACATTTAAGAGGTCCTGTCATGCTTTTTTCTATTATAAGGGATGTTTACATTCCTTGTAATAGGAATAAAAGTGACCCAAATTTTTTTTTTAAAGGACAGTGTAAAAATAAAAAAATAAAAGGTAAAATAAGTAAGAAATTTTTTTTAAAGCGCCCAGTCCCGTCGAGCTGGCTCGCAGAAACAAACGCAAACACGCCCGCATTTGAAAACGGTGTTTAAACCACACATGTGTGGTATCACTGTGATCGTTAGAGGGAGAGCAATAATTCTAGCACTAGACCTCCTCTGTAACTCAAAACTGGTAACTTGTAGAAATTTTTAAACGTCGCCAATGGAGATTTTTAAGTGCCAACGTTTGTCGCCATTCCACGAACGGGCACAATTTTGAAGCATGACATGTTGGGTATCAATTTACTCGGTGTACCACCATTTTTCACAATATAGAAAACAATTGGGCTAACTTTACTGCTGTCTTATTTTTTAACTCAAAAAAGTGTATTTTTTCTAAAAAAATTGTGCTTGTAAGACTGCTGCGCAAATACGGTGTGACATAAAGTATTGCAATGACCGCGATTTTATTCTCTAGGGTGTCTGAAAAAAAATATATAATGTTTGGGGTTCCAAGTAATTTTCAAGCAAAAAATAAAAAAGATTTTAACTTGTAAACAACACGTCTCAAAAAGAGGCTCGGTCCTTAAGTGGTTAAGGAGGTAAGTGGTTAAAGTAGATGTGTACCCTAACTAAATGATGTTTAGATTGTTATAGCTCTATGCATCATCAACAATTGTAATTAATTAAAATAAAACACTTTTTACTTTTTTCTTCCTTTGTTACATCTCCAGCATGTAATTTCTCAAGGCGGGTTTCCTGAAGGTGATAACACTGGACCATGCCTGTTCAAAGAACACCAGCATAGCTGCTTGTGGTCTATTGGTGGAGCTTGTGATTGAATGACAATGCAGGAGCCTAACTAGGACACATGGATAGAGCGTTGTCACCCTATAACAGGAAGAACTTGAACTAGAATGGCAGGATCACCTGGTTTTACAGCTATTTTGAAAGAGTTAATCAAATAACATTAAATGTATTTTTACCTGGGGCTAGTGTAAGTAAAGCTAGCCATAGATGGTTTGAGAGATAACCAGTTCAGCAGGGACTGGTCGAATTTTGATCCATGTGTGGCTGCTCTCACTCAACAGATGTTGATTTAATGATTGACTTCTGTCAAATGGGCATGTTGGAAAATTTTTCTTCATCAGGAGCTACAGCTGTTAATCTGTGCATTCTGATAGTGGAGAGTCCCAGCTGTCAGATTACAATGTCTCAGCAGGAAAGATTCCCCTGTCCACCTTGATTGTGTTGATGAAGGAATCTGTTCATTTCTTTTTTGCGTTCAGCCTCCTGGCTGAACGAAAAAAAAAGAATCTATGGTCAGCCTAACTAAACCAGTCTTGATCTTTACTCATTTGCTCGCTCTTTAGTCATTTGCTGACCATACATGTAACAATAAATGACTAATCAAAGATTTTATCATTTTAAATGATCATTTGACACAACAAAGAAAAATACCTCTTTGGAAGAATTTAGTTGGATTTCCCACAATGTTTTTTTATGTAATGATCAGTCATTGATTAAAACAATCATTTTGTGCAGTCAGAAAGATTTGATACTTTCATCAAAACCATAGTTTATTGTTCAATTTTATCATTGCTTGTACGCCCATACTTTTGGCTGAGAGCCAATCAGAGCTCGGTTGCTCATCAATGTACCCCTGCTTCTTTAGTCACATATTGGAACAGGTCCTGGACCAGGCTACACTGTCTGGTAGGGGCTGAATTAGAGGACAGGCAGAAGAGAACTACTATATATATATATATATATATATATATATATATATATATATATATATATATATATATATATATATATATATATATATTGTCAGGGGTTAGCTCAAGGGGAATCACCTTCCTTGGGAAAAACGGTAGTCCAAACAGCAGGTTTCCTAAAATCTGACTTGTAACCAGTTTTATTTAAAAGGTTGCATGAAAATAACACAAACAAAAACAGAAAATATGGCCTTGCCATCCAGGCACTAACTGAATATTGCAGATTCCTAACTCAACAGGTGAAGGGCTTCTCCCAGTCACCCACAAAACAAAGATAATGCAAACCTTTTCTCTTACAAAGCAAGCTTCACATAAGCAGCTCTCTCAGGTTTTTGGCTTCCTGAGTCCCAGATCAAGAGCAATCCTTTGCTTTATTTCTGCTTAATTTATACCACCTGTTGGTGGACACAAGGGGACCACAAAATCTGGTCCAGAACCAACTCTGCCAAGGTGGCTGGTAAAACCCCGAAACAGATTCAACATTAGTTCTTGGCAAATGAACGCATGCAAGGTGAAACATAACGTCCATAAATCACCTCACCTTTCCTAATGTCACAAAATAAGTATTGGGACGCCTGCCTTTCACATCCCTAAGTGAAAATGTCCAAATTTGGCCCAAAGTGTCAATATTTTGTGTGGCCACCATTATTTTCCAGCGCTGCCTTAACCCTCTTGGGCATGGAGTTCACCAGAGCTTCACAGGTTGCCACTGGATCTATCTATCTATCTATCTATCTATCTATCTATCTATCTATCTATCTATCTATCTATCTATCTATCTATCTATCTATCTATCTATCTATCTATCTATCTATCTATCCATCTATTTATAAATCAGTGCTGCAAGGGCTTTATGCACCTTATATAATCTGTTATAAGACTGGATGAAGCATATATATGTGTGTGCCTACTTGACAGAATTGGTTGTTCAAGGTAAAGATATAGGAGTAGCCCCCCCTCCTCATTAATTAATTAATTACAATAATTATAGCTCCTTTTTTTAAGACCAGTTACAATCAACTCTGTTTTGGCAGTTTATGCTCTATAGTAACATCTATTTGTCTATTAGACTGCAAGGTATATCACCTTCTTCCCCCCCCCCCCGTCTGTGGAGGTTCCCAGACCCGCAGGGGCGGACCTAGCTCTCTCGACTGCTATGCATGATTTTGTTCTGGGTAAGGCTTCTTGTGGCGGGTGACACCACATGTTTTATTATTGTTATTTTTTGTAAAATAACTCTATGTATTTGAATTTGTTATGATTAATTTGTGTTTTTTCTTTTTATTCTTTTTTTTTTTTTTTGAAAAGAGTTTTTATTGCGCACATATCATAATAAAGAGACATTACAGTGGTTAGGATTACAATTTCCAACAAGGCATAAATAAAAAATTACATGCTCATCACAGTATTATCACAAATGTATAAATCCGTCTTTTTTTTTACTTTACTTCTGCAATATAACTGTGCATTTTTTTTAACAAAAAAAACACCAAAGAGAGGGGAGAAACCCCCCCCCCTCTAAGAGAAAAAAAAGGGAGGAGAACCTCCCATAACAGTGAAACAGAACTCATTTCCCCCCTGAGATGTCCGCACTCGGTGCCTCCAGCACTAGTCAAGAAAAATCTCATGTTCTAAACTCCGCAAGAGAGAAAGGGAACCCACTCCCCCCTCCCCCCTCCATTATGGAATTGAGAACATAAAAACAGCAGCCCTTACTGTCCACCATTCAATGGCTCTCCCTCATCCAATGTGTTTTTCGAATCCACCCATCTAAACCAAACCTTCCTAAATTTTTTGGGAGCTCCTCTAGCTTCATATGTCATTTTGTACATCAGGACGTCCGCATTAACTATTTTTATCCACATTCCCAATGTCAGCTGTTCTTCATAAATCCAGCATCTGGCAATAAGTTTCCGCACCCCAAAGTATAAGATCCAAGGAATAGCTTAGTATATGTATTCATCTCTTCCTGGTCAAAGACCCCCAGGAGACAACGTAAAGGTGAGCAAATGTTAGGTAAGGCGAATTTATCGCAAATAAATTCAGTTACCTGCGACCACAGTGGCCTTACCTTCCTGCACTCCCAGACCATATGTATGAAAGTGCCCTCTGTCTCCCTGTTTCTTTTTATTCTTAGTATGATATGTCAAAATTTGCTCTGTCAACATTGTATATATGCAATAAGCTCCTGAAGAAGCAGGGTATTGTACCGCAAAACATTTCGAGCACGCTAAACACAGTCCTCATTGGGTGAACTGGTATATGGATTTTATAAATAAATTATGTATGTATTTTAAAATATTGTTGTAAATTGAATAAAATACAATTTTTATCAATCATATGTTTCCCAAGCGTTTGTATGGTACCATTAAAGTCTACTGTGGCCTCAATACAAAATATTTTCTATAAAGCAATGCTGTCAGTACAATATGTAAAATCTTTACAGAAGGAGAAAAAAACTACCAAAAAAATCTAAAGTTATAATTAATTATTTGACTACAAGATGTTCCATCTATTATATGTTTACAGTGTCTGGTATACGTTAGATTGTTTACAGGAATGATCCCCTTGGGCAATGTATCATGTACAAACTCAAAGGTGTCAAAAAGTGTACTGGTATAAACAGGCTAACATCCAGCCTTCAGGACTTCAAAAGCGGTAAAGTGAGGTCACCCAGGGTCACCCAATGACTTAAAAATGTTCTCCAAAATGCGTACTTTTAGCTTATATCACTTATCAGGATGAATCATATTATTTTGTATTGACAATTGCAGCTTGTTGAACTTTCCTCCCTTTCCCTAAAATTCATGCATCACTACAGAATGTGAATACTGCCTTCTTAAAAAAAAAAAAAACTTTTTTCACTTGGCTTACCTTTTTTTGGTTTCTACTTTCTGGTTTCCATGAAAGCAGTGGTGATGTAGTCCCGTTCTTACAGATGCCCCCCGGGAAGACAACATCACTATTGCCTTTAGAGAAATTTTAACATGTTGGATTGGTTCATTTTATTTTCCTTTATTTAAATGGGGGTAATGTTATATTTATGATTTTTTTTATTTATTGCTGTTTTTCAGTTTGTTACAGTGCCTTGAAAAAGTATTCATACCCCCTGACATTTTCCAAATTTTGTCATGTTACAACCAAAAACATAAATGTATTTTATTGGGACTTTATGTGATAGGCCAACACAAAGTGGCACATAATTGTGCAGTGGAAGGAAAATGATAAATGTTTTTTAAATTTTTTCACAAATAAATATGTGAAAAGTGTGGTGTACATTTGTATTCAGCCCCCCTGAGTCAATACTTTGTAGAACCACCTTTCACTGCAATTACAGTTGCAAGTATTTTTGGGGATGTCTCTACCAGCTTTGCACGTCTAGAGAGTGAAATTTTTGTCCATTTTTCTTTGCAAAATAGCTCAAGCTCCGTCAGATTGGATGGAGAGCATCTGTGACCAGCAATTTTCAATTCTTGCCACAGATTCTCATCAATTGGATTTAGGTCTGGACTTGCCATTCTAACACATGAATATGCTTTGAATTTAATCATTCCATGGTGACTCTGGCTGTATGTTTAGGTCGTTGTCCTGCTGGAAAGTGAACCTCCACCCCAGTCTCAAATCTTTTGCAAACTCTAACAGGTTTTCTTCTAAGATTGCCCTGTATTTGGCTCCATCTCTCTTCTCATCAACTCTGACCAGCTTCCCTGTCCCTACTGAAGAAAAAGCATCCCCACAACATGATGATGCCACCACCATGTTTCATGGTGGGGATTGTGTGTTCAGTTTGATATGCAGTGTTATGCCCTGTACACACGATAGGATTTTCCTGACAGCAAATGTTGGATGTGAGCTCGTTGTCGGAAAGTCTGACCGTGTGTATGCTCCATAGAACATTTGTTGTCGGAATTTCCGCCACCAAATGTTTGAGAGCAGGTTCTCAAATTTTCCGCCAACAAAACTTGTTGTCAGAAATTCCGAGCGTGTGTGCACAATTCTGACACACAAAAGTCCACACATGCTCGGAATCAAGCAGAAGAGCCACACTGGCTATTGATCTTCATTTTTCTCGGCTCGTTGAACGCGTTGTTCGTTCTTGACGTTCGGAATTTCCGACATTTGTGTGACCGTGTGTATGCAAGACAAGTTTAAGCCAACATCCTTCGGAAAAAAATCCACGGTTTTGTTGTCGGAAAATCCTATCGTGTGTACAGGGCATTGATTTACTGCCTCACATAGTGCTTGGCTTTTAGGCCAAAAAGATCAATTTTGGTCTCATCTGACCAGAGCACCTTCTTCCACATGTTTACGGTGTCCCCCACATGGCTTCTCGCAAACTGAAAACAGGACTTCTTATGGCTTTCTTTCAACACTGGCTTTCTTCTTGCCACTCTTCCATTAGTGCCAGATTTGTGGAGTGCACCACTAATAGTTGTCCTGTGGACAGATTCTCCCAACTAAGCTGTGGATCTCTGCAGCTCCTCCAGAGTTACCATGGGCCTCTTGGCTGCTTCTCTAATTAATGCTCTTTAACCGGCCTGTCAGTTTAAGTGGATGGCCATGTCTTGCTAGGTTTGCAGTTGTACCATACTCTTTTCCATTTTCGGATGATGGATTGAACAGTGCTCCATGAGATGTTAAAAGCTTGGGATATTTTTTTATAACCTAAACCTGCTTTAAACTTCTCCACAACTATATCCCTGACCTATCTGCAGTGGTGTATTTAGGTTATGTGCTGCCCTAGGCCTGACTAAACTCATACACCCCTAATTTAAATACAACCCTACCCTTTCCCGCCCCTAAACACTCCCTTGTAAATGATCTCATTAAATTACACTGTTAAATGTTTTATGCAGAATTAAGTTCCAAAAATAAATATTAACAACAACTTTTGAACAATATCAACATAAAGCTTATCAGTGCCCATCAGTGCAACCTCAGTAGTGCCCATCAGTGCCCATCAGTGCAGCCTCATCATTGCGGCCTCATCAGTGGCCCCCAGTGCAGCCTATCAGTGCCCATCTGTATAACATATCAGTGTAGCTTAAGAGTGCTGCTTCATTAGTGCCCAACAGTACAGTCCCATTAGTGCAGCCTTATCAGTGCAGCCCCAATCTTCCGGGGACAGAGAGGGACGCAGTGCGATGAGGACAGAGAAGGACACCAGGGACAGAGAGGGACACTGGGGACAAACAGAAAGGGATGCCAGGGATACAGAGGGGTGCTGGGGACAGACAGGGAGGGACGCTGGGGACAGACAGAGGGACACCAGGGACAGAGAGGGACACAGTGCAATGAGGATAGTGAGGGATTCTGGGGACAGACAGAGAGGGATCCAGTGCGATGAGGACAGAGAGGGATGCTGGGGACAGAGAGAGGGACGCAGTGCGATGAGGACAGAGAGGGACACCAGGGACAGAGAGGGACACTGGGCACAGACAGAGAGGGATGCCAGGGACACAGAGGGATGCTGGGGGCAGACAGAGAGGGACGCCAGGGACAGACCGAGAGGGACGCAGTGCGTTGAGGACAGAGAGGGAAACCAGGGACAGAGAGGGACGCTGGTAACAGACAGAGAGGGATGCTGGGGACAGACAGAGAGGGACACAGTGCAATGAAGACAGAGAGGGACACCAGGGACAGAGAGGGACACCGGGGACAGACAGAGGGTCACTGGGGACAGACAGAGAGGCATGCTGGGGACAGAGAGAGAGGGATGCAGTGCGATGAGGACAGAGAGGGACGCCGGTGACAGAAAGGGATGCTGGGGACAGAGAGAGAGGGACGCAGTGCGATGAGGACAGGGAGGGACGTCGGTGGCAGAAAGGGATGCTGGGGACAGACAGAGAGGGATGCTGGGGACAGACAGAGAGGGATATCGGGGACAGACAGAGAGGGATATCGGGGACAGACAGAGAGGGACACCGGGGACAGACAGAGAGAGACACTGGGGACAGAGAAGGATGCTGTGGACAAACAGAAAGGGACACCGGGGACAGAGAGGGCTGCCGGGGACAGAGAGGGATGGACGCAGTGTGATGAGGACAGAGAGGGACACCAGGGACAGACAGAGAGGGACGCAGTGCAATAGAGGACAGAGAGGGTGCAGTGGGGACAGGGGACACAGGGAGACACAGGGGGACACAGGGGGACACAGGGAGACACAGGGGGGTTGAGGACATCGTGAGGGGGGACACTGTGGGTGGGGGGGAGGACACAGGGGGACACTGTGGTAGAGAGGGGGGAGGACACAGGGGGACACTGTGGTGGGGAGGGCACAAGGGGACACTAGGGTGGTGGGGGGGACAAGGAGAGTATTATGGGGCCTCCTGCATCCTTACTGGCTGCGCCCCCCCTGATGGTGGCGGCCCTGATGTCTCTAGACTCCTCTAAAAAATAGACAGACTCACCCGTCCCTGTAATAATAGCACCACTCACGGCGACAGCCCCTCCTCTCTTCTCGTCCGTCCCAGTACTTAATTGTACCTGCTGTCCTTGCCGCTCCCGTCATCTTCTCTCTTGTCTCCCCTTCCTCCTCCTATCGTCACAGACCCCGCTCCAGGCCAGAGAGGAGATGCAATGTTGATGCCGTGCAGAGGAGGGTAGGTGGACCATTAGGCTCTGCCTCCACCAGTTAATGTGCACCTGGTCTGGCCAGTCATCCCCTCCCCCGGTCATGTATGCCCAAAGACTGCCTATAATATTGCGTAATGCCGTCCTACAGCAGGCCGGCCGCTGGGGCGTGTATTTGTGCAGGAGGCAGCCGCAGGAGCCGGGACTTTGGAGGACGGGTCGGGGGGGTGTTTCGTGCGGCTTTTTTGCCGCTCCCCCGCAAAGTGCCGCCCTAGGCCTGGGCCTTGTCGGCCTAGGCCAAGAAACAGCACTGCCTGTCTGATATGTTCCTGATGTGTTACTTGGCCTTCATGATACTGTTTGTTCACTAAGGTTCTCTAACAAACCTCTGAGAGCTTCACAGAACAGCTGTATTTATACTGAGATTAAATTACACACAGGTGGACTCTATTTACTAATTAGGTGACTTCTGAAGGCAATTGATTCCACTAGATCAGGGGTAGCCAACCTGGGGCCCTCCAGCTGTTGCAGAAATACAAGTCCCATCATGCCTCTGGGAGTAATTGTAACTGCCAGCCTTGCAATGCCTCATGGGAAATGTAGTTCCACAACAGCTGGAGGGCCCCAGGTCACCTACCCCTGTACTAGATTTTAGTTAGGGGTATCAGAGTAAAGGGGGCTGAATACAAATGCACTCCACACTTTTCACATATTTATTGGTAAATAATTTTGAAAACCATTTATCATTTCGATTCCACTTCACAATTATGTGCCACTTTGTGTTGGTCTATCACATAAAATCCCAATAAAGTACATTTACGTTTTAGGTTGTAACATGACAAAATGTGGAAAATTTTAAGGGGTATGAATACTTTTTCAAGGCACTGTATGATTTCAATATATATTTTTTTTATTTTGTACAGCTGCGTTAGAGATGGGTTTCATAGATGAAAGGGCTCTTTCACAAGGGTGCCTCTGTGAAGTGGAATCTGCTTGCTTAGAGGGAGATCTCTCTGCTGATCCCCGCTGAGCAGGCGAATGATAGGTCCGTTTGGCGGAATGGAATAGGACCATCATCAGTGGTGGCCCGTGCATTAAGCGTGCACGGGCGCTGCCCCCTCTCTCCTGGCGCCCCCTCTAGCACCAATAGATAGATTCATGCATTGCATGAATCCATCTATGGCCATCGCTGCCACCCCCTATTCAAGCGCCCGGCCACTTTTTGGGCACAGGACGCCTGAATTACAGCGGCGGGGGGTGGTTTTGAAGCACCTGATTAGAGCCAAAGGCTCCAATAGGCGTCAAAAAAGGTGACCTGCAAACGCCATGCTGGGCGCTCGCAGTTCACTCAGCTGTGTTAGAAAAGCGAATGAATATTCACTTTCCTAACACTAAACCGCCTCTCCGCCAATCAGGTGCTCGGATCTGTTACCCCTCACCTGATTGGCTGAAACGACAGGCGTCCAATCATACCAAAGGACGGGGAGAGAGAACAGGAGAAGACATTGAGGAGCTGTCCCACCGAGACAGATAAGTGCAGACGACGGGCCTGCGGGGGGCACATTTGATATGGCACAGTGGCTGCGTTTGATGGGGCACAGTGGTAGCAATTGATGGGCACAGTGGCAGCAATTGATGGGCATGGTGGCTGCGTTTTAAGGCACAGTGGCTGTGTTTGATGGGGCACAGTGGCTGCATTTTATGGGGCACAGTGGCTGCATTTTATGGGGCACAGTGGCTGCATTTTATGGCACAGTGGCTGCGTTTGATGGGCACAGTGGCTGCGTTTGATGGGTACAGTGGCTGCGTTTGATGGGCACAGTGGCTGCGATTGATGGGCACAGTGGCTGCGTTTGATGGGCACAGTGGCTGCGATTGATGGGTTTTTTTTCTGAATTTTTCAGTTTGTTTGCGTCCCCTCAAACATTTTGAGCACCAGCTGCCACTGACCACCATCCGTCTGTTTCTGGCAGACAGGATTGGATCATCTGCTGAAATCCACTGCTCCATAGAAGTGACTGGAAGGTCTGATCTGGTCCGCCTGAAAAACTGACAGGCAGACCTGATCGGATTGCCTGTGTGTTAATACTTCTAGCCTTTAAAGCACAGAGTTATTTGAGTAAAAGCATTTACAGCAATTCGAAATGTGGAGTTCAGTAACTAAAGCTAGTTATGCACTTCTGAAATTTAGCCAAACTATAAGGTGTGTGTGTGTGGCCCTGCCAACACCACCCAGTTCAACAAACTTTCATGGATTTGGACTAGAGAATTTTTTTTTAGTATATGGCTAGCTTAAAGCAACCAATCTGTTAGTGAAAGTTTATACTACGTTTAATGTAGATTCCAAATCACATAATCTCATATGTGCTTACATGCCAATGTAATTCCAAAGATTATTTTTAATGGCTACAAATAGGCTGCAAGAGATCTACAGAGCTGGGATGCAACAATGTGTTTAAAAAAATGGCAGGTTTTGATACACAGTTCTCTAATGCACTAGATGTCATTCAGTTAAGGTTAACATCTACTAGCGTTGGTTGCTTTGAATCATATTACTTTGTACATGGTTCTATACTTTGCACTAGCTAACTATGTAAGTTTGAATACATGCTGTTTATACATATTTTTTTTTATAAGCACACGCTGTGCGAAGATGTAAAGTATGTGGCACTCGGGTAGTAATAAGTGTAATGCCCCGTACACACGAGCGGATTTTCCGTTAGAAAAAACTTGGAAGGTTTTTTTCCGACAGAATTCCGCTCAAGCTTGCCTTGCATGCCTTGTGGTCACACAAAAGTTCTCAGAACTTTTGACCATCAAGAACGCGATGACGTACATCACTACGACGAGCCGAGAAAATGAAGTTCATTGCTTCCGAGCATGCGTCGAATTGTTTCCAAGCATGCATAGGAATTTTGCGCGTCGGAATTTGTACAGACAATCGCATTTTCGGATAGGAACTTTTCCCGACCAAAAAATAGAGAACATGCTCTCAATCTTTTGCTGGCTGGAATTCCGCCAGCAAAAGACCGATGGAGCATACACACGGTCGCATTTTCCGACAAAAAGCTCTCATTGGAGTTTTGCTGGCAGAATTTCCGATCGTGTGTACACGGCATTAGGAAGGCTGTGATCTTAGTGGAAACTCCAGCATTAATGAAGGCTCCTAGCACAGTAGCATATCTGTTTTTTTCAACGCTTAATATGTCAATTGACTATGCAGTGAGAATGTGTTCATGGTGGAAAGATGCCAAGCCGACTCTACTAACCTATGACCAGCTACAAGAGGACACCAACGTTTAGTTATCAATGACTCATTAGTTGAGATGTCAAAGGCACTTATGTCTCCTGCCAAGAAATTCCATTACCATCATCAATAGCATGCAAATGCTGTGGTTGTCAATGACCCTGGATGGGGAAAGACCACTAGCGATTGTTCTTCAAAAGTTAAGACATGTGTTTGTCATTATGGCTATTGATATCTATTCAATCAGTGCAAGTATTTACTTTAAAGCTAGCTGTGCCGCATCTGAACACATCTGAAATGATAAAATCAATATGCAAAATAACAATCGCCCAGTTCCAAGACCTTCTTCCCCGTTTCCTTAGTACAATCAAAGCATAAATATTATGCACTGTAAATTCTAGGCTGTTGCTTTTTTAAAGCATATGTCAGGGCAAAAAAAAAAAAAACATTTTGTACATCTATGGAATGCATTTCTCCACATTTTATCCCTTTAAACAAATTTAGTATGTGCCTTCTTACCTCTTTGACATGACAACGCACCTCTGAATTCCTAAGGACACGGTGTCAGACCTGCCTATCTCATTTTAACTTGGAGGTCATTTTGACTGCGACACAAAATTATGGGATATTGAATGTTTATGGTGGTGGCAGCATCATGTTGTGGGGATGCTTTTCTTCAGCAGGGACAGGAAAGCTGGTTAGAGTTGATGGGAAGATGGATGAAGCCAAATACAGGGCAATCTTAGAGGAAAATCTGTTAAGCCTCGTACACACGATCAGATTTTCCGACGGGAATTGTGTGATGACATACAGTTGGCGGAAAATCCGACCGTTTGTACGCTCCATCAGACAGTTGTTGTCGGATTTTCCACGGACAAATGTTGGATGGCAGGCTTATAAATTTTCCGCAGACAAATGTATGTTGTCGGATTTTCTGAGCGTGTGTACACAAGACGGTCAGACAAAAGTCCAAAGTACAAACACGCATGCTCGGAAGCAAGGACGAGCCGGAAGCGGTCGGTCTTGTAAACTAGCGCTCGTAATGGAGAATTGCCATTTGTGACGCGGCAAATTATGAAATCTCGAAATGCAGCACACATTCTCTTCTTGTTTAATGGGATAATAATGAAGATGCTTTGCTGGTGATACTGATGGAGTTATTGCAAACAAATTTTCAAAGGCTTTTTTTTTCTAGTGATATCAAGAATAATATTATTATGCTTGTTATTTTTTTATTTGGGCAAGTTGCAAGTTGCCACAACACCATTATCCCATAGTTTTTATGATCAAAGATAAAACTATGTTGGTGTCCCTTGTTAATTTTACATTGTATTTTTTAAAATGTAACTGCCTACTCCCAAACTGTCATTTGAAGTAAAACACATAGCCAAATATTATTCTCCACATTTTTTTTATTGTGCATTAAAAAAGGAAAAACAAATAAATCTAGACATGCTATCTGCCAATAAAACTTAACCAAAAAGTGCATTCCATGTATCCAAAAATATAGAAAATATAACAAATCAAATTATTAATATTCAACCAAAAAATAAAAAAAGCCTCATGCATGTGTCCTTCTTCTTAATATAGGGGGTCAATAATGCCAAGAGTTGGTGAAAGCAGGGGTCCGTCATCTGGAGATAATTCCGAAAATCAACCGGATTACTTTCCTGGAGCTCCCACAGCAAAGGCATATGACATAATTGGTCACGATTAATAAAGCAACCAATTTTTGGACCAAGAAATCTTCCTCCTTCTGTTCCTGGACTGGACTTGGGTCAAAGCAATAACTCCAAGGTCAATATTAAATAACACGTTATCTCCTCCGATTCCACAACATGACTGGTTGACGAACAGCCGTTCAGAAATGAATTGAAAAGCGCAAGATGAAAAGCGCGAATCAACACTCACCAAACTTCTACTAACAAGAAATTAGCAGAAGGAGCCCAAAGGGTGGCACTAAAGAGCTGAAAAACCAAAAACGAAGTACGTCACTATGCTCGTGTTTGTTGGTCGAAAATTGTGTGCCATTTGTATGCAAGACAAGTTCGGGGCCAACGACCTTCAGACAAAAGTCAGAGGCTTTGTCTGTGGAAAATCCGATCATGTGTAGGAGGCATTAGATTCTGAAAAAGACTTGAGACTAGGCAGAGGTTCACCTTCCAGCAGGACAATGACCCTAAACATATATCCAGACCTACAATGGAATGGCCCAGTCAAAGTCCAGACCTAAATCCAATTAAGAATCTGTGGCAAGACTTGAAAATTGCTGTTCCTCCAATCTAACAGAACTTGAGCTATTTTGCAAACAAGAACGGGCAAACATTTCACTCTCTAGATGTGCAAAGCTGGTAGAGACATGGGAGAGACATACCCAAAATGGCTTGGGGCTCTAATTGCAATGAAAGGTGGTTCTACAAAGTATTGACTCAGGGAGGCTGAATACAAATGCACGCCACACTTTTCACATATTTGAAGATATATTTCAGATTTGTAAAAAAATTTGAAAACATGTGACATAACAAAATGTGGAAAATTTCAAGGGGTATGAATACTTTAAGACATTGTAAGTGAGTGAATCACCCACAATTTTCATGTTAGCCAATGACCACGATATTTATTTTTAGAATGAGATAAGTATATTTGAAATCAAAAGAATGTGGTTATTTATGTTGAAAAGTGCTCTACTGATTCATGCGAACTCTGGTGGCTGGTCTGCTTTAACAATTTGAAATCATAAGGATTAGTTACCAGACTAAAAGATAACAATATTACCATATTAATTTATAACAGCGCTGTACAGGCTATTCAGGGAGCACTTACAAGTAATGTATGCTAATGTTGACCCAATATATCTTCTCTGGATGTTGCCTGAACTTAACTAATGTTAAGTAAATGTAAGACTGATGATTGTATTTAAAAACATTTGATATGTAATTAATTCTAACATGGAAAGATTGGCTGAGTATAATCCCCAGTGTGTAATTCTTTACAGCATATAATGTTTTACTTAGGAGGGCATTTCATCTCTTCCTTCCTGTGTGTTGGAGATGCAGTTTCAGAATATAAATTAGTTTAACAGCATTAGCTTAGGAAGAATTAGTTCTCATCTGTTGTTTTTTTTCTTTTTAATAGAATGTTGATCTATAGAAAATCTTTCATTTAGTTAAGTCATTGCATGGCTATATATCAGGTGGATGAAGCTGAAAGCATGAAAAGTTGGGGTCATTACAGCCCAGTTGAAAGTTATTATCAAGACTAAGGTTTTGATTAGCTAGCATCTCTACTGACATAACACAAGATAGCCACAAAGAAGAATATGAAATCCCCGGATGAAGACAGCCATGATAAATGCATACAATAAACTTCAAATATATTGCAAGCCCTCTTTATAATATGCCCTTGCTTCTCCCATAAATAGAAACATTGCCGGGCAGCAACATGTAGCCCACAGTTCATGTAGAAATAATCATATAAAAAGCAATATGGCACAGCCCCGCCATTTTTCCATTTGCTTTACATGTTACAACATTAGCAAGAATGTATTCAAGGCCCATCTCCAGGCAAAAACAAATCTTCCCAATACGTCCCACTGGATCCACCACTGAAGGCCAGGCCTGACATCTGGTCTTGTTGCTACTCCTTGTGTTGTGATGTCATCACACACTTCCAGACCAGCCTTTTCTGGCACTTTTTGTTTACATATAACAATCAGTATTTTTCGCTAGAAAGTTACTCAGAATCCTCAAACATTAGATATTTTTTAAAGCAGAGGCCCTAGAGAATACATCGGTGGGTTTTGCAATTTTTTTATGTCACATGGTATTTAGGCAGTGGTTTTTCGAATGCAATTTTTAGGGAAAAAATACACTTTTTTGAACTTTAATACAAAAAACACAATACATAACCTAATTTTATTGTAAAATATAAACGATGATGTTACACTGAGTAAATAGATACCAAACATGTCACGTCCGTGCAACGTTGACAAACTACGTACATTTTATTATCCAAAGCCAACGCTTTAAACACCTTTACAGGTTATCACTTTAGATTTACAGAGGTTTATTGCTAGAATTACTGCCCATGATCTGACGTTCGTGGTGATACCTCACGTGTGGGAGGATCAGTGTTTGCGTGTGTGACTGACGCACGTATTCGCCTTTGCGTGCAAGCATGGGGGAACTTACTTTTTTTTTTTAATACTAATTTATTTTATTTTTACATTGTTGCTTTACATTTTTATCACTTTTATTGCTGTGACAAGGAATGTAAAAATCTTTGCGACAGCAATAGGCTACAGGTACTCTTTATGGAAAAATCTGGGGTCTATAGGACCCAAAATCCCTTCTTTGCCCTTAAAAGCATTCAAAATACCAAGATCTGTGTTTTTGAATACTTTCAATTTTTTTTAAATGGCGCCGTTGACATTTGTAAAATGTATGCAGAAAATGGAAATAAATCCACCTATCCTTTACAGTGCAGGAAGCTGCCCTTCACTTTAACCACTTTAAGCACCAGAAGGTTTTACCCACTTCCTAAACAGGCCATTTTTTGCGATATGGCACTGCGTTGCTTTAGCTGACAATTGTGCAGTCGTGCGACACTGTACGCAAATAAAGTTGATTTTTCCCACCAATAAAGCTTTCTTTTGGTGGTATTTGATCACCTCTGCGGTTTTTATTTTTTGCGCTTTAAACAAAAAAAGATTGACAATTTTGAAAAAAAAAAACAATATTTTTTACTTTCTGCTATAATACCTATGCAGAAAAAAATGTAAAAAAACTAATTTCTTCATGAATTTAGGCCAATATATATTCTTCTACATATTTTTGGTAAAAAAATCCCAATAAATGTATATTGATTGGTTTGCGCAAAAGTTATAGCGTCTACAAAATAGGGGATAGATTTTTGGCATTTTTATTATTTATTTATTTTACTAGTAATGGGGCGGTGATCAGCGATTTTTAGTGGGACTGCATCAGTGCAGCGGACACATCGGACACTTTTGACACTATTTTTAGGACCATTGACATTTATTCAGCGAACAGTTCTATAAAAATGCACTGATTACTGCATAAATGACACTGGTAGGGAAGGGGTTAACACTAGGGGGTGATCAAGGGGTTAAATGTGTTCCCTGGGAGGTGTTTCTAACTGTGGGGGGGGGTGTTACACTGGAGAAAAAGAGAGATCGTGATTCGGCTTAGCTGAAACACGATCTCTCACTTTTCCTCCCTGACAGATCAGCGGTGTGCTTTGTTTACATCGGCACACCGCTGATCCGTCTCTCCTGTGAACAATCGGCAGGTCGCGGCGGCCATCGCAGCCACCTAAAAGGTGGATTGGCTCCCGCCGTGTCCACTCACAGCGGGAAGCGGTGCGCAGGCTGCGTGCGCATGCCCCCTAAACCGTGTGCACGAAATCACGTACAGGTACGTGATTTTGCGCACCCGGCCCGTCCTGCCGCAGTAAATGTACATGGTTAAGCATCAGAAAATTACTGCTCATTTAAAATGATGTTTTTTACAAACTTTTTTTTCATTGATACATGTCCCTCAGGACAGTACCCAGACCCACCATTGAATGCTCAATTACATGCATACAGGGCCGGGCCAAGGGATGGGTGGCAGCCCTGGGCGTTGCGAAATCATGTGAAGTGAAGGGGCATCAAAGGGAGATGGGGGGGGGGATTTGTGTTGATAGGCGGAATTTGGATGGGCGGCAGGGGGTATGTATTGTTCTAGTTGGGGAAATTTGGGGGGAGGGGGAGTGCTAAGAGTGGTGATTTAGGGGGATTTGTGTTGAGAGGGGGGATTTAAAATGGGGGGAGAAGATGTCTACTAGGAGGGGACATTTTAGGGGCAGAGAATTTGTGCTAGGAGGAGTAATTTTTTTTTTTGGGGGGGGGCAAAGATTTGTGCTGAGAGGGGGGATTTCGGCAGGGGGGTTGAATTGTACTGGGAGGAGGGGGAATTTATGGTTAGGGAGGAAACATGCAGATTAGTGCTCAGTGCTTTTGTGGGGGGATTTTTGCTGACACATAATTCTCACACATATTGGGGGGCGCAGTTTGGCATGTTCGCCCTGGGCTCTAGTTGACCTTTTCCCGGCACTGCTTGCATATACGCCTTCACAATGGGCACTATTGATTTCTCCAGTTCGGGTCCCATAGACTTCAAATTGGGTTCATTATTCAGTTACGAACTTTTGCGATGTTCGAAAGTTCTGCCGCGAACCAAACCGGGGGGTGTTTGACCCATGTTCACACTTATTTAGTGTTTTATGCAACAAATAAATAAAAGTGTTGCGCAACAAATTAATTTGTTACAAGATAGTGATGTGCTGTCTGTGCATATTCATCCACCTCTCCTCTCCTGCCTGCAGATCTGCTTCTTGCTACCAGCCCTTCCTCACTACAGTATTTCTGCCACTGTAATGGTATACACTTTAGAACAATTTTTAACTTAGATCATTGGCGCAAGTGCTTGATTATTTTGGTGCATGCTATGGGACAATAATAGAAACTGCATATTCATTTTAAAGTGATGTGGTGCAGCTGTCGCAGCTACACATTGAAATTGTGGAATTGCATTGTTCATTTTGCACACAGAAAAAGCATCAGAATTTTGTCCTTTGCCTTTGTTAACCCCTCATAGTCTTTAGGCTTAAATTAAACTAGTATGTCAGCATACAGGTCACTCTGCTCTCAGTCAGATACATATTATAGCTTTCATTGCTGTCCCAGGCTGACTATCACATCAATAGAGTGGACAGGCCTTATGTGAGAAAGCACAGCTGTGCGCATGCGTTTACGGGCTGATATGGCTGTCTCCCTCCTCCAAGAGGATCCAGTTACTAGCATGGCACAAGTCCAGGACAGAACTCCTTAAAATAATTGGCCTGCGTTCAACATTCTGTCAGCAGTGATAACTCCTGATGACTAAATAAAGAAGCCTCCAGGCCAGTGATGAAACTGATGTGAACACTGTAAACCTAGTGACGTCTGTGTGTATGAAAAGGTCCCTCACAACAGACATTTCCCTGCTCGTGTTACGTTAGTTGGAGTCACAAAGTGAATCGATGCATTCAGCTTGTTTCTGTTGGATGCATTATGTCCTACATGGAGCACTGCTGTGAAATATACTTAGGCTGGGAGAAGTCCTTTACTGGGCTCCTACAGTGTGAAGTGGGGGAGGGGTACCCACAATGCATACTAATAGATCTGGAAGCTGGACCCCAGCTAGGTGCAATCATATTACTGTATCGCTGAAATAGTATCAGACTGTTACCGTATCACTTTACAATGACCTAATTACTGTAAAAAAAAAAAAAAAAAAAAAAAGGAGAAAGAATAATCCTGAAAAAAGAGCATTAATGCAGCTTCTCCAATACAATGCTATTACTAATATATTGTCATTATTATTATACAGGATTTATATAGTGCCAACAGTTTACACAGCACTTTACAACATAAGTGCAGTCAGTACAATTACAATATAACTTAATACAGTAGGAATCAGAGAGCCCTGCTCGCTAGAGCTTTCAATAGGATAAAGTACACTCCAGTGAAAATGTATACGATATTAAGTAATTCAGTGGCCATGTACAATGCTTATGGCCAAGTCTCCAGCTTGGTAAAGGCAACTGAAGTGTTATAATAACCACTTGACCTTAGGAAGATTAACCCCCCTTCATGACCAGGCCTTTTTTTTTGCTTCTTGGCACTGCTTTTTTTTTTTCTTTTAGTTTGTATATATTGGCCTTGGTTCTTGTCCTCCGGGGTATTGCCTAGCTTCTAGCCATGGTATTTGTTTGACAACAGGCTTGCTTTTTAGCACTTCAAATGGGCAGAATTGAATAACAAGACTCACCCCATAGACTGCAATGGGGTTTGCCATAAAGTTTGCAAACTTTGAACTTCAAGCAAAACTGTGAAACTTTTCAAGAACTGAACCCTTGCCCTAATCTCAACCAGCTTTCCTGCTTAGGAACTTGGCCCTGTCTTATTCTTCTTCTCACTGTTGGCCAGCAAGGCCCCCCATCACAATAAAAGGTCAATAGATATTCATATTTTTTTATTTACCACTGCTTCCCTGGAGGTTTTCTTTAACTCTGCCACATCTGATGTGTAGTGGCTAAGTGGTTAGCGCTTCCGCCTGTCGGTTCAAATCCCAACCGTGACACTGCCTGCATGGAGTTTGCATGTTCTCCCTGTGCCTGCGTGGGCTTCCTCCTGGTTCTCCGGCTTCCCCCCACACTTGGTTCAGGAATGTAGCTCAACTATGGGTGGAGGGGGGTTGTTGTAATGGAAGAAATGCCTTATTACATTTCATGTGCTGGAGTTTGGATGAGCACTGCCTATTGTATGTGTAGGTTTGAGTATCCTTTTAAACATAAGGCACATTGTGACTTGTTTTTAAAACTGAGTGTTGTAAATGCTATCATATTTTAGGGGGATTGAGAAAGACCTGTTATACTGTGCACTCTGGGGTTCATTTGCTAAAAGCAAGACTGTTAACTTTGCAACGGAATTTTGTCTATAGCATAGTGAATGGGGTGAAGCTCTGCTGACTTCCATCATTCAATCATGTCCAAGCAAAAATACTCTTTTCTTTTTACTTTCCTTGCACATGGTTAGGTATTCTTTGCAAAGTGAAGTTTTATCACATGCACTAAGCTCTGGGGGTAATTCCCTTGCAAACTGCAACTCCTCAAAGTGAACAGCCTTTTTGCCTTTCATAAAGCATTGAGTACTGCTTGGACCTTGAAGAAGGGGACATACCCCGAAAGCTTGTCCTGAAAAATTGTATGATAGTGCAAATAAAAAAAGTATCACAGACAGTACTCAATTTTCTCTGTCACAGTTGCACTAATACGGCTACAATCAAATCAAGTATGCCTTTCATAAATTAACCTATATACTACTGTATGGAAATTGCTTTGTGATATTTCTTTTTCTACAATGGTATTAATATTGCGATGGAATTGCATGGAGAAAACACAGAGCTGAGAACAGAGTTGTTAACTTTAATGGCACAGATAACATCATGCATTTTGTGAACGCAGTTAAAGAGAGTCTGTATTTTGACCATGCTTTCAACCACAATTGTTTAATTTTTTAAGACCACCTTAATGCAGAACTAAACCCTCCTATCCTGAATGTCCAAAGAAGCTTTCATTGTAGCCTCTGTTTGATCTGAAATTGACATGGTGCTGCACATGTGATCAGTTTTGACACCAGCCATTTGATGTGTTGACAATTCAGGTTGAGAGCACAAGCAACTGTGACAGTTATCATTCATGGCATGACTTAAATGTAACAGTTTTGAAAAACTGTTAAAACACTTGGGTTTAGTTCTGCTTTAATACCACTCAGACAATTTTTATTTATTTCTACCCCATTTGACATTGATAGGTCATCTGAAACCAGAGGACCTCTGGTGCTGAAAACTGATTGAAAGCAATTATTGATTTTGATGCATGGGTGCTCAATTAAATGATGTGACCATGCAGACAGAGAGAACATATGAGCTTGCGATATATGCAGCAGTGGTAACCACTAGACCAGCATGCTGCATTCCTATTCTTAGATGTACCATGTGCAGCTATCACATGATATAGAGCAAGAAGGGTGCCTGTGCTACTAAAACATATGTGCTTATTTGACCTGAGAGTGCAGTTATACCTTTCAGAAACATACTAATCAAACAAGACAAAGGTTTGAGAATGAAATACATCAGGGAAATCCTTTGAACACATAGTAACTTCATCCCTATAATATCAAGAGGTTTATATTGCATTTCAAAATGTTTGATGTGGTTATGTCCTATTAGATCAGTTGGTCTTCTGCATTGCTTTTCAAGTACGTTTCACACCTTTAAAATTCATTTATATCTCTTTGTTGTGAGCTGTTTTTGTGGTTTCTGTTCACAAGATGTCCGATGCTGTTTTCAAATTGCACTTTGATGTTTTTTATATTTTATTCTACCTGTAAAGTGGCAGAGTATTCCTCAGCAGAGTGAAGATAGGGTAAATAAAGCCAAATTTCCAGGATTTTTTATATATACTTACTTGTGATTTGTCTTAGTGGTAAATGAGACAGAAGAAAAGAGTAGAAAATATGTCTAGGTATGCTAATTCTGACAGGTTTAAACCTTTTTTTGTTCTGCGACTTCAGATGTCTGGAAGTTTTACCAAGACTCATTTTGTACAGGAAATGTATATGCCTATCAGGGCTGTTCACTGTGTATAGAGTACAAATGTTCAACAAAGCTGACAATTTAGCTAGAGGCCTAGCTTGGACTATGTATTCTGCTGCCTTTGATATGGTTGACCACCCCTCCTCCTGAAAAAACTCCACTACTTTGGTCTCCGTGACTGTACTCTTCACTGGTTCTCTTCCTACTTATCCAACCGCACCTTTAGCGTTACTTACAATTTTACTTCCTCCTCTTTCTTTCTCTGTTGGGGTCCCACAAGGTTCTGTTCTTGGACCTCTCCTATTCTTGATCGACACCTCTTCCCTGGGTCAGCTGATAGCCTCCTATGGCTTTCAATACCATCTCTTCGCCGACAACACCCAAATTTATCTCTCTACCCTTCAGCTCACTCCCTCAGTCTCCTCACTAATTTACTAACAGACATATCAGTCTGGATGTCACACTATTTCCTAAAACTCAATCTATCCAAAACCAAGCTCATAATTTTTCCTCCCCTACATGCGCCTTCCCCTGATCTTCCCCTGATCTCTCTGTCAAAATCGATGGCACAAATATCAGCCCATCCCTGCATGCCAAGGTTCTAGGTGTAATCCTGGACTCTGATCTATCCTTTAGGCCCCACGTCCAATCACTGTCCAAAGCTTGCCACCTCAACCTCCGCAACAAGTCCAAAATACACCCCTTCCTAACCAATGACACCACAAAGCTCCTAATTCACTCCCTGGTCATCTCTCACCTCAACTACTGCAAATCCCTCTTTATTACCCTTCCTTTACATAGACCAAGTGAGAAAAATTAGCTTCACACCAATATCCGTCCAACAGTTTTATTGAAAGACACCAGGACTAAAACAACTGACCAAGGGGTGATGACGTTTCACGCATACATTGTGCTTCTTCAAAACCCAAAGGAAGACTGAGCTACCGAACCTCTAAGTAGAGGACACTCCCGCCCAACAGGTGTAGGGTGGTGTGATCATCTCTCCCCTTATCTTGATAAGCAAAACTAAAAACATTATGAACGACAATACAAATACATGTACAGTCAGGTCCATAAATTTTGGGACATCGACACATTTCTAATCTTTTTAGCATAGTGTTCTTAATCTGGCCAACTGTTGTGAAGGGTGTTTTCTTTGCCAGGGAAAGAATTCTTCGGACATCCACCACAGTTGTTTTCCGTTGTCTTCCGGGTCTTTTGGTGTTGGTGAGCTCACCGGTGCATTCTTTCTTTTTAAGGATGTTCCAAACAGTTGATTTGGCCACACCTAATGTTTTTGCTATCTCTCTGATGGATTTGTTTTGTTTTTTCAGCCTAATGATGGCTTGCTTCACTGATAGTGACAGCTCTTTGGATCTCATATTGAGAGTTGACAGCAAGAGATTCCAAATGCAAATAGCACACTTGAAATTAACTCTGGACCTTTTATCTGCTCCTTGTAAATGGGATAATGAGGGAATAACACACACCTGGCCATGGAACAGCTGAGCAGCCAATTGTCCCATTACTTTTGGTCCCTTAAAAAGTGGGAGGCACATATACAAACTGTTGTAATTCCTACACCGTTTACCTGATTTGGATGTAAATACCCTCAAATTAAAGCTGAAAGTCTGCAGTTAAAGCACATCTTGTTTGTTTTATTTTTTTTTTTTTTTTCAAAAAGTTTTTATTTGATTTTCAAAAGAAAAGGATACATTTACATTAAAGTATTGTGTACAATCAGATTTTGTAGCATATACTGAGGCGACAAAGAAAAGTATAGACTTAGGTACAAAACTTAGTTTTAAGTAGGGGAAGATACAATTGAATTTACCCATATGAGTTGGCTGAAAGAGAATATGTATCAGATCGTAACAATTCCATTTTTAATTACCATTTATGGATACCTGGATGGATCAGTTTGGGAGGTCCCTACTTAAAATTAACTTATACGCTAGTAATATTACAGAGAAGAGAACAAATGAAAAAGAAAAAAGGGGGGGGGGGGGGGCCCTATATGGGATATGTAAAAATAAGAGAGTTGGTAAGAGGTAGTGTACTATATGATTGTCCAGGTTTATAAGGTCCCATTAACATTAACATTGAGCAGGGTGGTGTCAGAGGTTAGAATGGGTTTCCGTTTGAGCTGACTTGTGATGCCATCTGACGAGAGGGGTCGTAGTAGGAGAATGAGGATAGGCTGAAATTTGCTATTTCCCCCTGTGAGAGGGAGGAGAGCATAAAGGCATGCCACTTGGAGTGGAAGTGTTCTGAGGCGTTTTTATGTTTGAAGTCCGTGTTTAGTCTGTCTTTGATGAGTAGTTGCATGAGATCTCGCTTGATTTGGGTGATGTTGGGGCATATAGGTGAGATCCAGTTTTTGAGGATAGATCTTCTTGCGATTAGGAGGCATGTCAGGGACCATGCTTTGTGTGGGGTAGCTCCTTTTGAGGTCGTTGAGGGTCCAGCAGAGACATTGGCGGTGTTGGACCATGGCAGGAGTAATGGGTCCCAGTGGCCAAAGATGAGGAGCAAAGGATCCTTAGGTAGTTTGATTAGGGTTACTTCGAAAATGTAGGCAAGGACTTGTTCCCAGAATGTGGATATGTAGGAGCAGTTCCAGAAACGATGTGCCAGAGATGGTTTCTGGTGGTTGCATAGTGGGCAGAAGGCTTTGCTTTTGTCCGTTTTTGATGAAAGGAAAGGCATATAAGCTCTGTGGGCTATTTTTAGCTGTGTTTCTCTCCATATTTCGTTGGGTGTTAACTTTTGTACAGTATTGAGTCCATGGAGGATTTTGTCGACTAGGTTTGGATCAGGGAAGTCTTTGTTCCAGTTTTTAATTGAAGATGATGAGGGGGGTAGAGAGGATTTGTTGAGAAGAGGTTTGTAGATTTCTGAGATGTTGTATGAGTTATTCGAGATCATTTGGTCCGTAACATTGGTTTGGAACCTTTTATCGGCTTGTTTGCACGCCTCCCTTAAAAAACTGGTGCATTGGTTATAGTAGAAGATATGTGTTGAGGGTAGAGAAAATATTTCCGCAATACTGGCAAAAGGTAATGGTTGACCTGTCAATTTATTGCAGAGAAGGGAGAATTTAGTTAGGCCTTTCTGTTCCCATAATTCAAAAGGTTTGTATTCTAGACTTGGCGGGAAAGCTGGGTTTCCTTGAATCGGAAGGTGAACCGACATAAAGGGGGATATCTTGAGTGTTTTCCTGGCTTCTCTCCATGCCACTGCGGTGTCCCTTAATAGGAGATTATGTTGGTGGGGAAGAGGGACTGCCTTCCATTTGCAGTGTAGGAGGGCTACTAGTGAGTAGGGGTGGGCCATGGCAGATTCCAAAGAAAAATTGGAGTAGCGAGAGGATTGCGTTATCCAGTCTAGACTAGTTCTAAGTAAGCAAGCTATGTTGTACATTCTAATATGGGGGAGACTGATGCCCCCTTCGCGTCTGGGAAGATATAGTTTTTTGATAGCTATACGTGGTCGTTTGTTTTGCCAAAGGAATTTGGATATAGAGTTATTTAGTGAAGTCACATCTTTATGATGGAGAAGTAATGGGATAGTTTGCATTGGGTATAGTAATCTAGCAAAACTGACCATTTTTACTAAATGACATCTTCCCAAAAGCGAGAGGGGCAGATCCATCCAGATATTCAGTTCCTGTGTTATTTTTGATAATAAAGGAGGGTAGTTGAGGTGGTATAAGGAAGAGGGGAGTTTTCCAATTTTTATTCCCAGGTAGGTGATATGTGATTTAGCAACCGGGAAGATTGAGTGCTGGGTCCATTTTGGTAGGGCGTGTGAACCGATGGGTAGAACTTCGCTTTTGCTGTAGTTGATACGGAGACCAGAGCACAAGCGAAATTCGTCGAATATATTTTTTATGGTGAGCATATCGGAGGTGGGGTCAGCTGAAAATATGAGGACATCATCTGCAAATAGGGATGTACGCAGGTCATGTGCGCCTATCTTTATACCGTGAAGAGGGGCTAGTAATGTTAGGTATCTTGAAAGAGGTTCTAGTGCGATATTAAAGAGGAGTGGGGATAGGGGGCAGCCTTGGCGTGTGCCCTTATGAAGGCGGATTTCTTCTGATAGAAGGCCTGCTGCCACTAATCTAGCTGTTGGAGCTGTGTACATGGCTGTGATAAGGTGGTGGAAGGGACCAGTGAATCCCATTGCTGACATTGTCAAGGATAACCAGTCGAAGCTGACGTTATCGAAAGCTTTTTCTGCGTCTAACGTGATGATGGCATGATCAGTGTTCGGGGAATGGAGTGCATGTTCAAGTGCTAGCATGACTTTACGTATGTTAAGGGTGGCCGTTCTTCCTTTGATAAAGCCTGATTGGGCGGGGTGAATTAGAGAGGGCATAATATCTGCTAGCCTAGTGGCAACGATTTTTGAGAGGATTTTCACGTCTAGGTTGAGTAGGGATATGGGCCTATATGAACCCGGTTCCTGAGGGTCTTTGCCTTTTTTTTCCAACAGTTTTATGATGGCTTGGTTTCCTGATTGTAGGTATGAACCTCCTAACCATATGCTCTGATAGACTTGGAGAAGAGTGGGTTCTAGGAGGGGTTGTAGGGTTTTGTAAAATTCACTGGTGAAACCATCTGGGCCTGGGGCCTTAGATAGAGTTAGGTTCCGGATGGTTACCGAGAGTTCAGGGAGAGTGATAGGTGCGTTGAGGGCTGCTAGTTGTGTTGGGGATATTTTGGGTATAGGTATTTTTTCGAGAAATGCGCGTGCTTTTTGTGTATCTATGGGATCTGTGGCATAAAGAGTAGTGTAAAATTGTTGCATGACTTTGTTGATTGGGAGTGGGGTGGTGTGTATGGCGCCTGTGTCGTCACGTAGAGATGTGATGTGTGTGGGTCGGTATGAGCCTTTACATAATCTGGATAAAAGTTTTCCTGCTTTGTTTCCGAATTTGTGAAATGTAGCATCGAGATGGGCCTTCTTGGTTTTTTCCAAGGTGTTTACCCAGGTGTCAAATTCTCTTTTTGCTATGTGCCATTCAGAGCGTGCGGCTGAGGAGTCTTTAGTGTATAGTTCTCGTTGTGCTTGATGTAGGCGAGAGCTAGCCTCTTTGTATTTAGTAAGAGTGTTGCGCTTGTAGGAGGCTGCATATGATATGATACGGCCCCTTAGGAATGCTTTACCAGCATCCCAGAATAGATTGGGGTCATGAATGTGTGGGGAGTTGTTTGAGGAATATTCTGCCCATGCTTGTGAGATATACTGTTGAAAGTCCGTGTTGTTGTGTAGGTAGGACGGGAATCGCCATATTTTGGGGTGTGGGGGTAAATCTAGGTTGTCGAGTGTCACCTCAATGGGGGCGTGGTCAGAGATGGTTATGTCGTGAATAGTGGAGTTTTGGAGGAAGGGGAGAAGATTGTCAGAGCCGAAAAAGTAGTCTATCCTAGTGAATATTTTGTGTGGGTTAGAGTAGAAAGTGAATTCCCTTTCTGTCGGATGGGATAGGCGCCATAGATCTTGAAAGTGGATAGAATCCATGGTAGTGGCCAAGAGGGAGGGGGCTGGAGGGTTCGTGCCCTGTTTAGGTCCTTTCGGAGAGGATCTGTCATCTATCTGATGGAGAGTGTCATTAAAGTCTCCTCCGATCAGGTGAGGGAGATGCGTGTTGTTTAGAAGCCTACTGGTTAGTTCAGTGTAGAATTGTCTGCCTGGGTTGTTGGGGGCGTAGACATTGGTTATTACTAGTTCTTTGGAGCCTATTTTGATGTGAGCCGTGAGTAGACGGCCCTGAGTGTCCTTGTTCACAGAGAGGACTGAGCACGGGAGATTTTTGTGTATGAGCAGGAGGACGCCGGCTTTGCGTCCAGCTGCCTCCGAGCCTAGAACCGTGCCTACCCAGAGCTTTTGCATACGGTGAAAGTCCGGGGCAGATAAGTGTGTTTCCTGTAATAGTGCTATGTCAGCTTTGAGTCGTTTGAGATGCCTTAGGGTTTTCATTCTCTTTTGGGGGGATCTGAGACCCTTTACGTTCCATGAGATTATTTTCATATTAGGGGGGGTTGAAAGGTGGTATGTGAATATAGGTTCGGTTTAACATTATGTGTATGGTGTGGTAATGTACCTGCTGTGGCCGGGGGGATGACGTTATTATATGGGAGGAGATTGAAACCTGGAGTGCACTTGATTTGGTAGGGGCCATGGAGGAGAAAGGGAGGAGGGGGAGGGGCATAGCATAAACAGGGAATAATGAACGAAAAGAAAATGTCACAAATAAAACCATTAACCATGAGAACTTCGCTTTTTTCCGCATGGAGTCACTGTGTAGGTCAACTCCCATAGTAGGACCTTTGCGGTATATCCCCAGTGAGCCCTTGGAATTTAGCCAGGTAGTCATATAGGCACCAAGGGGTCCTAGTCTTGAGGGAAAGAAGGGGGGGGGTGGAGTGTAGTCAGCCGTACACAGTGAGGCCAGGAGGGCGTGAAAAACATATTTCAGAAAAGTACTTCTACTATGTAACCTAGAAAAATAAAACATAGAAAACAGCTGAATATAGCAACATTATACATTACGTGTCGATGCGCGATATATAATAGGAGGAACCTGGGAGGGGACAGAGGAATCTGCTGTCCAAAATTTTGAGACCAGAGAAGTATGTTACTGGTTTCCGTTCAGCGGGCTGTGAAGCGGTGCTGGTTCGGGACGGAGGATCTGAATCGCTTGGGAGAGTCCTTGCGTGGGCTTCTTTGATCCAGAGAGCGGTTGAGTTGGGAGCCTTTTGAAGGGGTGTGTTGTTGCGCGTTGGGGAACAAGGACCGCATGTAGGCTTCTGCTTCTGAAGGTTCCTGGAAGGAGAGTTGGTCCCCGCTTGGTGATTTAAGGCGCAGGGTGGCCGGGAAGGCTAAGGTGAATTTGATTTGTTGTTTGAAGAGTTCGGAGCAGATCTGTTGAAAGGCCTTGCGTTTCTTGGAGACTTCGATGGAATAGTCGGCAAAGATCAGGACCCTTACCCCGTCAATTTGAAGCGAGCGGGATTGTCTGAATTTTTGGAGGATAAGAGCCTTATCAGCGTAGTTCAGGTATTTGGCTATGATGGGCCGAGGGTTTTTGCGTTCTTCACTATAAGACCCCATCCTATGAGCGCGCTCCACCGTGCAGGGGCCTGTTAGGCCTAGCGCCTCTGGGATGCGTTGAGAGCAGAATTCCGTTAGGGCAGATGCTTGGAGCGATTCGGGTATCCCCACGAATCGCAGGTTGCTCCTTCGAGATCTGTTTTCCAGGTCGTCGAGTTTTTGGATTATGTATTGGTTTGTCTTGTCTTGGGCTTGTTCCGTGGCTTGAGCTTGGTACATCTCTTCTTCCATGCTTGATTGGCGATGTTCTAGCTCATTTAGCCTAGTGTTATGTTCTCCTAGCTGGGCCTTTATCTGTTTCATCCCCGCGTTTACAGCCTTTTCCACTGATGCTGATATCATGGGGGACAGAAGTGCTGCTACAGCTTGTGCAATGCGTTCTGTTTTGTGATCCCCGGCTAGCTGTGGAGATGCGGCTGACAAGGAGAAGGCCTGGGAGGAAGGTGCTTGAGGAGAGGAGGCACGAGATTGTGGTTGGGCAGGAGATGCCTGAAGGGGAGAGTGTGAAGCTGTGCTTTCACTTACTTCCATCTCCGCCGAGTGCTGCTGCTGCGCGCCTGTGTGAGAGTCCGTGTAGGCCGAAGCCGGGGCCTCGATTTGCGGCTGGGCCGGCGGCGCCGTCAGGGCCGTATTGGAACGGGAACCGCGGACCTCCACGAATCGGTCCATAAAGCGGGTAAGTATGCCCAAGGTGTCCGGTGATGTTTGTTGGCTTCTGGGTAGGCTTTTTATGCCGGTTTGGTGTCCTCAGAGCGGGAGCTGTGCGAGGGTGCAGCTACTCCATGCGGCGCCGGAACCGGAAGTGTTTGTTTTATTTTAAATCCATTGTGGTGGTGTATAGAGCCAAAAAGATTAGAATTGTGTTGATGTCCCAATATTTATGGACCTGACTGTATGTAAAGCAAAAAGTAACCACATTTAAAAAACTGACACCAAAGAAAAAGTACATACAAAAGTGAATACAAATATTTGTATGGGGAGCACCAAAATACATGCATCTTCTAAAGCGACAACAACAAATGTGGTCTGGTATGTGTAAGGCAGCATTCAAAAACTGCTGTGATTTCCTGGAGCTATAACATCACTCATAGGCTCCCATATCCTAGCTGTTATTGGTGCTCCCTCTTCTTCCCTCTTCTTCCCTGCAGCAGCCATCACTGACACAGGGGAGCTGAAGCTGACCCGACTAAAGGTAGGTAAGTACACAGATATGCTTTACACAGTGACAGGAAAGTCAGAAAAGGTAAAAGGGAACATTTTAAGTACAGCTATAGTTAAGCTTTTCTTCCACTTTATGGGTGGACGGACTTGCAGGTATGATCCAACTACCCTACAGGAAAAACAGAACTGCTAGCTCCACACAATTAAGGATGGTAGCAGCAAAAGCAAAAATAGCAACCAACTGGTTCAAAACATGTTCTATAGACCTGGGATTATCACATTATCCAGATGACTGTCATCTTTATTTATTAGTAGCTTAAAGTATATGGCGTCTATATTAGTAATATTAATATACAGGATTTATATAGCGCCAACAGTTTGCGCAGCGCTTTACAATGTAAAGGGAGACAATACAGCAGCAATTCAACTCAATACAAGGTTGCGAGGGCCCTGCTCCTGAGAGCTTACAGTCTAATAGTCTATAGCCAAATAATAATATATATATATATATATATATATATATATATATATATATATTTATTTATTTTTTGCATTGGAGAGATTTTCTTTCCCTCCCTGTCCCAAAGAGATGTGCATGATGGAAACATTTCTTTAATTTTGAATTTGTTCAATAAATTAATAATTTTGTTTTGTCATAATCGTTATGTTAGGATAATTCAATTTCAGAATTTGTTTTGTATATTTAGATTTGTTTTGTAAATTCGTTATATTCTAATCAAACATGAAAATAAATTTAAATTTGAATTCAAAAAATGAATTTGAAATGGAAACATAATGCAACAATTAAAGTTAGGTAAAAAAGTGAAATAAGATGATGATTCCTACTTAAGCTGCTTTAACCCCCTTCCCGCCGACCGTAAGCACATATGCGGCCTCGGCTTTACGGAGCTGCATGCATCCTCCCGGTACCGTTTTTTAGAGCGGGTGGTTGACTCTTCAGGGATAACAACCGATGTGGCTAAAAGCCACTTGGCTGTGATCCCGGGGGGGCTCTTCCCGGGCTTCCCGTCCCGGAACTTCCGCTGGCTAGAGTGAGACTGGATGGAAGCCAGAAATGGCTTCATGCCAGTCTTCATGTAAACATGGAAGCGACATCACAATGTCACTTCCGGTTTACTCGGCTGCCAATGGTGCCCTTTAAAAAAAATGACAGTATTCAGAATTGCCGTTTTTGGTGATCTGAATACTTCAAAGTCTTTTAGACCCCCGATCCCTCCATAAAGAGTACCTGTCACCACCTATTACTGTCACAAGGGGTGTTTACATTCCTTGTGACAGCAATAAAAGTGATCACGTTTTTCTTTTCAAAAGTGACAATGTAAAAAAAAAAAAAACTAAAATAAATAAGAAAAAAAATTTCTTTAAAGCACCCCTGTCCCCGTGAGCTCTCGCAGCAAAGAAAACACATGTGTAAGTCTCTCCCGCATATGTATACAGTGTTCAAATCACACATGTGAGGTATCGCTGCGATCGTCAGAGTGAGAGCAATAATTCTAGCACTAGACCTCCTCTGTGACTCTAACCTGGTAACCATTTTTTTTTTTAAAGCGCCACCTATGGAGATTTTTAGGTACCGTAGTTTGTCGTCATTCCACGAGTGTGCGCAATTTCAGAGCATGGCATGTTAAGTATCTATTTACTGGGCCTAACATCATCTTTTTACATTATACAAAAAAATTAAGCTAATGTTACTGTTTTGTTTTGTTTTTTTAATTCATGAAAGTGTCTTTTTTCCCAAAAATTGCATTTGAAAGACCGCTGCGCAAATACACTGTGACATAAAATATTGCAATGATCACCATTTTATTCTCTAGATTCTCTGCTAAAATATATATATATAATGTTTGGGGGATCTAAGTAATTTTCTAGCAAAAAATATGGATTTTAACTTGTAAGCAACAAATGTCAGAAATAGGCTTAGGCATGAAAGGGATATATTATAGAATAAAACAGAATATAATAGAACAGAATAGAACATAAAAGAATATAATAGAATAAAACTGAATAGAATATAAAATACAGGAATAAAATAGAATAGATGTAGACAAGGAGGAAACAAAAATTCTCAGCGCTGTCTGGGTTGTCCAATGTTAAATGATCAAAATATAAATGTATTATATGTACATGTGGGTGTACAAATATACATAACAGTATCTCTCAGGTGCTCAGTCTGGATAAAATGACAACTCAAAAATCAGTCCAAAATAACTGTGGTCTCCAATGGAAGTTATGCAGCCTGCACAGGGGTCTGGGAACCCACAATGAAACAGAAGAAGGGAAGGGGAGAGAGGTGCCAGGCGCCCAATAGTGTAGCACAGTTTATTGAGTATAACACAAGTAAAATCATTAACAGGTTCAACTCACAAGATGACAGAGGTGACAGTCTATGCCCTGAAATGGTGAAAATCCCACACGGGATCGTGGAGTAGTCCTAGCTGCAGCCGGTGGCTCTGTGAACCAGGAGAGGGGACGCTGCGAACACGAGTAGTCATAGGCTGGTTGGCACCTGTTAAACCAGGAGGAGAACAGACCAATCTGAACGTGTTTCAGAGGCTAATCACGCCTCCTTCCTCAGCTGATCTAAAATAGAATAGACTAGAATAGAAAATATTCTTTTCTATTCTATTCTGTTCTATTCTATTCTATTCATTTTTTTCTATTCTATTCTATTTTGTTTTATTCTATTCATTTATTTTCTATTCTATTCTTTTATATGTTATTCTATTCTTTTCTTTTTGTTCCATTCTATAAAGCATCCTAAGTAAAAATCATCATCTAATTTAACTTTTATACCTTAATTTTTGTGTTGCAATATGTTTCCATTTCAAATTCAAATGCAGCTAATTTTTTTTCATTATAATTTATTTTGGATTTATTGAAATTCATTACTATTGTGATTCAAAGATTTTGATACATCCGAATCTCTGAATGACAAAATTTTTATATGAATTTTGATTCGTAGCAAAATGAATCACACATGTCTAGTCCAGTGTTTCTCATCTCCAGTCCTCCAGGCTCCCCAACAGGTCAAGTTTTCAGGATTTCCCTCAGATGAAACAGCTGTGGTTATTACAAAGGCAGTGAAACTGATCAAAAAACCTGTGCAAAATATTGGCAAGCCTGAAAACATGACCTGCTAGGGCACCTTGAGGACTGGAGTTGAGAAACACTGATCTAGTCCCAGAGACATAAATGGAAGTGGGTCCCCCTGTAAAAGGAGAAGTAATGCCCACTTAGTTGTCACCTGTAAGGTGTCTCCATAGGAAGACTTCCCCTTTCTGCTCTGATGACAGCTGTAAAAGTGTCCATTCCCAACCTTTTCTCATTATAGTCACCAAGACAAACAGAGAGGGTGGATCTCTGAAGCGGGAATAGAGACAGCAATAAAATATAGAATACTGGCTATAGATAGACTTTAAGAAGAGAAAATGGGAGATGACCAGTCATGCAGTGAATGATGAATGTAAGGTACATGTTTCATAATAATGGGATCTGCCAATGGTATGGGCAAGTGGACAGGAATGGTTATGATTCCTGTTTATATGGCAAGTTTTATTTGCAGTCAAAGTGGATTTCAGCAATATGTGAAATCTCCATGTTCATCGGTACTGCTCCTGCTACAGAGCGAGATAGCTGCAATTTCCAAATTCACATGGACAGCCATAGGGGGTAATGCAGCATTGTGATTCTCTATATTCACGGGTTAAACTTCAGCCCACCAAGCAATGTTAGCAATTGAGGTCCAGCTATTTTTCTATTTTTTATAAAATAATATACAGTATATAATTATAATTTTTACGGATTTCTGTATTTTCTGTTATATTCACTTCAAATATTTATGCAAGAATATACAAATTACACTGGTTTAACAAAGGATGATGGATCTTCTAAACAGAGAGCAGTGCAGAAATCGCTAATGTTTAGAATTCTCTCTAATTGAAACTCCATAGCTCCACTTCTAAGGGAAGTAACTGTGACACAATCCGCTTTTTTTATTGGAGAAGAGCAGGTTGTATTATTTATTTTTTTATTTACTATTTTGCATATATGGTTTATGCAATTAATTCTTTTGACATGCATTTCCCTGCCTACTTTTGGCAGAAATCTCAATTATAATTGATAACAATGTCATTATCACATCACAAGAGGTTTGTAATAGGTTACCATTGGCTGCATACCATTTATGTTTGAACGTTATCACACATAAATGGTATGCAGCCACACATACCAAATAATACTAAATTACTCATAATTATAAAATTATTATATCCCATATAGTGCATAATCCATATAGTGCAGCTTTAAAGAGAAAGTCCACTAAAGGAGAGGTACAGCCAAAGCTCGTGTGGCTGTGCTCCTCCGATGGATCACAGGAGTGCAGTTTGTTCTGCACTCCTGTGACCTGTTTTCAGCAGACCACGGACTGTTGGCTGATGGAAGGGATCCTCCCACAAGGCTGGACCCGCATCCGGTTCAGGCTCTCAGCAAGTTGCTGAGAGCCTGAGCCAGCCACTCCCGCCCCCTCCACACCCAAGGGCTCCAGTGAGCATGGAGGGGCAGAGCATAGAACTGGTGAATGACAGTCAACAGCTCTCTGCTCAGGGAGCCCTGAGAATCGAGCAATCGGTGGTGTTTGATCGCTCAGTTCTCGGTGTTAGAGCCAGTGGGGGGACTGATGCTGCATCCACCTAGGTAAGTTGGAGTCTGCAAAAAAAAAGGTAAGGCTGGGTTCACACTGGTGTGATGACAGGCTCGATTCACGCTAATGCATTTTTTAATATATTTTGCATTTTAAAATAAAATAAAATGGCGTGGGGTCCCCCCCAAAATCCATACCAGACCCTTATCCAAGCATGCAGCCTGGCAGGTCAGGAAAGGGAGGGGATGAGCAAGCGCCCCCCCCGCCCCAAAGCACCTTACCCCCATGTTGATGGGGACAAGGGCCTCTTCCCGACAACCCTTTCCTGGTGGTTGTTGGAGTCTGCATTCGGCTTAGGCTTATCGGAATCTGGAAGCCCCCTTAAACAAGGGAGCCCCCCTATGTGAATGGATATTGGGTACATCGTACCCCTACCCATTCACCAAAAAAAAAAGTAGTGTAGTGTGACAATAGACAGTTTTTGATAAGTCCTTTATTAACCACTTCAGCCCCAGAAGGATTTATCCCCTTTCTGACCAGAGCACTTTTAATAATTTGCACTGTGTCGCTTTAACTGCTAATTGCTCGGTCATGCAATACTGCACCCAAACAAAATTTGCGTCCTTTTGTTCCCACAAATAGAGCTTTCTTTTGATAAGCGTATATTTATTGGTTTGCGCAAAAGCTATAGCGTCTACAAACTAGGGTACATTTTCTGGAATTTACACAGCTTTTAGTTTATGACTGCCTATCTCATTTCTTGAGGTGCTAAAATGGCGGGGCAGTACAACCCCCCCCCCCAATGACCCCATTTTGGAAAGTAGACACCCCAAGGAAATTGCTGAGAGGCATGTTGAGCCCATTGAATATTATTTTTTTTTGTCCCAAGTGATTTAATAATGACAAAAAAAAAAAATTTACAAAAAGTTGTCACTAAATGATATATTGCTCACACAGGCCATGGGCATATGTGGAATTTCACCCCAAAATACATTTAGCTGCTTCTCCTGAGTATGGGGATACCACATGTGTGGGACTTTTTGGGAGCCTAGCAGCGTACGGGGCCCCGAAAACCAAGCACCGCCTTCAGGATTTCTAAGGGCGTAAATTTTTTATTTCACTCCTCACTACCTATCACAGTTTTGAAGGCCATAAAATGCCAGGACAGTTCACCCCCCCAAACGACCCCATTTTGGAAAGTAGACACCCCAAGCTATTTGCTGAGAGGCATGTTGAGTCCATGGAATATTTTATATTTTGCCACAAGTTGCGGGAAAATGACAAACTTTTTTTTTTTTTTTGCACAAAGTTGTCACTAAATGATTTATTGCTCAAACATGCCAGGGGCATATGTGGAATTACACCCCAAAATACATTCTGCTGCTTCTCCTGAGTATGGGGATACCTAATGTGTGGGACTTTTTGGGAGCCTAGCTGCATACGTGGCCCCGAAAACCAATCACCGCCTTCAGGATTTCTAAGGGCGTAAATTTTTTATTTCACTCCTCACTACCTATCACAGTTTTGAAGGCCATAAAGTGCCAAGATGGCACAACCCCCCCCCCCCAAATGACCCCATTTTGGAAAGTAGGCACCCCAAGCTATTTACTGAGAGGCATGGTGAGTATTTTGCAGCTCTCATTTGTTTTTGAAAATGAAGAAAGAAAAGAAAAATGTATTTTTTTTTTCTTTTTTCAATTTCAAAACTTTGTGACAAAAAGCGAGGTCTGCAAAATACTCACTATACCTCTCTGTAAATAGCTTGGGGTGTCTACTTTACAAAATGGGGTCATTTGGGGGGGGGGGGGTTGTGCCATCTGGGCATTCCATGGCCTCCGAAACTGTGATAAGCAGTGAGCAGTGAAATAAAAAATGTACACCCTTAGAAACCCTAAAGGCGGTGCTTGGTTTTGGGGTCCCGTATGCGGCTAGGCTCCCAAAAAGTCTCACACATGTGGTATCCCCGTACTCAGGAGAAGCAACAGAATGTATTTTGGGGTGTAATTTAACATATTCCCATGGCATGTTTGAGCAATATATCATTTAGTGACAACTTTGTGCAAAAAAAAAAAAAAAAGAAAAATGTGTCCTTTTCCCGCAACTTGTGTCACAATATAAAATATTCCATGGACTCGACATGCCCCTCAGCAAATAGCTTGGGGTGTTTACTTTCCAAAATGGGGTCATTGGGGGGGGGGGGTTGAACTGTCCTGGCATTTTATGCACAACATTTAGAAGCTTATGTCACACATTACCCACTCTTCTAACCACTTGAAGACAAAGCCCTTTCTGACACTATTTGTTTACATGAAAAAATAATTTTTTTTTGCAAGAAAATTACTTTGAACCCCCAAACATTATATATATATATTTTAAAGCAAAGGCCCTACAGATTAAAATGGGGGGTGTTTCATTTTTTTTTTCCACACAGTATTTGCGCAGCGATTTTTGAAACACATTTTTTGGGGAAAAAACACACTTTTTTAATTTTAATGCACTAAAACACACTATATTGCCCAAATGTTTGATGAAATAAAAAAGATGATCTTAGGCCGAGTACATGGATACCAAACATGACATACTTTAAAATTGCGCACAAACGTGCAGTGGCGACAAACTACATACATTTTTAAAAGCTTTTAAAAGCCTTTACAGGTTACCACTTTAAATTTACAGAGGAGGTCTAATGCTAAAATGACTGCCCTCGATCTGACCTTCGCAGTGATACCTCTCACGCATGGTGCAATTGCTGTTTACATTTGATGCCAGACCAACGCTTGCGTTCGCCTTTGTGCGAGAGCAGAGGGGGACAGGGGTGCTTTTTTTTTTTTTCTTTATAATTTTTTTGCTTTTTTATCTTATTTTTAAACCGTTCCTTTCATTTTTTTTTTTTTTTTATCATTTTTATTGTTATGTCAGGGAATGTAAATATCCCCTATGATAGCAATAGGTAGTGACAGGTAATCTTTTTTGGAAAAAAAATGGGGTTTATTAGACCCTAGATCTCTCCTCTGCCCTCAAAGCATCTGACCACACCAAGATCAGTGTGATAAAATGCTTTCCCAATTTCCCAATGGCGCTGTATACATCTGGCGAAATCTAAGTCATGAAATGCTCGTAGCTTCCAGTTTCTTAGGCCATAGAGATGATTGGAGCCATTCTGCTCTCTGATCAGCTCTATGATCAGCTGGCCGAATCACCGGCTGCATTCTCAGGTTCCCTGTTGGAACAGGATAGCCAGAGAAAAACATGGAAGACAGTGGGAGGGGGGGGACATTCCCTCCCACTGCTTGTAAAAGCAGTCTAGAGGCTAATTACTGTAGCTGCTAGGATTGCTTTTACATGAAAGCCGACCGCTGACTGAAAAGAATGATACCAAGATGATACCTAAACCTGCAGGCATCATTCTGGTATAACCACTCAAAGTCCAGCAACATACCAGTACCTTGCTGGTCCTTGTTGGGCATATATTGTAATCTTTTTTTTCATGCAGCCTGTGGGCTGAACGAAAAAAAGATATTGATTGGTGGGTATGCCCACCATTAGAATACCTCCCTTCATCCACCCACTTCTAATGATGGGCATACATGCACCATTTATATATGCCGAAGCATGGGGGCATCCGCCCCAAAAGTTAGGAGCAAATCGCTCCTCCGCCCCTGCTGCCCCCATGCTTCGGCATATATCACCTCCGACAGTGCTGGAGTCACAGCTTTATGTATCGTGGGAGCAAACGCTGTTGCTGTCAAGATAAATAAATCCGCGCTGCAGCTCAATGGCGTTCCTGAAGACAAAAAAAATGGTTAACAATAAAAAACAGTAAACAGTAAAGTATAAAAAATTGCATACCTGAAAAGCAAACATGATGAAACATAATAACAATAAAACATTGCAGAATAGAATACAGTAAAAAAGAGCAGAACAATAGAGAGAGAATAGAGAGAGAGAGAGCAATAAAATGACAACTATTTTTGTTTTTTTTATTTTAAATATTTTTTTTGTGTTTTTTTTTTTCTACACTTTTTTCGGTAACTGTAACTTTTATAACTATAAGGCCCCTTTCACACTTATACGACTTCAAAGTCGCGCGATTTTACCGCGATTTTGCCGCGATATTACCGCAATTTGGGAGCAGTACTACTTTGTACGACTTTGCCACATTTTTGGCATTAACAAATGAAAACATACAGTAGTTGGTATGAACCATAAGGGGGAACTCCACGCCAAGTTTTAAATAAAAAAACTGGCGTGGGTTCCCCCCAGGGGCATATCAGGCCCTTAGGTTTTAGGTCTGGTATGGATTGTAAGGGGAACCACCTACGCCGAAAATTCGGCGTGGGGGTCCCCCCAAAATCCATACCAGACCCTTTTCCGAGCACGCAGCCCGGCCGGTAAGGAATAGGGGTGGGGACGAGCGAGCGCCCCCCCCTCCTGGACCGTACCAGGCCGCATGCCCTCAACATGGGGGGTGGGTGCTTTGGGGAATGGGGGGGCGCCCTGCGCCCCCCCACCCCAAAGCACCTTGTCCCCATGTTGATGAGGACAAGGGCCCCTTCCCGACAACCCTGGCCGTTGGTTGTCGAGGTCTGCGGGTCGGGGGCTTATTGGAATCCGGGAGCTCCCTTTAATAAGGGGGCCCCCACATCCCGGCCCCCCACCCTATGTGAATGAGTATGGGGTACATTGTACCCCTACCCATTCACCTAGGGAAAAAAGTGTCAATAAAAAACACACTACACAGGTTTTTAAAGTAATTTATTAGGCAGCTCCGGGGTTTTCTTCCGACTTCGGGGGTCCTCTTCCAACTTCGGGGGTCTCTCCGGCGTCTTCTCCCGGTGTCCGCATCTTCTGCCGGCTCCACCGCTATCTTCTGCCGCTCTTTTGCCAGCGGTGGCCTGGACTTCTGGATCGTCTTCTTCCCTCTTCTCTTCCAGAGATGTTGACACGACGCTCTCTCCAGCTGCAATGGTCTCTGAGCTCTCCGCAACGGACTTATATAGGCGGTAACCCCGCCCCCTTATGCCGTCACAGTCCCTGGGCATGCTGGGACTGTGACGTTTTAGGGGGCGTGGTCACCGGGTGATGACCATGCCCCCTTATGACGGCACAGTCCCAGCATGCCCCGGGACAGTGACCTCATAAGGGGGCGGGGTCACCGCCTATATAAGTCCATTGCGGAGAGCTCAGAGACCATTGCAGCTGGAGAGAGCGTCGTGTCAACATTGGAAGAAAAGAAGAAGGCAGAAGGCCAAAGTCTGGGCCACCGCTAGCAATTGAGCTGCAGAAGATAGCGGAGGAGCCAGCAGAAGATCAGGACACCGGGAGAAGACGCCGGAGAGACCTCCGAAGTCGGAAGAGGACCCCCGAAGTCGGAAGAAGACCCCCGAAGTCGGAAGAGAACCCCTGAAGTCGGAAGAAGACCCCGGAGCTGCCTAATAAATTACTTTAAAAACCTGTGTAGTGTGTTTTTTATTGACAACTTTTTCCCTAGGTGAATGGGTAGGGGTACGATGTACCCCATACTCATTCACATAGGGTGGGAGGCCGGGATCTGGGGGTCCCCTTATTAAAGGGGGCTTCCGGAATCCGATAAGCCCCCTGCCTGTAGACCCCGACAACCAACGGCCAGGGTTGTCGGGAAGAGGCCCTTGTCCTCATCAACATGGGGACAAGGTGCCTTGGGGTGGGGGGGCCCCGCATGGAGCCCCCCATGCCCCAAAGCACCCACCCCCCCATGTTGAGGGCATGCGGCCTGATACGGTCCAGGAGGGGGGGCGCTTGCTCATCCCCACCCCCATTCCTGACCGGCCGGGCTGCGTGCTCGGATAAGGGTCTGGTATGGATTTTAGGGGGATCCCACGCCAATTTTTCAGCGTAGGGGTTCCCCTTAGATCCATACCAGACCTAAGGGCCTGGTATGCCCCTGGGGGGGAACCCACGCCAGTTTTTTCATTTAAAACTTGGCGCGGCGTTCCCCCTCAGGATTCATACCAGACAGCTGTCAGCACTGCCTGTCGCTCATCGCGAAAGGAAAAAAAAGTTTTCCTTTCCCGATCAGCGAGCCAGGCTTGTGCTTACAAAGTCGTACTGAAATTGTGTTTATATTATGCAGGCACGATTTTCATGCTACTTGAGGGTTTAACATTGAGGTCTATGGAGTACAACTCGCATAGAAGTTGGACCAAAGTAGTGCAGGGACTACTTTCAAGTCGGCACAACTTAAAGTCGTGCCAATATAAATGGTAGTCATTGAAAATCATGGAGAATGACTTGTCATACGATTTTGCAGTACAAAATCATGGGACAAGTCGTATAAGTGTGAAAGGGGCCTAACCGGTTCCAGGTTCGAGTCTCTCAAAATGCGATGGCATCTGTGCAATGCTGTACCCTACGCTAATACTCAACTAGTGTATGGTAGCGTTCAAAACATTCACCAATGCAAAGACCAGGATTGTCAGGACAGGAGGGACAATAATAGCGGGTGTCACGCCTATATCCTCGTTTGCTGCAGACACGACATCTTTTTTGGGGGGTTCATTGGGTAGGGGTACTCGGGAGGACATAAAGAAAATGCCTCTCATGCAGCCGACTGCATTTGGTTGGGGATGTGAATGGGGGAAGTACAGGTGCTGCAGAAGTGGTGGGTTCCCAATTAGGATTGGCGAATGCAGCAGGAAGGGCACTATGGGCACGACGGGCCTGTGTTTGTCTTCTTCTTGGTGGCAGCGGGACACTACTTTTGCTTGCCACCTCACCAGCTTGAACTCTACATATGGGACTCACCACGTCACCAAGTATTACTGCAGTGCTGGTTTGACTACGACCGGGGTGTACTAGGCCGCTGGTGCTTGCCAGTTCACCAAAACACTACCTAAAAAACTGTTAGCGATCGCAGGGATCAGTCCTGACTCTGCGAATGCTGAAGTTATGTGTTTAGTGTTTTGTAAGTGACAGTGATCGATCGATACTGCACTTGGGTGGGCTGGGCTGGGCTGGGCGGAGGGGCAAAATGCAGGTGCTAGCAGGTATCTGGGCTGATCCAGCTAACACTGTGTTTTTGGGAACCCTAAACTGCTGGGGACACTAGTATAGATCTGATCGGATCAGATATTGATCCGTTCAGATACTATACCACTAAAGGAGGTGTACGGTGCGTGTGGGGGTGTTAGTGCTACTGTCACTAACCTGACGCTGCCTGGGGCTGGTGCTTGCCAGTTCACCAAAACGCTACCAAAAAACTGTTAGCGATCGCAGGGATCAGGCCTGACTCTGCAAACACTGCAGTTATGTGTTTAGTGTTTTGTAAGTGACAGTGATTGATCGATACTGCACTTGGGTGGGCTGGGCTGGGCCGGGCGGAGGGGCAAAATGCAGGTGCTAGCAGGTATCTTGGCTGATCCTGCTAACACTGCGTTTTTGGAAACCCTAAACTGCTGGGGACGCTAGTATAGATCTGATCGGATCAGATATTGATCCGTTCAGATACTATACCACTAAGGGAGGTGTATGGTGCGTGCGTTGGTGTTAGCGCTACTGGCACTAACCTGACGCTGCCTGGGGCGGCGCAGACCCTATCTGACCCTAAAACCTAACTTATATCACCGTTGGGCGATCAGGGGGCTAAACCTTTATTAGGTAATAAACGGCGGGTGCCCTGACACAATAAAAAATAAACAAACTAACCAGCGTCACCCGTAACAGTTATACGGAGATCACTGGTGAAAGGGTTAACTAGGGGGCAATCAAGGGGTTAAAACCTTTATTGGGTAGTATATGGGGGTCCCTGATGCTATAAAACGCTGACGGCGAACCTATATATTTACCTCCCTAATACAGCGATCCGAAAAACGATTGCTTAGTGACACTGGTGACAGGGGGGAATAAAGGGGTTAAAACTTTATTAGGGGGGGTTAGGGGGGTACCCTAGACCTAAAGGGGGCTATCACTAACTGCCCTACCACTTCTAACTGTTACAAACTGACACCAATGCAGTAATCAGAAAAAAAACTGCTATTGGTGTCACTGTGACCGGGGGGCGGTGATTAGGGGGTGATCGGGAGGTGATGGGGGGTGTAAAGTGTGCCTAGTGTGTTTTACTGTAAGTGTATGTGTTGTGCACTTACTCAGATGTGCGGCAGAGGAAGTGATGTCATCTCTCCTCGGCTCTGTATTTTCTGTTCCGGCGCGAGGAGAGATGACATCACTTCCTCTGCCGCTGTTTACTATACAGCAGCAGAGGAAGATTCTCATTCATTGGGAGCGATCGCGAGGGGGTGGCCACGAATGAGTGGTCTCCCCCTCAGCCTGCATCGCTCCCCTAACGATGCCGACCGCGTCAGGCATGATTTTGCCTGCCTGTGCCATTCTGCCGCAGTATATCTGTGTTAGGCGGTCGGCAAGTGGTTAAAAATTTCTTCTTCTTCCCCACTTCTACCTCCTCCGGGCTTCTCCCTTTTCTTCCTCTGGTCTTCTCTTTCTTCCTCCGGTCTTCTTCTCCCACTTCTTCTTCCGGTCTTCTTCTTTCTCCTGTCTTCTTTGTCCGGTGTTCTTCTTCCTCCGCCACCACTCCCGCTGACAACCCTCCTCTGATGCTGAGCCCCCCCCCCGCCCCAAAGCACCCATCCCTCCATGTTGAGGGCCTGTGGCCTGGTATGGTTCAGGAAGAGGGGGCGCTCGCTCGTCTTCTCCGTTTCCTGACCTGCCGGGCTGCATTCTCAGATAAGGGTCTGGTATTAATTTTTCAATTTTCGCGTGGGGGACCCCTCGGAATCCATACTAGACCCAAGGGCCTAGTATGGACCTGGAGGGGGACCCCACGCTGTTTTTTTTTCACTATTTTTTTTTTAGCTGGCATTTTTTTTTTTTTACATTTAGCTGTCAGTGGGATAGACATCTAATAGTTGATGACTCATCGGTTATTAAGGATGCAAATTGCCGCAAAATCGCGGTAAAAACGCTTGTCCAAAAATGCGGCAAGCACTGCTCAAAAGCAGCATGCATAGATGTGAATTGAGCCTTAGACATCGCATGTGATTCACATCGCACTGCTGTGCAGATCACATGTGATGTCTGTGCAATGCAAATTCAGCCCTACAGATGGTAGGGCTGAATTTGCATCGCATTTGCACCAGAATGGTGCAGGACCCTTTTTTTGGTCTGCACTGGAATCGGATCGCATGGGTGTTCACACCCATGTGATTCAATTCCTGCACCATTTCACAGTTCCCACTGTGATATGCGAACCGATCTGGGGGTGTTATTAACTTTCTATTGACACCCACAGCGGTTCGCATAGAGCAGTGTGAACTGCCTGCGAGTCCAATACGATACGGGAACCGGCGCTAGAATTACGCTCATCCCCGCATCACCTAGTGTGAACATGCACTTAATGAATAACATCCTCCAAGTTTTATTAATTAATAGACTCTCTCTTTAAAGCTGCACTATATAGATTATGCACTATATGGGACATTATAATTTTAAAATGTTGTCATTTTGTATTATCTGGTATAATTTGTGGTTGATGGTTTAAGCGCTGTGATTAAGGAGGAAATGTTATGCAAACACATTAGATTTTGCACACAGCAGCTAATATTCTTGGTCATAGAGTTAATATTTTTTTGGTCACTGAGCACAGGTTTTTTTTTTTTTTTAAATAGGTGTTTATTTATAAGTTTTTCAAGTAAACACAAGAGTAACAGTACAGTAAAGTAAATAGGGGGGGTAACAAGGTACCAGTTACGTAATACATAAAGACAAGTACATTTTTGTGGGACTTGGTGGTCCATTGAGAACAATGCCATGACATAAAAATCACAATCGTAGTCACAATTCCCTGGAAAGGTATCTCCCTTTTTTCTCCTTTCAGGGGAGGTGATCAAGGAGTCAGGATGCAGCCAGTAGGGTACCTATAACAAAACAAAGCAGTCACACACACACTCATACACCCATACACACTTATGCACCTTGAACGTACATTGGTCTCAGCCCACCTCACTCTTGGTTTCAAACGAGGCAAAAGATTGTTATTGTATAGAGCCACTTCCAAGTTGACTATGTCATTTCCTCTTGGTGTGCGAGGGTACCACTCACTGTAACTCAAGCTTGATTAGGTCATCTGGGACGACAAAACTGTGCCCCAAAATGAATTAGTGACATCCAGCCTTTTATATATTAGTTTGAGCTTGGGGAGTTCTCCGTTAATATAAAGGGTTTGGGTCGTTGGAGAGTTTATGTCCTTCCAGTGCAATAATATGACTTTCCATGCATAATACAAAATTGTGCGGAGTAGGATTTGAGTATGGGTTCTGTGTACAAAATCGTTTAGTATACCTAAGAGTCCAACGTCCGGAGTCTGAGGTATAGGAAGCGTTAATTGATTCCCTCCAGTAAGAGGTCTGCCCCAGGCAGCTCCAGAACATATGAAGTAAGTCTGCATCGGCTAAGTTACATCTAGGGCAAGCAGCGGTAATCCCTAATCCCATGCAGGACAGCTTAGCTGGAGTGTAATGCAGGTGGTGTATAAATTTAAATTGGATAAATTGGTCAGCAGTACTGATAATATCTTGAAAGCAAACCTCAGCGGCCTCTTCCCAGCCCTCATCTGAAAGCTCAGGTAGTAAGATCGACCATTTACCACGTGATTTCTGAAATGGGTCGGCCCCCCACAGTGACTGTCTGGTACAGAATGTTGTCACTAGTTTAGTAAGTTCAGGATAGGAGAGCAGATCTTCCATAGGGGTCTCCGTGAGCTCTACAGTCAATGTCCCCAGTTGAGTACGGATGGCATGCCGGAGTAACAAGTACGGTATTTAAAGAAGAATTTGTTATCTTTGTCCCTCTCCCCCCTTAGAGTCTCAAAAGTCACTAAGTTGTTCCCTTGGACTACATGCGAGAGATGAGTGAGCTCAAAGAGCCGGCCAAATTGAGTCTGGGTGTCCTTAGAGCTCAGGGAGGTTAGGGTTGTTCCATATGGGAGTATGTGGTGATGGGCCCTGATCTGACGTCCCGAGTATACTTTCCCCTTTTTTCCATGCCAGGAAGCCTACGTCTATGGGGGAGTAACGGGAGCACCTAGACTTCTGTATTCTATGCAACTCATCTTCAAGGGAGGTGGTCGGAGCAAAAGAGGTTAATAGAAGAGCTGTCAAGGGTGTCTGAGGGTCGGCGTGCAACCATTCATAGATATATGTAAGTTGGGATGCAATTAAATAATTAAGCAAATTCAGGCACGCAAGACCACCAGAGGATATAGATGCCTGTAGAGATGATTTCCCGGTCCGAGGATGGGTATTATTCCAAAGGAAGGACGAGAGGGCGGATGCAATGGCCAAGTAAAGCCTTTTTGGGAGAAAAACAGGGGCAGCTCGAAAACAGTAAAGATATTTTGATAAATAAATAATTTTGAAGATATTAATACAACCTATGAGGTTTAGTGGTAATGTTGACCATGTGCGGTGCTTATCTGTCATCTGGCCGATAATTGGGGCAATATTAAGCATCTCATATTTGGAAATGTCATTATGTACATAGACCCCTAAATATTTGAAAGTGTGTGAGGTACATAAGCCAGAGTTCTCTAGATAGTCCGTGGGAAAGGAGGGACCAATAGGAAAAGCTATGGATTTCTCCCAGCTGACCCTCAGACCAGAGACCTCACCAAACCCCCCACCACCTGCAATAACTTGTTGAAAGAGCCTTCCTGGCCCATCAGGATATACGAGGGCATCATCCGCATACAGAGAAATCTTCTCCTCCAGCGGACCATAGCAGATCCCCTTAATCTCCGTAGTCTGCCGCATCGCCAGCACAAAAGGCTCAATGGCGAGAGCGAACAGAAGCGGAGAGAGGGGGCACCCCTGCCGGGTACCTCTCTTTAGTAAAAAAGGTAAAGAGACATCTGTATTATTACAAACTTTAGCCCTTGGCTCCGCATATAGCAAGCATACCCATTTCACATATTGTGGACCAAAGCCCATCTGTGCCATAGTTTCCCATAAAAAAGTCCACCGAACCATATCAAATTCCTTCAGTATATATAAAGAAAGCACTAGACCACTACATTTATCTATTAAAGCCTTATGGATATGTAGATATAGCCTCCGGATGTTGTAAAAGGTGCTCCGGCCTGGCATGAACCCGGATTGATTGGGAGAGATAAGTGACAGGATAACTTTGTGCAAGTGTAGTGCTAAGATTTTGGCTAATATTTTTGCATCGTTATTGAGGAGGGAGATGGGTCGGTAGGACCCACATAATAGTTTATCTTTTCCAGGTTTAGGTATAACCACAATAAGCACATCATTCATCGAGTCAGGAAGCCTACCTGAATCCAGGGATGCCCGAAAGGTGGTGAGAAGTTTAGGGGCCAATGTTTCGCTGTATGTCTCGTACCACTCAGAGGGGAGACCGTCTAAGCCAGGAGTTTTGGAGGGGGGTAGAGAGCAGATAGCCGTCTTCACTTCCTCAATCATAAGTGGCTGTTCCAGGAGGAGTCTTTAAGAGTCTCTAAGAACAGGGAAACCAATGGAGGAGAAAAAAACAGCAAACGCGGTGTCCGGAGGGATCACCTGGCCATCATAGAGTTCACGGTAGTAGGATGCAAACTCCTGGTTGATAACCAGTGGATCGGACGCTACAGACCCGTCAGCGAGTTGAATGGCAGGGATTGAGCTATCTTGAAAGTCAGTATGGGCAAGTAAGGCTAACAGCCTTCCATTTTTTCCCCTCATGTTTGTAAATGCAAGCGGAAAGATGCAGTTGCTGTTTTTTCGTTATATCAACCATGTGTAGTTGCAGTGCGATATGTGCCTCCGCCAACACCCCACAAGATTCAGAGGATGGGTGTGCTACATGTCAGGATCTAACAGCTTTGAGGGACTGTTCTAAGGCGGATTGCGTGTCCCTCCCAGTAGATCGGTAGTGTTTGATACGTGATATGTAGGAGCCCCACACCACTGCCTTGAAGGCATTTCACAATGGTCCTGTAGCTGCAGTGTCAGAGTTAGAGGTCCAGTAGTGTAGCATATCAGTTGGGATGGATGCGTGAATTTCAGGCGTGGAGATCCAGAGGGGACTGAGCCTCCAGGCCCAAAATGTGGGCTTGTGACCCAAGGTTAAGGTTACCTGTACTATCGAGTGGTCAGACACCATTTGGGGTATGTAGGCTACAGACCGAACTGATGGAAGGAGGTCCCTGGTGGTCAGTGCATTGAGCACAGGTGTTTAATAGGCATTCCATGTTATCTTAGTATTTGTTGCTATTTTGCCTTGAAGAAGGGACCCTACAAAGTATTTGTATTGACTTTGTGACATTATGCTTTCATGATAAAATGGTTTAAAGAATGCTTTGGAATGCTGGCAACTTTCTACATTTGACTTATCAACATCACCATCAATTGGCACAAACCACCTCAGTTGGTCGCATACTGAATGGACTGCAGCTCACAGAAGGACTGTATAACAGGCAAGGCGATGAGTCACTCCATTAATTCAGTTTTTAAATTATTGCCAATTTAAATCACTAAGCAGTGTAAACAACATATTGTTTTCAACATAGCAGTTAAAATTAGTCTGGTAAACATGTGGAAAGGAGTCTTGTGTTCCACATGCTAACTAGTAAAATATCTATAAACCCTGACAAAAATGAAAAAAAAATTAGCTGCATTTTTAAAAATAAAGAACACAAATAATCAAGAAAATATATTGAAAAAGAAGACAATCCCTGTTAAACTGTAATGTAACTTGAAAGTTGTTCTTAAAAAGCATGCCTGTTTTGGATGGGCTTGATGAGAGACATAGTGATGATACTGTAATAGAAATCTCAACAAGTGTATGTTTTATGCTTCTGTTTTCTCACAGGAGGTTGTACTTTTAAAGTTCCTGAAAGACATCAGAGCGTATCACATATCAGGAGTCGCATCTGTTATGTTGTTTGCCACAAAACTGCTATGCAATTAAAACTGCTCTGACGTCTTCCCATTTTTTTTTTTTTTGTTTAAGCTTCTGAGGGCCAAGTGTGGGATTATGTAATGGTGACAATTGATTGTGTGTCACATACCCCATCACTCATCAGATGAATTTGCTGTGGAACCTAAATGAACTTAGAAACGTGCATCTTGCCCCAAGGGACAGAGAAGAAAGACAAGGCGATACTGAGTATGTTTTGTTAAGGAAAAGGAAGATCAGCCATCAGATGTTACACTTCTGCTCCAGGGCTCTCAGTAAAAAGCATACAGTCCAATTTAAATAAAATGCTGCCACTTATAGGTATTGTATATATTTTACCATATTCATTATTTTATTTAATAGGCTGAAGCAGGGCGGTGTGACCTGAAATAAAATGTGTTCTTGCCCTTAAAATGACCCAGAGGTAGGAGAACAGATATGGGTCGTAAAATCTGCCAGGTTTTACGTGATAGACCTATTGGCTAAGTCGTAAAAACGGATTAGAATGGTTACAAAGTGAAATACACTAGAATACAAGCTTAGGCCTTGCCAAGCAGAGACACAAAAGCTACGCACTTAAGGAAAATGTCTTGGCTTTTAATGATAGGACAGATACCAGCCATTACATAGAGAGGTTGCCCCAAGGCAGTAATATTTTTGTAGCCGACATGTTGATATTCCTCATCAAACGTTTTTTCCTAGAATTTTTTTAAAGTGTCAAAATTTGTACTTCTGTATGAACTATTTTTTTTATACACAGTTTATTAGGTGGGTCAGTGGGACATAAACATGTGGTGAATGCTGTGTTTAGAGTAGCAGTAACTGTCTAACCAGGTACACGTGTTCATTGTTTGTGCGTTGAATCTTTCTAGCAACTAGAAGGCAATAAGACTGATTTACTAAAGGAGTTGAGACTCTTAACACAATGAATTGTTAGATTATTCTCTACAATTATGCAAATATGTGAAAAGAAAATTTATGTTTTTTCTTATTTCATCTGCACCTAATTGGATATTCAAAGTGAACAAGAATTTTTACGGAAATGGATAATTTAAGTAAATTATTATTATTATACAGGATTTATATAGCGCCAACAGTTTACGCAGCGCTTTACAAAATAAAAGGGAGACAATACAGTTATAATACAATAAAATACAAGAGGATTATGAGAGCCCTGCTCAGAAGAGCTTACAATCTAATAGGGTGGGGCAGAAGGGTTTTAACTGTGGGGAATGAGCTGTTGGAAGTGGTAGGAGATTAGTTGGAGACATGATAGGCTTTCCTGAAGAGATGAGTTTTCAGGGATCACCTGAAGGTAGCAAGAGTAGGGGATAGCCGGACAGGTTGAGGTAGCGAGTTCCAGAGGATGGGAGAGGCTCTGGCTCTGGAGAAATCCTGGAGATGAGCATGGGAGGAGGAGATGAGAGAGCTTGAGAGCAGGAGGTCTTGAGAAGAGCGGAGAGGACGATTTGGGTGATATTTGGAGACAAGATTGGTGATGTAGCTCGGGGCAGAGTTGTGAATGGCTTTGTATGTTGTGGTTAGTATTTTGAATTTAATTCGCTGGGTGATTGGGAGCCAGTGTGGGGATTGGAGGAGAGGGTTGGCAGACACTGAGCGGTTGGTAAGGTAGATAAGTCTGGCAGCAGCATTCATGATAGACTGAAGAGGGGATAGCCTATGGAGAGGTAGGCCAATGAGAAGGGAGTTGCAATAGTCAAGGCGAGAGATAACGAGGGAGTAAATGAGGAGCTTGGTGGTTTCATTTGTTAAAAAGGGGCAAATTTTAGAGATGTTACGAACTTTTATATTATATATACTACAAAAATTAAGACAATTTTTTTCATGTAGATTCTTAGCTCCTTTAGTAAATCAGCTTTAAAGTGTAGGAATATTCATGTAAAGTCCTAACTAGCATGACCATCAGTGTTGTTTTATAACATATTGTTTGAATTGTATTTAGAAGGTTACATACATTGGATGTTTACAATAATTTACTCATGTATACTTACAAATGAATATTTACAACAAAACATATAAATGTATAAAATGTAAATTCATACATATATAAAATTCATACTTTATAAATCCATACATATGTAAAAATGGTGACAAGCGGCCTTAGACTGGAACACCTTTTTCAGACTCCCTGTGTGAAAGGGGGGCAGCTTATCAGTGGTCAGCAATGTCAGAGTGTCAAGAGTGAACACACGTCTGCTCTCTTCCCCTTCATGTTGTGACCCGGAAAGCGACATCTTTGACGTCACTTCTGGGTCAAGCTCTCGGTGTCTCCAGCTAGCTCATCCAGAAAATAATGGTTTGCAATGCGATCTGCATTGCAAAACATTCAGTGGAGCACAGGGAAGACTTGCAGGATCTTTTAGACCCTGCATGTCTCATTAAAGAGACCCTGTCAACTAAAAAACATTATATAGCAGACTTTTTGACCCCTATGTGCAAAAAATTAAGTTATACCCAAGCACATAAAAAAGTTTTTATGGCCCACTCAAACTTGCCATGAAATAGAGATGTAATAATTTAGCAGGGGTTCCCCGCGACATGAAAATTATTTCAAGGGTTCCTCTGTATGAAAAAGCTTGGCAAAGACTGGGTTATATGTTGAACCCTTTTCTGGAGGCAATTCCTTAAATGAAAATTCCACATCAGGTCTTGAACCTGGCTAAGAACTAGGAGCTGCAAAATTATAATTATTATTATTATCCAGGATTTATAAAGTACCAACAGCTTGCACAGCATTTAATTGAAAATTGTTATGCTAAGATCCCTACCTCTTTCCCTTGGCATTTGATACTAATCCCTCATAAAACACACATGTAAAAGGGTTATAAATGTTGTTATTGTTTTATGTTTACTGTAATGTCTATTTATTAACTGTTTATGTATATTTTAACCACTTATCTAACAAGGCCATAGTAAAATGACGCCAGCAGGAACACTCTCTCCCTCCAGGCGGGCGTCATATGACGGGGGCACACAGCGTGGCGATCTGGGATGAGGTGTGTCCCTTGGGACACAGCCCATTCTGATCGGTGTAAAGGGCCAATAAAAATGTCTCTTTACCACGTGACCGGCTGTGTCCCATCACAGCCGGTTACAGAATGTAACCAAGCCGGGGCAATCAGTGTGTATTGGTGTGTAATGTAGGCGGTAACTAGCTGTTACCCGGTTCTCCTCCCCACGCACCGATCATGTCTGAGGAGGAGATTGCGGTAACAGCTAGTTACTGCCTACAGTAAACACCAATACACACTGATTGCCCCAGTAATTAAGAGGATCTGTAACCAGCCCATCAGAGTACCTGTCACCAGCCCATCTGAGTATCCAAGTACCTGTCACAACCCCTCAGAGTACCCGAGTATCTGTCACCAGCCCATCAGAGTACCCGAATACCTGTCCCCAGCCCAGGAAACCTATCTGCAGACGATCATAGTACCCGAGTACCTATCTCCAGCCCAGAGTATCCGAGTACCTATCTGCAGACCATCAGAGTACCCGAGTATCTGTCTCCAGCCCAGAGTACCCGAGTACCTATCTGCAGGGCATCAGAGTACCCAAGTACCTGTCTCCAGCCCATTAGAGTACCCCAGTACCTGTCTCCAGCCCATATTACCTGAGTACCTGTCTCCAGCCCATTAGAGTACCCCGAGTACCTATCTGCAACCCATCAGATTACCCAAGTACCTGTCTCCAGCCCATCAGAGTACCCGAGTACCTATCTGCTGCCCATCAGAGTACCTGAGTACCTATCTGCAGACCATGCTTCATAGAATATACATGGGGTGTTTGCTTTCCAAAATTGGGTCATTTTGTGGATAATTCCACTGTCCTGGTGCTCCAGGACCTTCAAAAATGTGATAGGTAGGTATGAAATTAGATATGTAATTTATGCTCCTAGAACGCCTGATGGTGCTCCCTGCGTGTTGGGCCTCTGTATGTGGCCAGGCTGTATAAAAGTCTCACACATGTGATATTGCCATCCTCAGGAGGAGTAGCAGAAAGTATTTTGGGGTGTAGTTTTTCTATGTACATGCTATGTGTTAGAAATATCTTATGAATTGACAACATTGTGTAAAAAAAAATATGTTGTGGAGTAATTTTGTGGACGTTTCCATTGCCCTGGTGCTCCAGGGCCTTCAAAAGTGTGATAGGTAGTCAGGAAATTAGATGTGTAATTTATGCTTCTAATGCCTGATGGTGCCCGATAGTGCTCCCTGCATGTTGAGCCTCTCTATGTGGCCAGGCTGTGAAAAAGTCTCACACATGTGGTATCGCCATACTCAGAAGGAGTAGTAGAATGTGTTTTGGGGTGTAATTGGAAGTATGTATATGCTGTGTGAGAAATAACTATTTATCATGACAATTTTGTGTGAAAAAATTACAACTTCAAAAAACTTGCTATGTCTCTTACTAAATACATTGGACTGTCTACTTTTCAAAGTCATTTGGGGGGTGTTTGTACTGTCTGACATTTCAGGGCCTCAAGAAATTAGATAGGCCGTCAGTGCATCAGGTATGATCAATTTTCAATGATTGTCTCACCACAGCTTGTAGACTCTATAACTTTCGCACAGACTAAATAATATACACTAATTTGGGTTATTTTTACCAAAGATATGTAACAGTATAAATTTTGGCCCAAATTCTTGAGCAAAAATTACTTATTTTCAAAGTTTTACAATAGAAACAAAAAAAAAGTGTTTTGTTTTTTTAAAACTTTTCGCTTTTTTCACTTATATTGCAAAAAATAAAAAACCCAGTGGTGATTAAATACCACCAAAAGAAAGCTTTATTTGTGTGAAAAAAATGATAAAAATGTTTGTTTGGGTACAGTGTTGCATGACTGAGTAATTGCCATTCAAAATGCGAGAGCACTGAAAGCTGAAAATTGGTCTGGGCAGGAAGGGGTATAAGTGCCCTGTATTGAAGTGGTTAACATTATAGTGCATTACCCTGGCATGCTTTGACTCTGATGCTGGATATAGACCAGCCCCTGTGAGCTTTAGGGCCCTGTCCACACCTATTGGGGCATTATATGGTGCAAACAACATGCATTCACTGGTGTAAACTGTGCAGTGCACTAAAGTGCGTTGTTACAAAGCATCACAGTGCTTGCTTTTTGTTTGTTTTTTTATTTTGTTTAAGCAGGACACAGCCCCATTAAAGCGTTTTCATTTTCTTTTTTTTAACCTTTATTTAAGCAGGACAGCCCATAGAAGTTGTTTTTATTGTCTTTCTTTTTTAAACTTTATTTAAGTGGCACACAGCTCCAAAGAAGTATTTTTTTTCTTTAATTTTCTAACCTTTATTTAAGTGGGGCACAGCCCCATAGAAGGGTTTTTCTTTTTTAAACTTTATTTAAGCGGGAGACAGTTCCCTAGAAGTTTTTCTTTTTTTTAGCCTTTACTTAATGGGGTTGTAAAGGTAAAGAAGGTTTTTCTCCCTAATGCATCAAATGCATTAAGGTGAAAAATGCTGAGGGTTTACAACCCCTTTAAGCAGGACACAGCCCCCTTTTTTAAGCGGAAAACAGCCACATAGAAGAGGTTTTTTTTAGCTTTATATAAGCAGGACACAGTTCTATAGAAGATTTTTTATTTTTTCTTAAACTATAATATAAGTGTTTTTTCTTTCTTTTTTGTTTTTTATTTAAGTGGGACACAGCCCTATAGAAGTCTATAGGACTGTAATTCACAGGCATACAAAACAGCAAAAAACACTCTTGCGCATAAGTATGATAGCCTGGCATATTAAGAGTGGTTGTCCACTACACCAGGGTTATTGCTTCAGGCCTTGCTGCCCTCTAGGACTGGGGGTGTCCTTGATAGAGCTAGAAAAGGGAAAGATAAAGGGTGCACCAGCCTAGTACATTATCCCACATGGATTTATTAAAGAATAAAATGGTTAAAAATACTCACAAGCATGAATATATGAGTTTGCGGAGGGCGCATGCACTTGGCTTTCAAGATGGGCGCGTGAACCGGGAGCCGAGCACCTAGCAGGCCATTTCAAGACCCTCCAGCACCCTTAGATGGCAGGCGACAGTGATCGCCATGACCGCTCTTGAGGTCCGCTGAACACCAACCCTCTGCAGTTTGAAATGGCGGTGGCCCCAGCACAGACAGGAGGCGCCGGAGCCTGGGGCTGCCATAAGCTGTCGGGCAGTCCCCCACAGCAGCACGGATCACAGGCAGCAGTGAGTAAATCTCCCCAACAGCACCAGTCACCGGCCTCCATTGAGTCCCTGAGAGAGAGAACTTTAGTGTATTTGCTGTCCTCACAGCTCTTGCAGTCTCCTGCCTGCTCCAATGCTTCTGGACCTATGGACAGCCCCCTCCCCCTCGATGATGGCAACCATCACACCCTGTTTGCCAAATTTTCAGACCTTCGGGAGCAAGGCCTTACCAGAGTAGTGCACCAGATTACCATTACTATCAAGGCTGATCTGCAGGGGTTGGGAGCCAGAATTTAATCTGTTGAACATAAGCTGGAGACTACTATATCAGATATACTGGCTGCAATGAGACCATGCAGCAACTACTTAAGCAAGCACTGGCCAAAATAGATGACTTGGAGAATAGATCCCGCAGGTGTAACTTTCGCATTCACGGGGTACCTGAGACTGTGAAAGACACAGACAATATAGTGGACACCTTTATGTCAGAACTTCTGCCGGACCTGCCTGACCATCGCCTGGATGTGGATAGGGCCCATCGGGCTCTACAACCTCTGCGACCAGACGGGCCTCCACGTGACATTATTGTTAAGCCCCATCACTACAAAACCAAGGAACTGGTCATGCAAAAATCTAGGGAAATGCCATCTCTTTCTGTCCTGGGACACATGGTACAAGTGTTTGTAGATATTTTCCCTTATACGGCCCAGAAGTGTAGATCATTTAAACCTCTATTGCAGGTTCTGACGTGCAAATCCCTTAAATACAGATGGGCTTTTCAGTTCCATTTGTCCTTCACCTTGGCTAACCACCAGTACTCCTTCTCTACGTTTAAGGAAGGCGATGATTTGCTGCTGCGGCTAAGTCTGATCTCCAAGGACGGCTCCTCACCCAAGTCTTCCTCTCGCTGGGATGCTGACCAAGATGTGGGGCTGGCTCACCCCATTTTCCATTGTGGCATCCGGCCTCAAGTGGCCGCACTGCTGCCCCTAAACCACCCTGAAGCCCCTGTTTAGGTTCCCCATCCAGGGAAAGGGGTAATACTTCTCTACAGCTTCTGTCTGATTTTACTGTTACTGCCAGAACTGTGTGTCTTGTATGGGCCTCACATTTTAAGCCTCTTGGGACATATTATACCAATGTATCCCCCCCTTTTTGTTGGTTTTGTTTGTGTTGTTGCTTTGCATATCAGCATTTATTGCATGTAGGTGTCAGGCTCCTCCTCTGTACTGGGGGATCTGTGGGGGCAACCCCTCCTGGGCTTGATTGCTCTGGCCCGGGCAGGTCTTGCCCTCTTTGGCCTTGAGTGTATATTTTGTTACTAGTGAGGTGACCAGATACTATTGATATTAATCATTTTCAGTATATCTCCATTATTTGTTCCTGAGAATTTTTTTATCAAGCTTTTCTTTATGGCTTGGGCCTTGCTGGGTTGGCGTGCACCCTCTTTCGAGCCAGGATCCTGTATTTGCAGGCTTGTGGCCCGAATTCCGCACCCCGTAGGGTCGGGGTGCACCCAGTTTTTAACCCTAATCTGGGGGCTGTTTAAAAACCCTGGGCTATGGGTTGTGTCCCTACAATTTGTTTTGTTTTTCTTACCTGTTCTTTTTTCCAATGTTCTTTCTCTTTTTCTTATGAGACTTAGACTTCGGTGGACCTGGTTCCCCCCCAGCTACAGGGCAGATTGTATGCTGATGGAACAAGTTCGCTTAGCCACGGGGTAAGTGCTGCAGTTAGCGGTGGGAATGCAACTTGGGGTCATGACTGGTTTTGCAACCCCTTGCAGGGTGTTGCTTATGAGTTTATGTGAAATCTCCATTAATAGCTGTAAAATATTGTAATTAGGAATATATTACATTTAGCTTGTATCTATGCAGGCCAGAACATATTAATCTTCACATATATCTCGAGACAAGTCAGTGCCCAGGCTTTTGTGTACAAACAATGGGTTTCAAACCTCATTGTGGTACACAAACTCACTTCAAAGGATCCCATGCTGGGATATGCAATGAAGGTAGGCCCACCACGGATTCAATACTTAAACTTCCCGGGACCATTCAAGTCAATCTATGGCTCACAAGGATTTGCATTAAAGGGGGCGGACCTAGGCAAAGCATAGGGAAGCTAACCAATCAGAAGTCATGCTATGCTGACCAATGAGGCGTCAGCATGTATTGTTATACACAGACTAGCTGGGAGAAAACGTGCACTTTATGGGAAAGCAGCCATCAGAATGGAACTAAAGGGTAATTATGGAAAAGGTCTGTTTTACTTGTAACTGAATATGTTTGTAGATTAATGTTAAGGAATATACTGTATTCCTTCATGTAATTCTTTTATTTTAACCTAATCTTTTCTTCTTTGGTGTAAGACTATAGATAGATGTTTCTGTATTAGCTAGACTTTAACGATACTCTAATAAATGTTATTATATTTAAAGCTTTCACTGTTGCTCAAAGAACTCTCATTTAACCAACATCATATCGGGGAGATATGAAATCTTAAATATAATTAACACAGGGTCATATCCAGAGGCGTAACTAGAACATTCAGGGCCCCGTTGCAAGAAACCATGAAGGCCCCCCTGACCCCATCCCAGGGCCCTTTGCATTGGTCCTAGGGCCCTTTACTCCCATTGTGGGGCCCTTTATTATGGTAAACAACAAAAGAGAAGAAAATGTGGCCAAGGAAACACCAACTATGGTCAGACCCAAAGGAACCCTCCCAGCTCCCTCTCATCCCCCCAAAGAGATGCCAAGTGACCCACCACAGTCCCTGCTAAACCAGGCTGCATGGAAAATACCCATTAAAACAATACCTAAAGGCAATGCACTAATACCTCTGTCAGAATAGCAACTGGGCGCAACTATATAGTCCCAATTAAAAATATAAGTGGACTAAAAGTCCACGTGGTGTAAAAATGAAATGCCAAAAAGTTATCTTCCGGTGGATGGACTGCTATTCACTGTGGCTAACCTGTAATATATTGCAAATGCAGATTGTGATAAACCACCAAAAAAGTGGAGTTAGCCTACAGGTAGCTGGCCCAGTCTACCAGGAACTTTGATTGTGGCTATGAACCTCTTGCAATAGCCAGGGAGCCAATGTAGGTTATTGGGGGATCGAGCTGGATGGATGGCTGGACTGAAATTATTCTGTAAACAATGACAAGAACACTCACCCAATCTTCCCCCCTCCCAGGGACGTGTTACTTTGTAATGAGCTGTAATCTGATACAGCTGATGCTACTGATAGAATGGGGAGCCCACATACCATGTGTGCCTCCAGGACAGGATGAGCTCACTGTGTGTGCTGCTAGACAGGGAGCCGACACACAAGCGGTGTGAGCTCTGCAGATGCCGACCTGTGCAGAGCCCTCAGTGTCTTCACCCCACCAGGGATATGAATGGACAATCAAAGTGCTGCTTAAGCTGCTCTCAGATGCCGGGTCGCCTGTGTGAAGTAGCTGATCCCTGCTGGATCCAAGCTGTGAGAACGTTAAAAACACTCCGCTGCACTAAGTTTCTTTAGCACTGTACAGTGCCGAGCTGCCTGTGTGAAGTCTTCCTGCAGTCTTAGGGCCCCCCCACAGTGTCGGAACGCAAGGGCCCGGTCGCAAGTATGACTGCTGCGACTCTGGTAGTTTCGCCACTGGTCATATCACACAATACACAGGGCCTGAATTCCCCCCGTTAAACGCCGTAAGGCTTTCCATCACTACTACTCGCAATAAAGTGGATATTCTGTACTTACAATGTCCATCTTTGTTGCACAACAAATATCCTGTTTTCTATTTAGCAAACGCCCTGGATAAGACTAAAAGGGTAGCTATATGCTCTTAAAAACGTATCTCCTTCACTTTACAGCAGGAAATTAGGGATCCCGATGGGAGATACCTTTTGGTGAAAGGATTGGTCGGGGAGCAGTTATGCACCTTTGTATCATATTATGCCCCAAATTCGGGACAAGCCCCCTTTTTCACCAGACTATTGAAGGCTCTAGCCCCTTCCCTGGAAGGTCAGGTTATCTTTGGTGGGGATACTAGTCTTGCTCTGGACTTAAATTTGGACAAACCCAACTCTTAAAACAACCGCCTAAATCTGGAACGAAAGTAGCCAAATTGTTGTATACTTTTAATTTAGTGGATGCCTGGCATGAAGCCAATCCCTCTGTTTATGGCTATACCTTCTTTTCAGCTCCACATGCAACTTATTCACGTATTGATCATATTTTTGTTTCCTGTGCTCTGAATCCCAGTTTTGGCAAAGCCTCTATTAGAGCGGTCGCATGGTCTGAACACTCCCTAGTGTCTGTATTGCTCTCGTCATTCTTTATCCCCCCACAGAAGACTCAGTGGCGGCTCAATGAATCTTTATTGTCTGATGAATGTTGGTGTGAGGACATCCAAATGAGTATAAGACAATATTTTCAGGACAACGTAAGGGATGACGTCTCGCCGGTAGTTGAGTGGGCTGATCATAAAGTGACGGTTCACAACAAAATTATTCAAACGTCCTCTCAACTTAATAAGGCACGACGGGAACGTATTCAGACTCTTAATCGTAAATGGAATTCACTACTCCAATGTAACAAACATTCTTTGGAGTCCTTTATCCTCCAACAAATAGATCAGACAAGACTAGAGCTTAATCTAGAGTTGGCAAAGCGAGCTGAAAAGAGCGTTCGTTGGGCCTCAACACGATTTTACATGCATAAAGACAAAATTGGCTCCCTAATTGCCCATAAGTTGAACTCAAAATTCCACACTAGAGCAGTTCCAAAATTGCGTTGCCCAGATGGTTCTTATTCTTAAAATCCTTGTAAAGTCCTTGAATCATTCCACAAATTTTACTCTTCGCTATACAAGGTTTTGGTGGGAGAGAATCCTTAGTCTCACGCTGCTTACTTGGAGAAACTTCGTCTCCCCAAAATCTCCCCTGATCATAGATTCATTTTGGAAGCCCCCTATACAATACAGGAAATTAGACTAGATCAAAAATACCAAAGTGGGTTCGCGCCTGGTCCCATCGGGTTTCCGGCCCTGTACTATCGCAAATTCCAAGAGATACTAATCCCGCATTTTGTAAGTTATTTTAATGCCTTATGGGATGGAGCCCCCCTAGATCCCCCCTCTCAGAGGGCATATATCTCAGTTATACAGAAACCGCAGAAAGATCCTGGAGAAGTGGGAAATTATCTTCCTATATCTCTCATAGACAATTATCTCAAATCGTTTACTAAAGTGCTTGCAAACCATTTAGCATCCTTCATTCCTCACTACGTACATAAAGATCAGGTGTACCTGTTGCTTGCCGTGTGATATTGCTACCATACCTTTGCTACATTTATTGACTCTGATCCTTTGCTGCCTGCCCTGACCTGCCCTGACCTTATGCTATGTTTGACTTTGATTATTGAAATTTCCCTTTTTGTACCACATTTTTGGGAACTGTGCTGGATTCACCTCTAGAGCATAGTTATCCAAGGTGTGTACCCCTGCTATTGGGCTCCCCATACCTAAACACTGACAACTCCGTAACTCAAAATCCCTGGAATCGACAGTCTCCAGGGATTTGGGGGGAATGACTGTCATACATTAGGGGTGCAGTAGGGTCTGCAATTTTATATCTATGAAGTATTTTGTAGAGAGGCTCTGACTTTTTAGCCTGTCCCTAATACCATCTCAATTGACCACTCCCCCAAAGGGGAGTGCCCCAGGTTCTCATGACGTGAGTATATTGGCATTTATGCATGTATATATTCAGCTGAAGGAGCCTCGCTGCTAGGCTCTGAAGAAGAAGGTGAATCCTTCCAAATGCTTCAGCCAGCAGGGGCCCTTGTGTGGTTCCCCCCAGTCTGGAGACTGTCAATTCCACAGCTTTCAAGCTACAGAGGAGTAGCTTGTATAAGCAAACTCATATTCTCATGCTTGTGAGTAGTTTTAACAATTTTATTCTTCAATAAATCCATGTGGGATAATGCACTAGCCTGGTGCGCCCTTTTTCTTTCCATTTTCTAATGCACAGGCATAGCCAGGATGTAAACAATCAACATTGCCCACAGCTTAGCTTTTGTGTTTTGTTTTTCTTTTTGTGTTTATTCAAGTGTATTCAAGTAGCCCCATATAAATAGTTTTTATTTGTTCTCCTCTTTATAACATTATTTAAACAGGACACAGCCCCATAAAAGTTTTCTCTTTTAAACCTTTATTTAAAGTGTTTGTAAAGTCTCAAGGTTTTTCACGCTAATGCATTATATTCCTTAAAGTGGATGTAAACCCTCACATATACCCAGTGAAGTGAACAGCCTCAGATGATACACAGAGATGAAACATGCTGTCTTCATCTTTATATACTGTTTAGAAAGTTCAGATCGTGTTAGAAGATTTTCTCTTCCTGTTCAACACTGCAGTGAAGTCTATGCATACAGCCAAGACAGCTGATTGGAGGAAAGGCACACAACCCCCTCTCCTCATAGGTAGAGACTTTCATAGCTGATCATTGTATAGTTCAGGGCTCTGCTAATCTATTTACAGCATCCTCCCCAACACAAATCTCAGGCTGCTTTTATCATATGTGACGGAGAACTTACCAGGAGTTCTCAAGCTGATAACAGAAGAACGGAGAAGGAGACAGCTACGGGACATAGTGCTTTGAAGAGAGATAACAAAACACTGCAGATATATGTGCTCAGCTCAGGGGGGTGGGGGGCGGGGGGCTGAGTCCTACTGTCAATGGACTCAGCAGCTGGACTCTTGAGCGCGCCCGAACGGGTGCCTCCATGGAAAGCCGGTGCCTCCATGGAAGTCTCCGTGGGGGGCACCCAATCAAGAGGAGGGGCCAGGAGCGCCAAGGGGGCACACCAGAAGAGGAGGATTGAAGCTGCTCTGTGCAAAACCCTTGCACAGAGCAGGTAAGTATAACATGTTTGTTATTTAAAAAAAAAAAAAAAAAAAACACAACCAACAATCACTTTAAGCAGGACACAGCCCAATCATTTTTTTACATTTTTTTTTTTAAGTTGGACACAGTCCCTTAGAAGAGTTTTTCTTTTCTTTAATTGTATTTAAACAGGACAAAGTTCCCTGGAGGAACATTTCTTTTCCTTTCTTTCTTTTTTTGTTAGACTTCTATGTGGCTGTTGCACAAGCATTGATTGCCAGAATGCAAATAATCAATTACCTGTTCTTCCAATACCCTCTGTGCCTCAAAGCTTCTCTTCTGCACTGATAAATCCCCATTTTCTAAAATCCCTTCATTCTTGCACATCATATTCTGTTCCCCCAAAATAAGCAGTTTAGCTTTATACTGCCTGAAACTGATAGTAATGAAGAGCACATTTGAATATGGCTAGGTAGGCTCCATAGGCCCCCTAAGATTGGGGTATACAACCTCTGTTATGCTTTTGGCTATGCTACTATCTGTTTAGTTTTTGTTAACAGGGTGACAGCATCTTATTGTTGGCTAGTAATTATGAACGAACTTGCCCAGGTTCAACTCCCCAGGAGTTTTGCAAATCCTGTTTAAAATTCAGTGACCCCAAAATTTTCCATAAATCCAATATGAGTCTAAAGGGATAGAGGAGTGGAGACAAAACATTTTAGTCAATTTTGCCTAACATTATTTGTAATTAGCAAGCTATTTTCAAAAAAATCATGGGAAGCTAGGCACTGTGATGGGGAAAATGTCCAATAAAATATTTTTTTTTTTTTAAATCCTGTTCGGGTGGAAGAGTTTCCTCTTCATACGGATTCAATGGTGACAAAACACAAATACTCTAAAATACAGGTTTAGGGGATGCTTTAAAGGTGCATGTGGTGTTACAGAAGAGCATGATTTTTACAGATGGCCTCAGCAACAGCTTTCTTTGGCAGTATATATTTGGCTGCAGAATTGATTTTTTCATTTTACAGTTAGTTTGGTTTATGCAGAGCAGCACACCTCAGTCGGATTTAGATTTAAAAAAAAGTCTTTTTGCATTAGATTGTGACATTTTCTGTTTTACTTTGGCTATCACCAAACATGAGACCAATGATTTTAAGCCCTAACTTTATACATTAATTCTACTTTATTCATTCGTTCTACATTCATATGGCATTCAATACATTTTTCAGTGGGTCTTATTTTCTCTTGTATGCCTTTTCTGAATCTGATTAGATGTTCCTTTATCTTGCCTGGATAAAAATCTCCTGGTAGGTTGAGATGGATAAAGAGGGGATTCAAAGACTTCTGTTCCTCATTTCTATCAAGCTCTCATTAAGAAAAAAATACTGCATATGCTAAAGCAGTGTACAAATTGGGTAGTAGCAGGACAGTTTTAATCTGGAAGAACAGGCCCAACCAGTGTGTGCCTAACTTTTATTTTTACAATGGGGATAGTGTGGTTTGGTGATTGTGTTAGAATGTGAAGGGGTTTAGGGGCACATTTTTTTACTTATTTGTTTTTCTTTCAAATGATGTGCTGAAAACAAATGACAGCTCCAAGAACAGAGAGTCAGCAATTAATGAATGTTGTGAGCACTTCAAACTTAGCTGTCAACAGGGGCGGACTGACCAGTCGGTCCATTCGGACGTGGACCGAGGGCCCGACCGCTGAAGGGGGCCCGTCAGCGCCACCTGCTGGAACCAGCTTGGGGTCCAGGGACAAAAAACTTGCGGCCGCGGGCCCCCGGTGACAATCTGTGCTGCCTCGGAGGGTGAGGGGTGAGGGCGAGCGTCGCTGGGTCACATAGAGCAGTGATTTCCTTTTTACCCAGCGTCTGCTGTCATTGGATGTCCCGCCTCCTGCACTGGCTCTTTTGATAGACATCACACAGGAGGCGGGACATCTGATGACAACGGACTCTGGGTAAAAGGGAGATCCCCGCTCTGTGTTACCTGGTGGCTCTCCTCTCTAACCCCCATACACCGATCAGACTGCATGGAGGGGACACAGTGGTGAGGCTGCATGGAGGGGACACTGATCAGACTGCATGGAGGGGCCACTGGTGAGGCTGCATGGAGGGGACACTGATCAGGCTGCATGGAGGGGACACTGGTGAGGCTGCATGGAGGGGACACTGATCAGGCTGCATGGAGGGGACACTGGTGAGGCTGCATGGAGGGGACACTGACGAGGTTGCATGGAGGGGACACTTGCAAGGCTGCATGGAGGGGACACTGATCAGGCTGCATGGAGGGGACACTGGTGAGGCTGCATGGAGGGGACACTGATCAGGCTGCATGGAGGGGACACTGGTGAGGCTGCATGGAGGGGACACTGACGAGGTTGCATGGAGGGGACACTTGCAAGGCTGCATGGAGGGGACACTGATCAGGCTGCATGGAGGGGACACTGATCAGGCTGCATGGAGGGGACACTGGTGAGGCTGCATGGAGGGGACACTTATCAGGCTGCATGGAGGGGACACTGGTGAGGCTGCGTGGAGGGGACACTGATCAGACTGCATGGAGGGGACACTGGTGAGGCTGCATGGAGGGGACACTTATCAGGCTGCATGGAGAGGACACTGGTGAGGCTGCATGGAGGGGACACTGATCAGACTGCATGGAGGGGACACTGGTGAGGCTGCATGGAGGGGACACTGATCAGACTGCATGGAGGGGCCACTGGTGAGGCTGCATGGAGGGGACACTGATCAGGCTGCATGGAGGGGTCACTGATCAGGCTGCATGGAGGGGACACTGGTGAGGCTGCATGGAGGGGACACTGATCAGGCTGCATGGAGGGGACACTGGTGAGGCTGCATGGAGGGGACACTGGTGAGGCTGCATGGAGGGGACACTGACGAGGTTGCATGGAGGGGACACTGGCAAGGCTGCATGGAGGGGACACTGGTGAGGCTGCATGGAGGGGACACTGGTGAGGCTGCATGGAGGGGACACTGACGAGGCTGCATGGAGGGGACACTGGCAAGGCTGCATGGAGGGGACACTAGTGAGGCTGCACAGAGGGGCCACTGGTGAGGCTGCACAGAGGGGCCACTGGTGAGGCTGCACAGAGGGGCCACTGGTGAGGCTGCACAGAGGGGCCACTGGTGAGGCTGCACGGAGGGGCCACTGGTGAGGCTGCACGGAGGGGCCACTGGTGAGGCTGCATGGAGGGGGCACTGTGAGGCTGCATGGAGGGGGCACTGGTGAGGCTGCATGGAGGGGGCACTGGTGAGGCTGCACTGAGGGGACACTGGCGAGGCTGCATTGATGGACACTGATGAGGCTGCATTGATGGGCGCTATTTCTAACATAGACTCTCAAATGGACACAGAGTGGACATGCACACCACGTCATTATGTGTTGCACCGCGTGCATCCGTGCACTGGGCCTGCTGCAAACCTCCTAGTTCTACTGTCCCGTATAGGGCAAAGGCGGCCGACTCCCTCCAAGTCTCTCCCTCGCCTCGGCAAACAGTGCCCGGTACGGTGGAACGAGGAGAGGACACATCAGCCAGCCACAGCAGGGCCAGGGCACCAGCCAACTGTAACCCACCCACCCACGGTGACGCACCCACACCAGGGAGCCAGCCAGCCACAGCAGGGTGCCAGCCACAGGGGACGCGGGAGCCAGCCAGCCACAGAGGACGCAGGAGCCAGCCAGCCACAGAGAACGCAAGAGCCAGCCACCGAGGACGATGGAGCCGGCCATCCACGGCAGGGTGCCAGCCACAGAGGAAGCGGGAGCCAGCCACAGAGGACACAGGAGCCAGCCAGCCAGGCACAGAGGACGCGGGAACCAGCCACAGCTACAGTAGCCATAGTTAAGGTAAGACGAGAGCTACTCGGTGCCAATTTTATTTCTACTTTGTGAGAGGTTGGGGCAGGGATGAGAGTCATGGCACAAGGAGGGGTCCAGTGAGGACCAGAGTAAATGAAGGTGTTCACAGTACACTCTGTTAGAAAGAGGCCCCCCTCTAGGTCCCATTATACTCCTTTGTAGTCTCTAATGGGTCCTGGAAGGGGATCTCTCTCTAACAGAGACTCTCTAATGGACACTGTTAGAGAGAGACCCCCCTTCAGGTCCCTTTAGACTCTGTTGTAGACTCTAATGGGGCCTGGAGGGGACGTTTTCTAACAGACTGTCTAATGGACACTGTTAGAGAGAGACCTCTCTCCAGGTTCCATTTTAAAAAAGGCAGAAATTGTACTTTGTGCAAAATGTAGAGGCGGGATCAGGGGTGGGCCATGGGCGGGGTCAGAGGTGGACCATGAGCTGGGCCTGACAGGGGGCCCTTGCTTTATTTGGTCCGGGGGCCCTGGGTGTTGTCAGTCCGCCCCTGGCTGTCAACTTATAAAATATAACATAAAATGACATCAAATAAAAAAAACCTTCAAATACAATGAAAACCTAAAAATAGCATCCTCTGAAACAAAAGCCTAATTTTTCAAAGGAAAGTTTTGGAAGAAAAAACTTAATTAGTTAAAGTGGTTATTATACTGTAGATAGAACAGCACATAAGTGACTGATGCCCTCTAATCAACCACAAGCTTGAATTAAAGACTAAAAAGCAAACAAAAATAACAACAACAAAAAAGAAGAAAGCAATATTTGCCCAAAGAACCAAGAACCAATCTTACATACATTAGGACTGCCAATATACAGTCCTAATAAGGATGTTTGGTTTCAATGAAGAATCATGCACACAGTGGAGGGAGACTTATTTATGAACAGTAGAGCAAAATAAAGAATTCAATGGCCAAAGATGTTCAATACAAAGCTCAGTTCTCAGTGAAAACTACTACTGAATTGGTTGCTTTTTTGCCACAGAACTATTTTCTAATCCTTCATGTATCTTAAAAGAGGTGTCTTTTGCCTCATATTATAATATGTTATTATTAATAATGTTATTTACAAAAGTAACAATTTTCAGATTGTAACAGATTTCAGATTGTCGTTCAGTAAAGTTTGTATTTTGTCTGAAAGGACTTTAATTATGCTTTTCCGCTCCTCTCTCTCTTTCTCAGACAAAATCTGTGATTTTTAGGCATTTCATTCTGTGTCATTGCACCACTATTCCTATGATGTCATGACACAGCCAATAGCTAGCAATGTTGTACAGCCACTACAGAGCATCCAGAAAGTATTCACTTTTTCCACACTTTGTTATGTTACAGCCTTATTCCAAAATGGATTAAATTAATTATTTCCTTTAAAATTCTACAAACAATATCCCATAATGACAACATGAAAGTAGTTTGTTTGAAATCTTGTAAATAAGCAGCAAATTGGGAATTTAAATGAAGCATGTTCAATGTGGCCAGAAAATTAGTCAATAATAAAAATATATATGTATTTATTATCTGGACAGTGAAAAACTGTCTCATATTGAATACAGCAATTGATAAAAATACAAAAACTATATACATTATATGAATATAATGTATATGGAAGTGGTTTTTAGCCACGAAACATGTCGGGCATATCTGGGTGCATCTTGTGTCTTATATAGACGGTCTATTTGATTTTAGCTCAGTTGGATTTATTATTATTATACCAATCTGTTCGTAAGTCACAGAAACATAGAGGATGATATTTTATGCCACATTGTGTAGTGTACTTTATACTATGATCTATTTCTAGGACAATGGTCTTTAACTGCTTCTGAATGACTAGGCCTTTTTTGCGATTCGGCACTGCGTCGCTTTAACTGACAAGTGGGTGGTCGTGCGACACTGCACCCAAACAAAATTGATGTCCTTTTTTTTCCCCACAAATAGAACTTTCTTTTGGTGGTATTTGATCATCTCTGCGGTTTTTATTTTTTGCGCTATAAACAAAAAAAGAGTGACAATTTTGAAAAAAACACAATATTTTGTACTTTTTGCTATAATAAATTTCCCCATTTTTTTTTTTTTTTAAAAAGCAAATTTTTTTCCCAGTTTAGGCTGATATGTATTCTTCTACATATTTTTGGTAATAAAAATCGCAATAAGCGTATATTGATTGGTTTGCGTAAAAGTTATAGCATCTACAAAATAGGCAATAGATTTATAGCATTTTTATTTTTATTTTTTTTTACTAGTAATGGCGGCGATCTGCGATTTTTATTGGGCCTGCGACATTATGGCGGACACATCGGACACATTTGACACATATTTTGGGACCATTGGCATTTATACAGCGATCAGTGCTATAAAAATGCACTGATTACTGTAAAAATGTCAATTGTTGGGCGATCAAGGGGTTAACTGTGTTCCCTCTCTGTGTTCTAACTGAAGGGGAGATGGGACTGTCTAGGGGAGATGACAGATCGATGTTCATACTTTGTATGAACACACGATCAGTCTCTTCTCCCCTCGGAGAACCGAGATCTGTGTGTTTACACACACAGATCCTGGTTCTAGGTGTGTCACGAGCGATCACAGGAGGCCAGAGGGCGAACAACAGGCGTGGGCACGCCCATCCGGCAGCTCACGCGTGCCCCTAGTGGCCACAGGGTGAAGCAACGTTACATAATGTTGCTCCACCCAGCCGTGCCATTCTGCCGCAGTAAAACAGCGGCGGCTGGTCGACAAGTGATTAATGCATATATTTTTTGTATGTTTATCAATTGCTGTATTGAATATGAGACAGTTTTTCACTGTCCAGATAATAAATAGATACATATTTTTATTATTGACTACTTTTCTGGCCACATTGAACATGCTTCATTTAAACCAATTTGCTGCTTATTTACATTGTATTAGGGATGGAGATGTAGGTTTTCCTGCGTCTCATTTAAAGTCCCACACTTACCCATTCCCCTTCTCCCCTTCTTTTTCTTTTGTTTGAAATCTTTGCAAATTTATTAAAAATGAAAAAAATCACCTGTGCATAAGTATTCACAGCCTTTGCGGAATACTTTGTTGAAGCACCTTTGGCACCAATTACAGCCTCACATCTTTTTTAAGTATGATGCTACAAGCTTGGCCTATTTTTGAGCAGTTTCTTCCATTATTCTTTGTAGGACCTCTCAAGCTTCATCAGGTTGGATGGGGAGTGTCGGTGCACAGCTATTTTCAGATCTCTCCAGAGATCTCGGTTCAAATCTGGGCTCTGGCTGGGCCACTCAAGGACATTCACAGAGTTGTCCTGTAGCTACTCCTTTGTTATCTTGGCTGTGTGCTTAGTGTTGTTGTCTTGTTGGAAGATGAACCTTGGCCCCATTCTAAGGTCCAGAGTGCTCTGGAGCAGGTTTTCATCAAGGATGTCTCTGTGCATTGCTGCATTCATCTTTCCCTTAATCCTGACTAGTCTCCCAGTTCCTGATGCTGAAAAACATCCCCACAGCATGATGCTGCCACCACCATGCTTCACTGTAGGGGTGGTATTGGCCAGGTGATGAGCGATGCCTGGTTTCCTCCACACATGACATTTGCCATTCAGGCCAAAGAGTTCAATGTTTCTTTCATCAGACCAGAGAATTTTGTTTCTCATGGTCTGAGAATCCTTCAGGTGCCTTTTGGCAAACTCCAGGTGGGCTGTCATGTTTGTTTACTGAAGAGTGGCTTCCGTCTGGTCACTCTACCATACAGGCCTAATTGATGGTGTGCTGCAGAGATGGTTGTTCTTCTGGAAGGTTCTCCTCTCTCCACAGAAAAACACCGGAGCTCTGTCAGAGTGACCATTGGGTTCTTGGTCACCTCCCTGACTAAGGCCCTTCTCCCCCGATCGCACAGTTTGGCTAGGTGTTCTGCTCTAGGAAGAGTCCTGGTGGTTCCAAACTTCTTCCATTTTTTCTGTACCCTTCCCCAAATCTTGGAGCTCTACAGACAATTCCTTGGACTTCATGGCTTGGTTTGTGCTCTGACATGCACTGTTAACTGTGGGACCTTATAGAGACAGGTGTGTGCCTTTCCAAATTGTGTCCAATCAGCTGAATTGACCACAGGTGGACTCCAATCAAGTTGTAAAAACATCTCAAGGATGTCCAGTGGAAACAGGATGCACCTGAGCTCTATTTTGAGTGTCATGACAAAGGCTGTGAATACTTATGTACATGTGATTTTTCAGTTTTTTATTTTTAATAAATTTGCAAAGATTCCCAAAAAAACTTTTTTCACCTTGTCATTATGGGGTATTGTTTGTAGGAAAATAATGAATTTAATCCATTTTGGTATAAGGCTGTAACATAACAAAATGTGGAAAAAGTGAAGCTTTGTGAATACTTTCCGGATGCACTATATGTTATTTGTATGTGTTCGAACAGTGGGGAATTCTCAGATTGAGTATTATGCAATTGTATCACTTTTCCCTCTGACCCCAAAGAAACCACATGTGCTCTGTGCCAGTTTTGTGTCCATAGGAATAAATCTACTATGAATACTATCAGGCTAGATTTGAAGACCACAACAAATACACATTTGAAGACCACAACAAATTTTCTCAGAGAAGGTTGGCAAGCAGCAGAATTTTACTGCAGGTACTGACATGCAGTAACTTTATGTTCATAGCAACCAAGAACCCTAAAACTTAGTTTGCTCTATAATGCAAACAAAAGTACCACAGCCAAAAGGGAGATAAGGGAAGTAGGAAGGGGAGGCATTATTACAACCATAGCAACTCTGGCCAAATTTTGCATTATATAGTAACCTAAGATGTTGGGGTCTCTGTCGACTGTTATTTGAATACAAAGGCTTTAAGGCAGACATTGAGAGAGGCCTGCAGGAAACGTCCACCTGCTGGTTCAGCAGCCCATCAAAAGCCACAGTATGAAGTGTTTTAACAAAATCTTCCCCGTTTTCCCTATCTTGTTGCATATTTTTTTCTGCTTATTCGTGTGTAAGCACTTTTCCTTAAGCACTTTCAAGCAAGGTAAAAAGCTTAATAATATTCAGCTATGGAGCAGTTGAAAATGTAATTTATAAATTATATTGCATTGATGATGACAGGTGTTAAGAACCAGAACACCAACGCAGCTTGCTAAGCTTATTTTAAATGGATTTTATCCATGTGAAAAGAAGTAGCATTTGGGGTTACAGGACTTTAAAGAGAATAAATGGTGTCAGACTTCAACTGGGTTTTAAAAACCACATTTCACTATAGGGCACATGTAAGCATTACCAATGTTATTACTTTGGTTAGAGTATTAAAAAGAATGATATAATTATAGACGCGGACGTAGCTCTTTACAGAGAACAGGGTCGCGCCGTGTCCTAGCAACACGGCGCGGCCGCGATCGCTCAGCTGCACGCCCCTGCGGGCGCGCAAGAGTGGCTGTTCTGGGACGCCGTCATATGACGGCGTCCCAGAAGATGGCCGCACCGCCCTGCCATCATTTCACAGTGGGTGGGCGGCAAGCAGCAGTTAAAGACATTTTTATAGTTGATCTTTAAGCATTAATAACATTGCTGCTCCCTGCCAAACTGAATTATTTTTGCTTTGGTACATGATCCCCAGGGCATTACCCACTCCCGTGTGCCATTTTTTTTATAATCCCTTATCTATTAGCTTAGAAAATGACCATTACTGTTTTTTTTTTCAAATTCAGCTCCCATTGAATTTAATGGGGTTTTCGGATTCCTCACCAGAACTTCAGTAATGTTCACTAAACCCTAATCAAACCAAACCCAGGTATGTTTGGTTCATCCCTATTAGAGGCTTTAATGTTCAATCAGATAGAGCATAAACAGTAGACCAACAGTAAGATAAGATGATCAGCAAGGCACAAAGAAAGCAGACCCTACATATGGTATAAGCAAATATGAATTCCCTCCATGTACATACAGTAAATAATTAAAAGGTATACCCAAAAAAAAGTTGTTTCATTTATTAACACAAATTGTTAAGAGTATTTGATCACTTTAATGTGCATAGCTAAAAACATTAAAACGACTCGAGTTAAAGTATGGATTACTAACTTACACAGAGTCAAATTAAAAAAATGATGCATATGGAAACCATTGTAAGCAATTGCGGCATGTAAACTCTTTACTGGCAACCCTTTCCATTCAGCTCAGAAATGACAGGCCTTCTTTAAGTGATGATCCAACCATTGAAAGATCTTTAATTCTACTACATTGACATACACACTTCCTTATCCAATTGTCCGTTCTTGTTGATTTCACAGCATCACTCACATTAGCTTAATAACCACTTCAGTCCCAGAAGGATTTGCCCCTTTAATGACAAGGCCATTTTTTGCGATATGGCACTGCGTCGCTTTAACCGACAATTGCGCGGTCGTGCGATGTTGTACCCAAACAGAATCTTAGCGACAATTTTGGGAAAAAAAAAAATTTTTTACTTTTTGCTATAATACATATCCCCCCCAAAAATATAACAAAACTAATTTCTACAAACATTTAGGGCAATATACAGTGGGGACGAAAAGTATTTAGACCCCCTTAGATTTTTCACTCTTTGTTATATTGCAGCCATTTGCTAAAAGTTCATTTTTTCCTCATTAATGTACACACAGCACCCCATATTGACAGAAAAACACAGAGTTGTTGACATTTTTGCAGATTTATTAAAAAGAAAAACTGAAATATTACATGGTCCTAAGTATTCAGACCCTTTGCTCAGTATTTAGTAGAAGCACCCTTTTGATCTAATACAGCCATGAGTCTTTTTGGGAAAGATGCAACAAGTTTTTCACACCTGGATTTGGGGATCCTCTGCCATTCCTCCTTGCAGATCCTCTCCAGTTCTGTCAGGTTGGATGGTAAACGTTGGTGGACAGCCATTTTTAGGTCTCTCCAGAGATGCTCAATTGAGTTTAAGTCAGGTCTCTGGCTGGGCCATTCAAGAACAGTCACGGAATTGTTGTGAAGCCACTCCTTCGTTATTTTAGCTCTGTGCTTAGGGTCATTGTCTTGTTGGAAGGTAAACCTTCGTCCCAGTCTGAGGTCCTGAGCACTCTGGAGAAGGTTTTCGTCCAGGATATCCCTGTACTTGGCCGCATTCATCTTTCCCTCGATTGCAACCAGTGGTCCTGTCCCTGCAGCTGAAAAACACCCCCACAGCACCATGCTTCACTGTTGGGACTGTATTGGACAGGTGATGAGCAGTGCCTGGTTTTCTCCACACATACCGCTTAGAATTAAGGCCAAAAAGTTCTATCTTGGTCTCATCAGACCAGAGAATCTTATTTCTCACCATCTTGGAGTCCTTCAGGTGTTTTTTAGCAAATTCCATGCAGGCTTTCATGTGTCTAGGAGAGGCTTCCATCGGGCCACTCTGCCATAAAGTCCAGACTGGTGGAGGGCTGCAGTAATGGTTGACTTTTTACAACTTTCTCCCATCTCCTGACTGCATCTCTGGAGCTCAGCCACAGTGATCTTTGGGTTCTTCTTTATTATTATTATTATTATACAGGATTTATAAAGCGCCGACAGTTTACACAGCGCTTTACAACATGAGGGCAGACAGTACAATTACAATTCTATTCAATACAGGAGGAATCAGAGGGCCCTGCTCGTTAGAGCTTACAATCTAGGAGGGAGGATCAAGTTATACAAGAGGGTAACAGCTGTGGGGGATAAGCTAATGTAGAAAACAGTGCAGTTGTTAGATGGAGGGAGCATAGGCTTCTCTGAAGAGGAAAGTCTTCAGATCGCCTAAAGGTGGATAAATTTGGAGACAGTCTGACAGATTGGGGTAGGGAATTCCAGAGTATGGGCAAGGCTCGGGAGAAGTCCTGGAGGTGGATATGGAAGGAGGTGTTGAGGGAGCTAGAGAGCAGGAGGTCTTTGGAGGAAGGGAGACGGCGATTAGGTTGGAATTTTGAGACTAGGCTAGTGATGTAACTGGGCGCAGAGTTGTGGATGGCTTTGTAACTTATTGTTAGTATTTTGAATTTAATTCGTTGGGCGAGTGGCAGCCAATAGAGGGATTGGCAGAGAGGGGTAGCAGACACTGAGCGCTTTGTAAGGTGGATGAGTCTGGCAGCAGCATTTATGATGGACTGAAGGGGGATAGTCTAATTAAAGGTAAGCCAATGAGAAGGGAGTTGCAGTAGTCGAGGCGAGAGATAACCAGGGAGTGAATCAGGAGCTTTGTGGTTTCATTGGTTACCTCTTTATCTCTCTCACCAAGGCTCTTCTCCCCCGATAGCTCAGTTTGGCCAGACGGCCAGCTCTAGGAAGGGTTCTGGTCATCCCAAATGTCTTCCATTTAAGGATTATGGAGGCCACTGTGCTCTTAGGAACCTTACGTGCAGCAGAAATTTTTTTGTAACCTTGGCCAGATCTGTGCCTTGCCACAATTCTGTCTCTGAGCTCTTCAGGCAGTTCCTTTGACCTCATGATTCTCATTTGCTCTGACATGCACTGTGAGCTGTAAGGTCTTATGTAGACAGGTGTGTGGCTTTCCGAATCAAGTCCAATCAGTATAATCAAACACAGCTGGACTCAAATGAAGGTGTAGAACCATCTCAATGATGATCAAAGGAATTGACAGCACCTGAGTTAAATATATGAGTGTCACAGCAAAGGGTCTGAATACTTAGGACCATGTGATATTTCAGTTTTTCTTTTTTAATAAATGTTTTAAAATTATTTTAGAAAATGGCTGCAATATAACAAAGAGTGAAAAATGTAAGGGGGTCTGAATACTTTCCGTCCCTACTGTATATTCTTCTACATATTTTTGGTAAAAAAAATATGCAATAAGGGTATATTGATTTGTTTGGCAAAAGTTAACGAGTCTACAAACTATGGCAGGGATATGCAATTAGCGGACCTCTAGCTGTTACAAAACTATAGGTTCCATCGTGCCTCTGTCTCTGGTCATCATACTTGTGGCTGTCAGTCTTGCTATGCCTCATGGGACTTGCAGTTCTGCAACAGCTGGAGGTCCGCTAATTGCATATCCCTGAACTACAGGATAGATTTATGGACTTTTATTTATTCATTTATTTTTTACTAGTAATGGCACCGATCTGCGATTTGTAGTGGCACTGCGACATACAAATCTGACCCCAAATTACACTTTTTGGGGACCAGTGACATTATTACATTGATCATTGCTTTAAAAATGAACTGATCAATGTATAAATGACACTGGCAGGGAAGGGGTTAACACTAGGGGGCGATCAAGGGGTTAACTGTGTTCCCTGGGTTTGTTTTAACTGTAGGGGGGATGGGCTGCCAGGGACATGACAGAGATCTCTGTTTCCGATCACTGGGAACAAAAGATCTCTGACATGTCCCCTGTCAGAATAGGGATCCATGTTGTTTATAAAGGCAGATCCCCGTTCTGCCTCTGTGCACAATGATCGCCGGCGGACATCCAGTCCGCTGGGCCCGCGGATGCGCTCCCACAACAGGGACGTCAGTTGGCGCAGGAGAGCCGACCTTCCGCAGTAAAAGTATGTGAGCTGGTCGGCAAGTGGTTAAAATTACAGGTAACGGGTGATTGACATCTACTGGGCACATTTTTCTTAGTTTATTCACCTTCATAAGTGGCTAAATTGAATTCTATTACCTTCTTCTAGAGTTCATGGGATCATTTACATTGTTCAGAGAATCCATTTGTGTGTTTGAAAAATGACTTCTCACATAGAGCAATGGTAAATGTATTATCTTGTCCAATAATCATCCTATTGGCCTTCCTATGGCCCTCATGTTAATGTTTGGGGAAACAAGCAGCATCACATCCGATGTAATGACCAGCAGTGCGGTAGCATAAAAGTGTTTAATTAGAGTTGTGTCATGGTAACAAACGGATAGATGGATGTATGTGGCCCCAGTGCTTCATTTGGACTTATCTACAGTAAGGTATAAAAAAAACAAGCCATTTATTGCCAAATGTAATTTTAACTACAATTCTGTATCAGGTTACACTGTAGTCGAGCATCAAACCTGGCCTACATATTTTCAGGGCTAATGCTTGTTACTGTTAAGCTTGCCAGTTGCATAGCTTTGCAACAATTTAATAATAACTCAATGCATAGCATTTATTAAAAAGAATACATCTGTGGACAGTTGTACTATTGTAGGTTTCATTAAAAAGCATTTGTTCCCCCAATATAGAACATATTCTTCCATGCTAGTTGGCGAGGCTGAAATGTTTTTTTATGGTTTTATCTTGTTTTACTGAGATGGTGGTGATTAATCTTCCTGATAAAACTCTGCTGCAGGATCCCACAACACCCCATGTGCTGTGATAACACATATATCACTTCAGCTGCTGTCATGTTTCATTTGTCATAAGAGAAATTGGGTTCCTCTTTCCTTCCCTCCCCCTCTGGTCTTGGAAGGAAAAAAAAATCTCCAAATTAAAACTCCCACTTGGTGCTTTTGAAAACTTATAGCTATCTTAGTTTGTATTAAACGATTGTTCTTGAAATCCACCAGAATGGACCACTGTCTCTTTGGCTCTGCTCATAGTTTTCTTCCTTTTTAGGTAGGGTGGGAATCACCCCTTGCTAAATCCTTTAATACCTATATAATGATAACATTGCTCTCAAACATTGGCTTTTTACCAAGCATCAATAATTCACTAAGAAATCACTAAGGCTGCAAAGCACTGGGTAGAAAATCCCAACCTTGTGAAAGCTCATACAAAGCCAGAAAAAAAGCATTCTGCATCATTCTAAGGGACAGTGTTGATGGGCTTTTGTCAATAGAATCACTTTAGAGACTCTTCTGAGATGGTTCAGAATAAATTGATGGGTGTTTTTGACTTGCAGATGACCTGCTTTTGACCTGCATTTGACTTGCTTCAAGTGAGTTTTGCATTCCCGTAGACTTGTATGGGAAAGCAAAACCCATCTGACATGGAATAAAAGCCTGTCTACAGATATCTCCCAAAGAATTCTATATTTCTGTTCAGCCTCGCTAGTAATTTTACATACTGTAAGAGAAGTCTGGCTAACAGATGCGCACCTGCACACAAGCACGGGCACACCAGTGTGTGTAAAAAGGACTTGTATTGGCGCGCACAGGCGTGCGCCAATGTGGGCGCCAGCACACGTGCACATCTGGGCGCCAAATAGTTTATTTAAGATAAACATGGATACATGAGCCTTGCTGATTGGTCTTTCAGCTAGTACCTGTTAGTACCTGTTACCTGAATCTGATCTGTTCCTGTGTTCCTGTGTTTGACCCGGCTTGTACCTGAGACGCCTCTTGGATATCTGCCTGCCTTCCTGCGACCGGCTTGTGTTTTGACATTGTCCCTGCTTCATGCTCCTGTACCGCGCTGCCCGACTGTGTACCGAACCTGGCCTGTATCCCGTCTGTGATCCTGTCTCACGTTCCAGTATCTGCTCTGCTCGGCTGCTGATGACCTCCTGGCTTTTGTACCGACCACGAATTAGCCTGCTGTTCCAGCAACATGGAGTTCCAGTCCTCGGTGCCCGTCCGGTAATCTGCAGCTATCGGGCTCCTGCCAAGACCCGTCCTGAGCCACCTGCTACATCGGCCCTCGTGCCACTCTGTGTCTTTCACTCCCTGTCATCTCTATCAGGGGTGCTAGACAGGAGGTGCAAGAGAAGCCATCTCTACAGCTCAGTCTCCACCAGGTACGTGACACATACCATGTCATACTCTAATACATACATACATGTAAGAGAGTGTCCCCACAATTTTTTTTTCAAACTCTTTATTTAAAGTATCCAGCATCCACAGAGCAGTAAATCACATTAGAAAGAAACATGCAATAGGTGACCCAAGAAAAATCCTGAACAATCAGGAAATACAACATAATTTATAGTTAACACAAAGTGCAGGGACAGCCTTTCTGGAACACCCAGCAATAACAAAATTAAGAGGACTTAAAATGGAGTAGGGGGTCCTCTCTTGGATCACGTTGTTCCTGCCATCATGAATGCAAAGGATATAGCTTTTTATACAGTGAATCAAGTAAAAGGGTAAGGTAAGGTTAGGCAAGGAGTGGTTAGGGTAGGGGGAATGGTAGGGTTGGGGGGAAAAAAGGGGTGGGGGAGAGTGGGGGGGGGAATGGTGGTGTTGACGGCAGAGGGGTGAAGGACACCAAAGCGGAGGAATTAGTATACAGTGTCTTAGTACACTCAGAATGCAAAGAGAACCTTCCCTTCTTCTAAGAATGTGAACATGTTCCAATGGACCCAGGTTTTGGAGTAAGCCTCATGCCTGTTTTGAGCAGAAAGTAACATGTTTTCCATTTTGTTCACCTCCTCAATTTTCAAGATCCAAAGCAAAACAGAAGGAGGTTATGAGTCTCTCCAACGCAGTGCAATGCACGATTTGGCAGCATTAAAGAGGTGGCGTAGAACTGATTTTTTGTACATTTTCTCAGGAATATTCGATACCTGTAGGAGAAAAAGAGAAGGGTCTTCTGGGAGGACGTAATCAGTAAATTTTTGAGAAATGTGGAGTACCATTTTTCAGAAGAGTTTCAATTTTAGACAGAACCAAAAAATATGCAGTAAAGTCCCCTTTTCTCCCTTACATCTCCAGCAACTGTCGGGAGTCGAGTGTCGCCACAACTTAGGACAACTTGGACCATAAATAAATATTACTACACTGGTGAATTAATCCCTGCATGTGTATTGGTAAGACCAACTCTACACACAATGATGAGGTTGTGTGCTGCTGCCTAAGTACCTCCCACTGCAGTCCCCAGGACCTGAAATATGTATGGATGACAATAGCAGTGCCGGGACAAGGTCAATCAGTGTCCAGGGCAAAGATGCCAAACTGCACCCCCAATGCGGGGAGGAGGTGGCCGGGTGGTGTAAGATAACATAAGAAACAGTCCCGAGCTGTCAGTGCACCTGTATGCAGTTATATTTACAGGCTACAGGAGCAGTGCCTTGTCAGGAGGGAGGAGCTGGAAGGAGAGAGAGCACAGACCCGCCTCTTCTTGGCTCTCTTCTCCACTCTCGACTCTGTCTTGGATATGTCTGTGCCTGGCTGTGGGCTGTGTTCTCTGTCCCTTCCTGCCTCCTGCAGCACAGAGCTCCTGTGTCTGTGATTACCGCTGCCAGCTTCCAAATACAGGAGCGCTGCACTGGCAGGATGGAGGAGAGGGAGAGAAAACACAGCCCACACCACTTCCCACCTCTCTCTTCGCCGCTCCCAGTGCTTGTCTAATAGGAGTAGTGATGCTGCTGTCACTACACCTGTCAGCCTTGTAACAGAAGGAAGGTGCCTCCATCTCTACAAGAAACCGCTGCGTCCAGGGTAACTGCCCCTCCTGCCCACCCCTTGTCCTGGCCCTGGACAATAGTGTACAGTGTACTTAGAACATGATTTTCTCACATTGCTGCCACTATTTGATGAATTTTGAATGAATAATTAGCAGGACTATTGCATGTATATATGGTTGCCTGGAGTCCTATTTTAACTGAAGTGAATTTTTTTTAAATAGCTGCCTGCCATAGCTGTGCATCTGTTATTTTAGTAAATGCTAAAAAATACACAGCTGTCTTTAAACAGGATTATGCACAGATACATTTCTAACTGCACTTTTCATTTGAGACCTCTGCATTTATAGTTTTTCACTCCGGATCATATATCAGCTAGCTGTTAGGCTCACAACGGCCTTTCCCCATCCTGAGCATGCCCTTATGCTTTTCATGCCTATCAGCACTTTGCGAAGGATATATTGCTCTTCACCCACTAGGAGATTCTATTAGAGTGCCAAGCACACACTGATATAAATAGGAATAACCTTTTCCAAACATAGTGCCTGCACAGTACTGTGTGACCTGAAATGAGCAGCAGGTTCTGATAATACATAGGGCTGTTTTCCCGACTGTTACCACTTGTAGTGTTATTCAGAAATGCAGGAAAAACCAGCACAGGATTTTGCACTTCACAAACACAGATTATTTATTGATGAATGCTCCATGAATAAAGTGCAGTTTGCTTGCTTTCAAAATGGACTAATTGGATCTGTGGTCTGGATAGAGTCAAGAGAAAATTAATATGAACATCTTTTCATACAGAGCTCACTGCTCTAATCTACTGTTTTATTGCAAGACCCATGGGAAACCTGTGGGAAACCCTTAGGTTTTACAAGTTCACCCGTACGCTCTGTGGTGCAGGTGTATTACTTGATCCAAGAGCAACCAATTGCAATGACCAAAGATTGTCACTAGGAGGGGACCTGTCTAGTCGTTTGCAAGTAACTTTTAAAAAAGTTGAAATTGAAACACTAACTTTGAGTCTGGGGAGGATTTGGACACCATGGGGTTGATTTATTAAACATAGAAAGTACGAAGTCTGGTAGCAATTAGCTTCTTCAGCTTGTTCAATTAAGCTTTTCACAATAAAACCTGGAAGCTGATTGGTTTCTATGCATAGTAAACCAACCCCTATGCTTTACTGCCTGAAAATACTCTACCACCACAACCAAATGTATATTTTAATGTTCTTTTAATATTCTTATCTACTGTATTTTTAAAGCATACTGTAGCCCTGATGAAAGGAACTGAGTGTGGCCTTTGAATTTAATTGGCTATCAAGTGTATTACAGATCTGGAAAAAAATTTCTGGAATTTAACTTTTTTGGTGTGGCACTCCAATCTTGTGATTCAAAAAATATGTGTACAACCTCAAGGTCCTTTGGAAGTCTTTTAGTGTATGGAAGCCACCCACATCCCTCCCAGATACACCATTGGGAACATAAAAGTATAATTTCACAATGAACCAATCACAGATACTAATCTAATATCTACTTAAGGTTCCAGTGTTAGTCAATCTTTTATCTCAAGTAACCACAACTCCTATGACCTCCTGGTTGTGGCTTCCATTGCCAGAATGGACAGTCTAGGGATACATTCTTCATAGGCCAAGCTTTTATCCCAGTATCTATACCAACAAGAAGGAACTCTAAGCCATTAGGCAAGGTTAGAACCTCATGTCATGCAAGTGGAGGTTACCACCTAAGATTACCTTGTCTCATGGCAAGAATGGCCCTGGTGGTCACAAAGATATGCTGTTATGGGGCAGACCAATACAGCCATGACAGAAAAGCAACGTTAGGCCAACACAAAGCTCCAACATTAGGCTAATACATAAACACTGTAGGCTGTGTTATTTGATGGTCATGTACCTTTCAGCTTATAATCCACTGGGTGGCCTCTTGCTTATCTCCCATCTTTGTCATCATAACATTAACCTGTAAAATACAATTTTATTGGACACAGTCTCACAGATCATTAACGTCTGGCAAAAAAAAAAAAAAAAGAAGCTTAGTATGGTAACTGAAATACAATGGGCTGTTACATAAGTACTCCTAATTAGAATAATCTTGGTATTAAACATTGGATGATCCAATCTACCTGTCAGAAACCATGAATCAGACTGAAACAGAAGTACAGTTAAATCACACTTGTTGAATAATAAAAGTAAATAGAACAAACGTAGTCAAAACATAGCCAAAGTACGGTAACCGGAACGGATAATCAGACAATCCAGAAAGTCAGGGAGCCAGAGATCCCTTTCCAATGCACCGGGTACTGTATGTGCCCACAGAACCTACGGGAGTCAGAAATGGACTGTACTTCATACTCCTCATGGTTCCCAACCTGTACAGGGTGAGGACGTGCAACAGACGTGGTAAAACGGTTGCAGATCAAAGGTTTTAATAAGGAGACATGAAATACATTAGAGATACGCATATTAAAAGGAAGGTCTAATGCATAAGCCACTGGGTTAATCCTGCGAAGAATAGGAAAAGGCCCAATAAACTGAGGTGCGAACTTCAGAGAGGGAACACGAAGTCGGAGGTTGCGAGATGACAGCCAGACCCTGTTCCCAACCTTGTAGGAAGGCGCAGGCAGACGTCTGCGGTCAGCATGGAGTCTATACCTATCATTAGCATGTCGCAAACCCTCCTGGACTTGTGCCCAAGTGGAACGAAGACCACAGAGATGTTCCTCTAATGCAGGAGTACTCTGCGGAACAAATGAGTCAGGCAACATGGAAGGTTGGATACCATAGTTCACCATAAACAGGGACAATTGCGCACTGGGCAAATTCTTAAGTGGAATACAATGAGACAAGAGGGGTTGTGCCTCTGTAACCAAGGATAACCAATAACCAGCGGGAACTTAGGTGAGGAAATAACCTGGAATTGGATTATCTCATGGTGAAGAGCCCCTATGGCCATGGACAATGGAACAGTCTCATGAGTCACATGGGCAGACTGTAGGGATCTCCTGCCAAGAGCCTCAATGGCAAGTGGAGTGTCACGCAGCTGCAGAGGAATCAAGTGCTTCAATACAAAGGCAGCATCAATGAACAGGCCTGCAGCCCCAGAGTCGATTAGAGCCTGTATCTCGATGGACGACTCAGCCCAAGAAAGGGTAACCGAAACCAGGGGCTTATCTTTCTGGATAACTGGGGACGAAACAACACCACCTAAGGTCTGTCCGTGACAGGACCTCAAGGTTCAGGCGTTCCTTGGACATATAGGACAAGACTTTAAAAAGGGACCTGCCTGGCCACAATAAAGGCAAATCTCTCCCTCCTCCTAAGGGTTCTCTCATCCGCAGAGAGACGCGTGAAGCCCAAGTCCATGGGTTTACCTTCACTGACCGACTCAGTACCAGGAGGCATGGGAGGTGAGGAGGCAAGGGTGGGACCGCAAAGCTCAGAGACAAATATACAGGAGGCTTCCGCAAGTGCTCCTTAAAAGAGAGTCTTTCTCTGAGTCTGGAGTCAATGAGTATGGCAAACGTGATCAACTTCTCCAGCTCAATGGGTATATCTCGGGCTGCTATCTCATCCTTGATGGTATCCGAGAGACCATGAGAAAAAGAAGCCAGGAGGGCTTCATTGTTCCATGCAACCTCTGCTGCCAGAGTACGGAATTCAATGGTGTAATCAGCAACAGTTCTAGTACTCTGTTTGATGGAAGCGGATAAAAGGGGAGGGTGCGGGAACGTCTAATACCCTTTTAAAAGAAGCCAGCTCAGGGTAACTCAAGACAACAGGTTTTTGCGTCTCCCATAAAGGGTTTGCCCAGGCCAAGGCTCTCTCAGAAGGCAAAGATAACATGAAACCTACTTTGCTTCTGTCCATGGGAAAAGCCTGGGGCAGCATCTCAAAGTATATCTCAACCTGGTTGAGAAACCCTCAGCATTGGACTGGATCACCCCCAAATCACTGGGGAAGCGGAGCGGAACCAGCCATACCTCGTATAGAGGTAATACTCGAGGCGGGTGCCTGCACAGAGACTGGAGCAGCAGCAGGGACAGCCTGCAACACAGGTTGTACTGGAGCAGCCACAGTGGGATATTCCAGGTGAGCTGTGCAACTTAGGAGCATTTGTAACGGCATGGCAAACTGATCCATGCGCTGATCCTGCTCATCCAATCTGGAAAAAATATTACCAACAAGTGCATTGACTGCATCTTCTGAAATCATGGCCTTCGCCTACTGTCAGAAACCATGAATCAGACCGAGACAGAAGTACAGTTAAATCACACTTGTTTAATAATAAAAGTAAATAGAACAAACTTAGTCAAAACATAGCCAAAGTACGGTAACTGGAACGGATAGTCAGACAAGCCAGAAAGTCAGGAAGCCAGAGATCAGCGTAGTGGAACAGCAAGCAGTATCTGGAGCCAGAAGGAATGTCAGCCAAGCAAGTCTTTAACAGGAATGCAGGAGATAGTCTCTGTGATGTTGACCAAGGCAAAGGCAGAGATCATCTGGGCTGGACGGTTTAAATAGGCAGGACTGACGAGCAGGATATCATCAACAGGTGAGTCACTGAGGAGAGATAGGAGCTGGCAATTAGCCGACAGCTGAGCGGCCAGCTCAGAGGAAGGAAGGGCTGAGCCTAGCCTTGACACTACCTATCATTTGTGTATTGTCTCCAAACAAATTTGACATAGTGGCAGTGAAATATACCCCTTTTATGAATTGTATATATTAAATAAAGTGTTCTCCTACATTGCATATCACAGATATATCCCTTGATCCCAATATGATAAGGAATCCAAGCACATGACGCTCTTTTTCTGATCTGGACAGAAAATGTGAAGGCATTCAGCTTTGATGTATTACATCTTAGTTCTAGATCGAGCAAAGTCGTGAGGCTTAGCTGATGCTGAAAATAAAGCCACAGTTATGTCCAAAGAGGAAAAGGTTGTGAAACCCCTTTATGATCAGAGTGGGACTTAGAAAGCCTCTGTAGTCTACCCACTTACACAGCTCACTAGGCATCCGGTAAAGAGAAGGAGTACTGAAAGTGGCAGACTCTTTTTAGTTGTAATTCAGTAATACAATTAACCACTTCATCCCGGAAGGTTTTCCCACTTTCTGACCATACAGATACAGCACTGCGTCACTTTAACTGACAATTGCGCGACACTGTACCCAAATAAAATTGATGTCCTTTTTTCCCAAAAATAGAGCTTTCTTTTGGTGGTAGTTAATCATCTCAGCGGTTTTTAGTTTTTTCGCTATAAACAAAATAGACCGACAATTTTGAGAAAAAAAAACAATATTTTTTACTTTCTGCTATGATACATGTCCAAAAAATAAAAATAAAAAATGTCTAATTTCTTCATCAATTTAGGCCAATGTATTCTGCTACATATTTTTGGTTAAAAAAATCCCAATAAGCGTATATTGATTGGTTTGCGCAAAATTTATAGCGTCTACAAACTACGGGATAGATTTAGGGGCTTTTATTAATTTTTTTACTAGTAATGGTGGCGATCTGCGATTTTTAGCGGGACTGCAACATTGCTGCAGACAAATCTGACCCTAAGTGACACTTTTTGGTGACCAGTGACACCAATACATTGATCAGTGCTATAAAAATGCACTGATTACTGTATACATGGCACTGGTAGGGAAGGAGTTAACACTAGCAGGCAATCAAGGAGTTAAATGTGTTCCCTGGAGGTGTTTCTAAGTGTGGGGAGGAGTGGATTCACTGGAGGAAAAGAGAGATATCTCACTTTTCCTCCCTGGCAGATCAGTGGTGTGCTTTGTTTACACCGGCACACCTCTGATCCATCTCTCCTATAAACAATCGGTGGGTCGCGGCAACTATCGCGGCTGTTGGACCCGCTGATTGGCTCCCGCTATGTTTAATCACAGCGGGAGCGCCATTACGGCCGGAGCGCGCACGCCCCTTAAAACTGTGTGCACAAGATCACGTACAGGTAAATGATTTTGCACAAGGTTTAACTCCATTAGCTTATTTGATGAAACAAACAGCAGCACACAGGGCAAACCAATTTACTAAAACTGGAGAGTGCAAAATCTGGTGTATTTGTGCATGGTCGGTAGTCAATCAGCTTCTAACTTCTTCTTGTTCAATTAAAGTGGTTGTAAAGTCAGTGCTCACAATTACTACAATTACAATTACAAGCTAAATTACATAATGGCTGTGTTTTTCTTTTAAATTATGCAGCTAAATACCTTATTTCACATTGCTGCTGTGCGGTCACATGACCGCCTGCTGCTCTCCTTCCCTGATCTAAGAACTACAGTGGGAGGGGCTGAGATTCCCCTCTATTGCCAGAGGGGTAGTCACCGCACATTGGCGCTGTGGAATAAGGTATTTAGCTGCAGTATTTTAAAAACACACACCCTGTGTAGTATATCTTGTCATATTAGAGGGACTAGCAGTAATTGTGCTCACTAACTTTACTGCCACATGGAATAGGGGCAGGAGGGGAGGGTCGGGTTTGGAAATCAGCTCACACACTAGGGAGTAACAGGCAGGGAGGGATGGACTCCAAACACAGTGGGATAAGAGAGGCATATAAAATGACCACAGTATCATGGAACAGCAGTCATGATTACCATGGTCAGCATACCTAGGGGGACACAGGAACAGGCAGGATCAACCAGGTATTTTACAGTATAGAAAGGGACAAATGACACCATATGCTGTTTAACATGCTTTAAAAGGACAGGACCTTTTTTTTTTTCTAGGGTTAAACCTAGAACCTCTTTAAGCTTTGACAAAAAAAAAAAAACTGGAAGCAGATTTTGCACTCTCCAGTTTTAGTGAATCAACCCCACAAATTGAAATATTTTCCGATCAAAGTAAATCACTAATTTCTGTTTTGCAAAATTCAATCTAATTGATATGAGCTATTGCACTTTTGCCTCATCATTAATCTTAGCACCAGGAGAAATGCTGGAAGCAATTTACAGCACACACTTATTTGGGTAGCATATTTATTAATGTGGAATGTATGTTCCCTGCTAAAAAAACATTATTTTTTATAAGTTGTTATGGGTAAAGTTCCACTTTAAGGCAAGCTGTGAGGCTCAACTATCAGTTTAATAGCTATGTGTATCTGGACCCTGACCCCAGCTAATGTACAAATGAAGGATGTTGTTGCAGCCTTTATTCACAAATTAGTGCTTGTGTGTGCTAAATAAAGTATTGTTCTTTAATCTGTATGTATTTCCATTTCCAGCACACCCATAATTATAAACATTATAAGTAAATACATAAAGTAAGCCTTTCCAAATTACTGTGTATGGAGACCTTTACTTAACCCTACTAAGTTGTTTTCCTTTTCTTCCCTAGCTATATTTTGCTGTTTTTTGTTTAAAGCGGAGTTCCATGCAAAAGTGTAACTTCCGCTCATTGTGCTCCTCCCCCCCTCCGGTGCCACATTTGGCACCTTTTGGGGGGGGAGAGGGACAGCATACCTGTCTTCCACAAGTAAGCTTTGCCCACTTCCAGGAGCCTCAGCCGCTGGTATTGACATCACGGCTGGAGCACCCTCCTCCTCCACCAGTAGGAGAGAGGAGCGAAGCCGCGCGAATGCGCAGTAGGGTTCCTGGTGTGAAGCCGAAAGGCCACACTGCCAGGTTCCCTTACTCGCAATGGAGGCGGCAGCACCCGACAGCTGATGGGAACATCAGCTGCGGTGCCGACATCGCTGGGCTCCAGGACAGGTAAGTGTCTGATTATTAAAAGTTAGCAGCTGCAGTATGTGCAGCTGCTGGTTTTTAATTTTTGCAGCAGTGGGTGGACTTCCGCTTTAACATTCATGTGTCATTTTTTAAATTATCATTCATTATTGTAGTGCTATACACAATGGGGTTGAATTACTAAAGTCAAGGCTGTGCATTTTGCAAAGTGCAGTTGCACTCTGCAAGAGTAGTTGCTCCAGAGCTTAGTAAACGTGCAGGAACTCTGCTGACGTCCATCATCCAATCATGTGCAAGCAAAAATGTTTTTTTTATTTTCCTTGCATGTGATTGGGTATTTTTTTGCAAAAGTGAAGCTCAACCTCTAAGTCTCTATTTGAGCCCAAAACTCCATTAGATTTTTCATGGACTAATGGGGCCTGCTCACACTAGTGATTAGGGATCGGTATAACCCCAGGATTGAGTCACCGCCCTCCAACTCCTATCCCCTTTAGCTTCAGAGTTAGTGGCCGGGGGTGTACATGTCATGTCGCTTTTACTTTCAAGTAAATTGGGCCTCTCTGCAAGTGCCCCGGAACTTTGCGCAATGCACGTGGTTGTGGCGCGCTAATGTGGGGTTCAAGGGGTTAAAGCATGTGGTAAGGAGATGATACAATGCCTTCTCATAGCTTGTCAAATGTGAATAGCCCTAAGAGTTGGTAACCCTAGATACAGAAGACGGTTGTTGTCATTTGTGGCCCTGGCCACTGTACTGTCTTTGCTAGCGCGATCTGTCTCACCTTGCATTTTGACATCATCAACTTAAGAATCAGAGTATCCAGCCCCTGCACTGGTTGAACTAACTTGTTAAACAAAAAATCTAGTCCAAAGCTAGCCATACATTTATAGATGTCTTTCGCTTAGCCTACGGCTGCCTGGATACCTGAACAGTGACTGTATCTTATAGGGTGGTGCATAGATTTTTGACACCCTAGGCAAAGTCTCATTTTGCCTCCCCATTGGCTCCGTCCCTGACTCCACCCCCTTTGCTTTGCCCTGCCCATGTATACAGTGGAGGTTGCAGGGGTGGAGATTTTTGCGGCACGCACCTGCGCCTCTGGACCTGAAGACAAATAGTGGTGGCACTGGCTCATTTCCTCACTCCAGCCATGGTCCGCAGGCATATGAACATGCTAGGGTAGTATATAGACAGGCTAAGGTAGTATATGGACAGGCTAGGGTAGTAAAAAGACAGGCTGGGGTAGTAAATGTACAGGCTAGGGTAGTATATGGACAGGTTATGCCTTCAATCACCCAACCCCCATTCAGCACAACTATGCACCTATGCCTTCAATCACTCCCCATCCAGCACACCTATGGCTCCAATAACCCCCCCCCCATTCAGCACACCCATGTCTCCATTCATCACTCCCCCCCAATCCAGCACACCTGTGGCATTATCATTCTCCATCTCCTTTCTTGATGTATACCAGGTCAGACAGTGGTGCACACTGAGGGCGGACCTAGAGGATTTAAGCCCGCCCACATGTGATTGCCTTGCACGGGAACTTCTTAGTGTCTATGCAGAAGCCAGGAATCATGCACCACCCCACTCCCTAGATGTACTGGGGGAAGTCCAAAGCGGCTATGCAGTATTCCTGGTGCCTGTACTGCAATCCTGTGTGGGGCGGAGGACACAGGCTTTACAGTGTGTCGGGAGAGGGAGGTGCCGGGCTAGACACTATGCCGCCTATCATGTACGGCAATGTGTGTGGCCGCTCTCACAGCTCAGCAGAACATAGTAGAAGTGGGATGCCTAACAAAAGAGGAAACATTTGGCAAGTAGGGAATCCCCAGCAAGTGACTGGGGATTCATATTTCACCACCCCATCCACGGTGGCGCCATAACCCGCCTTATGCCGGGGCAGGGCACACCTTGCCTACAGGTAGCGCCAGCCCTGGATGCAGTCACTGTTTGGCTGAGAATCTTCCACCCAGACGATTTTTTTTGTCAACTTTTGTCGACTATTCTCACAGGGCAGTTCACAGCTTGAATTTCAGCCAATTTAGCAGGAACTGACAGAAATTGAAATAGGTTCTGCTTAGCTCAACTGAAAAGGGGAAATTGTTTTAATGATGTAGGTGTTGATATTGTTTCCATCCAACTAAAGAAAAATTAATATTATTGTCCAGGACCTGCAACCCTGAAATATTGTGTCTGTACTCTTACTTTTCACTGTATTCCCATGAATTACAACACATTAACAAAATTAGGGAAACTCCTGCTCAATCATGGGATCATGTTTTCCAAGTTCACAGCTCTTATTCAAGCTCCACAACTGACTGACTTCCACAGTAAGGTTTTTTGGGCATTGCTTTAAAGTTATGTCCTTAGACCCCAATATTCCTTCATTTTCTTTTTTAGGTAGGCCAATGCTTCTATAATACTATAGAAACAAATACTCTTGCGCACAGGTGAAGAAGGTGAAGAAGAAGGGACACCTTCGAAACGCGTTAGCCAGCAGCGGTTCGTACGTCCTCTTCCTAGGACCTGGAAACTGCTACCAGTGGACCAATCACCTTGTGATCGTTAATAGTGCGATTTTTTTCTTCCTACCTTTGTGAGTAGATTTTAATCTTGGTTTTAATAAATAAATATACCTTGGGATGATGCACTAGGCTGGTGCGCACTATTTCTTTTTTATCCAATGCTTCTATAAGCTTGATAGTGGGCTAAGCTAAACTGCAATAGATTGTCTAGCTCCTAGATTTGTGCTGTGTAAGATGTGTTCATTTGTTGTAGACTTAGCTGCATTTCCATTGCCTGCAAAGGGCAGAGGAAGGTCGAGTTCCTTTGCGTCATATTAGTGCTGATTAAGTTGACAGAGTGCACAGTCCTGAAATAGTCTAACTGCTTCCCTGTTCTATCGTGTAACAATTTAGCAGTCTACTAATAATGTTATCATTTCTACTTTATAAATCATTGCTATACATAGATTTGATACATTTGATACAGGTACATATAAAGCACTGTCAATTTAAGCAGCTCTTTACATAAATATTGTACATTCACATCAGTCCCTGCCTTCAAGGAGCTTACTTACATTCATACATACACATGCTAAAGCCAATTTAGACAGGATCCAATTAACCTACCAGCATGTCTTTGGAGTTTGGGAGGAAACTGGTGTACCTGGAGGAAACCCACGCAGGCACAGGGAGAACATGCAAACTCCAGGCAGGTAGTGCTGTGGTTAGGACTCAAATTGAGCACCCTACTGCTGCTAGGTGGAATTGCTAACCATAAAAATGTTATGTGATCTGGATCCTGTGTTGTGCTATGTAATCAAATGTTATGTGATCTGGATCCTGTGTAGTTCTGGAGTGCAGCATTTAATTTTAATTTATTTTGTGACTCATGGTAGTTGTGTAAGTCTGCAATTGGATCAGGTTACTCCAGGTCAGGCTGGAGGGCTCTAAAAGGCAGGTCTCTGGTACCTCCCCCTGGTTCTAGAATCTTTTAGAAGCTTCTGGAAGTTAATGGGTGGAGGGCAGGAGGTCCTGATCTGCACACTTGAAGGAATCTGGCCAATCCGCAGGCAGAAGGCCCTGGCAGGGTGGCTGGATCAGCCCTTAAATATCGTAAAGCCAGGCCAGCAGGGGATTCAGGTTGAAGATGGAGTAAGAAAGCTGTGTCATGTGGCCTGGGAAGGGACCCCGGGTTGAAGGGACTCTGCCCCCAGGCTGGGATCTGAGAAAGGAAGAAGTACTGAGAGATCTCTACTATCCCATGGTCTCGTTTGGGAGACACCATGGCTTGCGGAGAAGGACCTGTACAGTAGGAGGTCTGAACAGTCGTTTCTTCTGGGCAGCAGGTTATCTAGGGACAGTGTGAGTACTACTACATCCCCCAGGGTTGAAAGCGTTAAATTTGCTGGATGTAAGCAAGCTTCTCTGGGACTGTGCTAGCAAGCTGTGACCCCACTGCTTTCATCTAGTGATCCAGCCAGTAACACACCTCCTGTATTAGCATGGCTACACTCTGGATGAATGAAAATTAGAGATTGGATTGAGTGGGGAAGGGTTAGAAGTTAGGGAGATTTATTCACACTTCCTATCCTACTGACAATGGTTTAACCATACAGAAAATTAATAAAAATGTGACAGGGATTCTAGCCTTCCCCTACTTTACCAAAAAAAGGCATCTTTATTTTTTTCTGTGCTGTTGAGCTGGAGAGTGCAAAATCTGGCTCACTTCTGCAAGGAAACCAATCAGCTTCTAACCTTGGTTTGTTAAATTAAGCTTTGGCAATAAAACCTGGAAGCTGATTCGTTTCTTGCAAGCCCGATTTTGCACTCTCCAGTTTTAGTAAATAAACCCCATAGAGTTCCCTATTATTTTCTGTTTGGCAAAACCTTGTCAGCAGGAAAGGAAGTGAGGGAAAATCTTTATAATAAGGTCTAAGATAACAGTAAAAACTTGACAGAGGTTCTAGGCCTTCCCTACTCTGTCCAGAAAAAAAAGTTTGGGTCTTATTTGCACTTTAATTGAGTAAACATACACTGATAAAAATGATTCTGTTGGCTTTGTATGTATGTGTAATTCTGTTAAGCTTAAAAACTATTTTGTGTCACAAAAATGAATGTTTCAGCCGGTTCGGTTTTTGAGATATTGGAATTCAAATTCAGATTATGTAACATCAAGCCCTGCCCACTTTGCACCCAATGTTATTAAAATTATAAAACAAAGATAGCATTATGTTGCACTGCATCTGTGCCGATTTGTGCTGCAAAAACGGATGAAATATTGCGCACTATAGTTGATGAAACTTCTCCCACTTTGTTATTACATTTTAAAAACAATTATACAATTTGTTTGTGCTGCGTTTGTGCTGATTTATACCCTGAAAACAAACTTTCTGTTTGTTCGGTTTTTGAGATATTGGACATTCATTGTTAGATTATGTAACCTAAAGCTCCGCCCACTTTGCACATTATTACATTTCAAAAACAAATATACCATATATATGTTGCATTGGCAGGAAAAACATATCGCTATAGTGTATTTTTTCATATAGCACTCTCATTTTGTATCAGAAAGAATGATTATGGGACTCATTTATGCTTTCTAGCCTGAGCTACCCTGAAAACCTAAAATATACCTTTGAAGTTTTTCAGAAGATCTTTTTAGAGCTAGATGTGGGGAATCTATCTTCAAAAGTTCACACTTTAACCGCTTGCCGATCAGCCAGAGACATTATACTGCGGCAAGTCGGGTCTCCTGTGCAAACCACCGTAGGTGTACGTTAGTGTTTGCACAGGAGATAGCGGAGATAGCGGAGATAGCGTGCCGCTGGATCGTGCCCGCAGGTCTGGCAGACTCGATGTCCGCCAGCGACCCGCGATCGCGGTATACAGAGGCAGAACAGGGATCTGCCTATGTAAACAAGGCAATTCCCCATTTTGCCAGATGACATGTCAGAGATCTTCTGTTCCCAGTGATCAGGAACAGCTATCTCTGTCATGTCCCTGGTAGCCCATCCCCCTACAGACACAGACAGATTGGGGTCAGATTTGTCCGCCGCAATGTCGCAGTCCCGCTAAAAAATGCAGATCACTGCAGTTACCAGTAAAAACAATTTAAAAAGTCCCTAATTCTATCCCGTAGTTTGTAGACGCGATAACTTTTGTGAAAACCAATCAATATACACCTATTGCAATTTTTTTTACCAAAAATATGTATAAGAATATATATCGGCCTAAACTGATAAATAAATGTTTTTTTTATATATATTTTTTTGGGGATATGTATTACAACAGAAAGTAAAAAAATATGTTTTTTTTCAAAATTGTCGGTCTTTTTTTGTTTTATAGCGCTAATAATAAAAACCACAGAGGTGATCAAATACCACCAAAAGAAAGCTCTATTTGATGTCAAAAAATGTTTTCACATCTCTCAGTCTTTAAGTCTCTAAGAAATGGGCAACACAGTGGTAGTGGATAGCACTTTCACCTAGCAGAAAAAGGGTCACTGGTTCAAATCCTGACCACGACACTACCTGCCTGCAGTTTGCATGTTCTACCCTGTGCCTGCATGGGTTTCCTCCCACACTCCAAAGACATGCTGGTAGGGAAATTGGCCCTAGTATGTTTATGTATGAATGTGAGTTAGGGATCTTAGATTGAAAGCTTCTTGAGGGCAGGAACTGATGTGAATGTACAATGTATATTTAAAGCTCTCTGTAAATTGACGGTGCTTTATGAGTACTTGAAATAAAGTTAATGTATGTGTTCCTAAGTTAAACTTTACTAGAAACTGGAAAAATTTAGTTGGCTTTACTTAAAACAACAATGTTGAAAACATAAAAAAGTCTAATGAGTCAGACAAAAATACGTTTAGTTGACAGTACCTAAAAAGCTGAATTTTTTTTCAATGGACCCAGCACAATATTTTTTACAGTGTATATATTTACATGTATGAATCATGTAACTTCACAGTTTACTCCACAGCTTGTGATGTCCACCACAACTACCGCCACTGCCTCTTTCTCCTTTTCCAGATAAAGGATCTGTAAGATTGTACAACGCCTATTCAAATCTTTCCATTTATCACTTCCTCAATAGTTACCATAAAAGCCATTTGGTCTGGTTATAGATGCAAAAAAAGAAACCTCCTGAATAAAGTGCAGGTAAAGTGCTTGTGGTTTGCATTTTTCATGAACTTTTCTTGCACATTAATTCATCTTTGTTGGCATATGGTTTATGTCTCAATATGCACTTTCCCTGCAGTTTCATGTGTACTAAAAATGCACAGGTGTAAATGGGGCACTTAACTGTTTTTTACTTTTCTTTTTTTTTTTTACTTACTTTTTTTTTTACTGCATTGACCTCTTGTGTCACTTCCTGTCTTTTAAACTATGCACTATGCATCCATCATAACAAAGACAACAGGAAAGTGGTGTCTAGGCTCTGCAAATACAGACATTACACAAAAAGGCGAACCACAAAACTCCTTCCCTTATAGGGGAACTATAATTTTCTTTTTCATTCTTTATCACTATTACTTTTACTACGATAGATAGCTAGATAGATAGCTAGATAGCTAGAGAGATACAGTAGATATATAGATAGAAAGACACTATATATATATATATATATATATATATATATATATATATATATATATATATACAGTATCTTACAAAAGTGAATACATCCCTCACATTTTTTAAAATATTTTATTCTATCTTTTCATGTGACAACACTGAAAAAATGACACTTTGCTACAATGTAAAGTAGTGAGTGTACAGCTTGTATAACAGTGTAATTTTGCTGTCCCCTCAAAATAACTCAACACACAGCCATTAATGTTTAAACCGCTGGCAACAAAAGTGAGTACACCCCTAAGTGAAAATGTCCAAATTGGGTCCAAAGTGGCAATGATTTGTGTGACCACCATTTTTTTCCAGCCCTGCCTTAACCCTCTTGGGCATGGAGTTCACCAGAGCTTCACAGGTTGCCACTGGAGTCCTCTTCCACTCCTCCATGACGATATCACAGAGCTGGTGGATGTTAGAGACCTTGCGCTCCTCCACCTTCCTTCTGAGGATGCCCCACAGATGCTCAATAGGGTTTAGGTCTGCAGACATGCTTGGCCAGTCCATCACCTTTACCCTCAGCTTCTTTAGCAAGGCAGTGGTTATCTTGGAGGTGTGTTTGGGGTCGTTATCATGTTGGAATACTGCCCTGCGGCCCAGTCTCTGAAGGGAGGGGATCATGCTCTGCTTCAGTATGTCACAGTACATAATGGCATTCATGGTTCCCTCAATGAACTGTAGCTCCCCAGTGCCAGCAGCACTTATGCAGTCCCAGACCATGACACTCCCACCACCATGCTTGACTGTAGACAAGACACACTTGTCTTTGTACTCCTCACCTGGTTGCTGCCACACACACTTGACACCATCTGAACCAAATAGGTTTATTTTGGTCTTATTAGACCACAGGACATGGTTCCAGTAATCCATGTCCTTAGTCTGCTTGTCTTCAGCAAACTGTTTGCTGGCTTTCTTGTGCATCATCTTTCGAAGAAGCTTCCTTCTGGGACGACAGCCATGCACACCAATTTGATGCAGTGTGCGGTGTATGGTCTGAGCACTGACAGGCTGACCCCCCACCCCTTCAACCTCTGCAGAAATGCTGGCAGCACTCATACGTCTATTTCCCAAAGACAACCTCTGGAAATAACGCTGAGCACGTGCACTCAACTTTTTTGGTCGACCATGGCAAGGCCTGTTCTGAGTGGATAGTAGATAGATAGGGAGCGCTAATATGTGTCTAAATAATAAACTAATATATTATATTTTGATAAATATGTTTAGTGTGAACCTCATTTAAAAATAGGTAAATATGAATAAACAATAAATGGCAATTGGTGAATTTAAACCATATACAATAACACAAAAACAACAGTGATAGTTTTAGTGACAGTGATATACTATCTCCATATGCAGTGAATAAAATTATAAATTATAATGGTGTCTTCCAAAGTGAGCCAGTTGCTTCCTGTCAATAGATAAAAAGTTCCTTCACCAAAGAAGAAGAGGAAAATCCACCTTGTAGAAATAGATATCTGCTTACCAGATACCAATGACCCCTTTAATCAAAAAGAGAGTCATTAGCGCTTTTACAGGATTGTGCCTGCTCACATGGATGGCTGGACAGCTGGTGGTTGGTTAGGCTAAGAACCCCTCCGGTCCCAAACGTTCAAACATGGGATATATGTGAAACAAACAAAGTCTCCATAGTGTAAAATCGTTTAATAAAAGGCTAAGGATACATTAAAAACGTCAAATGGCTGCTTACATTTGTGGGTGCCTACCCGGCACTGGGGCTGCTCTGCTGTCAAGGTAAGATTGGGATCACCGACCCGTCGCACCACATCGAAAAACAGCGTGCGTTCCACCCGGCGTGAGAGGCAACCAGAGATCCGGATGTAGGTAAGAATCACGTGACCACGTACCTCCGACGTATGTTTCGTTATGAACATTCTCAGGGAAGTTAATTGTTTCCACTGTACTGAGTGGGACCTGTCCTGTTAAACTGCTGTATGTTCTTGGCCACCGTGCTGAAGCTCAGTTTCAAGGTCTTGGCAATCTTCTTATAGCCTAGGCCATCTTTATGTAGAACACCTATTCTTTTTTTCAGATCCTCAGAGAGTTCTTTGACATGAGGTGCCATGTTGAACTTCCAGTGACCAGTATGAGAGAGTGAGAGCAATAACACCAAATTTAACACACCTGCTCCCCATTCACACCTGAGACCTTGAAACACTAATGAGTCACATGACACCGGGGAGGGAGATTGGTTAATTGGGCTCAATTTGGACATTTTCACTTAGGGTGTACTCACTTTAGTTGCCAGCGGTTTAGACATTAATGGCTGTGTGTTGAGTTATTTTTAGGGGACATCAAATTTACACTGTTATACAAGCTGTACACTCACTACTTTACATTGTAGCAAAGTGTCATTTCTTCAGTGTTGTCACATGAAAAGATATAATAAAATATTTACAAAAATATAAGGGGTGTACTCACTTTTGTGAGCTACTGTGTGTATATATATATATATATATATATATATAACGCAACAGCGTTCAATGCTTTAGCACGCAACATGGTTTGGCTACTGTGTCTGTCGTTCCTTTTCCTATCCTTTTCGTATTCCTTCTTATCTAAATTTTCTGTATACTGCTCTGCTCACTATCCTACCGCTATGTCTCCTCTTAACACATGCACCCCCCGTTTTCTTGTCTTACAGCTGGAGCCAGGTCGCAGGCCGGCAGTGATGACTTCACACCCGCCCCTCTCTCAACTTCCGCAAGCTCAGAGGGCGGCAGCGTGCAGTCCCTCAGGGAGCTCAGGCGCAGGGGCATTTCCCACCCCACTATGGCCAGGAAAACTGAGCTCTTCAGGCTGCTCTCCTCACAGCCAGCAGCAGGGCCCAGCACTCAGCAGGCATCCCTGCAGCCATGACCATTTCCCAGCTCCACCCTATGATGACCTCATTGTCTTCAGCGGTCTCTGATATTCAGACAAGAGTGGCAGTCCTGGAAGTGTGCCCAGCTGCGGCCCTCCCAGACTCGGTCGCTGTTCCGATCCTGGCACTTCCTCCTGCAGGTACGTCAGAGATGAGTCCAACCATCCCCCCTTCTCATCTTGTCCCAGCCAGCATTAGGAAGGACATCTTGGAGGGCAAGGACATCAATCTGGCTTCCCTCCTGATATCAGTGCATGACCTGGCCGAGAATAAGTCATACACCTGGGGGGGACGTCTCAGTGGTCCTCAAGTCCAAAGACCCCATGCTCAACCACAAGCTGTCAGTCCCTGAGTTTCTCTTGGCTTTCGGGATGTTGAGAGACATTCTTTGCTCGGCCAGCCCCTGCAGGAGGGAAGAGCTGGACCTGTACCTCCACGCAGTGGTGGACCTAGGCTACGAGTACGGGGGATATTAGTTTTATGATCATCACCATTCGTTTTCGGCTAAAGCAACAGCAAATCTCGCTCAGTTTTAGGCCAGTACGAACTGGGGTGTCATCGACACAGAACTGTTCTGTCGCCACTTTGCTGGACTACACTTCCCGCTCTGTGCCATCTGCCAGTCCTCTACTCATACAGCAAACTGGCGTTCCAACGCAGCAACTAGATGTCCTCTCAACTTCACCTCCACCTTCGTTACTGGTCAGGGCTTGCCGGACCCTGCACAACCACACTAGGTGGACAAGTTGGGACGGCCCGTCCTCTCAGTAGGGGGAGCAGTGATCTGCAACAATTTTAATCATAGCTCGTGCACCTATAGCCAATGCCGATCACAGGTGCCATCTTTAGGGACATGTCGACCATCCTCTCATGTTTCCTGTTTGGGCGTCTACCCAGCCTGGTCATCCAAGCACTGGCCTGACTTTACTTGGCTTCTATGGCTTCCTACGGTCTAGCGAGTTTACCGTTAGTGGCACCAGCAGCCAGATACTGTAGAGACACCACCTGGCCCGCTGTCGAGATCATTTCGATCTTCACCTCACAGTCTCCAAAACCCAACAAGCCAGCCCCAGGGTCGATGTCAAGTTCTTTCAAACTAACAATGTCTGGTGCCCAGTAACAGTTTTCGATTGGTTACTATCTCACCTACCCAGCCAATTAAACTCTAGCCCATTGCTACCTTTTCCAACCAGCCCTTTGAGTGGCAGCCAATTCACCAGGCACGTTAGAATTCTACTGGTTAACCTAGGCCTTGATCCTGGCCGGTATTCTGGACACTCCTTTTGGGGCAGAGCAGCCTCGGCCACATCTCAGCATTGAGTACCGGACCATGTCATTAGGAAATTGGGCAGGTGTAAATCCGCCTGCTTCGTTCGTTATATTCCAAACCTTCAGGTAGAAATGGCACAAGCCTTTGCCAAACTCGCTCAATAATGTTACAAGACCAATAAAGAATTACTTCCCTATCCGAGTTTTTTGCCCCCTTTTCTTGGCATACCGACCAGCAGACCAAGGCACACCTCAGGTCTATGTTATGTTGTAAGTCTTGTCTTGTGGGCCTGATTATGAGGGTACTATTGGTTGGCACTAAATCCTTTCCATTTCTAATCCAGGCATGACTTCACAATCCTATTCACTCAATGAATGGTGAAAATCCATTTTAAAGGCTGATTCGTTTTAAGTGCTCAATTTTCATTCTAAGAATCTGGCCACTGTAAGACATAGAAAGAGAAAGAAAGAGATAGTGACACTAAATTATTTTCATTAGACCAGTAATTAAAGAAAATATTACCAAAAAAAATTGATCCAATTACTGAAGGTTCATTATTTCTTCAGTACACTGTAATAAATAGGTATATACACAACCTAGTTTAACCTACATGATGGAAATCACTCACATATTCTGCTGAATACTTTACATATGTAATAAGTTATACACCTCCTCACTGAACAGACTGACCCATAACTCATGAGCCATGTTAACTTCATGCAGCATGGTTGTCATATATTTAACGTCTAGTGAAAGCTAAGATTTATAACGCTTACTTCCACGAGCTAACATACTCCTGTTAACACAAAGGAAACTACAAAACAGTCTATTTTAAGAGAGATGCAGACTTAATCAGAGGAGGAAGACGTGTGCCTTGTTAGACACCGCCAGGAAAGTCTATGGATGTCGGCCAAATGTGTCTTTAACAGAGGTAATGGTTATCTTGGACACAAGTAGGTGACTGACCCCATTAGTGTCAAGGGCGGTCTCCCTTCCTACTGTAACTTAACTGACAGGATCACTCTTGTGTCTGCTTCAATAAGTTATGAGGATTCTTTACCGGTTAAAGACATTTTTAAAATTCTCAATATGAAACTGATCTGACACAGAATGTTTCAAGCTGTACCCCCATATTTGTTATTCTATTATCTGCTTGGATGCAATCGTTATATAGTATGTTAAACTGGAGATACTGACAACATGTTTTTTTCAGTTTCAGATGGAATTGGAAAAAGTTAGAACATCTGTTAGGTTTTTATCAACGTTATCCCCATTGTTGAGCTTTACTTTCAATTTCTGTGTTTCTAGAGAAGTGAGAGAAAGTCTCCACAAAATGGGGCCCATAATGCAACCTCATCTTTGACAGTTGACACTACTACAGGGGTCCCCACTGGGAGATTTGGACTCTGCTTCATTGAGAGATGTCACTGCTCCAAACGAGTATGAAAATCCCTCACTTCTGGAATTTTTGAGTGTTGCCCAAAAGTAGTCAAACCATGCTCTATGAGCTCTATCAGGAAACAGGAGGTCCCAATCTGATGAGGTCAGACCACATCAAACCTGGACTTACCACACTGCAGCCTCACGTAGAACAGTCCCTCTCTTAAATTTCACCCAATAAGGACTTGATCACAGAAGCCATCTCCAGTGATAGCTGTAAAAGTGTAGACTTCCCTTCACTTTCTGACCTGGTGACACAGACAACAATATAAATTTAACCTTTACACACGCTATTCAAAACTAAAAATAGTGTTTTCTGACATTATAGTTAAACCTTCACAGCTTATTTCTCATACGTAGAAAGATGAAACATCACTTTTAGAAAGTGTTCTATAATTCTATAAATAAGTATGCCCATACATACAAAGATTTGGTTAGGTTTGGCTAAGTTTGCCTGACTAGATGTTCCCAGGAAGGCCTATTCTATGCAGGATAAATGGTGGCACAATGACCTCATACATAGACAGATGCAGGCATTCCACTTGTTTGATAGGAGAATCCTAATTAGGAGCAAGATGCTGCACCGCATGTGCTTTACAGTTTTCAGTAGATTAAGCCACTTTAGACATAATCTGGCTAGTAATGAACATAAGGCTCATACAAAGACTGTTCTTTTTGCAGGTTTAGAACCACTGGACAAACCAGAATATTTTCTTTTTGACTTGGCAACATGTGATTGTGGCCGTGGCCATGTCCATCATTAAATCATTGCTATTTTCATGTGGAAAAGTAAACAATCATGACCTGGTCACATGTCTTCCAATATGTTAGGAGATAATTACCACCACCTATAAACCTTATTTTTATGCCATTGGCTGCACTGCCTTTTTAGCACACGCGACAATACCGAGTGAAATATAAATATATGAGTAGACGTTGCCTAATTATCTCACAGTGACTGCTATTAGAAGAGCACAGTATGTCTTCTACAACCCTCTAGCTGGCCACCAATTGTGTTCAAGCCTGCATAATTGTTTTTTTTTTTTCCCCAAACACTTGCTGCATTAATATTCAGGCTCATATCACTTTAGTATGCATGTCTATGCAATAGCGGAGAATTTTCTGTTGGCCCTACACTGTCTGCCTTTAGGTAATCCCTGGAAATGATCTCTTTTGGGAAACCTATGCTGCCTCTACATAACAACTGAATTTATCATTCTTAATCAACTAATTTCCACACAGTTATTACTTTTTGTACCACTCTCCTCTCCCTCTTAAAGATCGCATGACCAGGGCCCTCCTAACTCTCTTTTTTTTTAGTGCTGAGAAAATTATTGCCACTATATAAGTCCTGCATAATAATAAACTTAAAATAAAGTTAGGCCAGAGAAATGTGTTCACCCAAGGTCGATTTTATTTTTTAAAAACACTCATTGCCCACTTTCCACAATTAGCTCTAATCGTGGCATAGTAATTCACCATCTGCTATTTTGGGGGTCAAGCTTTTTAATCATCCTGACCTGGTGTAAATTGGGGCAACAGTTTTATTAAAATTCTTTCTTTGCACTGTTAGTGTACTGATTAGTAAAATCACTGACCTAACGATGTTGGTATATTGGTAGTGTTTGGCTTGCCAGCTGTGCAATGGCAATGCAATCAGTCATTTATTTTGAGCTCTGCCCCTTATTTGGATGGCTCTAATAAAGCCAATTAGATTTTCAGCTTTGCCTAACCCTAAATTATGTGGCAGTACTATCACCAAAAACGTGCTACCCACCCTTTCCACTTTTTTGTTTTTACAATAATTCTTAGGTTGCTGACTGCTCACTAAAAAATTGTAATCGCCCACAGCTTGTGAAATAAATAGAGGATATCTGAAAACATAAAAATGATATTACTAATGAAAAGTATTTGCCTAGAAAAAAAACTTGTGTACTGTTACTCCTGAAACAACTAAACAGCAGCATTTACAGTTCGTGACTACATTATTTCCACTCTCTTTCCTTGCATGAAATGTCTATATACACGTTGGTGCTCTCTAAAATCAGCTTGTAGTTACTCTACTGCAAACATATACCAGTATCTTGTAGTGATTTCTTAGTACTTACCTCATTGCCTAAACACCTCTCAAGAGACTTACACCCCCTCTAACTCTTTCTATTAAAGTGATTTAGATTAATTGCTGATCCATCCATATTTGTCCATGCTCCTTCTCCTTCTGATTACACTATGACAGAGATTAATTGAAGTTGCTGTAGTTGGAGGGATGGAGGCCACATTACATTGGAGGCAGTGGGAGTGAAGAAATAAATACACAAAATAGCTTTTTTCTTACCCCCTTCGTTTTCTTTTAGCAACCGGCCTGGGAATAGAAGCACGTTACAGCCTTTTCAGTTGTTTCCTTATAGAATGGAGGCTGTTTGTCCCTTGTCCCTTTGTCCTCTGTTCAATCAGCCAAATTAACAGTGTTGGTTATATCGGACAGACAAAGGGCTGAAAATGCTGAGAAATGTAGAAAATAGAAAGCACAATGCCTGCTCAGGCCACATGGCTATATATTTCACATTTACAATGATGTCTCCTAAGTGTTTGTATAATGTGAGCATTAGCTAGAAATTAAAGCTGTGAGAATGACCAGGTCAAAAACACTGAGTGGTGATTCCAAGCAGGTAATAATGGTCATTAGAACATTTTTGTTTTTTTAAAGGTAACATTATAATTAGTGCAGAATATGGAACAAAACCACATCCTCTACCTGCCATTTTATTTATTATATTTTCTCAAATGCTTGAATATTGAACAGCACGGTATTGCTCTTTGATACGTAATAAGTGATTAACTATTTTAGGTGTAGCTGTTATTTATGTATTATTATATTGAGGAACACAACACTTATTTAGTAAGCACCATTCATGATTGCAAAAAAACTTGTTTATGATAAATCTGTAATTTGTTTTACATTTTATTGTATTCCATTCTCCCTAGAAGTTTTCCACCCACTAGTCTTCTTCTTTATAGATATAAAAAAAAATATGAACCTATCAATATACTAACGTGAAAAAAGTAACTGCCCAGAGTTCCCCAAAGTGGGTTATACCACAAGGTGCAAAAGTACCACAACAAAGTATTTTTTTCAAGTGACTTTTTCCACCATGTACAGGTAACATTTAATTCCCATATTTGCTTGAAATTTGCTAAAGCAGTATCGTTAACAATAATTTATAATATGATTCGAGGTTGTGGTATTACCATCATTACCATCAAGTATTTCAAATGTTGGTTATACAAGTGCAACTCCAGGGCTTTATTTTGTTTTCTATAATTTTGGAAACAGTTAGAACCTTATTCAACATTTTATTTTTGTCTGCATCTCTGTTTGGAAAACCACCGCTTTTCTTGTCTATTTGATGGGGATCAGATATCGAAGCTTTGAGGATAACCAGGTCAGAAACACTGAAGAGTGAGGAGTCCAGCCAGGTAAATACAGCCATTAGAAAAAAATGTTTAAAGGTAAAATTATAATTAGTGCAGAATATGGAAACAAACCACATCCTCTACCTGACATTGTATTTTATTTTATTTCCTCAAATACCTCAATATTGAACACCACGGTAGTGCTCTTTATACGTAATAAGTGATTAGATATTTTAGGTGTAGTTGGTATTTATGTATTATTATATTAAGGAACACAACACTTATTTAGGAAGCACCATTTATGATTGCAAAAAACTTGTTTATGATAAATCTGTTGTTTTACATTTTATTGCATTCCATTCTCCCTATAAGTTTTCCAGCCACTAGTCCCTAGTTGTATTCTTCAAAGATTTAAAAAGATAATCTATAAATATATTAACATAGAAAAAAGTAACTGTCCAGAGGTCCCCAAAGTGGGTTGTACCACAATGTGCAAAAGTACCACAACAAAGTTTTTTTTCTAATTACTTTTTTCCACCATGTACAGGTAACATTTAATTTCAAGATCCTTTATAAGCCATATTTACTTGTAATTTCCTAAGTCAGTGTCCCTAAAATTTAATTATAATATGGTTCAAGGTTGTGGTATTTATAAGAAGTCAATATGTGACGTTGCGCTCTAGTACATATCAACTTAACAAAGAAACATAAAAAATGCTACTAAAGATCAAATGTGCAAATGATCATAGTATATACAATATAAAGTGCACAATGCTCAAAATTCAATGACCTCAAATGTGATACACAGTGTATACAATCAAGTAAGATATATAATATAGAAGCTAATCCAACATTAAAAGGTGCTAATGCTAGCAAAGTATAAGAATAGAGTCCAAGTGTGAACATAGATCTTCAAAATAGATACATAAAGTGCAATATATAAAGTGCTGTGCTCCAAGTGCCACTCTGTGCAGAAATGAACTTTTTGTGAATAAGTGATGAACGTCCTCTTCGGTGTACAGAACACCTCAATGTGCAATTGCTGCTTACATTACCACTGTAAGGTAACAGCATGATAATATGTGCTGATGAACCAATCTGGGATCCTGCAGTCAATCGCTCCTAGAGTTCTTTATATATGCTATTATTCAGGGAGTATCAATAGGATATGATATCCTGATAAGCCTAGATATCCTGGTGGGTGATCTTCTCTTGTAGCCTCTATACTAGTCAGTGGCAACAGAAATCCTCCCAGGTAGGTGTGCAAATGACATGAAAGAAAACGGCGGGACCCAGATAGTGAAGTATGTAAAACTGGGTATTTATTTAAATTGTAGCCAAAAGTAGTACTCACATTAAAAACATTTGAAAACGCAAAACAACAAATGAGCAGTGAACTTGTGGCCTGACGTCACTTCTGGTGCCCGGTCTATTCTGATGCGTATCGTCACGATCGTGTGACTTCCTCAGGGAATCAGGAAATAGCACCAGAAATGTCTTTAAATAGATTTATCATTGTATCTAATGAGTGGCGATGAATAAAAACATATAGCAGCCATTTTCTAGTAGATATTCTTAATGTTCTATAGCCGTAGCCATTTTCTTGTAGTTTACCATAGGTAAACAAAGCGGCTGACATTTTGTAAATAGAAGAACAGCTTCAAACGAAACCAGAAAAAATTCGAGATATATGATCTTGATCAAACAAATATTCCTACAGTACTAAATAGTCTGAAGGGCAAAACCAATACATTTTTCCCCCTTCTAGCCGATATTGGTTTTGCCCTTCAGTCCATTTAGTACTGTAGGAGTGCAGTACCCCCTTAAATTTTTCACTCTTTGTTATATTGCAGCCATTTGCTAAAATCATTTAAGTTTATTTTTTTTCCTCATTAATGTACACACAGCACCCCATATTGACAGAAAAACACAGAATTGTTGACATTTTTGCCAATTTATTAACAAAGAAAAACTGAAATATCACATGGTCCAAAGTTATCAGAGAACTCACACAGCAAGCACCCGTCTCCATGCAGCAGCTGCAAATCCTCATTCTACTAATGCAAAGGTGCATGCACGGAACCATAGCCAGAGGCAAATGAGATCCAGGGTGAGCATGCACAATGGCACCTCTATGCGAATGCGCTAACGTGCGTCCGCGAGTGCCAAAGCGCTAATATGCGAACGCACATGCGCCAATGTGCCAAACTGCTAATGTGCTAATGCGCATGTGCCAATGTGCTAAGTTGCTAATGCGCATGCGCATACGCACGTACGCTGGCGCCAATCTTGGCACACAGCACCCTATATAAACAGAGAGTCTGCCTAGCATCAGTGCTGGATTGTCTTCAGCTTGTTCCTGTGATCCTGTGTTCCTGTTGTTATTCTGCCTGATTGACCTTGTTCCTGAAAACCCGGCTATCTTCTGACCATTCTCTTGGATCTCCCCTGCCTGCTGAACCTGCCTCTACTTGCAATACTGACCTTGGCTTGAACTTATGATTACGGCTCTGCTTCCTGATTCTGTACCCTGCTGCCCGTCTGTTGCCAACCCCTGCCTGTTCCTGACTACGGTTTTGCCTGCTGACTTGGTACCCCGCTGCCAGCCTGTTGCCGACTCCTGCCTGTTCCTGATTCTGCAGTTGATCCTGATCTGGCTCCCGCTGAACAAGTCTGGTGATCAGTTTCCACATCTCCTCAGCAGAGGTTCCTATATCTCCAAGTTCCAGCCTCCTGCCTGCAGGCACCTGCACCCTTTCGTTGCCCTCGCACTCCCTGTACCCACCACCAGGGGTGCTTGGACCGGAACCGTGCAAAAGGCCACCCTCATCATTTCGGGCTCCGCTGTAAGGTACGTGACAAAAGTATTCAGACCCTTTGCTCAGTATTTAGTAGAAGCACCCTTTTGATCTAATACAGCCATGAGTCTTTTTGGGAGCAACAAGTTTTTCACACCTGGATTTGGGGATCCTCTGCCATTCCTCCTTGCAGATCCTCTCCAGTTCTGTCATGTTGGATGGTAAATGTTGGTGGACAGCCATTTTTAGGTCTCTCCAGAGATGCTCAATTGGGTTTAAGTCAGCGCTAAGGCTGGGCCATTCAAGAACAGTCACAGAGTTGTTGTGAAGCCACACCTTCGTTATTTTAGCTATGTGCTTAGGGTCATTGTCTTTTTGGAAGGTAAACCTTCGGCCCAGTCTGAGGTCCTGAGCACTCTGGAGAAGGTTTTCGTCCAGGATATCCCTGTACTTGGCCGCATTTATCTTTCCCTCGATTGCAACCAGTCGTCCTGTCCCTGCAACTGAAAAACACCCCCACAGCATGATGCTGCCACCATCATGCTTTACGTTGGGACTGTATTGGACAGGTGATGAGCAGTGCCTGGTTTTCTCCACACATACCGCTTAGAATTAAGGCCAAAAAGTTCTATCTTGGTCTCATCAGACCAAAGAATCTTATTTCTCACCATCTTGGAGTCCTTTGGAAGTTTTTTTTTAGCAAACTCCATGTGGGCTATCATGTGTCTTGCACTGAAAGACTTCCGTCGGGCCACTCTGCCATAAAGCCCCGACTAGTGGAGGGCTGCAGTGATGGTTGACTTTCTACAACTTTCTCCCATCTCCCGATTGCATTTCTGGAGCTCAGCCACAGTGATCTTTGGGTTCTTCTTTACCTCTCTCACCAAGGCTCTTCTCCCCCAATAGCTCAGTTTGGTCGGACAGCCAGCTCTAGGAAGGTTTCTGGTCGTCCCAAATGTCTTCCATTTAAGGATTATGGAGGCTACTGTGCTCTTAGGAACTTTAAGTGCAGCAGAAATTTTTTTGTAACCTTGGCCAGATCTGTGCCTTGCCACAATTCTGTCTCTGAGCTCTTCAGGCAGTTCCTTTGACCTCATGATTCTCATTTGCTCTGACATGCACTGTGAGCTGTAAGGTCTTATGTAGACAGGTGTGTGGCTTTCCTAATCAAGTCCAATCAGTATAATCAAACACAGCTGGACTCAAATGAAGGTGTAGAACCATCTCAAGGAGGATCAGAAGAAATGGACAGCACCTGAGTTAAATATATGAGTGTCACAGCAAAGGGTCTGATTACTGATTACCATGTGATATTTCAGTTTTTCTTTTTTAATAAATCTGCAAAAATGTCAACAATTCTGTGTTTTTCTGTCATTATGGGGTGCTGTGTGTACATTAATGAGGAAAAAAATGAACTTAAAGGATTTTAGCAAATGGCTGCAATATAACAAAGAGTGAAAAATGTAAGGGGGTCTGAATACTTTCTGTCCCCGCTGTATAAGTGAAAGTTCACTTTGAAAAGTAAAGCTTCACTGAACTTACTAAAAAAAGCTGCTGATGTGTTCATTTTGCTTATGCAGTCATGTGCAAGGAAAAGTAAAAAAAAAAAAAAGAAGTTGCTTTAATGCACATGATTGGATGACTAAAAAGAATGCTGCTTCACTTTATTTACTAAGCTCAGGGACCATTTACTGAATAGGGAATAGTTTAGTAAATCAACCATATTATGTGCAGTTTTTTGGGGGATAGCTCCAACCCTGTCACATATTTGTGTTGGAAAAATGATTGGTCTTTAATACTGAGCTGCCGCACTATTAAGAAATGCGCTACTTGCAGAACTGCCTACGCGATCTTACCTAAGCTTAACTAATCAAATACTAATGTTAATTTATATCATTCTTATTTGGATAAGCAATGACCCCTGGCACCTAAAAAACTAACACTATGGCTGCCTCCTTTGCATGTCAAGTGCACAGTAAAAATGTACATGGAAGCTAAATTTTTTATGCAGCTTCAGGCAAGAAGTTTACTAGAAGAGAAAAAATACTATGTACTTTGATTGTCAGATTGCAAAAAGGAAGCTGGATTAGTTGTCACATTAACAGCTGGAGGAAAAATACGTTTTCCGGTCTTTCTTAAAGTATTAATAGTAATATCAGCTTTAACATATAAACTGAAATGTAAAATGCAGCTTTTCAAGGATGTTATTTTCCATGGAAGAAATGGCACAGCATGAATTGGGTCACATCATTTATATCCTGGATATTACTTTCTCCTGTTAATCAAAATATTCAGCATAAGCCTGTTTTCCTGGGTGGCTGTGGACGATATCTATGCAATTATTCTAATGCCTATCTTATATTTTTAATTGTGCAAATCGGCTTGGAGAAGCTCATTGAACTCTGGATGACCCTCTAAATTGCAGGTCAAGGATTTAGCTGGGCTGGCTGCTTTTCTCTTCCTTATCTAGTAAAATGGCTCATCTGAGCGGTCTTCCTAAAGATTTGGCTCTCTGGAATTGTGCAGATGTCCGAATGAATTTCTATTACTATGGGCTGGTAAAATATGATGGTTATTTCGGGGGGCCTGCACCAAAAAAAAGAAGGCAATTTATGGGGCTTGTTGCCTGGACTGTATGTCTACAGTCACCTTCTTTCATACTGGCTGTGCCTTACGTTTATTACATATTCATTTCCAAAAGTCTCTGGAGACAATTCCATTAATGCTCCTTCTGCTAAGCTCCACAACAGGAGGTTTAAGGGGGTTTTGTCAAGGAGCAATAAAGAAAACATAAAAAAAGACTATAAATGCACACAGAAGGCTAGTTTAATGGGGAAACAACAGATCGGCTTTGCCTTGTCTGATTTAATATTTTGGAGTATCATTTTTATTGTGATTTTGTGCATAAGTAAAGTGCATAAATATATACAATGTTATACTCAAGATTGATTAAAATGAACTATTAACAGTTAAATGATTTTTTTTTTAATTACAAGGGTAGTAAGATCATTGCTTATACAGCAATAACACATTTTTATAGGTTTCCTCAGAAACACTGTTCACGTTTTATGTATGTTCGAGGGAATGGAACAAAATTGTGATCAAATTCATGTTGGTGTTCAAGAATAATAGTTCCAATCTATGAACTAACAATAAAAAACAATAATAAAAAGAGGGGTTTATTAAAGCGTCCTTAGTGAAAATATTCCTTAACCAATCACATGAAATTATATTTGTTGAGATATAATTACATCTGCTGGATGAACATTTGTATCTGGTTGATGTGGGTCAGAACAGACAGTTCTTGTCCTGTCACAAATCAGGGCAACTCAAACTGAGCATATTATGCCAAATACATCAGTAGAGGGTAAAAGCTAACTCCACTTTTCGCAACATGTTACATGGTACACCCATAATTAGGGTGTAACATGTACCCTGATGCTAAGCAAACCCCACTACCCTCTAAAAGCCCCCCCATGACAGTGTGCAAAGATTCTTCTTCCCTGCAGCAGCTGTAACATTTTACAATCATAGAGATTTGTAAATTAATGAACTACAAGTGCCGTCTGCCACCGTGGAGTTGTCGTCCCCAATGGAACAAGAGTGAGGTGGTTACTGCATTCGTAGTTCATTGACAAATCCTCCAGCTCTTCAGCTCAAAGTCCTTACCCTGGCAAAGACATTTGACTGAAGGACGAGAGTGCAGGGCCTTTGCATTACACCAGCATGATCACAGGTGCAATGTTTTGCAGGCTCTTGTGCAGAAAATTAATAAATGCACAATTTTTTCCTGCAGAAATATGGGTTTTTATTATTTTTGAACAGGTGAACTTAGCCTTAAAAGCTGAGCTTACAGGCTAAGCAGCTAAATACACAGGTGTTATATATATAATGGAACATTTTTACCTATCAAAGGTTTTGTATTCCTCCTGTCCATCCATTTCTGAAATTTTATTATAGCTCTGCCACAGAGCACAGTCAGGTGGATGATACCACTTTCTCTGTTACAGAAGCTAAATGAATTAACTAAAATAAAGGAAATGTGGCGCTACTCCGAACCAATAAAGTGACCATAAAGTATTAATGCAAAACACTCTATACAAAATGATTACATAAGGTGGGCAAAAAAACTCAAAAATAGTTTCCGTGTGAATACAATGTGTAAAAAAACACAACACAAAAAATCCCCCTAGGGGTTTGTGGTTAAATACACTGTAAACCAGTGTATCTGATATGTGCAATAATGTTGTCACCCTCTATGGACACTATAGAGATAGACAGCCTGAGTGTAGGAAAAACCCTAAAAACAGCAGTGTGCACAACAAACGCAATTTAACAATAATGGTGTCACCGCATGAAAAACTGACATCCAAACACATACAAGTATTATAGTATTATGAAGGAAAACCTCCTAAATACAGAATTTCACAAAAGTGAGTACACCCCTCACATTTTTGTAAATATTTTATAATATCTTTTCATGTGACTACACTAAAGAAATGACACTTTGCTACAATGTAAAGTAATGAGTGTACAGCTTGTATAACAGTGTAAATTTGCTGTCCCCTCAAAATACCTCAACACCCAGCCATTCATGTCTAAACCACTAGCAACAAAAGTGTTTACACCCCTAAGTTTTCCCTTTTTAACAAATGAAACCACCAAGCTCCTCATTCACTCCCTTTGTTATCTCTTGCCTTGACTATTGCAACTCCCCCTCATTGGCCTACCTCTCCATAGGCTATCCCCTCTTTAGTCTATCATGAATGCTGCTGCCAGACTTATCCACCTTACCAACTGCTCAGTGTCTGCCCACCCTTTCCTCCAATCCCTACGCTGGCTCCCAATCACCCAGCAAATTAAATTCAAAATACTAACCACAACATACAAAGCCATTCACAACTCTGCCCCGAGCTACATCACCAATCTTGTCTCCAAATATCACCCATATCGTCCTCACCGCTCTTCTCAAGACCTCCTGCTCTCAAGCTCTCTCGTCTTCTCCTCTCATGCTCATCTCCAGGATTTCTCCAGAGCCTCTCCCATCCTCTGGAACTCGCTACCTCCACCTGTCCGGTTCGGCTATCCCCTACTCTTGCTACCTTCAGGCGATCCCTGAAAACTCATCTCTTCAGGAAAGCCTATCACTTCTCTAACTAAACTCTTTTACCACTTCCATCAGCTCATTCCCCACAGTTACAACCTTTTGTACCACCTGCCCCACCCTATTAGATTGTAAGCTCTTGTGAGCAGGGCCCTCTTAATCCTTTTGTATTTTATTGTATTATAACTGTATTGTCTCCCTTTTATATTGTAAAGCGCTGCGTAAACTGTTGGCTATATAAATCCTGTATAATAATAAGTAAAAATGTCCAAATTGGGCCCAATTAGCCATTTTCCCCATCTGATGTCATCTGACTCGTTAGTGTTACAAGGTCTCGGGTATGAATGGGGAGCAGATGTGTTGAATTTGGTGTTATCGCTCTCACTCACTTATACTGGTCACTGGAAGTTCAACATGGCACCTTATGGCAAAGAACTCTCTGAGGATCTGAAAAAAAGAATTTTTGCTCTACATAAAGATGACCTAGGCTATAAGAAGATTACCAAGACCCTGAAACTGAGCTGCAGCACGGTGGCCAAGACATAACAGGACAGGTTCCACTCAGAACAGGCCTCGCCATGGTTGACCAAAGAAGTTGATTGCACATGTTCAGTGTCATATCCAGAGGTTGTCTTTGGGAAATAGATGTATGAATGCTGCCAGCATTGCTGCAGAGGTTGAAGGGGTGGGGGGTCAGTCTGTCAGTGCTCAGACAATATGCCGCACACTGCATTAAATTGGTTTGCATGGCTGTCATCCCAGAAGGAAACCTCTTCTAAAGATGATGCACAAGAAAGCCCCCAAACAGTTTTTTGAAGACAGGCAGACTAAGGACATGGATTACTGGAACCATGTCCTATGGTCTGATGAGACCACAATAAACTTATTTGGTTCAGATGGTGTCAAGTAGGTGTGGGATCAACCAGGTGAGAAGTACAAAGACAAGTGTGTCTTGCCTACATTCAAGCATGGTGGTGGGAGCGTCATGGTATGGAGCTGCATGAGTGCTGCCGGCACTGGGGAGTTACAGTTCATTGAGGGAACCATGAATGCCAACATGTACTGTAACATACTGAAGCAGAGCATGATCCCCTCCCTTCGGAGACTGGGCCGCAGGGCAGTATTCCAAACTCACCTCCTAGATGACCACTGCCTTGCTAAAAAAGCTGAGGTAAAGGTGATGAACTGGCCAAGCATGTCTCCAGACCTAAACCCTATTGAGTATCTGTGGGGCATCCCAAAACTGAAGGTGGAGGAGCACAAGGTCTCTAACATCCACCAGCTCCGTGATGTTGTCATGAAGGAATGGAAGAGGGCTCCAGTGGCAACCTGTGAAGCTCTGATGAACTTCATGCCCAAGAGAGTTAAGGTAGTGCTGGAAAATAATGGTGGCCACACAAAATATTGACACTTTGGGCCCAATTTGGACATCTTAGGGGTATCTACTTTTGTTGCCAGTGGTTTAGACATTAATGGCTGTGTGTTGAGTTATTTTGAGGCAACAGAAAATTTACACTGTTATACATGCTGTACACTCACTACTTTACATTGTAGTAAAGTGTCATTTCTTCAGTGTTGTCACATGAAAAGATATAATACAATATTTACAAAAATGTGAGGGGTGTACTCACTTTTGTGAGATACTGTACATACATACATACACTAGGTTTTCCTTCAAAATACTTTTCATTGCATTTGATAGTTGATTTCAATATTTTGTAGAGGGTGACACCATTATTGTTGTATTGCATTTGTGCACACTACTTTTTTTTAGGGTTTTTTTTCGACAAATTCAGGCTGCCTATCTCTATAGCATCCATAGAGGGTGACTACATGATTGCACATATCACATACACTGGTTTGCAGTCTATTTAACTCCTAGGGAGATATTTATATATATTTTTAAAATATTTGTTTGTTCTCACTGGGCAGTTTTTGAGTTGTGTTTTTTACATTGTATTCACATGGATACTAATTCTGAGTTTTTTTGCCCAGCTTAGGTAATCATTTTGTATAGGGTGTTTTGCACTAATACTTTATGGTAACTTTATTGGTTCAGAGTAGCTCCTTACTGTCTTTATTTTTGATATGGGGACACATGTTTTATGCTGGCAGCCACTCATTAGATATAACACTAGGGAGGTCTGCACGGTGGTTGTTTAGTTATATTGTTTATACAGAAGCTAACTGAGAGAAATCTATTGATTGTTTGGGGAGCACAGTGGTGTAGTGAATAGCACTTTCACCTAGCAGCAAAAAGGGTGCTGGTTTGAATCCCAACCACGACACCATCTGCCTGGAATTTGCATGTCATTTTCTCCCTGTGCCTGCGTGGGTTTCCTCCGGGTACTCAGGTTTCCTCCCACACTCTAAAGACATGCTGGTAGGTTAATTGGATCCTGTCTAAATTGGCCCTAATATGTATGAATGTGAGTTAGGGACCTTAGATTGTAAGCTCCTTGAGGGTAGGGACTGATGTGACTGTACAATGTATATGTAAATCGCTGCGTAAATTGACGGAGCTATATAAGTACCTGAAATAAATTAATTGTTCCATATTTACTAAACAGTGAGGATAGACGAATCTTCTGCTGCAGCACCCACAACTGTCAGAATACCTGAACAGCAGCTGCAGTCACTATTTGGCTGAATTTTCTGCTTGGCTTCTTTGATTTTCACATTGAAGGATGTCGGGCAGAGTGGTGCCAACAGGGCCACCCACAGCTTGAGTTTCAGAATGGTTTATCAGGAATTGGAGGAAATTTGCTCTGTCTGAGTGCTGTTTAAGAGATCAAGTCAAATTCAGATACTACCCGGCAACCTTCAGTTGAAAAATCTAATGTGCGAGACTAAAACTTTTCATCCAAACAGCAGCTGCATCCAATCAGATGCAGCCACTATTTGGGCAATCTGACAGCTGCCATAGGCAGGATTTGATAGGCACAAACTTAGAGTCATCCATCTGTGCTGTAGAGTGTGGATGGAGATTTCTGTTGTTTTTTTGGTTTTTTTTTGTGGCCTGCAGGCTGAATAAAAAATATTTAACAGTGTATGGCCAGCTTTACACATTGATGTCTGCCTGGAGTTCAGTTTTAACTTCAATGTAGCTGCAATAAATCAATGGTCTGGAAATCCAGGAATATAGGAAAATGAAGTTATATGCAGTCCCTATAAAAGTTTAGCTTGGCCTTTCCCCTTCCCACCTTCCAATGTTCCCTATTGATCCATGTGTAAACATTAGGTAAGCATGGTTAGTATTAACACTGAGCAGTCTCAATTTTGCATTGAGTTCTGTAAGTGTTGGTAGCAGAAACCTTTGCCACTCCATCCCAACTTGAACACAAAATGTCCCCCATTATATTGCTTCAGTCTGAATGAATCTACTACCATCTATCCTCTGTTGGCGAAAAACTTATAAAATACCCAGTTTTATACGTAGGAAGGTTGCTTTTAATTAAAGCAAACACATTAAGATGCTTATTTGCTTGCACCTATATGTGTTTTTTATGTAATGTGCTAGTCAATAGTATTGATTCTTTTTTTTCAATTGTCCTGATTATTTGCACAAAATACTCCATAAATATACTGCCTGGCACATGGTAATTAACTAAAGTGTGGTAGAGTCCAATAAACAAGTGTGTTGGATTTGTGTATAGACCGGCTTATACAATGTTCCCCACCAATACTATACAGAAAACCTGCTATGATCAAAACCAACAAGAACAGAACAAAATAGTGCCTAGTACAAGGAGGTATAAAATTCCTTGACAGGGCTGGCGATGGCATCACTGCCCTAAGAGCAATATGTAGAAGATATTACTACATATTACTAATATCTACTCATATTATAATATGAGTAGATATTAGGAAGCCACATTTGCTTTTTGCCCTCAAAGGTTTTTCTAAACCGCCATACTATGCAGAAGGTAAAACAATGAGCGTGTGCCAGAGAACATAACACCCTAGGAGACAGGTACTCCTAGTTTAGATGTGACAGGGTCCCCTTAACTTCCTGTCTTAACTCAAAAATATAGTAACCCGGGCTAATATCAGTGAATGGGAGAAGAACATTTAAGGTGATTTCCTTAGCAAATATTTTTTTTTCACTCTTTTTTTCCTAGGGCAGAGTAGAATATGAAAGTTTTAAACATACAGATTGCTATGGACAACGCCTCCACTTTTCATAAACCAATACCTTTGTTTGCTCTTTTTGAAAACATCTATGGTGAGAACAGCCGATTTTCTTGCAGCGTATTTTCTATACAAGTGGAAAGTTTCAGTAAGTTAAAGTGATACTACAAGCCTTGTATATTTTTTATTATTAATAAATAACAAACATGTTATACTTACCTGCTCTGTGCAGTGGTTTTGCACAGTGCAGCCCCGATCCTTCTCTTCTAGGGTCCCTTGACAGTGCTCCTGGCTCCTACCTTCTGCCGCTTGCTGTGGGGGCACCCAAGCAGGCGCGCTCCCAAGCCATGGCTCTGTGTGTCCATTCACACACAGAGCCACGGTTCGGCCCCACTCTCTCCGTCTCCTGATTGGCTCACTGACTGTGATTGACATTAGTGGGAGCCAATGGCTCTCGCTGCTGCTAAAAGCAAATCAGAAATGCGAGTCCCCAGGGAGGCAAGGTTCTCCTAGACATCACTGGATCGAGAGGGGGCTCAGGTAAGTAATAAGGGGGGCTGAGGGGGCTCCTGCACACAGATGCACACAGATGTTTTTTTACCTTCATGCACACCTTACCTTTTACAGCCACTTTAAAGATCCACTTTAACTTTCTTTTGGTACGTTAAAGTGGATCTAAAACCCAGCCGCTAAAATCTCATATAGGCTTTTACCTGTCAATGTAATTTTAGAAGTTATTTTCAATCTTTTAAATATACGTTTATTAAATTGTTACCTGGTGATTCTACTCTTTAGGTCTTTAGACAATTTCTGTTATGGAGTGTCAAAAGTCTTGCAGTTGTGTTCTTTTTTTGTCACCCTTTTACACACGCACCCCTGTTGTAGCCTACAAGCAGCAGACACACTATATGCAGACTAGGTCCAGTGTTGTTATTATCAAGAAGTTGGTTTCAGAGCAATGATGTACAACTGACGTTAAAGCAAGTTCATATAGGGAGGAAATGGCAAGTAGCTAGAGAACCTCAGCAAAAAAGGATGAAAAAAAGGTGATATTAAAAAAAAAGCAAATGTATATGATAAGCAGTGCTTTAAAAAACGAAATGTTATTCATTTAGGGTTTAGATTTACTTTACCTAGTTCAAGCAAATTTTCATTAGAATTAAGAAATCCTGGAAATGCCAAACTGAAGACTCAGGAGCCTAGATTAGGGAAGGCAAAGGATGGCCCAGTAAAAATAGAAAAATTAAAAAGTCAGATTTGTTATTCTTCTCATTGATCCGAGATATGCTACAGCAACAACGTCACAGGATACCAATTTGACTTATTGTTGATCCATGTATTTGACCTACTTTCTCTGTATCCGCAATGTGGACTGTTTGATCTGTACCAAATGCTTATACCAAAAATAAGAAATACATTGAAATCAAAAGAAAGTCCACAGGTATAACAAATTATATGTTAAATATATCTAAATCCAAGAGCAAACAGTTTAAAATTTACAGATTACCAGTCCTGAAATGTGGAAGCTTAACTTTTTTTTCATACATTTTTCCTTACTTTGCTTTGATCCTCCAAGAAACACATTTCCTATCCTAGGTTGACAATGCTCACTTGCTGTACTGTACCTTTGGAGGAGCAGCATTATCACCCTAGGAAAGGAAGTGTGTTAGGACTACAGAACATCTCCCCATCTCCAATACACAGAGGGAGATGTTTGTGGGGCCCTGATTAGCTGCCGTTAATGGTCATGCCAGCCCAGGACATATCCGATCTTTCTACTGCAACAGGAACTATACACCTATAGAATGGAGGAATTGCACCATCTTGGTTACTCACATGCTCCCGGCCAGAAGCCCACCTTCAAAAAGAAAAAAGGAATGTCCACAAGATCAGCCATGTTTTAATGTAACATGAACAGAGTGCACAGTTCTTTACAATACACCAGTACACTTCTTTCTCCTTCCACTGAAATAGAATTACTGCGCAGTCCGCACACTTTTTAACCATAAGATGCCAATCAGCACTTCCATTTCCCTTAGGTGTAGGTTCCCTTAGATGGGTTCTCAGATGGCGCTTATATTGGGCCTGCCAGAAGGGTGTTCTGTACTAGGGTTATACTTACCTAGTGATGTTCTGTAGGCTATCTCTTCCCAATAGCTTCTGTCCTACAGTTCTTCTGGCCCCGTATTATAAGGAATAGGCTAACCCCACCCACAGTACCCACCTAGGGGTGGAGTTTTTCTAAAAATGTACTAACCTCTGCTTACATGTTGTTCACAGAGTTACCCTGGGCAAAAATGTACAACTGCTTGAGATAACCTTGCAGAGTCCACAAGAAGTTTACTGGATCAACAGGTATTGTTTTTAATTGGTAGTCTATAAGGGACTTATTATTTTGTTTAATATGGACATGCTACAGTATTCTATATTACTGGAAATCTGTTATCAAATGTACAGTATGTATTGTCAGCTCCATTCCCACTAGTGGTAGAAGACAAGGATTCTTATTGTGTTATCAAATTTACTGATCCTCACAAACTTTACAAGATTCTATCATTCTATCATTCAGTTTCTCTATAAATTCAAAAGACCCTGTAGTGGCCTTTCAGATCTCGTCTGTTGTGGTGCATTATTGCACACTTGCCAAGTGTGGTATTTTGCACATTAACTTGCATTGCATTAAAGGCACATCACTCATTTAGAATGAGCTGCCAAAACACAGCAACAAAAGAAAACCTGCACCAATTTTTTTACACCACAGAGCAAACGTGCACAAAATATAGGTTCGCTTGTAATCAAAGAAGGAAAGAGTTCATATTTTGTAACTAGTGTAGGGAATTACTAGAGTATGACACATAAACCCCTTCATTTCGAAATACTGCAAAATTACTGTACATAAAAAAAACTAATTAAAAATAATAATTGCAAACAGTACATTATATTACATTTATAGTTTATGTGATGTTGTGTTAAGGCTTTCTGGTTCTAGTTACATCTCTACACAAAAACCTTGAATCTTCATGTGTCTACCTGAATGAGTCCTCTGGACTTTGTTCACTCAGCATTTACTGCTTAGCTAGATCAAGATCCACACCTCACTCCAAACAAGGAAACACAAAATCAATTAGTGAGTCAGTAGCTGGGCTCTGAATGCTGCATTCCTCGGTATAAATATCAAGCATTGTATTGCTCAGGAATGCAGCATCTTGAAGTCTAAAATGAAAGAGTCAAGGAACCTCTCAAGTTACCAGAAACAAGACGCCATTGTGACTCCCATTGGGCTTTGGAGAAATGGAGAGAAGTGTTAATTTTGGTATATTTGGGCTCTGAGGATAGATTTGCTAAGAAGACAGGAAATTCTAAATTGTAAGGTTGCAACTCAGTATGCACTTTGTTTAATCATATATTTCTGTATACATACTGTGGTGCATTTTTTAAAGGTAGAAACAACTTTGTGAAACCTTTCTGACATTTCCCCTTCAACGAAGCTCACAATGTACACCTACGCCCTATTAGTGATTACGTTTTTTAGCTTACTGATTTGGAAAATTCATTAAAGTGGTTCTAATGGAAGAAGGTTTTTTTTTTTACCATTATTCTTGTCCATGCACTAATGTAAGAGCACCAGATCAAAGAATAAAAGAGTCCAAATGAATTTATTAGTTTATACTAGACATGTGCACACTGAAATATTTTGTTTCGGAATTTTGTTTTCATCCGAAAAATAAATTTATTTAGTTACTCCTGAAATTAGTTTTTTATTCACTTTGTTTCGTTAAAAAATGCATTTGTCCGAAAATCTGAAATAATTAAGGTCGAATCTGTCATTGAAGGATGGTGTCTGTCAAATGTTCAAAGAAGATTCGACGGAGCAGCTAAACTGTACGACGTTGCAATTGTACATTTCCGGTCCAATGTTCCGCCTACAAGCTATAGTAGAATTCTAATGTTGTATGACACTAGTAATAATTATATTTATTAATTATTATTACTAGTCAACCAACATTAGAATTCTTCTATAGCCTATGGGTGGAGCATTTGACCATAAATGTCCGCTCGCGGCGACTGCTTCGGCGAATCTTCGTCGAATCTTCATGTTGAATCTTTTCTCCCGATCAGCTTTCAGTTTTTTTTTTTGTCAAAGCTTAATTGAACTAATTGAAGTTAGAAGCTGATTGGCTACCATGCACAGCTGCACCAGATTTTGCACTTTCTAGTCTTAGTAACTCAACCCCATAGAGTTAGGTTAGGCACATTCAACCTTTTTTCTATTGTCTCTATAATGTCGAATCTTTTCTCTCCATGTGGAATAATCTTGGACTAATAGAGCTAAGGTTAGGCACATTCGACCACAGGTTTGATGGACACAGATCGCTATTGTCAGCATCATGTGGAATCTCCTATCTATATCGAAATGTTGTCACAACGAAAACGAAAATAAAGCATTTGTTTATGTCGGATCTTTCGGTTTTTGGATTCTGCACGTTTGTTATCGTTTGTGAAAACGATAACGAAAATATCTGAAATTTGGACGAAAATGCATTCGGACAAAAACAAATGCACATGTCTAGTTTATACTAATAAAACAGCCAATGTGTTTTTGGGGTCAGAAACAACTCCCCCTTCATTGAGGCTTCAGTTAAAATAAGGATTCTGAATTAACTCAAAATAGAGCTTTCCTGTGTGAATCTGTCTCCATGAAACAGAATACAACTGCACTTTGCAAAGTGCACAGTTTTTTTGCCTTTAGTAAATCAGCCCCTATGTGTCCTTGTACACATAGAGGTTTATTTACTAAAGGCAATTCCACTTTGCACTTGGAAGTGCAGTCACTGTAGATCTGAGGGGGACCTGCAAGGAAAATAAAAAACAGTATTTTTGCTTGTACATGATTGGATGATAAAACCAGCAGAGCTTTTCCTCATTTCAGATCTTCCCCTCAGATTTACAGCACAGCACTTCCAAGTGCACTTGTAGTCAACGCTGTATCCTGGCCTAGGCCGACAAGGCCCAGGCCTAGGGCAGAACTTTGCAGGGGGGCAGCACGAAAAGAGTCCCCGCCGGCTTGCATTACACTGTTTATGTAGCGCCAGTCTTATGGGGTGGACTGGGCTGAGAGGCAAATTAGTCTAGCGCCCCCATAAAGCGGCCACACTGCTTCCGGTATGCGGGCGGCCAGCTTTCAGCAACTGTGGGGGGGCGCCGCTTCTAATTTTGACTGTCCTATCATCCTGGACAAACCTTCCTCACTGTGCTATATGTTTTCTGCTGCACCATTGGCATGGTTATATCTTTTTAGTCCTCTCCATAAAATTATCAGAAATTTGTGCTTAAAGTAGAACAATAGGTAACACTTTTTTTTCCATTTTGGATAGAGTAAGGGAGGGTTATAGCCCCTATCAGTTTATTTTTTACCATCCCTGTCCCATTGCAGAGATTTCCCTTCACTTCCTGCCCCATAGCCAAACAGGAATTGAGAGGAAATCTATACAAATTAAGGGAATCCATTGCCCCCCCAGGCCCTCAGAACTAGTGTCCCCACTCAAAAATTTTAGGGTGGGTGTGGCCATGACAGGAAGGGGTGGGTCATATTTAAATTAGGGGTTGCACAAGTTTAGTCAGGCCTAGGGCAGCACAAAACCTAAATACACTACTGCTTGTAGTGCAGAGTGGATTTGCTTTTAGTAAATCAACCCCATAGGTTGTTAACAGAGTTTAGGAGCTGCCACGTTTAGATGACCACTGGCCGAGGGAAAACTGTGGAAAAACGTGCCGCAATGTTGCCGCGTTTTGCATTTTCCTGCGGCCGTGGTAAAAGTAGACTAGTGCACATGAAGCCTAAGAAATTACTTTGTGAAAATTAGATTACAGGGCCATTAGGTAGTGGATGTGCATGGATGATTTTTCGATAATAAGGATGTTGTTTAGTGTCACTTTAAATGCCTGTGTAGTCCTGCAACACTACATATATAAATGTATTTTTTTAAATGAAGGTATTTAAAAACCATTTCACTTTGGAGTATTGTTTTTATTTTTCAGTAGAAAAACTTTTCCTTAAGTGGTCTGTTGTTCTGCCAACAAAATGCGTTTTTCTTACCATTCAGATATTTTCACGTACCACTGACCCTTTAATGACATCAGCTTTCATTGTTATCTGTCTGCTTACAGCAGCAATATACTTTCTAGATAAACAATGCTTTAATAAATAGAAAGCAATCTATAATGCTTCAGAAACCTAATAGTTCTCAGTGGTTCTTCTGCAGTTAATTAGTGCATAATAAACTTCAGGAAAGCGGCAGGAAGCAGCTAAAATATCCTGTTGTTTGACACTCGATCATGCGTCTTTATTATTATTTTTGTATGCGTGGAGTGTGCTGGACTGATATTAAGTGATGATGTGTTTGTGTGGAGGAACTTTGCATTGTTAAAATGTTCCATGGATATCCATGCTGTTAGACTCCTTTCCTTTTCCTGTCTGCCATACAGCAGCAGTTTTAAATCTTTCCTTGGATCATATGACAAATGTTGAAAATAGGACAGAGGAAGAACACTGCTCAGATAATAATAGGTAACATTCTTTCATAATGATACATCGCAGATTGAATTGAACAATATTTTACAGTAAAACCAGCTCTGTGAAACAATGGAATTCAAGAAATATCTTCAAGTTTACAAGTTAAGCTGTCCATTTAATGTGAAGAGAACCTGTGCTTGGGCAAAGCAACAAGTTCACTTAACTCTCTACCTTCTACTACTTGTACTTACCTTCCCTTTGCATCCCATAACTACCTAGTTCACCTGGTGACATAAAGCCTATTAAAACTAAATATTAGGGTTACACCGATACCGAGCATTTGTGCACGTACTTGTACTCATGTAAATGCTCCGATGCCTAATTCAATACCTGGGCAGTCAGGGGATGATCAGTGTGGAGGCGGGGGCCGTTACAAGCACCGATATCCTTGTATAGATTTCAATAAAGCAGCTGACAGCCGCTTCTCCACCTCTCCCTCCAGCAGCTTTTAGCTGCCTTATTGAAATCTATACAGGGGGATCAATGCTTGTAATGGCCCCCAGCATCGCACCGATCACCCCCAACTGTCCCCTGTGTCCTCCTCTGTGTTCCTAAGGTCCCCCGCCATTTCCTCCTCCAGTCCCCCGCTGTCCCCCTCCACTCTCCCTCTGTGTCCTCCTCCACTCCCCCTCCATTTCCTCCTCCAGTCCCCCGCTGTCCCCCTCCACTCTCCCTCTGTGTCCTCCTCCGCTCCCCCTCTATTTCCTCCTCCGCTCCCCCTCCATGTTCTCCTCCGCTCCACCTCCGGTCCCCCTCTGTGTCCTCCTCCGCTCCCCCTCTGTGTCCACCTCTGCTCCCCCTCCGTGTCCTCCTCAGCTCCCCCTCCGTGTCCTCCTCTGCTCTCCCTCCATGTCCCCCTCCAGTCCCCCTCCTTGTCCTCCTCTGCTGTCCCTCTGTGTCCTCCTCCACTTCCCCTCCGCTCCCCCTCCGTGACCTCCTCTGCTCCCCCTCCCCATCCTCCTCCGTTCACCCTCCATATCCTCCTGCGCTCCCCCTCCGTGTCCTCCTCCGCTCCTGCTCCGTGTCCTCCTCCGCTCCCCCTCCGTGTTCTCCTCCAGTCCCCCTCTGTCCTCCTCCGCTCCCCATCCTCTCCCCCTCCGTGTTCTCCTCCAGTCCCCCTCTGTCCTCCTCCGCTCCCCCACCGTGTTCTCCTCTGCTTCCCCTCTGTGTCCTCCTCCGCTCCCTCCCCTTCCATGTCCCCCTCTGATCCCCCCTGCCCCAGATCTGTCAGGATGGAGAGCAGAGGAAGGAGCCGGTAAATTTGTCATTTACCAGCTCCTTCCTTTTCCGAATGCACAGTCAGAGATCACTGACTGTCCATTCATAACTGAGCATAGTAAACTGTGTTTACGATGTCTTAGTTTATGAATGGAGAGGAGCAGCTGTCTTCTGTCCATTCATTTTCAGTCTATTTAAACCCCTGATAGCTCACCAAAGCCCCCAGTGTTTGACAAAAAAACGGGGTTGATAAAAAAAATAAAAGAAAAAATTGTAATAAATATTTAAAAGTAAAATTGTAAAAATATTTAAATATAAAATAAAAATAAATACTGACACTGTCCACCCTCCTCCCAAAAAAAAGCATTGTAAAAAAAAAAAACAGCAAATATTTAAATTGTAAAAAATAATTTTAAAAAATTGTAAAAAATGTAATTGCAAACAAAAAAAAAAAAAATCTGCTCACACAGTCCACGTCTCATCGGTGCCACTTATCAATGCCCATCAATGCTGCATATTAGTGCTACTGTCGCATGACATTAAAAAAAGTATCAGTAATCTGTATCGGCGAGTACTTGGAAAAAAGTATCGGTATTTGTACTCTTAAAAAATTGGTATCGGTGCAACCCTACTAGCAATACAGTAGTAGATTTTCGAACAAATGTTTGTGTTCTGTTTCAAATGCCACTTTATGTACTGAAATACCTACTTAGACCCAGTCTGTCCAGGCAGTATGGTCACCTGCTGACTTGGTACCATCCAAAGGCCGCCCAAGGCCAGCCAAAGACGGTTCGAAGCTCCTGCTGAACCAGCCCAGATTTGAACTGTGTGTGGGCAGATTGAATGTACCAATGATCGATCGATCAACTTGGGTACAACCAGCCTGCCGGATTCAGTTGTGGTTATCACTAGTAGCCACTACCAATAATCACTGTCTTCTCCCGGTGGGGAGCTTGTGGTTGCAGGAAAGAAATTCACACTGTCTATGGCCTGCCTAACTCTTCAATAAGACACAGAAGTTGAATTGAATGCATTTTTTATTAATTCTTTAGGAAAATCAGCAGCACAAATAACATAGATTTATAGAATACCATAAAGTATATTTTGTCAGAAACTGATAGTCACGACCTTAACAACAAGGCACAAAATTTATAAAAGTTAAAGGATAAGTTCATCTTTCGTAACATGTTACATGTTACACCTATATTCAGGGTGTAACATGTAACATGTTATGAATGGACTGCCCACGGCACCTCCCCAATCCCCGCTGTGACAGCTAGCGGGGTTCTTTTTCCTCCCCGCAAGCTGTCACAATTTTAAAAAAATGTGGACGAGTGGGGCTCCGCCTGCCCAGCCGCATCACTGATTGAAAGGGCTCTGTGCATGGAAAACTACAAGGTCCAGCAGCCTTTGTGGCTGTCAGTTTGTAGTTTTCAATGAACTACCATAGCACTTTGGAGCGCTGTGTTAGTTCATTCATGCTTCCTGTCAGATTGTTTCTGCCTATTCGTACGGGATGTAAGGGCAAGCAAATTCACTGGCAGACCTGCTGGAGACCTGCATGGCACCAGCGATCTGCTGTATGCTGGTGCAATGCTTTACAGGCTCCAAAAAAACCTGCAAAAAAATGTGCATTTACTATTTTTTCCCAAAAAGTGAACTTCAAATTGTCTCAACCTGCAGTCGTATCCTGCAATCTATCATCAATTTAACCCCACTAACAGGGCTAGATCTAGGCTATCTGATCTGGGGGTGCATTAAAAAAAAGGGGGCATAATGTCAATAGTGTGCCGGAGATGCATGGAACCAGTATTCCCTGTTCAATCGGCATGCTATGTACCATGGAGTCATAACCCAGAAGTTTGACAGGTAGTGCAGAGGCAGTGCAGGGGTAAACAGGGAACGCTAGTATGTATTAGGCTGTCATTAGATTAGGATGATTAAACAAAACCAGTGCCCCCCTTTATATTATTATTATCATACAGGATTTATATAGTGCCAATAGTTTACGCAGCACTTTAGAACATTAGGTGTATCATCAGGTGTTACTATTAGAGTCCCCCAGAGTTCCCCCTTACATCAAGGTTCCTATAAGAGTCCCACCGTACATCAGGTGTCCTCACCAGACTGCACCTTATATAAAATGTCCATATCAAAGTGCCCCTACATTGATTGTCCCCTTAGAGTGCCCTCTTTACATCTACTGCCCCTTCAGAGTTCCCTCTTGCATCAACTGTGCCCATCACAGTGCTCCTTATATCAACTGTCTCTATCAAGTCTAATGCACTCTCAGAGATCTGGGGGGCACAACTAAAATATGAGGGGCATAGACCACCCCAGCACCCCCCTAGATCCGGGCCTGCCCACTAATCATTAGAATTTTTTTAAACAAAAGTTAACTGGTATATGGCCAGTTGTAGGCTCCATGTTGGTCTAGGCGAAGCTTACATGGGTGTGAAGACTCTCTCTCCAACCTGTGGCAGCACTGGTTTTTGGCCACTCAGGTACCAAGCACTGCATCGTGGGAGGAAGGGAGAGAGTACCAGATGTATCAGATCACGGCTGCGAGCGATCAGAGCAGCTGGGGTGTGAATGAAAAGTAAATATATATATATATAGTGTTGGTGGGTTAGTCAAAAGCAATGAAAAAGATTCTGTTCTTAATTTATTATATTTAAAACTAGAAAAAAAAGGCTGTCAGTTCATTTTAAATGATTACATATTATTACTATGCATTCTTTTATTCAGCCAGTGGGTGGCTTTCTCAGCTCATTCGAACATGATTGCACTCTTACATTTTGACACAATGCTCAATAGCTCAATATAAAGTTTACACAAACAATAACTCATTACAATGATTCACCCTTAGTAAGAGAATATGATTACTGCCATGCTCACCCATAGTGCTCTGGGAACTCCATAATACATATATCAATAAAACATCAGTTTAAAATACTTGTAAAAAAAAGAAAAATGTAACACGATTGTCAGTCTCCACTTTAAGTGAACCTCTTGCTTTGCTCTGATTTGCAGCACAGATTAATTTACAATTCTTGATTGCATTCAAATTAAGCCTGTATCAGACTTGGATTCAATTCTCTTTTGTGGCTCCTAACCAGTTACAATTGCCTTTCTATATTTTATTATAGATTTCTTCAGCCTTTGTGATATAAAACCAATAAAATGAAAATTTTTAAAATAAGTATTTAAAGGAAAGCATAGTATATATTTTACTTAATGCATATCTTTAAGTTAGTTATTGAAATTTAAGTATGTCATTTTTATATGACTGATATTTTTGCACTTTCCATTTTTGTTATTATAAAGATCGTAGATAGATAAATAAATAGCAAATCAGTTTTATGTACCATATGTATTAAAGCAGGATTCATAGGCATACAGAGTCAGTACTGTACGTACCTTTTGTCTTTTTAGAAAGGTCATCCTGAGCACAAATATCAGGATAAACAGCTTTCTGAATCTCAGAACAAATGCACCCCTTCTGCATCCTACCTGATCTTTTTTTATAAAGTAGTTACAGCCTGAGTAGAGAAGTGTGTCCCCTCTAAAAATGCTACATTACAGAACCCTCTTTTCTTCTTCTCTGTCAGGAAGCAGTGGTCTCTCTTCAGAGGTCCAACATGCTCTCTGCTGAGACAGTGTTAGATCTCTCCAATCATCAAAGAGCATGAACTTTTAGAACCTCCGTGCCTTGATTACAAGCATTAGACATGCAGCAACCAAATGGTTATGGAAACATATAGAAGCAACCAGCTGTGTATGCCTGTTAAAAAAGAATGCATGACAAAAAAAACAAAAAAACATTGTGAGGTTACATATTTGTTAGCATATTTACATATTTGCTAGCATACCTACCTAGCCTTAATCTGATTTTCTTTATTGCTGAAAAAAATGTTTTAATGACATAATTTCTCTGTGCTTAGGAAGCATACAACAGGAGGTGCATGGGGGAGCTCACCAGTAGGAGTTCTAAAACACCATTCAAGGAGCAGGCTAGAAGTAAGCAGTTTACGTGCGGCCTTCCTTTCACATTGCGTTTTACATCTGGACAGGAGGGGCAGCGGGGGCGGCATATACAGGAGCTGATCCCTTCCATTTTCTTCCTGAAGCTGCTGAAAGTCAGCTTCTCCTCCTCTCCCTCCCTCCTGCATTCAGTGGCTGCAGGAAAAAAATGTCTCCCCCACCACATTACTCTTATTCCCTGCTGCCCTGGCTAGACCCCTGATACTTCACCAAAGCCCTCCAACAAGGATGTAAAAATAATAATAAAAAAATAAAACTGTAAAAAAATAACATACAAAAAAGGTAAAAAAAACTACTGACATTGTCTACTGCCCTACTGACACCATCCACTGCTCTACTGACTCTGTCCCCTGCCTTACCGACAAAGTCCATTGCCATACTGACAACTTTCACTTCCATACTTACTGATAGGATCCACTGCCCTATTGACACCAACGTCTGTCTTTCAGACACCATCGACTGCTCTACTGACACCGTGAGTGCCCTGCTGAAAAATTCCACAGCCCTACTGACACCAACCTCTGCTCTACTGACACCATCCACTGCCCCACTGGCACTGTCCACTACCCTACTAACACCGTCCACGGTTCTGATGATTGACACAGTCTACTAAGGTAGGCTAAGTTTATATTTTTACTGTGACATTTGTTTTATTATATTTTTCTTAAGTTTTTATAAGTTTTTCTTACTGTTTAGTTAGGCCTTGCTAGTACTTTTTTTTTTTTAACCCCAGTGATCTTTGATCTCTTTCATGTCGTTCAGGTAGATCTCCACCTCTCAAAGGTTGCCTACCCCTGCTCCAGGGTATTCAAAAGAATTGAAAAGGTATGTCAAAATATTGACAGTTTCTCAAAAATATTTTGCATTATCCTCTCAATATGTAAATAAAGATCTCAAATAACTCTTTAGCCACTTGGAGTACCTTGGCACGTGATGGAAGCGGCGGGTGATAGTGTCAACTTTTACATTGGGGCCCACAAGCTTCAAGCTACACCTCTGGATATATATTATATTTCAGCTGTTTATATAGTGGCTTAGCTGGAATTAATTGGAAGATATTGTTGAAGAGGGCAATATATAAGTAAATTTGGAGTGGTCACTTCATTCATCCCGTGTGTTCTTGATTTATCATACTACCAGCATATGACAACAATTTGTATTCCCATACACATGGCACCTATTTGTCAGCCTGAGGCTATGACAAAGTGGCCAGGGACTGTTCTGAGTACTTGTATTCATGGTCCTGCGTATTAGTTGTGTAACAGCGAAGTGTAAAATGTAACATTTGATATTGTTTAGAAGATCAGAAAAATATAAAGTAGGGCCACTTATCTCTATACCAAAATATGTTATATTAACACAGCTCACAGGATTGTGGGGACCAAATTGAAAAGAAAATACATTTGTCAGCATAAATATGTCATAATCAAAGTATAACAGATGCTTAAAGCGGTATTAAACCCAAAAACATAAATATAGTATATTGCACCATACCATTCATTAAATGTGGTCGCTGCATTCGTTTTCTTTACTTTCACCTGTTGATCCTGCCAGTAAGTCTGTTTTTTTTTTTTTTTTCAATAGACCAAGCTGTCCAAAGAAAGTGGCAGCTATAGTGTTAAGACAAACCATTTAACACTGAAAGGGGTGATTTTAATGGTTAGCTTTTTTCTATTTATGTATGGTAAAACCTTTATTCTGAAAGGAGAAAAGAAAAACAAGTGCTGTATCTCCTTAAAAGGTGTTAGCTGGAGTTTGGCTCTAGTTTGTTAGTCATGTCCATCTAAATTTGCTAGTACATCTAACAACACCCTCTCTCCAGGCTGACAATGCTGCTGTCCAAAGGCGTCTCCGTTGCTCCTCCATCCAGAGTATAGCCACCCTAGGGATAGGAAGTGTGTTACTGGGTGGAACACCAGGTAAAAATAAAGGATAAAAAAAGCCTAAAAAAGAAAACTAATGCAGCAAGCACATTTAGGGATTGGTAGCTGCAATATATTACATTTTTTGGTTTTAAATTGTTAAGCTTTATGATAAGGAGTGCTGCATACATAGAGGTGCCTGTACATACCTGCAGAAAATCTCATTACATTTTGCTATGGCTGACTGAGTTTTCATCGGGCAGCACTTGGAGGGTAGCATCCTAGATTTATTTAGACTAGACAAGGGACGTTTTTTAATTGGTTGAGTTTTCTCATGTTATTAAAGGAAACAAAAAGGAAGTTTGTAAGAAGATGTGTGCCAGGAGCTGACAAAAACGGTGGGGGAAATACTCTGCTTTCGCCTCCTGTAAAGCCTCGTACACACGATCGGATTTTCCGATGGAAATTGTGTGATGACAGACTGTTGGCAGAAAATCCAACTGTTTGTACACTCCATCAGACAATTGTTGTCGGATTTTCCATGGGCAAATGTTGGATGGCAGGTTTTAAAATTTTCCGCTGACAAATGTCTGTTGTCGGATTTTCCGAGCGTGTGTACACAAGTCCGTCGGACAAAAGTCCAAAGTACAAACACGCATGCTCGGAAGCAAGGACGAGCCAGAAGCGGTCGGTCTTGTAAACTAGCGTTCGTAATGGAGAATTAACATTCGTGACGTGGCAAATTATGAAATCTCAATGCGCAGCGCACATTCTCTTCTTCTTTAATGGGATAATAATGAAGCTGCTTTGCTGGTGATACTGATGGAGTTATTGCAAACACATTTTCAAAGGCTTTTTTTTTCTAGTGATAGCAAGAATAATATTATTATGCTTTTTTTTTTTTGGGGGGGGGGGGGCAAGTTACCACAACACCATTATCCCGTAGCTTATAAGATCAAAGATACAACTATGTTATGTATTTTTTTAAATGTAACTGCCAACTCCCAAACTGTCATTTGAAGTAAAACACATAGTATTATTCTCCACATTTTTTTTTATTCTGCATTAAAAAAAGAAAACAAATAAAATTAGACATGCTATCTGCCAATAGAACTTAACCAAAAAGTGCATTCTATAGTAAATATAACAAATCAAATCATTATTATTCAACCAAAAATAAAATAAAAGTCTCATGCTTGTGTCCTGCTTCTTAATATAGGGGGTCAACAATGCCAAGAGTTGGTGAAAACAGGGGTCCGTCATCGGGAGTTAATTCCGAAAATCATCCGGATTATTCTCCTGGAGCTCCCGCAGCAAAGGCATATGACATAATTGGTCACGATTAATAAAGCAACCAATTTTTGGTCCAAGAAATTCTCCTCCTCCTGTTCCTGGACTGGACTTGGGTCAAAGCAATAACTCCAAGGCCAATAATAAATAACACATTATTTCCTCCAATTCCGCAACATGGCTGGTTGACGAACAGCCGTTCAGAAACAAACTGAAAAGCACAAAATGAAAAGCTCAAACTGAAAATCGCTAAATGAAAAGCGCAAAATGAAAAGCATGAATCAACACTCACCAAACTTCTACTAACATGAAATTAGCAAGGAGCCCAAAGGGTGGCGCTAAAGAGCTGAAAAACCACGTAGTACGTCACTACGTTCCTGTTTGTTGGCCAACAATTCCTTGCCGTTTGTATGCAAGACAAAATCCAGGCACACGCCTTCGGACAAAAGTCTGAGATTTTGTCTGCGGAAAATCTGATCGTGTGTACGAGGCTTAAAAATGTTCATTGCCAGCAAAAATGCACTACAACATAACTGATCCGCCCCTAAGTTGCATTTAATTATTAATTTCATTTTTTTTTGATGAACACATTACTATATTATTTGGACAGTTTTATATTTGCTTGGAGTCTGGCTATAAAAGTCTTCCACTACCAAAGAGATGCCACACTCCTGGATACCTATGCATTTGATATCGCTAAACAGACCATTCTTAATGGCAGCCACATTTTTAATGAATGGCTGCGATAAGCTGCTTGCCAGACACTTGCAACAGTTTTGTTATAAATTGGAGGTCAAAGTGCCCTAAGGCTGGGTTCACACCACAGCACGCAGCATCTCACAGTAGGGATCCGGTGCTTCAATGTTCACCGTTTTAGATCCGATTTTAGCCCAAATTTTGGGCTGAATTCTGGACCGAAAACAGATCAGAAAATGCCCAGGACTCCTGAGCAATTTGCACCGGAGAGGCTCCGGAGATGTGTGAACCGGCTCCATAGAGAGCCAGTCACAATCTCCTGACATGCGAATTGGATGTGGAGAAATCCGCATCCAATTTACAATAGTGTGAATCCAGCCTAAAGCTTATTGCAGAAGGGAATGCAGCCGATACAAGGCTTACTGAGCTGACGTCAAGCGTTTCTATTCCATTTTAGGCCTTCAATTTGTTGCAGTAAAAGGGTTAAGTAATCCTTTTGAGTGCAGCCTCCCTGGTAAAATACTTTCCTTCTATCCAATTCCAGCAAAATTTGCTTGGCTGCCCTGCCTGGTGCTGCACAGCCTTATATATATATATATATATATATATATATATACATATATATATATATATATATACCGTATTTATCTGCGTATAACACGCACAGGCGTATAACACGCACATTAATTTTAAGAGGGAAGTTTCAGGAAAAAACTTACATTTTAAATAAGGAACTTTGAAGCAAAATAAGGGTCAGTGCCCATCTGCAGCCTCACAAGTGCCATCAATGCAGCCTGATTAATGCCCACCTGCAGCCTCACAAGTGCCATCAATGCAGCCTCATCAGTCCACATCAATGCAGCCTCACCATTGCCATCAATGCAGCAGCCTCGCCATTGCCATCTATTGACTTCCTATTACAGAGGCCGCCAAGTAAACAGGAGATTCTCACTGTATGTAATCTGACGGCGCTCGTCCCGCCCCGCCCTCCCCCCCCCCCCCCCGTTGCCTCTGAGGCAGCTGGAATTGAAGTATTGGCGTATAACACGCACACGCTATTTGCACCCGATTTTCATGGTGAAAAAGCGAGTGTTATACGCCAATAAATACAGTGTATATATATATATATATATATATATATATATATATATATGACAAAGGGAAAATTATTTAAAAGGTCTCTATACATCCCATATGTGACAATAAATTTTTAAATCAAAGCTTCTTATTACAAAGTATTCATTTTTTTTTAAATCGAGAACAATAAAACCTCCCATTGCATTATGCAACCTTTTTTTTTTTGTTTTTGGCTTCATCCCAATCTGCTTCCTCATGTCATTGAGTTGCCACGCAGCAGCAAAAAATAAATAAATTCTGCACATGCAGCTGTCAAGTGCACAGGGATTCCACAAACATTTATTTTTTTTCCTTCAGGAAAAGTCCTCATTTTTCAAAAAACAGAATAGGTCCATGAGGCCTGCTTGAATACCTATAGTGCTTAGTGGAGTTAATTTGATGGGGCTCTTCTGTGTTAAAATTATCTCTATCTGTTGTATTAAAAAATGTGCTGCAAACATGTCTTTAGGAAAAATGAAATCTGCTTGAACATTCATATACTCTGTCAGCTAATATTTCTTGTAATCCTTTTACTTTTATTTGTGTGCATCGTATTGGTAGTAAAGGGATTAATTCTGATCTCTTGAAGCCTAGAAGCAGTTCGTTTTGGGGCCCTACCTATATTTCTTTCTGTTCTATGACATATAATGTTGAGTCCAGTCATAGGGAATATTTATGGCTCCCGAGATTTCTGCAGGGAAAAATAACTTTTTTCCACCCTTGCCAGCGATGACAGTAGAGGTTGTATGATTTAGGGAATGGGCTAAATGACAAGGTGACCTCATCCTTGCTGCTCTCATCTTAATCAAGGTTCAACATTTCGTACATTGGTATTCCTCACACAGAGCTTCATTCCCTTCCTGAAAATGTTCCTACCTCCGCTAGCACACACAGCACATTTTCTGTAGCTTAATGCCCTGTACACACGGTCGGATTTTCCGATGGAAAATGTGTGATAGGACCTTGTTGTCGGAAATTCCGACCGTGTGTAGGCTCCATCGCACATTTTCCATCGGATTTTCCGACACACAAAGTTTGAGAGCAGGCTATAAAATTTTCCGGCAACAAAATCCGTTGTTGGAAATTCCGATCGTGTGTACACAAATCCGACGCACACGCATGCTCAGAATAAATGAAGAGACGAAAGCTATTGGCTACTGCCCCGTTTATAGTCCAGACCTACGTGTTTTACGCCACAGTGTTCAGAACGATTTTCCGACAACTTTATGTGCCTGTGTGTATGCAAGGCAAGTTTGAGCCAACATCCGTCGGAAAAAATCCATGGATTTTGTTGTCAGAATGTCGGATCAATGTCCGACCGTGTGTACAGGGTATTAGAATGTAAGCAGCCCACTTTTCACCCGGTCCTCTGAAGCTCTTCTCATTGTAGACAGCTACATCCCTCAAAAGAATAGGAGGCCAGTACTCTGGGCTTGGAATACAGTTAGCACAATTAGGATAGGTGGCTTAGTTTCAAGGTGGCTTTCACATTTGCTGTATGGTGACCAAACACTGACTGCTGCTGTATAATGTGAACAGCAGATGTGCTTATTACACGGTGGCAGCTGTTTTTACTTTTAGACTAAGTAATAAACAAAAACATACAGGCACTGCCTGTCTAAGATTGTCTAGGATTCTTTAGTCAGGTTCAGGTATCCAAAGTATTTGTTACAGGTTCAGACTGGCTTTCTGGCAACTTTGGAAAAAGCCCAAAAAAAAAAGTTTCTTTTAGGGTTGCGTTGGGAAAGGCCAAGCTTTTTTTTTTTTTTTTTTTCTGTCTGTGTCCAGTTAGGTAGATTTATTTTTACTTCCTGATCCAGAGACACAGCAGGAAGGAAAAGAAGTTTGCTTTTAACAGAGGGAATATCCCATCTTAGACAGGTGCCCCCATTTGAAGATTTCCCCTAATGCCGTGTACACACGACCGGACTTTCCGGCAGAAAAGGTCCGACGGAATCATTCCATCGGATATTCCGATCGTGTGGGGGCTTCATCGGACTTCTTCTTTCGAAAATTCCGACGGACCTAGAAATGGAACATGTTTTCCGACGGACCAAAAACAACGCAAGGGCAGCTATTGGCTACTGGCTATTGAACTTCCTTTTTCTAGTCCCATCGTACGTCATTGCGTTCTAAACGATCGGACTTTGGTGTAATCGTGTGTAGGCAACTCCGCTGGAACTCCAACGAAAAAACCGCCAGAGTTTGTTCTGCTGGAAAGTCCGGTCATGTGTACCCGGCATAACTCAAAAATATAATATTTCCCATCAGTTTAGGTAATGGAGACAATGGAGTCAGTGAATCACCTGAATGGTAACATAGAAAACAATAAAATCATGACAGGGGTTCTAAACCTTCCCTAACCTATTCAAAACTCAAAAAGATTTGGCTTTTCATGCACTTTAATTGACTAGCCATTTTCCAGTTACTTCCTGGTTTCCAGGTCTAGGCAAATTACACTATATTGTCAAAAGTATTGGGACACCTGCCTTTACACGCACATGAACTTTAATGGCATCCCAGTCTAAGTCCGTAGGGTTCAATATTGAGTTGGCCCAGGCTTTGCAGCTATAACAGCTTTAACTCTTCTAGGAAGGCTCTCCACAAGGTTTATGTCTTTATGGACCTTGCTTTGTACCCTGGTCCAAATCATTTGGTGGGGGGGTTATGGTGTGGGGTTGTTTTTCAGGGGTTGGGCTTGGCCCCTTAGTTCCAGTGAAGGAAACTCTTAAGGCGTCAGCATACCAAGACATTTTGGACAATTTAATGCTCCCAACTTTGTGGGAACAGTTTGTGGATGGCCCCTTCTTGTTCCAACATGACTGCGCAACAGTGCACAAAGCAAGGTCCATAAAGACATGGATGAGTGAGTTTAGGATGGAGAAACTTGACTGGTCTGCAGAGAGTCCTGACCTCAACTCGATAGAACACCTTTGAGGTGAATTAGAGTGGTGACTGCGAGCCAGGCCTTCTCGTCCACATCAGTGCCTGACCTCAGAAATGTGCTTTTAGAAGAATGGTCAAACATTCCCATAGACACACTCCTAAACCCTGTGGACAGCCTTTCCAGAACAGTTGAAGCTACTATAGCTGCAAAGGGTGGGCCAACTCAATATTGAACCCTACGGATGAAGACTGGGATGCCATTAACCGCTTCCGGACCGCCCCACATACATTTACTGCTGCAGGGTGCCTGGCTGCGCAAAATCATGTACCTGTCCATGATTTTGTGCACACAGTTTAGGGGTGCGCATGCCTCCGGCGCACCACTCCCGCTGTGGTTGGATGCAGCAGGAGCCAATCAGCGGGTACCGCGACCTGCCGATCGTTCACAGCAGAGATGGATCAGCCACTGTCCTGTGTAAACAAGGCAAATAGCAAATCTCTCAGGAAGGAAAAGAGAGATCTTGTGATTTAGTTAAGCTGAATCATGGATCTCTCTTTTCCTTCAGTGTGACACTGTCCCACACGGTTAGTAAGTACCTCCCTAGTGAACATTTAACCCTTTGATCGCCCCTAGTGTTAAGCCCTTCCCTGCCAGTACCATTTATACAGTAATCAGTGCAATTATATAGCGCTGATCACTGTATTGGTGTCTCTGGTCCCCAAAAAGTGTCCGATTTGTCCGCCTCAAGGTCGTGGTCCCGCTAAAAATCGCAGATCGCCGCCATTACCAGTAAAAAAAATAAAATAAAAGTCCCTAAATCTATCCCATACTTTGTAGACACTATAACTTTTGCGCAAACCAATCAATATACGCTTATTGGGATTTTTTTTACCAAAAATATGTAGAAGAATACATATCTGCCTAAATTGATAAAGAAATTTTTTTTTTTTTATTTTTTTTTTTTTGGATGTGTATTATAGCAGAAAGTAAAAAATATTGTTATTTTTTAAAAATTGTCGGCCTTCTTTTGTTTATAGTGCAAAAAATAAAAAGCACAGAGGAGATCAAATACCACCAGAAGAAAACTCTATTTGTGGGAAAAAAAGGACATACATTTTATTTGGGTACAGTGTCTCACGACAGTTAAAGCGACGCAATGTCATATCGCAAAAAATGACCTGGTCAGGAAGTGGGTAAAACCTTCTGGGGCTTAAGTGGTTAAAGTTCATGTGCATGTAAAGGCAGGTGTCCCAATACTTTTGGTAATATAGTATAGTTTGCCTAGGCCTGGAAACTAGGAACCAGGAAGTAAGTGGAAATATGTCAAAAAAACTTTTAAAACAAGTATATATGATATTGTTTTCTATATATTTACTAATGCCAGCAGCATAAGGATTACAAATAGTCATAGTTGATTGAGAGAATGAAGTTCCACTTTAAAGTGTCATAATATTACTGGGCTGTAGCACAGCAGTGCACCTTTGGATCGATTCTAAAGCACACAAGGTGCACTGAAATTAAAGACCTTTGTAGCAGTACCCCCGTAGGGGCTGCTGAAAGTTGTAGTCCGTCTGTCACCCTGCCCAGTCCGGCAGTCACTTTCTCACGCACACAGAGTCAATGAATAATCCGTTAACTTTGTTTTTGTATTTTTATTGAGGGGTTAAACTTGGATGGGGTTAGGGGATTTATAAAATGCCCAGAATTTGAGTAGAAACATTTGCATTGGGACAGAACTATGTACACTCCATGTACATATTTACACTTCACACTCCTCCTGCACAAACTTGCTTGCAGACTATTACCTCCTCTCTCTTTCCAGCACATCACTTCTCCTCAGGCACAGCTAGCACATGGATAGGCCTGACCCTGGTTCCAGCCAGGTCTTGTAGAAATGCCTTTTGCAGGCAGGGACCGCGGGCCCCTGTGGTGTAGCCAGAAAAGGTTCAATTGGTTAAATGCTAGTTGTCCTTGGTAGACTACTGATCCCAGCCAGTCTTCTTCAGGCCCTGCCAGCCCTCCTGGCTGCAGCTGTCTGACTCCACTGTCCATGGCATCACAGTCACTCCCGCTGACTCTACATCCATCTCAGACTGCACACTCCCAGTCCGCTCCAGCATGCCTCCCTAGCTGTCCCGACTGTGCCTGCCACTCACCAACACCTGGTGGATCTCTCCTGGGGACTTTGCCTGGCAGTACCTTCCACTGTCCTCTCTTGCTCCTGGTCAGAACACCCCTGTGGTTTGTACAAGGGTCCCTTCGACCCACGGGCTGCAGGACCAAGACCACCCCCCCCCCAGACTGGAGCGCTTCCTTAAAGGCCACGACAGCTAGTCATCGATCTCCCAGTTCTTCCACCCGACAACTCCTCCCCAGCTGGGCTCACCCTGGGTATTTCAAGGAGGCCTGCCCCCTGCCAATCCTAGTTGGGGATTGGTCAGGTCTCCCTGAGACATCTCAGACAGCTCCACCTCTCTTCCCCTCCTTCCTTCTAGAAACCTCCAGAAGCAGAAGAGAGGTAACCGAAAGATGATGCTAGCTGTGAGTCACGAGCCCACTTTGAGCCACTCCCCCCCCATTCCACACAGATCAAAACAAACAGGCCTGATTAAATTTACCTGGACTGACAAAAATCCTGCTACTAGCCCCTACCTAAAGTAGAGAGTGTTACACCCTCTAATTTGCAAACTTCAACACTTCCTGGTACTGTTAAGAGCTTGTTCTCCACCTCCTTCCTATTAGCCAGTAAGGCAGCCCATCATAGTTCTGGGTCAATAAAAATTGTGGGACAGGGTTGTCCAAATTTTGGCACTACCAAGGAGTGTTGAACTATGCCTAACAGAGGGCCCAGGATTTAAGCCTTTATGGGATTAAGAAGACATCTAAAGGCATAGTATGTCCAGGTACTACTAGGGTGGCTTATTCGGCACACACCCAACAGAAACAAAAGAACATTAGTAAAAAGTATTTAGAAAAAATATAAATAAAGGTAACATGATGGAGAAAAATGGCAGACACACCCCAAATCCCCAAATATGCTACCTTTCGTCAGTTTTGTAATTTTTTATTATGTGTAATTTGATTCTTTGGGTTTAGTGAGTGTGCATCTTGATTTTTCACATATTGTCCTATACTAACAAAGTTGATTTGCCTTGGAAACATGTTAAATCCAGAAAAGTATAATGAAGAAATTGTGTGCATTTTGTGATCCAATGGTTAATTAACTTAGAAATTCTGCAAACCAAGCCTTCAATTCCACCTCATGTTGCTACAGAAAAGAATTTTCGTGGCCGATAATCCTCTTTTCTTTCCAGGTCACAGCTCAAGCGCATTTCTTTTTCGATCATATTTCTCCCACGATTCTCCCTTCATTGATTAGAAATTCTTTCTTTTTCTAAAAAATTTACAACATGCCCGATCACTCAAATTTGATGGCCGCAGGAAAATCAGCCATTGCTGCAGCCCACTAATGGTGCCAAATTCGAACGAAAATTCTTAGTTACAATTTTGAAAGAAAATTCTTATGTACGGGCAGCCTAAGGGTCTCATTTCTTTACATTTACCACAGTTAAAGGATAAATTATTTTTCTTTTCCAATTATTTTTATTAAGGTTATAAACCGTACAAATATAAAACTGTACAATAAAAAATAGAAATGTACTGGTACATAATAACATTAGTAGCATACACCAGTGGTCGCTAAAGAATCGGAATTACACTATGTTGGGCTAAGACTAGGATTCTTAAGAGAAGAGAAGACATCCTCCAAAGAGAAGCTGTATGACTAAAGGAAGGAGAAATTATTTTTAATGCAATTATAGTTTCCTACCCCTCTCCCTCCCACACTCCTGCACTTTTCAATGTAGTCTAAACTGACCCACAACCCTGCTCCTCTGAAATCCTCATTGTGCTGTCTGTCCATCATGGTGAGGCCTCTGCCCAAAATGTTTAAATACTGGCCCATGTATATGTTCTATAGCCTCCATACACTTCAACAGAAAGCCCATCTGTCGAACTATGGAAGGCTTTCCTGGAGGTGACTGGAGGCCTTGGTGGTCACGCATGGGTGCAGCTCTGAATATTTTGGCCAGAGGCTGTGTGATTGGGGGGGAGCGTGGTTTACAAGCCATCCAGTGAAGAATTCAGAACAATGGGGTTGCAGGTTAGTAAAATCTATCCTGAAGGTGCTGGAGGAGAGGAAAGGCGCAGAAAATGAGATCTGCAGTGAAGGTATACTTATCCTTTACAGGACAATAAACAAAAATGGTTACCAAGGACTGAACAAACTACAATGGTAGAGAATGATATTATGCGCTCATTTGTGTCATTGAGCACTTTTACTATATGGTAAAATAAGGCCTTCTGTTTTTCAGAACTTTCTTCTAATCTTTAGAGAAAACAGACAGAAAACATGCATTAAAACAACAAATCATGGCATGTTAAATGTTAACATATGTATACACATAGGAAACTACACCCAAAAAAGCCAGCCATAAACAGAGTATTCACTTGGCGATACTGGACCTTAATCTGCTGTGTTTAGTGAATCAGGAGACTCGTCAATTTGTCCATTTCACTTGAATATATCCATACATATTTGATCTGATCTGAAGAATGTATTGCAATTCAGGAATCTGGGCAATCATGATTAATGAATTGTTTGATTCTCTGCATATTGGGCAAATCTTCATGCATATATTAAGCAGAATTACAAATATTTGCTGATTTTCCTGTTTCCAAAGCAATTTGCATATCACTTTGCATGAGGCTGGCTCACAAGAGAGTTAACTATGGTGACAGTTGTATTGGAAAGTAGACTGAGCCAGCTCCCATTTCCATTCTGCTTCATGAGTCTCTCGGGTCAGAGGTGTAATCTGAAACATTTGGCACTGGTTTATTACCGACTACATCACTTGGAAACCAGTACCACAATTTTTACCACTGTCATGTTTAACCACTTTAGCACTGGAAGATTTTCCCCCTTAATGACCAGGCCATTTTTTGCGATTCAGCACTGCATTGCTTTAACTGACAATTGCGGAGTCGTGCGACGCTGTACCCAAATAAAATTGATGTCCTTTTTTTCCCCACAAATAGAGATTTCTTTTGGTGGTATTTGACCTCTGTGGTTTTTATTTTTTGCGCTATAAACAAAAAAAGGCCAGCAATTGTGGGAAAAAAAAACTATATTTTTTACTTTTTGTTATAATAAATATCCAAAAACTATTTTTAAAAAACAAATTTCTTCATCCGTTTAGGCAAATATGTATTTTTCTACATATTTTTGGTAAAAAAAAACAAAACACAATAAGCGTATATTGATTGGTTTGTGCTAAAGTTATAGTGTCTACAAAATAGGGGATAGATTTATGGCATTTTTATTATTATTTTTTTTAACTAGTAATGGCGGTGATCTGCGATTTTTAGTGGGACTGGGACATTGCGGCGGACAGATCGGCCACTTTTGACACTTTTTTGGGACCAGTGACATTTATACAGTGCTAAACAAATGCACTAATTACTGTATAAATGACACTGGCAGGGAAGGGGTTAACACTAGAGGGTGATCAAGGGGTTAACTGTGTTCTCTGGGAGGTGTTTCTAACTGTGGGGGGGGGGGGGGCTGACTGGGAGTACAGAGAGATCGCTGTTCCTAATCACTAGGACTAGACAATCACTCTGTACTTCCCTGTCAGAATGGGAATCTGTTTGTTTACATGGATAGATCCCCATTCTGGCTCTCTGTGGAGTGATCGCGGGTGGCCCGTGGACATCGCAGCCGCCGGCCACACACATCAGCTACCCCGCTGTGCAGTGTGCGTGCGCGCACCTGCTATATCTGTTAAAGGGGCCAACGTACAGCTACAGCGATTTACAGGAACGAGCCGACCTGCTGGAGTATAATGACAGCGGCTGGTCGGCAAGTGGTTAATTTCGATTTTTTTTTTTTCACCTTTGCATTGCGCTATTGATGAAACTGGTTTGACTGGTACTAGACATAAATCTAGTGTACTAGAAATTCTAGATGTCACCACCTCTATGTTATGAGGATGTAGACTTTTGAGCAATCAGTTCCTTTTTGAACATTCGATAGCAGGTGTGATCATGCTAGAACTTGACTTCCTGAGCTGGAGTTTAGATTTATATAGTTGAAATGAGCAGTTTTGGGGCTCCCCGGGCACTTGGGATCCATATACAGTATATCTATGTGCAGGTTCCTCTAAGTGCCTGCTTGTCAGTCCTGATATTTACCACCTCTAATATATCCACAGCTGTAATTTACAGCTATTTTTGGTAAAAAAAAAATTGCAACAAGCGTTTATTGATTGGTTTGCGCAAAAGTTATACTGTCTACAAAATAGGGGATAGTTTCATGGCATTTTATTAATTTTTTTTTTTTTATACTAGTAATGGCGGTGATCAGCGATTTTTATCGTGACTGTGACATTATGGAGGACACATCGGACACTTTTGGCGTGATTTTGGGACCATTCATATTTATACAGCGATCAGTGCAATTAAAAATGCATTGATTACTGTGTAAATGTGACTGGCAGTGAAGGGGTTAACCACTAGGGGGCAGTGAAGGGGTTAAGTGTGTCCTAGGGAGTGATTCTAACTGTGGGGAGGAGGGGCTATCCGTGACACGACACTGATCACCGCTCCTGATTACAGGGAGCTGTGATCAGTGTTCTGTCACTAAGCAGAACAGGGAAATGCTTGTTTACATCAGCATTTCCCCATTCTTCCTCTCCGTGAGATGATCGCGGGTATCCCTGCGGACATCGGGTCCCCGGGACCCGCGATCACGCTCACGGAGGTCGAGGTGCGCCCGCAAACCGCTTCTCAAAGGGCAACATACAGGTACTTTAATCTGCCTGTACGTGCCATTTTGCCAACGTATATCAGCGTGAGTCGGTCGGCAAGCGGTTAACATAAATGCACACACATAGGTTGGACTGGATGGACCTGTGTCTTTTTCCAACCTTACCAGCTATGTAACTATATAACTATCGCCCCTTGCTTTCAGGTCCCGTGCTAGAAGGCTTGCATATTCTGAATGAATGCAAAGTATTCTTTGATTGGATGAGGTGGAGAGGTGGGGCGATGACATCAAGTACTACACCTCATTCAATCAGAGAACAATTTGCATTCATTGACAGCCACAATCACTATAGTAGCAGTGCCTACTGCAGTGATTTCCAGCTTACACTTGGATCAGCAAGGTATGGCACATACATACTTACATTGATCCAAGTTGGACCCATGTAACCTTAAAAATTGCCATAACTAAACCTCCGTTTTAACTACATACCTTGTAAGGCAAACATAACTGCAGATTCTTATCTGCTTCTGTTTCGTAGATACAGAAACAGCCTATGCCAGTCTGCAGAAAAGATCTCAGCTCTTAGAAAATTCAGAAACAACTTCTGTCCCAAATCCTTCTCTTCGAAAGCACTGTTTTTTGAACTGGAAGGTACAAACTGTTTATTTATACTGGACAATAAGAATGTTTACCAATGGACACTGCTTATTTTTCTTTGGTTTGAACTCTCATGAATGCTCAAACTTTGCACACATTACATTAATTTGCAAGCTACGCAAATACAAAAATATTTGTATTTGCAGCATAATCTACATTTTACTGTCAAAAGAATATGAGGATGAAGGAAAGAAAGAAAGAAAGAAAGAAAGAAAGAAAGAAAGAAAGAAAGAAAGAAAGAAAGAAAGAAAGAAAGAAAGAAAGAAAGAAAGAAAGAAAGAAAGAAAGAGAGGGGGGAAGAAAGAGAGAGAAAGAAAGAGAGGACGAAAGAGAGAAGGAAAGAGAGAGAGAGAAAGAAAGAAAGAAAGAAAGAAAGAAAGAAAGAAAGAAAGAAAGAAAGAAAGAAAGAAAGAAAGAAAGAAAGAAAGAAAGAAAGAAAGAAAGAAAGAAAGAGATAGAGAAAAAGAGAGAACGAAAGAAAGAAAGAAAGAGAGAGAGAGAGAGAGAGAGAGGGAGAGAGAAAGAGAGAGAAAGAGAGAACGAAGGAAAGAAAGAGAGGACGAAAGAGAGAAGGAAAGAGAGAGAGAAAGAAAGAAAGAAAGAAAGAAAGAAAGAAAGAAAGAAAGAAAGAAAGAAAGAAAGAAAGAAAGAAAGAATTCTTCTTCCTCATCCCAGAATGTTAGGAATGCCCTATTTATTATTGTGTCCTCTTTGCATTACTTTTGATAACATTTACATTCTTATTGTGCGTACATACATATTTATTGTATATATACTGTGTATGTGTGTATGTAGATAGATAGATAGATAGATAGATAGATAGATAGATAGATAGATAGATAGATAGATAGATAGATAGATAGATAGATAGATAGATAGATAAATGATATGCTCTAACATTTTGTTTCAAAAATCATTTTAATACTTGTTAAGCTGCAGTGGTCATTGAAATAATACCTGTTGATCCACCCATGAAAGCTCTACTTACTGTTATAGATCGAGGACATTCCTTCTCTGTCTTCTATCTGTGCCTCTGCATTGTCACCCTGCTACATGGGTTTCCTATAGAGACTACGAATGGCTGTTTCAATACACATACGGTAATGCAGTCATGGTCCACTGTTGTCTCCGGCAATACATATTTTCACCATTTTTTTTCCTTTGTTGAATCTTGGCACTGCTGAACTTGATACTGCTGATCTCCTGCCGCCTCTTTGCAGCCACTTTCTCTCTACATGCATACACTTTAGTTGCCATACAGCTAAAATGCATGCATGTAGAACAGGAAGTGGTTGCAAAGAGGGTGCAGGTGATCAGCAGTGTCAAGCTACAACAAAGGATAAAAAAATGGTGAAGATAAGAACTGTATTAGATAAAGGTGATGGTTTACGGTAGATTGTGCTTTAGCATAGGATTTCTATTTCCTGTAAGCTGAACATTTAGAATTTGACAAATTCAGTCATTTTGTGTTCAGATTATACAAAGTTCAAAATAGATAGCTCAGGTATTTTAGAGAAATTTAAAGTGGACTGGCAGGTAATGGATATGGCAGCATTGCTTTTGGTAAAAATTCTGACTGACTTTTCAGGAAAAAAAAAATCCTGTTTTCCCATGGATTCCTGTTTTATGTGATCCAGCAAACATTTGGAGTGATTATGCAGTGCCTGGTGCATCGTTCATTGAACTACCTCCCCCAAATGGTCTGCAGTCCCTCCTACAACGCTCTCTCCTAAAACAGAGCCTCAATTTGGCCTATTGTCCTGCAATTCTCAGAGGCATCATTGAGTAGTAGGGGTCCTGTTGGTAACCAAATTAGAAAGCCAGGGAGCTCATTTTGCCTTCAGCATAAGGCGGCTCTTGGCTAGTGGTGTAAGGTTTCTCTTCATTTTTTTTTTTGCAGCTTTGCCTCTTGCTGCCACCCCTCCTCCAATGTTATTCCTCCCTACACAACCCCTCCTAACAAAACATGTCCAGTTTAGGAAAGTAGCTGCAGGGGGACTGTCCACCGGATTCCTGAATAGGCAGAATACATTAGGACTCCACTAATGGAGGAGAACACAACATTGTATTTCATGTGCCCCCATCCATGAACACTGCACCCAACACCCAGTATTACTACTGATCCCAAGTATTAATTGGGGGGGGGGGGGACATCTGAACTGTGCTTCCACCTTCTTTGTGGTCCATAATTGTATTGTAATATATGTATTATGAAAATATTGTGATTGGTACTTTAGGTGGCGTTGAAGCATAAAAAATAAAAAAATATAATTTAAAATATAGAAATTATAATAAAAAAATGATAATTAAAAATAAATAAATGAATAAATGTATAATTTAAAATAAAAAAATAATCTTTTAGTTTCAGATCTATAGTTGGTCAATAGGTGATGTCATTTTATATCCTTTTCTTATTCATTCAGTGTTATCATACACATCATCATGCCCCAAATAAGCTCCTATATTTTCTTTGAGCATTAAGTAAAAATTAAGCACAATAGAATAACACGGAAATGTGGTAAATTTGGTGTTGAGCGTTGACGTACTTCTGGAAATATGCTTTAGATTGCTCAGATGTGAATGAAGACTTAAAGTGTAATTTGTCTTGTATTGCACATATTTATAAAGCACTGACAGGGCATTTAATCAGAGTGTGTTACGTATTGTACATTCACTTCCCTTGAAGGGTAAGTTCACAAAAAAAAAAAAAAAGGAACTCCAAATTTCCTGGCAACCCCTCCATATGTATCAGCTGTGATGCCCCATGCTGACAGTGTAGCAGTCTAAATTGTCCCTAGCGTGTGTATATATGGGTTAGGAACCTGAAATTCCTTAGACCTTAGACTCTATAAATAAACCTTTGGCTTTCAGTATATCACCAATGGCCACGATGGGAGATCTTATTAGAGGGTCAAATCAGTGCTTGTGCTGTATATAGTTCTCAAATTATTTAAGGTCGTCGGTTTAAATTCCAACCACGACACTACCTGCACAAAGTCTGCATGTTCTCTCTGCGCCTGCGTGGGTTTTCTCCGGGTACTCAAGTTTCCTCCCACACTCCAAAGACATGCTGGTGGGTTAATTGGCTCCTGTCTAAAATGGCCATTGTATGTGTATGTATGAGCCTAGGTTCACGCTTCTGTGGGATTGAAATCACACCATTTCATACCCGCATGTCAGTCCGACTTCGGGGGCGATCTGTGGGGGTTCCTGCACAGATGTTTATTGAAATCGCACCCAAAGTCACCAAAAGTAATATAAACTACATTTGGGAATCAGTGAGGCACCTCAAAGTCGGCGTCACATCGATTTGGACGGTGCTATTGCCGGCAATAGCCACTGATTTGGCATGCGATTTGACATGTCAAATTGCATGCCAAATCGCATCAACGTGAACCTGGGCTTAATGTGAGTTAGGGACCTTAGATTGTAAGCTCCTTGAGGGCAGGGGCTGATGTGAATGTATAATATATACTGTATTTATTGGCGTATAACACTCACTTTTTCACCATGAAAATCGGGTGCAAATAGTGTGTGCGTGTTATACGCCAATACTTCAGTTTTAGCTGTCTCAGAGGGGACAGGGAGGGGGGGCAGGACGAGCGCCATCAGGTTACATACAGTGAGAATCTTCTGTTTACTTGGCGGCCTCTGTAATAGGAACTCCTGTCTCCTGGGCCTCCATTGGACCACTGTTCTGTCTATCATAGGAGATTCTCACTGTATGTAATCTGTCGGCGCTCGTCCCGCCCCCTCCCTGTCCCCTCTGGGCTGCAGATGGGCATCGATCAGGCTGCATTGATGGCAATGGTGAGGCTGCATTGATGTGGACTGATGAGGCTGCATTGATGGCACTGGTGAGGCTGCAGATGGGCACTGACCCTTATTTTGCTTCAAAGATCCTTATTTAAAATTTATTTTTTTTTCCTGAAACTTCCCTCTTAAAATGAATGTGCGTGTTATACGCCTGTGCGTGTTATATGCCGATAAATACGGGTATGTACAACACTGTGTAAACTGATAGCGCTATGTAAGTATCTGTAATAAATAAATATTTATTCTACCAGTCGAGAGGGTCTATACTTATCAGATATGAATGTCACTCTGGAAAGGCATATGTTTAACAGATAAGGCTGCATTCTATCAAAGAGTAATTTGGGGCAGTCAGACCTACATATGTGAAGAGACCTTTGAAGTGCAACACTAATATAAGAGCCACTATACTTCAAGATAGAAGAGAAAACATTAAATTCCATGTTACAAAATCCTCCAGGGCTATGCTGCCTTTTAAGCCCAGACTAGATGATCAGTCTCATGGTTTGAAATTGAGTGACTGATTACTGGTAATGTATCTTCAGTTTATGCACTTTTAGAATTATTATTGTAATTTATATCTCAGAGTAGTTACGCCATTGATTAGTAATCTGTACATCAAATCCACCAAGAACTTCAGCACAGTAAGAAGCTAGCAGGATGGTGGCAGGCTACATTGTTATTTTTTATAACCTGCACCTCTGTGTCACAATAGGCACTGTCTATGATCACAGAGATACAATATGCAGGGCATGTGTTTTCATACTACATTCAGGCCCCATTGAGACCTTCATGTTTTAGCGCACACATCAGAATGAAAAATAATGGATGTGTCATAGGTGTCATAGGCAGAGATGTATTTTGGTTTTATGCTGCTGTAGGCAAGATTCTCAAGTGGCTATGCGGTGTCTCTGGTTGCTATGTGGGGTCTCTGGTTGCTTTGCGGGGGGTCTCTGGTGGCTATGTGGGGTCTCTAGTTGCTATGTGGGGTCTCTGGTGGCTAAGTGGGGTTTCTGGTGGCGATGTGGAATCTCTAGTTGCTATGTGGGGTCCCTGGTGCCTTTGTGGGGTCTCTGGTGGCTATGCAGGGTCTCTGGTGGCTATGTGGGGTCTCTGGTGGCTATGCAGGGTCTCTGGTGGCTATGTGGGGTCTCTGGTGGCTATGTGGCGTCTCTGGTGGCTATGTGGGGTTTATGGTGGCTATGTGGGGTCTCTGGTGGCTATGCAGGGTCCCCGGTGGCTATGTGGGGTCTCTAGTGGCTATGCGGGGTCTCTGGTTGCTGTGTGGGGTCTTTGGTGGCTGTGTGCGGTCTCTGTTAGCTGTGTGGAGTCTTTGGTGGCTATGCGTGGTCTCTGGTGGCTGTGTGGGGTCTCTGGTGGCTATGAGGGCTCTCTGGTGGCTATGAGCGGTCTCTGGTGGCTATGTGTAGTCTCTGGTGGCTGTGTGGGGTCTTTGGTGGCTATGTGGGGTCTCTGGTGGCTATAAGGGGTCTCTGGTGGCTATGTGCGGTCTCTGGTGGCTGTGTGGGGTCTCTGGTGGCTATGAGGGGTCTGTGGTGGCTATGCGCGGTCTCTGTTGGCTATGCGCAGTCTCTGGTGGCTGTGTGGGGTCTCTGGTGGCTATGTGGGGTCCCTGGTGGCTATGTGGGGTCTCTGGTGGCTATGCGGGGCCTCTGGTTGCTGTGTGGGGTCTTTGGTGGCTGTGTGTGGTCTCTGTTAGCTGTGTGGGGTCTTTGGTGGCTGTGTACGGTTTCTGGTGGCTGTGTGGAGTCTTTGGTGGCTATGCGCAGTCTCTGGTGGCTGTGTGGGGTCTCTGGTGGCTATGAGGGGTCTCTGGTGGCTATGAGCGGTCTCTGGTGGCTATGTGTAGTCTCTGGTGGCTGTGTGGGGTCTTTTGTGGCTATGTGGGGTCTCTGGTGGCTATGAGGGGTCTCTGGTGGCTATGAGCGGTCTCTGGTGGCTGTGTGGGGTCTCTGGTGGCTATCAGGGGTCTCTGGTGGCTATGCAAGGTCTCTGGTGGTTATGCGCGGTCTCTGGTGGCTGTGTGGAGTCTCTGGTGGCTATATGGGGTCTCTGGTGGCTATGAGGGGTCTTTGATGGCTATGAGCGGTCTCTGGTGGCTATTCGCAGTCTCTGGTGGCTGTGTGGGGTCTTTGGTGGCTATGTGGGATCTCTGGTGGCTATAAAGGGTCTCTGGTGGCTATGCGCGGTCTCTGGTGGCTGTGTGGGGTCTTTGGTGGTTGTGTGGGGTCTTTTGTGGCTATGTGGGGTCTTTGCTGGCTGTGTGGAAACTCTGGTGGCTATGCGGGGTCTCTGGTGGACTGTGGGGTAACAACAGGCAGTGTCTGGTATTACTAGTGTGCGTCAGTCAGGCAGCTCAGATAGGACTAGAGTTATTATCCTAGCATAGTTAGCCTAGTTAATAACCCTCTTACCTGGCTAACATGCATTGCGGGCAATTTACTAGGCTGCTCTGTGATGCTGATCCAGTCACATAGTGAGCTCACTATGTGACTGGATCGGGGCACACTGTGCCACTGTAAGTCGGGAGTTGGGACATTTGCAAATGTAAAGCGAGGGTTGCTGTACTGTATACCATTCTTGCCTCAGGGTCTAATGACAAAGCTGCAGTCATTCACTGTGAATGGCTGCGGCTTCTTCATCAGACCCTGAGACATGAATCGTCCAAGTGCCACATATATATTAGGAGCTTCTCTTCAGTCTTTGTAGGTAGTGTCCCTTCTGCCTGTTCCCCCCCCACACTAAAAAATGCTGCCCAAGCCAAACGCCTTGTTTGCCTCGCGGTAGATATGCTCCCGGTCATAGGAATATGTATACACTGCATTTTGTATAATCAGACTTTTCTGTGCTTCACTTCATATTCATGCACTAAAAGGCCCATTGAAGTCTATGGCAATGCATGAAAACACATGTACAGTATTTTAACAAATTTTCATGTTTTGCCAGCCTCTGAAATTAGATCCTTTCAAAAACTGCAACTATAATGTCACTACAGGAAACTGGTCCTTTTTGGTCAAAGCAAAAATGCATGACACACCAAAGTGCATGTTAGCACATCAAAAAGGCACCGTAGCACATGAAAACAAATCTCAATGCACTACAAACAGATGTTTAAAATAAACCAAGTGGATAAAAGCGAGCAAGGAAAAAAGTGAACCTGGCCTTAGGTGGCATCTGTGCCAGGAACACATCCAAATATTGCTATAGACTGTGTTTGGCTCCCTAGCTCCACTCAAACTAAGCAGAGGCGGGGCTAAATGATGCAATTATTGATTTTTATACCAATTAAAGACCAACTATTGCTCAAACTTTTCTCTGCAGAGGTCTGACATGCCCCCCGCTGATTCAGGCCTACGCCCCCTGCTGATTGGAGAGATTTAGCTCTGACTCTGCAAAGGCATGTAGGACTTCTGCAGAGAGACCACTGCTTCCACATAGAAAGCAAGGGTCCTTCTCTGTAGCATGCTGGAAGGGAACAGACTTTTCTAACCAGGCTGTGGCTGCTTTGTAAGACAAAAGGTTAAGGGCTGGAGTGATATTGCTTAGCTTGTTATAAGCAAAAGTGAGAAAGAAGTGGCAACTACAAACAGCATTTATTTAAGGGTTACATTTTAAAAAGGCAGGTATAGATTTACGCTTTCCAACACCACAGGGATTATTGAACAAAGTTTGAATTGAATTATTAAATGCAGGGAGAGAAAGGCAACCTGGAGTGTCTCAAGGAGTATTGTCTGCATAACACTGCAAAGAGCATTCTGTGATTGGAAGAACAGGGTGGTTGCCGGACTTTGACAGGTCATGTCAACGGGCTCTACTGTCCCAGATTTTATTCTTCCATGAAATGATTTTAATGGGGCTTTGCTTGCTTCTGAGTCCTGAAGCAAGCGTAACAGAGGTCACAATTTTAAAGCACACCACTTTTAAAGTAGGGGTAGGGGCTGTAGTAGGACTCTACTTTTGCTTTAAAAATCTGTCTCTTAAAAGTGTCACTAAACCCACATCATTAAAATCTATCAATAAATGGTTTATTACACGCTGTTCTTACTCACTCAGTCACTATGAGATTCATTTTCTGTATCCTGCAAAAAGCCTGGTTGATCCTAATGCTCTCTAGCTCCACCTTCTGTTAATGTTCCCAATTCAGCTAGGGATTTTGTAACTGTGATGGCAATTCTGCACATGCTCAGTTTTCAGTTAGTTTCTATGCTGAGCATTTCCTCCCTATCACATCTGAGCAGACCATGTGACTATGGAGTCACTCCCTCCCTCCTCCTCTATGCCCACTAACTAGCTAAACACAATGGGTGGGATAATGCATGTAGACTGATGGAGGCTTCACCTCCCTCGTATTCTAAGACACAGGATAGAGGGGTGTGACATCCTGTGAATCCACCCATACCATGTTATTGCTAATAAATAATAACAATTTGATTTTAAATATATATATTTGTATGACAATTTAAACAGTTAATATAATTTATTTATTTTTACTCTGTATTCCAAAGGCTGTTTTTTTTTATTATTATTTTGAACATGTGACCAGCAGCAAAGGACTAGAAGCTCCTCTTGCTTATGTTCCTCTGCAGACAGGCTGGAAAAGATCTAGGTCATGTGACAGCTGTATATCGATTAGGAAAAAGGTACTTAGATTTTTTTTTTAATTCAAATAATTACAGTACCATCATCCACATACAGAAATAGAAGGGACAATGTAGATTAAACAGCGTGTGCTTAGTATCACTGTAATGAACAGTCACAGCATACTACAGAATTAAAAAGTGGTAGATTAAAAATTTACAGCAGGCAACCCAAAAAGCCAGCCCGAAAATCCTGCAGGCATGCAAAAGTTAGAAAGTTCATTCAACTTACATGAGACTGGATCCACAGTCAAAATGAAAGCACATTCAAATAAGTATTCCCCCTACCATGCTGTAAATAAACAGACAAATCTAAAAATGTCCACTCACCCAAGGCATTGGTAATGTGATGCTCATGCAAAGGATCTCTGCTCAGCATTGCTGATCAACCAGCTCTGCCTGTACATCAAGCCTGCAACATCCCAGATTGCATCACTAGGCAGAGAAATGAAAAATGACCCTTAGGCTGCTTTCACTCTGGGGCGGTAGGGGGCGTCGGCGGTAAAACAGCGCTATTTTTAGCGCTGCTTTACAGCGGTATTCGGCCGCTAGCGGTGCGGTTTTAACCCCCGCTGGCGTCCGAAAAAGGTTTAAAACCGCTCGTATAGCATGGCTATAGCCGCGGTATTGCCGCGGTATAGCCACGCTGCCCCATTGATTTCAGGGCAGGAGCGGTTTAGGAGCGGTGAATACACCGCTCCTTCACCGCTCCAAAGATGCGGCTTGCAGGAGATTTTTTCTCCTCCTGTCAGCGCACCGCTTCAGTGTGAAAGCCCTCGGGCTTTCCCACTGAACAAACAGCAGCGGCTGTTTTGGGTCGGTTTGCAGGCGGTATTTTTAGCACAATAACGCCTGCAAACCGCCCCAGTGTGAAAGGGCTCTTACTGCAAATCTTTCATTCATTTTTTGCACAAAATGGTCAGTGAATATTTATATGCCTTTTAGTATACTTTTTTCTTTGGTCTACTTTATTTTAACTGCAAATGTGCCGTTAGAATAATTGTTGCTTTTTAAAATGTCAGCGAAGCTCCTGAAGACAGCAGCATTGGCAGAATACGTTTTACCCCCTCCTTTGCAGAGAGGACTTTGATTATGATATTGAAGGCCCCGTTCACATCTGGCATTTTGGGATCTCGGACAAACCCATTGATTCAATCATGGAACCTAAATGCAGGGCGGTTTTGCGGCGATAAATCACGCTGCAATAGTGGCAAACCGCATCACATAGAGCTTGTCTCCCAAACAGGAGCAGGAGCTTCTCTTAGGCGACAGGGTTTGCTTCAATTGTAGTGCAATTTATCACGTGGCAAAGCCGCCTCGCTTTTAAGTGCCAATAAAAATGAATAACAACCAAACACACGTGGCGCGTTTTGCCACTATTGCAGTGCAATTTGGGATCACGGGCAGAATTGCAGTTTTGAATTTGCCCAAGATCCCAAAATACCAGATGCGAATGGGGCCTTAACCTCTTTGCACCGGTGCCTCCTGGCCCTTTAAGATGTTTAGGATGCCGTGAGGCAGGGTGGGGTTTAAGTGTGACTGTCATGATTAGCTGTCACGGCGGTCACATGATCAGAAAGCTACTGATCGCAAATAGCGATCGGAAACTTTGCCTTAGCCACCAGTAACTGTGCCAGGAGCACGCAGGGTGCGCACTCTCGGCATAGCTGTATTAACAGTAATTCATGCAAATATGCGCCATCTCGACACTAAAGACCATCTGCTGAAAGCCTGCATGTTTGCGTGCGATCGGCACCTAGGGGTTAAACAATGACAGGGACTTAAAAGATGAGCCCCCCTCCCCTATCACTTTTAGCTGCTTAAAGTAAAATGTAAAAAGAAAAACTACAAGGAAAAAGATTAGTTAGTACACTTACTTCCCTTTCTCCTGGCTTCCATATTGCAGGAGGTGATGTCACACTCCTTCCAACGAGATCCCAAGTAATGCAGAGTACCCGAAATCTTGTGAAATATCATTCCAGCACAGTGCAAGAGCATCCCCCAAGGTTTCAGATAGTCAGCATTCCCTGGGATCTCACCAAAAAGAACATGATGATGCCACTTTCTTTTATGAAAAGTTTCTAAAGTCCCCCCATAGCCCCCCTGACGGTATTCCCGAGTGTGGCTCGGGGTTAAATTTTAGCACCATTAGCGGTAACCCCGAGCCACACTCGGGATTACATCTCAGGATCCTGGTGCCTCCTTACTTACCTTGTCCCCAGGATCCTGCGATGTCACCCGCTGTGTCTGCGGGCTCTATCCTCCTCCGAAGCCTCTCTGTGCCAGGCTCCGTTCCCTGCGAGCATCGCGACGCATGGGGGGCGGAGCCTGGCGGCAAATTTAAAAAATGTAAAAATCATAACACATACAGTACTGTAATCTTACAGATTACAGTACTGTATGAAATCATTTCACATCCCTTTTGTTCTTAGTGCTTTGTCCAATGCCCTGCATGCAGTTTTATATTATATATACTGTTCTTTCTGCCTGGAAACTTGAGATTGTCCATAGCAACCAAAAAGTGTCCCTTTACGTCAAAAGTGGCTTTAGACCAGCTAGAAACAGCAATAGTAAATTAGAACACCTGCAGAATTGAGCGATAGTGATTTATTTTATTATTATTATATTATTATTTTTTTTAATTATTTATATTTATTTATTATATTATAATTTATGTTTTTGTTTTTCAAACTTCATCATACCCGGGATATCTACTAGACTCTTGTTTGGACAGATTTAATTGTGTTATTGTTAAGAATTACAGGCCTACAATATAAAACGCCAAATTTCCATGCAAAATAATTGTACCACTTTCAGCACCTAAAATCCAAAATAATCATACCGCCAGGGAGGTTAAAAGCTGCAGTACTCTAATAAAATCTATGTAGTAAAACTAATACCAGCTCTTTCTTGCACATTTCGCCAGTCTCTGTGTTCTACCACCCCTCTTCTTCTTCCAAATTCTGTGCCGGCCCACCCACTTTTGCGTCCCATCTCTCCCATGTGCCGCACCACATTACACTCTTCTGTTTTAAAAAAATAAATAAAAATCTTGCAAGATTTTGGGGGGGAAAGGCTTTATTTTTTTTCAAGTGATGAGTGTCCTGTGGTTTGACACATGTGTGCGATGAGGTGTATATGTCATGCACCGTACCACGTTACATTAATCTTTTGCAAAAATGTTTTTTTTTTTTTCCCTGGAGATGTCAGAAGATCTCACAAGGTTTCCCTGGAAGGCACTGGTGATGTAGCCTTCCCAGGAGGCTCCTGTGAGGCCCTGGCTACGTCTTCAGAGCCTCAAGATACCAGGAAGTGACAATCTAAAAATTGTAAGTAAAAAAAAAAAAGTTTATTTTACATAGGACTTGCACATGTTTAAAAAATCAACATGCATAGCCGCATATAACATTTTTATCTTTGGGGTTGGGGGGATGGGGAGACTTTTAGCAAAAGAACTAGACCTTGTTTAAGATAGCAGGCAGTATTTTGCAGATCACAGAAAGACAGAAAAGATGTCAGCTTTATTGAGTAGCCAGTCCCACAGGGACCATTAGTTAGAGAGACGTGTATCTAACAAGAGTACCCTAACTACCTTCTCCCCAAATCATGCAACATACTGTCACTGAGGGTCCATCATACATTAATTCTTTTATGCATAAGGTTTATTAGACACGTTATGATCTGACCGTACAAGCTTTGTACAATCAACTTTAGATTCATCCAAATTATGTAATATGAGGACCTACCTAATCTAACCAATTTATATCCAATCAGGCACATCCCTATACTACATAGTTGCTGGAAGATCTAAAGGAGATTGTACAATCAGATTGTAATGTGTGTGGTGAGCTTAAAGTGACACCTAAGGCCAACCATACATGCTAAACTCACCGAGATTGGAACCTTTAATGGGCAGGCTGAATGTACCAAGTTGATTCATCGATCAACTTGGGTATAACCAGCCTGCCGGATTGTCTTGCGATTATTGCAACCCGTGATTGCAAGAAAGAAATTTTCTCCATGTATGGCCGGCCTAACTCTGGTTTAAAAGAAAATAATTCAAGTACGTATTCTTAACTCAGAAAAGCCTCTTCTATTGTTCTCAGCCTCCTCCAAATTTGCAAATCCTTTTTTTTTGCTGCTGTGATCTGACTTCCTATTAGAGGCAGGGTACATTCATTCTCCGTGATCTGACTATATGTAGGAGCGTAGCCACCCTTTCTTGCTCACCCCCAAGATGGTCTATGCCTCTATGGACTATGAAATGTGTAGTGCACAAAAAGTGGTGCACATGACCACAACTAACGTGCACAGCTGGTTTCAAACAAACAGAAGTGAGGGGGGAAATGAAGAGGCTTTGGAGCTTACAGAAGACATTAGAAGGAGGCAGAAAGACATAGTACTGTCTTGAAAAATAGATTACAGTGCCATTAAAGCTGAACTTCAGGATAAGCAAATATTGTCAAAATACATTGGTCATACAGTATGTGTTATTACTTGAATCTTTGTGTGCTTTGTGTATTTCTTACAGATCTGTGCTATAATCCAGTGTGAAACTTTGCTTCTGTCCATGAGCTTCCTGTAATAAAGACCAGTCATTGCTCCTCTACTTGGGCAGGGTGACAGGTCTTGTCTCCGCCCCCTCCTGTTGTTTTCTGCAGCCAGCAGTAGTCCGTACGCCTCCTTCCTGGGACCTGGAAAACTGCTACCACTGGACTATTTGCCTCTGTGCCATATACAATGCGATTTTTTTTCTTCGACCTTTGTGAGTAGATTTTATCTTGCTTTTAATTAATAAATCTGTCAAGGATAATACACTAGGCTGGTGCGCTCTTTCTTTCTTTTCATTTAACACTAGGACAATCCCATCCTTAAGAGCAGCAAGGCCGAAATCCACAGTCCTTCCTGAACCCTTGGGATCTTTTAGCCAATACACCTGTGCGCAAGAGTATTTTTGCATCTTTTCATACTGTAGTGGGTGGAGCCTGCTGGGTCTTTCCCACAGCTCTGCTCTCTGCACAGGCTGTGTACAGCACAGTGATGATGTCATCACTACTTTCACAAGGTAATATCTGGATTTGCAAAGGGATTTATATGAGTGTACTTAACATCTGAGTGTGTGCATGCAGGTCCACAAATGCAGACAGTGTGAGTTTGAGGACCCGCACGCGCCCTCACCTACACTGATGTCAAATGGGGAGCAACAGCTGTGTCTGTGTAGTTGCTGCGTCCCAATGGGACTGCCTGCATGGGGATGCATGAAAAACCTGTGCAGGCAAAACACAGCCCTCACACAGGTGTATCCTTAGGTTTGTGGCTATTCTAGAATATAAATGTTTTCGTGCTCAGAGTTCAGAGCAGTAGTAAACACTCCTCTTTTATTTTTCTAAATGTGCCCCCTGAAGCTACATACTAGCACATTTTGACAGACTTACCTTCCAAACTGAGCCCTCCCACGCTGAGCTGTCACCACTTCTGGTGCTTCCATCTTCATCCAGTCCTCCTTCTGGATTCCCTCTCCACTTTTTTGTCCAGAACGCTATGACGTCACTCCCGCTCATGTACATGGGAGTCACTATCACAGCACTCCCTGCAATCACAGCCCATTCAGTGTGCTTTGAATGTAGACCATAGTGCGCATGCGCCAGTGACGTCATCGGCTGGAGCTGAGGGGAATATCTACTAAACATAAGTTTACCTGTAGTGTAAGTTTAAAGCGGTAGTAAAGTCTCCTTGAGAAAGTACAAAAAAAGTTCAGGTTCTCCCTGTTTAGACCCCTGATATTTCACCAACGCAGGGCTCTTAAAGAAATTGTAAAAAAAAAAAATAATAAAAAATAATTTAAGTGTAAAAAATAATAAAAAAAACTACTGACACTGCCCACTGCCCTACTGACACCGTCCATTGCTCTGCTGACACGTCGATATATATACACATGCATACACACGCAAATGTGTTTGCGCTGTGGGGTGCACACCCTAATGCAATAGGCTGTGCACACCTGTTTCTGGTAGATTTAAAGGAGATTGTGCAATTAGATTGTAACCTGTGTGGTGGGTTTAAGAAGAAAAACAAAAATAAATATTTGCATGCTATACAATCCAATAAATAGACAAATAAAACAAAGTTTACAAATAGAATAAAAATGCAAAAAACTTTTTGTCCTGTGTAGGAAATGTTGTGAATGTTGTTGTATCGTGTGCTTAGCCTGTGTGTCGATGTGACATGATGTGCCCAGTGTAAACTCTCCCATTCTTCCAATGCTCTCCTTCCCAGTCTGTTCATTAGGAGGATCTCCATCCATTCTTCATCCCATGTGTCGCCTGCAGGACATCAGGAAGGACACAGATGACCATCCTGTAGGCAGACAGCAGCCCTGATTGCATGATTGGTCAATTTTCTCCCTGCTGCTGCTGCTGGCTAATACAGTTTTGGAAGGAGTGAAAAGCTGGAGGGATGTGGTAGGGGGGAGGGGAGGCTGGGGGATGCCCCAGTGATTGCAGTCCAGGCAGCCTTGCTGTCACACTCTCCCTCTCCACACTCACATTGTCACAGCAAGAATGCCTGGTGAGTCCCACACAAGGCTCCCCTCTCCTATGCCTAGTCTGGATTACTAAAGAGCACATTTTAAGGAGCATGCACCCACATTTAGGAGGTAAGTCAACCTGGAGGAGGGGGGGGGGGGGGATCTCTCTTTATTTCCAGGTTAAACCTCTGCCATGACCACCCTTGTTCAGCAGCTGTCCTGCATCAGGCTGAGCTTTTGTTAGCGGAGAGCAATCCAGGCACAGGGGTCAATAGGCAGGGCTGCCTTCTACTCCACGTCCCCCTACTCTCTCCTAGGCTCCAACTTTATACATGACACTTTTATGGATGCCAGATACTTTTTTTATTTTATTTTTTATTGGGGCTTTCAGAAGTTTAACATGTTCTATTCCACCTGTGTGTGAGTTTGGATGATTTTATTTATTTATTTATTTGTTATCATGTGAATAACACAACATCATTTGCATAATTGGTCCAATGGAATGGTAGGACTTTGCTGCAATTATGAAGTAGGCTGGACTGTGTACATGTACTCGTTTTGTTATGCGCTGCGCAAACTGTTGGTGCTATATAAATCCTGTATAATAATAATAATGTATGGTTGATCTTTTGTGAATGGAAGGCTTGGCAGGACTATAGAGGAGTGGCATCATACTGTAGGCTGGCATACAGGTTAATGCATGAAGAGGGGTACTTGCTTGTTTTATGGCAGTGGGATGCTAAGTTCTGTGTATGGGATCCACTTAGATCATAATAGATCCAGTGAGATGAAATTCTCAGAGCAAGCCTGGAAAGCAGGAACTGATTGGGACAGAGCAGAGATCATTGTGAAACATTGTTTCATTTTACTTGAAATATTTATATATTATCATTATTATTATTATACAGGATTTATATAGCACCAACAGTTTGCGCAGCGCTTTACAGCATGAGATTGGGGTTGCTTTATGAAAACTGCAATCTGCAAGAAGCCTGGAGCAGCCTCCTAAACCTATTATTCCTGGCACAATCACTATTTTCTAATAAATGACCATGTCATGGGAATAGCTTTACTTTCTCAGTTTGTATCAATCAGATTGATGCTTTGTTTATTTGTTTCTTAATAACATGTGTTCATCGAGCAATGTTACTGCAAATATTGTGTGTTTCTGTTGGCATAACAAAAAAAATGCTGTACAAGATAGGACAGTTGTGTGCCTGATTAGTGGAATAACAGAATATTAGGCTTAAGCCAGCCATATATTAGTAGATTTTCGAACTAACATTTGTACAATATTTCTGATTATTACATTCGACGACTTGATGAATGTCTTTCAAAATTTCGTTTTCTTTTAACTTTTCGGAATGATTTGACTTTCCAAAAAGAAAACCGTATTCACTATTAGGCCTCTTGCACATGATACTCCTGTTTGAACATCTACTTTTTCAGACTATTTTTGTAGTATGTATTTGCGTGTGCACGCAATTTTGCGAATATGCGTTCTTCCAAATACGTGAAAACGCATTCTAGCGTTCTTGTTCTGCACAATATGTAAATGGGCATTTGCGCACATTTTTGCGCATTCGTGCATATTTGCGCGCATGAGGTGTAAATTACTGATGAAAAAAGCAGATTCTCCTATTTATTTATTTTTTGACTGAGGAATGCACGGCGCTTGTTTACTGTGTGCATAGGCACATTACAATTAATGAGTTGTAGTTTAGCTCAGTAAAAAAAAAAAAAAATGCTGTACTGAGCTTTTTCAAGCTGCATTGTGCAAGAGGCCTTAGAAATTTGCTTGTTCGGGAAACATTTTCCGGCTCCTTCAAATTATCTTATCACTGCGGTCAAAAACAAACAATAACTTGATCCCACTAATATTATAAAATCGAACAAAGGTTCCTAAAATGAAAGATTTCTAATAATTTATGGCCGGCTTAAGAATCTTTATTTTCAGCCATGTGACTGTTATTTTTAGATCCCAACTGAAAATAACTGTCATTTTTTTTATTTTCAGAATAAAGCTTCATATTGTGGTGTTTGCAGCTCACGAGAGGTGTTCTATTCTTATTGTTTTTTCATTGACAAGCAGTGATATGTAAAGTTGGAAGTGACAGAGTACCAGGGTGTTAGCCTTGAAAAGCTTCATTACATTCATTTTAAAAGCTCCAGTGATCACATTGCCTCTCCAGCAGGCAGCCCTTCCCCATAGGGCTGAGCCCAATATAAACTGGACTGGAGGCCAGTGATTGTGACCAGTGAAAACAAAGCATTACTCCATAGCACCGTGCAGCAGAAAGGGACTGGGGGGATCACGCATGGCAGTTACTGTAGGAACTTTTATTCTGTTTGTTTACAGTCGTCTAATGTGTTTGGTGCTAAAGCAAACAAATGTGTGTGAGTGCATACTTCTGTGTAGATTCCCAGCTCTGGCTGCAGAATGTCATGTCTGTTGTGTATGTTTCCATAATCTGTATGATTTAGGTTATCAGCATAGAGTGCAACCTCTTCTGTCCACTAGTCAACCTCCCACTGATCGATACCGATTCCAAACATAAGCATGCTCATAGGGAAGTCCAATATAAATAAAATATATTTCAATTAGATTTAAAATGTATATATTCATACTGCATGCTATATCTTGATTAAAAACTATATGTGAATATATTTCCTAAAATAAAAGTGAATTGGGGAGATGTAATTTAAAGATGCTGAATTGTTAGCCGACTATCTATAAGTCTATCACTAAAGTTTTCCTTGCATTGAATACTTCCTATTCACGGGTGCAAATATACTATCCATCATATCCTACAACAAAAAGAAATAGGTTTAGGAACTCTGCAATGAAATATATTATACAGACTGGCCCTGCAGAATTTATTTTTAACACAATAATGAATTTGTATGATAGTAAGCAGGAATAATAATAATTTTGTTAAAGGTCCTAAATGGCATGTTTTAACAGATTCAGTTTAAACAAATGCTTTATGCTTGTGAATGTGGCAGGAATGTCTTTCATTGCCCTGGGAGAGCCTGATTTACTAAAGCTGTAAGTAGGCTAGTTGTGCTATGTCTTTTGTTGCCCTAGGAGAGACAAATTTACTAAGGTTGTAGATAGACTGGTTGTGCTATGTCTTTCATTGCCCTGGGAGAGCCTGATTTACAAAGTTTGTAAGTTGGCTGGTAGTGCTGTTCTTCATTGACCTGGGAGAGCCTGATTTACTAAGGTTATATGTGGGCTGGTTGTGCTATGTCTTTCTTTGCCCTGGGAGAGCCTGTTTACTAAGGTTGTAAGTATGCAGGTAGTACTGTCCTTTGCCCTTGGAAAACCCTAGGTGAGCCTGATCTACTAAGGTTGTAAGTGGGCTGGTTGTGCTATGTCTTTCTTTGTCCTGGGAGAGCCTTATTTACTGAGGTTGTAAGTATTCTGGTTGCGCTATGTCTTTCATTGCCCTATGAGAGCCTAATTTACTAAGGTCGTAAGTGGGCTGGTTGCGCTATGTCAATTATTACCCTGTGAGAGCCTGATTTACTAAGGTGGTAAGTAGGCTGGTTTGCTATGTTGTTCATTGCCCTGTGAGAGCCTGATTTACTAAGGTTGTAAGTGGGCTGGTTGCGCTATGTCTTTCATTGCCCTGTGAGAGCCTGATTTACTAAGGTTGTAAGTGGGCTGGTTGCGCTATGTCTTTCATTGCCCTGTGAGAGACTGAGTTACTAGGGTTGTAAGTTGGCTGGTTGTGCTATGTCTTTCATTGCTCTGGGAGAGCTTGATTTACTAAGGTTGTAAGTGGGCTGGTTGTGCTATGTCTTTCATTGCCCTATGAGAGCCTGATTTACTAAGGTTGTAAGTGGGCTGGTTGTGCAATGTCTTTCATTGCTCTGGGAGAGCCTTATTTACTAAGTTTGTAAGTGGACTGGTTGCGCTATGTCTTTCATAGGCAGTGCTGTCCTTCTTTGCCCTGGGAAAACCTTGGGAGAGCCGGATCTACTAATGGTTGTAAGTGAGTTGGTTATGCTGTGTCTTTCATTGCCCTGGAAGAGCCTGATTTACTAAGGTTGTAAGTGGGCTGATTGCGCTATGTCTTTCATTACGCTATGAGAGCCTGATTTACTAAGGCTGTAAGTAGGCTGGTTGCACTATGTTTTTCATTTCCCTATGAGAGCCTAACTTACTAAGGCTGTAAGTAGGCTGGTTGCACTATGTTTTTTATTGCCCTATGAGAGCCTAACTTACTAAGGCTGTTAGTTGGCTGGTTGCACTATGTCTTTCAATGCCCTGGGGGGGGGGCCTGATTTACTAAGGTTGTAAGCAGGCCAATTGTGCTATAAATCTTCCTAATACAGCAGGAAAGTCTTATTTTGATTTACTAAGTGAACACAATGCTCATGAAATGACTATGCATATTCAACTCCAGGCTATGCACAAATCTTCATAGCTTCATAGTTATACCTTCCCATAATGGAGCAGGCAAGAAGGGAATTTTAAACAGAATGAAATGTATTTATAAGTTATTTCTCAATTGTGATGCTGCATTTTTTTACCCAATTACAATGCTTAGATATATAATAAATACCAATGTCTCTTCCTTAACAATGAAATTTAAAACTGTATTTGCAATACTGTTCCCAAGTTTCACATTACAGCCAATGCACGTGGTTGCACTCCTCTGTAATGTGTAGACTTATTTTCCTGAAACTTGTTTGTTGACCATGGCTGGCAGGTTTTTTTTTCAATCTGTGTTTGGAGTTTGAGTGACCTTTTATTGGTTAATTTAAGATATTCACTATACATGCTTTTAGGGATGACTTTGATCCCTCCTTATATCTTTATACAATTTGAATGTGTGGAAATGTTTGCTGGCGTTCTTTGGGAATGATGGCAAATGGTTGCAAACAGGCAAATAAACAAGAGATTAGCTTTGCTCCACCAAAATCAATAACTAGGCAGTGGGCACTCAAATCAGAAACAGAAAAGTACCGTATTTGAAATCTATTTTATTTTAAGTGTGCACATATGTATCATCATTTATCAGATTGTTTGAACAGTATATATGTATTGTATATCTTTATTTTTTTGGCATATGGAAAGTTTAAATATGTACTTATTATAAAAAGTTACAATTTGGGGTTATTGCTTTAAACATATTTAATTAATATGTTTTCAAGCCTTGTAGTGGAAATTACTTAGTCTTCATTTATTTGTTAAATGCCCAAAAGACACATCCCAAAGGTTGTCCAGTCAATAAAATGGTGTTCACCCATTTAAATGCCCATGCACGTGCCCAGAGGTGTGTGACTATCATCGGGCTGGTAAGTGAGAGTGAGCGCGCTGGCAGTATGTGCTCAACTTTAGTAAACCGGGACCCTTGTGTTTCATATTAGGTCTCTAAATATTGCACACGTGGTAACATCTATTTATATCAACCCCAGTTAGATGGGTCCTGTTGGAATTCTGAAACAGTGTGTCACTGAGATTACACAGATTCCACACCTCCTGCTGGATTATTTGATGTGGGAAAGGCAAGGCTCAGGGTGATCATTTCCATTTCCATTACAAGCCCAGGACTGCACAGCGTGCTGCTCTTCCATCTATGTTACGTATACTTTACACCACCATCCTGCTGCTCTGCTCACAGTGCTGAGCAGTGATCACATCATATATACACACACAGAGTTTTATATATATATATATATATATATATATATATATATATATACATATATATATATATATATATATATATATATATATATATATATATATATATATATAAAAATATATACATACATGGAACAGTTTTGTTCTTTATATAATATACAGGTATTTTTATATATATATATATATATATATATATATATATATATATATATATATATATATATATATATAAAACACTGTCAGAAGCAAAACATTTCTTGGACATGCAATGCAGCAATTCACTAATTAATAATGCTTCTGGCGAGACTCCTAGCCGCTTCATTAGTATTACTGAGAATTAATTGAAACAAGTATTTTTTTATTTTTTTGTAGTAGCTATGCTGAATAACTATTATTATTATACAGGATTTATATAGCGCCAACAGTTTGCATAGCGCTATCTGCATTACCAAGACACAAAGCAGTGTTCAGATCTGTAACTCTGTATTGCAGCTTCTAAGTAACCTTCATGGTGTCTGAAATGTAAACAATAGATGGCAAAGCCACTCATTTTCCACTGCTAGTTGCACAGCAATGGTGGCATGCAATTACAAATGAAAACTACCAGTAATTTATCATTCACCCAGTCTGCAATGTAACACTTCTACCCTGCCTTAATGTGACAACATTGCTTTAGTTAGTAGATTATTTACCTATTAGATTTGTCTAGATTATATTCTAGTTACATAAAACTGTTTTATGTTTAATTTGTACATTTATATTTTTAATTTTTCCTATTCTTTGTAAATGTGAGATATTTTGACTACATGGCAAAGATAAAGAAAACACTACTTTATATTTATAATAGTAGTTTTATAGTTAGTTCTTCAATGAATCCATAGTACCCACATTTAAACTGTGTGTTTCCCTTGTGTGCTATATTTACAGGCATATTGAAAAAAAGCAATGCCAAGACTAAAGATGATATAAAACATGCAGTAATCCAGAGCAAACAATCACATATCAGTTAACTGAGGTCAGATAATTAGAAGAGGAATTTTCATTGGTGGCTTTGAGCTATTTCACTTTCCCAATTACTGAGTTTAATAAAAACTCAGACTGTGTAGGACTCACATTTACACGATTAACTTGATAAAAAAAGGATTACTAATTTGTAAAAAAAAAAAAGTAAAATCTCAGTTTAAGACCACTTTTAGTTTATATATATATATATATATATATATATATATATATATATATATATATATATATATATATATATATATATATATATATATATATATATATATATATATATAATTCATTCTACTGTATTCTGATGGAAATGATATCTTCTGAGGTCATATTTCTGTGACAAATTGACTTTTGAAAGGTTGTTCCTGGTATTCTTGGAGGAAGTTTTTGTATTTCAGATTTTCTGCAGGTTTCTGTATTGCTCTGTATCTAACTTGGGAAGATTTTCCCTCAAATGCTATCCTGGTGATGGACTGTTTGAGAGAAATCACTCCAATGTAGACAGACACCAATAAAATACATTTTCGTAGAGTGAGGTACAGTGAGAACCTTTGTGAGATTTTTGTTATATGTGCCTTCCTGTCCTGGAGATTCTGGTGTCACAGGGCTAAAAAAGGTTACAGACAGCAATAAAAACCTGAAATAAGATCGAACTAGTCCTAGTTCTATTCTAACCTCCCAAAAAATTGAAATTTTGTCTGGAAGTAGACTTTGAATATATTAATACCAATAATGTGTGGTTCCCCAAGATGCATATTCTTTTAGAACAGATAGGTTGCCACTTTAAAGCATAATCCTGATCAGATGTCCCTTTGGACCATGTGACAAGAAGAGCTGTTGGTATTACTGTATATATTAGTTTTGGCTGTAGTCATCTGTATTGACATTTGACATATCTGTGCAAAAAATAGCTTTCACTGTAAACTTGGATTTGTTGTGAAATAAATTGCAATGAACCTGCATAACTCCTAAAATATTACAGCAATAGAAATGTGGCATGTAGTGAAGGTAGATGTTTAGAGTTATGAAATAATCTTTGGCTTGTTGATTCTCAATATAGAGCTGCTGTTGCTGGTTTTGTCATTAGTTGTATCATTCTGTTGAATGGACTTGATTAGCCATGCTATAACGAATATGGTTCAAGCACACAAAATAGCTCTTGGTAGTGGAGACATATAATGCCACATATACAATGGAGGCCACCATTATGTGTGCTTGACTTATATTTATGAGGATTCCCTTTGTTCCCAATGAATTGATGGGCTAAGGCCACAACTAGGAAACCTTCATTCTGCACCAGTGACAAGCAGTGCTTGCAAGTTTACAATTCTGGGCAATAATCTTTAAGGTTATTCTACTCAGTGGCCCTATGTGGGTGTTGTATTTCTGCCCCCAGTCACACATGCCTAGGATTTTTAAAGTGAACAGCTGGCCTACACAAAATCAGGAAGACCAAGATAGACCTAAGGTACCCATCCATATATGGGTCAGCTCTTATGACAGATTAAGCCATATTACATTTAATCTGACATTATCAGACATTTTGGCATATAGCTTGAAATTGATTCCTGTGGTCAATTACTGCCAGATTAGGAAAGACTGAATTATGTAGAACAATTATTGTGCAACATCTGCAGACATTAATATAAGCTTATATAGCCAACTCAGTTTGAAAGTGCAATACTCAGTTTTTGCTGATGTGTGGCCCTGAGGAAGTCATTTTAGCACAATTTGTATTGGTGAGAAAGCTCTTCATTGCATTTATTCTAGCCAGGCAGTTCCATCTTCACCTTGTCCCAAGCATTTCTCTCCTCCTTGCTATCTCGTTCTCTCTGTTATGGTTCATTCATACACAGCTGTCATCAGGCATGTGCACTGTCTGAAAAGAACATTAAATACATACATCTGTAAGGCGTGTTCAGTAACAAGTGCAGTACAGGAATGCTATGCTATGTAATGCAGACCTAATACGCCTGTTTCTTTTGGAAGACTCCTGGGTTGTTGCTTTGTATTTTATTCATTTTCTTCACACCACCAACTCCCAAATATAGGGACTTCTGTTTCATTTACGGTCACTTTTTAGTAAATATCAGTCTTAGAATTTTATTAGCCCTGTATCTTTTTAGTCAGATTTACCTCTTTCCCCTGGCTGCTTGCTACCTAAACTTGGGAGTAAATATGTGGAAATACAAATCCTTCTCTGAACCATGGTTGTAACCAGAAAATCACCAAGAAAAAGCAGACTTTTGTGATTGTTTGTGACTTTAGGGAACTGGTCCTGCTTATACTGTAGGTTTTTCGCAATTTATTCTCAAATTTTGGCAAGGATAGTGGGTGAGGATGACATATATAAATCTGACTGTAGGTACACTTACATCATTTTATGCTAGAATGAAATATATGTAGCGATGCAGTATTTTTGATAAATTCCTTTTTTTTATTCTTGGGAATTCTGTATTCGGCAGTGAGCCGTGGTCAGCCTTAGACCCCTTTCACACTATAGATGTTGTTCAGGCACTTTAGCGCCTGTAAAGCGCCTGAAAAATGCCTCATCTGCAATCCCAGTGTGAAAACCCAAGTGCTTTCACACTGGGGCGCTGCGCTGGCAGGACGTTGAAAAAAGTCCTGCAAGCAGCATCTTTGGGGCGCTTTAGGAGCAATGTATACACCGCTCCTAAAGCGCCATTTCCCATTGAAATCACTGGGCAGCGCCGCCGAAGCGCCTGCTAAGTGCTTCTGCAGCGGCTATTTGCGGGCGCTTTTAACTCTTTATTCGGCGGCTAGTAGGGGTTAAAAGCACGGGTGTGCTAGAGAGGTAGCATTCAGTGTTATGGGTGTTTATAAGCCTGGCCAATCAGTGAGCCTGGGAAACTTGCTGATGCATTCTGGAAGAACTATTAAATATCTGAGATACTTCCTAGTCTCTTTTCTCCTGCTTTTGCTATGAGGATGTCATAATAGATGTTTATCCTCACTTAGGCCTTGAGCCTAGCACTTAGAAATATGCAGGGATCTTCCCTCCTGAGAGATACTCTGAAGGGCAAAAGAGTACAAGGCCTAGAAGGAAACAAGCTGCAACTATCTCCACATATGGAGATGTTGTGAGTGACTGGTTGAGCCGAAAGTCATACACAGGAGCCTTCCAAATAGCACTAGAACCTCAAATTCCAAGGAGTCCAGCCAGCACAGTCTTTGATTTTGAAAGGAACCATGAGAGACTTTAGAAAAAGACATAGAAAGGATTATGGACTAGTCTTGGGGATACCCCAATCCAGACCTCATTCTCTTTCCTATATTTCCATGTGCAATAAACTATTTGCTATTTTAAAATCTACTAAAGTGACTGTTGCCCATTTCTGTACACCCTGAGAAAGGACCACACTTTAGATGAAAGTTTCTGGGACTTTACTGCCAAGTAAAGAATACTGTTAATGTAGCTGTTTGGTAGCTGAAGATCAATGTTCACATGTAACTCTTGAGGATCAGTACAAATAGTGCTACATATATTTTTCAGTGTGGTGGAAGATTTTATGCTAGAATGATATATATATATATATATATATATATATATATATATATATATATATATATATATATATATATAGATAGATAGATAGATAGATAGATAGATAGATAGATAGATAGATAGATAGATAGCTATATGGATCTATATCTATATCTATCTATATCTATCTATATCTATCTATATCTATATCTATATATATATTCTTTTTTTATATATTTACCAGCAGTGTGAAAGGTATTTTGACCAGAGCTGGAAGTTTACATTGCTCGCATTTGGTCCTTTCATCACAGACAGTGCTCAGATCTACGTTTACTGGAAGGTTTTGTAGGGTATTGTACAAAAATTGATTCTCAATTTGACTTTTAATGAATAGAATATATTATGTGAGGCCAATGGCTGATGGAGAATAACTTTCCATTACCAATACAATAAAAACATTTATTTGGCTTCAAAATGAGTATGTTTCTAAATCCATTAAGCATGCAATTTACAGTTGTGTGAATTGGGCAATTTTAGGTACACATGTATTAGCACCATGCTGTGTCTATTTTTTGTCAAAATCACTTTAATTGACATAAAAACGGGGAAAGCATAATTTATTTTGTCAGATGTGAATTCAATATCTGATTTTCAGATGGTCAGTACAGAAATCGTCACACAAAAGTCGAAAGTACAAACACGCATGCTCGGATTCAAGAAACGAGTTGGAAGAGTTTGGTCTTGTAAACTGGTCTGTGAACAAGCAAGCTATCGCTTGTGAAACGTCTACCATTGCCTGTATCTGTCTGACCCTTTTTTGACAATAAAGATGACATCGAGATAATTTGGAGTTCCAGTGTGCGACCAATTCCTTGTCTTGTTCGTCTTCCATGGTGGTGAGCCGAGGTCTGCACCTGTGATCCATCCTGCACCTGAGTTTGCCTGGAGCGGTGTACTTCTCTGTTCTTTGCTGGTCTTGTAAACTACCGTTCGTAATCTAGAATTAACATTCTTGATGCGGCAGCTGATGAAATGTCGAAATGCAGGGCACATTCTCATCTTCTTTAATGGGATAATAATGGCGCTGCTTTGCTGCTGATACTGATGTAGTTATGCTTAACATATTTAAAAAGCATTTGTTTTGTACGATCTGAAAATCGCGAATCAACGCTCACCAAACTTCTACTAACATGAAATTAACAGAAGGGACCCCAAAGGGTGGCACTTGAGAAATGAACTTCCTCTTTATACTCTCACAGTACGTCACTACGTTCGCGTTTGTCAAACGACAATTTGCGGATAGTTAGTATGCTAGACAAAATCATGCACACGCGCATTTGACAAAAAATCAGACGCTCGGTCGTCCAGCAATCAAACCGTGTGTACGAGGCCTTAGTCTGCAGAGTGAACACACAGAACTGTTCACATCAGGCTTTGCCTCAAAATGTGCCAACATAAAAGCACCTACCCACATTAGGGTAGAAGCCCTTTTTATTAAATTGTAGTGTTGTTTAAATCATCTAAATAGGGATGCAAAGTACAACTACTGTGGACTCAAGTTGTTGACTCTGTTCTGTTTTATGGCAGTGTGACATTGTATAGAATTAAAGCAGCGATAGTCGATCAACTCTAAACAAAACACTGATGAAAACATATACAGGCCAGTTATGAATTTTCAGCAGATTTTTTTATAGGTTATCTGATTAGCAGACAGTGCACAGGATTCTTATAATGGTATTTTACATAAATGACCAGAACCATTAAATCTGCATGACCTTGGTATGGCAGGCATACAGCATTCTATCTACCAATCTTGTGCGTTCTTTTTGGTACTTTTTATGGTGGTTTTTACTTTGGTATCTAATGTGCATTCCATTTCCTCTTGATGCTGTGATTTGAATGCTGGGTCACTTGCCTGCAGAGGGTAAAATGACACAATGTCTTTAAAGACCAACCCCAACCTACAGTACTTTTATTCATCTTCCCTGTGTTCCCCTGCTGCTCTGTTCCTCCATCTGACCTGCCGAGAAATACCCAATGGTTCTGAGCATAGAGGAGCATGTGACCTTCTTTGATAAAGCCCTTGAGTCTATAGGCCAATCACCAGGCCTGAAAGCAGGATGATGTCATCAGCCCTATTTAAGCTTGACACCATCCATCTAGGATCTTATACAGGTGATTCTTGGAGCAATTGAAATGTGAGGTAGTATAGAGAATACTCTGTAGTGTAAATCTGGCCATACATTGTTAGTTTTTTTGTACATTTAACAGATTTCTCTATACATACAGGCATACCCCACTTTTAAGTACACAGTGGGGTTTATTTACTAAAGCTGGAAAGTGCAAAATCAGCCTCACTTCTGCATAGAAACCAATGAATTTCTAACCCCAGTTTGTTCAATTAAGCTTTGGTAATAAAACATGGAAGCTCATTGGTTTCTATGCAGAAGTAAGCCTGATTTCGCACTTTATAGCTTTAGTAAATAAACCCCATTGTGTACTCAAAAGTGGGGTATGCCTGTACTATATTGCAGACTGACACATTTCTCACTGTGTCTACTGTAATCTGTCAGAATACCCAAACAGTGAATGCATCTGATCGGATGCGGCCACTGTTCTGCCAGAAAATTTCCAACTGGCTCATTTGATTTTTTAATTGAAGGATGTTGGGTGGGATGAGTCAGACGGTTCAGCAGGAACCATCCAAAATTCATCTATTGTATGACTATTTTAAAGAGGAAGTAAACTTCCTTTATTGACTTTTACCAATAGGTAAGCCTATAATAAGGCTTACCTATAGGTAGTGTAAACCATTTAGGAGATATTTACATTACATGCAGCCAGTGACATCACTGGCGCATGCGCTCTGAAGGAACGGCCAACCGTGCTGTTCCTTCAGAGCCCTGTGCCGTGAACAGTGTCTCCCGTGCGCATGTGCGGAAGTGATGTAATTGTGGCGCCAGCCACTCACAGAGCCAGAGCCCCCGAACCCAGAAGCAAGACGGGTGAAGATGGAAGCCCCTGCAGCTCTGACATCGCGGTCCTGAACAGCTTTGTTTTATGGTAAGTTTCACATAATGTGCTCGTATGCGATGCATACGAGCACATTATGACTTTATCTTGCAGGGAAGAAAAAAAAAACATCCATCGGTTTACAACCACTTTAAGCAGGTTGGTGGGGTGTGCTTTAAAGACTTTGTCACTTTGCCTTGAATGGAAAAGTGAGAAAGTCTCTTTAAAAGGCTTTTTGTTAATGACTGTTTATACAAGCTTTCACATGTGGCTGGTAATGTTGGTTATTTTTTGTAGCCTGCATATCTACTGACCAGACAGAGTGGCATGACAAGTATGCTTGTCAGAATACCTTACCTCCTTAAAGTACATTGTATGTGACCAGCAACCACACCTACTTACTCCTTCACTTATCTCACAAGGACCTATGCTCCATGAAACCTGTACTGAGAGTAACATAGAGGTTGCAGTCACTGACCTTGTGAAAATGCTAGTTTCCTGGCTATGTTATGCTTTTGAGACTTGGAACCAGCATGCAGCATGAGTGAAGTCTGAGCTCCTTATCTGCATACTTATTCCAGGTCAGTAACAAGGAAAATTTTGAAGTGGGTCAGCATGATAGCCAGCAGAGACAGCATTTTCTCATACCTCCCAACATTTTGAGATGGGAATGAGGGACACCTACTAGCAAATGTATGTAGGCATAGGACACACCCCCTGCCACACACCCTTAAAGGAGAATTACCAAAAAAAAGGCTAATTAAATCCACAAGGACTTTTTTTTACCACTACTATTCCTTTATATTGGCTTTTAAAATTTGCAAATGCAGCAATTTAGAAATTGGATGAAAGGTTTACCACTGGGAATCCCTTTTTGAAATATAAAAAGTGCATTTTATATACAACTATATAGATCAGAGCAAAATGAGGGACAGATGAGGAGGAAAGAGGGACATTGCTCCAAATCAGGGACAGTCCCTTGAAATCAGGGACAGTTGGGAGCTATGATTTCTGAAGGAGAAGACAGCCAGCTATTTCTCTCAGTATGTGTCATTAAGTGGCTCTGCTTAGTTAGGATGAAGATAGAGGAAAGCAAACAAATTAAAAACTATATTAAAAAAAAGCAAAATGACTTGCTGTTACCCAATAGTATTTATCACAGATCAGATTATCTGCTAAATGTAATAAAATTGTTATAAGCTCATTCAAGATTAGCTTATATTGGCATGTCTGTAGAAATCTAATAGGGTCATTAGATTAATAGGAATTGTCGATGTACTCTGTAAAATATGTAAAATAAATGTGTTATACCTTCTATATAATCACATAGAAGGCTAGTTCCTGATAACAAACATTCAAGCCGCCAGCTGTCCTAAAACCTGAGTCTCTGTATTTGTTCAGTCCTCTATTTTAGTTTGTGTTCCTGGATTTTGTATTGCAAACTTCCCTACACTTCATGGTATGCGTCATTCCTGTCTTCCTGTTACACGTTGCCTTTTATCTCTAAATCTCTTCCAGTTGTTCAGCAGTGGGAATGTGGAGGACTAAATGAATACCCCCTCCCCTCTCTAGCTTCTTTGTGTGCTGCATTCCAAAAATTAAAAATAATAATAATAAAAATAATAGTTAGAAAAAAAAAATGGCAGTCACTTTGGGGTTGATTAGAATGTTCCTTTTAGAATTATATTGCAGGCTCCTTGCAAAAATGAGCAATAAAATGATTGCTTGTAACAAGCCTATTTTGCTCTCACTGATATATATAAAGACTTAACCAATCCAATCTCCATCTCTGTCTAGGTACCTCACTTTCTTAATCTTTCAAAAAAACGATGCCACTCTCTCTCCTTCCCTTTGTTGTGTGGACTTTTTTTTTCTGACTCATATAACAGTTCACTTTAATTCAATTACTTAATTTATTGTAAATACATCTGGTATGAATACTTGAATTTATGTACATATTAGGTTCTTACACAAAAGGCCTCAGCAGGGCTGCTGGTAGAAATCATGGGGTCCGGTATAGGCTTCCTGAGAGGGCCCCCCAACCCCGCCTACGCCCCAAAAACAAAACAAATGTTCCTCCTCTGCTCCCACCTCCTAGGCTCCTCTGTTGACATGATGGGGCACAGGGAAATGTAATATAAGCCCTGGCAAGCAAGTAGGAGAGGGGGTGTGGTCTAGTAAAAATCTATTTATTCATTTAGGCAGAAATAACCAATAAATCTGCCACTGTTGTACTGTCCGTCTCCCCCCCCACCCGTTTAGCTGAGGAGGCATGGGCCTAGTTGTACTGCCTTATCAGCGGCCCTGGGCCTCAGACTGTGAGAGTGAATGCTGTCTTGCTATTAGTAGCAGAGAGCAGAGTGACTAGTAACTTCATCAGATAACCTATTGAATATGGCAACCTGTCTTGTTCTCTAAGGAGACTGGAGAAGCCCTGTAACCACGATGTACAGTTTTATTGCAGTGGGGGAAAGTGAAGTCAGGGACCTGGCTATACAGTCTACCAGACTACCTGGGGAGCCTGGATCAATACAGGATGACCAGTAAAACACATCTTTTAGCAGGTGAAACAGTTCCCATATATGTATTTCTGCTGTGTATGAGCTCCGTTGTATTACAGAAATAAGTTTCCATTGCCAAGGTACTTGCATATTCATTTTTACTTTTGTATTAAAAACCTTTATTTGGTCAACTTCACATATATTAAGTCATTGAGTTTATTTTGATATAGCATGGCTTTTTTTCCTATATGGTTTTGGTTTGGTATATAGTTTATTTTGTATATTGCCAGCTCTTGAATTCCAGAGTCAAGCCTGGCTCCGTGCTGTTTGTCCCTGTAATTCTTGTCCTTGTTCTTCACAGTTTGCCAAGCTAAATATGCTCATTTTCTGCATGTCCGAACCAGTTTATGTTTTTTTTCGCAGTTTTAAAAACAGAAAACTTAACTTAAACTGAAATTTAGAAATTGTGTCATAATTAGTAATGTAGTAAATTTTTTTTATTTCTCTGAGGCAAAACTACACATGATGCAAGAAACTGTTTTAATATTTTTATATTTTGGCATCTAGAAACACATGTTGATTCTGCAGATCTATACGCAAATATCCAAACATATATATAGATAGATATAGATATATGTATATATAGTTGCTTAGTATAGTTCTTTGATATTGGACTGAACAAATGCAAATGAATTGACAAGCCATGTGTGCTAGTGAAAGTTTTAACGCGTAGGGAGCCTAGATGTGACCATTTCCACATCTGAGTTATTTGAGTAATGACAGTTAATGAGGCTCTTTTGTTTTGTGGGTCATTATTGTGAATGCACGCAATCACCCCAGCGTTAAAAATAACCTGAGACAGCATCTGAAAGCCCCAGTCTGGCCTCATTTTCTCCTATTTTTCCACATCAGCGGGTATAAACCCTGCTTTTTTCCTCCCCCTCTGAAATTGGGGTGGGTGGGAGGGATACAGTTTGTCGCATTTCTCAGTTTTGTATTATAACGCGGTGTCTCTTGACCACGGTACCCTTCAGCGTCAGCATGTGACACAGAGTTCAGCTTCCAGTGACATGCTTGTGCTTGACACAGGCATCAGAGGGATTTTTGTAACCGCTGTGACTCAAGTCCCATACACAGTGTGAAGCTTTCCATCAATTGTTCTGCCAGCTATTGCTCAACTCCATCCCATCATTTTTGGCAGTTCATGGCCTGCTTTTGCAGCTGAGAGGCTTTGCGTTACATAAACATTACACATTTCTTTTGTAAAACTGATAAGTTTGTACACCGCTCTCTTACAAGCTCAAATGATTGCTTGAAGGCAGACACAATCACATACCCTCTGTTATGATCAGCTATGATAAGAAACAGACCCATATTCAATGTGTGGTGTCCAGTAACGACGTAACGTGATGAGATCAATATAGATCAATATTGGGCATTTGTATACGACATGGTGGCAAGTGCAGATCATATGAAATTGTAATTGGTCACAGCATGTGGTCATTGTCCAAATTCACCAATAGATATCCCTACTGGAAACTGTTTGCCAAGTTTACTTCCAACTGGATGACAAAAGTCAGTTTTTTTGTACTAGTAAACAGTATATGATCTGGACATAGGCTACAAACCAGAAATGTTATTTTAAATTATGTAAAAAAAAAAAACGCTTTTTATTTGTCAAAACAAAGTATTTTGTGAAGTTCTAGTAATACCTTATTTATAGTTATTTTTTCATTCTTTTGACTGTTATGGTTGGAAATATGGCTCTTCCTTTTCTGACACTGACAATGATGTGATTTCTATGGCTTTATGAGAATCTTCCAGTGTCTGCTTATGAGCTGCAAATCTGCTTCTGCTATTGCTTAAAAGTCAGGAGCCCATGGAGATACCTGTGGGGTCCTTGTGGATCTACTGTAATAGCCAGGACAGCCTTTCCCAACTTGGGTTATGGCAGACCCTAGGGTTCCTTCAGAAGTTGCTTGGGGTTCCTTGAGCAATGGGCAATTTCTGCCTCTCAGATATGTAACCACTGACAAGAGTGATCTTTTTAGCTATCTGTAAGAGGGTTGGGGGATTCTTCCAAATGACCACAAGTGTAGGAAGCATTCTTCCCAATGACCATCACGCCAAATTACCATGAGCTATAGGTATAGTAATTATTTTTAGGGGTTTCCTGAGACTGGAAAACTATTTCAAGGCTTCCTCCGTGTTAACAATATTGGGAAAAGCTGAGGTAGGCAGTGGTGGGGTCTGGACAGGGTCCACATGTGGATTAGAACACTTCATCTGGACAGTAAAACTCAGGGAATAATTTACAGAATTAAATATTATTGTTAGGAAGGCCTTGTGGCTAGGCAAGGCAGCAGCCTTGCATGACATTGTGTGCATGCATAGGATAGTACAGGTAGGCACTTAAAAGGTGCTTCCAGTGTTTTTTTATGACTGAGATACTCTGCAGTCTAAGTTCACCACTATTTGCACAGTTACATGGTAGATATATAATACTATAAACTCAACGGGGGACGGGACTAATGTCAATAAATAAGTATGTAATGTGTTTGTACCTTAAAATTTAAAGCGACTCTATCATTATCATTTTGAAATGTGTACTAAAAGCATTCCTTCAATGCAAACAGATAATACTTACCTGTCCTGCTGCCCTTGCCTTGGAAACTTGTTCTGCATTCAAGACTTCATGAAGTGTTGGATGCTGGCACCCCCCCAACACTATACTGGTATCCTCTGCTGGCCCGTACATTACCACAGCAAAAAGTTAGTGGTAGGCAGAAGGAACCACAAAACACAGTGGGGAAAGCAGGCATCCAACACACCTAAACATGTGCCAGATGCTGCAGATGTTTAACAAGTTTTTCTCCTCTAACCAAAGGTGTTCAGCGGCACGGGCAGTTGGGCAGGCATGTATTATCTGTTTGCTTTGGAGAGATGCTTTGAAATAGTGACAGAGTCAATATAAGATTAGTAATATGAAGCCTGTGCATTAGCACCATTAACGTCCCCAAATACCATGACAAAATGGTCACCAAGTTCCCCAAACCTAAAGATATTTCCATAGAGTTCAACAAGTCTCAGGCGATGACTGCTTGCCTTATGCATTATTTGGTTCTAATAACAGCCTCTTCGAGTTGACAGGTTCTATTATGGGACCTGACATAGAAAAGGTTGTGATCAAATTGCTCTCATGTTGTGAGTGTGCAGCAGTTTAATATGTTATAATTATAGCGATGAAAGCCTTTTTCATGTAAAAATAAACAAAGGAAAAAAGTTTAATTCTAAAAACTGGTGTAATTAGTGCCTGGTCTGTTGACTGTCACACTTTTTCCCTTTCACATCCTCTGCATTGCTGTACATCTCAAAGGAGGGGTTAAAAGTGGACTTGTCAGACTGGATGCGGAGCTGCTGGTTCTGTTTCTACTCAGGAGCAGCCTGTGTGCATTGACAGCAATGGGGGGAGGTGAGGGCTTATCAGAACTTTCTTCAATGCAAGTTCCCATGCTCTCCTCACTCTGTGCTTATTGCTAAATGGAAAAAAACTAAACCAACATTGTTGTTACAATGAGTTTTGCCTTAACCCAAAGTTTTTATTTTTATCTATTTATTTCGTTAAAAAAAAGGAAACAAAATCACTTGCTTCTTTTTATTTAATTTCTTTTTGCCATTTTCATTCATGATGTAATTATTTTTTTTGCAGTGTAATTACCGGTAATATGTTTCCAAAAAATGCAAGCTCGTAGATGACTGTCAATGAGGTTTCTGTTAACTACGGGAAGCTTAAAGGATTGTATTTTTTGTGCATCTGGACTTTTACAGGAGGGATAGGAGAGAATAAAGTAAGATTTTTTTAGCATAGTTAAATGAATAAAGAATGGAAAATGAAGATGAATAAAGAATTGTAAAATTATAAGCTGTAATAAGCAGGGTCCTCTGATCCCACTTCTATTGAATTGTATTGTCTCCTTTTATTTTGTAAAATGCTGAGCAAACTGTTGGCACTATATAAATTAGGATAATAATAATAACATTCATCTATATGGTAACAATATAAGAAGTTGGCATCTTATGTCATTTATATAGGTGTTATGTCACCCCTTAATAGTAAAATCAGCCGCATGCAATAAGTGCAGACATACACAGGGCCCTATACAAAAACAACACAAAAAATTGCAGCGCTAAATATATGTATAAACACCCTAAGTGGTCTAAAACAAGTCCAAAATTCAGCTAATGAAGAAGTCCAAAGTAAATCTTGTGCAAAGTGATAGGATAACATATCCAAGGTGGTCCCCCACCAAAGTGATTCATACACCCAGTGTCGCCTCCACCATAAGTAGAAATCCGAACTCACCAGATGTAGTTGCTGTCTAGAATATAGAACAGCAAATCTCGCATATTACAAGGTATAGGTCATAAGATGTAAACTGTTGTATTTCCACAAAACCAGTCCAAAGTACTGTTTCTTTAAGTGCGCTCAGCTCTCCTCCGCTCACTCTTCTTATATGATTTGGGTTGAGACTAGTAAGATATCCCCAAGTACATTTTTATGGAAATCTAGAAGGTAGGGAGAAGAGGGGAATACCAAAGATATAGATTGATGTGGAAGAGGACCTAGTAAGAAGATGCAGACTGAACCATGAATAGGTTGGATTTGAGCTAAATGTTTGAAGGAGGCCAGTGCTGTAGTACCACAGATAGAAAGAGAAGATTAAAAGCCAATCAAAGTCACATTAAATCAGATTACAGTTACATATAAAGCCAGATCACGGGGGTTATTTACTAAAATTGCATGGTGCAAAATCTGGTGCAGCTCTGTATAGAAACCAATCAGTTTCCAGTCTTTTTTTTTTTTTTTCCAACGCTTAATTGCACAAGCTAGAAGCTGATTGGCTACCATACACAGCTGCAACAGATTTTGCACTCTCCAGTTTTAGTAAATCTCGTCCACAGTGTTGGTGAGCAGATGGAAACAACATAAAAATCACTGTAGCCACCCTGGCGGTATGATTATGTCAGATTTTTGCATCTCAAAGCGGTACATTGTTTTGCATAGCTATTTGGCGTTTTATATTGTAGGCCTGTAATTCTTAGTAATAACACACTTAAATCTATCCAAACAAGAGTCTAGTAGACATCTCGGGTATGATAAAATTTGAAACACAAAATCATAAATTATAATATAATTAATAACTATAAATAATTATAAAAAATAATATAATAATAATAAATTAATTTCCTCACGATTCACTATCGCTCAATTCTGCAAGTGTTCTAATTTACTATCGCTGTTTTCCAGCTGGTCTAAAACCGCTTTTGATGTAAACGGACACTTTTTGGTTGCCATGGACAATATCTAGTTTCCAGGCAGAAACAACAGTATATATCATATAAAATTGCATGCAGGGCATTGGACAAAGCACTGGGGACAAAAGGGATGTAAAATGATTTGATACAGTAATGTAATCTTACAGATTACAGTGTACTGTATGTGTTATGTTTTGTGTACTTTTTGAATTTGCCGCCGGGCTCCACCCCCATGCGTCACGATGCTCGCAAGGAACGGAGCCTGCAACACAGTACATTGGGCTGAGGACACAGTCTGCAGACCGCAAACACAGCAGAGCGACATCGCAGGATCCTGGTGACAAGGTAAGTACACTGGACCAGGATCCTGCAATGCAATCCTGAGTGTGGCTCGGGGTTACCGCTAATGGTACTGAAAGTTAAGCCTGATCCACACTCAGGATTACCGCCAGGGAGGTTAATACATGTTACCATTGACAATTAATAGAACAATCAGTAAACAAACAGTAAATAATAGAAAATACATAAACAACATTAACATGCAGTGGAACGTAATGTCATTTTTTTAACACTTTCTTATTAACTTTCTGACTTTACCAGAATATAATGTAGGAAAATCTTGATTCTTTTTTCCATGCCTGAGCAATTCAGATAGTTATTCAAAATGTCTGTTCCCAGATTGTGTCATTTTCATATTGATCCAGGCACTGTCAGAAATCATGCTTTGTTGCTTAAATTGTGAAGTATATCATGCTCAAGCTCATTTTGTGACAGGTCCTCTTTAGGCCTGGTTCACACCTATGCAGGTTGCAGTTTACATATTCCAGGTGCATTTTAAATTTTTCAAGACACATTTTTGATCCATTGAAGTCCATGGAACAAAAAACAGAAAAAAGTCCCCAGACCTTTCCATAAAATGCATAGATGTGAATATGATCCATAAGAAAACTGTGTTAAATGGACTGCAGTATGTTTCTGCAAAACTGAAAATGCACTAAAAAATGCATAGATGGGAACCAGGCCCAAGGGTTGAATGAAATTAAGAGTATACATTTACATGAAGTTATTGAGAAATGAGGAGTTTTTGATAATATATTGTTAAATGGTCATCAAATGGCTCCTGAAGATTTGGGAAGCCCCAATCTTGGACCCGCTCTTTATATTTTTTTACCATGTCATGTCTGGATTCACAATTCTGTCTAATTTATATGAAGAAACCATTCTTGGTAATCTGCTCTCCTAGAAAGACACAATCTCTGCCTGCCGATGTTGGGCTCATTGTTATTGGGGGCAGCTTGCCTAGGCCAGCAGCTGCAATTACTAGAGGCTTCCAAAAATGCAGATGAGCTATTGTTCATTAAGAAGATGAATTGGATTACCAGATCTATTCAGTTATGTGGAAGAGATCTAGTCCCGCCTGGAAACAGAAAACCTTCCTGATGTTTATGTTCCCTGTTTATTTTTGCCATAAAGAAGGCTTAAATGCCATGCATTTCCGAGTTGAATGCATTTATCCCACATTTCTGTGGTGCCTTGCCTTGCCACAGTGGCAATTACTGCTATGTCTGTATATATACATTTACAGCAGTCAAAGATAAGATTTTCCAATTATGTCTTATATAGAAAGCTGTCATCATTTTGGTAGCAAGGCAATTGGTAGTTTGTATGCCTATACTGTTAATGTAGTATGAGTAGTCTATTGGTTGTGAACACAGTACCATCTCTGTTTTGGGATAGCATGTTTTACAAGCCTATATACTGTATGATAAAGCTTGGTCAGCAGGCAGTAAACTGAACCAAGATTGCTTGCTGTGGATCATTGAACGTTGATGTGGTTCTTAGTAAGGTCTTGGGGATTTTAGGGCTGGTAGTCTGGAATCTCTTTGTGTGTGGTTACACGTTCTCTTTGTGTATGGATACCTTACGTGATGCTGGTGCAAAACATTCTTTACGTTACTACATACTGTTGGTTGTTCTCAGATCTGTATAGTAACATAGAGGAATGCTGTACTCATTGTAAATGGCTGGACAGACCTGTCCTGCTCATAGCTTCTTCTATTTTGCTGTTAAGCTTCTCCTTATCCAAAGATCATGAAGAATTTATGGCAGTAATTTGTTATGGACTGATAGACCAGAATGAGCAGGCCTCCTTAATGAGAGCACTGCCTGATCAGATGATTGTTTCATTTCTGTCTCTTCCTCTGAGGCAGATTACGGGAAACCTGCTATAGGCTGTTTAGATCATTAACGGGTTTATTGGTGCTGGTGGCAAATTGCCTGATGACTAGCTTTATATAGAATGGAACCAGTGCTAACATTTTGTCCTTTACATTTCATAGCTGGATATGATAACAGATGTCTTTTTTTTAAGGGATGTATAGTGGATTTGTACAAATTTTTTTATTATTGTGGCCAGGTCATGATGTATATATATATATATATATATATATATATATATATATATATATATATATATATATATATATATACTGTATATATACTGTATATGTGTGTAGGATTTTTTTTTTTTGGTAATATTAGATATTGCATATTACTGATTTGCATTTTGTACCCTACAAGTGAAGCTTTGGTTTATTGTATTATGTTTACTGACTTTCTTTAGGTTTTAAAGATAATCTACAGAAAAACAGGAGAGTACAAAAGAATAGAAGAATACGACCAAGCAAACAAATTAAAGGAGAAGCAGGACCAAAGCTCTTTTGGCCCTACTTCCCCTGTGGGCCATAGGAGTGAACTTAATTCTGCACTCCTGTGACCGAGTTTCAGCCGACAGTGGGCTAAAGTCCGTGGTCGACTGACGTGACTCAGCCCTTTCAGACTCAGAAGGGATCCCGACTTTTATGTCAGGATCCACCCAGATGCCTGACTGTTAGCTGGCTAATGAGAGCCTGAGCCAGCCGCTCCCACCCCCTGCACAGCCCGGGCTCCAGTGAACACTGGAGGGGCAAAGCAGAGAGCCGGTGATTGACAGTCACCGCCTCTCTGCTCACTGAAGAATGAGAACTGAGTGATCAGCAGTCTTTGATTCAATTCTCAGTCTTATTAGCTTAGCATCAGACCTATAAAGCATCAGACTTATGCTGCATCCCCCTAGGTGAGTATGATTGTTTGATTTTTTTTTAATCCCACATTTCTCTTTTAAGTCTGTTGTTTATTGAGTTCATTAGCTCAAGCTACAATTTTCAGAGACATAACTGAGCCAGAAGAACAATTCATTCCTGATTGAATAACTCCTATCGCACAGGCAGCTTCTGCTATGTTGTTTCTAACTAAGTCTGGGTTCACACGTTGTTCATGTGGCAGAGCGTACGAATGTGCCCACGTACCTCGTGTAGGGCAGCACATCAATTCAGTGGGCTGCCTTATGTGGAAGAAATGCACAGAAGAAATTCCCTTTTGTCAAATCATGCTGCACTGAACCGCACGTGCTGTGGCACCATGCATTTTGGAATGCTTGATAACGCACACACTGACAAATGCATGGGGGTGCCATGCACCGCCGCAGGTCTGCTAAAAGGCAGCACATTTCTGTGCATGTTGGGAAAAGCATTTGATTTTGTATTCACGACATGGACAAAATGTGAGCCTAGCCTAATACTAGTACTCTGGGAATGCCTTGTCATGTTTTAAATGTTTATTTGTAAAACAAACATTGTATACATATAGTAAATGCATAACGTTAAAAAAAAAAATTACCACAAGCCATTATAATTCCTTACATTTTTCAGCAAACTTTATTATTTTTGGTAGGCCAGTATTGCTTGAAACATAGGCTTAAGGTAAACAGTTTATATAGTAAGTGATTATTTAGTGTAAACATTCTGCTTCTTCAATTAAATTTGTGTTTTTTCACCTCAATACATTCTATGCATTGAGGTGAAAAACCTCTTGCAGTGCAGCAGCCCCCCAGTGCCCCCGTTTTACTTACCTGAACCCTCTTTTTCTCACGCCGGGGACAAGCACACCAACTCTAGCCGGTGTCTCATGTCCTGATTGGCTAGATTGATAGCAGCGCAGCCATTGGCTCCCGCTGCTGTCAATCAATTCCAATGACGCAGGCGCCGGGGGGCGGGGCCGAGCCCAGTATTCCTGTCTGTGGATGCAAATGCTGGACTCGGGAGCGCGCCCGCAAGGTAACCCCCCCCGGGTGAGCGCTTCTCCTAGGGTTATCTAATGTGAGGAGGAGCAGCTAGAGCCGCCGGGGGACCCCAGAAGACCAGGTTCGGGGCCACTCTGTGCAAAACGAGCTGCACAGTGGAGGATTTTGTTATTTAAAAAAAAAAAACGATCCTTTACAATCACTTTAACTTCACACATCCAGCCATGTTTGTATAAGTCTGCCCCTCTTAATTATAAATAACTGACCATTTCAAACAAAAGAGGTGCAATGAACTTTTTTCGAGGGAGTCATGCACATAGATCTAACCACATTGAGGGCTTTTAATCTATCGTTACTGAACAATAACTTTTTGCAGGCAATCAGCCTTTTGTAAAATCAGTGTGCTGCAAATAAGGGCATGGACAGCATGGGGTTAAATCACTCAGGATTAGGAAACTTAAATTGTCCATATAGTTTAATTCAAAGGTGTGTTTACTTGTACCAGCATTGCATTGAAGCTCTATCAAAAAAAGTGTGGATGTCCTATAAGAATATGTGTACCATTTTCTTCATTAAGCACCCGTCACAACAACATGACAGACATGGTGACCCTATCTACCTTTGCAGTCCCATTTGGCAACAGTTCTGGGCACCATGCATAATACAGCGCTACATTTTATGTTTGCTCAGAACATGCAATCTGTTTATGTGAGAATAAAATACTCATGATTATGTACCAGCCATTGGTTATATGGAGCAAAGCTAGCCATACATGCCTAGATTTCTCTTGTTTAGCCCCATGGTCTGAACGAGAAAAACCACTAGATTCCCCATCCATGCTGAACAGGAGAAATTTCCCCTGAGGGCTATTATATTCTGCAGCTGCTTGAATTGGATCAGTCTGATTGGATGCAGTCACTGTTCAGCTGACAGTTTTCCACCCAGCTCCTTTGATTTGCAAATCAAATTTGAAGCCAGGTGGTGCCCACAGAGCCACCTACAGCTCAAATTGTGGCCGATTCAGCAGGAATTGGGTGAAATTCAAGCCATATATGGCTGGCATAAGCATGCTTTTACTACTATTTGCCTGAAGGTAACCATACAACTTCTTTGTAAATCATCTCTTGTATACTGAATTCACATCTATGCATTGCGGTGGCGTGCACTAAAACCCACATGCATTTATGCCCTATATATACTGGCTGCCATTCACTCCAAATGGTTACCCATCTTTCATATACATATATTGGCATGTGCCAGCATGGTAAAAATAGTGCATATGTGTTTTCTTGTGCATAATACTCATGCGCTATTCCATGCAAAGTTTCAATGGGCCCCAAATTATGAAAATACATATGATACAGACCTTGAATTCTTTTGACAGCTTTTATTTTGTTCATAGTCTCATATCTATTGACTTTATTTTAATTACCGTATGTTGACCATATATGTTATTTTCAAAGTTATACCTGTATTACTATTCTGTTGACAATGCTTATTCTATAGGATTTTGTTATTACAATCTCTCTCCCCCCTCTCTCTCTCTCTAATCTATTTTTTTTTTGGGGGGGGGATAATTTAATTTCTTCCTCTGTCTTGGGTTCTATGGACCTTAAAATATAAAAAGCGCATACAGACCTTGAGTTCTTTTGACAAATTTTATTATTTTGTTTATAGTTTCATTTCTGTTTTTTTTTTTTTTTTTTACTTTTATTGTGTGGACCAGAACATGTAATCTGTTATAGTTATAATAGTATATTAGTTAGACCTCCATTGCTTTTCTGTTGACAGTATTTATTATACAGGATTATATTTTTATAATATATATTTATAGGAATATGTATATGTGTGTATATATATATAAATATATATATATATATATATATATATATATATTGTATATAAATATAATAAAATATACAATTATTTAGGAAATCATTTCTGCCTATTTCTTGGCTCTTTGGGTTGGTGGCTCACACTACATTTATGATGAACTTGATGATATTAGTTAGGTTCAGTTTATCCAGCACAGTATATTTACTTAGCAGCCCTGTAATATCAGATAACTTTAGTACAACTTAGAACGCCAATTGTTTAAGTCTCTCTGAGGCACTCACTAAAAATGCTTCTATCACACTGCAGTTTTTCCTGGGAGTTGGACATTTTCAATAATAAAAAATGCATCTTGATGCTCTATCTCTTTAACACATGTTGGGTTGCCCCCCCCCGTTTTATTGCTGTTTATTTTCTTACAGTGACAGTAAAACTGACAAATAGCAGGCAGCCAGGCTGTGAGAAAACCGAGTAGAATACCTTTAGACAGGGTGCAGTCATGTGGAAAGCAACTTTTGGTGTGTTTTTTTTTTCTTTATGTTCCCCCCCCCCCCCCCCCAGCTCACAGCTTCTCCTCCGTTTGCCCTCCCCCCTGTTTAGTGCCCCTCTGTCCATTCCCCCCCCCCCCTTTTTTTTTCCTATTCTGCAGCTTCAGGGCATGCCTTTGCCACAATGCTTTGTCCTTCCCTCCTGTGCAGAACACTGGCCTTTGTTTTATTTTCCCTCTGTATCATTCGAGCTAAATGGCAATGCAAGTGGCACACCATATGGACCGACTTAGTATTTGCTTATCTTGTAGTATTTTTCTTTTTATGTGAAACATCTGAACTCATAAACAGGCAGGCTGGAGGGAGTTGAAGGGTGGTAACTAGGCATTAATGGTGAAGGCGATGTCAATTTCTGATATGTATATTTATGTTTTTTTTTTCTTTTTTATGATTGAAGGACTTCATTTGGACTAAAAGTGGAATATCTTTGCAAACTTGAACCTGTTGAAATGATTAGTTATAGCAATTCTTATTATTATTTATTATTAAAAGCTACGTATATAGGGCCATCAATTTATGCAGCACTTTACATATAAATTTTACATTCACATCAGTCCCTACCCTCAAGGAGCTTAAAATCTAAGGTCTTATTTTATTTCCCCTTCCTAGCAATGGAGAGAACAAATATACAGTCCGGACAAACTGAACTTTTTGAGTCTGTTCTCATCCTCTCCAAAAATAGCCTACCAAAAGATAAAAAGAAACATTCCTATTGAAGCTGAACAGTTTTCCTGATTCCGACTTAGCTTTTGATATGCTGCGCTGGCCATACACTGTAAGATTTAGCGTAGATGGGGGAATCTCCACTGCTGGCTATTGTATTCTGCTATCCGGTACCTATGGCTGTCAGAATACCCAGACAGTGGCTGTATCTTAGTCACATAGTTAGTCAGGTTGAATAAGGACACAAGTCCATCTAGTTGAACCAACAGAAAAAATCATCACATGGAAAACCTCCATATACAGAATATATACATATACAGAACCTTATACCCACAGTTGATCCAGAGGAAGGCACCCCCCACCCCCAATTTGTTCCAGTGGAGGAAAACAATTCCTTCTTAATTCCTCAGGAGGCAATCAGATATTCCCTGAATCACCAATCCCTGGTGTGATTAAAGAAGAATTACAGCCAAAGCTCATTTGGCTGTACTTTGCCTATGGATCACAGGTGTGCAGTTTGCTCTGCACTTCTATGCCCCATTTTCAGCAGACAGCGGGGTGAAGCCCACTGTTGGCTGACATCACAGAGCCTGTCCAGGCTGGGGCAAGATCACGACAATAAAGTCAGGATCCACCCACAACCCCAGATCGGCACCTGGCTCAACCTCTCAGTGAGCTGCTGAGAGTCTGAGTCGGCTGCTCCCACCCCCTCCACAACCCAGCACTCCAGTGAATGTGGGGGGGGGGCAGAGCAGAAAGCAGTGACTGACAGTCACCAGTACTCTGTTCACAGAGCTCTGAGAACTGAGCGATCAGCCGTGTTGGATCACTCGGTTCTCAGTCTTCGAACCCGTGTGGGACAGATGCAACATCAGACCGATGCTGCATTCACCTAGAGTATTATTTTTTTTTTTTAAAGGCAAACTTTTTTTTTAACTATAAAAGTTATTATCCGGCTATATTTTGTGCATTTAGCAATGCATTCAGATCTTTTTAAAACAATCTACTGAGCTGGCCAGAACTAGTTCCTGGGGGAGTCTACTCCACATTTTCACACCTCTTATGCCCTGTACACACGATAGGATTTTCCGATGGAAAATGTGTGATAGGACCTTGTTGTCGGAAATTCTGACCATGTGTAGGCTCCATCACACATTTTCCATAGGAATTTCCGACACACAAAGTTTGAGAGCAGGCTATAAAATTTTCTGACAACAAAATCTGTTGTCGGGAATTCCGATCGTGTGTACACAAATCCGACGCACAAAGTGCCACACATGCTCAGAATAAATTAAGAGACTAAAGCTATTGGCTACTGCCCCGTTTATAGTCCCGACGTACGTGTTTTACGTCACCGCGTTCAGAACGATCAGATCTTCCGACAACTTTGTGCGACCGTGTGTATGCAAGACAAGTTTGAGCCAACATCCATCGGAAAATATCCTAGGATTTTGTTGTCGGAATGTCCGATCAATGTCCGACCGTGTGTACAGGGCATTACTGTTAATGCACATTTACGTGTCTTTAGGAGCTTTCGAGCATTTTTTATGCCTCAAAGCTCCTCTCCTGCGTGCACAAGTTTTTTTTTTCTGTGTCTAAACGCACCTGTCTCTAAACTCCTCCATAGTTTTATATGGAAGAGCATTTAGAGGCAGAGCAAAAAAAACTTCAAATGCCTGTAAAAGCAGCTTTTGAACGTGCATGGGGCCAACTGTGAAGAAGCCTTTCTGTATGCGGACGTTAAATCTCTTTTCCTCCAGGCATAAAGCGTGCCCCTCGTCCTGTGTAATGACCTGAAAGTGAACACCAATTTTACTAAATGCACCACCTATCTGATTGGATGCAACCACTGTTCGGCTGACAATTTTATGTCTGGCTCCTTTGATTTCAGATAAAAGGATGTCAGGCAGAAGGGTGCCAATAGGGCTCCCGACAGCTCGAATTTTGGCTGTTTAATCAGGGACCAGCTAAAATTTGCTCCGTGTACGGCTAGTTTTATTAGCCACACACAGGTAATTCTTTTTTATAGAGCAGAGTAACCTTATAAACGGTAACAGTATCATTTGAGAGCTCATTCCACCCACATCTGATATTTCAGTTTAAAGCGGAGCTCCACTCAAAAGGAGAAATGTCCCACTTTAAGCAACCCCCCCCCCAAATATGCCACATTTGGCATGTCATTTTTTTTGGGGGGGGGGGGACAGGTACCTTGTTCGACAAGTACCTGCTCCCACTTTCGCTCCCCCTCCCTCCTTGCAATCTTCTAGGACATATCACAGGTCCCAGAAGATTGCCCGACCAATGGAGAGGCGCTACGCGACTCGCGCATGCACAATGCGCACCCAGCTGTGAAGTCCCAAGTTGTCACAGCCTGGTGCCCACACTTGCAATGCTGGAACTGCCGGAAAGCGAGGGAGAGAAGTGAGGGTTCAGGTGGCGGCCACATCGCCGGACCGTGGGACAGGTGAGTGTGTGTTTTTTTACTAAATGTCACCAGCTACACTTTTTGTACAGCTGCTGACTTTTAATAAACACAAAAACGGCTGGAAATCCGCTTTAAGTGCTTGCTAGCATGCTGAATCATACTCTGGAATTTTATATGGTCCACTGGCACCAGAACTCCGAGTCTTAGCCAACTTTTGGGGACTTTACAAAAAAAGATGACGATTTCACCCTTCCCAACACTGTGGCTGGAGTTGTACTGAAAATGTGGCAATGCAGGGCAAGCATTCACTTTTCCTTGGTGAGCTGCACCTTTATCCAAAATATTCTTCATTGAAGTCGGTTTGGAATGGCAATAGCGCCATCAATTTATGCAGTGCTTTACAAATATATTGTGTGTTCACATCTTTTAAACTCCTTATAGGTCCTTCCTATTTTTTCCTCTGCCCTCAAGGAGCTTACAATCTAAGGTCCCTAAGGCCAGCCATACACAGGGTGAACTTCTTTCCTGCAACCACGGGTTGGTGTTGGAATCCCTCCTGCTGGGCCATTGTCTTCTCTTGGCGGAGGGGTGGGGGTGGGCGGGGGAAGCCGTCCCCACCGGGAGAAGACAGTGATTATCCCTAGTGGCTATAGCAGCCGCTAGCAATAATCGCCAAAAAATCCTGCAGGCTGGTTGTACCCAAGTTGTTCGATCTGTCAACTTGGTACATCCAGCCAGCCCATTAAGGGTTTGAATCCTGGCCAGTTCCTGCTGAACTGGCCGAGATTCAAACCGTGTATGGCCGGCCTAACTCACATTCATACATACACATACTAGGGCCAATTAATCTACCAGCATGTCTTTGGAGTGTGGGAGAAAACTGGAGCACCCGATGAAACCCACGCAGGCACAGGGAGAACATGCAAACTCCAGGCAGGTAAAGTCATTGTTGGAATTTGAACCAGCAACCCTAGTGCTGTTAGGCAGAAGTGCTAACCACTTAGGCATTGCACATACGTTTTCCTGTGTGGTAATAATAATTAGTGTGGTATGAGGAGACTGAATAAAGCTGGCCATACATTTGAAGGAGCCAGGTGGAAAATTGTCGACCAACCAACACCTGCATCCAGTTAGATGCAGGCATTGTTTGGGTATTTGATAGCTGGCAGGGCAGGATGTCAGAATACAATAGCAGCAGCGGGATGTGTGTAGTGTGGATAAAGGGATTTGTTAGATGTATGTATGGCCAACTTAAGGCTTTCACATAGCATGGTGTAAACAAAAAAACAATGAGGCATCCAGAAAACAAACTAAAGGGTAAAAAAATGGGGCTACCATCATTGAAATAGCAATAATAAATGATTGCATGCAAGGAGACAATTCCCCACGAAAAGTCTTTAAAGCAAGGGAGGGGAAAGAGGGGAAAAAACGGACTCGGTACCCTAAACAGATTACACAGTGATTACAAAATTACTCAGAGATTACAATATTAATTTTATTGATGCATAGTTAAAACATAGTGAAGTATCCAGATACAAATTACGACAAACTACAAGTGTAGATATAACTATACAAAGTTCACATTACACTGGTACTCAATATACTCCATGACGGAACATGAGAGCTTTTATATTCCTCAGTGCATTAATATCCTCTACTTGTTTTGCGGCTCTCAACCTCTTCTTCAGGAGAAACAAAGAATACAATCTACAGATAGTGTAGAAATGTTAATCACCAATAAATAATACATATGTGCATAAAGAAAAACAAATAATTAGGGGAATTAAAAGATTCAATCGCTTACCGATGAGGGCCCACAGAAAGACCAGGGGCCAGACAGCAATGTCACTAGAACTTCCCTGTGGCGGACATGTCTTTATTCTTTGTTCCTCCTGAAGAAGCAGTTTAGAACCATGAAACGTGTAGAGGATGTTCATGCACTGAGGCTATAACTATAACAGCTCCTATGTTCCATCATGGAGTATATGGGGTGTCAGTGTAATGTGAACTTTGTATAGATATAGCTACACTTGTAGTTTGTCATAATTTGTATCTGAATACTTCACTATGTTTTAACTAAGTATCAATAACATTTATATTTTTTACTTGATGAGTAATCTATTCGTTGTACCGAGTCCATTTTTTCCCTCTTTCCCCTCCCTTGCTTTGAAGACCTTTCGTGGGGAATGGTCTCCTTGCACTCAAACATTTATTAATGGTGTAAACCTGAAATGAAGCCTGATGCCCGGCAGGTGACAATAGTGACTAATTAAAGGCTATAAGGCCTCCAGCACTTACATAACTTTATTACAAGGATATAAAGCTAAGACACAAGTAAGGATGTGGTTGGCAGAAGCTGATGACATTAATGACTCTTTAGCTTTGATTTGATAAAGCTGTCATTTCTAGGACACACTCTGAAGATATCTGATAAGCTGGTGCCTATTCTGTATGCGGAAAGATTTCATTGTACTTCTGCCACGCATCATTCGCAGCATGCTACAACGCCAGAAATTCGCAGCACTAAATGCACTGAACTCATTTACTGAATAGTGATGTTATCAATGTATTATTCACTTACTAGAATTTCCCTGTCAGTTGTTATTTTCTCAGTGTCAGTCACTTAGGACAAATTATATTCTTTCACACTTGTCTGCTGTATCCCCTGTTGCCGATTGTATTTATATGAAGCCATGTAGCATTCATATGTGTGATATCAAAATTTTGATCCAAGCTTTCATTGTTGATCCGTTTCTGAAATATGTTAACTGCCTGGCTCTTGTGCCAATCCAATAGCTTTAGTACTTTTTGAATTACTGACCTGAAATGAGAGTGCAGATTCTGGCTTTATTCCAAAGCTGGACAAATACCAAGAACCAGGTAGCTAAAAATGGAAAGGTAATTAAAAATTGCAGCTGGCACCTAACTTTTAGGCCTGGTTCACACCTATGCAGGTTGCAGCGCGCATATTCCACTTTTCATTTTTCAATACACGTTTTTGATTTATTGAAGTCTTTGGAACCAAAACCAGAAAAAAAAGTCCCTGGGCCTTTCCATAAAATGCACAGATGTGAACGTGTCCCATAGGATACCATGTTAAATGGACTGTAGTGTGTTTCTGCAAAACTAAAAATGCACTAAAAAATGTATAGGTATGAACCAGGTCTTAGTCTAAGGCTGGCCATACATGGCCACCCACCGGCTGCTCTAAAAAAAAAAAAAAGTACAAATTCCCTTATCCACGCAACCGGGGTGGGTGGAGGAATCCTCCCTGCTGTGCTATTGTATTATGAAAGTGGGACCCCTCTGCTGTCAGAATACACTGATCAATGCTACAGCCGATTGGCTGCACGTACTGTTTGAATAAAGTTTTCCAACAGTCCAGTTCAACATAAGATCAACTTCTGTCTAGCAGGAATGGGCATAGCTGGATCAAAATTTCCATCCATGGATGGCCAGCTTTAGTTTGCTGTGTGCTTCTTCAAAGTCAAGGACTCAAAATACTGCACTCAGATTATTGCCATGACTGCCAGGTGACTAATATTTTCAGAAGGATGTTAACAGTGACAGTCACCTTACTACCTAACCAAAGTCCAACTCCAGGCAATTTTATTTAATTTTTCTTTAGAGTAGATAACAGTCAGAACATTGTACTGGTTCCTGTCCCAGAGACACTAGAACAACAGGCAACAGGCAGTTGTCACCGGAACAGGAGGACACAAAGAGAAAATAAAACCTGGCAATTGTTGTAACCCTTCCCTACAATACTAAAAACATTTGGTTTGGTTGCTGTCTCCGTCTCCATCAGAAAGATATCCCATCAGTCCCTGTCATTGACTGTCTAAAGGACAGGAAGTGAGGGTTAATATTTCCCAGCAAATTGATGTTGATTACACTTTATAGAGTATTCATGTATAACAAAAGGCAAAGCTTTTTATTCGTTTTGGATAGAGTGAAGAGGGATTAGATCACCTGTCAGGTTTTTATTGGTGTCTGTGCTCCTATTGTGGAGATTACCCTATTTTATTGTTGTCACAGATAGTGAAAAAAAATCACACATTTTCTGTTGACACCAGAACACTTATAGATGGGGAAGTCTTCCAATGGGACATTACTTCTGGGGATCCTGGTGACAACCAGTGATTACCTCGTTTTGGAGGGATTTCCTCCCACATTTGGCTATGGAACAGGAAGTGAAGTGGGACACTGATGGCACAAAAACTGCCAGGGGTATGACCCTCCCTTATTCTATCCAAAATAAAAAAAAAAGGTTTTGCCTTAATTCTACTTTAAAATATAACCAAACAATTACCACTTACAATTCCCAAACACATGAGGCTTACTTTCAAGAATTATGCATATACATGCCAATGGATGGAAAATTTTACTGGGTAGATGTACAGAAGTTGATAGGTTGAACCAGCTGAATTCCGATCTATGTATTACCTACTTAACAAAAACACCTTCTTACCTTTCCCGCAATACAAGTCTGTTGAGGACGTTTGTGCTGAGGGGTGTGGTTATTACTCTGCTCAACCAGCACAGACAACTGCAGCTTGAGAAAGGAAGCAGCATTTTTTTGCAGAGAAAAAAAACATTTTGAGGCATTTCCTAACAAAAAAATGAATCACAAATCATTACATATACTTCAATAAAAGGCGTGAGACTTCAACTGGGCTTTAAACAGAAGTGACCTCAAGGCATTGATGTAGACAGATATTATCTATTCCAGTTATTCTCCATTCAGCATATTGTGGCACATTACATTTAGACCCTTGTAAGAGGAGACATCGTTTTGGATGAGCCTTAATGGTTGGAGCTGCCTAACTATACAAAGATAAGGGTCCTTTTTTGTCTTCAGTCAAATTGTAATTTTGTTGAAGTGGCGCGTATGTCAGCAGCTTTGGTATCAGCCTTCTTGCAAGTGAAAGCCTACCGGTACTTCTCTAATTAGCGATAACAGGTAGTGAATCTGCCTCCTGCACTATTCTGGTGTACTCATCTAATCATGTTGAAAAGTTTTCTGTTGTCCATCTGTTGGCACTTGTGTTAGATGTCAAAAACATGGCATCTTATAAGAGGCAATAGCAAAATGATCTGCTTGAATCTGTAGCCTCATACAATATGTGTGCATTGGTTTCACTTAGTTTACCTAAGCAGTGCTATCATATCCATGAACTGAATAATTGGCTAATGTCAAGTGTAAATGTTAGCTGAGGCAAAAGTGCTGGATGTCATTGCTGTCAGATTGATTTACAGAGCTAAATATATATATATATATATATATATTCTAAACAGATTAAAGCAGAACTTGCGTAGAAATGCATATGTGGCTGCTCCACCCTCAAGGGACAAAACACTGCATTATGTAAATGAAAGAAAATGCATTACAAATACGCACCTTACTCCCAGTTTCCATTTGGTTCCTCTTCTGATGTCACTAGGCCTCACAAAGAGTTTTTTGGAAAGCTCAGGATCCCAATTCCCGTGAAAAGACAATACAGTATTGTACAGGAGCATGTTCTTACAGGATGTGGAATCTTCAACTTTCCCAGTTTCCTGCAAGAAGACGCAATGAAGTCACCTCACCTAGGCTACCTAGCCCAAAGGTTTTCATGTATTTCACATGTAAGTCTCCATCTAGGTGTCTAGGTTAGGTTTTCTTCTGTGATGGTAATAAGCTATTTATGTTTATGTGATGATATTTTGACAATTGCACTTGTTGTTTGTAATGTTTGTTTTTATCGTGGCTGAAGTAGATGTGCATATATGGTCTACCACATCCTTGATTACAAAAGGTGAAAATTTGAGAACCTTTAGTAAAAGAAAAGTTATCATGAAAAAAATATTCAGGCCACCATTGCTGACCTCCTTCTGAATATATTAGTCACCTGGTTGCTATGCTGACCCTATGGCTTCAAAAATTTCACTGACCCAAAACATGTATGCAGATTTGGAAAGTTGGTCAAAACTAATTTACTGTATGTTGTTGAAGCAGGAGGATCAGCATACCACCCAGGCCTACAGAAGACCAGGTTATCGATGACAGCTTTCATGTTCCTCTAATGATAGGTTACCTTTAAGGCTAGGCTCACATTATGCTGGTTTCCAGTTGACTGGGTTTGCATGGGCACAGCAGCCCATTCATTTGAATGGGCTGCTGTACCTACAGAATACGCAGGGAAGAGGTCCCTGCACCTTCTCCAAAATCGCAGCCGCAGGAAAACCGCATAATGATATGTGGCTCCCAGCAGGCAGAGCTGTGCTGTGTTTTGCAGTGCTTGTGGGTGCCATTTAGAACTAATGGCACCCCCACGCCTCTGTTAACTGCAGCATGTTTTAGATGCGGGTGCGGGAAAGCGTGTGATTACACGCAGTCCCGCACCCACATATAGTGTGAACCTAGCATTATGGCCTATTCACATCAGAGGGAGCATACTGCAACATTGCAGTGTTTTTTTTTTTTTTTTTTTTTTACTTTATTAAACTTGGCAGTTCATTTAACTCTATGAGCAGCAGCTATTCGGTGTGAACTGAAATAATACGACGTAAGACAAATTGCCTTGTCTATGTGTTGGGACTGCACTGGGCAACGCTGCCCAACACATCCCAAGGGGGCTGGTGTGAACTCTATTTTTGTAGTGTTGATAATTTTTTGGGTAACTTTATCATGTGAAAATGGTATCATAAATAAGTATCATCTATCATCACTTTGCAACACAAACCAGAATGCTGCTTTATCCAGGAATCAAAATGTTGCAGCACCTTTATTTCTTATGTTAGCACAAGAGATAAAAGAAATACAAAATATCACATGCTATACACTTTGTATAATTACATGTCACTATCATAATTTGTAATGTTATTTTCAGCAACTATTTTACAAATACAAATAAAGTAAATAAAGAGAACATATCATATTCGTTTTTGGTGGTCAGTGTTTTTATATCAGCACACTAAGGGCTCACCTATACCTTTCCAGTGTAGTGCAGCACGATAACACACTCGTTACCACACATTACCTAGGCAACTCCAACACACATGTGTTGCAAAGCAGCACAATGCACGATAACACACTACCATGTGTTGTGGTGCACTGGGCTGCCAAAAACTGTGCATGTCCCTCTTTTTGGATGTATTTCTGTGCTGCCAGCCAATTCGTTTAAACAGGCTTCCTTAAAGTGTTACTAAAACCACAACAGTAAAATCAGTCTGTATATGCAGTAAATAGCATTCTTGTTATACTTAGTGTGGAACCTGAGGGGTTAATCCTTTGCATTGTGATTTAAGGCTGTGTGATCCAGTCTCTCTGATCCTCCTCTTCCTCCACTGTCTCCAAAAAATAACCTGATATTTACAGAGCCAGGGGACGGGCTGCACATGCTCAGTTTGGTGTGTATTGCTAGAGAGTTTTTTTTTCTTGGGAGAGTGCATGTGATCAGCACAGGACCAATCAGCACTGTCCAGACATGTGCAGACAGAGGATCAGGGGAGAATGAAAGTTTCCTACAAGATATACTAGGAACTGATAACAAGACTGCTATATATTATTGCTGATGAGAAAAGGTATTTATCAGTTTATATTTACTAAAATGATTGCATTTCCATGTTCTGTGTACTGTGGGAGACCAGATATAGTGAATGCAAGTTATTGGTTTAGTAACACTTTAACATAGAAACATTAGCGTGTGAAAAAAAAAAAAACACAGCACACCAGATCTAAATGGGTCTGTAATTACAAAAAAATAACAAAGCAATTACAATATAATTGCCTTATTACACATGTTTTCAATGAGTCAGACAGTGCTTTAAGGCTTCCTGTCTTTATCACAGTGAAGATCATATCCAAATAACTTTACTTATTTCAGTAGGCCTTTGTTTATTTTTATATGAAATCGGCTGGTAACACATAGAATACTTTGAGTCATGTTTAGATCATTGGATGAAATAGGTTACAAAGATTAGCACTGACTACAGTCTGGATTTCCTGCTTTATAGCCGCAACTTCTTATTATCATGATAAATGCACCATGGCAGTAATAGGGTTTTTAAGAGCTTGATTACATCTATAAATCATGTGTGTGCTGTGTTATGTTCCAGAGGCCTGGCAGATTTTGGAACTAAACTACATTGACGATTTTAATCTTGTGCTACTGAGCGATTTAACCTCTCATGGGCCATCTTATTTGTAGTGTGTCTGTGAAGGTTCTCAGTTCTCCGGGTCACGGTATCGCTAGTAGTAGTTAGTCACATTCAACTAGACTTGTTTTTAATATTGAAGACATGTCGTAGCTTAGTCAAGCAATTTCTTCAGTTATCTGGCTTAGATAAATTACAAAATTTTGTCATTATTATAGAACAAGTCCAGTTAATTGTGACTACTTAGTACTAGCTCTGTTGCATCAATTTAATCTCAATATTCTGTAATTTATGTGATTTTCAACAAGAAAGGAAATGCTTAGAAGCATAAAATTAAAGTTATCTATATGGTCTAGCCCTTAAAGTCAAACTCCAGGCAAAAGGATGAAATAAACGGTTGAAATGCATAGGGGTTTACTAAAACTGGAGAGTGCAAAATCTGGTGTGGCTCTGCTTGGTAGGCAATTCGTTTCTAACCTCAGCTTGTTTAATTAAAGCGGAGTTACACACAATTTTGAGAGGTGGTCTTAAACAAAAGACCACCTCTCCACCCTCGTTTTTGGATATTTCAATTTTTTTTTTTACTTTCTAACTTACCTTTTTTGGCAGTATAAGAGTACTTCCGATCCAGACAGGCCGCGGCCGAGGACGTCACATCCTCTTCTGCGGCGCGCCCCCCATTGTCTTCTGCGACATGCTGGCCATTCACAAAGCGTCGCGCATGCGCAGTCAGAAACCGGCATTGAAGCTGCAAGGTTCCACTGCCGGTTTCACTTAGTTAGAATGGCGATGCCTGCACCCGATCTGATGGACGGATCGGCCTCAGGGGGCCGACATCGCGGGCTCCCTGGATAGGTAAGTGTCCTTATTAAAAGTCAGCAGCTACAGTGTTTGCAGCTGCTGACTTTAAAAAATATAAATACATTTCGGCTGGAACACCGCTTTAAGCTTTGACAAAAATCTGGAAGCTGTTTGGTTTGGTATGCAGAGCTGCACAGGATTTTGCACCTTCCATTTTTATTAAATCCACCCCATAGACTTATACATAAAGTGCTTTACCTGCCAAGAGATTTGTATTGGTGTTCAGGTAGTTTTTGTGGTCTAGACATTATTAGTCAAGTCCTTGATCTTATTTTTCTCTACTGAAGTTAAAGTAGAACTAAAGTTTCAATTTAAAAGGCGATCAGGCTCTTTATTGCAGAAGAGACATGCAATGTTTATTCTGCAATAAAATAAACCTGCCTGCTCGTGGTCTTCTTTAGAATGTACACTGAGCTGGGCAAACTGTGTGCTCGAATAATGAAACTCGTGTGTGTGCACAGGAGTGACGTCATCCCACGCCAGCCAATGAAGATGGCCACGGCCCAGCACGCAAAAGAAGCAGTGCAGCTTGGCCACCAACCTGCTTTCATGCCTGTGATTGGACAAGGGGGGAGCAGTAGTAGACTGATAAAGTCAACACTCTCTCCTCCTCTAGGCATGTGTAAATAGGTGCTGTTAGCGATATACAAAGCAAGAGAGTTCTAAATGGTTCAGAGTTCTACCCATACCTCTAGTGTGAGTGCTGCTGTGGGTAAAAAACAGGGGGTAATATCAGAATTTAGAGAATAATTTTTTAATCATAAAAAACATATGGTACAAATTCACAATGTAAATAACCCTTAAAAACAACATGATTATTACCAAATACTCAGAAGTAAATGGTATATGTGCACACCATTAAAAACCCGTAGAGATTAATTATCTGTTAAAAAACATGTCGTAATAAAAGAATTTCACTTGACCATGTGGATCTTTGTAGTCAACACAGCATACAGTTAATACATGCATAATAATACAAAATGTAAAAAAATGTGTGATCAACCTATATATCTTGTTGAGATATCCCCAGTGAGTAGTAACTCTATTATTCTCTTCTCAAAGTCTTGTCTGCGTACGTGAGATTGTCTCTCGTATTTCTAGCCACTCCAGCTTGAGCACTTATGACTCACATTGTTGAGACTTTTCCTGTTGTCCATCTGTTGACACGTATGTCAAATGTCAAAACCATACGTGCACATACAGGCAGCACTGACCCACAGATGTACAGGCTCATCTATGTCACAGGTATCTCCCTGCTCTGGAATGTTTTCATCAGAGCTGTCCCTAAGCCAGGTGTACAAACCTCTCTACTAAGGTGGAGTCTGGCTCCATATCAGAAGCTTAATGGAAGTCTTCATTGTAACTGCCTGGAGATGTGTAAAGGGAAGCTGTTAGGAAGCAAAATACCTGTGGCATACACATTAGGAATCACTTGATTCTCCCATCCACTATAAACATCATGAATAGAGTAATCTCCCCTGCCAGCAATTGTATTCTGTACAGCCAGCACCCGCAGTTGTCAGAATATCCAAACAGTGATTTCATTTGATTAGATGCAGTTGCTGTTCCAGTGAGAATTTTTCACCCAGCCGCTTTGACAAAAGTCAATTGAAAAATCAGCTTTTGATGAGCTGGGTGATGCCAACAGGGCCACCCTCAGAATGAATTTCAGTCTATTCAGCAGGAATCGGACAAAATTCAATCAAGCATTATTGGCGCACGGCGCCGCCCCGACACCGCCACCACCCTCCCTATCCATGCGCCCGGCCCCTTTCAGGATGTGGGCGCATGAATTCCTATGGATGGGGGGTTGGGGTGTTTTTTGAAGTACCTGATCCAGAGGCTCTAATAGGCTTCAAAATAGGGTGGGCTCGGGGCGCAGAACATTGCGTCCAGAGCCCACCAAGTTGTGTTGCAACAGCGAATGAATATTCGCTGTTGCAACACTGATCCTCCTCCTGGCCAATCGAGAAGCGGGTCTGACACCCGTCGCCCGAATGGCTGAAAGGACAGGTGATCCTATTGGGTGCCTAGGAGGACGGGAGGAGATGCATGGCGGAAGCCACCGTGATCTCAGAAAAGAGGAGGTGACACTGCTAGATTCCCACCGCAGCCTGATCCCCTGCCCGATGTGCCCGTCGATCCCCACCGCCGATGGGGTAAGTGCTGGTGGATAGGGAGGGGGGGTTGAGGTGCCACGAGGGGGTGGTTGTTTTCTGCCCCCCCAAACAAAAAAACACCAGCCGCCACTGAATGCAAGCTGACACTTTCTGAATCAAGGGTTACATAATGATTCTGGGACATTGAAGCTAAGCCTATTGAGTCTCATTAAAACTCTCCTCCTTGAATCTGAGGCTTTTCACATGGGTGTTTTGCCTAGTAGATTCTGTAAATTCTGAGTAGGTAATATATGTTTGCAGCCTTTCCCACATAATGAAAAGTTCCTATATTTATATGTGGATAAAATACGTCAGACCTGACTGCTACTGCTGCTTACAGTACAATAATTAGTATATCTACAACTCAGGAAACATTAGTTTGATGTTTACTTGGAAGAATGTTCCTTACATTGGTGGTCTGTGGGAAGAATGCTCCTAAGGCTGGATACACACTATACAACTTTTGTTGTTCAATTTCCTTTAGATTTACCTTCAACTATGTAGTGCAAGGGCCTGCCTGATTGCATACCAATTGAAAGTGTTAAGGTTTGACCTCACATTATATGGTTTTGGTAAATCTAAAGGAAAAAATCTAAAGAAAATTGTATAGTGTGTATCCAGCTTTACATTGGTGGTCTGTGGGGAGACTTCCCCCTTACAGATAGTTGAAAAGATCTTTGATAGCAGTGATTACCTTTCTGACAGGCAGAAATTGCTTAAAGAACCCCTAGCAACCTCTGACGAACCCTAGAGTTCCTCAGAGCCTTGATTCGGAAAGGCTGCCCTAGATATTTAAATAAAAACACACACATTGGGGTTGATTTAGTAAAACCGGAGAGTGCAAAATCTGGTGCAGCTGTGCATGGTAACCAATCAGCTTCTAATTTCAGCTTGTTCAATTAAGCTTTCACCATAAAACCTGGAAGCTGATTGGTTTCTATGTAGAGCTAAAGCAGATTTTGCACTCACCAGTTTTAGTAAATTAACCCCACTGTCATGCATATATTTGTTCAAATCAGATATATTGAGATACACAAAGAAACAGATATTTAATTGACGGGACATACAGTATATCAGGGTTTCTCAACCTTTTACGGTGAAGTACCTCTGTCTCGAGAAAGTAATTTCTATTGTTTGGGTGTAATTGTTTCTGTGTGTATGTGCAGGGCTGGTGCTACCATTAGGCAAACTACCCTGTTTCTCCGAAAATAAGACCTAGCGTGATTTTCGGTGATGCCTGTAATATAAGCCCTACCCCCCAAATAAGCCCTAACTGGTTTCCCCGAAAATAAGCCCTACACTGAAAATGAGACCTACAAGGACTTTAACTAGGGCTTATTTGGGAGGTAGGGCTTATATTGCAGCCATCACCGACAATCACGCTAGGTCTTATTTTCGGGGAAACAGGGTAGGCAGCCGCCTAGGGCGTACTGCTGCCTAGGGGCGCCCGGCCACTGGTGTACCTACTCTCTTCTCTCTGCAACAAGCAACTAAGTCTCAGCATTAGGGATGAGGTCCGGCGTGTTCGCACAGCCCACGTGCAGAGCCCGCCAGGAAGTCGGCACTGCGCTGCGCTAATCACAAGCAGTGAGACATTTCCCAATTTCTGCAGCCGTGCATCGGGAGAATGTCTCACTGCCTGTGATTAGTGCAGCGTAGTGCCGACTTCCTGGCGGGCTGTGCACGTGGGTTGTGGGAACATGCCGGAGCTCATCCTTACTCAGTATCAGCAGGCAGCCGCCGCTCCGTTCGCACATAGTGTCAGAGGCGTAGTGGCGGCGGAGGACTGTGTCTGTGTCCCGACTTCTGAATAAATGCAAGCAAGCAAACATTCATTGATGGGCACTAGTAGGCTACATTGATGGGTGCTGGTGAGGCTGCATTGATGCGTGTTGGTAGGCTGCATTGATGGGCGCTGGTGAGGCTGCATTTGATGGGTGCTAGTGAGGCTGCATTTGATGGGTGCTGGTGAGGCTGCATTTGATGAGCGTTTCATTAAAATTGTGGGGTATTCATGGGCAGGACAAAGCGGGTAAAGTCAGGGGTGGAGCGAAGGGGGGGTGTGGCAAAATAAAGTTTCGCCTAGGGTGCCAAAAATCCTTGCACCAGCCCTGTGAGTGTGTGTAATGTCAGCATATGTTTGTGATGATAGGAGGCACTGATGAGGCTGCACTGATTGGACACTGATATGCGGAACTGATGAGGCTGCACTGATAGCTGGGCATGCTGGGATGTGTAGCTCCTGAGCAGACACAGGGAGATGGGAAGTGACAGGCAGGACTCGCATTACCTTTTTTTCATGTCTGCATTGTGCAGACCATGTGCAGGATTTCACAGTGGAGAGGAGATCAGGGAGCCGCAGCAGTCATCATCCGGATGGGTCCTTCCCTCAGGCAGTCCCGAGGTGTGCTGAGGGGGAGGAGCCGGGAGATGGGAGGACATGGGGCCGCCTACTGACCCTGATCAGTCATCCTTGGCCAGGGAAACATCTTGGGGCAGCACGATGCCCTGACCCCCCCATTGGTACGCCACAGTGCTGCGCTACAGCAAGCTGCCAGGGACTATAAGTGTGCGCAGGAGGCAGCTGCGCCAGTTGGGACTCGGAAGACACTGTGTGTACCCCTACTCTTGGTGCATGTACCACGGGTAGAAAAACCCTGCAGTATATAACAAGCAGGAGTTTCGTTTAATGTGGTTCTAAATGCTCAAGCTTCAGCACAACGTGAATATGCGTGAAAATACATACAAAAAAATCGTCTGAAAAAGTAGATGCTCAAACAGGAATATTGTGGTCAAGAGGACTTATTCATTCTATGCATTAAGGTAAAAAAAACCTTCTGAGTGCAGACAATCCCTATGCCCACCCTTGTACTCACCTGAGCTCCATCTTGATCCAGTTATGTGCACAAGAGCAGCGGTTCTCCCGGGTCGCTCTCTCCTGATTGGCTTACACAGCAGTGGGAGCCATTGGCTCCCGTTGCTGTCAATCACAGCCAGTGAGCCAAAGAGCAGAGAGTGGGACAGATCTGAGACCATTCACACACACACAGCGTGGCTCTGGAGCGAGCCTGCTCCAGTGCCCCCATAGCAGGAGACTTGCTACTGGGGGCACTCAGCAGGGGGGAGGAGAACCACTGGCAGGGGACCCAAAAAGAACAGGATTGGGGCTGCTCTGTGCAAAACCATTGCACAGAGCAGGTAAGTATAACATTTTTGTTTTTTTTTAAATATTTTATATTATTAGAATCACATTAAGTTTTCCAATATAAAGCTAAACTGACCTCAGTTTATATAACATGAGTTTTCATTTTAAGTGTGTTCTGCTCTTACCAATTAGTAAATAACGGAAAATGTAGATTTAGCCCAGGTTCACATTGCTGCGGGTTAGAAATCGTGCAAGTTCAGCTGAACTCGCGCGATTTCAACCCGGCAATGCAGTCCGACTTCGGGGGCAATTTGACAGACATCTGTGCAGGTTTTTGCACAGATGTCTATACAAATCGCGTCCCGAAGTCACCAAAAGTAGTACAGAAACTACTTTTGGGAATCGGTGCGGCACCACACCAATTTGGATGGTGCCATTGCCGGCAATAGCCGCCGATTTAGCATGTGATTTGACATGTCAAATCGCAAGCCAAATTGTACCAATGTGAACCTAGACTCAATGGATATCCTTTGGACTTTAGTTTTCCTCTACAGCTACACCATTAGACGTAACATGCCATATTTGTTGACTTTCTCAATGCTTACAGGTTGACAAGTGTGGTATGGCACCCTTGTGTACAAAAAAAAACCATATTGCAATACCACCATGCTTAAAGCAAACTTGTATTTTTCAAAGCAGGGCAAAGCACCAGATTCTGCACCAGCATATACTAACCTTTCCTTTGCTCCCCCACTATACAGCTCAGCTGCCAGGGGGTATGGAAAGGCATGTGACTCGCTCCATGAAACAACATTGGTGCTCAGTAATTGGCCCAGTACTGTCACATGGTAGAGTGTTGGAGTGTTGTGTGTTGGAGCAAGTAGCCATGGAAAGGGTATAAAGTATGCAGTCCTATGCCTAATACTAAAAAAAAACTTCAGTTTTAATCTACTCAGCCAAAAATGTATCACCCACCCATATACTTAGCACATTTCCGTGATCTCAGTGCTGTTTGAGTGTAGCTTTGTAATGTACAGTACATTGTGTGGTTGTATTAGCCTAGATCTTCTACCTTTAGGAATTCTTTTTTTTTTTTCTCTCTCTCTCTGCCTCATGCTAATGAAGGCGTATTGTTCTTAACAGAGGCACTCGCTAATTAGTGACAGTCTACACAACCATCCATTGTTGACTCACCATTAAAGTGAAATGCATTGACAGTAATTGAGAAAAGTCTTTGAAAGAATGTCCACTTTATGTGACCACCGCAGGTAATCGCTAGCTGTGCAGACAGTTGCAAAAAGCTGCGGCTGCTGGCGACCTGTCATTATAGCGAACGGGCTCGGCGGCCGCAACTAGCCGGTCACAGCAGCAGCAGGAATCATCATATTTCTGATGCTGCAATTCTCACCAGGCCAAATCACCCGTGAGAATGAAGTCTGAAGGTTCTTCCAATGTTTTCCAGTTTAGTGGTGTAGAGTTTACCATTGGTCTAAAAAAAATTGAAAAATCACTTTAATTATCTAGTCACGTGAAAAGCATTTGCACATGATTGGGTAATTAAAGTGAGCAGGAATTTGAATTTTCATATGATTCAATAATTGAAGTGAATTTTTACAGAATTTCTTGAGTGAAGATTCTCAAACCTTTATTATATCAGCCTCTCTGTCTCATCAGATCTACATTCTGCAGCATGTGTGTTCAGTTTTAGTTTTTTATACAGTTCTGACTATTAACATTTTGTTGTGATAAGTAAAATGCAAAGTAGAATAATGTGTACAGTTCATCCTACATGCTTGCATTAGAAGCTTTTACCAGTTTCCTTTATGGATCTTTATTGAATAAAGGCCATTTTCTAAAGTGCAGTAACCCACAGGAACCAATCAAAACTATCTTTCATTATTCTGATTGCTGTAAACTGATGAACACTTACACTTATTGATTTGTGTTATCACACAGCACAGCTATTTGCACTCACTTATTAAAGGAGTTTTCTACTTTCAGGTCCCATTCACATCTGAGTGATTTGGAATTGCAGACAGAACCGGCGTGATGCGCGTTTGGGTGGCAAACGTTGGTACAGGAGCTTCTTTGGAGCAACATAGGGTGGCCCTTTCAAGTGACATGAGGAAATATGTGTAAATTGAGCAAAAATGTGTTCCGCTATGCAAAATGTGAACAGGGCCTCAATGATAACACAGCTACAACTGTAGAGTGCAAAATCTGGTGCAAGTCTGCATGGTAGCCAATCAGCTTCTAACTTCAGCTTGTTCACTTAAGCTTTGACAAAATACCTAGAAGATAATTGGTTTCTATGCAGAGCTGCACCAGATTTTGCACTCTCCAGTTTTATTAAACCCCTGTGTGTGTAATTGTACCAGCTGGTAGGGCCATCTTACCGAGCGGGCACACCTGGGCACAGCCCAGGGGCCCCAGACGCACATGGGGCCCCATCAGGGCCGGTCGGATCTAGAGCGAAGCTATTGGAATTGCCTCTGCTCTGCTCCCTGTCACACACAGCCCCACCTCCTCCTAACCCCCTGCCTGTGATAGACAGGATGCGGGTCCAATGCTGGGATGTGTTCTGTCTATCACAGGCACGGGGTCAGGAGGAGGCGGGGCTGTGTGTGTGACGGCGAGCAGAGCAGAGGCAATTTCATGTAAGCTGTAACAGCGTGCTATTTGCGCTCTGTGATCTCCGGCTCTCCTCTTCCCCCAGTCATAATCCAGCCGCCCTCTCTCTTCCTCTGCCCTGGCGAGGCTGCAATGTTGGGCACAGTGAGTCTGCAATGGGGGCAGAATGAGTCTGCAAGGGGCACAGTGAGTCTGCAATGGGGGCAGAATGAGTCTGCAAGGGGCACAGTGAGGCTGCAATGGGGGCACAGTGAGGCTTAAAGGAGCACAGTGAGTCTGCAATAGGGGCAAAGTGAGGCTTCAAGGGGCACAGTGAAGCTGCAATGGGGGCACAGTGAGGCTGCAAGGGGCACAGTGAGGCTGCAATGGGGGCACGGTGAGGCTGCAATGGGGGCACAGTGAGGCTGCAATGGGGGCACGGTGAGGCTGCAATGTTGGCACAGTGAGGCTGCAAGGGGCACAGTGAGGCTGCAATGGGGGCGCAGTGAGGCTGCAAGGGGCACAGTGAGGCTGCAATGAGGGCACAGTGAGGCTGAAATGGGGGCACAGTGAGGCTGCAAGGGGCACAGTGAGTCTGCAAGGGGCACAGTGAGGCTGCAATGGGGGCACAGTGAGGCTGCAAGGGGCACAGTGAGGCTGCATTTGGGGCATGGTGAGGCTGCAATGTTGGCACAGTGAGGCTACAAGGGCACAGTGAGGCTGCAATGGGGGCCCAGTGAGGCTGCAAGGGGCACAGTGAGTCTGCAATGGGGGCACAGCAAGGCTGCAAGGGGCACAGTGAGGCTGCAATGGGGGCACAGTGAGGCTGCAAGGGGCACAGTGAGGCTGCAATGGGGGCATGGTGAGGCTGCAATGTTGGCACAGTGAGGCTGAAATTGGAACAGTGAGGCTGCAATGGGGGCATGGTGAAGCTGCAATGTTGGCACAGTGAGGCTGCAATGTTGGGCACGGTGAGGCTGCAATGTTGGGCACGGTGAGGCTGCAATGTTGGGCACGGTAAGGCTGCAATGTTGGGCACAGTGAGGCTGCAATGGGGCACGGTGAGGCTGCAATGTTAGCACAGTGAGGCTGTAATGTTGGGCACAGTGAGGAATTATACAGTACTTTAATTCTTGAGAGTAGGTGCGAAAATTGGGACAGGCTTGTAGGGGCCCCAGTGCATTATTTTGCCCAGGGGCCCATGATGCTGTTAAGATGGCCCTGCCAGATTGCAGAGGTTTTCACCCTTGGATCTCCTCTGATCAGGTCCTATGGATGACTTTTGAGCAGTCTGAGGACCCTGACTTACTCAGGTTTTCTGGGGGTTCAAAAACCTGCTTAACCACTTAAAGACCAGCTGCTGCAGTTGTACTGTGGCCGGTTGGCTCTCCTGGGCGAATGGCCGTCATTGTACGTCGGCCGCTTTAAGACCACTAGGGGGCACGCGCCCACGGCACGGTGCTGAAGCCGACTCGCGTGGCTGTCGGCCGCGATGTCCGCTGGCCACCTGCGATCGCTCCTGAGAAAGACAGAACGGGGATCTGTCAATGCAAACAGACAGATCCCCGTTCTGTCAGGGGAGGATAGACAGATCTGCTATTCCTAGTGATTAGGAACGGCATTCCGTCTCTTCCTCCAGTCACTACACTGCCCCCACAGATAGAAACACCTCCCTAGGGAACAATTAACCCCTTGATCGCCCCCTAGTGTTAACCCTTTCCCTGCCAGTGACATATACACAGTAATCAGTGCATTTTTATAGCACTGATCGCTGTATAAATGTCAATGGTCCCAAAAATGGGTCAAACATGTCTGATCTGTCCGCAGTCCTGCTAAAAAATGCAGATCGCTGCCATTACTAGTAAAAAAATAATAATAATAAAAATGCCATAAATCTATCCCTTATTTTGTAGACTCTATAACTTTTGCGCAAACCAATCAATATACGCTTATTGTGGGGTTTTTTACCAAAAATATGTAGAAGAATACATATTGGCCTAAACTAGTGAAGAAATGTGTTTGTTTGTTTTTTTAAATGTGGGATATTTATTATAGCAAAAAGTAAAAAAAATATATATTTTTTAAAAATTGTCACTCTTTTTTTGTTTACAGCGTCGTACAACCGTGCAATTGTCAGTTAAAATTACACAGTGCTGTATCGCAAAAAATGGCCTGGTTATTAAGAGGCACATTCCTCCGGTCCTTAAGTGGTTAAACTACCTATACCTGCTCCATTAGCTTGCATATCATGGTAACCCCAGAACTGGCATATGAGCCTCCTTCATTGGGTTTTCCTACTTTTTAATAAAAATGTTAAGTTTGTGAAATAATCCCTTTTGTCTTAAAGTTGTATAAAAGCTTCATTTTTTTTTCTAATAACAACCATGTTATACTTACCTGCTCTGTGCAGTGGTTTTACACAGAGCAGCTCCGATCCTCTTCTTTTCGTGTCCCCCGCCAGCTCCTCCCCCACGAGCAGTGCCCCCAGAGAATGCCGCTTGCCCTGGAGGCACCGCTGCGTGCTTGCTTCTGAGCCGCTGCTGTATGCATCTAAAAGACACATAGAGCAGTGGCTCTGGCCTGCCCTACCCCTACCCCAGTGAGCTCGCTCTTCATTAGCTCACTGGCTGTAATTGACAGCAGTGGGAGCCAATGGACTCTCGCTCTGTGTTTGAATGGACGATGTCTATTCACAGGATAGCGGCTCGGAAGCGAGTCTGCCCGAGTGCCTCCCATAGCAAGAGGCTTGCTATGGGGAGCACTCGGCAGGGGGGAGGAGCCAGGGCTGCTGACGGGGGACCCAAAAAGAAGAGGATCGAGGCTGCTCTGTGCAATACCATTGCATAGAGCCACTAAGTATAACATGTTTGTTATTTTTTTTTTTATTACAACCTATAGAATCACTTTAATTATATTCCTTTATAGGAAGAATATAACTAATATTGCAAATCCAGTAGAGGTGACATCATCACTGTGCTGTGCATAGACTGTGCAGTGTGCAGAGCTACAGAAGGAACCCAGCAGACCCACCCACTACAAGCTGCCTGCAGAAAACGACAGCAGGGGGCGGATGCAAGACATGTCACCCTGCACAAGGACATAGAGGAGCAGAGACTGGTCTTTATTACAGGAAGCTCCTGCATAAAGGCAAAGTACCAAGCTGGATTACTGCACACATTTTGAATAAATACACAAAGCACACCAAATTTTGCTTATCCTGGAGTTCAACTTTAAACAATAATTGTAAAGTTTGCAGAACTGTTTTGATGAGACCACAGATATAAGACTGCATGATGACGCAAAGGTCACGTAGCCATAGAAAGCCTCCACTGAGTTATCTAACATACATATGCGAATGAGGCAAACATTCCTTATCTCTGCTCTGCACCGTTAGTTCTACTTGAATGTATTTTTTTGTTGCGAGCCGTAGAAATGGTTAATACTTAAGCATTACTGCTGACTTCATTTCGGGAAAATTGGCTTATTCGAGCGTTTTCTGCTCCAGCGCTGCCAATTTTGCTCACTGCTTCTTGCAGGTCCCTGGAGCAGTGACAGGGTTCTACTGGTCAGACTTGCAGGCTGATTGAAATCTTTCCCAAGGCTTCTGTTCAGTCTCTTGCTCACCTGCATTATTTCTCCACACTTTAACTCTTTGTTAGATCTCCCTTTTCATCAGCAGCCATGGCATTGAAGCCGGCCGGAACAAACGAATTTAATTAATAATGCAAGGAGCCCTGTGCAGTAGTTTACAGCATTCAGTAAAATCAGCTGTCATGGCTCTGACTGCTAAAGCATGAAAGCTAAAATCTGGTTGGTTTACTGCACGGTGCCTTTTTAATAAGGCCAAGTAACATTTCAGTGTTGCTATCATTCAGAAATGTGGAAGGAATTGATCTAGCCTGATCCAATTGATTTTACAATTGATTTTAGAGGATTTGGTTACAATGAGTAGCAGCAAACAACTCTGGCCAGCTATTCTCAGTGTTCATCCTCAAGTTTGATCTATGGCTATTGCTTCAAATACGCACGGTACAGCGCTGTGGATGTGCAATGCATTGTGGCTCAATGCACAATCAATTGTACTCCAAGAACTACAATGCATTCCATTGCACCTACATTGTAGAGCATATGCTTTCTGCATTGACCTTTTTACTCAAAATCTTGCAGGACTTTTTTTTTTCATGTGTTTTTAATAGTTTTTTCCTCTCCTTTATGGTGTTTTGGCCAGCAGTTGCACCCAAACTTCATCTTGTACAATGCAAAATCAGTTGTCATGAGGACGACGGTTGCCCACCTGCAATGTCCTTACTTTCTTTGGGGTGGTCCATGGAAAGGTCCGCTTTAATGTAAATGATACAAAAAATAGTGCAGAAACCTTTTTTTCTACTGCAATGCAACATGATGATATGAACATCTTTTTGCTGTACCATGTATAACATACAGATGTGTAACTGAGTAAAAAGTTGACACCATCTCCGCCTCTTTTTTAGGAACATCTCACATTAAAACAGTCTAGGGTCATGAGTTTCGGGCCACAAAGATTATTTAATAATAGCTCAGACAAATGCGAAGAATGTGTGAAAAATTCACTTAATGTGACCATGGCCTAGATCAGGGGTCTTGAATTAGAGATTTACAGGGGACACGTTTTTAAAATTTTCTTCTTCTTGAGGTCTGAATCTCATTTTTGTGCTATAACACATTGCAGCCCCCTTTTACATATTGGGACAGAGAGCGGGAGCTGCCCAAGTGGGTGATTACTGAATCCCACCCTGGGTTCCGATATGTGGCACCTCCCGCACTGATGATAGCAACGGCTGGGCAGGAGACCAGAGAGAGAACACCCAGCCTGATAAGTGGCAAGTCGCTTGGTCCAGGTCTGGAGTGCCGTCCGCCATTTAGTGAACCCTGGACTAGATGCTTGTAGGGCCAACTGGTTTCATGGAGAGGCTGAGTCTCATGAAGCTCGTTCCTACAGGTTTTTAAGGGGAACCCCATGCCAAAATGTTTGTAAAATTGTCTTTGGGTCTGGTATGAATTTTAAGGGGAATCCCATGCCAAAATGTTTGTAAAATTGTCTTTGGGTCTGGTATGAATTTTAAGGGGAATCCCATGCCAAAATGTTTGTAAAATTGTGTTCTTCTTAAAGGTCCAAATCTCATGTTTGTGCTATAACACATTGCAGCCCCCTTTTACATCACAATCCCCCCTTCACATCACAGCCCACCTTAACATCACGGCTCCCCCTTTACATTGGTGTCCACAGTTTCCTTCACATCACAGTCCTCTATTTAAAGCAGTCCAATAGTGTCCTCAGTGCCCCTTCACAACACAATGCCCCTTCACAGATCATAATGCCCCTTTACACATCACAGTGCCCCTTGCAGTTATAGCCCCCCTCTCCTCCTATACATCACAGTCCCCCTTTCATCATTCAGCCTCCCCTGCACAGTTCTACCAGGGCAGAAGCACAGCAGCTGGGTGTTCTCTTTCTCTCTGGTCTCCCACCGCCACTATCATTCTCACAGTGGGCAGGGCGGGAGGTGCTGCATATTGGGACAGAGAGCGGGAGCTTCCCAAGTGGGTGATTACTGTATCCTCCTCTGTGTCCCGATATACCGCACCTCCCGCACTGATGGTAGCAGCGGCTGGGCAGGAGACCAGAAAGAGAGAGAGAGAGGGAACACCCAGGCTGATAAGTGGCAAGTCGCTTGAACCGGGTCTGGACTGCAGCCCGCCATTTAGTGAACCTGGGCTAGATGCTTGTAGGGCCCACTGGTTTTCATGGATCATGAATCTCATTCCTACTCTATGACATCATAACACAGGCATCAATCTATCTGATTGTAAGCCTTCTCTGTTAGTGAGTATGGTGAACACTGGCGCATGCACATGCTAATCATAAGGGTTCAACATGCATCTGTTTCTCTCTCAAACTCGCTTGGGAAGAGTCTTGAAAGGGCTAGTTTAGGTTTGAAAATGTCTTCTGTCATGAAATTGGGGCAATATCAGAGTAAGAGAAGGACACAGTAAGACATGCAGATCTGTATTCAGCAATACATCATTAAATGCAAGCACTGTTTGTACCAGAATGTCACTCGGTATTAGTCTCTTGAAATGCCCTGCGCAGCAGAGCTCTGACTAAAAGCGGGAGAATCAGCACAAGGAACAAGTCATTTGTGCTGCAGTGTTCATGTGCCAACAAAAAGCATGTTGATAGGAGGAGAGAGCAGAGTGACAAAGAAACAAACTTATCAGCCTTTGGAGGGATTTTCCTTCACTTCCTGTATTGGTTATGAACAGGAAGTGAAGGGAAATCTCCCCAATGGGACACAGATGGCAACAAAAAAAAATGACAGGGGTTATAACCATCCCTACTCTATCCAAAATGATAAAAAAGTAAAGTTCTACTTTAACTGCCGCAGAGAAAAATCAGGTTTCCTCCCTCGCAAGACAGGACGGTGCTGTGTATGTGTGTGGCAGAGTTGTGTGAATCTCAGGATTGGATTGGCAATATAATTCCTTTGGCAGGTAAAGCCAACCCCTTATATTTACTGAAGCTGTGTATTTTGCTGTTTTCCTGGAGTGTAGCTTTAAAGCAGACATAAATAACCAGTTAATACAATGTGTTCATGAATAGACTTGGACGAATGGTTTGGACCAAGCAAAAGTTCGGCCTGAACATCGCCTGTTCGCCTGTTTGGCGAACACCTGAATTTGCAGGGTGTTCGCCCCGCTGAATGCCCCGCAAGCTGCACAGTGCATTCTAAGCCCTGATTGGGAAAAGCTTTGCCCAATCAGGGCGCAGTGAATAGCTGGTTGTTAAGGAGCGGGGCCACAGCGTCCTTAACAACTGATGAGTCATCAGCTGTCAATGGGCTTCCCGCTGACCAAAAAAAAAGCGGCGTGCCCCCCCCAAAAAAAAAATCCAAACCAGACCCTTATCCGAGCATGCAGCCTACCAAACCCCATGCCCTCAACATGGGGGTTGTTTTGAAGTAGGGGAGGGCTCTGCAAGGGCCTCATCCCCACAATCCTGGGCTGTGGTTGTGGGGGTCTGCAGGCAGAGGGCTTATTGGAATTTAGACCCCAGATCCCACCCCCCCATATGAATGAGTATGGGGTACATAATACCCCTACCCATTCACCAAAAAAAGTGTCAAAAAGTAATAAAAAAACAGAGGCAGTTTTTGACAATTCCTTTATTAAAAAATTAAAAAACAACCTCTGTTTGGGAGTTCCGGTACAAACCGAACAGGCATGGTGTTCGGCCCATCTCTGTTCATGAAAAGTAATTTAATGTATTTCTGAGTGTAACAACTGTAAATACCTGGATCTGTCTTTATTATTGTCCTCTGTTGTTTCTTCTACAGCAACAATTAGACTGTGATGGGAATGGCAGCGCAAGGAGCCGATCAGTCTTTGGTGCAATACACATGTACATACAAAGAACATGCAGAGTGAGCAGAGAGGTGACCTCTTCCATGTGATTCAGCTACTTCATTGTCCAATCAGCAGGCTGGGCTGTGCTCTTGACAAAGTGATAGTGCTGCTGTGAATACTGAGGACCAGAAAAAGATTAGAAAATTGGCTGCACACATTTACAAATCCTTTGACAGGTAAAACAGTTCCCATCCATGTATTTGACTGGGCATTTAGCTGCTTGTCTGGAGCTCAGCTGTAATTCGTTTTGAATGGTTAGGTATGATTACTCACCAACTTCCCAGAAATGTAATAATGCTGGCCTTAATCCTGCCAGTAATGCTGGGTTTGAATTATTTTTTCTGGAGTTAATGTGTCGTATAGCTTGTGATTGTGTCATTCAGTGTAGCAAGATGAAAGAGCATACATTGGTGTTTTTTATGGTACTTTAGTTTATGGAAGAGGCTGTGATCTAATTTAGTATACTTTGAAGGGAATGATAAACATACTTCCATTTAAAGTGATATTAAAGGAATTTTTAAGTGAGATGCTTATAGCATGACTTACATGCTTGTGCATTTTTTTTTTTATTTTTTTTTTTTTACTTTCTGTGCTTTCTCCTGTCAGTGACCACATTGGAGGAGAGGTGTGTGTATTCGTTCCTTAATTCTTGGTGTGCTTTGAGTATTTCTTCCAAATCTGTGCATTAACCCAGTGTGAAGCTTTACCTTTGTGCAGGAACTTCCTGTAATAAACTCGGGTCACTGCTGCTCTCTCTTTGTGCAGGGTGATTGGTCTTGTTACCGCCCCTCCTGTAGGTAATTGTAGTGGGTGGAGTCTAATGGGTCCCTCCCATGGCTATGTGCAGTACAGTGATGATATCACTGTTACATTTATTGGGCAATGTTTGGGTTTGCAAAGGCGGTTTGTGCGCACAAAGTGAATTTATGACTTTTGTGGCTACTGAAGAAAATACCGTATATAAATAAATGGTTTTATGCTTGGAGTAAAGCTTTAAATTAGTTTCTGTTAATGAGGTCTGGAAACCCCCCAGCGTGGATAGAACATTTAAAACAGCAAGGCAGGTAGGACCAGAAACAGGAAGCTCTTGGTTTTGGAGTGCCTACAAGAAAACACTAGGTAACACAGCCATCAGGTTTGATCTATATCACTTTTTGGGTGAGTTTACCCTTTAACACATACTGAACACATATAATGGACAATGAGCCATACAATCACATACGATTCCCTGCCATTTACATGATCAGTAATAATAGAATTTGGATACCTCTTTGTACCTGGTTGGTATTCCAACCATTCTTACCCATTGTAACATGTGACCATCCTTTCTGGCCAGTGCCAGAACACGTTATTACACAAGACAGGGTAGAGTATGATGTCTCATTGTGTATGTGTATGTATGTTGTGGTGTGTTACAATTCATTGTCTACTACAACTCAATGCACATCTGTAGTGTGTTGCACCTGCACTATAGGGCAACACCAAGATGCATATAATTTGCCCCTTGTGCTGCATTATGAAAATTCTGCAGTATCAATTTTCCATGCAGTATAACGCATAAAGAAAGTTCACACTGTTTAAAGTGTTTGTAAACCTTTTTTTTAAAAAATAACAAACGGTATACTTACCTGCTTTGTGCAATGTTTTTGCAGAGCAGCCCCAGTCCTCCTCTTCTCGCGTCCCCCGTTAGCATGCTTAGCACCTTCCCCACACTGAGAGCCTGGCTCCTAATAAACACACAGCGCCACCCCCACTCGCTCCTCACTGGCTGTGATTGACAGCAGCAGGAGCCAATCTTGACCCAGCAATGTGCACGACAGCAGTGACTCTCTTGGCTCCCTCCCATCTCATAGGCTCAGAGTCAGCAGCAGGAGCCAAGAGAGTCACTGATGCCATGCACATTGCTGGATCAAGATTGGTCTCAGGGAATTATAAAGGGGGGGGGGGAGCTGCACTCATAAAGTTTTTACCTAAATGCATGAAATGCATTCAGGTAAAAAAAAAACTTCAGAATTTAGAACTAAAGTTATTGTAAAGAAAAAAATACATAAAATAAAAATAAGAAACATCTCTATACTTACCTACTCTGTAATGGAATTGCACAGAACGGCCCCGACCCTCCTCTTCTCGGGTCCCCCACCAGCGCTCCTGGCTCCTCCTCTCTGTCCAGTGCTCCCCACTGGAAGCTACTTCCCATGGGGGCACTGGTACGTGCTCGCTCCTGAGCTCTGGTGCTGTGTCCATTGACACAGACAGCGGGACTTTACCCCACCCCCTGCTCCCTCATCACTGGCCCCAGCAAACCCAGTGAGACATGGAAGTTAAGGGATCTTCTATCCCTTAACTTCCATCCGCTGCAGATGGGCACAACACTGGATCGGATGAGGGCTCAGATAAATATAGGGGGGTGGAATCGATGCCTAAACATTTTTTACCTTAATGCAAGGAATGCAATAAGGTAAAAAAATGTTTAGACTTTACAACCACTTTAAGGAATATAATGAAGTTAAATTCAGTTTTAATACCCAATCACATATTAGGGGAATTATGCAAAAAGGGATTTTTCATCATTGAATGAATAAAGTAAACACAGATAGATTGCTTTACTAAAGGTTAACAGGGTAGTCACTTAACAGGGGAAGTTGCACTTTGCAAGGCAGTTTTCCCCAGAGTGAATGAAGTGAAGCTCTGCTGACTTTTATCACCCAATCATAAGCTAGCATATTGCGTGTGGTTGGGTATTCTTTGCAAAGTGAAGCTTCATCGCATTCTCTAAATTCTGACAAAATTCCCTTTTGAAAGTGAACATCCTATTTGACTTTAGTAAATCAACCCCAGTGTTATCTTATTCACCTTATTAATGCAATAAACATGAAAAAAAAATCATGATACATTTGTCTAATCAGTAATCATTCAAGCCTTTATTCCTCATGACAATGATTTTATCTAGATCCCGATTATCTAGATTAACCTCAAAGTTATTGACCTACTGAATGCAAACAGCATTCTAAGGAGTAGCAACCAGCATGATATTCATTGTGGTTTATCTCTCCAATATCTACCAAAAATGTAAATATAGATGGACTAAACTTTGAATATTACAAAGAAAAAGTCTCAAAAAATTGTAGATGTGACTTCTAAGCTGCCCATAGAGTATATATATATATATATATATATATATATATATATATATATATATATATATATATATGTATATATGTATATATATATATATATATATATATATATATATATATATATATATATACAGGGCTTTTTTTCAGGGGGAACTTGGTGGAACTCAGTTCCATCACTTCTGGCTCAGACACCCTTTGGTGCCTGCTCACCAGAATCACTTGTAAACACAGAAGTCCGGTTTCTGTGTTTACAAGTGACAGCTCTGCACTCTGTGTGCAAATCCCATTAACTCTGCACTCTGTATGTAATGCAATCGTGATAATTAATGCCCCTTTAAGACCCTTCTACTGCAAACAATGTATAAAATCATTACAACTTTCATTAGGTCTCTTAAAACTGATACACCGTTCACAAGCTGCTATAAGGCTGTTAATAGTCTAATGTACAATATCTACAAAAAAAACAAAACAAAGAAATCAAATCAAACCATACATGCAATTATTGCTACACAAACTGTCATGATTACTCCAGGACCCCAACTTTTGACCAGCATGCAGGTAATTAAGACTCATTTTTCTAGCAATGAATATAATATGCTGAAGGGAGAGGGCACTCAAGTCAGTTTATAAAGAAATATTTGTATGTATGGTTTGATTTCTTTGGTTTTTGTAGATATTGTACAGCCCTTAAGAGAGGCTTGCAAACAGTGTATATAAGAGATCAGCTTTAAGAGACTTAAAAAATATATATTTATATAAAGGATTTTATATAGAATTTATATACCACGTTTATAAATTGTTTGTGGCAGAGATATATACTATATGAGCACCTCAAAGGTCCTGTCTACAATTTCTTGAGCCTTTTTCTTTGTAATAGTAATAAGGGATGTTGGTGCATAACTTGGCGGTTCTAGCTCTTGGGCTTTTGTTATAACCTTTACATTTATTGACTGTCAGTAAGTCAGATTCCTATTAATTCTTTATGTCAGTAATTCAGCTTTCCTAGAATTATTTTTAGGGCAGCTCCAGCTGACCAGATTTTAAATCACTTTGTTTTAGAATGCATAAAATGAATGCAGGGTGGCTTGTTTAGTCAGTGCCAGAAGCATAAACAGGGATGGGGATAGGGACCATTTAAATAATTGGGATATTTGACATTCCACATGGAGTCTGAACATGTGGCCTTCTTGTTCATAATGGTCATTAAAACTTTCTTAGGTCTCCTAATCTACACACTTGTGTTTGGCATGGCCTGCTCTGATCAGAGATATTGGCAGCGTGACTTTATTGCACATGTAGGAGATCAATAATTAATTACAAGCATTTTATTTATTCACAAATGTAGAGTGAAGGATGAGCTGGCCAGAGACTGACTGGGTGTTTAACCAATATGATGAAAACTCCAGTGACTTTTACAGAAAATGTTTTATTAAAAACTGTAACTCACAATCATTTCTGAAAATCAAGCTGGTCATAGATGCAACTTTTGTTTTTCTTTCGATCAACCGGCTGGCTGCTAAAAAAGTAGTGTGAGCAAAGTAGTGTGGTGGGCCCTAAAGCCTAGTACATACAATCAGAAAATTGTACGAAAAATACCGCTTTCAAAGCGGTCGTAGGATAATCTCATTGATAGTACACAACTTTCAAGAGCTGATCAGGACAGGTCGTGTCAAATTATCCGATGGGACAGGCACGAAAAAAGAGTCGAGTCCACCATCCACACATACAACATGGATGGGGCAATCTTCCCTGCTGTGCTACTATATTCTGGGGACTCTTCCGCTGTCAGAATACACTGATCAGCACTGCATCCGACTGGCTGCATGTGCTGATCGAGTGATCATTTCCAACATTCCCTTTGAGAGAAGCCAATCATTAGATCCACTTCTGTCAAGCCATTGTTGGATCAAAAATCAACCGGTTCTTGCTGAACTGACCACTTTTCAATGCATCAATGGCCAGTTTTAGTTCCGGCATCAGGGGCTTCAGGCAATCAATGTTATTACTTCCTATCTCCCAAATATCCCACGTTTGGAGTCACTGTTGTCCCTCTTTTAGAATCAAAGCCCTCTATCCTTCATTTCCCCTCAAATATTTTATTTTTTATTATTGCACTAGTTATTTTTAAATCACTAATAAAAAAAAAAATGTAGCAGTAAAAAAAGGACCAGTGGGTTTGAGGACAGATTCACACCATGTGCATTGCGTTTAGCACGTGTTGGCACTCGTTAAATGCACTTAAGTTGACTTACATTGTCATCCATTTTATGCATTGTATTGCATTGATGTGCATTTTTTCAACAGCACAAGCCAAGAAAAAATGTGGGTTATAGTGTGTTGCAGCATATTGTGCTGTGTTTAAATTCACCATGTTCTCTGTCCACCCAACTCACATCAACACAGTGCAATGCTATGAACTGAGCCTGTTGGAAACAAGCAATTTCAGCTTGTCAATGCATAGGGCCTGCGTTGAGCAAAGTAGTGTGGTGGGCCCTAAAGCCTAGTACATACAATCAGAAAATTGTACGAAAAATACCGCTTTCAAAGCGGTCGTAGGATAATCTGATTGTTAGTACACAACTTTCAAGAGCTGATCAGGACAGGTCGTGTGAAATTATCCGATGGGACAGGCACGAAAATTTTTCTCGTACGGTACCAGATCGTACGATTTTCCTTTAATCAGTACAGTTTTCATCAGAAAATACAATACAAATACAATACAAAACATTACATCACTTCTGAGTTTTTATTCTGTTTTTATTCTGTCGTATGAGAATTTTCATAATTTTAGTAACCTCTTCATTTTCTAAATGGAGACTAGCATGCAAAAAAAAAAAAAAACAGACAATCATTTGTCTCATTGTGTGTACTAGGCTTAAGTGATCATTCTTACGCTTTGGCTTTTTATGGTTCACATATTTGGGAGTGGAAAGAGTGAGTCCCTTGCCTTATACTGTATATCCCCCGATTAAAGGTGTCCCCCTTTCCCATCTCAGAAGGTTGGAAAGTATGCTAACTGGAGGCAGGGAATAGTGGCTTCCATCATAAACTTCTGAAGGAGCTCTAATTTTGGGAAATGAAGTAATCAGCACCTCTGAACATCGACTACTAGCAGGCTGATTTGCAGGTAAAGGTCAAATTTTACACATAAGGCTGTGCAATTCAACACTTGGTGGTTTTACAAAACACTTTTTTCATTAAAAATTCTTTATGATCTGCGTAGCCGGGGGCATAACAGGGGTGGGTCAGTTGTTTGCTTACTATGCACTAAAAGATGTCCTTTATCATCTACAAAATTGGAGGTGTATGATCTACATACATATAGTCAACCAGTATATGGGTACTAAGTGTGTAAAATACATTGGCTCGTGCCAGAGTATAATTGTGCTGGTGGCAGCAAAGTTGACTGGGATCTCTTTGATTTACATACAGTAGAACTAAAATATGTGTTTTTAACTGTTCCAGTCTGCCTTTTAATGTCTTTTGGCTCCAAAGACACAGCATTAAGGGCCCCCATGTCTCTAGTTTAACAATTAGCCATGATCGCTGCCCGCATAATAGACCAGCTGTGTTTCATTGCAACTTTCTATTGACTGGTTCATTTTGTAACATTTCCAAAAGTTTGGCACATCATAAAATCCTGTCTTTCATTTTTCTCCTTACATATATATCCCGAAGGATTACATAAATTTTTTCAAGTACCCAGAACTTGATTGCTGTGCTGCGTGCGCTCTTAAATTGTGTTTGACAGGTTATTTTTACAGTATTTCAAGAGCAGGCTTAGCAGCATATTAAATAAGCTTTGACTGCTTGATGTTATGCTAGCCCTGCAGCTAGACTACACTTGCTTAAACTGTTCAAGTGTGTTATTATATTTATAAAAAATAATACATCCTTTTTTTAATGTAAAATGTTAAAGTGAACCCGTCACTTACATGCTGTGGTGATTTTGTAGGTATACTGGAAAAATCCGGCGTGAGTGACAAGCGTGCATTGAGATTTTTCTGTTGTGGGCCCATCGATAGCATATATATAATTCAACTTTGATTGACTGTTGCACTCCATAATCAATGGAGATCCCGCACTTTTGTGTATACAGTTTAAAGCCCCTTTTACAGGGACGTTCTGTTTGTCCATTTTTCATCCATCCATTGATGGATGAAAAACAGACATCAATGCATCTCTTTGGAAAAACAGATGCAAACGGATCATCATCCATCGACATACGTTTCCATCCGCATCCGTTTTTTTTAAATGGATCAAAGCCCTATTTTGTTCTGTTAAAATGGAATGGATGAAAAACGGATGTAAATGGACAAATGGGCCGTTTTTGCTGGTTTTGCAATAATATAATTTTTGCTTCATAAACCACTGATCTTCCCCATACCAAAAACTTCTAATTCATGTCAACACCTGAATGCAGATACAAAATTATCTAAATGAGTTATCCCTAATGTGAAAAAAGCTGAGACTAATGGATATACCGATATAAGGTTTACCACGAGGTGATGTATATTGGCTGAAGATCCCAAATTTATATGACAGCTCTCAGAGTAACAATCGAAAAGTCAGATCGGATTGCTATAGAACCCCTACATGTAGAGTAAGTGGTACCAGCAGTGCCCAGCAACCCCCCCTTCCCGTCTCTCGTATGGAGCTGACCTTGTTTATGGAGCACTCTGCAGAACTCAACAGATTACTGCTTGGGTTGCGCCAGATTGTGCTTTCATGTAGGACCATCCTTTAATGTCTATGGACAGCCTTAGTTATTGAATTTGTACTGATATGCAGTAACACTTAGCAGCCATCTTGAGATCATCTCTAAACTGAACTGACTCAAATAAAATCTGATTAGTTGCTATGCGTTCGCAAACAAATTTCTCCTTATTCCACCTTAGTTGATAAGCTTGGATAGACTAAAGCTGGCCAGACATGGATCGAATTTTGGCCACTTCCTGCTGAGTTGGCCAGAACTGTCCTTTAGACTATAGAGGTGCCAGACTGTGGCCATTGGGAGTAGAAAATGACCCAGCATCAGTTGGAGTAAACAGTGCCCCATCTTTGGTGTCAGTGAGAGGAATTGTGCCCCACTGTTGATGTCATTGGGAAGAACTGTGCCCCACGATTGGGGTCATTGGTAGGAATTGTTCCCCATTCTTTGTGTCATTGGGAGGAATTGTGTCCTATCTTTGGTTTATTTAGGGGGAATTGTGCCTCATCTTGGTGTCATTAGGAGAAATGGTCCTACATCATTGGTGTCATTGGGCCTTATTGTTGGTGTCATTGGGAGGAACTATGTCCCTTCATTGGTGTCAGTGAATGAAATGCCCCAAGGGCTGGATAAAAGCAAGCAATGGGTGGCATCTAGCCCCCAGGCCACATTTTGGAGACCACTGCTGTAGAGGAAAGATGCTTATACTTACCTATTCTGAGGGTGCTGTGGACCGGTTAGATGATTGGCTTCCAGTTCCGGCTTCAGTGTAGAGGAGGGACAGCTGACAATGGATGCCCCATAGTAAGTCTATGAGTAACCTCACCGCTTAGGCATTTCAGCTGTTGTCAGCAATCTCTCCTCTTTACTGAAGCTGACCACTGAAGAGATCATGTGATCGGAACAGCTTGCACTCAGATTGGGTAATTATAAGCATCTTTCCTCTATAGGTTAGATTGTATGGGGCTTAGAATGGAGGTTGGAGCAGGTTAAAGTTTAGGAAGTTTTTGACTGGACTTCTACTTTATGGTATTCTGGTGCAAAAGCAACTTCCATCCGTGCTGTTAACTTCTCTTTTGGAGCATTTTATATGGCTGATGTGTTGGTTCTGTTTAAAATCTAGAAACACAACCTAATGCATTTCTCATGGAACATCTGTAACAACATGTATTCTTCTAGTTTGTTTTGACATATTATTGCTATTGTAATACTCGCTTGCATTATCTTTTAGCGTATAGGCTTCCTATCACACAAGACTGGTCCTGTTGAATATAATGATGTGGTAATGCAGTGGCTGTCATCCTCAGCATTAAATGGGTTCCCCTGTTCAAGGTCAGATTCATTCCAGCATATTACCAGCACCTAGCACAGTGATGCATGGATCTAATAGCAGATCTGGTTTATTACCAGTCCTTAATTCCTTCTGGGCCAGTTTCATAGGGAGAACATTATGCTCCATGTAAGATAGATGATACAATATAGGCAGCACATGTGGTCTTTATGTTATAGAACAAACTAAAACTTGCAATAAAATGAATCCATTTTCTGCTTGCTCTATTCACTGGAACATAATGTCATATCTGGGTGATAACAGACTGGCAGATTTTAGGTTCTGGCCTGTTAAATTATTAGCTTCTTATCATGATCTATTGTTCAGTGTGAATCTTCTACATCACACTAATATAATAGAGCGGTCCCCAACTTTATCATGTGCGTTGTGTGTACATGGGAAAGCTTTAAATAGGATGTCACATTTCCTATCTGTATTGTGTGGGCAGATGTATAAGATACCAAACCAAATCCTCAAAATGATATCAAGAATGCAGGAATAAACATAAAAAACATTCTATATATACTGTATAAAAGGCATTGTTAAATACCGGTAATTGTTTTTGTTTTTTTTACTATAGTAACGTTGCTTAGATCATTTAAGATCTCTAACACTTTCTACTATAACTTATATGTTTAAAACTGTGAATACTAATAATTACATAGCTCCCAACTGTCCCTGATTTTGAGGGACTGTCCCTGATTTGGAGCAATGTCCCTCTGTCCCTCATTCCTCCTCATTTGTCCCTCATTTTGGTCTGATCTATATAGCTGTATATAAAATGCACTACGTATCTATTAAAAAGTGTTTTCCAGTGCTAAACCTTTCATTCAATTTCTAAATTGCTGCATTTGTAAATTTCAAAAGTCAGAATACCAAAATAGTAGTGGTTAAAAAAAGCGGAGAAAATGAATCACCGCTCAGGTAGACCTGATTCCAGGTGTATGTAAGTAAATCCTTCAGAGGAGGGGAGTCCCAGGTGCTGGCTAAATGCAAATTGAAGCAAGGTTTGGAACAGGAAAATCTGGATGCCGCACACCGGATAAAGTTGAAAAATCTTCTTTATTGTAAAACTTGGATCATCAAAAATACAGGACAGTCAGGCAGATAGTACAGACACAGCTGACGCGTTTCGCACTCTAAATCGAGCGCTTACTCATAGCTGTGAGTAACAAGTTACAATAAAGAAGATTTTTCAACTTTATCCGGTGTGCGGCATCCAGATTTTCCTGTTCCAAACCTTGGTTAAAAAAAGCACTTGTGGGTTTAGCTAATCATTTTTTTTATATAATTCTCCTTTAGGGGGCATGGTAGGGGGTGTGTCCTATGCCTACATTTGCTAATAGGTGCCCCTCGTTCCCATCTCAAACAATTGGGAGGTATGTAATAATACTGAGAGTTTTAATGTAAATATTTATTTCTATTATGATGATGATGATTATTTATATGATTAAAGTGGAGTGCCACTTAAAAGTGGAAGTTCCACTTTAAGGACTCCTCACCCCCTTACATGCCACATTTGATGTGTCATTTTTTTTTTGGGGGGGGGTGGGTACCCAGTTTTGACAGGTGCCTAGCTCCCACTTCCGCTCAGGCCGCCTAGGCGACTCGAGCGGAAGTTCTCCTCTCCCCTTCCCTGCAATCTTCTCGGACACAGGTCCCAGATGATTGCCCTGCCATTAAGGAGGCGCAGCGCGGCTCGCGCATGTGCAGAGCGCACCCAGCTGTATAGCTGCAATCTGTCACAGCCGGGTGCCCAGACTTGTGATGCTGGCATCGGGGAGAGGCGAGGGAGAGAACCAAGACTTCGGGCAGCTACATCGCTGGACTATGGGACACGTGAGTGTGTGTTTATTAAAAGTCAGCAGATACACTTTTTGTAGCTGCTGACTTTCAATAAACACAAAAAGGAGTGGAACTCCGCTTTAAAGCTGTATATGAAACCCAAAACCAAAGATGTATTATATTGCAGGTTACAAATCCTTAGATGTGGTGGCTGCCTTAGTTTTACTTTCTTTGGCCTTTTTCCCCTCTGTTTGCATCTGGTGATCAGGCTAGTAACACAACTCCTGTATTAGTGAGACACAACTCTGGAGGAATGAGCACAGGATGCACAGCAGACAGCAGCTTAGTCTTGGGGAAAGGAGAGTGTTAAATGTATTAACAGATTTAACAAATTGAAGCCAAACTCCAGCTCACACTTTATAATCAGTTACAGGACACAGTTTTTTACCTTCTGGGATAATGATTTTGCAAGCAACACCCCAGCCAGTGTTAAGTGGTTTGTCTTATCCATGTAAACTGATACATTCTGCTGGAGAGCATGTTCTTGGAAAACAGCAGACTTCCCGCTGTATCACCAGATGACAATATAAGAAAGAAAGCCTAAAAAAAGAAAACAAATGCAGCCATCACATCTAAGAATTAGTAAGCTGCAATATAATAAGTGTGTGTTTTGGTTTTTGAGTAATGGATATACAGTATGATTACTTATTTGCATAGGATCACTCTTCCGAAGAAAAGTTTTAAACCTATAGTACGGTATAAAACCATTATTGCATTTTAAAGAACAAAATTGCCATTACACCCAATAAATTTTGATCCACCACCAGCCCCTTCCCATCCACATAGGAAGCTTCACCGTTGTTACATGCTAATTTGTAGCCAGCTCAGATACGATTTGCGTTGTAATTCACAATACAAAATACATTTACAACCAAGCTTCATATTCATTTCTTGTTGGTTGGAGTTCTCCTTTAATGTGGCCCTTTACTAGCGTTGACCTAAAGTGTTACTAAACCCCCCCCCCCAGCACTCCAGGCCCCAGGGTCACCCATGCATGCTCGTTCCTGAGTCCAACTGCTGCGTCCATTGACACAAACAGCGGGACTCGGCCCCACCCCCCACTCCCATGTCATGGCATTTAATTGACAGAAGCAAAAGTCAGTCGATGGCACTGCTATTAATCTGTCCAATGAGGAGAGAGACAGCGGCGGCTCGCGCACATCGCTCGATCCGATTGGGCTCAGGTAAGGAAAAGAGGGGGTCGGGGAGCTGCACAAAAGGTTTGCATTATTGCATTAAGGTAAAAAACCCTAAGGCTTTAGAACCACTTTAAAGCTATGTTATTAGTCTTGATTGATTATAAAAGGAATATTAGCAAGGCTGATTTTTTTTTCCCCTGGAGAAAGTGCTTCACCAGGCTTCCTCCAGTGCTGGCCACATCAACATTTGTCTATAGCGCCTACTCAAACCACAATGTAGAGGGTCCTAAATGAACAAAAGAGTCATCTTTTATTGCCCTGATTGCCCCATACTACTCAGTGCTGAAAGCAGATGACACAGCTAAGGGCCTTGCATGCCCTACTAGACATTGGCTGCCATGCTACTTTGGGATTTGTAGTCCTTTAATAGCAGGATGGCTGCATATTATTTTTTTGTACATATCTTGGTTCCACGTATAGTTTTTACATGGAATACTATGTGCGAACGATGGATTTTCAGCTGACCTTAGTTTTGCTAAGAATAAAAATACTGCACTTCCAGAGAGAATATAATAGCTCTTTTATTTGCACATAGAGAGGCAAGTGAGGCTGTCTGAGATGTGTAAGGTCATTGACAGTTTTAGACAGTCTGTCTTTTCCAGATCATAAAGTAGCGGAGAGCATGCAGCTCTACCTCTGGGCAGATCTTTCCATTTGTTGTTATAATAGGGGCCTGTAGGGGTCACCAGGCAGAGAGTGTACAAGCCAATATGTGGAAGTGGTGGAGGAATTTGCCATATGTTATGTACATATTCTGCATTCCAGTTATACTTGTTTCTTAAATGTAGGACATTCCTCATCGCCTTCACACTGACTTTTACAGCCATGTCACAGTGTAGTAGTAGAGTTACGACCAGCTAATCCCTTGATGGGGTCCATAAGGCCCCCATTGACACAAAGCTTTTCTCCTAGGGAGAATCATTGAAATAACACATGAAGCTCAAATGGGGAAACATTGGAATTTCCATGCAGAAATTTCAGGGCATGACTAAAATAGCAAAGGATCAATGACTGCTTCACTTGAACCTGCATCAAACACTGGACTACGGCACACACATTATTCTTAGACTGTTTAGAACTGGAACAAGCTAAAGCTGCAGACCTACACTGCCAGCTGTAAAGCTGCCCGTACATTGGTAGGATCTCACCCAAAAAAAAATCGTTTTTCTAATGGTTAGTAAGGTCAAATTGGTGCTTATTTTTGACGGCAGTGACAAGAGAATTCAAAGTTGCAGGATTGATACTTGTTTTTTTTTTTTTTAATTAACAAATTTCTTTGGTTTACAAAGATTTTTGTTTTTGTAGAAGGTCATAGTTTAGTACAAATGTGTAACAGAAAAATAGGTACATCCAATATATCAAGTATGTACTTAATATGAGGTGAATGGTACATATAAACTGAACTTACATAAGAACAATAAGGGTGAGATTCAGTGGCGGCTGGAGCTCAAAATTTTTTGGGGGGGCACAAACAAACTGAAAAAAACGTGAAAAAAAATATCAATTGCAGCCACTGTGCCATCAAACGCAGCTATTGTGCCCTACGCTGCTACTGTGCCCATCAAACGCTGCCACGGTGCCATCAAATGCAGCCACTGTGCCATCAAACGCAGCCGCTGTGCCCATCAAACGCAGCCACTGTGCCCATCAAACGCAGCCACTGTGCCATCAAACGCAGCCACTGTGCCCATCAAACGCAGCCACTGTGACCATCAAACACAGCCACTGTGCCAAACGCTGCCACTGTGCCCATCAAATGCTGCCAGTGTGCCCATCATATGCTGCCAGCGTGCCCATCAAATGCTGCCAGTGTGCCCAACTGCCCATCATATGCTGCCAGTGTGCCCATCAAATGCTGCCAGTGTGCCCAACTGCCCATCATACGCTCCCAGTTTGTCCATCAAATGCTGCCAGTGTGCCCATCAAATGCTGCCAGTGTGCTCATTAAATGCTGCCAGTGTGCCCATTAAATGCTGCAAGTGTGCTCAACTGCCCATCATATGCTGCTAGTGTGCCCATCAAACGCTGTCAGTGTGCCCATCAAATGCTGCCAGTATGCCCATTAAATGCTGCCAGTGTGCCCATTAAATGCTGCCAGTATGCCGTCCGCTCGCTCGCCATCTGCCCGGCACTTACCCTGTGTCTGTGGGGCAGCGGGTGACGCGACGAGTGGGGTTCCTTCATATGTCTCCTGCCTCATCTCCCGTCTTCTCCTCCTGATAGGCGTCCAATGGCGGCGCCTGTCATTTCAGCCAATCAGGTGACAGGTAACAGACCCGAGCACCTGATTGGCGGAGAGGGGGTTCAGTGTTAGGAAAGCGAGTAGTCATTCGCTTTCCTAACACAGCAGAGTGGGAATCTAAGTATGGATTTTTCCTATCAGGTAGAATAATTTAAAACACTATTTTGTTCTATAATGATGTGTATTATTAGGCTATATAAGGTGATGATTAATGAAGTGGTATGCCCCAAGGGGATCATTTTTTTTTTTATTTGGTATCAAAGAGTGTATGGTGGAATTCCTAACAGTGAATGTGTTCTTTGTCAAGGAAAGTCCATTCATTCCAAAATCAAATGTTAAAAGCAAACAGAATTTTTAAGTCATTTTGAACAATATTCATTAAGTCATCAAATTTACTGATCTTAATTTTCTTTTGAATGTTTGTACAAATGTTCGTTTAAAAATCTTGTAGTGTATGGCCAGCTTAAAGTGATACTAAAATCTTGATTTTTTTGTTTAAAAATAACAAACGTGTTATACTTACCTGTTCTGTTGCAGTGGTTTTGCACAGAGCAGCCCAGATCATCCTCTTCCCGGGTCCCTCTTTGGCGCTCCAGGCCCCTCCCTTCTGCCAAGTGCTCCCACAGCAAGCAGCTTGCTATGGGGGCTCTTGAGCCGAGCCGCAGCTCCTTGTGTCCATTCAGTCACTGAACCGCGGCCCAGCCCCTTTTCTCTATTCATTGGCTCACTGACTTTGATTGACAACAGCGGGAGTCAATGGAGTGTCTTGTGCAACATCGCTGGATCGAAATGGGGCTCAAGTATGTATTGGGGAGGGGCTTCAGCACACAGAAGGTTTTTTATCTTAATGTATGGAATTTGTTAAGATAAAAAAGAAAACTTCTGCCTTTACAACCGCTTTAAAGTGGAATTAAAGCCTAACCCTAACTTCTTCCATCCTTCTAGCTATCCTGCCTACCCTGTGTAAGAAAGATCTGTATACTTAACTTTTTTTTAGTCTGCTATGGTCCAGTGGCATGATCCTGCTCCCCTGTGTCAGTAAGTGGCTGCTGCAGGGAAGAGGAGGGAGTGCCGACAACAGCTGGGCTATGGGAGCCTACCGGTGACGTCGCTGCTTCTGGAATTCCCAGCTATTGTCTAGCGCTCCCTGAGCCAGACTTGCAGGATCATATTACTGGCCAGACTGAAAAAAGGTAAGTGTACAGATTTTTTTTTACACAGGGTAGGAAGTATAGGGAGGAGGGGGGGAGGGAACACTTTTAAGAATAGTTAGTGCTAGGCTTTAATTCTGCTTTAAGAGTTCTTCTGCTGCACACTTAGATTGCATATGTGATAGTAATTCTAAGAGTTTCATTTATTTTTAAATAGCAAACATGTTATACTTACCTACTCTGTGCAATGGTTTTGCACAAAGCAGCCACAAAACTTTTATTAGGTGTTGACTAAAAATGAATCACACTCCTTTTCTTAAGCCTAGTACACATTATTAGAAAATCGGATGAATGGTCGTCCACTTTCCTCCAAATATTTGTACCATGCTGAAAATGAGAGTGCCATTAATGATACCAACATTTTCAAACGACAGAGGAAAACATCCCGCATGCATAGCTACGTTCCAGGATAGATCATTGTTTCCGATCATGTGGAGTCTTTTTCATTCGATTTTTTAACAATGAATATTGTACTCATTAAACAAAAGTCTTTGTTCTGCTAACTAACAAGAAAAATGTTGCAGCATATCCCTTTGGAAATTTTCGTCTGAACAGTCGACTAGGGCTCTCTCAAAAGCAGTATAACGAACAAAAAATCGAACAATCATTCTAAATAAGGATGTTTTCACCTGATTTTCTAGTAATGTGTACTAGGTTTAAGTCTACACTTATTTTGCAATTATTAGGGACAAAAGTAAATTTAAATTAATGGCCAATCATGACATCTGTGTTTTTGGGTTTATGAAATTGCATGGTGCAAAAGCAGCATGCAAACTCATCCAAAATAAAAATAAGAAGATAAATGAAGCAGCTTGCACAAATAAATATAAACATATAGTGCAGCGCTAGTTGAAACAGTAACCTACATCAAACATAAATCATCTAATGTGAATAAGTCCATTTAAAGTGGTGAAAAAATAATAACAGCCCCAAAGTTATAAGAGAATCAAAGTCTTCTTCCACCAAATAGTGACCTGTAATGGGGAATACCCCATCAGTGATCCATCACCACGGGCTCTTTCAAACATGCTCACCAGAATTTGTGGCCTTTTTAGACTAAAAAGAGTCAAATGCGCACATATATCCATAAAGTCGCACTTATGCTGTTATGAACCTCCTCTGGGTCTGGCTAGTGCAACAGTAAAGCATCATCTTCCTACTTAAAAGTTCCACCATGCAGTAGGAAAAGAGCCAAAAGAACCACATAGCATAAAGCTGAAAAATAAAGTTTATTTAATAAAGCTCTAATTACTCACAATGTTAAAATATATAAGGACTTATTTAGTAAACACCAGTCCTGGAGCTCAGACAGGCCATTTCCTGGAATAGAGGTGCGTGATGACATCACATGCATCGGCTCCACTCTACACGTTTCATCACTACTGAAATCGTATGGACCAAGGAAGCCGTGCTCAATCAACACACTCCGTTTATTTACAAGCCAACAGGAGGAAACAAGAAATGATACGGAAACCAGTAGCGCTCCATGCCTCATTTGGATTTCACATGCAACCAAGCCTTGGTGTCACCTAAAACATTCCATGGCTCGAAAAGGATGTCAAACTTGCATCAAAACCAAGCCTCGCTCCCAAATGAAGGCCAGCTAAAAACAATATTAAAATTCAATCTGTCACATGAAGCAGACAAAATATAATTTAAATGGGCAAGAAAAGTAGAGGAATATATTAAAAAAAGCATATCTACGAAGGATAAAAATAATAATTGTAAAAAAGAAGTTGCCCCCTATTAACTGGATGGATGTAAATATAAAACATACATCTACCTATAATAGGCCCACAAGTAAGTATCCCCATATACAACCCTATACAATATTCACAGGACTAATACATTCCCCATGAATAAACGATTTTTTCTAAAACATTTTATATACATTCTTAAAAGTGTAAATACCCTCCCCAAAAAATAAATAAATATACCATTGTGACTAGAAAAACTCCATAAGGTGGACAAGAATGAAAAACAACCACTGGAGGAGAATGTCATGCATTATGAAAAAAAGCATTGCTGTCCCACTCCACATTCATACCATGGGTGGAAAGGTCCTAAATGCATGGATCCAGGGATCCAGTGGGTCACTTATTGGGAAATACCCCTTCTTATTGATCCACCCCTCCAAGGGGGCATAAACAGGTCGATGGCAAGAAAGAGAGTATACCCAGGATATTTATTATAACAAAGGGCATAGTGTTTAGGAACACTATGGCCCTTGTATCCCTTCTTAATACTGTTAATGTGTTTGTTGACATGTACACTAAAAGATCTTGTGGTCCTCCCCACATACTGCATACCACAAGGGCATCGTTGAAGATACATCACATTGGTGGAGGCAAATGTGATGAATTGTTTAATTGTATAAGACCAGGAAGTGGCAGTAGAGGTGAGTGTACAAGCCTTCTGGCGACCAAGTATACTAAGGTGACAGACAGAACACTTCTTACACGTATAATAACCAATGGGATTATGAAAAAATGAGGGCTTAGGGCACAGACTGAGAATGTTAGGAGCAACTCTAGCTTGTAGTGAGGGAGCTCCTCCAAATACTGATTATTGTTTATTGTACGATCGCTTCAAAAGCTGTATTTTTCGTCTGGTTTTCTGATCGTGTGTACGGGCCTTTAAGCTAGAAAAGTGAGGGTTTAATTACTACTATAAGCAAAGCATTCAAACCTTTCAAATTTCTTCACAAAAAGCAATGGCAATGGAGGCTTCTTCATAAATATAAGTTTGCCGCTTGCCAAAAGCATCTGAATCAGTAGACTAATGTTTGGGAATCATAAGGCCCCTTTCATATGGGTGGACCATCCACCGACATCCAATCCGATCCTATCCACCAAAAACAGATGGATGGGGGAACCGTTCCTCATTCGTCTGGCGGATCAGATCGTATCGGATGGCCATCGAGTGTAAACCGACACGTGGTCAGTTTACATCTGACTGCTCATAGAGGACAGCGGGCTGTCTCTGTGTCCGCTCTGCATAAGCGGAGTGGACACGGACAGGCCACTCGCCTGCTCAGTGGGGATCAGTGGATAGATTCTCTGGACTCCTGGTGGAGTCCGCCCCATGTAAAAGGGGCCTGAAACAGTCAAACAGACACAATTTACCATTCAATATTTAGTAGGGTACAGTTTTTTTAATGTGCAAGGTAGCTGAAGCACCTTGAGGCAAATTGTATCACTGGTGATTCTTTAGATGTACAGTATAGTATGAAACATGTCATATTGTAAAATAATTAAAGTAATGAGGATTTCAGTTGTCATTTTTGTAATATCTTGTTTTTGGATGGGTAATTGTTTTTAAAATGTAAATATACATTATTCTGTCCTCCTCTCAGAAAAAGCTTTGGTGGTAAGCATTTTCCCGGTCTACAAACTTCTGTAATAAGGTAAGCAAGATCACTTACCAAATCTATATTGAATTGCAGCATGCATACTGCCCAATTTTCTGAGATGGAAAATAGAGACTTATTATAGCAAAGAGTATGTGGGCAAAGGAAATACACCCAGTTACATCAATAATTAAGAAAGAATACCCCAAAAGTAATTAGGTAAATCTCCAAATATTTTTTTTTCCATATACTATTCCTGATGATACTCCGATGATTAAAAAATACATTATTTTATAGGGTTCTACATCAGAATAAAAAGAGGGATAACTGAGAAAGAAAGAGGGGCAGAAGGCCAGAGGGATTTGGTTCTATTAGAGGGACACTCTTCGAAGCTATGAGTATGCAAAATCCCTGCCTTGCATTACTCTGTATGTAAGAGATGAAACTGCAAAATTTGTATGACAAAACGTTCATTTGGTGATGGTTTAACATCAGGCAGAATCATTGTGAGACAGTGAAATACGTAAAGACAAAAGCACACACAAAGCCAGTGTGAAGTCAGCAGTGGAACACAGAGTTACAATGAACGATGTTCTGTAACAGTCAGCAGTGCTGGTCTTTATGAGTGATGTTAGTCTCCCTGTATCCCCCTGTTAGAGTGAACAGATGGGGGATGCTCAGCTGTCTCCAGTCAACTCTGATACATATTCATTTTCCCATCCCTGGACGATGGTGCCTGAAACAGCACAGATGGAGAGTAGCCTGTTGGCTGCTTTTTGTTTCCTGGTAATGTCCAGCTGCTCCACATTTGATATATTAGTGGACAAAGTGGACATAGGCCCGCACTGCTTTCAGTTTAGAGTCCTGTTCTGGGAATTAGCAGAGGATCTTGTGTCTTGCTTAGGGATTTTTTTTTTTTTTTAGGGGAATGGTTAATGGCATTTTTCTATTTTTTTTATTTTACAATTTTTACATTTTTTGATATTAAATTTAGTTTCTCCATTTTAATATGTTTTAAATGAATGCCAATTTTATGATGTTAGAAAGACCTGTCCGCTACTACCACCCACTTCCCGGCAACAAGTGAATTTATTCAACAGTTTCTTGTTTATTAATTAAAATAGAAAAAAGATTTTATCAATTACAAAAAAAGACCAAAGAAAAAAAGCCAACCTTAAAAACAATTAAAACTAATGCAAGTCACATTTTGATGCCAGAAAATGGAGGGGAACTTGTATCAAAGATAACCATAAGTATTTTAATATTCAATGAAACAAAATCACTGGATAGATTGTACCACCCATAATCATAGGCGTGTGCACAGGGTGTTCCAGGTGTGCCTGGGCACACCCTAATCACCCTGTGTGGCACTGATTTCCCATTTAGACCCCTGATATTTCCCCAAAGCCCCCTAATGAGGCTCCTAAAAATAAATAAATAAATAAATAAATAAAATAAAATTGTAAAAAAATAATAAAAACTACTAACACCATCCACTGCCCTACTGATACCAATCTCTGCCCTATGACACCGTCCATTGCTCTAATGACACCTTCAGTACATATACTAATGCAATAGGCTGTGTACACCTATGCCCGTAATGATAATTATCATTAAAGATAGTTATCACTTAATCTAAAGGAGGGTCTTATGCGTAGTACACACAATGAAAAAAATACCGCTTTTGCAGCGATCGTACGATAATCAGATCGTTAGTACACAGCTTTTGAGAGCCAATCACGACAGTTAATTATTCAAAGGGACAAACACAAAAAATGTTCTCGTACGATACCAGAACAATTTTTGTTTACTATTCGTCCGAAAAAAATCAGAAGACCGCGAATGCTCGGAAACACATTACATCACTTCCGAAGTTGTTTTCTGTCATACGAGAATTTTCATAGCTTTAGTAATCTATAGGTTTCCGATATGAGACAAGCATGCAAAAAAACAATGGTAGATCATTCGTCCGATATTCTCATCACGTGTACAAGGCTTAAACTAACATACAGAGGAAATGACTAATTGAGACATGGTTGCCCAGGGCATTGATATATTTATTATATATGTTACTCTTTGTTTATGAGGTTTATATTTATTAGGTCCAGGCTCCTCCATATGTGCATAGATAGACTTTGTTGGTCCTTAGAGCACAGAGTGGTGATAACTCTGTGAGTAGTTCCCCCATTCAGGATGTCCAGATTCCACATCCCTGCTTACAGACGCTTGGCTACTTGCTGCACTTTTCAGGCAGCATGCTCACTTTGTTATATGACAGAATATGACCCCCGAGGGGAAACGTGAATTCAGTCCTGACACAAGATTGAAATGTTGTTCTGCCTCAGCGATTAAGTCACACGCTCCTCCTAATCAAATCCTTGTCTTATATGCTGCTATATACTTTGCTGGCTTTGTAATAATTTACCGGGCAACGCCATGCAAATACGTTAAATACATTGTACCTAAAACCAACTAGTAGGGCAAATATGGACTACCTCACCGTAATAGTGGACCACTGTAGTCAACTATACAGTTTAAAAACAGCTCACTGCTCTGAAGTTTTCTGGATTGAAATGAAGGATGAATAATAAAAGATGTAGTTTTCTAGAATAATCTACATCACCAGGATGAGAAATAGGGTGGTCAGACGTACCCCCCACTCTACTGGCAAGGTGGATGGTCAGAAGTATTATCCACTATACTGGCATGGTTGGTTGTTTGAAGTAACCTCCACTATACTGGCATGGTGGGAGGTTTGAAGTACCCTCTGCTATACTGGCATGCTGGGTGCTTAGAAGTACCCACCACTATACTAACATTGTAGGTGGTTTGTAGTACTCTCCACTATACTGGCATGGTGGATGGTGTGAAGTACCTTCTACTATACTGGCATGGTGGATGGTTTGAAGTACCTTCCACTATACTGTCATCTTGGGTGGTTTGAAGTACCCTTCACTATACTGTCATTGTGGGTGGTTTGACGTACCCTCCACTATACTGTCATTGTGGGTGGTTTGAAGTACCCTCCACTATATTGCCATTGTGGGTGGTTTGAAGTACCCTCCACTATACTAGTATAGTGGGTAATATGAAGTACCCTCCACTATACTAGTATAGTGGGTAATATGAAGTACCCTCCACTATACTAGTATAGTGGGTAATATGAAGTACCCTCCACTATACTAGTATAGTGGGTAATATGAAGTACCCTCCACTATACTGTGGAGTTTAGAGTTTATTTGGCCTGCTTAGCCAGCTTTAGCCCTTAGTATCAGATAAACCCTAACAGAATGGCATTTAATTTGCTAAAACACCATGTGTGATAAACAAGTGCCATGTTTTTAATTTTTTTAAATAAAATACTTGTGTTGATATTTGTTACTCCCCAGTGCCTATAATCTCCTTTAGCCTCTTTGCAGCAACGTTCGGTCTATTGTAAATGTACTATAGGGGTTGGCTGTGCCAGGGCAGGTTTTCTGATCGTAAGAAAAGTGGACCATACCTGCGTAGTGTGTTATTAAATGTCCTCTTGTAGTCTCCATTCAGAAGCCATGTGACAGAATGACAACATAGGACCACAATTGGAAAAAAAAAAAGAGTGTTGTCATCATGTGAGAGAAGGTTCCTGAACAAGGATTTGCAAGATCACCAGGTGTTATTTTAATGGAAGCTGAAATGTTATAAATATTAAAAATACATTTTGAAATTACATTGCAATGTTAAAGCTTACATTATGTTTTAGTGATTGAGTTTAAACTGTTATTAGTCTGTTGGTAGTTTGTAAACTGGATCAAGTGATACCCAAAGATGGGCAGATTTCTTCCATACAATGACAGCTGCTATAATTCATGGTTCTGCTTATCCAAATTTCTGCAATGTTGACCCACGCTGACACACATACTGGCAGGGGGATGTTCTCTTTATAGAATAATCTATAAATGACTACGGGGTTTCACTGATTATAGCTGTTTGTAACCCTTACACACTTTTATAAGCAGTGTTCAGATTGGCTGCATCGTTTGGTATAGGTTTGACTTTAATATACAGTATATGTATTATATATACAGTAGATTATGTAAAGCAATAAAGGATTATCCAAAAGTTAAATTTCATTTGATTACATAGTGGTCCGATGTTGGATATTTGTTGTACCGTGTATGCCACCTAATTGCTATCACTTACTGCTTAGCTATTCTGTTGGATTTGCACATATTGAACAATAAGCATCTCATGGCTGTGAGTACACTCCTTTCGTAAGCCGGTCATAGATGACCAGCAGAGATTTGAACCATGTATTGGAAGGCTGATTGTACCCAAGTTGATCAATCAATGTTGCATTTATCATGCAATTTTTGGCAGTGGCTATAGCCACTAGCAATAATCACTGTATCTTCTCTTGGTTGGGACAGCTCCCTGCACTCCCCCGCCGGAAGAACACAATAGCTTTGCGGAAGGGATTCCCCCATCAACACTGACTGTTTTGATGGGGGATTCAAGTGATTTTCTTTCGAGAAAATTTCTCCACCTATGGCCGTCCCTATTCTTGGTGTTTGTGTATTTCTGTGAAACATGGGCAGTATGGTACCTGAAGCTGGCCATACGCACAAAGATTTTTTTTTTTATTCAGCCTGCGGGCTGAATGAAAAAAGTTGAACTGATTCCTCTGTCCATGTGTGGATAGATGACTCTTCCACTGTGGCTACTGTATTCTGCCGTCAAAAGACCTGTACTGTGCCTACATTTGATTGGATGCAGGCATTGTTCGCCCAAAAATTTTTCACCCAGCTCCTTCAATTTTTCAGTTAAAGGAACAGACCCACCCATGAAGAAAATTTCATCTGGTTCATCAAAATTCGCTCAGTGTATGGGGTGCTTTAGTAGTGTGACTTTGCCACAGTAAGATTTATGTCCAATGTGGACAATGTATAGGTGGAGTTTTCTAATGTCCCTTCTAGGCTTTTGATGATTTCCACTTAATACTTCTGTTTCCTCCTAACATCACAAAGAAAAGTGAAGAGGTATTTTAAATGTCTTTCAACCTGACTGTATTTGTATGACTTTGATGGGGATGTTAATAAGCACATTTTGGTGCAGAATGAGTCAGCATTATATAAAGGAACTAAATATACAAATTAAAAGAATTTGGTTATTACTGCATGTGGCTCCCCCTTGTTCTGCCTGCCCAAGCCCACCCGGCAGAGGTGATCTCATAACGAAGGCGTCCGTGACTTTTTTGCAGTGCTGCGGAAACAAATTGTCAAGAACTGAAATGGTTGTGCATGACTCCACGGATGCATGCTATCAAGAAGATTAAGTATGTGGACTAAGGATATGATTTCCCTCTTACCAATTCCTCCTGGGAAATAGGATTTAATCAGTGTAGAGTCTGAGGCTGTATAAACAAGCTCTTAGCATTTCTACCTTTAAATCTTTTGACCATGGTGTCTGGGTGTCCTTCAAAAGTAGCCCTATAACAAAGGTCCATTTTTTAGAGGGTACACTAGACCCTTGTTAAAAATGTCATCTAAGTGACAGCCCTTTTATTCCTTCTGGTCATTAGAGAGAAGAGCAACGGCCTAGCAGCTCCTGTCATAAGCTTCTTGTCTACGCACTGTCACCTGTTCATAAATGCATCTTCCTGGCAAGCTACGTCCTGCCAGCCCATGTATTTTTGACCATATGTACGTCAACCAGATGCCATATGGATAATCATTTTGTCCCTGGTGTGTTAACTCATACATGTCTACAATTAGGCTTAGAACTATGTAATAAACATTTCAGTTGTCAGTGCAGGATAATGAGCTGCACCCTCAATAATTTTAAGTGTAAAAACTATCACTACATATACTTGACTGTAGCTCAATAAGATAATCTGTAGTTAAAAACAAACCATCTGTAATCACGGGTACATTTTCACAGCAACGTTCAAATTCGGAACGTCCTATTTGCACAAGGCATAATTACATCTGATCTAGTTCACATAGGCACCTGTCAAAGTGTCAGTCATTTATCAGTAGTGCCTTTTGTATCTTTCCTATAACTGTCATGAAGAAGACACAGCATGCCATGTCCATTTTGTAACTAAACCATGGCAGTCAACAATTTTAGTGTGTGACAGCAACTCAAAGTCTGGCAGCCAGCCATGCAAAGTATTTTTGGCTGTTGTCATCACTGCTACACCAAGTAACACAATGGGGAGATTTAATAAAACTACTGCACACAGAATGTGGTGCAGCTGTGCATAGCAACCAATCAGCTTCTAGGTTTTATTGTTAAAGCTTAATTGACTGAAGTTAAAAGCTGATTGGTTGCTATGCACAGCTGCACCAGATTCTGAGTGCTCTAGTTATAGTAAATCTCCCCCAAAGTATATAGGTATCTTAAAAATAAACAACCTAATGTACTAATATCTTATATTTTAAATATAAAATATAACAATTTGAGATATATCATTTTGTACCTTCTTTGAATTAGAAAAATTAAACATTGCTCCAAAATAGATGACACCAACAACATACACAGTATAGTCCAAAGCAACCATCAGAACAGATTCAAGCCCTGCTAGCAACAATCAGTCTGAGAAAGGTTAATTTATTGTAAAATCTGATAGCATACTGATTCCTGTTGTATGGAGTGACAGGAATGAACCTGCATGTGCCAAACTCATTTACTGGCCAAATCAGGCCAGGTTCTGATCATAATGGGATTTTCTATGTCTAATGGTCTGCTATAAATGATGAGAGAGCTGTGAAACAATGGTGGTTGCAAACCATCACTACTGTCAGCTGCGCTACAATAATGGTGACAAACTCAAAAAATTGAATAGACTGCAATGCTCCATACGGTTAACTTGATATTTGTTGAGTTTGTGCAGATTATCACCAACCATCTTCTTGGTTACACAAGCCTAAAGCCTCATACACACTACTATTTTTTTTTTTTTTGCTTGTTCAACCCAGCGGCTTGAACGAAAAAAAAAATACAGCTCAGGTCAGAACCGCTGTACTAACAATCTGATGTTAGTACAGCTATCTCCCCTGCTATGCTATTGTGTTCTGACAGTGGAACACCCCCCACCCCCCCAGAACACATCTCATCCAATGGTTGATCGGGAGCCAGTTGGCAGACTTTTTGCGCTTATGAGCCTTCTGTCGGACCGGCTGCCGTACACGCAGGCTGAATGTCGGCCGGCTTATATTGAACCGGCTAATGCCGGCTGATATTGACCCTGTGTGTACTAGGCTTTACTGGCAAATGTTAAAGTTTTAGCAGGGCTGACATTTTCCTTGTAGCATATATAAATTAAAGGTTCATACATATGGGCTCAGGGTGCATAAGGTCATCCAGTTCACCTGGGCATCTGGTAGTAGGTCAATTGGGAGGAGAAATGTTCTTTTATGGCTTGGCTGGTATGCATTGCCCCACATAATTATGTGTAATAAGCCATGCAACACAGTACAAACTTTCATGCCCAGCATTTGAGGGGAGCTGGGTGTACATCAGAAATTCCCACAAAGTTCGCTTGTCTAAAAGCACTATGTATCCGTAGACACTTTTGATTAAACTATATGGCCACAGTATTTTTTATAGGTTTTACTATAGTCATTTTACAACTTCACAGGTAAAATATAATGACAAAACTCCCAAATAATTTGTAGCATCTTAATGTTATTTCAAAAGTAATTTTTAAATTCATAGACTTCTTTAAAATAATACCTGAAATCCTGCAATGAAATCCTTGTTCAAGAAATTCCTGCAATTGGTCCACAATACCTTGTCCCTGTCCCTCAGTTTTTTCTCCTGAATGGTCATCCCGTCACACGCGGTTTCATAGGAAACTATAAGATGCCTAACCGTCCCTTAATGTGTTGGCGTATTCCAATGTTGTGACCATGAAGAAACCCGCCTTGATCACAGACATACAGCTGCCACTGCTGTGAAAGCATGTAGAAATGAAGTGGATGACAAACAACTGCTGAAGATAAAGAGAAAAACTTATTTTATATAAAAAAAAACTCTGGCAATTGTTGGGGTACACTATTTAGCAAACCAAATGTCATCTAGTTTGAGTTTGCATCCATTTAAAGTTTTAAAATACCTTATTTTTACTTTCTGCCAAAAAGTTGATGTGTGAGCCAGGTAACTGTGATCTTTTTTTGTACGAGGTACAATATTTTATTCTTTTTCTAAGTTTGACATACCTAGTTATTTGTTCCAAGCTCTGGAAACATATGCCTATATGTGTTTTCTTTTTATTCTGCGACTAACCTAATTTATTAAAAATATGAATTTCTTTCCTTTTACTGGACATCGTAATAGCTCCGGTGTGTTTTTTTAATGTATTTCCATGCTTCCTTCCTATAGAAAATAGAAACAATGCTGGTAAATCTTTGGCTTATCCCTGAATACCTATAAAATGAGTAGGTATCAAAGCCTTGTTACGCATCCTTTAATTTCTTAAAAGCAATTTGAAGAGAGGGACAATTGGATATCTATGGTTTATGTCATGTCTGCTTAACCTTGTTACTCTCAAAAAGCCCCCAACCAGTAATCCCATTTCAAAAATGTATTGTCATTTGGAAATGGTTTTCCAGAGGCGGACATGCTGCGAACACAGTTACAGCTGCTGCCCACAGAGGAATGGAGTCCACTGGGATCTCCATCACTTGATGGCAATGAGCAAATATTTGAAGGCTGAATTTTGCTTTGCGCTTTGGATAGAAATACAGGGTGACTGGCATTAACGTGCCAGCTTTCTCCCATGTATGTTTGATTTGCAGAAATCGTCCTTATGTAGCAGTTGCACTTAGTTAAGTGAGGAAGGAACAAAAGATCAGTTTAGGATGCTGCTGAATAGATTAACAAGATTTCCATAATTAGGAGCCACAAGGAACAATAGTATCCACCCCTCCCCACGTTCTATCAGTCCTTTGTCTTCAGCAGGAGATAATGGACGAGCAACCAGGGTGGGAATCCAAGATGCCATTTGGTCACTGGGCAGGCATTTTCTCACACTGCCAACAACAAGGCATTGAAACATCTGTCCTGTTCCAAAAACTCATTCACTTTTTGTAAAGAACGTGAAAGTCTATGTCCACCTGTCAAGCTACTGTTTTGTTTTATTTCATTTTTCCACCTCATTTGTGTATAAAATTCTACTAATCACTATAAACACGACATATCTAAAATAGGAATTGCTGTGCTTGTGATTGGCTATTGTGTGCTTCATGGAGAACAGCCTGGTAATTTGATATGAGGACTCTAGTTTACTTCTGACAGATCTTAACTAATATGGTGATGAAGAAATCTGCTTGAAGATCTACATGATATTGTGACTTTCTACATAGACCATAAACTATCCGAGATGCTGGTTTGGGTTTCCTAGTTCTCTACTTCAGACTGTGTGCTTTAGCTGTGATCTTACTTGTGATCTGTGTGATAAGTTATTTTGCAGCTGGAACGGATTTGCTACAGGGCTGACACTCAAGAAAGGCTAAGTCAAGTGCAAAGTGTTGTAGGGAAAACAAGAAGGCAAAAGCCATTTTTAAATAAAGATGAATGCTTCTGTAGACAAAGAGAATGTGTGATCCCAGTTAACCATTAACCGAGACATTTAAATTGTAAGAGCAGTCAAAACTTTTTTGTTAGCTTTGGATAGTATTTATTTTTCTTATTATTTAAAGAATTATTTTTATTATTATACAGGATTTAAATAGCACCAACAGAGTTTTTGAATTACAAAATAAAGAGAAACAATACAGTTATTATCCATTTCAAAACCGGATGGTTAGGAGGACCCTGTTCCTGCAAGTTTACAATCTAAAGGAACCACTGTTAATTTTTCTTTTTTTTTTTGCTGTCTCTGTTTTTGCTATGTAGATTCATCCAATGTATTTGTCCTGGTGACCATTGTCACTAAAAAAAGAAAGTGATAGGAAATCAAAAATGTTAGAGTTGTTAGAGAGGTACATCTTTCATGGTAGATACCTGTTTGAGTGTCAACTGTCTAATATGGAACTTTGTTCACTTTGTAGAGATTTCCTCTTACTCCCTATTGCATCTCTGGGGCAGAAATTACCAGGGGTTTAAACCCTTTCGTATTCCATCTGAAATGAAAAAAAAATGTTTTGTCAATAAATACACCTTTTTTTAATAAATTGTTTATTTAAGAGAAAGTGATAATCCAGATAATGACAAAAACATCATTCATCAGGCACTTAAAGTAGAAGTTTAGCATAAAACTAACTAACTCTAAATCTACTGGCAGCCACATTCTTAATCCCTGTACACATGATCGGATTTTCGGCAAGGAATTGTGTGATGACAGACTGTTGGCCTAAAATCCGACCGTTAGTACGCTCCAGCAGACAATTGTTGTCTAACTTTCCACCAAACAAATGTTGGATGGCAGGCTAGGAAATTTTCGACGGACAACGATCTGTTGTCAGATTTTCCTATTGTCTGTACACAAGTCCATCACACAAAAATTGAAATTACAAACACGCATGCTCAGAATCAATGCTCACCAAATACGACATTAGCAGAAAGTGCCCAAAAGGTGGCGATCAAGAGCTGAAATTCCTCGTAGTACGTCACTACATTTATGTTTGCTGGCCAACAATTGTGTACTGTTTGTATGCAAGACAAATTCCTGACACACGCCCTTCGGACAAAAGTCTGACGCTTTGTTGGCCAACAACCTGATCATGTGTTTCCAAAGAAGAAAATTGTGCTAGGTGAATAAGTAAATCTATTTTAGTGATAAATATGTGAAACCTGTGAAGATACCCTGCAGCTGAACACTTATAACCCTGATAGGGGGCACAGATATAACATATACAGAAAAAAAGTGCAGCGCTGGATAAATGTACCGTGACTTAGATATAGATATTTACAGAAGATGCAAATATTAAAAATAATAAGTATGAATACGTGAACACAAAATTAATTTGAAATTGTAATAAAAATAAAATAGAAATAAAAATATGATTTTCATAAACCCTAGTGTCCATGTATTTATTAATTGTGAAGTGATGAATTAGTGATTTCACTGCAGATGTATATGTGATTTCCACCGCAATACACCGCCCTTCACCCTGAGAAGATTGGAGGCTTACCAGAAAGCCCTATTTAAAAGGCATAGTGACACCAACACTGGAATCCTTAGGTACTTCCTCCAGCAGACAAACCTCAGCCGTCATGGAAAAGGATATCCCCCTCACAGATGTCCAAGCAATGCTCCAAAGTGCTCACCTCCAGGATGATGGGTACACATCAGCAGAGTATTCACTTCATAAGAATCGTATACAACCACTAAAGATGTGATGAAAGGAGACCGCTGCAGAGGTGGTGGATGTCCAAAAAGAGAAAAGAAACTCCAATAGTGCAGAGTAACCTTTAGCCTTCCTTTATTAAAAATTGCCAAAGGCATACATAAAAATGAAAGACATTTCCTTGCAAGGATATTTAAAAAAAGGCTCCAAAATTGTATCAAAACATTCCGCACATGTGCAGTACGTGTATGCGTGTCTACCCTACGGCTGTTTCGTCAGAAATGACATCATCAGGGACACTCTGCTGATGTGTACCCATCATCCTGGAGGTGAGCACTTTGGAGCATTGCTTGGACATCTGTGAGGGGATATCCTTTTCCAAGATGGCTGAGGTTCGTCTGCTGAAGGAAGTACCCAAGGATTCCAGTGGTGGTGTCACTATGCCTTTTCAATAGGGCTTTCTGGTAAGCCTCCAATCTTCTCAGGGTGAAGGGCGGTGTATTGCGGTGGAAATCACATATACATCTGCAGTGAAATCACTAATTCATCACTTCACAATTAATAAATACATGGACACTAGGGTTTATGAAAATCATATTTTTATTTCTATTTTATTTATATTACAACTTCAAATTAATTTTGTGTTCACGTATTCGTACTTATTAATTTTAATATTTGCATCTTCTGTAAATATATATCTAAGTTTGTCACAGTACATTTATCCAGCGCTGCACTTTTTTTCTGTAACCTGATCATGTACCAGTACCAGGCTTACTAATCTATCTAACCCTGTAAAGCCAAAATCAGTACACATACCTTTTCTGTAGCTGATCCGGTCTGGTCTCCAGCGACGGATGCTATGTGGAAGAGACAGCCGACAACGGCTGGGAAATGCCAGGGAAGTGACGTCACCCATAGACTTAATAAAGGGCTTCTGTTGCCAGCTACCTCTACTGCACACGCCTACACAGAGAAGCTGCCGCTGACAGCTCAGCGTGGGACCGGACCGAATTGGCTGCAGAAAAGGTATGTATAGCGATTTTTTGCTTTACAGAGTTAGATAAAGTACCGGTAGTCTTAGAATGTGGCTGCCAGTAGATTTAGAGTTAGTTAGTTTTAGGCTGATCTTCCACTTTAAATTACCATATGCATGTGATTCTGACTTGAAACATAATCAGTGTTGTTAGTTAAACACTGTAATTTCTCTTAAAGCGGGGGTTCACCCACACCGCCAAAAAAAAAAAATATTAAAAGCCAGCAGCTACAAATACTGCAGCTACTGACTTTTAATACATTGCCACTTACCTGTCCCGGGGTCCAGCGATGTCGGCAGGGGACGCCGAGAACCCGCTTGGTTCTCGGCAGCTGCCGTCGCCATCCTAGGTGAGGGAATCAGGAAGTGAAGCGTTGCGGCTTCACTTCCCGGTTCCCTACTGCGCATGCGCGAGTCGCGCTGCGCGTCCCTAGTGGTCCCTGCTCTTTCCTGGGAGCTGTGTGTTCCCAGCAGGCAGCGCGGTCGGGACGGGAAGAGGCATAGACTCCCATGGGAGTCTATGCCGGAAGTGGGTGCAAATACCTGTCTTTGACAGGTATCTGCACCCCCCTCCCCCCTGAAAGGTGCCAAATGTGACACCAGAGAGGGGGAGGGTTCCGAAAAGCGGAAGTTCCATTTTTGTGTGGAACTCCGCTTTAAGCTTGCATGGTTTAAAAAGTGATATAACCACATAGAACTAAAAAGTACAAAAAAAAAAAAAAAGAAAAGAAAGGGCGGTGGGGTTACAAAATAAGGTAGAAGTAAGAGTAGATGGGAATAAGAGAAAGACAAAGAGAACGTCAGGGGAAAGGAACGAGGGGGAAAATTTCTAGGTAGATACCCCCATCCTCATTCTACATCCAGAACCAGTGAGCAGTGTACTTACAGTATAGGATCTGAGCCCCCAGGTGTGCCCTTTTACATACAGTAGGTGCTAAGTGGGTTTGGTCTTTGTACGTAAAAGAAATGTGGTGTTCATATTTGCTAATATTACTCATCTTGTTCTTTCAGGACCATTGTGAGATATTCCATCTTTTGGAACTCTGTGATCCTGGCCTAATACATACACTTTAATGGAGATGTAAACGCGAAATTAATGTCATTTAGTCTGCTAAAGCATTGTATGTCATGTTGTCAAGTAATTGCCATTTTGTTTTAAAAAAACGTTCATCTTTTTCTTATTCTTTGTTGCATTCCTGTGATGCTGGACACCCTCGGCCTCTTTGCATACATTTCCTGTGTACATGCATACACTCCAGCGATGACTGTATGGTATTTCACAGTGCAGGTTTCCCAATGGTGACAACAGTGGAGCATGCTTGTGTAATGTGTGTTTAAACAACCATGTAGTCTCCATCAGATTCCCATGTGGCAGTGTGACAACATAGACAAGGAAAAAGAAAACCCCACTAAGAGACTTTATAGGCTTAATTATATACAAATAGTCATAAGCAACAATTACATTTAAAATCTAAAATACAAATTTTTATTTGTATTATTATTTATTTTGTTCAATAAAAATTTGTATTTGAGATTTTAAATGTAATTGTTACTTATGGCTATTTGTATATAAGTAGGCCTATAAAGTCCCTTAGTGGGGTTTTCTTTTTCCTTGTCATTCATATAAATTGGGATGTTGGCCGGACCTCCTTCTTGACCACACCGTCATTTCAACTTAGTGTGTGACAACATAGGAGCACAAATGGGGGATAAGGACAGAGAGTTGTCATACCCTAACAGGAAGCGTCTGAACATAGATCTTCATCGGAGGATCACCAGGTATTATTACCTAAAAGCCTCAGATTTAAAAATACTAAAATGACTTTTGAAATGATATTAACGTTTGTAAGTGTTGTCACCCTAAGACAGGAATTGTGTTTGCTGTCAGGATCACAGTTACATAGTTACTTAGTTACACAGTTAGTCAGGTTGAAAAAGACACAAGTCCATCTAGTTCAACCAATACAAAAATAAATAATCATACAATCCCATATACACAATCCTATACCCACAGTTGATCCAGAGGAAGGTGAAAAACCCCAGCACTGCATGCTCCAATTTGTTACAGCAGGGGAAAAAATTCCTTCATGATCCCCCGAGAGGCAATCGGATATTCCCTGGATTAACTTTACCTACACATGCTAGTATCTAGTTATATTATGTACATTTAAGTAAGAATCCAGGCCTTTCTTAAAGCAATCCACTGAGCTTTCCAGAACCACCTTCCACATTTTCACAGCTCTTACTTTGCAGAAACCTTTCTGCATTAGGAGATGAAATCTCTTTTCCTCTAGACGTAGAGAGTGCCCCCTTGTCCTCTGTGATGACCTCAAAGTGAATACCTCAACACCAAGTTCACTATATGGACCCCTTATGTATTTGTACATGTTGGACATATCACCCCTTAAAGAGGAATTGCAGTATATGTACATGGCACGGTCCTTAAGCGGTTAATACAAGAAAGGATATAAAAATTGCAAAAAACAAAAAAATTCATGCAAACACCCAAAGGCTATCTCCTCCAATTTGAGGCTATAGCCTTTGGGTGTTTGCATTCATCTTTTATTTTTTTGCAATTTTTATGGCCTTGTTTTTTATGTATACACCCAGCCCTTATAGTGGAGGCCACCTGTACTTATTCTTTCATTGATTAGGCTCCCAGTATTCTAGGGTTCTTTTTACAATAATACAAGAAAGGACTTTGCTTGCTTTGGAATCCACAGCTTGGCATTGCATGCTATTATTAAAGTGGATGTAAACACGACATTTTTTTTTTTAAATAAGGCTTGCACCTTGTACAGTAGAGGATTTCATGTCATCTGTGCCCAATTTTGCCACAAAGAGTTAATCCAGCTCTTATCTTTTTTCAGTGAGATAAAAACGGTCAGACAGAGAAATAGATGTCTGTTTCTCCCCCTTGCTGTGAGTGACAAGTGATTTACATATTTCATGCAAGTGTGAGAGAGACATTCTGTGTACTTCAGATCTCCTCCTCCTTTGTTCTCCAGCTTTCCCAGGATTGGCTGCTCCACACCTCAGCATGATTGGGCATGCTAAAGTCAGGTGGTGTCTTTCCTGGGTTTTGACTGGATGTTAGTGATCATGGGGCATAATCCACAAGACCAGCAGAAGTTAAGCATAAGAAACATCGATGCCTGGCCAAAGGGAGTGTAGAGGTGGGTGGGGAGTCTACTGACATCACGGCTCCACCCACGATCTCCAGACAACAGATCTGTCCACAGAATCTGTGTTTTTTCGGGTCTCATAACAGACAGAGGGGAGACATTTGACAGGTAAGGATACATGCAGGAGGCATGTATATCCGTATAGATAACCACTATGGCAGTAGTTTAGAAAGGATTAGAGTGGGTTTACATCCACTTGAAGCTTATGATCTACCAAAACACCCAGATCCTTTCCCCCAGTTGTACCCCCCCCCCCTAGTATGTATGATGCATGCATATTCTTAGCCCCCAAGTGCATAACTTTATATTTATTAACATTACACCTCATTTGCCACACAGTTGCCCAATTAAACAGTGCATAGAAGGTGGCTTGCAAGTTGAAGATATCCTGTAAAGATGAAGATTTAAAAAACAAAATCTGGCAGCCACCACATCTAAGAACAGTTAAACTGCAAAATATACAATGTTTTATCTTGGGATTGGAGATGTGAAACAATATCAGTTGGATACATTGCATGCATAAGTGACAGATGGCAGTATTATTAAAGGTTGTAAACTTAACTTCCCAGTGTACCTTTTTTTTTAATTTATGGACTTCTTATGTCAAAATATTCAAAAATAATTTAAATGATATGTACTTGCTTTTAAAATGGCAGTAGGCATAAGATGACGCAAATGCCTCGAGTCTAAGGTCTCGTATACAAGGCTGTGTCTGTCATTGTACTATATCTTTCTGACAACTAATGTCTCGGTTCCCTCACCTTTCACTGGAACATTCTATACTATTAAACACTTGGTGTTCATTACCTGATGTGTGTAGGGGGGATACCAATATACATTATTTTTCCCATGATCTTTCCCTTCTGTTTCATGTCTTTAAGCTGCCTTTCCAGTATCACTTCATACATGTCCTGCGGAAACTATGCTAATAAATCTGGAGCTATTTATCAAGTTAATGGGTGTTTTACTGCAACCAGAATATAAGCTTGCACTGTGCGTGGTAGAATTAAGTATCAGGATAACTTGGAAAATATATAGCGCTCAGGAAATAAGATAGAACCTTTTGGCCTTTATCTGTAGTTTAATGTAAGATGGTTTGTTAACACCTTTAAAATGAAAAGCTTCTATACAAAAATACTTATTGAGTAGTGCCGTGACCAGCGGCAAAACATGCGTTACTGCAATGAACAGTAATGCACTGCAGATATTTGTTGCGGTACATTGTAATACAAAGTTAATTGCACCCCAATCCATCTATCTACAGTGCAATGCAACACACCTGTATTCTAGTGAACCACAACACATAGATGATGTACAGACTATACTGTATGTGCAGAGACCTGTGCTGAACAAAAATTTTGTAGAACCTATTTTTTTTTAAGGTGCGTTGATTGCCTCATTTTAAATAGACTACTTAACAAAACATGCCTTAATGTATGAAAAATTGCATGTTGCAGCACACTGTGCTATGGTGTGGATGGGCCTTATGATAAACATTCAAATAGAATGACAGGCTAAGCACACAATTTGATCTTATTTTTTTCTGACATTGAGATTCATAATGCCAGGGCTGGACAGGTAAGGAAACATTTCTTTGGACTTTCCACACAGAAAAATACTGTATCTTACTGAAGTGAGGTGTAAGAGAAACAGACAGAGAATGAACAGGGTGCATGTAATATGACAGCATTCCACTTGCATCATTTTGGCTGCCCTCTGTCATCTGTCTCTAAAGACTGTAACATTTTAATGTAGCTTTTAGAGTTTCTTCCGATAATCATGTTACAATGTATTATTGATAATGATAACTGCAAGGATTATAGGATATGAGCCTGGTCATTGACAAATAAGGAGAACAGAAAACTGAAACTGAAACTAAAATAAAAATTGGTGGGCTAAAATATCTCATTCTCCAAATATACAAGATACAGTATCAGAGGATTTTCATTTGACCATATAGGTGGTCATATATCAGTAGACTTTCATTTGAAGTTTTTGTGCTCAGAAGTTCCTTATGCTTTTCTAATGGTTCATGGGGTCAAAATGTAGCTCTTTTCCTACGGTAGTCATGAGAAAATTTGAAGGAGAAAGATGGAAAATGTTTCTTGAATGAATGAAATTCTAATTGTGAATTTTTTTTTGGGTGGGGGGGGGGAGATTGCACGTATTGAAATGAAAGCTGTTTACTATTTCTGGGATTCCATTCAACATTCAAATAGCAGGTCTGGATGTCACTCACTTTAAGAAAAAAATGTTACGACAAACAACTTTTTAGAATTTCTGTATGAGCATGCAAACAAAAATCAAACCGTGTTTGGCCAACATTGGAAAATGTTGGGATTGATTTACAAAGGCAGTAGTGGCTGTTTCACTTTGTAAAGTGTATGCTCACCTAGCTCAGTAAAGAAGATGAAGCAGTGTTACCTTTGATAACCAATCACATTCAAAGTATATTTGAGCTCAATGAAAGTTTGAAGTTTTTATCAACTAAATAAAACCCAGGGGCGTCAACACAAAAGGTGTGCAAAGGATTACATTTAGGGGTCATGCATACTGCAGCTCAAAAAAGCTGCTCCTACAGGTGTTTGAGCTTTTTAAGGCTCTCGTTTTTCTCTGCCTGGAAACTCCCCTCCATGTTAGCCAACGTGTCCATGCACACTATGACTTGTTCAGGAGTTTATGCTCCTACAGGCAGAAAAAAATCCCACCAAACTCGCAAAAAAAGTGCGAAAGAGCATGAAAAAGCTCAAAGAAGCTCGAAAAAATACACACAAAAAAAAATAGGAACAGGGAGGGTTTGTGAAAAAAAATGCTTATGCTCAAAAAAGGCTCAAAGAAGCTCAAAGATTTCAAAGAAGCTCAGTAAAAACATGCAAAAGAGCCTAAAAAAGTACAAGCTTCTTCAAGCTGAAATAAAAGCTCACATTCCTGTAAAAGCAGCTTCTTTTTTTTGTTGAGCTGCAGTGTGCATGAGCCCTATAAGCGTACAGGGAATTCCCAATGGCCCTTCTGTGGAAATGCTGTGGAAGTCCCAGTGGAAATGCTGTGGTCAACTGTTGTACTTTAGCCAATTTTTTCTGGCCAAATTTTGTGGCCAAATGCTGTGGCCAAACATTGTTTCTTACTATGGCCACAAGAATTGGCCAAAGGAGGAAACAGCATTTGGCCACAACAATTGGCCACAAAAACTGGCCAAAGTAACAGCAATTGTTGTGGCCAATTTTCGTGGCAAAAGTAATAAATTACATTTGTAGAATTTGTAGAATTAAAAAATATATTCATATATATATATATATATATATATATATATATATATATATATATATATATGTATATAGTCTTAAAACCTAAAATAAATAAATAATAATAAAAAATGAATTTAAAAAAATACCATAATTAATAATAAGGCCATCAAAGGTCACTATGGACATCCTTGTGAAATTGAAAACATTTTCAGGATATTTTCTCAGCTCACCATACATGTTTGCACAATATCCGGAAGAAATATGGTTCAAAAGTAAAGGATGCATCCAGTAGCGACAACGACAGATTAGCCTGTGTTGCAGCTGCATTCTCATAAATAGCGGCCTCCACAACATAAGCAGTAGCACTAATTCATGAATTATTAAAGTAAGGAAATCCATGATAAAAGAAAAAGTTATCTCTGCTCTCACAGTGGTTGTTCTGCTCTGCTCTCTCAATAAAAATGGTGACCAAAAATGGAACTAATTTTGCAATGCATTGTGGTCATTTAGGAGTAAAAAATGAGCTGAGGAGGGTGTTTGTAAAAACACTGCTCAAAAACGCACAATAAGACGCTCAAAAAGTGAAAAAATTTGCAAACTTCTTCAAGCTTTTAGGCAGAGAAATAAAAGCTCAAACGCCTGTAAAAGCAACTTTTTTTTTTTGAGTTGCAGTGTGCATGAGCCCTTAGAAAGCATCTAGCTGGAGAGAAGAACCCTTGCTTCTCTGTGTGGAAGCTTTGGTCTCTCTGCAGAGGTCTGACACACACAAGGTTCGTTTTTTTAAATAACATGTCATATTTACCTCCTCTGTGCAGTTGGTTTTGCACAGAGTGGTCCCTATCCTCCTCTTCTGGGGTCCTTCAGCAGCGCTCCTGGCGTCTCCTCTTCTCGAGTGCCCCGTTAGAGAGCCGCTCTCTATCAGGGCACTCGTGCGGGCACGCTCCCGTGTCCTGCTGCTGCGTCATTGACACAGACAGGAGGACTCGGCCCCGCCACCCGCTTCACTGGATTTGATTGACAGCAGCGAGAGCCAATGGCTGCGCTGCTATCAATCTATCCAATGGGGACCCGAGACAACGGCTGGGTTCAGGTAAGTAAAAGGGGGCTCTGGGGGGCTACTGTATCACAGGAGGTAAAATGCATTAAGGTGAAAAACCTCAAGGGTTTACAATCCCTTTAAGCCCTCGTTCACACTAAGGGTGGGTTTGAAATCTTGCGAGTTCAGCTGAACTCACGCAATGTTAAACTGGCATTTGAAATCGGCCCAATGTGAATGTGGGCTAAAAAAGAGAACATTTGCTTACACGTGACTAGATAATTAAAGTGAACACATATTCACCTTATCCACCAATCCACTTTACAAATAAATGTGCCTTATCCATTTTGATACAAAAGAAAAGTGGCGGGACTTTAAATGAGGCCATGACTTGATGTCGTCAAATACCACCATCCCTATATATATTGTTTCAAAAAGGGGGATCGGGGACTTTAGATAAAGGAAAAGGCTACAACCGAATAGAATAAATTATAATAAAATTTATTAACATGTACATATAAATTCATAACGAATAAATCATGATATGTATAACATGTATGTATAACATACCATAAGTATACATAACTATACATATGTGTCAACATAATAGTTCCAATTAACACAATCTATCCTCCCTATTTCCACATGGGCAATGTATAAAATTGTATAAAATCAATCATGTTTCTGAAAAACCCCAGTGGGTATTCTTGTGATATGAGTAGTAGTGACGTTGCATCAAGGAAAGCTCTACGCGTTTCTTGGAACCCTCCACTCATCAGGAGCAATGCGGGGTACGTCTAGTTGCATCTGGAAAATACATAACCAGAAGACTAATAATATGCCATAAGTAAGTCAACCCCACAGCATGTGGATCCCTTTTTGATCACTATCTGATCGTCAAATCAGAATTCATGTTTTTTTGGTTTGAAACCATGCACTGTCGAAGTAGAACTTGGAATTGGATGAAGCTGAACCGAAAAAAGCAATTTAATACATTTTTAATATTTAAAACAAACTGACCCATCAGTCAATGTCTCCATGCTTTATTTTGTTGAGAAATCACTTTGAAAACACCCCCTAACCACAACCATCTTGAGTAAGGGCAGATGATTCATGTAGCATTTACTTCCTGGAATACATCCAACCTTAGCTCAGACTTGCAGGCAAGAGGGTGTGTTCAGCTGAGAAAAGCCTTCCTCCCCTCCTGAAGACTCCTGGGATGTATGACATCATTTAGCCTAGTCCAGAAACCAGGAAGCAACTGAAGAATTGTAAAAAAAAAAAGAAAAAATGTTTAAAACAAGTAAATATAATATACCTTCCAATCTGTTTACTAAGGCCAGCAGAATAAGGATTAAAAAATAGTTAATTTGATTGAGGGAGTTGAATTCCACTGTAATCAGCCACACTAGGCTACCTGTACTAGGCTACCCCACCAAGTCTGGCAGATTTGGGCTGGTTCCTGATGAACTGGCTGAAATTGGAGCTGTGGATGGCTCGGTCAGCACCCTTCTGCCCAACACCCTTTAATCTATAAATCAAAGGAGCTGAGAGCAAAATTATTGACTGAAGAGCGCCTGTGCCCAATCTGATGCAGTCACTGTTCAGGTATTCTGACAACTGCAAGCGCTGGCTGTCAGAATATAATAGCACACAGCGAAGATTCTTTCATCCATGCTATTTATTGTGGATGGGAGAAGCAATACATTTCTCTTAGGGCCAGTTCACACCATAGAAACACAGTCCAGATGCGTTCCAGATGCTTTTCTGCATGCGCGTTTTTGATGTGTTTTTCATGCGGTCCAGTGCATTTTTTGGGCATTTTTGATGCAGTCCAGTACATATTTTCCCCCTTTTTTTTCTAACCTTGACGACCAGTTCACACCATAGAAATGCAGTCTGGATTCGTTCCAGATACTTTTCTGCACGTGCGTTTTTGACGTGTTTTTGATGCGTTCCAGTGCATTTTTGGTGCATTTTTGTTGCAGTCCAGTGCATCCCCCCCCTCTTTTTTCTTAACCTTAACTGGTTCCCGACCAGCCGTGTGTTTTTGATGTGTTTTACAGCATTCCAGTACAGTCCAGTGCAGGAAAAATGCAGCATGTTTTACTTTTTTTTCTGGAACTGCTAACACTGGTGTGAACCATACCATTGAAAACCATATAACCTACTTACATGTTTTTTTGATGCAGAAAAAAAATGCACTGGACTGCATGTGGTGTGAACTGACCCTTATTCAACCCACAGGGCTGAACGAGAAATCTTAACATATATAGCCAGCTTAAGGCTACCTGTTCCTGATACAAACCATTTGTCAATGTATATTTTTATATACTGTGGATATTCGATTTGGCTGGAGATGATGAAAAAAAGTTGATGGAGAGAAGTAGTCACATGGAAACAATGTGAATGGCACTTCAGAAAGTTAGGAAATAATTTCCTTCCTGTGATGGGTTATATAAGTGCCGGAGCAGATAGAAGGCAAATTGAAATTGATGTTGGAGTAGAATTGCTGATAATAGTGGCCAGATACAGAGAGTGAGGAAATGTGGTTTAAGGTGCAGAAGGTCAACATGGAGAGAGGATGTGGAATCTTTTTCTCCTGCTCTTACCGATTGATTCTTCATATCAGATCGCTTCTATATCTCAGCCTACAGCTCTCTCTATAAACTCACCTGAGCCTCAGTTAGCTATGGTTTCTCTAAGTACAGATATGATTGTAAATATTCTTAGTAAATCTGTGTAATGTGTCGTGCTTATATAGGAAACATATATTTTGCATTTTATGTGCAATTACACAGGAAAATTATAGAAAGTCAGTGTAATACTGGAGAAAATGTATATTATTATAGTGTATCACCATGTATAAATATATAAGGGGTTCATATAGTGAACTTCGTGTTGAGTTATTCACTTTACGGTCAACACTGAGGACAAGGGGGCACTCTTTACGTCTAGAGGAAAAGAGATTTCATCTCCATATAGGGAAAGGTTTCTTCACGGTAAGAGCTGTGAAAATGTGGAATAGACTCCCGTCAGAGGTGGTTCTGGCCAGCTCAGTAGATTGCTTTAAGAAAGGCCTGGATTCTTTCCTAAATGTACAGAATATAACTAGGTACTAACATTATAGGTAAAGATCCAATTTGCTGTAGCAAATTGGATCATGCTTTTCTGGGGGGTTTTTCCGCCTTCCTCTAGATCAACTGTGGGTATAGGATTGGGTATATGGGACTGTATTATATTTTTTATTTATTTATTTTTTATGGTTGAACTGGATGGACTTGTGTTTTTTTTTTAACCCGACTATGTATCTAAAGCCAAAGATATTTTTTAGTTGAGGATAGAACAGGGTTAAAATCCCAGCTTGTTGTTTTTTTTGCTGTCTGTGTTACATTGGGGAAATTTCACTTGCCTTCCTGTTTCAGAAATGCAACAAGAAGTGAGAGGAAATCTCTATCAAGTGAGGGGTTGTCACTGAAGCAGGCATTTCCACTGACAATTTCCCCGTACCTTTTGTTATGGTGACAATTGTAACACATTAGATTTCCCGACTCTTTTTTTCTTAGTAAAAGGTGAGAGGGTGAACCTCTCCAGTAGGTACACAGACGGTAAGAAAATATAACGGGGGTTCTAATATTTGCCTACTCTATCCAATATGAAAAAAACAACATTTGATATACATACAATTTAAGTACCACTACCAACACTAGGTGCATTCTAGAAGTAGCTGCAATTTCAGTTAAAGTTTAATCTGCTTATGTTTTGCCTTCCTTGGTTCCTCCAATAATAATGACATTTTAAATAAAGCCTCATGGATGTGCAACATGACCTTGAAATATATTTTTGTAACATTGCAAAACCCAATAAAAGCTTGAAACATAAGTTTTAAATAAAACCCTTCCAGCTTCATGACATAACTTATTTTGATCTCAGTGATGTTTTTTTTTACAATTTTTTCGGAGCCCTATTGGGGGCTGATGTCCCCTGATGTCTCCGTTTTGAGACAGAGAAGGGGACTGAGGACAGAGGTTCTCTAGTTCTTTTCTCTGCAGCCTCAGCTGCTCTGGGCAGTGAATGAATGGTAACTGCTCTGTGCTAAGCGGCTTCCCATTCATTCATAAACTGAAGAATAGTAAACACAGTTTACGATGATTCAATTATGAATGAACACAGTCAGTGATCTGCACCCAGCACTGACTGTATTCATTCAGAAAAGGAAGAGGCCAGTAAATACAATATTTACTGGCCCCTTCACCGCTCTCCATCCTGACTTATCTCCCAGCCAGTGGGAGCCTGGCAGTGCAGCGGGGAGGTCCAGTGGAGCACATGGGGCCAAGCAACACAAGGAAGAGAAACCTGGAGAGGAGGTGCGGTGGACAGCATTTAGTGGAACCAATGGCTGTATTTTACTCCCTGCAGCCCGCTGAATGCCAGAAGGACAGTGAGGAGGAGAAGCTGGCATTGCCGGCATTCAGCTGCTGCAGGAAAGAGAATCCAGCCATTGATTCCACAAAATGCTGCCCCCCACTGCCCCTCCTCTCAAGGTTCCATGGTCAGTAACCAAGGAACGCGATCTACCCATCACCTGCCCACGATCAATGGGTAGATTGTGATATTGGGTTGCTGACCCCCGCACTAATGCAATGCAGAGGCTTTGCAGTGCACCAGACACATGGTAATGCACTGTGTTGCTAAAAATGTTGCACTTTTTTTGGATGTTATGGTGCTTTTCCAACCTATTTATATGAATAGGCTGCTTTAAAGCGGACCTCCACCCAAAAGGGAAGCTCCGATTGTCTGCCCCCCCCTCCCCTGCTGCCACATTTGGCACCTTTTGAGGGTGAAGAGGGGGGAAAGTGCCTGGTTTTGACAGGTACCCACTCCCACTTCCGGCTCAGTTTTCCAGAGCGAACTGAACCTGAAGTTAGGCCCCCTCTTCCTTCCCCTGTAGCCGACCCATTCACAAAGCACAGCGCAGTTTGCACATGCGCAGTAGGAAACCAGCTGTGAAGCTGCAAGTCTTCACTGACGGTTTCCCTTAGTCTAGACGGCAACGCCAGCACCCAATAGCCGATTGAAAAATTGGCTCGGGTGAGGACATTGCTGGGTTCCCAGACAGGTAAGTGCTCTAAGTCAGCAGCTAGAGTATTTTTTTCTGAAGAAGCCTGAGGCTCCTCTTTAATGTATAAATGTTAAAATGACAAAACACACAATAACGCAATGCACCAGAACACCAAGGTGTTAATAGACCCTAGGATTTTTTGGCTGACAAAAGTGTCACTTTTAGATACCCAGACATGAAGCCTTCTGATGATTAGATCAGGAATAATCAGATCTTCATATGGGCATATCACTTTCTGATATTTACTATCACACCTCAGTATAGATATACAACTTGCTAACATAATGTAGAAGAACATTCAGCAAACACGATAGAACACAGAATTATCCTTCATTCCAAAAAATGACAAAGATGGGTAACGTCAAAGGTTTTTTATCACATGAACTGAGGAAGAGAAGTGCAAAACACTTGGTGGCCTGTTGTAAGTGGAGCCTTTTTGTGCAGATAAATGACTTTTCGTTCTACTTGTCTGCAAAAAGAGAAATGTACTGCCAATTTTCTAGAGTACAGTCCGTAGAGACTTTTGCTTTCTAGTCTTGCTGAAAGCTCCTTTCATCTTGAACTCATAGAATGCCTTTTGTTTGTGGGGGAAAAATTATTTGTAATTTCAAAATTAAAGTCCAACCAAAAGATTAAAGGTGGATTGTACCCCCATGACATTTCTGTTATTAGTAGAAACATATTGACAAGCCATAAGAAGTTCCTCTTCATCCAAAATGTTACCAAGGAGTAGTGCGTTCTCTCCAAACCTACCAAGGATTTGATAATATCAGGTCTTTACACAAATTGTGTATCAGTAAGATTCTGCTAGGCCTTTTGAAAACAGGAATAGCTAGGAGTCTCCACTAACTAATGCAGTTTGAATGTCACAGACAATAAGAGGAGAGGGGTCTTCTACTCTTAGACAACATACTTCAAATAGAACAGGCAGATTTTTGAATGCCAGATACTTACAGTACTTGAATGTAGTCCACACCATGTAAGTAATGTGCTTAAGAGTTGCTTTATTAGGGACATCAAATTGTTTTTACTCGGCTTAGCAAGATACTATTTTGGTAGGGTTATTGATCTTTTTTTTTTGCTCTAAGCAAATGCTAATAATTGCTAGGATATAGTAATGTATTCATTTATAAGAAATGTAAAGTTACTTTATATATTAGTTTTGTATGTATAAAGATTATTTCTAAAAACATAACTGAAAAACTTCACTTAGCACTATTTGCATGAAACATTACCACAAAAGATGACCCCCATGGCAGATCCAGAAACATTTCATCCTTTTTTCTGTCAGTGATCTTATCGTTATAGTCTACATCCCAAATTTCTAAGACGGTTTCTAAAATTGTTTAGCTAAAAGACAAGCCATTGCCATACCCCAGGTCATACATCCACAAATTCACATAGAAAAAACTATGTCTGGAATTATATCCTCAAGGATTTACAGGTTGTTCTTTAACATGTATTGCAGTTAAGAGCAATATAAATACTTTTGGTGTTTAAAGTTGAACTACAGCCAAATTATACAGCTGTATGTAAGCTGTCATGGAGCTGGCAAACTGCACTATTAGAGAACATCACCAAGGTACTGAGATCCTCCTTGTGCTATCCTTTTCATTTGGGCTTTTAAAGCACATTCATGTGTCTCTCCTAAGGGCCATCAGCCTAGTCTCCTTAGCTCTATCCCAAGGGGAAAATTCCCTCTTACCCCCAGCCCAATCAACCCCCCCTCCCCCCCCATTTGTTACTTTATGGTACTTTAGTTGCAACTAGAAGCCAATTTGAGAAACTAAGGTTTTACAGCCAGGATTCAGGCACATGAGGCCATGCTAAGGTAATCTTATTGACTAGTTAATTGATTAGTTCAGTGATCTTCTCCGCTGAGCTGTTGTGTTCTGACACTCTGATTAGCTCTCTCTGCTATTGACTGAGAGCGCTGATTGGGAGTCGATCAGCTGCTGCTTTTCCAGCATGCTGGTCCAACTGAAGCCAGCCAGCTTCTGTCGGACAGACTGACATACACACAGGCCGAATGTCGGACTTTTTTTTGTTTTTGACCGGCCGTTCTCTCCCGACATTTGGCCTGTGCGTACAGGGCTTTAGAACTCACTTGCTTGGCTCTAGTTGAGTTTATAGCTTCTTATTTTAAAGCTAAACTCCAGGCAAACAACGAAATAAATATGTGAGAGCTGTTTTAGGCTTAAAGTACACGGGATGTTTTTACAACCTCTCCTGAACGATTTAACTTGACAGATAGTATCCCACATTTAAAACGTCCATTTTGCTGCGCTTACATGCAGCGTTTAGCCGCGTTTGCGTTTAGAAGCGTTTGAAAAAAAAATAATTTTTTTTGAAAAAAGCATCCAACTGCCTCTGAACGTCCGTTTACCAGCAGCAGTGTACATGATTCTGTCCACCTAATTTGGAACGTTGCATAGGCCTAACACACAGTACAGCCAGCCTAGTGACCTAATCTTACTACGGTTATGATAGATCACCTGCCCCTAGATTGTGACTGGACAATAGCAAAGCAGCAACAGACTGATGTGGTCAACTCTCTATTCTGTCCTTCTATTAGCATGTTCCTTGTCAGTACAAGATTGATTGAAAGTACTGGCTCTCCCTCTGTCAGTCTGAGCACTGCTACACAGGGAATTAAATGTGTTTAATTATAAGCCACATCCATGTACTTATACTGGCTGCATTTTAAATATTGATTTTATAATAAATACATAACATACTAGTCAAGAGTACATACAGACTAGAGTTCTCTTTTAATGTCTGCAGAATCTAAATATAAGATGTTTGCTGTACCTTAAAGTGGATGTAAACCCAATGTCATCCTTTGTAAACTACTGCCATAGGGGTTATCTATAAGGATATACATGCCTCCTGCATGTATCTTTACCTGTCAAATGTCTCCCTTCTCTCTGTTATTACACCCAAAAAACTGCATATTCTGTGGGTGGGTCTGTTGTCTGGAGCTCGGTGGGTGGAGTCGTGATGTCAGTAGACTCCCCGCCCACCTCTACACTCCCCTTGTCAATATGCATTTTCTCCTGTGTATTTCTAACACTGAACTTCTGCTATGATCTCTAACATCCAGTGAAAAGACAGGAAAGTAACCACATGACTTCAGCATGCCAAATCATGGTGAGGTGTGGAACAGCCAATCCTTGCAGAGCTGCTGAAGAAAGGAGTGTGGGGGGGGGGAATTTAAAAATAATGCATGTCTCTTAGGCTAGTGCACGAGATGTAAATCACCTGTCACTCATAGCAAGGGGGAGGATTTGACAAATTTTTTCTCAGTTTGTCAAGAATTGCCTCACTGAACAATAAAAGGGGATTGCTCAGAGATGGATTAACTCTGTGTGGCAAGACTGGGCTCAAATGATAAAAATCTTATACTCTACAGTATGATATATAAAAAAAAAATGGGGGGTTTACATCCACTTTAAGCAGCCCATACATTATGCTATTTTCTTTCCTTCAACCATGGGAAGGAAAGAAAATTGCTTGATTCCCTCATCAACACATTCATTGTTGATGGAGGAATCCCTCCCATAGCGCTATTGTGTTCTGTTGGTGGGGAGCATGGGGAGAATGATTAGTGCTTCTGGCTTATAGCCAGTGGCACTAATCGTTCAGGAAAAACACAACAGGCTGGTTGTACACAAATTGATCGATGGATCAATTTGTGCACAACCCACGTACCTATACATGAATCAAAAATCGTCCAGACCCTGCTGTACCGGCCAGATTTCGATCCATATATGGTCAACTTTATTGTGCCGTTTTCTTAGCAGAAAGAGAAACACAAACATTTATGACATAAAACTTGACCAAGCTGAATCTTCCCTATTGTAGTCAATTAGCACATATCTCTTATCCTATTAGATGTGACCAGTAAGCGTTTCCCTTGTTAATCCCCCTCCCTCTGAGTTTTGCTGTGAGGCCTGAGTCCTGCTAAAAATACTTCTCTTGTTTTGAGCCATCCTGGTGTTGGCACCATTGAGGGCGCTTTATAAAAAGATTTAACTCTGCCTTAAATCATCGCGCATTTCGAGAGGAAGTTTCAATAGGCAAACCTTGCCTCATTTTCATGAAAAAGGATCCATACGGATAAAACTCTTTGCCATCACTAATGACCGTTTACCTATCCATGGCACATTTAATAATGGCAAGTAAACGGTGGTCCGTGCTGGATAAAGCCTCGCCGCGCTCTTGTTTAAATCCTCTTGTGTAGTTTTGATATCTAAAATGGAAGCTGTGATGCTGCATAAGTCAATTAAAGCATTAGGTAATCTAATTGTGCTGTAGCCACAAAGTAGCTTAAAAGCTGCACTGCCAGTGAATAGTACACGGGCGCTTCCCCCAACCCCCTTTGGTTTGGCTATCCCCCATGGTCTTTATGGGAAAAAAAAAAACAGGGAATAGAGAAAATACACAGAAGGACAACAATAGGTCCGGAGGGACTTGCTCATGCAGATGTTGGGAAAGCCAGCACGCCTAGCCAGAGGGCAAGAAATACTTTGTGTGTACGGAGAGAGCTGTATGCCTGTAATATAATCAACAAAGAAGAAAAAAAAGGGGGGGGGGGGGGGGTTCTGACCAGCGTTGCTGAAATTTTGGAATTTGTTTTGCCCTTAGCAAGTCTCTCAATCTTGTCTCTGTTCATTAGTTGCTGGGGGAAACTGATCAGCAGAAAAATTGTGCAATTAAACTTACTTATCCTGCAGACATTGATGTGTGATTAACATTCTTCATGCTGCTTTGATTACTTGCTTTGTTCAGCATGTATGAATTGGAAGGCGACACTCTGTTCTGCAAGGAATATCTGTAAGGAACATTTCTTAGTAAACAATAAAGACGATCGACAAATCCTGTACTACAGTTTAGTCTTAATAAAGAAAAGAAGTAAATTCAGCGTTTCACGCATTAGTTACCCTATCGTATGTGAGTTTTTTTAAATAATTCATTATTGATTTATTACTTTATTTTGAATTCATGGTTAAGCTGCTATGTTTTCTTGATTTGTAATTGCTGGAAAGTTTTCGAGAATTGGCAAAACTATTGCACAATTTAAAGCTCACCATTAGTCAAGAAATGTTTTTCTTTGCTTAGTATAACATTAGGAAGAGTTAGAACTTCTGTAAAGTCCTTAATTTTGCCACATTTCCTTAGAAACATTATAGAAAATCTTCCAACATGAGGGGAATCCTGTCTTGAATATCAGTTCCTTTCAGGAGATTCCTCCTCATCTCCTGTCCAGGTGACAGCTGTAAAAAGTTTTGATTTCCCTTCACTTTCTCCCATCCAGAGCCTCTCCCATCCTCTGGAATTCCCTGCCCCAGTATGTCCGATCAGCCCCTACCCTGTCCACCTTTAGGAGATCCTTGAAAACTCATTTATTCAGGGAAGCCTATCCCACACCCACATAACTGTCCCTGAGCCACCCCCATCAAATCATTCTTTGCAGCTATTACCTTTTGTACCACCACCCCCTCCCTTTTAGAATGTAAGCTCTACGAGCAGGGCCCTCCTGTACCTTTTGTATTGTACTGTAATTGTGTTGTCCCCCTTATACATTGTAAAGCGCTGAGTAAACTGTTGGCGCTATATAAATCTCGTATAATAATAATAATAATAACTTTCTGTGCTGGTGACAACGATTATCAAAACAGATAGTTACAATTAACCTGTAAAACAGAAACATGGCCATAAAAAATCTTACAGAGGTTCTCTTTCTTCTCCACTCTGTCCAGAGCTTTAAAAAAAACTTTTGGCTAAAATTCTGTTATAAATAATTTAAGAAAGAGACTAATGGGTGGATTAATTTTTTATTAACATAATGTAGAAAAAACTGTATTATTAAGATTATACAATAAATTAAAAAATACTTGCAGATTTCTGCATTTTTATGGTGAACATACTATAAGAAAACTAATATATATATATATATATATATATATATATATATATATATTACTTTTTTGAATAGATTCATTGTTTTCACCAGCAGTGCAGGAGAAATTCTGAATTCTGGACCCACCAAAGCCAGAAAGATGTCCATACAGGGGTCACCTCCTATATTACTACATGGAAAGGTCTCAGGTACAGTTCTAGTAGTAAACTAAAGTGAATCACCTCAGCAGTTTATAAAGCAACATACAAAACTTTAGTATGTGATTATCCATCATTTTTTCCTCAGTCATGATGGGTGTAGATGAATTGGTAAGGCTATATTTATACACGTAATAAAAGCTAATGTGAACTCTAATGCCAAGACATTTCAGTGTTATATAAGTATTAACTTCCTTATATACATCTTTTCTCTCCCTCAGATTTGCGGTTTGCAGCTGACGCCAAAGTATATATGATTTAGAAGCAGATCGTTTACCTCAGGAAATGCACTTCAACCAGATAAATAAATATTGATTTAATGGGTAAGCATATTCCCCCATACCATTAAGACATGTTAATTATGCATTTAGCAAAGCCTTTTTATGGAAGTATGCTCATATGTTCCGCAAAGAGTTCTAAAAATGGTTCAAAATTTGTAACTTATGTAACTTCATTAGGTTTCTCAATGCTGGTTATTTTGTGATTAGCCACAATTTGGCTTAACCTTAGCTTAGATTAGCCACAAAGCTTAATCTTTTTGCATAGCATAGAGTAGTGAACAATTAAAACTTCTCTCAAGTTTTTATTGCATCTGGAATTAGGATGGTGGACTCCAAGGTTGGTGAAGATTCAGAGTGAACCTCAAATGATTGCTAATGTGCGGCAGCTCTCTCTTGTCGTAGAGACCCTACAGGGTTGCTGGGAAAATCAGCTTTGGCCGTTAAGTCTTGATTAACAATTTTAATGTTGCAAATAAAATTCATATGTGGACCAATCCTTACAGGTTGGTACTGTCAACCTTTTACTCCATACAAGTTCTTCTTGTATTCTGTTACCTACTAGATATATCCACCATCTCTATTTGTCCTGTTGACCCCAAAGTAAAAAAAAATCGAAAATGTTACAGTTACTAGTCACACGAAGATGCAATCACACCCCACCTTGCACCACATCCCAAAAATAACCATAGATATGTACACCAAAGAAAAAAAGGTGGGACTTTTAATGGTGCTGTGATCTCATGAATAAACAATACAACAAAAAACGAGTAAAAGAAATTACATTTCATTACATAGAAAAGTTAAAAACATTTTAAAACCATCATTAAATGGTATGCCTGATGATATCCTAAAGAAGACCTGGGTTTCTCCCTGTGTATGTCACCCCTAACAAACTAGGACCAATAATAAAAGACTTAACACTTTGCACAAGGCCTACTGTAAGTGTTCAAACAGGATAGCAGTCTTCAACATGTGGAGGCTATATGTAAAAATTGGTCCCATTGTGTTTTGCAGTTGATCATGGAAAGGGTGCTAGAGAATGCACATACGTTAATGTATAAATACATAATACATATTGAGACTGATGAATATCTAAATATACATCTTTGATACAACAATGAATAACAAGGTAAGAATACTACACAATGCTTTGTGCCATCCAGGAGCGCAGAGGCAATACCCCAAGGGCCATGCACTAGGTTTAGAGAAAGATGGAGAAGGCAAAAGCGGACTCAAAGCAAAGGGCTAATTTATCTGTATTGATTTGAGTTTACCATGAGAAAAGAGATACGCTTTATCTGGTCTCTGGATTAAAAATAAAAACTGAAATATCACATGGTCCTAAGTATTCAGACCTTTTGCTCAGTATTTAGTAGAAGCACCCTTTTGATCTAATACAGCCATGAGTCTTTTTGGGAAAGATGCAACAAGTTTTTCACACCTGGATTTGGGGATCCTCTGCTATTCCTCCTTACAGATCCTCTCCAGTTCTGTCAGGTTGGATGGTAAACGTTGGTGGACAGCCATTTTTAGGTCTCTCCAGAGATGCTCAATTGGGTTTAAGTCAGGGCTCTGGCTGGGCCATTCAAGAACAGTCACGGAGTTGTTGTGAAGCCACTCCTTCGTTATTTTAGCTGTGTGCTTAGGTTCATTGTCTTGTTGGAAGGTAAACCTTCGGCCCAGTCTGAGGTCCTGAGCACTCTGGAGAAGGTTTTGGTCCAGGATATCCCTGTATTTGGCCACATTCATCTTTCCCTTGATTGCAACCATCTGCCTGTCCCTGCAGCTGAAAAACACCCCCACAGCATGATGCTGCCACCACCATGCTTCATTGTTGGGACTGTATTGGACAGGTGATGAGCAGTGCCTGGTTTTCTCCACACATACCGCTTAGAATTAAGGCCAAAAAGTTCTATCTTGGTCTCATCAGACCAGAGAATCTTATTTCTCACCATCTTGGAGTCCTTCAGATGTTTTTTAGTAAACTCCATGCAGGCTTTCATGTGTCTTGCACTGAGGAGAGGTTTTTGTCGGACCACTCTAACATAAAGCCCCGACTGGTGGAGGGCTACAGTGATGGTTGACTTTCTACAACTTTCTCCCATCTCCCGACTGCATCTCTGGAGCTCAGCCACAGTGATCTTTGGGTTCTAATTTACCTCTCTCACCAAGGCTCTTCTCCCCCGATAGCTCAGTTTGGCCGGACAGCCAGCTCTAGGAAGGGTTCTGGTCGTCCCAAACGTCTTCCATTCAAGTATTATGGAGGCCACTGTTCTCTTTGGAACCTGCAAATCTGCAAAAATGTCAACAATTCTGTTAAGGGGGTCTGAATACTTTCCGTCCCCACTATATATATATATATATATATATATATATATATATATATATATATATACACACAATATCTCACAAAAGTGAGTAGACCCCTTACATTTTTGTAGATATTCTATCATACCTTTTCATGTGATAACACTGAAGAAATTATACTTTACTACAATGTAAAGTAGTGGGTGTACAGTTTGTATAACAGTGTAAATTTGCTGTCCCCTCAAAATAACTCTGTCTAAACCGCTGGCAACAAAAGTGAGTACACCCCTAATTGAAATTGTCCAAAATTGGGCCCAATTAGCTATTTTCCCTCGCCGATGTCATGTGACTTGTTAGTGTTACAAGGTCTCAGGTGTGATGGGGAGTAGGTGTGTTAAATTTGGTGTTATCGCTCTCACTCTGTCATACTGGTCACTGGAAGTTCAACATAGCACCTCAAGGCAAAGAACTCTCTCAGGATCTGAAAAAAAGAATCGTTGCTCTACATAAAGATGGCCTAGGCTATAAGAAGATTGCCAAGACCCTGAAACTGAGCTGCAGCATGGTGGTCAAGACCATACAGCAGTTTAACAGGACAGGTTCCGCTCAGAACAGGCTTCACCATGGTCGACCAAAGAAGTTGAGTGCATGTGCTCAGCGTCATATCCAGAGGTTATCTTTGGGAAATAGATGTATGAGTGCAGCCAGCATTGCTGAAGGGCTTGAAGGGTTGGGGGGGGAGGGTCAGCCTGTCAGTGCTCAGACCATACGTCGCACACTGCATCAAATTGGTCTGCATGGCTGTCATCCCAGAAGGAAGCCTCTTCTAAAGATGATGCACAAGAAAGCCCGCAAACAGTTTGCTAAAGACAAGCAGACTAAGGACATTGACTTGCCTGTGTCTTGCCTACAGTCAAGCATGGTGGTGGGAGTGTCATGGTCGGGGGCTGCATGAGTGCTGCCGGCACTGGAAAGCTACAGTTCATTCAGGGAACCATGAATGCCAACATGTGCTGTGACATAATGAAGCAGAGCGTAATCCCCTCCCTTCGGAGATTGGTCCACAGGGCAGTATTCTAACATGATAACGACCCCAAACACACCTCCAAGACGACCACTGCCTTGCTAAAGAAACTGAGGGTAAAGGTGATGGACTGGCCAAGCATGTCTCCAGACCTAAACCCTATTGAGCATCTGTGGGGCATCCTAAAATGGAAGGTGGAAGAGCGCTAGATCTCTAACATCCACCAGCTCCGTGATGTCGTCATGGAGGAGTGGAAGAGGACTCCTGTGGCAACCTGTGAAGCTCTGGTGAACTCCATGCCCAAGTGGGTTAAGGCAGTGCTGGAAAATAATGGTGGCCACACAAAATATTGACACTTTAGGCCCAGTTTGGACCAGCGGTTTAGACATTAATGGCTGTGTGTTGAGTTATTTTGAGGGGACAGCAAATTTACACTGTTATACAAGCTGTTATACAAGCTGTACACTCACTACTTTACATAGCAAAGTGCTTATTCTTCAGTGTTGTCACATGAAAAGATAGAATAACATTTTTACAAAAATGTGAGGGGTGTACTCACTTTTGTGAGATACTGTATATAGCTGTCCAATATTCTAATGCCCTGTACACACGGTAGGACATTGATCAGACATTCCACAATAAAATCCTAGGATTTTTTCCGACGGATGTTGGCTCAAACTTGTCTTGCATACACACGGTCACACAAAGTTGTCGGAAAATCCGATCATTCTGAACGCGGTGACGTAAAACACGTACGTCGGGACTATAAACGGGGCAGTAGCCAATAGCTTTCATCTCTTTATTTATTCTGAGCATGCGTGGCACCTTGTGCGTCAGATTTGTGTACACACGATCGGAAATTCCGACAACGGATTTTGTTGTCGGAAAATTTTATAGCAAGCTCTCAAACTTTGTGTGTCGGAAAATCCGATGGAAAATGTGTGATGGAGCCTACATACGGTCGGAATTTCCGACAACAAGGTCCTATCACACATTTTCCGTCGAAAAATCCGACCGTGTGTACGGGGCATTACTCTGTTAATCATTGTTGTAAGCAGGGGCGGATTGACAACTCATGCGGCCCCCGGGCAATAGGAGATCATGGGCCCCCCCTGTCTCCCCGCCCACACGAAAGCCACACCACACAAAGCACCACCTACTTATTGCTTTGCCCACAGTACATGCGCTCGTCCCTACCTCTTTTAGCTTCAGATGCATCAGCTGAGGATGTACACATGCTGTGGCAGGAAATATCCCCCCTGTAGCTTTTGGTGAGTGATCACGACCCATTCAATTGAATGGGGCCACCCTGCAAACATGTGCAATGCACACAGTTGCAGCATGCTGGCGTGGGATCCAGGGGGCTAAAGCAGATGATGAGGAGGCGATACACCGCCTGTTTTAACCCCTTGGTCGCTGTACAGCACAATGTTGTAGGGCCTTTGCAGAGCGACCCCATTCATTTGAATGGGCCACGCTTGGTCGGTGCTACACCTGCCACGCATGACAGGGTGTATAATTTCTGCTGTGGCTGTGACATGTGTACACCCCTGACCACTGCAGTTAAAGGGGGTGCCATTGGGGGGAGGGGGTAAAAACAGGGCTCAACTATGGTGTTTTACCGTCCCCTAACTGCAAATGTAAACAAGCACTTACTGTCCTAAGCCCCCATCTCAGTTGCTTTCTAGAGGACCCCTGGGATGAGGACAGAGAGGGACCCTAGGATGAGGACAGAGAGGGACCCTAGGATGAGGACGGAGATCGGCCCCTGGGATGAGGGCAGAGGGGGGCCCCTGGGATGAGGGCAGAGGGGGGCCCTGAGATGAGGGTGGGGAGGGGCCCTGGGATTAGGGCAGAGAGTGGGGTCCCCTGCGATTAGGGCAGAGAGGGACTCTGGGATGAGGACAGAAAGGGACCTCTTGGATGAGGACAGAGAGGGGGGGTCCCCTGGGATGAGATCAGAGAGGGTCCCTGGGATGAGGACAGAGAGAATTTCCCTGAGATGAGGGCAGAGATCATGGGATGAGGGCAGAGAGAGTATACTGGGATGAGGGCAGAGAGGGGCCCCTGAATGAGGACAGAAGGGGGCCTCGGGATAAGGGCAGAGAGGGTATCCTGGGATGAGGGCAGAGAGGGGCCCTGGGTTGAGGACAGAGAGGGACCCTGGAAAGAGGGCAGAGAGGGGACTCTGGGATGAGGACAGACAGGGACCCTGGGATGAAGAAAAACAGTGTCCCTGGGATGAAGACAGAGAGGGGACCCTGGCATGAGAACAGACAAGGCCCCTGGGATGGGGCAGAGAGGGGACCCTGGAATGAGGGCAGACAGGGACCCTGGGATAAGGACAGTGAGGAGCCCCTGGGATGAGGGCAGAGAGGGGACTCTGGGATGAGGACAAACAGGGACCCCGGGATGAGGACAGAGAGGGCCCCTGAGATGAGAGCAGACCCTGGGATGAGGGCAGAGAGGGGGCCCTGGGATTAGGGCCAAGAGGGACCCTGGGATGAGGGCAGAGAGGGGACCCTGGGATGAGGGCAGAGAGGGAACCCTGGGATGAGAGCAGAGAGGGGACCCTGGGATGAGGGCAGAGAGGGGACCCTGGGATGAGGGCAGAGAGAGACCCTGGGATGGGAGCAGAGAGGGACCCTGTGATGAGGGCAGAGAAGGACCCTGGGATTAGGGAAGAGAGGGTACCCTGGGATTAGGGCAGAGAGGGGACCCTGGGATTAGGTCAGAGAGAGACCCTGGGGTGAGGGCAGAGAGGGGCCCTGGGATGAGGGCAAACAAGGACCCTGGGATGAGGGCAGAAAGGGGACCCTGGGATGAGGGCAGAGAGGGGACCCTGGGATGAGGGCAGAGAGGGGACCTTGGGGTAAGGGCAGAGAGAGACCCTGGGATGAGGGCAGAGAGGGACCCTGGGATTACGGCAGAGAGGGACCCTGGGATGAGGGCAGAGAGGGACCCTGGGATTACGGCAGAGAGGGACCCTGGGATGAGGGCTGAGAGGGACCCTGGGATTACGGCAGAGAGGGACCCTGGGATGAGGGCAGAGAGGGGACCCTGGGATGAAGGCAGAGAAGGACTAGAGGATGAGGGCAGAGAGGGACCCTGGGATGACGGCAGAGAGGGGCCCCTGGCATTAGGGCATAGAGGGAACCCTAGGATGAGGGCAGAGAGGGGACCCTGGGATAAGGGCAGAGAGGGGACCCTGGGATGAGGACAGACAGGGACCCCAGGATGAAGACAGAGAGAGCCTCTGGGATGAGGGCAGAAAGGGTCCCCTGGGATGAGGACAGAGAGGGACCCTTTTCACATGTCCCATGCTCATTACCCCTCTGTGGCAGGCGTCATCTCTTTGATTAGAGGGAGAGGGGGGCAAGAGGAAATGTGTTGGGGTCCTTTTGGAGGGGATAGGACTAGTGCTAGTGGGGGGGGGGGGCAGGTATGAAATCTCCCACCCCACCTTACAGCACTAGTTCTTTCTCCTCCCCCCAGCACATTTCCTCTTACCCCTCCTCTTCCAACACTCCCATCAGGTGCGCATCCTTGTTACCTGTTACCTGAAGATTGCTATTCTGTGTGAACACATACAGAATGTCTTATACAACAAGTTGAGTTGATGGGTAATTGGTCCTGGGGTCTGTGCGGCTAATGTGGCACTGTATCTCAGCAAGCAAGGCTCAGCTGGGGGCAGTGATATCCACGCACAAGACAGGGACACCCAGCAACAGTCCAAGCAGGGTTTTTGTCCAGAATTTTTATTTAGTAAGGCAATAAATGACCAGTTCAGTGCAGGAGGGCTCTGAGTCATTTCTTACTGAGCCTAACAGGGTGCTTCCTAATGGGTTTTCTAAAAACAATCAGCACATGTACCTTTTTTAGTGATTTGTCAGTAGTCAGACTCTCCTCAGTAGCAGGCCCTCTAATAGCAGAGTGGGAGCCCTTGAGACTCAATTAGTTCACTTACATAAAGGGTTGTACACAGCTAAACAATGAGTCAGGTCAATTAACAGGTAAAACATAAACCTAGGATTGGAGGCTTTATTGTGCCAAAAACTCTATAAAGACTTCAGGCTTCATGACCCAGACCAGAACCTATTAATATCTGAGAAAAATACAAGTTTTGTACAAATCCTGATGCACCTCACTCTGTGTAGGTGAGAGAACTAGGTGACACATCTATACTGCCCACAACCCTGCCAGCCAGTACCTTACACTATACTAATAATTTATATACAGTATATATTCTAGTTCTATCTACTAATGTATGCGGCTTTTCTGTTTATTGTGTCCTTGAGTCACAAAGCATCCATGTGCCATTGCCACTGAATACGCAGGCTGAATTCCTCTTGCATGGTAATTTAACCTCAATGTCAGCATCAACGTTGCATTTCTGGGGTAAATCAACTAAACAAAATATAAATATTGTAGTTAACAAAGCACAATGCTGTCCACACAATGAAGTGTTTTCCATGACTGTTTTCCACGACTTTATGTAAATATTAGTTTGACAACTTTAGGGCCTGCATCAGATGGGTTTTGCACTCCCATACAAGTCTGTGGAAATGTAAAACATAATTAAAGCGGGTCAAATGCAGGTCAGAAGGAGGTCAGTTGCAGATCAAATGAACCTGACAATGAATTTTGAATGATCTCAGAAGTGTTTAAATATGATATCAAACTAATGCCATTAACACAAGCTCGAAAGATGTTTACAAAGACCTTTAGTAAGCTTTGAAATAATACAATATCTTTAAGGTTAAGATTATTGTAGTATGCTATGTTAAAATCACCAAAGCAAGAATTTATTTTTGGTGCATTTTTATTTGTTTCAGCTCTCCTGAAGATGCACTGGACACCAGAGCATGCCCAGCCCCTGTCCCAGTGGCCAGAGCAGCACCTTGATGTCTCTTCAACAACTTCATCTCCAGCACACAAATCTGATTTGTACCAGAATAGTCGGCAAAGGTTAAACTATGCTTGGGCAAATGATGATATATCAGCACTGACTGCTTCTAACTTGTTAAAAAGATATGCAGAGAAATACTCTGGTGTCTTGGACTCCCCATATGAGCGAGGCCCACTAAGTAGCTATACAGATGGAGCATTTGGCCCTGTAAATGGACAAAAGGGTGAAATTGAACCTTGGCAGATGCCGCATGGGGCTGAAACCTCATACACTGTAAACCCTCTGCATGATAGTTTGGCTGGTTCCAAATCAGGCAATGGACATATCACTTTGGGAAGCCCAACTATAGCATCCGGTAACCTTCCGGATCCACTTTATCCTGGTAGTACATGTGGAGCACCCAATCCAACAAGTGGGCTTGTGGCACCACAAGATTATACCTCAAGTTACAGTGGCACATACCTTCCATCTGGATATTGTAGTCAGTCCCCTGCAGCACTTCCACCAACCCACCCATCATCTCTGCATAGCTCAGGACTTCAGCCAACACATGCATCACCAGCATTGGTCCATGGATACAGTTCTTCAGGCACAATATACAACTATAGCTCAAGCAGCTACCCTTCTCAAACAGGATATGGTGGAATGCATCCTTCTGGTTACCTGCCTTCAGGTATTGCTGCACCTACTCCACTGCCACCACATACAACATCGTCAAGACCTCCTGTGGTCTCTGGGTACACATACCAAAGTTCTAACTTAGCACCAATTTCTGTTACTCCTTTGAGCACAGAACCATCTGGTTCCTTAAAAAGGAAAGCATTTGATATGGCAACAGCAGAGGAAAGTGAAGGAAGATATAGAAAATACAGCTATGAGCAACCAAAGACTACCTCAGAGTCATCATTTCAGATGACAGACGGTGTTCCGAATGAGTGCAGAGGAAATGGCTTTAGTCGTAATGGAGAAACTCAACAGGTGCCCTTTAAGCCAGGCAAGCGCTCAACAGAGGAAGATGTGGGAAAATATAGTGCTCAGCCAATAAAAGCAATGATCTCACCTACTTACAATGAAGAGTCAGCTCTGAGACCTCCAGAAGCATTTGGTAAGTTCACGCCACCTGTTGTTAACGGTGAGCGGAGAAATAGTGATCAAGGACATATGTTTGCACAAAGAATGCAGATTTCAGGGATGAAACCACCAGTATTTCGTAGTTCATCTGAGGATCAGTTAAAAAATGTTGATCCCCTTATTCTAGAAATTGTCAATAATGAACTTGTTGACTGTGGCCCACCAGTGCAGTGGACTGATATTGCTGGCCATGTATCAGTAAAGGCTGCAATTGAAGAAGAATTGGTATGGCCCATTTTAAGACCTGGTGCTTACACTGGGGCCAGTAGACCTCCAAAAAGTATTTTATTATTTGGTCCCTCGGGTTCAGGGAAAACTCTGTTAAGCAGGTGTATTGCAACCCAGCTAGGGTCCACATTGTTGAAGCTCAGCAGTGCCACACTCGTCTCTAAGTGGAAGAACAAAAGTGAAAAGATTTTACAGACTGTGTTTTACATGGCTAGTTGTCATCAGCCAGCTGTGGTTTTCATTAGTGAAATTGATCTTTTACTGTCTGCTCACATCAGTGAGGATAACTCCCACCTGATTAACCTCAAGTCCCAACTGCTTTCCTTTTTGGATAACATATCTACCTCATCTGATGACAGCATCATCTTCATTGGTACATCTCAAAGTCCGGATGACATTGATGAAGGTGCACACCACAGATTTGCCAGGCGATTTTACATTGCGCCCCCAGATAATCTTGCCAGAAGGCAAATCCTACACCACACTTTGGCCCAACAAAACTATTGCCTTAGTGAAAGGGAAATGGCCCTACTTGTCCAGCACACTGAGGGCTATTCAGGAAATGAGCTAATTCAACTATGCCAACAAGCTGGAGCCAATCATCTTCACGGGATTTCAGGTCAACTACAACCAACATCATACAAAGACTTTGAGGGGGCATTTTGTAAACAACGAGCTGGTACCTCTCAAAAACAGTTAGACTTGTACGTGGAATGGAATAAAATGTATGGCTCAAGACACTAACTGTGGAATGAAACTCAATGTGTTCACACTACACTGGCCCTTTCTTCTTCTTTTTTTTTTCTTTTTTTCAAGGTGGGTGCGTGTGTTGAGTCTTCAGCTTGAGTGGAGACCTTTACATTTTTTTTCCTTTCCCTTTAATCCGAAATGTGACAATTAGATGTCATGTTACTGGCATCTGTTTTGTATGTATATGTATATACATACATATATGCATACATATTTGTATAGATCTGTCTGCTCCATTGAATGTTTCACAGGAAACAAAACCTGTATTTTTTATTTGTTTCTTATTAGTATCACATTTGGAAATCTAAAAGGAAAAGTAGCTCTTCACTGTACTCAGGATATCATCTATTTATTGCCAAATGTTGGCAGTGCCACTTAATAGTTTGGTGAGTGGGAAATTCTGGTATCCTGCAGGTGTCACATGATCTCAAGGATGTGTTTCTTTTGGCTGTGATCAGCTGCTTTATTCGTTTTTTTTTTGTTTGTTTTTTTCATTTTAAAACAACAGAAAATAACCCCTTCATGGCACTTTGGGGACCCCAGTTCATTCTTGACATATATTAGGTGACCAGAAACAGCAATGGGATGCATATATAATGCTTAAGAAGGGATGGAATGAAAGCTACATTGCTAACTAAGAGTAGAAACCATTTGTATATTTTTTTTAAACTTTTTTTATGTGTTCATGTTTATTTCTAAACACTCAGGAAAAAAAATACTTCCAAAATGAATGTTTCTAAGACTCCTAAGACTCAACATTTTCAACAATTCAATTGAATTAGAGACCGTATAAGTACTTGAAGTTATTGCCAGGATTGAATGTATTGCCAAACTCTTTCACTCCAGCTATCAGGAACAATTTCTCTCATAAAGGTTTTTATCCAGTTCTTATTTTTATTGTTATTATTTTTATTTTATGACATTTGTTACTGTAGTGTTGGAGTTATGTGTTTATAGCACGGGAGGTTGGAACACATAGTCAGTACCACTTTTTGGATGATATAATATAGTATTTACTGTGTTTGAGAGTTCTGTTAGAACTTCACAGGCGTTTTTTCTTATGTGAAGAATGTTTACAGCTGTGAATTACGTTTCTTGGGTTACTGGAAACAGAGCAATACCTCACTATTGCCCATACAAGATACCTCACAATTGCCTGCAACTACTTACTCTTCTTGCTCAGATAAAGTTTTCGTCCCTTATAAATGGAAATTCCTATCTACCAGGAATTATCCTACAGTGATAAGAAAGGTGCAGTTACAGCGCTAGATGTTCTAGAACACATAACAGCAGTGATCTATTTCTGGGCTGACCTGCTGGTAATATTGGAGATGTGAATGCTGCACTTTGTTGGCCATAGTTTAAAGAGGTTCTTCATTTTGAATAAGTAGTTGCTAACTTACCTAGTGGGGGTTCACTTAAAGTTCTGCAGTGCTTATCTGGAAAGCCAGGGGTATGTCAATCCTGAGCTTGTTTTGTAATTAACTTCTCCATGTCTGACTGGTTACTAACGAAGATCCAAAAACATAAATTTATATACAAGTATCCATGGTGAGAGGCGTTCCTTAGAACAGAATTTCTCAACTCCAGTCCTCAAGGCGCCCCAACAGGTCATGTTTTCAGGATTTCCTTCAGATGAAACCGCAGTGGTAATTACTAAGGCAGTGAAACTGATCAAATCACCTGTGCAAAATAATAGAAAGCCTGAAAACATGACCTGTTGGGGCTCCCTGAGGACTAGAGTTGAGAAACACTGCCTTAGAAGACAGTCTTAGAGAGGCTGGTTACTTGGAAGGTGCCAATGATACAAACTAATCCCCATGCTAAGTTAAAGTGACCCTATTGAGTCTCTAAACAATTCAAACTGTCAGGTCCCTGCAAGACAAGAGCTTTTATACTCACCGCTCTAGTGGTCTCTATGTCTTAGCTTACCTCCATTTTAAGACTGCGTCCTCTGTCAGTGTTTTGGCATTTGGCACTCCTAGGAGTGTTGGATGCCTGTGTCCATGCTGATTGCTGTGGCTCCTTCCTTGGACTCCTATAACACTGATGAGTGCTGTAATAATGTATGAGACAAGCATCCAACACTTCCGAGAGTGTCAAATACCAAAGATCCTGAAGAAGTCTACAGCACTGGAATGACAAGGAGGTAGGACACATGGGCCACTGAAAAGGTGAGTAAAACAAATCTACTTTTGCAGGAATCTGATGGTTTGAATTATTAAGAGGCCAGACAGAGTCTCTTTAAGCAGTAGAGGGCTGCAGAAAATTGAAAAACATATCCCTTGGGGAAGGTAGATAGAAACTATCTCCATGTGAGGACCTCTCTAATCATACAATGCTTCTTTGTATCAAACCATAATTTTAACTTGAAGTTTTATCTCATTTAGATAGGTGCATCCTTTTAATTTATTTATCATATGTTGCAATGCATTCATTTACTAGAAAAATGTTTAAAAGCAGCATTTTTATATGACCAAAGAACTCTTTTAGTATATATGAAGAATGTAAAATACCAAAGTGTTTAGTCCAATAGAGATAGATTGCTGTTCACTCCTACACTGAATGCCAAATCACAGTTCTATACAACCATATTTTCAATCCACAGTGTTCACTTGCCTGTAAGAAATGTTTACTGATCACTGGTGGTCTTGTTTGTCTGTCTGTGTATGCTTCATTTTCATGTGAAAATGTGTTCTCTTTAAACCAAAGTTTGTTAGTGAATAATATTTTGAGACATTGTAATAGAAAAGTTCTATTAGTTTTATAGTACATATTTAATTGTTTGCCTTTCACATTTTGTCTGTAATACAGTTTCAAGACAAAAATGATTAAAATTATACTTTGTTTTAATATTGATTTACACCAAAGATGCTCATGATTTCACATTGTACAGAACAATTTTTGCTTTGCAATGCCATGTGTATAATTAATATTATCATTGAGTTGGGGTAAAAAAGTATATATTGTAGTATGGATGGTGACTTTTTGGCAAGTCGTGAACTGTATCAATCTCACAATGGCAGGTTAATGACTCAGTCATCAGTCATAGCCCCCTTCTTTAGTGGGCTTTTGATGAACCATTTGTTCCTCCTATTTGTTAGCACAGAATCCATGCATTGGTCTCTGCTCAGTTATTGTAAGTTCTGCTAAACAAAAAATACCTTCTAGTTGTATTCTAAAGTCACTGATAATCTGCTTATTAATCATGTATGGTGCATTGTTGGTGCATAAAAGTTTTGCCAGACTTCCCAACAAAGTAGTGGGTATTTAATACGATGATATAAATCGTAGTCATAAACAACCTAAAAAGACCTTGCCACATAAGAAATCTCTTTCAGCAAAGCACATACCTATAAAGAGGAGCATTTTCTACTCTATGCTACAGTGTTATTGGTTAAGAGGGATGACCATTGAGAGCTGCAGGGGACCATGGAGATAGACATTCCTGTAATTGATTGTTCCTAGCAGACTTCAGGGGACCAGTTCTCGCCAATGGAGTATCCTTGAGTGGTGCTCATGGCAGCAGAGGTAAGTATTCATTCTCTCTTAATTAGTATGTGCTTTGCTGATTGAAATTTGTTATATGACAGAGTCTCTCATGATATAATGCAAGTTCCTCCCTGTACTTGCAGCAGTTTGGATGGCATGTTTTAATGATGGCTTATCCAAATGCTGCAGTGTTGAACTAGGTTAGTGGAAAATGTGTTCAGCTAAAGACCACATATTGAGTACATGCTGCGTGTCCATACTGGGCACAGGCCCAGAAAAAACACATATAAGCAAAATGTACAAAGCAAGGCTCTGTAAGACTTAAAAAATAAATATCTATCTTGCTCTGATTTACAGCATATCTTGTGCTATTTGTAATAGGTTATAAAATAGGCATTTGTTTTATAGTGAGAAATCTGTTATCTATGACAATGTTCTCCAGGGGAACTAAACAGCCATGCATATCCCTGCAAAAAAATTGATATATCCAACCAGTCAATTAACAATGAACCTGTTGGAAGGATGAAATTTATAAACTTAGCTGTAAGATCATAATGCATGTATCCTAGTGCCTGTAAAGATGATAGTTTAATTGCAGTGCGCCCATGTACTTCTAAATTCTAGCACTTTCTAGTGCAAATGTCAACCAGATCTTTCATGGTTGCATTATGGCCTGCTTATTTCTGCTCTCCTACAGTCCCTATTGTCCAAAAAGGCTTACTCTGGCCCTTCCTGTGTCTTTAACCTTCATATTTGCTTCAAACAGGATAGGTGTCCACCATGGCAAACAGCAATGTGTAGTAACTTACAACCGCTCAGCCCAAAAATATATTTCATTGTTTCGACTACACTATATTGATGGTAGGTGAAGTGTAATAAATAAAAAAAATAATAATTCCGTAAAATTAAGAGTGATTATTATGCTTCTCAGTGTGTCATTCCCATGTCCATTAACCTCCCCACTTTTCATAACTGATCATTATTAGGATATGTTTAGAGATCTAAACAGTTCTGTCATTACAAACTGTAGACACATTTAGGTTTAGATGATCAAAGTTCTTTAAATCTCACCCTAGCAGTGTAGTAGTCTGAACTGCATGCCATACCTAAAACCTAATCCACTGGTAAATGTCAAGTAAATCAATGGACTATAAGTCTATTAGACATGTATTTGTCTTAATCCATGCCTCTTCTCACTTGGTTTAATTACAAAATGGTATAACTGCTAAAAGATTCTAGCTTTTTGTACAAATTAGTTGCACACTCTACCATGATAATATCAGATGGCCAGTTAGTCATGTCTCTCCTTTGGGTAATATTGGACAACAAACTCCTTTTCTACGCAAAATACCTCACTTGTAGTTTGGCTTTAAAGGATGATTACTTTGTCCCAGTTACTGCCACTAAAGGAATGTACAAACTGTGTTAAGACTCAGTAACTCTTAATAATGTCTCATTGATCTCTAGTACAGCCACTGTGTTTTCTCACAGCTGAGAAAGCCGTTGTGGTTAATCATTAAATGCTGCAGATGTCAAAATAGATTTTGGAGAGCCTGAGATGAAACACATATTTACCAACTCAATCAATCCTTTTACACACCCAAGCACATTTTGTATACACTGAAAATTATGCTGCAATTACAAATTTTAATTACTATTTGATTATTATTATTATTATACAGGATTTATATAGCGCCGACAGTTTACGCAGCGCTTTACAACATTAGGGCAGACAGTACAAGTACAAAACAATTCAATACAGGAGGAATCAGAGGCCCCTGCTCGTTAGAGCTTACAATCTAGGAGGGAGGGTCAAGTTATACAAAAGGGTAATAGCTGTGGGGGATGAGCTCATGGTCAGACTATTTGTATTAAAAAGTTACTAGAATATATATAGTGCCAGTATTGGACTAATGATCATGTAGTTTCCTGAACCGGGAGGCAATGCTCCAAAGATTGGATATGCATGTTGACATATTTGTTGAATATTTACTAATTAGGATGTTCAACTACAGAATCTATACTGTATATACAGTATACCGTGCAACATAAGATTTAATATTTGGCAAGCTTTCATCACATGGCTTTCTAGACAGTTGAGTGTGAGATATTTAAGTAAGTATGGAGTATATGCAGGCAGCTTAAATCACTCAGTGGTTTAAAATGATGTGTCTACCAGGCCTATGTTTTTGATAGAGGCTTTCAAGGTCCACCAACAGGGCTTTCGATCTGCTTGATTATTTAGAGTGCATATACAGTAATGCCCCGTACACACGGTTGGATTTTCCGATGGTAAATGTCCGATCGGAGCGTGTTGTCGGAAATTCCGACCATGTGTGGGCTCCATCGGACATTTTCCATCGGATTTTCCGACACACAAAGTTGGAGAGCAGGATATAAAATTTTCCGACAACAAAATCCGTTGTCGGAAATTCCGATCGTGTGTACACAAATCCGACGGACAAAGTGCCACGCATGCTCAGAATAAATAAAGAGATGAAAGCTATTGGCCACTGCCCCGTTTATAGTCCAGACGTACGTGTTTTACGTCACCGCGTTCAGAATGATCGGATTTTCCGACAACTTTGTGTGACCGTGTGTATGCAAGACAAGTTTGAGCCAACATCCGTCGGAAAAAATCCTAGGATTTTGTTGTCGGAATGTCCGAACAAAGTCCAACCGTGTGTACGCCCTATAAGTCTGTTTTAAAATGAATGTGTGCTTTTCTCAAAGCATCAAGATCATTTTATTTAAACCCACCTCATCCACATATGCTTAACTTTTTTTCACTCCCCCATTGCTTTATTCAATTACTGGAATGAATAAAATAACCTTTGTAAGCTATGTGTTGCTTTTAAGTGGTTGTACACTTTACATATACTGAGTGAAGTGACCCGACTCAGAGGTGAAACAAATCCTCATACATAAGTTGTAATTGTTTATCTGCAGTCTTTTCTTCCCACTTTACACAGCAACAGAGCTGAGGCTGTTAATCACAGGCTGTGTGCTGGAGACCCCCCCGTCACCTTTTTTCTCTTTGTGTCAGAAAAACCTTTCAGAAATGACTTGTCAGATTGAAATTACACTTAGTGCTTGTAATTGAGACAAGTACACACTATATATGCTTTGTTCATATTTCATATTTGAGGTTTACAACCACTTTAAATTGTAGCTTACAGAGGCCTGTGAAGTTCTCTGTGATTGGCTAAGTGCTGTAATATAAAGTGGGTCATGTCCTTCTCCATACACAAAATTACTATGTATTTCCTTTGGTTCTCAATGCTGAATGGGTAGGTTGGAAAGCATAGGAAGGGAGAGCATATGCTCCTGGGGATAGGGGGATTAAAGTCAACCTGTTTGTTTGCCCTGATAAATATTATCTTGCTATCCTTGCCAGTGTCATTATTGTATACAATGCTATAGGGACTATTGCCACAATAGCTTGGCAAACTCTATAAATAATAATACAAATATAGTGCACATTGGCAGAAATAATCTATAGACATTCAATTAGAGATATTTTACAGCAGGATTTTATACAAGGTGTTTAACACTTTGAATTCAACTCTCTATAACTTTAGAACTCAGACCTTTCCTTCACATTACTCTATGTTTATTTATCTTTGATAAACATATATTTCTGCGCAAATTTTCAACCACGCCACACCAGAGGATCATTTCAGTATTTTAAATACTGCTCTTGTTTGCCTTGGCCCTCACACTTCTTACAAAGACTCATCTCTGTTGATTTCAGTGCCTTCCTCCAGAACTCAGCTTTAAATCTATAATCACAAATGAATGCATAACACATAGCTAGTAAATTCTACTTAATTCTGTAATCTAGTGGCCTGAGCCTTGAATTTGGCTCAGGAAATGAATGCATCAAAATAAAAAATTCTCTACTGGCAGAAAAAAACGTATCTTGCACTGAAATACAAGCTTTCTGTGTTACTTGTGAAGCTAGTGTGAGAAGCATGCCACTTCCACACAATACTCCCTTTGTGTGCCTAATTATTTCCAACTGTTTAGGACTTAGCTTCTAAATCTGTTATATGCCCCCTTCCATTCTGACAATATTACCTTGTTTGTTCTCCGCTCTTTTAGCATCTTAAAATTCTCTCTTTATAACACGAATATTGTTCTGTTTTACTTGTAATCCTGGCGACTTCAGACACTATCTCAGACGTTAGACATGCTCTCTCTCTACATTTTAGGACATACAGAGCATACCAAAATGAAGCTTTCGATTTTTTTTTCCATTTACTGACCTTAACCATAGACTTTCAGCTGTGCATGTAGAATATGAGCCACAACAATCCATGACTATTATGCATTAATGGAAGGGGCAAGAGTTGGCCAGTCAAGTCATATAATTACACCTTTCAAAAAATGAAAACGAATAGCATAGTTTTCTGTTAAAGGTATGAATTGGGTATCCCTTATTTCGGGCTCACCTCTCTAATAGTGGATATGATAGGGTGGGGGTATTTATTACCTTTCTGGATTTCCCAGTAGCCAAACTTTGTTTACGCAAAGGATTTGCTGAGAGCAGCCAGACTGAGGTTTCAATGCAGACATTCACCTTCTGATTGCCAGCCTCATACACACAGCTAGAATGAAAGATATTAGGATTACTTGGTCTGACAACTGGATTCATTCCAGATTGGAAAAAGGTGCAGTTGCACATAAAAGGAGTACTTTTATTTATGCATAATATTTGAATAGGGGGAAAGGATATAATGCTCAGTAAAAAATGTATTGATACTGACTGTGCTGAATTCAGTTTTTATTCTGTCAGGTTTAAAGTCCAGACAATTTTTTTTTTCTTGAATAGAGTAGAAAAAGATACAACCCCAATTCCAAAAAAGTTATGTTGCTGTGTAAAATTTACAAAAAACAGAATGCAATGATTTTTCATTTCTCATAAATTCATCTTTTATTCACAACAGAAAATAGAAAACATATCAAATGTTTAAAATTAGAAAATGTTCCATTTTAGGAAATAAAATAAGGTAATTTTGAAATTGATGGCAACAACTTGCCTTAAAAACATTCGGACAGGGCAACAAAAAGCTGGCAAAGTACAACCCCAAATCCAAAAATGTCAGGACAGGACAAAAAAGCTGTTAAAGTAAGTGGTACTTAGGCTGGCCATACACCTATAGATTATCTGCAGATTTTCTATGGTTAGATGGAAAAAGTGGGAGATTCCTCCATCCACACAGTTTAGCGAACATGGAGAGATCTGTTGCACATTTTCTATCTAACCATAGAAAATCTGCAGATAATCTATAGGTGTATGGCCAGCTTAACTAAGAAGAGCTGGAAGAATATCTTGCAACTAATTAGGTTAATTGTCAACAGGTCAGTGACATGACTGGGTTTGAAAAGAGCATCTTAACCACTTCAGCCCCGGAAGAATTTACCCCCTTCCTGACCAGTACGTTTTTTGCTATTCGTGCAACGTGGCTCCCAAACAAAATTTACGTACTTTTTTTCCCACAAATAGAGCTTTCTTTTGGTGGTATTTGATCACCTCTGCGGTTTTTATTTTTTGCATTATAAACAAAAAAATAGCGACAATTTTGAAAAAAAGCATTACTTTTTACTTTTTGCTATAATAAATATCCCCAAAAAGAACTTAAAAAAACATTTTTTTTCCTCAGTTTAGGCTGATACGTATTCTTCTACATTTTTTTGGTAAAAAAAAATCGCAATAAGCGTTTATTGATTGGTTTGCGCAAAAGTTATAGCGTTTACAAAATGGGGGATAGTTTTATGGCATTTTTATTATTTATTTTTTTTACTAGTAATGGTGGCGATCAGCAATTTTTATCGTGACTGCGACATTATGGCGGACACATCGGACATTTTTGACACATTTTTGGGACCATTGTCATTTATACAGCAATCAGTGCTATACAAAGGCACTGATTCCTGTGTAAATGACAATGGCAGTGAAGGTGTTAACCACTAGGGGGCTAGGGAGGGGTTAAGTATGTCCTAAGGATGTGTTACTTACTGTGGGGGGGGCGTGGCTACATGTGACATGTCACTGATCTCTTCTCCCGATCACAGGGAGCAGAGATCAGTGACAAACGGGGAGATGCTTGTTTACATTAGCATCTCCCTGTTCATCCTCTCCGTGAGGTGATTGCGGGTATCCCCGCAACGATCGAGTCCGCGGGCGCGTGCCACCAGCGGCACGCATGCAATGACACGGCGGCAAATTCAAAGAGACGTACGGGTACGCCCATTTGCCCAGCTCTGCCATTCTGCCGACATACATCGGAGTGCGCCGGTCAGGAACCGGTTAAAGAGTGCGTGGAGTTGATTTATTAAAATTGGAGACTGCAAAATCTGGTGCAGCTCTGCATAGTAGCCAATCAGATTCCATTTTTTTTTTTTTGTCAAGGTTTAATTGAACAAGCTGATTGGCTACCATGCACAGCTGTACCAGATTTTCTCCAGTTTTAGTAAATCAACCCCAGAGTGTCTCAGAGGTAAAGATAGACAGAGGTTCACCAATGTGTGAAAAGCGGCGTCAGAAAATTGTTGAACAATTTTTAGGATGTTCCTCGATGTAAAGACTGCTGTCAAGATTTTATTTCTGTTCATGGGTCCATTTGGAGCTTTACCCCACCTAAGAAATTAGGGGGTCACTGGAACAACAAGGCACGGGCAACAATAAAACCAAGTTCTAACCTTTCCCCACTATACTGAAAGCTGAACTCTGGGAACACACCAAACAATACTAATTACTGCAGTTACGTATTCATAAAAAAGTAATGTATTTTTTAATGGAGCAAGAAAAAGTACATGGATTTAATTTTGTATCAGCCTCCTGCCACAAAAAGGCACTCTGGTGTACTGCAGTGCTCATCGAGTTATAAAAAACATGTTGACAGAAGGAGAGAAAAGAAAGATGATTTATTGATTTTTTTTCTCTCCTTTACTGTCCAATCAAAGGCTGGGGGCAGGGAGGTGACCAGGCTATATTGCATAACTGCAAAGGTGAGATAGAGCTTTGTAAATCTATGGACTGTGTGGACAGAAATGCAAACCCTTTTGCAAGTGAATTCATTACCATATTTGTATTTCGTATGTGTATTTATCTGTTAAGACTTCAGATTTTTAAAAATAGAGTTTAGCACCCTTTAAGTTCCCATTGAAGTGATTTCCCATCTTTTGCTGGCCCTTTGACACACTGTCAGCGGGAATGGAAGCCAGGTGAAATCTCCCTAGTGGTGAAGTCAGAAATTAATATCAATTTAACAATTTACCCAAAACTGGCTGAAGTTGGGCTAAATGTACATATAAAGGTGACTTAAATCTCTTGTAATGCCAAAGTAGAATTCTGAATGTATAAACACTAAAAAAACGTACATTTTAAAGCTTAGGATTTATCCAGGCATTTTATAGTGGGGCTTATTATATGACAATGGTGCTTATTTTGTCCTCAACTGCTCTAGACAGAGATGAAATGCAGTATTTCAGAATAATTACTTGATAGCAATCTAACCCCTAGAATTCCTAAGGCTCACAGTAACAACATTTCATCTTAGTGAAACACATATTAAAATACCTCCTATACTTTATCCTGTCGCCTTAAAACAACCTAAAAAACGATTGTCTGTCGCTATCTCGAATAATGCTTTCAGATTGATATAAGATGGAAAGGAAAGCACTGCATCGGGTGCTGGAATTACCAGATGGAACACTAGTGCAACAGTGTTAAATGCATAGAAAATGTGCGTAATCATCTTCCATTGTGATGGATACCTTTACAAAGGGCTTATACAGCTCTGAACTTCAGAATGATGCCATCCTTCACCACATGTGGCTCATTATTTAAGCTGGCTTCAAAGAAATAGGTTTTCAAATGAACATTCGTATGAATAATGGTACCTTCGATGACTTCACAAATGTCATTCAAAAGTACTTCCAAACTGAATTTGCTTTTAACAATCATTTTTATACCGAATGGACCTTCTTAAACTAAAACCACATACACTGTTAGAAATTTGTTCTTTCAAGAAAAAAAATTCCTTTCTGATTTGAATTTTCTCTTCACTGTGGTCAAAAGTGAACATCAATTTGGCCCCACAAGCGATTATAAAATCAAACAGCTTAAAAAATCAAAAATTTTGGAGGAACTTCTATTAGTGTGTGATCAGCTTTACTAACAAGAGTTATTATCTTTATTCTACTAATTGAGTAGTTAAACCAAATCCCATGGCATCTAATGTAGCTTGGTTAATTGGGGGGGGGGGGGGTTAGTAAAGTTTTTTTGGACTGTAAGTAGGATTTAGCAGGTTTTACACAGGGTAAATGATATAAATATATACATAAAAAACTGAGCATGCAGCAATTCTAACATGAAATAATATATATTAATAAATAAATGCTCACACATCTACATATTGATTCATTATTTGGAAAGTTTAGGACTTCAAATAATAGATCTCCTTGCAATGGTCCCGATGAATAATATGCCGTGTGCAGTAAGCAGTTATAACCAAAAAGAAATCATTTTTCATACTCCTGACTGTTGTTCACAGATGAAAGGTGCTTGCTAGGCATTGCTACACTTCACTGCACTTTTTCCTCCTTACTTGTAAAAACTCAAATGTCTATAGAAAAATGAAAACATGTTCTTCGTATTTTTTTCTTGTTTTTGGAACTGTTTATCTATTTTTTCAGAGAACAAATCACAAACCCTTGTGCATTAGGGCATGGTGTGTGGTCCATAATTTGCATTACATGGGTCAGTCAAAACGATACTTAATTTTTAGTTGGATGCACTCATCAGCTTAATCTGCCTCTTTTTTTTTTAATTATTATAAAATATTAAGAATACAACAAAGCAAGTGAGACTCCATGGTGTCTAGGCAACATGATGGACTCCCACCACTCCAAAAGTTCCCAAAAGATATATAAAAAGCAAGTGGGTAGTTTAGCCAGCATCCAACTTGTTTTAAAAATGTAAAAACGCATCTCCTGCAAACAAAAGACACGTTATAGTCACCTATCCTAACTCAAGTGCTTCCAATTTTGGCTTTTGTGGAGCTACTGCCTCCGTAGCTGGATGCCTGGTCCTCAACCGCATGTTGTGCTTACATCCCGCCAGTCCCTATACCAGTACAAGACAGAGCATTAATGTAGGGACTGGTGGATTAAACCACAGCTTTGTGGGGGACCCAGCATCCTGAATGTGTAGAATTGCTGCAGGAAGTCGTAGCTGTTTGAACAGAACAAAGATTGGAGGAACAGATAGGGCAGATTAGTATAAACTGTCTTCTTCGGCAGTTGATGTGTTTTTAATTATTGTTATTATACAGGATTTATTTTTTAATTAAAGTCTCCTTGACCCTTAAAGTTTTGTATACTAAACTTTTTAAGTGCTATATATTTGAAAACCATTTTACCACCACATTTTCAGTTGCAAGAGTATTTAATTTTCCTTTTAATCTAATCCCATTATGAAATCTGGTCTTAAACAGCAAACCTATGGATATGACTAAATGTCAAACTACATGCATTTTTACCTTTTACTATAGAGTATTATTGAAATGGCCAGTCATACCACACATCCATTTTTCTATAGTAATAAACATGTTCTGTAAAAAGTACTGCATATGGATAGTTCATGCAGAGTTTTTCCTTTTCCAGTTATTGTCTGGCAACAATTAATTTGTCTTTAGCTTAGAATGTTTGAGGCATTTCCCAAACAAATGATCATTTATGACTGATGTGATGTCTTTGGGTTCTACACTTTTCAAATCAACAATCAAGTTTAGTATATTTTTTAACACTTTAAAAAAAAATTGAATTGACCATATTTGTTAAAATAGTTAGTGTTACTAAACCCTTGAATGTATAAAAGATGCATCTGCACCCCGGTAGCACACACAACCCATATATGTTGCTATTTCTTTAAAATAAAACCGCTGTATACCTTTTCCGACGATTGGCATACAGCAATCATGTGACATACATAATAGTACGGTCAAACGCTGAAGGTTCTTGTAGGAGGAGACTTCACTCTCCTCTGACATGGATAGCTATGGTGCCTGACCCCTGACCCTCTTTCCAGCCAGCACTGATTGGCTGACTGTGCCAATGACATGTACAGGAAAGGCTCTCTCCAGCAATACAGACCAAACTGAGCATGTGCAGCCTGACTCCGCCCACTGTGTTTATCCGGACTTGTCCAGGGGGACAATGCAGGAAGGGGAGCATCTGTGCATACACGATCAACCTTTTTACACAATGCAGAGAATTAACCCATTAGTTTCCACAGTTAGTATAACAAGCATGCTATTCTGCATGTACAGACTGATTTTACTGTTGTGGGTTTAGTAACACTTTAATATAGAACTCTTTTTTAGAGCCAGCTGGCTTAATTCTTGCCTCAGTTAAACCTAGCTGAACCAATTGTGTCCATTTTAGAACGTTATTTTCTAACTTTCCACTACTTTCACTTCTTTACACCATAGGAGGCGGCTTTGTTAGAAAGTATTGAGGAAGCCATAAGAAAAACAGATGCAGAATGGAAGTATATAGGTTGATAATCCTAAAATGGACCAAGTGTCAGCCAAGTGTCAGGTCAAGAGCCTTTTTTTTTTTGACTATGGTAAAATTGACACTTTCATAACTTGCATTAAACTCATCGGTTAATCCTATCATGAACTTAGAAGTGAGAGCTCCTCTTCTAATATATTTTCCAAATCGCTCACCATTATATTTGTTTGCACATTATTTTTTGTTTATGCATATGCGGGTTAAACTTTTAAATGATTCTGAAGGAAAACGATTATAAAACAATGCCAATGAATTTAATTGCTAGGGGCCACATCACAGCATGTTGTTGTTCACCAGACAGACCCTAGGTGTTCAAGAGTCTGTTTCCTCATTCCATACCAAAAAGAGACACTTAGGACTTGTGTCTAACTGATTATATATGCTCTCTATGTAGATATGTTGCATTTCATTGCATCTCGGTAACATGCAGGTCTTTCTGGCAATTAGTGAAATGCATTTTCCAAAAAGTGGTACTGTGTTTCATGTTGGGGTTCTCATCTGACCGTGTCATTTGTTCTGTAACCATTTCTACCTCATTTTGAAAAGTATTGTACATGAAGTTTTTATTTCATGTCTTTTTAATGTTGGGATTCTCTTGAGCTGTGATGGTCTACCTCAAAATTACTGTATTTTGAAAAAGAAAAAGTATTACCCAGTATTAAAGAGATTATGTGAACTTGGCTGATAATTTGTTTATAAGTTATATTTTCTGCTTGTACATGCGGGCATTGGGTTTTAAAAAACAAGGAAATGTAAAGCCCAACCCAAAACAAAAAGTCCCCCTTTCAGCGGGACTGTCTAGAGAATGACAAAAGCACTGGCTTGTTCCTAATTCCAGGAAAAACTAAAACTCTTCACTTGCAATGGGAAAAGCATTTTTTCTTACCCAAACTTCTCCCCAGCAGATAGAGCTCCCCCATTCTCCGGGAGCTCCATCTGCCAGGAGCATAAGGCAGAAGAGGCTGCAAGGACTGGTCCAGCAGCACAGAGGAGCCTGCAGAAGATCAGGTAAGAAAAAGTGCTGTACCTGATTCATCTAGACATAAACAAGCAGATAATCCTTGCAGTATGGGTAGAGCCTCATTGCATGGGAGATTTTTTCATTTTCTTTGAGTTCCAATTTTTCCAATTTAAAAAAACCTTTTATGGGGAAAACAAAATTGCTGCAGGTTACAAACGTTAGGTACCTAAAGGTATCTGCATATTCCCAATACAGCTAATGAAACCCTTCTGCTATAGTCAGATTCCAGCCATTCTAACAGACAAAGCTTTTTCTCTCCCTGGTAGCACCCCGGTGTATTCTGATTGGTCTGCTTGGAAGTGATGGTGCGTTGCATGTCAGAATGCCAATTGACCTTGAAAGGAGGGTTTGGGAGGCTACTTCAGATATGTCCAGGCAACTCTAGGTGCCTGTATTTTATACCTACAAGATTTATTTTCCATGACAGTGTCTCTATAAAGGGGTTCTGATTATGACCCCCACAATATAGAAAAGCAGTAATCTGTGTGTGGGACCAATTTGAATCAGTAAGACAGAGCGATAAAGGATAAAGAGACCTTTGCTGCTTTATTTCGACAGACCCAATACTCACAAACCCTACAAGTACTCTGACCCAGAAGCTCTTCTTGAAAATCCCAGTCCAAGCGTGATTCCAGCACTGAAGCAAATTGAAGATCTAATACAATCCATTGTGACTTGGGAAGCATAGCTAATTGTCACAGGGACAAGATCACAGCTGGAGCAGAAAGCTTTCAAAAGTTCACTTTAACCTCTCAATAAAAGGTGGTATTGTTTTTTGTATGAATAATTTACAAGTAATAAGTTATGATCATTTTCTGAAAATGTAGAAAATGATTGATCGTAATGAAGTGTCATGTCAACTAGTAATATTTCAGGTTGCTTTTATTGGACTGAGCGACCTCCTGGCTTCCTATATTGCTTGTGGAGCAGAAAAATCATTCTAATGCCTCATACACACGGTTGGATTTTCCAACGGAAAATGTTCGATGGGAGCCTTTTGTCGGAAATTCTGAGCGTGTGTAGGCTCCATCGGACATTTTCCATCGGAATTTCCGTCGCACAAAATTTGAGATCTGGTTCTCAAATTTTCCGACATCAAAATCCGCTCACGTGAATTCCGATCGTGTGTACACAATTCCGACGCGCAAAGTTCCACGCATGCACGGAATCAAGCAGAAGAGCAGAAGCAGAAGAGCCGCACTGGCTATTGAACTTCCTTTTTCTCAGCTCGTCGTACGTGTTGTACGTCACCGTGTTCTTGACGTTCGGAATTTCCGACAAGATTTCTGTGACCGTGTGTATGCAAGAAAAGTTTGAGCCAACATCCGTCAGAAAAAAAAAACATGGATTTTGTTGTCGGAATGTCCGATTGTGTGTACGTGGCATAACAGTTTCTGGCTCTATTTTTATTTATTGAGCTTTTTTATGTGGACAGCCATGAAGAGCGTGAGCTCAATAAAAAAAAAAAATTAAATATTGTCATTTAAATTAGCTAAATACATTCCAGGTACTATAAAACAAAGCAGACATAGTCGAAGCAGAAACTTTTCCCTGCCAGCATGCTGTAAATAGGTGAGCCTTGCTCACTGTGTGGAAGCATTGGTTTATCTGCAAACATCTAAAACACCCCAACTGAGTGGTATAGTTCTCCAAGCAGCTGGAAGCATGGGTTTGCTGATTGCAGAGCTCCAGCACTGACTCAACAGGGAGTATTTTGGACCTCTACAAAGAGACCACTGCTTCCACACAGAAATCAAGAGTCCTTCTCTACAGCATACTTGGTGGGGAGAAGATTTTTTACTTAGAATGTTCCAGGTGCCTAAAGAAAACAAACCATAATGCCGCGTACACACGGTCAGACTTTTCGACCGGACTTGTCAGACGGACGCAGACGAACCAAATCCGGCGGACAATCCGATCGTGCGTGGGCTTCACCGGACCTTCAGCGGACTTTACCAGTCGCAAATCTGAAGGACTTTAGATTTGGAACATGCTTCAAATCTTTACGTCGTAACACCGCCGGACCCAGAAATCCGCTGGTCTGTATGCTAGCCTGACGGACAAAAACCCACGCTAGGACAGCTATTGGCTACTGGCTATCAACTTCCTTATTTTAGTCCGGTGTACGTCATCATGTACGAATCAGTCGGACTTTGGTGTGATCTTGTGTAGGCAAGTCCGGTCGTTAGAAAGTCTGTTGAAAGTCCACCAAAAGTCCGTCGAAAGTCTGTCGAAAGTCTGTCGGACGGGCTGTCGGACTTTTGTAGCTGAAAAGTCCGACCGTGTGTACGCGGCATAAGACTTTGCAGACCTTTTGTTGTTTTGAATGTACCTAGTATGTATTTTGCTGATTTAGACTGAAAGTTCACTTGGAATGTCCCAGACATCAAACAAAATTGATTAGCAAATTGCAATTACTGCTGTGAATGAAGATCTTCCATTATACAAACAGTATAAAAAGGTGTGCACGCATTTTTATAAATAGCATATGAAATAAAAAGTGTTTTAAATACATTGTAACATAAAAGGAAAGCAAGTTGCTGTTTTGGGAAACTTTGCAAAGTAGAGAAGAAGGCTGGCAAAAATTGAGTAATAAAATATGCATACTGAATAGCTAGTTATATCTATTATCTAGGTTTATACTGTATTTTAGGGAAAAGGTGTTCTAAATAATTTGGGCCTGTAAAAGGAAAATACAATGTCTCATTCGTAATACTTTGGGGGTTCCAGGCCAGTAGGTCCTATTTTCAATGCAATGCCATTATCGACAGTGCAAGGTTACCTTCAACAGCAGGAAGTCAATTTCTATATTGCACCTTACTGTGCAGGTACAGCTAAAAAAAAAGCTCTGATGGCAAGTCTCCATCTTATGTTTGCTTTCTCAGAGAGGGGGGACTCAGGGATGGAGGACTCTGAGCTGTCCACAGGCACCCCTTGCCGTTCCCAGGCCTCCTTGGTGGTGTGATGGGCCAGGCTTGGTACAGAAGGGCTGCCTGTACTCCCTTATTGGTGGACCTATCACCAAATGCAATCTTAAATGAAAGGCAATCTAGTTGAGTAGTAGTCACAGGATTCCATCTTCAAATTCAAAGAGAGTGTAGGCAACATATTGGGTCACACATACATGCAGTTATTTCACTGTAGGTTCAGGAACTCATCCTACCATGCAAATCCTGTCTTTCTCAATTTTAAATCCTCTTGATGAGTCACTGCACTTTGCACATCATTACAGCTACTAGCATCTTCTAAGGCTGTGCGAATTGGAATGCGAGTTTCCCAGCATCCAATTCGCATTACAGGAGAGTATGACTGGCTCTTAATGGAGCCAGTTCACACATCTTAGGGGCAGCCGCAGACCGCATAACAGAAGGGTCCTGTGCTTCTTTGGCTCTATTTCAGGTCTGAATTCAGGCACAAATTCGGACCTAATTCAGACCTGAAACAGTGAACGGGGACGCACCGGATCTCCTGCTGTGCCCTGCCCCCACACATAGTGTGAACCCAGCCTAATTGTATAAGCAAGGTAGAGTCTAATAAACCAATACTAAGTCTACACAAACAATGTAAAATGTCAGGGCAAGTATGTCATAAATTATATATTACCCCTGAAAGAATTTTGGTGATGGTGATTTCACAGGGATCACTAAAAGCTGTTTCTTGCTATAAGTTTAAGTAAAAGAAGGGGTGAGGGCGGTACAGGGTAAATTCGGGTAATGCCTGGACATAAACTTTAAAGAGCAATTCCAGATTACAAGTAAAATGATTTAAGTAACTGCTAGTGCAATTGAAAACCATATTCCAACCTACCAATCATTAAATGTGGTAGCTGAATTTGTTTTCTTTTTTTTTAGGCTTTCCCCCTGTTTCCACCTGGTGATCTGGCCAGTAACACATCTCCTGTATTCCTATATTAGAGTGTCTACCATCTGGATAAAGGAGCAACAGGGAAGTCTCTGAACAGCAGCATTGTCTGTCGGGGGGGGGGGGGGGTGTAGGGTAGTGTTAGATGAACTAGCAGATTTACTTACACTAACAAATTGAAGCTGAACTCCAGCTAACTTTATAGGCAGTTAAAGCAAACTGTTTTTTTTTTCCATTAGGGATAAAGATATTACATAAATAAATAAAAACTGATCATTCTAAGCACCCCTGTCAATGTTAAACGGTTTGTCTCAACCCTGTAACTGTTATATCTGCAGCACAGCTTGTTCTTATGCAAATCAACAGACTTAGGCCAGTTTCACATGGGCTTTAGCTGGCATAGGAGCAGTGTTGACCAAAGTTTCAGCAAGCTTTTGCTTCAAGCAGCTTTCTCTAAGCCTTTAAAGCGCCATTATCTACTGTTTGGAAATATACACAAATCAGGATGGGAGTGCTGATTGTCACTTTAACCACCTAGCATAACAGTGCTCCCGCCCAGCTGTCATTTGTCTATAGCAGTGTTTCTCAACTCCAGTCCTCAAGGCGCCCCAACAGGTCATGTTTTCAGGATTTCCCTCTGATGGAACGGCTGTGGTAATTACTAAGGCAGCAAAACTGATCAAATCACCTGTGCAAAATAATGGAAAACCTGAAAACATGGCCTGTTGGGGCGCCTTGAGGACTGGAGTTGAGAAACACTGGTCTATAGGATGGGTGGGAGCACTGTTATCCTGGGTGGATGACAGATCGGTATACTGGGCCAATCACAGTGTACCAGTGGCCAATCACAACAGATCACATGGCAATTGTACACCATGAATGGCTTCCATCCATACCGTTCATTGTGTACTATTGTGTTGATCTCTGTGATTGGTCACAGTGATCACATGCACATGGTACACACAGAGCCAATCACAGCCCATCTGTACCATGTTATTGGCTCTGGCCAATCACAGCTAATCACAATAATACACACTAGATGATTGGATGCCATTCATAGAAAATGGTTGCTTATAACAGTGATTATCACTGTTATAAGCAATCATAGTGTGTAAAAACAAATAATTATTCTGATTACCTGATCATCCTGATTACTATGGTATGGTAACACTGTATTGCTCTGGTCACAGTACGTAAAAAAAAAAAAAAATAATAATTTACAGTTTTTAAAATGTTTTAATTTAAATTTAAAATTAATAAAATAATAAATTAAAAACAATTAGAAGAAAATTTTTTTTTTTTACATACTGTCAGTGTCCTGATCACAGAAATGCCATTTATATGATTACGCTGTACTGCACTGGGGATAGTATGTAGATAAAAAAAAATGTTACAACTTCACAAAACTTGCCATGCTTCTTACTAAATAAACACAAAAGGGAGCAGTGCTAAATAATTAAGGGTGTTTAAAAAGAAAGTTTATAATAGAAAGTTCATAATAAGAGGAGTCCAGATAATATGATTTCCAAGTGGTGAATAAGAAATGATCACCCAATATAGCAGTCACTTGCACTTTTTACAAATCAGATCGCTCAGATGCCGAACACCAAAGGCTGCTTCCGCTTCAGATAGACTCCATGTCACAGGTATTCTGCCAGATGTAAAATGCGAACAAAGCAGATAGACATCTTATGGTGCAGTATGTCCAAAAATGGGGTTTATTAAAAACGAATTCTAAAACTCACACTCACCATGTGAGAGACAAAAACTCACATGTAAATCGATATAAAACAAGGATGTTTTCAACCCACAAAATGGCCGACCTTAGTGCACGGCGATGTCACTTGTTTCTAGCTCTACCCAACACGTATCATCATAAAAGACATCATCAGGGACTGTCTACTTTGGGGGACATCTCTACTGTTCTGGCATTTTTGGGCCTCAAGAAATGAGATTAGGCTGTCAGTACACTGCACAATTGCAATGTAGTGCGGGAAACGCACAGGATTCGCTGCAGTTCCCGCATCGCATAAGTGTGAAAAAAGGGCCCAAAGTGTGACAAAGCTGAAAGCTGAAAATTGAACAGGGCAGGTAGGAGGTGAAAGTGTCTGGTATTGAAGCTGCTGTCATTAAATAGATATCTGACGCACAGGCAGGTGGATGACCTAAACAAAGTAAGTCCTCAGAGACAAGTATATGAGTCCCTAAGTCCAGCAATATCACATAAGAAAGAGTAGTTACAATATACATATATAAGCGGTGGCCATCCTAAGAGTGTGTCCAAGGACACTCTGTAAGGAAGATAGAAAAGCAAAGGGAAGGCGCCACCTGAGTGTAGTATTAAGGAATTATCATTTTTTCCAATAGATTAAAAAAATTTACAAGATATAAGACAAGTACATGCTTTATGGGTAATGTCATCAGCCCTGTGGCTTGTCCGGATAGATGCAAGGAGCCAGGAAGCTGGGACGCCTCTGTGGAACCAGGAAGTCTGTGCCACCCGGCCTGGACCGCACAGGCAGAAGTGATGTCACTGGAGGAGGCGGGGACCGGGATCATGATGACAGAGTGCAGAATACACTCAGGTGGCGCCTCCCCCTTCCTTTTCAAACAAGATGCTGGCAGGCCTTCAACAAGCTTCAATTAGTGCTGAAGTCTGCTAGCAGCTTATATAAAGTGGCAATCAGCACTCTTATTAGAATCTGTGTTAAACATTTACAAACTGGAACTGAAAGTCACTTTAAAAGCTTGCCGAAAGCTCTGCAAATGCTTGTTGTTCACACTGCTCTCATACAAGCCGATGGCTGTGTGAAACAGGCTTTACTGGCCAAATTACTAGATGAAAACAAGGCAAAGAAAGCCTAAACAGAAAGAAAACAAATGCAGCCATCACATTTAACAATTGGTAAGCTGCAATATTAAAATCTCTGCTCCTGGGTTTAATACCACTGTAAAGTCCTCTCAGTTTGCATTCAATATCTTTTGGGTTTTCTCTCTGCTGCAGATAGAATCAGAGGAATTCCCACACTGTTTTAGTCCTCAGCCATATCCCTTCATATGTGTAGATTAGGCTGCAATACTGCAGGTTCAGCTGCCAGATAAATGCCATGAAATTCAGATCCACTCAAGTAGGTGGACTGCATCCTTCTAGCAGCTGATATTCAGTGTTTTAATGTTAGGATGGAGGGTACCTTTAAACATGTGTATTGTTTTCAGCTATTGCAAACGGCCAAACATCTGTGATGAGGCACACTGGTGGAACCCATCCCGTCGCTTTCTCTGTATTAACCAGTGGCCTCAGGGATATCGCTTATCTAGAAGTGGAGGTGTCTTGTGACCAGGACAGATGCACAAACCAAAAAAATAGAATGTTTTTGGCTTTCTTAGCCATGAGAAAAACACTGCTATAAGAAGATAACAGCTGCCCCCAGGCCTTGCGAACGTGCATTAATATAAAGACAACTATTCATGGAGAGTTTACTGCATGTGTAAATTGGTTCCTTTTATACGCTGCATTGTTCACAGAAATGAATTCTTTCCCATAATTCATTGCCCTACCCTGTTACTTTAAATTTATATTTTTGAGTTATGGGCTGCAATTTAATCAGAGATGTACAGTTGAAATTACTCAGTTAAAATTGAACTGCTAAATGCCCAGAGCAGAGTTACCATATTGTTAGAAGATGTGTTATTTCCGATAGTTATGTTCCTACTGATTCCTGTGGCTGGGATTGACAGCTGCGTGCAGATAGCTGTATCCGTACAGTGCAATAACAGGCTGTCAGAGGCTGTAGCTATTCATGACTGTTCGTGCAGCTAGTGATTATCTGTGGTGATCATGGCTGAAAGAACAGTGATGGACAAATACACATTTTTTACTTCATTTATATATTGTATATATTGTATGTGTTATGTGTTTTATTGTTATATGATGTTATTTTTCGATATATAACAATGAAATACACAAAAGAGGAAAAAAACGCAAATATATTTTTGTGTTTTACAATAAACTATAGTAATGATGACTAACAACAAATTTTAAGAGCCAATCCAAAAACAATTTTTGTGTGTCCATTTTATTGCACAATTTGTATACTTGTGTATAGTTGCTCTTTAAAAAAAAAAATTATGAACTAATCTCATTTTTTTTCCATTAAAAATTTAACAAATAAGAAAATAAGAATACAAATAAAAATTTGTAAAACAACATAGGAAGGTTTTATTAAAGATATATTTTTCAGCAAATTTTGCCTAAGCATTCCAAATGGTGAAATTTTGTTAAGATTTCTAAACAAAAAGGAGAAATCAGTAATGCTGCTACAAAATGGTTTTGCAGAAATCAGCTGCCTATTCCTTTACTTAAAAGTAATAGGTAGAATGAAAAATGTATATTGATGTAATAAAAAAAGTAAATAAATACATTGAGATAACTGTAGTTGTCACTTATTTTCAAATTTATTGTGCACTGTTTTAAAAATGCTGTATCTTATTTTAATAGCAGTAGTTAACATTAAAGGATCAATTGGGATTTATTGATTTGCTCTACTATTAAACAATAGAAGTATTGACGACCCTATTTTATTAGAACATTCTGAATTTGTTGGCTGCACATTCATGCTATGAATCTCCCAAACCTATCCCATCCCAAATGATTCACTAATGCCAAACTCTGACCCTAACATCTAAATTCAGCACACAAACTGAGATTTATCAGACAAGGTTTTTGGGCCTTTAGCTGTAGAGTTTTGGTGGTCCCATGCCCACTTTAGCTATATGCCTCATGCACCCTAGTACCAAAAATGGAGCATTAAGGTCCATAAAGTGAACATTTCTAAATGGTTCTGAACACTTACAATGGTTTTCTATGTACATTTGCCCACTCAACATTCAGAACCACATACAACAGAAACATTTAGATCTGATTACCAAATTTTAAGGAAACAATGGGGTTGACTGGTTTACTAAAACTGGAGAGTGCAAAATTTTGTGCAGCTCTGCATAGAAACCAATCAGCTTCCATTTTTTTTTGTCAAAGCTTAATTGAACAAGCTGAAGTTAGAAGCTGATTGGGAGCAGCACAGCTGCACCAGATTTTGCACTCTCCAGTTTTACTTAATCGACACCAATTTAATTTCAAATTAAGTTATTATAACTAGTCATTAGACATGGGGAAAAAATATTAGGTGAATAGGAGCTGAGGCTAGTAAAAAGTCAGAGCATGAAATTACACATTCCTGTGGTAAATCAGGGCCAAAGCAAACAAATACAACTGTATCTGAAAGTGAATAAGAAATGCAATTATTTGAAAGAGTACAAGAAATACATCACCAGCATGTATCCAAAACTATGTACAAGTTGTATACATATGATAAAAAGATACAGGGAAGAAATGGGTCTACTGGGGCTGGAACATGACTACTCTAGGAAAAGGAAAACCGAGTTTAGCGTCAGATATTACAAGCAGCCAAAAGCATTTAGAATGTTGATATAAGTGGCAGAATAATTGGTGACAAAGAGACAATCACTAGAGATGTGCACAATGAAAAAAAATCATTTAGTTTTGGATTCATTCATTAGGTTAATAATTCGGTTTCGTCATATCCTTTAGGTTAGAATGATTTGTTTTCGGAATTGGTTTTCTATATTCAGATGTGTTTCATATATTCGTTGTTCCAATTCGTATTATCAGACGTTATTTCAGAAGATACACGTTGTTATGTTGGTTCGGATGCTTCAAACATTAAGGCTCGGTTCAGACTGCTTTGACCCCAAAGTCGTGGGACTTCCACGGCAACTTGCTTGTCACTTGATGTGACTTCAATGTGACTTTTATGAAACTTTAATGTTTTGCAACTTTGCATTTGGCCATTTATAACAATACAAATTGTGACACATATTATTCAGCTTACAAAAACCTCTGAAGACTCAAATGAATGAAACAAATGAATACAAATAAATTTGTTGTTTTAATTAGAATTTATTTCGGATACATCGGAATCTCCGAATAATGAAAATTTCGTCCTAATTTTGATTCATAATGGAACAAAACACACATGTATAATAATCACTGGGGTCAGTACAACAATAGTGATAACATAAAGGGGGGTGGAGGTCCAGGTAGGGAAAATGTCCACAAATTTGAATGTTGGCTGCTCTTCTAATTATGCAATGGAGTTGATTTACTAAAGGCAAATAAACTGTACACTTTTCTCCAGAGCTTAGTAAATGAGCAAAAGTTCTGCTGACTGACTTCATTTAATCATATGCATACAAAAATGCTGTTTTTTTTTTTTTTTCCTTGCACCTGATTGGGTATTTTTTGCAAAATGAAGCTTTACCTCATTTACTAAGCTCTGGAGCAACTGCACTTGCAGAGTGCACAGTCTGATTTCTCAGCTGTGGGTGTTCAGTCTGAACAAGCTCATGGTCTATCTGTCAGTCTTGGGTCTAAATAAACACATATGGGTTTATTTAATAAAACTGGAAAGTGCAAAATCTGGTGCAACTCTGCATAGAAACCTTCAGCTTCCAGGTTTTATTGCCAAAGCTTAATTGAACAAGCTAACTTTAGAAGCTGATTGGCTACCATGCACAGCTCCACCAGATTCTGAGTGCTACGGTTTTAGTAAGTCTACTCCATAGAGTAATATATGAATTTATGCAGATATGTTTAGTAAAGAATAATGATTTAAATGGGTCTTGCAGGTAAGGGTTTGAGCACTCACACAAAAACTAGAAAAAGTCAAAAGAGCTGCAGTATATAGGAATCCCTTTTTCTTTTTTATATAAAAAAAACTCAACTGAGAATCCCTCACCAAAAAACATCTCACTGTGTGTAAATTACAGGGAAGAATCTTAACAGCCAACAACATGCTGATCTCTTCTACAAACAGCAGTCACACCACCAAGGTTACCAGTATCATGAAAGCACATATAAAATGTGAAAAAGATGTGTAAACTAAACATGATAAAAGCACTCTTTTAGGCTGGGTTCACACTGGTGCGACACGACAGCCGTCCTACTTTGGATCCGACTTTGCCCTGCGACATGAAGCCGGAATGTGTCCGACTTTCAATGAACGGGGATCCGACTTGGATCCCCGCCAATGCCCGGCATTGTTTGGTATGAATCTTTAGGGGGAACTCCGCGCCAAATTTTAAATAAAAATCCGGCATGGGTTTCCCCTCCAAGAGCATACCAGGCCCTTGGGTCTGGTATGGACCTTGAGGGGAACCCCCTGCGCCGAAAAAGCGGCATGGGGGGTCCCCCCAATCCATACCAGACCCTTATCCGAGCACGCAGCCCGGCCGGACAGGAATGGGGGTGGGGACGAGCGAGCACCCCCCCCTCCTGAACCGTACCAGGCCGCATGCCCTCAACATGGGGGGGTGCTTTGGGGCATGGGGGGCGCAGTGTGGGCCCACCCACCCCTGGGCCCACCCACCCCAAAGCACCTTGTCCCCATGTTGATGAGGACAAGGGCCTCTTCCCGACAACCCTGGCCGTTGGTTGTCGGGGTCTGCGGGCGGGGGGCTTATCGGAATCCGGGAGCCCCCTTTAATAAGGGGGCCCCCAGATCCCGGCCCCCCACCCTATGTGAATGAGTATGGGGTACAGCGTACCCCTACCCATTCACCTAGGAAAAAAGTGTCAATTTAAAATAAAACACCACACAGATTTTTAAAGCATTTTATTAGACAGCTCCGGGGGTCTTCTTCCGACTTCGGGGGTCTCTCCGGTTCTTCTCCACGCTCTCCGGATCTTCTGCCGGGCTCCTCCGCTCTCTTCTGCTCTTTTGCCGCTCTTTTGCTAAAGCGGAGAAGCTCGGTCTTCGGCCCTCCTCTCTTCTTCTGATGTTGACACGACGCTCTCTTCCGGCTAGAATGCTCTCTGTGCGCTCTGCTCTGACTTATATAGGCGGTGACCCCGCCCCCTTATGCCGTCACAGTCCCTGGGCATGCTGGGACTATGACGGCATAAGGGGGGCGTGGTCATCGGGTGATGACCACGCCCCCTAAAACGTCACAGTCCCAGCATGCCCAGGGACTGTGACGGCATTAGGGGGCGTGGTCACCACCTATATAAGTCAGAGCGGAGCGCTCAGAGTGCATTCCAGCCCCAGAGAGCGTCGTGTCAACATCAGGAGAAGAGGGCAGAAGGCAGAAGATTGAAGACCGGGCTCCTTCGCTATAGCAAAAGAGCAGAAAATAGCGGAGGAGCCCGGCAGAAGATCCGGAGAGCGCGGAGAAGAACCGGAGAGACCCCCGAAGAGAAGAAGGCAGCAGACCGGGCTCCTCCTCTTTAGCGAAAGAGCGGCAAAAGAGCAGAAGAGAGCGGAGGAGCCCGGCAGAAGACCCGGAGAGCGCGGAGAAGAACCGGAGAGACCCTCGAAGTCGGAAGAAGACCCCCGGAGCTGTCTAATAAATTACTTTAAAAATCTGTGTAGTGTTTTTTTTTAAATTGACACTTTTTCCCTAGGTGAATGGGTAGGGGTTCGATGTACCCCATACTCATTCACATAGGGTGGGGGGCCGGGATCTGGGGGCCCCCTTATTAAAGAAGGCTCCCGGATTCCGATAAGCCCCCCGCCCGCAGACCCCGACAACCAACGGCCAGGGTTGTCGGGAAGAGGCCCTTGTCCTCATCAACATGGGGACAAGGTGCTTTGGGGTGGGGGGGCCCACACTGCGCCCCCCATGCCCCAAAGCAGCCCCCCATGTTGAGGGCATGCGGCCTGGTACGGTCCAGGAGGGGGGGGGCCGCCAGCTCGTCCCCACCCCCATTCCTGACCGGCTGGGCTGCGTGCTCGGATAAGGGTCTGGTATGGATTTTGGGGGGGACCCCACGCCGATTTTTTTGTCGTAGGGGGTTCCCCTTAGATCCATACCAGACCTAAGGGCCTGGTATGCTCTTGGAGGGGGAACCCATGCCGGATTTTTATTTAAAATTTGGCGCGGAGTTCCCCCTCAAGATCATCTGAGCACAAGTCGCGTGCCGAAGTCGGATCATGCAAGACGGCAATCCGACTTTGATCCGACTTCAATGATAGTCAATAGGCTGAAGTAGGATCAAAGTCGGACCAAAGTAGTACAGGGAGCATTTCTAAAGTCGGAACGACTTGTGTCGGACCAGTTAGGACGGCTCCCATAGGGAAACATTAAATTTCACACGTCATGCGACATGAGCTCCCAATGTCGGAGCGTTTGTCGGACCAGTGTGAACCCAGCCTTAAAAGAACATTTCCAGTGGGAACTTAATGAGGAAATGTAGTCTTCAAAAAGTGGATCAGCTGTGCCAAATAAAAGACCCTGCCTTTGATGATGAATGATTTGAATTTTTTCCAGTGCACGATGGATTTTCAACTGTAAGTTTATTTTACTACAACTTATAATGAAGCGTAACGGAATGGAAACACACAAAGCAGCAGTGGCAACAGCAGCAATCCTAATCTCATATTCAAATGTCAAGTGCTCTAACTTCCTCTGCAATAATTCATGGGTGGTGCTGAGACTGAGATTATCAGCATCACTGAATGCAGCTGGTTGACACTGTTAGATGGTAAGCATGCAAATATCGCGCTGCCAGATCTAAGAAGAAGCAGCTGGCAAAAAAAACAATCAGATGCATTGTAGACCGTGGATAAACCAATATTTGACACGCTAAAATGTGACAAAAAATGTCAAAGTGAAAGAAAATATGACATAAAACTAAACCCAACCATGTAATATATCCAAAAATAAATCCAATATGAAATGTAATGAACAAAACTTCATATGTGAAAACAGTCCAACGTAAGAAAGTCCCAAGTCCATCCAAAATAGTGAAAAAACTAAATGTGTGGTAAAGACCTCAATCCAGACTGTAAATTACCCAGGCGTGCCACCATCATAGAGTAAAATGGACTCTTACCAGAGCACGTAGACCCTTTGATTACAAAGAGTCAGACAAGCTTTATCCGTTAAAATGTCCTCTATGGTAGGAGCCTTTCTTTTCTCCTCATTATTGATGGCTACAATCACATGGGATGCTGTTGGCAAAAGATGGCTTCAAGACTTTATCTTCATAAAGTAGACGTTTATCGATCATGGATAATGCATTAAGCACCAACAACACTATTCACAATGCAGAGATGGTGATTACTTTAGGAAGGTGTATAAAACACTGTTGGTGAAACACTGACATCTTCATAAAGTATACGTTTATCAATCATGGATAATGCATTAAACACGTGAATTGTGTTGTTGATGTTTAATGCATTATCCATCCATTGATAAACATCTGCTTTATGAAGATACAGTCTCAAAGCACATCTTTCGCCAACAGTGTTTTATTCTTCACTATGGAAAGTTTTTAGGATACATACAGTACGCAATTTTTTTTTTTTGTAAGAGACACCGTCAGAAAGTTTATTTGTATCGTCATCATGCCACTCTTCAAAGACTCATGCCACTCTTCTACAGACTCTTGGAAATGCAGAGGTTGGGCTTGTTGAGATAGGTTAAAGAGCATCAATTGGCTTGAATGCCTGCACTATCTGATAGTCAAGGTGAATTTTAGGATTTATAGTAATCAGAGAGTAGCATATTGCCATCCTGAAGCTACATCCAGAAAGACAAAAGTGAAGGCTGATATATAATATTACCTCATGGCTGTGCTACTGCACAACATTGTGGCATTTCACCACCTATTTTAGACCCCACAATGTTCAGGGAACCAACACATAACTTGTCCTGCCCCTTCTTATCAAAGAGCTTCATACCATTACACAATCAATACCCACCAAGATCCCTCAAATGTTTAACTTTCTTCCATCTAGCATAGTTCTCCTACATCTCAATCTCAAACCCAGAGCAGTTTTGATTTTTCACCACAAAGAAAAAACATATTTTCCCCTTCTAATGGCTATGAGAAATGGCTTTCATCTCAACCATCCAGATCTCAATCTGTAAAATGTGCTTTTTTTAAAATCTGTAAAATGTTATTTCCGTTGTAATTTGAAAAAAATTATATTTATCGAAAAAAAATGGGTATTGTGACAACCTTGGACTTTCATGGTACGGTATAGACTTATAATGCAGAATCAGCTTTTTATAAAAATACAAATTTATTAAAGATCATTATTTAAAAAATACCCACATGGACGAACATATACCATACAACCAATGCAGAGTATCCCATGATGAGAAACATCCTTATATAAACAAATTTCTCTGATGTCAACTGGAAAAGGAAAGATGTATCCACCCACAATGGGTGGATCGCATAATCGTCTTAATCCAATTGTAAACTCTACATGTTTCATGGTGAACTGCTTTAGGAGTATTATTCAGAGACAATATTTTTCCAGGGAAAAAGAGCATATATATATAAAGAATCTTCATATAACAAATAATGGTGAAATGGTGGTACTGTGGAATGTGGAGCCAACCACCAGGTAACTGCCACAATAGTGGGATGCGCCACAGCCACAATCAAAGATACCATACATAATAATTACATTAATTAATCCCCAACCCCTTGTGGCCACCAGGAGGAATGTCCCATAGGCAAGAATACTCACCAGCAGGGCCAACACCAACACACCAGGCATCTCAAAGCCAAAAATGGCAGTCTCTCGGGCGAGTGTGGGAGCCAGATGAAAGTAAAACTGAATAGGAAGCTGTTTAATAAAAGAGAGAATAGTATAAAGCAAAAACACCCTCATAGGTGTTTCAAATAACAGAGGTAGGGAATTTGTCCCATACCCCTGGACCCAATTCAGAAAACAAAAACCAAGCAGGTATACGAAGGATATATGGCATTACACACTAATAATAATCTTCATATAGTTTGCATTCGACAAGGCAGGGGTAAGAAGGAGATATATTCCTCAAATGGAGGGCTCTGGGCTGGTAGTGGACTGTTTTCCAAATGTATTAGGAAGGCTCTATACAATAAACAGAGAAATACAAAGATATAGTAACCTACCAGTCATTATATGTATACAGGAAAACCAAAACTTAACCTCAAAATAGTCAAGAGTACACTCACCTGACTCAATTGAGATATTAGTCAACCCACTAAGACAACAGAACATCCTAAGAAAATGTCCTAACAAGTCCTAAGAACATGAATGCAGCCGAGGATCAAACAGCGGGGTAGTAAATTATGATACAGCTGATAGCATGGCTGAAAATTAAATAAGCCAAACATGTAACCAGATGGAAAACCCTGGAAAGGCAGAGCACATATATCCGTAATCAACAGGGGAATGATCACTACAAACCCTATATGATCACACAATCGGTTTGTGAGTTAAGGGGATAAAGCACTCGCCAGGACGCCAACTCATGAACCCCATTCCCATGAGCACCGTCGTTCACAAACAATGGGAAACATGTTCCCATTATATACATCTGGCTCCTGTCTAGTTAATGACATCAACGGTCACGGCGCAGACGAATGGCGTCATTGGACAAGATTTTGGACCACGCATATGCGTGAAAACAGCGCATACGTATCTCCGCAAAACGGCGTAGCACAGAGAAAAGTCTCTGTAATGATGCGGTCCACCCATCCCAACAAAGGATGGCACGCATCGGTCCCATCTAGTGGACAGACCAAAAACAGCCATCAACACAGGAAATCACACACTTGCCAAAAAAAACTGGACACCCAGAAGTCGGACAGACTGTCAATGGAGATAGATGCCCATGCCTAGTAAACCAAAAAAATCATAGAGAGAAAAATAAATGAAAAAGGAAAACCATAGAAACACCTAGTATATAACTTATAAATGGAAACATAAAAACATGTAATATCTAAACAATAACATAGTGGCAATAGAATAAATAAAAAATGTGTATCTGGTCCAAGCTTGCAACCCCACAGATACAAGACCAAAACGGTCAGACAGCACCTCAACGGCCATAAGAACAGTGTCTCTATCTATGGGGGAAGAGGCCCATACTGTCTTTGAGGAATCAATAATAGGTATTGGATGACCTATAGAAAAGGTTTGTAGGAGTTGATTTCATTAATACCGGGAGGGCTTAGGGTAGATAATCTTTCGATCCAGAGAGTTTCGGATCTCAGGATTAAATTGTCCCAATCGCCTACTCTGGGATTGGAAGGAATTACCTCTAACACAAAAAATGAAACTGAGGTATTGTCGAATTTGTGATGAAGACCTATGTGCCTGGTAACAGGAGTGATGATTTTATCATTACTGGAATAGTACAAATGGTCCCTAATCCTATGGCCAAATTCACATATGGTTTTGTAGATGTAAAAGGCATGACATTTACATGTCATTAACCACTTCAGCCCCTGACCATTTGGCTGGCAAAAGACCAGAGCACTTTTTGTGATTAGGCACTGCATCGTTTTAACTGACAATTGCACAGTCGTGCGACGTGGCTCCCATACAAAATTGACATTCTTTTTTCCCCATAAATAGAGCTTTATTTTGGTGGTATTTAATCGCCTCTGCGGATTTATTTTTTTGCGCTATAAACAAAAAAATAGCCACAATTTTGAAAAAAAAAAAACATTATTTTTTACTTTTTGCTATAATAAATATCCCCCAAAAATATATAAAAAACATTTTTTCCTCAGTTTAGGCTGATACGTATTCTTCTACATATTTTTGGTAGTAAAAATCGCAATAAGCGTTTATTGATGGTTTGCGCAAAAGTTATAACGTCTACAAAATAGGGGATAGTTTTATGGCATTTTTATTAATAATTTTTCTAACTAGTAATGGTGGTGATCAGCCATTTTTATTGTGACTGCGACATTATGGTGGACAGATCGGACACTTTTGGCGCTATTTTGGGACCATTCACATTTATACAGCGATCAGTGCTATTAAAAATGCATTGATTACTGTGTAAATGTGACTGGCAGTGAAGGGGTTAACCAATAGGGGGCACTGTAGGGATTAAGTGTGTCTTAGGGAGTGATTCTAACTGTGGGGGGGATGGGCTATGTGTGACACGACACTGATCACCGCTCCTGATTACAGGGAGCTGTGATCAGTGTCCTTGTCACTAGGCAGAATGGGAAATACTTGTTTACATCAGCATTTCCCTTTTCTTCCTCTCCCTGAGACGATCGCGGGTATCCCCGCAGACATCGATTCAACGGGACCCACGATCACACTCACTCACACACAAGTCCCCCTAGGGGTATAAGAAGAAGAAACAGGCCTATTTTGGTAGTGGCTAGTTGTTAGAGTATCACATAAGGAGATGGCCTGCCTAAACACCAATTCAGCAATTGGACATACCGTATATACTCGAGTATAAGTCGTTCTGAGTATAAGTCGAGGCCCTAATTTACCACAAAAAAATGGGAAAAACTTATTGACCCGAGTATAAGACGAGGGTGAGAAATGCACAGCTACTGTAAGTGGAAAGGAGGGTCAACAATGCCCATTTGCAGCATCACTGTGCCCATTTGCATGCCTCACTGTGCCCATTTGCAGCCATAGGTCCCCTGAACTTCAAACTCGGTAGTTAAGGGTTCCTAGATGCCCCCTAGATGCAGCCAAAATTTGGGGTCTCTCAACCCCAAGGGTCCCGAAATGACATTACTGCAGATGGACACAATTGACCGAATTTGGGGCCCCGTATCTCGGGGCCACTTAGTGCTAAGAACCCCAAATTTGGTGTGCAAACCCAGTGGAACTAGCACCATAACATTTCCAAAGCTGGGGTTTCTAGCACCAATTGGCCCCGAGATACAGGGCCCCAAAAATCAGTTCAGAAAATGTCAAACACTTTTTTGCAGCAGAGAATGACATTTTCTGAACTGGTTTTGGGGCCCCGTATCTCAGTGTGCTAGGAACCCCAGCTTGGATATGTTATGGTACCTGTTCCACTGGGTTTGCATACCAAATTTGGGGTTCCTAGCACCAAGTGGCCCTGAGATACGGGGCCCCAAAATCAGTTCGGAAAATGATTTTTTTTTGCTGCAGAAAAGTGCTTGACTCGAGTATAAGTCGAGGGGGGCACTTTCAGCACAAAAAAATGTGCTGAAAAATTTGACTTATACTCGAGTATATACGGTCCATACTTGGATAGTATGTGATCTTCAGCTAATAGGTGCCAATGACGAGAGATTGATGAATATAGGGATTGTTCATGAGCAGAAAAACAGGTAATAAATGTAATCGTATTGGCCACAGCCTTAGGGGCACTCTTAGAGAGAAGTTCTGATCTGGATCTTAATCTTGCCTTATTAAAAGCTTTTCCCAACAAGGATTTAGAATAGCCCCTAGCTAGTAACCTGTTTTGTAGTAACCCAGATTGTAGGAAAAAATCCTCATCCCAGGAACAATTTCTACGAAGGCGCAAATATTGCACATTGGGGTATACTTACTAATTAGTGGAGCAGGGTGCGAACTGGAGGCATGCAATATAATGTTGCCAGAACATGGCTTACGATATAAATCAGTCACTATATAGTCATTCTCATCAATGGTAATGGTAAAATCAAGGAAAGACACCTGATGCGTGCTGAAAGTATGTGTGAATCTGAGGTTGAGTTCATTGGTGTTGAGAGCCTCCACAAAACCAAGGAGATCGTCCCTAGATCCTGTCCAAATAATTAGCAAATCATCAAAATAACAAAACCAATATAGCACCTTAGTTAGCCAAAGACCATAATTCTCATTGGCAAAATTAGGAAAGACCTCTTTCCTAATCTCCGAGGTCTAAGTTTGCATATGATGGGGCACAACAAGTGCCCATTGCCACTCCTTGCATTTGCAAGTAAACCTGATCCATGAAGGTGAAATGATTTCTAGTTAATAGGAATTTAAGTAAATCCAAGACAAAACGGTTATGGTGCCAGGTGGTATTGTCTTGCTCCATAAGAAAGGACTCGTTCACTCAGATGCCCCGCTCATGCGGGATGCTAGAATACAAAGCTTCTATATTCACAGCCTAGAGCAGGGCATCCGGAGGAACTTGAGTCCCCTCAATATGTTTCAAAAGATCCAAGGTATCATGAATGTAGGAAGGAAGGCAAATATTTTATATATATTTATATAAGAACCACGTTCTCCATATTAAATAGGAACAATAATTCTATTCCTCAAGGACCTAGATTCCCTTTAATGACACCCACCAAAGATGATGACTTGATTAGGTCCTTGCAAACTGTTTTATAATGGGGTTATTTGTCATAGGGTAATTTAATATTGATAGTTTATTTCTACTCTAGTATTTAATAAACAAGCATGCTAAACTGTAAAGACAATTCATTGTCACTATGCCAAAAGGGAATAATATTATTAAAGCTAAAGTTGAGGTATGGCAATTTTTACATTGTTACATTTATCGTTACATTTATCCCCACTTGGACCAATGCAAGTGTGTACAGTATCTCACAAAAGTGAGTACATCCTGCACATTTTAGTAAATATGTTATTTTATCTTTTCGTGTGACAACACTGAAGAAATTACACTTTGCTACAATGTAAAGTAGTGAGTGTACAGCTTGTACAACAGTGTAAATTTGCTGTCCCCTCAAAATAGCTCAACACACAGTCATTATTGTCTAAACCACTGGCAACAAAAGTGAGTACACGCCTAAGTGAAAATGTCCAAATTGGGTTCAATTAGCCATTTTCCCTCCCCGGTGTCATGTGACTTGTTAGTGTTACAAGGTCTCAGGTGTGAATGGGGAGCAGATGTGTTAAATTTGGTATTATCGCTTTCACTCTCTCATACTGGTCACTGGAAGTTCAGCATGCCACCTCATGGCAAAGAACTCTCTGAGGATCTGAAAAAAAGAATTGTTGCTCTACATAAAGATGGCCTAGGCTATAAGAAGATTGCCAAGACCCTGAAACTGAGCTGCAGCAAGACGGCAAGACCATACAGCAGCTTAACAGGACAGGTTCCACTCAGAACAGGCCTCGCCATGGTCGACCAAAGAAGTTGAGTGCACGTGCTCAGCATCATATCCAGAAGTTATCTTTGGAAAATAGATGTATTAGTGCTGCTGAAGAGGTGAGGGGTCAGCCTGTCTGTGCTCAGACCATACGCCGCACACTGCATCAAATTGGTCTGCATGGCTGTCGTCCCAGAAGGAAGCCTCTTCTAAAGATGATGCACAAGAAAGACCACAAACAGTTCGCTGAAGACAAGCAGACTAAGGACATGTATTACTGGAACCATGTCCTGTAGTCTGATGAGACCAAGATAAGCTTATTTAGTTTAGATGGCGGCAAGCGAGTGTGGCGGCAACCAGGTGAGGCGTGCAAAGACAAATGTGTCTTGCCTACATTCAAGCATGATGGTGGGAGTGTCATGGTGTGGGGCTGCATAAGTGCTGCCGGCACTGGGGAGCTACAGTTCATTGAGGGAATCATGAATGCCAACATGTACTGTGACATACTCAAGCCGAGCATGATCCCCTCCCTTCGGAGACTGGGCCACAGGGCAGTATTCCAACATGATAACGACCCCAAACACACCTCCAAGATGACCGCTGCCTTACTAAAGAAGCTAAGAGGAAAAGGTGATGGACTGGCCAAGCATTTCTCTAGACCTAAACCCTATTGAGCATCTGTGGGGAATCCTCAAACGGAAGGTGGAGGAGAGCAAGGTTTCTAACATCCACCAGCTCTGTGATGTTGTCATGGAGGACTCCAGTGGCAAACTGTGAAGCTGTGGTGAACTCCATGCCCAAGAGGGTTAAGGCAGTGCTGGAAAATAAGGGTGGCCACACAAAATATTGACACTTTGGGCCCAATTTGGACATTTTCATTTAGGAGTGTACTCACTTTTGTTGCCAGCGGTTTAGACATTAATGGCTGTGTGTTGAGTTATTTTGAGGGAACAGCAAATTTACACTGTTATACAAACTGTACACTCACTACTTTACATTGTAGCAAAGTGTCATTTCTTCAGTGTTGTCACCCGAAAAGATATAATAAAATATTTACAAAAATGTGAAGTGTGTACTCACTTTTGAGAGATACAGTATGTGCCATATCTGTGAGATCCCCATGGAAGCTGGAAATCACTGTTGTTAGCAGGACTGAGCTGGACCAATGTACCTATGTAAGAATTACATAAAATGCAACTCTTTTATTATTATTACTCTTTTACTATTATTACCATTTGAAAAGCAGAGACTGGCGCTGTGAGTGGGCCACTGCAAACAGGGGGATTTATCAAACATTCCACACATCAAGGAAGTGTAAAAGGGGAACGCTTAAAATGAAACTCTCTACTGTACATAAGTAACACTGTAAAATATAAAGCAGATTGTTGATCATTTTCTAGATGTGGGTGTCTGCTTTAAGTGGAAACTGTCCCCCGTCAGCACCATCTGGCTGATTGACTGAAAAATCAACTGAGCCACGTTGAAAACTTTTTCCCGAAAAGTGACTGCATCCTGTCAGATCCTATCATTGTTGGGGTATTTAAGCAACTGCAGTTATGGCTGCTGCTTGAATATAATAGCCAGCATGTGAGATTCATGCTCATTAGTGTGGATGGAGGAATAAAAGTGATGTTTCCTTTTTGTTCAGCCTTTGGGCTGAATGGGAGAAAACATAACATGCATTGCTAGCCAAAACGTTTTTTGGTTAGTAAGGCCAAAAGCAATGTGTAAAGAGGAGAGGCTAATCCACAGTAACCAGTCCGGTAATCTTTTACTGATATGAATTAACTATACTGAAATCTGATTAGTTTGGATAGTTTAGTGAACATAGCCCATTATCACTGTTTTATTGAAAAACCCTGAAGAAAAATAATCTGAGAACTGTTATTAGTGTGTATAATTTAATTGTAAAAAAAATGCTTTGCCAGTTTTATTACGCTCCATTTTTCAATTCTAATGTTTACCAGAAACAAATGTTGTAATTTACAGATTTGTAATTTACAGATTTTGAAGGTTCTCCAACTAATGGCTCCTTGTATGACAGAATCCTTCCTCAAAGTTGTTAAAATAAAATCAATTAGAAGATGAGACACCAAGAAACCTTACTATTGTCAATATATATATTTTTTTATAGGGTATTTGTAAAAATGATTAAGCTTTATGAATCTGGAATGTTTTCAGAAATAATGCCACGGTTAGTTTTTATTTTTATTACCTTATCACCTTCATAACAATCGTCACCCTTTGCCTAAAAAGCATGTTACATGTGTTGCTGCATTGTGACTGCCACCCCAAGACATCTTCACAACACATCTGCTAGCACTGGCATTAGCAAAACTGCTGCAGACCAGATTTTAAGTTTGGTGTGGTGCATTAGGCAATCCATTCAAATAAATAGGCTGCCATAATGCTATGCACATTAACACACGATTTAACAAGCATTAATCAGGGCCGTCTTTAATATTGATTGGACCCTGGGCAAACATTATCTTGCCCCCCTCCATGCAATTTCACTCTCCACCTGCTCTGAGACATACAATAAATAGCAGCTAGACTCAAAATCAGTTTACTGAATCAGATGAGACAGCGATTGTGATTGGTTGCCAAAAGTTACCTTGTATCATTACCGATCTCTGACTGGCTGCTAGAGGTTACAGCACATATTATAGCTCACTGATTATTTGCTAGAGGTTACAGCACATGACTTCTGCTTGTTGATTGGTTGCTAGAGATTACTGTACATCAATACTGCTCACTGATTGGTTGCTAGAGGTTACTGGACATCCTTACCATTCACCAATTGCTTGCTAGAGGTTACTGCACATTGTTACTGCTCACTGATTGGTTGCTAGAGGTTACTGCATATCCTTACTGCTCAATGATTGGTTGCATGAGGTTGGTGAACATCATTACTGCTCACTGATTGGTTGCCAAAGGTTATAGCACATTATCTCCTCACTGCCTACACACCATGGACTGGAGAGGTGAGGGGACCAATCAATAGACAGAAAACTCCTGGGGATCCTAGGACTGCTGGGATCAGTGGCAATGCTTGGGGAGGGGGATCTGATCAGTGGCAATGCTGAGGGGTTGATGGGATCAGTGGCAGTGCTGGGGGGGAGGTGGGATTAGTTATTAGGCAGTACACTGTGGCAAATTCTGAATGAAGAGCAAAACTGGAAATCTTTGGCAAGTACAGTATATACTGTAATGGGGGATTCTACACTGACCACCAATGTAATAGGACATTTTCATTGACCAATGACCACCAATGTGAGGGGGGATTTACACTCACCACCAATTTAAAGGGGGCTTCTACATGGACCACCAATGTAAGGGAGGATTTGAAACTGACCACAAATGCAAGTTTGGATTTGTTTACCAATTACCAATATAAAGAGGAGTTTCTACACTGACCAATAATATAATGGGGATTTACACTGACCATTAATGTAATAAGGATTTACACTGGCCACTAATGTAATAGGAGCGTTCACAGTAACCACCAATGTAAAGAGGTATTTACACTGATCACCAATGTAAAGGGGACCGTCACACTGGCCACTAGTGTGAATGAAAGGATTGTTCACCAAGCCCCAATGTAATAAGATGACTTACACTGACCACCAATGTAACTGAGACATTTAGCCTGCGTTCACATTTGTGTGTGTCGGGAATGCATGCAAAATCGCTTTCCTGACACCACAGAAATGTGCTGCCCTTTAGCAGATACACAACAGTGCAATTAATTGTTAATGACACCCTCACGCATCTGCTGAGATGTGCATATTCACATACACCAAAATTCAAGGTGCTGTGGCACCATGTTGTTTTGAAAAAGTGTTCCACCTCCAATTTGCTTACCTTTGCATAACAGGCTGATGTTAGGCTTATTGACCACAGTTGTAGGCAAGACTTTCCAGCATGCCCCTTTACCTCCCCAGTGGGCAGCATTTAGCAGAAGTGATGGTGAATATGACCTCAGGGGGGCATGATATACATATAAATGCCGCCTCTATTTAAATATCAATGTCGCAGCTCCACGGCTATTTACATATCAATGTCGCTTCTATTTACAAATCAATGCAGGTTATTTACACACAGGGTCTGCAGGTGAGTCATCTGTACACAGCAATAGGACAGAGCTGAGCAGCATTAGTAACAGCATTAGTAACAGCACTTCACACTGAGATATTGGGACACAGCATGGAACTAAAACTTCAAGGAACAAGGGAATTTAAACAGGGATAATTGGCAAATATGAGGCAGCTGCTTTGGGCCCCACAACAATGATGGGGCCCAGGGCAGCTGCCCTTTTTGCTCTGCCTTAAAAACGGTCCTGTCATTAATGCACATGTGTTAAGAGCTCCACAATGGGCTGTCCTAGTGTATAAACCCTCAAGTACACTAGTATGCAGTTTCTGAGGGAACTTTCTGTCAGGAGAGTACTTACCGAGGCCGAGATGCCGAGAGCGGTCCGCCCTTGCAACTACGCGCACCCCATCCCCTGGAGATGATACAGGGAATGGGTGGCACTAAGGAGCACGGGCCACCAGCAGGTATAGAGTTCCTAGAGGAGGACTGCAGAGCCAGATGTGGGGGTGCAGAAGTCTTGGAACTGACTGAGGACCCAATGCTGGGTGGGGAAAGCAAATCTGTAAACAAGAAGAGGGTCAAACACTGGTGACAGGCAAGGCAAGTCCGTTTAGGCAGGCTGAGGGTCAAACACTGGAGGCAGGCAAGGCAAAGGCTGTTAAACAGGCCGAGGGTCAAACACTGGAGGCAGGCAAGGCAAAGTCCATTAAACAGGCCGAGGGTCAATCCAGGAGAGACGTAGTATGGTGGAAACAGTCAGGGTCACAACAGGAAATCAGGTAAGTATAAACAGGAAGCAGGAACCAACAGGAGCTGACGACAAACCAGCAACCCATCTGGGCCCTGGAGCCGTTTTAAATAGCCCGCCAGAGCGTCACAACGGGCGTGCACGAGTCACCACGCGCACCTGTGTGCTATTGCGCGCGTGCGCCGCTCCATCGGACTGCGCGCGCGTGTGCCGAAGTTGTTTTTTGTTTTGTTTGTTTTAAATGTTTTCTTTTTTATGTTGTGACCCATTGTCATGCTGTGGGATGCAGTTGGGACTAGTCATATACCACTCTGATGGTATTGCATGATGGATAACAATCTGCCTGTACTTCTCAGTTGTGGAGAAAATAAATTTTGACCAAATTGCCATCTCCATTTGCACAATTACAGATCCAAACAGGGAACTTTCATTGTGCTACCCTACCATCTGCAGATATTCATTCATGTGTCATTTTCCGGGACATCGGTGAAAAATGTGCCTTCTGTTAGAGCCAAAATGTAAACATTTTTACTCTAATTCAGAGAACCTGTGGTAATTTTTCTCATTGTGTTAATGAGCATAGATCAGTCACTTGGCTTTATTTCCAACTTGGGAGGAACTTTTTCATGAAGGCCATTTTAGATGAGCCTTGCCTGAGCTGTAGATGGGAATACCAAGTTCCCAGTGTTTTTTGCCAATTCTGAGCGGGAACTGATTTTGAAAAGAAGTAATTTTAATGTATTTCTTGTTGCCCTCAGTTTTAATTTTCAGTCCTCAACTTTAACTACTGCAGAAGAGGTTGGACAGCACATCTGGGAACACCTTGAAATTGTCACATGGGAGAGATCTTGCTGATGCAGAAAGATTATCCTGTGTTTTGTTGTGCTGACTTCTACCATGGTGTGACAGTTAAACTAGGTTGGAGGTATTTTTCTTCTAAACACATAAGCATCTGTTAATCTCTTTAGTTCAATCTACACTTTGGGGTTGGTTTACTAATTGAGTAGAGGCTGTTCACTTTGTAAAGTGAAGGATGGTAAAAAAAAAAGGAACCTGTGATCACTTTGAATACCCAATAATGTAAGAGGAAAATAAATAAATACTATATATATATCTATATATATCTATATATATATATATATATATATATATATATATATATATATATATATATATACTGAGCAAAATTAGATCCATGACTTTTTCTATGTACACAAAGAGCCTATTTCTCTCAAATTTTGTTCACAAATCTGTCGAAATCTGTGTTAGTGAGCACTTCTCCTTTGCCGAGATAATCCATCCACCTCACAGGTGTATCATATCAAGATGCTTATTAGACAGCATGATTATTGCACAGGTGTGCCTTAGGCTGGCCACAATAAAAGGCCACTCTAAAATGTGCAGTTTTACTGTATTGGGTGGGGTCCGGGGGGGCCGAAAACCAGTCAGTATCTGGTGTGACCATCATTTGCCTCATGCAGAGCCGCACATCTCCTTCGCATAGAGTTAATCAGGTTGTTGATTGTGGCCTGTGGAATGTTGGTCCATTCCTCTTAAATGGCTGTGCGAAGTTGCTGGATATTGGCAGGAACTGGAACACGCTGTTGTATACACCAATCCAGAGCATCCCAAACATGCTCAATGGGTGACATGTCCGGTGAGTATGCTGGCCATGCAAGAACTGGGATGTTTTCAGCTTCCAGGAATTGTGTACAGATCCTTGCAACATGGGGCCATGCATTATCATGCTGCAACATCAGGTGATGGCCGTGGATGAATGGCACAACAATGGGCATCAGGATCTTGTCACGGTATCTCTGTTCATTCAAAATGCCATCAATAAAATGCACCTGTGTTCGTTGTCCATAGCATACGCCTGTCCATACCATAACCCCACCGCCACCATGGGCCACTCAATCCACAACATTGACATCAGCAAACCACTCACCCACACAATGCCATACACGCTGTCTGCCATCTGCCCTGTACAGTGAAAACCGGGATTCATCCATGAAGAGAACACCTCTCCAAAGTGCCAGACACCATTGAATCTGAGTATTTGCCCATTCAAGTCGGGGCCAATGACGAACTGCAGTCAGGTCGAGACCCCGATGAGGACGAGCATGCAGATGAGCTTCCCTGAGATGGTTTCTGACAGTTTGTGCAGAAATTCTTTGGTTATGCAAACCGATTGTTGCAGCAGCTGTCCGGGTGGCTGGTCTCAGACGATCTTGGAGGTGAAGATGCTGGATGTGGAGGTCCTGGGCTAGTGTGGTTATACATGGTCTGCGGTTGTGAGGCCGGTTGGATATACTGCCAAATTCTCTGAAATGCCTTTGGACCCCGCCCAATACAGTAAAACTGCACATTTTAGAGTGGCCTTTTATTGTGGCCAGCCTAAGGCACACCTGTGCAATAATCATGCTGTCTAATCAGCATCTTGATATGCCACACCTGTGAGGTGGATGGATGATCTCGGCAAAGGAGAAGTGCTCACTAACACAGATTTAGACAGGTTTTTAAACAAAATTTGAGAGAAATAGGCCTTTTGTGTACATAGAAAAAGTCATAGATCTTTGCGTTCAGCTCATGATAAATAGGGGCAAAAGTGTTGCGTTTATAATTTTGCTCAGTGTATATATATATGCTATATTACTAAAATTATTGGGACGTCTGCCTTTACATGTACATGAACTTTGTTGGCATCCCAGTCTTAGTCCGTAGGGTTCAATATTGAGTTGGCCCACCCTTTGAAGCTAAAACAGCTTCAACCCTTCTGGAAAGGCTGTCCACAAGGTTTAGGAGCATATCTATGGAAATGTTTGACCGTTCTTCCAGAAGAGCATTTGTGAGGTCAGGCACTGAGGTGGACGAGAAAGCCTGGCTCACAGTCTCTACTCTTATTCATCCCAAAGGTGTTCTATCAGGTTGAGGTCAAGACTCTTTGCAGGCCAGTCAAGTTCCTCTACCCCAAACTCATCCATGTCTTTATGGACCTTGCTTTGTGCACTGGCACTGGTTATGGAGTGGGGTTGTTTTTTAGGGGTTGGGCTTGGCTCCTTAGTTACAGTGAATTAAACTTTTAAGGCATCAGCATACCAAGACATTTTGAACAATTTCATGCTCCCAACTTGGTGAGAACAGTTTGAAAATGGCCCCAGTTTACAAATTGTTTGACTTTAGAAACGTTAGTGGGCACATTTTAATTTTCGAAATGCAATGTTTTATGCCAAAAGAAGGATGTGTCATGTTGGAATTTTGTTTGCGTAATCAAACAATTTTCTAAACATTATTGGGCAAGTCGATCGTAAATAGTTTGAAATAATGTACAGCACATGTGCATTGATCATTAATCGACCTAAAATGTACCATTTATGTACTTAACGATCGATAATATGTTGAAAACAATTCAATACAATAATGGCATTAACACACAGTCGTTTGATAGATCTTTATCAAAAACTAAAGTTTTTCGAACGATGTTCTATCCATGTATGGCCAGCTTTAGTAAGGCTCCATTCACACCTGACGTTTTGTAGCTTGAAGCCTGAAGCTACAAAACGCTGGAGGGGAAAAAATCAATTATTCTCTATGGAGATGGTTCACATCTCCACTCCAAAACGCCCTATAGCCCTACGCCTGAAGCTCAAACAAGTTCTGGACCCTTTTTTATTGCGCGAATCGGGCAGATTTGGGCGTTTTTCTTCTTTTTAGGCCCCATTAACACCTGAGCTTGGCGTTTTCAGGCAGAAAATCAAGCAATTTTACGGCATTTTTTGCTGCGTTTTTTACAGCGATTTGCGGCGTTTTTACTGCGATTTGCCACGATTTTGTGCAGGACAAAAGGTCACCAATGTAAAAAGCAGAAAAACGCCCAAATCTGCCCGATTTGCGCGACAAAAAAGGGTCCAGAACTTGTTTGAGCTTCAGGCGTAGGGCTTCAGGCGTTTTGGAGTGGAGATGTGAACCATCTCCATAAAGAATAATTGATTTTTTCCCCTCCAGCATTTTGTAGCTTCAGGCTTCAAGCTACAAAACGCTCAGGTGTGAATGGAGCCTTACATTGGTGACCTTTTGCCCTGCACAAAATCGCGGAAAATCGCGGTAAAAAACGCTGCAAATCGCAGTAAAAACCGCCTCAAAATTGCAATAAAATTGCGCGATTTTCTGCCTGAAAACGCCAAGCTCAGGTGTGGATGGGGCCTTAGTGTTTATGTTAATTTCTTCTTTTGGGAACATTTATGTTTTGTAAAGTATTGTTTCACTTTTTGCTTGTTTGGAACACTAACTTTCATTCTTTTCTATTGACACACTAATCCAGAGGACATAAAATAGCCATCTAAGACATGGGTAGGCAACCCTGGAACAAGTCCCATGAGGCATTGCAAGACCCTGACAACCACAGACATGACTGCCAGAGACAGAGGCATGATGGGATGTGTAGTCTCACCACAGCTGCAGAGCTGAGATTGCCTACATCAGATCTAAGATAAAAAATGTGTAACTTGTCTAACTGATCTAAAGTTTGAAGACTATTGCACAGCACAAAAAAATTACTAAAATACAATCATGAACTAAGAATGGTCAAGCTGATCACATACACATATGGATACATCTTTACAAGTCAATAGATTTCCTGTAATAGCGAGGAGAGCATTATATATGGTGCACCTCTAGCCCAAACCTTCCCAGAAAACGTGGAGCCCACTTATTGGAAGTAATCACATGCAAACTATAAAGCTCATTAAAAACACACAATAATTAATGATTAGAACATTTGTTGTACAGACTCTAACATATCCAGTAAATACGGAGATCTGCTAGCGCTTATAGACACCATAACATCATTACAGCCTGTAAAATATGGCACAACACACAGCTCAAGAGGTAAAAAGTTCACAAGCACACTGTGCTATGGGGAGCCTGTTAATTGCAGGATTTATGTGTACAGAAAACAAAGGTAAGCCATTTCTGGGAAAATCCTGAAATTTGGTAATGGGAGCTGTTCACTTGTATCCACAGTTGTGGGAAATGAAATCAATATGGGTTTTACAATTGCTGCAAATACGGGGCTTTGTTGCTTTACAAAGGATAAAGCTATTTTCTAAATACTCTAGATACATTCACAGTGAAAGATGACTAGCCACTTGTATAGCGATAGTTATTTTTAGGGCATGGATTTTTCTTGCATGCACATGGGCACTTAAGCCCACATTACAGACTGACATCACACTGTATAATTTAAATATCTGCCTGTGTATGCCAGTGCATGTAGAATAGCAAGCACTTAGAGCAGAGAAAGTGCTGTGGGTACATGAAGATCTCTATTTACCATATCAGCCAATCAAATTTGAAGCTTAAAGTAAAACTATAGGCAAAACATTTTTTTTTTACCTTTTGGAAAGCGTGCGGGAGGGTTATAATCTGTCAGATTTATTTTATCGCTATCTGTTTCCCTTCACTTCCTGTCCCTTAGTCAAACAGGAAGTGAAGAAAAATCCCTAAAAATTAATGGAATTCCTTGGGGACCCCCAGGTCACCAGAACTAGTGTCCCCATTGGACAATTTCTCCTTTATTACTTTTCTGGGGGCAACCCCAAATTTGGGATTTTCTTTTACTGCCACTTTTAATGATTGAAAGAAACAGGACTAATAGAGAGGGAGAATCTCCCTAAAGAGGGCACAGACAGCAATAAAAACTGATAGTTCTAATCCTTCCATTCGATCCAAAACTAAAAAAAAGTTTTGCCCTCAGTTATACTTTAAAGCTAATCTCTGGATAGGGAAAACAAGTTTGTGTTTACACCTCTACCCATGCCCAGAAAATGTACCTTTTTTATCTTTTCTTTTCTTTTTTAAGTTTCTATGACCAAGTTATTGTTACCTCCACTAATGGTCCAGGGATCCAGTCTGCTAGTCTTCAATGCTGCTGAGAGGGAGGATACTTTAGGCAGTGCCCATGTTCTATCTTCGTGACATGGGCACTGTCCATTTGCCTAAAAATCCGTAATTTAAACAGTCCTGCGCTGATTACAGTGCAGGGGCGATGACATGGATGAGAGGATGGAATAACAAGGCTGGTTAGCTGCTTAAAGAATCGCTGGAGCTAACTGGTCATCTTCGCTAGGAGTGGAGTGGCATGAGATCGCACATTTTTAAAGGAGCCATACAGCCAAAAAATATTTGTAAAATTGGTATTGAATTCCCATCAATTGCTACATAAGGACAACTAAAGCTGCAGCACTTAATTATAGATGCACCTGTATTCATAATTTTCTTTAAAGCACACCTGCAAAGTACCACAAAGACCTGTTGAACCTGCCAATGAGGTCCACCTAATGCAGCTTCCTGTGATGGTATGGCAATGATGCTGCACTGGTCCTGCCTTCAGAATTGAGTTGTCACTGCTATGTAGACTTCGCCTGCTTGCACTAAAGTGGGATGAAAAACGTGTGGCTATCAACATTTTCGTTGATGATTTACAAGTTTGTAGCTTGTCAAACAACACCTCACCAAACCTAATCCCGCCCACTGCTTTCTGGATGGACATCACTGCCTTTGTTACCGAAACCTACCAACTGTGAGCTGCAGTGGAGCAGGTGAGACACAACCGAAGAAGAATTTGGCTCAGTCAGGGAAGGTAAAGTTCTTTACTTCATGAGGCTTGTAACTGGTTATGATACTTGTTTAGTCTGTCATATAGGAGCCTTCATTTGAATGCTAAGGTAAGTATAACAGGGTAATATAAACTAAATAATAATTAAATGATAGATTGTCTGGGACAGGTGCAGGTGGAGGGCAGACATCTTTCCCTGGCTAAAATTGAACTTTAATGTTATCAGACAAGCGAAAAGGTCTATTCTGATTCCATTATGTGGGTTACTGCATTTATTTCTTGATTTCCTTAGGGCTTATATAGATGTCCTTTGTTTATGAATACTGCAAATGCATTTGAGCGGAGTGATCCTCAAGTGTACACATTAAAATGCAACACTCAATAGGGACTGAGTTTGTCCTGCTTTGCCTGCAACAAGAATAGTCCTCGATAGGACTTGCTCAATCCACAGAAACACTAAGCAAGACATGTCAAGCACAGTTTTTACATCACTTAAATAAATAAATAGAAATCTGCAGATTTATGTTTGAGATCTGCTTCAAATGCAGCTTAAGTGCAAAAGACAAAGCCTTTAATAAGCTCAGTAAAGTTACATTGATGACTAAAGGCGTGAATTGTGTGGTCGTACATTACACTTAGAAAGGAAAGAGACAGGTTCATCTGTTCTTTAATGAACACTTCAAAAGTTTAGAAGAAAGAAACAAAGTAGTAGAAAAAATGCTCTTGTGAATAGTCATTAGATTGCCTCAGGCTAACTCTACTGTTGCTAACACCGTGAGCTAATTAGTGATTATACAGCTGCCTATTGTTTCGTAGAACAGTGAAAGCATTATTGTCCCTTGCTTTTACATGGATGTTGCTGGGGTTATTCTGGCAGACCCATCCTTGTGTGAAAGAAATGAAAGGCAAGCATTTTGGTGAAACAAAACATGCATCAAGGCTACGTTTCATATGTGTCTGAGGTGCAATTGAAAAGATGATGCTTTAAAAATATGTCTTTTTCTAAATAAAGTTTTGCTTTTATTAACTTGTTGTTGCCCACGTAACACATAAAGTACTGTGCAAAAGTTTTAAGCAAGTGTGAAGAAATGCTGTAAAGTAAGAATGCTTTCAAAAATATATATTTTATTTGTTTATTTTTATCAATATACAAAATGCAAAGTGAGCGAACAGAAGAAAAATCCAAATCAAATCAGTTTGGTATAATTACCCTTTGGCTTCAAACTAGCATTAGTTCTTCTAGGTACCCTTACACACAGTTTTTGAAGGAACTCGGTAGATAGGTTGTTCAAACATCTTGGATCTTCTGTGGACATAGGCTGCCTCAAATTCTTCTGTCTCTTCATGTAATTCCAGAGAGCTTGATGATGTTGATATCAGGGCACTGTGGGGGCCAAACCATCACTTCCAGGATTCCTTGTTCTTCTTTACACTGAGGATAGTTCTCAATGATATTGGCTGTATGTTTGGGGTTTATTTATTTATTTGTTTCAGTTACTTATATAGCGCCGTCAATTTACGCAGCGCATTACATATACATTGTACATTCACATCAGTCCCTACTCTCAAGGAGCTTACAATCTAAGGTCTCTAACTCACATTCATACATACTAGGGACAATTTAGACAGGATCCAATTAACCTACCAGCATGTTTTTTTGGAGTGTGGGAGGAAACCGGAGTACCCGGAGGAAACCCACGCAGGCACAGGGAGAACATGCAAACTCCAGGAAGGTAGTCCCGTGGTTGGGATTCGAACCAGCGACCCTTCTTACTGCTAGGTGAAAGTGCTATCCACTACACCACTGGGTTGTTGTCCCGTTGCAGAATAAACTGGGGGCCAATCACATGCCCCCCTGATGTTATGGCAGGATGGATAAATATCTACCTATATTTCTCAGCATTTAAGATACCATTGATTGGGCAACATTGAAGACTGTAGACATAGTGGTCAGCCAAGGAAACTTAAACCACAGAACTGGTCGAAACCAGTGGGACTGGTAAACCTGATAAACCCATCTACTGTTCAGAGAAGTCTCACCAGAAGTGGTCTTCATGGAAGAATTAGGGCCAAAAAGTCATACCTCCAACATAAAAACAAGGTTTAGAGACTCAATTATGCATAAAAACATAGGAACTGGGATGCAGAAAAATGGCAGCAGGTGCTCTGAACTGTTGGGTCAAAATTTGAAATATTTGGCTGTAGCTGGAGCCCAGATAGCAAGCATTTGTGCTGCAAGTTTGAAAATGACTTGCTAAGCTATTGCTAGACTTGCCAGGCTTCACAAGTTTGTTGCACAACTGCAGCAAGTCCGTATTGCATTACTCCAGGTCAACTTTCTTTGCAAACATTCTGCAAGTTTGCTGCAAGTTCTGGTTCAGTTATGCTGTGCAATAGTCATTCCAACACAGGGCTCACTGTGGCTGAATTTTCATGCTGTAGACCTGCAGAGCTCTTGCTGTAGACTCACCACTGCAGCTTTGCTCTTGCTAGAGACTTGCCACGCAAATTTGGAACTACAAATTGGAAAAGTGTAAACTAGAACTTGTGTTTAAAGTGCTCTGCAAGTGTACAACTTACCAGTGAAAATGTGCAGTAAGTTAACAGACTTACGATTCAACACTGCCACAAATTTGTGGAAAGTTATCCTTGCTATCAGGGAGGCAGTTTGTTCGCCGAAGAACTGGAGAGCAGTACAATAACGAGTGTCTGCAGGCAACAATGAAACATGGGGGAGGTTCCTTGCAAGTTTGGGGCTGCATTTCTACAAATGGAGTTGGAGATTTAGTAAGGATCAATGCTGTCCTCAATACTGAGAAACACGGGCAGATACGTATGCATCATGCCAAATGTATTCAGCAGCAAGACATACAGCCAGTGTCATTAAGAACTATTTTTTAGCATAAAAAAAGAACAAAGAGTCCTGGAAGTGATGGTTTGGATTAAAAGTAAATGTGAAATATGCTTCAAGATGACAAAATAACAAAAAAACAAACACAACCTAAAAGAAAAAATACTAGTGTACCTTGTCCTGTCACATTCCATTAACACTAACAACAGCATGTTTGGCAAGCTTCAGATTCTCGTTTCCAACACACTTTAAATGCAATTAATGAATTGCCCTAGGCATTCTTTATGGTTCCAGAGTTGTATTTCAAACTCCAAATTTTTACTCTATATAGATGGATGTCACAATCATGACTTGTCACTTGGAACCAGTAATTAACAGTGACTTCATTCTACTTAAAGGGGTTGTAAACTCTCTTTTTTTTTTTTTTAAATAACAAACACGTCATACTTACCTCCACTGTGCAGTTCATTTTGCACAGAGTGTCCCCGATCCACCTGTTCTGGGGTCCCCTGGTGGTGCTATCAGCTTCTCCCCGCATCAGAAAACCCCCTAGGAGAAGCGCTCTCCCTGGGGGTTACCATGCGGGTGTGCTCCCGAGTCCAGCATTTGCGTCCATAGACACAGAATGCCGGACTCGGCCCGCCCCCGGCACCCAAGTCATTGGATTATTGGATTTGATTGACAGCAGTGGGAGCCAACGGCTGCGCTGCTATCAATCTATCCAATCAAGAGCCGAGGTAACGGGCAGAGGGTCTACAACCCCTTTAACCACTCCTGGACCGCCTGCCGTTGTTATGGCAGCAGCTAGCTGCTATAACTCTGGTATTCTCTTCTTCAGCGGGTAGTCCGCTTTCAGATAAAAGTGGTCTCTGCAGCAGATTCTCTGCGAGATCACTTTTATCAACGGCGGGAGGGGGGTCCCCCTCCCGCCGCTGTCCAGTACCCTCCGCCTCTTACCGCAGCCATCAGCAGCGGGGAAGGAGATCGTGTCCTTCTCCCTGTTAGGTATGGAGATGAGTGAGGGGAAGATGGCCTCCACCCATCTCCATACCAATGCAGGGTGGAAGCGACGTCAAAACATCACTTCCGCCCATAGCTCTTAAAGCAACATATATATATATATTTTTTTTAATGACATTAAATTATTTATTATTTTATTGCATTTTAGTGTAAATATGAGATCTTAGGTCTTTTTGACCCCAGATCTCATATTTAAGAAGTTCTGTCATGCTTTTTGGATATTTACATTCCTTGTAATAGGAATAAAAGTGACACATTTTTTTTTAAGAACAGTATAAAAATAAAAAATAAAAGGTATCATCTTTCAAAAAAATTAGGCTACCTTTACTGTTGTCTTATTTTTGAATTTAAAAAAGTGAATTCTTTCCAAAAAAAGTGCACTTGTAAGACCGCTGTGCAAATACGGTATGACAAAAAGTGTTGCAATGACCGCCATTTTATTCTCTAGGGTGTTAGAAAAAAAATATATAATGTTTTGGGGTTCTAAGTAATTTTCTAGCAAAAACAAGTTTGAAAAATAGGCCCGGTCCTTAACCACTTGCCGACCGCCTACCGCATATATACTGCGGCAGAGCGGCACGGGCAGGCAAAATCACGTACCCGTACGTGATCTGCCTCCCGCGGGCGGGGGGTCCGATCGGACCCCCCCCCGGTGCCATCGGCGGTCGGCATTTGACTGGGAGCGTCGGGAGGCGAGGGGGAGACCATCCGATCGTGGCCCCCCCCTCGCGATCGCTCCCAGCCAATGGGAATCCTCCTCTGCCTGTGTGTCGTTTCACACAGGCAGAGGATGTGATGTCATCTCTCCTCGGTCTGGCAGTTTCCGTTCCAGCGCCGAGGAGAGATGACAAGTGAGTGCACACAACACACACACACACAGTAGAACATGCCAGGCATACCTTACACCCCGATCCCCCCCCCGATCGCCCCCCGATCCCCCCCCAATCACCCCCCCCCCCTGTCACAAACTGACATTAGCAGTATTTTTTTTTTTTTTTTTTTCTGATTACTGCATAGTGTCAGTTTGTGACAGTTAGTGTTAGGGCAGTGAGTATTACCCCCCTTTAGGTCTAGGATACCCCCCTAACCCCCCCTAATAAAGTTTTAACCCCTTGATCACCCCCCCTCACCAGTGTCGCTAAGCGATCATTTTTCTGATCGCTGTATTAGTGTCGCTGGTGACGCTAGTTAGGAACGTAAATATTTAGGTTCGCCGTCAGCATTTTATAGCGACAGGGACCCCCATATACTATCTAATAAATGTTTTAACCCCTTGATTGCCCCCTAGTTAACCCTTTCACCACTGATCACCGTATAACTGTTACGGGTGACGCTGGTTAGTTAGTTTATTTTTTATAGTGTCAGGGAACCCGCCGTTTATTACCGAATAAAGGTTTAGCCCCCTGATCGCCCGGCGGTGATATGCGTCGCCCCAGGCAGCGTCAGATTAGCGCCAGTACCGCTAACACCCACGCACGCACCGTATACCTCCCTTAGTGGTATAGTATCTGATCGGATCAATATCTGATCCGATCAGATCTATACTAGCGTCCCCAGCAGTTTAGGGTTCCCAAAAACGCAGTGTTAGCGGGATCAGCCCAGATACCTGCTAGCACCTGCGTTTTGCCCCTCCGCCCGGCCCAGCCCACCCAAGTGCAGTATCGATCGATCACTGTCACTTACAAAACACTAAACGCATAACTGCAGCATTCGCAGAGTCAGGCCTGATCCCTGCGATCGCTAACAGTTTTTTTGGTAGCATTTTGGTGAACTGGCAAGCACCAGCCCCAGGCAGCGTCAGATTAGCGCCAGTACCGCTAACACCCACGCACGCAGCATACGCCTCCCTTAGTGGTATAGTATCTGATCGGATCAATATCTGATCCGATTAGATCTATACTAGTGTCCCCAGCAGTTTAGGGTTCCCAAAAACGCAGTGTTAGCGGGATCAGCCCAGATACCTGCTAGCACCTGCGTTTTGCCCCTCCGCCCGGCCCGGCCCAGCCCACCCAAGTGCAGTATCGATCGATCACTGTCACTTACAAAACACTAAACGCATAACTGCAGCGTTCGCAGAGTCAGGCCTGATCCCTGCGATCGCTAACAGTTTTTTTTGTAGCGTTTTGGTGAACTGGCAAGCGCCAGCGGCCTAGTACACCCCGGTCGTAGTCAAACCAGCACTGCAGTAACACGTGGTGACGTGGCGAGTCACATAAGTGCAGTTCAAGCTGGTGAGGTGGCAAGCACAAGTAGTGTCCCGCTGCCACCAAGAAGAAGACAAACACAGGCCCGTCATGCCCATAGTGCCCTTCCTGCTGCATTCGCCAATCCTAATTGGGAGCCCACCACTTCTGCAGCGCCTGTACTTCCCCCATTCACATCCCCAACCAAATGCAGTCGGCTGCATGAGAGGCATTTTCTTTATGTCCTCCCGAGTACCCCTACCCAACGAACCCCCCAAAAAAGATGTTGTGTCTGCAGCTAGCGCGGATATAGGCGTGACACCCCCTATTATTGTCCCTCCTGTCCTGACAATCCTGGTCTTTGCATTGGTGAATGTTTTGAACGCTACCATGCACTAGTTGAGTATTAGCGTAGGGTACAGCATTGCACAGACTAGGTACACTTTCACAGGGTCTCCCGAGATGCCATCGCATTTTGAGAGACCCGAACCTGGAACCGGTTACAGTTATAAAAGTTAGTTACAAAAAAAAGTGTAAAAAAAAAAAAAAAAAAAAACGCAAACAAAAATATAAAATAAAAATAGTTGTCGTTTTATTGTTCTCTCTCTCTCTATTCTCTCTCTATTGTTCTGCTCTTTTTTACTGTATTCTATTCTGCAATGTTTTATTGTTGTTATGTTTTATCATGTTTGCTTTTCAGGTATGCAATTTTTTATACCTTATGCCGCGTACACACGGTCGGACTTTTCAGCTACAAAAGTCCGACAGCCTGTCCAACAGACTTCCGGAGGACTTTCGGCAGACTTGCGGCGGACTTGTGGCAGACTTTCTAACGAACGGACTTGCCTACACACGACCACACAAAAGTCCGATGGATTCGTACGTGATGACGTACACCAGACTAAAATAAGGAAGTTCATAGCCAGTAGCCAATAGCTGCCCTAGCGTGGGTTTTTGTCCGTCGGACTAGCACACAGACGAGCGGATTTCGGGGTCCGTCGTAGTTACGACGTAAAGATTTGAAGCATGTTTCAAATCTAAAGTACGTCGGATTTGAGGCTAAAAAAGTACGTTGAAAGTCCGGAGAAGCCCACACACGATCGGATTACCAGCCAGCTTTAGTCCGTCAGCGTCCGTTGGACTTTTGTAGACGAAAAGTCCGACCGTGTGTACGCGGCTTTACCGTTTACTGTGCTTTATTGTTAACCATTTTTTTGTCTTCAGGTATGCCATTCACGACTTTGAGTGGTTATACCAGAATGATGCCGGCAGGTTTAGGTATCATCTTGGTATCATTCTTTTCAGCCAGCGGTCGGCTTTCATGTAAAAGCAATCCTAGTGGCTAATTAGCCTCTAGACTGCTTTTACAAGCAGTGGGAGGGAATGCCCCCCCCCCCAACATCTTCCGTGTTTTTCTCTGGCTCTCCTGTCTCAACAGGGAACCTGAAAATGCAGCCGGTGATTCAGCCAGCTGACCATAGAGCTGATCAGAGACCAGAGTGGCTCCAAACATCTCTATGACCTAAGAAACCGGAAGCTACGAGCATTTTATGACGTAGATTTCGCCGGATGTAAACAGCGCCATTGGGAAATTGGGAAAGCATTTTATCACACCGATCTTGGTGTGATCAGATGCTTTGAGGGCAGAGGAGAAATCTAGGGTCTAATAGACCCCAATTTTTGCAAAAAAGAGTACCTGTCACTACCTATTGCTATCATAGGGGATATTTACATTCCCTGAGATAACAATAAAAATGATTTAAAAAAAAAAAAATGAAAGGAACAGTTTAAAAATAAGATAAAAAAATAATAATAATAAAGAAAAAAAAAAAAAAAAAAAAAAAAAGCACCCCTGTCCCCCCTGCTCTCGCGCTAAGGTGAACGCAAGCGTTGGTCTGGCGTCAAATGTAAACAGCAATTGCACCATGCATGTGAGGTATCGCCGCGAAGGTCAGATCGAGGGCAGTAAGTTTAGCAGTAGACCTCCTCTGTAAATCTAAAGTGGTAACCTGTAAAGGCTTTTAAAGGCTTTTAAAAATGTATTTAGTTTGTCGCCACTGCACGTTTGTGCGCAATTTTAAAGCATGTCATGTTTGGTATCCATGTACTCGGCCTAAGATCATCTTTTTTATCTCATCAAACATTTGGGCAATATAGTGTGTTTTAGTGCATTAAAATGTAAAAAAGTGTGTTTTTTCCCCAAAAAATGCGTTTTAAAAATCGCTGCGCAAATACTGTGTGAAAAAAAAAAATGAAACACCCACCATTTTAATCTGTAGGGCATTTGCTTTAAAAAAAATATATAATGTTTGGGGGTTCAAAGTAATTTTCTTGCAAAAAAAATTATTTTTTTATGTAAACAATAAGTGTCAGAAAGGGCTTTGTCTTCAAGTGGTTAGAAGAGTGGGTGATGTGTGACATAAGCCTCTAGATGTTGTGCATAAAATGCCAGGACAGTTCAAACCCCCCCCAAATGACCCCATTTTGGAAAGTAGACACCCCAAGCTATTTGCTGAGAGTTATGTTGAGTCCATGGAATAATTTATATTGTGACACAAGTTGCGGGAAAGAGACAATTTTTTATTTTTTTTATTTTTTTTTGCGCAAAGTTGTCACTAAATGATATATTGCTCAAACATGCCATGGGAATATGTGAAATTACACCCCAAAATACATTCTGTTGCTTCTCCTGAGTACGGGGATACCACATGTGTGGGACTTTTTGGAAGCCTAGCCGCGTACGGGACCCCGAAAACCAATCACTGCCTTCAGGATTTCTAAGGGCGTAAATTTTTGATTTCACTCTTCACTGCCTATCACAGTTTCGGAGGCCATGGAATGCCCAGGTGGCACAAAACCCCCCCAAATGACCCCATTTTGGAAAGTAGACACCCCAAGCTATTTGATGAGAGGTATAGTGAGTATTTTGCAGACCTCACTTTTTGTCACAAAGTTTTGAAAATTGAAAAAAGAAAAAAAAAAATTTTTTTTCTCGTCTTTCTTTATTTTCAAAAACAAATGAGAGCTGCAAAATACTCACCATGCCTCTCAGCAAATAGCTTGGGGTGTCTACTTTCCAAAATGGGGTCATTTGGGGGGGGTTTGTGCCACCTGGGCATTCCATGGCCTCCGAAACTGTGATAGGCAGTGAGGAGTAAAATCAAAAATGTACGCCCTTAGAAATCCTGAAGGCGGTGCTTGGTTTTCGGGGTCCCGTACGCGGCTAGGCTCCTAAAAAGTCCCACACATGTGGTATCCCCGTACTCAGGAGAAGCAGCTAAATGTATTTTGGGGTGCAATTCCACATATGCCCATGGCCTGTGTGAGCAATATATCATTTAGTGACAACTTTGTGCAAAAAAAAAAAAAAAAATTTGTCACTTTCCCGCAACTTGTGTCAAAATATAAAACATTCCATGGACTCAACATGCCTCAAAGCAAATAGCTTGGGGTGTCTACTTTCCAAAATGGGGTCATTTGGGGGGGTTTATGTCATCTGGGCATTTTATGGCCTTCAAAACTGTGATAGGTAGTGAGGAGTAAAATCAAAAATGTACGCCCTTAGAAATCCTGAAGGCGGTGCTTGGTTTTCGGGGCCCCGTACGCGGCTAGGCTCCAAAAAAGTCCCACACATGTGGTATCCCCGTACTCAGGAGAAGCAGCTAAATGTATTTTGGGGTGCAATTCCACATATGCCCATGGCCTGTGTGAGCAATATATCATTTAGTGACAACTTTTTGTAATTTTTTTTTTTTTTTTTGTCATTATTCAATCACTTGGGACAAAAAAAATGAATATTCAATGGGCTCAACATGCCTCTCAGCAAATTCCTTGGGGTGTCTACTTTCCAAAATGGGGTCATTTGTGGGGGTTTTGTACTGCCCTGCCATTTTAGCACCTCAAGAAACGACATAGGCAGTCATAAATTAAAGGCTGTGTAAATTCCAGAAAATGTACCCTAGTTTGTAGACGCTATAACTTTTGCGCAAACCAATAAATATACACTTATTGACATTTTTTTTACCAAAGACATGTGGCCGAATACATTTTGGCCTAAATGTATGACTAAAATTGAGTTTATTGGATTTTTTTTAGAACAAAAAGTAGAAAATATCATTTTTTTTCAAAATTTTCGGTCTTTTTCCGCGTATAGCGTAAAAAATAAAAACGGCAGAGGTGATCAAATACCATCAAAAGAAAGCTCTATTTGTGGGAAGAAAAGGACGCAAATTTCGTTTGGGTACAGCATTGCATGACCGTGCAATTAGCAGTTAAAGCGACGCAGTGCCGAATTGTAAAAAGTGCTCTGGTCAGGAAGGGGGTAAAACCTTCCGGGGCTGAAGTGGTTAAGTGGTTAATATCATATACAGACCACCACCACTGTACCAAATCCCAATATCATGTATCTAAGAAAAAGACAAAATTCTACGAACTACTGGTACACGCGAGATGACACATATAAATATAAATATATATATATATATATATATATATATATATATATATATATATATATATATATATATATATATATATATATATATATATATTATATATATTATTATATTATTGTACATACAGTCTACAGCAAGAGCTCTGCAAGTCTACTGCATGAAAGTTCAGCCACAGTGACCCCTGTCGTGGGACTATTGCACAACTTAACTGAACCAGAACTTGCAGCAGACTTGCAGAATGTTTGCAAAGAAAGATCTGGAGTCATGCAATGCTGACTTGCTGCAACTGTGCAACAAACGTGTGAAGCCTGGCAAGTCCAGCAATAGCTTAGCAAGTCATTTTCAAACTTGCAGCACAATTGCATGCTATCTGGTAAAACATAACTTATGCTTTTTTATATCTAAAAATATGTACCAGTAAAGTCTGCAGAGTTGTGTCCTTTTCTTGGATTAATTCTACCTAAAAAATATCAAGCTTTCTCAGTTTGATCCCTTGTATCAGGAATATGAAAAAAAGCCAGAGCCATTTTTACAAAAAGTAAAATTTAAGCTATTGTTCAAGATGCAGTAAAGTCACAACTATATATTTTTTAAAGTTTTATTCATTATCTAGCTCTAGCTAAGTCCAACCTGCTCATTATTTATAGCGCATGACAATCTTTATTCTTCTGATGGACGTGCCATATAATGGACTGTGTCTGGCCAAATTATGTAGGTAGCTCAGCCCTGAGGAATTCACTTTTTATACTGCCTAGCTTGGTAATCCACTCTTTCTGTAATCAATGTCCCTTTCTTTTTCTGCAGGCCCCTCGCCTGTAAAACATACTCACATATCGTGCTGTTTGAGCAGTCCCTCTACCTCCACAGCAATCACATAAAATAGGAGAACATGGGTTTCACACAGGCTAGGCCAGTGGAGTGGAATGCAGAATGGAACTGCAGGTAAGATATCCAAATATGCCAAAATACACAAACCGGTTCTAACGTTTTTTTCCCCCCCCTAAAATCTAAAATATGTTATACTTACCTGCTCTGTGTACTCGTATTACACAGAGCAGCCCCTTACCTCCTCTTCTGGGGCCCCCTGAGAGTGTTCTAGGCTCCTCCACTTCTGTGTGTGCAACTATAATAAGCTAATTCCTATGGGGGCACACATGTGGGCTTGCTCCCGAGCCGGGCTGTGTGCTCCCAGACCGGAGTCAATGGCTCTTGCTGCTCTCAGCCAAGCCTATTAGAGACCGTAGAGAGAAGAGAAGACCTGCAGACAAGCATAGTGCTGGATCAATACAGGGTGCAGGTAAGTATATTTGGGGGGGGCAGGCACAAAAAGGTTTATTTTTACCTTAATTTACAGAATGTAAGCAACATGTTTTTCCAGTTCTGAGAGCAATGAGCATGCATCACAACTTTTGAAAGGTAAAGACATACAGTGGGACCTTGGATTACGAGCATAAACCGTTCCAGGGGAATGCTTGGAAAGCAGAAGTCAATGGAAAGGAAGATAATTTGTTCCGCATTGACTTCTATTACATGCGATACCACATGTGGCCAGAGGTGGGGGGCGCCAGAGAGTCTCGAAAATACTTGGCGACAGCTCGGCTGAACTCGGAAAGCCTTGGAAAGGCTCGGAAACACTCAGGAATAGAGTATTTCTGAGTGTTTCCGAGTATTTCCGAGTCATTCCAAGTATTTCCAAATGGCTCAGAACGGCTCCGAACCGCTTCGAGTGTCCCGGCGCCCCCGCACCTCTCGCCAAATGCGGTACTGCACTACCCATTAGCTTGAATTCTGCTCGTTTTGCGAGACAACACTCGCAAACCGAGTCAGAATTTAAAAAAAATAAGTTGCTCGTCTTTCAAAACACTCGTTAATCACGTTACTCGTAAACAAAGGTTCCACTGTAGTGCGAAATCTAGTCACAATAGTGTAGTGTACCTATCAATATAAATCATAAAATGTTCCCCAAATAAACCCTACATGTTTAGCCACTATTTGTGGCTTTGTCAGGGGTATAATAGTGGGAAGTGCATTGTGCAAACCGTCACTTGATGTGGTTCAGTATGAGTAAAGAAGAAAGTTTAAAAGGAACAGAAGAACCGAGAAGAGAAAGTAAAAGGAGAGGATAATATAATGAAGTAAACACAAGTATAATGACAGGAGAAAATTAGGTATATGTGTTAAGAGAGGGGAACGTTTATGTGAGTACTGCTGATGTAGTATTATGGGATGGCACTAGTTCCCATTATGAGCAACATGATGTGTTAGAAAATGTGTGGATTACAGGCAAGGATCACCCTTTCAGCCATTATTTTACATTTTATAATAAATAGAAGCCTTTACTAATGTTCTTACTGCCCAACCCACCCCAGTGTGCTTATCTCTCACATACCTAGTCCATGGCAGCCTTCAATCTGCACCTCTCTGTTCAAAATTTTAAAAAAATGCATTCTGAGCCCCTGACTTCCTTAAGCATCATGTGACCATCCATAAAACTTCATAACCCATCATGCACTGCCTTACTGCATCACAGAATACGATGTATTTTCCTCTCTGGACCACACCTTCCTCATCACTGTATCACCTCTTTTTTTATTTCCACCTACTTTCCTACTTTTTCCTTTAAGGTAACCAAACAGTGTAATCGGAATGTTCAATCTCATTTATATCCATCATCAGCTATGTAGTGCAAGAGCCTACTTGATTTGATAGAAATCTAATAATTGTTCAGATGGGTCCTCCTATTACATATTTTTGGTGAATCAAAAGGAAATTGTACAGAGATTATACAATCAGATTGCATAGTATATGGCCAGCTTTATACAAGTACATGGGAATGAGTGGGCAGAGGCCCCATTCACACCTTGCCGTTTTACGAGCGCATGTTTTTCGGTGTATCTTTCCCACGACATGCATAGGGTAGCCTATTGATTTCAATAGGCAGCCCTACACACGGCAAAAAAGATCATAGGACATTTTTGGACTGTTGCAGTTAGCATGTTCTTTTACTGCACATTTTTCCACATTTGTGGCAAATTTTTCATGCAGCAAAATATGTGTTTACTTCCACGTATGGAGTGCCATTAATAATTAATGGTACCAAAAGCGCAACAAGTTAATTTTAGGTGTATAAAGGTGGCCATACACTATACAATCTGATCAAACACTTTCTGTACAATCTCCTTTAGATTTACCAAAACTATATAATAGGTGGGCACACCTATCTATCCAATCCCTCTGTATCCAATCAGGCAGGCCATTGCACTACATAGTTGATGGAAGATCTAAAGGAGATTGTACAATCAGATTGTATAGTGTATGGTGAGCTTGACAGAGACACACTTCTCCTGTTTTCAATATTGCAGCTCTGCTTCACATAGACGGTTATGTGATCGCTCAACTCCTGCACACTCTGCCAAATGAACATTCTGTTGAAAAAGAAGGTAAGGTACAAAAAAACTGATCAGCAGAGGAAGACACATCTGTGTATTCAGTGAGAATGCTGCAGTGCTCACTGACAATGATTGCATGTAACTGCAGAGATGTGCAGAACTATCTTCTGTGGCCTATGGAGGCTGAGGTAAGGTTTGGGGACAGCCTTTTCTTTTATTTAACAGCGGTACGTAAATGGTATATGGGTACATAGGGAAGCTGGAATTTAGAAAAAAGTGAACTCAGCCATGAAAGAAAGGTAATTAAATAAAAGTATTTATGTATGACTGGCCAAAGTGAATGTAATTGTCAGATTCCAGAACCTTCTCAGTGAGCAAAGTGAGAAATAACAGTCTCTACATTTATGGAAACCATTTTGTGCTGTTCTGCCTCACCTCTGTTACAATTATAAGGAGGGGAGAGTGAGAGAGAGAGGGAGATCCTGTCCAGATTCAAGCTTTTTCAAGCAGCACAGCTCTTATTAAGGGAGTGAGATTAATGACCAGTGATATACAGCTATAAACTGCTTTAGTGGATGTAACACTTATACAGTTATAGGCAAGCAGTAGTTTAAAAATGTAAGATAAAATGATTTCCGTATCTTTTTTTTTATTGCCTTAAAGCTGATATTTTAACACATTTTGGAAATGACATCTGTGATTGTTAACTGCTTTGTTAGAGAATACTTCCTCTTCCACCTTCAAAAGTATTATATTTCTGGACAATTTAATAAAATGCCATGAAAGAGACTTGTGTCCTTTTCGTGTTTTTACCTATTAACAGCAATTTCAGTGAGGTGGTATCCCAGAAAAAGAGCGGAAGGCAAGATCACTGGTACTGCCACTTTCCGTCTCTCCGCCAACAAGCACCCACACTTGCACCAATGACATGTGGGGCAGCAAGATGTGGGCTTGCATGCTCCTGCTCCCACAATAATTTTACATGAAAGCTTGTGAAATCTGCCTTTAGGGGGTTGGCCATGCATATCTGCCCTCTTCGCCTGTACAACCACCACTTGCTCACGTCTTTAACGATGCTACACTCTAGCAAGCTTAGCTTCATTACCCAGCTCTACCTCCTGTAGGCAGTGGTGTATTTAGGTTTTGTGCTGCCCTAGACCTGACTAAACTCGTGTACCCCCTAATTTAAATATGACCCACCCCTTCCTAGCAAGGCCACACCCCTTGCTGTTTAAGACCCTCCCTGAAATTTTCGAGTGGGGACACTAGTTCTGAGGGCCTGGGGGGGGCAATGGATTCCCTTAATTTGCATAGAATTCCTCTCACTTCCTGTTTGGCTATTGGGCAGGAAGTGAAGGGAAATCTTTGCAATGGGACAGGAATGGTAAAAAATAAACTGACTGGGGCTATAACCCTCTCTTACTCTTTCCAAAATGAAAAAAAAAAGTGTTGCATATAATTCTACTCTAAGCACAAATTTCTGATAATTTTATGGAGAGGACTAAGAAGATATAACTATGCCAATGATGCAGCAGAAAACATATAGCCCAGTGAGGAAGGTTTGTGGTCCAGAATGATAGGACAGTCAAAATTAGAAGTGGTGCCCCCCCCCCACAGTTGCAGAATGCCGGCTGCCCATGTACCAGAAGCAGTGCGGCCGCTTTATGGGGCCACTAGACTTATTTGCCTCTCAGCCCAGTCTGCCCCATAAGATTGGCGCTACACTAACAGCGCAACCCGGAAGGGACTCTTTCTGTGCTGCCCCCCTGCAAAGTGCTGCCCTAGGCCTTGTCGGCCTAGCCCAGGATACAGAGTTGCCTGTAGGAAGAACTAGGAACCTCATGGGGACATGGGCTCACATATCAGACATATACACTTGCATTCTTTCATACTTTCTTGTTTCACTCCTTTGGATTCAATTCCTTTGTTATTGCAGGAAAGCTTGTGACCACCACAAGAGATTTTTTTTTCCACTTGTTAACTGCTTGCTGACCGCCAGCTGTCAATTGATGGCCAGGCGGCGCGACTCTCATTGCGGGAGGGCGTCATATGGGCCGCGATGTCCGCCGGGCACCCGCGATTGCCCGTTATCACAGCAGGACCGTGACTCTGTGTGTGTAAACACACACACATCCAGGTCCTGTCAGAGGAGAGGAGACCGATGGTGTGTTCTCAGTACAGAGGAACACCGATCGGTCTCCTCCCCTTGTGAATCCCCTCCCCCTACAGTTAGAATCACTCCCTAGGAACATAATTAACCTCTCGATCACCCCCTAGTGTTAACCCCTTCCCTGCCAGTCGCATTTATACAATAATCAATGCATTTGGCCTTGTGCTAATTGTATAAGATGGTCTTGCTGGTGTGCTGTGATAAAACTAAACATCATGCTAAAATAATCCATTCATTTAAGGTCCAATTGATTTTTTAGCATCAAACTCGTGAATGTTCAGCACATATTTCTAACTCAAACTAGTGTCACCCACAGCCCAGTATAGCTAGGCCAATAGGTATATTGACCTTAAAGTCTCCATTCACATAATATACCATAGCTAAGAGATGCTTGCTATGTAGCTCAAACCTGGTTCTATATTGCATTGTAAGGCAGGCCATACATGGTGCGAATTTGCACAATTTCCCCATTACCACAGGCACTGCTGACAGGGAAACTGGCAATTATCTTCTCCCGGCAGGGGGCGGGAGCAGGGAAACCATCCCCGCTGGGAGAAGACAGTAATGATAATCGCAATCGAATCTGGCAGGCTGGTTGTACCCAAGTTGCTCAATCGATCAACTTGGTCCATTCAGCCTGCTCATTAACAGTTCGAATCTCAGTCGGTTCCTGCTGAACAGGCGTAGATTCGAATCATGTAAGGCTGGCCTAAGTGCTGGCTGCTAACACTCGTGTACTTAGACCAGTGCAGTCATTAGGGCGTTTTTTTCTTCCATGTCTAATATTGCTGAAATGATTTTTGGATGTGATGAGTGCAACTCCAGCCAAGAATAAGGGGAGAAATTGGGAAAGTTCTGATTCATGTAGAAGAGACTCAACAAAACTACATTTGCACTGTAATGCCCTGTACACACAAAAGGATTTTCCGACAACAAAATCCATGTTTTTTTTCCGACGGATGTTGGCTCAAACTTGTCTTGAATACACACGGTCACACAAATATTGTCGGGAAATTCCGAACGTCAAGAACGCGGTGACAACCAAAACACGTACGATGAGCCAAGAAAAATGAAGTTCAATAGCCAGTTCGGCTCTTCTGCTTGATTCCGAGCATGCGTGGAACTTTGTGTGTCGGAATTGTGTACACACGAACGGAATTTACAAGAACGGATTTTGTTATTGGAAAATTTGAGATCCAGATCTGAACTTTTGTGTGTCGGAAATTCCGATGGAAAATGTCCGATGGAGCCCACACACGGTCGGAATTTCTGACAACAAGCTCCCATCGAACATCCTATGGTGTGTACTGGGCATAAGAATATATTCTTATAGCAATTATAGATAAGTCTTTAAAATGAAAAGTAGCTTGACTCATGTAGAAAAGACAAGAATAGGGGAAGCAATTGGGAAAGTTCTGATTCATGTAGAAGAGACTCAACAAAACCACATCTGGATTGTAATAATATATTCTTGTATATTAATTATAGAAAAGCCTTTAAAATGTAAAATAAAAATGCAGAAATAAATATGTGAACATGTAGAAAAAACATTTTGCTGCTAGAGTTTAGAGGCCTTATGTAATTTTTTCATTTTGACCAGAAAAATGTTGCTTCTTCTTATAACTATGCACTAGGCCTACAGACAATTGTTACGAGATTTTCTTTTTGCATTTTCCTTTGTAATATATCCCAGTTACATAAAGAGGATCCAGTGATTCAGCAGAAAATGTAAATAGCCCAACAAATCAAATTAACTTCAAAATGCATTGCAATCTCCTTTATAAAGCACCAGCATGTTGTGCAGCAACTGTACAGTAATGAACAAAAGGGTTTAAGTTACAAACTTTACACTAAAACAAGACACTGGAGAAGAGATCCTTGCTTGTGTACCAGACATAGGGAAACATTAGACACAATAAGTAAGATAAGAAAGGATAAAAGAGAAGCAAAAGGCATTCATTAACAACAAAGAAGCAGCACTTATGGCTTTTCTCTGGACCTTTATAGCCTTATATCTCTTCCTAACCTTATATTTTACATTATACTGAAATGAATACAGCACCTTGGTATTTATTTTGATACATCAATAAAGAGGGGGGTTAATCTGCCAACACATAGGGCTTGAGGATGTTAGTGTAGAGTTTGCTCCGAGCTGTTCCTAATCAAAACCATTTTAGGGCTAGCTATGCAATCCCTCTGGGAACTGGCCTTTAATAGCCTGCAGTAGACCCAGTCATTTGCATTAATACCATATGTTGAATCTTGATTTAGACAGAAAGGAAGAGGTGAAAGGGCTGAAGAATTCACTGCACTGATTGCTGGTTTGAAACTCCTTGTTGTTAAGTATTTGGTATTTGTGTATGTAATGGTCAGGTATAGTGAAGGATAGATAGGGCTTAGGCCAAAACTGACGTTCCTTATTATTGTATTAATGTAACAGTTATTTTCCCTCGTAGAAAATCGAGAACAGTGGTTTCTGCTGTGTGACTTATGCCACAAGATGAATTTTTTTTGTTTTTTGTTATTGAGATTGCTCGTTACAGTGAGTGATTAAGAATATTTTATGCAAGATTTGTCATAAATGGAACTTTTTCATCGTGAACAAAACATTGATTAAAAAAGGAGCCAAACATGCAAATCAAGAAAAATGATTCTTGTGGCTTTTAAAAAAGGCAACATCCCGTATAATGATCATATTGTAAAGTCAGTATTAATATTGTACTGTTTATTTGTAGGCTACACCACATATTACTAGCTTCTCTTGTTCCAGTGATTGAAATCTAGCTCTCATCATTGCTTTGATATTATATGCACTATAAGTGATAGGAAATATAAAATATAAAAATATTTTATTTGGTATACACAATTACAGTAGCACTCGTTTTAGAAATCAGAAAGTTACTAAAGGCGTTTTGTGCTACCTAGCTAAATACACCCAATGCCTTTCCCTGTAAAATGCTGCAGTGACAACTGTAGAATGATGAGGATTTAAATACCACAGTTGTGGTGTGACATTCCCAGAGATAAAACTCTGCAGAAGGTTTGGTATTTTTTCATATGCACATCGTGCGTTACATCAGCTGGAAGATCAATGAATAATCTGATAAATGATTAGTGTATTGGAGGCAGGTTATAACTGGTGAGCATTTATTTGTAGGCACTGCAGGCATGATATTCATCTCTGCAGGGAAATTATGAGCACATAACAAAACTACTTAAAGGGCCCTTATACCTTACATAAAGGAGTTTTTTTTTGTTTTGTAAAAAGGAATATTTTAGTGTACTCTACAAATACTCATATAAACTTTCCTGGAATTTTAGTTAGGTTTTCACTGGAGAGGATGTTCTCAGTGCTTGAGTCCAAAGACAGGGTGCACAAACTTACTTTGAGTTAAAAAAATTGTTGGTGGCCTCTTCATTCTGCATATTTATATTATATTGCTTGTGTTGTCCAGAGTTTCTATCAGCTCTTTCTATACAACCTTTAGTACCTCCTGCCCCACCCTATTAGATTGTAAGCTCTTCTGAGCAGGGCCCTTATATTCGTCTTGTATTTTACTGTATTGTAACTGTATTGTCTCCCTTTTATATTATAAAGTGCTGCGTAAACTGTTGGTGCTATATAGATCCTGAATAATAATAATAATAATAATAATAATAATAGAGGGTTTAATTTGAGACAAAAACTTACCTTACACCTCTGTACTGTGGCAGCTGGCCTTCTGGTTCTTCTCCTGTCCTGGCCAGAATGTGAGCAGGTCATCAACATCATTATGTACAATGCAGAACCATGTATCTGAGGGGGCAGACACATGACCAGTGAAAGGGAGCAGCCTTAGGAGACCGGTCATCCAGTGTGGGGGGATCCAAGCTAACTTTCCATTGCTGTCTGTGCCTCTATAAGTAATGCCGCGTACACATGGTCGGACTTTTCGTCTACAGAAATCCGACAGCCTGTCCGACAGACTTTCGACGGACTTTTGGCGGACTTTTGGCGGACTTTTGGCGGACTTGCGGCAGACTTTCTTACGAACGGACTTGCCTACATACGATCACACAAAAGTCCGACGGATTCGTACATGATGACGTACACCGGACTAAAATAAGGAAGTTGATAGCCAGTAGCCAATAGCTGCCCTAGCGTGGGTTTTTGTCCGTCGGACTAGCACACAGACGAGCGGATTTCTGGGTCCGGCGTAGTTACGACATAAAGATTTGAATCATGTTTCAAATCTAAAGTCCGACAGATTTTAGGCTGGAAAAGTCCGCTGAAAGTCCGCTGAAAGTCCAGGGAAGCCCACACACGATCGGATTGTCAGCCAGCTTTAGTCCGTCGGCGTCCGTCGGACTTTTGTAGATGAAAAGTCTGACCGTGTGTACGCGGCATTAGACTTCCCTCACTTCCTGCCCCAGTTGTGAGATAAAACAGGAAACACGGAAATCCCTGTCAGGTGGTTCTGACTACTGTAAAGGCTGAGTATAAAAGTGAGTACTGAACCGAATGGAGTTGATTTACTAAAAACAAATTGGTTGTTTACTTTGCAATGGAAGCTGCATTTTGCAAGGGAATTTGCCCCAGAACTTAGTGAATGGGGTGAAGTTCTGACAATTTTCATAATCCAATCATGTGCAAGCAAAAATACTTTTTAATTATTTTGCTTGGACATGATCGCTAAGGTTGTAATGAATAATAATGCATACCTCCAAACCGTCCCTGATTCACTGGGATCATCCCAGGATTTGATGCATGTTCTGGAGTCCCGACGAATCAGGGCAGAGTCCCGGAGTGCCCGCGGCTTGTGCGGGGTGTCTTGGGTCCCACACGCTGCATGCAAAACTTTGTATGGCAGCTGGCATCTCTCCCCGCTGGCTGCCTCTGACACACACACACACATTGCAGTTGAGTGGAGTGCAATGAACCTGCCCTCCTCCTCCTCCTGCTGTGATGTTTTCCGGTACACAGACTGGAAGTGGAGGCGGGGGCGCACCACTCAGCCTTGAGCAGTGCCATTCTGAGGTCTGTAATTAATTATCTCTACATGGGAATTGCAGAGGCAGGGGGCAGGGGGCGTGGGGAAGAGGGTGGGGGGGGCAAGTCTACAAAGTTCACTTGGAGTGATTTGGAGGGGAGGGGAATATGTGTTTGGAGAGGACTTGTGCTAGAAGGGGGGTTGCATATGAAATCGTCTCCCCTCCCATAGCGCCCCCTCGCACATATGCTCTCCCTCCCCTAAATTAAAGAGATGCTGGCTACCATAGGGGGATGGCCCCAGGCACCCAACAAGAGATGTGGTGCAAGCTAGTGCCCCCTGCCAGGTAAATTAGTGGAGCCAAGTGTGGGCTCCAGGACACAGGGCTGGTTTTTACACCCAACATGCACCGGTTGGTGATATTACAAGGGGACAGGGCCACCAGGTGATGTAGCCAGGTGGCCCCACTCCTTACAGTACCTATATAAAAAAATGTCAGATGGTGGAGCCTGCAGCAGGCAGCCAGCCTTCACCAATGGTGGGAGTGTCTTTGTTTTGTTTTTTTTAGGTCAGTGGGCGGTGTGATTGACGGTGGATTTACATCAGGGGACACTATTTTTTTATTTTTTAATAAAAGAATTGTCAAAAACTGTGTGCATGTTTTTATTCCCTGGTGACACTTTTTTGGTGAATGGGGTACTATGTACCCAATACGCATTAGGAGGGGGCGGGATCTGGGGGCTTCAAAATTCCTATTAGCCCCTGCCTCATGGGGATGAGGCCCTTGTCCCCATCAACATGGGGCAAGGGCTTTGGGGTGGGGGAGCAGACCCAGACCCAAAGGGCCTGATATGGACTGGGGGGGGCGCCCACGCTTTTTTTTTTTTCATACTTTTTTAATTGTTGGCTTTTTTACAATCAGCTGTAAGCTGGGAGGCCTGCTGACGAGTCATCAGTTGTTAAGGGCGGCTTCCCTGCCCACTGCTTAGCAACTAGCTATTTGTCCCACGATCCCCAGGCTGTTTTTTGACAAATATCACATGCAAAACCCTGGTGGTAATTATTGCATGCTTTTTTACTCTCTGGTTTGTGAATACGTAAACGTAAACGAATTACGTAAACCTAATATTTACCTGCACATTTCTTTTTTTTCAGTAAATACTGCATAATCGTAACTTTTTTGTGAACTGGACTTAATTTACCACATTCGATAATTTATGTAAATGAGTAACATGATACCTTTATCGCATGCAGTAAACGTTAGTGAATTGACCCCGTATGTAATTTCTTTCTGCTTTTTCGTTCCTCTGCTATTAGCATGAGTTGCTTTTGACAAGTTTTCCTGGCACAAAGAGAAAAATGGTGACAGGGGACAGACCTCCAGCAGATTAACCGTCTCAGCTCTGTTCCTGTATGCTGTGTGAAGGAGATGGTGTCTCTTCCTTCCAATCAGCTGTCAGAGCTCTATTCACTGAGCTTTGCAGAGTGTGACTTCAGCTCTTTGTCAACTTTTTTCTGAGCTCTCAGACAAGCTTTATAAACTCTGGACTTTGAAATGATTTAGCAAAGAGTAGAAAGCAGATAAAAAGGGTACAACTTATGTAAGATAATTTGTTTAATCTCCGTGTATCACCTGAGGCCAATCTCTTCACTCTGTATATGTTAGGGTTTACACTTTAATGACAGCCCCAGCTAACCTGCATGCAGTGCGGTATAGTACAGGTATGGTATAGTCTAGGCACAGGTGCAAGTTAGATGTGATTCAGATGCGGTAAAGGTTTGCTATAATGCAGTATAAGTTAGGTATAGGGGCAGTCTAGGTTTGGAATAAGTACAGTATAGAGTGCAGTATTGGTGCAGTATGGATTTGGTACACTTGGTGTCCTGCTCTCATTGGCTCAGTCCCTGCTAGCAGGATCAGCAATGGGTGAATAGCCTTCTCTCCAGTTCCTGGGATGCTGTGGTGACGTTTCACAATAGTCCCTGCCGAAGCACTGTAGGTGCTGTGATGTGTTCAGTGCTACACTACCCCCAGGAATCCTCACTCCCAGTTTTAGACTCGGATCTTCGCTGGTATGGTCTCCCGCTGGCAGGGGAATATCCAGACAGTGCTCTTTCTCTAAATCTCTCAGCACCAAGAGTAAGAACTTTCCCGGGCAGTTTAATAAAAATTATCTCTCCACTCCTCCTACTGCAAGGAGCCTATTAGGATTTGTATTGTAAGGAGTCCACTCGTCCCATTATACGGCTTCTGTCTCAAACTACCACTTCCAGGATTTTCAGCACTCTGCATAGATGTCTTACTTGGCTTTAGCTCTCCACCTGCTGGCTGCTGGGAGGATGGTGCAGCATAACATTGGTAACTCAGTACAGGGAGAGAAGAATAAAGGGCAATGGGGGTGATTTCCGAAAGCTGTGTGCCATCAGTAGAGGCGCACGGCGAGGCGCAACACACATTTCCATATATACAAAACGATGCGCCGGTAACAGAGCGTGAATCCTCCATTTACTATAGCGATCTCGGCGCACGGAAGAATGCAATCTGTGTGCCACTATGGACATGGCGCAAGGCACCTCTAATTCAATATTGACAGAAGATGGAGGAGCCAATATTATGGGGTGATGTGGGGAAGTTTAGTAACAACTGCCTAAGTAACAAATATGCCCAAAATAGAATGAGAAAGTATTTTTTTCAGAGAAATCCTGCTGTGCCTGCAAGTACAGTACGTTTAGAACTGCGTGAGATCAATGTAAGCAGTGTGCATGCACAAGCGGCTCTTGCACTCGTTCACATGAGTTTGCTCACTGCGTGGCCAAAATCTTAGTAAATGTTAAGCAACATTCATGCAATTGCATGGGTTGAACGGGCGCACCTCTAAACTTGACAATTTTTTTTTTTTTTTTACGCTGGTTCACGTTTATGTATTTTTTTGAAGGAGATTTGCACACAGGTCATGTTAGCATGCTACGTTGCCAACATGTGACATGCACCTTGTTAAAATTATGTAAAAAGACTCTCGCTCTTCTAGCTCCACCTAAAAGGGCATTTAACCTTCCCCCTCTAATGCATATGATTTCCATGGGCTAACTTTTGCTTTTAAAGGGTAACTCGATTACTCCATTCTACAATGCACTTGTCTCCCCCCTCTAACTCCTTGGATTTCCATGGGCTAGGTTTTGCTTTTAAAGGGGAACTCCACACTCCATTGTCCAATGCTCTCGTTTCCCCCCTCTAATCCCTTGGATTTCCATGGGCTAGCTTTTGCTTTTAAAGGGGAACTCCACACTCCACTCCATTCTCAAAAGGCTGTGAGCTGCCTTTACCAATCCAAACCACATCCCTTTTCAGAGCATACAACAAGACCAGCTAGGAAAGGGGCGAGAAGAGTAATCGTCCAACCCCCTCCTGAACCATACAAAGCCACATGCACTCAACATAGCTGGCTGCCTTTGGGACATGTTGGGCTCACTCCAATACCAACCACAAAGCACCTTGTACCCACTAGTTTAAAGGGGCTTTCCACATTCCGTAAAGCCCCCTGTCTGCAGCCCGCCACAAGCCTAGGGTTGTGTGGAAGAGGCCCTTGTCCCCCTGAATATGGGAACAAGGTGGTTGACTTTTGGGACGCCCGAGCCGTTCCTGCCCGCAAGCAACCACCCTCCTTTCATGGGCTGGCTTGCTGTGTTTTTGGCTAGGGATTTGTTAGTGTGTGGGAAGGGCACAATATTTTTTTAGTTTGGGGTGGTATTTTTCACATGGGGTTCTCATTTTAAGCCCTAACAGACCCAAATGGCCCTGTATGTATTGGGGGGTAGGCTATTTCGTGTTTTAGGTTAAAATCTTGCAGCTGCAATGTAGATTTGTACGTTTTCTCTAAAGCCGTACATCTTTGAAGCAGAATTTCGGATACATGCTACAGATGCACCACTTTACAGGCAGAGTAAGCCCCCCCACCCCCCAAGTTACTAGCTTTTAAGCAATTTAGCATTTTTAAAGGCTCCTTTCCTAGTTTTGTTTTTGTGCTTGTCCAAATTGGTGACATTGATATATGTCCCTCAGGGTGGGACCTGGGCCCCCATACCCATTTTAAGGCCAATAACTAGTGTATAAGCCAGCCAAGAGGGGACTAGCAAAATTAACAAGTCTGCTCCCATAAACCGCAATGGTTTTTGTTGTATAACTTTTTCCCATGTTAGGCACTTTGTTTGCCCCCCTGGACCGGGGGGTGTTTGTCCCATCTGTAATTTTGTAGCATGCTACATAGTTACATAGTAGGTGAAGATGAAAAAAGACACAAGTCCATCAAGTCCAACCTATGTGCGTGATTATATGTCAGTATTACATTGTATATCCCTGTATGTTGTGGTCATTCAGGTGCTTATCTAATAGTTTTTTTAAACTATCAATGCCCCCTGCTGAGACCACTGCCTGTGGAAGGGAATTCCACATCCTTGCCGCTTTTACAGTAAAGAACCCTCTTTGTAGTTTAAGGTTAAACCTCTTTTCTTCTAATTTTAATGAGTGGCTACGTGTTTTGTTAAACTCCCTTCCACGAAAAAGTTTTATCCCTATTGTGGGGTCACCAGTACGGTATTTATGAATTGAAATCATATCCCCTCTCAAGCGTCTCTTCTCAACAGAGAATAAGTTCAGTGTTCGCAACCTTTCCTCATAACTAATATCCTCCAGACCCTTTATTAGCTTAGTTGCCCTTCTTTTTACTCGCTCCATTTCCAGTACATCCTTCCTGAGGACTGGTGCCCAGAACTGGATAGCATACACTAGGTGCGGCCAGACCAGAGTCTTGTAGAGCGGGAGAATTATCCCTGGAGTTGATCTCCTTTTTAATGCATGTCAATATTCTGTTTGCTTTGTTAGCAACAGCTTGGCATTGCATGCCATTGCTGAGCCTCTACTAGGACCCCCAGGTCCTTTTCCATCCTAGATGATGTGCTTAATTTTGGACAAGGGGGTGGTTTATTTTGTGCTAGCTGCATTTGGGTTGTTCTAGGCATGGTGTGTGTGTGTGTTTGTGTGTCAAGAGAGTACATTTGGGTGTCCTTATAGATTTTGTAACACATGTATTTTCTCTTTGTATTTTATTTGTTATGTTTTTGCAAAACAGCTGTGAGAAACAGGAAGTGAGGGTAAAACCATACTAATGTCTTTTCTTGGGGACACGCAGGTCAATCTAACTAGTGTCCCCATTAGGCAAATTGCACTCTAGCACTTTGTTGTGTACCCCCCAAATTATTAGGTATTTTGGGGTTTATTAAAGGCAAATCTACTCTGCAATACAAGTGTACTCGCTGTAAATCTGAGGGGAAGCACTGGTGATTTTTTCATCCAATCATGTAGAAGCAAAGATGCTGTTTTTTTATTTTCCTTGCATGTCCCCCTCTGCACTTCCAAGTGCAAAGTGGATTTGCCTTTAGTAAATAAACCCCAAAGTCCAAGATACCTAATAATTTGGGGTGTACAGACCAAAATGCTAGAGTGCAAGTTACCTAATGGGGAAACTATTTAGATTGACCTGTGTGTCCCAAGGAAAGACATTGGTAGGGTTTTACCCTCACTTCCTGTTTGGCTATGTGACAGGAAGTGAAACTGGCAAAATTTGGGAGGTGTATTCACCCTATCAAGGGTGCAGACATCCCCAAAAACTGACAAGACTTCTAATCCCTCTGCACTCTATCCCCAAGCAAAAATAAGAAAGGATTTCATTTAGTTTAACTTTGCAAAGACACATTCCTAAGTTCAACTGTGATGCATGTCAATGACCCATTTAGACCTTGTTTAATAGAAAACACCAGTTGCCTTTCACTAGAGACATTTGTTAGTCCAGTCCTGGAAATCTGCATCTGCTTTACTATTAATTTACATCAAAATTGGGTTCATGCAGCTAGATTTGCCAAATGCATCTAGATGAGCGACCGCTGTGTATGTGAGATGCACAACGGCTGTGTGCGCGGAGTTATGTACCCGTGGCGCATATATGGTTCCCAAAAGCGGTGGCCAGCACACAGGAATGACATCACCACCCTCCAGGAAGTTGCTTGTACTGCTGCTAATTTCTTCCCACCTCCATGCCCTGCTCACTGTTCTCTGAGGAAGAAATGATCCTTATTTGCAAATTAAGATAATTTTTCATTTATTTTTACATGGGGTGGTGTTTGTGTGGGACATGTGTGTATGTCTAAATGATTTGGCCTCAAAACACACACCTACTTCCTGTGTACACATTCACTTCAGGGCCAATGTATATTGCTTTTGTGTGTGTGTATATATAGATATATCGCTATATGTATCTATAGATGTAGGTTCTTGTGTCCACCAGCAGAGAGAAGTTGGGTAGATGCCACACTCCCAATTCTGGAGGCATAATAATGGTCTAGCACAGGGGTCTTCAAACTACTGCCCTTCAGTTGTTCAGGAACTACAGTTCCCATCATGCCTAGTCATGCCAATGAGATGAAATTAACCAATTGTATTGGACATGTGCTATTATCAATGAGAAAACCGCGGTTACCATAGCGACAGTTACAGTTTACATTTATTTATTATTTATTTATTATCGCTATTTGCGATTCAATGTGCGCCGGTTCGCACGTTTGATTAATGACTTTTCCGGCGCACCAATTAATGTATGAACTGATGCAGTGCCTTCTTCTTAGTAAACCACCCCCAACGTCTCTATCTCCATTTTACTGTAGTCCAGCACCTGGCTACATATGCATTTATCATATGGATCAAGGACACCGGTGGAGATGTGTTACCTTTAATACTGCAGTAGTAGTGTTCACCAGCTCTGTAAAGTGAAATTGTGCAAGAAGCAAAGGAAGAGGAATTCACTTTGACAAAAAAAATACACTTTGAGGTGGTTATAGAGTGTCATATCTATAGCTAGGTTGCAGTGGATCTCAGTGAAGGTGCTGTAAAGGGCCAGGGTACATCTTTGAGGAAAAGCCCCTTTTTCTATCAAACGCTTGGGACTTCATGTTTGGGATCTCATTTGAATCTGGTAAGGAGTTGGTGAGCAGTCAGGTGGTGGAACACATCATTACGTGTGGAATTTTATCACAGCTTATTCACATGATATGTGGATTTTTTTCTTGCGCTATTTATAATGCACTTTATAAAATTTGATGTACAGTTGTATTGTTCACTACAAATGTATACAGTATGTACTGTATATACAGGGTATATATCCTTTAATATATCTAAAGAGTTTGGGCATCTTACGTATTTATTAAATTGCTATTAAACACAAAAGCAAATATGTATTATATTGCACCTTACCAATTCTTATGATGTGGTCCCTGCATTTGTTTTGCTTTTTAACCCCTTTACTTCTTAGGGTAAAACAAATCTTAATGCCTAAGCCCAATTTAGCAATTTTGACATGTGTTAGTAAAACCGTACATACCACCACAACTACTTTGTGTATCCATGTGGATTATACCTTGTTTTTTTTAAAGGACAAATTGGGCTTTTATTTGGTCATAAATGGTTATGGATATCTCCTGATTTTTTTTTTTATTATCAAAGGAAGGAAAAATGGTCAAAAATGTTTTAAATAAATGTAACTGTATATTATTGCTACTACCATAACCTACCACCAAAGAACAACCCAAGATAAATTCTCATGCTCCTGATGATCGCAGTGATACAACATATGTGTATGTTAGTTGTTTTTTGTACCCGTAGTAGAGCACAGAAACAATAGTGCCCATTTTGCTTTTTTTTAATCCTACCTAAAACAAACCAGTGAGGATAGGTAAAAGGAGCGCCCAATATCCAATCAGAAGTAAATAAAAGGTGAATGGTCAATTTTATTGGAAATAGTAAAGCATGACAAAACCAGCATTGATTCATGAAGATTCGTTCTTGCCAAACCAATCTATTAACCTTCTATAAGGAGATGAATTGCCATCTAGATAAAGGGAGACCCGTAGACGTGGTGTATCTGGATTTTGCAAAAGCACTTGATACAGTTCCCCATAAACGTTTACTGTACAAAGTATGGTCTGTTGGCATGGACTATAGGGTTAGTACATGGATTGAAAACTGCCTACAGGGGTAAGTTCAGAGGGTAGTGATAAATGGGGTGTACTCGGAATGGTCAGGGGTAGAAAGTGGGGACCCCCAGGGTTCTGCCCTGGGACCAATCCTATTTAATGTATTCCAAAAACGACCTGGAGGATGGGATAAACAGCTCAATCTCTGTATTTACGGATGATACTAAGCTAAACAGGGCAAAAACTTCTCCGCAGGATGTGGAAACCTTGCAAGAAGATCTGAACAAATTAATGGGGTGGGCAACTACGTGGCAAATGAATAAGAATAAATAAAAATAAATAAAGGCAAATTAATCAATAGAATTAAGCTGCTATCAATACAAGGGGATCAGAATCCCACAAAGCATATAAACATATAAAAATTGATGCGCTCTAATAGTTGATCAATCAATGTGTAAAAAACTGTATCAAATCCCAAATAAACAAATAAAATATCAATATAAAGTACTCAAATGGGTAAATATTCAGATACGCATATAAATGAATAAATAGTTACTAAGTGGAGGTGAATAAAATCCTGGTGCTAATACATATAAACCCCCCCCCCCCCCCCCCCCCAAAGTGATAAATAGCAGTGTGTGAATAAATAAGTAATGCCGATCTGATAAAAATGCAATAATAAAGTGAAAATTTCAGCGGAGATAGGTTAGTCCGGAGTATAAATATATATAAATGAAATTGGCTCAGCAGTTCATTCCTTAATCAAATCAATTGATTCACTGTGTTTGATCGTTTATTCATGATTTTTTATCTTTTCTCACATCCCACTTCAGCCATGATACTGTTGGTAGTTTGGTTCTCAAAAGGATGATTTTATGAAAAGCAAGCAAAGAAATAGATCATTGCGTGGTGAACTGGAAGAAAGTACACAAGCAAACAGCTTAAGAGATACACTCACGTGCGCCTGGTTAAATAAAGGCATTCAGGTATGCAGATTGCAGTCAGCCGCTGTGGACGAGGCTTCTCACAGAAAAGTCGCTGCTGTTCAGCTCAATGTGTCATACAGCAGTGAACGTCCTAGGCTCCTTCCACGCGTTGTGTCACTGACACATGACGCATCAATTTTTATATGTTTATATAGAATGTGGAATTCTCTTCCACAGGCAGTGGTTTCAGCAGGGAGCATCGATAATTTAAAAAAACTATTAGATAAGCACCTGAAAGATTTAATGTAATACTGACATAAAATTACACACATAGGTTGGACTTGATGGACTTGTGTCTTTTTTCAACCTTACCTACTATGTAATTATGTAATTATAATGCTCTACTATTTCCAATAATAACGATCATTCACCTTTTATTTACTTCATTGATTGGATATTAGGTGCTCGTTTTACCTATCCTCACAAGTGCATGAGGAAACGACCTTGAGGCCGTACCCAGAGGTAGCAGCCCAAGCCCTCAAAAGGAGCCCACCGCCACTTTTCTGCCAAGTTCCCCCACCATCACTCATTTACAGACCCTCAACCGAGCAAGTCAGTCCAGCGTGGTCTTCCACCTCTAAGAGCTACCTAAAGCAAACTGACACTGATACTAATTGAAAAATAAAATCCTGTCCAAAAAAATACTGACCCTGACCTTTGACCCTGGCCGTGACCCAAACACTAACTCTGGCACTGACCTAAATCAAACCTTGGTCTAGGTATTTAAAAAAAAAAAATTTTCCTTTTTTTTCCCCCCACACACACTTTTTTTTTCTTTTTTTTTCTGCATGGACAGAGAGTGATACAGTGTATCTCTCTCGTCCATTTACAGAGACAGAAAACACAGGGTGGGTTTCACAGTGACTGATCTCGGTGAGACCCCAGTCTCTGTGCTGGGAGCATGCCATGCAGCACCCTCCCAGCACAAAGGGAGATATGCAAATATGTGGCCCCATGGAAAAAAGTTCAGTGGGGCCGCATATTTGCGCACAGTTGGCATGAAGGGGTGAAGCTTTCTTTTGTTAATTTTCATCTGGTTATCCAGCAGTACGTCTGTTTTTTTAAGAGAGAAAGCTCTCCTACAAATGTAGCAGTTAGAATGTTGAGACAAACCATTTACAACTGATAGGGGTGCTTGCAATGGACACAGTTAGAATCTTGAGACAAACCATTTACAACTGATAGGGGTGATTGCAATACAGCAAAAAAACTGTTGCTGTAACTGCTTGTGCACCTGCAGAGTGAACTGGAGTTTGCCTTCAATTTGTTAGTGTATTTAAGTCTGCAACTACGTCTAACCAGGAATGTGTCAGAATGGAGTTTTGCCGCCTCTGGCGCTAGCCCCTCACCACTCATTGCTGTCACGTCCACACACAGAAGCATAGCTTCTTTGTGTACAAGTTCCTCTGCCAGCAGTTCACAAGCTCTTTTCCTGCGGCATGCACACAGCCCTCCCTGCCCCACACGATCCCTCTGAGAGCGGAGGGATAGGGGCCGGGGGATGTGTACAACCACACTAGTATCCTGGCGGCAGCCGCTCCGAAGCCCGAGCACACAGCCTGTATAAGCTATGGAACTGTAAGTTGTAGCTGCCCCTACTCTCTCTCTGGAGGAGAGAGGATTTGGGTGAGAAGGGATGCTTTTTACTGGAAAGGTGTGTTAAGTGTGTTTGGGGGGAGAGCTCTGTACTTGGGATGGAGGCGGGGTTTGCTAAGAATTTTTGGCAAACTGGTCTGTGAAGTATGCAGTTGTTAACTCTGCACCCTGTACACAGCAAACTCCTAAGTCTTGCAGCCTGTACAAAGTGCATTCTGAACTCTGCACCCAGTACATAGCTCACTCATAGGACCTGCACCCTGTACGTAACACGAACCTGAACCTTGTGCCCTGTATATAGCGGACTCCCGAGTCCTGCACCCTGTACATAGCGCCCTCCTTAACCCTGTATGTAGTGCACTGCTGAGCCATGCATCCTGTACATAGCACACTCCTGAACTTTTTACCCTGTACATAGAGCACCCTGTGCCCTTTTCATAACACACTCTTGGGCCCTGCACCCATTACATAGCGCATGCCTGAGCCTTGTGTCCTGTACCTGGCACACTCCTGAACCCTGCTGTCAGGGAAATGGCTGAAGAAGGACTGGCAATTCCGCCCAAGACGATTATGACCGCCATGGTGCATAGTGTGACTAATGTGGGTGGTACTTCCTCCTTGTAACCTGAACAGATCACATGACTTACTTTCTGGTCTATTTAAGCCTGCTGCTGGAGCTGCTCATTGCTGGATTATCTTCAGCTTTTCCTTGATCCTGTGTATCCTGATTGGACTTCTGTTATTGACCCGACTTGCTCTGACCTGTGATCCTGATCTCCACCGTGTATGACCTTGGATTGACTTATCGACTCTGCTACAGATCCATATTCCTGTATATGACCCCAGCTATCTAATCTCATCATCTGAACTGATCTTACTGTGTATGACCCCCGGCCTGGCTCTCGTTTCTGTCTCCGGTTGCTACTCTGTCAAACTTACCTGGTACTCCGCAAGCACACCAGCTTTACAGTTCATCCAGCCTGTTCCTGTTACATCACAGCGACCAGCTCATCTCATCTCAGTATCTGGCAAACTGTGCTTCTCTGGGCACTGCTCTCCCTGTACCACTTTCAGGGAAACGCTGCACTTAGCCTCAAGGGGAGCCCTCTAAGTATCTCGGCCTCACACCTGGTACCTGGTGTGAGGCCGAGATACTTAGGGCTTTCACTCTGGAGCAGTGCGCTGGCAGGGTGCTAAAAAAAAGTCCTAGCAGAATCTTAGGAGCGGTGTGAAATCAATGGGCAGCGCGGCTATACCGCCAGCAAAGCACTGCTGCAGCAGCGCTTTGTGGGTGTTTTTAACCCTTTCTTGGCCGCTAATGGGGGGTAAAAGCGCCCCGCTAGTGGCCAAATAGCGCAGCGAAGTTGACGTTAAAGCGCCGCTACTTTACTACTTTACTTTACCACCAATGCACAAACCACCCCAGTGTGAAAGGGGCCTTGTAAAGGTACCCTTGTGGAGCTGTGTTACTGGCCAGATCACAAGGTGAAAACAGAAGAACCTAAAAAAAGAAAACAAATGCAGCCACCACATTTAAGGATTGGTAAGCTGCAATAAATATATTATTTTTTTTTGTTTTGGGTTTAATACTGCTTTAGGTTATAACTGGCTTTGCACAATTATTTTTACAGTTGCAGTTTGCACAATTATGTGTAGATTTGCTATAGTTTTTCATGAATTTGTTTATTTTAAAGGGACAGCACAACTCATTTTTTTTATTCAGCTTATATTTGTGGCGTTCTGAAAAATGAGTGCAGCTGCCCAAATTTTCTAAGCGCGGACTTGTTTAGTTATAAACTGTATAATATATTAGAGCTTACAGCTTACCACCAAACTTTATTAAACGAAAACAACATTTAAAAAAAAAAAAAAAAAAGTTTAATTAAATTCAACTCTCTCTGATGTTCTGGCGAGATGAGGACAGTATCATCTTTTCAGTAGAAATTCCAACTCAAAGTAAAAATTTGTACATTTTACATAATTATGGGGCATCCAGGTCTGTAATCTTATTCTCAGACAAGAGTTATTCATTTAATTTTGGTGAATGAGAATTTGTTTTACTGGAGATTTGGTATCTGGTCTACACAAAGATTGCATTAGATTTTTCTCAAGCCATTTTCTGCTGTACCTACATCTCCACGGAAATGTGCTGATTCAAATAATTTGATGCATTGGTCACAGCTGGCCGCATGTAAAATCCTCTCACACACAGATCAGCTAATAGCGTTCACTGGGTGCTGGGATTTGCAACAAGACAAAAACCTGTCATCCACATAAGAGAAAGTCAAGCGGCAACGTTTCACTGAAGATAAAATCCATTTAAATCATCTTAGTAAATGAAAAAAAAAATGTTGAAAGGAAAGCAAGTTTTCATTGTCTCCAGTGTCTGATATAAAATAAATCACCACAAATTTTTAGCATATAAGCATATTTAGCATATTAGCTAGTAAGAGATCAGCTGAATTATATTGGTTATGATTGGTTACTGCAGTTTGCACTTTATCCTCTGGCCTTTGCAATGTTTATTGAGTACGTTTACTGATATCGTTTTTCATAGACTTGAATATGTAATGTACAAATTAAGTCACCCTGTGTTAACGTATAATTAAAAACATTCAAATGTGCATGGGTTTCCTCCCACACTACTAAAGCTGACCATACATGGATCAAAATTTAGCAGGTTCAGCAGGGACTGGCTGAATTTTGATCAACGTGTGACCACTGCGGTTTAGCAGAAGTCAATCTACCAATCAAATTCTGTTCAACCTCCCTGTGGAATAAAAGCTGCTGGATCAGCACTGCAGGCAGGGGCGTAACTACCACCATAGCGACCCATGCGGGCGCTATGGGGCCCGCAGCCGAGTGGGGCCCAGTGAGGATAAGAGCACCGCCGGCACAGTCTCCCAGCCAGGGGAAGAGAGAGGAAAGGAAGAGGCGAGCTGTCCGTATCAGCAGAGAGCTGAATTGCCCGATGTAAGAGCTTTCATTAGAACTTCCAGTGTTCCCGGGGCTCACGTCACATAGCTCCACCTTTTGGCCCGGTGCATTTGATAGAACGCCGATCCAATGCGGGACATGTGACGTCATCAAAGGCATCGGGCCAAGAGATGGGGCTATGTGATGACGAGCCCCGGGAAGACAGGAAATTCAAATGAAAGCTATTACAGCGGGCAATCCCGCTCTCTGCTGATCCGGGTGGCTTGCTTCTTCCTCTGTATAGGTGGGGCTGTATGGGGCACAGGCAGACCAGGCTGTATTGGGCACAGGTCACGCTCCATTGGGCACATGTCATGCTGCATTGGGCACAGGTCATGCTGTATGTGGCACAGGTCACGCTGCATTTAGGGCAGCTGTGGGGGGGGGGCTGTTTGCAGGGGGGCCCCATACAACATTTTGCTTTGGGGCCCTGCTATTTCTAGTTACGCCCCTGACTGCAGGCAACAGGCTGCAGCGCTGATCTGTGTATTCTGAAAGTGGGGGAGTCTCCCTGCTGTCAGAATACAATAGCACAGCAATGAGGATACCCCATCCACCTTGAATTTGTGGTTGGGGGAATCGGTTCAGTTTTTTTTCCTTCAGCCCGCTGGTTATATGTTCAAGGCTACACGTTCCTTTAATTGAACTATGAAACATGAACCATGACTTTTTACCTGAAATAACAACCATTGTAAAAGCTACACTTGATCCACTGATATTAACTGGGCCCTACAGTGGCTGGGCAAGCTTTGGTTAAGGTTGTCCACATAGGCGTGCGCAGGGGGTGTGCCAGGTGTGCCTGGGCACACCCCAATCACAACGTGCGGTGCCTAATCCCCCCCTACTGCTCAGGCTACCCCCCCTCACCAGCAGTGCTGCTGGCTTCTCTCCGCTCCCCCCGGCTGTTGCGGGGGGTGTTTCAGGATGGAGAGTGGGGAAAGGGGCTAATCAATATGTCATTTACCAGCCTTTGCTCTTCTAATTGAACACAGTAAACACACTCACTCACTGCGTTCATTCATAACTGTATTTACTATGCTTCAATTTGTGAATGAACAGGAAGCCGCTCAGCTCAGAGCACTTTAAATTCATTTGTTGTCCAGTGCAGCTGAGGCTTCAGAGAAAGGCACATGTGTTTGAGCTTTTGGGTGCACACCCTAATGCAATAGGCTGCGCACACCTATGGTTGTCCATAAGTTATACACTTTGCAACTGCAAAGCAGCAGATCATTGCTTATCTTAAATAGCCTATTTAGCCCTTCCTTTTATTTTCTTGGGACTACAAGTAAATTGGTACCTATGCTTCAGAGATGCAGACACAATGGATTAAATTCTTTCGCAAAGAAAACTGGGCAGGGCTGACACCACTCCGTTCACAAAAATGATGGTTGTTGTCAGCCCACAATAAGAAATTAAAGTGGTTGTAAATGCAGAAGGTATTTTAACGTAATGCATGCAGTAAGATAAAAAGCCTTCTATGTGCATCAGCCCCCTTCAGCTCTTTTAATTCTTACCTGAGCCCCATCTAGATCCAGCGATGTCGCAGGAGTGTCTTGGCTGGCCGGGACTCCCCTCCTCATTGGCTGAGACAGCAGCCCAGCGCCATTGGCTCTCGCTGCTGTCAGTCAGCCAATGAGGAGAGAAAGAGGCGGGATCAGGCCGCGGCTCCATGTCTGAATGGACACAGGGAGTTGTGACTCGGCTCGGGTTCCCCCATGGCAAGCTGCTTGCTGTGGGGGCACTCAACAGGAGGGAGGGGCCAGGAGTGCCGAAGAGGGACCCGAGAAGAGGAGGATCTGGGCTGCTCTGTGCAAATCCACTACACAGGGCAGGTAAGTATGACATGTTTGTTATTTTTAAATTAAAAAAAGGAGACTTTAGTATCAATTAAGTGTTGAGTGCATTTCTGGCAGATCAACATGAAATTTACTGTACTTGTCTTTAATGTTTTATTACCTGGCAATAAGTTCACCTTAAGTGTTGGATCTTGCAGCTAAGTATTTTTAATACAGGTACTTATATATCGATTTACTCAGCGCTTTATATCTCTATTTATTGTGCATAAACATCACTCCCTGGCCTTATGGAGCTTACAATCTTAGGTCCCTAAGGCTGGCCATAAACAGAGAAAACTTCTTTCATGCAACCACGGGTTGCAAATTTGCTAAATTTCCCCATCAACACAGACAGTGTTGACAGGGGAATCCCTCCCACAAAGCAATTGTGTTATCCTGCATGAGTGGGCGGGTGAAGCTGACCCCACCGTGAGAACACAGTGATTATTGCTAGCGGCTATAGCAGCCTCTTGTGATAATCGCATGTAAAATCTGGCAGGCTGCTTGTACCTAAGTTGATTGATCGATCAATTTGGGTACATTCAGCCTGCCCATAAATGGTTCAAATCTTGGCCAGTACAGCAGGATTCAAACTGTCCATGGCCAGCTTAACTCACATTTATTCATACACATACTATGGTCAATTTAGACAGGCGCTAATTAACCTACCAGCATGTCTTTGAAGTGTGGGAGGAAACTGGAGCACCTGGAGGAAACCCACACAGGCACAGGGAGAACATGCAAACTCCAGGCAGGTAGTGCCATGGTTGGGATTCAAACCAACGAACCAAGTGCTGCCTAACTCTACATTTCTAATATACAATTTGAAACAAATGTACAATGACATTGCATTCCCTAGTGAGCAATCTTAGCACTCAACATTTAAATTCACACCGAAGGGGGAAGACCTCAAAACCATTTATTCATCAGGAGTCAGTGGACCACTTAAAGACTTACATAAAAGACATTACTACTGTTAATGAACTACCACGGGTATCATATTATTTATATGGTTATAGAAAAGAATTACCCCCCTTTAAAATAATCACATTTTGTTGCTTTGCAGCCTGGAATGAAGACAGACACAGTTTTTGTTTTATCCAGCTTTGTTTTATCCAACTTGTAACATAACACCAACATGTCAGAAAAAAATACAAAAATTCAAAAACAGAATCACTAAGTTCGAAAAAGGATCACCACCCTTATGTCAGTATTTTGTTGAACCACCTCTTGCTTTAATTACAGCCTTTAGTCTGTTGGGATATGTGTCTACTAACTTTGCACATCTAGACTTTGCAATATTTGCCCACTCTTCTTTGCAGAATTGCTCAAGTTCAGTTAAATTTGATGGTGACCATTTGTGGACTGTAGTCTTCAAGTCTTTCCACAGATTTTCGATGGGGTTTAAGTCTGGGCTCTGACTAGGCCATACAAGGACATTCACCTTTTCCCCTTCAAACACTGTGTGGTCATTTTTGCTGACTTTGTTTTCTCAAAAGTTGGACGGACTTAGATTTGAAACATGTTTTAAATCTATCCATCGAACTCGAGTCCGGTCGAAAAGTCCGCTCGTCTGTATGCTAGTTCGATGGACAAAAAGCCACGCTAGGGCAGCTATTGGCTACTGGCTATGAACTTCCTTGTTTTAGTCCGGTCGTACGTCATCACGTACGAATTCGACGGACTTTGGTGGATTGTGTGTAGGCAAGTCCGTTCATTCGGAAAGTCCGTCGTAAAGTCCATCGAAAAGTCCGCCGGGCAAAGTCTGCCGTAAAGTCCGCTCGTGTGTACGCGGCATTAGACTCATCTGACCATACAACCTTTTTCCATGTGGCCTCAGAGTCTTCAAGGTGCATTTAAAGTGGTCAGGTGAGACTAATGCCCAGTACACACAGTCGGATTTTCCAACGGAAAATGTTAGATGGGAGCTTGTTGTCGGAAATTCCGACCGTGTGTAGGCTCCATTGGACATTTTCCATCGGAATTTCTGTCACACAAAATTTGAGCTCTGGACCTCAAATTTTCTGACAACAAAATCCGTTATTGTAAATTCCAACCGTGCGTACACAATTCCGACACACAAAGTTCCACGCATGCTCGGAATCAAGCAGAAGAGCTGCACTGGCTATTGAACTTCATTTTTCTCGGCTCGTCGTACGTGTTGTATGTCATTGCGTTCTTGACGTTCGGAATTTCCGTCAAGATTTGTGTGACCGTGTGTATGCAAGACAAGTTTGAGCCAACATCCGTCGGAAAAAATCCATGGATTTTGTTGTCGGAATGTCCGATCGCGTGTACGGGGCTTTACATTATTTCCAACTTAGTGATTCTACTTTTGAATTTTTTTATTTTTTTTGACATGTTGGTATTATATCTTTCACTTGGGTGTTATAAGTTGCACTAGTAAATACAGCTGGGTAAAACAAAAACTTTGTCCGTCTTCATTTTGGGCTGCAAAGCAACAAAATGTGATTATTTTAAAAGGGGGGTGATTCTTTCTATACCCAATGTAAAGTAAAAAAAAAAACACTAACTGCAACCAATTTAAAAAAAAAAATACTAAGAACCAATAAATGATTTTGTTTTTTGAAACTGGTTGTGATTAGTGTTTTAATATTTGATATGAATCATATAGTGGTAGTCTGTAAACAGTAGTAGTGTTTTTGTTTTTTTTAACATTTAAATTCACCAAACGTAATATTAATACTAACATAACATAACTAAGCATATCATTTATAATATAACATAAAAGGAAAAACGTTTTATCTGGGATAACAGTGAGTTGTTTTATAGTGTATAGTTAGCCAAAATGCATTTTCTTTGAAAAAAGGAAGAACATTACAAAGCACAAGACACTGTAACGTCCTTCCAATGACCTTGAGATCATCTGTGTATGAACCGTTTTAAATCAAAAGCTTTGTTCTGTATGAGTAACTAGATAGATCTTGTTAAATTGTTGCCAATTCCGGTGAATAGTGACATCTGCACTATTTATGATATCCATTAAACTTCCATAACCAGAATTAAAACCAAGTAGAAGAGAAAATGTTCCTCTGAGACATTTATGATCTCTTTTAATCAAATTTGCATTACTGCGTTTTAACAGATAAGCCACTTAGATAGCGTTATAGGGGTGTTGCTGTAATGAAAATCAGGACTAAACTCTCCGAATTAAATGCGGACATATCCACTGTCAGATCAGAGCCTGTGAAAGCTTGGTGAGTCTTGAATAAAGTTTCCAGCTTAGATCAGCTTAACTCTTCTACCCCTGAGAGGTTTTGGATTTGCATATTACCTGTTGTTACAAGGCTGGCCTTTTTTTGTTTCATTTTACGCATGATGCTTTTCTTTTGTTTCCGTATTATCTTCGGCTAACCATATATGAATTAATAAAAGCTAGTGATACACTTAGAGCATAGCTTGAAAAAATTGGGCCATGTAGACGTGCGGTAACAAGTACTTGAAGCAATGATTATGGCATTAAGGGATTGGCCAATCTGTTGAAAATCGTTTTGCAATTCATAGCCATTTAATCCCTTTTTTATGGAGAAAATGGAGCAAAGCTTCATGCACCTGTTGGCTGAAGAACATTGCTGGTTCTGCTGATGTCTGAGTCAGGGATGAGGAAAAGATAGGATGACATCTCACCACCACCTGTTGTTATTAGTTAGACATCTGCCTTTCTATGGTAACCCTTGTAATCTGTTACATCCTTACAGCAGACCTTATGATGCACAGTTGTAAAGCTATTCAGCCATTTTGTTCTATTATTCAAGCACACCTGCCACATAGTGTAGGCAAAACATTGACATGATAGTATCCATAGTCTAAAATCAGATATGGTATCAAACAATAATCTAACTGGTACAACATAGATATCAGGGCTGCAGTTAGAAATCAAAAATTAACATTTTTTAAAATATTTTTTTCCAATTTAAAAAAAAACATTTTTTACAATTTTATTTTTATTTTTTACATTTTTTTTAATGATTTTTTAAATGTATTTTCTTACAACGCTTTTGACGGGGAGGCTTGGGTGAAATTTTAGAAATATCAGAAATCTCAAGACAAACAGAGGTTGCACATGCCTAGTGCACTAGCCTCAATATCCTCAAAATCTTTAATAATTAAAAAGATAAGTATTATACTAACACATAGACGCATATTTCACAGCTTTTCATATAAGACAGCATATTTAGGTCCACAATTAGACATTCATATAACAGATAAAGAATCCAGCAGTACAGCAGGCTAACGGGTTTTGAGGACTTGCCTCTTCCTCAGAGGCATTGACGTGGTAGTACCCATATTCTGAAATGAGATATGTTATTAAACAAGAATCACACTGGTGCTGGGATTTTCCAAATACCGTATTTATCGGCGTATAACACGCACCGGCGTATAACACGCACCCCAATTTAGGAGGGAATTTTAAGGAAAAAAAACTTTTAGGAGGGAAGTTGAAGGGAAAAAAACTTACATTTAAATGCTCTTCATTGCAGCCTTGTCAGTGCAGCCATGTCAGTGCAGCCATGTCAGTGCAGCCATGTCAGTGCAGCCATGTCAGTGCAGCCTTCCCCAGTGCAGCCTTGTCAGTGCAGCCTTGTCAGTGCAGCCTTCCCCAGTGCAGCCTTCCCCAGTGCAGCCTTGTCAGTGCAGCCTTCCCCAGTGCAGCCTTCCCCTGTGCAGCCTTCCCCTGTGCAGCCTTCCCCTGTGCAGCCTTCCCCTGTGCAGCCTTCCCCTGTGCAGCCTTCCCCTGTGCAGCCTTGCCCTGTGCAGCCTTGCCCTGTGCAGCCTTGCCCTGTGCAGCCTTGCCCCAGTGCAGCCTGGGATCCCCTGTCCCTGCTTCCAGGGCTTCAAGGCCGATCCCGAGCTGTCCAAATGTCAAAATCGCGGTCCGCGATTTGAAAATGGCGCCGCCGGCGCCGAAGTACACAGAGCCGGTCCTCGGCTCTTTCCGGCGGCTCTCGTTTACTTTCGGCTCCACTCGTAGTCCCGAGCGGAGTTATCCGAGTAGGTTCGGATAGCTCCACTCGGGACTACGAGTGGAGCCGAAAGTAAACGAGAGCCGCCGGAAAGAGCCAGTCCTCGGCTCTTTCCGGCGGCTCTCGTTTACTTTCGGCTCCACTCGTAGTCCCGAGCGGAGCTATCCGAGTAGGTTCGGATAGCTCCGCTCGGGACTACGAGTGGAGCCGAAAGTAAACGAGAGCCGCCGGAAAGAGCCGAGGACCGGCTCTGTGTACTTCGGCGCCGGCTGCGCCATTTTCAAATCGCGGTCTGCGATTTTGACATTTTGACAGCTCGGCATCGGCGGGGATCGGCGTATAACACGCACCTGCGACTTTCCCCTGATTTTAAGGGGAAAAAAGTGCGTGTTATACGCCGATAAATATATGTAGGCAATGGAAGTGGGTAAGGGCCGTAAGCTGGCCATACATGGATTGAAATTCAGCCAGTTCAGCGGGGACCAGCCTATTTTAGATTCATGTATGGGCAGACTGATTGTGCAGAATTTGATCTACCAATCGACTTCTGTACAACCAGCCTGTTGGGTTTTTACCAAATATCAGTGCCGCGGGCTATAGCCAGCAGCACTGATCATTGTATTCTGATGACGGGGAGGGCCAGGGGAATTGGATCTTTGGGTTTTTTTTGTTCAACCCGCTGGTTGAACAAACAACAGGATGAATGTATGGGCTGCCTTAGACAGAGCTGTTTAAAAAGAATGTACCGAAAGCAATACAGAGCCTGCTGAAAGCAATACAGAGTCTGCTGAAAGCAATACAGAGTCTGCTGCTGCTAACCTCCTTCTGAAAATGCTAGTTGCCTAGCTACCCTTGGCTTTAGCTCGTTGAGACGCTGACCTGGAACAAACATGCAGACCCAAAAATCCTGATCTTCATACATGGTGGAGTCGGTTAGAAAGTACTGAACCCCTGGAGATGCCGGGAGTACCAGGGGATGCTATTACATTTTTTTTTGGTCCTGTCCGAAATTAGACCATTATTGGTAAAAGGTAAGCAGACTCACGCAACAATTCACAGATTTCTTTGTCCCAGATGATCCTGCCTTCTTCCTCCTCCAATGCGCTCATATTCCTGTAAAGACCTACAAGGAAATTAGTCCTTCGTCACTTACTTAATGCAGCCAAAGCCTGTATCATCCTAAAATGAAAGTATCCAAACCCTCCTTCCATTTCGATGTGGCTCAACAAAGTTGAAGATGTTAACAAGCTGGAAGATTTGGTCCTCACCGCTCAGAATAGGAGGGAGCAATATATGAAAACATGGTCCTATTGGAACATGTTCATCTACTCTGACGAGGGCAAGTCTCTTCTAGAAGCCTGTTCTGGAGTATGAATTCTCTCGGCCTTCACTTTATCAGTGAGTCCTCCAGCATGATATTCCTCACCTCCACTCCATTGTTTTTTATTTCTTCTCTACACTCTTTCTCCCCTCCAATCTTCTTTCTTATTCCGTATTTTCTCACATTTAATGCTCTCCTGACCCTCCCTTCTCCCTCCTAGAAAATTGGGTGTCCAATTAAGCTTATAATATGTCTGGTAACAAACAGTATTGGTATGTGGAGCTGTATTGTTCTCCTATGACAACAGTGGCTTATAGTCGTTTCTCAGGTAACTCTCCTGGGTTTGTTCTTTTCATTAGCTGGTCCTCTCCATATTCGACAACACCTCCTTTACTGACATATGTTATTTAACTTTCACTTGGTATTCCTGAACTTTATATTGTTCTATGTGTTTTTCCATTATATGACACCTGACATGTTATGTGATGTTGCCGATATTTTCTCATGCACTGCTTTATTGGATACTTGGTTGTATAAAAAAAGAATTTGGAAAAAAGAAAGTACTGAACCCACTGGATCATCATGACATACAGGAAACTAATTTATTCAAAAGGAGAGTTCAACAAAGACCTACAACACACAATATAGGTTTCCTTTAATAAGTCAGCAGCATTTTTATAATTAAATACTATTTTACAGGTATAGAGATCATTTTATTAGTTCCTGTTACACTGTGGAGATAAGCATCCTAATCTGGAGACGATCTCCAGTCTCAATAGCAACATGGATAAGCCCACTTATCTTACACACAAGAAGCTCAATGCATTAGTGCTCATTCACTCAGTAATATGCATTATTTTTATAACTTATTATTTAGTTTATTCTTTCACTCTACCTTTTTCATGCATTTAATCTACTCCATAAATAGTTTTTAGCTTGCTGAAGCTCTGTCTTAAGCTGGCCATACATGGATCGAATCTCTGCTGGTTCTGCTGGGACCGGCTAAATTTTGATCCAAGTATGGGCAGGCTGGTTGTACACAAGTTGATATCCATGAGGTTTTTCTGAAGAGTCTCAATGTGGAGGATCTCCTTGCTGAGCTATGTCGATGCCTGGAATCCGTCACTGGACAATCCAAGCTAAGCCTGCAGTGACAACGTTTAAAATTGAATGTTTGCTGTTATGACAGATAGCTAATTCCAAAAATTGGAAACACTGGCTTGTGGAATGTCTCAGTCAGCTGTCAGTCACACGCTAACCAAGTTTTCTAAGCTTATGACGGCTATCAGTCACAACTAAAACTAAATTCTTACGTAGAAGAAGAAGAATGATGTTGCATTAACCTTTTATAACATATAATAATAATATAGTTGTAATGATAAAGTAGTAGTAATACAGTAAGAATATAGTAGTAATGTAGTACTCAAGCGTAGTCAAAGCATTAGACATGTGCACTGCCAAAAAATGTGTTCATTTTCGTTGCATTCGTTTATGGTTTTTTTTTTCGTTTTTCGGGTCATTGGTTATGATCGCAATTCGTAAATTCGTACATTCGTACATTCATAAATTCGAACATTTGTACAGTCGTACATTCGTAAAATTGTAAATTCCTAAATTCATAAATTCGTACATTCGTAAACTAGAAAATTTGTATATTCGGAAATTCGCACATTTATACATTCGTAAATTAGAAAATTCGGAAATTTGGAAATTCGAAATGAGAAAATCCGAAAATTAGAAAATTAATTTCCTTTCAAATTTGGCTATTAGTGAACGGAATTCATTACGTTCAATTCGTTTAGATGCAGCATTTGTTATTTCGGATAATTCATAACTTTGGATAAGTTCGTATTCGTTATGTTCACTAGCAGCCAAAGGAAATTACAATACCTATAATTTAATAGTTAGTAATAGTTATTATTAGGTAATTATTATTTCAGATTTTAGAATTTACGAATGTACAAATGTATGAATTTACAAATGTGCGAATTTAAGAATTTACGAATGTACAAATTTACGAATCTACGAATTTACGAATGTGCAAATGTACACATGTGCGAATTTATGAATTTATGAATGTACAAATTTACGAATGTACGAATGTGCGAATTTACAAATGTACGAATGTATAAATTTACAAATTTTCGAATTTACAAATATTCGGAAAAATTGGTAAACGGGTTCTCGTTAATTCGGATATTTCCGAATTAAAGAATTTGTCGAAATTCGTTAAAAAACGAATTCAGAGCAAAACGAATTGCACATGTCTACAAAGCATAGCCAGAGTCCAGTAACCGGATCAGGTAGTCAGCCAAGCCAGAGTTCAGTAACCAGATCGGGTAATCAGCCAAGCCAGAAGTCAGGGATCCAAGTAGAGGAACAGCAAGCAGGATAAGGAGCCAGAAGGGATGTTAGCAAAGCCAGTCTTTAAACAGGAACGCAGGAGATGGTTTCTTGTGATGTGACCAAGGTGAAGCCAGGAATGAAGTGAGCTGGAGATCTTTAAGTAGGCAGGACTGACGAGCAGATCCACAACAGCTGGTTAACTGTGGAGAGAGATGAGAGCTGGCAATTAGCCGACAGCTGCGCGGCCAGCTCAGAGAAGGAAGGGCTGAGCCAGCCCTGACAGTACCCCCCTCCTCAACGACCCCTCCCCCTCGGAGGACCAACGGGCTTGAGGGGAAAACGTCTATGGAAATCAGGAGGGCAGGAGCATGTATGTCCGAGGATTAGACCTAGGAACGTTCCTCCGGACCTAACCCGTTCCAATGCACCAGGAACTGTATGCGCCCATGGAACCTATGGGAGTCAACAATGGATTGTACCTCATACTCCTCATGGTTCTCAACCTGTATAGGGTAAGGACGTAGCACCAAGGTGGTAAAGCGGCTGCAGACCAACGGTTTAAATAAGGAGACATGAAACACATTTGAGATGCGCATACTAGGAGGAAGGTCCAACGCGTAAGCCACTGGGTTAATCCTGCGAAGGATACGGAAAAGCCCAATAAACCGAGGTGCGAACTTCAGTGAGGGAACATGAAGTCAGAGGTTGCGAGATGACAGCCAGACCCTGTCCCCAACCTGGTAGGAAGGTGCAGGCAGGCGTCTGCGATCAGCATGGAGTCTGTACCTATCATTAGCATGACGCAAAGCCTCCTGGACTTGTGCCCAAGTGGAACGAAGACCATGGAGATGCTCCTCTACCGCAGGAATACTCTGCAGAACAAACGAGTCAGGCAACATGGAAGGTTGGAAACCATAATTCGCCATAAACGGAGACAATCAAGAAGCAGAATTCAAGGCACTGTTGTGAACAAACTCTGCCCATGGTAATAGGTCTGACCAGTTCTTGTGATGGTCAGAAATATAGCAATGTAGGAATTACTCCAAGGACTGATTGGCTCGTTCTGTGGCCCCACTAGACTGTGGGTGATACGCAGAGGAGAAAGCAAGCTGAATTCCCAGCTGTGCACAAAAGGCTCGCCAGAACCGGGACACAAACTGACTACCTCTGTCCGAGACAATCACCTTGGGTAGCCCATGTAAGCGAAAGATCTCCCAAGCAAAAATGGAAGCCAGTTCCTTAGAAGTGGGCAACTTCTTAAGTGGAATACAATCACACATCTTTGAGAACCAATCAACCACCATAAGGATAACTGTGTTGCCTTGGGAGTTGGGCAACTCCACAATGAAATCCATAGACAGGTGGGTCCAGGGCCTCTTTCCATTGGGTATGGGTTGTAGAAGGCCCACTGGAAGGTGTCATGAAGTCTTACTCTGAGCACACATGGAACAGGCAGCTACGAAGGCAGTTACATCAGCACGTAGACTAGGCCACCAGAATTGTTGGGAAATGGCCCAAACGAGTTGATTCTTACCAGGGTGGCCAGCTGCCTTGGGAGAATGGTAGGTCTGGAGCACGGCAGTACAGAGACACTCTCGGACAAAGCAATGGTCACAAGGTTTCTCAGGAGGAGCCTCGACCTGAGCAGCAAGAATTTTGTCAACCAAAGGAGAAGTAAGACTGGTGCGAACCGTAGCCAGAATACGATCAGGAGGAATCATCGGAACCGACTCCAACTTGGAAGTGGAGGAAAAGGCATTGTGACAAGGCGTCAGCCCTTACATTCTTAGTACCAGGTAAGAATGAGACAATGTAACTGATACTTGACAAGAAAAGAGCCCATCGCGCCCTTCTGGGAGAGAGGCGTTTAGCCTCAGACAAGAATGTGAGATTCTTGTGGTCAGTAAGAATGAGAACCAGCACAGTGGTACCTTCGAGGAGATGTTTCCATTCTTTCAGGGCTAAAATTATTATCCAAACAAAAGAACTCGCTGCTCCAGGTGAGACAGGAAGCCTAATGATATCACGGGGGCTCGCCTCCGCATACGATCAACACTGAAGAAATGGCTTCACGCCAAGAGCCATCAAAATTTGTATTTAATGAACGAAACTTCCCAAGTGTTACAGACAGTTCAAATGGTAGACGCGTTTCACAGGTGCGCTTATTCATTACAAAGATAAGTCAGCATTGTTTTCCTTATATACACCTATCTAGTATAGCAACAGGGTATACAGATCATTAAACTGCAGACTTCTTTTTAGCCACATGTGATTCACATAAACATTAATAAGAAAGAGAAAGACATAGACATATAAACTTGCACATATTTGGATATCTAGTAAAGATAAAATTAGCAGTGGCAATGAAGATATACCAATATAGGCAGTCCATGTGCTATGAGAAATAGGAAACAGTGTGTACATATGGAATAAATATAAAAATGTATATAGAAATGTGTATATAGAAAAGAGGAAGCATACCAACTTTAAAAAAATTATAACCTATTTATATCCCAATGGTTAAAGATAAATGCATGTTTCCTATACTCCATTAGACCTGTGTAAATATATATGTAGATACATATATATTATTATAGCTAACCCCACAATAAAAACATTGATCACAAACTTGGGGAAGCTATCAAGGTATAAAGATGGAAAAAGGAGGAGTACAGGACGAGACAAAAAAGACCAAATCAATCAACGGTATATGGTTCATACAGAGCAAAGACAACCATTGGTTATCCATTCCATATGACCTCAGTAACCTGGTCGATCCTAACTAGATAGATTTAAAAAAAAAAATATATATATATATATATATATATATATATATATATATATATATGTGGAACAATGTGGGCGGTAAAAGTATGGCCCAAATTCAATATACTCCCTATGCCTTCTGTAATCTATAGGAGAGACTCGTATTTAGTAAATAAATAGAAGGATTGAATGGCCAACTATCCTGGACATGCATAGTATCCTGTGAAACAATATGGGCAGTAAAAATACACAGCCCAAATTTTAGATTAAATCTATGTCTTCTGTGAGCTATAAAAGAGACTCATATTCAAGAAATGATCTAAGAAACCCATTATCCTAGGCATACACAGGAACAGTACCATATAGGACAATGTGGGCGGTAAAAACGCAAAAAAAAAAAAACACAGCCCAAATTTAATATAGTCCCTATGCCTTCTGCAGTCTATAGGAGTATTTAATAAATAAATAGATGGATTGGGTGGCCAACTATCATGGGTGTGCATAGTGTCCTATGAAGCAATATGGGCAGTAAAAAATATAGGTGGTAAAAAATAACCGGCACAGTGGAACCTTCGAGGAGATGTCTCCATTCTTTCAGGGCTAAAATGATTGCCAACAGCTCTCTGTCACCAATCTTGTAATTGCACTCCGCAGGTGACAATTTCTTGGAAAAGTAGCCACAAGGATGCATAGCACTCTCAGAGGTAGGACATTGAGACAGAAGGGTGCTAACACCAGTCTCAGAAGCCTCAAGGATAAAAGGTAACGTAGGATCTGGATGTGCCAACACAGGAGCAGAAACAAAGGCAGCCTTGAGACTTTCAAAGGCCTTAATGGACTCCGGAGACCAACTCTGTGGGTTACCGTTCTTTCTGGTCATATCGGTCAGGGGCTTGACCAGAGACGAGAAGTTACGAATAAACTTCCGATAATAGTTGGCAAAACCCAGGAAATGCTGCAGAGGACGTAACCCCACGGGTTGAGGCCACTGTATTTAACCTGTTCCCGATGGAACTCACACTTCTCCAGTTTACAATAGAGATTGTTCTCTCTTAATTTCTGAAGCACACGATAGACATCTGTGTGGTGGCTCTCCAGGGACTTGGAAAATATGAGGATATCATTGAGATAAACCACCACACATAACTGCAACAAATCTCAGAGGACATTGTTAATAAATTCCTGGAAAACTGCCGGGGCGTTACAAAAATAGGATTTTTTAAAACCGCTTGCCTGTAAAATCCTTTTCTTTCGATGGACATCACGGGACACAGAGCCACAGTAATAACTGATGGGTTATGTAGGTACCTTTAGGTATTGGACACTGGTCACACCCTAAGCAGGAAGTTCAACCCCTTATATAATCCCTCCCCTTCCAGGGATACCTCAGTTTTGTAGCAAAGCAATATAAGTGTATTAGAAGAGGGACAGGACCTCTGTGTCCCGTGATGTCCATCGAAAGAAAAGGATTTTACAGGTAAGCTGTTATAAAAAATACTATTTTCTTTCTCGAACATCACGGGACACAGAGCCACAGTAATAACTGATGGGATGTCCCAAAGCAATGCCAACTGAGGGGGGGGGGGATCACAACCAAGTAGGGTGCAATCAGACCTGAGGACCCTGTACCGCTGTCTGCAGCACACTACGCCCAAAGGCGATATCCTCATGCCTTCTCACATCCACTTGATAAAATCTGGTGAATGTATGAACTGAAGACCAGGTTGCGGCCTTGCAGATCTAAGCTATAGAGGCCTGGTGATGCACTGCCCAAGAAGCACTAATAGCTCTTGTGGAATGTGCCCTGATCTGAAACGGAGGAATCTTCTGTTTCAAACCGTAGGCTTGAATAATCAATTGTCGAATCCATTTAGAAATTGTAGCTTTTGACGCTGCCTGTCCTCTATTGGGACCCTATGGCAGCACGAACAAAACATCCGTTTTGCGAATCTGAGCAGTTGCTTGACTGGGTCTTGACTGCTCTTACTACATCCAAAGAATGTAGTGACCTCTCTTCCGGAGAACAGGGATCTGGAAAAAAGGAAGGCAGAACAATGTCTTGGTTTAGATGAAAATCGGAAACCACCTTCGGTAAAAAACTAGGATGAGGGCGCAATACCACTCTATCCTTGTGTACAATCAAATAAGGCTCCTTACAGGAAAGAGCTGCTAATTCTGATACTCTTCTAGCAGAAGAGATGGCTACCAGAAAAATTAGTTTCCTCGTCAGCAAGACCAAAGGAATCTGACGTATTGGTTCAAAAGGCTGTTTCTGTAACAGAACCAAGTTCAAGTCCCAGGGGTTTAGGGGCGCCTTAACCGTAGGATTAAGACGCATCACCCCCTGCATAAAGTTCCGGACCAAAGAATGCGAAGCAAGTGGCCGTTGAAGTACTGATAAGGCCGAGACCTGGCCCTTGATGGTACTCAAGGCCAGCTTCATCTCTAATCCTAATTGTAGAAAATCAAGAATTCTACCTATTACATATTTTCTGGGATGCCAACCTCTGGATTCACACCAGGATACATAAGCTTTCCAGACTCTATGATAAATCATTCTGGAAGCTGGCTTCCTTGCATTGATCAAGGTAGATATGACAGGACCTAAAAGCCCAGGACTCTTCAGAACGTGGGTCTCAATAGCCAAACCGTCAAATTTAGCGTTTGTAAGGCAGGATGGAACACTGGACCTTGAGATAACAGGTCCGGGCGTACCGGTAGGATCCACGGGGAACCCACCGTCATCCTTACTATTTCTGCATACCAGGTCCTTCTGGGCCAAGCGGGATCTTTTTATCCACAGGATCCCTGAGCATCTGAGCGTTGTCTACAGGACAAGTCAGACTATTATTTACAGAGGAAATGGCCGCATCAATGGCCGGCATTCCCCACATCTTAATAAATTTTTCTTCCATAGGATAAAGTGTTGAAAGCTTTTTCGGCGGAAGAAATCGCTTATCTGGGTGATCCCACTCAGAATAAAGGAGTTTTTCAAGCAAATTATGAACAGGAAAAGCATGTGCTGTTTGAGAAGGTTTCAGCAACCCCAAAGAAGAAGAACATTCCTTAACAGATTCAGGTACGGGCAACTTAAATGTGGAGCGGACCAATCCAGTAAGGATCTGTACTAAGACTTTCTCCTCTTGGGAAGCCGAAGAGGGTCCCTCTCCACCTGATTCCTCAGAAGAGGAATCATTCGTCCCATCCTGATCCTCTGAAAGGGATTCATCTCCTTTATCCCAGAGCTCCTCTGCCTGGGGGGCTTGGGAAACAGAGGAAGGCCTAGTACGTTTTCTTCCACTGAGTGAAGCTGTAATCACGGCCATTAATCTTTCCTCTAACCCAGTAATGGTTGAAAAAACCTCTTGTGTAATGTATACAGGGGCTGAAGTGCCGGAAGCAGGTGTAGCCCCTAACCCCAATAGCTCTCCCTGTCCAGCCCCCCCTGGTCCCTCAGGAGGGGAGGGTGTAGCAGACAGGGGGTCCTCAGAACCTGAACGAGATCCCCTAGTGTCTCTGGTTCTTGGGGTGCTTGAACCTCTTCTACCCATAGTGCAAAGCAACAAGGTGTGAGGTATCCAAAAATGAACACTGACTGCTGAGCGATGTAGTCTGGCAAAAGCCTTGCTACCAAATGCCCAGTCCGGTGTTTCTTAGTAAATGCAGCCTAGGGGAATGCCTGTGTCCCACCTTACATGCGACTGTCAGCTCTGTGTCCCTCCAAGGCTCAGAGCACCTGTAAAGTGTGCTTTAAATAGCCATGCTTTCTGGCACTGTGGGCGTCTGAGCACGCTGACGCTGTGCTGACGCCCCGGCCCCCCCCCTCGTTTTTTGAAAAACCGAGCGCTTCCCGCGCGAGCCGACCCTTCCTGACAAGCCTGAAGGAAGGCTGGGTGTGGGGGAATTAGGAGGAGGCCAGCAGTGATGGGCCCTGCATTGCAATGGCGGCTTCGGCGGTGGCAGCGGCTGTGACAGTGCGGTCTAACCCGCCTTACAGCATACCTAAGCCTCTCCCTAGCCTGGGGGGAACATCCCAGCTGAGAAAACCCCCCACCCATCTTACCTTGGAGCCAGTGGAAGAGCCTGTGCAGCGAACGCTGAGACAGAATCAAGCATGAGAAGGTTAGTGCTCTTGGCTGCCCCCGGTGGTCACAATAGGCATAGCATGCATTTACCTTAAAGGAGAAAACCCACTAGAATTCAAAAATTCTGTGGAATCTCCTCTTACCTTATCCAGCCGCAGGGTTCAGTTTACACAGACCCAATCTTCACCTCTCACGGTGGGCTCCGTTTTTGAAAACCGTCAGAGACTGGGGCCCCCTACGAGTAGGGGGATCCTTCAGTTCTGGCCCTGTAAAGCACCTCGCCAGAAATTAGGAAGTTTAAAGCCATTTTCTGATCTGCGGGGTCCAGCTCTCTAAAAAGAGAAGCGTTACAGGTAAAACCTCGTTTCTTCGGACACGAGGCCCGGGTACCATCCAATTCGGCCATGAAAGACACTTTGAATGGATCCGGTTCGCCTGGCTTGCCCCAGTATAGGATCTAGGATATTCCCTTTGGAGCTTCAGCACAGGACATCTTTGCACGTCCAACACCTAAGACACTGGCGTAAAAACTGAGGTATCCCTGGAAGGGGAGGGATTATATAGGGGGTTGAACTTCCTGATTAGGGTGTGACCAGTGTCCAATACCTAGTGATACCTATATAACCCATCAGTAATTACTGTGGCTCTGTGTCCCGTGATGTCCGAGAAAGAAATAAAAGTACATGATTGAGCTTGTTTGTTGTGGTGATTTTTTTCTCTTTTCTTTCTTCTTTTTAATTATTTTTGGGGGGTGGTGGTTTTGGGGAAGAGCAATATGTTTCTTTTATAAGCTGAACTCGCATGATTTCCTCCTGCTGTCAGTGTGAACCAGAGCTAAAACTGGGCCTTTGTCTTTGTAATTCACCTCTGCTATCCCAGGGACACCATTTCTTATCGAACTCCCTTAAGTTTACCTTCAAATATCATTATATGTAGAAATACAGATTTGCAAATCTGCAAATAAACAAAAATAAAAAAATTCTAATCGTGGTTGCGATCAAATTTTCGCAGCTGCAATCAAAAGAGCGTGGTTTCATATTCTGACCCGGAAATGAGTCATTGTAATCAACCGGAAGTTCCTGTACTGGTCAGGATCTCCATCTAGGTGGACATGGCGAGGTCCCTCTTTAGCAAAGAGGAGGTGCTGCTCATTTGCCGGTAAGTGTAGGATATGTACTTGTGCTTACTCAATGTGGGAGTGGATGTGGTAGTTAGATTTGGTGTGGGTGGGGTTCATTGATTTGTTTGGCATCACCACACATTTGCTTCTGGCCCATGTCCACACATCACTTCCTGCATTTATTCTGCTGATGTAAATCAGTAAAGACTATGCAATATAAATGAGAGCTCCTTTCTATTAAAATATATATGACTTGTTTCACAGTTGGGTGACTTTGCTAGCAAATTTGGACCTCCAAGTTGCATGACAAGTTGTACCCCATTATTCTCAATGATAACCATTCATATCTGTGCTATTTTAAGTTGCAACAACTTCCCTGTACTAATTTGGTGTGACTTTCATGTGACTTGAGGTACCTAGGGTGCAATATTACACAGGCATTCCCAGACATTGGGGCCAAGTTGCAGCAGCAAATAGTCAACAACATAGTGTGACTTTCAGGTTGCAGCAGTTTGAATGAGATTCATGGATAATACCTTTGAATTAGGCACTATTCTCAAGTGCAAATCGGGTCTAATTCAAAGGTGTTATCAAAGAATCTCATTATGTTCCCTTTCATTATGTTCTCATTACGTTCCACACTTGGCCGACTTTTCATACAACTTGAGGTCCATAAGGCCCCTTTCACACTTGTGCGACCTGAAAGTCCCGCAATTTTGCAGCGCTTTTTGCCTCAAATTTGATGTGATTTGAAGCAATGCCAGTGTAATCTTGAGGTCTATGGACACAGGAGTTGCAGGACATATCGCACAAGTGTGAAAGGGGCCTTAGGGCCTGTTCACACTGCTGTGCTGTCCGACATCGGATGTGATTTGCCCCGTACTGCAAATCACATGCGATTTCTGTGTGATGCAAACTCAGCCATACAGATTGTATGGTTGAATTTGCATCGCATTCTGGCCAAACTCGCACAGGACACTTTTTTTCAGTCTGCACCAACATCGGATCGCATGGGTGTTGTCTGAATTTGCATTTCGCTCTGCGATGTGCAAACTGATTTGGGGGTGTCATTAGCTTTCTACTGACACACCCAGCAGTTCGCATATGGCATTATTAATTTCCTGCAAGTTGTATGCGATGCGGGAACCCACACTGGATTCGCAGGGTTCCCGCATCTCTGCAATGTGAACTGGTCCTGACTCTTGGTTCACACCAATGCATTTTTTAGTGCGTTTTGCAGTTTGCAGAAACACTCTGCAGCCCATTTAACATGGTTTCCTATAGTACTAGTTCACATCTATGCGTTTTGCGGCCAGTGCGTTTTTGGAAATGGTCGGGGACTTTTTTCACGCGATTTGCGGGTAATAGATTTCAATGGAACAGAAATGCAACTGTTGCATTTGTGATGCGATTTTTTTATGTGTTTTGAGGTTCTTATTTTAACACTGTATATAGCTGGTTGCTAACCGGAGGGCCTGAAATCCAGCCACCGCGTCCTTAACAACCAATGAGTCATCAGCTGTCAGCGGCTTCCCCACTGGAAGTAAAGAAAAAATGCCAGCCAAAAAAAAAATCACAAAAAAACTGCATGAGGTCCTCCCCTGGTCTATACCAGGCTCTTTGGGTCTAGTATGGATTCGGAGGGGACCCCCATGCCAAAATTTTAAAAAATGGCGTGGGGTTCCCCCCAAGTCTATACCAGGCCCTTCGGGTCTAGTAATGATTCGGAGGGGACCCCCACACCAAAATTTTTAAAACATGGCATGGGGTTCCCCCCAGGTCTATACCAGGCCCTTCGGGTCTAGTATGGACCCGGAGGGGACCCCCATGCCAAAAGTAAAAAAAATGGCATGGGGTCCCCCCAAAATCCATACCAGACCCTTATCCGAACACGCAACTTGGCAGGCCGCAGGAAAAGAGGGGTGACAGGACTGCACCCCCCCTCCTGAACCGTACCAGGCCACATGCCCTCAACATGGGAAGGGTGCTTTGGGGTCCCCCCAAAACACCTTGCCCCCATGTTAATGGAGACAAGGGCCTCATCCCCACAACCCTTGCCCGGTGGTTGTGGGGGTCTGCGAGCGGGGGGCTTATCGGAATCTGGAAGCCACCTTTAACAAGGGGACCCCCAGACCCCGGCCCTCCCCTGTGAATGGGTATCGGGTACATTGTACCCCTACCCATTCAACTAAAAAAGCTGTAAAATGTGACAAAAGACAATATCCGGTTTTTGACAATTCCTTTATTAAAAATGTCTTCTTCTTTCCCCCGCCTCTTCCTCCAGTCTTCCTTTGGTTTTCTCCTTCTTCCTCCAGGTGCTTCTTCCCCTGCTTCTTCCTCCATCTCCCTCCACTTCTTTCTCCGGTCTTCTCTATCTTCCTCTGGCTTGTTCTTCCCCAAAAGATATTAGCCGGTTTTTGACAATTCCTTTATTAAAAATGTCTTCTTCTTTCCCCCGCTTCTTCCTCCATCTTCCTTCGGTTTTCTCCTTCTTCCTCCAGGTGCTTCTTCTCCCCCTTCTTCCTCCATCTCCCTCCGATTCTTCTTCTGGTCTTCTCCATCTTCCTTTGGCTTGTTCTTCCCCGCTTCGTCTGCCAGTCTTTCTCCTCCATCACTCCCGCCACCAACCCGCTGAACATGAAAACAAGGACCCTCCTCCGATGCTGCAGCTAGCCAATCTGTCCGCTTCCGTAGAGCACATTTCATATACAACTCAGGGGCGTGGCTGCCGGATCATGTCAGCTGGAGACCACGCCCCCTTGTGACATCACTGACCCATCATGCCCCGGGTGGTGAAGTCACAGGGGGCAGGGTCTCTAAATTAAGTCATGCGCCCCCTTGCAGCATTGGAGGAGGTTTGTTTTTTGAATGTTCAGCGGGAGCGGCGGAGGAGAAATACCGGAGGACGAAGCGGGGGAAGAAGAAGCCGGAGGAAGATGGAGAAGACCGGAGGAAGAAGCGGAGGAACATGGATGAGGAAGCAGCTGGAGGAACAAGGAGAAAACCGAAGGAAGACCAGAGGAAGATGGAGAAAGAAGCGGGGGGAAAGAAGAAGACATTTTTAATAAAGGAATTGTCAAAACACGGCTATTGTCTTTTGTCACATTTCACTGCTTTTTCAGGTGAAGGGTAGGGGTACAATGTACCCCTACCCATTCACATAGGGGGGCTGGGATCTGTTATGGGGGGACCCCTAGGCACCCTCCCCATGTTGACCTGGTTTGGTTCAGGAGGGGGGGGGCGCTCGCTCGCCCCCCCTTTTCTGACTTGCTAGGTTGCGTGCTCCCATAGGGGTCTGGTATGGATTTTGGGGGGGCCTACACCATTTTTTTAAAATTTTGCTGTGGAGTTCCCCTTAATATCCATACCAGACTCGAAAGATCTGATTTGGACTGGTGGGGGAACCTACACTGTTTTTCCTTTGATTCTTACTCTATATTGCTGGGAACTGGCAATTCATTACAGCCGCGAGCAATTTTAAATGACATTTTTTCCTTTAGAAATGTAATTTTGCTGCGGTACAGTAATAAACACGGAAAGGATGCGCTACTTTACAGGCGTACTAAGGACACCCCCCAGGCACGATATTTAAAGGAATTTATCATCTTTATTGTTTCAATTTAAGCATTATTAAAATCACTACTCCTGAAAAAACGGCCGTTTTAAAAACATTTTTTCCAATTGATACATACCCCCTGTGGCAGGACCCACGTCCCCATACACTTTTTATAGCAAAGAACTTGGATATAAGCCTTCAGTGAGAACTTTGGATTTTGCAGGTTCGAGCCCCATTGACTTCCACTATTCCCGCATATGCGATCTGACAGGCATGTTCGCCGGCAATAGCACTGCTTTCTATTTGCATTAGCACCCAGTTTCTGAGAGTTGAAGTCTTAATTGGCCGCTATTTTCCAGGACTGCAGGATCATTTATTGGTGCTATAGTAAATGACCCCCTATATGTATTGTGGTGTGTGTGTGTATATATATGTGTATTGAAGTATATACTGGACATTTTATTTATTTAACTATTATTTGATTTTAATCTTGCACTTCAGCTGGTTTCCTAGCGCTCCATACAAACCCTTACCCAAACTAGAACTATGACCTCCCATTAAAAAAAAAAATCTGTGCTGCAGGCTTGTGATGCACACTTAATTATAAGTGCAGCTGCATTTAATACCTCTGCAAAGTCCCACATATACCTCAGAAAAAGTGGTGTAGCGCCAAAACATATTTGAATGACAGAAAATACAATGAAAACATTTTTTTTTTGTGACAGGTTAAATTAAAAAAATGGTAAAACGAGTGCAAAACCATATATGATATAAACCACATAGATGAAATTCCCATAACAAACTAAAGTGAATAGGAAAACTTTAAGGCATAAACAGTCCAATGTGAACGTGTGCACTATCAAGTTAACAATAACGTCCTATTTGGCAAAACGTGTCAAGGAGGAGAGTCTAGTGCTGATGCCAAGCCGCTGTTCGATCCCGGGTCGGCAGCAGCACCGAATTCTGTTTTTTACATTGCACTATGGTTTACTAAATGCTACAACAATTTTATTAAACTACTGAACTATGAAGGCATTTTTTGGCTCTTGGTGAGCTTCATTTACCCTAGCTGCATCTTAATGAGGATTGTCGCGGGACAACCGGATGCTGGATTTTCACTGAATGCGTGTTTGCTGCTGTAACGGCAGCCATCTTTTCCGGTGAGTGTCCATTTCACAGTAGTGCGGTGGAAGGCATTGGAGCACTTCATTGGACTACCATTCTTCACCTTCAGTGTGCAGATGCACATGTTCACATTGGACTATTTATGCCTTAAAGTTTTTCTATTCGCTTTATTTTGTTATGGGACTTTCATCTACTGTATGAGTATATCTCATTTCTATCACTGAGTGGTTTATATCATATATGGTATTGCACTTGTTTTACTAATTTTTTATTTAACCTGTCACAAAACAAAAAATTTCATTGTATATTCTGTTATTCAAATATGTTTTGGCGCTACACCACTACTTTTTCTGATGTACAATTAGAAGTTAGGTATATTACTTATTTGTGCCAGCAGCCATTTCACTACAGAGCAGAGATATTTTCCACTTTGTTTGATCCCACATATACTGGTTGATCCTACCAGTGAAGTCCAGCTTATGCAGCTTCCTGTAATGGTGTGGCAATGATGCTGCACTGCTTCTGAATTCAGAGAATAGTCATCACTTTCATGTACTCTGTGCCTGCTTGCACTACAGTGGGATGAGAAAATGTTGCAGGGGGTGTGCCTATCAGCATTGTCACTGCTGATTAACAAGCCTGTAACTTGTCTGTCAGCACCTGGCAACACAAAGTCCTGCCCACTGCTTTCTGGATTGGCCTCTGTTACTGAAACCTTCCCACTGTGAGCTGCAGGGGGAGTGTGTGAGACACAAATTAGGGAGGATTTGGCTCCCTTAGGGAAGGTAAAGGGAGTGCACGGGAGTGACGTTGTCACGACACACCCAATCAGACAGCCTGAGGATGCAAACCTGGAAGGAAGAGCAGGTAAAAATCGAAGCGCCTTCAGCGGTGACAGAGCGCTGCTAGAGGGCTTCGTTCTAAGGTATGTATTTCATGCAAAGCATTCTAGCACATTATGCCATTGTCTTACAGGGTTAAAAAAGGGTTAAAAAAAATGCGGTTAACTACTGCTTTGTACCTTCGGGATACCTTCGCTTTGTACCATTTTCTTGACACCTTGCGACAAGGCTGAGGCTGCCATGGAGGATTACTCAACCTTAAGGTGGGCCTCTACTCTTTAGAGTTAAACTCACACCATGTAAATTGGCACTGCAACTGTTCTCCAGTGAACCCTCTGTTTCTCATGCCGATGCAACACTTCACCATAACTTGCATTTTGGAAGGACATGCTGGGCCAATGTCCATAATCACCTATCCAGCGTTTTCCACTATTACTCTCAAGTAGTGAAGTGGGCCCTGCCGTGCTCTCTGCATGGGCTTCATACAAGCACTCAACTTAACTCTAGAACCTTCCATACAAGATGGGGAACCTCTGCAGCGCTATCCACTCCCATTGCTATGGGAGAAGGAGCACTGGCGGAAGGTATGTCAATGACATCTCCTATGCTGCTAGAGGCCATGCCATCTATAACAGGCACATGCTACTGGCAGGCTGCTTGTTAAACCTCCGGTACTCTAGGTAACCACTTATGACTTCACCTTACTTTATTCTATGCTGAGCTATTGTTAAGCTATTTGTGACGGTTACACCTCTTTAGTAACTTCAGACCAGGCAAGGACAAGGTTTCAAACGCTTTACCTAATAAAGGTGCAAAAGTAGCAATTTTACAGTCCAATAGGCAAAACATGATACTTCCCTACCACTGACGACTCCTCGGACTCCCAAGGGCACTCTCTCTGAACCGGACCACTGTCCGATTTTTTATCACAAAGGCAAGTGGGCTAGGCCCAGGCAGGAAACCCACCAAAAAGATCAGGAGAGTGTGCAAAACGTTACCCCAACCCTCCCAGCTGGGACAGCACCCACTAACCGTTCCAACCTGCTTACAGGTGCACTGCAGATCAACAGCTTTACACTGTCCCTTTATGGCACAAATGGCAGCCGCACTTCTTTTATACAGCTATACATTGTCCACCTAAAGTTGTTGTAAAGGCAGAATGTTTTTAATCTTAATGCATTCTAGGCACTAAGATAAAAAGCCTTCTGTGTGCAGCAGCCCCCCTCAGTGCCTTAATACTTACCTGAGGTCCATCTCGATCAAGCGATGTTGCACGAGGGACTCGGCAGTCCAGGACCCCCCTCCTCATTGACTGAGACAGCAGCACAGTGCCATTGGCTCCCGCTGCTGTCAATCAAAGTCAGTCAGCTAATGAGGAGAGAAAGGGGGCGTGGTGTGGCCGGGCCACGGCTCCATGTCTGAATGGACACAGGGAGCTGCGGCTAGGCTTTGGTGCCCCCCATAGCAAGCTGCTTTCTATGGGGGCACTCAACAAGAGGGAGGGGCCAGGAGCACCAAAGAGGGACTCGGGAAGAGGAGGATGTGGGCTGCTCTGTGCAAAACCACTGCACAGGGCAGGTAAATATTATATATTATTTTTAATGAAAAAAAAAGAGACTTTAGTATCACTTTAAGGTGTGAATGGATATCGTAAAGTTGCACTGTCACCTTAGGGGTGCTGGATAAACCCTACTTACTATGTTTATAAAGCTCTGTAAATCTTTTGCCCTGCTTCCCCTATGTTCCACTGATGTCACCAGCTCCGCCCCTTACCTGGCTTTATCACAGAGCTATGCCTCTGATGAAGCCACGTGACAGTGGTCTAACACGTAAGGAGCGGAGGGAAGGCGCATACTGATATATATTTAATTGCAGCGCTGTATCATGGAAGGTTTACTATTTGGGTGAAGTGTGTGGAACATTTTTTAGATATAGCAGCAGCAGTGGTATAAAGAAGATCACAAGGTGGGGTCTTTTTTGTGGAGTGATTTATATATTCATTTATTTTTGTTTTATAAAGGTTGCACAAGAGATTTAGTTTTACACAATGCAGCCACCACATCTAATGATTGCTAAGCTGCAACATATATCATGTTTGGTTTTGGGTTTATTACCGCTAACATTTCCCTTGTCAAAAAAAAAACAAAAAACTGGAGGAGAACCAAGTGAAATGGAGACAATGTGAATTGGTTCTGCAGCTTTAATAAACAGCTTCTATAATCTCCATTAGCAGTGGTTATGAAATTGATAGACTAGGAGGGTTACTGAAAAGCAACAAGATGGTCACAAGACTAGGATAACAGTTCAACAAATTCCACAAATTCCTTCAAAGCCCATGCTGGGGACTTCAAAGCGCAATGAATAAACCAGAGCAACATTGGATGTCCAAACTAAGAGATAAGAGAATGCTGCTGTATGTGTCTAAACATGATTTGTGCCTCACACATACCATGGGCTTGTAGCAAATCACAGAGCCTAAAACAAGGGTCAACAACCAATTTGAAACATTTACAAATGAATACTTTAGAGTCAATGAATCAGTAATTGACTGTGTCATGATTGAAAATGGATGTACATTGGGGGACATCATTTTTTTTTTCAATAAATCAATTAATTTAAAACCGCGTGTGTGTTTTTATTTTTTTTTTACACTTTTTTGGTAAATGGGTAGGGGTACTATGTACCCCATACTCATTCACATGGATCGGGGAGGGCCCCCTTGTTGGTTGTTGGGAAGAGGCCCTTGTCTCCATGCCCCCATGTTGAGGGCATGTGGCCTGGTATGATTTGGGGGGAGTGCCTGCATGCTCAGATAAGGGTCTGGCATGGATTTTGGGGGATTTCTTGGCGTGAGGTTCCTTAAAATCCATACCAGGGTCTGGTATGGATTGGGGGGGACCCCCACACAGTTTTTTTTTAACATTTCTCTTTTTCCAGCAATCGTATTGTATTGCCGGTAATTTAAAAGTCTTTTTTTTTCTTTATAAATATAAAAATAGTGCAATAATACATGTCCTCCAGGTCAGTACCTGGGCCCCCATACCCTTTTTTATGGCCAATAACTTGCATATAAGCCTTTAAAATGGGCACTTTTGATTCTTCAAGTTCAGGTTCCATAGACTTTAATAGTTCCAATGCACTAATCCCAATGCACACGTTCCTGTAGAAATGGCTGTGCATATAAACGGGTGCTGTAGTGACCAACAGCTGATGAAGGGGCCCTGCGTGGCTCAGAAACGTTGCAATCTGCTGTAAAGCTGTGATCACTGATTACAGCTCTTGACCCACTCTGGATCCTTGGTGTGCTGTTGACATTTGTTTTCATAGACTTTAATAGGGTTCGGAGTTCAGGTCTGAACTTTTGCGATGTTCGAGAGTTCTGGTGCAAACTAAACAGGGGGGTGTTCAGCCCAACTCTAGTCCTAAAGTACAAGGGAGGTTAAATTTAATGCCAAGTGTCCCTTGTACTGGTGCCAGCTGTCAGTGAAAAGTTGCATTCCTCTGCTCACTCCACTCATACACTGCAGCCATAATCTTCTGGTGGTTCAGGGGTCAATACCAGTGCAGCACCTGTATTAGGCACTTATCAAGAGTGCCAGCTATGCATGCCCTTTCTGTCCCACTCCTCTGTTCATAGCGGTACTCTAGTACATGAACTGGAAAGCTTACCACTCTGTTTTAAATCAACTGTGGTCAGCAGCAATCTATTGGTGACAATTTCAACATACAGCGATATGGAGATTTGAAAAACACTTCTAAGTTTTGAAAAACCTATTGGGTGAAGAAATAGTAAGCCAGACTGCTGTCTTCCTTGAACTGGCCAGCCCAATAGTTAGACATCAGCAATATCAAGCTCTTGTGGGAAGAGATTTACTGTAGGGTCTACAAGCTTGAACTTGTGCTATAGAAGGTTTGAATTTAGGTTGCATGCACATGGGCATATTAAAATACTCCAATTCATGCTCAATCCAGCTTACAAAATGCTTGTCTTGGCATGTATTTATGTATTTGCATGCATAAGCTGTTTGGGGGTGTATGTGTAGCGCACACCCTAAGGAGCCGCAGATAAACCAAATCCCCCACTCCTGCACAGCCAGGCACACTGAATTTTCACAGGTACTCCAGAGTCAGAGAACAGTCCATGACTTTGTATTCGTTATTTATTGAGGGTTAATAACTTGGATAGGGATGGGAGGTTATATGGGATGCCCACTTGACTTCAGTCAACAAACTTTGGCAACAACTTCAGGGATATTTTCCTATGACAGTCTGCTTAACTCATACACTTCACTTGGTTGCTTTCTCCAGCTGAATAAATGTTAGTAGATCTGACAAGCTCTCAGTCAGATTCTAAGAGATGGCCCTTTACAGCCAGGAACTCGAAGCCCCTTGTGTAGCAAATACAGTGATCAGCTTATACTTCTCCTCCTGTGGCTGCTGATCCCAGCACCCTCTTCAGGCACTGCCAACCCACCTGGCTGAAGCTGTCCCTTTTACTAGCCATCTCCACACCAGTGCTCCAGACTGACTTTTACCAGCCCACCCGGCTGACTCTCATGAGATCTCCCAGGGAATGATGAAGACTTAAAGTGGATTTAAACCTGAAAAAAAAAATTAATGAAGACTTCTACCTGGTACAGTAGAGGATGTCAAGTTATCTGTGCCTGGTCTTGCCATGAAGAGTTAATCAAGCTCTGAGCAATCCTCTTATCTTTTTTACTTAGACAAAAAAACAACACACAGATAAATGTGTGTAGCCACATCCCCCACTGCTGTGACTGACATCTGATTTCTTTCTCTGCTGCTCCACACCTCAGCATGTTTGTGCATGCTGAAGTCATGTGGTGTCTTTACTGAGTTTTGACTGGATGTTACTCATCATGGGGCATGATCCATGAGTTTAGCAGAAGATCAGCGTGACTGAGGAGGATTTACATGGTGCAGTCAGATCCCAGGACACCAGCAGTAAGAATAGGAGAGTGTAGAGGTGGGCGGGGAATCCTGTGATATTAGGAATCTGCCCACCAAACGCAGTCAAAGAGACACAATTTCGGAGTTTTGAGGGGCTCCTACAGCTGAAGGGGGTTACAGAGGAAATATGAGGGTACATGCAGGAGTCTTGTATATGTGCACAGATTAATGTGCCATTTCTTTTTCTACTGAGTTGTGTTTACATCCACTTTAAGCACACCGCTGTCCTCAGGGAGACTGGCTACATGTGGCAGTCTCCCCCTTGTTAGTCTCCAGCAATACTGATCTACTCATGCTGTCCTCTCTCTTGCTCCCGTGCCTCCAGGAAGGGCTTCCTCAGTGTGTTGTGGCAGGATCTTTCCAGCACCCAAGCCCCAGGCCCAAGGTTACCCCCCTCAGACTAGGGGGCACCCCAGAGGGCCACCGACAGCCTCCCCAGCACTGTATCCCCTTCTTCCACCTGACTGCCCCTGCTAGCATGGCCCATGTCTATTTATGGAGTGGTCTCAGCCCCTTTCCAGCCAGCTCCTGGATATTGACTGGGGCTTTATAAATATTCAAGACAGCTTCTCCTAACTTCCACCCACTAGCTCTAGAACATTCTTCAATGTCCCAGAAACAGGGGGAGGCACCAGAGGAGCTGCCAGGATAAATCATCCAGCCCTGACTCGGTGAACCCTGACCCAGATTCACAGCTCAGGCTTAGCCATGAGCTAACTAAATTTACTTACACTAACAAACCTACACTAAGGCTGGGTTCACACCTATGTGTGTCCCCGCATCCAATTTGCATGTCAGGAGTCTGTGACCGGCTCTCTACGGAGGCGGTTCACACATCTCCGCAGCTGCTCTGGTGCGAATTGCATAGGAGCCCTGTGTGTCTTTTGGTCCATTTCATGTCTGAATTCAGCCCACAATTTGGGATTAATCAGACCTGAAACAGTGAATGGGGAACACTGGACTCCTGCTGTGAGCAGCTGCATTCTCAAGTGTGAACCCAGCCTAACTCTAGCACACACTAGAGGGTACTACACTTGCATGTAAATGCACTCTCTTGACAAGAATATTAATTCATTTTGGCCATTAGAAGGAGTTTGTGTGCATGTTTTCAAGCATAGGTGCATTTTTTTAGGCCATGAACGCTGCTCTAAAATACAGATCTAAACGCCACAATGTGCATGGACACAATGGCTGAAATTGAACTGCATTTGGGGGCATAAAAGAAAGCAGCGTTGTTTTCTGCCTGTGTGCATGAAGCCTAAAAATTCAATACCAACAAAAATTGACTGCTAGAATGCTAGGTTTGCAAAACGGTAGAAGAATGTAGTTTAATGAATAAAACATGTGGGAAAAAATCATGACTTTTTTTATAATGTATTCTGAAGAAGCGCTTGCTGATCATTTCCTCTACATTTTTAATATTAGTGTCTAAACAATCTTTATTTTACAAGTTAACTTTGAATATATGACAAACCATTCACAGAACATTATGGCATAGCTAAAGAAAGAATGCTGCACACATACTACAGCTGTCTGTCAAGGAAACATCAGGATAGTAGGGGGATGAGTCGGTTTTCTTTGACTCAGTTAGAGCTTATACACAAAGACATATTGGAGTATATAATGTAGAATATAGCTGTATTTCGATGCACTGGAGCCACAGGTGTTGCATACAGCTATGGCTGTACATGGGTATATGCAGCTCTGAACGCAAACATGCATACGCATATAGACGTATGCCACTGGGCACACACTGTCTTTCTCCAGGGGCATATGCCTGTATGCATACACATATTTACACTTGAATATACCTGCATAAAGCCATATCCTGTAATTCATTTGTATAGATGACTGTATAAAACACCCCTGGTTCCCAGGTGCCAAAATATAGCTGATTTTTACCTTATATGCCCCAATATGCCTGTGTGCCTAAGCCCTGCCTAGTGCATGTAAGTTTAGTTGGAGCAATAAGCTAAGGGCCACAAACAGGTTTTTTTTAACAGGAGATGAAGCAAAACTGCAAAACATATGAAATGGAGCCTAATGCTCCACCTACTGGAAGAATATAAAAGTACATTATTGATGTGCATAGTTTAACTATGGGCAAAACCAAGAATGACTATGACACAGTCTGCCACCAGAATTAATGCAGCAGTTTTTGTCTTTCTGAGCTGGTTTGTTACCAGTTGAACCTACCAGTCAATCTGTTATTTTTCGACTTGCTGTAATGAGGAGACAATGCTGCCCATTCTGCAGTGAAATTTCACGATAACATTGTCACCCTGTGGAACAGAGTAGTGTCTAAAGCTGGCCATACATGGATTGAAATTCAGACAGCTTAGCAGGGACCAGCCGGATTTCAATCCATGTATTGGCAGGCTGGTTGTACAGAAGTTGATCTACCGATCGTCTTCTATACAACCAGCCTTTCAGATTTTCCCCACTTGATCAGCGCAGCCAGCTATAGCCAGCAGCACTAATCAGTGTATTCTGATGGCAGGGAAGTCCCCCTTCTGTCTGAATATAATAGTTCAGAAGGGAGGATTCCCCCATCTACATCAAATGAGCCAAAAGGTCCTGACGAAGCGGAACTGTCTGCGAAACGCGTAGGCCATATCTGCCTTACTGTGTTTGGGACTGGCACACCCTTACTCCAAAATTCCAAAAATGTATCTCATTTTTAACCTTCTTAGAAGATTTTGCCATATGGCAGATTAATAAAGTTTGTATAATTTTCTATAAATTTCATTATGTGTATATTTTGTACTATACTCCTCTGAGGCACAATCAAAGTCCCATCCTGTTCTCAATCCTTTTTTTTTTTTTAAACATAGTTGTACAATCCAATGTTACTTGAAGGGCAGCACAGCGGTGTAGTAGTTAGCACTCTCGCCTTGCAGCAATAGGGTCGCTGGTTCGAATCCCAACCACAACACTATCTGCCTGGAGTTTGCATTTTCTCCCTGTGCCTGCATGGGTTTCCTCTGGGTTCTCCGGTTTCCTCCCACACTCCAAAGACATGCTGGTAGGTTTATTGGCTTCTGTCCAAAAAAAGAAAAAAAAAAAATTGGCCCTGGTGTATGGGTGTGAGTTGGGGACCTTGGATTGCAGACCCCTTGGGGGTGGGGACCGGTGTGGGTGTGTGCGGAGTGCTGTGTAGATTGATGGCGCTACAAGCGTACCTTAAATATATATATATATATATATATATATATATATATAAAATAATAATATAGTGGATGGGCATCTTGATGGGATGCAATGTGCGGGGATGGGGTGCTCACTCAGGTTGAACTGGATGGACTAGTGTCTTTATTCAACCTTACTATGTAACTACAGCGATCTCCCCTGCTGTGCTATTGTGTTCTGACAGGGGTGCGGCCCCCTGCCAGAACACTCTGATCAGGAGCCAGTCGGCAGACCTTTATCGGTCATGAGCCTTCAACTGAGGAACGGCCGGCTTCTGTTAGACCAGCTGCCATATACATGGGCCAACATTCAGACCGTGTGTACTAGGCTTTAGTTTACACTTAAAGGGTAACTAAAGATTTTTTTTTTTTTAAACAAACATGTCATACTTACCTCCTCTGTGCGGTTGGTTTTGCACAGAGTGGCCCTGATCCTCCTCTTCTGGGGTCTCTCAGCGGCACTCCTGGCTCCTCCCCTTCTCGAGTGACCCGTTAGAGAGCCGCTCTCCTTCGGGGCACTCGTGCGGGTACGCTCCCGCGTCCTGCTGCTGCATCTATTGACACAGACAGCAGGACTCGCCCTCGCCCCCGGCTCCCGCGTCATTGGATTTGATTGACAGCAGTGGGAGCCAATGGCTGCGCTGCTATCAATCTATCCAATCAGGACCTGAGACATCGGATGGAGCTGGTGTGCTCTTCCCTGTCGCTGGAAAGATCGGGTTCAGGTAAGTAAAAGGGGGGCTCTGGGGGGCAGCTGCAGCACAGGAAGTTTTTCACCTTAAGTGGTGCACGGAACCAATGACTGCCCTCATCTCAAATGTACTGCAATATTACTACCTTGGAATAACTACAGTGACCTTCAATAGAAAGTCAAAAGTATTTCCGCTAGTACACAATCTTTTTTATTGCAAAATTTACCAGAAAGGAGTATTTACTGTGACTTTGAATGTTTAGTTGCTGGTATTATTTTTTTGGTGCATTGAAAAGGGATTGCATTGCATTCAAAGTAACTCTATATAGAATCACGAATAAAGAAAAAACTGAGCAGTGTGATAGCAGGAACTATAGCAGGCACTGTAAGTTATAGGCTTTAAGCATTGTAATTTTTCTGCAGTTACCTTTCTATCATTTCTCAGCTTTCTGGTCTGTAACTGAGGCTTCTGAAATCCCTGTTCAACTATCAACTTTCTTTAAGTCTATAGTTACATAGAGCCAGTCATGATACTCCACATTAGGCCTCTTTCAATGTCAGAAAGGGATCTCTAAACCGATTCCCTGCTGCTTCAGCACAGAACGGATGTCACTTTTGTGACATCCGTTTCCATTCTGCACTTTCCTCCATCTTGTGATGGAGGAAAAATGAACCCATGCATGCAATCTGTATGGGCGAGTGGATGTGGGCAGATGTGCATCCGCTCAGTGTTCATCCACTCCGTTCTGTTAGGGTCTGTAAAAATGGAAAAGGGTGCATTTTTTTTTTTGGCCCTAAACAGACTTGAGTCACTTTCGGGCCCTACCTTCTATACATATGCACAGCTCTATAAAACAGAAATAGAAAAGGACAAGATGCGCCAGACTCAGTGCAGTATTAAAAGAACGTCTGTTTAATTGGACAAGACAAAACAGCCAAATGGCTACTCACAAAAGTAGATAATATATAAGCGTATAAGTGGGGGTTACTGCACTGGTATTCGTCCTGGGTCCACGATTAATAAAAGCAATAAAAATGGATAAAATAATAATTACCGTATTTATCGGCATATAACACGCGCCGGCGTATAACTAGCACCCCAAGTTTAGGAGAGAAGTTTAAGGAAAAAAACTTACATTTAAATGCCCATCAATGCAGCCTTCTCAGTGTCCATCTGCAGCCTTGTCAGTGTCAGTGTAGCCTTGTCAGTGTAGACTTGTCCCAGTGTCATTTGCAGACTTGTCAGTGTTGCCTTGCTCCAGTGTCATTGTTGCCTTGTCATTGCAGCCTTTCAGTTTAAAAATGGCGCCGCCGAGATACAGAGCCAGATGTCCTGTGTATCTCAGCGGCTTTCGTCGGCTTTCGCCCGCTCTCGGCGGCTTTCGAAACGGGCGGGGCCCCCTATTGGCCGGGGCCCATGGGCTTGAGCCCAGTCAAGCCCAATGGTAAGTCCAGCCCTGATTGTGTCCCATCTAGATCTGTATGAAAAATGGACAAACAGAACACTTATCTGAAAAAGGCCTTACTATATATAATTAAACTGGATACAGAGACAATGTTTTTGACTAGTTAAGAACCTAGGACTTACCTACACTATACCCAAGCTTAGTTGGGAATCAAGGAGATCTGCTGATCATTTGGCAACGAAGGTCCAAATCAATGTAGCAAAGCAGTTGTTAGTTGCTCTTTCAGCACTGACCATTAGAAACAAGCGTTTCATTGTCAGTGCTTTTTAAGATATAAACACATTGATACATTGTAGTTAACTGTTGCTCTCATCTAATTACAATGTATAATCTGTTTTTACAAATGAGTTACCAAGCACAGTTAGACATAGAACTGTGTCCAGGCTATAGATCATGAAATATTCAAATATTCCTATCAAGCAATAAGGCAGCTTTAAAATAAGCCCTTACAGATCTCTGTAGTTATAGCCACTGTGGGGAAATTCACCCTCAAAAGTCACAGTAGAAGAGTAAAGTTGTTGAAGTCTGGCCTCAGTGCTTTGCTCTACCCTCTTCTTGTTCATCTGCTCTGTGTTTATATTAGAGAAAGTTGAAACAGGGAAAGCTGAGCAGGCAGAAATAAGGTAAAGTAAAACTGAGAAACTTAAAGTGGTTGTAAAGGCAGAAGTATTTTTTACCTTACTGCATTCTATGCAGTAAGGTAAAAACCCTTCTGCATGCAGCTTCCCACCCCAGCCCCCCTAAATACATATCCATGCCCCATATTGATCCAGCGATATGCACGAGAGTAGAGGCTCTCTCGGCTTTCTCCCTCATTGGCTCAGATACAGCAGCGGGATCCTCCTGCTGCTATCAATCACAGCCAGTAATGAGTGAATAGAGAACGAGGCTTGTGAGCGAGCACACACGAGTGCCCCCAAAGCAAGCGGCTTGATATGGGGGCACTCGGCAGGGGTCAGGGGACTCGAAAAGAAGAGGATCGGGGCTTCTCTGTGCAAAATCATTGCACAGAGTAGGTAAGTATTTATTTTAACCAAAAAATGAATAAAAAGGGAGATTTTACTTTAAGTTTAATCCAAGATTAACCACATATTTACCAACCCCTTGATATATAAAGAAGGTTTTCCATCATTATTCATTGAAACATTTACCATACCCATTCTATTCAAACCTTTCCACTTCGTTGATGATAAATGCTGGTTTCAACAATATTTGTTGTATTTATAATGCAGCGAATGGTACAAGATATTTTTACTACAAGATATGTCTACTACATGATGTTTCCACCTACATTTGTTGCTCTTGAATCCTTATCTAGCATTCACCCTTCACAACATATACCAGGCAGGTTTATTAATATTATGCAGGGCTTTACAAAATAAAGGGAGACTGTGCAATTACAATACAATTCAAGACAAGGGGGTTAGGAGGGTTCTGCTTGTAAGAGCTTACAATCTACTTGTTGAACTTTTCTGATGAATGGCAAAGATTGCAGGTTAATTTAAGAAAACTATTGTGCTTTGATTTACCCATAAATTAAATGTGGGTCCACTTTATAGATTCATGATACACAATGGACTAGGCCTGCAATCTAGACAGTGATGGCCCTTGTAGAAAGTACTGCGCTCAGTCATTGGTACTCCTACTGGAACAATATACCTCATTTCATGTAGTATCTTTTGAAGACAGAGCTGTCTTCATATGTGAAAAGTTAGCCAAGATGAAACCACTTTCAAATCCTGTCAGGATATTAGAGGTATTGGTTATTACAGTGTGAAAGGGGTTAATATCTTAGAATTACCTAAGGGGACAGAAAATACTTTCCAAATAATAGCTCTAGCAGGTCAACCAGGCAGTGACAGATCCACTTCAAAACATCAGTAAAAGATCTGACTGTATGTTGGGGCTAATAACAGAAATTAACTGTCATAATTACCACTTTTATCTGTGCCACAAATCATTCTAATCAGATGTATTTTTTTACAGTGTCAGAAGAATTCTGCTGAGTAGGACTTTTGCTGTTTTACAAAATGTTGCACGTAAAATAGCAATTTAGAAGATAATTTTAGATTTAAAGATACCCTGTCACTTGATCATTCAGGCCAACAACAATCTTCCCATAAGATTATTGTGCATTAAGGCCTGGTTCACACCTTTGCATTTTTTAATGTGTTTTCAGTTTTGCAGAAACACACTACAGTCCATTTAACATGGTGTCCTATGGTTCACATTCACATCTGTGCACTTTATGGAAAGGGCCAGGGACCAGCAGGTTGTGTTTTTGGTTCCATAGACTTCAATGGTTCAAAAAGTGTATTGAAAAAAACAAAATGCACTTGGAATATGCATCAATTGCAACCTGCATAGGTGTGAACTAGGCCGTAATGTATTTTATGTGTTTTATCCTACCTTGTGTAGACATCCAAAAGCCCTAAGACTGTTGCTGGGTGCCACCATCTTGAATGTAATGTCAGTAGACACATCAGATCTAAAGCTGTCAAGTGTCACATTATAGCAGGCTTTCTCAAGATTTTTAACATAGAGGAACACTTGAAATAGTACATGGTACTATATGGTACATTAGTATGTTGGTCACTGGGAATAATGCTCTGTACATTTGTGGTCATTGGGAAGAAATACTCCCTTACAGATAGCTAAAAAAAGATCACTGTTGTCAGTGGTTACTCATCTGAGTGGCACAAGTTGCTTATTGCTTAAGAAACCCCTAGCAACCTCTGGTAAATTCCTGGTTGAGAATGTGCTGCAGTTTTCCCCTTTGCACCTCCCCCACCAGTTACATAAAAGGTTATATGTGGGGGATGGAGATGATGGGTCAGAAAAGAGAGTAACTAGATACTCACAGAACGGGCTAAAGCTATGACGTGTGTAGATGGGATGCACAGCAGTGCAACGGCAATGGCACACACAGTCCAGATGCAATGAAAAAACTTCTATTGAAATAATGCAAAGACAATTCACAAATAACCCAGTGGGAAGGCAACACAAACGAGAAGACTCACAGGAAAACAGTTCGTGTAGAGAGCAGATTTCAGCCGAACTGACAGCACCTGTTGGGAGGTGCAGAGTGCAGCCTAGACATCTTGTGCCCTAAGCTTTCACTCCTCGTCAGGAACCTTTATCTGCTGCTAGTTCTGTCCCTACAAGGCAGGGTACCTGTCCCTACTCTACCCACTTACAAAATGCACACCCAGCCTGGGAGTCAGGGCCTTAAATAGGCTTTGTCTGATGCAAGATGGCTGCTAGAGTCACATGGGTTGCCAGCATTCAATTGAATAGCTTCCCCAGTAATCCCAGAAATCATAGAGGAACAATGTTCCTCTTGACTTACTCTTCAACTGCAGTTCAACTGCAGAACAGTGCCACCTGCAGTGAAGAAAGTGGACTGCACCTGCTGACATGTACAAGGAGCAAGGGGGCTGTAACAGGAAATTGACTCTCTTTAAATATCCTATTTAAAATACTTGACTACTCGACTGTAGTGGCTCTCTCCTCTTCTCCCTTTTCTCACAGGCTCTGCTGAGAGCAACAGGAGCCATTGGCTCCTGCTGCTGTCAGTCAAATCCTGTGATGAGGGACCGGGGGGCATGACCAAGCCTCACTACCTGTGTCCACAGGTGAGCCACCATAGGAAGCGGCTTCCTGTGGTGGCACACTGAGAAAAGGAGGAGCGAAGAGCGATGGTGGGGGACCCCAAAAATGGAGGTTTGGGGCCTCTCGGTGCAATACCATTGCACAGAGTATATAAGTCCAGCATGTTCGTTATTTTAGAAAATGTATTTTGAGAAAAAATATAAAAGCCTTTACAACCACTTTAAAGTTTCTTACCTGCCTGTCTGCACTGTATGAAAAATAAATGAACTACTGTGCATGCATCTTGGCCTGGCCAATCAAAATGGCCAAAGATCAGAAAGCAGAAGACTGACCATAGATGTTTACGACACCACAGCGCTGGAGTGGAGGTGAATATAGTTCAGCATATATATTTTTTTATACCTGAATGTGACTTGGTATCAGCTTTTTTGCAGTCCCTGCACAGCAGAAATTAGACTAGAGAGAGAGAAGCAGCACAAGGAGCCAATAAAATGTGCTGCAGTTAAAGAGCAAAGGAAACAAATGCTCGCACTAGGGCACAATCTTTTTCGGTGTTTGCACACTTTTAACCCACGCTGATGCAGTTTATTTGTACTATTTATGTCATTGGTAAAATAGCACTGCAGCTTTTTCCTTTATATAAGTTGTGCTGCAGTGCCAGGAGCACAGTGATAGGTGGAGAGAGCAAAGAGACAAAAAGATCAGTCTGCTGCTTCTCCTTTCACTGTCCAGTCACAGGCGGAGGGAGAGACAGGACATGTAAGTATTAATGGACTGCAACAGAGGAAAAATCAGTTTTCCTCTCCTGCCAGATAGGGCTGTGCTGTGTGCCAGAGCTGTGTAAATCTCAGGAGTTGACGGACAGAAATACAAATCCTTTCACAGGTAAACTCCATATTTGTGTATTCAGCTGTAGTTCAGCCTTCATGGAGCATTACTTCATGTATAAGAGTTTAGTCTGCAGCAATCAGCCTTCATTCCTCTCTACCACATTACAATAGTGGGGCCTGTTGGACAAATAGTGCATCAACAGGAGCATAGGTCATTCAAAATATTGGTGTCTCTTTTAAAGATTAAATTTGAAAGTACTATTTTTTTTTTCTGACGAAAGAATGACAGATATTTATCTGGAATATTTACATCATAAATATTATGGGCCCTTTCAACGCTCTAGTATTGAATTGTATTGTAACTGTACAGTCTCTCTTTATTTTGTAAAGTGCTGCGCAAACTGTTGGTGCTATATAAATCCTGTATAATAATAACAATCTCACTATACCATGATCTCCTCTTTCTTCATTCCCAACCAATGTGTCATATAGGTAAGCTGGGTATGTTTGCTGAACAAATACAGACTGACAGACGGATTAGTCAAACGCAATAGGAGGTTTGGTTCCTGCTCCCAGCGTAAACCCTCATACCCTGCTGCTGTGACATGAATCACTCTTACTCCCCTTACATTTTCTAACCTTGATCCATCCTTTCCATCTCTGTCTATTTTTTAATGATCGACATAATCGTTCAAACTAATATCTGTAATTGAAACCTGCTGTGAAAGAATGAGCAGATGGATTTCATTGGTGTAGAAATACATGACGCAGGCCTGGCTTGTCCCTGATCAATAGCATGTTTTACAAGTAATCCAGTCATACCAGTAAACTGTATTAACATCAACATCTAACATCAAAGCAATTATTAAACCTTCTGAAAGCACGACTGAGAGAACGCCTCCAGCAACCTCAAGCCATAATCCCTTTGCCTCGCAGTGCACGGTTTTAAGCACTCTTTTAATCCACCAGAAACAATGACTGCTTCATACTTCATGCTGCAAGCAGCACAAAAGGAAACCAGTGATCCATCAAACAAAGCAGCTGGGCTGGCAGGTAAGAAAAGAGCCAGGTTTGTGTCACCAAGCTGGCGACCAGGATTGCGGGGGGGGGGGGGGGGGGCTGTGGCAGGCAAACGCCTTTCATTTGACACCAATATAGGAATGCAATGTCATGCATAAAGATAATGCCATGCAGCTAAATACACAATATACAATATCTTTGGGGTCCAGCTAAATACACAGCTGAAATACGTATAGGTGTATTGATGTCCTTGACAAAATATTTGTAATTCTGTTTCTCCACTGGTGTGATTCACACCCCCCCAAGCAGGGTGACACCCTATATCAGTTTACTTCGGGTTCCGAACATGATGTCGTCCTGTGGCCCCGCTCTGACACGTTTTGTCACGTGACTCATGTCTTAATCAAAGGGAAAAATTGTTTCCTTGAAACACTTACTGCTGCAAGTCACTTAATTTAAGTTCCGCCCAAATTTGTGTACATGGATTCTGCAATTTTTTCCTATCCTTGGGGCTTAGCTAAATACCCAGCTGAAATATGTATAGGTGTATTGATGGCCTTGCCAAAATATTTGTAATTCTGTTTCTCCACTGCTGTGATTCACACCCCCCAAGTAGGGTGACATCCTATATCAGCTTACTTCAGCTTCCGAACATGATAGTGTCTCGTGGCCCCCCTCTGACATGTTTCGTCACATGGCTCGTGTCTTCATCATTGACACACTTACTGCTGCAAGTCACTTAAGGTAAGTTTTCACCAAATTTGTGTGCATGGATTCTGCAATTTTTGCCTATCTTTGGGGTCCAGCTAAATACACAGCTGAAATACGTATAGGTGTATTGAGGTCCTTGCCAAAATAATCTTAGTTCTGTTTCTCCTCTGCTGTGATTCACACCTCCCAAGTAGGGTGACACCACTATTTTTATAAATCGCCTCTGCAGTTTCCTGCTCATCTGGTGCTCAGTGGAATATGAAATAACACCATCATATTATTGGGGTCCCCCCAAATGCTTCTCTTTTTCTTTGCTGCTGGAGTAACAACAATGTATAATGCAGTAAAAGCCTTATTAGCTAACAGCAAGTAATCCCCACTGGCCATCCAGGGGAACCTTGTTCAAAGTTTACACTGTTGGTTAAAAGCAGTTAACAAAACAATCAATATATACTATCAATTGATTTAACATTTACATAAATAATTATGTGTAAAAACCAAGTGCTTCTTCCACTAAATAAGTACAAAAACAAAGGCAAAAAATGATCGATATAATCAAACAATCAATTTAGACATTCAAAACGAAAATTATTATTCACTACTAGTGCCTTCAATAAAATCCATTTCTATATCACCAAAAAGGGTCCATTAAAACTTGCTGGTGCCATTCCAAGCTGAGATGTAGAGCCCAATTGACACTTACTATAGACGATTCTGGTGTGGATGATACATGTGAAAGCCTCAGTTAATGCTGCTCCTCCGGCCAAGCCCTCAAAAAGTGTCTGTGTGATTTCTCCAAGTATACATACATCACCCACAAGTGGAAAAAAATTAACAGAATAATTGGCAGTATTATCCCGCATACAGACGATTGGACATTCTGACAACGAAATCCTGTGATTTATTTCCGACAGATGTTGGCTCAAACTTGTCTTGCATACACACGGTCGCACAAATGTTGTCGGAAATTCCGATCGTCAAGAACGCGCTAGCGTACAACATGTACGACGGCACTATAAAGAGGAAGTTCAATAGCCAGTGCTCCACCCTTTGGGCTCCTTCTGCTAATCTCATGTTAGTAGAAGTTTGGTGAGAGACGATTCATGCTTTTCAGCCTCGTGCTTTCGTTACTGCTCTTCAGTTTGTGCTTGTGGGTTCGTATCTGGTTTTCAATGCGTGTAGTCAGTTCGTATCTTGTTTTCAGTGCGCATTTTTATATTACGTATTTGATTTTCAGCTCGCTCTTCTCAGGCCTTTCTGATTTTCAGTGCGTTCTGTTAGTTCATTCTGACCAGCGGTCCGTTTTCTAGCCATGTTGTGGGTACGTATTCATCGTAGAGTTCGTGCTGTGCAGGGGCTTGGTGTTGGGGTTCTTACTTTGACCCAAGTCCAGTCCATGAACAGGGGGAGGAGGAGTTCATGGATGAAGAATTGGTTGCTCATGCATGACCAATTCTCTCATATGCCTTTGTTGCAGGAGATCCGTGAGAATAATCCTGATGATTTAAGGAATTATCTCCAGATGACGGACCCCGTTTTTCACCGTTTGTTGGCTTTGCTGTCCCCTTATATTACAAGGCAGGACACCTGCATGCAGTAAGCCATCACTCCCGAACAGAGGCTCATCACCATGTTGCGGGACTTGGCGATGGGGAGAAGTCTGCAGGACATCAAGTTCTCGACAGGCATCTCCCTCCAGGCTCTGGAGATCATTATTCCAGAGACCTGTTCTGCCATCATTTAGGTCCTGCAGAATGACTATATTAAGGTAAGATTTCTCCTTTAACATCACATTATATGTATTTAATGTTTGCTAATGTATTGTATTTCTTTTATCATTTCATAATTACCATGAATGTAATATGCTGTGAATGTCCTCTTTGTCCTCATGCATGCTGGAAGTTTTTCAAGTACCTTTTTTGTCCTTCATGCATATTTGCCTCCACCAAAGTCCCTAGCATGCTATCCTAGGCCCATACACACCTAGCCTAGTCACTTAACAATGTATTTTGTCAGCTCCATAGTAGTGCTTTACCCAAAACACCCCCTAAAATATGTCCAAATGTTATTAGTGTCCTTAAATTCAGGCAGAGTGTCAGAGGCTTTTTTTTGGGGTCGCAAAATCATTTGGAACCCTCCCTCCCCCCCAACCGCTAAGTCAACCAATACCAATCCTCTATCTACTGACTTTGCCAAAACCCATACACACTATACCTACCTCTTTTGTGTTCATATTTATGGATAAATTCACCAAAGCATGTAGTGAAAGGGTTAAATACAGGGGGCATATACCGCGCTAAAGGTGTATGTGATAAATGTACACGTGTGATGAAAAAAAGCTGTGACTCAAAAAACATGCAATGCTCATGCAAAAACACATATAAAGGGAAAAAATGGCCACGCTAATCAAATGTAGCAATCTTGAAATAAATAAAATAAATATGTGTACAAATACATAATGCATACATTAGCTCTGCATGGAAGTGTGAATGATATATAGAAAAAATACACTCATCCATAGCAATAAAAAAAAAAACTCATCCTCCTGTACCTTTTGTATTGAACTGTACTGTAATTGTGTTGTCCCCCTTATACATTGTAAAGCGCTGAGTAAACTGTTGGCGCTATATAAATCTCGTATAATAATAATCTCGTATAATAATAATAGCAATAGAGAAGAACAATGAAGGAGAAATCAACATAAATTCTACATAATCCACATAAATTCATATAGTGGCAAAAAATTTCATGGGTGTAAACCATGAAAATTCACAAAAAATAAAGTGCAAAGAAGAATTAAGTATAAAATTCGGGAATGTATAATTCCCAAAAGATATTAAAGTGCAAAAAATCAACAATGAAGTGTACAGTTCCAGTATAGTAAGCACTAAGTCCAATTCCCAGATGTAAAGGAAAGGCCAAGGAGGCAGGAGGGAAAACGTTAGAGAAAAACCGTTGAAGGACTGAGATCACAGGTAGATTCCACCACCACTGAAGGGACGAGGGATAAGCCTCTCCTTGGAGCATGCACCCAAAAGAAGATGAGGACCCTTACCAGATGCGGTGGACCTCCTATCAGAAGAGAGGTCCTTATTGCCTGCAGTTATAACCCTCTGCGGGGTCTCTGATCGGTCCAAGATGCCCGAAATCCCAAACTCCCAGCGTCCTTCTCCTTCCGTGCGTCCTTTTGCTGTCCGGTGTATGTGGGGGGCTCTCCCTCTGGTGAGTGCTGGTGCACTCTCTCGGGCTGGAACAGGCCGTATAAAAATGGAAAAAGGACTCCAATAGTGCGTTATCCTTAAACATAGTTTATTATAAAATTCAAGGTAATACAAAAATTGTTAAAAATATTGCCGGCAAACAAACTCTAAAACGAACGCCCGTGCTTCCGGGGTCACGTGGAACATGGTGACGTCAATGCATAGTTCCGCCCTGACATGTTTCGCCACACATGATGTTCTCAAAGGGCACGGGCGACGCATTGAACTATCACCTTAAGTACTCACGAGGAGGCAACCAAGCCTCTTTCTCATATGGCGGCCATACTGGAGAAAATAGGCCACCCCTCGTTTTCAGTTGTTGTAAACAAGAAGGGCGAGTGTACGGCCTACAATCCTAACCGTCACTCCCCCTCATTCCGGGATGGGGCCGGCCGATGCCAAGCCTCATCATCATAACCAGCCTCACCCGGAAAGGCGGGCCAACACATTTAAAACATGTATTTAATTAAATAATTCTATTTTTGCACCACACAATTTTTAAAATGAGCGCCATATCGCACTGAATCTCCAGGACAGTCAGCCTATCATATGGCAATTGATAGTGAAAAATAAAAATTATAGAAATATATTTAAAAAAATCTATAATAAAAAGGGGGAAACAAAAATAGCACTACCAGACGTATATGGAGAAAATCGATGTGTGTGACAAGAAATTACACATATTGCTAAATGCAACTCTAATTAAGAGTTCAAGAAGGCTAAGATATTTGGACGACAAGTTAGATATAAACCCAGGGAAGAGCCCTGAGATTCAAGTATACATATAACCCTCGTTTGTACAGACAAAAAATTTAAATAAAAAATAATAAAAGGTAAGCCATTATATACAGTAACATTCAAAGGATGAGAAAACAATAATCTACTTGTATATCTGTCCAACCCAGGGCTAAGAATTATCAATAAAAGCATTGATCTCAATGTCTACATTCAGCCCCAAGGGCTTGAGATATTTGACTCGATAAATTCAGCTCATTTCGAGTTTGGATATGGCCCTTCTTTTAGGGTCGCCTCTCCAATGAGTTTTTAGTTTATTGATAGCCAAAAAGAACGTACCCCTGGGGTCTTTGTTATGTACCTCCCTATAGTGTTTAGACACTGAATGGCCCCTAAAGCCCCTCCTGATGTTACCAATGTGCTCACTGGACATTAAGGGGTCGCAGTGCGTCCAATGTATTGTAATCCGCATGGACAGATAAGGAGGTATACTACGTGGGTGGTAGAACATGTAATACAGGACTTGATGTCAAATTCTTGAGAGGTACTGTTAGAGACAAACTTAAGGGTCTTTCGGTCTCTAATATGGTTTATGCTGCAAACAGCATATTTATTGCATCTGTGAAAGCCCACCAAGTTCTGAAAAAACATTAATTTGTTACTTGGGGAGTCGCAAACACTAGGTGCCAGGGAGTCCTTCAGGGAAGGGGCTTCCCTAAAAACCACCTGAGGTTGTTCTGGAAGAATAGGACCCAACACTTTATCATCTTTAATCAGATGCCAGTGCTTACGTATCAATTTCTTGATCAAAAAATGTTGGTTGGAGAAGCAACAAACAGCAAAACAAAATCATTCTGACCGTCCATTGACACTCGCCTCTCCTGTAGAAGTTGACTCCTATCCACCTGTTCCACTTCCAAAACAATCCCTTCTAAATCACTGGCAGAGTATCCCTTCTCCATAAGAGTGATGATAAAAAGTAGGTATTACTGCGCTGATCCCAGACAGAAAAAACTCAAGCAGCTACATAGACAATGTGACAAACATGGATAAATCTAAGAAGTAAATAATGTAGCGCTAAATAGTGAATGCAAATATGGTAATATAAGTGATAAAGAAGACAAATCAAAAATAATAAGATAATAAACACAGAATGTCCAATCTTTGAAAAAAACAATGTGTCATTGGAAATAAACACACTAATACTGAAAATGTGAAAAAAACCGTTGCATAATATGAAGTATAGTCCGACATAAGTCCAATCATACACCACGGAATGGTAAAGGGACGAGGAAATACAAACGATGAACACTGTTCAGTATGGAGACCGTCAGGGGTATTGCATCCTCAAACATGAAAATAAATGTATGTGCCCTTACGGGAACTGGTGGACTCCTATGTCAGCGACAAGGAATCATACAGGCATGATGCCACGGATGGCCGATGTATGGAACTCCAGATGGACTGGGACCTCAGGGATGGAATCCAAGGAAGGGATGAAGAGCCTCCGCATGGACCTCAAATCCTAGAAGCTGCAGGCTGATTCTAGATGGTATAATCAGCAGGGTACCGGAGCCACTCTCACAGAAATCATATGTGGAGAAAGAAAATGCTTCCACATGGTGCAGATAAAAAAAGGGGGTATTTTATTTCTAAAAAAACACATACAGAGATAAAATGTGATCACAGAAGTAAAAACAGGGCAATGTAGTGAGCAATAAGCCAAGCCCAGCCCCCTTAAGCCTGTATGATTCTGTATGTCGCTGACATAGGAGTCCACCAGTTCCGGAAAGGCACATACATTTATTTTCATGTTTGAGGATGCAATATCCCTGATGGTCTCCATTAGGGATGAGCTTCGAGTTCCAGTCGAACTCATGTTCGACTCGAACATCGGCTGTTCGCCAGTTTGTCGAACAGCGAACAATTTGGGGTGTTTGCGGCAAATTCGAAAGCCGCAGAACACCCTTTAAAAGTCTATGGGAGAAATCAAAATTGCTAATTTTAAAGGCTTATATGCATGGTATTGTCATAAAAAGTGTTTGGGGACCTGGGTCCTGCCCCAGGGGACATGGATCAATGCAAAAAAAAGTTTTAAAAACGGCCGTTTTTTTGGGAGCAGTGATTTTAATAATGCTTAAAGTGAAACAATAAAAGTGGATTATTCCTTTAAATTTCATACCTAGGGGGTGTCTATATTATTCTTGTAAAGGGACGCATGTTTCCCGTGTTTAGAACAGTCTGACAGCAAAATGACATTTCAAAGGAAAAAAACTACTCGCGGCTATTAATGAATTGCCGTTCCGACAATATACATAAAAGTTCATTGATAAAAACGGCATGGGATTTCCCCACAGGGGAACCCCGAACCAAAATTTAAAAAAAAAATTACGTGGGGTCCCCCTAAATTCCATACCAGGCCCTTCAGGTCTGGTATGGATATTAAGGGGAACCCCGGCCAAAATTTTTTTTAAAAATGGCGTGGGGTCCCCCTCAAAATCTATACCAGACCTTTCAGGTCTTGTATGGATTTTAAGGGGAACCCCGCGCCAAAATTAAAAAAAAATTGAGTGGGGTCCCCCCAAAAATCCATACCAGACCCTTATCCAAGCACGCAACCTGGCAGACCGCAGGAAAAGAGGGGGGGCGAGAGAGCGCTTCCCCCTCCTGAACCTTACCAGGCCACATGCCCTCAACATTGGGAGGGTGCTTTGGGATAGCCATGTTGATGGGGACAAGGGCCTCATCCCCACAACCGGGGGGCTTATAGGAATCTGGAAGCCCCCTTTAACAAGGGGACCCCCAGATCCCGGCCCTCCCCCCTGTGTGAAGTGGTAAGGGACCATTTCACAAAAAACTGTCAAAATTGTTAAAAATGACAAGAGATAGTTTTTGACAATTCCTTTATTTAAATACTTCTTCTTTCTTCTATCTTCTTTCTTCTATCTTTCTTCGGTTTCTTCCTCCATCTTCTCCTTCTTCTGGTTCTTCCTCCGGTGTTCTCGTCCGGCATCTCTTCTGCGCCGTCTTCTTCTCTTCATCTTCTTCTCCGGACCGCTCCGCATCCATGATGGCATGGTGGGAGGCTCCCGCTGTGTCACGATTCTCCTCTTCCGACGGTTCTTAAATAACGAAGGGCGGGGCCACCCGGTGACCCCGCCCCCCTCTGACATCACAGGGAATGCCACAGGAAAGTCCCCATCAAGTCCTCGTGCGTCAGAGGGGGTACAGTATTTAGCGTTACAGTATTTACCTCCCTTCTCCACAAACCTATTGGTCAAAACCTTAGCTTGTTCCCTGAAGTCATCTAATTTGGTACAATTAATCGTATGTATTGACTTTTGGGCACTGAATTCAGCCACGGGACATGATGGTAGCTATCTCGGGGAATGAAGGCATTTCTGTCGGGCGACTTAAAGTATGTTGAAGTGACAAAGTTGCCTTCTTCTATACTTATCTTCAAGTCCAAAAAGTTGATAGTGTTTTGATCTGCCTCATATTTGAATTGTATGCCCCTATCATTGTCATTTAAGGATTCCATAAAGGCATCTAATGACTCCTTGGGCCCTTTCCATAGGAGGAGGAAGTTTTCTATATACCTGGCCCACAGGGCCAATTCAGGCCTGCGGTTGGCATAGACGACGTCCTCGTCCCATTTGCCCATGAACAGGTTGGCCAGGCTGGGGGCAAATTTTTCCCCATAGCCAAGCCCCTGTTCTGAAGGTAAAACTTATTCCTTTAGCCAAAAAAAGTTGTGTGTTGTCGCAAACGTTAAAAGTTCCATAATGGACCTCTTTTGTCTGGATGGTAAACCCGAATCCCTATCCAGGAAATATTCTACTGAGTAAATTCCCCAATGATGGGGTATAACAGAGTATAGAGACGTAACGTCTGCAGTGACCAACCAGAGGTTCTCTTCATATGGGAAATGATTTAATAAGTTAATCACATGCCTGCTGTCTTTTATATAAGCAGGCAGGGTTTTAACCAAAGTTTGGAGATACCCATCAATATACTTCCCTGCCCTGGATGAAATAGAGTCCTGCCTCCTTGGCCTTTCCTTTACATCTGGGAATTGGACTTAGTGCTTACTATACTGGAACTATACACTGCATTGTTGATTTTTTGAACATTATTATTTTTGGGGAATTATACATTCCCAAATTTTATACTTAATTCTTTTTTGCACTTTACTTTTTGTGAATTTTCATTGGTTTACATGCATGACATTTTTTGCCACTATATGAATTTATGTGGATTATGTAGATTTTTATGCTGATTTCTCCTTCATTGTTCTTCTCTATTGCTATGGATGAGTGTATTTTTTTCTATATATCTTTCACACTTCCATGCAGAGCTAATGTATGCATTATGTATTTGTACACTTAATATTTATTTTATTTATTTCAAGATTGCTATGTAGTGAAAGGGCCTGCCTGAATACTTTCTAATGGTACTGTTTAAAGTTTTGTTCTCCTATTATCTTGATAGGTAATTGCAGAATGTAAAAATGTGCTTCAATTTGTACAGTGATTATTTATATTTTTGTATTATGACACTTCTTACCTGTCCAGTGGGCTGCCAGTAGTGTAAGGAGGGGCTGGCCAAAATAACACACATTTTTTAGCATTCAGCTCTCAATGAAGTGGAGACGATTACCTGTCCAAAACATCCCTCCGCCCCCTAAAATTTTTACAATGGGCCATCAGAGGGGGTGAGGAATCTAACAAGTGGACCTTTCAGATTTTCTTTTTTTAAATACTCCTTCAAATAAATGTTATACTGATGTTGGCCAAGAATGTTTGTGTCTAATCTGCTTGCAATGTTATGTGCAAAAGTATTCATTTTTATTTTTCTTGTTTCACTCCAGTTTCCTTCAATGCCACAGGAATGGCAGACTTTGGCTTCCCAATTTGCCCAGCCGTGGGACTTTACCAACTGAGGATGGGCAATGGATGGGAAACACGTCCACATAGTCCCACCCCCAACTCGGGGTCATACTATTACAACTATAAGGGTTTTGATAATGTGGACGTGGGGAAGAATGGCTGGATGTTGGATGGTTGGAGACATCACCCAGACCAAGTTCTGCGGACGGCTCCAGAGTGGTGATTTGGGATTGTCACCTTCGGAAGACAACGTGGCTGGTCTTCCGTTGATCACCTGATGCGGCTGTTCCCCATGAGGACCCTCACCCCGGACCAGAGGGTTTTTAACTACCGACTGGTCAGAGCCAGAAGAGTGTTGGAGAATGCTTTCGGGATAATGGCCAGCCGGTTCCGCCTATTCCTTACCCCAATCAACATGGCGGAATATAAAAACTTAACCAAATAATCCTTGCACGCTGCATTCTCCACAAGTTTTTAAGGTGAATTTCAAAGAACTATGTGTACTCAGTTGGGCCCGAGGCCGGATTTCAAGACCAAACCCTGACGGCGCTTGAAGCTAGCCGTCCTGGCTTGCCCCCCCAAAGCGCCAGCGAGGTCAGTCTAAAATATATGGAGTACTTTGCGGGTGGGGGCCATTGATATGCCAGAAAATGTTTAACAAACATTTTTTAAATAAATTTGTATTTTAAACTGAAAAATATTTCCTTTGATTTACTGCTTGTGTTTCTTTTAGCTGTCTCCTAGGTTATCCAATAGGCTTATTTATTTGGCCATTTTCTTCAATAGTGCAAACGTAATTTATTTGATACATGAGGTGACAATCTCTTCTTCAGCCAACTATTATGTTGTGGTACCAACAAGTGTCAGGGGAATGCCCAGGAAAAAGCCAAAGTCTACTTATTATGTTGTGGGTCTGCTACACACACACACACACCTTGTTTTTGTTGTTAATGTATGTAATGCATTAAGGATAAAAATATTCATAATTTTCAGCACCATGATTCCATTTTTTGGAGTGATGAAAATGGCTTGATTGTTGCAAATTATAAATCATTGTGGGTGTTATTTACTAAAGGAAAATCCACTTTGCAAAAGTGCACTTGAAACTGCCCTGAAAGTACACTTGTAGTGCAAAGTGGATTTTCCTTTAGTAAATAACCTCCATTGTCACTGTAAACACCAACTTACTCCAAAAACTGCTATTGAGCATTGAAAGAAGAAGCCACACATTGTTGAGTATAAAAATGTTTACTCTGTAACATGTGCATTTAGAAAAGGGTTTTTGAACAAACCAACATATTTATAGAATAATTTTTTTTTTAGACATTAGAAATATCCTTTTTTGTGGTAAACAGGCATGTTTTTAAAACCATAAAACAATACAAAACTTTGATAAATTAAAGGCAATATCAGACATTAGTACCGTATATACTCGAGTATAAGTCGTCCCGAGTATAAGTCGAGGCCCCTAATTTACCACAAAAAACTGGGAAAAATTTATTGACCCGAGTATAAGACGAGGGTGAGAAATGCAGAGGGTCAACAATGCCCATCTGCAGCTGTATGCCTCCCTGTGTCCTGTGCAGCCTACCTGTACCCTGTGCATGTGTCCTGTACATGTGTGTGTCCTGTACATGTGTGTGTGTCCTGTACATGTGTGTCCTGTGTCCTGTACATGTCCTGTGTGCATGTGTCCTGTGTGCATGTGCAGCCTACCTGTGTCCTGTGCAGCCTCCCTGTGGCGATCTCCATCCTCCCTGTGGCGATCCCCATCCTCAAACGGTGGCCGGCGTGTGATGATAGTGTTCGGCGGCCATTCCACAGTTCAAAAGCCGCGCCTCCTCCTCGTCTGTGATAGGCTGACCGCTGACTGCCTATCATGGACATTCTCTCATTCTCATACCACGGACGAGGATGAGAGAATGTCCGTGATAGGCTGTACACTGACAGCTGCTCAGCCTATCACAGATGAGCAGGAGGCGCGGCTTTTGAAAGCTGCAATAGCCGGCGAACACTATCATCACACGCCGGCCGCCGTCTGCCTGCATGACACGCTGATCATGCAGACAGTCGGCGGGGACTCGAGTATAAGTCGAAGGGACACTTTCAGCCCAAAAAAAAGGGCTGAAAAATTTGACTTATACTCGAGTATATACGGTATGTCCAAACTGTGTTGATGAAGGCAACTTCATCAGATGGGATGATGTCAGCCCTGTGAAAGCCAAATTTTGAAGATGCACACAAATTGAAGGTCTAAATGGGGATTTCCCTCCTGATCCCATGCCTAAGGTCAACATGGACGTGTTTAGGGGGTGCAGCCTCTTCCTCTCAGCTACTTGAGTTGCGAGGAAGGGGTTGCACCCACAAAACGCTTACATTGATATCCCGTGATGGCAGATAGCACATGTTGACACATTGTGTGCATCTTCAAAATTTGGCTTTCAAACTTTTTCAAGAAATTAAGAAAAAGAAAAACATTTTTTTTTCATTTTGGTGTGTTTTATATTCTGCCTAAAACATCAATGATGTTTTTGAGTCTTTTTTCCACATCATTGATGTCTTCCTTGATCTTCTGTAAATCCCTATTGCAAACCTTGATCTCCCCGATGAGGATGTGTGCACTTGCACTTGTGAAATGTGTTTCTTCTTCTGCAACATCCACATCACCTAAAAATGAAAAAAAAAACACCATGTATTATAAATATGCAGGCATACATCTTTTACCTGAAGCAGTAGTCTCAGACACTCACCTGTTGTGGTCACTATTTCACCTACTTCATAAACCTCTCCTTCCTCCACATCCTCTGGTTGTGGTGTGGGGATTTCCCCTTCTTTAGGAGGTTGTGTGTCCCTGGTGTCCTCTGATGTCCTGAGTCTTTTCTCCCCTATGTGAATAAAAAAAAGGTATACTTAGCACTCAGATATTTGAGGGCATAAATAGAAATATGAAACATTGCTTGGAAGTCTTGTACAATTGTCTGTTTTGGCAGAGTTTCAAGCTGAAGACATGATTTTTTCCCTTTCTTCAAGCTGGAATACTTACCTTTTTTGGTAAAGTTTCCCACACGGAGACACCCCTAGTATCCACTGGAGCACCTTTGTGGGACACCCTACAAAGTTTGTTCTGGTGTCCCATACTAGTTCTCCTGTGTCCAGATGTGTAAACAGCTGCTGGGTGTCCCCTCCTTACACTGAATCAAGTTTGCATTTCATTCTAGTTACAAACCCATCTAGACAACAATGTACTAAACTTTTTTGAATACAAATGTAGTTAACCTATATCGGCCAAAAACATCATATTAGTGGGTGAACGAACGATGTTTACTACGAATGATTACTGTGCCCACAGACCTGAAAGTTGTCTTTTTAAACTGTACAACAGTAAAGAAAAGCACATGGAGCAGCATGCAAGTAATAATAATAATAGGAAAACACGACAACTACTTACTTTTTTGCAGAACTCTCTTGATCCTTCTGTACTGATCGTGCTCCCTCAATTTTAGGTCTGACCAGCGTTTCCTCAATTGATCCTTGGATTGTCGTACCCCAAAATTCCTGTGCAGACTTCTGACAACTTTAGTCATAATCTTGGCCTGTCTCACATTTGGGTTTGGGTACGGTCTCTACTTCCCATCATAGTCGGCCCTCTTCAAGATGTCCACCATCTCCACCATCTCTACAAAGGCCATATTTGTGGCCTTAAATCTCCTCCGGGATCAGGACGTTCATGACTCTGGGCTTTTGACATTGCTACTGTCTGCATGTACTTGTTCTTTCTCCGCCATGTGCTCTCCCACTGCGCCGAAAGAGAAGGGGCGGGAAAATACTAGATAGAAGGTCAGGGGCGGGCGGAGTTTCACGCATGCGCAGTGTATATAAAGCGTAACACGCGTGCGTCGTACGTACGATCTGTGAGCGGAGGAAGGAGTTGCGGAAGCACCGATTGTGATAACGAAGGTACAATTTTAACTTGGGCCTATACTGCTTATAGATTGAGGCCTATATTGGGACAAGATTAGGAGAGTTTAGCCTGACATTGGGGTTTTTGTCTTGTGTTGTGTCTTGCAGAGAAAATGGATCTATTGAATAATCAGGACTTTATCCCCATATTCATTGATAAGTACAGGGAGCTGCCCTGTCTATGGCAGGTAAATCACCCCTTTTATACCAATAAAAGAAAGAGGCAGGCAGCGCTCGATCAATTGCTGGAATTTGTGAAGCCGCAGATCCCCACGGCAACCATCAGCTATTTCAAGGCCACAATTGGTGGCATGAGGAGCACTTTTAATAGGGAGCGCAAGAAGGTCCAGGATTCCCAGAGATCAGGAGCAGCAGCAGATGACATTTATGTACCCAGGCTGTGGTACTATGACAGACTGCATTTTCTGGCAGACCAGAGGGAATCCAGGCCAGCACTCTCCAGTCTTCCTTCAATGCTTCCTTCCACCCCAGCTGAGGCTTCCAATGTCCAAACTGGGCCTTCCAGCCAGGAAGATGTGGAGGAGCCCAGCTTGAGCCAGGTATAGCATTGTTCAACATAGGGGGCGAACTCACAAGCCAAAGCCAGGTTTGTGAGTTCGACCATCGTCCTCAACCTCCACCTACTGCCACAACTCCAACACCAGAGCCACAGCCTGGAAGCAAGTATGAAAGGAAGCGTAGAAGGAAGACAAGAAAGTGAGGGGCTGGGTTCAGTCTGGTCTGACAAAAGATGCACAGCCTGGGGACATATATGTCATCTGCTGCTGTTCATGATCTCTCGGAGTCCTGGACTGGATTGTGCTCACTATTATATTATGCTACCAATTTTGGCTGTAAAATAGTTGATGTGTGTCCTGGGGTACAAAGGCTTCGCCAATTTCACCAGTTTAGCCAGCGTTGCCTTCCTCTTTATTTGGTTATGACCCATAATAAATGGCAATTTTTTTTCACAAATACTTGCCTATGTGTTTTACTTCAAAAGGGACAGTTTTGTTTGTGAGTAGGCAGGTACATTTCAAAAATACAATGTCAAATTAACAAGGAACACCAACACCAAACAACCTCCATGAGGTTAAAAAATACAAGTTAATAATGGTCTTGTGCTAACTTAACACACAGAATGAAAAAAAATATTATGGAGATCAGTAGAAAAAAAAATATAAAAAACAGAAGATCTTGATAAAAAAAAAAGTACCCTATATACTCGAGTATACGTCGAAATTTTCAGCCCCTTTTTTTGGGGCTGAAAGTGCCCCCCTTGACTTATACTCGAGTCACCGCCGTCTGCCTACATGATCAGCGTGTCATGCAGGCAGACGGTGGCCAGCGTGTGCTACATACCACTCGGCAGCCTCTCACTGTTTCAAAGCCACACCTCCTCCTCATCTGTGATAGGCAGTCAGTGTACAGCCTATCACGGACATTCTCTCATCCTCGTCCGTGGTATGAGGATGAGAGAATGTCTGTGATAGGCTGACCGCTGACTGCTGGGAAATGGAGTTTTCTGCCTATCATGGACGAGGAGGAGGCGCGGCTTTTGAATATAGAATGGCCGCCGAATACTAATAGCAGACGCTGATCGGTGCAGAGCGGCACACGGAGGCATGCACAGGACACAGGTAGGATGCACACAGACACATGCACACAGACACATGCACACATACACAGGACACATACACAGGTACATATACACATGACACATACACACATACACAGGTACATATACACATGCACATATACACAGGACACAGGTACAGGACACATGCACATATACACATGACACATGCACATATACACAGGACACAGGTACATGACACATGCACATATACACAGGACACAAAACACATGCACATATACACAGGACACATGACACATGCACATATGCACAGGACACATGACACATGCACATATGCACAGGACACATGACACATGCACATATGCACAGGACACATGACACATGCACATATGCACAGGGCACATGACACATGCACATATACACAGGACACATGACACATGAACATATACACATATGCACATATGCACAGGACACATGACACGTGCACACATGCACAGGACACATGACACATGCACAGGACACATGCACAGGACACATGCACAGGACACATGCACAGGACACATGCACATGACACAGGGAGGTATACAGCTGCAGATAGGCATTGTTGACCCTCTTTTTCCACTTACAGTAGCTGCTGCATTTCTCACGCTCGTCTTATACTCGGGGCAATAAGTTTTTCCCATTTTTTTGTGGTAAATTAGGGCCTCGACTTATACTCGGATCGACTTATACTCGAGTATATACGGTAGATCACTATAAAAAAAATAAAAATAAAATGGAGATCTTCATAAAAAAAATAAAGAAAAAAGATCACTATAAAAATAAATTCTAAACATTATTATGGAGATCTGACGAAAAAAAAAAAATTATTCAGGAGATCACGAGAAATAATAAAGAAATCAGTTTGAGAGAACTCTGTGTGAATATCAGCAGCAAAACAACTTCATAATTCTAGCATTATAAAGAAGAAGAGAATGCGCTGCATTGAAAGATTTAAAAAATTGCAGCGTGATGAATGTGCTATCTCCATTACGAGCGCTAGTTTTACCAGACCAAGCGCTTCCGTCTTGTAGTTGATTCAGAGCATGCGTGGAATTTTGTGCGATGGAATTGTCTACACACGCTCGGAATTTACCAGAACGGATTTTGTTGTCGGAAAATTTGAGAACCAGCTCTCAAATTTTTGTTGTCGGAAATTCCGATAAAAAATGTTCGAAGGAGCCTACACGCGGTCGGAATTTCCGACAACAAGCTCCTATCAAACATTTGTTGTCGGAATGTCCGATCATGTGTACGCTGCATAATTCTAAAGAGTTTTCTGATGACCACAGTTATGCATGGAAAATCTATACAGGAAGTGATCACTTCAAACGATGTTGGAACTTAATTTATTTAAAGGAAGAAAAAGTACAAAAAAAACAGTTTCTATATTTGCAACGTTACACATGGCTCTTGATAGTGGACGTGTATTTTCTTTGTATTTTTCTTATAATGCACTATGGCACTATTCAGACACTCAATATCCCCCATGACATTTATTCCTATAATTACATTAATAATCTTTCAAATTTCCTTTGGGGTAATGAGCATTGGGTGATATGCGTCAGCCTGACTAATTGGCTCAACCTTTAGCAGAGGGCTTTAGGGGCCACAGAATGGATTAAGAAGAGTGACTCTTGTTTGGTGGATTGATGTCACCTGTATTTATTTTCATGCTTGTTATCTTTATTTGTGTAAGTTATTGATATACTCTAAAATAGCTAATGACTCTATGAGCATGTAATGTGCAGCTCTTGTCAGACCACTGAATGCAATATGTTTAGTACACAGAGTCTTCATTTACTGTATATCAGAGAAGAACAAAGAACTAAGAAAAAGAAGATCTACTTCAATTGATCTTTACAGAGCAAGGCTGCTTTAAGACATAAATAGGCTTGGGACAATGATAACATTAGAGCTCCCTTTATTATTAACCAATAGGGACATTTTATTAAACAATTTTCAAGGGAGTAACACATCAATATTTTAAAGTGTATTTGAACCTCATCAATGAACTTCTCTTATATTCTACCCTTTGGCATGTTAAAGTGGTTCTTCGCTCTGTTTGAAAAAAATTCAGTAGCATCTACAGACTTTTTAAAAAAGGACACTCACCTGGTCCATGGGTCCAGCACCATCCTCACCCAAATCGGTTCTTCACCTGTCTTTTGGCTCTTGGCATGTTTACTGTGGGCAGCTGGCTGTGATTCTTTGTGGCTTCACAGCCAGCTCCCCACTGCACATGCGCAAGCCGCACTATACTTTGTCAATGGTCCTGCAGCCTTCTGGGTCCTGTAACATTTCCCATAAGGTTGCGTGCAGAGGGAAGGAAGGATCCCCGGTGGCAATTCAACCAGAAGTGGGAGCGTGTACCTGTCAAAACCAGGTACTCTCCCAAAAAAGTGCCAAATATAGAAGAGAAGGGGTTAAGGAGGGCATAAAGCGGAACTTCCCCTTTAGGGTGAAGTTCCGCTTTAACTATACCACTGTAATGATTTTGCTTTAAAAATGCAAAAACTATTAATCCTACCAGAAAGCCAGTCCTGTGTCCTTTGCATTCTACAGTGTTATCTCTAGCACTGTTACCACCCTTGTCCAATTTACATGTTTGAGCTAAAGAACATCTCCCTTTGATGTTAAGGCAAAGATGAGAAGGGGAGATGCTCTGCTGTAGTTCTAACACATTTTCTGGCCTACAGCGACCATACTGTTCCACCATAGATACAGTACATAAAGCAATAAAGACAAACAAAGTTCCAACATAATAGGCATTCCACTGTGAATAAAGTGACTGTACAACAATTCTTCTGTTCTGAGTGCAAGACTCCATGCCCTCCTCCTGTTGCACAGCACTCACTAGAGTTTTTGACCTCTTATTAAAGGTCTACAACGCTTTGCATACAGGTCCACTTCAAATCCTATAGATCCACTCCGTTGTTGGTCTCCCAGGATACGTGCATGTAAGGGAGAGAAGAAGACCAGAGTCAGCCTCCAACAGCGTGATATCATATTTATTAAATACCATTTCTTCTTCCTCCTCTTTTTGTAAAGATTTTTAAGGATTTTATTTTGAGTCAGAAGTTTATTTATATATAGAAGGGAGGTGATTGGAGTTCCCCTTTAATAAGAATGGGAAATAGGATGTATACATATATATTTTAAAGGATATATTTTTAAAGGATATAATCTGAAGGATAAACATGTAAATGTATATACAAATTTTAACACATTTTATAGAGATTGGAGTGCTCCTTTATAATGTGACCGTACACTTAAATATGATATATACTAGTATCCTGAGATGTAGAGAGTTGGTTAATAAAAAAACTATTGTAGTGAGATTCCCCTTGTAACATTAAATTTATATTTGGGAACTGCCTTGAAAAAATTGCGTAATATAAATAAATAGGAGACCCCCTTTAAGATAGGTGTAGGGGCCCTTTAAGAACACCGATGAGGGATTTGTACACTGAGAGGGATTAGTGCATTACTATATATGACCATAGAGATATAGTATAGAGGCATTTATTGATGTGCAGATATTCTAGGTCAGTAAATGGTTACATAACATGAGTGTACGTAAGAAATGGAATCGCTGGCATGACGCCGCTCCTGACGATGTCAGAGTGACAAAACACGTTGGGAAGGGCTTGTTGCATCAATTCCGTTCCCAAACTTCTGGTTAAAGTATAACTAAAGGCAAAACATTTTCTTTAGTTTTGGATAGAGAGGAGAGGGATTAGAACTCCTGTCACTTTAAATTGCTGCCTGTGCCCTTGTTAAGGAGACCCTCTCTAACTGTCCTGTTTATCACTATAGTTGAAAGTGAAAGTAAAGAAAAAAACGAATTTGAAGTTGTCCCAGAAAAGTAATAAATGCAAATCTTCCAATGGACACACTAGTTCTGGGGGGGCCCCAAGGAATTTCCTTAATTTGTAGGGATTTCCTCTCATTTCCCGTTTGGGTATGGGACAGGAAGTGAAGGGAAATCTTTGCAATGAGACACAGATGGTGAAAAAAATCTGAAAGGGGTTATAACCCTCTCTTGCTCTATCCAAAATGTAAAAAAAAAAAAGTTTTGCCTATAGTTTTACATTAATGGAATGCAGATGGTTTATGGAAATAACACACGCACTGCAGCTCATGTAATGCAAGCATTTATTTTTGGAAGTGTATTTTAACTGCTTTTAAATAGAGTTGGGCTGTACACCCCCCCGCTTCATGTCACGACAAAAAATGGTGTGGTGTCCGCTGCCCCCCTCCATCCCAAAGCACCTTGTCCCCATGTTAATGAGGACAAGGGCCTCCTCCCGACAACCCTGGGCTGTGGTTGTAGAGGTCTAAGGGGAAGGGGGCTTATCAAAATCTGAAAGCCCCCTTTAAAAAGGGGGTGCCCAGATCCAGGTCCCCCTACGTGAATGAGTAGGGGTACGTAGTACCCCTACTCATTCACCAAAAAAGTGACAAAAAGAAATAAAAACACACACACAGTTTTTGACAATTCCTTTATTAAAAAAAAAAAAATGTCCCCCGATGAAGATCCATTGTCAATCATGAGGCCCGCCACCCCCGTCGGACCTGAAAAAAGAAAAAGCTCCACCCATGACCAAGGGTAAAACGCTGACTGCAGGCTCCCCAGTTTGATAGTTCTTATAGGGGGGCAGGGCCACCTGGCAACCTCACATGGTGGCTCCACCCCTTACCTATATAAGAACTGTCAAACGGCGGAGCCTGCAGTCAGCGGTTAGCTTTCGTCGCGGGCGGAGCTTTTTTTTTCTTTTTAGGGTTCGGCAGGAGCAGGCTTCATAATTGACAATGGGTCTACATCAGGGGACATTGTTTTTTTTATTTTTAATAAAGGAGTTGTCAAAAATTGTGTCTGTTTTCATTTCTTTTTGACATTGGTAAATACTCATACTCCCAATACTCATACCCCATACTCATTCACATGGGGGGTGGGCAGGATCTGAGGGCCCCCTTGTTAAAGGGGGCTTCCAGATTCCGATAAGCCCCCTGCCTGGGCTGTGGTTGTGGGGAAGAGGCCCTTGTCCCCTATCAACATGAGGACAAGGTGCTTTGGGGGGGAGGCAAAGCACCCCCCCCCCACATGCTGAGGGCATGTGGACTGGTATGGTATGGTACAGAAGAATTGTTGCACAGTCACTTTGTTCATCGTGGAATGCCTATTATGTTGGAACTTTGATTATCTTTATTGCTCACAAGGACTAAGCGCATTTCACTTTATTTATATATATATATTTTGTTAGTTTGCACTCATATGTGTAATGGGATGAATATCAATATATAAAGCGGTGTTTTTCAGTTTTTTAAAGGCAGCAGCTACAAAAAGTATAGCTGCTGACTTTTAATAAACACACACTCACCTGTCCCATGGTCCAGTGATGTGGCCGGCCGAAGCCTCGCGTCTCTCCCCCGCCTCTCCTCTGCACCGGCATCACTAGTGTGGGCACCTGACTGTGACAGCTTGCGGCTTCACTGCCGGGTGCGCACTACACTTGTGCAAGTCGCGCTGCGCTGTCCTGAATGGCTTCAATCAATCTGGGACATGTCCCAGAAGATTGCAGGGAGGGAGGGGGAGAGGAGGAGTCGCCTAGGCGGCGCTGGTGGAAGTGGGAGCTGGGTACTTGTCAAAACTAGGTACCCACTCCCCCCCCCCACCAAAAAAAAAAAAAATGACATGCCAAATATGGCATGTCAGGGGGTTAGGACTCCTTAAAGCGGAAGTTCCACTTTTGGGTGGAACTCTGCTTTAAGGGGCACTTTATTTATAGTTTATATAATAATCAATTGGAGTCATTTGGTTTTTACCAAACACATAGCACTTTTATTTAGGACACAGCATTGCACAATTGTATGACAAACAAATTAGCACTTATTAGGATAGCACGTCGCACTTTAATTTAGCATTACACCATTGTGCCACACCAAATTCTTTGTTCTCATTCTGGTTTACTACCTTCTAGGGGAGTAGTCAGGGTGCAGGCAACTACAGTATATACAGTATACTCCATTACTAACTTTCTCTTATTTATTTATAGTATAATTTTCTTGACCCTGAGTTTTTTAGATGTTTTTATTTGAAAGCTTAATAATTTAATTTTAAGGATTTTACACTATGCGGTCCATTTGTCTTTCCATGTTTTCCTGAGTATTGGCTGGAGGTGAAAAGAAGGTGATACTTGATGTGGAGACACATAAACATCGCCAGCGCAAGTGGAATATTCTAGAATCTAGAGCATCATGTATTAACCAGCCTACTTGATCTTTCTTTAACCAGAGGGTCATTTACTTGTGGTAAGTGTACATCTGATCTTTTATGGTGGTGATTTTTCCCAAGAGGTGATAGTGATGACTTCCTGATCACTTACCTGTTTGAACAGGGTCGTAGATCATTTTTTTTCCTGGGAGGGGTTTCCGGCTTGGGTACCCAGAGGGCAATAATTAGTGTGGCTGCCACGCTGTGACAAATTGTGAGTGCCACAAATGAACTATTACCTTAACTAATAGATATGCTTGCTGTCAGAGCTGGGTAAACTGTATGTAGAATCAGCTACATAGAGTATACAGCACTGTGTTCCAGCAGCAAGATGGGGACTTCATGCCCTGCTCACAGAACAAAATTGAGTTGGGTTGAGCACTCAGCTATTCACAGGACACTTTGTATTTTATCAAATACAAAGCTTCCTCTGATTAGCTGAGGTGGAGATTGTGACATTATCCACCCACCTTAGTGGGAGTTTTGTATTCTTTGATGAAATACAAGGTGTCCTGTGAATGGCTGAGCGCTCAACCCAACTCAATTTTGTTCTGGGAGCGGGGGTGGGAAGTGTCCATCCTACTGTTCGACACACAGTATCATACCTCCCAACTTTAGAACTTGACCATGAGGGAGACCAAAGCAGGTAAGTGACCTGAAGCGTGTGCAAAAAAATGGGCATGGTCAAACTATTTGAAGTGGGAATGGCTTAATGGGCAGGGTCACCTCTGGCAGGAGAGGACAGGGATCACCGCTGGAAGCAGAGCAGACCGTGCACCGCTGGAAGCAGAGAGGACAGGGGACACCGCTGGAATGAGAGAGGACAGGGATCACCGCTGGAAGGAGAGATAGGACAGGGGTCATCGCTGGAAGCGGAGAGGACAGGGGTCAGCGCTGAAAGGAAAGAAAACAGGGGTCACCACTGACAGGAAAGAGGACAGGGGTCATCGCCGCTGGAAGCAGAGAGGACAGGGGTCACCGCTGGAAGCAGAGCAGACAGGGGCACTGCTGGAAGCAGAGAGGACAGTTGTCACCGCTGGAAGGAGAGAAAACAGGGGTCACCGCTGGAAGCAGAGCAGACAGGGGCACTGCTGGAAGCAGAGAGGACAGGGGTCACCGCTGAAAGGAGAGAAGACAGGGGTCACCGCTGGAAGCAGAGCAGACAGGGGTACTGCTGGAAGCAGAGAGGACAGGGGTCACCACTGGAAAGAAAGAGAGATCAGGGGTCACCACTGGAAGGAAAGAGAGATCAGGGGTCACCACTGGAAACAGAGAGGACAGTTGTCACCGCTGGAAGGAGAGAAAACAGGGGTCACCGCTGGAAGCAGAGCAGACAGGGGCACTGCTGGAAGCAGAGAGGACAGGGGTCACCGCTGAAAGGAGAGAAGACAGGGGTCACCGCTGGAAGCAGAGCAGACAGGGGTACTGCTGGAAGCAGAGAGGACAGGGGTCACCACTGGAAAGAAAGAGAGATCAAGGGTCACCACTGGAAGGAAAGAGAGATCAGGGGTCACCACTGGAAGGAAAGAGAGATCAGGGGTCACCACTGGAAACAGAGAGGACAGGAGTCACTGCTGGAAGGAGAGAGAGATCAGGGGTCACCACTGGAAGCAGAGAGGACAGGGGTCACTGCTGGAAGCAGAGAGAGATCAGGGGTCACCACTGGAAGCAGAGAGGACAGGGTCACTGCTGTCAGGAAAGAGGACAGGGTCATCGCTAGAAGCAGAGAGGACAGGGGTCACCACTGAAAGCAGAGCAGACAGGGGCACTGCTGGAGCAGAGCGAACAGGGGCACCACTGGAAGCAGAGAGGACAAGGGTCACCGCTGGAAGGAGAGAGAGGACAGGGATCTTTGCTGGAAGCAGAGAGGACAGTGTCACCGCTGAAAGTAGAAAGGACAGGGGTCACCGCTGGCAGGAACAAGGACAGGGGTCAGTGCTGGAAGATGAGATGACATCGCTGGCAGGAGAGAGGACAGGGGTCACAGCTGGAAGGATAGAAGACAGGGGTCACCACTGGAAGAATAGAAGACAGAGGTCAACAGTGGAAGGATAGTAGACAGGGGTCACCGCTAACAGGGCAGAACACAGGGGTCACTGCTGGAAGGATAGAAGACAGGGGTTACCACTGAAAGGAGAGAGGACGAATGAAGCTGTGTGAGAAAGAAGAATGCCACTTTCTTGTTCTTTTCTCCCTCACCTGCTTGCATTTCAGGTCAGCTTCTCCCCACATCAGAGTCGCTGCTCCATCCAGCGGCATCTGTACTGAAAGGTAGCCCGCGTGAATCGGGATGAACTTAAAATTGCAGTGATGGACAGGTCAGCGCACTTTACCAATTGGCTGGGGAGGCAGTGCAACCTGTAGGCTACATGCTGCAGCGCCCCCTGCTGCCTCTTCAGCCAATGGGTAGCTTAAGCTGCCTCAGTCCCTCCCTCATGACATCCCCCTGTGGTATCCCGAGTCTCTGCCTGCCTGCACAGTGAACAGGCCAGGACAGCGGGACTGACACATTATAATAATCAGGAAACTGTAACTGTGCAGCTCCCATACCAGTCCCGCAGCTGAAGTAGCCTAGCTGCTGCACCACTGACAGAGACTCTGGGAAGGGTTTTGACCCCCCAACCCCCCCCCCCCCCTTATCCACATCCCTGTGCTTGATGGAGGACTACCTTCTCACATGGATGTATTTATAAAAGGAATTTTTTTTGTGATTTCACATTATAGTGATGTGTTTGAATAGTTTAGAGTTTGTATAGGGCAAAACTTCACCTATATATGTTACTATACTATAATAAAGGATTTATGTCCACCTAAGGTTATGTCATGCCCCATAATTCTAGTTCTGCCATTCATTTAAATAGTACAATCATATTGGTTTCATCTGAATTTCAGAATGCCTAAAATAACCTCTATACAGAATCTTCCCTCATCCTTACCACTTTTTTTGTGCATTGTCTCGCTGCATGCATAGGGCAGCCCGTTCATTTCAATATGTTGCCCTACCCATTACAAATGATGCAAAGTAGCAACTTTTTTGCGTGTTTCTTCACTGGAAAAAACAAGAACCTGTTTGTTATTTGGGGTGCCATTAAAGAGGAGCTCCAGTCTCCCAAAAAAAAAATGACAAGTCAGCAGCTACAAATACTGTAGCTGCTGACTTACTTTTAATATAAGAAAACTTACCTGTCCAGGTTTCAAGCGATGTCAGCATCGGAGCCAATTCTTCAATCGGCTTCAGGTGCAGGCGCCGGCATTTTAAGGAAGGAAAACCAGCAGTGAAGCCATCCAGCGTTAAGCTGCGCTTTGTGAATGGTCCCACAGTCTTTTTGGACCTGTGTGTGTCCTAGAAGGCTGCGGGGGGAAGGAAAAGGGGCCGAACATGTTCATAGATCACCGCAGCGATCTGAGCCGGAGCTGGGAGCGGGTACCTGTCAAAACCAGGTACCTGCTCCCCCCAAAAAGTGCCAAATGTGGCAGTGGAGGGGGGATGGTGCAAACAAGCGGAGCATCCCCTTTTGGGTGGAGCTCCGCTTTAACAATAAATGACAGCACTAGTGCAACATGCATTTTACGCTCTGCATAAGTGTGAATGCAGCCTCAATGCTGTGTTACAATTTCTTTACAAGTAGAAAGGGAGAGTCAGTTATTTTTTCTTAGTGGGCATATCAGTTTCATTACAAATCTGCATAAACAAAATACAGACATTAAAAAGCATACCAACAGTATACAAAAACAAAAAATATATCTTTAAATAGGTCTGCATGAATGCAAGCAGCTAGGAGAATGTATTATGGAAACATAAATATAGTTGAAATCTGACCCAGAGCTCTAAGGCAGAGTGCTCTCAAACTCCATCTACTCCACAAACAGCTTACAGTCCAGCAAAAAAAGGCAGCAAAATTCTCTTGAAAATAGCTTAGGCTGCTTTCAGGCTGCTTTCAGACTGCTTTCAGACTGCTCAATTGAAAAAAGCACATCAAAAATGCTGATGTGTTTTGGCAGTGTTTTTGATGCGTTTCCAGTGAATTTTTTGGGTGCCTTTAACCCAGCGTGCACCTGTGAAACTTAGACATGTGACTCACAAAACTCGGGTGCATTTTTTATGCTTTTTTGATGCGTTTTTGACAATTTTTTTTTATACTTCAATGGAGACCTGTGTTTATGGAGCTGTTTTGAAAATCACACCAAAGATGCAGCATGCAGGACTTTTCAAAATGCGCAGAAGAGTATCATAGGATTTAAAGAGATTGCATTTTTAGCATGGTAAAAAGTCAGCAAAAACACATCAGTGTGAAAGCAGCCTTAGGGATCATTTTTACCTATAAGTGGTCTTTTAACCTATACTTAGTATCAATGCACTAATAGCTGAAGTGTAATCATTATAATTTTTTAATCAGATGGTACCTACATGAATGCCCTTCCTCCAGTCATAGAGCACTTTTCATTGCTATTTCTTTTTGACAGCCAACCCCAAATACCCAAACAGAGGCTGCATCTGATTGGATACAGCCACTTTTCTGCTGACAATTTCTTGCCCAGCTCCTGTGATTTTTTTTTTGTTTGGCAAATAGGGCCACCCACTGAATGAATTTTAGCTATGGTATGGCCAGCTTTTGGGAGGCTCCTTTCCACTATCATGGACCTGTTCTTGTGTCAAAACCATCCCTCCATAGCTTCACAATTTTGTGTGTTTTTTTTTTTTTACAGTAAGAAAGGAAAAAATAGACAGCAAAAAAAGAAAAGAGAAAAAATGAAAGAGGCACTAATCAAATATACAAATGTGGGAAAAATACATATGCAAAAAGAGTCAAATAAACTAAACTACACTTTATACACCCCCAACACCCTTCTAAAAGAAAAAAATTTGTTTTCTTTTGTTTTTTGTTTTTTTTTTTAACAAATTTCACCTATGCAGGTCATATGGAATTGAGAGTTTCCAATAACCAATTTGTGAAATTGGTAATTTTGCGGCAAAATCAATTTCACCAAAATTACCCTATTATGCCCCGTACACACGGTCGGACTTTGTTCAGACATTCTGACAACAAAATCCTAGGATTTTTTCCGACGAATGTTGGCTCAAACTTGTCTTGCATACACACGGTCACACAAAGTTGTCGGAAAATCCGATCATTCTGAACGTGGTGACGTAAAACACGTACGTCGGGACTATAAACGGGGCAGTGGCCAATAGCTTTCATCTCTTTATTTATTCTGAGCATGCGTGGCACTTTGTGCGTCGGATTTGTGTACACACGATCGGAATTTCCGACAACGGTTTTTGTTGTCGGAAAATTTTATAGCCTGCTCTCAAACTTTGTGTGTCGGAAAATCCGATGGAAAGTGTGTGATGGAGCCTACACACGGTCGGAATTTTCGACAACAAGGCCCTATCACACATTTTCCATCTGAAAATCCCACTGTGTGTACGGGGCATTACTCTTCAAGCAGAGATGATGCAGTCTAGCTCTTCTGTCTGCAAGAGCCATTAACAAGTGCAGTGCTAACGCTGGGCTCTCTTATTCAATACAGGTAAATATTAGACATAGATATTAGACTAAGATAGGCACGGCATTTAATAAAGTATGGAAGCACATTGTTTTAAACTGCTTTTCATATGGATTTAACCCAAATGATAAAAATAAAAAAAAATTATATAAATTAATTTATAAAAATAGATTTGTAAAAATTATTTTTAAAAAAAGTTCACAAAAAGCATTATAGTTTTACTTTAAGATGCACTGTAGCTAGGCAGTTTCAACAGTTCATCTACTGCATTGGTACTTAATAATAATATTCAAATGAACTATGCTTCACTGATGCCAGAGTAAGCTGATTATCCTTGCAATCTTTGTGAATATCCAAAGGTAATATACAGTAACTAGTGGTATAAATTAAAGTGAAGAGAGCACATTGGATGCAGGTAAAAACACCTTTTAGTATTAAAAAGAAAGAATAAATATGCACTTATAGAGTGAGAACTTGACCAGGGCTTAACACCAGGCAATACAACTCAATCAGCTGACCACAACTACAGATGTGATGGTAATTTGCTAGGGAAATTTCATTTCCATACATTATCCGGCAAAGAGATACCTTTATTTATTGTATTGTTTAAATTCAACTTGACTGCAGTTTTCATTATGTAGCACCCCTGCTCTGGGCTGGCTCTAGCTAAATTTAAAAGAATATTCCAGAAATAGAGTAGGAGGATCAATCACTGGAGTCATGAATAGTCATCTGACCCTAAAAAATCCCTAGTGTGGCTGTGAAGAAGATAAATATTTGGGAGGAGTTGATCCATCTCTCTCTCCTGGGGCTCTCTCCTGGGGCTTCCCCCCTGGGAAGGGGGCATGTGTGCGAGTTCCAGAGAAGCTACTACTACTGGGCCTCACAGGTGCCATGGCCTGTGGAAAGTTGCCTGAAGAAAGTTTGCCTGTGGAAGTTGGTCTGGAGCAGGAAATAACTGCTGAAGAGTGCCGCAGGACAGCTGGACAGAAGCTGCCCCTGAGCTTTTGCCTCCAGGTATGGAAGTACTGCTTGAAGATGAGATGCCAGAATTTGCTGCTCAATGACTGTGACTCCTTGCATAGGATTACAGATTGCCTGGCTGTCCCCTTTTCTATCAGCATTATTTTTGAGGCTGCTACTACAGGGCTTAATACTGCTGGAACAAGATATTCAGGAAGCTGTCCTCCAAAAGTTTTAAGAGGTTTGGGTATCCTGCACAATAAAAACCCTCCTCCCTGCATTTTGTTTAAGACCTGCATTAAATCCTAAAACGACTTGTAGACTGAAGCCTGAATTTGTCAGTGTGCTTCTGGGACTGTAAACAGGGCAGGCAGCCTCTGAACAGGCAAAGGGGACCCAGCCTATTTCCAACATCCCTTTTGGAGGTTATAGCTACAAGTGTAACTGCAGATCAGGACTTGGAGCAACTAGAAAGGCATCTTCTCCACATGTTTGCTTGATTTCATATCTTCAGTGCCAGGAGCCTCAAATGAACAAGTAGATCACAAACAGCTGGTAGAACTTTTGCTAAGCACTTCCTATCCTATCATGCCCTGTGATTCCAGCTACAGTATCCATTAGTGGAAAGCAGCATATTTAGAGAGACTCGTAACACTTGTTTTAGGTTGCAGACATTTGCCTTCTATAGTTGAGCTAATTTTTTGCAGGGAAGCATTCTTTCACCAGTTTGTGATGTTTATTAGATTACATGAGTGCATGGAGTGTAGAAGACATCATTTGGCTTTTGGCACCAAATGTATAGAATTAGAGGTGCATTACACATTTGATCTATTTATTACTAAATTTGTCATCTGGAGTTTTAGAGGTACTAATAACTCATAAATGCACTTGGCGTGTGGTATTAGATCCCTGTTGGTGTGAAACATGTAGACTTGTCATTCTACCTTTGGGCACTGAATTTAGTATCAAACATGCAATTTTATTTGACAACTTGCACTGACCTTTTCTCTTGCCAAACATCTACACTGAGTTCATAACTAATATGATTAGTCTATCAGCCACTTGCAGATGATGTAAAGGACCATGGTAGCATCCTCTTATTAAATACATGCTGGAAATGTGCAAGACTCTAAATTATAATGACTTGTAAGTCTAAATTGAGAAGAACTGTTGACCTACCTGTCAGGAAAAAGCTAGATAACACTATAAAAGGACACCATGTGGGGAATAGGGAAACAGACAACCACAAGCAGAGAGGACACCTGAGCTGCAACAATTTCCCTAAAGAAGGTAAGCTTTTGCGATAATGAAATCTTTTAACTAATCTAGTACCAGCTAATATATGTCATTTAATTTTAAGCATGTCATTTTATCATTTGAGAAAAAAGTATTATGGTTATAGTTTATGGTGTAGATACAATGCAGGATAAAATGTAAAAGTATTGCAGTTGTAAAAAAACGTATATGTATGCTTTTTTCACAATATGTTACTTTTCATGCATGCCTAGTCAAACTTTATACATCAACTCATTTTTTATATCAAACTTACTTTAAACATGTGACTGTTGCGGCAAGGATACACACCGTACAAGTCACCTTCTACAATATAACCATCCTATATTCAGAATATTTCTTTTTTAATAAAGAAAAGATAGCAGTTAAAAAATCTGTATTCATCTGTATCTACTAAGGCAAAGAAAAAAAAATTAAATATGTTACCTTGATCTGCTTGCATTAAATTGAGATTTGAGTGATTTTTATTGCATTCTTCATTATTGCACTCCTAATTGCTTTCTTAGTTTGACCTAAAACAAAACAAAAAAACAGTAAAACCAAAATATTCTTCAAAAAGTATTATATTCTGGAAAAAAAACAGAAACAAGTACACTTAAAATATATTTTAAGTGTACTTAAATATATTTTAGGTGTAAAGTAAACCTACGGCATAAAATGCATTGCTAATGCCATAATAAGTAATTTTGCACATTCGTTTTAACTGTAACATGGGCGCATGCCTTATTTTGCCAGTAGATTCAGATCACTACAAGCATAATAGAAGTAGAAAGAAATGAGCGATGACAGTCCAATGGCGCTCATACGGTCTGACCTTTAATATTACAGAGTTTGTGTTAAAGATCCAATGTGTATAAATAAGTTTCAATAAAAGCTATACTAGACTAGAAAGAATATGAAATAATTAGATGTAGAAATGCCTAGGCCACTTGCAGAGAAAAAAACATATCCAACATCACGCCATGAAGCTTGCAGGACTAAAGCAAATCCAAAGCACTGAAACATTATTAAAGCCATATTAAACGCAAAACCAAAGAAGGGATTATATTGCAGCTTACCTATCAGATGTGGTGGCTGCATTAGTTTTGTACTTTTAGGTGTGTTTCCCTCTGTGTTCACCTGGTGATCTGGCCAGTAACATACCTCCTGCATTAGAGTGCCCCCACTCTGGATGAGGGAGCAACAGAGACATCTCTGGACAGCAGCATTGTCAGTCTGGGGGGGGGAGTGTTAGATGAACCTGTAGATTTGGATACACTAACAAATTGAAGCCAAACTCCAGCTAATACTTTATATGCAGTAACAGCAACTTTTTTCCATTTTTATGATAAGGGTTTTACATAAAAAAATAAAAGCTGATCGTTATAGTATAGGAGCACTCACTGCCACATCCAAATAGTATAGAGAGCCACAACAACAAAAAAAGTCAAACTTTACTGGCATGACAAGGAGCGCCAACAAATGTAAATAATGTGAATTTTATTTAATGCAGTATTAAAAACGTTGCAGAGACAACTTGGTAAAAACATACCAACATAATATTTGTTATGCGTGCAGACAATTAGTTATCTGGTATTATAAAGAATACAATCACTACAAGGCTGAATTTCCAACTATTGAAAGTGTATGTATATCTATATATATCTATATATATATATAGATATATATAGATATATCTATATATCTATCTAGATATATATCTATCTATATATATATATCTATATAGATATATATAGATATATATACACATATATATATCTATAGATATATATATACAGTGGGGACGGAAAGTATTCAGACCCCCTTAAATTTTTCACTCTTTGTTATATTGCAGCCATTTGCTAAAATCATTTAAGTTCATTTTTTTTTCCTCAATGTACACACAGCACCCCATATTGACAGAAAAACACAGAATTGTTGACATTTTTGCTGATTTATTAAAAAAGAAAAACTGAAATATCACATGGTCCTGAGATTCAAACCCTTTACTCAGTATTTAGTAGAAGCACCCTTTTGATCTAATACAGCCATGAGTCTTTTTGGGAAAGATGCAACAAGTTTTTCACACCTGGATTTGGGGATCCTTTGCCATTCCTCCTTGCAGATCCTCTCCAGTTCTGTCAGGTTGGATGGTAAACGTTGGTGGACAGCCGTTTTTAGGTCTTTTCAGAGATGCCTAATTGGGTTTAAGGCAGGGCTCTGGCTGGGTCATTCAAGAACAGTCACGGAGTTGTTGTGAAGCCACTCCTTTGTTATTTTAGCTGTGTGCTTAGGGTCATTGTCTTGTTGGAAGGTAAACCTTCGGCCCAGTCTGAGATCCTGAGCACTCTGGAGCAGTGCCTGGTTTTCTCCACACATAGCGCTTAGAATTAAGGCCAAAAAGTTCTATCTTGGTCTCATCAGACCAGAGAATCTTATTTCTCACCATCTTGGAGTCCTTCAGGTGTTTTTTTAACAAACTCCATGCGGGCTTTCATGTGTCTTGCACTGAGGAGAGGCTTCCGTTGGGCCACTCTGCCATAAGGCCCCGACTGGTGGAGGGCTGCAGTGATGGTTGACTTTCTACAACCTTCTCCCATCTCCCAACTGCATCTCTGGAGCTCAGCCAAAGTGATCTTTGGGTTCTTCTTTACCTCTCTCACCAAGGCTCTTCTCCCCCGATAGCTCAGTTTGGCCGGACGGCCAGCTCTAGGAAGGGTTCTGGTTGTCCCAAACATCTTCCATTTAAGGATTATGGAGGCCACTGTGCTCTTAGGAACCTTAAGTGCAGCAGAAATTTTTTTGTAACCTTGGCCAGATCTGTGCCTTGCCACAATCCTGTCTCTGAGCTCTTCAGGCAATTCCTTTGACCTCATGATTCTCATTTGCTCTGACATGCACTGTGAGCTGCAAGGTCTTATATAGATAGGTGTGTGGCTTTCCTAATCAAGTCCAATCAGTATAATCAAACACAGTTGGACTCAAATGAAGGTGTAGAACCATCTCAAGGATGATCAGAAGAAATGGACAGCACCTGAGTTAAACATATGAGTGTCACAGCAAAGGGTCTGAATACTTAGGACCATGTAATATTTCAGTTGTATATAGGGTGCTGTGTGTACATTAATGAGGAAAAAAATTAACTTAAATGATTTTAGCAAATGGCTGCAATATAACAAAGAGTGAAAAATTTAAGGAGGTCTGAATCCTTTTTTCCGTCCCCACTGTATATATATTATATAAATTTACCTTATATATAACATCATTACATCAGGGTCCCCGGAGAGCTTCCCCCTTACATCAGGGTCCCCAGAGAGCCCCCTTACATCAGAGTCCCTAAAGAGCCTCCCCTTGCATCATGTTCCCCAGAGAGCCCCCCTTACATCAGGGTCTCCAGAGAGACCCCCTTACAGCAGAGTCCCTAGAGAGCCTCCTCTTTACATCAGAGTCCCCAGAGAGCCTCCCCTTTGCATCAGGGTCCCCAAGAGAGCCCCCCACTTACATTAGGGTCCCCAGAGAGCCCCCCCTTACCTCAGGATCCCCAAAGAGCCTCCCCCTTACGTCAGGGTGCCCAGCGAGCCTCCCCTTTAATCAGGATCCCCAGAGTGCCCCTCCTTACATCAGGGTCCCCAGAGAGCCCCCCTTGCATCAGAGACCCCAGAGAGTCTCCCTCTTGCATCAAGGTCCCCAGAGAGCCTCCCCCTTGCATCAGGGTCCCTACAGAGCCTTCCCCTTACATTAGGGTCCCTGGAGAGCCTCCTCTTTACATCAGGGTTCCCAGAGAGCCCCTCCTTACATCCCGGTCCCCAGAGATCCTCCCCTTGCATCAGGGTTTCCAGTGAGCGCCTCCTTTCAATCAGGGTCCCAAGAGAGCCTCTCCTTACATCAGGGTCCCCAGAGAGCCTCTCCCTTACATCAGGGTCCCCAGAAAGCCCCCTCTTACATCAGGGTCCCTAGAGAGCCTTCCCCTTACATCAGGATCTCCAAAAAAAAAACCTTACATCAGGGTCCCCAGAGAGCCTCCCCCTTACATCAGGGTCCCCAGAGAGCATCCCCCTTCCATCAGGGTCCCCAGAGAGTCTCCCCTTTCATCAGGGTCCCCAGAGAGCCCCTCCTTACATCAGGATCCCCAGAGAGCCCTCCCTTGCATCAGAGTCCCCAGAGAGCCTCCACCTGCACCAGGGTCCCTAAAGAGCCTCTCCCTTACATCAGTGTACCCAGAGAGCACCCCTTACATCAGGGTCCCCAGAGAGCCTCCCCCTTACATCAGGGTCCGCAGAGAGCCTCCCCCTTACATCAGGGTCCCAGACAGCCTTCTCCTTAAATCAGAGTCCCTAGAGAGCCTCCCCCTTATACCAGGGTCCCCAGAGAGCCCCCCACTTACACCAGGGTCTCCAAAGAGCCCTCCCTTACATCAGGGTGCCCAGAGAGCCCCGCCCTTACATCAGGGTCCCCAGAGAGCCTCCCCCTCACATCAGAGTCCCCAGAGAGCCCCCCACTTACATCAGGGTCTCCAGAGAGCCCCCACCCCCTTACATCAGGGTCCCCAGAGAGCCTCTTCCTTACATCAGGGTCCCCATAAAGCGTCCCTCTTACACGAGGGTCCCCAGAAAGCCCCCCCCTTACATCAGGGTCCCTAGAGAGCCTCCCCCTTACATCAGGGTCTCCAGAGAGCCCCCCTTACATCAGGGTCCCCAGTGTTATGGAAATTTTAAAAGCTTCTCTTTATAAGCAAATAATTCCATTGCGCTGAAAAGCACAATTTACAGCTCTCTGGTATAATGCAGGGAAAGCACACTTGTATATCTCCAAGTAACACAGACAGACGCTGGTATGATGTTGAGCTTAGCCAAATCCTCTCTAGCATGATCTACTGCTTTTATTTATACTGTAAACATGAATAACAAAGGAGGGTGGTGGCTTCAGAATCAGCCAATCAGACACTTGTTATCTTTCAAAAGAACCAATCACACACATGTATATATTGAAATAGGATTCCAGTAGTGACGTGTGCAGACAGTCGTGTGCAGAGCCATTCGGCCTGCTTTTTGTTGAGACACAAAGTGTCTCACAATTTGAACACTACTAACAGGGCTCTGAACACGATCGTGTGCACATTCCCACCTCTACCAAAGACGTAAGCCATACTCTATCATGGCTCATTGGGCCATAATTTTTGTATGGTTATTCTAAGGTTCCCATGTACGCAGATCTGTTTGCAAGGAACCTTAATGCAATCGCCATGAGGTGGTCAGTCTCTTGGTGAGGCATAAACGAACATCCCTAAATAGCAAACAGATCTGCTGTGTCCACAGGAAGGTTTCTGCAGCCAATGGTCTTCCACCAATGTCTGTATGTGCGAATACACGCGCATGAGCATATTGCAGCAAAACAGACACTGGGGGACATCTGACAACATACATTGATACAAATTTCCACAACACCAGACAGCCTCCCTCTTACATCAGGGTCCCCAGAGAGCCCCCCCCTTGCAACAGGGTCCCCAAAGAGCCTCCACCTTGCATCAGGGTCCCCATAGATCCCGCCACTTACATCAGGGTCCCCATAGAGCCTCCCCTTTGCATCAGGGTCCCCAGAGAGCCCCCACTAACATCAGAGTCCCCAGAGAGCCCCTCCTTACCTCAGAGTCTCCAGAGAGCTGCTCCTTACATCAGGGTCACCAGAGGGAGGGTGGGCAGTGAGAGATGATGTATACTCTCTGCTGCCCACGGCTGCACAGTGAGGGCGGGACAGTGGTGATGCAGGGCGGGCGGTGAGAGATGATGTCATCTCTCTGCTCACGCCCACCCACCCGGCTCTTCAGTGCTGCCTACCCACTCTCCGGCTCTTCTGTGCTGCCCGCCGCACTCGAGGCCCGGCTGCAGAGAGGCCACAAGCTGGTAGTGGGCCACGGCCCTGTTTTTGGGGACCCTACAGACACTCAGGGCTATGGGCCCAAGATTCGGGGCCATAGCCCCAAAAACCATCCACAAAAAAGAAGGACAAGCATAATTATATAATGCATGTACATAAATATGTTATGGCTCAGGTCAGATAATGTATGAACTGCACCTCTATGCTAAACCATAGCCGACGTATCAGAAAGCTCCCTGGGCGGGCACCAGGACATCAAGTGGGGCCAATCACATAAGGCAGCATAAGGTATGAATCCCTAATAAAAGAACATAACAACATAGTAACAATACATAAATACAGGTTTACATGGTTACCATAAAATGACAGGTCCAAAATGTGACACAGCACTTGAATATCCTCAAATGTTCATAGGATCTTGATTCCACATGTCATCAAGCAAACTGGGAAAAAATAGGAGGTTGAACCCCTAGGTATAAGTAGTATGACCAGCAAGCTAAAATATAAAACAAAGTAATGGTACTAACAATAAACTACATCCCTATTGCCCGGCATCTAGAAGCTCTCAAAGGCTTGGGAGGTGGGGGGGGGGAAGCGATTCGGGTAATTAACCACTTCCTGCCGGCTGTGCGCTTATATGTGGATTATCGGCAGGTGGGCTTTAACACAGAGAGGCCACATATATACTGCCTAAATGTATACATTTCTGTGCTGAGAGTGCGCTCCCAGCATAGTGTCCGGTGGGGATCGGAAAGCTCCCGATGCATACTTGTGATAGTGAGCTTTCTGATCATGTGACCGCTGTGACAGCCAATCACAGCAGTCACATGATCGGAAAGCTCCCCATCGCAAGCTTTCCGATCCCCACCGGACACTACGCTGGGAGCGTGCTCTCAGCACAGCATAGAAATATTTATACAGTATTTAGGCCGTATATATGCAGCCTCTTTGTGTTAAGGCCCACCCGCCGAGAATCCACATATAAGCGCACAGCCGGCAGGTAGTGGTTAATTTAATATTGTGGCCCTGCACACTAAAAGGCACATATCCAACACATACGAGTTACAAAAGATGTACAGACTCCCCAGGTCCCAAGGAACAGGCCCTACAATCAGCTAAACAATCCATGCTTGTAGCCATTACACGTGCTTACCAGCATGGTAATGACAGTACCGCATCCTAAGAAGAAAAAGCCCAGGCGGCAAGCCATAGAACTGTGCATCCCTCTTAAATATCTCTGCCACCTAGCGGCAACCCCAACCGACACTGAAAAGGCGTGGGCGGCGACGTCGCCAGGAGCACTGAGCATGCGCAGGAAAGCGCTGTAGTCAGGCAACTGTCTGTTTGTCAGTTTAGCAAACAGTTTATCAGGCAACTGTCTGTCTTGTAAAAGCTGATCATTGTGTGCACCCCTGTCAGTAGTAAGTGCTTTGTCTCAAACCTATAACACTCTAACTGCTACGTCTGCAGGACAGCTTGTTCTGTTGAAAAACAGCAGACTTACTACCCAGATCACCAGGTGTTCACAGGGCTTGGCTTATTTTATCACTAGGCACAGAAGGTCTGTGCCTATAAGAGACAGATAGGTGGCTTTTCGTTGTAAAGTCAGCAGAAGATCACTGATACAATATTCTAAACCTGGTTAAAGTCCACAAAACAAGAAATGGCCTCTGTAAAAGGGATGATCCAAGCAGAGGGCCTTACAGGTGCTAGTGAGGTATAAATCAAGGGGATTTAAAAAAAAAAATCAAAAGTATATATTAAAGTAACAAATATTTAAGTGTATTGAAGCCTATTCCCTATAAACTTTTGTTGTATTTTCCTACAGAAACATATTTACACCTTGTGCAGGGTGTAAGTGCATTTTTCTGGGACTACATATTTAGCAGGTTCAATAAACACAAGAAAACAGCTTAAGTGCCTGTTCGCTTTCACGTGTGGTGCAGGAAATGTCCATGAAATTCACCGATTTGCGTCACCATTTCCCAGTGTGAACAGGCCCTTTAAACCAACTCCAGCTAGAAGTTTTTCATTCTGCTTTGGAAAAAAACAAGGAAGGGTAATGCCGTGTACACACGGGCGGACTTTTCAACCAGACTGGTCCGACGAAACGAATCCGTCGGACAATCCGACCGTGTGTGGGCTTCATCAGACCTGCAGCGGACTTTTTTGGTCAAAATCAGGCGGACTTGTTTTAAATCTTTCCGACGGATTTGAGTCCGGTTGAAAAATCAGTTAGTCTGTGTGCTAGTCTGACGGACGAAAACCAACGCTAGGGCAGCTGTTGGCTACTGGCTATCAACTTCCTTATTTTAGTTCGGTCGTACGTCATCACGTATGAATCCGTTGGACTTTGGTGTGATCGTGTGTAGGCAAGTCTGTTCATTTGAAAGTCCATCGGAAAGACCGTCGGACCTTTGATACCGAAAAGTCCGCCCGTGTGTACATGGCATTAGAGTTTCTGTCAGGTTTTTATCTTTGCCCGAGTGTCTAATTTACCTTACTTCCTGTCAGTACAGAGAGGTATGGTAAATCTCCCATGGTGACACAGACAAAAACACATTTTTTAGTACAGTGAGCAATGTTTTTATTACGGTGTGTACCTTCCTGTCCCGGTAACAGCTGCACACTCCTTTTCTTATATACAGTGTCTTGAAAAAGTATTCATACCCCTGGAAATTTTCCACATTTTGTCAGGTAACAACCAAAAATGTAAATGTATTTTATTGGGATTTTATGTGATAGACCAACACAAAGTAGCACATAATTGTGAAATGGAAGGAAAATGATAAATGGTTTTCAAATTTTTTTTTACAAATACATATGTGAAAAGTGTGGTGTGCATTTGTATTCAGCCCCCTGAGTCAATACTTTGTAGAACCCCTTTTGCTGCATTTACAGCTACAAGTCTTTTTGGGCATGTCTCTACCAGCTTTGCACATCTAGAGAGTAACATTTTTGCCCATTGTTCTTTGCAAAATAGCTCAAGCTCTGTCAGATTGGATGGAGAGTGTCTGTGAACAGCAATTTTCAAGTCTTGCCACAGATTCTCAATTGGATTTAGGTCTGGACTTTGACTGGGCCATTCTAACACATGAATATACTTTGATCTAAACCATTCTGTTGGAGCTCTGGCTGTTTGTTTAGAGTCATTGTCCTGCTGGAAGGTGAACCTCCGCCCCAATCTCAAGTCTTTTGCAGACTCTAACAGGTTTTCTTGTAAGATTGCCCTGTATTTGGCTCCATCCATCTTCCCATCAACTCTGACCAGCTTTCCTGTCCCTGCTGAAGAAAAGCATCCCCAGAACATGATGCTACCACCACCATGTTTCACAGTGGGGATGGTGTGTTCAGGGTGATGTGCAGTGTTAGTTTTCTCCCACACATAGCGTTTTGCTTTTAGGCCAAAAAGTGCAATTTTGGTCTCATCTGACCAGAGCACCTTCTTCCACATGTTTGCTGTGTCCCCCACATGGCTCCTCGCAATCTGCAAACGGGACTTATTATGGCTTTCTTTCAACAACGTCTTTTTTCTTGCCACTCTTACATAAAGGCAAGATTTGTGGAGTGCACGACTAGTAGTTGTCCTGTGGACAGATTCTCCCACCTGAGCTGTGGATCTCTGAAGCTCCTGCAGAGTTACCATGGGCATCTTGGCTGCTTCTCTGATTAATGATCTCCTTGCCTGGCCTGTCAGTTTAGGTGGACAGCTATGTCTTGGTAGGTTTGCAGTTGTATCATATGAAAGAATATTTAGCTTAACCACATCCAGGGGCGTCGCTGGGGGGTGGCTTTTGAGACTATAGCCCTGAATCTGGAGCCAATAGCCCCGAGTCTCTGCAGGGGTTCCCAAGGGGAGGGGAGGCTCTCTGGGGACCCTTATGTAAGTGGGGGGCTCTCTGGGAACCCTGATTTTAAGGCAGAGGCTCTCTAGGGACCCAGATTTAAGGGGGAGGCTCTTTGGGGACCCTAATGTAAGGGGGGCTCTCTGGGAACCCTGATGTAAGTGGGGGGCCCTCTGGGAACCCTGATGAAAGGGGAGGCTCTCTGAGGACTCTGATGTAAGGGGGGGCTCTCTGGGGACCCTGATGTAAGGGGGGGCTCTCTGGGAAACCCTGATGTAAGGGGGGGCTCTCTGGGGACCCTGATGTAAGGGGGGGGGCTCTCTGGGGACCCTGATGTAAGGGGGGCTCTCTGGGAACCTTGATGTAAGTGGGGGGCTCTCTGGGGATATATATACACACACACGTATATTACTGTATATACATGTGTATGCCCGCCCAAGCGTATGACTTTCTTTACTACGCTGCTATGGGCTCTAGCCCCAGATTTTTTGTAGACCTAGCAACGCCCCTGACCACATCCATTTTACAATTTAGTTTCCATTTTTTGTTTTTCCCTGTACTCTATTTCACATATTACTAGGTGTGTGATGTAATCTAGTTTCGTTTCTCATGCTCCTGTTATCTTCTTTTGTGTTTTGTTTCTTGTAAAGCACGTGATTTCTTAAAAATAATTAGTTTCACTTTTGTCATAAATTGTTTCTGTATTTTATTGGATAATTTGTATGACGCGGTCAAGGGGCGGTAGTTTCTGAAAGCCCCCTTTAAATATTCACACCAAAGAATAAAGATTAGATTTGCTCGGCGAGACTTCGTCAGTTTTTTATCATTGTCTCAATGGGCTAATCTCACAGGCCTGTGGGGATTGTAAGGTACATCTTATGCAGACTTATCGAGGGTCTAAAAATATCCCTAGACAACCTACATCTCCCTACACCATACTCTTTCCATATTGAAATGATGGATTGAGCAGTGCTCTGTGAGATGTTCAAAGCTTGGGATATTTTTTTATAACCTAACCCTGCTTTAAACTTCTTCACAACTTTATCCCTGACCTGTCTGGTATGTTCCTTGGCCTTCATGATGCTGTTTATTCACTAAGATTCTCTACCAAACCTCTGAGGACTTCACAGAATAGCTGTATTTATACTGAGATTAACTGACACACAGGTAGACTTTTTACTAAGTAGGTGACTTCTGAAGGCAATTGGTTCCACTAGATTGTAGTTAGGGGTATCCGAGTAAAGGGGGCTGAATACAAATGCACGCCACACTTTTCATATATTTATATGTAAAAACATTTAAAAACCATTTATCATTTACCTTCCACTTCACAATTATGTGCCACTTTGTGTTGGTCTATCACATAAATCACAATAAAATACATTTACGTTTTTGGTTGTAACATGACAAAATGTGGAAAATGTCAGTGGATATGAATACATTTTCAAGGCACCGTAGGCCTCAACACAGAACTAAACATATGACAAAACCAACATTTCATGCATTGTAGAAGTTACGGTAACATTTCCATCCTGTGTATTATTTGCTCTCCAGCACACCAAATGAAAAGGACACAAATAATGTACCTCACAGGGGCAATCATCCTGATTATGGCTGGAGACAGTCTGCAGATTGTGGTAAGAGATTCTTCAGATGAAACCAGGTAAGGATGTTTTTATATAAGCCAGTCATTAAAGCAATATGGCACACACTGAACTAGATGTACTATTAGACAGAAGACCTGTGCTTTTCTCTGGTTAGTTGTTGGACACGCATTTTCCCATCATAAACAGTATTATGCCGCGTACACACAACCGGACTTTACGGCATACTTGGTCAGCGGGCCGGAGTCCGTCGGACAATTCGATCGTGTGTGGGCTCCAGCGGACTTCTTTTCCCCAAAAGTTTGATGGACCTAGAAATGAAACATGTTTCAAATCTTTTCGACGGGCTCGAGTCCAGTCGAAAAGTCCGCTCGTGTGTATGCTAGTCCGACGGACAAAAACCGGCGCTAGGGCAGGTATTGGCTACTGGCTATGAACTTCCTTGTTTCAGTCCGGTCGTACGTCATCACGTATGAATCCGCCGGACTTTGGTTGATCGTGTGTAGGCAAGTCCATTCATTCGAAAAGTCTGTCGAAAAGTCCGCAGGACAAAGTCTGCCGTAAAGTCTGCCCGTGTGTACGCGGCATCACAGTCATCTCACAAATGCTTAATTACACATTGGCACAATATCCTACCTTAATGGATTTTACCTGCATCAAGGTAAAAAATGTTTGGTTACTTGCTGTTTCTTGGTTTTACACCACCCCAATGTAGATCTTTCTGTGTGCTTTGTCTAGTTGGAAGGTGAGCCTCTGCCCAGACCTCTTTCAGAGTGAAACAAATTTTTGTTCTTGTTTCTGCTGCTGAACAGAATCCACTCAACATAACACTAATGCCGCAAGGATTCATAGGATGATCAACGTTGTTGGGTTTCCACCATACATAGTATTTTACAGTCTAGTCAAACCAGAGAACCTTTTTTTCACAGTTTTCCCCACATACCGCATGTTCTTTTCCAAACTTCAAATAGTACATGATGTTGGTTTAGTTAGCTTACTCGTCATCGTCACTCTTCCATAAAGCTTAGTATTGTGGAGTGTACAATTTATAGTGGTCCCATGAAGTTTCTCCTGTCTCAGTTGTGGTGTGTACAGCTCCTTCAAAATACCATGGGACTGAATCTCTGGTGGATTGCCTAGTTTATCCTGGGGTTGTTTTGATAGCTCTGTGATCTCCATAATGTTGTTTATTTAGATATGTTCTCTAGAATAATCTGGGATCTTCCATAAAAAAAAATATTTTTATTCTAGGACCAAAAGACATTTTAATTGGTGGGCTCCTGTCAGCTAATTATGTGACTGTTAAAAGCAGTTTGTTGCATCAGAGGCTATTTAAAGTGGAACTTTAAAGCAATTGTATACCCGCACTTTTTTTTTTTAAACAAAAAAACCTGCAAGGCAAAGGCATAATGAGCTAGTGTGCAGTGCATACTAGCTCATTATGAAATACTCACCTTAGAACCAGGCTTCGACATCTGATCGTGGTCCACACCGAGGGAGCTTACATGTTCCCTTTTGGCGTTTCTTCTGGGTATCGCGGCTCTGGCGCTGTGAGTGGCCGAAGCCATAATTACGCCACTCCCACGCATGCGCTTGGGAGTCTTTTCCCTGGCAAGGTCCGGCAGCATCTGCCGGACCTTCAGCTGGGCCTTCACAGCACATGCGCCGCTGACTTTAGTGGCTGCATGCAAAGTAAATATCTCCTAAACCATACAGGTTTACATGATATTAATTTTACCTACAGGTAAGCCTTATTATAGGCTTACCTGTTGGTAAAAGTTAAAAAAAAAGGGTATACAACCGCTTTAATGAAAAACAAATGTGGACAGGCAGGATTTTTAATGCAGAAGTGACCTGGCCATTTTATAGATAGGCAACTACTATCCTCATATTTATTAGTGGTTCCAAATTAATAACTACTGCTGTAGGGAACAGACACCAAAGATACACTCCGCATCTTTCCAAATAACTGTTCTGCTTTATTATGATGCAATTGAAGGTTTTTATACACATGATTAAGTAGGTATCACATTAATATTACAATTGTACGTCTATGGTAACATAAAATGTAAGACATACAAAAGACAAATATGACCTTAACATGGCTAAACTACTTTTCAAATCACATTTTATATATATATATATATATATATATATATATATATATATATATATATATATATCCCTTACATTAAAGTAATTAAATCAAAAAGTACCCTAGACTGTGATCGCAAGAGGGAAACAAATCAAAAACAGAGATTTCTTTAATTTAGTCATTTTTGCAGTGTCAGGTGTGAATTCAGGTGACTTTTCCTTCATGTTTTGCACAACTGTACATGAAATAGATGCTGTATTGAGTCTCCGAACATTTCCTTATATATAAATGTCTCTTAACAATCCACAAGTCACCTGGCTTTAGTTTTAGATCCTTCCAAACGTTTAGGATCTGGAATTGGGGAGAAAACACATACATGAATTTGTCAAAAACCTTAAAAGATCAGCAACATTCTCTGTGGGATCCAAATGGAGGACTTCAGCTGCTGGGACAAAATCCCATAGGGAGAGAGTCCAACATCCCCTTTTGGGGCTTGATGAAATATAAGAAAACATTCAGGCAAAATTTTTCTAGTTTCTTACTCTATTTTGTCTGCTACATTGTAGACAGTAGGGGGTGTAAACATAAAAGCTCAAAACTTCTAGTAAGGACTCTCCTACAAAAATGATTTCCTCTGTTACTTTCTGTAGTTTCTGCACTCTGTACTTACAAACTATTCTCATAACACTTTTTACTGTGGCCTTTGCAGTAGCATTTGCCACTGGACATCCAGAAAACATGTCCATACAGAAAAAATGCATACGTAAGATCCTAACTTGGGATGTTCGGCTTTTGGTAACAGCTTTGGTAACAGGTAAAACAAGAAGTGGTATGTTATAAAAACAACTGTGGAGAATCCTGGCTCTATCCCATGCTCATTTACTAAGGCAACCATAACTGCTTGTGAGTGGCTGGCAGACAAAATGATCACCTTTTCCAAAGTCCTGTTTCATAAGAAGTTGCCCTCTGTGGACCACTTGTTCTTCCTGTTCTGGGGTCCTTAAAGTTGAATTATTAATCGCAGCTATACTGGGCCAGAACTAGGGTGGAATCTATGAGTTACACAGACCCATCAAGTGTCCGGGTCTGTAAATGCAGCATCCTTAAGCCCCGTACATACGATCGGACTTCCCAACGGGAAATGTTCGATGACAGGCTGTTGGCGGTAAATCCAACCATGTGTATGCTCCATTGGACAATTTTTGTTGGACTTTCCGCAGATAAATGTTGGATAGCAGGTTTTCAAATTTTACTACGGACAAATGTGTGTTGTCGGATTTTCTGAGCGTGTGTACACAAGCCCATTGGACAAAAGTCCAAAGTACAAACACGCATGCTGTGAAGCAAGGACGAGCCAGAAGCGGTCAGTCTTGTAAACTAGTGTTCGAAGTGGAGAATTAACATTTGTGACGTGGCAAATTATGAAATCTCAAAATGCAGCTCACATTCTCTTCTTCTTTAATGGGATAATAATGAAGCTGCTTTGCTGGTGATACTGATGGAGTTATTGCAAACTAATTTTCAAAGGCTTTTTTTTCCCAGTGATATCAAGAATAATATTATTATGCTGTTTTTTTTTTTTTTAAATTTGGGCAAATTACCACAACACCATTATCCCGTAGTTTTTAAGATCAAAGATACAACTATGTCGGTGTCCCTTGTCAATTTTACATTGTATTTTTTTAAATGTAACTACCTACTCCCAAACTGTCATTTGAAGTAAAACACATAGCCAAGTATTATTCTACACAATTTTTTATTGTGCATTAAAAAAAGAAAAAGAAAACAAATAAAATTAGACATGCTATCTGCCAATAGAAAAAAATAATGTCAAAGCAATAGCTCCAAGGCCAATAATAAATAACACGTTATCTCCTCCGATTCCGCAACATGGCTGGTTGACAAACGGCCGTTCAGAAACGAACTGAAAAGTGCAAACTGAAAAGCACGAAATGAAAAGTGCTAAATGAAAAGCGAGAATCAACACTCACCAAACTTCTACTAACACAAAATTAGCAGGAGTAGCCCAAAGGGTGGCGCTAAAGAGCTGAAAAACAACATAGTACATTACTACGTTCGTATTTGTTGGCCAACAATTGTGTGATCATGTGTATGCAGGACAAGTTTGGGCCAACGCCCTTCGGACAAAATTCCACGGTTTTGTTGTGGGAAAGTCCGATCGTGTGTAAGTATAACATGTTTATTTTTATAGAAAAAAAACAAGACTTTACAATTACTTTAACGCATTTTAATGTCAGGTTTCAGCACTACAAAAAAAGTCAAACACTGGTAATTACTAGGCATGGCTTAAAGTGGAACTTAACTTTCTCAATCAACATTGACTATTTTTAATCATTATGCTACGCTAGAATTAGTAAATAGATAGGAAAGTATATCATATTTACTTGTTTTCATTTTATTTATTTTTTAATTTCAATCAGTTACTTTCTAGTTTCTAAGCCTGGGCAAATTATGTCATACATCCTACATCTTCAGTAGGAGTGGAGAGGTTTTCTCAGCTAAGTACACCTTCCTGCCTGATTGCCTGAACTAAGGGTAGATGGATTGCAGGAAGTAAATGTTACATGAATCATCTGCATTTGCTCAAGATGGCCACAGCCAGAAATGCTAGGGGGCATGTTTCATACTGATTTCTCAGCAAAATAAAACATGGTGACATGGATGGATGGGGGAGTTTGCTTTGAATATTAAAAATTAATGAAATTGCATTTTTGGTATGTGCTCAGATGCAGTGTAGTTCTGCTTTATGTAAATAATTAGTGTAGAAGTCCATCTGAAAACAAAACAATAAACCAAACAAATGTATGTGGTAAAAACCTCAAATATATAAATAGTGTCCAAAAGTAAGACAAAGTAGAATATAATGGTGTAGGTGCAGGAGCGGTGAAGCGGGAACACAACTCTATCCTTGGAAGAAACATCAAATAAGAGGATCATTAAACACTGAATGAGATGTGGGCGCTCTTACCGGATAAGGTGGACTCTAATGTCAGCAACATAGAGTCTTACAGGCAGTGTGCCACATGGGGCAAGTGTGTAGATGGCCAGGTGGTTGAAGCCTCCAAAGAAAGATCCAGGGGGACCGAAGATAGCTTCCGGGTTGGCCCGATCCCAAGACCGTCAGGGCTGGATCTTGATGGTAGGTTCAGAGAACAAACATCCACTCACATCCAGATGATATGTGGAGAAAAAAATAATGGGCTTCCACATAGTGCAGATGAAAAAGGTTGTTTATTGCTAAAAACCACCATACAGATAAAAGTGATCACAAAAAGATAAAAATGAAAGGCAATGTAGAGAGTGATAACGGCCCTACACGTTTCGACCAATGGGCCTTCAACAGGGGCTCTGTGTGCCGGGCTCCGTTCCCGAGCTTCGGGGGGGAGCCCGGAGGCAAATTCAAAAAGTACAAAGTACATAACACATACAGTAATCTGTAATCTTACAGATTACATTACTGTATGAACTGTACTGTACATTTCACATCCCTTTTGTCCCTAATGCTTTGTCCAGTGCCCTGCATGCATATAATATATTATATATAATGTTCTTTCTGCCTGGAAACTTGAGATTGTCCTTGGCAACCAAAGTGTCAGTTTACGTCAAAAGTCGCTGTTTTCTAGACCAGCTAGCTAGTGATTCGTGGGGAAATTAATTTTATTATTATTATATTATTATTTTTTATAATTATTTATAGTCATTTATTATATTATAATTTATGATTTCGTGTTTCAAACTTTATCATACCCAGGATGTCTACTAGACTCTTGTTTGGACAGATTTAAGTGTGTTAATACTAAGAATTACAGGCCTACAATATAAAGCCAAATTTCTATGCAAAACAATGACCCACTTTGAGAATAAAAAATCTGACATAATCATACCGCCAGGGAGGCTACAAGATGTTCAAAGATCACAATAAAGAATATAAAGTTTGATTACAGTTTGTTTCCAACAGCTTAGGTCCCACTCACAGTGTTCTGTAGCTCAAAGCTACTAAAATGCTCTACAATAAAAATTCTATTGTTTCCAATGGCACCTGTTCACACCTAAGTGGTCAGGCATCTGTCACCTGTCAATAAATGTCTGTTGCTCAAAAAAGTACAAGTAAACGTAAAAATACAAGAGCATCGTTTCAGGCAGATTTGGATGCCTTTGTCTCCATAGATCTCAAGGATTGTGTGAAAAAAAGAAGGGGAAATGTGCCTTATGCACATTTTCAGGCATCCCATAATTAAAAGGGAACTAAACTCTCTTAATCAACATGAACTATTTTATATCTTAATGCTGCTAGCATTAGTAAATAGATAGGAAAATATATTATATTTACTTGTTATAACCACGTGCCTACTGGCCACTTTCACCCTGACCAATTTTCAGCTTTCAGTGCTGTCGCAGTTTGAATGATAATTGCGCAGAATTGCCACACTGTACCAAAACAAAATGTTTATCATTTTTTTAGACAGATAGAGCTTTATTTTTGTAGTATTTAATCACCACAGTTTTTTTTTTTTGCTAAAGAAATTAAAAGAGATCGAAAATTTAGAAAACTTTTAGAAAAAAAATCTTTGTTTCTTTTATACAATTTTTCAAATTTTTGTAATTTTTCTCCTATACTGATGTGCACTGATGAAGCTGCACTGTTGGGCACTGATGAGGAGTCACTGATGAACACTGATAAGAACTCATATGCTGCACTGATGGACACTGATTGGCACTGATGGAGCCCTGATTATCAGTGTAAATTTCCCCTGTCACAGGATAGTTGGTTATCACCACAGCACACCAGAACAAGAGGAAAGCTCATTCTAGGCTCATTATTTATGTTAACTCTAAATTGATGAGTGATAAAGGTTTATAAAGTATCACCTTTCTCAACACAGGGGGAGAGCATTATTAAAACTGGTGCACTCAGACTCTGTGCATGGTAGTCAATCGGCTTCTAACTTTAACTTGTTCAATTAAGCTTTGACAATAAAACCTGGAAGCCGATTGGTTTCTATGCAGAGCTGCATCAGATTTTGCACTTTCCAGTGTTAGTAAATTTCCCCCGGTCTCATCTATTACATTTTACAAAAAAAAAAAAAAAAGAGAATTAAATTGTGTTTGCGTGTGCTTAAATTAATTCTAGTGTATTTTATACTGAAAAAGTAGGTTTGAAAACAATAGAGCAAATATTGTGTGACATAAAAATTTGCAAATACCATCTTTTTATTCCGTAGGTTCTCTTCACTCAAAAATATACTGTATCTTTAAAAAAAAAAGTGTATATATATTTACATATTTTATATATATATATATATATATATATATATATATATATATATATATATATAGATATATAGATATAGATATAGATATATCTATATAGATTTATATATATCTATATATATGTAAATAAAATATGTAATATATATATATATATATACTGTATCATGTTTTAAATGTGCATGTTAAATGCAACTTTTTATGCATATTTTTCCAGTGGAAATGGGGGGATATCAGGCTAAGAAGGGTAAAGTGGTTTTTACTGCTTGCTCTAAAAGTGGACTAGGTCAAACCTGTGAAAAAAATATACATTTGAGAATATTCTGTCTTGTCAATATTATATCTATCAGATTTTTCATTTATAAATTAGATATCTATATACAGTGCCTTGAAAAAGTATTCACACCCCTTGAAATGTTTTACATTTTGTCATGTTAAAACCAAAAACATAAATGTATTTTATTAGGATTTTATGTGATAGACCAACACAAAGTGGCACATAATTGTAAAGTGGAAGGAAATGATAAATGGTTTTCAAATTTTTTTTACAATATATAAATATGTGAAAAGTGTGGTGTGCATTTGTATTCAGTCCCCTTTACTCTGATACCCCTAACTAAAATCTAGTGGAACCAAATTCCTTCAGAAGTCATCTACAGCTGTTTTGTGAAGCCCTCAGAGGTTTGTTAGAGAACCTTAGTGGACAAACAGCATCAAGAAGGCCAAGGAACACACCAGACAGTTTAGGGATAGAATTGTGGAGAAGTTTATCTTGCTCACACTGGAGCGTTTTGAAATGCAATTTGACATGTCAATTTGCATGTCAAATCGGCAGTAATTGCCGTTAATGGCACCGTCCTAATTGGTGCGACGCTGCTTCTGCGGCGCTGCACCAATTTCAAAAAGTAGTTTCTGTACTACTTTTTGAGATTTTGGGGTGCGATTTACATTGACATCTGTGCAGAAACCTGCACAGATGTCACTGAAATTGCCGCCAAAATCAGAACTGACATGCGGGAGTGAAATCGTCCGGCTTCATTCCTGCAGCTCAGTGTGATCCTGGGTTAAAGCCAGGTTAGTGTTATAAAAAAATCACAAGCTTTGAACATCTCATGGAGCACTGTTCAATCCATCATCTGAAAATGACACAACTGTAAACCTACAAAGAGATGACCGTCCACCTTAACTGACAGGCTGGGCAAGGAGAGCATTAATCAGAGAAGCAGCCAAGATGCCCATGGTAACTCTGGAGGAGCCGCAGAGATTCACACCTCAGGTGGGAGAATCTGTCCACAGGACAACTATTAGTCGTGCACTCCACAAATCTGACCTTTTATAGAAGAGTGGCAAGAAGAAAGCCATTGTTAAAAGAAAGCCATAAAAAGTCCCGTTTGCGAGAAGCCATGTAGGGGACACAGCAACCATGTGGAAGAAGGTGCTCTGGTCAGATGAGACCAAAACTGAACTTTTTGGCCTAAAAGCATAAAGCTATGTGTGGCGGAAAACTAGCACTGCACATTAGCCTGAACACACCATCCCCACTGTGAAACATGGTGGTGGCAGCATCATGTTGTGGGGATGCTTTTCTTTAGCAGGGACAGGGAAGCTGATCAGAGTTGATAGGAAGATGGATGGAGCCAAATACAGGGCAATCTTAGAAGAAAACCTGTTAGAGTCTGCAAAAGACTTGAGACTGGGGCGGAGGTTCACCTTCCAGCAGGACAATGACCCTAAACATACAGCCAGAGCTACAATGGAATGGTTTAGATCAAAGCAAATGTGTCAGAATGGCCCAGTCAAAGTCCAGACCTGAATCCAATTGAGAATCTGTGGAAAGACTTGAAAATTGCTGTTCACAGACACTCGCCATCCAATCTGACAGAGCTTGAGCCATTTTGCAAAGAAGAATGGGCAAAAATGTCACGCTCTAGATGTGCAAAGCTGGTAGAGACATCCCCAAAAAGACTTGCAGCTGTAATTGCAGCAAAAGGGGGTTCTACAAATTATTGACTCAGGAGTGCTGAATACAAATGCACCCCACACTTTCCACATATTAATTTGTAAGAAATGTTGAAAACCATTTTTTAATTATCCTTCCACTTCACAATTATGTACCACTTTGTGTTGGTCTATCACATCAAATCCCAATAAAATACATTTACATTTTTGATTTTAACATGACAAAATGTGAAACATTTCAAGGGGTATGAATACTTTCTCAAGGCACTGTAAGGAAATAAAGGCAGGGTGTCACTATGAAACATTACCTAACAATGCCAATTGCTACATTCACCTGTCACAGCACTTTCATCCCTCCCTATCTACTGTAGGTAGGTCACATCCTTGTATTACAGGCTGGAGTGTTTTTAGAACATAAGACATCACATTCTTGTTTATCGAAAAAAGAAAAAATCTGCATAAAATGCACAAAATAACTTTTGTGGGTGCAGACCTTGTGTGTAAATCAGCATTATTATTGTTGTTTCTGATGGGGTGGTGTGGGTAGCTGTGGTCAGGTGCCAGGAAGATTGCACGCCCCCCAGCTACTGCCCCCTAATCTGCAAGGCAGCCATATGGGGGTATACATATCCCATGACAGATATTATCTCCCTGTCATATTCAAATGAATGGGGGAGCACCACAACCGCCATGCTCTGTACATGGTTGTAGTGCAGTGGTGCAGACTTTTAGGGGTTACAACAGGCAGTGAGGAGTCAATATATCATCCCCTCATTGCTTATTTCCTCTGAAAAGTGATTCACTGCAGATCGCTCTTCAGAGAGTAATGCTTAAGCACATGAGCGCTTATGGTTTTTATGGTGTAGCGTGCTTATTAAGGAATACTGTGGTTATCCAACTGTTCCTGGAATCTGTATGGAACCTACATACCTGTGCTTTTATACTTGCGTATTAGGGGTCAAAATCAGGAGGTGAGTTAAAGAGGAGGTCCAGTCAAAAAAAAAAAAATGAAAAGTCAGCAGCTACAAATACTGCAGCTGCTGACTTTTAATTGGACACTTACCTGTCCCTGGGTCCAGCGATGCGGGGGATCAAAGCACCGCTCATCTCCCCGTACGTTCAGCGGCACTGGCATTGCAACTGTGGGCGCCAGGCTGTGGCTTCACAGCCTGGCACCCACTGCGCATGCGCGAGCAGTGCCAAGCGCTGTGATTGGCTGCTCAGTCACCTGGGACCTGTAATGGGTCCCAGATGATTGACAGGAGGGAGGGAGCAGAGCTGAGCCCTTCCTGTGCCGAGGGGGAAGTGATGTCACCAGCCCAGGCACTGGAAGAGGCAGACTACGAGGGACCCCCTAGCAACAGGCATTTAGAGGTGAGTAAAAAAAAAAAATATCCACATTTTTTTTGTATTTTTTTTTTTTAGGATTTTTCATGTAGTTTTTTTTTTTTGGGTGGAACCCCACTTTAATAATGATCTTTTGGGGTGTTCTGAAGGCACATCACTAAATATAATTTGATGTAGGCATTGTGGATATAACCAGCACTTTATTGATGACATTCCTCAGGAGCACTTTATTGAAATTTCACTATTAAAAATTGTAAAATATACTTGTTTCTTTGAAATGCTCAAGTCATGTTTAAGTAGATTTTTTTGGCACAAATTTCCTACTGGATGAATATTATTGATATATGAATATTTATTATTACTGATTGATTATCACTGAGTATATTTTTTTTATGATAATATCACACTCAGTGTTTTTTTTATAATTATTTAAAATGTCTTTGTGATATTGATATTTATACAGCTGCTTAGGTGGAGTTTTATATTTTAATTTATTTTATAATAGAAGCACTGTAAATTCCGCCTAGGCGGTTACCTTGAAGATTCCAAGGCTGAAGACCAGGGTGGAAATACAGTCGATGTTTAATCTGCCACTGGATCTGTGGTGGATGCAGTAACTCACCCACTTTCTTAGCTCTCTTCTTCGCGGAGAATGGTCAGACCATTCAAATACGTCTTTGGAAAATCTATGTTTGGTAGAAACACCCTCTGCCCACGGGGTATCCGAGATATACAAACTGCTAATACACCCGCCTGAGGGTGAGGGCTTTGTTCCAGGATTCCTCCAGAAATGGAAAAGAGGTTTGGACATTACACTCTCTTCAGAGCAGCGGGGCTATATTCTTTATTTTGCCCACTACTCCGCAACGGCCAGTAAGTATCAAGAGCTATGCTACCAAATCCTCATACGGTGGTATAGAGTCCTATCACTGTTAAATAAAATCTATCCGGAAAGGACGAATACTTGCTGGTGCTGTGGGGAGGCAGAGGGTAATATGCTCCATATTTTTTGGTCCTGTCGGAAACTGGGGGAATTCTGGTCTAAAGTCCAAGATATCATAGGTCAGCTTACTGATTATGACCTGGGATCTGATCCTGCCAGATACCTGCTCCATCTCTCAGATCTTTCAAAGTATAAATATAGGAATTCAATGATCTTTCATCTTCTAAATGCAGCTAAGGCATGCCCTATAGAAGCAGGAATCACCTCCCTCGGTCTCGTTGTGGCTAAAAAAAAATAAAATAGCCGACATATATGCTATGGAAAAAGGTATTGCAATTGCGCAAGGTAGAGAGAAATTTAATAAAAAATGGACACGATGGTCCCTCTTTGTCTGTTCCAGGGAATATGGCTGTGCGATAGTAGAGGGGGAATAGGGGCTTTCACGTTTTTTGTGGGGTTTTTTTTCTTTTTTTGTTTGTTGATGTGAATTACTAGGACGGTGGAGATCAAAGTCTATACTTTCATTAGAAGTATATAAAATAAGAATGGTGACTTTAAAGATTTTGTATACCTACTTAAAATAGAACCAAACTGTTTTATGATGCGCATCCAATTGAATTATATTTGTTTGCATTACATTTCTTAAAATAAAATACAGAATTTAAAAAAAAAATATTTAAAAATGTCTTTGTGATATTTATACAGCTGCTTAGGTGGAGTTTTATATTTTAATTTATTTTATATAAGAAGCACTGTAACTAACTGAACATTGAAAAGGACCCTATAGAACGCTTAATGGCCATTTGTGTGTATTGTCACATGCTATAATATTTTCCTTGTTTGCTATATGGCACGCACAATCTTTGGGCAAAAGCCTCCTATATTTATGGACAAGAGCCAAGAGCTTTTACGTCTTATCAAACAATTAATATCTATTTAATTCAAATACCTAATCATCCTAGGTAAATTTTTGTATACCAAAAATTTGAATTGAGTGCCGTTTTTATGACTAGACAGATTCTTTTTTTCAATGCATAAATTGATCTAGCGGAGTACCATATTTTTTTTTATAGAGCAAGGCCTCCCTCTACTGGACAGAATGTGGTATGCAAATATATTTTTGCTAGAATATCTCATTTAGAGAGACAGCACTGTGATTTTGATTAATTGATTTTAAAATCAATTTTAAAAGTGTATACACACCCATGAGTCAGGCAATGGCAGCCTTCACCAGTGGGTGAAAGGACGTCTTTACTTATTCATCACTTTAAACAATAAAATACTTCATGTTCAACTATTTTAAATTTTTAAAACAAAACAAATTTTCTAATTGTGGGCAGAAGGCTACCTGTGATTGTGATTTAAATGAGAGAGATTCGCTCTCACTTCCTGCCTGGGTTGCCCTTGTCACCAGGAGAGATAATATGGGGAATCCTACAAACTCAATTGCCACTGGAAGAGGCATAGAGAGCGATTTCTTCTGTCTCTTGTGTCTCCAGAACTGGAAGTGAGAGTAAATCTTAAGCCCCGTACACACGATCAGACTTTCCGACGGGAAATGTTGGCTGTCAGGCTGTTGCCGGTAAATCTGACTGTGTGTATGCTCCATCGGACAATTGTTGTTGGATTTTCTGCGGGCAAATGTTGGCTAGCATGTTTTCAAATTGTGTGTGTTGTCGAATTTTCTGAGCATGTGTACACAAGTCCGTCGGACAAAATTCCAAAGTACAAACACACATGCTCAGAAGCAAGGACGAGCCAGAAGCAGTCGGTCTTGTAATCTAGCCTTCGTAATGGAGAATTAACATTCGTGACGTGGCAGATTATGAAATCTCGAAATGCAGCGCACAATTCTCTTCTTCTTTAATGGGATAATAATAAAGCTGCTTTGCTGGTGATCAGTGGTGGCTGGTGCTCAAAATTTTTAGGGGGGCGCAAACAAATTGAAATATTCTAAAAAAAAAAAAAACATCAATTGCAGCCTCACTGTGCCATCAAACGTAGCCACTGTGTCATCAAATACCGCCACTGTGCCCATCAAACGGTGCCACTGTGCCAATCAATTGCAGCCACTGTAACTGTGCCCATCAAACGGTGCCACTGTGCCATCAAACGCAGCCACTGTGCTCATCAATTGCAGCCACTGTGCCCATCAAACGCTGCCACTGTGCCATCAAATGCCCCCACTGTGCCATCCAATGTTGCACTGTGCCATCAAATGCTCCCAATGCTGTCACTGTGCCATCAAATACTTCCCACTGTGATCGCCCCCGCCCACCATCTGCCCGGCATTTACCCTTTCTCGGTGGGGCAGCGGGTGATGGCGAGCGTTGTCTTCCATGCGTCTTCTCCCCACCATGTGTCTTCTCCCGTCCTCCTCTCCTCCCGTCCTCTCCTATGATTGAACGCCTGATAGGCGTCCAATCACAGCAAATGATGTTTCAGCCAATCAGGCGACCAGTAACAGACCCATCAACCTGATTGCCTGAGAGGTGGGTCAATGTTAGCAAAGCAAATTCCTTTTGCTTTGCTAACATTGAGCTGAGTGACAAGGAACGCACAGCGTTGCGCCTGCTTTCCACTTTTTTGGACACCTATTAGAGCCTACGGCTCTAATCAGGTGCTTACAAAAACATCCCCACCGTAATTCAGGTGCCCGGTGACCGAAAAGGGGCCGGATACCTGAATAGAGGGTATCAGCAGCAACCATAGATCTATGGTGATTAAAGAGTGACAGGAGAGGGGGGGCGGCGCTCCTGTGCCCTTATGGATGCACCGCCACTCCTGGTGATACTGATGGAGTTATTGCAAATTCATTTTCAAAGGCTTTTTTTCTAGTGATATCAAGAATAATATTATTATGTTTTTTTTTTATTTGGGCAAGTTACTACAACACAATTATCCCGTAGTTTCTAAGATCAAAGATACAACTATGTTGGTGTCCCTTGTCAATTTTACATTGTATTTTTTTAAATGTAACTTCCTATTACTAAACTGTCATTTGAAGTAAAACACATAGCCAAATATTTTACACAATTATTTTATTGTACATTAAAAAAAGAAAACAAATAAAATTAGACATGCTATCTGCCAATAGAACTTAACCAAAAAGTGCATTCTATGCATCCAAAAATATAGAAAATATACCAAATCAAATCATCATTCAACCAAAAAAATAATGTCAAAGCAATAACTCCAAGGCCAATAATAAATAACACGTTATCTCCTCCAATTCCGCAACATGTCTGGTTGACGAACGGCCGTTCAGACACGAACTGAAAAGCATGAAATGAAAAGTGCGAAATGAAAAGTGCAAAACGAAAAGCATGAATCAACACTCACCAAACTTCTACTGACACGAAATTTGCAGCAGGAGCCCAAAGGGTGGCGCTAAAGGGCCGAAAAACAACATAGTACGTAACTACGTTTGTATTTGTTGGCCAACAATTGTGTGACCATGTGTATGCAAGACAAGTTTGGGCCAACGCCCTCGGACAAAATTCCACGGTTTTGTTGGCCAACAATCCGATCGTGTGTACGAGGCTTTACTGTTGCATAATTTTTACCAACACACATTTATGTGAAAGGAAATCAGTTTATTTAGGAAAATGGTCATTTAATGCCCAGAACCTGCAACTCTAGCTTTGTCTAGAATTAGCTTATATTTAATTTAAAAAATGGATATTCTTTTACAAAACAAAGGTGGTAATGGTGAAGATTTTCTTAAATGAGTTTGATGGTTCGCCCAATTACTACAGCAAATCTTGGTGGTTTGGACCTTTCTTTGTGAGATTGGTGTATCAAGTTTTCATCTTTCAAATTGGAACATGGACAAGAATAAAAACCTAACAGAGGCTCTAACTTTTGCCAGGAATTTTACTTTATCCCCATGGAAATGACCTCTGGTGAATAGAATAACTATACTTAACAGTGTTTTCTTTTTTTTGTTTTTGTTTTTCTCCAATAAAATATACTGAAATATGAAAAACTTAAAGAGGAACTGTAGTCTAACATAATCTGTAATAAAAACATCTTTGCCAATCTGAAGCTTCCCTCCATTTGCATATTGTTTTATGTATACTGTGATTCTGTACTTGCCAAATATGCTGCAGTATCTAACACCACATTCAAATTACAATATTTGTTTTCATTATAACATAAAAGAGTTGATCTTACTAAAACTGAGTGCAAAATCTGGTACCGCTGTGCATTGGAGCCAATCAGTTTCTAACTTCAGAGCTGCACCAGATTTCTACAGTTTTAGTAAATCAACCTCAAAGTGTTCTGTATAAACATAATGGGGGGGATTTACTAAAACTGGTGCACACAGCATCTGGTGCAGTTGTGCATAGTAACCAATCGGCTTCCAGTTTTTTTTTTTTTTTTGTCAAAGCTTAATTGAACAAACTGAATTTAGAAGCTGAACGGTTACTATGTACAGCTGTACTAGATTCTGAGTGCACCAGTTTTAGTAAATCTCCCCTAATGCCCCTAAATCCTGAACCACTCATTCGTAATGATTATTTATATGGATATTTACACATAAATGAGATATCTACAGTCATGTTTTTTTTGGACAGTGAAGGTGCTCACACCTGAATAATAAAAAGTATGCCCTTAACATTATGCAACATCAAAAATTACCAAACGTGTCCTTGTTTCCTGATGGACAACCTAAAGCCAGCCAAAAATATTCAGAACATTTCCAACAATTAGGCTACTTTCACACTGGGGCGGCAGGTCTGCTAGCCGTAAAGCGCTGCTAGTTTTAGCAGCACTTTACGTTGATAAAGCGGCCCTTTTCGGACGCTAGTGGAGCACTTTTAACCCCCAAGAAGGGGTTAAGAAGGGGTTAAAAGTGCTTGTGTTGTGGCACTTTCGAAGCGTTTTTAAGGCCCTTCAGAAGCGTTGCCTATTCATTCTAATGGGCAGGAGCACTGTATAAAGCTATCACAAACCGCCCCAAAGATGCCGCTTGCAGGACTTTTTTTCCCGTCCTTCAAGCACACTGACCCAGTATGAAAGCACTCGGGTTTTTACACTGGGGAGGCATGAGAGGCAGTTTTCAGGCACTTTACAGGTGCTATCTTTAACGCTAAAATGCCTGAAAACTGTCTCAGTGTGAAAGGGGTCTTATGTGTAGGGAGTAAACCTGTAAACATTCCAATCAGGCTACAGCCATTCAGTACATTTGCTTGAACATCATTAGACGATAGAAGTCAGCAGACCTTCACCTCATTCACTAAGCTAAAGGAAAATTCCCTTTGCATAGTGAACGGTCTATATTCCTCTATTAATGATGGGTTACTTTGATCCGCTTGATCTGTTAATTTGCCTAAAAAACACTTTGTGTATGGCTAACATAGCCAGCCAAAAGATGGATAGATAAACTGGCAGCCAGACACAGGGTGGATAAAAATCGATGATTTAAAAAAAAAAAAAAATCAAACAAAATCGATTTTTTTAAATCAGATTTCTTTTTTAATTCAAATTTATTTGATTTTTATCAAATTAATTTTAATAAAATGCTTTTGGAGTAAAGATAGTTTTCTATTTAAGATACATTGATAATTTACTTTATTCGGCATGAAATGGAGTGTAGTTATGTAGCATGAGGCTGTATATTTTGCAAAATTTACATTTTTAGTAAACTCATTCAATGAATCCAAGCTCTGCAAGTTAACAACTTGCACTGCATTAATGCATTCACATAATTTCACAGTAGCCATGAGATAAAACAAAGTTCAGGAATATTCCTTTATCCCATTGTTTTGCAAACCTATGTACACTACAAACTGTATGATTGAATCGGTTCTGATGTCGCTGTTTTACTAACCTGACAGCTTATTATTTTAAATAGAAAGCCTTCATTTTGTTTGCAAATAGTAAAGATTCTAACTACCAGCAAGAATGAGTCCTTACATTTAAAGAGCACCTGTCATTTCATGATCCAACATGGCAGCACCTGTTAGCGGACATCTACTAACCTGCTGCCGCCACGTCCCTCACCTTGTTGTGTAACTGCCGCAACACCAGCCATCCCATTAAAGTGAATGGGACTTTCTGTGAGTCAACAGCGAGTCAGAGGAGGAGCCACTGCAGAGATGAGTGTTGCTCTTTAGTGTTGCTGGCCAGACACAAAGACACAATTGAAATGCTCTCAGATCATGTAGATCACAGCAAAACAATGCATTAAATAATCTTGTAAGTTTAGTTCTGCCATGATTACAAGCAACTCCTATGGACAAAGGTGGAGCTGCGAGCAGGAGATGGCATGACTTATCAGTGGCAGAGCAATAGTAATTAGGAGCCTCTTTCCTAATTCTAGTTTTCTAATTGTTTCCCTGGAAGGGAGTAGCCACTCATAAACATAAGATAATCACCCAATTCAATTTGTAGCTTGATTAGCTGACTCATGTGTGTGGAAATCCTTATGCAACACAGTTACTGGAAAACATTTAATTCTGTTGCTGACTTGACAGATCATATTAGAAAAAATAGGCAGCTTAATGACAAAACATTGGCCATAGACATTAAAGTGTGATTGAACATGTAATCACAATCCAATTATTATTGCTATTATGTAGCACTGCTTCCGTAGGGGTTGCTGTGTGTAGACTTCCCTGGGCTTTTCTCCTTCTTATCCTGCAGCCAGTTATTAGGAGTTTTCACACAAACACCCGTACTCTCAACCACTCGTTTCCAATGATAAATTCAGGGGTTTGTTAGTTTTTTGGTATTTATTGTTGGAACTTGGATAGGAGGAGGGAATAGTGGGATACTCCAACTGGAACTAATTACAGATGAGGACAACTCTCACTCGGCCTCACCAGGTTAAATGTGGTAACAGACTTTCTGTTATACTATACAACACTCGTATGGGAGAACTAAGTCCTTTACTTGCTCTGGCAGCAGACTTGATGAAACTGTTTATCTTCAGGACACTCACTAGCATCCCCTTTGACTGACACCCATCCACTGACTCTACTAGCTGAAGGGATGGCCCTCACAGGTTAGGCCCCATGACACAGATCTGTACTTACTGTAGGCCAAAACTTATCTGTCCTGTCGTGTCTCCCTTCCAGCTATTCCCAGATTCAGGCCCTCAGGTCAGCTACCTAAGGCCGCATGGCAGCTTCTACAGAGGGGCAGCCGCCCTCTCCTTACGGGACCCTGCTCTCCAGCCGAAGACCCCAAGCACATGTGCCCTTGGCATATATACAGTCACCCTGCATGCACTGAAGCACTTTCCTCTGCCAATGGCCAAGGCTTTAACTATGCCTGTGCTCTCATTTGTCAGGTTTACCTCCACTGTCCATTATGCCCTGTCCTATTGGACCAGTATAAAAAACATTCAAACAACATGAGCAGCACCTGAGCACCATGAGCAGACTATCAAGGGATCCCTGCTCTGTGGTAGGTAGAGAGCATCTAATTTACCTGGCAGCCTTCCTGGTAAGCAGAAAGACCCCAAAACTATACGCTCTTCTAGCACCTACCTAGGAGGGTGCTACAATTATTATACATGATTTATATAGCTCCAACAGTTTGCACAGTGCTTTAGGATATAAAGGGACACAAAACAGCAACAAGACAATTCAATACAAGAGGATTATTATAAATAGGTTAACATAGCTTGCTTTTAGGTGTGTTCCTATTGCATTTAACATCAGTTTGATACACTTCTGAGATCATTCAGGATTTCTGGCCTGCAGTTGACCTCCTAGGCTGTATGAACCTGCTTCAAGCTGCTTTTGTGTTTCCATTGACTTTTATAAGGAGAGAAGCAGCTCCGATTTGAACAAAAGCCTAACAACACTTTGCCCTCTTATATTGTCTGTGGGCATGCATAGCTGTAGCACTAAACAGAGAGTTTCTTATGGTTAGGGAAGCCTAGACATTTGCAGTTAGAAGACAGGACAAGTTCTACCTTATCTCAGGGAAAACTACAATACATGGTGCAATTTTGCCCCCCCCCCAACTGTTGTGCAAGACTGGCAAAACCTGTTCCGAAGTCCATCACCTGATCCTCTTGGACAACTGGTATACACCCCATACAATTGTCATGGAAGACTTCTATCTCAATTGGAACTGAGGTCTGATTAGCAACTCTAAATATCAGTCCAGTCCCAGATTCTTCAGGGTCAATTAAGCATTATATAAAATCACTCCCAAAACTTCCCAAAATACCTTAATGAGAATGGTACCAGGATCTAATAAGCAAATTAAGCAATGATTACTACGTCGTTTTTTTTATTTCCTCCCACACTTTACATTTGGAACTGTTGGTTTAATGTTTTTGACATTGGACATTTTAATACCTTTTTAGCGCTACACTTATTGTATTTTACATCGTTTTTTTTACCTTGGGCCACACCATTATTGCTAGACACTGAAGGGACTCTAGTACTATTACTCCTCGGCTGATGGAATGGATGTGCGAATTGGATTCCATTCATCAGATGGAACAGATGCTATCCCAGGACAGGGACTCTGCTGATACATGTTTCCTTACTTGGTCTACCTGTGTGGACAATAGAAGTAATACAAAGCCTAATCTTGATGAATGGCAGGTTTCTACACTTCAGAGATGACTAATCTTCCATAGGATATGGAAGCTCTGGAGCCCTGTTGCTGACCTTTTTTTGTGTGCCTTTTTTCATCCTGTCCCATCTCTCACCCTATCCTACTGTTCCTCTTCCAATCTTTTTTTTTCTTCTTCTTCTTTTTCTGCTTTATACTTGTCTTTTTTGTAGAGTTGCATACAAGCACATTCCTAGGCAAGAAAGTTGGGGTTGGGGAGCCTGGTTGTCTACTATTTCCTAGGCCTGGTAGATAGCTTCCTATAGTCCAGGGACATGCGGTGAGGTCAGTGGCTGGTGAGGCACTGGCTAGTTTCAGAGCTAAATACACACATACGTAATAAATTGTCGAGCAAATACTACGTAACAACCTATAAGTTGCAACGACCAACATTTTATTCCCTAGGGTGTCTGCTAAAACAATATATATATATATATATATATATATATATATATATATATATAATGTTTGGGGATTCTGAGTAATTTTCTAGTAAAAAAATTATGATTATTACATGTAGGAGAGAAGTGTCAGAATTGGCCTGGGTAGCAAGGGGTTAATTACCATAAGTAATATACAAATAATTATTATATATTGTTTTTAAAGTAATTTACTATATCTTCAAAAACTGTACTCAAGCAGGTGGCTTAATGAATAAATTACTGAAGTTTGAAGTTATAACTCAAACCAGTAATTTCACAGTAAATAGAAAAAAATAATATCATTATTATGTTATAATTATAATATATAGCATATAAATATAGGATTTAGCTTGATTATAACAGTACCTTTTCAACAGCAGCAGATTCTCGTTCTCCCCCTTAACTGTGTGAGAAAACATGGGATTGTGGGTAAATCTCATACCCATAAACCCATGTATTTCCTTGTAGTTAAGAGGACTGGGTTGGAAGGGAGCATGTGTCTTTTAGACACATGCCCCCTTCTATGACACTGCAGTGAGAGGCGTGCTTCCACTGCAGCATTTTTATTGGACAGCTATGGCTAATGGTACTTTACCATTGGTCCAAGACTCCAAGCTGTCCATTGAGCTCAGTGCTTCTGACAAGAAGTGAGAGGCACTGTGAGCTCAAGCTCTCAGTCTTCTGCAAACAGAGTGTGCCAGCTTGTATTTAAACTGGCCGCTCTGTATGTAGCTTCTGACAGGCTGCGCAAGGAGCCCCGTATCTCCGGAACCATAGGTCGTAAGAGCCCCAAATTTTATCAGTGGTGAGGTGAGCCCCCCTCCCCCCCAAAAAAAACTCTGCCTCACCTGCCTATCCAAACTGCATGACACCCTGTTATAGTCATATTGCTACTGAAGTGTATTCATACAGTACCAGAAATTTACACACAGCTCCCCATTAAATATATCTAAACTCTATTCTTTTTATTAAAATACAGTGCATTTAATTTTTCATAAGTATACAGTGAGGGAAAAAAGTATTTGATCCCCTGCTGATTTTGTATGTTTATCCACTGACAAAGAAATGATCAGTCTATAAATGTAATGGTATGTTTATTTTAACAGTGAGAGACAGAATAACAAAAAAAATATCCAGAAAAACACATTTCAAAAAAGTTATAAATTGATTTGCATTTTAAATGAGTGAAATAAGTATTTGATCCCCTATCGATCAGCAAGATTTCTGGCTCCCAGGTGTCTTCTATACAGGCAACGAGCTGAGATTAGGAGTACTCTCAAACAGTGGCGACTGGTGGGCTTTTCATTGGGGGGGGCGGCAAACAAGCACCCCCCCAATAGGATCGCCTGATGCTTTGGCCAATCGGGAAATAGGTCTTATGACCTGCCTCCTGATTGACGGGGAGGAACTTTAGTGTTAAAATAGCGAAAATTAATTCACTATCGTCACACAACAGGATGGGATCGGGCGCAGAGTTCTGCGCCCCGAGCCCACCCTTTTTTAAAGCCTATTAGAGCCTCTGGCTCTAATCAGAGGTTTAAACCCCCCCCCCATTGGAATCCACAGTCTGGCGCCCAGATATGTAGATCAGGGCGCCAGACGCATGTATAGGGAGAGCGGCACCCGTACACCCTCTATGGACGGGCCGCTACTGCTCTTAAAGTGAGTGCTCCTAATCTCAGCTTGTTACCTGTATAAAAGACACCTGTCTACAGAAGCAATCAATCAGATTCCAATCTTTCCACCATGGGCAAGACCAAAGAGCTGTCCAAGGATGTCAGGGACAAGATTTTAGACCCACACAAGGCTGGAATAGGCTACAAGACCATCGCCAAGCAGCTTGGTGAGAGGATGACAACAGTTGGTGCGATTTTTTGAAAATGGAAGAAACACAAGATAACTGTCAATCTCCCTCGGTCTGGGGCTCCATGCAAATTCTCACCTCGTGGAGCTTCAACGAACATTAGAACGGTGAGGAATCAGCCCACAACTACACAGGGGAATCTTGTCAATAATTTCAAGGCAGCTGAGACCATATTTAACAAGAAAACAATTGGTAACACACTACGCCGTGAAGGACTGAAATCCTGCAGCACCCACAAGATCCCCCTGCTCAAGAAAGCACATGAACAGGCCCGTCTAAAGATTGCTAATGAACATCTGACTGATTCAGAGGAGAACTGGGTGAAAGTGTCATGGTCAGATGAGACCAAAATCCAGCTCTTTGGCATCAATTCAACTCGCTGTGTTTGGAGGAGGAGGAATGCTGCCTATGAGCCCCAAGAACACTAGCCCTACCTACAAACATAGCAGTGGAAACATTATGTTTCGGGAGTGTTTTTCTGCTAAGGGGACAGGACAACTTCACCGCATCAAAGGGACGATATACGGGGCCATGTGCCGTCAAATCTTGGGTGAGAACCTCCTTCCCTCAGCCAGGGCATTGAAAATGGGTCATGGATGGGTATTCCAGCATGACAATGAAACAAAACACACGGTCAAGACAACAAAGAAGTGGCTCAAGAAGAAGCACAATAAGGTCCTGGAGTGGCCTAGCCAGTCTCCAGAGCTTAATCCCATAGAAAATATGTGGAGGGAGCGGAAGGTTCAAATTACCAAACGTCAACCTCGAAACCTTTAATGACTTGGAGAGGATCTGCAAAGAGGAGTGGAACAAAATCCTTCCTGAGATGTGTGCAAACCTGATGGCCAACTACAAGAAACATCTGACCTCTTTGGTTGCCAACCAGTGGTTTGCCAACAAGTACTAAGTCATGTTTTGCGAAGGGGTCAAATACTTATTTCACTCATTAAGATGCAAATCAATTTATAACTTTTTTGAAAATGAAAAATTGAATCTGTTCATTTTTTTTAATTTAGCCTGCTAGCTGAACGAAAGAAAATGAGCAATCTTTGGCTAAATTTGTTATTTTTCAATAGAAAAATGTAACAAAAAGAGAATATAAATATAATCACTAATTGAACTTACAATATACAGGAACCACAACAACTTTGACCATTCAGAAGCCTTTTTTCCAGTCATATTGCAGCTTTAGAACTCCATGGCTTTCAAATGACACTAACCATATTGATCATAGTTGAAACACCATAGGTGTGCGCAGTCTATTGCATTAGGGTGTGCACCCCAAAGCTTAAACACACACACTATATATATAGCAGTAGAGCAGTAGATGGTGTCAGTAGGACAGGGATTGGTGGCAGTAATTTATTTTTATTATAACTTTTTTTTTTAATTGTATTTTTTTTACAATAATTTATTATTATTATTATTTTTTTTTTTACAATTTATTAGGAGCCCAATTGGGGGACTTTGGTGAAATATCAGGGGTCTGAACAGCCTCACTTTTGAGACAGGGAAAGGGACTGAGGACAGAGATTTCCCAGTCCCTTTATCTGCAGCCAAGCAGTAAGGGGAATCTGCGTAGCACAGCGTGATTAGGGTGTGCCCAGGCACACCTGTCACACCCTATGCACACGCCTATGATAGGCACAGAAAAAAGGTTTTGCATCCAGTAGTCAAAAGATTGCTATGAGTTACTACACATCACTGCAATCTAAACCTTGTTATTGGATATTACATTTTACCATTGTGTTTCTCAGTATGATGGTCACAAAACAAAATATACTCACTGACTGTATGTCATTTAAAATCATTTTCACAAATCGTGCATGAAAAAGCAAATAGTAGTTCAAATATTAACGTGTGAATGTAAAAACTTCCTGAGACTGTAATGAAATTAGATTTTTCCCATGACTAACACACTGTCATATATGATTCATGATCCCAGCCTGGAATTTATATGTTTGGCCAGGAAGAAGTATAATTCTTCATGAATAGTTCTTCTCTACATCATTTCTATGGGGAATTCATTTCATACTTTCAATGTGCCCTAATGCACTTCTAATTTGAAAGTCAGTTTACGTATATTAACTTAATTAGCCTCAGATCACAATGGCCGTTGATCCTGATCATCTGACTGGGAATATTTGATGAAAAAAAAAACACTATATTTCTTTGGTATGTTTTCTGTAAAGAAATGTCCTTACTTAAGATGAGATGTCATTTTCTATATATTGTAGGTATTCATGGTTTTGCAACCCCAATAACCAGGAACTGGGAAGTAGAATATCCCACAAGTTCCTTTGAGAGTTCATTGATATCGCAAATTTGCAAAGATTGAAAAAACTGCCTTAACTCTTATGCCTTTTGTGTACCAGTGAGGGACTTGTAGAAGAATACACAAAGTACTGTTATACAGCAGGTTCAGATTAGTGAACAGTCTACAATGGCATTATGGCAGCAACCTACAAGTGGCAATGTACAAGGGTGGGGGTCAGCAGTCTGCTTCTTGTTTTTTTATCCTAACAAATATAACACCTTTGAAAGCCAGCAAGCATAAAATAATTAGCGTTATACCCATACTTCTTTTATGTATGATGTTGGAAACTAAGGGGCTATAAAGATCTCCAATTATTGGTGCAGGGATGTTGAAGTGATGGTGCATAATTAATCTGACCAGTGTACAAATGGGGATACTAGTGACACCTTGTGGTCAAGTATGCTTACTGAGATCAGCAGGACTACAGAGATGATTAAGGAAACATTCGTGAGTAGCAGATCTGCAAAAATGGGGTTGATTTACTAAAGGGAAAAAGACTGTGCACTTTGGGGTAAGTGCAGTTGTTCCAGAGTTTAGTAAATGAACAGAAACTCTGACTTCCATCATCCAATCATGTGCAAGCAAAAATTCATTTTTTTTTTTTTCCTTGCACGTGATCGGGTACTCTTTGCATAGTGAAGCCTTACCTCATTTACTAAGCTCTGAAGCAACTGCACTTGCAGAGGGCAACTGTGCTTTGCACAGTGCACAGTCTATTTGCCTTTAGTGAATCAACCCCTTAGTTCACTGAATATTAGGTATGGTGCTGTGTAATTTCTCTGTAACAAATAAAACGAATGCTAACCTTTTATAGCCAATACCCAGGTATTCAAATCTCTAATACATAGATTTTACTTAACGATATGGTGTTCCTGTTTCTCTTTTTTTGTTTTTTGTGTTTAAAGGTGGCAAGAATATCAGTCTCAGATCTTTACATCAAATATTAAACGCCACTCTGAAGGAACTTTCTCCAGTGACCTAACAAGATACCTGGACAGAATGAAAGCAAAAGACTTTGTCCAGTGGCTGATGAACGAAAAACGATTCAGGTGAAAGACACATTACAGGGCCCGTTTGTTAACTACTTATGTATAAAAGGCCTGGTGTGTAATGGAATGCAGGGTACATCTTTCATATGAGGAATTTTTAATGAAATCAGAATAATGAGTCATAGTTGAAATCATGTTAGTTAATATAGTTAACATTGAATAGTCAGCTGATTAAATTATTAAATTAAAAAATTAGGAAAATACCGGAAAGGGGGAATGTACCAGAAAGCTCTAAAGCTAGCCATTCCCAGATGGAATTTCATCTGATTCCTGCTGTATCAGCTTTAATTTGTTCTGTGGGTGGCCAAGACAGCACCACCCAGCTCAACAAGAGCCAATTTTTCCATTTGACTTTTGTCAAAGGAGCTGGATGGACAATTGTTGGTCAAACTGCATCTGTATCCAATCAGAGGCAGCCAGTGTTTGGTAGGGATGAGCCGAACACCCCCCGCTTCGGTTCGCAGCAGAACATGCGAACAGGCAAAAATTTTGTTTGAACACGCGAACACCATTAAAGTCTATGCGACACGAACATGAATAATCAAAAGTGCTAATTTTAAAGGCTTATGTGCAAGTTATTGTCATAAAAAGTGTTTGGAGACCTGGGTCCTGCCCCAGGGGACATGTATCAATGCAAAACAAAGTTTTAAAAATGTCAGTTTTTCCGGGAGCAGTGATTTTAATAATGCCTAAAGTGAAACAATAAAAGTAAAATATTCCTTTAAATTTTGTACCTGGGGGGTGTCTATAGTATGCCTGTAAAGTAGCGCATGTTTCCCGTGTTTAGAACAGTCCCTGCACAAAAGGACATTTCTAAAGGAAAAAAAAAAGTCATTTAAAACTACTCGTGGCTATAATGAATTGTCGGGTCTCGGCAATACACATAAAAGTCATTGAAAAAAATGGCATGGGATTCCCCCACAGTCCATTACCAGGCCCTTTGGGTCTGGTATGAATATTAAGGGGAAACCCGAACCAAAATTTTCAAAAAAAATGGCGTGGGGTCCCCCTAAAAAAATGGCATGTGGGTCCCCCCAAAAATCCATACCAGACCCTTATCCGAGCACGCAACCTGGCAGGCCACAGGAAAAGAGGGGGGGACAACATGGGGAGGGTGCTTTGGGGTAGCCCCCCAAAGCACCTTGTCCCCATGTTGATAGGGACAAGGCCTCATCCCCACAACCCTTGTGTCAGGAAAGAGGCAAGTACCAGTCTCACCAATATTGCTGCCTTCCTTCACACATGCGCGGTAGAGTGGCACTCCAACGCATCCCTGGACACAATACAGTGAAACGGCTAATGCGCGTGTGCAATTCGGCTAAACGGCTAATGTTTGTGTGCAATTCAGAGAAACGACTAATGCGCGTGTGCGATTCAGGGTAACGCGCGTAAGCACTAGTGCGCACATGAGCCTCCCACTGGCCTATAAAAGCCACTCTGTGCCATGACCAGATTGCTGGTTTGTCTTTCAGCTCCCCGTGTGTTTCCTGCTTTGTATCCTGATTCTTGATTACCTGTTGTGACCCGGATTGACCTTGACCTGCATCTGACCCTCGGCTTGCCTCTCGGACTTCTCCACTTGCTGACTGTGTTTGACCCTTGGCCTGTCTACGGATATTGCTTCCTGTCCCCAGTGATTGACCCTCAGCCTGCTCCTGAACTTTGCTATTGTCTTCAGTGCTCAACCCCTGGCTTGCTCACAGACTTTGCTTCCAGTCACCTGTGTTTGACCCAAATGTACCCCTACCATTTCACAAAAAAAGTGTGAAAATGTTAAAAATGACAAGACATGGCTTGGGACAATTCCTTTATTAAAAAATAAAGAAATATAAATGTCCCACGTAATTCATTCTTCTTCTTCTCTTGCTCCGCCAACGGACAGAAAAAGAAAAAAAAGAAAAAAGCTGCACCGACCTGCCTCCATGGGAGGCACCCACTGTATGACGCGTCCTCACAGGTGACAGTTCTTTTATAACTGAGGGCGGGACCACCCACTGACGTCCCCGGGTGACCCCACCCCCCTCTGCCGCACTGGGACATCCCTATGGCTTCCCCTTAGTGTCAGAGGGGGGCGGAGCCCCCCGCTGACATCCCCGGGTGACCCTGCCCCCTCTGATGCACGGAGACATCCCTATGGCTTTCTGGTATACTGCACAGTGGGGACGGAAAGTATTCATATTGACAGAAAAACACAGAATTGTTGACATTTTTGCAGATTTATTAAAAAAGAAAAACTGAAATATCACATGGTCCTAAGTATTCAGACCCTTTGCTCAGTATTTAGTAGAAGCACCCTTTTGATCTAATACAGCCATGAGTCTTTTTGGGAAAGATGCAACAAGTTTTTCACACCTGGATTTGGGGATCCTCTGCCATTCCTCCTTCCAGATCCTCTCCAGTTCTGTCAGGTTGGATGGTAAACGTTGGTGGACAGCCATTTTTAGGTCTCTCCAGAGATGCTCAATTGGGTTTAAGTCAGGGCTCTGGCTGGGCCATTCAAGAACAGTCATGGAGTTGTTGTCCTTCGTTATCCTTCGTTATCTTAGCTGTGTGCTTAGGGTCATTGTCTTCCATCGGGCCACTCTGCCATAAAGCCCTGACTGGTGGAGGGCTGCAGTGATGGCTGACTTTCTACAACTTTCTCCAATCTCCAACATCTCCCAATTGTTCGCTATTCGGCGAATGGGCGAACAGCCAATGTTCAACCCGAACAGAAAGCTCATCCCTAGTGTTTGGTTATTCTGACAGTTATGGGTGCTGGCTGTCACAATACAAAAGCTCAAATGATAGAAATACAGAGAGGAGCACCAGACCAAAATCAGATAAAAGTCCAATCTAATTTTAATTGTTGATTAAAAAAAGACTTATAAAAACAGCCAACACACCACTCTCCCTTCATTGGGGCTCAACACAAAATAATAAACTTATAAACATCCAAGTTTTATCCCCAAGTTTATAAGTTTATTATTTTGTGTTGAGCCCCAATGAAGGGAGAGTGGTGTGTTGGCTGTTTTTATAAGTCTTTTTTTAATGGATGGACTCACAGGTCTATATCAGTATTGAACTATTACCATGGAAGAAGAAATTGACAGCATTGCTGCTCAGCAACTGCTGTCAAGTTTTTCCTGCATTAGGAAAGTTAATCCAAGTTTTATCCCTTGCTGAGCCCTGTTGAAGAGGGAGTGGTGTTGTCCTGAAATGCCTTTGGATGTTTTTATATGACTGTTTTTTATCATCAGTTAAAACTATATTGGACCCTTTTATCCAATTTTGTTCTCGTGCTCCTTTCTAGATTTCTGTGGTTCAAGCTACTGTTGGGCGCCCATCAAGGGAAGCCTTGCTGTGTGTGAGCCGCCTTGCCAAAGCTATTAAGGTCATTTGAAGCTTTCTTCAAATAGGGTAAAGCTGAGCAAAAATCCATTTTTTTCCCCTGAGTTATTCATGCAGTGGCACATGCATAGAATAACCTTAGCCTTCAGCCATTCTAATTGACTAAAAGTCAAGGTCATTCTGCACATGTGTCATCACCCCATAATTGACTTATTCAGGGGGAGATGTAAACATTAAAGTAGTTGTAAACCCCCATACCAGCTAGTACAGTTATAGTATGGCTAATTTGGCTCAATTTGGCCATTTTCACTTAGGTGTGTACTCACTTTTGTTGCCAGTGTTTTAGACATTAATCGCTGTGTGTTGAGTTATTTTGAGAGGACAGCAAATTGACACTGTTATACAAGCTGTACACTCACTACTTTACATTGTAGCAAAGTGTCATTTCTTCAGTGTTGTCACCTGAAAAGATATAATAAAATATTTACAAAAATGTGAGGGGTGTACTCACTTTTGTGAGATACTGTATATATTTAAAAATCCTAAAGTGTATTTTTAGGGCTCATGCACACAGCTCCAAGAGGGCCAAACAATATCCAGATCCTCTGTAAAAACTTTCCCAGGACTCACAGCTGCTGTGAACAGATGACCATAGACATCATTGCTATAAGGGCTTATGCACATGGCCGTCCAGAGCCTCCGTAAAAACTTTCCTAGGGCTTGTAGTTGCTGTGTACAGCCAACCATAGACATCAATGCTATAGGGGCTCATGCACATAGCTGCCCAGAGCCTCCATAAAAAGTTTCCTGGGACCCACAGCTGCTGCACACAACCAGCCAGAAATATCAAGAAGATGTGGCTCTGTGCGGTTATGCATTAGGCTCCATTCACATCTTGGTGTTCCGAATTGCGGGCGGAATCGTTGCAATTCTGCCCGCGATTTGAAATAGCAGCATATCGCGGGATGCTCGTGAGCCCTGTCACATCCAATTGCACCCTCATCGTGGCGCGATTTTGCTGCAATTCGGGTGACAATCGCAGTAAAATCGTATAAAAAGAATCACAGGACACCTGTGGCCCAAAAGAAGTACAAGTACTTCTTTTGGGCCACAGGCGTCCTGCGATTCTGTTTGTACGGTTTTACCACAATTCATCAGGCGACAATCGCGCCGCAATCGGGGTGCAATTGGAAGTGACGGAGATCGCACAGGCGTCCAGCAATTTGCCGCTTTTTCAAATCTTGACGTTCCGAATCGCGGGCAGAGATGTGAATGGAGCCTTAGGGATTGTGTAAAGCACACACACACACACACACACACACATGGCTGTATGCCCCAAATGCAAGCTATATGTATTCAGAGCATACCTCTGTGCACATTTCATTGCTTTACACAACTCCTGGTGCATAACTGCCACATAGCCGCATCTTCTAATTGTCTATGGCTGCCTGTGTGCAGCAGTTGTCTGTCCTATGAATTCTTTTTACAGAGGTAGTCTAACTACATAAATTTGACTCAGTTAGTCACAGCAGAGCTCAGATTAGGAGAAGTAGGGGCAGACCTATGAGTCAAAAGAGGAAATTTAATAAAGTCCTAATACTAATAACACTACACCCTGTTCCAAATTATTATGCCAATGATATTTTTCTCATTTACCTAAATAATTGATGTAAACAACAGTCAGCATAATTCTCATGTTATCAACTATTAAGAGTACAATTCAAATTTTACTGAACAAACCTCCTAATGATAACAGTTTTTATTTTTCAAAATAAAAAAAACTTACAATGCACTGTTCCAAAATATTACGCACAGTAAGTTTCAAAACACTTTATAGGTTTGCAGCATATTTACTGAAATCAAAAGCTATTTCAATCAAACTTTGAACAACATTTTAACTTTTTAAACATTTTAACAGGTCACGTTACATTTTAACATAGGGCCCCTTATTTGATAGCAGCTTCACAAGTCTTGCATCCATTGAACTTGTGAGTTTTTGGACAGCTTCTGCTTGAATTTTTTTGCAAGATGTCAGAATAGCCTCCCAGAGATGCTGTTTGGATGTAAACTGCCTCCCACCCTCATAGATCTTTTGCTTGAGGATGCTCCAAAGGTTCACAATAGGAATGAGGTCAGGGGAAGATGGAGGCCACACCATGACTTTCTCTCCTTTTATCCCCATAGCAGCCATTGATGCAGAGGTATTCTTTGCAGCATGAGATGGTGCATTGCCATGCAGGAGATGATTTCTGTACCAGGGAAAGAAGTGGTCAGTCAGGAACTCCACATACTTTGCAGAGGTCATCTTTACACCTTCGTGGACCCTAAAAGGGCCGACCAGCTCTCTTCCCATGATTCCAGCCCACAACATGACTCCACCACTGCCTTGCTGACGTCACAGCCTTGTTGGAAGAGGGTGGCCGTCCACCAACCATCCACTACTCCATCTATCTGGACCATCCAGGGTTGCACGGCACTCATCGGTGAACAGGACTGTTTAAAAATTAGTCTTCATGTATTTTTCTGCCCAATGCAGCCATTTCTGCTTGGCCAAATGGAAGGTTTATGCACAGTTGCAAGACTCTGGAGGACTCTACACCTTGATGTCTGTGGGATTCCAGAGGCACCAGCAGCTTCAAATATCTGTTTGCTGCTATGTAATGGTGTTTTAGCAGCTGCTCTCTTGATCCGATGCATGGATCTGGCAGAAATCTTCCTCAATGTGCCTTTATCTGCACAAAACCCGTCTGTGCTCTGAATCAGCCACAAATCTCTTAATAGTGCAATGATCACGCTTAAGTTTTCGTGAAATATCTAATGTTTTCATACCTCATCCAAGGCATTGAACTATTTCACTCTTCTCAGCAGCAGAGAGATCCTTTTTCTTCCCCATATTGCTTGAAAATGGTGCTCTGCTTAATAATGTGGAATACCCTCCTTTAGTAGTTTTTCCTTTAATTGGGCTCACCTGGCAATCTAATTATCACAGGTGTCCGAGATTGTTTTCAGTGATCAAAAGGGCCCTGAGACACAATGCCATCAATGAGTTAAATGGAAAAACAAAATATTTAATCTTTGTGACACTGAAATAGAATTTGCATAATAGTTTGGAACAGGGTGTATTTTCGAAGTATGGCCCTTTAAAATGGCCTGTGCCAGATTCAAAAATCCCTGCCACCTATTTTGGTAGCTTTACCAACACGTGCAGAGAATTCAGGTAGTTCTTAATAGCACCACTTTTACAAAGTGGTGGTATTATTGCACCAAATTCAAATATAATTACTGCACCTTCGGGGCATAGATAACACAACTGCAGTAACAAGACCATCTGTTAGGCGGGGCCATACACAGTTTAAATCTCGGGTGGTTCAGTGAAAAGCAGCCGAGATTCGAACCATTAATGGGCAGGCTGAATGTACCAAGTTGACTGATCGATCAACTTGGGTACAACCAGCCTGCCGGATCCACTTCCAATTATCGCAAGCAGCTCCTATAGCCACTAGCAATGACCACTGTCTTTGCCCAGAAGCAACCCGTGGTTGCAGGAAAGAAATATGCACCATCTATGGGCTGCCTAAGTAAGACTGGCCATGCATGAGTAATTTTTTTTCGTTCAACTAACATGTTAAATGAAAGAAAATGACTCAATTCCCCCATGCACACACTTGAGGAGGATGGGGAAATCTCTCTCACTGAGTTATTGTTTTCTGACAGTGGGGAGATTACCCCGCCATCAGAATACACTGATCAGCGCTGCCGGCTATAGCCAGCAGCGCTGATCGTGAGAAAGTTTTCCAGCAGGCTGGTTGTACACAAGTTGATCAACAGATCGACTTGTGCATGATCAGACTGCTCATACACTGATCAAAATTTGATCTATGTATGGGCGGATTTAGCATACAGAGACAGGCAGAGTCCCTGTCTCTATATGCTGGGGTTTTTTTTTTTTAACAAGAACAATATTTGTTCAGATCTTTACAGTACAAGCGATGCAAATACACAGTTAGTCACAAACAGTATTATACAAATTGACACAGATAACAACATTGTTGATATCCATAGGATAGATGGGAGCGAAATTCTTATATCATATTAAATGTTGATCCAGTAGTTAGATATTCCAGCACAATTACTCAAGGAGGTCACGTGGGGGGGGAGTTAGGAGGAGGAAAGGAGGGAGAAGAGGGGGGGGGACCTCGTTTGAGTGGGTAGTTTACATACTGTGGCAGGTCAGCAACATATAGGGGGGCAAACCTAGTGGTTTATTATTGTGGTATATCTTCAGCTTCAATACCCTGAGCATCGTCCAAAAACTCCATCCCCCAGGCATCTATCCATCCCAGATCACCCAGGACCAGACCCTGTGAAAAAAGGAGGCAGCCTGCAGGTCACATCTAGGACAATTCACTGGGGTCTCTGGATTCATGAGTGTCAGTCATTTTGGAGTGTAATAGGCCCTGTGGAGGAACTTAACTTGCATGAAGCGATCCCTGGCTGAGATCATGTTGGTCACAAAGGAGTATAGACAAGCATCCCATTCCTCCTCTGTCACGTCAGGGATGCCCCCTCTCCATTTATTTTGGGTCTTTTCCAGTTTTTTTTGTGGGGGTTATGGACAAACAGAAGTATAGGGAGGATAGGGGTTTGTCTATAGTTGTCGCAGTGAGTAATCCCTCTACGGATTCCGATTCCAGTAATAGAAGGTGGGAATTGCTTACTGTATGTGTGGTATAGTTGATAATATCTAAATAGCATCCAGCCCGGCAGCTGATAGGCATCTCTGAGGTCAGGGAAAACTGGCAAGTTGCCACCATTGACTATATGTTTAAGGTTCACTATCCCCTTCTTTGCCCAAATCTGAGGATCCGGGACTTTGTTCACGTGTGGGAGGTTGGGATTACCCAAAAGGGGGAGGTGAGGGGAGTATGTCCTGGGGGAGCTATTTCGCACTCCAACCCAGTGCCATACTGAGATTGTTGTACACATGAGTTCTGTGAGGCCGGGGGGAGATCTCGGTCCCTTGAACACCAGATTGCTGAGGGAGGAGTATGATCCCATAATCGCCACTTCGAGAGGGTTGTCTTTGGGCTGAGAGAACCACCACCTGAATGTTACCAGAACCACCGCCAAAAAATACACCTAAATGTCTAGGAGGGGTAGACCACCTTGAGCAATGGGGAGTTGTAGGGTGGAAATGGCTAAACGTGGGGGCCTACCATTCCACACAAAGGAGGATATGATACCTTTCAGTTTGGCAAAGAATGAGGCTGGGGGCACTAGTGGGGAGTTGCGGAAAAAGTATAGGAATTTAGGCAAGTAGATCATCTTAACCAGGTTCACCCTTCCCACTGGTGAAAGAGGAAAAGATCTCCAGGCCATGCATTTCTGTGAAAAGGTCTTTAGTAGTGGCATGAGATTCAGTTCTATATATGAGGACAGAGGAGCTCTAATCAGCACCCCTAGGTATTTGATTTCTGAAGTCCAATTTAAGGTGGTACCCGTTGGGGGGGTGATGTCCCGACGCATGAAGTGAGAAGAGGAGTGACTTACCCCAGTTGACCCTAATGCCAGAAAATGAGCCGAACACATCCACAATATGGAGGGTCGGTGGGAGGGAGGAGATGTCTTTGAGGAATAGGTAGTGTGTCGACGGCATATAAGGATATTTTGTCTGTGATCACTACCACCCGAATGCCCTCAACCCAGGGGGCAGCTCTAATGCAGGCCGACATGGGCTCCATGGCCAGCACAAACAAGCCGGGGGAGAGCGGGCATCCCTGTCTAGTGCCTCTGGTCAGGGGAAATGGAGGGGACAGCGAGTTATTCGTGCAAATACAGGCCGTGGGTTTGTGATAGAGCATTTGAACCCATCTAAAAAACTAGGAGCCAAACCCAAATTTGTGTACTCCACCGAGTCAAAAGCTTTCTCAGCATCTAAGGAGGCCACTACCTCTGGACTGTCCCTGTCTGCCCTGGAAAGATGTGTAAGGAGCCGCCGGATATTAATATCAGTTCCCTGTCCCGGTATAGATCCGGATTGATCTGCATGCACCAAGGCAGTGATCACAACATTCAAGCGCCTGGCTAATACCTTGGCCAATAGCTTGGCAACATTTAGGAGAGATATCGGTCGGTATAAAGAGCACTGCTCTGGGGTCTTGCCTGGCTTGAGAATGACTACAATAACTGCCTCAGCCATGGTCGGGGGGGGAGACAATCCTCCTCTACGGCCTTTTGGAGCATGAGCTTAAATGTGGGGAGCAATTCCTCCACATATGTTTTAAAGAGTTCAGCAGGGATGCCGCCTGGGCCCGGTGTCTTACCGTTTTGCAGGGAGGCCACCGCCCGCTTAATCTCCTCTAGCGTAATAGGTGCATCTAGTGCATCTCTGTAGGTGGACGTCAAGCAAGGTAGCTCCATCTCCTCCAGGTATGTTGTGGGTTCCCCATCTGTGCACGTCATCTTGGAACTGTACAGCTCCTGATAGAATGATGCAAATCGGCCATTAATTGATGTAGGGTCAGTCAACAACAACCCATCAGAGTCAGCTATAGCAGAGATAGTCACAGGCCAGAAACTCTCCCTCGCCAGTCATGCCAGCATGCTACCTGTCTTCTCCCCGTGCTCAAATATATGTTGGGATTGGTGTAAAAATGTAGTTTTTGTAGCGCATGTTCGGAGCAGGAGGACATCCCTTAATGCGGCCTGAAATTTAGAATATATCCTGGGATCCCTGGTATTGGAGTATTCTGTCTCAAGTGTAGTCAACCAAGTTAAGTATTTATCTGTACGGTAGTGTGTCGATCCACATGGAGGCATCCTCTGGGTATGTGAAAAACCGAGCAGATTCTCCATCCTCCACCCGCAATCTGGCTGGGAACAACATACTGTACTTGATGTGTTTGGAGCGAAGCCTGGCTCTCACTGCATCATAGGATTTGCGCTGCTTCTGGGTCTCCAGCGAATAGTCCGGGAAGATCAGAAGAGTTTGACGTTTTCAAAGTGGAGTTCATCTTCGGCTCTAGCTTCCTTCATCACCATATCCCTATCTCGGAAATGAATCAGCTTGAAGATAAAAGTGCAGGGTGGTGCTCCCTGGGGCCCCCTAGTGGAGGGTATGCGATGAGCCCTTTCAACAGTAAAAAAATGGAGAAAAACGTGCTGGGGGTGTAATTGTTGCACTAAGCGTTCCGCAAAGGCAGTGGGGTCTGCACCCTCAGCCCCCTCAGGGAGCCCAAGAAAACGCAAATAATTTCTTCTGCTGTGATTTTCTGCATCTTCTGCACGGGCCTCTAGCACCTTAACCTTGGTCTTAAGTGTATGGAGGTCAGCCCCATGGTCATGTACCGTGACTTTGGTCTGAGAGACCCTTTGCTCCACCTCGGTCATTCGGCCACGTAATGTATCAAACCCTTCCTTGTGAACTCCACATCGGCCTGTATATGGTCCACCTTATCAGTCAGGGTAGTTATAGGCTGCATGACCGCTTTAAAATCAGCCGCGGTAGCAGGCAGCAGCTCGGGGTCCTCGGCCTGGTTCTCCAGGGCAGGATTTTTAGGCAAGCGCAGGGCTGCAGCCTTGCCCGCGATGTCACGTGAGTGCACAGCGGCGATCTGAAATAAGGTATTTCGCTGCATAATTTTTAAAAAACACAGATATTGCACTGTAAATCTTTCTGTAAAAGATGTGCTTCCAGGATTTGTGATTCCTGACTTTACAGCCTCATTAGCGGGAGGGGCGGCGAGGAGATGGCTGACACACAGACTTCTTAGCTGACAGGCAGGGTGGGAGAGGGAGAGACTGGTCTGATCATGTGTATATGTATGGTTTATGGGGATTGACATATTCAAGCTTCAGGACTCATCATTTTCCGGGTCTGCTTTTCAAACTGTTTTTAATATCAAGATTGCACAGTTGACATGCTCTCCTCCAAGCTGAGGAGAACTTTTTAATTAGCAAACTATCATATAATGAGGGTTAATGCTGGGAGGAGAACCGATATTACTGGACCCAGTGGCTGTATTTGTTTTCATCTTTATCATTTGTAATTACAATGTGACAAGAAAGATAATGGAAACTATTTTTTTTTTTTTTTTGCAGTAACAGCAAACGGAATATTGGAAGTAACTTAAGACTTTCAAAAATCCCACCTGATGTCTCATTTCTTTGGTAAGAAATGGTGGGTAACCGCTTTCATAATTTCGTTTTTCAAGGTTTCTTTTATAAAGATATGTACAATTACATGTGTAGCCCTCTTTTGGGTGGTTATGAGAAATGGCCCTCCCTAAACAGAATATGCACTAAACCTGTAGGTAAATAAGAGAACCATCGCTAAGTGGAAGAGTAGGTTTGATACTAAAGTTGGCAGTGCCTCCACCCAGGACAGGATTTCTGTGAACAGAGGGGATATATATATACCCTGTTTCCCCAAAAATAAGACCCAGCGTGATTGTCGGTGATGGCTGCAATATAAGCCCTACCCCCCAAATAAGCCCTAGTTAAAGTCCTTGTAGGTCTTATTTTCAGGGTAGGGCTTATTTTCAGGGAAACAGGGTAGGGCTTATTTGGAGGTAGGGCTTATATTGCAGCCATCACTGACAATCACGCTAGGTCTTATTTTTGGGGAAACAGGGTGTATATATATATATATATATATATATAGTTATTAATAGAGATACCTCCAGATTAAATGTTGCAGCAAAGTCCAGCTGCACGGGTACCCGAGGGCAGGGTTAACTAAAATAACAAGAGCAGCATATAACTAAAATAACAGGAGCAGCATATAAACGCTCTTGCAGTAAACAAGTTTACCTACTAATATACTTGAAGATGACTGCTACATACATACAGTAGCACAGACCTAGCTATCTGGCACAATGCATGTGAAATAATAACAACAGGACAGAGACTTGTCTATCGCTATTATTCAGATTAAGATGATATGGGCAGCTACAGTTAAACAGCCAGAACACAGGAAAATTACCTAATAGTCTCTTCTCTTGGTCTGCATAAAATACAGTATTGAATTAATGCAACTCCTGTATGTGGACATATGGGGGTTGATTTACTAAAGGCAAATAGACTGTTCACTTTTCAAAGTGCAGGTGCACACTGCAAGAGCAGTTGCTCCAGAGCTTAGTAAATGGGGGGGGGGGCTCTGCTAACTTCAATGATCCAATCATGTGCAAGCAAAAAATTATGTTCTTTTGTTTTTTCCTTGCACGTAATTGGGTATTCTTTGCCAAATGAAGTCTTCCCTCATTTACTGAGCTCTGGAGTAGGGATGAGCTTCGTGTTCGAGTCAAACCCATGTTCGACTCGAACATCGGCTGTTCGATCATTCGTCGAATAGCGAACGATATGGGCCGTTCACGCCAAATTCGTGGGGCGCGTCACAGCCCATAATTCACTGCGGCATCGCAGTGCATTGCTGGCTGACGATTGGCCAAGCATGCACTATGACCCGCATGTTTGGCCAATCACAGCACCGTCAGAAGAGAGAGCTGTAATTGGCCAAAGCCAGGGTGGCTTTGGCCAATTATGGCTCAGGGGGTTTAGAACATGCCCCACACTATATAAGGCCGCCTGCACGGCGGCCCTGGGTAGTGTGTTCCGGCGTGCTTAGAGAGAGAGAGAGAAACAGTGTCATTTCATTTGAGTTAGCTAGATTAGGCAGGACAGTCAGTGAGTTAGCTGCACTTACAGTGTATTGTGTATATATATGCATCCCAGGTGTTTATATATATATATATAAACACACACTGTATTCAGTTTAGCTAGATCCGTTCCTGTTATCTTCCTACTGGAAGGCAGGCTTGTCTTGTTACAGTATTTACAGCTACCTGACGAAAATTGCTGGTGTTCTTTTTAGAACCACAGTCAGGCAGCTAGACTATTTACAGTTAGTGCAGTGCATCCTCCTCACAGTGTTCAGTTAAAGCTACAAGTTAGTTTAGTGTGACCTCTGCATAGTGTTCAGCTAAAACTGCAAGTTAGTGTAGTGCACAGTGTTCAGCTAAAGCTACAAGTTAGGGTAGTGCGTCCTCCTCACAGTGTTCAGCGAAAACTACAAGTTAGTGTAGTGAGACCTCTGCACAGTGTTCAGCTAAAGCTACAAGTTAGTGTAGTGCGTCCTCCTCACAGTGTTCAGCTAAAGCTACAAGTTAGTTTAGTGTGACCTCTACACAATGTTTAGCTAAAGCTACAAGTTAGGGTAGTGCGTCCTCCTCACAGTGTTCAGCTAAAGCTATAAGTTAGTGTAGTGCGACCTCTGCACAGTGTTCAGCTAAAGCTACAAGTTAGGGTAGTGCGTCCTCCTCACAGTGTTCAGCTAAAACTACAAGTTAGTGTAGTGCGACCTCTGCACAGTGTTCAGCTAAAGCTACAAGTTAGTGTAGTGCATCCTCCTCACAGTGTTCAGCTAAACCTACAAGTTTTTTTTTGCAAGCTCTGCACAGTGTTCAGCTAAAGCTACCTGTAGAAGGTTGGTGGTGTTTTCCTGATCCTATCACTACCGCAGGCAGCTAAATAAGCTACAAGTTAGTGTAGTGCGAACTCTGCACAGTGTTCACCTAAAGCTACCTGTAGAAAGTTGGTGGTGTTTTCCTGATCCTATCACTACCGCAGGCAGCTAAATAAGCTACAAGTTAGTGTAGTGCGAGCTCTGCACAGTGTTCACCTAAAGCTACCTGTAGAAGGTTGGTGGTGTTCTCATACTACAGGAAGGCAGTTGATTTTGCTAGCTGCAGTATCAGTATATATATATATATATATATATATATATATATATATTTATATTTATTAGGGTTGTCCCGATACCGATACTAGTATCGGTATCGGCACCGATACCGAGCATTTGCCCAAGTACTTGTACTCGGGCAAATGCTCCCGATGCTTCCCCCGATACCTGAAAGACAGCTGTGATCGGCGCGTGGGGGAGTTACAAGATTCTACCCCAGCGGCTTTCACCAGCTTTAGTGACATACAGCTGTGATCGCTCACAGCTGACTGTCACTGCATCCTCCTCCGTGCCCCCTCCTTTCCTCTGTGCCTCTCCACTGTCCTCTTCGTTCCTCTCTCCTTATCTGTCCCCCTCCGTTCTGCTCTCCTTATCTGTCCCCCTCGTTCTGCTCTCCTTATCTGTCCCCTCTGTTCTGCTCTCCTTATCTGTCCCCTGCATTCCTCTCTCCTTATCTGTCCCCTCCGTTCTCCCCCTCCGTTCCTCCATCCCCCTCCTCCTTCCTTTGTGTATGGAGAGAGTCATCTGACTCTGTCCATTCACATAACTGAAACATTGTAATCTCCTGTGATTACAATGTGTCAGTTTATGAATGGAGAGAAGCTGCTGTCTTCTCTCCATTGATTCTCAGTGCAGCTGACGCTGCAGAGAAAGGGACTGGGGAATCTCTATCCTCTGTCTCTTTCTCTGTCTCAAGGGGGAGATATCAGAGGTCTGTTAAGACCCCTGATATCTCACCAAAGCCCCCCAAAAGGGCTGATTAAAAAAAAAAAAAAAAAACTAAGAATAAAAAAATATTATTGGAAAAAGTAAAAATTGTAAAAAAAAAACAACAAAAAAAAACACACACACATACAACGTTCACCCCCCCCCCCCAAAAAAAAATAGCAAAAAAAAAAAACACTGTCACATGACATTAAAAAAAAGTATCGGTAATCGGTATCGGCGAGTACTTGAAAAAAAGTATCGGTACTTGTACTCGGTCCTAAAAAAGTGGTATCAGGACAACCCTAATATAATATATATATATATATATATATATATATATCTCCCAGCTTAGTGCAGCTACAGGCCATTAGTATGTCTGGAAGGCCAACAAGGAGAGGCAGACAGTCACAAGCCAATAAAAGAGGGCAAGCAGGCTCTGTGTCTAGAGGCAACAGTGCTGGACGTGGAGACGGTGCATCCTCAGCACGTGGCCGTGGGACACGCTTGGCCTTTTTTTCAGCAGCTGGCCGTGTTGAGCTGCAACATGCGGAAGACTTGGAGTGGATGACCAAGCCGTCCTTCATCCTCCTCATCCTCTCTCACCCATGCTCAGGGTACTTTGGCAAAGCAGCTGCCAACGCGGCCTCTTCCCTCGGCTCAATGTCATCAGTGACTCCTTCCCTAGCCCCACCATGTCCTCCTGAGGAGTCCTTCGAACTGTTTGACCACAGTGTTGGGTACATGCTCCAGGAGGATGCCCAGCGTTTGGAAGGCTCTGATGATGATATTGAGCTAGATGAAGACAGTAACGTGAGCATGGACAGAGGGGGTGCCCAAGAAGGACAGCAAGCTGGCAGTCATGCTCCCCCTGCTGCAGCATACTGCCAGGTTTGCTCCAGTGATGAGGAGGGAGGGGATGATTAGGTCACTGACTCAATGTGGGTGCCTGATAGGAGAGAGGAGGAGGAGGAGGAGGAGGAGGAGGCAGCACATCACCAAAAAGGCAGGATGCCCTCCAAGGGCCAGCCTAAGGGCAGCACACTGACTGCATCACACCCCAAAGCTCTGCATGTGCAGGGCGCTGCAGTCTCTGCGCGCTATTCAAAAAGTTCTTTGGTGTGGGCCTTTTTTGGGACGAGTGCATTAGATCGCACCGCTACTATTTGCAACATATGTCTCAAGCGTATCTCGTGTGGCCAAAACATCTCCCGCTTGGGCACCACATGCTTGACCAGACATTTGTTGACCTGCCATGCAGTTAGTTGGCAAGCGTATCTAAAAGACCCACACCAAAGAACAAAGAGGACCTCTCCTTGCTCCTCATCAGCTCAGCTCTCCAACCCCACTATACCTTCAGTCCTCCCTGAGACCTGCACTGAGAGGAATGAAGGTGTAGAATTAGGTGTGTCACAGCCAAGTACTTGTGGGCAATCTGCTTTCAGTACACCGATGTCAGATTGTACCAGGCAAATTTCCCTGCCCCAGCTGCTGCACCACCGAAATAAGTTCGCTCCCAGACATCCACATGCCCAGCGGTTGAATGCTAGCTTGGCAAAATTGCTAGCACTTCAACTGCTGCCTTTTTAGTTGGTAGACTCTGCCCCCCTTCCGTGAGTTTGTGGAATGTGCGGTTCTTCAGTGGCAGGTACCCAAACGCCACTTTTTCTCAGGGAAGGTGATTCCGGCAGTCTACCGGCATGTGGAAGGCAATGTCCATGCCTCGCTGGACAGGGCGGTCATTGGTAAGGTGCATATTACTGCTAACTCATGGTCCAGCAGGCATGGACAGGGACGTTACCCAAGTTTCACTGCGCATTGGGTGACTCTGCTGGCAGCTGGGAAGGATGCAGGACAAGGTGCAGTAGTGTTGGAGGTTGTTCCGCCACCACGCCTCCAAAATGCCATTAATGATTGTGACACACCTCTCTCCTCCACCCCCTCCTCTTCCTGTGCTTTGTCCTCGGAACCAGCGGTGCTCCATAGGCATTCAAGGGGCTACGCAAGTACGCAGGCCAAAAGATGCCATGCGATGCTTGAGCTGGTATACTTGGGGGACAGGAGCCACACTGGGGCAAAGGTTCTGTCAGCTCTGCAGGGGCAGGCTCAGAGGTGGTTGACGCCATGCCAACTTAAGGCAGGAATGGTGGTTTGCAACAATGGCACCAACCTCCTCTCTGCCCTCCGACAGGGACAAATGACCCATGTGCCCTGTTTGGCTCACGTCCTTAACTTGGTGGTACAGCAGTTCTTGGGCAGGTACCCGGGCTTACAGGATGTCCTGAGGCAGGCCAGGAGAGTCTGTGTGCATTTCCGCCGGTCATATAATGCCAGTGCTTGGCTGGCAGACCTCCAAAAAGGAGTTTAACCTGCCCAAGAACCTCCTAATCTGTGACATGCCCACCAGGTGGAACTCAACGTTGGCCATGCTACAGCGGCTGCACACGCAGCAGAGGACCATCAATGAGTACCTGTGCGACTATGGCACCAGGACAGGGTCAGGGGAGCTTGTTTTTTTTTCCCCACGCCAGTGGGCCATGATCAAGGATACATGCACTGTCCTGTCACCATTTGAAGAGGCCATGAGGATGGTGAGCAGTGACAGTGCATGCATCAGTGACACTGTCCCCCTTGTCCACCTGTTGGAGCACACGCTGCGTGGAATAATGGACAGGGCACTTGAGGCAGAACAGAGGCAGGATGATGAGGAGGACTTCCTTAGCTCTCAAGGCTCCCTTTATCCAGACAGTGTTCCTGCGTGCCCGCCGATCACACAGGAAGAGGACGAGGAGGAGGAGGATTGTGTCAGTATGGAGATGGAGCCTGGCACTCAGCATCAGCAGCAGTCTTCAAGGGATCAGTCCCAAGAAACACATGGACTTGTACGTGGCTGGGAGGAGGTGGCTGTGGACCATGTCGTCCTTAGTGACCCAGAGGACTCCGGACCGAATGCCTCAGCAAACCTACGCTGCATGGCCTCCCTGATCCTGCAAAGCCTGCGTAAGGATCCTCGTATTCGTGGTATCAAGGAGAAGGACCAATACTGGCTGGCAACCCTCCTTGATGCACGTTACAAGAGTAAGGTTGCGGACCTTATCTTGCCGTCGCAGAGGGAGCAGAGGATGAAACATCTTCGGGAGGCCTTGCAGAAAGGTCTGTGCAATGCGTTCCCAGAGACTGGGAGGTTACAAACTCCTGTTTCTGGACAACGTGTTGCTGAGGCTTCGGTTAGTCAAAGAAGGAGCGGTGGAGAAGGTGGCCGTCTGACCGATGCTTTCAGACAATTTTTTTAGTCCGCAGCCCCAAGGTATGATCGGTTCCAGCAACCATCGCCAGCGTCCGTTTTACATGGTGCAGGAATACCTAGGGGCAAGATGACAGGGACAATGCATTTTAATTGCTATTCTAAAAAAGGCATTGCCTCACCACCTGTGTGCTCGTGGGATTTCTAAATTACCTACTGCTTCCAAACTAGAGATGCCTGAGCTACCTAATTCAATCAGCTTACGGGTGAGACCCCACTAATGCAAAGATAATTTCAGACTCCAGCAGGCAAGTGGATAGTTAGAATAAAGACAGGTCTTGGGTTATTGCAATAGCTAAATATAAAAATACTTAATGAATTTTGAAGGAATACAGAACTAAATTATGTTTAATATGTTTGCCTGAAATGGCTCTTTAATGTAGCAAATCACTTTTTAGAATATGTAGATTTTGTCTTACCCATTTGACACCTACCCCATTCAATGGGACTGTATGCCCCTCTAGCCCTCCATTTCCCTATGTTTTATTTAATGTGCCATAACAAGAGCTTTTTTTTTTTTAAAAAAGGTTTATTGAGATGAGTTAAAGTATAACATACAAAATATACGTTTGGTAATCATAAGAAATTGACGTAACAAGAGGTTTTGTTTCAGCATGGTGTTATTTTCTGGAAATATAAGTGTACATAGGCAGATTGGAGTTTTGGTGAATAGGAGAATCATATAATATTTCTTCAGACTAAAGTTTTGCATTTACCAAAAGCAGTATATGGGTCTTTTATTGCCACGCTGACACTTGGCTTGCCAAGTAAAATATAGAGGAAGGTACTGAACCCATAGTAATTTGTTTTTGGTAGCAGCTTTCAGCATGCCCATACTTGTTGCAATACACATCCTCCAATGCCTGAGTGGGCATGCATTATGGGTAGTGTAGTTATTGATCAATAATAATGTAAAGGTCAGTCACACCTGATCTAACAGCATTTTTCAATGTGGTTCCTTTGATAGGTCTGATAATACCATTGAAATCCCAGCTGATAGTACACCCTAATAACCAAGGCCAAATATGTCACATGCAATAAAAAAGTCAATTACTTGTGATTTATTTTGCTTTTTCTACTCTTATTCTTCACATGAAGTTCAAAGGTTCTTACAGAGAGAAGGTAGTCACAGTGGTTTTTTTTTAACTTTCCAGTAGAATAGTAATATCACCACTCAAGATTGTCTCACTGCTGCCACTTGTATGCACAATCACAGAGATCATAGGTCACTCCATAATGAAAAAAAAGGTATAATCCACTGATAACCACTGTTTCCTGCAAATCTTAATATAGATATGGAAAGCCAAGACATCATTATATGGTTTAATACAAGTATGTTTATCTATTATGTGAAGAAATTGCAGCAACCTATTACAATACACTCTCTGTTTCTTTCTTTCTCATTCATTAACCACTTAAGCCCCGAACCATTTGGCTGGCCAAAAATAGCGACAATTTTGAAAAAAACGCTTTTTTTTTTTAAACTTTTTGCTATAGTAAATATCCCCAAAAAATATATAAAAAAACATTTTTTTCCCTCAGTTTAGGCTGATACATATTCTTCTACATATTTTTCATAAAAAAATAAAAAAATAAGCGTTTATTGATTGGTTTGCGCAAAAGTTATAGCATCTACAAAATAGAAGATAGTTTGTTGGCATTTTTATTAATATTTTTTTTTACTAGTAATGGTGGCGAGCAGCGATTTTTATCGTGACTGCGATATTATGGCGGACAGATCGGACACTTTTGGCGCTATTTTGGGACCATTCACATTTATACAGCGATCAGTGCGATTACTGTGTAAATGTGACTGGCAGTGAAGGGGTTAACCAGGAGGGGGCACTGCAGGGGTTAAGTGTGTCCTAGGGAGTGATTCTAACTGTAGGAGGGATGGGCTACGTGTGGCACGACACTGATCAGGGTCAGTCTCATTAGGCAGAACAGTGAAATGCTTGTTTACATCAGCATTTCCCCGTTCATCCTCTCCATGAGACGATCGCGGGTATCCCCCCGGACATAGAGTCTGCGGGACCCGCGATCACACTCATATGGTTTCTGTTATACTTTGAAGGCAGCCCTGCTTGCATCCTTTGGACGTTTCTTTTTAACTTCCACTAGCGCCACCACATAGACTATTTAGCCTGTGTATGCCATATGGACTTATTAGTTCTATTATAGAACAATTATTTTTATCATAGATTTGCATTGGGAAATGTATGACTCCTTAGTTGTTGCGCCTATACTTGTTACTAGGTTATACTTCTGCCTACAGGGTGATTTGTACATTAGCAACAAAAAAAAACTGTGACTAGTCTTGAATAACCCTTCCAACTCCCAGCATGCCTCAGTTATTTGCTAGTGTCCTATGAGCAATTATTTCTCTCTACTAAAATATGCTTAACTGCTGTACTTTACAGTAATTTTTTGGGTTCAATCGAGACTTCATCCAGATGTTGCTTCGGTCAGTCTCTTTTATGCATCTATCCGAATCTGTGTTTGCTTAACAACAGCTTTGGAGGTCGTAGTCAAAATGGATGATTGTGGGGCTTATCTGAAATGTAACCTACGGGCATGGAGTTATGTGTACTATGTTCGTTAATGACAGAGCCCTTTCCAAGTCCAGAGCCATGGTAAAGCCACTGGTGTAACCCAGTCTTTGAAGACTCTTTTAAAATATGGCTGTGTGGGCCAAACATCAGGTTCTACTACATTATTTGGGGTTTTCATTGGTCTCTGTAGAAAGGGTTAAGACTCTGAGCACTCCACGCTTTGTTCCCGCCTTTCAGTGTGAGGTAGCATCTTCCTGCCATTGCTTCTGCTCACAAGAGACAAGCAGTTCCACCTCAGTTAGCCCTTGCTGCCATCTGCAGTGACCTAGTCCCCTCCAGCCATTTGAATCTTCCCTGCTCTCAGCAGCCAGTTCATTAGGGGTGACCTGCAGTGCCTCTGCTCATGGACCCGTCAACGACAGCCTGAACTGTCGTCACTTGCTTGAGTCCATATACTCTTCTGAGTCTTGGCCTTATGTCTGTAGGGGGGTTCTCAGCAGTTATGAAAGAGGTTGTACTTTAACTCCTTTCCCTCCAGGATCATTGTCTGGCATACCCACTGTTGTAGAGGCCTCTGAGTCTGAGCGTTCTGATGCACAGACTATATCTGACAAAGAGTCTCACAAATTCTTGCCAGATGATTTTGTACCTAAAGAGCCACAGGCAGCTGTCATGACTCCCAGACTTAAAGAAACTAAACATTTCTTAATGACATGGTGGATTCCACGAAGCAAGAGAGGGAAGGAGGAGGTGTATCCTCGTCCGATCATCTTTAAGGAGTTTTTATCTGAACATCCTCCCATTCCTGACCGATAACATGGCGCAAACTTTTCAGACCTTAAAAAGGTTCACCTACGATTCTATACCTTCTAAAATCTACGCTGGTGCCAACTCATCATTTAGAGCAGGGGTGCATTCTCCTGCTTTGGGATGGTGGGTCAGCTAGACAAGACTGTGGGTTGCCAATCCTCCATCAGTGTGGATCTGTGGATGGAGCTGGCGCCAGAGAAAAAAAGCGGCTGTGGAGGAAGCAGGAGCCGCATAAGCAGACAAAAAAATAAATGTATTTCTCTTGGAACAGGAACATTTCCTACAGTCAGCAATGCCTGCAGAAAGTGCATGATAAAAGGTCAGTTTAAGAATATCACTGTAGCAAGGGGCATCTTTATTATCATATGTTTGCAATGGGCATATACGAGCATTGGGTATTGTTTTGCAATGGTTATTATGCTGCTTTCACACTGATCCCCATGTGCAGTGCATCTGTGGCTTTCCTGTGGGTTACGTGCACTGAGCCATAGACTTCTATTATATCCTGTGGGTTTGGTATGCTTTCTAAAAGCACACCAAAACTCCTGAATGCAGGAGTAATGGCGCACTTTCAGAAAATGCACTACACCTGCAAGATATAATAGAAGTCTATGGCAAAGCACAGCTAACCTGCAGGAAAGCCACGGCTGCACTGAGCTGCACCCACGGCATGGGTAAACTGCAGGGCATCAATGTGAAAGCAGCCTTATTGGGGGCTCAGGACAGTAAGGGCTTGTTTTAATTTGCAGTTTGGGGGGCAGTAAAACCCCATTGTTTATTGTGGCATGTGACCAGTTACCAAATCACTTAAGTGGCCCTTAAAAGGTTGAGCACCTCTGATTTAGAGTATCTGAGTCTCATGCAGAATAACCCTCAAGTCAGAGAAATTATTTTCCAGTAAAAATGTATGACTTCCTGCTCCCAAACTTGGCACTACAGTCCAAGAGCTGTCTGACCCTGCAATTTGTCATGAGAATTCTGGGTCTAATGATAACCTCTTTCAAAGCAGTTCTGTTTTCTCAGTTTCGCTCCAAAAGTCTTCAGCTCTGCATTCTCAGTTGTCATGGGACAAGATAGTTTAGTCTCTAGACAAACCTACCTGCCTTACATCAAAGCCAGGTTATTTATGGTCAGGTGGCTCAGGAATCTGGCTCTGGAGTTGGAAAAATCCTTCCAGACATCTTGGAAGATTCTAACAATGCATGCAAGCTTGAAGGGTTAGAAAAGAGTCCTATACACCTTGTCTGTACACGGTACTTGGTTGTATGAGGAATCCCAACTTCTGATGAACATTTTGTGACTTGGGAGATTTAGTTATTCTTAAATTGAGATTAGGTTGGACAAAGTTATTGCAGTGGTATACACAAACCATAAACCATTGGGTAGCAAATACTCTGTCTTGGGCAGATTTTCATGTTTCAGTATTGTTAGCTCTTTACATCCCAAGTATAGACAATTTTAAGGCAGACTACCCCAGCCAGCAGCACCTGGACTGGGGAGAAAGGTCCCTACTCCTGGTAGTGTTTCAGGACCTGTGCCTACTCCTGGTAGTGTTTCAGGACCTGTGGCTCTGGTGATTCATGATTGGGAATAATATATGCAACCTGATCTACAGTTGACCTACACTGAAACACCTTCTACTCTACAGGATCAAAATGGAGGGCATTCAGGTGATATTTACAGCTTTGATATGGCGCAGGAGGACCTGATCAAACTGCTAACCAATATCTTGCAAGCTCTTCCAGATCAACCAGATTTTCTATCTCAGAGACTTCACAGTCCCTGGCCTTAACACATGGCTGTTGAAGCACAGGTTTTGAGAGGGTCCTCTCTGATTCTTTCATTCCCATGCCCATTCCAAAAGCTAGGAAGTCTACCTTCCACATGGTCTACCAACACACGGAAGACATACTTCGCATGATGCAAGGAGCAAAGTTTTCACTCAAGGAAATACTCCAGGAGATGAATCCTGACCCTTTTAACATGCAGGCCTGGATCAACATTTGGACCCAAGTAGCCCCAAAGAGCAAATATCTTATTTTTCTAAAGGCCTCCTATTCATAGTTTAGGATTTTTATACAGCGGTAGATATATACTACGGTAGATAAGGTATGCAAGTCCATTTGGGCTTTTCAGCATCAGGCAAATGTTTCCCAGATTTGAAAGGCTGCCACCTGGTATTGTGGTTACACGTTTTCTTAAGCCTGGTACACACTGAGTTTTTTTTCCATTTAACTCAGAAGGTTGAATGAAAAAATACTGTCAGCTCCGGTTAGAGCCGCTGTACTAACATTGGATCTCCCCTGCTGAGCTATTGTGTTCTGACAGGGTCACCCGCCAGAACACTCCAATCAGCACTCTCAGCCATTGGCTGAGAGCGCTAATCGGGAGCCGGGCAGCTGCTGGTTTTCTAGCATGCTCATCCGACAGCCAGCTTCTCTCGGACCACAGGTTGCAGGAAAGACATTTGCACTATTCCCTCATCAGCACAGACACTGCTGACAGGGGAATCAGCTATTGTTTTCTCCTGGTGGGGAGGCGGGGGCGGGCAGAGAAAGCCGTCCCCGTCGGGAGAAGACGATGATAATCGCAAGTGAATCCAGCATGGTTGTACCAAAGTTGTTTGATTGATCAACTTGTTACATTCAGCCTGCCCATTAACGTTTTGAATCTCGATTCGATTCGAACCGTGTATGGCCGGCCAAAGTTTTTACCAGGTGAATGTTTAGGCCTTATTTGATGCAGGCTTTGGGCATAATGAAAGATCTTTCAGGTGGCTCTAGGAGCTGCAGGCAGCCCCTAGTTTCAATGTTTATGCGAGATCATTAGTGTTTAATTACTGTTGCTCACCCCTCGGTTGGATTGTTTTTGGATGTTCCAATCTTATCAGAATTATGTGTTCCTTAACAAAGGGAAAAAAATTTTTTTTTATACCTACCGTAAAATCTGTTTTTTGGAGTTTGTCAGGGACAGGTCCCACCCTTCCATGTTTTGTGATCTTCTATTTACTATACTGTTTAACTGCTTCTCTGCAATCTGAGGCATGCAGGAAAGGGAGGGGCATGGGTGTCAATATAACCCAATTGCCTCTGAATCCTGTGTTCCTTGATAATTCCAAGAAATGTATGTCATAGTAAGCACAAAAATTTTATTTGAATTCCTATTGCTCTCCAATACTATTTCCATCTTGTGAAAAAATGTTGCAAACGCTTCCATCCACATATTGAAATAAACCTTTTTTATACACAAGCTACCAAAATCCCAAAATCCAATTACAGTGTTTAACACCCCTGTCCTCTGACTTAAAAAAAATACTCAAAAGCAGTGAGAAATGCTATAAATATACAAGTGCCACACTTGAAATGTGTGTTTGATTGAGCATGTCAATGAATGCACACATGAGGTCTTGTTCCTGTATGAAATGCCCATGAAAAATAAGTTAACAAATGGCACATAGCCTCAAAATACTAGGTAAAATACCACACCAGCACTTATCCGTATTGTGTTCAAACACTAAAGTGTGCATTCCTTAACAAGCCAAAATTATTTGACCTGGTCTGCATTAGATACATTGAGTCAAACATCCAAAGTCTGGCGCTAAGTCTGTTGTGTTGCATAGGATATGATCCATGGAATAGTATGATAGTCACAGCTGCTGTGCAAAACACTAGTAGTGTAGTGGATAAACAAATAAAAGCAACCAGTTAACAGCGCTCAGGATCTCTTTATAAGCGAAGCATAGAATATCTTATAATGTATGGCCATGAACACCCAGCTGGTCCTCAGAACAAACTTCACAGTTCATTGGAGCCATTGCTGAAACGCATCAGAAGCAGGTATAAACTACAGGCTGACATCCATTACCATTAACCATGACAAAGCAATTGTAGTGCAAAACGCATTGTTACAACACAGAGGCTTGCTTTCATCTCCATCCATTTGCAGCTTCCTCCTGGGTAACCTCTGACGTCACTTCCAGTGCAACACCGGCCTCGGGCAGTCTATTGGCAAGGCATTCATCCCCCCGCCAACCAAGAGAGGTTTTCTTCTTGCACCACAGCAGCCACAAATAGTAATAGATTTCAGCCTGTATTATATATCTGCACATGCTTCTGATGCTTTTCAGCAGTGGCTCCAAAGATGGTGGTTTAGTAAGTTAGACTCATATTGTGCATTGTGCCTACTGAAGCATCTGGAAAATCTATTCTAATGTGCTTTCAAAACTGGTATTTTATTATTTTTTAAAAATTTTTTACAGGTACAGCTAAAGCTTTGTAACACTGGGACTGTTGACGCATCAGATATTCATTGAAAGCAGACTCAGTGACTATCCATGAAGAAACATTAATCAAGAAAAATGACCTATTGTACAGTAAATGTACTTGTATACACAATTTACAATAAAAGAACAAATATAATGTATTTTCTTTTGCTTACCTAGCAATATTTTTTTTTTCTTGTTTTTTTTCCCCCTATTTTGTTACTTATTATTCTACAGTTGACTATAAATACAGTTATATGACTTCTGTTTGCTGGAAGAATAACATTATTTGTGTTACTAAAGAATTCTAACTATAAACCATTGTGTATTAAGTCATCACTAAGTACCACAATGACATCATCATCAATGCTCACGTTATCTGCACTGCACTAGCCGTGCAACTGAGGCAATAAAGACTGTATCTGTGCAACACTTCTAGCTTATACGCTTGAAAATCTTTTTGTTTAAAATAATAAGCTTTTTTGGTGAGTGCCACAGCTTTCCTTTATTTACAATGCAATCACAAGTTCTGCAGCTATAAACTCTGATAAAAGCTTAAAAACGCTAAAAAAACGCAGCTATTCAACATTTATCTGCGTTTTTTGAGCCATACGTTTTTGTGGGAGTATAGTTTAGATACAAAAAAGCTAAAAACGCTAAAAAACGCTACTGCAAAAATGCTGAAAAACGAATTCTACAGCTACAGCTTTCTACAGCTAACACTACTGGCTTTTTTTTAGAACGTTCAGTGTGCATGAGGCCTTATTGATGAGCATTTGGAGCAAAGGTCCTCTCAAAAGATTGTAAAGCTTTTGATGCAAAATAAAAGTTGAAATCAATAGTCTCCATAGAGGTTATCTTACAATTAACCCTCACTCTAATGCCGCGTACACACGAACGGACTTTACGGCAGACTTTGCCCGGCGGACTTTGACGTACTTTACGACGGACTTTCTGAATGAACGGACTTGCCTACACACAATCCACCAAAGTCCGTCGAATTCGTACGTGATGACGTACGACCGGACTAAAACAAGGAAGTTCATAGCCAGTAGCCAATAGCTGCCCTAGCGTGGCTTTTTGTCCGACGAACTAGCATACAGACGGCGGACTTTTTGACCGGACTTGATTTCGATGGATTATTTTAAAACATGTTTCAAATCTAAGTCCATCCAACTTTTGAGAAAACAAAGTCCGCTGGAGCCCACACACGATCAAATTGTCCGACCAAATCCCGTCCGCCGGGCAAAGTCTGCCGTAAAGTCCGCTCGTGTGTACGCGGCATTAGAGCCTTTTCACACTGAGCCGCAGGCAGTGTTAGCCGTAACGCGCCGCTAGTTTTAGCGGCGCTATTTGGCCACTAGTGGGGCGCTTTTAACCCCCGCTAGCTACTGAAGAAAGGGTTAAATGCGCTTGTGTAGCACCGCTGCTGAAGTGTTTTGCAGGTGCTTCGGCAGCGGTGCCCATTCATTTCAATGGGCAGGAGCGGTGTATACACTGCTCCTCCACCGCTCCAAAGATGCTGCTTGCAGGACTTTTTTTTACTGGGGCGTTTTTCAGGCTCTTTTGGGCTAAAAATAGCACCTGTAAAGCTCCTGAAAAATGCTTTCCCTGCAGTCCCAGTGCTTTCACACTGGGGCTGTGCGCTGGCAGGACGTTAGAAAAAGTCCTGCAAGCAGCATCTTTCGGGTGGTGGAGCGCTGTCGAATCGCCTGCAAAGCTAAATATAGTAAAATATATATATAATATAGATAGTGTTTTCCAAAATGGTGCAGCAAGTTTAAAAGTCCTCTTTAAAGTCCATCCATGTTTCATTCTTTTTATTTATTTTTCTGGGGATGCTAGAAATCTTCTTTGTAGCCTCTGTGATGTCATTGCACATCAATGCACTCTGGCCCCTGGAGTCGCAATGGGAAAGGGTATCCTGCATCACTTCTGCCACTCTTCTTCCCACGTGATGCGGACACTTACAATAGTCACATAGTAGCTGGTATGTGTTGGCATTATGTGTCTCAGCCCCAATTATGCTGCAAGTTACAATGCCTGGGGCAGTTTATAGGTTTAGTACCGGACAGTGATTTATTCAGTGATGTGCTTTTAGTTGTGCAGTACAACAGCATGGTCTGAGTGACGGTTCACCCCAACGCGATGCGGGAACCGACGCAATTCCACTACCCTATGCGAACCCCTGCGGGTATCAATAGAAAGTTAATGGCACCTCCAGATCGGTTTGCATATTGCAGTGCGAACTGTGAAATTGGACAGGAATCTGATCGCATGGGTGTAAATACCATGTGATCCGAATCTGATGTGGACAAAAAAAGGGTCCTGCCACGATTTGTCCAAATGCGATGAAAAATGGTTGAATTTGCATCGCAAAGACATCGCATGTGATCTGCACAGCAGTGCGGTACAAATCACATGCAATGTCTGACATCACTTTAGTGTGAACCGGAACTAAGTGGTAGGAAAGCCTTGAGAGTTTAACTTAAGAACAAAAGTGTATATATACTTTGGATTACCTTAGATAGGGTTGTTGGATTTTATTTAACTTTATTTTCATCTGCTGATCCTGCCAGCTACAAAACTTCCTGCCCTCGGGTGACAACACTCACTCACTGTATTGTATGGCAGGACTACAGAACAGCTCCCCCTCTCTTCTTCTCTATACCATAAAGAGAGGTGCTAACGGATAAATGTTGGCGCAGGGGGAAATTCTACCTAATAGCGGTCTGTAGGAAGAGAGTACAGGAAGTTATCATCTCACGAGATTTTGAGTAAGATCATCAGGTTTGTTTTTACTTATCAAACAGAGATATACCCAAACACTTTCCATTGTAGTTTTAACAGAAAAATGGATCAAATAAGTAGTACATTGTTAGTATGAAAAGAGAGGTATGGCCAAAGCCTTTTTGGCCATACTTCTATTCTGGATCACAAGTAGATATGTGCAGTTTGTTTTGTTCCAAATCAGATATTCGGACAAAATTTTCATAATTCAGAGATTTGAATGTATCCAAATTCAGGGGCGTGCATACAGGGGAGGAAGGTAAAGGCAGAGCCTCACCTGCAATGAACATTAAAAAAAAAAAAAAAAAAATTGAGCTTTGGGGGTCGTAACTTGGCTACCTGAGGTCACGGAGACCCCAAATTTGGGTTTTAGGTAGCCTAAGTCCTGCCCCTATGGTTCGGGAGATATGGGGCTCCTTGGGCAGGTATCCATTTACTTGGCATAACATGTCATGCTTTAAAATTGTGCACACTCATGGAATGGCGCCAAACTTCAGTACTAAAAACAGATTACGTTTATAGTTACAGAGGAGGTCTAGTGCTGAGAATTATTGCTCCCGCTCTAACGATCATGGAGTATGTAACCTGTGTGTATCTGGCTCTGATACTAGCCAGCGCCTCACCACACATCCCTGTCCAAATTTCCGAATTACAATAGTAAAAATTTTAATTAAATTAAATAATGACAAGAAATGTCATCCAATATTGGGATCTAATTAAAAAAACATAGAAAAGTGACGGCAGAAAAAGACGGAGTAGTCCATCGAGTCTACCAATTTTTTTTGGTTTTTTTTGTGTTTTTGTGTTTTTTCGTTAACATTTTTGTCTGACTATAGATCTCGGTTTGTCCCAAGCATGTTTGAAGCCATTTACTATTAATTGTCCCACTACCTCTGCTGGAAGTTTATTCCAATCATCAACTAACCTTTAGTAAAATAAAATTTTCTAAGATTAGTTTTGAACTTTCCTCCAGTTAGTTTGAGGTCATGTCCCTGTGTTCTTGATTTTGGTTTCATATTGAAAAAAACTGCCTTCCTGAACCTTATTCATCCCCTTGATGTACTTAAAGGTTTCCACCATGTCTCCCCTTTCCCTTCTTTCCTCCAGACTGTGCATATAAAGTTCCTGAAGTTGATCCTGAGTCCCGATATATGTTTTATCCCCCAGAACTTTCACCATTTTTGTTACCCGTCTCTTGACTTGTTCTATTTTATCAATGTCTTTCTGTAAGTGAGGTCTCCAAAATAAAGGAACATAATAGAAAAGAATATAATAGAAAAAAAATAAATAGAATAGAGATAATATAGCTGTCTTTCAAAATTTTAATTAAAAAAAAATTGAATAGAATGGAATCAAATAAACAGAAAATAATAGAATAGAAAAACATAGAATAGAAAATAAAATTGAATAATAAAATCAGACTAGAATGGAATGAATAAAACGGTCTTCTGAAATGCAAATGGAATAAAACCAGCTATTCTTCACAATGAATTTGGTTTAACTTAATATTTTTTCGAATACTTCATATCCATTGGAAAATTTTGAATCCAGTTGAAAACAAATAAAATGAAACTAAACGAATTTCATTACAAATGCAACAAAACAAAATTAGTAACTTAACGAATCGATCCAAAATTAAACAAAGTTTTTCATTCTGCACATGTCTAATCACAGGAGTACACTTTCCCATGCTCTCCTCTGAGCCAGCATTAGCCAGCAGACGCCTAAAGCCCACTGTCAGCTAATGTCACAGAGCCACTTCAGGCTCTGTAAGGATCCTGATAATAATGTTAGGAACTACCCAGATGCCTGACTGGCAGCTGGCTCAGCGTTTTAGTAAACCGAGAGCCAGAGCCAGCCACTCCCGCCCCCTCCAAAGGCCGGCACGCCAGTGATTACTGGCAAGGAGGAGCAGGGAGTGATGACTGACGGTCAAAGCGGACTGAGAACTGAGCAATCATCTGTAATGTGATCGCCCAGTTGTTAAGCTTAGAGCCGGCGGGGGACAACTGCAGTATCGGACCAATGCTGTAGCAGGGAGGTAAGTATAGATGCTATTTTTTTTTTTTTACTATACCAACACTTTTGCTTTAAAAATGTTTTCCTTTCCAGTTTAATAGCCATGTTTCTTATCTAATAAGTGCTTGCAACCCCTGGAGCTTGTTTATAAGAAAAAACACACATGCACAAAATATTTGCAAGTTTCTCCATTTATTAAACTTTAATCAATAAATTTATATGTACCCCAACTAAAGTACACAGTGTATGCATGTAGTGTCAAAGAGACAAACCCATAATGTAGATATTTACAAGCCACTATCTACCACCACCAGATAAACCCTACCCGACACATAGTACATGTTCTCATATGCATACATTCCCAGACATCTTTTCATAGATTTGCCAGCTAACTGGCTGAACAGCAGGTTTGTGTCCGGAGGTTCAGGTATGCCAGACTGAGTTATAACTGTTCTACCAGTGTAGGCAGATATAAAGTGAGGTGGTGCTAATAAACAATATTAGGGTAACGTCACAAAAGACAAACAGGTTGGAGTTTCTATTAAAGCAGAACTACAACCAAACAGCCAAATACACAGTGCTAAAAATGCTATCAAGATAGGTAAACTGGTTTACTCCCAAAGTATTGTATAAGTATTTGTATTTCTGTTGATTCACTTTTCCCGTTCACACTATATAGATGGAGTGACGTCACTGGTCATCATTAAAAAGGAATGTGCATCGTTACAAAAGTAAGCAGTACCGGTGTGCTCTGCAACTCCTATAAGCCAATTTGGCTTTCCCGTCTTGCCAAACAGGCACCATGGGTTCAGTTCCTATCATGAAAATATCTGATGATCTGTGCTTGTGTGAGGATTTTTAGTTTTCTCCCACAATATGGAATTTAGCCAAACCGGCAAGCCTGTATTAATCTAGAAAAGGATATTTATATATTTCCGATATGCTGCAAAACAGACCAGCATTAAATAAAGGTGAAAAATCAACCAATATTTACTACCTCCAGGCCCCTGTGCAAAAAACAAGTTAAGATGGCAGCAGAGTGCAATCCAAGGCCTGGTACACATGATGAGAATATTGAACAAATGATTGTCCATTTTTTTATTTTTGCTAGTCTTATGTCGAAAACAAATAGGTTACCAGAGTTCCGAAAATTCTCATGAGATAGAATACAACTTCCTGCGATGATGTAATGTATTGTATTGTAATGTATTCTTTCATTTCCAAACATGTGCAGCCTTGGTCGTTGAATTTTTTTACGGACGAATATTGTACGGATTAAATGGAAATCGTTAGTTCTGTTATCTTACCAGAAAAAATGTTGTGCTTGTCCCTTCAGATCACGAAATCCCTGTTGTGATTGGCTCTCAAAAGCTGTGTACTAACAATGAGATTATCAGACAGACAATCGCTCAGAAAATGTTTTTCATTCGGCAAATGTTCTCATCGTGTGTACTAGGCATAAGAGTCAGATGGGCACCCCTACTCTGATTCCTGGTGTGAGGGGACTAAAGAGGAGTTCCAGTCTGTAAAAAAAATAAAAAATTAAAGTCAGCAAAATACTGTAGCTGCTGACTTTTAATATAAGGACACTCATCTGTCCTGGGATCACACGATGTCGGCACCCCAAGCCAATTCGTCAATTGGCTTTGAGTGCAGTTGCGGGCATTGTAAGTAAGGGAAACCGGCAGTGAAGCCTTCAGGCTCAACAAACAATAAACCTAATGCGCAAAAACCACACTCTCTAATAAACACGGGAAGCCGCCAACATAAAGGAGTGTACTCACAAAACTCAAGACAAATCTAAAATAAATAAATAAATATGTGGCACTACCTCACCTAAAATATGATAACTGATGAAAAAAGTGGATAATCAATAATAATGATCAAAAATAAAATAAAATCAAAACATCTTCAAAGTAGTGTATAGAAACCAGGTAAAAAACAATGGCATAAATAAATGTGCAAAGAAGATGATGATTAATGACGTGACCTCACTAATAAAAGTGCAAAGGTGCATATAATGATCAATAAAATCGTAGAATAATCAGGTCAATAACAATGACGTAAATTAATGTGCAAAACAATACTTAATGTTGTGACCTCACTGGTAAAAGTGCATAGTGCATAAAGAATGCCAAAAATTAAAACTAAAAAAAATCAGAAAAAATAAAATCCAAAAGAAGACTCCATCTAGTGAAACTCTAGCATAAAGAGCAATGACAAACACAATATAAGGAATGTGTAAACTCCTAACAGTATTACCATACACTGTGTATAAGATCAAAAATTACACAATTCAAAAAAAATGCAAGCAGCTATAAGTAGCGATCCGAAAAGATCTAACAACAAGTGGTAAAAAAGTGCAAGTGCAATAATCAGTGTAAATAGAAATATAAATGTGCAAAAACTGCTAGTGAGCTAATAATATATAATATAGTATTAAGACAGAAGAATGTCCAAACAAAACGCAAAGTGTGATTCGATAAAATGATAGCGTGCAGCTCCCGATAACAGCACGGTGCAGATCTTCTAGAGAGGATAACAAAAGTGCAGGTAAGGGTCTTTTAAAGATGATGAAGAAAGTGCAAGTGCAGTGGATAGAGCTCTGTGACGGCCAGTGTCCGATAGTCAGTAGTCAATCCAATCCGGTTCCAGGGTGCACTGAGCATTTCCCCCAGCCTCTCACCTGTAGTTGCGGCCCCCAATGGGCCGAATCGAGCGTGTGTCCACAGGCAGTAAAGCAGTACAACGGGGACAGGCTTCTAGTCGTCACAGCCTCCCGGGACAGAGATATACTAGCCATAGCTCAACACTCTCCCACACTCAGTGGGTATTAGGTCATTAACTCTAATCACAGTTCTCCTGCCCAGCTCTCGGCAGCTCTCTGTCCTCCTGGCAGGTGAAGTAGTGGCACCGCCTGGATGAAGCTCTCTCAAGTGGTTAGAGAGAGCTCCATCCAGGCGGTGCCACTACTTCACCTGCCAGGAGGACAGAGAGCTGCCGAGAGTCGGGCAGGAGAACTGTGATTAGAGTTAATGACCTAATACCCACTGAGTGCGGCAGAGTGTTGATCTGTGGCCAGTATATCTCTGTCCCGAGAGGCTGTGACAACGACTAGAAGCCTGTCCCCGTTGTACTGCTTTACTGCCTGTGGGCACACGCTCGATTTGGCCCACTGGGGGCTGCAACTACAGGTGAAAGGCTGGGGGAAACGCTCAGTGCACCCTGGAACCGGATTGGATTGCCTACCAACTATTGGACACTGGCCGTCACAGAGCTCTATCCACTGCACTTGCACTTTATTCATCATCTTTAAAAGACCCTTACCTGCACTTCTCTGGAAGATCTGCACTGTGCTGTTATCGGGAGCAGCACGCTATCATTTTATCGAATCACACTTAGCGTTTTGTTTGGACATTCTCCTGTCTTAATACTATATTATATATTATTAGCTCACTAGCAGTTTTTGCACATTTATATTTCTACTTACACTGATTATTGCACTTGCACTTTTTTACCACTTGTTGTTAGATCTTTTCGGATCGCTACTTACAGCTGCTTGGATTTTTTCTGAATTGTGTAATTTTTGATGTTATACACAGTGTATGGTAATACTATTAGGAGTTTACACATTCCTTATATTGTGTTTATGTCATTGCTCTTTATGCTAGAGTTTCACTAGATGAAGTCTTCTTTTGGATTTTATTTTTTCTGATTTTTTCGTTTTAATTTTTGACATTCTTTATTTATGCACTATGCACTTTTACCAGTGAGGTCACAACATTAAGTATTGTTTTGCACATTAATTTACGTCACTGTTATTGACCTGATTATTCTACGATTTTATTGGTCATTATATGCACCTTTGCACTTTTATTAGTGAGGTCACGTCATTAATCATCATCTTCTTTGCACATTTATTTATGCCATTGTTTTTTACCTGGTTTCTATGCGCTACCTTGAATATTTTTTTATTTTATTTTATTTTTGATCATTTTTATTGATTATTCACTTTTTTCATCAGTTATATTTTAGATGAGGTAGCGCCACATATTTATTTTAGAAGCCTTCAGGCTGGTCCCACCGTCCTCTGGGACCTGTGCGTGTCCCAGAAGCCAGTGGGAGGAAGGAGAAGGGTCCGAAAATGTTGCAGATCACCAATCTTACCCGGAAGTGGGAGCAGGTACCTATCAAAACCAGATGCTCGCTTCCCCCCCAAAAAGCGGCAAATGTGGCAGTGGAGGGGGGAGGGTGCTAGCAAGCGGAGCTTCACTTTTTGAGCGGAGGGAAGTAAATGTGAACCTATACTTTGCCCATATTAGGCAGAGTAAAAGGTTTATGGATTACATGCATGGTAAGGAGCCTCTGCATTTCCCTGCTGGCTTTCTCATCCACTTGAGCCCCCCTGAGTTGCTGTGTAAGGGCTAAGGATTGTCCTCAGCCCCTACAAGACAGTGCATTGGCCTAGCAATTATCTACTCAGGCACAGAATGATATACTCTGAGAGGTAGGGGAGAAGGTCAGATGCTCCCCATATATGTAAGTACAAGGTTGATGTTTGAGCACCAGCAGGCAAACAGCACCCCTGATATACAGATAGGTTTCATGTAAGTATATTAGCATTTAGAGATTATTGTATAGTGTACCATTGTTTTATATGTACCTAGAGTTCTGCTTTAATTGAAATAATTCTCCAAAATTCCAGAAAAAAATAAAACACATTTGAAGTGTACCTGTCCCCTATTCATGATGCAGTCATAATGTGATCTGTATCAACAGTGATGTCACAGATTTCTGGTGAACTATATATTGGTTCATCCCAGGCTGTCTCAATTTCTAGTTTTCATTATTTGCAATGAATCTATCTTCCCATTAACCTAAACATTTTCAAGACTTTGCTATTTGTCCACCAAAAATACACAGTACACATTACACATGGTTGAAATTACATCTCTGATTGTCAAACACAGCATAAATGTGCACATCATATGATAAACTAAACATCTCAGACAATTGTTCCTTAACATTTTCTATGAGTAAAACAGACATACATAAACTACTGAAATAATTAGACAACTAAAGCACTGTAATACTCATTAAGGATTTGTCTCCTTGCACCACACCGACAGATGTCACACGACATATAGCTTTTTTTTACTCACTGCTCAAGGTAAACAACATATACTGTATACCTAAGACTGACAAAATTTAGACAGTGAAACACGCAATCACAATCACTTACGAAGTCTGACTGAGAAATAGAAGAGCAACCAGGATCTGAGAGGTTTTGGAAGGGCATAGATCACCACGACAGTCTATGATCAAATGTTGTAGAGCAAACAACTGGTGCGGTTGTTACAGAAGTTGTTATGTTAAGCGTTCCAGCAAACTACAGTTCCAAAGCTCTCAGGTAACCAAAAGAGGCTCAGCTATGCCCTCACCGTCTGAAGAACCCCACTGGTTGGCCACAATGCTATGTACTGTCAGCCAGTTGGCCTAACAATATTTGAACCGACCATAGACAAGAAGCCTACTACAGAGAATGTGCCAGTTAACATTAAAACTAACGCATGGCCCCCTTTCTTCCTGGTTGCTCTACCACAAAAAGGACACAGTGCTTGGCGAAAGACAGATAGCACACTGTCTTATAACATAACTTCATGGGTAAAATGATAAGAGTTAAAACAGATACATTGGTTTCATACCACTCACAACAAGAAGTTTTCTACATTCTTTAAAACAAAATAAATATATTTCAGTATTTTTTTCTTTAAAACAAAATAATCTCTATTTCTACGGATAGTGGTTAAGGAAGAAACTTTCTTTGTGCCAGCACCTTAGTTGTATTCCTTCCTTAGTAAGGGACCACCTACCTACCTGTTCAATTGAAGAGGTAATCTGGTGGGTGGGTGAGGGGGACAAAGACCTGCCTTGACAGTAAGTGTGAGATTAGAAAGGTGGCTTTGGTAGGTTTCCTGTCTGGTCAATATGTCTATCATTTAGTATCGTCCCAAAGACTTCTCAGGTAAGCGTGGTGTGGAGGAGTTTGTGGAGGCAATGAGTTTAGGATCCTGCTGGTAAAGGACACAGTGTACCCCTCAAACGGAGGGGAAAGGTGTACAGTAGATTCAGTAGTCTGAACTGTCTAGTTTGTTTTTCAGCAAAGATATTCAGTAATGCTAGCCTGCAGTTACTCTACAGTACATAAAATCTCTCCTACCCTTATCCTTTTCACTAGAAACAAGAACAGTACACTGGGTTTTACTAGGTTTTTTCCACATTTAAAACATTTGGTTTTTAATATTGTTGAGTTTCCAGTATGTATTGTTGATGCAGAAATGTTAAAAGCCAGACGAACAGTGTATACATATAAAGGAAGGTTTATTAAAGATGAACACCATAAAGGTGTGGTATGCATAGGGTGGACTTACCTGCCAAAAGACCTTTAAATGAATGGAATGACACTTGGGAGGGAGCTCTAAAAGGTCTCCTATCAGGCTATCCTTTAAAGCATTGGTCGGCAACCTTTCGGACCTCGCAGACCACTAAACCCACAATTTTATAACCCGCGGACCACTAACATGAATTTTATATGCCTTATACACACAATGCTCCGGCTCTCTGCCACCCTCCCTCTGGATTACACTGCTGCCCTACACAGATTCATCACTGGATCTCACCTCCTTATTCAGCCATGTGCTTGAGCTCCGTGCTCCTTCTCACAGTCTGATCAGTGCTGCCATCGGAAGTCCCCTCCTTCTGTACCTCCCGCTCTCTGCACTACTCCCTGCGCCTCCCTCTTAGTTTACAGGAGCTGGAACTACAGAGGAGGCATTGGGTATCAATACGCACTGACAGTATTGACTGTCTGTGTGCATTGAGAAAAACACTGGAAACAACATTGTGCGGTATACATGATTTGCAGCAAAACCCCTGGGGTCCACCAAAATTTTTTTGTGGACCATCAGTGGTCCACTGCTTTAAAGCATAAAAAAAGTATCAGTACAGTTATATCTCTCCCCAAAACCGGATATTCAATTTTAGAGCAAGTGCCATCAGCAGACTCTGGACCCATAGGTATTGTCCTAATGCCTGGAAGCACAACAGCAGCAGCATACATTTGGGATTGATGCTAATGTATAATGTAATACAACAAGACAAAAAGCCATGATAATGAGCAAAGTGAACCATGTAAGCCAATCAGCTTTACTGATTTCAGTGAAGGCTAGTGATTGGTCGTTATTAATGACTACATTTAGTACTTTGACCTTATTTGAGATACCTTCTAGTAATGTGATGATTTATTAAAAACATATGCAGTATTATCAGGGATATAGACGGCATAGTCTACTTTAATACCCCTGAAGAAGGTGTGCCTTCAATAAGCCAGCTAGAATATGCTAAATCACACCCAGATCAAGATGTCGCCATCATTTCTCTTCATTAACAAACTTGCACACATGGAGGTTCTGTACATTCACTATTATGTTATTTCCTGTTGAAAATGTTAAACTGATAATGGGCATCTTCCAGCAGGCAGATCATGCCTGTATGTCAAGCCTTCCTCTAGTATCTGTGGACAGCTATAGAAATTCTGCACTACTCACCCTCTATTGGATTCTCCATTGTAATACATGCGGAATTCGTGTACATCAAGCCAAGATCAGCCTATCACAGCTGTCCTGGGGAGGAGAACTCAAATTTAGCCATACTCCACTTGAAGCAGAGAAATCAGTCTTGTTGCTTTAGTTAGAATTATAACAATAACATGGCTTTCTTGTCGATGTGATTTGTATCTAAAGTGCATTGAATACTTTTCCATTTATTTGTTTCTGAAAAATAAATGTATTTTTACACTTGGCACAGAGATGGATGATTAAAAAGTCTATGGCAGCTTAGCATGGTGTGGCATCTCAGGTGCTGAATTAAATCTCTGACTGGCAAAGCATTCAGCTGCTTAAAGTTCTCCGCTCTCTTAATCAACATTGACTATTTCAGTGGTTCTCAACTCCTGTCCTCAGGACCCACTAACAGGCCAGGTTTTATGTATTACCTTGGGGAGATGCAGACTGGAATACTGCAATCACTGAGCAGCAAATTATATCACCTGTGATGTATTTCAGTTATCTTGAAAACCTGGCCTGTTAGTGGGTCCTGAGGACAGGAGTTGAGAACCACTGGACTATTTGAGCCTTATGCTGCCAACATTCATATTTACTTATTTTAACCATTTTTTTACATTTCTTCAGTTACTTCCTGGTTTCCATGCCTAGGCAAATTATGTCATACATCCCAGGAGTCTTCAGGAGAGGCTTTCTCAGCCAAGCACACCCTTCTACCTGCATGCCTGAGCTAAGGGAAGATGGATTCCAGGATGTAACTGCTACATGAATCATCTGTCCTTACTCAAGATGGCCATGGCCAGAAATACCAGGGTTTTTTTTTTTCAAAGTGATTTCTCAGCACAATAAAGTATGGAGACATGGATGGATGGATGGGGGAGTTTGCTTTGACCATTAAAAATTAATGAAACATTGTCTTGGTTTGTGGCGCTTAGATGCAGTGTAGTTCCACTTTGTTTTTTCATTACTCAGTCCTAAAAGTGTCAATTAAAAGGGAAAAATATGTGTTGCTCATAGCAACTAATTAAGAGATATTTTTTCCAGCTCAAACGTCAAACTGATAGCAGGTTGCTATGAACAACACTGACACATCTTCTAGTTTTCATAACTCAGCTTCAATTTTGCTTGCCATAAATCAAGTTTAGAAAATGTAGAGTTCTCAAATATGCAGAGGTCAATATGCATTCAAAATTTCCCCACAACTGCTGTCAAAATTTAACAAATGCACATGGTAACGAACACATCGTACATCACAGAGCAGTCAATGAGCTTATGACATGTAGACCAGGTATTACCTACATGCTGGTATAGTAATAAGCCAACCGTTTGAGAAGCGGATTGTCAGCCATTAAAGCTTATTTTAAAGCTACACTGTACATATTTACACAGATAGTTGTAATGTAAAGAAAGAAAAAGGATATAATAGAAAATTAAATGGCATCTTTTAAGATGTAAGTGATAACTATTTAACATGAAATATGCTACCTGACAGCCCAAAAAAACAGAGTATAACTGAGGAATAAATGCCTTATATATTCAACAAAAATGTGTTTAATTCCTGAAAGTGTGTAGTGCTTAATGACAAGTACTAACCATTCCCCAATTTTTTCTCTAGTGACAGATATTTTAAACAAAACATTTTTTTTAGACCATTCTAGTGTTTGAGGCTGGATTCCCACTTTTGCATTAATGCAGGTTACATGTTAAAGAGGTTCTAAAGGCTCAAGGCATCACTCCGAGCTGTCCTGGAAGCCCTGCACAGAGAAGACGGAGAAGAGCAAGGATTTTAAAATTCCCAGGCCCCAGCACCTATGGAGGCAAGTACAGCAGGGACCTGGGGGGGGGGGGGGTGTATGGTGTTAGTTCACCCTTACAGAAAAATGAAAAGGTGAAGTAACACGTTAAATCAAACTCACCGCAGGTTGCAGAGATCAATTCTAACTGGCCAATAACTGGGCATAGGGGCACAGTGAGGCCAGTGGGAATTGGAGTAAAGCTGACCACACAGGTAACAGTTTGATTGCATATTCTCTTTTGGATATGACACCATCTAAAGGAGATTGAGCCAGGGCCTGGTTGGACACACTGTCAGGGCCTGGTGAATGCATTGTTCATATAGTCTATTTCTTTAAAATTGTTAATAAATCCAAAAGGAGATAGTAGAGAGATTGTACAAGAGTATACTGCGTGTGGACGGGTTTTTTCTTTTTTTTTACCCTACATGGTGATGCCCTTTCAGGATAACTGGTCAGTATTACGTGCAAAAATCAGCACAAAATAACTAATAAACTGGCAGATACCGGGAAACCAAATATCCTAGCTTCACAAAAATCATTCTCGTTAAATGACATCAATGTAACCTATTGTACAATATGGGAGGGCTCTGGAGTCAATGTGATTGGAATGACACATTTTGAAATGGTGGTTGCTTGCCTTTTCTGAATAACACGATAAGGTTTTATAAGGATTTGCAAAGGTTACTCCTGCTATCGGCAAAAAATATCATCCCCTCTTTTGCATCTATAGCTAAATGTGAACATAAAAACAGTTGTAGGGATAGGGTTAGTTTGTGCCTTGTATAACTTAAAGCAAACCTGTGTTTTGCCAATGCAGGGTAAACTCGCTATGTTTAGGCCCGGAAACGTGATCAGTTTATTAAAAGTCTTACTTATTATAAATGTGTTCTTTATTTAAATTCTCAAAGTGCGTTACTGCTTAATGACAGGTGTTAAATGGATACCATTTCTTATTGCTCTACTGGTATTTATTTTGTGTGACTTACATCAATTTAAAATAACTTTATTAAGACTCTTCGCTAATGAATTACAAATTATCACTATTTGTAATTCAGTAAAGAAGTACTAATGAATTTGTCCTTGATGAGCTGCCTAAGGTTAGGCACAAATGATTACTGTCAGTCAGGTCGGTGCAATTGTAAAGCAAAGGGGACTCCGTAGTTAAAGTCCAGCTGAACCATTTGGTATTTATTAATGCATTATGGCGAGGCTGCCTACACAGTTTTAAGTCTGCTCTTTTTCATAGTTTTTTCTTTTATTTGCTCTGTGTTGCAGCAAGGGATAAAATACACTATGCTTGCAGCATGCTGGTGAGTCTGCAGCCCTACCTCTTCAGCTGTCTGACATGTACCCCCTTACACACTGCTCCAATCTACAGCACTCACACTCCCTGAGTGGTTGTAATTTACTATTCTTTGTCATTATGCAAGTCTATGAACTGGCCATTCGCATTAAAACCGATTCAATCTCTCTGTGACTGACAGCTCAACTCACAGAGGTAGAGTAATTGAACTGAATCTCCTACCCTCCCCTCTATGAAAAATCTGCAAGACTCTTCATGTAATAACAAAAAATATGTAGAAAAAGAAGCAAGTAAAAGTCACCAAAAATTACTGAACTGTAAACACTGGAACAACTACATTTTATGCACTTTATATAACTTATGCACTTTATGTAACTGTGGACATCTTTAATTCGTAAACTGATGGCAACTGCACTAAAAATGAAGAGTTGGTTTTCAATAAGGCTGGCCCTGACTTTATGTAATTGTGACAGTTCTTCATATATAAATTGCTGAAAAAGTATTAGGAATTCTGTAATTTATGTTGAATAAGTCCAAATGTTTGATAACAATTAGAATTAAAAAGGTACACGTAGACAATGAGGAGGTGGTCAGAATACATTTAAGACCTAGCTGCCCTCAAACAGTAGTTTTGGGCAACTTTAGTATCAACGTAAATCATAAATGACAAGGTCTACAGTGGGTGGCAGAGAAGGTAGACATGGGAAGTTTCATTGGTGGCTTATTTCAGGGTAACTAAACAAGGTTTTCTAAGATACCCGTTTATTCTACTCCTCCCCTCCCCCCACAAGAACTGTCAGCAGGAAGTGTTTGCAGGCACTCATAGACACCAAATTGTTGCCTTATCTAGCTGCAAACAGCTACACTGGGTGATTGTCATTTTATGTGTGCCTTAACAAACATTTTATTTATTTGATTTAATAGAGACTGCATTTTACGCTCTACAGTTAATAGAAAGGCTTTGTATTACTTTGATGGAATGTAAGAAGAGTTGGGCTGATGCAGGGTGAATAAAGATAGAAGACTGAAGACTCCCTGTTATTCTTTATTACTATGTAATAAATTAGTAAACATAATATTGGGGGGGGGGGGACTTTTTTTTTAAACATGATTTAAACTTTCTTGAGGCAGATTCAACAGGAACAGGCAAGCCACATATGCACTCCCAGCAACCCTACTAGGGCTTGAGTGCCACGGCGAAACCCTCTTGGTGTGCTAGACTGCTAACACTTAGCTAGGTATGGGCCGTGCCAATTGTTTGAAAGTTTTGAGAAAGAAGAATAAAAAAGTAATAAAATATAATTCCCTTGTAACATGACCAGAGCAGTCTTAAAGTGGTTCTATAGGCTGAAGGTTTTCTAACATAATGCATTCTCTGCATTAAGGTAGAAAAAACCTGAGTGCAGCCCCTTCAACCCCTTTTATACTTTGATCCAGCCATGTGCACAACAGCAACGGCTCTCTCTCTCCTCACAGGTTCAGATATAGCAGCAGGAGCCATTGGAGCATTGTATTGAAGCTGCCATCATGTTGTGAAATTGTTATAAGAACAGGACTGCCGACTGTGGAGACCAATACAGAGAGTGACACTTGGCTGTATACGTAAATGCGCTGTATAGCAATGTGCAGTGCTTTTGCATCCTGTGAATGTATTTTCAGCTTTTTTACTGGTACATAAATAAAAAATTGTGATGAGCAATATTAGTTCCTTATTTTCATGTGGCTTGGGTGAAAATCTGCCCGTAGAGAAACCTGGAGGGGAGCCATATGAGGAGCGATATATGGAGGAGGACTTAAAGGGTACATGCACGACATGCACCTGAATATGGCACAAAGTTTATTTTGCTGGTTTTGACCTTAGAATGATTCAGGGGTCATTGTAAAAAGGTGAGCATACTGGATGTTGTACGTAATGAAGAGTACAGGTTTAACAAGAAAGTGGTGTTGGAAGATATGAAGATAAAAAGCGTGTACTGGGCAGTGGGATCTAAGAGTTGGGACGTTGGACTTTACTATTGTTATTATTATCATATAGTGATGCTTTTGGGTTCATTTGGGGTTGGGCTGCTCTATTAAGGTATAATTAGATAAGTATACAATGTTTGCTTTTAAAAATCTAATTCAGGGTTTATAATCACTTTAATAACTGTCCTAGTCCTTTGAAAACAAGGAGTAACATACTGGAAATCCACCAAATTATTAAGGGTGATAACAATGAAAACACTCTTAATAGGGATTTTTCTCTTTAAAGGTGACACAATATCTCTGTTAAGTGTTTAAATTCTGTTGGCTCATAATTTTATTTGCTTTATTTGTGATATAATAGAGCTATTCCAGGGCTGTAAGTGCATGGTACACTCAGCCTAGTTTGAAATGGTAGCATTTGTGTGCCATCTTCTGTTCCACAAACAGAATAGCAGACATTATTTGCTTTCTTAGGTTCTGTCCCCCCAATGTATTAATTGTGTTGTAGTGTCAATACACTATAAAATGTGTTAATGTAAATACTTATTACAGCACAAGATGTACTAAAAAGTATTACATGCTCCAGTTTTGGTGGAGTGCAGCAAACGTTATCATTCTGGGAACTGCTTTAAAACAGCAGATGGGCACTACATTGCAGTGGAATTCAAAACGATTTTGAGCTAGGTAAGAGTCTTTTCTCAGGTGTTGACCAGTATGGGAAAGCAGAGGCAAAGTTCTCATCCCATGTCTCTAGAAAAGCTAACTTCATCTCTCTTTGCAGAAGAATGTCACTTTGGCGTGCAGGTAGGCCATTCGTATCCCTTCATCCATGATGATGCAGAGCTTCATTCTAATTGAAAACACCAAGTTTGGTGATATTTAGGGCAGTATTGTGATACAGGGGTGGCGTTATAAGAGCAGCACACATAGGACAGCTTCAGACACCACAAAAGGGCAGAACAACATGGTGTAAGTGAATACTGGAGCCAATCAAAGGAAACGTAGGACTGGCATCTATTCGACAAAATTAGTTTAACCCGGAAACTTGTAGTTGTTTCTAGTTTGCTCTGCTAGTCACTACTTCTACCTGTCTGCTCAGGAATACCTTTGATTGCCTAAGCTTAATTGAGTGATAACTAAATGTAACCCCTTATTGCGTACAGAAATTATATAGTGAAAAAGCTATGATGTTATATTACGTAATACAAAAAAGTATATATTTCACCATAATTGGAGTCACAAACTTGTGTGTGAGTACTAAACACCTGCCACATTAGCCTAAGATTTAGCTTCATATTCACCCACAGAGATACAATATGCTGGATTTTAATTTTACAAGATCTATTACCACACAGTAATCACTTAAGCATGTGCCATAGACGACAACAAGCACCCGTGACAAACAGTTTATATTTTATAGAATTTCATTCCTAGATTCTCCTCCATTGATGCTGGTAATATGCATATTTACAGAAAACCCATTCCATGTACCCAGCTGTAAAAGTCATCTAAACAATAAAATATTGTAAAACATAAATGATCTCCAAAAGGCGGCATACGGGACAAGGTGTACAAAACATCACACTTGTATTTTTACGGTTATTGCCTTGTAAATGAAAATGCAGTGAATAAAAAAACAATATATTTTGAAAGTATACAGCACTTAAAAATGAAAGTATATTGCCTTCCAACAAGAAGCAATAACAAAAAAAATACCTAAAAGATATTTCTAATGGAGGTGGCTTATTGTGCAATTATATAGTCTACCTCCGGTAACAAAAATTGCAGATGATCACTCTACTATACACTTGTAATTCAGTTCAGAAACCCATGTACAGCTGAGTTACCAGCAATTGTAAAACAGGAGTAGTCACATTAACACTTTGCAAAAAAATTTTCCCTTGACCTGGATCTATATGACATTTAAAGGAGAACTCTGCACATACCTGAAAATGGAATACATGCATTGGCTGGAATTTTCACAAACACTCCTCCCTTACCTACAAACCAGTACAAAGATATGTTTGGTTTTAGTTTGAAAGTTTATGAGTCTCTCCCCACTAGACCCTCCATCTTGGCCTAAGATCTGAAAGGATAGAAACTGTCTTTGTTACCCCTTAACCAATGCACCTCAAAATATAAGCAAACTACCAGTGTTCATTTTAGTACAGCTTCTACAAAGTAATGATTTTTCAGTTTTGTTTGAATTTAACCTTTTCTAAAATCTAAGACTCCACCACTCTAGCATCTACTATGGTAGTTCATACAATAAGGAGGAGCATGTTTGAACTAAGACCAGGCAAAATGCCAAATGACATCTCTCATTTGTGTCATTGTTAGGAAAGCGGAGATGCTGAATGCTTGCTTCCATAAACATTGACTTAACGATCATCCAGCAGATACAAGAATCTTAATGTATAATTTGCTCCTATGATTTACAAAACCCAGAACATGTGACTACAGGACGTCATTAACACTAAGTACTGATACTATTCTTCATCCAATTGTAGTTAGTAAATACTAGGACTGATCAGGACATCTGCTTCAATGTGGTATATGTCCCGATGGGGTCAATCTCCATCGATCTCGCTTGGAATGACTTTAGTGAACCTGTCTGAAGCTGCAGTTCAGCATTGCTGTGTTGGACACTTTCTTGTTACAAGTGCACTGATGGCACACGAACAACAACAGCTTGTTAAAGCACACACTGAAAATTAAAAAATATATATATTTATACAAGGTAACATTTCTGATGGCTTTAACATGTATCCTTCATCTGGAGAAAACGTGGGGACATCCAATAAAAACTGTATGCCACATTTTGGGTCTTGGCCCTTCCCTGAGTCATCTTCGATCAAGTATGGTCCTTCACGCGCCAAGACACCTATTTAAATATGCTGCCAAACAAAACAGAAGGTAAGATAAAAGATAGAAATAAGAGACTGCAAACTAAAAGCAGTACAACTTTTTATAAATGAAGATGTTTATGCATTTCATTTGAAAGGAAGAGGCATGGGGCTATTATAAAGAAAATTTGCAGCAAAGAATAGTAGGTATGTACCCACAAGTGTGTTACTTTTGATGACCTGTTTTCTAGAAGAGGTTAGCTACAGAATGAAAGCTAATTACCTGTCCTTCTTTTTGTTTTAGTTTTCAATCCCATAATACAAACGAACCAGCTCTATGCATAGCATACTTACAGCTTATACAGCTGTATTAGAGAACGACTCTACAAAGATTGCCCTCTATAAAAATTGTAGTCTGGCCTTCAGATGTTTTGCACACATGCTTAGTTTATTTCCAAAGCATTTTGGAAGTCCTAAAGCCCAGGGCACTCTTACAAAAATTCCAAGCACAGTTTGCACAGGCATGCTCAGGCCCAAGCCCCATGCCACCCAGTTGGCTGTCAAACATGATGTCTGGTCTCACTAGCCAGTGGAAGAGCATACAGGGAAGCAGAGCATGACATTGATGCCATCTGTGTTTAGGGTCTCCTGGGTAATCTAGAAATATGCTAAAGATGCCTACAGAAAACTGGCGATCCCTGCATTACAAACTGAAATTAACATATATGTGGTGGCCTTCATAATATATATAATCTTACCAGAGGAGGCATCAACATCATTACATGGGAATACCTATGAGATCAATGAGGTCCTGAATAAGCGGGGGAAACGTGCTGACCCTGTCATAGTGACAATTTTGACGCTCTAACTGGACTATACAGGGATTGGTTGTTTGTGTGACCATGACCTCACATGTTCATTAATGACTTGTTTTTAATATCTACTAGTATGTGTTACAGCTGCTTTAAATATATGAATTAATAAAAGTGGATGATATTCTTTTTAACCTGAGTTGGGTTTACTATTTTAGGCATATGTAAAGACCCCTTGTTTTGGTCTTTTTGGATATAATTTACCCTGCATTATAAACTGGAGGAAGGTTTTTTTTTAAAGCTTTGCAGAGAACACTGGTTTCCTTTAAGATGCCCATAGCCATGAAAAGAAGGTCACCAGAGGAATATAGCCAGATTGGAAAATTATCCAATGTAAATGGGAAGTATTAAGTCTCAGCAAACATGTTCCACTAATTCCAGGGTTTAGATTCGTTACTTCATATGGATCTTTCTAACTGACTGCTAAAGTTCCATTATGATAAGGCTGAAGCTCCTGATGCCCCGACGTGGGCGGCCTTGATTGATTCCGACGTTACCTTTGGTCTGCCAAGAGTCTGGGGGAACAATGGTGGAATGCATGCCGGCTCCTGTGACAGGTGGAGCGGCTACGATCCTCATATACAATTGAGCTTATGTGTCTGTGCCGATATACAGGCACCAACAAATTTGAGTGTACAGTTTGTTTTTATACTTTTAAAAAAAGAAGACTATGTTTTTATGCAAGGAGTTGCTTTCCGTTTCCTCTTCTTGCCCTGTGAGTGGAGTTTTATAGGTCTGGGGAGAGAAGGACCAAACCCCAAAACTTAACAAGTGTATTTGACCTTTGTTTTGCTATGAAGATCTGGTGAGTTTGTGCTGTCCAGAGGGTGTGTACGGGATTCTTGACACTTTCATAGTGGATAGAGCACCAGTCAATTTACAATTCTGGGTGGAGCACTTTTGTGGTGCATTGAATTTTGTCACCATTTGGAACAGTATATTTGGACTTTTTGTTTATGGGTGGAGCACATTTGATTTATGGATGGTGGAGTGGACACTGCTGTCTAATATTACACTATATTTATTGTGGATTTTATTCTATGTTCATTACACTTGTGTATATGTTTATTTATGTGAAATTAGCGCTGCCTTATTCACATTTTGCAAGTCACTGTTCTGACTTTTCCAAAAAATTGTAATTGGTTGCTTTGCCTTACTGAAAACCCTTGATGTTATGTCAAAGTCTACCAGGACATGTTGGGACTTGCAGTTCCTCAACCTTCACGGGTCACTTGAACTGCATATTGATGGGTAGGCATCTCATAAGCAATAACTCTTCTCAGGAATCACTGTATTGCCTAGGCTAGAACGAGTAATGCTGCATTTCAGAGCTAGTCCAATAAATCACTAAAAGCAGGAAAACATTTAGAATGCTTCCATTATTAATATCATTACTCTTTTGTTGCACCGTAAACCTCAAAATTGGGCAAGTGAATTATACATTGAGCCTCTTGATGTGTAGTCAAAATGATGACAAAAGGGTGCCTAAAATGTCTAACCTCTGGGGGTAAAATGGGTGCTACAAAATACAACCAACCATATATAAACTTTCATTAGCTTTTCTACATTCAAAGTGCTGACTTGTATACTATCAACTAAATTATAATAGACTTATATAGTATAAACTAGGGTTGCTCCGATACCAATTTTTATCAGCGTGTACGAGTACAGATACAGATAGGAGTACAGATACTTTTGGTCAAGTATTCGCTACAAAATGAATGGGCTCAAATCGCACTGCAAAGAATCGCATGTGATTTGAAGAGGCATTCGGTGCAATTCCTGTCCAAATTGCATGCGGTTTCCCCACCACTCCTGTGTAAACCAAGGCTTGTCATAGTGATTTCAGTCTGGGTTCACACATGAGCGGTGCTGAAAACCGCATGCGATTTAGACAGGAAGTGCATGGCATTCCTGTTCAAATTGCATGCAATTCTTTGCAGTGCGATATGAGCCCATTCATTTTGTATGGGCACAAATCGCACCAAGTTTTGGTTTCAGGTATCAGAGCATTTTCAGGAGTGAAAATTCCCAGTATCGGCACCAATACCGGTATCGGCACCAATACCGGTATCGGTGCATCCCTAGTATAAACTATATTAATGATAATGCCTTTGCAATTAAAAAAAGCTTTGCATTGTTTAGAAACTAGCCCACACCACCTAAACACCTGTAGATAATGTATAGATTCTTCCTTACCTTCTTTCCTCTGCTTTTGAACTCTTATTGTTCATACTGAGAGCTTTCCACACAGTAGTTTTAGGCATTTCATCAGAGATATTTATGTCAGATGGATCACATCTAAAACAAAAACAATGATGAGCTGAAGACATCACATCACCAAACTCTCTCTAGCTCTGATCTGAGTTATATTGCACACTAGGTAAGGCAATGCAAACTAAAATAATTGTTTACTAAAAGGATACTTTCATTAACACTATAAATGTATCCTCATTCAAGATTACCTTTCACCTAAAAAGCAAAGTACACTTAAAGTGTTACTAAACCCAGGACCCGGCATTCACTATATCTGGTCTCCCACAAAATGCCGAACATGAAAGTGCAATTATTTTAGTAACTATACACTGCTAAATATCCTCTCTCATCAGCTGTATATAGAAGTCTTGTGACTTCTATCAGTGTCTGGTTAAAGCTTGTAGGAGGAGTTTTCATTCTACTCCGACTGTCCTTTGAGGCTGCAAGACCCCTGACTCTTTGTCTGGACAGTGCTGATTGGCCCTGTGCAGATCACATGCAGCCTCCCAAGAGAAAAAAAAAAAATCGCTCTAGCAATACACATCAAACTGAGCATGTGCGCAGTACCCCCAAGGCTTTGTTCTAGGAGATGGATTGGGGAACGGGGAGGATCAGAGAAGACAGGTTTAAACAGCCTTTTTACCCAGTGCACAGGATTAACCCCTTAGGTTCCACAGTGAGTATAACCAGCATGCTTTACTGCATATACAAACTGATTTTATTGTTGTGGGTTTAGTAACACTTTAAAGGCTAAGTTCACCTTTAGTAACAGGTTACATGCTACACCCATATTTAGGGTGTAATATGTAACTATGCAGCATCCCAACTCATGCCCAAATTCCCCACTGTAACAGTGGATGGGGGTTCTTCTCCCCACACCCGATGTAACAAATAAAAATCAGCCTCTCACAGAGATAATATAAGGCAGACATATTTGTAGTTTAAATGTGCTGTAAGGGCACTCATGAGCACGCTTGTAGTCCATTCAGTCTTCCTGCAGCTCAGAAACGAACAGCCCATACTGAGGCACAGAGCTGTAGGAGGACTGTGCTGGCACCTGCGATCCACTGACCATGGGTCTAATGCTCCACAGGCTCATGAGGAAAAGAAAAATACATGCACATTTTGTAACCTCCAAAAACATGTGCAATTTTTTTTTTTTTTAAGGTTTTGAAAATCACATGTAACACAAAAAGGATGATAGATGATTTACCTATCCATTAGCTTCTGCCCACAGAGCCTAGTAGATTGTAGAATATGCCAAATGTAACTAAGACACTCCCAGCACTGGGCTGAAGCTTCTTCTCACAAGGTTTGGAGTATTTGGCATTCCCCAGGTCCCCGTTGGAAGATGATGACCTCCCCCCCAAGCACCATAAAAGCCGGAGGAATAGTGAGTATATTTTTATTTTTCCTACAAGTGTTTTTTTTTTTAAGTTGATTTACAGCATTTTAGCAAGAGTGAGGGGCAGCACATGTAGTGCAAGGTCCACTTTAAGTAACACACACTCAAGGAAAAATCATCACATAATTAAGTAGAACTGCTAAAAGGAGTACTGTACGCAGAATTAGAAAACACTCAGAAATTATTTACAAGGCTCAACATTGTTTGTTTTTCATTCGCATCAGCTTTTTCTCGGTTCACACAGCCCTCCAAAATTTTGAAATACTTGGTTTATATTGTGCCAAGAGAATGGGTAGGATACAGAATGAAACTGCACCCTATGAGAAGAGCTGAGTCTTCTAAAATCCTGCAAGCAATATGGTTAACCTGTAGTCACAATTCATATGACCTGCCTCTTTCATTGTGTGTTTCACTCTTCCTGATTGCTGGTCACAAAATTCAGTATATTGTTGTTTAGAAAAGCCAATATAAAATGTCTGTGCAGCCTTGGGCTACACTGGCGAGCAGATCGCTCTGCTGCCGACAGGTTTAACTACTTGCTAGGAGCTATCTCAAATGCAGCATTCTGAATACACTTGATACTAATGAGACAATTGTAAACAAGCAGTTAAAGTGGTTGTAAACTCAAAAAACAAAAACAAAAAAAAAACAAAACAACTTGCAAGACAAAGCCAAAATGAGCTAGTATGGAGCCTGGAGTTATTTCCGGGTTTGTGGGCTCCAGGGCTGCGATTAGCCGGAGCCGTGATGATGTCATTCCCCGCATGTGTGCGGGACCTGCCGGTCACGGCACAGCTCCTGAAGAAACTGGATGAGCGAGATGTTTCCCCAGTGCGCATGTGCCAATGACATCGGCACATGCGGATACAGTGAATATCACCTAAAGGGTGCAAGTTTAGGAGATATTTGCGGTACCTACAGGTAAGCCTTATTATAGGCTTACCTGTAGGTTAAAGTGGTGTAACAGGGTTTACAACCACTTTAAATTAAATTTCCCACGTAACCCTAGCCTAAAGCCAGGTACACATGGGCCCAATGTCGGGAGACATTTGCCTTTTAAAAAAAAAAAACAGGTAACATTCGAGCCGTGTGTATGGCGGTCTGTCCGGCATATGCTGGCTGTTTGGCCGGCTTCTGTATGACAAGCATGCTGGTAAACCAGCAGCCGACTCCCAATCAGCTCTCTCAGCCAATGGCAGTGCTCTGGTTGGGGGGGGGGGGTGCTCAGAACACAATAAGCTCAGCGAGGAAGGTTGCTGTACTAATGTTGGATGGTTAGTACAGCGGCTCAGACCGGAGCTGCGGGTTGCACAAAAAAAACAAAAACTGTTAGTGTGTACCAGGATTTATTCTCTGTCAGAACTCTTATGTATTACCTGTTAACTTGCTGCATTGTATAAGGGTCTATTTCTAAAAAATGTTGGACATATGTAACCAGCATTCCCCCAGTCCTGACGAACTGTAACTGTATTTTCCTTATTACCATGATTTCCTATGATCATCAGCTCTATCTAGTGGCCATAATGCAATATTTTTTTCTGATTGAAGTATTTCAGAAAAATATACTGCATTATGGCCACTAGATGGAGGCGACAATCATAGAAAAAAAAACTGCATTAGGCTACATACTGTTAGAATTTGTCAAGGCTGGGCAAATGCTTGTTACGTTCGCCCTAGAGTTTTTTTAATAAACAGACCCCATAGTTATCCGAACTCTAAGGTTAAATGCTCAAGTAAAAGCTGCTCCTGGTTTTTATTTTTGAAATTTAAGATTGTAGGGATATTTGTCAGACATGTACATATCTGCCTAGCATGATTTTGTATTAACTTAACTCCAGTAAATATTTGAGGAGTATTTCAAATAATACTTAGTCCAAATATCCAGGATGAACAAGCCTTGATTATTTTCCAGAGAGAGAGGTTGTCTCTCTGTTAACGAAATTGGCTAAACTTGATTCAGCTAGGCAGCTGAAAGTTTATTTCCACCTTTGCAGCCAAATTGAGACAACTCCTACTTTATATTTGTTACATGTTCTCATTCCAGTTGCATAACTTAAGAAAAAAATTAGAGATGGCTGCTTACATTTTTAGTAGCTCGTTTCTGAAAACTCCATGGCTGCAGTTTGAATGGTCCAGAGTTGACTCTAGGGGGTCGCATTATTGTGAAGCTTGGCCCCTCCTGCAAATGGCACTTCAGGGGGCCTGAGAATGCCACTCCTACCTTGCTACATCTATACTAATATTTGTTAACTTCTGTACTCAGTTAACTTGATAAACGTCTTTAAATAATTGAAAGAAAATTCTTTGGAAAGAAAAATGACTCAACTGGTGAATGAAGTGCATGTTCAAACATTTATCTAGTCAGCTGTTTAAGAGTCCAAGCCCTATCTGCATTAGGCAGCGCCTATTTGAGGATGGCCTCTTGCAAAGCCACCTACATAACTCCTTAACAAAGGGGTGATGTAGAACTTACCTGGAATTATTGTTTTTCCCAGGGCTGCCCAGTAATTTCCTGGTCTCTAAAGGAAGCTGCACCCCTTTGTCTTCACCTGACTGCAGCATCTTTTCTGCCTCCTACAAAAAAAAAAAAAAAAAAAATACAGATTACCGTTACAAAATGTTCCCAGGTCTGCACATACAGCAATGCCACCAAGATTCCCACTCTTTCTGGTGGATTGTTAAATTATAGTATGTAGAAGGAAAATGGTAAATGGTAATTTGGCTTACCAGTAAATTGCATATCTTGTAGTACTGTAGAAGACACATGAAATCATAGACCATGGCTTATATGCTGCTACCTTAAGGTGATTGGCAAAAGCTTTGGTGGAAACTTTCCCAGAATTCCCCCTATATAAAACTCTGCCCACTCTTTTGGATAGTTTTCTAGCAAGCAATAAGGGGAGGGAACTGTGTCCTGTACCTCAAGATATGGAATTTACTCATAAGTCAAAATTCCCATTATCTTATTTGTATAGTACAGGACAGGAAGTCAGACCATGGAAGGACCCCAAGCAATGAACTGAGGGGTGGGCAGCAACATAGCAAACAGACCCACATGGAAAGGTCAAAGGACCCTAAACACTCAAGTGACAGCTTGACATGCCTTGCAGCCAAAATTTGCATCAGAGGCCTGAACGTCCACCCGGTAAAGCTTTGAACAAGCGCCGAAAAGGTTTGCAAAGGCTGCACCACATCAATAGTGAGTTCAGTGATAAGTGAATAGAAAAAAAATAACTGGGTAGAAAGCATATATCGTGAAGCCTTAACTTGTGTCTTATAATATGCATAAGGTGAAAATTCCTCTGCAGGATCCTCTTCTGTGTCTGCCTCCAATACACCTCCACCTCCAATGCACATTCAGGTGGTAAGGAGGCAGAAGAGTGCTTTCGGGAACTGAAGACTGTGCCCCCGTTCACACCTATGCGAATTAGATGCGGCTTACACCGCATCCAATTAGCAGGACATTTTAAAATACATTAATTTGAATGTATCTGGTTCACACATGTGCGTTGCATTCGCACTGCGCATTGCACAAAAAAGTGTGCATTTTTTGGGCATTGCGGTGCGAATTACAACCCCATTATCTCCTATGGAAATGCATCTGATTCGCAGATGCATTGCGTTCTGAACATGGATTTTCTCCTTCTCCTCACTACACACCCCCCCCCCGCTCACTAATCCGCAGCTACAAGGCAGAGAAACCTTTGAACAACTGATTTTTATCTTCCCAGTGAAACCTGAGCTTCAATTCGCACCGCACATGTGTGAATCCAGGCTAAAGGTTCGAGAAGAACAGAGTTTCCCAAAGAAATCAGACATAGTTGGAGTAAAATCTGTCTTAGTCAGATAGGCCGTCTGTTGCGTGACTGAGAGGGACGACTTCAGGAACTTAATATGTACAGTCTGGAGGAAAGAAGGGAAAGGGGAGACATGACTGAAACCTTTAAATATATCAAGGGGGTGAATAAGGTTCAGGAAGGCAGTCTTTTCAATATGGAATCAAAATCAAGAACACGGAGGAAAAATCTAATTAACTGGAGGAAAATTCAAAACTAATGTTAGAAAGTATTATTTTACTTAAAGGGTGGTTGATGATTGGAATAAACTACCAACAGAGGTAGTGAGACAATAAACAGTAAATATCTTCAAACATGCTTGGGATAAACATAGATCTATAGTCAGACAACAAGGTTAATTAAAAAAATTAATAAAAAAACCCCCAAAGACATAAAAACAAAAAAACAAAAATAAAATGGGCAGACTTTTCTATGTTTCTAATTAGAGGAATGGAGCTGTGTCAATATAGGGGAACAGTTATCACCCTGAGATTTTTACTGGTTTTCCTATCTGTTCTCTGTAGCTATGAGGAAGGAAAAAAAAAAAAGGATAAAAATGGAACCGCGCTATAATGATGATATATTATTGCCCATAAGGCATAAATGTGACTATCACAAAAGAGCTATCACAGAGGAATGTGGTGACAAAAATACAGATAAAAATCAAGGAATAAGCAATTAAATAAATAAATATAAAGTGACCAATAAATATATAAAGTGATTCAACACCAGTGATCAAGTAAAAACTGAAGTCCATCAATCAATAATGCATAAGAAGTCTTTCATAATGTAAATAGTACTGTGTGACGTCTACCACTAATAATGAAGATTTGCCGCTTACCAGAACCCCGTGACCCCCACTACAGACGGTCCGGGGAAGCTTGTACAGAGATGGCCCTCCGAAGCTAAATGAATGGACACGGATCAAATGTGCACAGGTGGTCATAGGACATCCACGGATATCATATAGGATTAATGGAGCTATGATCTCATCGTATCTCCCCAACTCGTGCGTGGCATAAATAGCATGAAAAGCAAGAAAGCTCAAATAGTGTAAAACCTTCAATTTATTTTGTAAAAAAGGAATATAATGCACTTACATCAGGATAGTAAAAAAGCGCCTTTAAAATGTCTGGTGTTCCGGCCGTGAACACACAAGACAAACCCGTCCTACTTGAAACATCCACTAACAATGCGAGGTGACGCAATTACGTTGCTCTATCCTACGCGTTTCGTAATAGATTACGTCATCCAGGGGCACATTCCTTTCCTTTTTTATTCACACTGTTTTTGTTGTACAGAGGAATCGCTGCTTGTGTCACCTTTTTGATTGTTCACATTTGTTAGTGTTTTTCACACAACACCTTAGCGCAGTTTTTTTCCTCTTTTTCTTTCTGTAGTTGAGGCCTTTTTTTTACTCAGCCCCTCTGCACCTCGTCTCCACCAATACTAAGTTAAGGGATCCACTGTGGGGTACTCACAAAATGGATGTGGGATAAGAGGGTATTTGTATGTCCGAGAAAGGCACTGCCCTATATCCTTTGGTTGTGTCGACGAAACAGCAGGTAGTCAGGAGATCAGCAGATGTGCTTTTTGGTGGAAGATGGTGGGTGGAAATGCGTCAGTCACAAGGCATAGTGCAACTACGTTACCACCCGAGCAGCAATGCTGTGAGGGAAAAACCTGACAAATTTAAAAAGGTAAATATTATAATAGCTTTACCTACCACTGATGTATTCATGCTGCAGGTTCCAAAGTGGGCATACCACTGAAGGGGTCTTCGGAGTCTGGGTGCCACAAGAATAGATTACAGCCCTTTACCTATAGATTACACCTGGCTAACTACACTTGTTTGATCATGTGCAAAGGTGAGCCCCATATGCAGGATCCAGTACCAGTCACAAACATTACAGGCCGGCTGTGGCTGTGGGAGCTAGGTATGGTTCCGAATGTACAAAGAGGGTAATCAATCCGAAAACTGCTGGTGAGCTCTCAGGCAAAAAGGGGTTGGATCCTGAAAGTAGTGTCAGTCAAAATAGTAATGAAAAATAAAGAGAATGGTTTAGAAAACTTCTCCATTAGGAGAAGATGCCCAACACCTAAGGAAACTAGCAAAAAACTTGAGTTCCACAGAGTTGGCAGGGTTATATGAGGGTACACTGGGGGCATTCCCAGCAAAGCTTTCGCCACTGTCAAATCACCTGAAGGTAGTGGCATATAATCCATTGTCAATTGTCAATTACTTCAAGTCCTGTACTGTACGATTAGGATAAATACATGTGCATTTTGTTTCTGGTTGTTCTGTCCAGAAGAAAAGCTTAACTTATTAGTGAACCAAACTCTCAAGAAAAAAAAAGTAACAAGTAGACATAAACCAGTATGTCTCCGAATACATGTTCTTTGAATTAAAGTGCATTCGTTATTTTAATTACCAAACAGTGCAGAGCTGGCTACTTTGATTTTGGGTGTTAATCAATCCTTTTAGCAATCCCCCTTGTTTGTGAACAATAAAAGACCATAATCCATCAGTCACATGCTAAAAATAGGCGTGAATTATGGGAAAAAGGATCATTGAAGTCACATTAGTTTAGCAGTTTTATCTTTCTGAACAATAGTCATATTTGTAAAACTGCAACAACCTCTCTCAAATGATTGGTTAGATGGGCCAGTGACATCTGTGCTTTATACAGTGATCATATGCTGACATTCAGTTGTCAGGGAAAACTTTCTTCCCCATTTTACCTGACTTCCTCCCACCCCGTTATCCCCGTTTGTCAGATTTGTTTAAACCACTTCCTGTCCGTCGTACGTTTAGAAACATCCTTGAACGGGAAGGGCGATATCTTGGTAATTGCTGCAGCTTCAACAATGATTGAGATATCATTTTGTTGGGCCGGCGATTCCCTACAAAGTAATAGTAATCCTAGTGGCTAACAACCCACTGGATTACTTTTACAGGTGGCATAAGGGGGAAACACCTTTACCGGCCTCTCCTGTGAGATCAGGGAGCCTCTTAAGAATGTGACTGGCGGCATCTGGCTCTGGGCACACAGTGAGAAGAACGGAATGATTCATTTTTTTCTTTTCTTGGCCGTTGACATTGAGTAAAACAGCTGATCAGATTAATCTGTATGGGATCTAATACACTCCATATTTCCCCATAAAGAGAACCTGTCACGGGCCATGCTATTACAATGGATGTTGTTCATAAAGTTGACAAAAAAAAAAAAAAAAAAAGGTAAAAAAAAAAGGGTACAGTATACAAAAAAAATGTAAAATAAAAAAAATATATATATTTTTTAGAGCATCCCCATTCCAGTGCTCACGCACAAATGTGAATGAAGGTCCCGCATGCATATGTAAACAACGATCACACCACACATGTGAGGTATCGCCGTGAACATCAGAGGGAGAGCAATCATTTTAGCAACCAGACCTTCTGTGCAACTCTAAACTGTAAAGGGTTTTAAAGGATGCCTATGGAGATTTTTAGGTACCGTATATTGGTGCTGCTCCATGGGCAAATGCAATTTTCAAGCATGACATGTTATCTATTTACTCGGCGTAACATCATCTTTTATCATCTATTTTACCAAACAATTGGGTATTAGTGTTTTTTTTTGCAATAAATTTATTAAAAAGTGTGTTTTTTTCCAAAACAGAGTTTGAAAAACCGCTGCGCAAATATTGTGGAACATAAAAATATGCAATGCCCACCATTTTATTCTCTAGGGTCACTGCTTAAAGAATGATGTTTTCTACATGTAGGAGAGGAATGTCAAAATTAGCCCAGACTGGAAGTGTTAAAATGTTTCTAGTATCTTATAGCATTTATTATACTGTATCAGTAGTCTGGAAATAGTAATAAATACACATTTTATTCACTTTTTTTTAACCCCTTTGTAATAACTTATTTATTTTATTGAATGCTTTCAGCCAGGCACATGCTACTGAACAGGCAGAACTAGTAGTTAGGGTGTAACAAGGTGTTATTATGATCTGATAATTGTATTGTGTTAACTATTGCCTTTGCCTAGTATATTAGATACAATTCTACACAGCTATAGCTGCAGACTTTTTAGATATAAGCAAAAAAATAAATAAAAATCCATTGTCAACTATAGCAACATAGCCTGACAATGGAAAAATGTGACAATGTGAGTCTAGAGCCCAAACAAGTCAAAATGGTTAAGCCACACATACACTAATTGTCATTCACTACAACCAATTTAGGCGTAGTCAAAACGCCTGAAAGGTTATGCATGATTTCAAACCTACTGTAATTAGCTGGCACAGAAAGTGTTGATGTGTTCTCTCCCTTATGATTTTTATAGATCGAGAACAGTCACATTACTGTCTATATATTTGCTTGACATACATGGAACAATGGGCGTATTGGGTCAAATTGTCAAGCTGCTTCTATAATATTTGTTTATGGAAATGTTTTTTTTCCCACTAATTATGATGGGTGATACTTCCTTCTCAAATAGGCCAAAATGTTTGTTTTTTTTGTTTTTTTTAATATAATGGGGTTGATTTACCAAAAACTTTATATTGCCAAGCAAATGTTAGTAAATAAGGTGAACGTGTGCTCACTTTGAATACTTAATCATTTGTGAAGGAAATTAGGGAAAAAAATAGGTTTCTGCCAGTATATTTCAAAAAGAACAGAGGTTCGCCTTATTTACTAACATTTCGTTTCCAAGCTCAACAGCCTCAAATCCATTAGTAAATCAACCCCACTGACTCTACAAGTTAAGCCTGATCATAACATCCACACTGATATTCCTTCACCCTTGGTTCACACTTCTGCGCCTTGTGATGGCCACGTTTGCGCGGGCACGGCAGCCTATTTAAATGAATGGGCTGCTGTGCCTGCAGTAAAAGTGAGCTGAGATGTGTGGGAGTGCCATTCAGAATAATGAACAAAAATTATGTATTTTTTCACATTTTAGGATATATGCATAAGTTATTAGTTAAATATTTAACTCTAACGTTAATTTTATTTACGTTTAGCGCCGCACATTTGGTATATCAGTCAGAATGAATGCGGGAACAGATGCGATTCCCGCAGCCACACGCATAGGTGTGAACCAAGCCTTAAATACTACATGAAGCCCAATGGACTTCCATCGGTGAACTCATTTACCCGATATAATTGTACTGATTGCTGCTCAGAGAACATTTAAAAACTGCAAAGAAGCATCAAAGATGCTGCAAAGATGCATCCATTTATGTAAGATTACAAGTATGTAGATATTTAGAATATTAAATTTCATGTTAAATGAACTTCTGCTATACTAGGTGACTATTTAAGGTACCTTATCATATCCTAATTTTATTTTAATTATGCAGATACCCTATAATGTCCTAATCATATCCCAATTATGCATATACAAACAGTGCCCTGCACCAGGATTCCAGAACATTAGCTAATGTATGATTACGATAAATACATACTAATAAGGTAAAGAGAAACATACATTGGGGGTTATTTACGAAAGGCAAATCCACTTTGCACTACAAGTGCAAATTACAAGTGCAAAGTGCACTTGAAATTGCACTGAAAGTGCACTTGGAAGTACAGTCCCTGTAAATCCGAGGGGTAGATCTGAAATGAGGGAAGCTCTGCTGATTGTATCATCCAATCATGTGTAAGCTAAAATGCTGTTTATTTTCCTTGCATGTCCCCCATCAGATCTACAGTGACTGCACTTCCAAGTGCACTTTCAGTGCAATTTCAAGAGCACTTTGCACTTGTAGCGCAAAGTGGATTTGCCTTTCGTAAATAACCCCCATGGTGCAGTAATTCATGCCACAAATATTAAAATAATCTTTCAGCGATCTTACAGAGCTGTGACTGGTTCCTATCGATTACTGCACTATGTACATTACCTTTGCACTCCACATTTCATTATGATATACAGTTAAATGTCTCCCATAATACAAAAAGGCTTCTTTCCTATTACCTCCAGTTCTTTAGCCTTGTTTTTAGCATCATCCAGCTTCTTCTTTTTGCTTTCTGGCATCAAGTCATCAAGCCAGCTTAGCTCCCGGCTTGTGAAGCAGAAATCCATGACTTTTCGGACAAACACAAGTGCGAGTACCTGCAACCAAACCACAAATGATCAGTAACATCAGCTCTCAAACTTACTTAACAGCAAGCTGCTGAGAATGCACATAAACCTGACAAGTGTTCAGCATATATTACATATCATGTCATCATATTGATGTAGATTGCAATATAAGTTACACCCAATATATTCAAGGTCAACCCATTTCTTGTTGTGCTTTTTTTACTATATGGATATGTAAATCTTTTATTAATGCTAGCATTTAAAGGTAGGTTTCCTGAAAAACTGTTGGGAGGACATCATGCTGGTAAACTCTGCAATTCAATCAGCAGTGTTTTGCAAAACAACTCAATGAGGTCGATTTACTCAAACTAAAAATCAGCCATTTTTTTTCTGTCAAAGCTTAATTAAGCAAGCTGAAGTTAGAAGCTGATTGGCTACCATGCACAGCTGCACCAGATTTTGCACTCTTCAGTTTTAGCAAATCAACCCTATTGCCAAGTCATGATTTGTAAACAATGAAACTTTATTCTACACAATCAACTTCATATAATGGATGATTTATACTAGCAGATTTGTATTGTCATATGCCAATTAATTTGGGTGCTACCCCTGCCATTGATTCTGTATTGCTATTTTTATCAAGCAGTAAGTAAGCGTTAAAAAAAGAGCCCTTGTCAACTTCTGCAGCCACTATGGAGTTGTGCATCCTCAAATTCACAGCAGATACAGAAGCTGCTTGGCTCCCCTTATCCCAGACAACCTGCCCTGTGTTTACATTAGAGATTAAAAGGCTGGAAGGTTCTGAGTTACTACTGGAATGGCTAAGCTGAGTTGGCATGGACCAGTTTGATCTCTTTGGAAGCAGCTGAAATCTCATTCCATTCACCCTACCTGTACACATTTTTGTTGATCAGCTATACTTTTAAATGGTGCAGTAGTAAATAATAAAAAATTAGAAATAAACAAATAAATATCAACTAAGCATCATTACCAAGTTCTCAACCCATCCTAAAAACAGAACAGCTCTGACATCCCAAAAACAGACCTGACTTTACACTAACTCTGTACACATTATAATGTAATAGTAACACCTCTATTCAACGTCAAAAGAGGTTAACAAGAATATAATCATGCAAATACTTCACAATCTTTCATCTGGCATCCTACTGCCATCCTTCAACTCACACAAACTGATACATAACTGTACAACACATCACTCATCCTAAGCAGAGGAAACCCCAACACAGCAGTGAGCAAAGCTTTTCAGATTCACACACCTGCAGATGCCCAACAGATCTGTACGGTTTATGCCATCAGCTGTTGGGTGCTGCTGCCGCCACTGCCAGTAAGGGAACCTGGTAGTGAAGCATGATGGCTTCATGTCGGGTCCCTATTGCGCAAGGCACCGCTGCGCTCTCCTACTGGCCCGGTGGTGGGGGGGAAGGAGGAGGGAGCCAAGCTGCTGACATAATGCGCCACGGCCTGGTCTCCCGGAAGTGGGGACAGGATACCACAAAAGGTATCTGCCCCCCCTCCCGAAAGGTGCCAAAATGTGGCACAGGAGGGGGGGAGGAGACAAATGAGCAGAAGTTGATTTAGTTGATTCTGCTGTGAATTTTGGGGATGAATTGCTCCACAGTGCCGGTGTTCTGTCAGAAAGCCATTAACCATCAGAAAATGCAACGGAAGTGACGTTCCATCGCAGCCATCTTGGTACACCCGTACTCGCCTGCAGTTAGCTTACAGTCAGAAGGTGGCAAGAGGACATCTTTTTACACCCACTGAAGTCTTACATTTCACACATATTTTTTACCAGTAAACTGAGCATATATAGTAAAATACAGGATTTTGAAATCCATGACACTGTTTTGATGTTGAATTTTAAAAGCAGCGGCAAGCCTGCTGATCTCACAGGTTTGCTGATCTGACAGAACACCTCTGAATTTAAGATCCGCTTCAGGACTTCAGACTATAGGATTAGTGTGGCCGAGTGCGGCTGTAGCAAGATGGCTGCTACAGAATGTCACTTCGGTTACACTTTCTGATGGGTAGCGGCTTTCTGATAGAACACCGGCAGCTACAGAAGTCAGCGAGGGCTTGTTTTAAAGCTCACTTACTGCTTGTTAAGCATTATCATATACTCAAGTGTCCATACCCTGGCCACAATTACACTTTAAGCCATGTTCACAGTGTCCATACTAGTATGAAAGCCTATCCCCATGCCACCACAAGAAGTTGTTATAAGCTCCTGGGTGGCAAGTTAGAGTATTCTGCTACCTCAACAGACCATGTTAACAGATTTCCAGAGAATACATAAAGGGTAATACTGAGTATTACCAGGGAGGCGGACTTTTTAGGCTGAGAAACAATGGAGAAGATGTAGCAGTATTAAAATATACATTTATTTAGAATTACAAATATATAAAAGAATAATGTAAAGGAATGACAACAGTAACATATATGCATCTATGATTACTGTGCAGTTAGCCATCAATGGATATACCGCATTGAATCCTGGATTTAGGCCCCTTTCACACTGTGGCGGTGGGGGCGTCGGCGGTACAACAGCGCTATTTTTAGCGCTGCTGTACCGTCGTTCTTGCAGCTGTGTTCGGCCGCTAGCGGTGCGGTTTTAACCCCCGCTGGCGGCCGAAAAAGGGTTAAAATCCGTCGTACAGCATGGCTATAGCCGCGCTGTCCCATTGATTTCAATGGGCAGGAGCGGTTTAGGAGCGGTGAATACATCGCTCCTTCACCGCTCCAAAGAAGCGGTTTGTAGGACTTTTTTCACCGTCCTGCCAGCGCACCGCTTCAGGCTTTCACACTGAACAAACAGCGGAGGCTGTTTAGGGGCGGTTTGCAGGCGGTATTTTTAGCGCAATACTGCCTGCAAACCGCCCCAGTGTGAAAGGGGTCTTAGTCTCAGCAATGTTGGTGCTATAAATAGCCCAAAAGCCACATCGCTGTATATTAAGGATACGAGTAACACAGCGTGCCCCTGGGAGACAGCAATCCACTGCACGAGACTAAATCCAGGATTCAATGCGGTATATCCGTTGATGGCCCTTCCCTGTTTGATGGCCGCTCCTGTAATTCGGAATACTTTCTACATGCCCCTGTGTATATATTCAGCTATATTTAATATACTTTCTAACTTCTGATTGAAATCTCTCTCACCCTACCGTGATGTACATGATTTTGCATTTCAAAATAAGATAGAGAGACATACTTTCTTCTCTGTCTCGTCTGTGAACCTTGGCCGTGTCCGGTGAAACGCGTAGACATACAAGGGCTCACTGTACAATAATCATAGATGAATATATGTTACTATTTTCATTCCTTTACATTATTGTTTTATATATTTGTAATTCTCAATAAATTTATATTTTTTTACTGCTATATCTTCTCCATTGTTTCTCAGCCTAAAAAGTCCGCCTCCCTGGTAATACTCAGTATTACCCTTTATGTTTTCTTTATGATTTATGGACGTGGCTCATTTTTTATGCATTTTTTCCTTTGTCTAACAGATTTCCAGAGTCATCTGCATGTTCTCGGCACAGTGCACATGTAAGAAGATGATGATAGTGACATCAAGACACGAAGGACCATAGATGAGATGACTTTAATACAAGATGGAGTATTTTTAATGATATGAACACAATTTTAATGGTCAAGGGCACACAAATATTCAAATATTCAAGTTTTTTACCATCATTGGGAAAACAATTGCAGCTGGAGATGCCTTAATAACCCAGAGTAAAACCAGACAAGTCAGCTGTATGATGGTGAAAAGATGGACTTTTCGCAGAGGCACATGCCGCAGGTAACTAAAATCTGGCTGGTGTTTAGCTGGCATAGCGAAGAGAAGAAGCCGGTCAAAGAACTGCAATAAATAAAAACAGAAGTCCTTATTAGTTCAAATGTGGTACATAAACACAATACATTTTTACGTTAAATTATATCTAAAGCTTGTTTTGAGTTTGAAATTTATCCTGGTAACCATTGCCACCAGAACGGAAAGTAATGGGAAAATCCATAACTGAGTTGTCACCAGAAACAGAATTAAAGAGAAAGTTTTTCAACAGAAACACTTGTGGTCACAAATGTCCTTTTTAATCGGGTTACCACAATGCCGAATCAAACTCTGTGGAGGCTCCTCGGCAATCGAAACCTTGGGGCCCCCCCTCGCAGGTTTCTGGAGGATTCTCATGCGCGCTCTCTAGTGGGATATCTCTGAACAAAATAGTGTCCACATCAGCTGCTAGATGGAGATGACCATCACTACTCTTCATTACACGTACATAGGTTGCACCAAAATGTTTTACAAACTGATGGCTGACAGAAGATGAACTTTTAAGAGACAAACTTTAATGTGAACCTAATGTCTATGGTTTATGTACTTCAAGTTGTTACTGAGTACATTATATTAATACAGTATTTTCTCTATAGAGTCTTTAATGTAAGGTTTTCATTTCTTTGAGTGGATTCATTTTTTCTATCTTTTGTAAAGAATGCAAAAAAAGTTTAATTGTAATTTACTTTGAAGATCAAATCAATATGATTTTGATCTGTGATCATGGGGCCCTTAAATGGTGTGGGGCCCATAGGCCAGTGCCTACTCTGCCTATTCGGTAATCCGGCACTGGGTGATCACAACAGCTGAACTGGTCATGCAGGAAATAGCTTAAAAGGCTGGGCAGGCATGGAGGCAACCCTTAATAAATTTTCAGAAGTCAATCAAAGGTGATGGGAGTCATGGTCCATGAGAAGCTTACAGCTATTCCCAATGACACCCCTGCTAAACTTAAAGCATGGACCCTGTATTTAGATTATAATAGCAACTTCTCCTCTCCCTATAGCTTATAACTACTGGAGTAATGTATGGTGGTGGCTTGACTGAGACTGGTAGTCTCGCTAACTTCAAACCCCCCCCTCCTTTTTTTTCCTACCTACTCCTCCTCACCTCTCTCCATCCTTCTTTGAACCTTGCATTCTCTTCTTTTCCTTTCTTTACCTCTCACACTACATACACTATAGGGTATGATTTACTAAAACTGGTGCACACAGAATCTGGTGCAGATGTGCAGAGTAACCAATTCTAGGTTTAAGGCCGGGTTCACACTTGTACGACATACGCTCCAACATTGGGAGCTCATGTCGCATGACGTGTGCAAATCAATAGTTCCCTATGAGAGCCGTCTTAACTGGCCCGACTTTGAAAAAGGTTCCTGCGCTACTTTGGTCCAACTTTGATCCTACTTCAGCCCATTGAATAACACTGAAGTCAGATCATCGTCTTAATCGATTCGACTTTGGCATGCGACTTGTGCTCTGAGGATCTTGAAGGGGAACTCCACACTAAACTGAAAACAAACAAAAAAAATGGCATGGGGTTCCCCCTCCAAGTCCATACCAGGCCCTTCGGTCTGGTATGGATTTTAAGGGGAACACCCACACCAAAAAAACGGCGTGGGGTTCCCACCAAAATCCATTCCAGACCCTTATCTGAGCACACAGCCCAGCAGGTCAGGAAAGGGGGTGGGGATGAGCGAGCACCCCCCCCCCCCCCGCCCCCCTCCTGAACCATGAACAAAAAAGTGCTAAAGACCCATGTAATAGTTAAATAAAAATCCTTCAAAATGCTCTTAATTACATTTTACAGTGCAGCAACTGCTGGTAGTCAATGAACCTTTACAATGTATTGTATTGTTGTGCCTACATGCATTTAAAGTCAGACATCCATTTTTTTTTCGCTTAAGCTGAAATGCATTGAGCAATAAACTCCTCGATGTGCTTGGTTTCTTCCTCTGGAGACACAATACTTGGCACACATTTGTATTTGCTGACAGGAAAATATGAGAAGCTTGAACCTTTTAGTGACTTGAGAATTTCTTTATGCATCTTATAAATGCCTTTAACTTACAGGTATAATACTGAGAAAAAGAAATACCAAAACAATCAATATATAAAAAAAAACCTTAGGGATCTTGAACTCTCGGTGTATATATAGGGAGGAACCATGCATTTCTAATAGATCTTAGAACTGGGAAATAAAAGTCACACTTCATGCGTTCCTCACCTTACTTGTACTGCTCTTTCCTCTGTGTATATATGTATGTATATGTGACAATATATATATATATATATATATATATATATATATATATATATATATATATATATATATATATATATATATATATATATATATATATACACACACACATATACACATATACATACACACAGTATATCCCAAAGCAATTAGCTGCCGATTGTCAGCAACCACCTTTTGCTGGTTGTCCTGGCAGCGATGGACGTACACAGCAACTGACAGGTAGAATATAATGTATTTCACAGAAGACTTCCAGAGAACAATTACTTTGGCCCCCGGGAGCATTTACCAGCACAAAGGGAATAATAGCCTGCCAATCTTCCAGTGATAGAAGAGACACAATCTTCCCTTCTCCCAATGAGGACAAAGAGTTCCCCCTCTAGACAACTGGCATTCCGCACACGCTATTAATTTATGTATGCTGGCATGCAGCCTGGTAGGACAAAGTGTATTAAAAAGGGGCTGTCAGAAACTGGGTTAATCATCAAGACTGATTGCATCACATTAGGTTTATGTATTCTGTGCTGAATTCAGGGTTTTCGTGAAGTTATTTGAGGTATCTGCAAAAATCTTCCTCACCTGAATACAGTGAGCATGATTTTTGTATACCTAGTCTAGTGTGTACTTTGCTTTGCATGTGATACAGCAATGTTAGCTCACCCCAAAATCCAGAGTCACCTAGTTACTCACCTCTTACCCCTAATACAAATCCACCTGGATTCCTCTTATCCATCAGAGATCTGATCGACTTCTATTTTCTGTATATTTTCCAGGTGACTAATATTTTGTAAGACAGTCCTGATATGTATATGCAGCCTACATTTGTAAATACACAGCTCACAGCCAGTGTGCATTCAGGGCCTCTCACCGTCCCTACGCGGCTGTCAAACTCAGCATTGCAGGTGAGTCCATATAACCACTGCGTCTCCATTGACTAATGCTGGCTGCTGTACACAGCTCCGGAAGCATAAACAGAAGAATATTTGTGCATGTATGATTGAGCCCTAATTCTCAGTATCTGTTCTATGCAGTATGTATGGTTGCTGCTCTGCCACACTCTAATTTTGTAGGCTGGCAGTAATTCTCATTTTATGTTATTACGTCTGTATAGACACTACATGGTACCACTATTGCATGCTGAAACGGATTCTAGCATCTGTTCTTAATCACTTAAGCTGGCCATACATGGTTAGAATATCGGCCGGTTCAGCACTGACTGGGTGAGATTCAAACCATGTATGGGCAGGCTGATCGTACCAAAGTCAATCCATCGATCGACTGGGGCACGACCAGCATGTCAGATTTTTACATGCAATTATTGCCAGTGGCTATAGCCACTAGCAATAATCATTGTGTTCTCCCAGCAGGAACTGCTCATTGCACCCCCCCCCCGAAAAGAAAATTACATCATCTATGGCCTGCTTTAGTGCACTGGGCAACTTCCTATGTCTTCTCAATATCATTTTTACTGTATGCATTTGTTAGTCTCCTTTTTACTTTACTTGTTTAACTACACCCTTTAAACAATGTAGCCACACCTATTTTTTTGCCAAAGTTTGAGCTTCTCCCTATAGTCATCCTATAATCTCTTTTCCCACGTTCAAATCACAGTGTGATAATGGGCATGGCATCCTCCTACGCCTGATACACTAGTATTGCTAATCAGAACTAGGGCCTCCTATATGCTTCTGTATATACAGTATGTAGCTGATGGCAGCACAGAAATGATATGTGAACACAACAGATGCAAAGAGTGTCAGGTTGGTGTTGATGGCAGCCCAGACCATATTCAATCTTGCAGGCTCAGGAGCAGATACAACATAGAAAAATACTGTATTGAAAAAGACAGAGCTGAACATGCCTTCACCATGAGGGGCATTAAAGAAGAACAAAACTCTGAAAGCTTTGGCCAAAAAAGGCAAAGTGCAAAGGACAAGTCACGAGTATTGTCTGGGGTCTCCCTGTGGCTGTGTCATCATTAATGAATTAAAATGAATGGTCTCTTGGTGGGAGGCAGCAATGTTGGTAGAAGCTGGGCTTCCTCATGTCAGAGCCCCCATCAAGAAAAACAGTGAGCAAATCTTATTTGAAATCTCCTGATACTAGCAGTCCGAGGCAGTAGTGCTTTCGATCTCACACTGCAGATATACAGCCATGAGAATGTAGGTAAAGGAGTGTAGGTCCCTTTACATACTAGGAAGTTCTCTGCTTTTTAAAATCCATACAAGAGGTATATCTTTCATGGTCAGTGGCGGTGCGTCCATTAAGGGCATGAATCCATCCATGGCCACTATAGCCACCCCCTATTCAGGCGTCCGGCCCCTTTTCGGATGCCAGGCGCCTGAATTCCAGTGGCGGGGGTGTTTTTTTGAAGCACATGATTAGGCTCTAATAGGATTCAAAAAAGGTGAACTGCAAGCTCAGAGCATTGCGCTCACAGTCCACCCAGGTGTGTTAGCAAAGCAAAGTAAAATGGAGTTCCACCCACTTTTACAACTCTTCAGCATCCCTCACTAAACTGTGCACTGTAAACGAATAGGATATTTTAAAAAAAAATTTCTCAGCACTTATGCCCCGTACACACGGTCGGACTTTGTTCGGACATTCCGACAACAAAATCCTAGGATTTTTTCCGACGGATGTTGGCTCAAACTTGTCTTGCATACACACGGTCACACAAAGTTGTCGGAAAATCCGATCGTTCTGAACGCCGTGACGTAAAACACGTACGTCGGGACTATAAACGGGGCATTTCATTTTCCGAACCGACTTTGGGGCCCCGTATCTCAGGGCCACTTGAGCTGGTTCGGAAAATGTCATTCTCTGCTACAGAAAAGTGCTTGACATTTTCTGAACCGATTTTTGGGGCCCTGTATCTCTGGGCCACTTGGTGCTAGAAATCCCAGCTTTGGATATTTTATGGTGCTAGTTCCACTGGGTTTGCACACCAAATTTGGGGTTCTTAGCAGTGGCCCCAAGATGCCGGGCCCCAAATTCGGTCAATTGTGTCCATCTGCAGCAATGTCATTTTGGGACCCTTTGGGTTCAGAGACCCCAAATTTTGGCTGCAGCTAGGGGGCATCTAGGAACCCTTAATTACAGAGTTTGAAGTTCGGGAGACCTATGGCTGCAAATGGGCACAGTGAGGCATTCAAATGGGCACAGTGAGGCTGCAAATGGGCATTGTTGACCCTCTTTTCCACTTACAGTAGCTGTGCATTTCTCACCCTCGTCTTATACTCGGGTCAATAAGTTTTTCCCATTTTTTTGTGGTAAATTAGGGCCTCAACTTATACTCGAGTATATACGGTATACAGTTTCTGGAATTTGTATGCCTCTAATAAACATGACAAAGATTAAAAAAATAGTTCTGACTGCAGTCACTATGTTATACCCGCACATATTAGAACAAGGATTTTGTTTTCCTGTGAAGCAAAAGCAAACACCCCATTCTGCTCTATAAAAAAACCTGTGCGGTCGTGCAACATCGAGGGGTATAAGTAGGGGCACAGGGACAATATATTTTAGGTTGTCAGGTGTATTGCATGGATAGGAAAAGTTGTTTAGTGAAATATCCTACTTTTAAATTTGCCATTTTTTTTTCTTTAGGTAAAACACATGATTTTTCAGTCTAGGAAATAAATAGAGCTGTGTTGGTGTAATTTAATAAGAAAACGGGGCAGAAGCTTAGTGCTGACAACATTTGTAGGGACAGAAAATCGAAAAGGTTTGCTGATATTTTCAAGTTGCACAAATTAAGCCTTCATTTTGTAGGTTAACGAGTTTTTAAATGTACGGTATGTTTTATATACGGTTTATATGAATTCTTTATTTTGAAAACACATTTAATAGATGGTACATCCATGACACTGATGCCACAAAGCATCATGGGTTTTTAACAGAGAGCTTAGCAGTAGCTGTTTGCTCTCAGGTTGTCTCTTGCTGTTAGGAATTTAGTATGGAGACCTACACAGCAAGAAAAGAGGAGAGAGAAGAGAAAGGGAAGCGTCACTTCTCATAATCATTTAGCAGTTTGAGCTTCAGCTATTTTAAGCAACAGGCTTTGTTCAATCATGTGATTAGGATCACACTTTGTATCAAAATTGTAAAAGGAAGCCTAGGCTTCACCTCCTGTCTGTAAATATAAATATCCATAAGAAATATATGTACCATTTTTTTTAGTCATGAACATTATAAATAAAGCACACGTATACAAAAAGTAAAGGTTCCTTTTAAAGCCCAGCATTTAAATGTTAGCTGTTCAGTTTTTACTGCTGTATATGTTGGAGAGATTTTCCTACATTTCCTGTGTGGTCACCAGTACCTCTGTATGATCCACGAGACAGAAAAAAGGGTTGAATAAAAATCTGGAATATGTGTAAGTTTGACTACATATATGACCAGAATGACATGCTGTTTATCTCCGTGTCTAGCCATTTGTCTGGAGAAGGACATTTAAAGGTGTTGTAAAAGCTAGTTTTTGTGTTTTTCTTTTAAAATAACAAAACATGTCATACTTAGCTGCTTTGTGCAAGGGTTTTGCACAGAATGGCCATGATCCTCCTCTTCTGGGTTCCCTCAGCGGCGCTCCTCTCCGCATTGAGTGCCTCCTTGGAGACCTGCATTCCAAGGGGGAACCCGTGCGGGCACGCTCCCGAGTTCTGCTGCTGCGCCTATTGACACAGGACTTGGCTCTGCCCCCTGGCTCCCATGTCACTGGATTTGAATGACAGCAGCGGGAGCCAATGGCTGCTTCTGCTATCAAACTATCCAATGAGAACCCGAGACAGCGGCTGGAGCTGCTGGGCTAGTTCTCGTCGCTGGAAAGATCAGGTTCAGGTAAGTAAAAGGGAGGCTCTGGGGGGCTGCTGCACTACAGGTTTTTCACCCTCAGCCTCGGTTCACGCTTGTGTGATGCAGGAACTCTGCAAATCCACTCCGGGTTCCCGCATCGCACCCGACTTGCACAGCAGTTCACATTGCCATATGCGAACTGCCGGGAGTGTCAATACATTGTTAATGACACCCCCCATTTCAGCTCGCATATCGCACTGCGAACTGACAGTTCGGACATAAATCGGATCGCATGGGTGTGAACACCCATGCAATCCGATTCTGGTGTGGACCAAAAAAAGGGTCATGTGCGAGTTTGGTCCGAACGCAATGCGATAACAGCCATACTATCTCTATGGCTGAAATCGCATCGCATGGACATCGCATGTGATCTGCACTGCAGTGCGGTGCAAATCACATGCGATCTTGCAGAGCGCACTGGTGTGAACCGGCACCAATGCATAGAATGCATTAAGGCGAAAAACCTTGAGGGTTTACAACCCCTTTAACTTCAGAAGCAGTAAAAAACAAACATCTGGTTATAGTCATTAGTGATTTTCTTACCTGAATTCCTCTCAGTGAAGACACTCCCATATAGAGAAACACTCCATACAATACCGGCATTGGAATAAACTGTAAGACAATAACATAACATTTATTATTACAGGTACTTATATAGCACTGTCAATTTACGCAGCGCTCTACATATATTATATATACAGTCACATTAGTCCCTGCCCTCAAAGAGCTTACAATCTAAGGTCCCTAACTCACATTCATACATACTAGGGTCAGTTTAGAAAGGCACCACTTAACCTACCAGCATGTCTTTGGAGTGTGGGAGAAACCCACACAGGCACAGGGAGAACATGCAAACTCCAGGCAGGTAGTGCCATGGTTGGGAAAACTGTCAAAGGCTTGTACACAGTCCAGATTGTCTATATAAAATATCCTCAGACCATAAGGAAAACACAGCCAAGGAATACTGCAGATTTCAGACGTTCCATAGGAAAGGAAATACTGTAAAAGAGCAACAACAAGAGAAAGGAAGCGCAGACCCTAGCGCATGGTAATGCTTTTAATTAAAAACTAGTAAAATAATTTAAATATATTGCACTCACATGTGTGTTTTAGGGGCATGTCCTTTCTTTGTCAAATTTATGGTCATTGACTTGACAAAGGGTGGACACACCCCCCCAAAAGGCGTTGTAATAGCAAACTCACATACGTCTGCTAGCTCCCTTGATAGCTGGAACTCCCCTTAGTGAATGTCGCCTCCAGTCTCCTTATCAGCGGCAGTGGCTTGACATTGTAGCCGCACTGCTCATGCCTACACCCACTCTCAGGACTACCACACAGACCGTTGGCTCTTCCCCTCTGGCTAGGCAACAGTGCGGGCTGCATTATAATCTTCTCCCCAGTGCTTTACAATCTACAGTGGAAACTGGAGTGCCGCTCAGTCCATGCACCAATCCACCTGCTCTGGAGTGTCATCAAACTGTGATAGCTGGAGCTCCATGTTGTGTCATTGAAGTGCCTGTAAACAGTATATCTTGCACATGTGAGTGCAATGATTTGAAATGTTTTTATTTGTTTTTAATAAAAGGACTAACCTGCACTAGGGTCTTCACTTTCTTTTGCATGCACAGTGGCCACCCGGTTAAGATGCCGTTGTCGGAAACAGACAACAGGAGGTGAAAAACGGCTGAGGTGAGCCCTTCGCTGGATTGTGGGACTGGCGAGTGTCTGTTTATTGAGGCTAGCTTCACACTGCAGTGCAGAGTGGCACACAGCTGGGGTCTGGTGCGTCCCTGTTCACTGGTTCTGGTCCGATTTCAGTCCGAATTTTTGGTTGAGTTCGGACCGGAAACGGACCGGAAGACGCATAGAGAAGACCCCTGTGCAATTCGCTCCGGAGATGTGTGAACCGGTTCCATAGAGAGCTGGTCACAATCTCCTAACATGCAAATTGAATTCGGGGAAACCCACATCCAGTTCACAATAGTGTGAACTCAGCCTAAAAGTCAGCAGCTACAGTTTCTGTAGCTGCTGACTTTTAAATTATTACCCAGGAGACTGGAGCTCCTATTTAAAATGGGTTTCAGCTGTTTAGATCTTAGAATCAGATCCCGGATGCACATAATTCAGCTTAACTGACCACGCCAAAACAAAAGGTAATAGCTTAGTTTGAATGAAAAATCATTCTGTGCATTTATATGCCTATAGTAATGTCCTCTGAATGCATCTAAACACTGGTTTGACAGTGGCATGTGTGAATAAAACTGCTGACCTTACAACCTGGCTTCCGGCAACTTCCTATAAGCATTGGTGACATCAATGGACTTCACCGCAGGGTCCTGAGAAAGCTAAGGATCCCAAATCTCATGAGAAGATTCTTCAACACTGTCCTCACAAAATATTTGGGACTTGCAGCTTTTCCAGGATTCTGCTAAAAGGTCCACCTTGATGTCAACCTCATCTAGGTTCAGAAGGCCGAAGCCAGGTTGTAAGTATATTTATTATTTTTCTCCTAATGACTGTTTCTTGTTTTGCATTTAATGAGGACCTTGCAGCTAAAATGCAAGGCCACATATTAATCCTTCCATGACAAAATGGTAAAACAAATCCACCTGAACACAATTTTGCAACTTTGGCATGTGTTAGTAAAATTACATATCATCGCAATTACTAGTGTATTCAGGTGGATTATACCTTTTTTTAGGACAAAGTGGGCTTTCATTTGGCGATAAATGGTAATAAATATCTCCTGATTTTTTATTAAGGAAAAGTGGCCCAAAAAATAGTAAAATAAAATCTTTTTTATTTTAGCTGTATACCGTATTTCTTGTTATTACTATAACCTATCACCAAATGGCAACCCAAAATACATTCCACTGCTCCTGATGATTGCAGCGATACCACATATGTGTATGTTATTAATTGTTTACCCATAGTAGGGCCCAGAAACAATGGTGCACATTTTAAGATATTTTTATGCTACCTTAAACACACTGACACCAATTTAAAAAAGCTTTTCTTTTTTTTTTTTTTAAATCCTACCTAAAATTTACTGACCTTTGACTCGGACCTTGACCCCAACTCTAACCCTGACATTGACCTAGATCAAACCCCGATCTATCTAATTTTTCTTTATTTTTTTTAGGCTCGGTTCACACTGCCGTGACCTGAAAGTCGTGCGACGTTGGAAAAATAGAACACTGGATAGTCGCACTCCAAAAAAGTTCACCTTTACTACAAAATGAATATCAAAGCATCACATGCATTTCTCATTGGGATCTAATGAAACACATGATTTACTCATTTGTTTAATGATATGTTTGTTTAATGATTATTTTGATTGGTATATATATCTGTATTTATCTTTAACACTCTAGCTGTGACTAAGCACCATATCTGGTGTGAAACACGTCAACAGCTGTGCAGTCTGTATTGCTCTGTGATGCTTTGATATTCATTTTTTAATAAAGGTGAACTTTTTTGGAGTGCGGCTATCCAGCATTCTATTTTTCCATTACCTCTGTTGCAAACAGAGCCAGCACCCTGCCTGATTGCGGAGACAGCTGTTCTTAGGAGAGGTGATCACTTTGGAGCGGTGCACTCCCATGTTACGGTGCGACTTTGCCAGGCGACTTCCTGGCGATTTGCTGGTGACTTGAGTACTACTTAAGGCGACTTTGGAGCGACTTTCGGGGAACGCCTGGATAATCTTTCTGTAATGTCGGATCCAAATCACACCAATATAGATGAGGATCTGACTCTGAGGCCACTTCCATTAAAGTCTATGGGCACAAGTCAGATAGAAGTCACCTTTAAATAGTGCAGGAACCTTTTCTAAAGTCAGAAGCGACTTCAGTGCTAATTAAGACAGCTGTCATTGACTAACATGGGATTTCACATGTCACGTGACTTGGGGTCTCACAGGCCGGATCCCAAGTCACGGCAGTGTGAACCGAGCCTTAATATTATTAATATTATTATCTATTTATTATTTATACACACACAAACACAGTGGGTGCCACGGGGTTAAGGCCACCTTTTCCTGAGAAGCAACATGAAAATTAAAGAAAAAAAGTGTGGGGAAGAGAAATTAGACTTTCCTGTGGCCAGCTTCTGACTGTGGCTCCTAGGTGAGGGCAAAACCCTCCTCCTCCTCCATTCATTCTGGGGTATGTAGAGTATTCCAAGTGTCACCAAGATGATGCTCAAGCATGGTGCTGCAGCAACTTTTCGCAGGATTTGAAATACTCATCATTACATGGGGTCTAGTCAGCAGGAGGATGATAATTTTTACATTTTTGGTGTTTATTCGAAGGGGAAGGGCCCACTGAAAAAGTGGACTTCCACTCAAAAAGCGTTTTTACACAGGGAATTAGGGGTCTAAAAGGAAATCAGACCCTGCATTTTTATGAGCATCTGCCAATTGCAGTAAAAAGCCAAAACATAACTTATTCAGTAACCTCCTAACACTTTTGACCAATCATTCTGATTTGAAGATGGCGTTTCTCACCTTTAGTACTCCTGTCATAAAGACAGAGCAACCCATAAGCACAAAGATCATCAGTCCCGTCACTCTCTGCTCCCTGATCCCAAGGAACTTGGGCTGCTCTCCTGGAGCGGAACATTCTGACTCCAGTTTAAGACTATTTACATGGGTGATAGACAGCACAGTAGCAGCAACAAACCATGGCAGCCCCATGATAGAGCAGATTCCCAGCATCAGCCCCACCATCAGCAGGTCTAGATGGTAACCACATCCTTTCTGCCAAAGAGAAAGAAATGAAAACATTTACCACAATTCAGTTCAGACAATGGAAACTGGAGAAGTTGAAACATAGAATCAGAACATAGAAACATAGAAAAGCAATGGTAGAAAAGAACCAAGTGGTCCATCAAATCTGCCTCTATTTTTTTCAAGCTTTGTGCCCGATTATAGATCTACATTGGTCCCAAACATATTTAACCCTTTTGCTACCAGGTGCTGTTCTTCACTTTTAAACTCAGGTGAGCAGACCATTTTTACAATTTTCCTTTTTTTTTCACGCACAGCTTTTAGAGTTTGTAAAAGACTCCCTAAACTATACATTTTCTGAAAGCACATAAGCAGTAGAGTAAAAAGATGGTGCTACTGTACTAATTTTGTAAGTCACATTGAGCGTTTTCTTTAAAACTAATGCTCACAAACACAATATAACATGAAAAAATCCTGTTAAAACGCTATAGAGTTAATAAATTATAAATAGTTGTAAATTTTAAAGTGTGCCTTTTTTTTGCAAAATGGTTAAAATTCAAGGTATGGGAAACCATAAATAAGCAATTTAAGTGACATTAAAGCCTGTTTAAAAAAAATAAAATAAACATGTTATACTTACCTGCTCTATGCAATGGCTTTGCACAGAGCAGCCCAAAACCCCATCTTCTGGGGGTCCCCCGCCGGTGCTCTAGGAAAAAAAAAAAAGGGGGGGGGGGACTCTGGAGCTCAGAAGGTTTTTCACCTTAATGCATAAGGAGCATTAAGGTGAAAAAATCATAAGGCTTTAGAACCACTATATGTTAAATATCTGGAGGCTGGTTTCACACACGTGTTGTGGTAACAGCCTATCTGCAATGCCATGTGTGCGCTGCATTGATGTGCATTGCAAAACAATGCGCCGGATATACATAATATTGCAATGTAGCATGTTACAATGCTCAGCAGTGTGTGGCAATGTGCTCCTGCACTAAGAGTTTAATTAACATATTTTTAATTAAGCTTCAAAAAATAAATAAAATCAAACACGGCAATGGAATGTAACAATGTTCTGCAGCGCTTGTGCACAACACACACCAGCGCTTGTGGGCTATGTGCATTGTAAAACATGCCCACTGAAGTGAATGGGCTCTTAGGCTATGTTTCCACTATTGCGTCCCCAAAGTCGCGCGATTTTACCGCAACTTTTTACCGCGATTTGAAGCAATGCCTGTGTCTATGGACCTCAAGTCGCATCAAACTGGGATCAAAGTAGTACAGGGACTACTTTGAAATCGCTGCGACTTGAAGTCGCACAGACATGAACGGTACTCATTGGAAATCATGGGGTACTATTTGTCATGCGACTTTTCAGTCCCAAGTCGCATAAAAAGTCGCACTAGTGGAAACATAGCCTTAGTGTGTTGGTATACTGCACCAACACACACATTGGGGTTGATTTACTAAAACTAGAGAGTGCAAGATCTGGTGCAGCTGTGCATGGTAGCCAATCAGCTTGTGCAATTAAGTTTTGGCAATAAAATCTGGAAGCTGATTGGTTCCTATGCAGTGCTGCATCAGATTTTGAACTCTCCAGTTTTATTAAATCAACCCCATAGCGTGCATCCTCTCTATGTTTTTAGTGAATATGTGTATCTTACATATATGTGTGTGTGTGGGGGGGGGGGGGGGGTTTAGGGACTCATTCACTTGGCAACAAAAGGGCCATACAGTGTCAAGAAAGTGCAAGAGTCATGGGTGTTTGTGTACAGCTGTGGCCTGTAACCTTGCCCAAACAACCACAGGCTGACAGACTTGGGGCTGTACAAATGAAACTGCACAGTTGGGCAGTTTCATATCTTCAGGGGTGTAGGAGTGGCCCAGTTTGCATCTAGGATGTGGGGTTATATGCGTACAGCTACAGCACCTGTCATTAGTTTGTACAGACTAATGACCATGACTTGCGCAAATACTCGTGACTTTCAGGCGCAGGAATATGCTCTGTGTGTGAATGAGGCCTTACTTCTGTTTTTATCATTATTATTTATACATTCATTTTATTTTTTTATTTTTTCCTTTTTTACAGCTCTGTTAAAAGGGGTTTTGGTTCAATATTGGAGGTCAAAACAAACCAATGTTTTACTTTTGATATAAAGAAAGAAACTGAGGACACAAAGCTTAATTGAACAAGCTGAAGTTAAAAAAAGAATGGCTACCATGCACAGCTGCACCAGATTTTGCACTCTGCAGTTTTAGCAAATCAACCCCGGAGTCATATTTTTAATAAACAGCTTTGAACAACGACTTGTCAGACACTGATCAGCTAATCATTTATTTAGCATTGTCTGGAGGAGAATTCTGTTATAAGTTCATGGCTACTGAAGGGATCATGAGCTTACAGAAGAAGCTTGCAAGCCAAGGACATAAGGCTTACTGAGCTGGCCAGCTGGAATCAGTCCTCTTCCAACGTAAGCCTAAGGCTGGGTTTACATATATGCGTGTCCGTTTTTGGTACAGAGTCCGGTGTGGTTTCCATTCAGTGGTTCAGGTGCGAATTTGACACTAAAATTGCACCTGAACCGGACTGAGATCCTCTCCCCGCAGCCGACTTGTAGTTCTCAACGAACTGCGAGTGCACTGGTGAGTGCTCTCACAGCCCACTGATTCTACCTGGACTTCAGTAACCATCTGCCCATACGGGAGATATGGGCAGATAGCTGTACTGACAGTCTGCAGGCACCTGACATTTCACTCGCAATGTGCTGATCGCAGTGCAATGCTCTGAAGGCTCCTAAGAAAAAAAATACATGCTTTTTTTTTACCTACAAAAAAAGGGCATGTAATATATATATATTTTTAAAAAGTTAACTTATCCTCTAACTACTAACCAAAGAGGTTGTCTAACAAACAGCAATAAATATGAAGTTCCTGTAAAAGTGTACCAAGCTCGTTTGGCTGGGCTTCTACTATGGATCACAGGAATGCAATTCATTTTACACTCCTGTGACCCATTTTCAGCAGTGTACTGTAGTCCGCTTTCTGCTGATGTCACTTGAATCAGTCCAAACAATGCGTCATCCGAACAATGGGAGTCTGGATCCGCCAGGTGCCTGGACTGATACCCGTCTCAGTGAGCCACTGAGACGGCCGTTCCGCCCCCTCTCCAGCTCAGTGCTTCAATGAGCAAGGAGGGAGCAGAGCAGAGAGTCTACAGCTGACTGACAGTCTACAGCTCTCTGCTCACGGAGCTCCTAAACCCGAGTGATTGGCCATGTTTGATCGCTCGGTTTTCAGTGTAGAGGCACTGGGGGGACAGATGCAGCATCGGATTGATGCTGCATTCGCCTAGGTAAGTAGGATTCAGAAAAAAGAAATTAATTAATCCTTGAAAAAGTCACGTGTCAGTGATGTAACGCGTGGGAGGAGCTTAGGACGTTCAGTGCTGCAATACACCTGAAGGTTAACAGCAGCTGTTTCTCTATGGGAAACCTCGTCCACAGCGGCTGACTGCAATCTGCTTATTTGAATGCTTCTAATAGACCGGGAGTTTGTGAGTGTATCTCTTGTCCCTGTTTTGCTTATGTACTATCTAGTAAGTTCACTGCACAATGAGCTATTTTTTCTTTGCTTGCTTTACATAAAACCTTTATCCTGAGAGCCGAATCACCAGCAGTATAAGTGCTGAAGTGGGATGCAAGAAAAACTAAATATCCTGATACAAACGATCTAACCCAGTGAGTCAATCAATCTGGATTAAGGGAAGGAACTGTTTAATTATTTTTACTTTCTCCCACTATTTATCTCTGCCTGGACTAGTACTCAGAGTGTCATTATTATTTTATTTATACTCACCGTCACATCACCAATTTGAAGATTTATTTTGGCAATTTTAACACATGTATTAGCACCATAATTATTTATTTATTTTATTCACATGTATGCATTTTTTATTCCTGGATTTAAGCTTAGTCGCAGCAGCATATTGTGCACTATTTATTTAAAGCGCATCAATTTTATACTTAGTACTATTTTTTTGGTCATCTGATCACCCTATATTGATAGCAGCTTTAATTTACTGATTTTTTCATAGCACTAACTATATTGGTATATATATATTTTTAAGCACAATTTATTTATATCACACATATCTATCCACATCAGCGCTTGGTTTTTATTCATTTTTTGATGTAGACCAACAATATTATTTACCTACAAGAATAAAACATTTGTCAATACTTCAGTAGAGGTATTGTGCTTATTTTTGGAGGTGAAACACATATTTAAAAATAGTGGTAAATAATAAAAGTGCTACTTTTTACCATGTTTCTATATAGAAGTTTTACCGTAAGTTTGTGCTCCTTTCTGTTGATAATAACAGCTGTAATCTGCTGGTCCATAAATACGAGAATGGTGCAAAGGAGGGCCGGGATGACTGTAGGGAAAACGGTCCACCAGGGATTCGGGCCAATGGGGTTCACAATCCATCCTCTGTCATCTCTGGTTGGCTTTAATTGAAGAAAAGCAAGCATTTAGAACTGTTGTTAATTGGTTTAAAAGACACTCTTTCCACCTATGAATGTGACTTACAGGCTCCAACTGCACATTTTCTAGCATGAAAGCATGGACCACCTTAGTGAATTGTGAAATGAATTGTCTTACTGTATTATTTCGATGTGATTATTAGGGGAGGCAATATCACAGATACTCACAGAACTATATATTTATCAAAAGGTAGACACTACCCTAACAAGTCTATCTTTAAATGGCTGTGTACAGAGATAGATTTCACAAAGGTTTTTTTTTTTTTTTTTTTTCGTTTGCATTTCGATAGGAGCTGATGAATTGACATCTACAAATCACTGAACATTACACTTCATTGGCTACATGGGAAGAAAATAACTCTTTAAGCCTAGTTCACACCTATGCAGGTTGCCTCTATGATCAACTCATTTAAAGTCCCATGGGATAACCCCTTTTTTTTGTATTATATGTATTCAGGGATGGAGTTGTGTCATATTAAGAGGCAGTATCCAGACCGCTCCCTTTTTCATTACTGAACCCAAGTGGAAGACACCTACTTGCCTGCTTGGTCTGTTTGCTGTCCTCGTGGTCATATTTATTATTATTAATTTGCATCATACCGCTACATATGAGTATACTTTAATTCCCAATTCCCATCTTGGTTAGTTTATGGAGTTGTTTCCATTGTACTGTTCCTATTGGTGATCCCAGTTTTGTTTTTCCTTTCCAGGAGCTGCAATGTACAAATCTGGGGGGTCTCTCCCCTGCTGTCCCCTCCCCTCTACTCCTTTGATGGACAGGGCTACCAGTACATCGGCACCATGCTTCTGCACCCATCGTGGGACTTCCGCAAATGCAGCGTCTCCACGTTTGGCGTGTAGTGTGTCATCTCCTTGGCTGGAGGTGCTGGCGCTTGCGTATTCCTGCATGTTTGCGGGCGCAGCGCACGTCAAGTATGGTGTTAGGGGCGTGACCTGATGCTTCCACGCGGGGATTTAGGTTGGGGGCTCTGACTTGGCGAACGCTTTTTCCCTCATTTGCATTGTCCTCCCACACGTGAGGGTTCCTACATAGGGGTAAGCACACCACAGATATTTATGACGATATCTTACTTTACTGCACATACCATCTGTGACTTGCATATTTGCACTCCACAACACTCTTGTCAACTAGCAGGACCTCTTTGCCAATATATTTTCCACTTTTTTGCTCCTTTCTCTCATTCTGGCTTGTTCTTTCTCACTCTTATCCTCCCTTTGTCTACCCTTGTCTGTGCTCTTATTCCACCTCAGTTTACAACATGGTTACTATGAAGACACTGATACCATTATACCTCTAGACCACCATTATTGTGATTATCAACAGATTTAGATATACATTTTACTTCTAGTATGGTTGTTATGCTGTATGTGGTTAATAAGGCACACCAAAAGGACACATCCTTTTTGTCTCTCTTTTTCTATTCTTTCTCTCTACTTTCACCCTTTTCCTCACATTCTCACACTCTCATCTTATGTCCTCTTTGTTCTTTTTTCCCTGTTTGCATCCACACCCTTAATTTCATGGACTTTACCATGCAACAATGATATTTTACATTATTTATACTCGCAGGTTACTATCGAGTTTATTGTCAATTGATTTGGATACATATACATCTTCATTACAGCTGCAATGACATATATGGCCAATGAGGCAATTCAGGACACACACTTGTTTCATCCTCCCTCTTTGCATTGTCTGCCCTCCACCAGGCCATCGTTTGGCTGCTGCGGGTCACGCCTCTGCAGCTCCCGGTTGGAGCACTTTCATTGTCATCCTTGGGGAGCAGTCCTTTGGACCAATTGACCATAATGTGAGTATGGGGTGCCTCACAGAGGCCACATGCTTCTCTTCTAACCTTAACCATCATTGGATGTTATATCTTACTGATACTCACTATTTTCTAGATATCTTGCACATACATCAACTCCTGAAGAAGCAAGCAGAACTTGCGAAATGCGTTGAGTACAAAAGATCTATATGTATATCATGTATCTCCATTATTGTAACAAACATGTTTATTGGCTGTAAGCTATATGCTTCATGATGTTTTTATGCTCATCTATGATTATGCTTTTGGAATTTTCAATAAAAATTCTTATTAATTCATTCTACTCAATTGTTATGACCTCTATGATCAACTCATTTAAAGTCCCATGGGCTAACCCTTTTTTATTTTTTTTCAATTTTTTTTTTAATTATATGCAGGTTGCTTTTGATCCGTTTCTGCAGTGCATTTTAGTTTTTTTGTACACGCATTTTGCATTTTCTATGCTTTTTTTGGCCAATTTGTTGTTGGGCAGAAAATATGCAAAACGTATCAAAAGCTCTTATGCAATGTCTCCATTAAAGTCTAATGGACCAAAAATGCACTCTTTCCAAAAGTGCAGCAGCTGAAAAAATCATAGATGTGAACATGTCTCATAGGAATGTTAAATACACTGTAGTGCACTTCTGCAAAAAGCACTAAAAAATGCATAGGTGTGAACCAGGCCTTACTAGAGATAAAATAAGATAAATGGAGTGGCTAAAATTCTTATGCCCCGTACACACGGTCGGATTTTCCGATGGAAAATGTCCGATCGGAGCGTGTTGTCGGAAATTCCGACCGTGTGTGGGCTCCATCGGACATTTTCCATCGGATTTTCCGACACACAAAGTTGGAGAGCAGGAGATAAAATTTTCCGACAACAAAATCCGTTGTCGGAAATTCCGATCGTGTGTACACAAATCCGATGGACAAAGTGCCACGCATGCTCAGAATAAATAAAGAGATGAAAGCTATTGGCCACTGCCCCATTTATAGTCCCGACGTACGTGTTTTACATCACCGCGTTTAGAATGATCGGATTTTCCGACAACTTTGTGTGACCGTGTGTATGCAAGACAAGTTTGAGCCAACATCCGTCGGAAAAAATCCTAGGATTTTGTTGTTGGAATGTCCGAACAAAGTCCGACCGTGTGTACGCCCTATTAGTTTTCCTGGAGAAAACACTGCTCAAAGCCTAGGCCTGTGGTCTCATGATCACTGCTAAAAGAAGGATCAAACAACCTGACCTTTGATCCTCTCTTTTATAGACCTTCAGATATACTGAAAGAAGAAGCATTTTTGTATAAGAGGATAAATGTATGAGACTTTCAATTGCTCTCTATTGTATTGTATGTATGAGTATAGATCCTCTTTAAGGGTGGCCCACCTGCCATTGAATATATGGGATGGATTTACTAAAGGCAAATAGACTGTGCAAGAGCAGTTACTCCAGAGCTTAGTAAATGAGCAGAAGCTCTGTTGACTTCCATCATCCAATCACATGCAAGCAAAAATGCTTTTATTTTTTTTTCCTTGCACATGATTGGGTATTCTTTGCCAAATAAATACCTCATTTACTACGCTCTGGAGCAACTGCACTTTGCAAAGTGCACAGTCTATTTGCCTTTAGTAAATCAAGCCCTACTTTTGGGGGTAGAGTGACCTAGTGTGTAGGACATATAAACAATGGAAATAAGATGGCATCCTATCATAAAAAAATAATGTTTATTACCTTAAATTCATTCGGTACTTGAAGTTTTGGTGAGGGCACGCCAATTAGATAGTCAAGGATTACCATTGTCAAAATAGTGAGAAATACAGCAAAATCACTGACCATCGAGCGGACCTAGATGAAAAAAATAAATAAAAAAAGAGTGAAACAAAACACTGCTTTAATTGAAATAAAATGTATTGTGCATTAGATTTATGAGCGTGTATGGATCGAGCGTAAACAGAGCATGCAACATAGTTACTATATGGGCAAATTCATTTACTAATGTTCAGATTATGGGTCTAAAAAATTGCAGAAAATGTATTGGTTAAAAAAAAAAACTAATTTAAACTGGAAAAGGCAAAGCAACAGTTTTACTAAACAATACCACTAATAAAAGCCAAATATCCAAAGACAATAGAAAAATTCTGTGCCAATCAAGGGTACACTGTGAGAACCTAAACAATCTTAACATAGCCTAATATCCCTGGCTTTACCATGAGTTCCAGACAGGCAGTCAACTACCCAAACAATATAAGCACATAAGCAGCAGTACAAATGCTGGTGATGTAACAGCTGCCAATTAAGCTGTGAAAAACAAATGTGAAGGTCAGGGCCTGTACCCCAAAGCCCACAGTTGCACCACAAAACCTAATCAGGTCATAATTTTAAGTAAATCACCTTTACCTTGCAAAATTAGTACTGTTCTTAACCACTTGACCCTCAGGCCTTTTCTGGCACTCTTTGTTAATATGCAGCAATCAGTATTTTTTGATAGAAAATTTATTAGAACCCCCAAACAAATAAAAGAGGTTAGGCTGAGTAAATAGATACCAAACATGTCATGCTTTAAAATCTTGCACGCCCGTGCAACAGCGACAAACAATGTGCATGTTACTATCCATCAGCGACGCTTTAAAAGCCTTTACAGGTTACCACTTTAGATTTACACCAGAGGTCTGGTGCTAGAATGATCTGATGTTTGCAGTGATACCTCACATGTGTGGGACAATCGCGGTTTGAATGCGTGTGGGACCAACGCGCGTGTTTGCCTTTGCGCACGAGCACTAGGGGACAGAGGCACTCTAATTTTTTATACTTATTTATTTTACACTAATCGCTTTAATTTCTTTTTATCACTTTTATTGCTGTCACAAGGAATTTAAAAAACATCCACATAGGCATGTGACAGGTAGTGTTTATGGAGAGATCTGGTATCCCTCCTCTGCACTTAAAATCATTTGATCACACCAAGATCAGTGTGATCAAATGCTTTTCATTTTTGAAAATGGTGCCGTTTTCATCCAGTTAAACTGGAAGTGATGTCAGGTCATTGCTTACAGGTTATTATTTCATAGAGCCGAACAAAGCCGATCTGGTCTTTGTTTGGCTCTGTAATCAGCCAGTGGAATTGATTCCCGGTGGGATCCTGGTAAAGCCGCAGGAGGTGGCAGGAGGGGACATCCTCTCCCGCTGCTTGTAAAAGGAATCCAGCATCTAGCCACTAGGATTGCTTTTACAAGAGAGCCAATTATCGGCTCACGCGACTGTGTGTTACAGATCAATGCACATATTCGCCAGCATATTTTATTTTGTCCTTTAGCCCTGGTTCACACTGGTGCAACTTGGAATTCAACTTGCGACACACAGTATTGTCATTCCCATCGCACATGTTCCTGGAAATGGGCTGGTCAGTAGTGGGTGTTGCAGCAACTACCAGCTGGAAACTGGACTCATCACAGATCGATGCACGTATTTGCCAGCACACCAAGGATAGTCAAATGTCACCTAAAGCTTTTATTGCAGAAAGATTGCATCACAAAGGACCAAGTGCAATGTTTCAGAGCCACACAGGACCCCTTCATCAGGCATGTAATAATAATCACGTCTGATAAAGGTGTCCAGCATGGCTCCAATACGTTGCACTTGGTCCTTTGTGATGTGATCTTTCTGCAATAAAAGCTTTGGGTGACATTTGACGATCCTTGGTGTGCTGGCGAATACGTGCATTGATCTGTGATGAGTCCAGTTTCCAGCTGGTAGTTGCTGCAACACCCACTACTGATGAGCCCATTTCCAGGAACATGTGCGATGGGAATGACAATACTGTGTGTCGCAAGTCAAATTCCAAGTCGCACCAGTGTGAACCGGGTCTAAAGGACAAAATAAATTACCAATGAACGGCTTTTTTAGGTTACTTGCCTTGGTTGGAAAGTACCGACTTGTTTTAAAAGTCTTCAGTGTACTGGATAAAGCAAATGTAGTAAAAAACAGAATGGAGGACCAGAAGAGAACATCTGGAGTATATGGACCATGGTGTCCACAGGCTGGGCCTACAAACTCTCCATGCATCCGTTGGCATTCCTAAAAAAATAAAAAGATATATCACTTTATTAAGGGTAATGATCGAAGCTCTTTACTAAAAATGAAAATAAAAATCGGTCTGCTCAAACTAAAAAAAAAAAACGAACTACCATATACTGAAAAACTGCTATTGTATATACAAAACAAAGAATAAATAGCAAAACTTATGGAAACAGACACTCTGTATGACCACCGCTACTGTGTACTTACACTAACGGTGAGGTTGGCCCAGTCATTTTCAGTAAAAGTTATGTTGTTTGCACTCCAGAACAGCAACGTCTTGTTGGATGGTACTTCTGGAGCTGCACATTTACAACTGCATAAAACAAATAAGGATGCATATCACAAATGCCCATACTTAAAAAGTTACATCAGGTCAATGCTTGCCCATACAATGAAACCACTGCAATTCAGAAAACATTTTTGGATTGTTTATCAACAGGGTATTTTGTGAACAAGCATCCCCCCCTACTACCAAAACTTTAAAAAAAGACTTTTCTATGACCACATTCTTGACACTATGACCACAATCTATGACACTTTTCCAGGCACGTGTTAGATAAGATAAAAAGTGCCTTGTTTATATAGTTAAAAAGGAGCATTTTTATTGTGCATCAGCATGGTTACATAGGAATGCTAAAAAAAAAAAAAAAAAAAAAAAAAAAAAATGAAACAACCCACTCCAGCTTGTGTGGTCTTTTCACAAATCTTGTGTACTCATGACAAAAGTTCCCTTATGAAAAGATGGCATTGGGGTTGATTTACTAAAGGAGTATGTACAGTTTACTTTCAAAGTGACTTTTCACTTATAGTAAAGGAGTTGAAACATTTTGTAAAAAGAACCCAGTCGTGTGCAAGAAAAAATAAAATAAAATAAAACAGGATTTGTGATTGTAAATTGATTTGATGATTGAAGATAGTTTAGTGAATGAGTTGAAGTTGTGCCAAGTGAATTTTCCCTTTGCAAAGTGAATTTTCACTTAACAGTGAATGAGGTAAAGTTGTACTAACCGCAACCATGCAATCAAAAATTAGGAGGAAAGAAACAGATTGCCCCCTGTAATCAGTTAGAAGAAATAATATTGGGAGGAATATATTGCCCCTTGAACTAGTGGGAATATGTAGTATATAAGGGTTAATAATAAATTGGGATAAAAAATATACATTTTAAAAACAATACATTTTAATAATGTATTATTTTTTGTTATGTTTAATATTTTTAAATTAATTATGGGATATGCAGCATATATGATGGAGCCAAATGTATTAGATTGAAGGATTAATAATAAAATAACAATAAAATGTAATAATACCAATTAACGCATGGATATGATATATGTAGGAGAAACATTTTGTCTTCCCATGATGTAGTGTAATAAATACAGTATCTCACAAAAGTGAGTAAACCCCTCACATTTTTGTAAATATTTTATTATATCTTTTCATGTGACAACACTGAAGAAATGACACTTTGCTACAATGTAAAGTAGTGAGTGTACAGCTTGTATAACAGTGTTAATTTTCTGTCCCCTCAAAATAACTCAACACATGGCCATTAATGTCTAAACAGCTGGCAACAAAAATGAGTACACCCCTTAGTAAAAATTTCAAAATTGGCCCAAAAGTGTCAATATTTTGTGTGGCCTCCATTATTTTCCAGCACTGCCTTAACCCTCTTGGGCATGGAGTTCACCAGAGCTTCACAGGTTGCCACTGGAGTCCTCTTCCACTCCTCCATGACGACATCACAGAGCTGGTGGATTTTAGAGACCTTGTAATACTCCTCCTTCTGTTTAAGGATGCCCCACAGATATACATATACTAAGCTATTCCTTAGGATCTTATACTTTGGGGTGCGGAAACTTATTGCCAGACGCTGGATTTATGAAGAACAGCTGACATTAGGAATGTGGATAAAAATAGTTAATGCGGATGTCCTGATGTACAAAATGACATATGAAGCTAGGGGAGCTCCCAAAAAATTTAGGAAGGTTTGGTTTAGATGGGTGGATTCGAAAAACACATTGGATGAGGGAGAGTCATTGAATGGTGGACAGTAAGGGCTGCTGTTTTTTATGTTCTCAATTCCATAATGGAGGGGGGGAGGGGGGAGTGGGTTCCCTTTCTCTCTTGCGGAGTTTAGAACATAAGATTTTTCTTGACTAGTGCTGGAGACACCGAGTGCGGACATCTCAGGGGGGAAATGAGTTCTGTTTCACTGTTATGGGAGGTTCTCCTCCCTTTTTTTCTCTTAGAGGGGGGGGGGGGGTTCTACCCCTTCTTTGGTGTTTTTTTTTGTAAAAAAATGCACAGTTATATTGCAGAAGTAAAGTAAAAAAAAAAAAAGACGGATATATGCATTTGTGATAATTCTGTGATGGGCATGTAATTTTTTATTTATGTCTTGTTGGAAATTGTAATCCCAACCACTGTAATGTCTGTTTATTATGATATGTGCGCAATAAAAATTATTTTCAAAAAAAAAAAAGGATGCCCCACAGATGCTCAATAGGGTTTAGGTCTGAAGACATGCTTGGCCAGTCCATCACCTTTACCCTCAGATTCTTTAGCAAGGCAGTGGTTGTCTTGGAGGTGTGTTAGGGGTCGTTATGCTGGAATACTGCCCTGCGGCCCAGACTCCGAAGGAAGGGGATCATGCTCTGCTTCAGTATGCCACAGTATACGTTGCATGGTTCCCTCAATGAACTGTAGCTCCCCAGTGCCGGCAGCACTCATGCAGCTCCAGACCATGACACTCCCACCACCATGCGTGACTGTAGACAAGACACACCTGTCTTTGTACTTCTCACCGGGTTGCCGCCACAGATGCTTGACACCATCTGAACCAAAAAAGTTCATCTTGGTCTCATCAGACTACAGGACATGGTTCCAGTAATCCACATCCTTAGTTTGCTTGTCTTCAGCAGATTGTTTATGGGCTTTCTTGTGCATCATCTTTTGAAGAGGCTTTCTTCTGGGATGACAGCCATGCGGACCAATTTGATGCAGTGTGTGGCATATGGTCTGAGCACTGACAGGCTGACACCCCCTACCCCTTCAAGCTCTGCAGCAATGCTGGAAGCACTCATATGTCTATTTCCCAAAGACAACCTCTGGATATGACGCTGAGCATGTGCACTCAACTTCTTTGGTCGACCATTGCGAGGCCTGTTCTGAGTGGAACATGTCCTGTTAAACCGCTGTATGTTCTTGGCCACCGTGCTGCAGCTCAATTTCAGGGTCTTGGCAATCTTCTTATAGTCTAAGACATCTTTATGTAGAGCAACAATTCTCTTTTTCAGATCCTCAGAGAGTCCTTTGCCATGAGGTGCCATGTTGAACTTTCAGTGACCAGTATGAGAGAGTGAGAACGATAACATCATATTTAACACACCTGCTCCCCGTTCACACCTGAGACCTTGTAACACTAATGAGTCACATGACACTGGGGAGAGAAAATGGCAAATTGTGTCCAATTTCGACATTTTTTAATTAGGGGTGTACTCACTTTTGTTGCCAACAGTTTAGACATTAATGGCTGTGTGTTGAGTTATTTTGAGGGGACAGCAAATTTACACTGTTATACAAGCTGTACACTCACTACTTTACATTGTACCAAAGTGTCATTTCTTCAGTGTTGCTACATGAAAAGATATTATTAAATATTTACAAAAATGTGAGGGGTGTACACACTTTTGTGGGATACTGTATATATAGCACTAGGCTTTTAAACAATAATATATGTTATTTAATACGAGTGGGATCTGTTCTTATAGGGTTTAAATACTCAAAAGACAATTAAGGACATATATTTTCATAGGATACAGTAGTGGTGTAGATTGTACGGTGGCATAGATTGCTTAGACTGTACACGTACCACGGCAGTCACAGGGAGAGGAGCCGGAATTTCCATGGTACACATATAGATTCACTTCTATCGTTGTCCTGTGTGATTTGGTCTGGTGAATGTATCTTCTGGGGTTTACCAGTAATAGGTGTTTCCAGAGCCACTCCAGAATGCTGGGGAGAAGCCTGGGAGGTTACTATGACTACTAAAGGCTATTTAAGGGCTCGGGTGATGCCTGTCCATCTATAGAGGAAGACCAATCAGAGGTCGAAACGTGTGTAGACGGGAGGAGCCGAGCCCGTTACGTCACGCAGCCACAGTGGTGAGCAAGCGGACGCTATTGATCTGTACACATGCTGTTTTACTCTTTTTTCAGCGGGGTTTAATAAAGCTTTTAAGACAGAAAGCACTATGTACGTTTGTAATTGCATGATACTGGAACGATATCCCACAAGTGGAGGAGTGTCTAAGGAGCGGGGTTGTGAATAGGAGAGATCTATTCCTCACTTATTGGAATCACTCAGGAGGCTGGTGAAGCAGCAAAGGGCTGATCTTGGACAGCTGATCCACTAAGGATGAGAGAAACCCTAGAGGAGTGGAGTAAAAGATTTATTTCTGAGTTTATCTGACTAATTGTTGAGGTGAGCAGATATATTGGCTGGTGGAGGTGTACACAACTGAGCAATAACTGTAGAAGAGCACAGTGGTGATTCATACTAACGGATGTTCACAGGGTTACTTTTAGTTAGTAAAATTCACTCTGGGGTAGATTTACTAAAACTAGAGAGTGCAAAAACAGATGTAGCTGTGCATAGTAGCCAATCAGCCAATCTGATTTTTTTTGTCAAATTTGTTTTTTGAACAAGCTTAAGTTAGAAACGGATTGGCTACCATACACCATGCATACAGCTGCACCAGATTTTGTACTCTCCAGTTTTTAGTAAATCAACCCCATAGCATATGCTTGTGCCTCAATTACAAAAAGTTAATGAAAAGTCTATGTTACCCACACAAAAGTAACTTCAAATGAAGCCATTTCTGGCTGGCAATGTTAATTGTTAGATAATATGCTTTTATGCACTTGCAGTAATTGATTACATGGGCTTGATTTACTAAAGGCAAGTAGACTGTACACTTGACTGGATGGTGGAAATCATCAGAGCTTTACCACATTTAAGAGGCTCTGTGAAAAATTAGTGCGACTGTACTTGCAAAGTGCACAGTCTATTTGCCTATAGTAAATTCACCCCCATTTGTGCCTTTTCTTTTTTGTCAAAATTAAAGGGGCGCTTGCCACTTTCACTAACCGTAGTCTGGTGCTGGAATAAACAGTTGTAGAATGTCATTCAAAGTGACACTAAAAGGTACGTTTTCAATGTTTTTAAAATAACAAACATGTCATACTTACCTGCTCTGCAGGATTGCAGAAAGCAGCCCTGATCCTCCTCTTCTTGGGTCCCCTGCCATCAGTCTGGGCCCCTCCCCCTGCTGCGCAGCAAGCCACTTCCTATGGGGGCATTTGTGCATGCTGTGTCTCAGCCAATGAGGAGGCAGGGAGCTGGGAGAGCAGCAGCTCGAACCGATGCTGCAGCCGTCGCTGAGAACTGAGCGATCTAAGGCCACTGATCGCTCAGTTCTTGGGTCCAGTTTGAGCACAAACACTGTCAGTCACTGGCTCTCTGCTCTGCCCCTCCAGCACAAAATGACTGTGGAGGGGGTGGGAGTGTCTGGCTCAGGCTCTCAGCGGTGTGCTAAAAAGGCAGAGCCAGCAGCTGATCAGGCATCTGGGTGGATCCTGACATTACTGTCGGGTATCCCTGCAGAGCCTGGACTGGCTCTGTCATCGTCGGCAGCGGGCTTTAGCCCACTGTTGGCTGAATCTGGAGTGAAGAACTAAGGGCACTCCCCAGGAGAAATATGGCTAAAGGAGCTTGGGACCTACTTCTCCTTTAATTACCTGAGTAATCCCCACAGTTCACATTTAAAGCATTAGTGCATCCCAACAATATAATCAACAAAGCCTACAAAGTACAAGAAAACAGCAAGTGCAATTTTAACTAATGTATCGGAGTGGTAAAGCACAAAGTTAATGAAAAGACTTATTTCCCTTTTAAACATTACATCACGAGGTACACAAACTGCTAGTGTAACATCAATTATGGCACACACATGAACAACACATTGCATACTGTGAAAAAGGTGAACCACCTACTAATATAGGGTTAGCTTGTCCAGCTGGCTGTGCATGTGAACAGGATATGTTTCTCCCAAGTGAATCAGCTTTTCTATGGCTTCATAAATAAAAATGATGCAGATCAATGAGGCAAAGGCTTCCTCTGTGAAACGTGTGATGTAGCAGACCAATGAGCTGGCATCTGTGGCAACCAGAACGATGCAGAGAAAAGATGTCCACAGACCGATGCAGGCTCTCAATGAGAGGTATGACAGCTCATAGTCTCTGGAGTAAATCAAAAGAAAGAACATTTAAAATGTAATAACATCTCTAACATGAAAGATAATAATAACAACTTCAACGCCAAATCACAAAGACTTATTGTATTTGTAGAGCATTTAAGCATATTAAGATTGTCTTTTTTTTTTTTTTTTTTTTTTTTTAGTTTTGGATAGAGTTAAGAGGAAAAAGAACAGCTGCCAGGTTTTTATTGCTGTCTTTGCCCTCGTAGGGGGAGATTCACCCTCTCTATTTGTCCTGTTTACGATTATTGTTCAAACTGAAAGTAAAAGCAAATCCCAAATTTTGGGTTGTCCCCAGAAAAGTTATAGAGTGGAAATCTCCCAATGGGAACACTAGTTATGGTGGCCTGGGGGGCCTAAGGAATTCCTTTAATGTGAAGGGATTTCCTATTACTTCCTGTTTGGCTATGGGACAGGAAGTGAAGGTAAATCTCCACAATGGGACACAAATGACCAAAAAACAAAAAAATAATTGCACCCTTACTCTATACAAAATGAAAATAAAGTTTTGTCAATAGGTCTACTTTAACTGATAAGCAAATCTGAAATACTCTCGGATTCTAAACAGATGAAAGAGGATGTCTTAACCTCCCTGGCGGTATGATTCTTTCTGATATTAGGTGGTGAAAGCGGTACAATTATTTTGCATGGAAATTTGGCGTTTTATATTGTAGGTCTGTAACTATTAACAATAACACACTTAAATCTGTCCAAACAAGAGTCTAGTAGATATCCCGGGTATGATAAAGTTTGAAACAAAAAAACATAAATTATAATATAATAAAAAAAATAAAAATAAATAGTAATAAAATAAATTTCCACACGATTCACTATCGCTCAATTCTGCAAGTGTTCTAATTTACTATCGCCGTTTTCTAGCTGGTCTAAAGCCATTTTTGACGTAAAGGGACACTTTTTGGTTGCTATGGACAATCTCCAGTTTCCAGGCAGAAAGAACAGTATATGCAATATAAAACTGCATGCAGGGCATGGGCGAGAGCACTGGGGACAAATGGGATGTGAAATGATTTCATACAGTACTGTAATCTGTAAGATTACAGTACTGTATGTGTTATGCTTTTTACATTTTTTTTAATTTGCCGCCAGGCTCCGCCCCCGTGCGTCGCGACGCTCGCAGGGAACGGAGCCTGGCACAGAGAGGCTTCGGAACAGGACACAGCCCACGGACACTGCGGGGGACATCGCAGGATCCCGGGGGCAAGGTAAGTAAGGAGGCACCAGGATCCTGCGATGCGATCCCGAGTGTGGCTCGGGGTTACCGCTAATGGTGCTGAATTTTAACCCCGAGCCACACTCAGGAAAACCGCCAGGGAGGTTAAAAAACTCACCTCCAGGGAAAAGAAAAATGCTCCCTGCAGTGGGACTGCTTCCATGTTGCAAAGGGTAAATGCTTGTTTAAGTCTAGGGGCAACAGAAAGCTGTTTGCTCGATCGTTCGCTCTCCAGGAGCTGGTGCTCTACACTCCAACAGTAGACTGTTCCTCTGTGTACTGTTGTCCAATGCAGGACTTTGGGCTCTGCAAGGACTTCTGACCGTGAGAATGTAGGTGAGAAGAGGCTGCGGGGACCAGTCTAGCAGCACGGAGGGAGCCTGCGGGAGTGGTGGATCGAGTAAGTATAACACCCTAGACCGAACTATCATTCAACCTTTGCAGTGCAGGGGCAGTCCCACTATATGTGAGGATTTTTCCTTTCTTCGGAGCTCAGCTTTAAAGTGAACTTCACTTGTTTTAATATAAAGTGCATTCATGCCATGTGCTCGGTAAGTGTAATTAGGGACCATAATATTCCCTGAAAATACCTTCATCAACCTCTCTGCCCAGAAGACTATTTCCATCCTGTTTAGGTATCATCGAGCGTTAGCAACTACTTCTTTACTAAGATGGTGGCCCAGAGGGGACACAATCCACAGTGGTTTAGCTATAATATTTTCTATGACTTCCGTTAAATATTTACCGTATATACTCGAGTATAAGTCGTTCTGAGTACAAGTCGAGGCCCTAATTTACCACAAAAAAAAATGGGAAAAACTTAGTGACCCGAGTATAAGACGAGAGTGAGAAATGCACAGCTACTGTAAGTGGAAAAGAGGGTCAACAATGCCCATTTGCAGCCATAGGTCCCCCGAACTTCAAACTCGGTAGTTAAGGGTTCCTAGATGCCCCCTAGCTGCAGCCAAGATTTGGGGTCTCTGAACCCAAAGGGTCCCGAAATGACATTGCTGCAGGTGGACACAGTTGACTGAATTTGGGGCCCCGTATCTTGGGGCCACTTAGTGTTAGGAACCCCAAATTTGGTGTGAAAACCCAGTGGAACTAGCACCATAAAATATCTAAAGCTGGGGTTTCTAGCACCAAGTGTCCCCGAGATACATGGCCCCAAAAATCGGTTCAGAAAATGTCAAGCACTTTTCTGCAGCAGAGAATGACATTTTCCGAACTGATTTTGGGGCCAAGTATCTCAGGGCTACTTAGGCCACTTAGGGCTAGGAACCCCAGCTTTGGATATGTTGTGGGACCAGTTCCACTGGGTTTGCACACCAAATTTGGGGTTCCCAGCACAAAGTGGCCCTGAGATACGGGGCCCCAAATTCAGTTCGGAAAATTAAATTTTTTGCTGCAGAAAAGGGCTTGACTCGAGTATAAGTCGAGGGGGGCACTTTCAGCACAAAAAAATGTGCTGAAAAACTCGACTTATACTCGAGTATATACGGTAAGCTGTTCTTTGTAAATTGTACAGCTGATGAAGGGGGGTGTACGCACAACACCAGAATTGTTGTTTGCAATAGACACCTTTCCAGTGCAGCTCCTACTGCTGTACTTTATGGCAGCAGCTAAGTGTAACTTATGAACAGATAAAGAAATAAAAATATTTATAGGATATCATAGAAAATATTATAGTTAATGTAAACCCTCACCTTGTAAAGCAACCTATTCATTTTAAAATAAAAACGAAAAAGGAAAACATTTGTGTATAGATATACAAACATTATAAATACTTTTTTCCCCCCCATTTTTTTTAAGTGATCACATTCCATCTGTTCTCAGCTGCATAAGGAGCTCAAAGAGCTAGGGGAGGAGAAACAGCCGGGCACGGATCTTCTGAGTGAATGAGTGTGTGTGTGTGTGTGTGTGTGTGTGTGTGTGTGTGTGTGTGTGTGTGTGTGTGCACGCGCGTGGGGGGGGGGGGTTAGGGGGTTGTGTCAGATCAAGTCTGATCATTGGAGGAGAGCAGGCTGAGTTCACAGAATAGCTAGGAAACGGAGCACATGCTCATGCCTAGCATTGTCAGTTTGAAATAGGAAAGGAGTAGGACTGGCAGAAACACCAGGGATTTCACACAAAGGAAGCAATACAAAGAACAGGCACATATCAGGAATATTAAGTGCTGGGTTTACATATTCTTTAAAAAATAAAGTAGAAGTAACTAAGCCTGGAGTTGGGCTTTAAAATGATGCTAAACGATATCCTTACACATCCACTACTTCATGGCCCTGTGATCTATTTTTTAATAAATTGTTCAGTGTTTTTCTGCCTCCCTGTAACATCTTCCTTGAGCTCTCAAACTTTTCCTTTTTGCTCTCGCTTCTGTTTGTTTGGAATGAGCAGTGCATATTACTTGTGGTCATGAACATTGCTCTATGCACAGTACACATCTCATAGTCCGTAGTCTACAGCGGGGGTCAGCCAGCAGTCAATCGCAATTTATCCGTCGCAGGCAGCCGATGGTTGAACACAACCCTGCTTTGCCAGTCTTTCTGCCCCAGCCTCTGCTGCTCTCATCTTCACTGCAGGACGGAGAGCGGGGGCAGCAAAGTACTGCATGGAGGGTGGGAGAGCGGGAGCAGCTACAGTTAACCTTTCGAGTTAAGCAGCAGGTGACTGGTTGCTAAGGCACTGGGCAGTCCTGGCAACCTTTTATCAGCTTTTTAATGTGAAAAGTTAACCCTGGCAGCTCCTGTTCCTCCCCTCCATTCAGTACAGTGCTGCCTCCCGCACTGTGCTCTGCTTTTGGGGGTGCACAGGACACTGTGGGGGGGCAGAGAACAGAGAACACTACATGGAGGGGGGGGGGGAAGTGATGTGAAGGGGGGCAATGGACACTGCTTTGGAGAGGAATGATATGAAGGGGGCAGAGGACACTGCTATGGGGGGGGGGGGCATACAATACTACAATGAGGTGGTGATGTGGAGGGGGGCAGAGGACACTACAGCCAGGGGGTGATGTTAGGAAAGGCAGAGGAAGCTGCTATGTGGGGGGGTAGAGAATACAAATGTATGGGGGGGGGTGATGTGAAGGAGCACAGAGGACCCTACTGTGAGGGGTGATGTGAAGGAGGGAAAAAGACACTGCTATGGGGGAGGGAGGGATGATGTGAAGAGGGCAGAGGGGGGGACAGGACACTACTGTAGGGGGTGTCATGTAAAGTAATGTGAAGGGGGGCAGAGGATACTACTGCGGGGGGCGATTAGAAGGGGGCAGAGGACCACCCTATGATACGCTATATGTTCTTTATACCGTTTTTTAAATTGGGAGCTTGATAGATTTGTTCTTTTAAAAAAAGGGCAGCAAAGCTTTTGCCTCACCCCTAGACAAAGCGAGCAGTTGACTCGTGCAATATGAGTATAGCCCCACTGCATGGGAAAACTCGAGTTGGGCTTTAAAACTTTTTAGGTAAAATTTAAGGTTTTTTTTCTAAATGATACACTAATTGCTGTTTATTGACATGTCAGGGATTTATTCATAGATATGTAAAGTTACTGATGTGTACAATGCAAAGGTGTAAGCATAAACCAATAATTCAAAGGACCATAGCTTAAAAAGGAAAATCCAAAGAATTATAGGCCTAAATAAGGAAGAAAACATGTGTATAACAAGAAATGTAAACTAAATAGCCTCAGTAAGGAAGTAAAGAAATAGTAAGTCTAATAGAAAGCTTTTCGATGTAATAAAACACTGATGTTTATTTTAACTGGCTGCTTACTACACTTTGGATATCATCAGAGCTTGTTACTTTGCCTTTCTAAATCAGTCCCCTTGAGCAGGGGCGTACATACAAGGGTCGCCATTGTAGCCCGGCCCCATGCTCCAGGAAGCTCATGCAGCCCTCCTGTATGCCTGGATAGGAGGGCGGTGGGGGTGGCGGCATGTAGAGGAACCAATCCCTCCATGTAGCTGCTGAATGTCCGCTTCTTCTCCTCTCCCTCCTGCAGACATTCAGTGGCTGCAGGAGGGAAATGGAGGCCATCAGATCCTTCACATGCCGCTCCTACCACCTCCCTTGCTGCTCCAAGCCCCTGTGTGCTTCCCTGCCCCCCCCCCCATCGCTGCCAGGTTTCCCCCTTCTGCTGGCTATCTGTCAGGATGGAGAGCGGGGAAGGAGCCGGAAAATGTGTAATTTACCGGCCCCTTCCCACTCTTAATGAATAAGAGTCAGTAATGGGTACCAATCACTGACTTTATTTTATTCATTTTTTGTTTATTCATTCTGTGCAGCTGAGGCTGCAGAGAAAGGGTCTGATGATTGTGTCCTCAAACCGTGTTCTCAAAAGTTAATGGTTAAGGTGGCTCTAGTGGCGAAAGTAAATAACTGCACTTCCTTCCATGCTTTCTGGAGAGTATAAATAAAAGCCCACCACTAGCCCCCCCTCCTTCCCAGAAGAAGCTCAAGCTGATTGGGCAAAACTAGTCGGTTGTCATGACACCACATGAATGACGCACTGACATCACCATTGATGTCGGCTTGCTAGCCCGCACATGCTCATGGGAATCTACGAGGGACACCAAAACCGCTACAGGACCGGATCACATCAAACTGCACCCGCCGCTGACCTAGTACCTGACCGGCAACATGGCCACATCCCTGATCCAAATCCTACAGATGTGCAGGCAGGAAAGCTACAGCCAAGTCCACATTGCTTCCAGGGTGGATGAGCGGACCTGTTGGTCCAGGCACTATACTCCTATGCTGTGTCTTTTTGTACTGCAGTGAACACTGGTCACACTGAGAACAATATCCCATGCTATATGCTGGACTGATATCCTAACCACTGTTACAGTGTTAATTATATATGACCTTACTGCATCACTACTTCCCAGCTTCACCCTCCTGTGGAAAACTTTGGACTTGGGATACATACTTGCACTACATACGGCACGTTAATGCCTGGAGTTGCTATCCACGGTGGTCATAGAAAAAAAATGTGCTTTTCCCTCCCCCCTTGCTGCACTCGCATAGCCCCCATTTTTGTTTAACCATCTCGTACATTGTGGGAATATTCCTTATCTATGGTGTTTCAACAGTGATTTCACTTCACCATGGGTGTCAGGTGCTTTATTACCCCAGGGATATTATGTTGACATATGTATGTGTGTGGATTTTTATGACGCAGCTGCATCTTGACCAGACAACGTTGTCCATTTTAATACATTTTTTACTGAGGTGTTGGTGATGGGTTTTTTTATCCGGTGTTTTTTGTATTACCATTTGATATTTTTGTGTAATAAAGTTCCCTCATCTATAAGCTGCATGGCACCTAGTAATTACTGCAGGTGAGGTTCTCTTTTCACCTTTCCCTTTTGTATGCTTGGCTGATTACCAGGATCACACCTTATTGAGGCGAGTCAGCTATTTGAGGGACGCTGCGTTTGTTCTCATACAGAGCCTTCCCATCCCATACAACCCAGTGAGCTACTGGCCATCCCCTGGTTCTCTTTCCCTATAGGCCCTGAAGGTTCTAGTTACGCCTCTGCTCTTGAGATTTGTCTTTCGGGGGGGAGATGGGCAGAGCCTAGCGGAGCAGACATGCATTGTTAGAGCTCCACACCGCTGAGGAGAGAAGAGAAGGACAAAGTGGAGCCTGCAGGCTCAAAAGGTATCCATTTGAACCTTTTTGCCCCAGGGAACAAACTGTGAAAGTTTGGGCAGGAAATATGGTACTGGGAGGAAACCGTGGCAGAAATAAAAATCACCTCACAAAGAGCTCACAGGCACTCACTGCAACTAAAGCAGCTCCAGTCACCTCACAAGATACAGCATCAGGGCGCTCTCACAGACAGAAAATGTCACAGCAAGACTCTCCATTTGAGTCAGATACAGAACAAATCCTCTCACAAACTTCTCCACAAGACTCCTCAGCATCCCCAGTAATATTATTACAATTTGAAAAGATGCTTCATAAGGCTTTAAAACAAACCTCAGACCAAATAACAAAAAGCCTAACCAAAGAAATAAGAGAGCTGGGAAACCGCACCGCAGCCTTAGAAATAAAAATGGATGAAATTGAAATTACAACCCAAGTAAATATAACAGAATTGGAACAATTAAAAGAAGAGAATTTAATACTTCAAACTAAGCTCGAAGATTACCAAAAAAGAGCCAGACGTTCAAACTTGCGCATAAGGGGAATACCTGAAACTGTGGCAGACCTGCAATCTACTATTACTGCTCTATTACAAGAACTAAAGCCAGATATCCCTATTGAACGTTTAGAACTGGACAGAGTACACAGAGCCCTCACAGCCAAAAAGAAAGATGGACCCCCACGTGATATAATCACAAAATTTCATTATTACAGAACGAAAGAACAAATACTAATTGCTGCAAGAGGAAAAAAGGAACTTCATTTTCAAGGACACAATTATCAAATTTTTGCTGACCTATCCCAACTTACTATTACTAAAAGACGATCCATGAAACCCCAACTGATGGAACTGCAACGCCACAACATTATGTATCAATGGGGCTTCCCCTTTTCAGTCAGATTTAACTACCAAGGTACAATTTACAGAAGCAGATCAGCAGATGAACTACAACAAACCCTTTTAAAATTAAATCTGACAGAACCCACAAGCAGCAACTCTCCCACACACAGAGGAATGGCATCATCTTCACCTTCAGGCAGCACCCAGAAAATTTCAGAACAAAATGGGAATCATCATTCTCACAAAAGAGGCAGTTATGCCACATCATCCATGGACCAAGAAGATTCAATGGACTGACATCCTAATTCCTGATATCTCTTCATTTATTATACTAAGAGATGGTTCTCTATAAAAAACCTGTATTTATAACTGAATGTAACTGCATTCTGATAGTCACACACTGTGTGGGTTCATGTTACATTCCAGTTATATTTCTTATTACTTCTGATTCATATAGCCTTAGAATATATAAGTGAAATAAGGAAATTCTTGTTCAGTTATATATTTTCAGGTAATAACAATAGATTTATTACTTTTTAGGACAAATATGTTCAATAATCCAGAAGTAATGGAAGCTTTTTCTCTCTTTTCTTAAAACAAATATATTATTACCTAACTAGTTCCTAGAACTATGTTTTTGTTTATTCTAATCTGAAGCAATACAACCTCAATTTTATGAGTTAACATATCTAAACAGTTACATATGAATAAAATATGTAATTGTTTACTCTAAAAGGGTTAAAATCCCAAAATAATTCAAACTATCTTCATCAATACCAAAGTTATTAACAGTACCTTTCGAACTGAATTATTTAGCCTAGGGCAAGACTAACCATATACAACCACCCTGGAATAAATCATTTCAACAAAAACTATATTCTGCACTCCAATTAATGAAACATCATTTTGATGTCTTTTGACATAGCACTTCTCTCCTGTAAGCGGAAGATCCGTGTACCCCCATTAGCCCTCCTCATTCTCCTAACCATATTATGTGGGAGTGTGACGAAGGCACTTATTCCCCTGAGAGAGATATTTATTCTCTTTCACGGGTAAATTGTGATTACTTGCAAAAAATAATTTATACAATGTATCATCTAATCTCATATGTTTTTTGTTTACTCTTTACTCCAGAATTCACTGGTTTCTTTTCTATATATTCATCTCTTCAGTCCACACAGGTTGATCTGCGCAGTCAGCTCTGCATAACAAAAAGTAAGTCAAAACTATTTGATCTGTTGCCATGGCACCACTGAATATACTTTCCCTGAATGTTCAGGGAATAAATGTCCCTCAAAAAAGGACCAAAGCCTTCCATACTTTCCATAACAAGAAGGCTCACATAGTATGCCTCCAAGAAACACACTTCACCAAAGATTCTACTCCAAAATATATTTCTCCTTTTTATCAACAAATTTACACGGCTTCTGCCTGTACCAAGCAAAGGGGAACTCTAATTGCATTTCACCGATCCACACCATTCACCTTATCATCAGAAATTAAAGACCCAGAACGTAGATACCTGATACTCATGGGTTATATAATGGATACAGCAATCACGGTGATTTCCTACTACGCTCCTAACAAACAACCTAAACCATTCCTCTCACATATATTACAAGTGATTAATACACACAAAATAGGAACAGTGATAATGTGTGGGGATTCGAACCAGGTCCTCCTCCCATTTCTAGATAAATCACCTTTTACACCATCCAAAATAACCTCTAGATGACCTTTTTCTCAACTTCTTTCTAAATACAATCTGGTAGATTCGTGGAGAGAAAGTAACCCAATAAAAAAGGAATTCACTTATTTCTCGCACCCTCATCAAACCTTCACCAGAATAGATCATATTTTTCTAACAATAGGAATGATACCAGAAATGATTGCATCAGATATAATTCCAATTCCGTGGTCTGACCATAATGCAGTATACACTACTATAGCCTCAGCCATACCAAAAGCGCATGACCCAACGTGGTACTTACCGGACATAATGCTCAAACACCCACTACATCAGATGGCCATTGAACAAGCTTTAAAGGAATACATATCAATTAATAATACAACAGACATCTCCCCAATAACACTGTGGGAAGCTCATAAGCCTGTCTTGCGTGGTACAATACAAAGACAAATGGCACTATTTAAACGGGAACGCAAAAATCTAGCAAAAAAACTAGAACTCAATTTTAATGCAGCCTACATATCATTTCAAGATAATCCATCTCAGAGTACAAAATCTCATCTGGAAAAATCTAGATTGGAATACGATCTATTTCTCACTTAGTCAGTTGATAAATCCCTCAAACGCTCCAAACACAATTTCTACATGAATACAAACAAACCAGGTACATATTTGGCTCGAGCATTAAATTCAACTAACAAATCTTTCAAACCAATACGTTTGAAATTATCAAAAAATGTTTACACTTGTAATCCAGTTAAAATAGTCCATAAATTTCACTCACATCTCGCAACTTTATACAAGACAAACAATGAATTTAATCCTACAGAGGCTGAATCCTTCTTCTCAAAAATAACCTTACCCGAGTTATCTCAGAATCAAAAAAGCAGTTTGGATGAGCCTATAACTATAGATGAAGTTGCTAACGCCATAAAAGACCTAAAACTTAACAAAAGACCAGGCCCAGACGGCTACTCGGCTTTATACTATAAAACATTCTCAGAAATACTCTCTCCCATTCTCACTGAAACTTTTAACAAACTTCTAGATGGACATTCTTTTCGGCAGGAAACACTAATGGCAATTGTTTGTATGATCCCAAAACCCCTTTCTGATGATACTTCCTGTGTGAATTATCGGCCTCTCTCTCTGTTAAACCTCGATATTAAATTATTAGCAAAAATAATAGCAAAACGCCTCAATAGCATTATAGGAAAATTAATACATAGAGATCAAGTAGGCTTCATGCCAAATAGACAGGCAGGCGATAATATACGCAGGGCAGTGTTATTGGCACATATTGCTTTATTTTTTCTATCTCTCGATATTAAGAGGGCATTTGACACAGTATCCTGGCAATATATGCAATATTCATTACAAAAATGGGGTTTTGGACCCCACTTTTTAACATGGATCAAAGCATTATATAATAAACCCAAAGCCTATATAAAATATGCTGGATACAAATCTGAAGCCTTTAATATCGAAAGAGGTACCCGACAGGGTTGCCCATTATCTCCCTTATTATTTGCCCTTATACTCGAACCCATGGCCCAATACATCAGAACAAACCAAACTATAACTGGCATTGAAGTAGGAGGTATTACACACAAATTATGTATATTTGCAGACGATATATTACTTTTTCTATCATCACCACAGGTCTCTGGTCCTAACTTAATACCAGCTCTTGATGGATTTGCAGCCCTATCCGGCCTTATGATTAATCCTAAGAAATGCCTAGTACTTAATATTTCGCTCACAAACATGGAATTGATCCCGGCTAGGGCTGCACTCCCATTCACATGGGCAGAAAAATCAATCCCATATCTTGGAATTCATTTAACAGCATCTCATTCTGACTTATTCTCAACCAATTATCCTCCTGTATTAAGACAGATCACAAATCTAATAAAACAATGGTCGCAACTTCCTTTATCCTGGATAGGGAAGATTAATGCAATCAAAATGACTATTCTACCCAAATTGCTTTATCTATTCAGAGTCCTCCCTATTCCAATTCCTTCCTATTTTTTGAGAATAGTACAAAAAAGAGCAACTTCGTTTATATGGGGCTCTTCTAAACCACGTATACCTATACACACACTACATCTTCCCAAAAATAAAGGAGGCCTGGGATACCCTAATTTTACTAACTACTACAGAGCAGCACATTTGGCCAGTCTGTCCAAATACCATGCAAAACAGGAAATCCCATTATGGGTATTTATAGAGGCTTCAGAAAATGACCCTCTATTAATATCAAACTTATTATGGCTTGATCCTAAAGACCGCTTTAAAATTCATAATCCCATAACTAAACACTTCTTATCTCTCTGGGATAAACTAAAAACCAAATATCAGTTACAATCTCCACACAATCCTCTCCTTTCTTTTATCAGAAATCCGGCCTTTTATCCGGCATGGATCTACCCAAATTCTTTTAAAGCTTGGACAACATCAGGCATTCAGACACTAAATGACTTCATAGCATCTAAATCATTCCTTTCATTCCCATCGCTTAGAGAAAAATATGATCTACCAAACTCTGAGATATTTAGATATCTCCAAATCAAAAATTTCTATACACCATTCCTAAAGGGGGATACACCATTATCCCAATTATCCATTTTTGAATCAATCTGTACAAAAGATCCATTTGCTAAAGGTACAATTTCATCACTTTATAATCAATTATATGGAGTAGCAAATCTTAATAGACCCTCTTACGTTCAGAGGTGGGAGGAGGACCTGGGACGAACTTTAGAAGACACGGACTGGTCTAACATATGGCTCACATCCAAGTCATCTTCACCCAACATCTTAGCACTGGAGACAAATTATAAAGTCCTAACTCGCTGGTACCTTGTACCAGCTAGAGTGGCAAAATATTCACCTAATACCTCAGCTCTTTGTTTTCGAGGATGCCCAGAAATAGGCACATATTTACACATATGGTGGACGTGCCCAGTAATCCAAACCTTCTGGAAGGAAGTCTTCGTGATTGCATCTAAAATATTTAAAAAAAATAATACAACCAGATCCATATTTAACTTTACTTAATCTAAAACTGGAATGGTTAACACTCTCTCAATTCAAACTTATGATCCAACTAATAACGGCTGCAAAACAAACAGTGGCCAAGGCATGGAAATCTCCTACATTGGTACTAGCAGAAACAATTCACAGAATGAAAAATACAATGTCCCATGCTAAGATGGTAGCCATCGATCAAAATCAAATTCCAAAATTTGAAAAACTTTGGCATCCTTGGATAAAACAACAGTTCCTGTCAAACTTCAATGACTCTGTCCTGTTGCCATGGTAACAGATTAAATGACTTACAGAGACACCCATTCTAAGGCTTCAAAGAGAACTAAAAAGAATAATAAACTGACGAGCGGGACAACCTTGTGGACCATACCTCTACCTTTCTACCCTTTTTCTTCTTTCTCTTTCCTTTTCTCCACCTTACGATTAAAGCTCATTATCAGAATCTATTTGACCTATATACACTCTACTTGTAAACAATATGTATAGTAGGTATAAATCATTTAAATACCTACAAAAGTAACTAAGGAAATGATATATATCTTTAATTTAGGTTTACGTGAACCCAATGTTTAATATTTGAAATTTCATGATATTTACCTATATAAACCCTACTGTAAAACAATGAGCTTACTTCATAGATCCTTGTAAACTTACTTTATGTATCTTTATAACATTGTATACTCAATAAACTTCTTTTGACAAGGAGATTTGTCTTTCGTGGCATTGTATTATCTATGAATTTGCTGTGCAGTTTTACTTTTTGTTCTGGTCTAAAAACCTATGTTTGTAACAAGAACTATAGAAGCCTAACAGAACAGCATAAAGTCTGGAGCTGAATCAGATCAATCGACTGATATAAAGAAAACTGACTAATCTAATGAACAAGACATGGCAGCTAAACCGGCAAGAAAGCCAAATATCATAAAAACACACTGAATTCAAGGAGACTGTTCACATCTGTGCGTTACACTGCGGTGTGTTGGTAAAAATAAGTCATTTCTGATTTTCTGAATCCAAACTTAAAGATGTGAATGGTATGGCTTGTTTTCACTTGCAGAACAGTAAAAACATGCAGATGAGCCATGTTTTACTGCCCCTAACCGCTAAAGTGGTTGTAAACCTCTGACATGAAATATGAACAAAGCATATCCCTCTACTGCATAGCTCCCAACTGTTCCTGATTTCGAGGGACTGTCCCTCCGTTCCTCTTTCCTCCTCATTTGTCCCTCATTTTGGTCTGATCTATAAAATTGTATATAAAATGCACTTTTTATGTTTTAAGTGTTTCCCAGTGCTAAACTTTTCATCCAAATTCTAAATTGCTGCATTTGTAAATTTTAAAAGCCAATATAAAAAGGAATAGTAGTGGTAAAAAAAAAAAAAAGCCCTTGTGGATTTAAATAACCTTTTTTTGGTTAATTCTCCTTTAAGGGGTGTGGCAGGAGGTGTGTCCTATGCCTACATACGTTTGCTAGTAGGTGTCTCTCATTCCCATCTCAAAATGTTGGGAGGTATGGCTAAACCTTTCATCCAATGTCTAAATGTACGCATTTCTAAATTCCAAAGGCCAATTCAAAGGAATAGTAGTGGTAAAAAAAAGCACTTAACGAATCTTTTTTTTGTACAGTTCTCCTTTAAGGGGGGCGTGGCAGGGGTGTGTCCTATGGCTACATACTTTTCCCATCTCAGAAAGTTGGGAGGTATTCTACTGTATAATGTGTTTCTGAATCCAGAGCATGGTGTCATTTCTGTCTTCTGCCTTAGGCTGGATTCACACCTATGCATTTTTAGTGCTTTTTGCATTTTGCAGATTTGCACTACAGTCAATTTAACATGGTTTCCTATGGAACACGTTCTGAAGTACAAATCTGCAAAATGCAAAAAGCACTAAAAATGCATAGGTGTGAATCCAGCCTTATTCCTCTACTATCAGCATGAGTCACTTCTGGCTTTCCTGACGCAAAGAGATAAAAAAGGTGACAGGGGAGGGATCTCCAGCTGATTGATAGCCTTAAGCTCCCAAAACCCCAGGCCTCTCTAAGTACTACAAACAGGAAAAATCATATCTTCCATGCCTACACATTAAGTGTCTATTCACACCAGCTGCTCATGCAAAAAGCTAATTCCCGTTTATTTCAAAAACACACGATTGGGTATTCAAAGTAAAAATAACTACAATTTTTTGGATTAACTTTCTTAAAGTGGAGTTCCACCCAAAAGTGGAACTTCCACTCATTAGATTCCTCCCCCCCTCCGGTGTCACAGTTGGCACCTTTCAGGGGGGAGGGGGGTACAGATACCTGTATATTACAGTATCTGTACCCACTTCCGGCATAGATACCCGCAGAATCTGCGGGTATTAAGCCACTTCCTGCTCCCTCCCCGCTGCCTGCTGGGAAACACACAGGTCCCAGAGGCAGCAGGGACCATCCGGATTGCGCTGCGCGACTCGCGCATGCGCAGTAGGGAACCGGGAAGTGAAGCCGTATGGCTTCGCTTCCTGATTCCCTTACCGAAGATGGAGGCGGCAGCACCCGAGGACGGAGAGACGCTTCGGCCTCGGGTGCCGACATCGCGGGCGCCCTGGACAGGTAAGTGTCCATGTTTTAAAAGTCAGCAGCTGCAGTATTTGTAGCTGCTGACTTTTAAAAAAAATTTTTTAGGTGGCGCTCCGCTTTAACTGCTTTAGTAAATCAACTCACTTGACTGCACAAAGGTGTCGGCTCTGGCTTTTTTTTCCTCTAGTGAGATCACTAAGCCCCACACTCCTAACTTTGTACATGCACTGCATACTCTAATAAAAAGGTATGGTGCCTTACTTTTCACCTAAGACCACCATTTTGTATGGTAGTGTACAGTGCAAAAATGATGAAAATGGTGACTAATGAGGAGCTAGAGGTGTAGCTTGTCCAGGCACTGTGTAGAAATCCGAAAGCTTACAGATGAACATCTCAGAGAAGCCAGTGAGGGGAAAATAATGAATGCCATACCCTAAAGGCAGGAAGTACATTTATGAATAAAATACACCATTAAGCATTACTTGGAGCATAAATAAAACATGATCAAAATATTTAAGGAAAATGCTGCATCATTGCTGATGTACTGTATGCCTAGAAAATATACTGGCAATAACAACGATCCTTTAATTATGTGTCATTTTCTCTTATAAAGAGGGGAGAATAAGCTAATAATGTTATTTAGTAGGCTGATAGCAATATCAATGCCTCTCTTGCTTAAAGTATCCGGTGAAACCAGAAGTTTAACAGGATTGTATCCGCTGGATTTTAGGTGTGGATTTTTGAGCATACTGGATTTTGGCAAACAAATACAGTGCCTTGAAAAAGTATTCATATCCCCTGAAATGTTTCACATTTTGTCATGTTACAACCAAAAAAGAAAATGTATTTTATTGGCATTTTATGTGATAGACCAACACAAAGTGGCACATAATTGTGAAGTGGAAAGAAAATGATAAATGGTTTTCAAAATGTTTTACAAACAAACATCTGAAAAGTGTGGAATGCATTAGTATTCAGCCCCCTGAGTCAATACTTTGTAGAACCACCATTCGCTACAATTGCAGGTGCAAGTCTTTTTGGGGATGTCTCTACCAGCTTTGCACATCTAGAGAGTGACATTTTTGCCCATTCTTCTTTGCAAAATAGCTCATGCTCTGTCAGATTGGATGGAGAGCGTCTGAACAGCAATTTTCAAGTCTTGCCACCGATTCTCAATTGGATTTAGGTCTGGACTTTGACTGGGCCATTCTAACACATGAATATGCTGTGACCTAAACTATTTCATTGTAGCTCTGTCTGTATGTTTAGGGTCATTGTCCTGCTGGAAGGTGAACCTCCGCCCCAGTCTCAAGTATTTTGCAGACTAATGCCCTGTACACACAGTCGGACTTTCCGACGAAATATGTGCGATAGGACCTTGTTGTCGGAAATTCCGACCGTGTGTGGGCTCCATTGGACTTTTTCCATCGGAATTTCTGACAAGGTTTGAGAGCAGGCTATAAAATTTTCCGACAACAAAATCCGATCCTTTAAATTCCGATCGTGTGTACACAAATCCGACGGACAAAGTGCCACGCATGCTCAGAATAAATTGAGACAAAAGCTATTGGCTATTGCCCCGTTTATAGTCCCGACGTACGTGTTTTACGTCACTGCGTTCAGAACAATCGGATTTTTCGAAAACTTTGTGTGACCGTGTGTATGCAAGACAAGTTTGAGCCAACATCCGTCGGAAAAAATCCATGGATTTTGTTGTCGGAATGTCCGATCATGTGTACAGGGCATAACAGGTATTCTTCTAAGATTTCCCTGTATTTGGCTCCATCCATATTCCCATCATCTCTGACCAGCTTCCCTGTCATTGCTGAAGAAAAGCATCCCCACAACATGATGCTGCTTCTTATGTTTCATGGATGGTGTGTTCAGGGTGATGTGCAGTGTTAGTTTTCCACCACACATAGCGTTTTGCTTTTAGGCCAAAGAGATCAATTTTGGTCTCATCTGACCAGAGCACTTTCTGCGACATGTTTGCTGTATGGCTTCCCTGGCTTCCCGCAAACTGCAAATGGAACTTCTTATGGCTTTCTTTCAATGAGGGCTTTCTTCTTGCCATAAAGGCCAGATTCGTGGAGTGCACGACTAATAGTTGTCCTGTGGACAGATTCTCCCACCTGAGCTGTGGATCTCTCCAGCTCCTCCAGAGTTACCATGGGCCTCTTGGCTGCTTCTCTGATTAATGCTATGCTTGCCTGGCCTGTCAGTTTAGGTGGATGGCCATTTCTTGGTAAGTTTGCAGTTGTACCATACGATTTTCATTTTCGGATGATGGATTGAACAGTGCTCCTTGAGATGTTCAAAGCTTAGGATATTTTTTTTTATAACCTAACCCGGCTTTATACTTCTCCCCAACTTTATCCCTGACCTGTCTGGTGTGTTCCTTGACCTTCATGATGCTGTTTGCTTACTAAGGTTCTCTAACAAACCTCTGAGGGCTTCATAGAACAACTATTTATACCGAGAATAAATTACACACAGGTGGACTCTATTTACCAATTAGGTGACAAGTGAAGGCAATTGGTTCCACTAGACTTTAATTACAGGTATCAGAGTACAGGGGGCTGAATTCAAATGCACGTCACACTTCAGATATTGATTTGTAAAAAATTTGGAAAGCCATTTATCATTTTACTTTCACTTCACAATTATGTGCCACTTTGTGTTGGTCTATCACATAAAATCCCAATAAAATACATTTACGATTTTGGTAATAACATGACAAAATGTGGAAAGTTTCCAGGGGGTGTGAATACTTTTTCAAGGCACCATATTTATTATATTGGCAGCATCCGAACTCAGCATTGCCACAGGCTGATCGTCTCCATGCCACGCCGCATTGATGTAGTAATTCATGCAAAAGGAGCACCAACCAAGTACTGAGTGCATACTATACTGTGCATGGACATACTTTTCAGTAAGCCAACATTTCTGTATTAAAAATCCTTTTTTTTATTGGTCTTATGTAATATTCAAATTTTCTGAGATACTGAATTTTGGGTTTTCACTAGCTGTAAGCCATAATCATCAAAATGAAAATAGAGAAATGCTTGAAATGTATCACTCTGTGTGTAATAAATCTATATAATATAGGAGTTTCACTTTTTGAACTGAATTACTGCAATAAATTTTCTTTTTGGTGATATTCAAATTTTTTGAGATGCACCTGTACATGGACATTACGCAGATATGGGTTGGACTTGAATATTGAGCTCTTGTAGAGAGTGGGACTATATCAATAACCAAGCACATAAATATAGTAAGTGCAATATCCCTTTTAGTATTATAGCTTTGAGCCTAATGTATACAAACACCTTAAACCTATTTTAAATAGAATAATCCAAATACAGGGTGAGTTGCCATGTACCAGACACCTATGGTCTATGCTGGAAAATGTCAACCAAGTAAGGTTCTGAAGCCCACAGGGAGCTTTGCTGCTTACATTATAGGGATAGTTTACATTTTTCTTTGCTTATCATATTAGATATATTAGTGTACACCTCATATAGAATTACATGACTTAATGTCAAAGAGAACCCAGCCTGAGTACATTTAAATATAATAAACCTATATAAAACAAAGACAAAGCATTGTTTTAATTTCTTAAAATAATATACAGTAAATAACAAAAACAATCTTCTGATTTGGAGGCAGGCTGGGGATTTTGTTTCAGCTTAAAAAATATTTTTTGATCTAATAATTATTTAAGATAATTACATAAAAAAAATTCAATCCACCAGTGCTCCAATATAGGTTTATATAACTCTGGATAGCCCTCTTGAACACAGATAGCCCTCTTGAAAACGAAGCCTACATTATATTGCTGTGACATGCTACTGTAGCATTTCAAACTGTTGTCCTGTAGATGTGCATATACAGTTGCTGTGGGGATTACCAATAAGAAATGTGTTTTTTTTTTTTTTTATTTATTTTACTTGCAGAACTTGAAGAGAATCTTCTCAAACACAAGCACTGGTCCTGTACTGCCCAGGATCGTCAACGGTTGTCCAGCAAACAGCGAGTAAGCGATTCCTGTCATAGAAGCACCAAACAGGGATTCTATTGCACTCTGTAGGGGCACAAATATCAGGTTAGTGTGCACATCACACAACAACACATAGCTCATTTCCAGATGACATGCAATTGTAAACAAGGAAGACCTGATTTAATGTGTCTGTGGAGTTGTAAAATTAGATTAATAACATATTGTTTATGTAACATGATTTTCCCCCCACCCCGACCACTTTAAAATTATTGATTAGCAGTTTGCAAGCTATTTCAGTAGAATAATTAGGTTTATTTGCTTTTGCCTGTAATCAAATACTTTGCATCAAAGCCTGCTCAACACCAGTGGAAAAAGCTGAGCTTTAAACCCATTAATTGGCCATTAACTAAGCGACGGCAAACACGCTTGGTGCTTAAATAAAGCCAGAGATAGGGATTATCCTGATTAAAAAGAAAAAGATGGCAAATAAAACAGCTGATTTAATGAAGCAAGATTTGCTGGCCAGTCTTGTGTTTTTCAGGAGGAAAGTGAGGCAGGAAGGGAGGGTGGTTCTAGTCGGTGTTAGGCACAGGTAAGTTTCTTACTATTCGACCTTCTGTAGCTTCTCCAAGCAAACCCCCAAATGTGATGACCGGAGACATGCAAGCACAGTACAGGAAGAGGAAAGAAGCCACACACTGCAAGCTCAGCGCATCCCTGTAGTCACTCCAGTACCAAGGGGCTTTCCTCTTGATGTCTACCATCAGACCACCAAAAATCCTGCAATGAATAATACAGAGTGCCATTTACTGCCAGGAGCAGAAAAATACCAGTAGCTATTTTCTAATAAAATGACTGTCCACTGGGTGATGTACCTGACTAATGTTCGCTCAGTGGTAATGTTTTCATTGAATTTATTACAATATTTTTTTAGGCATTGGGCTGCGAATTTACTAAATGCATGACTTTTTGTTACTTTAGGATTTGCAGCAGCTGGAGGCTCGAATGCCTCGGCTCCTCCCCCAAAAGGGTGCGGTGTTCACACCTATAGGAAGACTGCAGCTGCCCAAGTCAGGTCTTTTCATAGGTTGCAGTACATTTCTGAAAGGCTAACCTTTGCCTTCACTTTGGTAACATCAATATATATGACTCACAGGAGGCTTACTTGTGAAAAATAACACAAAGGAGCCTGAAATAAAAACAGAGAAAGTGCTCAAAGCAACAGATTAAATTAGGAAAATGACATCTGCTTGATTTGCTATGAGCAAAGGCTCCACTTTTCACAAAATAAAGCCCTGTACACAAAATGTGGGTTACAAAAAAAAATGTAAATGGCCGGGGGGGGGGGCAGCAGAACACAACAGCTCGGCGGGGGAGATCTCTGACCTAACCTCTCATGGTTAGTACAGCGGCTGCGGCTCCGACTGGAGCTGACAGTTTTTTGATTTATCCAACCCAGAGAAAAAAGCAAGACAATAGTATGCACCCGGCTTTAGTTACCTTAAAATTACACAATGATAGGTTCCTCGCTATCCAATATTAAGCTTTTTCTGCAATAATTTAGTAGCCTAGTAGGAGCGAGTGATTTGATCCATGAAGGTTAAAAATAATTAATATTAATATCTGACATAGAGGGTCCTATTGTAGGTAGATTTGGACTGGGACTTTATTCATCCTAGTCTGCGGTGTGTGTCTGTCACTCTGAATTATTCCAAGAAACATCCACTAACCTCCCTGTGCGCTGCAATTCTGGTCCGCTTTCTTCTGGCTCTGGTTCAGGATCTACATGGCAGACATTTCCATTGGGGACTCCAGGCATCTTCCTTTTCTCCTGCAACACAGGAATTCACATACATTTCATTTTATGCATTGGGAATAATTTTATCCAGAAAAAGTGCATGCTTGCTTCTTGCAAGAAAACAGGATTATTCAACTTGCTTTAAAATAATTTTCTTAAAGTCTGTTCAGGGACACAGGAAGACTTAAAAAAGGAGAAGTATAGCCAAAGCTATTTTGGTCATATTTCCCCACGGGATCACAGGAGTGCAATTCGTTCTGCACTCCTGTGACCCGTTTTCAGCTGACAGGGAGTAAAGTCTGCTGTTGGCTGATATCAGTCAGCCAGACCAGGCGATATGGTCGGAATACAACCAGATGTCTGGGCCGGCACTTGGATCAGCCTCCCAGCAAACAGCTGAGAGCCTGAGCCAGCCCCTCCCACCCCCTTCACAGCCCAGCCCTCCAGTGAGTGCTGGAGGAGCAGAGCAGAGAGCTGGTGACTGACAGTCACCAGCTCTCTGCTCAGAGCAGAGAGTGAGAACTGAGTGATTGGGAGTGTTTGATCGCTCAGTTCTCACTGAAAATCGGTGGGGGACAGATGCAGCATTGGATGGATGCTGCATCCACCTAGAGGAGTATAAATGTTTTTTTTTAATTTCTTAGAAGTCTATACTTTTCTTTTAAAGAGGTAGTAAACCCAAAAGCAAACGAACATTCGTTATATTGCAGTTTACCAATTCTTAGAAGTGATGGCTGCATTCCTTTTCTTTTTTAGGCTTTCTTTCCCTTCCCTTATTTTCACCTGGTGATCCAGCCAGTCAGTCTGTTCTTTATCAAAACAAAAAGCTCTCTTGCAGATGTAGCAGTTAGAGGGATGAGACAAACCATTTACCACTGACAAGGGTGCTTACAATGATCAGCGGTTATTTATGTAAAACCTTTATCCCAAAAAGGAAAAAAAAAAAAAAAAAACTGTTGGAACTACTTAAGTGTGAGCTGAAGTATGGCTTTGATTTGTCAGTGTATCAAAATCTGCTAGTACATTGAACACTCCCCTTCCCCCAGAATGACAATGCTGCTGTCAAAAGATGCCTCTATGCTCCTTCATCCAGAGTGGAGGGACTCTAATACAGGAGATGTGTTACTGGCCAGATCACCAGGACAAAACAGAGGGAAAAAGGGCTAAACAAACTAATGCAGCCACCACATCTAAAGATTGGTAACCTGCAATATATTACATTTCTGATTTTAGATTTGATACCATTTTAAACCTTTAGGCTATATTGCCACCTACAGGATTATTGGACATCGATGGCAAACAAAAACTGCCCAAGGTATAATAACTCAGTTCTACAGCAAACCAGTACCAAACACAGAGATGTGGGACCTGTGCCCATCAATGGACTCCAAGAAAGGGTTTTTACAATGGGTTCAAGAAAGCAATTTTCTCTTTCTTGTCCATTTTGGGACAGAGGAAGTCTTAAAGTTTTGGGATGTGCAAAATCAGTCCACCTAAGAGGTGGGCAACACAGCAAAACAACTTCTAACAGGAGCAATGTAAACAACAAGAACTAAGAACAACTGCCTTCAGCTCAAAAAACCGCCTGCTGAAGGACTGCACACCCAAAGCTATCATCAGATGAGGCAGAACTGTCCACCTGATAGAACTCAGAGCGTGTGAACAGGTGGCAGCCTTGCAAATATTGGAAAGAGAGGTCTGATGCTGAAAATCCTAAGAGGGCGTCTCTGCCCTAATGTAGTAAGCCTTCAATGGAAAGGTTTAAACCCCCAACCTTAAGACCATAAGCCTGAATGATGATCAGGCTATAAATTGAGAAGCCAATCCAGGATGACAAAAAGGGGAATTAGTCTTCCAGAAGGAAGCAGTGGCTGAGAGACAGACTTGCAAAGCCTAGACCACTTTCCAACAATGGAGGGTGATTTTTTTGGTGAGCTGCAGATGGACAGAGGGACAGAAGAGCAATGTCCTGTTAAGGTGGAAAGTGGGACGACTTTGGAAAGGATGTTCTGGAACTCAATACCACCTTGTCATTTCGCAACACCAAAAAAAAAAAAAAAAGGGTTCCTGTCGGTCTAAAGTCTTCAGGTCAGATACTCATCTGACTAAGGTGATGACAAGAAATATAAATTTGTGGGTCAAAGTAGAGAAAGGAATGTCTCTGATAGGTTCAAATGTGGCCTTCTAAAGTGCCAAAAGAACAAAAATTTTAAATCCCAAAGGAGATCGTGGCTTTGGGAAACCACATGGGAGACCCTTGCATAAAGGCCCTAAATAGACTTTCATGCCTTAAGTTCACTTAGCAGTTAGTTTTGATCATCTGGAAGAAGCCTATCCTGAAGGAGGCTACCATCAGCTACAAGACCCTCATGAAGAAACAGAGGGTTTGAGGATGTCTGCATTGAAGAATATGGACTTGAGTCTTTAGAGTCTGAAGTTAGTTCCTGGGGAAGAGAACATTCTAGCGTGGGAAGTGTCAAAAACAAACCCCAGATACTGCAAATGCTAAGAGTCAGAGGCAATGAAAATTTAAGGTTCAGGATCCACCAGAACCTTTGCAACATTTCCTGCAGCAGGAGGTTGTCTAAATTTCCCAAAATGGGATAACCCCAAAAAGAGCAACAGGGCTAACACTGGAGCAAGCATTTTGTTAAACCCCCAAAATGCAGAAGAGAGGACGAAAGAAAGGACCATAAACTGAGGCCCTACAGTAAACTGCAGAAACTATTGGTGTGCTGGTAAAATAGGCAACGTAAGCATCTGTCTACTCAAAGCATAACATGAGTATGAACCAATCAAGTCATTCACAGTAGTCTCAGTCACCTTATTTCAACTGATATTCTATTTTTTTAAAGCAAAATCCATTATAATAGTTGCATACTAAAAATTATACCAACCTGAGAAGGAACATTTTTTGGTGGCTCAATTCTGATTGATGGGTCCCATTCTCCAGGTGGAAGTACTGTCACTTGATCCAGGAACTCATCAATTCCAGCTAGCAAGTCTGTTCGGTCTTTTGCTTTGTAAGCAACATCATGAAAAATCTATAAATAGATTGTATTGTAGAAAAGAAAAAAAAATACATACTGAACACGGTAAAGTGTGATTGTAAGTAAGAAAATAAAGTTCAAATTCGCCTATTTATCAGATTTTTTTCCCCCAGGAATCTGTAGAGAACTGTCTTTTTTTAAAAACAAAAACTCTCATGAAATGGGTGTTAGTTATCTCTCAATCATGATTTAAAGTGACAAGACCCCACACATTTTTATGGCTTTGTTGACTGTGCTAAATATCTGGCGACTTTGTTCGCTGCTTACCAATGTGATGAGAACGTGATGAATTCTGACATATTAAGAACTAGAGAAATAATAAATCGAGCACTTCCTGAGATCATAACTAGAGATTTACAGTATATCAGGAGTATACAATTTGATTTTGATGCTTTTTACCATACCATTGAAACTGGTAGCTTTTGCGTAATTTTTCATTTTGTCAACAGGAACAGTAAAAAATAAATATGTATTTACCTCATCGGTCATTATAGTAGCCATGGATCTGCCAATCTCATGGTATTGCTGTGCTTTTCCTACAGGTCCCAACAAGATAAATAAGAACCTGAAAAATAAATCATATAAACTAGGTGAACTATCCAATTACATACTACAATTATATGCAGAGAATAGAGGAGTAGAATATTTTCACCTAACAAAGTGAATGTTCAATTAGCTTATTGAATAAAAGTAGAGCAGTGGTCACTTAAATCATGTACAAGCAAAAATCTGTTTTTTGTTTTTTTAATTTCCTTGCACTTGGTTGGGTAATTAAAGTAAACATGGCTTTATCTTATTCACTAAGCTTACTGAATATGTACTTTGCAATAGGATCATTCTTTACTCTAACATATATACGTATACTCCAATGAATTGTAAGCATTGTTTGATTTACTAAAGGATTAAAGGCTGTTTACAACATAAATAAGACAATGTGAATGTTCATTTTGCAAAGCAATATTATTAAATAAGATGAAAATTAGATCACTTTAAATAGCCAGTCACGTGCTAGTAATACTGCGGTTTCTTTCCCTAAACATAATTGGATAATAATGTGAACTCAGGTTCCCTTCACTTTGCTTAGTGAACAGTGAACTTATTTCGTGTGTTCAATACAGACATTAGAAATTAGAACTGTTTGTGTTTTATCAGCTTAAGCACATTGGGGTTGATTTACTAAAAGTGGAGAGTGCAAAATCTGGTGCAGCTGTGCATGGTAGTAAATCAGCTTACAACTTAAGCTTGTTCAATTAAGCTTTGACAAAAAAAAACCTGGGTGCTGATGAAGCTGAAGCTATGATTAAGCCCTGGTGGGCAGGATGAAACATGTCAAGGGGGGTGGCCTGAGGTGCGGCATTGACTGAGGCTTTCACATGTATCCATCCATACCAGGATCGGCTATGGTGAGTGGCGGTATTATGCTTAAAATGGTTGTAAACCCTTACATATACCCAGTGAAGTTTACTTGTATATCTGCTGTCTTCCCCTTTCTACACACTTTCAAAAATGCATACCATGTTAAAAATCTTTCTTCAATTGCCAGCAGTACATAGGAAAGAGTGGAGGGCTACACTTACACTGTGAGAGCTGATTAGAGGAAAGGGACACCCCCCTCCACATAGGCAGAGGAACGAAGGAACATGCAGAGCTGTATTCTAAATAGACAAGCTCCTTAATCATCTACCTCTAAGCACCCTCCCCAACACAAATTTTGAGCTTATGTTATCTCATGTGTTTGTGAACTTGTAAGAAGTGACTCATGCTGATAACAGCAGAATGAAGCACCAGAGTAAAACGACACTTATGCCCTGTACACACGGTCGGACATTGATCGGACATTCCGACAACAAAATCCTAGGATTTTTTTCAGACGGATGTTGGCTCAAACTTGTCTTGCATACACACGGTCACACAAAGTTTCAGAAAATCCGATCGTTTTAAACGCGGTGACATAAAACACGTATGTCGGGACTATAAACAGGGCAGTAGCCAATAGCTTTCGTCTCTTAATTTATTCTGAGCATGCGTGGCACTTTGTGCGTCTGATTTGTGTACACACGATCAGAATTTCCGACAACGGATTTTGTTGTCGGGAAATTTTATAGCAAGCTCTCAAACTTTGTGTGTCGGAAATTCCTATGGAAAATGTGTGATGGAGCCTACACACGGTCGGAATTTCCGACAACAAGGTCCTATCACACATTTTCCAGCAGAAAATCCTATCGTGTGTACAGGGCATTAGGGCTTTGAAGAGACAAGTAAATACTGCAGATATATGTGCTTAGTTCAAATTTCATGAATGGGGTTTACAACCACTTTAAATGTTCATTGCTCACTAGATGAGTTTTTCTTACGCTGGTATACTTCTATCCTGAGGACCATGGGGGATCTACACCTCAGCCTAGAGCAGTGTTTTTCAACTCCAGTCCTCAAGGCGCCCCAACAGGTCAGGTTTTCATGATTTCCCTTAGACGAAACGGGTGTGGTAATTACTAAGGCAGTGAAGCTAATCAAATCACCTGTGCAAAATAATGGAAATCCTGAAAACATGACCTGTTGGGGCGCCTTGAGGACTGGAGTTGAGAAACACTGGCCTAGAGAACCAAGCATTAATGCTCTTATCGGAAGATGACTGGTTTCCATGCACGGCTGCACCAGATTTTGCACTCTCCAGTTTTAGTAAATCAACTTCAGTGTGTTTTTCTACTTTTGTGACTTTGATGAGGATTAGATCACATTTTATGGCAAACTACTGCAAAACAGTTACAATGAAACATAAAAAAGTGACAGCAGAAAAAAGTTCAAGTGGTCCATCGAGTCTGCCTGTGGGTTTTTTCTTAAAATGTATTTATACAAGTCTAACCGAGACCATAAAGTGTAACGGCCTTAATCGTTAAATTCCAAGAGGTTGACATACTTTTTCTTGCCACTGTATTTAACATGTCTGACATTATATATTTATAAAATGTAGGCGTTATAAAGACAGTGGGAGTGATTTACTAAAATTGGAGAGTGCAAAATCTGGTGCAGCTCTGCATAGAAAGACCATTAGTGCTTGGTGCTCCAGGCCGAGGTATTGGGCAAGAAACCAATCAGCTTTCAGGTTTTATTGAACAAGCTGAAGTTAGAAGTTGAATGGCTATCGTGCACAGCTGCACCAGATTCTAAGTGCTTCAGTATTAGTAAATCAACCCCAATGCCTGTAGGTCTTATTTTGACTTGTGGTTGGGGGGCAACATAAATGCGCAGTTGAACCGCTTTTTTGACTGCCTGCCAACTGCCCCCCTTAAGCTGCAATTGGAAGCAGACAGGGGTGCTTACATGTCGTGGCAGCGATGCTTTGCTTCGCACCTGTGGCAAAGTTAATCTGACTTGTAGTGATCAGCGGATGGCAAGCCCACCAAACGCTACACATTCAAGTCAATGGGAAGCCACGCAGTTGCAGCACATTTGTTGGTAAAAATAGGTTTAAAACAGGCAGTGAGGAGGCATTGCATCGCTTCCTCACTGCCTGTCAGTAGCCTCTGGAGTAGGATCAGCGCGCAAATCGAGCTTCAGAAGTAAGGGAGCTTTGGACGCATGTATACAAAAAGATTCCCCTCTTAAAATAGATTTGAACTATCCAACCTACCATTGTGATTGTGGGAACTCTCAACTTGTAGAACCATGATAGTTGGCAAGGTTAGTTAAATATGCTTGTGCGGTTTTCTCACCAATCCAATATGAAGGTAAGGTTTGGATGTGTGCAAAAGGCTACAGGGTCTGTGCAATACTGACAATGCTCCACTTTTGTCTTCGCTTTCAAAAATTAAACATGGATTTAGTAAGAGCTATGTACAGCGTTGTACTTGTGTAATAAATAAACCTGCAATTTGCCGCATTAGTATGAGATAGTGAAAATATGTGGCTGGGAGAATGCAGTGGAATTAGATCTCAGCGGTTACAGTCTAATAGATATTTAACAATATAAAAACATTGGTAAGTAGCTGGCACACGGCACAATTAATTAGGAAGGTAATGAATATCTACTGTCTGAAAGGCCTGACTACCACAACATTCAAACTAAAACAAAATAAAGATAATCTTACAATGTTTATATATAATACTTTAAAGCAGAAATCTGGTTTAAGCTCTATACAAACTATTCTGTTAAGGAAAGAGGTGTATACTTACCTAACCTAAAGGCCCTCTGGTCCACTCACATGCTCTCTCCAGCATCTGGCTTTAGGAGAACGGAGAGATTGCCGACAACAGCTGCAACACCTAGACAGTGAGGTCACCCATAAAATTACTGTGGGGCATCTGTTGTTGGCGCTCCCTCCTCTGCCCTGAAGCCACCACTGGGAGCCGATCGTTCATACACAGCTTTCTTCTGAAATTTTACAAAAAGGACAAAAACAACACATTTTTACTCTGTCATGCGAGAATCTTCGTACTTTAGTATCCCATTTGTTTTTCATATGGAGACTAGCATGCAAAAAAAAAAAAATTAAATAAATAAAAACGGGCATGCATTCGTCTGATGATCTCATTGAGTGTACTGGGCTTTAGATGAGATAAGTATATACATCTTTCTTTTACAAGGTATTTAGTATAGGGCTTAGAATGGGGGGTGGGAGCAGATTTAAGCTTACTAAGGTTTTGACCGGACCTCCACTTTAATTAGGCGTTAAACTGTATGTACTTTTACCTGGGTCTTTGAAAAAAGGATCAGTGAACAGTGGCTTTCAGCAATTTTTAGCTAATAGTATATTCATTCTGGGAAAAGAACTGAAGATTTCTTACTACCGCTTTTCCATTGTTTGACTAATAATTTAGACTAATGCTGGCTATATAAATGGCAAATCTCAGGCAACTGCAGGCAGTTTCAAGCAAAGTGAAAACAGTTGCCATTATCTGAGAACTGCTGATCCTAGAAACAGTAAGAGATCTACATAACATCTACATGGGCCTGATTTAGTAAAACGAACTGCATATGGAATGCAGGGAGAAAAGACTATGATGATAATTGGTATGCTAGCAATAAGGGTTTACAGGTTTAGGCAGATATGTACACACTCAGAGAACACAATTCCCTTAAAGCCTAGTACACATGGGCCTAATGTTGGGTGGCATTGGCCGGTTCAATAGAAACCGGCCGACAATCGGCCCGTGTGTACTGCAGCCAGTCCGAAAGAAGCTGGCCGTTTGGCTCCCGATCAGCGTGCTCAGCCAAAACTACTAGTGCATACCAGGCTTTAGTGATCTAATAAAGCCTTGGTGGCTGCATGCAGACCACTGCCATTTTTTTCTACACCCTACAGACATTCATTTTTGTTTCCCTATTGCCCTTTTCTAAAAGGGATGTCTACCAGTCTCATGCAAGCATGTTCCCCCAGTCTCAAACAACTCCTATAGCATGTTTACAGTCTGACAGTCTCCTTCAGCATATCCACAGTCTTTGACCATCTTTGGCGCGTTTAGGGTACCAACAACAATGATTTGTACCGCAAGCGCGACACATGTTTTTCGCAGGTTTTCTGGAATTGCGCACGACACATGCTACACAAGTGTGAAAGCTTATAACAACAGCCAGAACTTTTTGTTTTTATTTACACAGCAGCAGGCACTCAGAACAATGCCCGTGGTGTCAAGATGAGATACAATGAAGCAATGTTATTATTTCTCTGATCATAGCAGCTCAAGGGAGTGGCCTTTAAAAAAAGATATATAGAAAAAACTTTTCTATTTAACCACTAATTAGTAAACCTTAGTTAACCTTACTCAGCCCTATTTAACTCCTTTCTCCCCCTCCTCTCCTTAGCCATTATTTTTCTTTTTAAATTTCAATTTTTTTTTTTACAATTTTAAAATGTAACTTTTTTTTTTTTTTTTTTTTTTTTTTTTTTTTTTACACAATTATTTGTTTGGTCCTTTTTTTAAAAAAAAAAAGCACAAAACTGGGGGAAAAAAATAATTTCATTTGTAAAACAAAAGGTTTGTGCCATTGTACATTTTTCTTTTAGTAACACCTTTCTACTAAACAGTGCATAGAAAATAGAACAACATGTTCAAAGCAATATTGACAAGAGAAAACATTTGTATGATAGAAGATTGGAAAAATGTTGCCTGGTCTGATGAGTCTCGATTTCAGCTGCCACATTCAGATGGTAGGGTCAGAATTTGACGTAAACAACATGAAAGCATGGATCCATCCTGCCTTGTATCAACGGTTCAGGCTGGCGGTGGTGGTGTAATGGTGTGGGGGATATTTTCTTGGCACACTTTGGTGCCCTAAGTACCAAATGAGCATCGTTTAGACACCACGGCCTACATGAGTATTGTTGCTGACCATGTCCATCCCTTTATGACTATGGTGTACCCATTACAAAGATTAAATCATCTCACCACTGGTTTCTTGAACATGATAATGAGGTCACAGCACTCCAATGGCCTCCACAGTCACCAGATCTCAATCCAATAGAGCACCTTTGAGATGTGGTGAAACCAAAGATTTGCATCATGAATGTACAGCCGACAAATCTGCAGCAACTGCCTGATGCTATCATGTCAATATGGACCAAAATCTCTAAGGGATGTTTCCAACACCTTGTTGAATCTATGTCACACAGAATTAAGGCAGTTCTGAAGGCAAAAGGGGCTCCAACCCGATACTAGCAAGGTGTAGCTAATAAAGTGGCCGGCCAGTGTAAGTTTGCCTATTGGAAGGTTTCCTTTATATTCTTTATATGGGGAAAGATCTAAAATTTTGTATTTCCCATAATTTTCTATTTTGATCACAATTGCCAACAGGTTAAAAAAGAGGACGAATCTTCCCAGTGGGACACAGGCAAAGAAAATCTGATAGGGGTTTTAACTCTTCCAAACTTTACCAAAAATGTGATAAAAATGTTGGCTATGCATGCATCCACACACAGTTTTAATCCTGCGTAAAATGCAAATGAAAAATAGCTAACAAATGTCACATAGCCCTTAAAAAAAAAAACATAGTGAATCCAATTTTTCTTTTAGCGGACATATGTTTGGACACTGAAGGGTATACTTCTTAAACAAAACACATTTTCTTGGGGAGCATCATTTAGTATGCATGTAGAAATGGGAAATGCAGGAGGCGTTACCCATGGCAACTGAATTCTAAAAAAAGACCAGATAATAACAGAATGTTGTTTTTTTCCCATTGTGCATATACTTACCTTCTAAAAAGAAATGACAGAAATGCAAACAGTATAACAGTAACAATATAACAGTAAACCGTTAATGCTAAGCAGTTGCATTATGTAGGGTAAGACTAGCTGCCAGGCTGTTGAGCATCTCAGAACCAAGGAAACCAGAGAAGAATTTCAGAATCTTTTGTGACGAACATCAAATCACAAGCTACCTGCAATGGTCATTTGTAATTATATGTTGTAAAAATGTAATTTAATTTTAAACGTATCTTGTGAATATTAATAATGTTCCTTGCAATGACAAACTAGAGCAAAACAATCTATTTACACATTATTAAGTCCATCTTACCTAGTTGGTATTGGGACTTCTGTCAGTCCAGTGAGGAGAACGGCTGGGGACAGGCGAACAAATGCTACAATGGGTCGTTCTAGAAAATCCAGTTCTCCAACAAGGACATTAGAGGCTTCTGCTCCGGTGGGAATTTTTTTCATGAAGTGAAGATCCACCTTAAAACAAAATGACAATACTTATTTTTGTGCAGTACAACTCCATCTACTCTACATCTTTACTAGCAGCAATACAAAATTATACTAACCGAGTGGCTCTTGTTTATGTCCCCCCACACTCCAATATTCTCTTCCTTACCCTATTCTAAATTCCCCTGTGCTTTTTTTCCCATTAGGAAAGAGGTGCTTCTAATATTAATGGAATCTACAAAATCTAAGAGAGGTAATACCAACCTTACTGAGATCAACAGCACTGCTGTTATCGTGGCCTCCTCCATTTTTTACTTCTAATGTAGAGGGAGTAGGTTGAGGAAACACTGATAGACCTGTAAGGTAAATGATTAGCTTCACTTGATTTAATGGTGCTGTTATTGTAAAAGTATTTCAATATGTATATATGCATTTGTAATGTCTTGCACAATTAGGACAAGCAGCCCGAGAAGCCACAAGAAAACTGATCATCATTATCAAAACTGGAGCAGACAGAATCTGTAGCAGTTGTGCATGGCAACCCTTCAGCTTTTACCTTCAGCTTGTTCAGTTAAAGGAGTTGTAAAGTCAGAAGGTTTTCTTTTATCTTAGTGCATTCTATACATTAAGATAAAAAGCCTTCTGTGTTCAGCAGCCCCTCTCAACTCCATCTAATACTTACCTGAGCCCCATCTCTGTCCAGAGATGTCCACGAGTGCCATCCGATACTCTCCCTCCTAATTGGCTGAGACACAGCAGCAGTGCCATTAGCTCCCGCGGCTGTCAAAGTCAGCTAGCCAATTAGGAGAGATAGGGGGCGGGGCCAGGCCACGGTTCCATGTCTGAATGGACACAGGGAGCGGTGACTCAGCTTGGGTGCCCCCATAGCAAGCTGCTTGCTGTGGGGGCACTCAACAGGAGAGAGGGGCCAGGATCAAAGACGAGGAGCCCGAGAAGAGAAGGATCCGGGCTGCTCTGTGCAAAACCACTGCACAGAGCAAGCAAGTATAACATGTTTGTTATTTTTATAGAAAAAAAAAAAAAAAAACTAGGACTTTACAATAACTTTAAGCTTTGAAAACAAAAAAAGGTAGACACTGACTGGCTGCCATGCACAGCTGCTCTAGATTCTGGCTGCTTCAGTATTGATAAATTCCCCACATTGTTCAGTTTTGTCATCTGCAAAAGGTGAACACTTAAGCATTTTAAAGATTCAAATAATTCAAATAAATATTAGGAAAGCAAACTACATATACTGCCAGTCATTTCATAAGGCAGATACTAAAGATTTGAAAGTGGTGGAAGGGGGAAATGCTGGGTTCACACGGTCTTCGTATGCGGCTCACAGCAGGGGTCCGGGTGTGTCCCTGTTCCGTTTCAGGGACAAATCTGTGCCGAATATTTGCCTGAATTCAGACCTAAGAACGGAGCCAAAGATGCACAGGTCCCTTGTGCAAACCTCTCCGCAGCTCTCCGTAAAGAGCCAGTGACAGTCTCCTGTCATGCGAACTGAATGCAGCAAAACCCGCATCCAATTCAAAGCAGTGTGATCATAGCCTAATTCTCCAGAAAAGGACAGCACAAACAACAATACCTCACAACACTGGTGTTGCAGTGATAATACATTTGATACTGAAAAAGTTACAATAATGAGAGAATTGAGAACAATAATTTTCTAATATAAATTATACTTACCGTATATACTCGAGTATAAGTCGAATTTTTCAGCACATTTTTTTGTGCTGAAAGTACCCCCCTCGACTTATACTCGAGTCAAGCACTTTTCTGCAGGAAAAAATTTCATTTTCTGAACTGACTTTGGGGCCCCGTATGTCAGGGCCACTTGATGCTAGGAACCCCAAATTTGGTGTGCAAACCCAGTGGAACTGGTAGCACAACATATCCAAAGCTGAAGTTCTTAGCACTAAGTGGCCCCGAGATACGGGGCCCCAAAATCGGTTCGGAAAATGTCATTCTCTGCTGCAGAAAAGTGCTTGACATTTTCTGAACTGATATTCAGGGCCCTGTATCTGGGGGCCACTTGGTGCTAGAAACCACATCTTTGGAAATTTTATGGTGCTAGTTCCACGGGGTTTGCACACCAAATTTGTTCCTAGCACTAAGTGGCCCCGAGATACAGGGCCCCAAATTTGGTCAACTGTGTCCATCTGCAGCAATGTCATTTCTGGACCCTTTGGGTTCAGAGACCCCAAATTTTGGCTGCAGCTGGGGGGCATCTAGGAACCCTTAACTACCGAGTTTGAAGTTCAGGGGACCTATGGCTGCAAATGGGCACAGTGATGCTGCAAATGGGCATTGTTGACTCTCTTTTCCACTTACAGTAGCTGTGCATTTCTGACCCTCGTCTTATACTCGGGTCAATAAGTTTTTCCCATTTTTTTTGTGGTAAATTAGGGCCTCGACTTATACTCGGAACGACTTATACTCGAGTATATACGGTAATACTACTTAATTTACTTATACTAATTATAAAACTATCAGGACAACTTCAGCCTAAAACGGGAAATTGCTGCCACCTAGTACCAGGTCATTGCATAATCCCAACTTCTGTGCAATAATAATCAGGATTATTAACAGGCAGTAAAATGAGCCATGAAGATGTGAGAAGTTCATAAACTCAACAAGAACTTAACACGCTTACAGAAGTCAGATCTGTGAAAAAATAATTCCTATTGCCTGCCATGGGTGACTTAGCACATCAAGTCCCATGTTGTGGCCCCTTTCACACTGGGGCGGTCGGTGCGTCAGTGGTAAAGTGCCGCCATTTTTAGCGGCACTTTACCGTCAATTTTGCGGTGCTATCTGGCCCCTAGCGGGGCTCTTTTACCCCCTGCTAGAGGCCAAGAAAGGGTTAAAACCATCACAAAGCACTGCTGCATCAACGCTATGCCGGTGGTATAGCCGCGCTGCCCCATTGATTTCAACGGGCAGGAGCAGTGAAAGAGCGGTGTATACACCGCTCCAAAGATGCTGCTTTCAGTAGTTTTTTTTTTTTTTTAACGTCCTGCAAGCGCAACGATCCAGTGTGAAAGCCCTCGGGCTTTCACACTGGAGAGACAGGAGCGGCTCTTTACAGGCAGGTGCTATTTTTAGCGCTGTAACGCCTGTAAAGTGCCTCAGTGTGAAAGGGGTCTTAATATGTCAGTTATCTAAACAGTGACAGCTTTAACAAGAACTTTCAAATTTCAGCTGTCATCTTTTAGGTCAGGTAAAAAAATTGACCAGTAGCTTTGTGAAAGTATGACAAGACAGGATAGAGTGAGTTCAGCTGAAAGCAGCCAAAAAGCATTCCAATAAACTAGTTTGAAGTACCATAGAGCCTTCTTAAAAACACACGGTATCTACACGTCTTACTTCTATCCCAAATGTTAAAAATAATGTACTTATCCTTTGAATAATATAATTGGTCAGAGCAATGCAAATCATTGCTTTATGTTCCAGGTCCAGCTGTAAACCCAGAAACTCTAGTCCAGGGGTCAGCAACTTCTAGTCGCAATCTACCAGTAATTCGCGGACAGGTGACTAATGGTCTGGGCTTGCAGATCCGCCATCCCGGGGATTCAAACAGAGTGCAATGCAGAGGGACTACTTGTAAAGTTGGAGATGTAGCAGAGAGCAAGAGCCACAAAAGCCGATGCCTTCTCTGTAATGCTGACTCCTGTCCCATGCGGAGTGATACCTACTGCACTCCATCTCTTATCCCGGCTAGAGGTCTCCAGAGTGGTGCCAGCAACAGGAAAGAAGAGATCTTCAGGTCAGGGTGAAGCAATACATTGGGCATAATAGTATAAAGCTGATTTCACACTGATGCTTTGCGGTTTACGCACACTGTGGGTGCAGTGCAGTGTACCCGCAGCTCTCCTGCGGGCTTGCTGCGTTTCGCCATAGACTTCTATTATATCCTGCGGGTTTGGTTAACTTTCAGAAAGTGCTGGATATAATAGAAGTCTATGGCTAAGCACAGCTAACCCAGGAAAGCTGCAGATGCACTGCGCTGCTCTCACGGTGCAGGTAAACAACAGCACATCAGTGTGAAAGCAGCCTTATAAGGGCTTCAGAACAGTTAGGGTTAATTTATATTTGCAGTTTGCGGGGGTGAAACAAACCCATTGTTAAGATGTGTTTCATCATCCCTGCCCCAACCGCACCCCCTTTAACTACAGTGGCCAGGGGTGTACACGTCGCAGCAGGAGTTATATGCCCTGTCATTGTTGGTGGGAGTAGCACCTGCCAAGCATGAGCCATTCAAGTGAATGAGGCTACTCTGCAAGTGCCCTGCAACCTTGTGCAGTACAGCAAAGGGGTTTAAGGGGTTAAAGCAGGCGGAGTTGTGTTGCTTTCCCACCTGCTTTAACCCCTTGTACCCTGCATAAGCGTGCAGTTGTGGGGCACTTGCAGAGAGGCCCCATTTACTTGAATGGGTCGCGATTAGCAGGCAGTAGCACCCACCAAAAGCAACAGGGGGTTTCATTCCTGCTGCGGCGTGTGTACACTTTTGGTTGCTGCCTCAACAGCTAAAGAGGGTAGGGATTGGGTGCGTTAAAACTACAACTCAACCGCAGGGTTTTACCACCCCCCAACTTTATGTGTGAATGATCCCTAAGGTTGTCGCTACCGAATGCAACTAAGGGTTCATTCACAAGTGCAGCAGGCACTGCTGCTCCTTGAAAAGCGATCTAAGTGTGTTTGACAGGTGGTGAGGAGGCAATATGTTGCCTCCTCACACTGGATTTAAGCCCATGATTGCTGTACAATGCACGCGATTGTGACATGGTAGTACAGCAATTATCGGTTTAAATCAGGTGTGAGGGGGCAACATTGTGCCTGATGACCTTTGACTTCTCCCATGTTGTTCATGTAGATCTCCACCTCTTTAAGGAAAAGGTTGGGACTTTGAATGAAGCACGGCTAAGAAATAAAAATTGTAAAATCACATGATGGATTCCAGAGGAATATGCATTGATTAAAAGAATAACATGATAAGATAAGGAACGCCTTAACAATTTAATATGCATGGTAATAACATAATTCACAACCAATCTAGAGATAATAGATACATTGGTATATGGTAGTACAATTGTAAGGGTTCATGGTCAACATAATTCTATTGATGTTGTAAAACAATAGGGATGGAGACGGATGATTTACCCATTCATTGCCTCATGTAAAGTCCCAAAAAAAACAAAAAACCTCCCCTCTTTTTTTCTCCACCTCTTTTAAGGTTGCCTACCCCTGATATTTATAGCACACAGATACAGCCTAATTTTAGGGAAAAAAGTATTACCTACCAAGTTATGGTAAGGTTGGCCAAAGGAAACTAAAACATTGCATATGTGCTTTAAACCAGTGTTTCTGGATGTACAGTTGGCCTAGGGATATTAAATAACTTGCATGAGGCTGCTCATCATCCTAAAATAAGGGGGTAAGCCCCTTATTTGTGAATTTCTTGTGGCAGTGTCTTGGGACCTACCATCCTAGTTTGGGTGATCAAGTGTGGCCATTTATGATCATTAAATTATACAAATGTGTCATAATTTGCTTTTATCAAACCAAAATCGGTAAGTATACTTAAATGCATGATCTGTGCCACCTGGCTGGATACAGTTAGCAGACCTGTATTATTGGGCAGAGTAAATGAAGATGGAACAATAGGTATAAAAATGCCCCCCCCTCCAGCTGAAGTCTCCTGTCACCTTCTGAACACAGCCAGTAAAAAATAAACTTACTATTTTTGTCTAGTAAATGAGGCTCTGATTGCTTCTTTCCAACCTCTGCAAAGGAGCGCACCATTGGAATAAGATTGTTGCGTTTCTTCTCTATTTGATGGTGATGTTTCTTCAGTAGTGCGTCCTTCACCTTGACTCGGATATTATCTCCTAACTCGCCGGAAGAATCCTGGTGGTCCAAGATCAAGTCTGCAAATTAAACAACCAAAAGACATCTTGCTCTGTTTGCATATAGCAATAGAATTAGTTCTCACCACAACATAAGACAATACTGACTGTTACTATACTCATACTAAATGTGATTTCTATTTTCCAGCTGTGACCTTCAACAGAAGTTTCCTGGTATTACTTCTTTTGTATTTGCATATTGCTCTATCAAAGCAATACTTACAGTATTGTATACTGTATGTGTGAACCGTTTTATCTGCCATAGAATTTGTAATTCTGTTCAGCCAGCCTTGTTTTACTGGCACCCAAGACAAGACAGTAAAGACCAGCTGTGGACCTTGCTGTGGGCTATACTGAAGTTAGACAATATGGCAAACACAAATGAGGCAAATCTTATGCTCTCCCTGGCTGCGAGCATGTTCAAGTGATTAGGTGTCAATCTACTAGGTACCCACGGTTTTAACAGTATGCTTTATTTTGTCCTTTGCTAGTTTTCTCATCAGTTCATGAAAAAAAGGTTGGCCAGATATTATAAAAAAATAAATAAATAAATAAAAAAAAAAAAACTGTAAAAATTTCCTTTAGATTTTATAAAACCATATAATAAAGAGGTCAAACCTAAACATTTTCAATTTGTATGCAATCAGGCAGGCCCTTGCACAACATAGATGAAGGTAAATCTAAAAGGTAATTGAATAAGAAAATTGTATAATATGTGGCCAACTTAAATACTGCATAGGTGTGCAACTGATATCAATTGTCATAAAATGCTTGTTTGCCGCCCGCTATATAGCAGAATGACGGCGGCAAAGTGGTTTCAACACCCTGACTGGGCGTCATGACGTCCTCGGGATATTAAGCCGGTGCGCACCCCCGGGGGCACGCATTGCGGCGATCGTTGTTGAAAGGTGTTAGTCTGACACCACGCAACTCCGATCTAGGTAAAGAGTCTCTGACGGAGACTCTTTACCACGTGATCAGCCGTGTCCAATCACGGCTGATCACAATGTAAACAGGAAGAGCCGGTGATCGGCTTTTCCTCACTCGCGTCTGAGACGCGAGTAGAGGAGAGCCGATAGGCTGCTCTCCTGACAGGGGGGGTCTGTGTTGATTGTTTATCAGCAGAGCCCCCCCTCGGATCTCACCCAGGACCACCAGGGAAGCCGCCCAGGACCACCAGGATGGCCATCCACCCTCGACCACCAGGTATGCCCCCCCTAGACCCCCAGGGAAATACAAATTGGTGCCCAGGCAGCTGCCAATCAATGCCCACTCACAATGCCTACCACTGACATTGCCACCAGGGATGCCTATCAGTGCCTCATATCAGTGCCGCGTATCAGTGCCCATCAGTGCCCAGCAGTGCCGCCTATCAGTGCCACCCATAAGAACCCATCTTTGCAGCCTTTCAGTGCCCAGTGTCGCCTATCAGTGCCCAGTGCCACCCATGAGTGTCCAGTGCCGCCTATCAATGCCCAGTGCTGCATATCAGTGCCCCCGAGTGCCACCTACCAGTGCCCATCGTCAGTGCCCGCTCATTGGTGCCACCTCATTGTTGCAGCCTTATCAGTGCCCATCAGTGAAAGAGAAAATGTACTTATTTACAAAATTTTATAACAAAAACAAAAGCAAAACTTATATTTTTTTTCAAAATTTTCGGTCTTTATTTGTTTAGCAAAAAATAAAAACCGCAGAGGTGATCAAATACCACCAAAAGAAAGCTCCATTTGTGGGAACAAAATGATAAAAATTTAGTTTGGGTACAGTGATGGATAATCGCGCAATTGTCATTCAAACTGCGACAGCACTGAAAGCTGAAAATTGGTCTGGGCAGGAAGGTGTATAAGTGCCCTGTATTGAAGTAGTTAATGTACGTTTAAACCCATCATTTTTCATTCAACTTTATTGCTATCACTAGGGATGAACAGCAGCCCTGGTGATAGTTTTTTTTCGACGGGGGGGCACTATTCAACAGAACACTGGCTCTAAAAATGTATGGCAGAATCCTGGCTGAGGCTGCAGCCATGATCATGATATAACCACTTCCACTTGAGGCCATACAGTATATATATGGCCTCTGGGTTGTAAGTAGTTAAATATCCAATTATGTGCATGGAACATTTATGAAAAAAAAAAAATAAAAGCATATTTGCTAGTGCCCGATTGGAAGATTAAAGCGAATACAGCTTCACGATATTTACTAACTTAAGTGTTTAATTGGACTCCATAGTTTACCTGACCTAACCAATAAAGTATAGGGAGGAGGAAAATATATCTACAGCACTATCAAACCAAGACATAAAAAGCATATAAAACTAAACAAATGTTGCTAGGGGAAAACAGCAAGTAACAACTGTGTTCTTACTGGCACAACCCTTTTAACCAATCTAATTTAAAAACTGTTTTATATCTTTCTTAAGAACACATGTGCAATAACTGATAAACATAATCATTTCACTGGTAATTAAGTACACAGTGTATTAGTAAACAAATAATAACCAAAAGAAAGTTCCAGAAATGTAATATTGGTCTGTGAATTCGTATGATTAAGCCATTTAATGACATTATACACAACTACTACAGCTATTCCATGCTAATTGTGCCCTGTGCCTGATGGCCACTGCGACAGATCTCGTTATAAACGGCAGAACTGAGTCCTCCGGGGTTATTCTGGGTACTCTTGCATTTACTCAGCTAATTGCAGCAAGCAAATGATTTGCTTTATCCGATTTGGAACCATTTGAAAATTGTTCCCTCAGATGTGTGACAGCACATTTTAAACAATGTATTAACAAATCATTGTCATCAAGCTTCGATGTTTGTCAGTTACTAATACAATTAAAAGTGTAGCCTCTAGTCTCTTTCCTTTCCCTAATCCTTTCCATCTTTTTAAATTGTTCCTCCGGCATCAAAGATGATAAACAACTGTCACATCACAACTAACCTTTATTAGAGTGTCAATGGCATCTGAAGTCAATGGGTCCATGTGTGTGCTACAACACAGAGTGTAGGTCTAGGATCTCAATAAGCTTCTTGTGTGTGAATGCATGCTTGCCTGAACACGCCAACTCATATAGGCACACTGCACAGACACATCGGCAGCCACACCTAATTCCAGTCTTGGCGGCAGAGTGACTATTTAAAGAGGAACTTTATCACTACTGAAAAATCCTTTATAATAAATAGGGACAATAAAAGGAAATCCATGGAAAAAAGGCCAACGCTCCATGAGCCATGGATAAGACCTGAACGGTCAAATCGCATTGGCCTTGTGCTGTGAATTTCCTTGTATTGTCACTATTTATAATAAAGGATTTGTGGATTATACTGAAGTGTCAAATCTTTGATGATGCCCTGTGGGAGGGCCAAATGCGTTGACGCAATTTCCGGTGTTACTGAGGTCAATTCCGGCCACGTGGAATGCACTTCCGGTCCTGTGGAATGCACGCCGGGAGCGGCTTTTAATACATCCACAACTCCATTTTTTTATGCCTGTTTTCATCTGAAATTTTGTAAGTACCCATTCTCTTGTGCAATAAACCTTTTTAAATGGTATTTTCACTATTAGTTCCATTCTTTAGATCTTTTTGGGTACCTGGTTATTCTGCTGAGAACCTTCCTAAAGAATCTTTCATTTTCCTTTTTTTTATACTGAAGTGCCAGCTTTCCTCTTGAGAATCATGATTCTGGTAGAACCACTGAAACCCAAGGATGTACGGGTATGTCAATTTTCGTGAAGTGGTTAAAGCAGTTACAGGCTTGATGGAGGAAGGAAGGGAGAGAACCATTGGTCCTTCACTTTTTGAGTGACATTTTGCTTTAAGGAGCAGAGCTGAGCTACAAATTTGCTGGATTGTCTTCAGCGGTTATCCTCTGACCTGAACCTGAGCCTGTTCCTGAGTTCTGCTTATTCACTGCTGACTTGGCTTGCCTTTGAACCCATTTCTTCTCTGCCTTCCCATTACTGACCCATCCTGATTTTGGACTTGTCTTTACACTGCTTATTCCTTGTTGACCCGAATTGTCTTTGAAAGAATATTGCTTTGCCTGCCCGTTGCTTACCCAGCCTGTCTTACACCCATTTTTGCCTTGCTTCTCCACTTGTGACCTGGCTACTTCCTGACCATGGTTTGTCTTTGCAGATTTCCAGGGAGTCTGCAGCCTGCCTACTGACCGTGACCCTGCCTGCTTCCCTTTCTTGCGGTCTGCCTCTACAGTTGCTAACCCCAGCTTGTCTCAGACTATGCTTCTAGCTTTCAGCGCATTCCTGTGTTCCTGCCAGCTGATATTCTAGTCTCTGTGGTGACTCTTCCTGTGACCTTGCTCCTTAATAAAATTTGCACCTAAAGCCTCGTACACACGATCGGATTTTCCACAGACAAAATCTTGGACTTTTGTTCGAAGGCGTGTGCCTGAATTTTGTCTTGCATACAAAACGGCTAAGAATTGTCCACCAACAAACACAAACGTATTGACGAACTACGTGGTTTTTCAGCTCTTTAGCGCCACCCTTTGGGCTACTTTTGCTAATTTTGTGTTAGTAGAAGTTTTATGAGAGTTGATTCGCACTTTTCATTTAGTGCTTTTCAGTTTGCGCTTTTTATTTCACGCTTTTCAGTTCATTTCTAAATGGCTGTTCGTTAACCAGACATTTTGCGGAATTGGAGGAGATAACGTGTTATTTATTATTGGCCTTGGAGTTATTGCTTTGACCCAAGTCCAGTCCAGGAAGAAGAGGATTTCTTGGACCAAAAATTGGTTGCTTTATTAATCGTGACCAATTATGTCATATGCCTTTGCTGCAGGAGCTCCAGGAGAATAATCTGGATGATTTTCAGAATCATCTCCAGATGATGGACCCCTGCTTTCAACAACTCTTGGCATTGCTGACCCCCTATATTAAGAAGCAGGACACATGCATGAGGCTTTTATTTTATTTTTTGGTTGAATAATAATGATTTGATTGGTTATATTTTCTATATTTTTGGATGCATAGCATGCATTTTTTGGTAAAGTTCTATTGGCAGATAACATGTCTAATTTTATTTGTTTTCTTTTTTTAATGCACAATAAAAAAAACCTATGAAATTGTGTTTGCAATAACTCCATCAGTATCACCAGCAAAGCAGCTTCATTATTATCCCATTAAAGAAGAAGAGAATGTGCGCTGCATTTGGAGATTTCATAATTTGCCACATCACGAATGTTAATTCTCCATTACGAACGCTAGTTTACAAGACTGACCACTTCTGGCTCGTCCTTGTTTCCGAGCATGCGTGTTTGTACTTTGGACTTTTGACCAACGGACTTGTGTACACACACACTCAGAAAATCCAACAACAGACATTTGTCCGCGGAAAATTTTAAAGCCTGCCATTCAACACTTGTCTGCGGAAAATCCGACAACCATTGTTCGATGGAGCATACAAACGGTCAGATTTTCCACCAACAGCATTTCATCACACATTTCCCATCGGAAAATCCTATCGTGTGCACGAGGCATTTTGACCTGCCTTTAAGTTTCATATTTTGGGGTACAGTACAGGACACAGGCTGAATATTCACAGACCCTGGGTTAGGCTGGCACCTTCAGATGACTGTCCGCTGACAAGCTTTTGAGGACACGCCCCCTGTGCATCACCTGTGGTAGACCCTTTGGAGTCTACAAAGGTGATCCACACTCTCCTAACCCTATTGTTTCACTATGCCAGGAAATGCATTATTCTTAAATGGAAAAAATCCACTGCCCCAACTATCACAGCCTGGAAGGCATTGATAAAGTCTTGCCCATTTATATCGCCACATACTGTATGTGAGCAGAGGGGTGCCAGCAAAATGTAATAAAGTATGCTGTGGCTGGGTGAACGATAGGTCTACTGTATCAGAGTGAAAGTTAAATCTCTTTGAGTAGGTAAATAAACTATCTAGAAGTAGTACAGTGCCTTAGGCCCCTTTCACACAGGGTGGAATCCGTTCAGGTAGATGCGCCTGCTCAGCGGGGGGGAACTCTCCGTTGATCCCCGCTGAGCAGGCGGATGACAGGTCCGTGTCTGCTCCACTATGCAGAGCGGACACAGACACAGCTCACTGTTCACTATAGGGCAGTCGGATGGAATTGGACTGCATGTCCGTTTCCACCTGTTTGTCATCCGATCCTATACCCCGGGCAGATGGCGAACGTATCCCCATCCGTCAGTATTTAGCGAATCAGATGCTGGCGGGTGACAGTGGACACATGTCCACTGACATCCATCGTCCCAAAAAAAAAGCAATGAGTGGTCCAGCTGTGTCTGCCTGAAAAATGGACAGGTGGACCTGATCGGTCCGCTGGTGTGAAAAGGGCCGTAAGTATATGTCTCTCCTGCAATCTTGTGGGGATAAGTACTTGATTATAATCTGTACAAGATATGTGTGTACATTTTTTTTTTTCGGTCTGTTGTTGACTGCATTTGTCATGTTTTGTAATACTAAAAAAAAAAAAAAAAAAAAAAAAAAGCAGCCAGGGAATTTCTGAAAGATCAGCATGTATTTCCTTGAAGTGAGAAAAATACTTGCAGAACAATTTTGGAAATATGGAATCATGCAAATGATTCTAGAACATGTATATTTATAATATGTATAAAAAAGCGAAAGTCTGCAATAACCCATATTTTTTTCTCCATAAAGACGCACTCCCCCCCACAATGGGGGGAAATGTCTGTGCGTCTTACGGAGCGAATATTGACAAGGCTTCCCCCCACCGCCATGTTACAATACCGGCATGAGAGAGGAGGACAGACATCCCAAGTCTCCCGTGAGCGCGGTGCGATCTCCCAGCTGAACCTGTCACTCAGCCACAGAGCGAAGACAGAGTAGCCCGAGCAGCTGAATGGAGTACGGCCACATCGGCCGCTCGGACTGCTCTGTCTTCTAACTGAGCGACAGGTGGATGTGATGACGTCCTCTTCAGGGAATGCCAGTCTGTGTGAGGCGGAGGACTGTAACAAAGTCTCACCTCCTATATAGATGGAACACTGATCCAATGACACATTGAATCAGTGTGACGTGTCTCATGGGAATTTGTTACAGTGGGTGCCAGGATATTCAAATCCGTGACAGGGCTCTGTGTGGTAAGGCTGAATTCTATTGGCACAGGTCAGGCTGCATTCCATGAGCACTGGTCAGGCTGCATTCCATGGGCACTGGTCAGGCTGCATTCCATGGGCCCTGGTAAGGCTGCATTCCATGGGCCCTGGTAAGGCTGCATTTCATGGGCACGGTTAAGGCTGCATTTCATGGGCACGGTTAAGGCTGCATTTCATGGGCACGGTTAAGGCTGCTGCCTCTACAGAGATGACATTGCATGGAAAAAGGCAGTGTAGATCAGATACAAAGAGCCTATACCTTGAGGCTGCATTCACACCTGAGCGTTTTGAAGTGGCGCATTTTACCGCAATTTTGTACAGATCACCAATGTAAAAAGCAGAAAACCGTCTGTAATCTGCCCCAAAGAAGCTCATGTTCTTTTTTTGAGCTGAAGACGTTTTGCTTCAGGTGACAAAACGCTCAGATGTGAACAGGTGCCATTGAAATGAATGGGATTTCGCTTCTTGGGTGTTCTTCATGTGTTTTTTTGGGCGTTTTACAAGCGTTTTATGAGCTGGAAAGGCTCAGGTGTGAAAGCAGCCTTAAATAGTAATTTGCCCAGCTTGCCTTTTTCCTGTTGCAGCTAATACCATGTCACAAGGAAATCCCTTTAGCATGAGTATAATGCTGTCCAATGGTGTTTGCTGATTTGATTATATTTCATTGAAAGGAGAACAAGTAACTTCCTGTGGCTAAAGTCTCAAAAAATATATGATATGTATTAGTCAATATCAGAACAGGAAGAATTGTGAAAATCAATATAAATAATAAAACCAAATAATTACAACAATATTACCCACCCATTCACCTTTTAAAAGTTCAACTTTAAAAAAATAAATAAAATAAATGAACATTTTTTACAGGTACAAAGCAAGTACAAGCATTGCATCAGCGATCAGCAGATTGCTGGTGCAATCCAGGGCTCCTGCAGACTGTCAGTGTAAGCTGTCTGTCCATACATCGTACAGGCAGGCAGTTTTACACCGACAGGAAGAATCAATGAACTGCCAGAGTGCTCAACAGCACTGTGGTAGTTAATTGAGAACTACAAGCCGACAGCCACAAAGGATGTCGGTACTTTTAGTTGATGCATTCACAGAACTCTGTGAATGAATGATACAGCCTTTTTCAAAAAGTGACAGCTGGTGCAGGAAATTTCTCCCCATACTGCTGTCACAGAGAGCTTGGCTTGCCCAGTGCCTGCAGGAGCATGTTACATGTTCCTCCCTAAAAACGGGTGGAACATGTAACATGTTCCCAAAGGTGAACTTATCCTTTAAATCTGTTTACACAAAGCAGAAAATACTATAACAAAAAGGTATTAAAACAATTTGCTTCATCCTTTTTCAAATATGTTCAGAATAAGCACAACTTTGACCCTTTTTCTAAACCTGTTGTTGTGCTTATATGAAAGAAGATTGCCGACTGACTGCTCCAATTTTCCACTTGAAACTCATTTTCATGAATCATTGGGGGCAATGCTAGTCTTAAGATTCAGCTACACATATCAATACACAAGTGAGCCTTCAAAGAAGACGCTGGATCACATTAAAGGATTTGAATAATCTCCCCAAGGCCCCTTATTAATGCCTCTGCGCTTAGGAACAAGCTATCAGTTGTTTTGCTTTGATAAATGAGTGTATCTATGCTTTGCAAAAAAGAATCAGCTAGGCGTCCTCTTATTTCCAGAGACAGCGAAAAAGCCACACTGGCACTGATGCCTGAGATACAGTGTCTGTATTTAACAACTACAAAACTATACTGTTATGTTATAAATCTCTTACAGTCAGGTTTGCTCCTTTTTGTGCACCTTCATCGCCTTCAGTTCCTGCCTATGTTACCTTCGTTAGTTTTAAATGGGGTAAAGAGGGGTTAGAGCTTCCAACCGCCCGTAAATTTAAGGAGAGTTTGTAAAAATAGGTTGATTTTTACACAGTCCATACATGTCAGGAAAGGGCAACCGCTAGCCAAAAAAAATAAAAAAAAATGGCTGCAGGCCAGCTTTGGGACTGTGCATGGGCAGTTCTGAAGCTGGAAGAATGGTGATCGGGGCAGGTCCAGTGACGTTATGGTGCTTGGCGCCTCAGCGAGTGCAGCTTCAACTAAACTGCACCAGCCGCCTTGACCTTTATTGTAGATGAGACTACCTACAGCCCAACTCCAGGCCAGTGGCTCATGTGCCTCACATACAGCAATAATGACAGCCAGTTGAGACCATTATATTATATACACAGCCAGTAGCAGCTGGGCACTATTTTCCATTATATATTTAAAAATATCACAGCTGGGCACCTGTTTATATAATTGGTCATAATATATTATATAAAGCTCAGCTGGACATCGGTCAGGTCACTGATGTAAGGGGGAGTGAATACACGAATGTAAGGGGGGAGGGTGGCACTGATATAAAGGTTCCCCTTTCCTTTGTGTATTTACTCTGCAGAAGGTGGCCTGTGGTCACTAGAGTCTCCCCCCCCCCCTCCTCCAACATCAGAGTTCCTGGCATTCTCCCTTTATATTAGTGTCCTTGTCCTTTACATCAGAGTCTGGAGCAATCCCCTTTAGAGTGCAAGGGAGAACTCTGCAGACCCTGATGTAAAGATATGGAAACAAGGCTAAGTTACTCAACTATCCACGAAAACTTAGGAACTGCGGTGCAGAAAAATTGCAGTAGGTGCTTTGGACTGAGGAGTCAAAATTTGAAATATCCGGTTGTAGCAAAAGGCAGTTTGTTTGCAAAGGGCTGGATAGCAGTACAATGAGTGTCTGAAGGCAACGGTGAAGCATGGTGGAGATTCCAAACAAGTTTGGGGCTGTATTTCTGCAAATGGTGTTGGAGATTTGGTTGGGATCAATGGTGTATCATCAGGGAGGCGTGTGATTGACCCCAAATATATTCTGCAGCAGGTCAACGACCCCAAACATACAGCCAATGTCATTAAGAAGTATCTACATTGTAAAGAAGAACAAAGTCTTGGAAGTGATGATTCGGTCCTCACAGAGCACTGATCTCAAAAGCATCGAGTCTGTCTGGGATTGCATGAAGAGACAGAAGGATTTGAGGAAGCCTACATTCACAGAAGATCTGTGGTTAGTTTTCCAAGATGTTTGGAACAACTTACCCGACGAGTTCCTTCAAAAACTGTGTGCAAGTGTACCTAGAAGAATTGATGCCGTTTTGAAGGCAAAGGGTGGTCACACCAAATATTGATACGATTTGGATTTCTTTTGTGCTCGTTTACTTTCCATTATGTTGATTGATAAAAATAAACTATTAACACTTCTATTTCTGAAAGCATCCTTAATTTATAGCATGTTTTCACACCTGCCTAAAATGTTTACACAGTACCGTATAGGTTCGCTTAGGAGTGGTCCCAGCAAAGCTTTTGCCAGTGTCCAATAATCTGAAGGTAGCAGCATATAACCCATGATCTGCAAATCAATTCCTGTGTCCTTGTGGAAATTTTTATTAATGTATGTTGTCAGTTGTCCCCCAGTGTCAGTTTTGTTGTAATACGCTCATGTGAAGGTATTCGCACATACAGACGTTGGTGGAAGGCTATTGACTGCGGAAACCTTCCCGTGGACACGGCTGATCTGTTTGCTCTTTTAAGGATGTTTGTTTATGCCTCCCCAAGGGACTGGCCACTCCATGACAACCGCATTTAAACTCCTAAGTAAGCAGATCTCCGTACATGGGAACCATAGCATACCCATACAAAATATGGCCCACTGAGCCAAGATAGAGTATAGTTCACATCATTGGTAGCAGTGGGAAAGTGCACACAATCGTGTTCAGAACCATTTGCTTGCTCATGGTTTTGCACACGACCATCTGCACATGTCATTACTGCATTTTTTTTTGAATATATACATGTGTGTGTGATTGGTTCTTTTGGAAGAATACAAGTGTCTGATTGGCTGATTCTGAAGCCACCACCTTCCTTTGTTTATTTATGTTGACAGTATAAATAAAAGAGTAAAAAGCATTCAAGGCAGGATTCTGCTGAGCTTAACGTGATGCCAGCATCTCTGTTTGTGTTACTGAGAGACATACAAAGCGCGCTTTCCCGGCATTATATGAGAGAGCTGTATTTGTGCTTTTAAGCACAAAGAAATGATATGCTTATAGGGAGAAGCTTAAATTTTCCTGGATAGTCCTGTACTGTCTTATTAAGATAAACCTATCCCCACCCATACAATGTTTGTTTTTGTGAAGTGGATATCTCCATGAGGTCAAATAAGTAGCCAAGACTAACTCTTCTCTCTAGAGGTGGAAACATCTGATCACATCATGGTCATTCTCTGGTACGATTTCTGCATTAACAAGTATGATCGCTCAGGCCAAACATCCATGTTTATGCACCTGACATCAGATTCTCGGGGGAACAATGGCAATTTTCTCAGAAGCTTCACCTAAAATCAAATTACTGTACTCCATGACCCAGAGTCTCTGCACAGATTGAGGGCAGCCCCCAGTAAAATTAAATAAGAGTAAAGAAAATAAGAATTATTTTCAGGAGGCATCAGTCAGAAAACCTGTCATAAGAGAAATATGGGGTGTGCTGTGGCTCCTTAGCTTGCACTAAAACCAAGCTGAAATTACACAGGTGAGTATTATACCTGCAATCTCCTCGATGGTGTTTGCACGCATATCTAGCTGAACTGTTCCATTGATGATGCAGCTTCTCAGTTCAAATAGGCTGTGCAGAGAAAGGGTGGCTACATACGGCTTACTCCAGCGGTCACCTCCATCTTCTACATCTTCTTCAAACTTCAGCCACCTAAATGTAAGGATATCAGTAAATCTGATTTGCCATGAAAAAATTCACAGGGTGATAAATGGACCGGTCACTGTATTGATCTGTGTATGAAATAAAACATGCTCCATGCAGTGTAAAATGTCAATTTTGTGCATTAATCTGCTATATATAACACTGACAGTTTGAAACACCTATTAACAGCTAGTTGTGATCCAAAATGTTATCAATATTCATTGCTTTAACTGTATTAAGTTGCATCTCATGAAATTGAAAAAAAAAAAAAAAAAAAAAAAAGAGAAGGATTTGTAACGTACTTCGAACATGTGCAAAAACTGGCCACACACACACACAGATCTCCTACCAAATCTCCTACCTACAATGACTTGTAGCTTTTTAGCTACCCTGTGGTTGACTAATATATCATTACAGCACACATGCGGTAAAGGGTAATTTCCCCCGATAATCATCACCTGGCAAGTGTAAAGATTATAACATGGTAAATAGCATGCAAATATCAGGCCTTATGTGGTCATTCTGTGGTTAATGTGGAACGTTAGTCAAAGTTAAGTCTTGCTAGATCACTTCAGGCTGGCCCCTTTTGCAGGTATAGCATGTAAAATATTAAATATATAATATAAGTTCCTGTAATATCACCTCACCCTGCTCTGTACATGCTCAGTTGCTCTCCATTTTTAGGCACTGCCAAGGTTGTAAAAGCCGATCTGCTGACAGCCTTAAAGTGGAATTAAACCCACCTGTCAGAAACCATGAATCAGACTGAGACAGAAGTAAAGTTAAATCTCACTTGTTTAATAATAAAAAAAAGGTAAACAAAATCAAAACATAGCCAGAGTTCAGGAACCGGAACAGATAGACAAGCCAAAACGTCAAGGAGCCAGAGATGAGCATAGTAGAACAGCAAGCAGAATCTGGAGCCAGAAGGAATGTCAGCCAAGCAAAACACAAGAGAACGTCTCTAGAAATGTGACCAAGGCGAAGGCAAAAAATCATCCGGGTTGGACGGCTTAAGTAGGCAGGACTGACAAGCAGGATATCATCAACAGGTGAGTCACTGTGGAGAGATAGGAGCTGGCAATTAGCTGACAGAGCAGCCAGCTCAGAGAAGGAAGGGCTGAGCCCAGCCCTGACACCCTCCTATCCTTTACAGCCAAGGATGAGGCTTCTGTTTGATCTGCAACTGCCATGATGCTATAAGTGATCAGTTATGACACCAACCATTTGATGGTTTGATTTGAGTTTGCTTGAGGAGATTAGTAAATTAACTGGAACCATGTCCTGTCGTCTGATGAGACAAAGATTAACTTATTTGGTTTAGATGGTGTCACGTGTGTGTGGCAGCAACCAGATAAGGAGTACAAAGATAAGTGTGTCTTGCCTACAGTCAAGCATGATAGTGAGAGTGTCATGGTCTGGGGCTGCATGAGTGCTGCTGGCACTGGGGAGCTACAGTTCATTGAGGGAACCATGAATGCCAACATGCACTGTGACATACTGAAGCAGAGCATGATCCCCTCCCTTCGGAGACTGGGCCGCTGGGCAATATTTCAACATAATAATGACCCCAAACACACCTCCAAGATGACCACAGTCTTGCTAAAGAAGCTGAGGGTAAAAGGTGATGGACTGGTCAAGCATGTCTCCAGACCTAAACCCTATTGAGCATCTGTGAGGCATCTTCAAATGGAAGGTGGAGCGCAAGGTCTCCAACATCCACCAGCTCTGTGATGTCATCATGGAGGAGTGGAAGAGGACTCCAGTGGCGACCTGTGAAGCTCTGGTGAACTCCATGCCCAAGAAGGTTAAGGCAGTGCTGGAAAATAATGGTGGCCACACAAAATATTGACACTGGGATAATTTGGACATTTTTACTTAGGGGTGTACTCACTTTTGTTGCCAGTGGTTTAGGCATTAATGGCTGTGTGTTGAGTTATTTTGAGGGGACAGCAAATTTACACTGTTATACAAGCTGTACACTCACTGCTTTACATTTGTAGCAAAGTGTCATTACTTCAGTGTTGTCACATGAAAAGATACAATTAAATATTTACAAAAATGTGAGGTGTGTACCCACTTTTGTGAGATACCGTATGTTCCTTGCTAAAGAACATTATTTTTTGTCAAGTTGTTATGGGTAAATGACCCAAAAAGATCCCTGTCTGCACCACTGTCCCATCTTTGCTGTACAGTGAAACTATATATTATCAATCTGAAAGCACTATTCAGCCTGTGATCATGGGCTGATTGTTGAAACAGATGGGGAGATTTACTAAATCTGGAGCACTCTGGTGCCACTCTGCATGGTAGCCATTCAGCTTATAACTTCAGCTTGTTCAGAATAAAACCTGGAAGCTGATTGGTTTCTATGCAGAGCAACACCAGATTTTGCATTCTCCAGTTTGAGTAAATCCCCCATAGTGAGATCATATACCAGCACCTGTCTAGTAAGAATTCCCTTTACCTCATGTACATGCATGTTGGTTGCAGCTCACAGTGGACACCACGGCTAAGGAATTCTGGGCATATTGTGTATCCACAAATTGGAAACATTTTGTTCCATTTATTATTACAATAGAGTAACCTGTGAACTGTTAAGGGTCATGTCAGGGCATACTAAATATGTTGAGCTAACTTGTATATTGCTATTGATTTTATTAGGCCCTACTGATATACATCTATCTATCTATCTATCTATCTATCTATCTATCTATCTATCTATCTATCTACATACTGGGGACACCTTTTTTAATGACACTTGGCTAAAAGGGATTTTTCTCACATTAAAAGGGTGTCCAATAGGACATGGACAGGGGAAAAAAAAAAGTGATCATTTCATATGCTCTCCAAAACGACGTCTTGGCTCTAGTTACACTAAAGTATATGTTAACCATGCAAAGTAATCACTAAAATTTCATATACCTACAGCTTTCAATAAAATATAAAATGGCAATGCTGCCATGAAGGTCCTTGTGCAGACACTTTCTGATATTGGGTAACAACACTCTCCCTTGTTCCCAATTGTGTTTTCCTGGTTGTATTCCTGCATTGTCACCCTGTCACATGGGCGTCCACTGAAGTTTACAAGTGAACAAATTAGCACACATTAGGCAGCCATCAGAAAATTGAGACCACCCTAAGTAAATGCCATTACAGGAGTGCATGTCAACAGAAAGTGGCTGCACAGAGGTTGTAAAAGACAAACGGTGAACATTTAAACATGGTATTGTCTATGATACAGTGGGGGAGATTTACCAAAACTGGCCCACACAGACTCACTCACTTTGGCAATAAAACCTAGAAGCCGATTGGTTACTATGCACAACTGCACCAGATTTTATGTGCACCAGTTTTAGTACTTCTCCCCCACTGTGCTGTAGGAAATGCTATTCACTTGGGATTTGCAGTTACTTTAATTAAAGCAAAACCAATACCAGTGTTTGCATTTGTTCAAGTGATTAACATATTAAGTCTTAAGCGATGTACACACGAGCAGACCTTCCAACAACAAAAACCGTAAAATTTTGTCCGAAGGGTGTTGGCTCAAACTTGTCTTGCATACACATGGTCACACAAATGTTGGGCAACAATTACAAACGTAGTGACGTACTAGACATACTATGTTGTTTTTCATCTCTTTAGCGCCACCCTTTGGGCTCCTCTGCTAATTTCGTGTTAGTAGAAGTTTGTCGAGTGTTGATTCGCGGTTTTCTTTTCACGCTCTTCAGTTCATTTCTGAACGGCCGTTCATCAACCAGACATGTTGCAGAATCGGAGGAGATAACGTGTTATTTATTATTGGCCTTGGAGTTATTGCTTTGACATTTTTTTTGGTTGAATAATAATGATTTGCTTTGGTATATATTCTATATTTTTGGATGAATAGAATGCACTTTTTGGTTAAGTTCTATTGGCAGATAGCATGTCTAATTTTTTTTTTTTTTTTTTAATGCACAATAAAACAATTATGGAGAATAATACAGTTTGGGAGTAGGCAGTTACATTTTAAAAAAATACAATGTAAAATTGACAAGGGACACCAACATAGTTGTATCTTTGATCTTATAAACTACGGGATAATGGTGTTGTGGCAACTTGCACAAAAAAATAAAATAATAATATTATTCTTGAGATCACTAGAAAAAAAAGCCTTTGAAAATGTGTTTGCAATAACTCCATCAGTATAACCAGCAAAGCAGCTTCATTATTATCCGATTAAGAAGAAGAGAATTGTGCGCTGCATTTGGAGATTTTATAATTTGCCATGTCACGAATGTTAATTCTCCATTAGGAACGCTAGTTTACAAGACCGACCGCTTCTGGCTCGTCCTTTCTTCCGAGCATGCGTGTTTGTACTTTGGACTTTTGTCCGACGGACTTGTGTACACACACAACAGACATTTGTTGGCGGAAAATTTGAAGACATGCTAGCCAACATTTGTTGGCAAAAAGTCCGACAATTGTCCGATGGAGCATACACACGGTCGGATTTTCCGCCAACAGCCTGACATCCAACATTTCCCGTCGGAAAATCCGATCGTGTGTACGGGGCTTAAGTCATATGAACTGCCATCACAAGTAGCCCACAAGCGGATATTTTGACAGTTATCTTTCACAGGTTGCTGTCACCAAGACAGGAAGTAAGGTGAAATGTGCCAATGGGAACTCAGATGGTAATAAAACCTTGCAGATTCTCTACAAAACATAGCTTTGGCTGGAGTTCCACATTCACTGCATTCATCTTGGCATTCTGCAGCAATCTATTTATGCACCAGGGTTCCTTTCTATAGGCTGTTACAACAGCGATTCGTTTCTATTTTTTAACCTGGACTTCACATATTTTCTTCTTAATGAGTAGAGAAGTGATAATTGTTTTTGACAATTAAACTCTACAAAGCTTGGTACGCTTACATTTGCAGGAATGCAATTGCATTGTGCAGATGTGTCATCGACACCGTTGTTAAATAGGAGATAATAAAAACAGTGTTTCTGCCTAATGTTTACAATAGTGAATTGTCTAGTGAACTTATCGTTGATATAATTTAAGGTTTAATTAGCCTACTACCATACTGGGTGTTAAATATTAGAATTATCAACATGGTTTGATACTAAAACTGATTAATAGAAACTCTATAGCCAACGCTTTTCATTCAAAATTATTTTCCAGAACCTGTATAAACATATCTCTAATATACACGGATACAGCAAGTATACAAAAGAATCACCCTCTTTAAAATAATCACATTTTGTAGCTTTGCAGCCTAAAAATTAAGACTGACACAGTTTGTTTCATCAAGCGGTATTTACTCTATAGGTGCAACTTACCATCCAAGTAAAAGATATGACACCAACATGTCAGAAATAAATTAAAAAAAATTCAAAAGCAGAATTACGAAGTTGAAAAAAGGATCACCCCCCTAAAAAAATGACACAAAGTCATTTGACCTTCAACTGTGATCAGCTGTAGTCACTTTGATTAGCTCAGCATGAAAAGAGCTTTCCTGGAGCATTTCTGTCCCTGATAGTGCAACTGAAGCAAACAACTATGGGTGGCAAGGCACTGTCAAAAGATCTCTGGGATAAAGTTGTGGACAGGAACAAGTCAGGAGATGGATATGAAGAAAAAAAAAAAACACAACATTTCAAAGGCTTTATCAATGCCTTGAAGCACAGTGGAGTCTATTATTAAGTGGCAGGCATTTGGTACACCACAGACCCTATCAAACAAAAGCCAAGGAAAAATCTTTAGAAAAATTCGAAGCTCTACTTACCAACCAGCCTGCGACCAACAAAATTAACCAGACTAACAGTATGCATTTAAAAACAGGGGTTTAGTTGCACAAATTTGCAAATACATGCATAAGCTACAGGTCCCAGCAAGGCACCCTGTGATCTGTAGACCCTTCCTCTAACTTATAAGAGGCTCCACAGTGGAAGCACATGCATTCTGATGAGATAGATGAAGGCAGATGGACTGGAGGGAGCCCACCCCTGCTTAAAGGTACAGGGGCACACCGAACACCCAGCATGTAGCACAATGGCTGCAAAGATGCCAATGCATTGCCTGACCTAAAATTAATCATACAAAAAAAATGCGCCACTGCCCACACCTATAACTGGCCTTTGCAGCAAGAAGTATTGGAAGGCAACACATATCAAACAAAAGCCAAGGAAAAATTCCAAGCTCTACTTACCAACCTTACTTAGAGGTAGGGCCTACAGATCACAGGGTGCCTTTCTGGGGCCTGTAGCTTAAGCATGCATTTGCAAATTTGTGAAAATAAACCCCTGTTTTTAAACGCATGATGTTAGACAGGTTAATCTAGTTGGTCGCAGGCTGGTTGGCAAGTAGAGCTTGGAATTTTTCCAATGATGTTTCCTTGGCTTTTGTTTGATATGCGTTGCCTTCCAATGCTCCTTGCTGCAAAGGCCAGTTATAGGTGAGGGCAGTGGAACATTTTTTGTATACAACACCCTCCCTGGATCAGGACGTCACACCAAACTGGATGAAATGGCCAGGAGGAGGAAACTGGCCAGAGAGGCCAACAAGAGGCCTAAAGCAACTCTAAAGCAGCTGCAGCAATTTATGACAAAACATGGTCATTGTGTGCATGTGACAACAATATCACAAATGCTCCACAAATGTGGCTTGAATGGGAGGGTTGCAAAAAAAAAAAAAGCCACTCCTCAAGAAAGGCCACATGCAGTCAAGACTGAGCTTTGAAAAAAACGCACCCCGAAGATTCTGAGGTCATATGGAAAAAGACGTTATGGTCAGGTGAGACTAAAATTAAAGTATTTGGCCTCAACACCAAACAATATGTCTGGCGGAAATCCAATAAAGCCCACCATCCAAATAACACCATTCCTACAGTAAAGCATATAGAGGTGGAAATATCATGCTATGGGGGCATTTCTCTGCAGCAGGGACTGGAGCACTTGTCAGGATAGAAAGAAAAATGGATGGGGCAAAATACCCTTAAACTCTTTAGGAAAATCTGCTGCCCTCTGCCAGAAAGTTGTCAGTGAGAAGAAGGTTTACCTTCCAACATGACAATGACCCAAAGCACACAGCAAAAATGACCACACAGTGGTTGAAGGAGAAAAAGGTGAATGTCCTTGCATGGCCTAGTCAGAGCCCAGACTTAAATCCCATTGAAAATCTGTGGAATGACTTGAAGACTGCAGTCCATAAACAGTCACCTTCACATTTAACTAAACTTCACTAATTCTGCAAAGAGAAGTGGGCAAATATTGCAAAGTCTAGATGTTCAAAGTTAGTAGACACATATCCCAACAGACTAAAGGCTGTAATTAAAACAAAAAGGTGGTTCAACAAAATACTAACAAAAGGTGGTGATCCTTTTTTCAACTCAGCGATTCTGTTTTTTGACTTTTTTTTTTTATTATATTTTTTTTGACATGTTGGTGTTATTTTTGTTGGTGTCTTTTACTTGGATGTTCTAAGTTTCACTAAGTAAATAAAGCTGGAAAAAACGCGTTTGTCTTCATTTCAGGCTGCAAAACAACAAAATAAGAATATTTTAAAAGGGTGTGATTCTTTTCTGTACTTCTTTAAAATATAAAAATGTTAAAAAGTCTGTAAATATATTATATATATATATATATATATATATATATATATATATATATATATATATATATATATATATATATATATATATATATATATATATATATTTTATATATATATATATATATATTTCTTTTTTTTTTTTTAACAGAGCACAGAAGGGTTAATCAGGGCATTTTTTTTGCTGTATGTGTACCATTTTACGACTTCCCTTCACTTCCTGTCCTGGAGAAACCTCTCAAAGTGAGAGGAATTTTCCTCTAGGACAATTGCCACCTGAATAGTGGTCCCCACTGGAAGATTTAACACTACCGCTTTCCCTTACTTCTCAGTGACAGTGGTCACCAGTAGACATTGAGGGGTGAGTCTTTCCAATAGACTGCAATAAAAAAAAATATGTGGATTTAACTCTTAACAATTAATTCGGTTTTGCCTTTACATACACTTTGAGGCTGGGTTCACATATGAGCCGCATCCGTCCCACAGCAAGGGTCCGGTGGGTGCTGGTTCAGCATTTCAGGTCCGATTTCAGTCCGAATTTTGGGCTGAATTCGGACCTGAAACGGACCATAAATGCACACTTTTTCCTGCAAAACGCACCAGACCTGCTGCGGAGATATGTGAACCGGCTCCATAGAGAGCCAGTCACATTCCCCTGCTATGCGAATTGGATGCAGAGAAACCCGCATCCAATTCGCATAGGTGTGAACCAAGCCTTAAGCTGAAATCTGGGGGAGGTCAGATATCACCCTTATGCCCTGTACACACGGTCGGATTTTCCGATGGAAAATGTGTGATAGGACCTTGTTGTCGGAAATTCCGACCGTGTGTGGGCTCCATCACACATTTTCTATCGGATTTTCCCGACACACAAAGTTTGAGAGCTTGATATAAAATTTACCGACAACAAAATCCGTTGTCGGAAATTCCGATCGTGTGTACACAAATCCGACGCACAAAGTGCCACGCATGCTCAGAATAAATAAAGAGATGAAAGCTATTGGCTATTACCCCGTTTATAGTCCCGACGTACGTGTTATACGTCACCGCGTTTAGAACGATCGGATTTTCCGTCAACTTTGTGTGACCGTGTGTATGCAAGACAAGTTTGAGCCAACATCCGTCGGAAAAAATCCTAGGATTTTGTCGTCGGAATGTCTGATCAATGACTGATCGTGTGTACGGGGCATAACAGTGGGTCCCTCTACCCACTGAAAGGGGTTAACTGCGAAATTTTCCTTGAGGATGATGAGCAATGTTATATACTTACTTTACTCCTTGCTTCCACTGATTCCCTCAATGCTGTAAAAACAGTAATCTGAACAAACAAAAAAAGATTCCTCGTAATCCAGCGGGGGGTGGTAATGGCTATAAACCACTTGAGGCTTACCTCAGAAAAGCCATAAAAATGTCTATGCCACGATTTGTGTAAAAAGATTTATTGTAAAATCAAAGCCAAAGGATTCCAAGCATGGAAAGGGTTAGAACATGGCTGACAGACAATCAATGTTAAACATTATGCTAGATCAGTGGTTCTCAACTGGGGTTACGCAGCGATCCGACTGTCAGTCGCAGGCAGATGACAGGAGGATCGCACAGACACAGGCAGAGATAGGCAGGGAAGCGGCTGGCATCCTATTGACTGTAGTGCACTGTTCCCCGCCGGCCCCTCCTCCCCCCTCCTGTCCGAGTGGTTGCAGGTGGCATCATCTGGGGTGGACAGGATAGGAGAGGCCGGGCATGAGGGGAGACAGCGCCACTGGAGGAGATATGAAATGAGTTCTGAAGCCAGAAGAAGAAAGCCGGTACTGTATTGTGCCCAGCTGTGTCCCCCCACAATGTGCCCAACAGTCTGTACCATGTAATTTCCCCTGTCATGTCCCCTACCCCATGTAATGTGCCCTGCCCCATCCCATGTAATGTCTCCTGTCATGTGCCCTATTCCACGTAATGTCCCCTGTCATGTGCCCTGTTCCACGTAATGTCCCCTGTCATGTGCCCTGTTCCACGTAATGTCCCCTGTCATGTGCCCTGTTCCACGTAATGTCCCCTGTCATGTGCCCTGTTCCACGTAATGTCCCCTGTCATGTGCCCTGTTCCACGTAATGTCCCCTGTCATGTGCCCTGTCCACGTAATGTCCCCTGTCATGTTCCCTGTCCACGTAATGTCCCCTGTCATGTGCCCTGTTCCATGTAATGTCCCCTGTCATGTGCCCTGTTCCATGTAATGTCCCCTGTCATGTCCTCTGTCCCATGTAATGTGGCCTGCCCCATGTAATGCCCCCCGTCATGTGCCCTGTCCCATGTAATGCCCCCCCTCATGTGCCCTGTCCCATGTAATGCCCCCCGTCACGTGCCCTGTCCCATGTAATGTCCCCCGTCACGTGCCCTGTCCCATGTAATGTCCCCCGTCATGTGCCCTGTCCCATGTAATGTCCCCCGTCATGTGCCCTGTCCCATGTAATGTCCCCCGTCATGTGCCCTGTCCCATGTAATGTGCTCTGCCCCATGTAATGTGCCCTGTCCCATGTAATGCGCCCTGTCCCATGCCCCATATAATGTCCCTTGCCCCATGTGCTCTGTTCCATGTAATGTGTTCTGCTTCATGTAATGTCCCCTTAATTGGATCAGCTCTGCAGGAAAAGAAAGCACAAGTTTCACATTAAATAGGTACGTTTTAATATTTATTCTTTATTTAATGCTATTTCTAGAAGTAATTTTTGTTATCAACAGCTCGCTGACCATACCAATGTTCCGTGAGCTGTAGATGTTAACATTATTTCAGGGGTTCCTCGAGATTTCAAACTTTTTGCCAGGGGTTTCTCGAAGGTAAAAAGGTTCAGAAACACTGTGATAGATATTCAACCTCAATCTCTCCCAAACCTTGGCAGGCTGACTCAGGCATATAGAGGCCAGTGCTGGGGGCGACCAAAAGATGTGCAAGTGCCAGATGTTGCATGAGCATCCACCCAATGGAAGGGATGACAGACCACTGGTGGAGCCCGTAAGGGTCAGTGATATGGAGAGGCCCCCAATGGACCGAACATAGGACTCCAAACCGCCGGATGGTATAGCCGGTGTAGTCGGGTAGTGCGCTGGATGTGACGTCACTTTTTAGGAGTATAAAAACAGTAATCCGACTGCCCGACCAGCCACGGATCTTTTAAAGTTCTTTATGTACAGAGCAGGACCAAAAGTCCTGCATTGGACATGGGGTTGCGGAGGGACTCCCCACATCCAAGGATGTTGGCCAATAGCGGAAAGCACCGAGTTCCAGGAAAGCAAGCTCTAATGTAAATAAATTACATTATTCATCATCCCTAGGCAAAATGGTTAAGCAGTGCAGGGGGGGACCCACTGTGATGGTAAAGTTTTTCATTGCTGGACCTCAACTTCTATTAAAAGCTCTACAACTCATGGATAAATAAAAAAGGCGAAGAGAGTTTTATTACATGGCTGGTACCAAACAAGGCATATGCTCAATAAATGTAACAATATTTTAATACATTAAAACAGAAAGGGCAAAAAATAGAATAGTGTTTCTAAAAATGATATTTCATATTTTTAGAAATGTGGATTACTTTTTTCACAACACAGCGAAATATATTTCTAACCATTGCATGATAATGTCATTATGCTTTGGTTTACGACATTGTACTCTTACAGGTGAATTGGGGACTTTGTAATATTCCTTTGTTGGGGAAGGCTGTCAGTGGATGTAGCCAACAGCTTGTGTTATTAAAAGGCTGCACCTGGATAGAAAATACATTCAGGGTTTCCCAGATTTTGTATTGTAGGGAGCATAACAAAATGTGACCAATCAAATTTTGCATGTAGAGTAACAGCTGTAAACACTTGTTTTGGCATTTCTGTATAATTCAGAATGGCTGCTTAAAGGTTAACTCCACTTTTGTGGGCAACTAAATAGCAAATAAAAAAAATATAGCATATACAATTGCTACACAAGTCATATTGTAATTAAATATTAGTAATTTACCTTTTCTTTTCAATCTGCAGCTCTGTAATTTTCTGTAGAATGCAATGCAATATGGCTACCTGGAGGTGTTCTGTACACATGGTATACAGAACGCCCCCCAGAAATGTCATTTCCTGCTTGTGTGATTGACTGATTCTACGGTAAGGAACAAGTCATATTTTGGGCATTCCCTACAACAAAAATATAATTTTTGGTGAGATACTTCCAAAGAGTATCAGTAAAGAATTGCAGGAGCATGTCCTGCCAATCTGCTAACTTTAATGGCACCCACATGAGACAGACACAAACGTTTATAAAAAAGTAGTAAAAAATGCACTACGTATACAAAATAGATTAAAAACATATAGTACTCAAATACCACTGATGTATCATGTAATACATAGACCCCAACTTGGACCATAACAAGAACGTCTCTCTTGTACAGTGTATCCTATACCCTATAGGTGGAGGTATACATGCCCTCATCCAAATTGGGTCTATGTATTACATGACACATCAGTGGTATTTGAGTACTATAGTTTAATATATTTTGTACATGCAGTGGTGTTTACTACTTCTTGTAAATAAAGATGGTCAATTTTTTGAGTCTGTCTCATGTGGGTTCCATTAAAGTCTGTATATTGGCAAGACAGGCTCCTGCAGGTCTTTACTGATAGAATATCAGAATATGTAAAAAGAGAAATCATGTCTAAAGACATGCAGTCCCTGCCACTTTCCTCATTAGATCCCTGCAGGTATAGCCGCTGATTGATTGATTGATATAAAATTACTCCCATACAGATTCACTGAGCACATGGACACAGACAAACAAACTGCAATTTCTGCAAAATAACAAAAGATCTGCAATAAAGCTTGTTAAAGTGGTAGTAAACCCTGGAATTTTATTCTTACCTACAGGTAATCTTTATAAAGCTTACCTGTAGGTTAAATGAATATGTCCTAAATGCGCTCTGAAGGAATAGCATACCCGTACCATTCCTTCGAGCTGTGTGCCCCAGCCGAGACTCCCGCAATAACATCCTTGTGGCTCAGGCAATCAGATGCCCAGAGTTCCCAAACCCAGAAGGCAGACCCCGGGTGAAAATGGAGGCCTCTGCAACGGTGACAGCGGGCCGCTGGAGGGCTTCGTTTTAAGGCAAGTCTTTCATAATGTGCTGTGCATACTAGTACATTATTATATTGCCTTGCAGATGGGAACTTTTCTTCTTTTTTTTTTTTTACAGTTTACTACCGCTTTAAAATCCCGGTAATGTACATTGACCACCTAGAGGGGAATGTTTTTTTCTCAACAAAAGTGGAGTTACTCTTATTTATTTTATGTTTTTTTGGCATGAACACTGGCATAATATGCCCAACATTACCCCTAACATCAGGACCATCACGCACAGAATCTTTTACATTTTATTGGATGGATGGCAGTAAGTTCATTGCCTCTTTTCTTAACGAAAACCCATATCTTTGATTTATAGACCTTCCAAAGGAGAAGCTTTCCAAGAAAAATGGATGTCTACCTAGCTTTCATGGTCTCAAACGCTGCCAAACTTTAATCACATTGCAGGATCATTAGCCAGTTATTTACGGATGTGTAAGAGAAGAGATATTTCTTATAATACATCACCTTGCTGTCTCCTTCCACTCGGCATCCTCTCCTTCTTTGACACAGATCTCATCCAGCTCTGTGAACAGCTCATGTGGCACATGTTCCTCGTCCTCCTCCGTTCCAAGGATGAACTGCACTCTCTGGGATGGGGTGTCTGCATTAATAACACATTACAAGGTGACTTTACACAAGGCACACAATGGGAATTAGGAGACAGCTGTAATGGATATTGTTCTGGAGTTTGCACCATGGATCTCAAAGAGATTTATGATTAGGATGCTTAACTGAACACAATAACAGATTACTCGCTTCTGTGTTCCTATCAAAGTGTGAAAACATCATATTTCTTGCATTTTAGCTTATTGTCCAGGTATTGTACAGGAAGAATAATACAGTTTCAGTAAGATGTGACTATAAATTGGTATTCACTTTTGGAGAGCACAATAATAATGTACATAACAGGATGACCCATAAACAGTTTTTAGTATACTGTAACTACTTCAATAAATTATTTATTATGCTGGGTCAAAGAATAAAGACCTTGCCATTATTGTTTTATAGGTTAAGCCAATTAGTCCTTTTATCTGAGAAACTGACATGCTTTTCTTATTTTTCGCAACCTTATTTATTTATAATATTCCATACAGATATTTACAGGCACTGTAGGAGGGGGCATATCAATATACAAGGGGTGTCCATACTAATCTGAGAAGGTTATCTACAGCGCTGCTTCTCAGTCAGTGCTATGTGTGCCCCAGGGAGACTTTACTGTGGGTATAGGGGGGATAAAATCATTTATAATTTATTACATATCAGAAAATATTTTAGTAATTTAAATAGCAGATTTAACATGCTTGTTCAGCAAGCAGCCAGCAAATTCACATCACACCAAACCACATATAACCAGCGCTACAAGAACGCTTACCTATAAAAAGACTTTTTGAACAAAAGAAAAAAATATAAAAAATTGCAAAATAAATAAGAGGCGCTTGGTATATTTATTTTCTTGTTGCGCCAGCTATATGTGGTTACATAGATTGCAAAACATTTAAAGACCAGCAGAGAGTGATTGTCAGAAATGTACTTATGTCAGAGGATTGACATCACTTGTTTGGTCCAAAAGAACTATTTCCTTCACCAAGAGATGCAGTAGCTCTCAGCACTGTATGAACAGTATGTAGCCTCAGCTATTTACAGTATATATATAGCGCTGTGTTCCAGCAGTGGGATGGAGACTTCCCATGCCACACCCAGGTGTTTTGTATTTTCTGAGTGAATACAAAGCTTCCTCTGATTGGCCAAGGTGGAGAGGAGGGCGGGTGACATCACATCTCGCCTATATACTATATATTACCAAGTATTGAGACGTCTGCTTTTACACGCACTTGAACGCTAATGGCATCCCAGTCTTAGTCCATAGGTCAATACTGAGTTGGCCCATCCTTTGTAACTATAAGTTTTAACTCTTCTGGGAGGGCTGTCCACAAGTTTTAGCTGTGTGGGGAATTATGGTGTGGGGTGGTTTTTCAGGGGTTGGGCTTGGCCCCTTCGTTCCAGTAAAGGGAACTCTGAAGGCGTCAGCATACCAAGACATTTTGGACAATTTCATGCTCCCAACTTTGTGGGAACAGTTTGGAGATGGCTCCTTCTTGCTCCAACATAACTGTGCACCAGTGCACAAAGCAAAGTCCAAAAAGACATGGATGTGCGAGTTTGGGGTGGAGGAACTTCACTGGCTTACCTTGACTGGTTCTGACCTCAACCCAATAGAACACCTTTGGGATGAATTAGAGCAGAGACTGCAGGCCAGGCCTTTCCTTCCACCACATCAGTGCCTGACCTCACAAATGTGCTTCTAGAAGAATGGTCAAACATTTCCCATAGACACACTCCTAAACCTTGTGGACAGCCTTCCCAGAAGAGTTGAAGCTGTCACAGCAGGGAAGGCTTCCTGCCGTCAGAACACAATAGTACAGTGGGGGGGGGGGGGGGGATTCCCTCATCCACATTGAATGTGTGGATGGGGAAATCTAATAAATTTTTTAATTTTTTTTCGTCCAACCACCTCGCTGAACGGGGAAAAAAAAAAAAAAAAAAATGGTTGTATGAGCTGCCTAACTGTCACAATAACAAAGGATAATACAACTAAAAAGTCTGTTGTTGCTGGAGATTTTCCTTTATGTCCTGGCTAAATCATTATACAGCTCTAACGGAGCAATGGATAGCAAACTTGTGAGTACGAGAACTCTTATCTTAAGCACACTATTATGATATGCATCAGCAGCCCATGTAATAAGTGTAGTTTACATTTAGTGGTCAGTTTAAAAGCTTTTTGTCCGTAGCGGTTTTATATGCTGCATACACAGATCCTGATCGATCCTTACCATGAGCTAGGGACTCATCGTGGCCTTCTTCTTGAATGACACCCTTCATCCGATCTCGTTTCCTGTGCTTCCCCCCATGGGTCCGATGATGTCTGTGACTCTGCCGCCCCAGTGGCATACGAACCCCCACATACAATGTTCTATGCCCTTGAAAAGAATTTTGAGATAGCATTGAATAAAATTAGTTGCTTCGAGCTGGCTTTCAGACAGAAATAAAATAAGCTAATCGGTCCATATATGTTTTCATGTAAAATCATCAAACCAATTTTAAAAGGCTGCTACTTGAAATGATATATTATATACACACACACACACACACACACACACGCACAGTATATATCTAAATATGTAACATCTCCAATTTCCTTCCTGAAAGGTGGATGAGGGCTTGAGGCAAAGCAAATGATCAGTTCATTGGAAGAGAACAGTAAGAAATTTAAGTTTAATAAAAAGCACATTAAGAGTCTGGGAGTACCTCATATGCCCACGGTTCTTTACTTCTGTATTTAATTTGCATACAACGTTGTCATCCTTTTGCAGGGACATCATTTTAGTGCTTCTAGAAACTGGATAAACTGCAGATGTACCTCGATCTACAGTAACACTAAGGGGTCTATTTATAAAAAAAAAATTAGTTGGACGAATGGTACACGAACTGTGCCAGTAATTAGATAATGTAATAGATGAATTTCTATAATTGTCAGCTCCATCCAGTGGCCAAAATGTGGTATTGTAGAGTAGAGTAGTGACAAGAAAGTTTGAAAGATAGAACATTTTTCTCAAACACATTTCCAACTGTACAGAGGTTTTCATTCAGGAGACATCATTCATTACAAAAGTGAATGTTGAAAGCAAAAAAATTTTGAAGTACTTTCGAATGACATTCACCAAATCTGTTGGCATTATCAAATGTATTAACAAGATTTTTCATTCATACATTTGTGCGAAAATCTACTAGTGTATGATCATCTGAGTGCTGAGCCTGACTGTGTCTGGGCTCAGTGTGCAATGTCTATGGGATGAACACGGACAGTGTTTAATATTCAGTTTGTGTGGTGAGAGTATGTGACTGCAGACTGAGGAGCCTCTGGAGAAGAAACTGGAGAGTGCGTGCTGGAGGAGGGATACACTGGAAAGACCAATGTGTGTGCTGGAGGAGGGATACACTGGAAAGACCAATGTGTGTGCTGGAGGAGGGATACAGGAGTAAGACCAATGTGTGTGATAGAGGAGGAATGCATGGGAAAGATCAATGCATGTGCTGCAGGACGGGCACAGGGAAGGATCAATATATGTACTGGAGGAAGGACAACGAGAAAGACCATTTTATGTGTATGCTGGAGGAGGTATAAAAAGGGAAAAGATTGTGTGTGTGTATGCTGGAGGAGAGATACAGGGGAAAGACCAATGTGTATGTGCTGGAGGAGGGATATGGGGGTAAGACCAAAGTGTGTGATAGAGAAGGGATACATGGGAAAGATCAATGTATGTGCTCGAGGCGGGACACAGAGAAGGATCATTGTATGTGTGTGCTGGAGGAGGGTAAAGGGCAATAGACCCACGTGTGTATGCTAGAGAAGGATACAAGGGAGCAAGCAATGAATGTAAACTGGAGAAAAGATACAGGGGAAAGATCAATGTGCGTGTGCTGGAGGAAGGACACAGAGAAAGACCAATGTTTGTGTGCTGGAGGATAAATACAAAGGAAAGACCACTGTGTGCGTGCTGGAGGAGGGATATCGGGAAAGACGAATGTGTATGTGCTGGAGGTAGGATACAGGAAAAAAGATCAATGGGTGTGTGTTTTGGGGGTAGCTCATTGACAAAAAACAATCTGTGTGCTGGCGCATGTATATTAATGGGGAAGGAACCAGGAAGAGGCTGAAAGTATATACGGTATTTTAAAATGTAGCATATAACCTTGTCTTTTAACATACACCGCTTAAAAGTACAGTATACTGTATATATATGCCTGAAATTAAGCTTTAAAATGACAGTCATTTTTTCATAAATCAGATACTAATAACATAACTTACATGCATTTGTATCGTTATATATGTGCCCGCTGTGCCAGCGTGGCCCATGAATTCCCATACAAATTTCCTCCTGGTTTAAACCACAAATGCATAGGCAGCCATTCAGAGTGCCGCACATACCTCTCCTCCTCCACAGCAGTGATTGGCAGTGGCCCTGTGTCCTGCCTTTGTGAGTGGTGCTCTGAATCGTAGTTTCAACCACACATGCAGAGGAGAGTCCTGCAGGACTCTGTAGGTCCCAGTGGCATAGGGAGTACAAATATAATGGGTAGTTTGGCAGCACCGCCAGGGGACAGTTTCAAAAAGCAGCTCAGAAAAAGAATTTTATATAAAAAAGCAAAAAAAAAAAAAAAAAAAAAATAGCAAATTCATGTTATTATTAGGTTTCTGATTTATAAAAAAAACAAAAAAAACAAACACAAACTTAAACACCTTAACACCTTAAATATGAATAAAAAGGAAAAAAAAATAGAAAAAAAAAAGTAAACAAGCAAAGATTTTAACATTCTTTCAGATGCATAATGTACAAACAGCACTACAATATATTTTGTGTTCAAATAAAAGCAACAGCAGTTATGCTCACAGTGCACAGTATTTTATAATAGCGCACATATTGTTCTGCTCGTTTAATAGCAAGCTCTAATGAAAGGGGTACAGTTTCCCATGTAAGAATTCCTGGGCAAACTTTCAAGTGTCTGACTTGTGGAATTCTATGCATTTTGCATAATAAAGCGCCTGCGGTCCCCACTGCTATTGTTATGGGAGGCTGTGCTTTTAATTCCTTTGATTCTGTGCAGAGCATTATTTATATCAACTTTGAATTAAACTAGGTTGGCTATCACAGAGCTCTGAGCTTGTTCATTTGTGTTCGGCACAAGGACTTTCCATGTGCCTGTGTGGGGTGGAATGTTCTGTTCTCCAGAATGACAGCAGAGACAGCATGGGGCAGAAGAGCAGAGAACGGGTTTGGAACATTTACCTAAATTATTACTAAAGAATGATTTGACCTGTCATTAATGTTAACCATCATGAAGCAAAATTATCAGTCATGCTTGAAAGGAGGTTAGTAATTAGTCTCAGGAGTGCTCTTTGATAACTGTTGGCCATCTGAAATCTACCCTCTCTATGAATATTATTCCTTTACTAATATAAAAGAGTAAAGAATTTTTAAACTGCTCACGAAGAGTCAAAGAAAGAACATTTTTTAACTACAAATGCTCAATAGAAAGGTTAGTAGACAAGATAAAGCTGCAACTTCAACATCAAAGCTATGATTGAACCTTAATTGGACAAGCACAAAATACCTTTGTAAGCATGGCATTGCACGTATGTGAAGAGTAAGGCTGGCCACACGAATAATTTTTTTTTCATTCAACCAGCGAGTTGAAGGGAAGAAATTACTTGATTGCCCCATTCACTTGGATGTGGGGATCCCTACCACTCACTATTTTATTCTGACAGTGGGGAGACTTCCCGCTGTCAGAATACACTGATCAGCACTGATCAATACAAAACTTTCCAACGGGCTGGTTGTACGTAAGTCGATCGATAGATCAACTTCTGTACAAGCAGCCTGCCCCATATATGGAATAAAATTTGCCTGGCTTATGCTGAACTGGCCAATTTTGATTCATGTAAGGCCGGCTTAAGGGTCAAACTACTCTGAATTTTGAGTTCTGTAAACTGGGCAACAAAAAAATCACCTGTATATCCCCCAGTAGTATCTGCCATGAATGTTTGTGGTCATTTTTCATCTAGGCACAGTTGCACAATGAGTTTATGAGTGTAGTCATGCAGGGTCACTTCTAGTTGCTACTGTGCATGAATATCCCTGCAGAAACACCCAAGGGGACACATTATGAAAAAGATATTCCAGAACTGGAGTCTCTTTCCAACATACAGTGGGGATGGAAAGTATTCAGACCCCCTTACATTTTTCACCCTTTGTTATATTGCAGCCATTTGCTAAAATCATTTTTTTCCTCAATGTACACACAGCACCCCATATTGACATAAAAACACAGAATTGTTGACTTTTTTGCAGATTAAAAAAGAAAAAAACTGAAATATCACATGGTCCTAAGTATTCAGACCCTTTGCTCAGTATTTAGTAGAAGCACCCTTTTGATCTGATACAGCCATGAGTCTTTTGGGGAAAGATGCAACAAGTTTTTCACACCTGGATTTGGGGATCCTCTGCCATTCCTCCTTGCAAATCCTCTCCAGTTCTGTCAGGTTGGATGGTAAACGTTGGTGGACAGCCATTTTTAGGTCTCTAAGATGCTCAATTGGGTTTAAGTCAGGGCTCTGGCTGGGCCATTCAAGAACAGTCACGTAGTTGTTGTAAAGCCACTCCTTCGTTATTTTAGCTGTGTGCTTAGGGTCATTGTCTTGTTGGAAGGTAAACCTTCGGCCCAGTCTGAGGACCTGAGCACTCTGGAGAAGGTTTTCGTCCAGGATATCCCCGTACTTGGCCGCATTCATCTTTCTCTCGATTGCAACCGTCGTCCTGTCCCTGCAACTGAAAAACACCCCCACAGCATGATGCTGCCACCACCATGTTTTACTGTTGGGACTGTATTGGACAGGTGATGAGTAGTGCCTGGTTTTCTCCACACATACCGCTTAGAATTAAGGCCCAAAAGTTCTATCTTATTTCTCACCATCTTGGAGTCCTTCAGGTGTTTTTTAGCAAACTCCATGCGGGCTTTCATGTGTCTTGCACTGAGGAGAGGTTTCCATCGGGCCACTCTGCCATAAAGCCCCGACTGGTGAAGGGCTGCAGTGATGGTTGACTTTCTACAAATTTCTCTCATCTCATAACTGCATCTCTGGAGCTCAGCCACAGTGATCTTTGGGTTCTTCTTTACCTCTCTCACCAAGGCTCTTCTCCCCGGATAGCTCAGTTTGGCCAGACGGCCAGCTCTAGGAAGGTTTCTGGTCGTCCCAAACGTCTTCCATTTAAAGGATTATGGAGGCCACTGTGCTCTCAGGAACCTTAAGTGCAGCAAAAATGTTTTTGTAACTTTGGCTAGATCTGTGCCTTGCCACAATTCTGTCTCTGAGCTCTTCAGGCAGTTGCTTTGACCTTATGATTGTCATTTGCTCTGACATACACTGTGAGCTGTAAGGTCTTATATAGACAGGTGTGTGGCTTTCCTAATCAAGTCCACTCAGTATACTCAAACACGGCTGGACTCAAATGAAGGTGTAGAACCATCTCAAGGATGATCAGAAGAAATAGACAGCACCTGAGTTAAATATATGAGTGTCACAGCAAAGGGTCTGAATACTTAGGACCATGTGATATTTCAGTTTTTCTTTAATAAATCTGCAAAAATTTCAACAATTCTGTGTTTTTCTGTCAATATGGGGTGCTGCGTGTACATTAATGAGGAAAATTAAATGATTTTAGCAAATGGCTGCAATATAACAGAGTGAAAAATTTAAGGGGGTCTGAATACTTTCCATCCCCACTGTACTGTACTTCCCCAAAAACACATGGATAAGCACTGAAAACTCTGTCCACTGGACTCATAACTACATATAAATCCCCCAGATTCAGGAAAGCATTTCCTTTCTCAGGTCTACACAGATAAGTACTTGTAGCTCCTCCACACTATGGTTGACTACCCACAAATAACCCTAGACTGATGACCACTAGCAACCTAACCCAAACACACAAAGACCAAGTATACTTTTTCTTTTATCCTTAAAATTATTTATAAGTATATTTCCAAAAGCTATAACTGGTTTTAAAATTTAAGGTTTGTAAAGCAATGCACAGAGCTTATAAAATAATTTATAAGGTGTAAAGATGGCATCAACACAGATACATTAAAAAACCTTTTACAAGCCTCAAATACAGAAAACCAAAAAGCTCCAACATTATTACACTCATCATCGGCTCTTGCTTTGTACACTTTTTTGGTCTGTCACTTTTGCATTATTCTTTTTATATATTGCATTCCTGCTAAAGGTACCTTAATTTTTTCATTTTTTAGGGGCGCCTTCCTGTGACCTCAGCTTTCCGCTCTGGCTAGCGCATGCCCGGGTCGGGCGGGATGGGTATAGTGTTATACTCCTACATGGAGATTACTGCCCATCTCCCTGCAACCTATACCATCTATTAATAGCACGTATACCTTCTACATCCTAAATTGCCCACCGACACCCTGCTTTTTTTCAGTGGCTCTGTGTTTTTAAACTTCTTCCCATAAGCAGTTAATGGAACTTTCCCAGGTAGGTGATCATTGGATCATAAAAAACCCCCATTGGATATCTATTGACAACCTGTGTACTATTTGACCCCTGTTTACACTCTTCCATGCTGATTTATATATATATTATTTTTTTCAACATATTTAGATGAACCCCTCTTTTCGATCATGCCCCTGAAGAAGGACCCTAGATACACTAAACACCCCGAAACGCGTCGGGCTTGAAAAGAGGTTCCTTTTCACCATTGTTGATTACTTGACTGTTTTATGTATTTACCCATGAGTACTGCTTTGTTATTGATGATATCCACCCTGTTTTTAATATTTGTATCTTTCCAATTGAATAAAATATACACCTTTTTATAATGCATTATAGCCTCTATCTCCAAAAACTTTTTTCTATCATGCAAGTGCCGGTAAAGTCCACCTAGGGGAACCCCTTTCTTGCTTGGACTAGGGACTATAACAAAGGCCAAGGTTTGAAGGTGATGGCCTCTTTGGGAACTCACAAAAGACCTACTGTCAACTTAAGCCATCCATAGGTGGTTCTTTCTTGTAACCACGGATTGCCGGAAAGACATTTGTTAAATTCCCCCATCAACACAGACAGTGGTGACAGGAATACCTCCGCCCGAGCCATTGTGTTCTCCCAGCAAGGGGTGGGGGAAGCCGTCCCGTCAGGAGAACACAGTGATTATTGCTAGCGGCTATACCAGCCGCTAGCAATGATTGCATGTAAAATCTGTCGGCTGGTTGTACCCAGGTTCATCGATTGATCAACTTGGGTACATTCTGCCTGCCCGTACATCGTTCGAATCTTGCCCAGTTGCTGCCAAACCGGCTAAGATTCGACACGTCTATGGCTGGCCTTAGATTTCTGTATTGAATGTAATCTCGGTTTATGGCTTTTTCATTTGCTTAGTCATAATTAAAGTGAACTGAGGGAAAAAATGTAATTAGAATATCAAAAGCTTAATAACTGAAGGTAACTTAATTCATAAGCTACCTGTACTAACTGGACCCACTATGTGTTGCCATCCAAAACCCTCCCAAGTCACATATACAAACTAAGATTTCCAAAACCATAGGCATGCCCACCAACTTCAACATCGTAATGCATCCCTACATCTGTTGAAAGTTCACTCAGGCACCAGGTACTGCAAAGTGTGTTGCAGGCAGAGAGTATGCCTATCCGCACAAATGGAAGAGAGCTGTAAATGCTGTTAAAGCAGAGCAAAACTCTTAGGAAGGTATAGTGGGCTCCATTCACAAAGCTGTATGTTTCCTGTTAAAAAAATGCAGTAAAATACCGCTCAGCCTTTGTTAATAGAGAAGACATGTGGTAACTAGGGATGAGCCGACCACCCCCCTGCTTCGGTTCGCACCAGAACATCCGAAACTGCAAAAAAAGTTTGTTCGAACTGCTTGTGGCTGTAATGTATTGTCGAGTCCCGGCAATATACATGAAAATCATTGAGAAAAACGGAATGGGTCCCCCCAGCCCATTACAAGGATCTTTGGGTCTGGTATGGATATTAAGGGAAACCCCGCACCCAAAAAAAAAAAAAAAAAAATGGCGTGGGGGGGGGGGGGGGGGCACGCCCAGGCACTATATATTCTGAAAAGAAGTATATATACTATACGGACTGCCCTAAATACTCTGCAGAAAATTGGGCCTAGGTGTTGGAGGTGCCAGAACACTAACGCCTCACAGTTACGCTTGTTGGGCGCAGGAATGAGCCCTGCTATGAAATATTTGATCAAAAATTGTAATTACATGCCCCTGTTAAACGGGCAGAAGAATTGGGCCTTAGGCAGTGGTGGTGGTGCCCTAAACCAAAAATTTTATTGGAAGCTAGCATCATCAAGATTGAGGAGGAATAGGATAGTCACTCAGCATAGGCAGTCTTCAAGGAAACCCACATCCATAGAAAAATCAAATCAGTTACATCAGCATCAGGTGCTTGATAGCTGCTGCTGATCCAAGACTGATTCATATTTATGAATGTGAGCTTATCAATGAAGTCTGTGGACAGGCCCACTCCATGATACATTACAAACCCTCCAGCAGCACTGAATGTGCGTTTAGATAGAATGCTGGATACAGAACAGGCCAGTAGCTCAATTGCATATTGAGCAAGTTCTGGCCAGTGGTCCATCCTCAAGACCCAGTAACCCAGTGGATGGTCTGTTGGAAAGGTCTCCAAGTCTACTCTTGCCCCTAGATATTCCTGCACCATGTAATGCAGACGCTGGTAATGGTTGCTTGAACCAATCAGACCTTGGTGCTGAGGACTAAAAAATTGTCTAAAGGCATTGGTCAGCTGGCCACCTTCTCCACCGCCTTCCTCTAAATGAACAAAGCCTCAGCAACACGTTGTCCAGCACCAGGAAATTGTAACCTCCCAGGGTCTGGAAACGCATTGCACAAACATTTCTTCATGGCCTCCTGAAGAGGTTTCATCCTTTGTTCCCTCTGCAAAGGCAGGATGAATTCTGCAACCTTATCCTTGTAATGTGGATCAAGAAGGGTTGCCAGCCAGTAATGATCCCTCTCCTTGACAACACGAATCCTAAGGTTCTTTCGCAGGCTTTGCAGAATCAGGGAGGCCATGCAGCATAAGTTTGCAGACTCATTCGATTATGAGACCTCTGGGTCACTGAGGATGACGTTGTCAGGAACTACCTCCTCCCAACCACGTACAACTCCTTGGGTTTCTGGGGACTGAAAACCATCCCTTGAAGACTGCTGCTGAGTGTTATCCTCTACATCCATGCTTACACAATCCTCCTCCTCTTCTTCCTGTGTGTTTGACGAGCACACAGGAATGCTATCTGGAAAAGGGGACCTTGAGAGGTAAGGAAGTCCTCCTCTTCCTCCCGTTGTTCTGCCTTAAGTGCCCTATCCATTATTCCCCGAAGCGTGTGCTCCAACAGGAAGACAAGAGGGACAGTATCACTGATGCATGCATTGTCGCTGCTCACCATCCTCATGGCCTCCTCAAATGGTGACAGGACAGTGATCAGTAGCCACTGGCGTGGCAAAAAAAAGCCAAGCTCCCCTGACCCTGTCCTGGTGCCATACTCACAGGTACTCATTGATGGCCCTCTGCTGCGAGTGCAGTCGCTGCAGAATTGCCAACATTGAGTTTCACCTGGTGGGCATGTCACAAATGAGGCGGTTGGTGGGCAGGTTGCATTCCCTTTGAATGTCAGCCAGCCGAGCACTGGCAATGTATGACTGGCGGAAATTACCACAGGACTTTTCTGGCCTGCCTCAGGGGAAGCCTGGGTACCTGCTCAAGAACCGCTGCACCACCAAATTCAGGACGTGTGCCAAACATGGGTCAAGTGTCCCTGTCGGAGGGCAGAGAGAAGGTTGGTGCCATTGTTGCATACAACCATTCCTGGCTGAAGCTGACGTGGCGTCAACCACCTCTGAGCCTGCCCCTGCAGAACTGACAGAATCTCTGCCCCAGTGTGGCTCCTGTCCCCTAAGCAGACCAACTCAAGAACCACATGGCAGCTTTTTGCCTGAGTGTTTGCGTAGGCCCTTGACCACATACGGAGCACCCCTGGTTCAGAGGAGAAATCAGAAGAAGAGGCCATAGAGGAAGAAGAAGAGGAGGGGTTGGAGGAGAGAGCGGTGGCAGAATGACCACTAGCATTTTGGAGGCGTGATGGCGGAACAAGCTCCAATACTGAACCCTGTCCTGCATCCTTCCCAGCTGCCAGCAGAGTTACCCAGTGCGCCGTGAAGGAAAGGCAACGTCCCTGCCCATGCCTGCTGGACCATGAGTCAGCTGTAATATGCACCTTACTGCTGACTGCCCTGTCCAACTAGGCCAAAACATTGCCTTCCACATGCCGGTAGAGAGCTGGAATGGCCTTCTGTGAAAAGAAATGGCGTTTTGGAACCTGCCACTAAGGTACAGCACATTCCAAAAATGTATGCAAGGGGGCAGAGTCTACCAGCTGAAAAGGCAGCAGTTGAAGTGCTAGCAATTTGGCCAAGCTAGCATTCAGACGCTGAGCATGTGGATGGCTGGAACCAAATTTTTTTCCGGTTTAGCAACTGGGGTAGGGAAATTTGCCTGCTAAAATCAGATGGCGGTGTACTGATAGCAGATTGGCTGCAAGTACTTAGGACACCTATTGCTATACCTTCATTCCTCTCAGTGCAGGTTTTTGAGAGGACTGGAGGTATAGTGGGGGTGGAGATCCCAGATGAGGATCAAGGAGAAGTCCTCCTTTTTCTTTGATGTGGGTCCTTCAAGTTTCCAACGGACTGCATGGGAGGTCATTATATGTCTGGTCAAGCATGTGGTGCCCAAGCGGCTGCTGTTCCGGCCACGCTTGATCCGCTTCAGACATAGGTTGCAAACAGCAACCGTGCAATCTGATGCACACGTGTCAAAAAAAAGCCCACACCAAGGAACTTTTCAAAATCAGTGGGGAGTCAGCAACACCCTGCACCTGCGGAGCTCTGCGGTGTGATGCAGTAGGGCGGCTGCCTTTAAGCTGCCCCCCCAGAGGACATACTGCCTCATTGGAGATGTGCCTCCTCCTCCTCTCTTCTATCAGGCACCCAAGTAGAGTCAGTGACCTCATCATCCCCTCCCTCGTCACTGGAGAAAGCTTGGCAGTATGCTGCGGCTGGGGGAACATGTCTGCCAGTTTCTAGTCCTTCTTGGGCACCCCTTCTCTCTAGGCTCACGTTACTCCTTTACTCAATCTGGGAACCAACATTGGAGCCTTCCAATTGCTGCGCATCCTCCATCAGCATGTACCTGACACTGTGGTCAAAAAGTTCGGGGGACTCCTCCGTGCATGATGGTGAGGCTAGGGAAGGAGTGACTGGACAAGGAGCCGATGGAATAGGCTGCTTTGGCAGCTGCATTGGAAGGCAAACTACTCTGAGCCTGGGTGACAGAGGAGGAGGAGGAGGAGGACGGCATTGTTATCCACTCCACCAACTCTTCTGCATGTTCTGGCTCAATAACATGGCCAGCAGCAGAAAAACAGCACAAGCGTGCCCCACGGCCACCTGCAGAGGATGCACCATGTCCGCGACCAGCACTGTTGACTGTAGACACAGAGCCTGCTTGCTCTTTTAGTGGCCTGTGAGAGAATGCCCCAAGAACAAGCAGGAACTGAAGACAGTTGCAGTAGAGGCCTGGCAGAGCATCACCAGGGATGAAATCCAGCGTCTGGTGATGTCTATGCATTCCAGACTTCAGGCTGTAAATTGACTGCAAAGAATTTGCAACCAAGTATTAAAAAGTGAAAGTTTGATGGATGATTGGTCCCATTACTTTTGGTCCCTTAAAAAGTGGGAGGCACATATACAAACTGTTGTAATTCCTACACCGTTCACCTGATTTGGATGTAAATACCCTTCAATTAAAGCAGAAAGTCTACAGTTAAAGCACATCCCCTTCCTTTCATTTCAAATCCATTGTGGCGGTGTATAGATCCAAAAAGATTAGAATTGTGTAGATGTCCCAATATTTATGGGCCTGACTGTATATTATATATATATATTACACTGCCTGAAGTAGATTAGAAATAGTACACCACGGAATGCACTGTAGATATAGGCTGCTACACTGACTGGATGCTGCAGAGTATTATATATACACACACATATATATATATATATACATATACATTTATATACACACACACACACACACACACACACACACACATACACATACACAGTGGGGACGGAAAGTATTCAGACCCCCTTAAATTTTTCACTCTTTGTTATATTGCAGCCATTTGCTAAAATCATTTAAGTTAATTTTTTTCCCTCAATGTACACACAGCACCCCATATTTACAGAAAAACACAGAATTGTTGACATTTTTGCAGATTTATTAAAAAAGAAAAACTGAAATATCACATGGTCCTAAGTATTCATACCCTTTGCTCAGTATTTAGTAGAAGCACCCTTTTGATCTAACACGACCATAAATCTTTTTGGGAAAGATGCAACAAGTTTTTCATACCTGGATTTGGGGATCCTCTGCCATTCCTCCTTGCAGATCCTCTCCAGTTCTGTCAGGTTGGATGGTAAACGTTGGTGGACAGCCATTTTTAGGTCTCTCTAGAGATGCTCAATTGGGTTTAAGTCAGGGCTCTGGCTGGGCCATTCAAGAACAGTCACAGAGTTGTTGTGAAGCCACTCCATTATTTTAGCTGTGTGCTTAGGGTCATTGTCTTGTTGGAAGGTAAACCTTCGGCCCAGTCTGAGGTCCTGAGCACTCTGGAGAAGGTTTTCATTCAGGATATCCCTGTACTTAGCCGCATTCATCTTTCCCTCGATTGTCCTGTCCCTGCAGCTGAAAAACACCTCCACAGCATGATGCTACCACCATGCTTCACTTTTGGGACTGTATTGGACAGGTGATGAGCAGTGCCTGGTTTTCTCCACACATACCGCTTAGAATTAAGGCCAAAAAGTTCTATCTTGGTCTCATCAGACCAAAGAATCTTATTTCTCACCATATTGGAGTCCTTCAGGTGTTTTTTTTAGCAAACTTCATGCGGGCTTTCATGTGTCTTGCACTGAGGAGGGGCTTTCGTCGGGCCACTCTGCCATTAAGCTCCGACTGGTGGAGGGCTGCAGTGATGGTTGACTTTCTACAACTTTCTCCCATCTCCCGACTGCATCTCTGGAGCTCAGCCACATGATCTTTGGGTTCTTTACCTCTCTCACCAAGGCTCTTCTCCCCCAATAGCTCAGTTTGGCTGGACGGCCAGCTCTAGGAAGGGTTCTGCTCATCCCAAACGTCTTCCATTTAAGGATTATGGAGGCCATTGTGCTCTTAGGAACCTTAAGTGTAGCAGAAATTTTTTGTAAACTTGGCCAGATCTGTGCCTTGCCACAATTCTGTCTCTGAGCTCTTCAGGCAGTTCCTTTGACTTAATGATTCTCATTTGCTCTGACATGCACTGTGAGCTGTAAGGTCTTATATAGACAGGTGTGTGGCTTTCCTAATCAAGTCCAATCAGTATAATCAAACACAGCTGGACTCAAATGAAGGTGTAGAACCATCTCAAGGATGATCAGAAGAAATGGACAGCACCTGAGTTAAATATTTATGAGTGTCACAGCAAAGGGTCTAAATACTTAGGACCATGTGATGTTTAAGTTTTTCTTTTTTAATAAATCTGCAAAAATGTCAACAATTCTGTGTTTTTCTGTCAATATGGGGTGTGGTGTGTACATTAATGAGGAAAAAAAATGAACTTAAATGATTTTAGCAAATAGCTGCAATAAAACAGAGTGAAAAATTTAACGGGGTCTGAATACTTTCCGTCCCCACTGTATATGCACATACACACACGACTGACTGTAATTATATATCTCAATCAAATACACTGCCACTAACTGAATAACCTGCCTGCTGAAATCTAAATCAAGCTATGTCTCCGTCCACGCCAACAACACTACACAGGGCCGCTGTGCAGAAAGCCTTATATAGTGTGGGGCGTGGACTTTGCCCCCCTGAGCCATGATTGGCCAAAGGTACCCTGCCTTTGGCCAATTATGGCTCTTAGCAGAGGGCGCTGGGATTGGCCAAAGCATGCAGGTCAGGTGCATGCTTTGGCCAATCATCATACAGCAATGCACTGCGATCTCACAGTGCATTATGGGGCATTCCGTGGGCGCTCAAATTTCCCGCGAATGCCCCATAATGTTCGATATTCGGCAAACGGGCGAACACCCGATGTTGGGGTCAAACTCATTTTCGACCAGAACATCAAGCTCATCCCTAGCGGTAACTAGCTGGCGTACTTATTAACATTAATGTGGTGTTGTTAAGGAGCAGGCGGCCGCTGTGTCTTTGAGAACCGATGAGTCATCAGCTGTCAGCGGGGTTCCTCGTTGACAGCTGAATGTTATAAAAAAAAAAATAATCTTAAAAAACAAAAAAACAAAAACAAAAAAACACACACACACACACACACACACACACACACACACACGCCATGCCCCCCCCCCCATGCAAACCAGGCCAAAATTTAAGAACAAAATGGCGTGGGGTCCCCTTGTGATGTCATATGCCAGGGGCATGCTGGGTCAATGACGTCACAAGTGACCCCACCCCTTAGTTAAGAACTGTGAGACAGCGAGAGCCTTCAGCGTGAGCTAAGCTTTTTTTCTCCTTTTACCGGTCGGCGGGCGTCATGATTGACGATGGCTGTATACCCGGGGACATTTTTTCATTTTTTAAATAAAAGGACAAAAATGCATTTTTTTTTTTACACTGCACTTTTTTTGGTGAAAGAGTAGGGGTACTATGTACCCCATACTCATTCACATAGGAGGGGGTGGAATCTGGGGGCCCCTTTGTCAAAGTGGGCTTCCAGATTCCAATTAGCCCCCCACCTGCAGATCTCCACAACCACCAGCCAGGGTTGTGGGGAGGAGGCTTGTGTCCCCATCCCCATGGGGACAAGGTGCTTTTGGGGGCCATAGCCCCCCCTCCCCAAAGCACCCCCCATGTTGAGGGAATGTTGCCTGGTATTGTTCAGGGGAAGGAGCTTGCTTATCCACTCCCTTTTCCTGACCTGCTGGGCTACATTCTCAGATAAAAGGTCCGGTATGGATTTTGAGGAGGACCCCACGCCATTTTTTTCACATTTTTTTATTGCCAGCATTTGTATTTTTGCATGTGCAGCTTGCCCCCAAGGTTCTATTCTACCAGGAGATGGTTTGGGGACTGACAGAAGGGGAGGATCAGAGAGGAAAGGATCAAACAGTCTTTTTTACACAATGCAGAGGATTAACCTCTTAGGTTCAACAGCGAGTATAACAAACATGCTTTACTGCACAGACTGATTTTACTGTTGTGGGTTTAGTAACACTTTAAAGGGCAAGTTCAGCTTTACAGAAAATCTGTAAGGTGAACTTACACTGGACCCCCTCCCTATCCCCTCTGGTCCCGATGTACCGGAGTCCCGCAATCCCCCACTGTCAGGCACAGGGATGCTGCTTCACCGGTCTGGGGATTTTAAATCCTCCTGGATTGCTCTCCTCCAGTGCTGACAGGACAGGCTAGACGGAGTCTGATTGGTCAGCGGCATCCATGTGACGGTGCTGACCAATTAAAATGCCCCCTATCCAAACACGCTGAGAGGTATGGCTAGGAGATTAAGCCGTGGGTATTTGTGGAATGTGTACTGGTTGTTAAGGAGCGGACGGCCATCTGTTCCTTAAACTGTAAACATGGTTATTAAGAAACATGCAGCCTCCACGTCCTTAACAACCAATGAGTCATCAGCGGGCCTGCCTGCTGACTGCCGAAATAAAAAAAAAAACTTCTGGCAAATAAAAATGTGGAAAAAACGGCGTGTAAAAAATTAAATAAAAAAAACCAAAGCTATAGCAGGTCCTTCGGGTATGGAATAAATAAAAAAATGGCCTGGTCCCTCAAAATCCATACCAGACCCTTATCCGAGCATGCAGCCCGGCAGGTCCAAAACCCCCCCAAGGCACAAATACAAACTGCAATTTCCAAAACCATAGGCATGCCCACCGACTTAATTTGAAGCAGTGTCTGACAGCGGGGGATCGCGGGACTCCGGTACAGCAGGACCCCGGGGGATGGGGAGGGGATCTAGTGCAGGTTCACCTTATTGATTTTCTGTAAAGGTGACCTTACAGTTAAATGAATTTATTTTCTTCTGTGAACAGATTTTAATGTCTTTTTATGCAGTATTTACTGAGCGCAAAACGGTCTGATGAATTGACAGTTTCAGGATCGCATGCATTATTTGGGCAAAATGAGTGCTGACACCTAAATATCTCATGCAAGCCCATTATAATAACATGTTTTAAACTTTTATTTTTTTTTTGATTTTTCAGTTGCTTTTATGGGAGGTATGCCATACCTCCCATAACTTCATCTGGATGAGGAGGTTTTCTCAGCCAAGCATACCCTCCTGCCTGCATGCCTGAGCTAAGGGAAGATGGATTCCAGGAAGTAAATACTACATGAGTTATCTGTTCTAACTTAAGATGGCCACTGCCAGAAATGCACGGTTATGTTTTTAAAAGGGAATTCTCAGCAAAATAAAGCATGGAGACATGAATGGATGGGCAAGTTTGCTTTGAATATTAAAAATCAATTAAATAGCTTGGTTTGGGGTGCTCAGATGCAGTGCAGTTCTCCTTTAAAATTCCAATTCAAGGATGTGTAGCTTAGAACAGCTGCCCCTGTCTTGGAAAAAAACAAAAAAACAAAAATGAGCAGGCATAATGAAAGTAGGCTGCAACTGCCAGCTTATGTTTAGCTAAGCCGAGGTTCATCTATAATAATGCATTTCTAGCTTATAGAAATGTGACTTCTATCATTAGTAAAACACAACATGAGAGAGAGTAACACAGGGTGGATCTTAAACCTGGCAGGCAGATCGGATGCACAGAGCTGTCAGTAACAGAACATTCTCCATCTGTACAGAAACCGCAAGAAGACTTTCTCAAGGTTAATTGATTTTTAAGTTGCTTATTAATTTGAAATCAGTGTGTGAATGATTACTGGCGACGCAACATTAGGTAATGACAGGAAAAACAGAGGCAGTATGTTTCCATAGGCAGAAAGACATGGCCAGAATAATCAGCTCCATGAATATACAGGAAATAGGATTTAACAAAACAGGGTTTTTTTTAGTTCTTTTTTGCTACTAAAATTAGTATTAATATGAATAAATCATAGCTTGGAAAAACCTATTGCATTTTTAGTTCCTGTAGGGCAGACATCACTGTTTTCAAGGCTTTAGCTACGCTGATTAGCAACACCGGGTTTTTAAAAAGCTTTATGCTTTTCCAAACTTTATTTTATTCATTTTAAGAAATGTCAAAGTGAGATATGGAAAAAAAATATATATGGTGTGACAATATATGCCCTAGTAACCTTGTAATGACATTAATATGCAATTGATACAAAATAAAAACGTATTAGACATGTAGAAAACAAACAATATGTCCTGTATGTCATTCTGATGCATTTAGACATCCTGCCCCAACTTGTTTAGCAGGGGAAATTGGCAGGGAGGGGAGAAAAAATAAAAATAAAAGGGGGGTAAAAAAAAAAAGTTGGATAGGGAAGATAAGGGTGGGGGGGGAAGTAGCATGTAAAAGGGAAAGAAAGAGGGCAAAAAGGACCCTATATATCCTATAGCTTGTAGACACTACAGCCTGTAGGAGGCGGGGCTGTACGGCAACCTAGCATCTGCGCATGACGTTTGACGTTCTGGGATCTGTACTTGGTTGGCTGAGACTACCTCGTAGCGCTGAGGATCCATCGAGGAGAGGGGTGAGAAGCCATTATCAGCATCCCGGGTCTGCCGTGACCATTAGTACACTGCCAATATCCATTGTACGGAATGTCCTGCTCATGCGTTTACCTTTTTGTCTAAATGTGAGTTTAATGAAAGGGGTTTTTATGTTTATCTAATAAATGGTTTTAAGCTATATTACGCTATTGGAGGCTCTTTCTCTTTTTCATGATATTATCACTTCACCTGATGAAAAGCCTAGCCCGTTAAAGAGGTCCGTTTGTCTGTGATCCAACGTGCTCCAGCTCGTGTCACCCCTTGGGGGGTCCTACACAAAGCCTCTGTGCTGCGCATGAGAATGCAAGGCATATATATTTGGTGAGTGCGGCTTCACTAGGGGAAATCACAATCACTACTGGTGTGGTGAAGGTATACATGCATAGCGGTTGAAGATTGACTGCACATTTATCTCTTCAGTGGCACTATGGCTTTCTCCAGACACTATTCACAGCTTGGACTTGAGGGAATGTTGCTTGGTATTGTTCAGGGGAAGGAGCTTGCTTATCCACTCCCTTTTCCTGACCTGCTGGGCTGCATTCTCAGATAAAGGTTCGGTATGGATTTTGAGGAGGACCCCACGCCATTTTTTTCACATTTTTTTTATTGCCAGCAATTGTATTTTTGCATGTGCAGCTTGCCCCCAAGGTTCTATTCTACCAGGAGATGGTTTGGGGACTGACAGAAGGGGAGGATCAGAGAAGACAGGATCGAACAGTCTTTTTTACACAATGCAGAGGATTAACCTCTTAGGTTCAACAGTGAGTATAACAAACATGCTTTACTGCACAAACAGACTGATTTTACTGTTGTGGGTTTAGTAACACTTTAAAAGGGCAAGTTCATCTTTACACAAAATTTGTAAGGTGAACTTACACTGGACCCCCTCCCTATCCCCTCTGGTCCCGATGTACCGGAGTCCCGCGATCCCCCGCTGTCAGGCACAGGGATGCTGCTTCACCGATCTGGGGATTTTAAATCCTCCTGGATTGCTCTCCTCCAGTGCTGACAGGACAGGCTAGATGGAGTCTGATTGGTCAGCGGCATGCATGTGATGGTGCTGACCAATTAAAATGCCCCCCTATCCAAACACGCTGAGAGGTATGGCTAAGAGATTAAGCCGTAGGTATTTGTGGAATGTGTACTGGTTGTTAAGGAGCGGACGGCCATCTGTTCCTTAAACTGTAAACATAGTTATTAAGAAACATGCAGCCTCCACGTCTTTAACAACCAATGAGTCATCAGCGGGCCTGCCTGCTGACCGCTGAAATAAAAAAAAAAAAAAAAAAAATTCTGGCAAATAAAAATGTGGAAAAAATGGTGTGTAAAAAAATTTAAAAAAAAACCCAAAGCTATAGCAGGTCCTTCGGGTATGGAATAAATAAAAAAAATGGCCTGGCCCCTCAAAATCCATACCAGACCCTTATCCGAGCATGCAGCCTGGCAGGTCCAAAACCCCCCCAAGGCACAAATACAAAAAGCAATTTCCAAAACCATAAGCATGCCCACCAACTTAATTTGAAGCAGTGTCTGACAGCGGGGGATCGCGGGACTCCGGTACAGCAGGACCCCGGGGGATGGGGAGGGAATCCAGTGCAGGTTCACCTTATTGATTTTCTGTAAAGGTGACCTTACAGTTAAATTAATTTGTTTTCTTCCGTGAACAGATGATTTTAATGTCTTTTTATGCAGCATTTACTGAGCGCAAAACGGTCTGATGAATTGACAGTTTCAGGATCGCATGCACTATTTGGGCAAAATGGGTCCTGACACCTAAATATCTCATGCAAGCCCATTATAATAACTTGTTTTAAACTTTTATTTTTTTTTATTTTTTCAGTTGCTTTTATGGGAGGTATGCCATACCTCCCATAACTCTTCATCCTGAGGGAGGTCAATGTTTCTGAAGGGAGCTGCGTGGGATGCTGTCGGGCATTATTGGTGCTCAGGTTTGAACAGAGGAAGGCCCAAGCCTTAGAGAAGTCTATGTGGGACAGGAGCAGCCTGGAGGCTGTATTGAGAGTCCAGGAGGGACAAGCACAGCTAGGGAGTTGCAAGGAAAGACACAGAGCCAAGATTTTGCATCCGCGCATACAAATGGGATGTGTTTGACGGTCAGGGAGACCAAAAGTTGTTTGAAGGTCTAGAAAACCCTGCAGAGGTACTAGAAGCAGTAAAGCTGCTACAAGAGAGCCAGGAGGCTGAAGTTTTGGGAGTTTTAATTTCTTGGGTCCCCTGCAACTCTCACTTGTTCTTTCTGTCACTACAGGTGAACCAAAAATTTTGGACGTCAGCAAAAGGAATCAGAGCTGCAGGGGACCCAGGAGATTGACACTACTGGAATGTCAGTTTCCCCAGCAGGCTTTCGGGGACAATTTCTCAGGAACAGCTCTGTGAATTGCTCCTACGCCTTCAGCTCTAAGGTATGAATGTGAAAGAATTATGGCTGAACTGAGGTGTGAAGGTGCAGGAATTAGGGCTGATCTGAGGTGTGAAGGTGCAGGAATTTGGACTGAATTGAAGTGTGAAGGTTCTGGAATTGGGGCTGATCTGAAATGTAAAGGGGCAGGAATTGGAATTGACCTGTTTGAAGATGTAGAAGTTGTGGCTGCTTTTGAAGGTGCAGGAATTAGGGCTTATCTGAGGTGAAAAGGTGGATTTTTGGGGCTGATCTGATGCCTGAAGGTGCAGCAGTTGGGGCTGATCTGAAGTTGATGTGCATGTATTGGGGCTATGGGATGTGCATGAATTATGTGTGCACCAGTTAACCTAATAATACCGAATAAGCTTAACTTGCCATTAGCAGTACAACTATGAGTGCATTCTAGGCATGAAGGTAAAAAAACCATCCACTAAGCTGCTCCTTCCCACCCCTCCCTAAACACTTACTTGAGCATGTCAGTGATTCAGAGCTGTGCCCATTTGCAGTCCCACTATCCTCTCTTCCTATTCGCACAGAACATTGGCTCCTACAGCTGGCAGTAAAATTCTGTAGGAGGATGGAGCGGGGGAGCAGGGGGGGGGGCGCGTAGCTGAGCCAGGCTGTGTAAATCTATGGACCCACACAGCCCGGCTCGGGAAGGCACCTGCATATGACACACAACTGACTGGCAGAGCCATCAGAGAAGAGGAGGAGCAAAAAGTACTGGCGGGGGGACCCTAGAAGAAAAAGGTAAGGGATCGCTCTGTGCAATATCCTTGCACAGAGCAGGTATTAGCAATAAAAAAGAGATTTTAGTATCACTTTAATGTAATGTGGAAAAGGCTGCTGACCCCTGATATGAGCTCCAGTACAACCATGCTTGTTGAATTAACTGAAGATGTGAAGTCTCTTCTTTCTGCCAACAACCTTGCACATGGATGAAGCTCAAGCTGATTGGGTGAAAAGTGTCGGATTAACACGACACCACGTGAGTGACTGCACATGCTTAATGGACTCCTTGATCACTTTGGCATCCATCTTGGATTAGGCACATCCAGCCATTGCCCCACGAGATCAGACTTGACAAGTGGTGAACGCTCCAATCTCCAGTAAAGCCTCTAACATTGACCCCCCGCGTTGCATGGATCACCTGCATCTTGTCAGTGTGGGTAAGCCATTCATCCAGGGCTGGAACGCAAAAGGGAACCTACTGTACCAAGGTGGGGTGAGCAGACCTGCGGGTCTTTGATCTTTTTATGGTTTCATGAAATTTGCCTTTAGAAAATCCTTGATGGTAATGTGCCACAGTCAACACCAGCGGTTTTCATGGTAAATCACAGCAACACTGAGAACTGTGTTAGATACACTTGAAGTGCTGTCAAACTTTTCTATCCAGTGTTTGCCTTACCTGATGCCATCCATTGGAATTCCAGACCGTGGTTATAACAATCAGCAACTTTGGCTTTTTGATCGGTCATTGACATATGGTGACTTCTCCCCTTTTATGTGATTCATGGAGACACACACACACACACACGAACCAGTGTTTATATGTGATCTGGCCACCCATTTATTTACTTTACTGGGAAGTCCTTTTTGAAACCGGAAGATAGGTTTCTAGTGGTTTTCAACAGCACTTTAGGCCATCACACTCAGTCTTTTTGTGTGAATGATAAATGAGTGAGTGGTATGAATGAAGCAGCTGCATCACTTGTAGACAAAGTTGTCTGTTTAACTTTCTTGCTTGGGTGTTGGTGGTGAAATTTTTTAATTTCAGTTTTTTGTACTATAATGAATTTTGTATTAAAGATCCACTAATTAAGTTGCTTAGTAAGTGGTGTTTACTTTTAGGTGGGATCTATCCTCACCTTTTTGTTTTATTATTTTGCCTGGATTACACCTTTACTGGTGAGTCAGCAAAGAGAGGATCGATGTGTCTATTTTTGTTATAACAACCACCGCTCTTATAGTGAGATATTGGCAATCACATCTCTGTATCTTATAGTGAAATCCAAATATAATAAATACATCCAAAATGGACACTGTAAGCACAAAACAACCAGGCTTCCCGTAATAACATAAATATGGTTGATACTGCATTATGGATCTTGCCAAACATTTTAGGAATCCAAAATACTTTGGGAGATGGATTTACCATTGATAAAATCAAAGCAATGTAGATGGAACATTTTATAAACCAATACTTCTAAAACAATCATAATACTTGTCATGCACTGAAAACTGAGAAGTACTGTGGAGCAAAGACGTACAAATTATATTCAGTATGCCTTCCTAGAATTTGTGAATGAAGTCTCTTAGCTATAAAAAGGTTGTTGAAAGCAGAGTGGTGAAGGAAATGACTGCACACTTGTTTTCCTGATGTATTTTATTAGTCAAGATCTTTTAATAGATGGATCTGGTGAACAATGATTTGACAGCAGCTTCAGAATAAAAATATAACACAGTGAAACATATAGTCCTCCAAATATATATTCTCCATAACCTAATTTTTCTCTGTCTTTTTGCTGTTTACTGCTGTATAAAAGAGAAGGTTTTTAATACCAGACTGTTGTCTCTGGAAATCAGGCAGTTATTGTTTGTGACAGGTCTATACACAGTTAATCAAATTGCTCCAAGATCTGGAAAAGAACCCATTAGCTTGCTGATCAGGTAGAAACGACAAAAGCTACTTCATTTCAAGGGCTCCAAAAATGACCTCTATTGAAATAGTTACTATTGTCCAAATAACAACATTGCAAAAAATATAATATACTGTATATACATAGTACAAATACCAGTTCGCCCTATCAACAGCATCAGTTTTCTCAAAACGTTATACTTATAGCAGGGCGGGACAAATCTCAGTCAGCAGGTCGTCATGGTGAAGAAATGCTGTCTGCTGATCTGGTAATTGAGGTCTCTAAATGTAGACTGTAATTTTATCAGTCACCACTAAGTGGCATCTGGAACAAAAATGGCCGCCGATCAACACAGCAAGTGCCTCTGTGTTTTTTTGTGTGTGTCTTAAAGGGAGATAGTATTTGTGTGCGCTAGGAGCCCCAGTATGAGTCTGTGTGTGCCAACATCCCTAGTGTGTATCTGTGTGGGCTAGCAGGGCTAGTGTGTCAGTAGCCTAGAGTCATGTATATAAATATAGATCAGTGAGGTGCATTGCTATAAAATGTGCGCACAGGAGACACTATGCATCAGTTACATTGTTTGTGCATCCAGGGGACACTTTGCATTAGTTACATGAGTGTGCACACAGGGTAAGCCATGCATTTGTTATATGTGTGTGCATACAGGGAACAATATCCATCAGTTATATGCGTTTGTGTGCAAGGGACATTATGTATCAGTTACACTTGTTTGTGCACAGGGGACACTGCGAGGTAGATTTACTAGAGGCAAATAGACCTTGCACTTTGCAAGAGCAGTGGCCCCAATGCTTAGTAAATGAGCTAAAGCTTCACTTTGCAAAGAATACCCAATCACGTGCAAGAAAGAAAAAAAAAAAATTGCTTGCACATGATTGAATGATGGAAGTCAGCAGAGCTCTAGAGCAACTGCTCTTTCAGAGCGCAACTGCACTTTGCATAGTGCACAACCTATTTGCCTTTAGTAAAATCAACCCCTATGTATCAGTTACACGTGTTTGTGAACAGGGGACACTATGCATCAGTTACATATGCGTGTGTATGCATGAAGCAGTTTGCATCAGTTACATGTGTGCGCACAGGGGACACTAGGCATCAATTACATGTGTCTTTTCACAGGGAACACTATGCATCAGTTACATGTGTGTGCAGGGGATACTATGGATTAATTTCATATGTGTGTACACAGGAGACACTATGCATTAGTTACAGGAGTGTGCTCTCAGGGTACACTATGCATCCATAGCATGTGTGCGCGCATAGGGGATACCATGCATCAGTTAGATGTGTGCATGCAGGAGACACTATGTATCAAGTGTGTGTGTGTGTGTGTACACGTGTGCAGGGGACACTATGCTTCAGTTACACTTGTTTGTGCGCAATGGACACTATGCATCAGTCACATGTGTTTGCACACAGGGGACACTATGCATCATTTATGCGTGTATATGTGTGCAGGCAGGAGACACTATCCATCATTTACATATCTGTAAAGAAGAGCTGATAGATCCATAACATGCATATGTCATAGTATTCATAAATAGAGGGTGTATGTGTACTTTCTCTTTAGTAAAAAGTGTGTATAAATGTGCAAAAAAAAAAAAAAAAACACAGGACGGTGGCGGCCAGGGTTTGTCTGTGTTTGCTTTACTAATGTACTTACTCACAGACTTTACTAAATGTTTGCAAATATGATGGTTATACAAGCCCTTCGCGAGCCTCTGTATCTGAAAGCTGGTTAATAGGTTGCTCTAAGTGTGTGCTGGTGAATGAATGGACACCCCTTGCCTGTAATGCACCCCGTCGTGAAGATACCAGAAAGGAGAAGACACAGGATGGTGACATGGGAGCTGTCGCGGAAGAATGATGGTGGTGTGTCACTCAGTGGCAAAGCGGCACATGTTGGGAAACACAACCCGTTAAGACCGTTATGGACTGTTCCAGAGGAGCAGTTTCTTAAGGACTTGTTGGAAAACTTAACACGTTAAGACAGTTATGGACTGTTCCATAGAAGCCGTGTCTGAAGAAAGGTGATATGCGCCCTTTAGGCGCAAAGCAGTTTTGTTGGAAGGCAACATGATTTAATATCATATTTCTGGAGTTTCTTTATGGTTGATATAACCAAGCCTTTGCTTTCTTGGGGGCAGTCTGGAATGTCTTTGTAGCATATCTGAAAGAATAGATCAGGCATCAAGGCTGAACAACGCTTGGCTCCAGACAATCTGTTATAACACTGCAAGCAATCTTGAAAGGGACCATAGCTGACAAGATGATTGATGAATGTCCTGCTGCAGAAGATCAAAGGACCTAAAGGCATTGAAGATATATAGACATGATACATGGACAATGCTTCCCCTAGAGGCCAATACAGCAGGACGGACAATATAATATATTGAGGAGGACTGCCCCGTAAGTACTGTGATTCGTCAAAAGTCTAGATGGGATGGCAATGGGGGTTGGGTCTGGATGGTGTATAATTGAAGTACAAAAGGACTGAACGAGTCAGAGAGCTTCCTCTCTCTACCCTTTTCGCTCTTGGCTTGTGCCTGGGCTGCATGGCTCTCTCCACCATTTTGAGCCTCATGGCTATCTCTTTTGAGCCCAGCCGAGGACACTGTGTGATAAGGATCTTTGATGTTCTTGTATTATATGTTCAGTTATATGCTTGGTAATATCTATCTTTCTTTAGTATTTTCATGTTAGCGGTTTCTTGGGATATAAAAAAAACTTTATTTTATAAAGCAGTGTGTTTGGTTTCATAGCTATAACCTTGTATTATTGTGATATCAACTGTATTGTGTGATCAGAGTTTTAATAGACTAGCTAAATATGGGAATAGACAAGTTAATACATATGTGCAATAAATAGAGGGAGTCCGTAACCACGTTCGAATAATATTTATTGTACTAATTACTTCAGAGAGAATATAGGATGTATTGATGCCTAGGTTGAGAGATGGAAGTGTTAAAATGGCACTGACCCGGGCCTAATTAACTACATTTTACAGGAGGGGTAAAGGGAACTCTTGTTGGCACAGGTGTAGAGCATGAAAGGGGGAGGTTAAATACCTGCAGATTTTACATGTTTACACATACAATTACCGTGTTTGCACCTAATATGTACCATTTGCCTAATGTTAGATCCACTTTAAATTGCCACTTAACGTAGAGTAAGAGCATTCACTGAAGATGATTTTGGATTTAATATTAACTCACATACTGTAGATGGACACAGATCAAGTGGAAGTGAAGCACGGTTGCATTCTTTACCCTTTCTTGTTTAACCTGTATGCTAAAATAATCATGAGGAAGCTGGAGCTTTAAGAATAAAAAATTAGAGTAAAGATTGGAGGAAGGGATGGCAACAATATTTGATATACCGATGACACAACCCTCCTATTAGGAAAGCAAGAAGGACAGAAACATCTGATCAGAAGGATGAAAGTGAGAAGTTTGGCCTCTTCTTGGACATCATAAAGATCGTGACCACTGCAAGGAATGGATATATGCACTTTTGGGTTGCACAGCAATGAACTGATTATGGAAAATACAAGAATATTAGCTTGGCAGCAAAATGCAGACTGCTCTGTGCTATTGTGTCCCCATAGCTACATTTGGTTGAAAATGCTGGACCATAAAAAAACTAGACAAGAGAAAAATTGACATGTTGGGGCTTTGATGCTGGCGAATGCTCCTGCAAATTCTTCAGACAGCAAAGATAACAAACAAACAAGTACTGGCACACATTAAACCAAACATTTTCCTAGATGGCAAAATTACAAAACTTAGGCTCACCTAATTTGGACATATCATGCAATCAAATTCCCTGCAGAAGGCAACTATACTTGGATTGGTAGGCGGCAGAAGGAAGCCAGGCCACCAAAGAACATAATGGTTAGATGCCATAAGAGTCAACAACAGACAGAAAATGAAACTAAAAAAGGCATACAACCACTAAATGCAAATCCAGAAAGTCGAATCTTTATTACATAAGGCTGAGGGTCACTTACAATAAAAGGGGCTTAAAGCGGGGTTCCACCCAAATTTTGAACATTATCTCTATGCATTCTCTTCCTTGCCTAGATGCTGACATGCTGTGTAAAAAAAATTTAAATCGCCGTAATTACCTTTTTTTCTAATCTTCTTAGCACTTCCTGGTTTCCCTCCCATGGGAGTAGGCGTGTTTCTAGCCTCTCCCAGACCTCCCACAGTCCCCTGGGAGCTAGTCTCAGGCTTCCCAGCATGCATTGTGCAACAGCGTCATCACAACATCTCGGTGAATGCTGGGAGCACAGCATTCACAGCATCCAGGAAATACATGCTTGTGGGCTTCAAATGCCCACAATTAAGATGGAAACCGCCTTCAGTGAATTTTATAAGTTATTCTTTACAACGAAAATCGGACACAGGCGAACTTATTACACAGAACATGTGAGTAGATAATCATGAGAAGAAAAGTTTGTGAATGAACGCCAAAAAAAATAAATAAAACGATAGATAGGTGGACCCCCGCTTTAACAATCCAAGATGATGATGACTACTAAGGTACCTTACCCTCCCCTAGCGTTACAGACCAGGATAACTTCCATAAAAATGAGAAACCCCAGCTGCCTGTTACTAGGCTTCAACAAATAAAAGCAACAAAGTCTGTATGTATAAGATGTTCTCAGAAGCTCTGCATTATTTATTATGGGTAATTTGCTTGGCACAATCTCAAACTGTATTGCCGTAGAAACATCAGTAAACAATAAAGTCAATTACTAACAATGGCTTGCTGATTTTCTAAAAAGGTTTACTTTATTCGTCTTCATGTGTAGTAAAAGTCTTTTTTTTTAACTAGCTTTTATGTAAATCTATTACTAGGCACATACAATTTGTACTCACTGGTCAAGATAAGCTTTCAACATTTTGCATATTGTTTCTCTAAAATGTTCCGAAATTAAATAAAAAAAAAAACAAAAAAACACAACAACACACGTGACCGGTAACATATTATAAAGTGTTCTATGCTGACCTAAAGGGTATCTAAACCTAAAGAAAAACGATAATATAGGACAGCTTACCAGTCCTGTGGTGGCTGCATTAGTTTTCATTTTTAGGCAAAGCACATTTCAGCAAGTACAAAAAATACCTGTTGATCTTACTAGAAGTGTCCTTAACACTTCCTGTGAGTTTAAAAGATAGCAAAAACATTGAGTAAACTACCAATCCCATCTTTACACCATATAATGGAGATAAAGGCAGACATTTTTGAAGTCCAGCCTGTGTGACAACTATGGCTCCTTCCATAAATACAATGGAGGAATGATGGTAGCCACAAAGTGTGCCATCCACAGCATAATCAGGCAAAAACAAATGTAAAAATTGCCTGAAAAAAAGAAGGCGAATGCAGTTACCTCATCTATGGAATGGTGAATCTGCAATATATTATACATTTGATCTTGGGTTTAGATCACCTTTACCATGAGTTAGTCAAAGTAGGTGACTAACTTTCAATAAAATTGGTAGGAAAATGAATTGAAGATTAATACATAGTGAAAAGGGACAAGGACCCAATTAGAAGTGTCGTTATCGCTTTATTGAATTCCCCCCTCTGTTTTGAAATGCTGAATTATTAAACACTTTATAGACTGACACTGGGGGCTGCATAAAACGGTCATGTTTTAACATAAGAAGCCTTACCTTCAAGCTCTTCTTTTTCATAGTGTATATTTAGCACCGAACTGGTACCACCTTGGTCTACAACAGCCTCTTCATCAGTTCTCTGTAAAATAAGACAACACTGAGTCAGCATATTGGTTTTATATGATTATAGGATACATAAAACATGGCCATCACTAGGGGTAGGCAACCTTTTAGAGGTGGAGATTTACCTGAACAATATGAAAAATCAAAGATCGTGGTCCGGTGCCCTTTTTTTTTTTTTTTTTTTTTTTTTAAAAGGCAACTCCACTTTTGTAATTTTCGGAGAATACATTGTAATATGGCTACCTGGGGTTGGTCTGTACACGGAGTGTGTACTGATCACTCCCCAGAAACATCATTTCCTGCTTGTGTGATTGGCTCACCAATTTTCCCAGAAATCTGCACTAAGTTACAAGTCAGATTTCAGGCATCCCCTGCAACAAAAATGTCATTTTTGGAGAGATCCTTTCAATAGGAACCCGTCTAAAGGGATGCAGGCCCAGCAGATTTCCTCCTTAGTGCCCTGCAGCTGCACAGCTGACTGATAATTATGAAACCACTCCAATTAGACCCACTCAGAACAGAGGCAGAGACAAACACACATGGATTTCTTCAGAAGAACAAAAAGGTAGGAATCTGCAACAAAGGTTTGTTATACTCGGTTATACTCCTTGCAATGTACATAGATCACCCAGAGGGGAATGTTTTTTTCTCTCAACAAAAGTGGAGTTACACTTTAAAGAACCTAACTAAATAGGAATGAAAACTTAGAAAGTATAATAAAACAAATGTCACTGTAAAAATATAAACTTACCCTATCTTAAGTGGACAGCGCCAGTCGTGGGCGAGGTCAGTAGGGTAGCGGGCAAGGTCCGTTTTTTTTTTATTTATAATTTTTTAAATTTATATATTTTACAATTTATTTAGCAGCCCCATGGTGTGTGTGTGTGTGTAAGGGGGGGGGGGGGGGGGGCTGTGGTGAAATATCAGGGGCTTAAACAGATCTACACAATTTGTAGCTCTTATGTAATCAGAAAAACAAAGGAACTTTCCTTACATGACTAAAGGTAATCCTGGAAAATGCCCAGATTTTTAGGCAAATATAGAAACTCCCTTAACTACCTCCCGCCCACTGTATAGACAAATGACAGTGGGCGGGATCCTCTCTCATTCTGGGACAACGCCAATCGTGGGCACGCTGTGTCCCTGGGACACGGTGTGACCCCGATCCCAGTAAAGAGCCAATGATGCGGCTCTTTACCCATGTGATCAGCTGTATCCAATCACAGCTGATCACATATAAATAAGGAAGTGCCAGTAATCGGCTCTCCTCACTACACACTGACAGAGTGTGCGGAGAGGAGAGCCAATCAGCGGCATCTCCTCACAGGGGAGACTGTACAGATAAACAGGGCACTGATTATCAGTGCAGCCCCAACAGTGCCCCGCAGTGATGCCAGGCAGTGCTCAGAAGTGATGCTGTTCCTTCTCATCAGTGCCACCTATCCGTGCCACCCATCATTGCCCATCAGTGCCCATCAGTGGGGCATATTAGTGCCTCCTCATTAGTGCCACCTTATCAGTTCACACCAGTGACGGATAAAAAATACTTATTAAAATTTTCTGACAAATTGAAAATTTCGTCAAAAAAAAAAAAAATTATAAAAATTTAATTTGCTTACATACAGTGTTGCATGACCGTGCAATTGTCATGCAAAATGTGACAGCGCTGAAAGATGAAAATTGGCCTGGGCAAGAAGGGGGTGAAAGTGCCCTGTATTAAAGAGGTTAAAGTTAGTTGGCATGTTAATTATAAATTTATTTTACATGCTCCTTGGAACATGGATATGGAGTGTGTAGTTCTATTACCTGAGTATCAACATTTGAATAAAAAAGGCTGTGATTATGAAGAGACGAGTTTAAAATCTGCCATTTTTCTGCCCAGTTGGGTAGTATATGAGGCATTGTGCTAAGAATTAAAGGGGTTTCCCATTTGCACATTGTCATAGAGAACCCCTTCACCAGGGAAGTCATCCAGTGGTAAACCGATTGGATGTTTCAGCACATGGAGGGTAGCCGAAAAGAGACTGGAAGGCTATTATCTGCTTACTTACAGCTCCAGTTTCAGGAGCCAACTAAAAGCAAGGGAACAACCCACTAGTCATCTTAGCTATACCAGCAAAATTTGCTCTGCCATTGCAGAAAAGTTTCAGGGCTAGTTGTACTAGCTTCATCTGAAATCAGCAATTTGGAAATGCTGACACTTGCCTTGATTACAGCATTACACAAAGCAAACTATGACTTTAATGTAGAAGCACTTCAATGGAAGTACATAGCCATGTACAAGGTCACCCCAATCTAGAGAGGTGCAATGCCGCTTTTTGGTTTTGATCTGTCTTTCACATCTGCATTATTGTTCTGCCTCATGTGAAGCCTGATTATCCCATCTCGTTTACTGTTTTATACAGATATAATCAAAGCAGAGTACATTTGGGTTTAATAACATTACATGGAATCTGTCTTTTCTGAGTCTGTAAAGCGACGAATATACCATTTTCTGAATTGCATTCATCCACTATATGAAAAGAGGTGATTTAAAAAAATATATATATATTTTGGCCTGACAGAAGCCGGCCAAACTCTGGTGGGGGGGGGGGTCCCATCTCCTTGTCAGAACACAACAGCTCAGCGGGGGAGATCGCTGGACTAACCTTGCATGGTTAGTACAGCGGCTCCCGACAGGAGCTGTCAGTTTTTGAAAAAGAACTGTATACCTGTATGTGTGTACCAGGCTTTAGTATTTTACAGGTCTTTTCTTATTAGTAATCACTATTGTTAGAAATATATGTGTGTTAAAATGTAGACATACGCAAATAGTCATTTACAATATGCTATTTTTATTTCTTTAAGCTTATTATCAATATTTCAATGTATAAAACTATACCTATTTGTAGTTAAGTTATTCCATTTAAATGCTGCTACACCCAAAAGAATAAATTCTACAAAAGCAAAAGATTTAGATTTCACAGATAAACTCAAGATAGACATTTCTAGTCTCGGAGTGCCACTTGGTGGTCAAGTGAGCTACTGCTTTTATAAACACATAATTGATCAGTAACCTGATGCACCAATGAGGTATAGGTAAATACCAAACACACTCTCTGGGCGGTTTTAGGAGGAGTTGTATTATTTGCATTCCATTTATAGCAAAGTAAGGTAGACAGGAAGGGGATACACGACACACATGACACGCACGGCCATCATCTACAGGGAATCATTACACATCTTATTGAGAATCCAGAAACACAACATCTGACACACTTCACTGAAGCCAAGATCCACACCTTCCAGCATAGGTAGACACAATCTTGGGAAGACAAACTCTGCCCATTAGTCGGCAACCATCTTCAGGCAATCCATCCATAGCATTTTACTCTATAGTTTCTGAGGGTACATAGTGTACTATTCTCTTGGTGGTTTTTGTTTGCTTATTTAATAGGCCAGTTGCAATAATCTGTGCTGTAATATTGTAATATTCCTCTCACGACAACATAACTGATAGAGTTCTATCAAGATAAAAACACATACAAGACACTATGTAAACTGCAGTTCCACTGGTCACATTTTATAGGCAAACAGAAGTCCAAGGGGAGTAAAAAAAACAAGCCAAACAAGGGCAAATATATACACAGCATTTCTAGCTGGTTCATACACAGGAACAAGTGTAATGCCGTGTACACGCAACCGTTTTTGCCGTCGGAATAAACTCTGAAAGTTTCTCTGACGGAACTCCGACGGAATTCCATTCAAGCAGTCTTGCCTACACAAGGTCAACCCAAAGTCGGACCAAAGTCCGACCGTCCAGAACACTGACGTACAGCACGTATGACGGGACTAGAAAAAGGAAGTTCAATAGCCAGTAGCTTCTGTCTCATACTTGTTTCAGAGCAAGCATCATTTTTGGTCCGTCGAAACAGCATACAGATGAGCGGTTTTCCAGATAGGAATTGGTTCCAACGGAAATATTTAGAACATGTTCTATTCCTAGGTCCGTCAGAATTTTCTAAAACAAGTCCGATGAGGCACACATACGATCGGAATAGACGACGAAAAGCTTCCATCTGACTTTTTCTGTCGGACATTCTGCTCGTGTGTACGCGGCTTTAGAGCATTGCTCAAATACTAGTGGTAGTGGTCTTTCAACATGGCAAATAGGCTGCACTGGGGCAGAGCTGTACAGATCTTTCTCTGGTGAAGTTAAACAATCTTCTACACTGGTAAGTAGCACAGTTTCGGCCCGAACAGTCTCTAAAAATAAAGATCTAATCAAATTCTTCTGAATCTACTAGAAAACTAAGTAAACGGTCTATGAACAGTCAATAGGCCAGCAGCCAGGCTGGTGCTACTATGGTAATTTTGTACCTTAAAGTGGATGTAAACCCGATTCATGAAATTTGAGCTGGGCACATAGATCTGCAGTGTTTTGTTATCTCTCTCCAAAGCCCTGTGTCTTGTAGCTTTCTCTTGCTGTGTTCCTCTTATCAGCCTGATAAATTTTCCATCACAAATGATAAAACCAGCCATAGTTTTGAGTCGGGGGAGGTTGCTATAAATAGATTAGCAGAGCCCTGGACGATACAATGAAGAGAGCCAAGAGTCTATACCTATGTGTAGAGGGGATGTGTGCCTTTTCTCCAAACAGCTGTCTCGGTTGTGTGCCCAGACTTCTCTGCAATGATAACCAGAAAGAGAAAAAATCCAAACACGAAGGGCACTTTCTAAATAGTATATAAAGCTGAAGACAGCAGATATGGATGTAAAACGTATATAGGGAGATTTGTTTCATCCCTGTGTATCATCTGTGGCTGTTCACTTCACTGGGTATATAGAGGGTTTACATCCACTTTAAGTGTATCTACGGTCAAAATGAAAAATTATATTAAATTTCCACATTGCATTTCAATTATTTCTAACCTAACCTATTAGTCTGAATAATATTTAAGTATGTAAACTTACTTTGTGAAGATCCCCAGATATTTACTTTAAATTCTGTGACACATAGTCAGTATGCCCTGTGAGTAAGGACTGCTGTGTCACAGTTCAGAGCCTGCCTTCTGAATTACAGAGGTGCTGAGAGGAGGATTTTCAGGAGGCAGCAAGGTACCATGGGATATGTAGTCCTTAGAAACTAATAGTAAACAGTAGAAATGCACCGAAAATTGCAGCGATTTTACCGCAACTTTACTGCATATTAGCGCCACCTCATCAGTGCTTATCAGTGAAGGAAAAAAGGTATGTATATACAAAATTTTATAAAAGAAACAAAAAGAAACTTTTTTTTTAGTCGTTTAGCAAAAAATAAAAAAACCCAGTGGCGATCAAAACCACCAAAAGAAAGCTCTATTTGTGGGAGAAAAAATTTAAAATAAAATATTTTGTTTGGGTACAGTGTTGCATGACCGTGCAAGTATCATTCAAGATGAGACAGCGCTGAAAGCTGAAAATTGGCCTGGGCAGTAAGGCTCTATTCACACTAATACGTTTGATGCATTTTGCAGAAATGCAGGGAAATGTTTTAACATGGGTTCCTGTGGAACATGTTCACATCAATGCATTTTGTGCATCTGCGCTTTTGGAAAGGGTCAGGGATTTTTTCCTGCAAAATGCAGCATTTTTCATGTAATAGACTTCAATGGACCCGCATCCACAACGCAAGTACCACGTTTTTACCGTGATTTTGCCACGATTTGCATTTTTTTTTACACTGTATATAGCGGGTTGCCAAGGAGGGGGCCGGGGGACCGAGTGCTTCTTCCTCCGGTCTTCCTGCATCTTCTCCAACATCTTCCTCCTCTGGGCTTCTCCTTCTCCCGCTGCTTCTTCTTCAGCTCTTTTTTCTTCGGTCTTCTCTTTCCGGTGTTCTTCTTCCTCTGCCGCCGCCGCCGACCCTCCTCCGATACTGCGTCCGCTGATCTGTCCGCGCGGATGTCAAGCATTTTCTTATATAATGATGGGGGCATGGCCATTGAATTAAGTTATACAGCAGCCCCGCCCCTTGTGACATCATGGACACATCATGCCCCGGGTGGTGCCCCAAAGCACCCATGCCCCCTATGTTGAGGGCATGCGGCATGGTATGGTTGGGGGGCCGTGCTTGCTCATCCCCTCCCTTTCCTGGCCTTCCAGGCTGCATGCTCGGATAAGAGTCTGGTATGGATTTTGGGGGAGACCCCCACGCCATTTTTTTTAAAAAATTTGGCGTGGGGGGTCCTCACGCTATTTTTTTTTCACTATTTTTTTTTTTTTTAGCCGGCAATTCTTTTTTTTTTTTTTTCATTCAGCTGACAGCTAATGACTCATCAGTTGTTAAGGACGTGGCGGCCGGCTTTCCCGGCCCCCTCCTTAGCAACCAGCTATATATACAGTGTAAAAAAAAAACAAAAAAACAAAAAAAAAAAGCTACACACAAAATCGCATGTCCAATAACACGGCAAGCACCGCAAAAAGCACTGCAGAGACGTTTAAAAGCAACATGCATAGATGTGAATCGAGCCTAAGGGGGTGAAAGTGCCCTGTACTGAAGTGGTTAAATTCATGATTTTAATCAAAAAGTCAAATATAATACAAATTATAAATAAAAAAAAAAAAAAGAAAAAAAAAAATTTATAATATATATATATAATTTTTTTTTTTTTTTTTTAAACTGTCATTTTAGGTTTTTGGCCAAGTGCATCCTGCATTATCAGTTTTGGTACCAAAATTTTCAATTAATGAACCTCCAGTAAAGAGCTGGTAAAGGCTTTGGAAAGATTGCGACCATATGGTTGGGATCCGCCCACATGCCTGGAAAGGCACGGCTCAGCCTCTCAGTGAGTCGCTGAGACCCGGAGTTGGCTGCCCCCACTGCCCAGTAGGGGTGCAACGGATCGTTGCCGATTCGTGATCCGAACGGGTCAACTTGTTCGGATTGGAACACCCGCGATCCGCGGCCTCGGGTCTTAGGAAAGGGCGCGGCTTCGGCCTAGCTCCGGAGCCGCGGCCATCTTGGTACACCTGGCGGCGCTGAGCTGCACGCTGACGTCATCACCCCGCCCTCAACTCGTGGGTCCGTCGGCTGGCTTGGCGGCTTCTATTTTTAACTGTAAGGTAAGACTAACAGCACTAGTCTTACTAATACTCATCTCATAATGTATACAGTGGGGAATCCGTGGATATTACAGCACTGCAGTGGGGGAGATTTTGGATATAAAACAGTGGGGATATGTGGCTATATTACAGTGGGGGACATGTGGACTAGATATATTACAGTGGGGGACATGTGGACTGGATATATTACAGTGGGGGAGATGGTGGATATATTACAGTGGGGGAGATGACATGGACATATTACAGTGGGGGAGATGGTGGATATATTACAGTGGGGGAGATGACATGGACATATTACAGTGGGGGAGATTTTTTTGTTGATCCGAAAATGATCCGAACCGTGACTCTTCCTCAACTTATCTGAACTGTAGCTGGGTTACTTCAACTAGGCTTATTTGGCATTCTCCCACTGTATTTAAGTTGTGGCCCAGTTCTCAAATTGCCAGCTGTCTCTCTCCTTAAAGCGGGGTTCCACCCAAATTTTGAACATTATCTCTATGCATTCTCTTCCTTGCCTAGGTGCTGACATGCTGTGTAAAAAAATTTAAATCGCCGTAATTACCTTTTTTTTCTAATCTTCTTAGCACTTCCTGGTTTTCCTCCCATGGGAGTAGGCGTGTTTCTAGCCTCTCCCAGACCTCCCACAGTCCCCTGGGAGCTAGTCTCAGGCTTCCAAGCATGCATTGTGCAACAGCGTCATCACATCATTTCGGTGAATGCTGGGAGCACAGCATTCACTGCATCCAGGAAATACATGCTTGTGGGCTTCAAATGCCCACAATGAAGATGGAAACCGCCTTCAGTGAATTTTATAAGTTATTCTTTACAACAAAATCGGACACAGGCGGACTTATTACACAAAACATGTGAGTAGATAATCATGAGAAGAAAAGTTTGTGAATGAACTCCAAAAAAACACAACGATAGATAGGTGGACCCCCGCTTTAAGCCTAGCTAAACAAACCAGTAGCACCTGACCATATGTCACCATCTAAGGCAGGGGTCTCCATACTTTCTAAGCAAAGGGCTGTTTTAGTGTGCTTCAGGATTAAGGGGGGCTGGGCAGTGCGAGTAGAAAATGCCTCGGCATCAGTGCCCCATCATTGTTGTCAATGGGAGGAATAGTGCCCCATTGATGGCGTCAGTGGAGGGAATGGTGCTCCATCATTGGTGTCAATTGGTGGAATAGTGCTCAAAGGGCCAGATAAAGGCAAGCAAAGGGCCACATCTTGCTACAGTTTGAAGACCACTGATCTAAGGGGCAGTCTATTCTTGTGGCTTAATGATCATTATTGTTGCTTAGATCAAAAACGGTCAAAAATCTGATCTACTAAAAGTTCTCGAGTCCATTTGCATTCAGGTTGGATTTTTATTCACAGGAAACCACTCAAGATCCCTCAGTCACAAAGATGTACAGAGCACCTGTGAATGTTTCCAAACATAGCTGAAGTATTGTAATAAGGGTGTTCTGAAAAGTCTACACAGCCAAAACACACATCTGGGACAGTTGAAAGATTACATTACTTATAATAGATAAGGTGAAAACATATTCTCATAATGGACACCCCAGTTGAAGTCTTTTTTAATAAAACGCGTAGGGTTAATACGCTGACTCTAGCCACCTCAAACTGCGCTGTTCATTGTTCAATTGAACTGTTTTTACCTAATATTCATTTGTTTGAATATTTTTAAATATCAATACATTCCATCATCCGGATTTTACACTATGTGGAGGCTTTTTTTTTTTTTTTGAACTTTACATAATATTACCATCTGGAGGGGATATATCTTGGAGTACCGTGCTCGGAACCATCTATGGTTTGGAATTATTCCCATTTCCACTGGTCTCTTGGAGTTCTTACCTGCTTATAGAGGAGGATGGTCTACCCTGGGAACCTGATCCTACATCACTGGCTTTACGCTTACGCTTATATATCCACCGCCGTATGGCGAGTTGGGTCCACTACTTTGGGTAAGAGTACCTCTTTCTGTTCCCAATTCCTGGAAGGTGAAGGCATTCCTGGGTGTATCTATCCACTGGTCATTGTATTTATCTTTGAGACTGTTAGATATCTGTAGCAGCAGTGCGTTTTCCTTATATGCCACGTCCCACTTTGGATACCTTAACCGTATGGGCTATCACGTTTGCAGTCTCAACTACAATTGGAATTAACTTTACACTTGTTGTTCCATATGTTTTTAGGAAAGACAGGCCAATGTGTAACCTAAACATTTACACAGGATTGTGTGATCATTCAGGGCATTAAATTCACGTTGGATGTCTGATTTTTGTTTTATTTGTTTGAACATTTGCACATGATACTGTTGATGTGATTTTTTTGTTTTATTCATTTGAATATTTGCACATGATACTGATTCTTACTAGTCACTTATATCACCTCACTTTTGCTAGCAATTTTTTGTGCTTGCGACTCATGATCGCACGAGGTCTGCCATATATAATTACTTTGTGACACTCATATGTTGTGCTGTCTATTATGAGATAATATTTTTTCACATTACTAGTCTCCACAGAATTTAAAATATACATTTCCTTGCTAGGTTTACTCACCTGGCATACCCCCAGCGCTACACTTTTTACTCACTTTATTTACAATTAGTCTCATTGTTGTGTTGGTTGCTTATACACTTTGGGTTGGCGCAGAATTTTATTATACTTTTTGTTATAATAGATAACAATGCCGTTCCAGCAACAGCGCACACTGGAGATGCAAAAGTATATTCTTACTTTATTAATATAGCCAGCAGGAATAGGTCCTATCCTGACATGTTTGGTGCTAGGCACAGCATCTCGAGCTGCAGCACACATATTGATTGCTTCGGTAAAGACAAGCCATGCCAGCACCTGAGATGTGACTGTCTGGAGTGGCATGTGAAATATTTGATTCTAATAAACTAGGAAAAAAAAAAAAACCCACTGTTTTAGCTTTCATTTTAACTGCTTAAGGACCGCCCCACGTACACATACTGCAGCAGGGTGGTCCTTAAGCGCAAAATCACGTACCTGTACAAGATTCCTCTCCTCGGCTCTGGAACACGGGTGCCGCTGGAGCCCCGTTCCTGCTGTGATTGGACACAGCGGGAGCCAAATCACCAGGTCCCACTGATTGTTCACAGTAGACAAGGCAGACCGCAGTTCTGTGAGGGAGCAAGCTGGAGATCTTGTGTTTCTGCAGAAACACGGATCTCGGTTTTCCTTCAGTCACAGCATCCCCCCCCCCCCCTTTCCCAGCTAGAAATCACTCCCTAGGAGCACACTTAACCCTTTAATTGCCCCGATGTTATTGTGTCATTTACAGTGACAGTGCATTTTTTTAGCACTGATCACTGTATTGGTGTCACTTGTCCCCAAAAAGTGTCACTGAGTGTGTCAGATTTGTCTGCCGCAATGTCGCAGCCTGGCTAAAAATCGCCGATTGCTGCCATTACTAGTAAAAACAATAATAAATAAAAAGTCCATAAATCTATCCCATAGTTTGTAGATGCCATAACTTTTGTGCAAACCAATCAATAAAACGCTTATTGTGATTTTTTTTTTCACCAAAAATATGTAGCAGCATACATATTGGCCTAAATTGATGAAGAAATTAGATTTTTTTTTATAGGATGTGTTTTATAGCAGAAAGTACTTTTTTTCAAAATGGTCAGTCTTTTTTGTATATAGCGCAAAAAAAAACAAAACAAAAAAAACGTAGAAGTGATCAAATACCACCAAAAGAAAGCTTTATTTGTGGCAAAAAAAAAAGAAAAGAAAAAAAAAAAAAAAAAAAGAAGGACATAATCGCAGTATCGCAAAAAATTGTCTGCCTAAAAGATATGGCTCCCTTGAAACCCACTCAATACTGAACTATAGTGCTTCATTTGTGATTTACAGAGGAGATCAGAGAACCTAGGCTACATTAAAAAACATTTATAGACAGACACTGATAATTTCTGGACTATTCTACTAGCGTTTTAATAAAATCATGACAAGCCGAGTGGATTGTCCATCTGTACACCAAGTAACGCTGATCTCATTCTCTACAAGTACATTATGCTTAAATGACTCAAGTCTTTCCCAGCTGAAGGGACCAGCATCATAACCTTGTTTAGCAGAGCATGAAGCTTCATTATTGTTATATTAATTGTTAATCGCTCATAGATCCTGCAGTCCAGATAAAACATTCAAAGCTACTATTCACGCTAATGAGACTGATGCTTTCAAAATGCAAAAATGAAATTAAAAGCAACAGCCATTCTCACACAATTATGGACAAAAAAGCATAAAAACTAGAGTTGCTATTTTTAAGAAAATATCTGCAGTGGTTTATTATAATAAACTGCTCATAGCAGCCTTATATACTGATTGCAGCACCGCTTCAAGGCATACCACTAATAGAGCTGCTGCTTGTCTACTGAATGTTATCTTATCCAAAAGACGACTCTGGGAGAATTGTATATTGGGAATATGAATTATAATGAACTGGCAAAACACCAGGAGGTCAAAGAAATAAACAGGGACAAAGAGCCATTTCAGGACATAACTCAGCCTGATAAATTCAGAATACTGCATAGAAAATGTAGAATTGCAGTAATGTCAAGTTGATGGAATTGGGTTCATTTTTGCAGATTGGTGGCTTATTAATAGGCTTATATCTGTGGCATCGAACAACATTTTCTGCATAATTTAGAATTTTTTTTTTGTTATAGATGGGATTTGGAAAATCTACAACTGTAATTTGTATTATTGCGTCTGTGCCCCCAATCTGAGAGAGAGTTTGTCTTACTTCCTCCATCCACTGGAAGCGAGGGAAAAACTGCAAATAAAAAAAAAAGTGAATAAATAAAGTGCAGCGCCTTTAGCAATATAAATTTATCAAATAATTACACCAAAAATAAATATAATAGGAACTGTATGCTGCACACAATCGATTCACAATTTTGATGAATTTTTATAGCCCTTATATTTATTTTGGTGTAATTTTTTGATAATTTATATTGCTATAGGTGCTGCAGTTTACTCATTCAACTATACCAAAAAGGTTTTGGCATAGTAACCTTGTTGCTAGCTGCCTTCTTCCTTCCACTGAGCACTGACTTTACATATTTTAAATAAAAAAAAGCGACAGTTATACTTTCCTCATTTAATTTAAAACTAAGGTCTATTTATCAATAGGAATCAACCCCTAAAACAAGGTTTAGCTGGGAGTTGGGAAGTAAAGAGAATCACACATGTGTAGGCATATACAAGAATGTAAATATTCTGTCTTTCATAATATTAATGGCAAAGGCTAAAAAAGAGTGAACAAAGAAAAAACAAAAATAATGCTGGGGCATGCTCAAGAGGGGACGAGGAAAATTCGTGCGTAAATATGGTTAACGCTTAGACATATACCTAAGGAATCACATTAACTGGGCATGCAGACATGCTTGCACTCATGCAAACCTCGGGACACAAGTGTGATAGTGATGTCACCCTTCTGTGCATTTCCCAGTAAATCAAGCACATTGGGGTTGATTTACTAAAACTGGAGAGCGCAAAATCTGTTGCATGGTAGCCAATTAGCTTCTAACTCCAGCTTGTTCAATTAAGCTTTGACAAAAAGCCTGGAAGTGTATTGGTTTCTATGCAGAGCTGCACCAGATTTTGCACTCTCCAGTTTGTGCAGTAACACATTGCATTTGGTGTGAATGGGTCAGATGGGTTTAATAAACTGTATATTGGCTTTTGAGGGTCCATGCACACTGGGCTTAAAAATTGCTGCGTCTACAGGAGTTTTCAGTTTTGCCTGTAAAAGCAGCTCAATGTTATCCCATGTGTCCATGCACATTAGGATGTTTAGAGTGATATCCTAAAGTGCATGTAAATCCTCATATACCCAGTGAAGTGAACAGCCACAGATGATACACAGAGACGAAACAAATTTGTGTGGCCACCATTATTTTCTAGCCTTAACCCTCTTGGGCATGGAGTTCACCAGAGCTTCACAGGTTGCCACTGGAGTCCTCTTCCACTCCTCCGTGACGACATCACGGAGCCGGTGGATGTTAGAGACCTTGCGCTCCTCCACCTTCTGTTTGAGGATGCCCCACAGGTGCTCATTAGGGTTTAGGTCTGGAGACATGCTTGGCCAGTGGATCACCTTTACTTTCAGCTTCTTTAGCAAGACATTGGTCATCTTGGATGTGTGTTTGGGGTAGTTATGTTGGAATTCTGCCCTTCGAAGGGAGGGGATCATGCTCTGCTTCAGTAGGTCACAGTACATGTTGGCATTCATGGTTCCCCCAATGACAGCCATGCAAACCAATTTGATGCAATGTGCGGCGTATGGTCTGAGCACCGGCAGGCTGACCCCCCCTACCCCTTCAACCTCTGCAGCAATGCTGGCAGCACTCACATGTCTATTTCCCAAAGACAACCTCTGGATAGGACGCTGAGCACGTGCACTCAACTTCTTTGGTCAACCATGGCAAGCCTGTTCTGAGTGGAACCCGTCCTGTTAAACCACTGTATGGTCTTGGCCACTGTGCTGCAGCTCAGTTTCAGGGTCTGGGTAATCTTCTTATGGCCTAGGCCATCTTTATGTAGAGCAACAATTCTTTTTTTCAGATCCTCAGAGTTCTTTGCCAATAGGTGCCATGTTGAACTTTGTGACCAGTATGAGAAAGTGAGAGCGATAACACTAAATTTAAAACACCTGCACCCCATTCACACCTGAGACCTTGTAACACTAAACGAGTAACATGACATAAGGAAGGGTAAATGGCTAATTGGTCCCAATTTGGACATTTTCACTTAGGGGTGTACTCCATTTTAGACAGTAATGGCTGGGTGTTGAGTTTTTTTGAGGGGACAGCAAATTGACACGGTTATACTTTACATTGTAGCAAAGTGTCATTTCTTCAGTGTTGTCTCATAAAAAGATAGAATAAAATATTTACAAAAATGTGAGGAGTGTACTCACTTTTGTGAGATACTGTACATACAAGAACAACCTGTGTCTTAGGACTTCCACTTGGATGATCTTATGGCTGAGTGGACTGCTTATCACACACGCTTTGGGTAGTGGCAAACTAATTGTGCACGGAATTTAGCTACGGTAGTGCAATCTGGCACGGGATTAGATTGTTACGCACTGTTTGTTTTGAAAAATATCTAAACTGTAAATCTGTTTTCTGAGACACCACAATAACCACATATATAATAATTCTTACTGCTATATTTCAATTTATATATACCAATTTGTTCTAATAATGATGTATATTTTTTTATGCCCCATTACATTTTATAGTTTTTTTATATATGTAGTATTTAATTTTCTACAACTCAAGTGGTATTCTTTATCGTTGTGGCTTGTTGTTTTGCTCAAGGTGCTTGAAAGGCAAAATATAGTGGTACATGCATCATCATCAGAACAAAAGCTACAAAAACACACTAAAAAAAGGGTATGCTTTTATTATGTGTCTTGTATAATGAGATTAAAAGGGTGAGGAAAAAGTCATGCCAGGATGAACAAGATTATCAGTGCATTAAAAACGCACAGACTATTGAAATCACTGAATTAAATGGCTTCTAAAAATGATGCCAAAGGTTAAAATATTCTGTGCTGTTATTTTTAACTCAAATACAGAGAATAAAAACAGTCTACTAATAAAAATGGGTATTCTGTCACTCCCAAGCAGCAATTTAAAACGCAGGGTACCTAGCTTAAGGCTGTGGGTTTAAATGAATCCATCATTTCAAAGCAGCAAAAAGGATGAATTCAGATAAATGACAAATGCACTGCTAATCCCACCAACAGCACAGGAAAATTGTGAGTCATACTGCTTCTGTCTCTGCCAGACTACATTCTAGAGCAGCCTTTCTATACATTTTAACCCCAGAGGAACCCTTCAAAAGAATTTTCAGATTTGGGGAAACTCTTGGTAAAACCAGCTTAGAGAGTGATTGAGAAGAATGCCTACCTTGCAGTGGTGGTCAGAATGCTACCCTTACATACAGCTAAAAAGGCCATTCATGTCATGCTGCTGGTTCTGCCAAACAAAATTAGTCCTGGGGCTATGTATGTACCATCGAAAGGAACACTTTGCAACTTTTTAAAGGAACCCTGGAGTTCCAAAGAACTTTGGTTGAGAATGGCTGATCTAAAGAGTTACCAACCCCAGCAACCACTTGATGTAAGAACATGGTACAGTGTTACACAGTTATCTATATTATCACCATAAAGCTGTCCGTATTACTCCAAAGCTCCATACAAAACTGCAGAAGCATTCACAGACAATACAGTTATGACCAATGCTAGATTGATGGCCAACTGCTTAATACGTATGCTGAAAATAGTAGATGTTGGTTTAAAAAAAGAGGAGCTGTCACCAAACCAAAGTCAAATACAATATGTTCATATAAAGAAGACCGTGAATATTTATCTTGCCACCCGTGCCATAGAACAACTCTGTGAAGATCCCCCTGGTTGAAGTCTCTCCAGGGGTTCCTTCCCATAAATTCCTAGTCACTGTTATGTCCTGTAATGGTGTGAAGGTCAGCAGGAGATGGGTTTGATGTTCAAGTCGAACATCAGCTTTTCGTTTGTTCATAGAACATACATATGGGGTGCTCGAGGGACGTTCGCCCGCCGCAGAGCGCCCCATAATGCACTGCGAGATCAAGAATTATTTTTTCCGGTGGTGCAGCAGCACTAAGAATATTTGGGCTGTCCCCACTTCTGCATTGCAGGCGTTTCTCTTTCTGCATCTACAGCGGTTACCTTTTTTTGGCCTTTCAATTTTTTTTTCCAACAGCAGCAAACAAAAAATTCTCCATAATTGCTCTTCCTTCTTCTGAGTCGCAGGTGGTCTTCCTTCTGTGTCACCACTTTTGTTTTTTTGGCCTTTCATTTTTTTTTTACATTTATATTAAATTTTCGTTTTTTGCAGCAGCAGCGAAAAAAAATTCTCCAATTACTGCACCCTTTATAAACCCTATAATAAAAAACAGTTTATAGTGCATCAAGCACAAAAGTATTGCACCCAAGCACTATATTCCCTTCCCACAGTCTATAACAAAAATCCCCCAAAAACACCATCATGTCCGAAAGGCCAACAAGGAGAGGCAGACACTCACAGGCCACTAAAAGAGAAAGCAGCTACATCTACAGTGAAAAGTGGTGCCTCCTCTGCAGGCAGGGCACACGTGTTTTTTTTCCACTGCTGGCCGTGTTATTGAGCCACAACATGCAGAAGAGTTGGTGGAGTGGATAACCGAGCCATCCTCATGCTCTGTCACCCAGGCTCATACTAGTTTGCCTTCCACTGCAGCTGCCAAAGCGGCCTATTCCACCAGCTCCTTGTCCACAGCTACTCCTTCCGTAGCCCCACCATCATGCATGGAGGAGTCACCTGAATTATTCGATCATAGTGTCGGTTACATGATGCTGGAGAATGCACAGCAATCTGAATTCTCCGATGTTGGCTCCCAGGTTCAAGGAGGGAGTATTGTAAACCTAGAGAGAGGGGGTGCCACAGAAGGACAAAAAACTAGCAGTCATGTTCCCCCAGCTGCAGCATACTGCCAAGTTTGCTCCAGGGATAAGCGAGGAGGGGGATGAGGTCACTGACTATACGTGGGTGCCTGAGAGAACAGGAGGAGGAAAGTGAGCAGAAGGCACAACTCCAACAAGGCAGGATGTCCTCCAGGAGCAGGCTTAAGGGCAGCCACCCTATTGCATCACACCACAAAGCTCCACAGGTGCAGGGCGCTGCTGACTCCCCGCTGACTTCCAAAAATTCATTGGTGTGGGCTTTTTTCAACACATGTGCTGCAGACCGCATCGTTGCTGTTTTCAATCTCTGTCTGAAGCAGGTCAAGCGTGGCCAGAACACCAGCGGCTTGGGCACCACATGCTTGACAAGACATATGACGACATGCCATGCAATCCATTGGCAACAGCACCTGAAAGACATCATAAAAAATGCAGACTTCTCCTTGCTCCTCATCTGGGTCTCTAACCCCTACTTAACCCTACTTAAGTCTTCTCAAAAACCTCCACTGAGAGAAATTATGGTATAGCAATGGGTGCCACAGGTACTTGCACCCATCTAGCAGTACACCACCTGTTGATTTTAGCAGGCAAATTTCGATACCCCAGTTGCTGAACCGTATATAAAAAAAAAAAAAAAAAAAAAAAAAAAAAAAAAAAAAAAAAAAAAACTGTCCCAGCGTCTAAATGCTAGCTTGGCCAAATTGCTAGCACTACAACTGCTGTCTTTTCATCTGGTAGACTCTGCCCCCTTTCATGAATTTGCGGAATGTGCTGTACCACAGTGGCAGGTTCCAAAAAGAAATTTCCTTTTCACATAAGGCCATTCCAGCTCTGTACCATCATGTGGAAGGCAATGTTTTGGCCTTGTTGGACAGGGTGATCAGCAGCAAGGTTCACATTGCTGACTCATGGTCCAGTAGGCATGGTCAGGGACGTTACATTTCCTTCACGGCACACTGGGTAACTCTGCTGCAGCTGGAAAGGATGCAGGACAGGATTCAGTGCTAGAGCTTATTCCGCCACCACGCCTCCAAAAAGCTGGTGGTGATTCTCCACCCCCTCTTCTTCTTCCTCTATGGCCTCTTCTGCTGTCCTCTGAACCAGCAGTGCTCCCAAAGCATTTAAGGGGCTACGCAAGCAGTCAGGCCAAAAGATGCCATGTAGTGCTTCAGCTGGTCTGTCTAGGGGAGAGGGGCCACACCGGGGCAGAGATTCTGTCATCTCTGCAGGGACAGGCTCAGAGGTTGTAAGCAACAAAAATGGCACCAACCTTCTCTCGGCCCTCTGACAGGAACACTTAACACATGTCCTGAATTTGGTGGTGCAGCGTTTCTGAAACAGGTACCCAGGCTTGCAAGATCTTCTGAGGCAGGCCAGAAAAGTCTGGCTGACATCTAAAAAGGGAATTCAACCTGCCCACCAACCGCCTCATTTGTGACATGCCTACCAGGTGGAACTCAACATTGGAACTGCTGCAGCAGCTGCACACACAGCAGAGGGCCATCAATGAGTACCTGTGCGAGTATGGCACAAGGACAGGCTCAGGGGAGCTTGGCTTCTTTTCGCCACGCCAGTGGCTACTGATAAAAGATGCATGCACAGAGATCAAGGAGTGATCAACCCAACCGGCCACCTTTTCTGGATCACCCCCCCATCAAGATTCTTTTTACAAAGAGGGGTCCCCCTTGGATCTCTGAGCCCCCCAAAGACCTCTCCCTTCCAGCCATGGATACCGCTTCAACCTCAACTTTTGATTCAGAGGACAGGACGCCAAACTACCAGCGGAGGACGACGGTGGAGGATCTCAATAAGTTCTGTACGTTTGTCTTGGCCTATGCCGGCTACATACCGTATTCCGAAGAGGAGACTCCACTCCGTGCCGGATCCAGCCCTCCAAACAGCACAGGAAGTACCGTGGACAGCGACAGCTGGGACTCCAGGTTCCAAGACATCCCGAGCACAGAGGCTCTCCCAATCAAAAAAGAAAGAAAAAAAAAAAAAAAAAGTAGAAATTTTGAAGAGCTGAAACATGAACGCTCCTATCCTTCCATTAAGAAATGCTCCAAGTTCAGCAGTTTCCTCCTGGACCGGAAAAAGCTTGACAAACTCAAGAAAAAGAAAAAGCTGAAGAAGAAAGAACAGCAAATGGTGGAGGAGGAGTACCTCAAAACCATCATAAAACTGGAGCCGGAGAACCCCTAGAGGTGAACCTGGGGTAACGAACGGTCATACAACAGGGAAAGCAGGTGGTGTTCCGGGATGAAGACAGCACAGGCGATGAGGACATCATGGTGGATTCAGATGATGAATCCTGGCACCTCGTCACATGCTTGTGCATGAAGCCATTCGCCGGTCGGCCGATGATCGAGTGTAACGAGTGCAATACTTGGATCCCCCTCTCCTGTGCCAAAATCTGCAAGTCCAACGTTCCAGAGATTTACGTTTGCCAAAAGTGCGAGACACCAAATTCGACATCAGACGATCAAAGCGCTCGCACATGGGATGTATGAAGTTATTCCTGGACTGAAAAAAATTTTTTTTTAAATTTATAGAAAAGTGATCGGTGTGCATTGACACAATAAGCCCCAACAGACACACAGGGGCGGACACAAAAAAAAAGGACATTTTAGGTCTTCAACGGGCACACTTGTACAGACAATGGTTCGTTTTCGGTTTATTTTTGACGGCTCAGGCGGAAAAGGGGGAGTCCGTGGCAACTGCTGCCTGTGGGACACAAACAGGCGGCTGGTGTTTATATCTTTAACCGATTTCCGCAGAGCACCATGGGGTTATATGCCTGTGATGAGACTTTTACCTTAATAATCACCCGTATCGCCATTGGTGTAAACCAAAATAATGTACTGAATTTCAACCAACCAGGGACGGGACATGCTTGTCGCCAAGTAAAGTTTATTTTGTTAACCTTGCAGTTGAACTTTAGTTTTGTAGTCATATAAAAAGCCACAGTTGGCTGTAGAAGACCAGATTATATGAAGAAAATGTTGCATGAATGGGATCTTTGTTTTCAGTTTTTGGGGGTTTTTTTTGTTTCATTTCTTTGAACCTTCTGCCCAGAAGACATTTCTTGCACATGGGACCGAAAAAAAAAAAAAAAAAAAAAAAAAAAAAAAAACAACAGCTTGCTGTAAATAAGTGCTAAAAAAAACAAAAAAACAACACACAAAAACACTATATCTTCCCAATATTTTTTTTTTTTTGCGGGAGCGAAAATAAAGTCACCATTTGAGGAGGCCACAAAAATGGTGAGCCGCGACAATGCTGCATCAGTGACACTGTCCCCCTAGTCTTCCTGCTGGAGCACATGCTTCGTGGAATCGTGGACCGGGCACTTGAGGCAGAACAGCGGGAAGAAGAGGACTTCCTTTCCTCTCAGGGCCCCTTTTATGCAGATACCATTCCTGCGGGGCCGCCAAACAGAGGAGGAGGAGGAGGAGGAGGAGGAGGAGGAGGAGGAGGAGGAGGAGGAGGATTGTGTAAGCATGGATGTACAGGATAACATATAGCAGTCTTCAAGGGATGGTTTTCGGTCCCCAGAAACCCAAGGAGTTGTATGTGGCTGGGAGGGGGTAGTTCCTGGCAATGTCATCCTTAGTGACCCAGAGGACTCAATCTCATGCCTCCTCAAACTTTTCGGGTCCAGCGGGCGACGTGATTGACAGTGGATTACATCAAGGGACATTATTTTCTATTTTTTTTAATAAAGGACTTGTCAAAAACTGTATTGCATTTTACTTTTGTACACCTTTTTGATGAATGGGTAGGGGTACAATGTATCCACTACTCATTCACATAGGGGGGGACCGGGATCTGGGGGCCCCCCCTTGTTAAAGGGGGTTTCCAGATTCCGATAAGCCACCCACCCACAGACCCCGACAACCACCGCCCAGGGTTGTTGGAAAGAGGCCCTTGTCCCCATCAACATGGGGACAAGGTGCTTTGGGGTGGGGGGAACCCCACACAGTTTTTTTCATTTTTTATAATCTGTATTGCCGTCAATACATTACAGCCGCAAGCAAGTTTAAATTACATTTTTTCCTTTAGAAATGTCATTATTGTTAGGGCATGTTCTATACATAGCTCAGATGCACCACTTTACAGGCAGACTAAGGGGACCCCCAGGCACGATATTTAAAGGAATGTTTCATTTTTATTGTTTCACTTTAAGCATCATTTAAATCGCTGCTCCTTTGAAAACTATGGTTTTAAAAACTTTTTTTTGCATTGACATGTCCCCTAGGGTAGTACTCGGGTCCCCATACACTCTTTATGGCAATAACTTGCATATAAACATTTAAAATGAGGACTTTCGATTTTTTATGTTCATGTCCCATAGTTTTTAATAGGGTTCGCATGTTCTCCAACAGGCAAAAAGTTTTGGTGCGAACCGAACCTGGGGGGTGTTCAGCCCAGACAGCAGGAGGAATACTATTGAGTGCTGTGGAGGAACAAGCGATTGACACTGAAAATTCTGGATAAACCCTCTGCACACTGCTATATACACTTTCTAGCAAACTTTGCATTTAAAAATAGTGATTTTTAGTTCACACATATTGCAATACATGTTTAGGCTGGCCAACTGAGTCAAAGTAATCCCTCTATGGCCAGTCCTACTCTGCTCTGCAAATGCTACTGTGGACACAATGCCAACATAGGGCAAACAGACACAGTGGGGGAGAGCTACTAGGTTTAGGTCTGGCCACTGACCTGCAATGCAACAGATACAAGATATACCCATGCTTAAAGAGTTTGCACATTTATATGTGGTCACACCCCTTTAGCATCTGATAGATCATATTCATATACAAGCCATTGGGATTTGAGCTCAGGTACAGTATATCTTGTTTCTGTTGCATTGCAGGTCAGTGGCCAAACCTAAACTTTGTAGCTCTCCCTCACATTGTGTCTGTTTGCCCCATGTTGACATTGTGTCCACAGGAGCATTTTCAGACTGGACATAGAGGGATTACTTTGACTCATTTGGCAATATTGCAATATGTGTGAACTAAAAATCCATCTGCTGACAGTACAAAGCCTTGGAGGCACAGGCTCAGTTTGGTGTGGTGTGTATTGTTAGAGCCTTTTTTATTTAAAATAACAAACATGTTATTCTTATGCCGCGTACACACGGTCGGACTTTCTATCCTACTTGGTCCGGCACACTTTCCGACGGACTTTGTCCGCCAGGTGCGCCGGACTTTAAAACGAACGGACTTGCCCACACACGCCGGGATTTTCCGGCGGGCTAAGTCCGCCCGTCTTTCCGACGGACTTTCGCCGGAGTTCCGGCGGACTTTCAGAATGAACGGACTTGCCCACACACGGACAAGTCCGTTCATTTTGAACGTGACTCAGGTGCGACGGGACTAGAAAAGGATGTCAATCTTGCCGCTTTTAACGGCGAGATTGACACCTTGCGAGCCCCGTCGCGGGGCATACCAGGCCCTTAGGTCTGGTATGGATTATAAAGGGGAACCCCTACGCCGAAAAAACGGCGTGGGGCCCCCCCTAAAATCCATACCAGACCCCGATCCGAGCACGCAGCCTGGCCGGTCAGGAAAGGGGGTGGGGACGAGCGAGCGCCCCCCCCCCCTCCTGAACCGTACCAGGCCGCATGCCCTCAACATGGGGGGTGGGTGCTTTGGGGGAGGGGGCGCCCTGCGCCCCCCCCCAAAGCACCTTGTCCCCATGTTGATGAGGACAAGGGCCTCTTCCCGACAACCCTGGCCGTTGGTTGTCGGGGTCTGCGGGCGGGGGCTTATCGGAATCTGGGAGCCCCCTTTAATAAGGGGGCCCCCAGATCCCGGCCCCCCACCCTTTGTAAATGAGTATGGGGTACATGGTACCCCTACCCATTTACCTAGGAAAAAAGTGTAAGTAATAAAACACACCACACAGGTTTTTAAAATATTTTATTAAACAGCTCCGGGGGGGGGGGGGATCTTCCTCCGGCTTCGGGGGTCTTCTTCCGGCTTCGGGGGTCCCTCCGCTTCATCTTCTCCCGGCGTCCGGTTGGTTCTTCTCCGCTCTCCGGCCTCTTCTCCCGGTGTCGCAGGTCTTCGGCCGGCCCCTCCGCTATCTTCATGTAGCTCTATTGCCAGCGGAGGTCCGGACTTCTGGGCTTCTTGGCTTCTTGTGTTCTCTTCTCTTCTCTTCCCCCAGATGTTGACACGACGCTCTCTCCGGCTGGACTGGTCTCTGAGGGCTGCGTTGTGACTTATATAGGCGGAGACCCCGCCCCCTAAAACGTCACAGTCCCAGCATGCCCAAGGACTGTGACATCATATGGGGGCGGGGTCTCCGCCTATATAAGTCACAACGCAGCCCTCAGAGACCAGTCCAGCCGGAGAGAGCGTCGTGTCAACATCTGGGGGAAGAGAAGAGAAGAGAACACAAGAAGCCAAGAAGCCAAGAAGCCCAGAAGTCCGGACCTCCGCTGGCAATAGAGCTACATGAAGATAGCGGAGGGGCCGGCCGAAGACCTGCGACACCGGGAGAAGAGGCCGGAGAGCGGAGAAGAACCAACCGGACGCCGGGAGAAGATGAAGCGGAGGGACCCCCGAAGCCGGAAGAAGACCCCCGAAGCCGGAGGAAGATCCCCCCCCCCCGGAGCTGTTTAATAAAATATTTTAAAAACCTGTGTGGTGTGTTTTATTACTTACACTTTTTTCCTAGGTAAATGGGTAGGGGTACCATGTACCCCATACTCATTTACATAGGGTGGGGGGCCCCCTTATTAAAGGGGGCTCCCAGATTCCGATAAGCCCCCGCCCGCAGACCCCGACAACCAACGGCCAGGGTTGTCGGGAAGAGGCCCTTGTCCTCATCAACATGGGGACAAGGTGCTTTGGGGGGGGGGCGCAGGGCGCCCCCTCCCCCAAAGCACCCACCCCCCATGTTGAGGGCATGCGGCCTGGTACGGTTCAGGAGGGGGGGGGGGGGCGCTCGCTCGTCCCCACCCCCTTTCCTGACCGGCCAGGCTGCGTGCTCGGATCGGGGTCTGGTATGGATTTTAGGGGGGGCCCCACGCCGTTTTTTCGGCGTAGGGGTTCCCCTTTATAATCCATACCAGACCTAAGGGCCTGGTATGCCCCGCGCTCGCCGCAATAGGAAGATTTGTTTTTCCTATTGCAGCGAGCGCGAAATGCAATACCCTGCCCCCGTGTCGTATTTGGTCTGTCGGACCAGCCTACACACGAGCGGGCTTTCCGTCGGACCAGCACACACACGAGCGGACTTTCCGCCCGAAACTGAGTCCGACGGAAAGATTTGAAACTTTCTTCAAATCTAGGTCCGGCGGGCTTTTGGGAAGAAGTCCGCCGGAAAAGTCCGCCGCCGCCCACACACGGGCGGATTGTCCGGCACACTCTGGTCCGCCGGACCAAGTATGCCGGAAAGTCCGACCGTGTGTACGCGGCATTACCCGCTCTGTGCAGTGGTTTTGCACAGAGTAACCTGATCCGCCTCTTCTCGGGTCCGAGAAGAGGCGGACCAGGGTTACTAAACCCAAGACTTTGCATTCATTATATCTGGTCTCCCACAGTACACAGAACATGGGCTAAATACCTTTTCTCATCAGCAGTATATGGCAGTCTTATGACTGCTATCAATGTCTGGTTAAAACTTGTAGGACAAGTTTCCATTCTGCTCGGACTGTCCTATGAGGCTACCCTGACCCTCTGTCTGGACAGTGCTGATTGGCCCTGTGCCGATCACATGCACCCTCCCAAGAAAAAAAAAAAAAAAAAAACGCTTTAGCAATACACACCAAACTGAGCATGTGTCCCAAGGCTTTGTACTGTCAGCTTTTTTTACACAATGCACAGGATTACCCCTTAGGTTTCACAATGAGTATAACAAGCATGCTTTACTGCATATATAGACTTATTTTAAAGTTTTGTGTTTAGTACCGTAGAATGCATTAAAAGGTGAAGAAAAAAAACTCTTTATAACCACTTTAAGCAAAAGATTTATCGTCAATGTTGTGCATAAAGAAGCAAATATTCACTTTCTACTTTGTAGGCACAGCATTTATTTGAAATTTAAGCTTGGTGATAGGTCCGTTTTACTTTAAAGCGACCCCATCTTAAAACGTTACTAAGGTAACAGTTCTGAAGTGCAGGTACCTTGTCACTATTAATGGCAAAAAAACTGTTAAGAGCAATTATGTGCCAAATATAGTCACCGACACCATTAAATGGAAATCAAGTGCGGCTGCAAACTTCTCAAATGTGCTTTTATATTATTAGGGTTGTAAAATATCAGCAGAAGTACAGGTAATATTAATCATGTTTTCTCAATGGAAGCGAGTCAGCTAAATAAAAATAACCTGACTTTATATATCACTTCTAGAAAATCATAAATAGAGTAGGAATAGAAAAGCTAATTACTTTAGTGATGTTAGAATCAGTCAGTTTCCAGGATGCAAAGCATACTTTTATGACTATGCTATGTCCACCCACACAAGGTTCAACAAGACCAAAATAATAGGAGCAAGCAAATCCAGCTTAGTCTATGGCACTGTGGATGGGAACACAATGTACTGCATGCTGAACACTCATAATAGACATTGCAGAAGAAAATACACTAGCAAGGCTAATGAGCTGCCTTTGTATACCAAGCCGGGGCCTGCACAATCAACAAAGAACTAAACTTAGATTGGCAGTAATCACATTAATGTAGAATTTGGCAGCAAGTCAGTCTAGTTTAGGATTTGGAAAGACCAGCGAATAGCTAATTATGACAAAACTGCTACAAAAAAGGTAAAGTATATGTATAGCCAAAACTATTTTTTTTTAGGTGGGTAGGGAAGGGTACCTGAGCCACTTTCACACTGATGTTTGGCCACAGTGTGGGTGCAGCAGTGTACCTGCGGTTTTATTGAAGGTTACCCATGGTTTCCCATAGAATTCTATTATGTCCTGTGTTTTTGGTACATTTTAAAAAGCACACCAAAAGTCCTGCACAATGCATCTTTGGTGTACTTTTAGAAAACGCACAACATAATAGCAGTCTATGGGAAACGGTCGGCAGCCCGCATGAAAACCACAGGCACTGCACCTGTGCTGTATTTGGAAAGTGTGAGGCGGCCCTCAAGCATCTTTTTTTATGCATGTTTATACTTGCGTTTTTCCAGGCATTTTCAGGCTTGAGTATTTTTGTGTTAGCCAAATGGAAAGTTAGTTATTAGGAAAAGGAAGGCCAAGAAATTGCACAAAAAAAAAAAAAAATACATGATAAAAAGGATAAAATGTGTCCTCAAGACAGAAGAAATTGTCCAAAAAATAAAAAAATAAAAAATTGCCTCTGAAGCAGCTGGCGTAATGAGCAAAACTGGTCAGGCTTCCAGCCTTGCTCCCATGATGCCAGCTTCTGGGAGACTCCCTCCCCCATTCATCTAAGGCAGTGGTTCTCAACCTCAGTCCTCAAGTACCCCCAACAGGCCATGTTTGCAGGTCTTCCTTTATCTTTGCACAGGTGCTTTTAAATCAAAGTCAATGGCTTGGTATTTTGGACAGCTATTTTATTTAAAAGAAATTCCCAAAACATGGCCTGTTGGGGGTACTTGAGGACTGAGATTGAGACCACTGATCTAAGGGACTTGCTTCTCAGGACATGGACCTATAGACCACTACCTGCTATAATAAACAGCTTGGACTTTTCAAGACCCACATTGATGGCCAGGTACATTTTTTCTACTTGAGTGCTGTATGGCTTGGAACCTCTTTTCTGATCTAAACTGACAGGTCCCACACTGGGCAATTCTGAACTTCATATCGCACAGTTGGAGGATTTCTCCTGTGTTGACCTAGCTGCCAACAAAAGGGAGGGCATAAAGGTGCCATGCTATAAGCTAGATGAATGCTATACTTGAGAAGGGTTAGAGCACCTTTCCCTGGGAGTTTTCCCATTATGCCCGATATATATGCTATAATTCACTCTGGTTCCATGCTGCTCATATGGGTTTGGTCATATCACACACTTTATTGAAGGACACCCTCATGGATGTTACACCGTTCATATGTGGATTAGTTTCATGCTACAGTCCAAAGGAATTTAAATGCCACTAGCCATATGGAGTGGACGACCAACATTGTCTATATGAGAGTTGGTCCCCATCACAGTCCATGAGAAGATCTCTTAATGGACCTTAAACAATATCCAGCCATACACAAGTCCCGGAATAGATTCCTTTAAAAAAGGACCCTTTTAGGAATTTCAAGTTATTTGTAATATGGGAGGAGACGTTTACTTTTTTTGATCCGGTCTATGCAGACTGTGCCCCCCACTGGGGTACACACACCTAACACCACTTGATATCACACAATTACAATTCCCCCCCCCCCCCCCCACTTTTTTTGGGGAAGGGGGTATTTATACAAATTCTCCTGCAGCTGTCATTGTGTTTTTAATAATTGTCCAATTATGGTTTGATTTTATTAGTTGAATAGGGGGTTTTGTATTTTTTGGATTATAAGTGTTTAATAAAGCCATTTTCTTCATTGTTACATGTGTCAGACTACTTTGCCAGGTCCCTTTATATAAAATATACAACTATTTAGGGATACATTGTATATTTGTTTCACATTAAGGTTGAGCTCAGTCTGGTTTCTATTTTTTGTTTCTCTTTGTCACAAAAAAAAAAAACAAAAAAAACACCCCCACACACGTTATTCGCATTTTCAGGTTTTTTTTTTTTTGTTTTTGTTTTTTTGTTTTTTGTTTTTTTTAGGTGCTCCCATTGAAGTCTATAGGGACTAAAAACTCTTCCACCAAAGAAGCTCATCTGTTTAAAGTTATTCTTTAAATATGTTAAAAAAAAGTAAAACATTTTCCTTTTTTTAATATCCGTTAGCATCACTTATGTATGTGGTTATACGATTGTGAATGCTAGCATATTTCTGAGCAATAAAACGAGCACTGACACATATCACATATGGAGAGAAGTGTGCCTGCTCTGTCAGTGGGCACGCCATGGTAAGTAAACCATATGGCTATAATTATGACATTAGGGTCCATCTGGCCTCAGTCCTACAATGTTTCTTTATAGTTGCAGAAATATAGCAAATAAATGGTTCAACAATTATAAGAGTTACATTTCACATATACCATAAAGTGAACACAGGGCTACATTGGAGCCCTCTTCTAAAGCAGATAATGCCGGGATCACATAGTGCTTTCAATAGGATAACCTAGGAATCAGCAGATGCTAGTTATTTTGAGATTACAGCTACACTATAATGCACGCTTACACTGCATAGAGCCGGAGAAGACAAAAAATAGCCCCATATGGGCATATTTCAGTATCTGCCTAAACTATACACCATAGTAGAATATGGACACTCCATTATAATTGTAAAATTAAAACCCAACTTCATAAAATGTTTTATTTCGGTCTGTGACCCCACTGGGGACATCTTCCCTCATTTCCTCCCTGTGACACCTGTACAAGAAATGGAGGATGCGGTTTCCATCAGGACAAGAAGGCAGAGACTGCAATAAAACATTGTCTGTGTCTCTGTTGGAGAGATTTCCTCGACTGTTTTCGTCCAGACAGGAAGTGGGTGTAAATTTCCCCAGGAGTTACACAGACGTGAAAAAAAAAAAAAAAAAAAAAAAAAAAACTTAACAGAGGCTCTAATGCAGGGGTCTCAAACTGGCAGCCCTCCAGCTGTTGCGAAACTACAAGCCCCATGAGGCATTGCAAGGCTGACAGTTACAAGCATGACTCCCATAGGCAGAGGCATGATGGGACTTGTAGTTTCACAACAGCTGGAGGGCCACCAGTTTGAGACGCCTGCTCTAACGCAGCAACACAAGTTTGGCCAGAATTGGGCTTCATACAGTTTTCCAAAAAACATTGCAAAAAAAAAAAATCACCTTTGATCGTGCAAGAAGTAAACCAATCGTTGTGAATGATCATGCTATATAGTTCTTTCACCCAGTTACATCCACTTCTTAATTTGTCTTGAAATATATTCCGTTGACATTTGCATGCAAACTGTAGCTGGCACTATATCTAATGTTAATGTTTCCTAATAGGCAATTGAAACACAGTCACAAAACATTAACCACTTCCAGCCCAGGTTTATTCTGGCACTCCTCTCCTACATGTAAAAATCATAATTTGTTTGCTATAAAATTACTCAGAAACCCCAAACATTATATGTATATATTTTAGCAGAGACCCTACGAAATAAAATGTCGGTCGTTGCAATTTTTATGTCACATTTATTTGTGCAGCAATTTTTTGGGCGAAAAGAAACAAACACTTTCATAATTAAAAAAAAAACAAAAAAACAAACAAACACCACACACACACACACACACACACACCATTAAAATTAGCACAATGTTTTTGTATAATGTGAAAGATGTTACGCTGAGTAAATAGATACCATGTCACGCTTTAAAATTGTGAACACTCATGGAATGGCGCCAAATTTCAGTACTTAAAAATCTCCATAGGCTACGCTGTAAAAATATTTACAGGTTACCCGTTTAGAGTTACAGAGGAGGTCTTGCCCTAGAATTATTGCTCTCGCTCTAACATTCATGTAGATACCTCACATGTGTGGTTTGAATGTTGTTTACCTATGTGGGCGCGACGTACGTCTGCGTTTGCTTCTGTGTGCGAGCATGCAGGAACAGGGACGCTTTGACATTTTTTTTATTGTTTATTTTTACACTTTCCCTTGAAAAAAAAATTCTTTAACTGTTATTCCTATTACAAGGAATGTAAACAACCCTTGTAGTAGGAATAGGGCATGTCAGGTCCTCTTTATGGAGAGATCTGGGGTCAATAAGTCCCCAGATCTCTCCTGTATGATGGAAAGCCTGAGATTTCCAGCTAAAAAAGAAAAAAAAAAAAAAAAAAAAAAAGGAAGGGTTTGTATTAGGGGTGCACCGAATGGAAATTTTGGTGCCGATACCGAAAATGAGGGATGCACTAGGCCGAAAACCAAAAAAATGACAGTTTTAAAAAAAAATGTATATTATTTTTATATATAAAATTGTATTATATTCAACTTTTAAATTAATATCATCAATTTAAATTAATATTAATTTATTGTTTGCCATTATTGGCAACTTTGGTGCAAGAAAGGTCAAGAAAAATGCAGTCTCTAACCATCTATTGTATCATGTCTGCAATCTCTTACTTAAACTTAAAGTGGATGTAAACCCTATGTCATCCTTTCTAAAACTACTGCCATAGGGGTTATCTATAGGGATATTCATACCTCCTGCATGTATTCTTACCTGTCAAATGTCTCCCCTCTGTCTGTTATGAGAACCGAAAAACTGCATATTCTGTGGGTGGGTCTGTTGTCTGGAGCTCGGTGGGTGGAGTTGTGATGTCAGTAGACTGCCCGCCCACCTCTACACTCCCCTTGTCAATATGCATTTTCTCCTGTGTATTTCTTACACTGAACTTCTGCTATGATCACTAATATCCAGTGAAAAGACAGGAAAGTAACCACATGACTTCAGCATGCAAAATCATACTGAGGGGTGGAACAGCCAATCCTTGCAGAGCTGCTGAAGAAAGGAGGGGGAGGGAATTAAAAAATAATGCCTGTGTCTTAGGCTAGTGCACGAGATGTAAATCACCTGTCACTCACAGCAAGGGGGAGGATTTGACAAAGTTTTTCTCCGTTTGTCAAGATTTATCTCACTGAACAATAAAAGGATTGCTCAGAGATGGATTAACTCTGTGTGGCAAGACTGGGCTCAAATGATAGGAAATCTTATACTCTACAGTATAATATATTAAAAAAAAAAAAAAAAATATTCGTGTTTACATCCACTTTAAACACATTGCTAATAGTATTAGCAAAATTTCCATTCAATGCACCTCTAGCAGACATGATACAGGAGATCAATGCAGCCTCACCAGTGCCCCTCATATGCAGCCTCACCAGGGCCTGTCATATGCAGCCTACTAGTGCCCTGCAGCCTCACCAGTGCCCGTCATATGCAGCCTGCCTGTGCCCAGCAGCCTCACCAGTGCCCATCATATGCAGCCTGCCTGTGCCCTGCAGCCTCACCAGTGCCCATCATATGCAGCCTGCCTGTGCCCTGCAGCCTCACCAGTGCCCGTCATATGCAGCCTGCCTGTGCCCCGATCAGAGTGGCGATCTCTGTGTGTCACGGAGCAGGGTTTAAATTGCCCGGGCCGCAGTAACATTGTCCCGCCTCCTGTGATCACTTCACACTGATTCAATGTCCTGCTATTGGATCAGTGTGCCCTCTATCACAGGAGGTGGGACATTGTTACTACGGCCCGGACAATTCAAACCCTGCTCTGTGACATGCAGAGATCACGGCGAGGAGGGAGGAGAGGAGGAGGGAGTAGAGGACTGGGGCGTGCCAGAGTGACACTCCCACAATGGGTGGCACCAGGGGCAGACCCCGCCCCCTTTTGGTTTTGGCAGTTTTTTGCTATTTGCCGAATGTAGCTGCAGGCATCATTCACATATCTCCATACTTAAGGACATCATATGACGTCCACCTAAGGTTATGTGGAGATCTACTTTTACAAATCAAGTGGTGATGCCCCCCCAATTTTGTCCTATTTAAAGATATGTTGTACTGTCCATGTCCTCCATTCTTTTTAAGTACAAAACAAGAACCTTTCATGTGCATCGGCTCAAATGTATGTAAGTGGTAAATGTGTGCGTGTATATATAAAATGTGATGCTATAAGTGCATAGTTCGTGAAACTTTAATAGACTGCTGTGATAAATTAAATCATAATAAAATGTAAGCCAAAACCTTTTAATCTATTGACTGATATATTTTTTATTAGAATGAGGAAAAGTTAGATCTACCATTGGGCTGTTACTACAATCCAGAGCTACAGAAGAGAGTTTTTCCCTCACTTTCTGTTTTGGGGAATATGGTTGTCAACAGGACCATAAAGGAGTGAATATCTTCTAATGGAGCACTAGTTAGCAACAAAGACACAAAATGACATCCAAACCCTTGTCCACTCTATTCAACATGGGTACATTTTTTTTCTGAAAGGACTTTAAAACAAGTTTAATGTATGCATTTCAGTCATTGGGTCCCAATTTTCATAAAAATTACAGTATTTGGTATACTATAGGAAGGGGAGCAGTAAATACATAATGAAGTTTCATTTTAAATACAATTTATAAACCAAAAAAAAAAAAAAAACAAACAAACACACTTACAGTATAAAAATCCATATACAGCAGTTATTTGCATATTTAAAAAAAAAAAAATTAAAGCAGTTGTTGAGATTATATATATATATATACACACACACATATACATACACACACACACACACACACACGAGGCTGCTGCTATCACTAAATGTGTTCCCACATACAGTGCTAAAGAAAAAAATTGCCCAATAGTGGACAATCATTCAATCAATTGAAAAAACAAAAAATAATGACTTCCATAAATATTAGGTAACAATAAACTCCTATACTATAAATTTGCTATAAACATTGAAAAATACATAACACATATTAGATAAAGTCCCAACAGTCCACATAAAGTGCTCTAGTGCATATTCATAGTTCAATATGTGCTCCACCACATAACAAGAGTGCTCTGTCACCAGGTGAAATACTCGCTAATCTCAGAACAAGAACCTTAAAAGGGCCAACACAGCATAATGGTAATCAATTCTGTACATCAAATAGTGGGTCCTCTGCTCACTTCCTCCTCTGATGATAGACCTTCCCCAGCTGAGATGACTCCACAGAACTCTCAGGAATTAAGGGTGGATTTGATTTCAATCAAGTCGATTTAAAATCGCTAGTAAAAAGGCTTGATTGAAATCAACTCAATTTAAATCATAATTTTTAAAGAGCAACTGTCACCTCCGTCCCGCAGCGGCTCCTCCTCTGACCCGCTGTCGAGTCAATAACAGTCCCATTCACTTTAATGGGACGGCTGGTGATGTGGCAGTGATAAAACAAGGTGAGGGACGTGGCAGCAGGTGAGTGGATTCCCGCTAATGGGCGCTTCCATGATAGATCTGAAATGACAGGTGCTCTTTAAATGTAAGGACTTATTCTTTTTGGTAGTTAGAATCTTTAATATTTGAAAACAAAATTAATGTTTCCTATTTAGAATAATAAGCTGCCAGGTTAGTAAAACAGCGATATCAGAACTGATTCAATCATACAGTTTGTAGTGTACATAGATTTGCAAGACAATGGGATAAAGGAATATTCCTGAACTTTGTTTTATCTCATGGTTACTGTGGCATTGTGTGAAAGCATTAATGCAGTGCATGTTATCTCAGCTTGCAGAGCTTGGATTCATTGAATGAGTTTACCAAAAATTTAAATATTGCAGAATATACTGCCTCATGCTACATAACTAAGCTCCATTTCATGCTGAAACTAAATTAATGTATCTTAAATAGAAAACTATATTTAGATAGATATTTACTCCAAAAGCATTTTATGAAAATAAAATTTGATTAAAAAAAAATAAAAAAAAGATTTAAAAAAAAAAAAAAAAAAATCATTGAATTTTATTTTTTCCCTGCTCAGAATAAAAAGGAAACAATATCCAATCGTGGAGTATCGTGGTTAAAATGTATAAGAGAATACCAGCCAAGCTTAAAGCAGAACTCTGGGAAAAAACTTTTTTCCCCATGTCCTTGTTGCTGATCTCTGAGCTCTGTGGCAGCCTGCTGATCTTGAAGCAAAAAACGTTAATCCCCTGTAATATCCTGTTTGTAAGACCGGTGGCTGCTATTCCTCCTGTACCGTCAGCCACCTTTCTTGGCACTTCCCAGTTGTAGTTCTCTACAGCAAGCAGGGACTTCAATTTCTGTCCCCGCTTGCTGTAGTGGGTGGAGTGATCTCACAACTCCCGGTCTGTACCACCCATGGGAGGTGGTGTCCTCCTCCTCCGCTCCCTGCCAGCACCCCCCACCACCGCCTGCCATCTCTCAGCAGCAGGGATCATTACAAGACACCAGTCGGATGACAAAACGGGAATCTCAGGCTGTGGCAGATCTTGTATCTTATTTGAAACACAGATTGCCGTATGGCCCAGTCTCCTGGACCCCCATTGGAACAGTGCGCTGTCTATCACAATGCGGGGAGGCGGGGCTGTACGGCAATTAGTGTTTCAAATACAAGATCTGTCACAGCCCGAGATCCCCGCTCTGTCATCCGGCCGGTGTCTTATAACGATCCCTGCTGCGCATGACACAGATGAGGCTGCACTGGTGGGCACAGATGAGACTGCACTTATGGACACTGATGGGAACAGTTAGGCTGCACTGGTGGACACTGATGAGACTGAACTTATGGGCACTGATAGATGGCACTGATAAGCTGCACTGGTGGGCACAGATGAGACTGCATTGGGCACAGGCTGCACTGATGGGCACAGATAGTGCCCACCAATGCAGCCTAAAGAGACTGCACTTATGCTGCACTGGTGGGCACAGATAAGACTGCACCAGGCACAAGCTGCACTTATGGGCAGAGGAGACTGCACTTATGGGCACTGAGGTGGCACTGATGAGGCTGCACTTATGGGCACTGAGGTGGCACTGATGAGATTGCACTTACGGGTACTGATAAGCTGCACTGAGGCGGCACTTATGGGCACTGATGAGGCTGCATTGATAAACTGCACTAATGGGCACTGAGGCTGCACTTATAGGCACTGAAAAGCTGCACCAATGGGCACAGATAAACTACACTGATATGCTGCACTGATGAGGCTATACATATGGTCACTGATTAAGTGCACTGACGAGGATATACATATGGTCACTGATTAAGTGCACTGACGAGGATATACATATGGGCACTGATGAGGCTGCACTGATAAGCAGTGGACACCATCCGATGCTTTACTGACACCGTCCACTGCAAAATATCTGCAGGAGGGGTTTCCACCATCCCTGCAAAGTTTGCAGTCATTTTTTATATCTTATTTTCAGTTTGTCTATTATATGTCATGTTATAAATCACAGAGACTGGTATTATATGAAAATCTTAAAATTTAATATTACCACATTAGAGGGTTCCACCATTATTGTGTTATTGATTAGTAAGTTAGTGCTGCTTTTTTTTTTCTCCTCTCATGCGGCATTTACTTGTGCCACATGCTGATGTAAAGCAGCATGTCCCGGCCCTTTCTGTGGTGTGGCTAGGGATGTTCTCAAGCACTGATTGCTGTTAGAAAGATCTCAAAGCTACAGCTGGAGAAGGAATATTTCTAATACTGAATTACAGCAGAATATAGTGGGTATAATATATAATTATGAGCATGTGTCTACATATCAGTAATGGTTACATAAAGCTAGTAAGGGCAATATGTTTATCTCCTATTGTGGCTGGAGGGGGAGAGCACAAACATGCTTTGCATTTATAAGGCTGTAACCTACCTATCCTGCTGTGTGTTACTAAGTAGTGTGGCTGCAGAAAGAGAAGTTTGATTTATGCTGACGTGGGCTTGTTCACATTTAACATGTACAGGCCTAGTGTACTCTCCCTTATTCACTGCAATTTTCAAAGCATAATGGGAAGTGTAGTTTGTTTATAGTGTGTGTGTGTGTGTGTGTGTGTGTGTGTGTGTGTGTGTGTGTGTGTGTGTGTGTGTGTGTGTGTGTGTGTGATGTAATCCCTTTTCTAACAACTCCCCCATGGCAGAATAGATGCTGTATTTTTGAATTACAGAGAGGACTTCCTGAAAATATGATTAGACTTTTCTCTTTAATGGTAAGGAATTTCACAAAATGGAATAACTGTTTACTGTTTTGTGTAGGGGGGTGTACTAATAGGGGTTCTGCTTAAAGGAAATGCACTCACATTTATTGTGTTAAAAACAAGCAATAGGATATAACAGAGTAACAGGGTCTCACAGTATCCAGATCAAGTAATGATACACGCCACCTGGCTCCCCCCTTTACGCGTTACACCACTTTCCCACATGGCTTCTTCAGAAGGTATCATGTGCATTTTTATAGAACAGATCAGGGTTACCGCCGCACTTCTTCAGTGACTAACATAACCTGCATTGTCCAACACATTTCATCCTATACAGTGAGACTTCAGAGACACAAACGTCTGACATCAGATTGCTGAGGCTTGACTTCAATATAGACAACGTGAAAGAATAGAATGAGTTTTGCACATTTTATTTATTTTATTCTGGCCATTAAAATTAACACTCAAGCACTAAATGTTACTAGTGCTAATACGCGTTAACACGCGTTTAGCATCGAGCGTTTTCTCTGCAAAAATGCCGCTGCTGCTGGACGCACTGTCAGTGGGTTTTTTTCTGCCTCTAAAAGCCCCTGCCACTAAACGCTGCTAAAAGCCTATGTGTCCATGGACACATAGGCTAACATGGAGGGGAGTTTAGAGGCAGGAAGAAAGAAAAGCTGACGCCCCTATAAGCAGCTACGTCCAGGGAGCATGAGGCCTTAACAGTATCTGCCTCATCTTTGGAATTTTATTATAAAGTAAGTCTCTACATACTGTATATTGGAACATTTTATTCACTAATTTTTAGGTATACTGGTAGCATTACATGACTTTCTTTCCAGTTGGGAGGCAGCATTGTGGATTTACCAGCAGAAGGTGACAAATTTCGCAGTAACATCTTGAACAACAAAGCGCAGTATGCCGCAGTAAAGATTTCCTTTCTTTTCTGTTGGTGTTTAAGAGCTGGATTAGAGAACATTTGGGAGCTGTACTAAAAAGACACAGCAAGATGCTAAGTAGTTTGTCAAAGAGTAAATATAAGGTTTGCCTAATGATTGTGAGCAGCAGACAATTCGACAAGGCTCCTGTTTGTAAGTAGGATTTCTGTAACCTTAGGGAGTGCTACATAATTATCCCTGAAAGTAAATTTAGATATAGTACAATAATTGCCAAAAAAAGACACTCTAATAGCACGCAAGGAAGGAACACTCGGATAATTACTGCAATTATATAGGGGTTTCTCAACAAGACTCTGGTAGGAGCTCACTATTTAAAGGGGCAACAGGCAAATAAAAAACACGAACTCTTCCACATAATGGAACAAAAAAACTAAAAAAGAAACATTTGTCAATACAATCTACACGTCCTTGAACACAGAGTTGCATCAACTAAATGAGGTGTATATGAATGGGGATGGAGCATTCAGAAGAATATTACTTAGAAACATTTATGTTTATAGTGCCATAAAGCAAATTTTAAACCCTGAATTTCAAGAGCCTCTACACACAGAAGGTAAATAAATACTATCAACACAGTTTATACTGCCCTTCCTCGGAATTTGGTGGTCACTATTGGCTGCAATAAAAGAGACCCTTCCAAAATAAAAACTGCCCTTCCTCATCACACTAAACCTTAAAGTGGTATTAAACCCAAAACTGTGAAATCAGTCTGTATAGCAGTAAAGAAAGCTTGTTATAATCACTGTGGAACTCTGCATTGTGTAAAAAGGCTGTTTGATCCTTTCTTCAATGTTCGTCCCCTTCTTCCACAGTCCCCAAACCATCTACTGATAGAACAGAGCTTTGGGGACAAGCTGCACATGCTCAGTTAGGTGTGTATTGCTAGCATTATTTTTTTGGGGGAGAGTGCATGTGATCAGCACAGGGCCAATCAGCACTGTCCAGACAGAGGGACAGGGGTCCTGCAGCCTCATAGGACAATCAGGGAAGAAGGAAAATGCATCATTCAAGCTTTAACAAGACAATGATAGAAGTCACAAGACTGCTCTAACTGCTGATGAGAATAGGTATTTAGCAGTTTATATTTACTGAAACTTTTGCATTTCCATGTTCTTTGTACTGTGGGAGACCAGATATAGTGAATGCAGGGTCCTGGGTTTAGTAAAACTTTAACAGAATTTGGTGGCCACTTTTGGCGGTCTAATGCCGCGTACACACAGCCGGACTTCCCGACAGAAAAAAAGTCGGATGGGAGCATTTGGTCGGAAATTCCGACCATGTGTATGCTGTCGGCATTTCCGACGGACTCCGATATAGAGCATGTTCTAAATCTTTCCGTCGGAAATGCCGACGGAGTTTAGCCCGTTGGCAAGTCCGGCCTAGTGTACGTGGCATAAGATTCTTCATTGGTAACACCCTTACCTAAACTGCCCAGTGCAGGCCCTCATCCTCCCATCAGCAAAAGGAAATAATTTCTTTAAGGTTGCGGTAGCTGTTCATCTGAAGACCTAAGACCTGTGCTGTAGATTGGGGTGAAGATAATCACAGCAGGAGGTGGGATGTGTGCATGGCAAAGACTGGGAGAAAAATAAGCAGCCATTTGCGCTTCTGGCTGCATGCACCTAAAACCATTAAATTCTCTCTTCTTATGTCACTGTCTTCTACCATCACTGGCCATGCAGATGAAACATATATAAAAGCAGAGGTTCAAGAGAAGCATCTACAGATATTACAGGCGATAACTATACAAATAAAACAAAAAGGGTTGTGTTTAATGTGTACAGTAAATGCCAATAAACTTTCAGTTATACTTATGGCAATCCAGATAAATCATACTAGTTTTGGTTGACAAATAGTTAGGTAGAACTACATACGTCAAATACCCTAACAGATTCAAGATATGAAGATGAACATGTAAACAAACTTTAAAAGGTTGGAAGCATTAAAAAGGCAGGTGTCCAACCTGTGGCCTAAGACGGTTATAAATGTGGCCCCACACAAAATCGTAAAATACTTGCATCATCTTCCTGAGCCCAGCAGAGAGCAATGTGGGGATATCCTGGATCTGCAGAACTATCCCTGGACTACACACCCCAGCATGCCATCTTCTCCAGAGAAAGAACTCTGGGAGAAGCTTTAAAAGGGTCAGCCGACTAGGCCCAAGCTCTCTGGCTTCTCGGGTTCCATCAAGTAAACACCCCTCTGCTGCTGTGTGAGAGGACTGCGGCCTACCACGCAGGAAAACGGCGATCCCAGCTCCGACCCAAGCGGGTCCAGTGTCACTTGCTACACAAGGGGCTTCACTGTAGCATCGCTGTAACAAGCCAGATCAGGCGATTCACGGTCCCAGCAGCCGGTCTGGCATCTCTGCTCGTTCCATAGAAGGATGCACCGACTTGGATCGCTCTTCAGAAGGTTTCTACGCTGTTCTTCAGTTTAGTGAGAGGGCATCTGCCCGCCAATACAATCTATACTTTATCCTAGTTCACAGAACACTGTATATAGACACCTCACACCTGGAATTACCTTACCTTATCTCACAGAACACTGTATACAGAAATCTTACACCTGGAATCACCCTAAGGATTACAACTAGCCAGGCACAACTGCTTGCTTTGATTATACCTCAAAGTGACACTCAGGATCCTTGTTCTATGAGCTCCAACTTGCCGGTGAAGATCATTGGGAGGCATTGCATCCTGGACACTTATCCTATTGCTATTTAAAAGGGGACACACTCCTAATATCTATAATACCCAGTCTCTAATTAGGATTAAAGGTATAATAGGCCACATTAGTAGCTTTCCCTTAGATATTCATTCATTTATTGTCTGTTTCTATGTACATTGCTATATTAGATCTGTGATTCCAAGCTGTTATTTAATTGCCTCAGGGGACCTTTTCAACTGAGTTTTGGCTGTTTACCCAGGACTTAGCTGACCAATACCCGGTTTCATGACTCTCCCTTTGAACAAGTAAAATCAGAGAGCTAATCAATCTGCATTGTGTCCGTGTATTAATTAAAAGATACATACAACATATCTGAACCTAGAGTGTCAGGAGTGCTGAAAAGTTTACAGGGTCAAAGTGGCACAGATGAACATGAATTTCTAAGCAACCCGCAAGGGGTCAGTGCTACATATCTAATAGCTTTTTGTCTGTATCCTTTAGCTTCAGAAATAGTTTGATTGGGCAGAAGGAATTACAAAAAGTATGAAGAGAATGTGGGGATAGAGGATAAGAGACCAGCAGAGGGGTTTGGGAACACCTCTACCAGGCCATGTATGCAGCTAAAAGAAAGGACAACAAATTTTAAAAAGTGTGACAGACCTGGATCTCCAGCTAATATACCAACACGTCATGACGGGGACATTGACTAACCTTTAATAATGGCTCAAAGACAACAAATCTTGGAAAAGTGGAGTACCCCAAAATGTCATTGCAAGGCGTAATGAATATTGATGAAAGAATCTTGAGACAAAGTCACAGTTCATTTTGTTTATTTTAGAAAACGAAGTCTGGCCACACACACACACACACACACACACACACACACACAGTGTGAATTTCTTTCCTGCAGCCACAGGTTGCAGGAAAGAAATTTGCATGATTCCCCCATCAACACAGACAGTGCTGACAGGGAAATCAGCAATGGTCTTCTCCCAGTGAGGCAGGCATCCCCACCGAGAGAAGACATTGTTTTTTGCTAGCGAGTATAGCAGCCCCTAGCAATAATCATAAGGGAATTTGGCAGGCTGGTTGTACCCAAGTTTATCGATTGACCAACTTGGTACATTCAGCCTGGCCATTAGCGGTTCAAACTGTGTTTGGGCAGCCTAAGCTCTTTTACATATGTTGAGGATACAAGGTGGACTGGGGCCAAGCGGCCTACTGGAAATCACATTAGCTCACAAATGGTCTGGGACACAGTAGCCCTGTAATAGAATATATTAATAAAAAAAAAAAAAAAAAACATACATACACATATACATATACATATACACACACATATACACACACATACACACACTGTATAATTGCAACTCAAGTCATATTTTATCTATTATTATACAGGATTTATATAGCGCCGACAGTTTACGCAGCACTTTAAAATAAAAAAGGGCAGGCAGTAAAATTACAATACAATAGGAACCTGCTCGTTAGAGCTTACAATCTAAGAGGGAGGGCCAACAGATAAAAAAGGGTAATAACTGTGGGGGATGGGCTGCTGAAGAAAATAAATGTACAGTAATGTCGCGAACACACGATCGGTCTTCTCGTTGGAAAAAGATATGACGGCTTTTACGACGGGATTCCGCTCAAGTTTGCCTTGCATACACACGGTCACGCAAAAGTTCGCTGAAATCACAACCGTCAAGAACGCGGTGACATACAACACTACGACGAGCCGAGAAAATGACGTTCAATGCTTCCGAGCATGCATCGAATTGTTTCCGAGCATGCCTAGGGATTTTGCGTGTAGGAATTGCCACAGATGATTGAATTTTCGGATAGGAACTTTTCCCGACCAAAATCTCTCAATTCTCAATCTTTTGCTGGCTGGAATTCTGCCAGCAAAAGACCAATGGAGCATACACACGGTCGCATTTTCCCACGAAAAAACCTCATCGGTCTTTTGCGGGCCGAAATTCCGACCATGTGTACGCGGCATAAGGTGGATTGAATGTTAATAAAATGTACCTTTCCTTTTCAATCTGCAGTGCTGTTGTTTTCTGTAAAATGCAATGCAATATGGCTGCCTAGAGGCGTTCTGTACACAGTTGGTGTACAGAACACCCCCCCAGGTATGTCATTTCCTGCTTGTGTGATTGGCTTACTGATTTTCCCAGAAGTCTGAAGATACAAATTTGATTTTGAGCATCCCTTGCAACAAAAATGGCATTTTAGTTGGAGATACTCGTAAAGGAGTACAAGGAAAATCACATCTAAAGGGGTGCAGACCCTGCCACTTTCCTCAGAGTCCTGCAGGTGCAGCAGTTGACCGATACTTATAAAACCACTCCTATACATATTCACTCTGCACATGGGCACAAACAAACCGCTATTTCTCCAGAATAACAAAAGGTAGGAATCAGCAACAAAGTTTGTTAAAATCCTTGCAATGTACATAGATCACCCAGAGGGAATGTTTTTTTTTCCTCAGCAAAAGTGGAGTTACTCTGTTCAGCATCAAATATGGCCATAGGAATCGTAATCAAGTTAATGGATAAACAATGCTGTTTGTTTATATATCTAGACTATACCAAAAACATGGCCTACCACTGCCGAATACAAAAGTAGGATAAAAAAAAACAAAAACAAACAAAACAAAAACAAAAAAACACAGCTGAAATTAAAATTTGTCACAGATCAACATTTAATTTTGCCCTTTCTTAAACAGGCATTTGTTGTCATGCTAAAAGCCATAAAGTTTGCTACAAAAACAAATATCCTGCAAAAAGAAACAGATTAATAATTAAAATGATTTATATTGCAGTGCTTTTTTGCCTATTTCAGAGAAAAAGGACATTAGCTCCATTAACTTAAACTTATATTGATCTATATTGATTCCGGACACTTAACCGTATGATGGCTGATAAAAGTGTTAGTAAGCCCAGGACCCTGCATTCACTATATCTGGTCACCTACAGTACACAGAACATAGAAATGCAATTATTTTAGTAACTATAAACTGCTAAAAAGCTTTTCTCATTAACAGTATATAGCAGTCTTGTGACTTCTATCAGTTCCTAAAAAAGCTTGTAGTAGGAGTTTTCATTCTCCCCTGATCCTCTTTCTGGACAGTGCTGATTGGTTCTGTGCTGATCACATGAACCCTACCAAGATAAAAAAAAACAAACACACCTCTAGCAATACACACCAAACTGAGCATGTGCAGCCCATCCCCTTGCTCTGTAAATATAAGGTTATTTTTTGGAGAAAGTGGAGGAGGGGGTGGATCAGAGAAGACAGGATCAAACAGCCATCGTACACAATGCGGAGGATTAACCCCTTCGGTTCCACAGTGAGTATAACAAACATGCTTTACTGCTTATACAGACTGATTTTACTGTTGTGGGTTTAGTAACACGTTAACCGGTTCCTGACCATATCACGCAGATATACTGCGGCACGATGGCTTTCCTGGGCGAAGTCCCGTCCGGTACGTCCTACCCTTTTTCGGCCACCAGAGGGCGCGCGCAGGGGCACGACCGGCGCCGGCCACACGCTATTGCGTGCACGAGCACCAGCACGGGGATGTGTGTAAACGCACAAACCCCTGTGCCATCAGAGGAGAGGAGCCATATATCGTTAGTAGGAACAAAGTAGGAAAAACAATACGGCTCCTCCCCTAGTCAATCTTATCCCCATACAGTTAGAACACACAATTAACCCCTTGATCGCCCCCTAGTGTTAACCCCTTCCCTGCCAGTGACATTTACACAGTAATCAGTGCATTTTTATAGCACTGGTTGCTGTATGCCAATGGTCCCAAAAAAAAAGTGTCAAAAGTCTATGATCTGTCCGTCGCAATACCGCTACAAATCGCAGATCACCACCATTGCTAGTAAAAAAAAATTTAAAAAAAATTATATATATATATATATATATATATAAATAAAAATAATAAAAAATGCCATAAATCTTTCCCTTAGTTTGCAGACGCTATAACTTTTGCACAAACCAATCAACATATACCTATTGTGATTTTTTTTTACCAAAAATATGTAGAAGAATATTATATATTGGCCTAAACTGATGAAGAAATTTGTTTAAAAATAATTTGGGGGATATTTATTATAGCAAAAAAAAAAATTCTCAAAATTGTCGCTATTTTTTTGTACATAGCGCAAAAAATAAAAACCGCAGAGGTGATCAAATACCACCAAAAGAAAATCTCTATTTGTGGGGCAAAAAAAAAGGACACAAATTTTGTTTGGGTACAGTGTCGAACGACCGCACTATTGTCAGATAAAGCGACAATAGCAATTGTAAAAAGTGCTCTGGTCAGGAAGGGGGTAAAATCTTCCAGGGCTGAAGTGGTTAAGGTAAAAAATCCTCTTCCCTTATAAATCACTAGCAGACGTTGTGGCCAAAATGTACCTGTAAAGAAAAAGGTTACATTAATACTTCCCTTCCCATGTGAGAAGTAGCAAGTGTGTTTCAGCTATCCCAGCTGATGTGTTCCAGGAACAGAAGATAACAGACCATGGTAGTGGAATGAACTGGGCACTACAGGAGTATTTAAAACTGAACTATACAGCATATGCTGCCTATACTTATCTCAAGGTTTTACTTTGAATTGGTTATACCTTTAAAAAAAATTAGGAATATTTTCTATAGGCTCATTTGTTTATTATAGTCAAGACTAAAAAAAAAAAAAAAAAAAAATGTTTTTGTTGTTTTAATCCCTTAGGGATGCAGCCTTGGTTGGAAGCGGTTATATCAGGATCATGGCTACAGCCATAATGGCATCAAACATTTGTGCTAGTGATCAGCTTTACTGTAAGACCCCTTTCACACTGGGGCGTTTTTTCAGCACTGTTGGGCTAAATATAGCGCCTGTAAAGCGCCTGAAAACGCCTCCCCTACAGCCCCAGTGTGAGAGCTTGAGTGCTTTCACATGGGAGCGGTGCGCTTGCAGGACCTAAAAAAAAAAAAAAGTCCTGCAAGCAGCATCTTTCGGGCTGTGCTTTAGCGGTGAATACACCACTCCTGCCATTGGAATCAATGGGCACCGATGTGATGGCGATCTGCGGGCGCCATTAACCCTTTATTCAGCTGCTAGCGGGGGTTAAAAGCGCCCCGCTAGCGGCGAAAAGCACCACTATTGCAGTGGCAAAGGGCCACTAAAATTAGCGGCGCTTTACTGCTAACGCCCCCCACCCCAGTGTGAAAATCATCATTAAATCTTGAAAAATCTCGACAGCCCCTGGCCCTGACAGATACAGCTCATTATATTACAAAAAATTTGCAGGCACACTTGCCCCTAAACCTACAAAAAAAATTATTCATATCCTACAAGGCAACAAACTACCAGACAACTTGCTCTTCACAAATATGACACTCATCCCCAAACCCAATAAGGACCATTCCCTCCCACAAAACTACAGACCGATACCAGTCCCCAATAAACGATCTTAAAGAATTAGGTCAAGTATTAGCAGATAGACTAGCGCCCATTATTTCTACATTAATAGGCCCAGAACAGACCGAGTTTATCCCTACAAGACAGATTACAGACAACATTCGCCTGGTCCTATATTGAATGTTAAAAGGTTACCAGAAAGGGGAGGAAGAATTAAAAAGGAGTCTGTACGCAGACTAAGTACTTATGTTCTTACCAGACCCAGTGGTATCTCTCCCTAACCTACTATCTACCTTACAGAAATTCCACGACCTTTCTGCTTTGGGAGTAAACCTAGCAAAATTCTCCGCACTCCCAATTAACATCCCACAACAGATATCAACCAACCTCAGGGACTCTTGGTATTGCCCTCACAGAAAACACCCTTCAAAATCTAGGTGTGCGCATGGCCCCCTCTCTTCGGGCAATGTACAATGCCAACTACCCACAAGCCTTCTCCAAAGTCAAAACAGTGGCTGCACCTATGGTCAACCTTTCCCATCTCCTTGATGGGAAGAGTTACGGCCATCAAAATGTCCATCCTCCTGAAACTGTTATACTTCTTTACAGCCTTTCCCATCTATGTGTCTCCCCAAACTATAGAGCTAATCCAATGAGCCATTAATAAATTTTAAATTTGGAAAAACAAGACCCCCAGATACGGAAAATTACTCACTCATAGACCCTTATCACAGGGAGGTTTGGGATTACTTAATGTATGGCTCTATTATTTAGCAGCTAGATTGTCTTGCTTTAGGGGCGTCCAGGCCACAGGAACATTGCTCCACACATTCTGGAGCTGTCCCCACCTGAAACATATATGGAGTCAGGCAGCCTCCAAGGTAGCTCCGATGACTGGGTCACTGATCACACTGACAGCACTAATTAGCCTATTTTCACCCCCCATACCAAATATCCCTCCCCCAAACCAAAAATTAGTAAATACCCTTTCTGTGCCATCTTATGGGCTATAGCCTTAAATTGTCACTCGCCTACGGTACTCTGGGCTCAGGTACTCCAAAGAATCGAAACCATTAAACTAATGGAACGAATCCACCATACTATACTCGACACCATGCATGTTTTCAATAACAAATGGTCTGGATGGACTGCGTATGGTAGTACACTGTGAACCAATGGCCTTATACATTTAGCTTACCCTTTTTTCTTCCAAGTGACATGTGATATCTCCAACATGCACCCAAAAATGCCCATAGGATTGGTCTTGGTTAAATAGATGCAAATATGACACATGTAATTGTCTACAGCTTTGTCTCTTAACTCAGCATAACCCTGTTATTTTCTATCGTTCTCCTCTTATTGTTTATACAGTTATCTCTTTTTTATTTTCCTGTGTAATATTTGTAATGGGATGCAGCACAATATGGCGCCAAAACCCAGTTAGTGCACTAAAGCTTACTATTGGAAAACGGTACCATTGTGAATATGACTAACATGTATTGCATATATATTTGCCAATCAGGGTTGCATCCCGACATATTCCATAACCTCCATGTTATATCTGTATTGTCTTTTCCTACTCTCGAATAAAAACGTTTTTTTTTTTGTTTTTTTTAATACAAAGAAACTCAAAGAAGAAGTGCAAACAAAATGTAAAAAATAAAATACAGGATTTTTGTATTTTTTGCATAATGCTCGGTCAGTGGTGCATCCCATTTTAAATATTTATTTTTTGTAACGAAAGACTGTACAGATGAAAAACAAATGCATTGTATTTTTAAAAGGAATTTGTTCAAACAAGCCAATTAGAAAAAAAAAAATAAATGGCAAATTGTGCCTCGTTCATAAATTTGTCCAATTCTATCAACAGCAGGCAATAGGAGAATAAAAGGATCAGATCTGGTTCTGCAGCCAATGCTTTTCTAGTAAATAAAAATCAATATATGGTGTCGCGCTCTAGTGAAAAAATTAGTACCATAAATAAAGTGCTAAATTAGTTAAAGTGCTATATAAAAAGTGACATCGACATGTGCAAAATTTCACAAAACGCATATATAGTGACAACATATTTTCAAATTTGCATAGAAACGCATAAAGTTATTAAAAAAGTCACATAACCTTCAAGTTGCAAAAAAACGCATATAAAGTGACATCGCATGTGCAAAATTGCATAGAGCGCATAAAATTGCTACATAATCGCATAACCTTCAAATTGCATAGAATAAAAAGGTGCTAATGCTGACAAAATATGAGGGAGACTCCAACAGTGCACATGAATAGAAATGAAAATAAGATGCGGTGAAATGCTGTGCTCCAAGTGACAGTCAGTGAAAATACAGTCTCAGTGCATAGGTGATGTGAATCCTCTTCAGTGTATAAACACCTCAGGTGTGCAGTGGCTACCTTACCTTACCGAAGTAAGGTAACAGCGTGTTGTAACAAATGGTGGTGGTCAGTAAATCCTCCAATGTCTCGCATCCGATGTTCCTCTTGTGTGGTAGTAGCCAGGGGAAGCGTCAATGGACTAGAGATCCTAATATGCCTTGGTGCTCCAAGCGACATCTTATTTTCATTTTATTTTTTTATTTTTTTCTATTCAAGTGCACTGTTGGACTCTACCTCATATTTTGTCAGCATTAGCACATTTTTATTCTATGCAATTTGAAGGATATGCGATTATGTAGCAATTTTATGCGTTTCTATGCAAATTTGCACGTGATGTCCCTTTTTATGCGTTTTTTGCAACTTGAAGGTTATGTGATTTAGCCATTTTAATGTGTTTCAATGCAGATTTGCACATATGTTGTCACTATATATGCGTTTTATGCAATTTTGCACATGCGATGCCACTTTATATAGCACTTTAACTAATTTAGCACTTATGGTACTAATTTTTTCACTAGAGCGCGACACCATATATTGATTTTTAATTACTTATTGTTGGTGCGGTTTGAGCAGTTCGGTGTCTGCAGCAGCTATTTTTTGTCCTAGTAGCGAGGAGATATTCTTTCCTATTTAATGCTTGTCTAGTGTTGCTGACATTTATTAAAAACTAAAGAGTTTTATTTGTGAGGGTAGCTTTTTTCCAGTGTTAATTTTTGCCTGTAAAAAAGTACAGGATAATGAGAATAAAAAATAAAATGCAAACAATAAAAGAAAAAAAAAAAAAAAATCTTAAAAGGCAAAACTGATCTTTAATTATATGACTAACACATACAGATTTAATAGGCTCTCTGGCCCGATTCCCAGATTTTATTGCCGCATTTAGCCTTGAAGGTTTAAGAATTAATGAAAACCACTTAGAAAGATTAATCTGAACAATTCCAAAGAAGAGCAGCAAAATTATACATTACTATGTTCAGTTTTTAAACCAATACATTATGGCAACAATTATTAACCTCTTCTTTCAAGCCCCTCTAACATTTTAAAAAGGACATTCAATCTACGCAGAACTAATTAACCTAAGAGATAAGTCACTTGAAAAATGTCAGTGTTGGGTCAGTGGTGGGTTCCTCGGTGTCCCGCAAGCCCTAGAATTCAGCTATCAATGATGAGGCGGGAAGTTGTACAACAGGTCGAATCAGCGGCAGACATGTCAATGAGGCGCCTCAATGAAGACATGTTTGGGCCTTCCACTAAACCAGAACTATCGATACTCATCACCATAGTTTAGTTATAGGGGTCAATGAGAGTTGCAAATAACAGTAACATTATAATAACAAACAAGTACATTATACTGTAGTATATCAAGCCTTGATTTGTGAGAAACACCTTATGATGATTTAACAGTAATGTTAATGTCAAAAGAAAGAAAAAATTCCACAGCTAAACAAAAATTTTATAATTTTGAATTACATTTTTTTTTTTTTTTTTTAAAGGAGGCGTTTCGTTAAAGATTTTGCATTTACAAACAAGAAGGAACTTTTCAAGAACAAGAAAAAGATAAATAGATAAATATCCATGGATACAAAATACGAAGGTGCCAAAGTAATACAGGTCATATGGACTACGCAGAGCCCAATGAGAAATGGCCAACCAGCACCACTATTCCCCTCCAAATACAATGAGAACCAACAACCCATTCCAAAGATCACAGGTCCCAGAAGATTGCCCAGCCATTCACAACACGCAGCGCGGCTCGTGCCCGGATGTGAAGCCACAGCTGGGCACCCACAGTTACAATGCTGGCCGGCAGAGAAGAGGGGGAGAGGAACGAGGTTTCATGCACCCGCATCTCTGGACCGTGGGACAGGTGAGTGTCTGATTATTAAAAGTCAGCAGCTATACTTTTTGTAGCTGCTGACTTTTAAATGGGTGGAACTCAAAGTGCTTTAAAGTGGATGTAAACCCTCACGTATACCCAGTGAAGCGAACAGCCTCAGATGATACACGGAGATGAAAGAAATCATCCTACACAAGTTTTACATCTATATCTGCAGTCTTCACCTTTATATATGGTTTAGAAAGCTCAGATCGTATTAGGAGATTTTCGTTTCCTGTGCAACACTGCAGTGAAGTCTGGGAATACAGCCAAGACAGCTGATTGGAGGAAGGGCACACACCCCCCTCTCCTCATAGGTAGAGACTTTCAGAGCTGATCGTTAAATAGTTCAGGGCTCTGCTAATCTATTTATAGCATCCTCCCCAACACAAAAAAAAAAAAAAAAAAAAACTCAGGCTGCTTTTATCATATGTGTCAGAATTTGTCAGGAGTTACCAGGCTGATAACAGAATAGACAGCTACGTGACATAGTGCTTTGAGCCTGGGTTCACACTATAGTGAACACAGACATTGCATGTGATTCGCACCCGCACTGTTGTGCGATGTCTGTGCAAATGCGATGTCTGTGCAATGCGAGTCTAGCCATACAGTTGCATGGCTGAACTCGCATTGGATTCGCATAAAAAAGGTGCAGGGACTTTATGCAATCCGATTCCTGTCTGAATCCACAGTTCGCACTGCGATCTGTGGACCGATCTGGGGGTGTCATTAACCTTGTATTGACACCGGCTGCGGTTCGTAGAGGGCAGTGTGAACTGCCTGTGGAAGAGATGCGATGCGGGAACCGGAACTGGAATCGCGCTGGTTCCTGCTTCGCTATAGTGTGAACCCAGGCTGAAGAGAGATAACAAAACACTACAGATATATGTGCCCAAGTCAAATATCATGAATAGGGTTTACGTCCACTTAAAGGAAGCCCGGGTACCAATGCATGCTATTTATGATGGGGAAACCTGGAAAGGGTTGAATTGAAAATTTAAGGGGAAAATTATCCTAATATTAAATAAAGGATGGAGTTGAATTCATTTACGTTAGTGAATTTAGCCTAACATGTTATGCCACATAAGAATTCCAGTCAAACTACAACAGCACATTATATGGTTTTATGCCTTTAAAGCAAGTTATATAAAGTGCTGCAAGTACATATCACATGGTAACAGCAACAGAAATTTAGGTTTCATTAAAATAGCAAATTATATCCCATACAACCATATAATGTTGCAAAATGCAATTTAGATTAACACCAGCAATCAAATTAGATCACATTGCAACAGTATATGACAGAACAGCTCATTCCAAACTTCTTCACATGCAAGCCCTCAAATAATTATCCACAACCAATACACCTCCTATACAGTTGTAAAGATAGAAAGTGCAGTGCTGGACTTATGACAAAAACACAGGTGAATGATAATAGATCAATTATTCAAGCATTTAAATTAATAAACCACAGTAAATGATTTCCAATCAATGATAAGAAATTAACAGCAATTAAGTGCTCAAAAAATATTAAGTGTTAAGAAAAGCAATAAATTGCCTGCCACCAGATGCAGATTGTCACTTGCTACGTCACCTGCCACCAGATGCAGATTGTCACTTGCTACGTCACCTGCCACCAGATGCAGATTGTCACTTGCTACGTCACCTGCCACCAGATGCAGATTGTCACTTGCTACGTCACATAAAAAGTATCTTGCAAGCTGCACACAGAGTGGATGTGGATCACCAATCAAGCAGTCAGCCAGCACCTGTTGGTGTTGGCTGCATCTGGTGGCAGGCAACGTGGCAAGTGACAAACTCGGGGCTCCCACTGATTCTGCATTAGGGTGTGGAAGCACTACCTGACTGCTCTATGAAAAACGATCCTGGAACAGCACCTTGTGAAACACTTCGCCAGCTGGTCATCCAAGCAGGAGGCCGATGTTTTTTTCCCAGCAGTGTGTCCTGGAGTATTCCCGTGATGATACACTTCTACTAAGCCTGTTTTGACCCCCCTGAGTAAGGGCGGTCACGGGCTTTTTGGTAAGCCTCCATTTTTACCATTAGGTGGTGGGCAGCACTGTACGGTGGAAAACTGATCCCGGATCCTGTTCTGAATTTTTACAGATCAAATTTTTGGACTTTATTGATTTATTGCTTTTCTTAACACTTAATATTTTTTGAGCACTTACGGTAATTACTGTTAATTTCTTATCATTGATTGGAAATCATTTACTGTGGTTTATTAAGTTAATTGATTGAATAATTGATCTATTATCATTCACATATGTTTTTGTCATAAGTCCAGCGCTGCACTTTTTATCTTTACATTTGTTCTATGTGCCCTCATATCGGGGGTTATAATGCACAGCAGCAGGACCTTCTTCACAATTATTTTTAAAATCTTTTCCTTTTTTCACGCACTGAGCGCAATTCTTTTTCTTTTACTTTGTATACCTCCTATACAGTCCCCTAAAAATTCAGCAACTATTAGCTTTTTTGCATGTAGTCCCTACAACCCTCCCTCCTCCCCTTTGCAATGTGTAGTCCCTCCTATTTAAAAGGAGTTGTAGGCAGAAGGTTTTTTTCTCTCAATGCATTAAGATAAAAAACCTTCTGTGTGTAGCAGCCCCCCTAATTACTTACCTGAGCCTCTGCTCTCTCCAGCGATGTCCACAAATGTCTAAGCCGTCCAGGACACTCCTCCCAATTAGCTGACACAGCAGCAGAACCACTGGCTCCCGTGGCTGTCAAAGTCAGTTGGCCAATCAGGGAAGAAAGCTCATGCACAGCTATAGCCAACTCCTCTAATGTGAATCCCTCATATTCAGTCAACAGCAGCCCCCCAACCCAATGTACAACTCCCTCATAATCACTATCAATCCCTTGTAACGTGAAGCCCCCGTCACTCTCAGTAACCATCAAACTCCTCATATCCAGCCATCTTCAAACTATCCTAATGTGAAACCCCCTTATATCCACCCCCAATTAATATAAGGTCAGTGTAAATGCCCCTGACATATTGGTGTACAATCCCCCATTACTTTGTTACATTGGTGGACAGTATAAACAACCACATTGCATTGTATCAGGCCTAAATAGTCCCATTAGTTAAGAAAGACCTAGCTCATGTCCTGTTAGGAATTCTAATTCCAATATTCTACTAAAATATTACCTTGACACAAATATGGGCAACTTCATCTTAAAAAAAATGCTGAGAAAAAAAAAAAAAAAAATCAGTCAAAAGGTTACCTACAAACTGAAAAATGCCAAAATGATTAGCATATTTATAAATAAAGGTAATAGAGACAATATGGAAATTGTGAGTCTTCCTATAAGAGTCCAATTTGGTCATGGTCCCTTTATCTGCTGAACCTCTCTTCTCACTGACAGAACCGGTGGCTTTATTAAAGGCTTGAGTTTATTAAACGTTAGGAAAGGCACCGAGATGCACCTTTATGGTGTGAACAGGGAGCATAGAAAACAATGGCTTTCTATGTGCGTCCTTGTGCTGAGCCTGTGTAGATCAATGCAACGCAACAGCTGTGATGAGAACGAGCCTTTAAAGATCTATCACCAGAAGAAAAAAAACTTGTGAAAGAGGAACAGAAGAAGTAAGCTCACATAATTTGTAAAAAAAAAAAAAAACCCATCTTTGCCATTCTGAAGCTTCCCTCCAACCACTTTGCATAATTTAATTATGTATACACTCCCCTTTCCTGGAAAACTCTCACTAGAGAGAGAGAGCTGTGCCCCCTCCCCTTGCCCACCGGTGTCCCTCTGTACTGGAGTCCCACGATCCTGCCCTGTCAGGGACCAGAACGCCTCTTCATCAGTCCTGGGATTTAAAATGTTCCTGGCTTTCTCTCCTCGCAGTGCTGCCAGGATTGCAAGACTTATTCGTATTGGTCAATGACTGACCAATTGGAATTCTTCTTGTCCGTACACACTGAGAGGTATGAAAAGGAGATTAAGCCGCGGGGATTTAAAATCTCCCCAATGGTCACCGGCAGAGCAGGATCACGCAACCATGGGCGTAGCATAAGGGGTTGCAGGGGTCACAATCGCAACCCTGCCCCTAGCTCCAGGGGGCCCCTGCAGCCTCCCTGTCATATTATCATATCCTCCAGAAACTGCAGCTCCAATCTGCCCTAGGGCCCCACAGACACACTCCAATACTGGGCTTCCACTTTGCCTTCCACACCCCTCTGTTCTCATTGGCTGGGGAGAAGCTGTGAGCCATTTCCTGAATGGAGAGGAGAACAGGGCGAGAACAGCCCAGGATAGGGAAGTGTCTGTGCTGTGTGCTGGCAACATGGAATGGTAACCGAGCTCAGCGAATTAAAAAGGAGGAGAGTGCCGTCCTGTAGCCACGATGGGACGGATGTTACTGGTGAGGGGGCTCCGCTCGGTGTCTCCTAGTCACCAGCTGGTATTCTTTGTACCCCCCCACCCGGAGAGATCTGCTTACCCCTCTTCCGACAACTGGGGAAAAGACACAGAGCTCCGGGAGGTGACCTTCCCCTAACACTGACACAGAAACCTTTAGCAATTGCTAAAACAAATCCCTTAACACCTTCTGAGGGGCTGCAGAATCCAAATTTTAGGTCACATGGCTTTGCCCCCCCAGATCCAAGTTGCACACCCCCAAAGCCCCCTGACCACCCCCTCCACCCTGGATGCTGTGTGTGTGGGGGGGGGGGGGGGGGCGTTATATACAGTGCTGGGAAAGGAGCTCTGCCAAGTGACCTGCCAGGGGTCCATGTCCTCTGATTTTTTTTTCAGCTGCGATTCCTGTCCTCTGATGTAAGGAGGAACTCAAAACTCTTTGGCCACTTTGAGTATCTTGGCGTGCAGTGAGTGTATCTGCACGCACGGAGGAAGTGGTAGTGGGGGGGGGGCCATGTCAACTAACAGGCTACAGCTCAGAGATGAGGAGACAACACTGCGCAGCAGAGCCATGTTCTATCTGGCAGCTTAGGAGGACAGAAGCAGAGGCTGGGCGGGCTCTCCTCCTGAGCTGTCACTAAGACCCCTTTCACACTGGGGCGGTTTTCAGGCGATTTAGCGCTGGAAATAGCCTCTGCTAAGCGCCTAAAAACCACCTCCCCATTCATTCAAGTATGACTTTTCACACTCGGGTGGTGAGCCTGTGGGACGTTCCGAAAAGTCCTGCAAGCAGCATCTTTGGGGCGGGTTGGGAGCGCTGTATTTAGCGCTCCCAAAAACGCCCTGCCCACTGGAATGAATGGGCAGCGCTTCGGAAACACCTGAAAAGCACTTCAGGAGCGCCACAACTTGAGCTTTTAACTCCTTGATTGGGGTTAAAAGTGCCCTGGTAGCGGCCGAAAAGCACCGCTTAAACAGCGGTAAAACAAGCGGGGCTTTACCGCTAACGTGGCCACGACCCCATTGTAAAAGGGGTCTAAAAAAAACAGTCTCAGTTGATCTGTGTTGTCGTAAAGCTAGGCAGGTGAGCAGGGCTAGCTATCCAACAGCAGAGCTCAGCAACCCCTGTATGGATTTAGAAGGAGGCAAGTACTATGTGTACAGGATACCCTGAGGGGTTAAAAAGCTTTAGGTTCATCTGATGACAGGTAGACTGAGGAGGTGGGAGGCACTATAAAACTTCAACTACCACTATCTCTGGATCTACTAACCACTTTGCCCAGCCTCTGACAGGACTACTTTAAAAGGACAGACCGTATTTATCGGCGTATAACACGCACCCCAATTTTAGGAGGGAAGTTTAAAAGGAAAAAAAAAAAAAAAAAAAAAAAAAAAACTTACATTTTAAATAAAGAACTTTGAAGCAAAATTAGGGTCACAGCTCATCAATACACCCTGCTCAGTGCCCATCTGCAGCCATTAAATTGCCCAACAATGCAGCCTGTTCAGTGCCCATCTGCAGCCTCACCTTTCCCATCCTTGCAGCCTCATCGATGTTGGATTATCCCTGCTGTCTCCGAGGGAAGAGGAGGAGCGAGCGCCGCTGAATTACACAGAGCCGCGATCTCCTGTGTACCCGATGCTCCGTCACTCACAGCCACGCCTCCTGGCCCTGCTCATATGATAAACAGAACAGTGGCCCAATGCGGGGCCAGGAGGCGTGGCTGTGAGTGACGGATCGCCGGGTACACAGGAGATCGCGGCTCTGAGTAATTCAGCGGCACTCGCTCCTCTTCCCTCAGAGACAGGAGGGATCGGTGTAGAACACGCACCCACGATTTTCCCCTGATTTTAAGGGAAAAAAGTACGTGTTATATGGCAATAAATATGGTACTTAAAGTGACATTAAAAACTCTAAATTTAATAAAACAAACAAATCTGCAATAGAAAACAATTTCATGAAAAATAGATTACAGGGCCATTACGTAATGGATGCGTATGGATTATTTTTGGAAATTAGCGATATAAAATTTAGTGTCACTTTAAATACAAACCTAATATTCTCTTATATTTACCGTAACCCAAACTTGATTTTTTGAGATGTACTGTATACTTAAGTACCTGTGATAAATATACTTCAATGTGCTTCTATTTGTTAAGGCCATTGAATACATTTACATTGTAAATAAACCTAGTGCTGTTCTTTTTCCTTTCCTTTTTTATCCCTGTTATGTTTCTTAGTGCTAGCAGTCAGCAAAAAGATAAAGCAGAATTCCCATTATAGTGAGACATAACACTATTCCTTCCCTTAAATATTTATCTTCATACCATGAATCTAGGCCAGTGACTTTATTCTCTGTTACAGTAATGTAGGAGACAGGCAGTTTTCTTACAGGCCACAGAGCTCATGCAAGAGTGACAGTTGCAACCATAAATGCTAGATTCGCTATACAGCATTGTTTTTCCATTAATTCCCCGAATTCTTGAGAAGACTTTCAAGTAAATAAGAAAGTCCAGGGTTTTAAGCCCAAGATTCCTGCTCTGGCATTTGGATACAGGCAATTCAGCAGCCAGAGCTGGTAAAGGTCCACTCACTTACCCCAGGGGACCATGAAGACCTGAGAGGTAAAGAGCACCACCAACACCCAATGCATCGGCACATATAACCATGTCAAGTGTCTACCAGGCTTGTGGGAGGCTGGCAGTCCATTCATTCATCCACCCTTCCCTCCTTCAGCTCTTTTGATTTCTCAAATCTAGATTGGTCTAGACTAGGGGTGCAAAGGATCGTCATCGATCCGTGATCCGATCCGCGGAGGTTGATCCGATCGGGACACCTGTGGCCTCGGCCATAGGAAAGGGCGCGGCTTTGGCCTAGCTCTGGAGCGGCGGCCATATTGGTACACCCGGCGGCCGTTGAGCACGTCGAATGACGGAGCGATCACTTGTAACAAACCGGCATCATGTTATGACGCCGGTTCCTCTCTCTCTCCCCTCTGTGTACTGATCTGTACAGTGGAGGGGAGAGATCGGATGGCAGCAGTGCCAATACTCTGCAATGCCCTGCCAATACTCTGCAATGCCCTGCCAATACCCTGCTGCAATGCCCTGCCAATACCCTGCCAATAGGGAGATTGTGGATATTACTGTGGGGGAGATTTTTTTTTTGTTGATCCGAAAATAATCCGAACCGAGACTCCTGATCCGAGGAACGATCCGAACCGTGAGTTTTTTAATCCGTTGCACCCCTAGTCTAGACTGGCAACATGCTGTAATAGTACGCATAGCTTTATAGCAAGCAGCTTTCTGCATAGGGTTTGAAAGCACTACTGAGCATGAGGGCAGTATGAAGAGAACTAATAAGTATTTGGATAGCGTTGTGCACCAATGTGGGGGGGTTACTACTAAGCATTGGCGGCACTAAGGGGGGCAAAATTAAGCATTAAGGTCACTACTAGTTATGTAGGCACTATAGGGGGAAGTTGCTACTGAACATGGTGGCATGCTGGGTCACTTGAGTATGGAACACATTAGTAACCGTTAGGACACTACAGTATTCAATACTGCAACTATAATAATATCTAATGTTGATAGAGAAATGCATTTTATTTGAACGTGAAGACAAAAATTTTTTTTTTTGTAATTTACAAACTGAATAGATACGTCTGAAGTATAAATAGTCAAAAAAATTGTCCAGTTCCCAACCCCAAAATCCACATGAGCCATTGCCAGTTCCTAACTTTTTAAAGCTAAATGTGTATAGTTTTGTGAATGTATGACAGGCTAGGTCACCAGATTACAAACCAAATAAAGGTCAAAATGGAAAACCACCCATTTGGCTTTGGGGAACTCTATCCACATAGGTTTCAATAATACAGATATTGTTTCATGCTGGCTGGACACCATTATTGCCCATTACCGGCTGTTCAGTATAACAAAACGCTTCTTTTGTTTGATGTACATCAAATTTGTACAACTCCTTTCCTCTTATATCTTTTTATATATACAGAAGCCATTACTAATTATTAGTGCTACATACAATGTTCACTGCGTGGTGGTCACACTAAATATTGTTCCTTGATGCATGTAGCATCAATTATGCTTAGTAACATTACATTGCACTGATCAAGAAAAATAAAGTTAAACATGTAGCGCAAACCCTGAAGGAGCCACTGGGTTTCGGGCCTATTTCCCCCCTCACAGCACACACAGCCAGGCAAAAGGCATTTTCACACACTTCCAGATGGTTTAACAAAACAGTCTAGGGCTTTTGGATTTTTTGGGGTTTATTTTAGGAATAATGAACTTGGATGGGGATTGAGGGATGCACGGGATACCCTAAACTGGCCTACTAAATCTCTGGCTGCTCTAATCCAAAAATTGCAAAATGAACAGCTGTGAGTTGTAGTGCAGAAAAAAAATAAAAGGAGTAACAGTTCCAAACGGTTGTGTTAAAGACACAGCAACTGGCTGTATTGCACGGCATCTGGCTGCTATATTCTCAAGGTTAGAGAATTTGTGAGCTCTTGGCTGTCTTGCACTGCACTTGAGCTACACTTTGTTCCAGACACGTGAGGTATTGCACTTCACTGTCCACACTGTGAAGGCTGGTTTGTATTCAGTCTCTTAAGAATCTCCCAGGATTCAGAAAAGCTGCTGTCTTGGCCTCTGCTGGACAGGCTGCTTCTGGCTTGGCTGATTGTCTGCAGCTAGGACCCAAACTGGGCAAGTTCCTGGAGCTCTCCCTAGCCTCTGCCCCTAGACTGCCAGACTACAGAATATTTGTGGGCCGCTTCTCCATCTTCTGAGCACGCCTCTCCAGGAATTGGTGGAAGCTCCATGATCCCACCATGTTCTAGAAACTTCCAGAAGACAGGGAGGCAACAAAGCCATAACCTCCTAAACACATAGCTATGATTAAGCACCATTTGGTGTAAAACGCCTTAGCTGCATTTGTTGGTACATGGTCACTTAGATGCCTTGGACCTTTGTCTTGTTTATGCAATAAAAGGTGAATTTTGGAGTGCGGCTGTCCAGCATATGTTGTTCCTATACCAAACTAGGAGGGTGCTACAAACAAAATAAACCATCACAATGTTATGAACTACTATGAATCAACATTAAAATCTACATTCCAGCTGAAGTTGTTGGAGAACCATGGACAACATCTGCTTGACAATTTGCAACATACTGCTCGAAAATCTGTCCATTAAAGTGAAAATGTGGGATTACAGTACAGGACATGCACTTACAAATATCAGGGGCTGTATTCTAATCAGTTTTACTTTTTATTTAAGCTAAAAGGCCCACTGCGGATTAAGCATACGGATTAGCAGGGATATTACTGAAACATGGCTGTTATTGCTCAGCATCAGCATGAGATATGCTGCAGGTCAGGCATGTTGAAAAGGTTTACAAAACTGCGATTTTCTAAAGGACTTCATCTTATTTAAAGTCACATGTGGAATCTTGTTGCTGTCTTTTTCTAAGCTTGCCCAATTACAGATCCATGATGCCAAAACAAGAGCAGGGTCCTATTACCAAGAACAGACTAAAGTAGAGTTCTTAACCATTGGCACATGCACTGGTGAGGGAGCATCTGGCTGGTTCAATGAATATTTCTGTTTGGAAATCTATAGCCTTTTCAACATATTTATCGAATTGTGCAAATATAGTCTAATGCAAAATATTATCGTATCAATGTAAGAAAAAGGTTTTAAAAATTGTATTTATATGCATACATAGGGCAGTCATATTGATTTAGCATATGCAGTATGTGTTAGCACTTCCTTTCCATTTCTACAAGTAAATCAGATAATAAGTCCCCTGATGAAGTCACGTGACTGTGACAAACATGCGTCGGGAACACTAGGCACCGGAAGCGATGTGGGCGAGCTCGCTGCTCATTTTTTACATGCCTGTTTGATACTTTGTATTGTGAGTACCCTGTTTTTTTTTGCTGTTACCTAATAAATACTCAAAACTACTACACTATCGTGCATCCCTCTATACATTTCCCCATGCCCCATTGCAAGGACTATTTGATGCGGACATATCAGGGACAAAAAAGGGGACTCTGATTTCAGATTAGAGACACACACCAGCGGAGCCAGATACGCCAGACTGGGAGATTGCCAGGGGACATATTGGTTCTAATAGAGAGATATACCCACATGCTGTTACCTTATAGCAGTAAGGTAAGGGGACGTCTACACATTATGTTGCACAGGAGCCAGGAAGTCACTTGCCATCAGCACTCCATGCCAGAGAGCTGTCACCAGCACCTTAGCATTTTTTGCTGACACTGTCTACATACAGTCACCATCTTGCACTTTAGATTTCATGGACACTATCCATTTTACTTGTCTTTTTCAGCTATGAAAAGTGTTGTCGCATATATTTATATAAACATCTCTTTATAAAATGAGCATGTGATATGTTCCATATACATTTTTTGGGTTTTTTTATGCACCTTCAACTGGGCACTTTTTTTCACCTTATTTTGCACAAAATTTATAATATATATATATATATATTTTTTTTTTTTTTTTTTGTCAGACAATGCCCCACTTCGCCCAGAAAATTGTTGCTACAATGTTTAAGCATACTCATGTTTATGTTTATTTCTTTTGTTTGTATTGGTAGGACACAAAAAAGTTGAGAAACAAAAAACCAAATCTGACACATTCCACGCAAAACTCCAAAAATGGACTGGACAAAATTATCACCTGAGAAATTGAGAAATAAGAAATAATTGCATTTCAAGTTTGTAATGCTCCTATAATTGTTAATTAAACTCACCTATATCAATTAACAGGTGCCAACAATAAAGAAATCACACTGGTAACCAGTTAAAAAAAAAAAAAAAATCGACTCAACCTTTCTGTCGTGTGTCTCTGTGTGCCACGTGGAGCATGGAGAAGAGGAAGAGCAGCAAAGAATTTGTCTGAGGATTTGAGAACACAAATTGTGGAAAAGCATGGACAAGCTCAAGGTTATAAGTCCATCTCTAGAGATCTTATTGTTCCTGTGTTCACTGTGTGCAACATTGTCAAGAAGTTTACATCCCATAGCACTGTAGATAATCTCCCTGGACATGAACGATAAAGAAAAATTGATCAAAGATTGCAACAAAGGATTGTTTGAATGGTGAATAAAAGAACCTCAATCAACCAGACAAATTGATGACCTTCTTTCACAGGGTACAACTGTCAGCTCTCACTATAGGTCGCCATCTGCATGAAAAGGAACGCTATGGTGGGAGACCCAGGGAGGACCGCACTGCTGAGAATAAAAAAAAGCCAGACTGGAGTTTGCCAAAACTTACCTGAAGCAGCCCAAATCTTTTTGGAAAAAATGTGCTGTGGATAGACGAAACAAAATTACAGCTTTGGTAAAGCCCATCATACTACTGTTTTCAGAAAAAGAAATGAGGCCTTTAAAAGAAAACAGTCCCTACAGTTAAACATGGTAGAGATTCACTGATGTTTTGAGGCTGCTTCGGGCACTGGATGTCCTGACTGTGTGCATGGCATTATGAAATTTGAAGACTACCAAAGAATTCTGGGGTGTAATGTAGAGCCCCGTGTCAGAAAGTTGGGACTCCGTCAGAGGTCATGGGTCTTCCAGCAGGACATGGACCATAAGCAGAGCTCAAAAAGCACCCAGAAATGGTTTGAGACAAAGCGCCAGATCCAAATCCCATAGAGCACCTGTGGAGAGATCTCAAAACAGCAGTTGGGAAAAGGCACCCTTCCAATCTGAGAGACCTGGAGCAGTTGGCAAAAGAAGAGTGGTCCAAAATTCCAGCAGAGTTGAAGAGTTGAATGAAACTCAATGATGTTACAGGAAGCAATTGATTTCAGTTATTTTTTCCAAGGGGTGTTCTACCAAATAATAAAATTGAGGGTGCCAATAAATTTTGTCCAGTCCATTTTTTGAGTTTTGCGTGGAATGTATCAGATTTGGCTTTTTTTTGTCTATCCACTTTTTTGTGTCATACCAATATAAAACAAAAGATAAGCATGAGGATGCCTAAACATTTGTAATTGCATCAATTTTCTTGGTGAAGTGATGCATTATCTGACAGAAATGCAGGGGTGCCAATATTTTTGGCCATGACTGTATGTGCACAAGTGAGTTGAAGGCCTTTGTAATCAAACTCCACTGAATACATGTGATGGAAATCTTGCCTGTTCTTGTTCATTTAGCTAGGGCTGCAACTAACGATTATTTTCATAATCGATTAGTTGGCCGATTATTGTTTCGATTAATCGATTATTCGGTTAATAACCTTAAAAAAAAGTGTGGTGTATAATTTAGTTAATCTGTACAGTTTAAAAAAAAAGGTAATTTATTCTTAAATATCTCTATGCAGTGGTAAATATAAATGACCAACTATATGGTTAGGGAGCAAAATATCGAATCCACTCTGAGCATAACAGACAGAGGAGATATACTGTATATACTATTAGAGGAGATATACTGTATATACTATTAAAGGGTGAATCTGGTAAATATCAGACTCAGTGATCATATTTTTTTTATTAAAAACAAAGTCTTCCTTCAAAAAAAATTTAATTTTAAGAAACATTCGTTCTTTTATTCAGTGAATGTACAAAGATTTTTCTTCTGAATATTCTCGTCTGAAAATTGATCCGTGTGGCCAGCATAAAGCTCGGTACACACCTATGCAGTTTGCTTTTCATCTGTTTCTGCAGTGCTTTTTGCTGTGCGTTTTGACTTTTGCGCACGTGATTTTGCTGCGATTTGCGTTTTTGCATTTTTTTGGCCAATTTGTTGTTGGGCAGATTAAAAAACATATTGCTGCAAAAACGCATTACATGCTTTTCTGCAGCTTCTCTATTGAAGTGTATTGAACCAAAAAAAGCACAGTTTTGCGTGAAGGTGTCCCATAGGAAACCATGTGGATGAACTGTAGTGCGTTTCTGCAAAAAGCACCAAAAAAAAAAAACAAAACACATAGATGTAAACCAGGTCTAAGGGCGAAAAAAACTAAAATGAGCCCTTTATAGTACAAAAAGAAAAGCAGATAATCACTACTGTAAGGGGTTAATATTTTTTTAGTGTGGAACTGTGAAAGTAATATTTGCAGTAGCAATTATTTGCTCTTTTTGTACTATAAAGGGCTCATTTTGTTTTTTTTAACCCCATTTTGTTACTGGCCGATTAATCGATTATGAAAATAGTAATCGATTAATTTCATAATCGATTAATCGATTAGTTGTTTCAGCCCTACATTTAACAGTGATAGTTTGTCCTCACACAATACCAATAAGACGGAGACTAAAAGACACAAAGAGCAAGCTATAACAATAGATTCATATATTATTTAAGCAAGAAAACAAATCTGAATAGGGGCATTATGAAAAGAAGACAATTCTAAACGGAATGCTAAGGGGAGTAATAGTGACCTCGGAATGTAAACGGTTACATGATACCGACCTTCTAAGAAATTCCGGAGGTTGACGACAACAATGCAGATTAGTTCACACGGGAAATGGAAAGCTGCTACTATGGGTTCTTCCGAACTGAAAATATTTGCAATAGGCTTACTAGGCAACCTTTTCATTCCTGCTATCTCAATGATAAAATGCTGACGTTCTAATAACTAAGACACAGGTGCAATGAGCGATACAGAAGCCAGGCTAGGTAGTGAGAAGCTGTCCTTGTCTAAAAAGGCCACCAGCCTACATGCAGAAATGACTATACATGGGTAAACCGTACTGACAACACAATAAATATGTATGGGGATCCAAGTATAGAATATGCATAAACTGCTCAACTTTTGGCTGACACATACGTTACACAGATTGTTCACACATATGCGATGTGGGAACCAGCTCGATTCCAGTGCGGGTTCCCACATTGCATGTCTCTCGCAGGCCGTTCACACTGCCCTATGCGAAACGCTGCGGGTGTCAATACAAAGTTAATGACACCCAGAGATCGGTTTTGCAGATCGCAGTGCGAACTGCCAAATGGTGCAGGAATCGGATTGCATGGGTGTGAACACCCATGCGATCCGATTCTAGTGCGGACCAAAAAAAAGGGTCCTGCACCATTCTGGTGCGAAGGCAGCCATACAGTTTGTATGGCTGAATTTGCATCGCATAGACATGGCATGTGATCTGCACAACAATGCGGTGCAAATCACTTGCAATGTCTGATCACACAAGTGTGAACCCAGCCTGAAAGACCTGTGGCCAATGTCTCGGGCAGATGATTATTCGCACCAAAGATTGTCCCATTAAATTATATTCACATATAACGAACGGCAAAACTTTTTTTTTTTTGGTTTTGGATAGAATGTGGAAGGATTAAAACACCTGTCAGTTCTTTATTGTTGCCTGTTAGCGAGAGGGGTTATAACCCTCCTAACATGAAAAAAAAAAAGTTCTGCCTATATTTCTACTTTAAGATCAAATTCAAATATTTATTATATTGCTGCTTACTCATTCTTATATATGATAGCAACATTAGTTTTCTTTTTTTTAGGCTTTATCTTCTTTTTTTTTTCATCTGATGATATGGCCAGTAAGTCTGTTGATTTTCTGTGTTGCAAATGTAGCAGTAAAGCCTCGTACACACGATTGGATTTTCCGCAGACAAAACATCAGACTTTTGTCCAAAGGGCGTGTGCCGTGAACTTGTCTTGCATACAAATGGTACACAATTGTTGGCCAACAAACACGAACGTTGTGACATACTACATGGAATTTCAGCTCTTGAGCGCCACCCTTGGGGCACCTTCTGCTAACGTCGTGTTTGGTGAGCATTAATTCCAAGCATGCGTGTTTGTACGGTGGACTTTTGTCCGACGGACTTGTGTACACACGCTCGGAAAATCCGACAACACATATTTGTCCACGGAAAATTTGAAAACCTGTTATCCAACATTTGTTGGCGGAAAGTCTAACAAAAATTGTCCGATGGAGCATAAACATGGTCGGATTTACCGACAACAGCCTGTCATTGAACATTTCCCGTCGGAAAATCCGATCGTGTTTATGGGGCATTACAGTGTTGAGACAAGCCACTGACAGAGGTATTTACCATTTTCATTCATGTAAATCCTTTATCCCAAAAAGGAACACAACTGTTTCCCATGCGTCTGTGTCAACCCTGGGATTTATGCTTATTTAGCAAACTTTGCTGTATTGTTTATCTTGACATTGCAGTCATATGGAAGCCATTGTTGTTTTTAACTAATTGTCTTTGTAATAAAAAATGTTTGGAGTTTAAAATTGTAGTTATAAAGTCTACAAGGAGGTACAGAATTTTTTTTTTTCCCTGTACACTATATCAGGACCTGGTGCCCTTTAATATTTACATGCTGCTGTGGCACTTGTTAAATTCCTAAAGCGGTGGGTGCAACCACTTGTGTAATTGCTGTGTGCTCTGGAGTTTTGCTTCAATTTGTTAGTGTATCTAAATCTGCTAGTTCATCTAACACTCCCCTCCCCCCCAGACTGACAATGTGTGACAGTGCTCAGAATGTTCATCCAGAGTGGGGCCACTCCAATACAAGAGGTGTGTTACTGCTGCAGATCACCAGGTGAAAACCTAGGGGGAAAAAAAAAAAAAGCCTAAAAAAAAAAAAAAAAAAAAAACAAGAATTGAATGATTAGTAAACTGCATTAGTTTACATTTTTGATTCTGAATTTAGTGCGGCTACCGCTTGCCCCGAGTGTAAGTGAATTGAAATCTTCTCAACAGGGACAAAGACAGGTAAAAAAAAAAAAAAAAAAAAAAGACAGATGGCTTTAACGTGGCTCTTAAGCCTCGTACACACGATCGGATTGTTGGCCAACAAAACCGTGGAAACACGGTCACACAATTGTTGGCCAACAATCAGGAACGTAGTGACATACTACGTGGTTTTTCAGCTCTATAGTGCCACCCTTTGGGCTCCTTCTGGTAATTTCGTGTTAATAGAAGTTTGGCGAGTGTTGATTCACACTTTTCAGTTCGTTTCTGAACGGCCGTTCGTCAACCAGACACGTTGCAGAATCGGAGGAGATAACGTGTTATTTATTATTGGCCTTGGAGTTATTGCTTTGACATTATTTTTTTAGTTGAATAATGATTTGATTTGGTATATTTTCTATATTTTTGGATGAATAGAATGCACTTTTTGGTTAAGTTCTATTGGCAGATAGCATGTCCAATTTTATTTTATTTTTTTAATAATGCACAATAAAAAAAATTGTGTAAAATATTTGGCTATGTGTTTTACTTCAAATGACAGTTTGGGAGTAGGCAGTTACATTTAAAAAAAAATACAATGTAAAATTGACAAGGGACACCAACATAGTTGTATCTTTCATCTTAGCCACTTCAGCCCCGAAAGAATTTACCCCCTTCCTGACCAGAGCACTTTTTGCGAATCGGCACTGCGTTGCTTTAACTGACAATTGCGCGGTCGTGCGACGTGGCTCCCAAACAAAATTGACATATTTTTTCCCCCACAAATAGAGCTTTCTTTTGGTGGTATTTGATCACCTCTGCGGGTTTTATTTTTTGCGCTATAAACAAAAAAATAGCGACAATTTTGAAAAAAAAAAAAAAAAAAAAAAAAAAAAAGCATTATTTTTACTCTTTGCTATAATACATATCCCCAAAAACTATTTTAAAAAAATTTTTTTCTACAGTTTAGGCCGATACGTTTTCTTCTACATATTTTTGGTTTAAAATAAAAAAAAAAAAAAATTGCGACAAGCGTTTATGGATTGGTTTGTGCAAAAGTTATAGCGTTTACAAAATAGGGGATAGTTTTATGGCATTTTATTAATTTTTTTTTTTTATTTTTTTTTTACTAGTAATGGCGGCGATCAGCGATTTTTATCGTGACTGCGAAATTATGGCGGACACATCGGACATGTTTGACACATTTTTGGGACCATTGTCACTTATACAGCAATCAGTGGTATACAAATGCACGGATTCCTGCGTATATGACACTGGCAGTGAAGGGGTTTACCACTAGGTGGCAGTGTATGGGTTAAGTATGTCCTGGGGAATGTTTCTAACTGTGGGAGGCGTGGCTACGTGTGACACGTCACTGATCTCTGCTCCCGATCACAGGGAGCAGAGATCAGTGACAGTGTCACTAGGCAGAACGAGGAGACACTTGTTTACATTAGCATTTCCCCGTTCTTCCTCTCCGTGAGGCCATCACGGGTATCGAGTCCGCGGGACCTGCGACCCGACTCATGGAGCTCCCGGCCGGCGCGCACGCAATGGTACGGCGGCAAATTTAAAGGGGCGTACTGGCGCCCGTTTGCCCAGCCATGCCATTCTGCCGACGTACAATGGCGTGCGCCGGTCGGGAACCGGTTAAAAACAATGGGGTAATGGTTTTGTGGTAACTTGCCCAAAAGAAAAAAAAAGAAAAAAAGAAAAGCATAAATATTATTCTTGATATCACTAGAAAAAAAAAGCCTTTGAAAATTATTTAGCAATAACTCCATCAGTATCACCAGCAAAGCAGCTTCATTATTATCCCATTAAAGAAGAAGAGAATGTGCGCTGTATTTCCAGATTTCATAATTTGCGAATGATAATTCTCCATTACGAACACTAGTTTACAAGACCGACCGCTACTGGCTCGTCTTTGCTTCTGAGCATGCGTGTTTGTACTTTGGACTTTTGTCCGATGGACTTGTGTACACACGCTCGGAAAATAAGACAGACATTTATCCGCGGAAGATTCGTCAGCTGAACTCAAAACCGGTATTTCAGTCCAAATTCCGGGGCGATTTGACAGACATCTGTGCAGGCTCATACACAGATGTCTATTGAGATCGCCCCCGAAGTTGCCAAATGTAACTACTACTACTTTTGGGAATCGGTGCGGTGCCACAAAGTCAGCATTGCCCCGATTTGGACGGTGCCATTGCCCGCAATAGGCTCAGATTTGGCCTGCCATTTGACATCGGCCCAATGTAAACGTGGGCTAAAGGCTCAATGTTTTTTTACCTTCATGCATAAAGGTAAAAAAGCTCCTCTGTGCAGCAGCCCCCCCAATACTTACCTGAGCCCCATCTCGATCCAGCGATGTGCACAAGAGCCTCGACTCTCCCTCCTTATTGGCTGATTGTCAGTCACAGCCAGTGAGCCAATAGAGAGAGAGCAGCGGCTCTGAGTGAATGGACAAGTTATTTAAAAAAAATAAACCTTTAAAATCACTTTAAGGCCCAGTCATAAGCACCGAGAACTCTTGTATACCTTACAATCTATTTAGAATGCATGAAGGTAAAAAAAACCTTCAGCCTTTACAACCATATCAATCCTTTTACTGCTACTGCCATATGCTGTATATCAGTGGCAGTGCGGGGGGGGGGGGGGGGGGGGGGTTACACACACTCCTGGCAGCCACCAGAAGTGTGTGTATACCTGACAAGCCAACTTGTCAGATGAAAGCGATCTGGTGGCTCTGCATAACCCAAAAATAGCCACATCATGGAACTGGCAGGGCCATCCTTTCGAAAGTGATGTAAAAAAAAGCACTTAAAAATCCCCCCCAAAAAAGGTTTTTTAGGCCCCCCAACCCCACATACATGTATGTAAGAACATAAATGCATGTGTCAAGGGCGCCTACGCATGAAAACTCATGCCAGAGTAAGAGCCATAATTCTAGACCCATTATTTACAGTTAACTCTAAAATGAAGAACTGTATGGGCTTTTAAAGCGTCACCTATGGAAATATAGGGTACTGAAATTTGTCACGGTTTCATGGACGTGCGCAAATTAAGGCTTGAGATGTTGGGTTTATTTACTCAGAGCCACCTCATCTTTTATAAATTTACCAACAATTGGGGTAATATATTATGCATTTCATAGACTGTTTCGCTAATATCGCGTGACATAAAAAAATTGGAACTACCACAATTTTATTCTCTAGTCTAGGGTATCTGCTTTCAGAAAAAATATATTTGTGGGGGTTTTAGTAATTTTCAGGCCTAAAATTATTTTTTAAAACAGGTGTGCAAAAAAATGCAAAACTGGGTCTGGCAACGAAAAAGGTTATGTGTAACTCTATAGCCAAAAGGTAGCAAAATTGCAAACAGGAGATTAGCCGTTTTAGGGTACAGTCACACCAGCCGCTGAGGTGAAGTCCAGCCTGATCAGCGCAGTGTTGATGTACTCATCTCGGCGCAGTGCACTGTTTGCTTTTTTTTTTTTATTAACAAACTTTATGGAAACATCACAGACATCTCATAAAGTTCAACTGCCCCCTGCGCGGTGTGAGGTAGTGGATGGTCTCATATTGCAAACAGATATGCAGTACTTTTTTTCACCGCACCCGACACACCACCATAACTCAGCGGTGTGAACCAAGCACATAAGACAACACGGCATTTTGCCTTGTCATGCAGTAGACTGTGCTGAACTAGCCGCCCAACGTAGTCCCACCGCATCTGTTGTGAATGGGCCCTTAAAGTAGAGAGGGGTTGGAACTGCTGTGCTTTGTTTTGTTTTCACTGTTTGTATCCCTATTAGGCCTTTTCTTAGGCCTGGCATTCTTGTATTCTAGTCAATTTAGCAAGCCCACATCACAAATACATTCAGGCATATACTAGTTATATTGACTGGCCATCCTCATCCTGTGATCCGAAATGCTACTGGAACAGCTCTGTAAACACATCCTTGGTGTCTGCCAAAAACAATGATGGAGAGCACCCTGGGCACAACGTTGCCCTCATAAAAAACTTGATTGTGTCCTACAGTCTGTGAGCCGAGAACTATTCTAAATTATTTATCTGCTGAACATTTAGCACACAGAGCTGCAGCTATTGACTGTACACTGTGTACTGTATGCTGCCAGGGAGTATACATAATGAAGTGAGGATCTGTTTTTAGCCCAGGCCCAAGCTGTAAATCAAACTGTATACTGTACACGACGGACTCACTAGCGTCATAGAAAGGTGGCCAGAAACCCCAGCTACGGTATGCAACACAATGACTGGCCTACAAGCTTCAATAATTCTATGTTACCTATGTAGAAATTTTAAACCAAGCATTTGTCTGTAATAGTGTGGCCACATTATCAAATAGCCATTCAGGGACCCCCCCTCCCCCCCAAAAAAAGATGATTTTTGATAAATTTTTCTGCCAATTTTTTGGGGCAGGGGCGTAGCATGAAATCAGTGCACCTGTGTGCAAGATCAAAAGTGGGCCCTAGGCATCGAGAAGAACAACGTGACGTGCAAAGCATGTCGTGGTGAAAAGTGGGCATAGCTTAAATTGCACTAAATATTGGACGTGTTTTACAGGGGGTGTTAAATACAGTCTGAGGTGACTTATATAGTGCAGAATCTGGTAATGTTAAATAGGGAATGCAGAGTGTATGGTGGGGGGGTAGTATGTACAGGAGAAGAGTGCAGAGTGTATGGTGGGGGGTAGTATGTACAGGAGAAGAGTGCAGAGTGTATGGTGGTGGGTAGGATGTACATTAGAACAGTGTGGAGTGTAGTTAGTGCAGGGAGAGGAGTGCAGTACCATCCCCTGATAGTCTGTCAGCCACTGCTATACCACCTTGGTGGTGGGGCACTCTGAAGGATGTAAGGGGGCCCTCTGGCGGTACTAAGGTGGCACCCTGGATGATGTAAGGGGGCCCTCTGGCGGTACTAACTTAGCCAGAGCCTCCTTACATTCTCCTCCAGAGTTCCTTCTTAGTACCTTCAGAGTTCTCCCTTACATCCTCCTCCAGAGTGCACACTTAGTAATACGGGGTACTCTGGAGGATGTAAGGGGGCACTCTGGAGACACCAAGATAGTACCTCCAGAGTGCCCCCTGCAGAGAGTTCTGAGGAGCGATAGCCAATAATCCATGTCAATGTTAGGAGAAGCAGAGCATACCACCCACCTCACGGCTGCCCTATTCCAGTCCTGCTTGCCCTCTCCCTGCCACAGCCCCGACATAAGCCCTGTCCAGCCTGTGGTGTATGTCCCCATGTTATCTGTACCTGTGTGGATTACTGCAGTTCCTTGTAGGTGTCACTCCCTTCCTGCAGCACATGTCCTCCGTCTCTGCGGTAAAGTGCAGGGAGGAGGAGATCCGGGACTGGAGTCTGGACACTGCATGGTCCTCTTGGGTCAGCCTGACAGCCTCTGCCACTTCTTCCTCATGCCATTGCCGGACCCTTCACTTGCCACTTTAGAAGTAGCAGCAGTCAGGCACTTCCGTTCCTATCTGACAGCGGGTGGGCTGACACTGTCTGGAGAGTGAAGATCACACCAGTCCCTGCTAAATGCCACTGGGAGGAATTTGTTAGTCGTTTTTGTTCAGCCCACTGGCAGACTAAAAAGAAAAAAAGCGTACGGCCAGCTTTAGGCCCCTTTCACATTACTGCGACTTCAAAGTTACACAATTTTGCTGTGATTTCAGGGAATGCCTGTGTAAACTTGAGGTCTATGGACCTCAACTCGCATCAAAGTCGGACCAAAATAGTACAGGGACTACTTTGAGGTCAGTGCGACTTGAAGTCACACAGATATGAATGGTGTCCATTGGAAATCATGGGGTACGACTTGTCATGCGACTTTGCAGTCCCAAGTGTGAAAGGGGCCTTAGGGTTTGCTAACTCCAGCCCGGTATGTTATGGCAAGGCAATGAGCCCTGCTTTGTATAGGGCCTGTTCATACCAACGCACTGCATTGTGATGAAATAATGCAGGCATACAATTTATTTCAGCATGTTACAGCAAGCTACATGTTGTAGCATGCAATAAATGTAAAAAAACAAAAAAAAACAAAAAAACAAAAAAAAAAACAAAACAAAACAAAACACAAAAAAATGTATGATCAGGTTGACTTACACCCTCTCCCTTTGCATTTTTAATGCCACCGTTTGTCAGTGTTCAGAGTTGAGACATAAGGCCATCTCCTTACCAGCTATGTTGTCAGATAGCTGCAGGAGGAGAGCAGGGGTGCCAGGCCCGACCTCATAGCTAGGGTAAGGAAGCACCTAACAGCATGGGACAGAACAGTGAATAAAACATTTTAATAATAGTTTTCCTTCAAAATCACTACATTGTTTTGGAACAAACCACATAATTCTAACGTAGAACGAGCAGGGCCCTCTGATTCCTCCTGTATTGGATTGTACTGTAACTGTACTGTCTGTCCTTATGTTGTAAAGGGCTGTGCAAACTCTTGGTGGTATATAAATCCTGTATAATAATAATTTATGTCAAAATGGTGCCAGTGTTTAGCAAATACCAAATGCATTACTTTAGGATGAATTTACCTTCATCTTCTATTGAATGGAGTACAGTATTGAGTTCTGTCCTTTATTCCCCTTGCTCTTCTTCCCTACCATTGTCCACTTCTCCCTCTCCTCACTATTGCTGGGTATATGTCATAACTGAAGATTTCATACATTACATAAGGGTTTACTCTCTACCCATCCTTTCACCATGCCTACTGTACACCGATCAATGTTAGAATTTTTATCTCAATGGTTATAACTGCAACAAGGCATTAAAAACAGGTACCCCAGGAAGACGACAGATTTGTCGAAACGGCGTAGGGAGGAGCGGCGTGCTGACGTCACCACCACACCACGCTGAACCCGGAAGGAACGGGCAGCAGCTGAAGCCGGCCGGCGCATTATTGAATTTAGAGGCGATACTTTTACTGCACAATGTGTAAGTGCTTTTCTTTTATTTAATAAAGTAACTTTTAACTGTATCACGCTATGGAGCATTTTTCTTTGCATTTATCCATGGATTGGGAGCGGATACATCATCTTTAGGCTGATTCCCTGGAGAGGTGGCTTGTGACATACGCACTGACAGAGACCCAGTGGCTGGGGGACACAGCCACTTGCGTGTATGATCTCTCTGACAGGAGATCTTTGGATCTGGTAAGGGGCTTACCTACTTGAGGTGGAGGAACTCCCTATAACACCACGCTCCCTACGGAGATAACTTTTTTACATCACTTGAAGGAAGGGCGTCTTTCTCCCTCTATCCAATAATTTTCTGCACCCACTAGAATTTTTAGTCTATTTTATCTTACTATTACATGGACTTGATTCAATTGTTTTGATCACTGAATTTCTTATTCACTATTTCTGCATGCGATTTATGTTGTTTCTATATTGCATCTTTTATTATTTTGGTCACATTCAATTGTTATGAAATACTTTGCTCATGTTCAATTGTCACCAAGGTGGCTGTATTCATTATGATCACGTTCATATATTAGCAGCGCAGCCTATTATTTGTACAAAAACAGGTATATGCTTTTTCTATTGCTATTGTAATGTTTTTTTTGTGAACCATAAAGAAATAATGAAATGTAAAGTGTATCTATAGGCAACTGTTTTTGAGCAGAGCAAGGAAAGATTAGAATAACCATCATTTTGCTGTCTGCCAAGGTATACATATGTTGTACACCTGTGTGTGTTTGCTCAAAGAACAGCCATGTGCCTAAGGCGGCTTTTACACCAGGGAATTTTTCAAGTGCTTTTGCATTAAAAAAAAAATAAAAATAAATAAAAAGCTCCTGAAAAGCTCAAGAAAAATCCTTCCCTTTAAAATCAATGAATACGTTCTCACTGGAGCAGTGTGCTTCCATTGCAGTGAAAAAAAAAACCTACAGCTGGTTTGGGGCGTTAAAAAAACACACACACACACACACACACACACACACACACACACACACACACACACACACACACACACACACACACACACACACACACACACACACACACACACACACACACACACACACACACACACACACACACACACACACACACACACACACACACACACACACACACACACACACACACACACCTTCCCGTTGAAAGCAATGAAAAATGCTGTAAAAACGTGGCAAAAAATGCTTTTTTGGTGCAGTTTTTGAGTCACAAAAATGGCACCGCAAAAGCAGTAAAATACAGCAAACACAACTATGCGTTTTGCAGTGGATCATTGTGAAAGCAGCCTAAGAAAATAAGGCAAACATCTAACAAAATGACAAAAAAAGTCAAAGAAACTGCTGCTTCCAATAAGGTTGATTTACGAACACTGGAGCATGCAAAATCTGGTGCAGCTGTGCATGGTAGCCAATCAGCTTCTAAGGCTGGGTTCACACTGGTGCGACACGACAGCCGTCCTACTTTGGATCCGACTTTGCCCTGCGACATGAAGCCGGCATGTGTCAGACTTTCAATGAACGGGGATCAGACTTGGATCCCCGCCAATGCCCGGCACTGTGTTCGGTATGAATCTTTAGGGGGAACTCTGCGCCAAATTTTAAATAAAAAACCGGCATGGGTTCCCCCTCCAAGAGCATACCAGGCCCTTGGGTCTGGTATGTATGGACCTTGAGGGGAACCCCCTATGCCGAAAAAACGGCATGGTGGTCCCCCCAAATCCATACCAGACCCTTATCCGAGCACGCAGCCCGGACGGTCAGGAATGGGGGTGGGGATGAGCGAGCGCCCCCCCCCCCCTCCTGAACCGTACCAGGCCGCATGCCCTCAACATGGGGTGGTTGGTGCCTTGGGGGAGGGGGCGCGCTGCGACCCCCCACCCCAAAGCACCTTGTCCCCATGTTGATGAGGACAAGGGCCTCTTCCCGACAACCCTGGCCGTTGTTTGTCGGGGTCTGCGGGCAGGGGGCTTATCGGAATCCGGGAGCCCCCTTTAATAAGGGGGCCCCCAGATCCCAGCCCCCCACCCTATGTGAATGAGTATGGGGTACATGGTACCCCTACCCATTCACCTAGGGAAAAAAAGTGTCAATAAAAAAAACACTACACAGATTTTTAAAGTAATTTATTAGACAGCTCCGGGGGTCTTCTTCCAACTTTGGGGGTCTCTCCGGTTCTTCTCCGTGCTCTCTGGGTCTTCTGCCGGGCTCCTCCGCTATCTTCTGCTCTTTTGCTATAGCGGAGGAGCCCGGTCTTCGGTCTTTTGCCCTCTGCCCTCTGCCCTCTTCTCTTCTTCTGATGTTGACACGACGCTCTCTCCGGCTGGAATGCACTCTGGGCGCTCCGCTCTGACTTATATAGGCGGTGACCCCACCCCCTTATGCCGTCACAGTCCCTGGGCATGCTGGGACTGATGTTTTAGGGGGCGTGGTCACCCGTTGACCACGCCCGCTTATGCCGTCACAGTCCCAGCATGCCCAGGGACTATGACGGCATAAGGGGGCGGGGTCACAGCCTATATAAGTCAGAGCAGAGCGCCCAGAGTGTATTCCAGCCAGAGAGAGCGTCGTGTCAACATCAGAAGAAGAGAAGAAGAGGGCAGAGGGCAGAAGGCAAAAGACCGAAGACAGGGCTCCTCCGCTATAGCAAAAGAGCGGCAAAAGAGCAGAAGATAGCGGAGGAGCCTGGCAGAAGATCCGGAGAAGAACCGGAGAGACCCCTGAAGAGAAGAAGACCGGGCTCCTCCGCTATAGCAAAAGAGCAAAAGATAGCGGAGGAGCCTGGCAGAAAACCCGGAGAGACCCCCGAAGTCGGAAGAAGACCCCCAGAGCTGTCTAATAAATTACTTTAAAAATCTGTGTAGTGTTTTTTTTATTAAAACTTTTTCCCTAGGTGAATGGGTAGGGGTACCATGTACCCCATACTCATTCACATAGGGTGGGGGGCCGGGATCTGGGGGCCCCCTTATTAAAAGGGGGCTCCAGGATTCCGATAAGCCCCCCGCCTGCAGACCCCGACAACCAACGGCCAGGGTTGTCGGGAAGAGGCCCTTGTCCTCATCAACATGGGGACAAGGTGCTTTGGGGTGGGGGGCCGCAGCGCACCCCCTCCCCCAAGGCACCAACCACCCCATGTTGAGGGCATGTGGTCTGGTACGGTTCAGGAGGGGGGGGGGGGCGCTCGCTCGTCCCCACCCCCATTCCTGACCAGCCGGGCTGCGTGCTCGAATAAGGGTCCGGTATGGATTTGGGGGGACCCCCACATCGTTTTTTCGGCGTAGGGGGTTCCCCTCAAGGTCCATACCAGACCTAAGGGCCTGGTATGCTCTTGGAGGGGGAACCCATGCCGGTTTTTTATTTAAAATTTGGTGCGGAGTTCCCCGTCAAGATCATCTGAACACAAGTCACGCGCCGAAGTCGGATCATGCGAGACGGCGATCCGACTTCAATGATAGTCAATAGGCTGAAGTAGGATCAAAGTCGGACCAAAGTAGTACAGGGAGCATTTCTGAAGTCAGAACGACTTGTGTCGGACCAGTTAGGACGGCTCCCATAGGGAAACATTGGATTTCACACGTCATGCGACATGAGCTCCCAATGTCGGAGCGTTTGTCGGACCAGTGTGAACCCAGCCTCAGGGTCGGTTCACACTGAGGCAGCACGACTTGCAGCGCGACTGACTCAGGGGCGACTTGCAAAACGACTTCTGTATAGAAGTCAATGCAAGTCGCCCCCAAAGTCATACAGGAACCTTTTTCTAAGTCGGAGCGACGCAATTAGAACGGTTCCATTGTACAGAACGGGACGCTACTTGTCAGGCGGCTAAGTCGCCTGACAAGTCGTCCCAGTGTGAACCGAGGCTAACTTTAGCTTGTTCAATTAACCCCTAGTTCACATTGGAGGTGGGTTTGAAATCGTGCTAGTTCAGCTGAACTCACACAATTTCAAACCAGCATTTCATTGCGAGTTCGGGGGGGCAATTTGAAAGACATCTATGCGGGGGTTTCCTGCACAGATGTTTATTAAAATCGCTCCCAAAGTCTCCAAAAGTAGTGCAGGAACTACATTTGGAAATCAGTGCGGCGGCGCAAAGCCTGTGTCGCACTGATTTGGACGGTGCCATTGCAAAAGGCTCCGATTTGGCATGTCATTTGACATGCCAAAAAGGCCTGATGTGAACGAGGGCTCAAAGAGAAGAAGTTTTTTTTTTTTTTTTTTAAATCATTTCCTTACCTAGATGAATGCTGCATCTGTCCCCGCTGCCTGTAAGACTGAGAACCAAGCAAACACAGCTGATTCTAGGGTCAACTCAAAAATTTGGATTTTCTCTTATTTGCAGCCTCAATGACAACGATCACCAGGACAAATAGAGAGGGTGAATCACTCCAGTAGGGCGACAGACAGCAAAAAAAAAAAAAAACACGGGAAAGGAAATTGTGACTTTACACACACTTTAGGGTAAATAGTGTGAGTATTTTGTCCATTGGGCACAGTTGCAATAGCATTGCAGCTCACCAATTCATTTTTATTTTTATTTTTTGTCTTCTTTCCTTTCGGGCTCGTTCACACTAGCTTTGCTCTCTGAAGAGCAATCTGAGTTTGGATTGCTCTTCAGACAGCGTTTGATAGGCTGTACCGACCCCCAGCTTTCATCCCCTGAAGCCCTCAATAGCCCACTGCAACCGCATTAATTGTACAGGCTTGCAGAGCAGCCCCCCATTCACTAGATTTAGTTTGCCCTCGGCAGGCACTACACCCACCGAAAGCAAAAGGGGGTATAATTCCTGCTGCACATATATTCACCCCCAGCCCCTGCAGATAAATGGGGTAGTAATTTGGGGGTGGTAGAAACTGTGGCTCACCTGCAGGGTTTTACTGCCCCCAACTTAATTTACAGGAACGCATGTTTCTGTTTTTTTTAAACATGGTCCTCTTTACTAGAAGTAGGTACTGGTGTTGCCTGACGTGTTAGCACAGAATGTGAAGGCTTTCCTCCTAAAAGCTTAATGTGACAAATGACTTTAGCTGCAATGTACTATTTCAGTAAGTGGATGAGTCAGCAACCGGCAAATAGGTGAGGAGAAATGCCAAGGCAACTGTTACTTTGTGTTTGTCAGCCAAAGAAAATGTTACAAATAAAAACACTTAAAAAAGGGACCTTGCATGTAAATGTAAAGTCTACTTACCTTAAAGCCCACCAACCCTAAATAGAACAAAGGAAAGCAATAAAAAAGAAAAACAAAAAAAAGCGGTCAGTGAAGTGAAGGACCAATGGTTCCCTTCCTTCCTCCATCAAGCCTGTAACTGTGTTAACCACTTCACACAAATGGACATACCCGTACATCCTTGGGTTTCAGTGGTTCTACCAGAATCATGATTCTCAAGAGGAAAGCTGGCACTTCAGTATAAAAAAAACAAAAACCTAAAAATACGTAAATATGGCGCTCGCAAAATGTGGTAAAAGTGAACAAAAAACACATATCAATATAATCTAAAGTGAACAAGACAAAGTCCAAATAAAGTGACCAAAAAAAGAGTTTCAATCCACGGTGAAGGAAAACAAGAAGTGCTTCAAAGCTATTCGGGTGTACATTAACACCCCCTCATGTGTCCCCACTGACCAGATCATGATGACCCCCAGATTTGCAGTCTGAGGGGGGGGGGGTCGCTTCAGGCTTAGTAATGATATCCAGGAATGGTGATTTAAACGTCAGATCATCAAACGAAAGATTCTTTTAGGAAGGTTCTCAGCAGAATAAGCAGGTACCCAAAAAAGATATAAAGAATGGAACTAATAGTGAAAGTACCATTTAATAAGGTTTATTGCACAAGGGAATGGGTACTTCCAAAATTTCAGATGAAAACGGAGTTGTGGATGTATTAAAAGCCGCTCCCGGCGTGCATTCCACAGGACCGGAAGTGCGTTCCACGAGGCTGGAAGTGATGTCAGTAACGCCGAAAATTGCGTCAACGCGTTTCACCCTCACAGGGTGTCAAAGCTGATGTAAAACAACAACTGTAAAAAATACTTACATTTAACCTCACAAGGTGGCATTCTAGCACCGCAAGAGTGCATTCTCGCGGATTTGGGATCCTCAGCTTTCCCAGAGGGCCCACTGATGTCACCCTCATCTAGGCAAGCGTTTCATGTGTAAAAGTATCTTTTATATTTTTCTTCTGTCTAATTCTTTTTTTGCCTTGAGTAAGTATTTGTATTTCGGGTGATGGGGGGGCTGCAAGGTAAGCGGACCTTGCATTTGTATGCAACGTCCTCTTTAAAATCAATTACAAAGTTCTGATTGGTTACAGCATTAAATAGATTTTTAAAGAAAAAAAAAATAATTTATAAAAAGTGTTGTGCTGATCTTTTAGGCCCCAGTCACACCTGAGGGTTTTGCAGATCGAATCTTGAAGCCCCAAAATGCTCAACATACAAAATCCCATAGCTTTCAATTGTGCCTGTTCACACCTGAGTCTAGTGTTAAAGCTTGTAGCTCAAAAAAGGTACATGAGCTTCATTTAGGTGTTTTTGGTCCCAATAGACTTCAGTGGGAAGTGCCTGAAAAATGCACGAAAACTCCTTTTGTGGGTTTTGTATTCCCAAATTACCAGCTTTCCATTGGCTAAATTTTTTATTTTTTTTTTAAATGCTCAAGCTTTTAATGCTTGCAAAAACAATCAAAAATGCCTGTATAAAAACATATTTAAAAAAACAAAACAAAAAAAAGAAAACCTGTAAAATGACCAAAGCCAGCAAACGTGTGAATGCAGGATACGTATATGTAAACTCGAACAATAAGGCAGCTCTCACACAGCCGTGCGGCCACAGGAGCGGGTGCAGTGCAATGTACCTGCGGGTTCTTGTGCTGGTTACCTGCACTCTTCCTTAGAACTGGCATTTTGGGTGCGTTTTCTGAAAGCGCTACAAAAGATACAGCATGCAGGACTCTTGGTGCGCTTTTGGAGAACCACGGGTAACCCACACGAAAATAGCGTGTACGCTGCGCTGCACCCATGCCGCGACCAAACCACAGCGCGACAAGTGTGAAAATGCCCTTAGGCCTGGTTCATACTAGTACCTCCTCTTGCACATATTTGCATGACAAGGGAAATATTGTTTTTAATGGCTCCTGTTCTAATCAATGCGACTCAGAACGGTGCAATTTTGGAAAAGGTTCTTGTACGACTTTGGTGCATTTTACAGTGTGACTTGGCCCCACAGAAGATACAAAGTTGCAGTACATAAATCGCACTGTATATCGCATCAAAGTTGCATCGCAGTAGTGTGAACCAAACCTTAAAGTGGTTGTAAACTCTATTACACCACTTTTACCTAGAGGTAAGCCTATAACAAGGGTCCAGCCAAATCAGTGCCGGAGCCAAGAACCCAGGAGTAATTCCGGTGAAAGATGTTGGCCGTGTACTTGGAGTGCCAACGCTGATTCAGGGCATCGTTCTGAGGCAAGTATTTCATAATGAGCTAGTATGCCATGCAGGATTCCCAGCCACGAAAATTCTTTTCTGTAGCAACATGAGGTGAAATTGATGGCTTGGTTGGCCGAATTTCTAAATCAATGGTGGCACCACCAGATCACAAAACTCACAAATTTTCTGATTTCCGAAAGAAAAATTCTTTCGAAATTCGACCATGTATGGCCAGCCTAGGATACAATACTAGCAATTTTTGTTCTTGGCTTTAGACAAAGCTTAACCAGAATCGGTCAACATTTACGCACATTTACTGTAGCAAGGCCGCCGCTCTGTACAGCTACGCGATTCTGCACTTCCGGGTCTGGGGCGCACCGCGGGTGACCTGCTCCCGCTATGATTGGACACAGTGGGAGCCAATCCGTGGGTCCGGCAGACACAATGTCCACTGGTACCCCCCGATCGTTTGAGGCAAGGCAGAACGGCGATCTGCCTTGTGACAAGGAAAGGCAGTAATCTGCCTTCCAACAGTACAACCCCCCCCCCCCCCACACACACACACACACACACACACACACACACACACACACTTGGCAATCCCTAGGAACACATTTAACCCTTTGATTGCTCCTGATGTTAACCCCTTCCCTGCCAGTGTCATTAGTATAGTGGCAGTGCACATTTTTTTAACATTGATCACTGTATTAGTGTAACTCATTCCCAAAAAGTGTCAGTTAGGTGTCCGATTTGTCTGCCGCAATATCGCAGCCCCGTTATAAGTCGCTGATCGCTGCCATTACTAGTATCAAATAATAAATGACAAAAATATATCCCATAGTTTATAGATGCTGTAACTTTTGCACAAACCTAATAAATACACTTATTGGGATTTTTTTTTTACCAAAAATATGTAGCAAAACACATATTGGCCTAAATTGATGAAGAAATTTGATTTTTTTTTTTCCATTTTTTTTTATTGGGTATGTTTTATAGCAGTAAGTAGAAAATATTGGTATTTTTTCAAAATTATCAGTCTTTTTTTGTTTATAGTGCAAAAAAAACAAAAACAAAAACAAAACAAAAAAACACAGAAGTGATCAAATACCACTAAAAGAAAGCTCAATTTGTGGGGGAAAAAAGGACATACATTTTATTTTGGTACAGTGTCGCACAACCGTGCAATTGGCCTGATCATGAAAGGACGTAAACCTTCCGGAGCTGAAGTGGTTAAAAGGAAATATGAAAACTGACTGCAGGCTATAAGCAGATAATCTTTGATGGCTCAATGTAGGTCTGTAAGCAACAGGGGGCAGTAAGGAGCCCAGAATAACCACCAGATGCTAACACACAAGCACAAGGGTTGTTTCCAAGGTAATAATTATACTTTAACAATAAAATTAATGACTTGTTAATGAAACAGGCAATCATTTCAAACTATGATTATGACGTAACACTATGTTATTGGTGGGCAATGTACTCCTAACAGCCATTGCACAGGCAAATATTAGCTGCAGCACACATGGACACCAGACAGCAAGTCAAAGCATTTGGAGCCATTAGCCAGTTCAGATTTCCATTTGCATTCTGTGTGCCTGACAACCAAGCTTGTCATTGTTCTGGAGTGATTTCAGGTTTCACAAGTTGAGATGTACAGTAGATAGGAGTAGGCAAATATACCAAGGCTCCACTACAAAGCCTGACTATAAAGCTGCCAGCTACGTTTTGCATTCTATTCTATTTAGATATAGTAGAATGTCCAAAACTTTCTTTATAGATGGGGAATTCATTTGTGTTGCACTGTTGCCCTCCATTACTGTTCAAATCACATGCGATTCTTTGCAGTATTGTAATTGGTATCTGCGAGTACTTGAGGAAAAGTATCTGGTAATTGTACTCGCTCTATTAAAAAACAAAAAAAAAAAACAAACACACACACCACAAGTATCGGTGCATCCGACATGATACAGGAGACGGTCAGAGAGACTGTGCGGACATGATACAGGAGACGGTCAGAGAGACTGTGCGGACATGATACAGGAGACGGTCAGAGAGACTGTGCGGACATGATACAGGAGACGGTCAGAGAGACTGTGCGGACATGATACAGGAGACGGTCAGAGAGACTGTGCGGACATGATACAGGAGACGGTCAGAGAGACTGTGCGGACATGATACAGGAGACGGTCAGAGAGACTGTGCGGACATGATACAGGAGACGGTCAGAGAGACTGTGCGGACATGATACAGGAGACGGTCAGAGAGTCTGTGCGGACATGATACAGAAGACTGCAGACCTACTACAAGAGATGGGGTCAGAGACCAAGGACACAGCTGACAGCACAGAGCGATGAGGAGAAGGGGGTGATAATCACCCAGCTCTCTGCTCATGGAGCTCTGAGAACCGAGCAATCAGTGATCGCTCGGTTCTCAATCTTAGAGCCAGCATGGGACAGATGCAGCAACCCCCCCAGAGATTCCATCATCCTGTCCTGCTCTGTTGCTAGGACGTTGTTATGAGACTCCCAGCTGTTACTGCTCACCTTCATCAAAGGCGCAAGCTCTTTCTCTGGTTCAAATCCCCATACATGTGCTTTCTCTCCTATGATGTAGTAGCTCTGAGCTCAGTGTTTGAGAGCAATAAGGCAGGATAGGGAGATTCAATCTCTGGGGGGGTTTCAGTCAGGCTTTAGGAGCTATATAAATGGCCTACATGTATAGCAAGGGAATTTAACTTTGTTTAAATCTGCACAGTTTGCTTTGATCTACAGGCACCCCTTTCCTGCATAGGTTTTTAGCAAAGGTGCTTTAACCACTTGCAGACCGTCTAACGTACTTGTACTGCGGCAGGCCAGCTCTACTGCAGGAAATCACATACCTGTACATCATTTTGTGCAATAGACACGGGGGGGGGGGGGAGCCAATGAGCGTGTCGAACGGTGTCTGCCAACCACCTGCGATTGTTCCAGAGAGAGGCAAAGCTGTAATTTGCCAATGTAAACAAGGCAGATCACCATTCTGACAGGGGGGAAGATAGAGATCTAGTGTTCCTGCTAAGCTCTGTCTTCACCCAGTCAGAGCAACCCCCACACAGTTCGCAAGCACCATCTAGGCACACACTTAATCCTTTGATCGCCCCCGATGTTAACCCCTTCCCTGCCAGTGTCATTAGTACAGTAACAGTGCATATTTTTAGCACTGATCACTGTAATAATGTCACTGGTACACAAAAAAAAAAAAAAAAAGTTGGATATGTTTTACAGCAGAAAGTAGTTTTGTTTTTTTTTTAATTGTCTTTTTTTTGTTCACAGCGCAAAAAATAAAAACCGCAGGAGGTGATCAAATACCACCAAATGAAAGCTCCATTTGTCGGAAAAAGAAGACAATTTGGGTACAGCATCGCACGACAGCGCAATTAGTCAGTTAATGGAACGCAGTGCCGGATCACAAAAAATGGCCCGTTTACTAAGGGGTAAAACCTTCCAGGGCAGAAGTGGTTAAATCATGATCTTGCTATAGGTGTAGGGCCTACTGTAGGACATTTGCCTACCTCTCAAAGTCTGACTGAAAGAGATGGCATCATACTGTCCTGCCTTGTTGCAAGAACATTGCTTAGACACTCCCAGCCATTACTGCTCACCCCCATCACCACAGGAGCAAAATCTCAAGGGCCTGCATGTGTGTGGTCCATCATCTCCCCTGTCGCAGCAAGCATGAGCTCAGAGCTTCTGTGACAGGGGAGAGAGAGCACATGTGAAGGGGTCTGAATCAGCTGGGAGTGTCCTAGTAACATCCTAGCAACAAAGCAACAAGGCAAGACAGGATGATTCCATCTCTGGGAGTTTTTCAGCCAGGAGGTGCATAAATGGCCTACACCTAGAGCATTATGCCACTTTGGTCAAAGCTGCAGTTTGTTTTTTAACTACAGGCGACACTTACTTGCAGAGGCATTTTTTTCATTTATAATAAAGGTAAATTAACACTTTAAGCTGAGGTAAAACAAAGAAATTGATCTGAAGACATGTTTAGGTTCTTGTTTGTACTTCAGTAGCAGAACTCTCCCAAACAGCTATTGCTTGCTTCCCAAAGATAATCCTAAAGATACTGATATTACAGGCACACGTGTATATTAATTCATCTCGATACAATATATCATTGTAAGTTTGGGTGATACGAGCAAATTTGACTGCAATCTAGCGTATCACACTCCCATTGACGCACACAATGATTTGCATGTAATGGCTTTTATCACACAAATGGAAGAGCGCTCACATAATTGCCTTTTCTATGACCTTCAGATGATAGAAAAAAAAGATGTGGCAAGCATGTGAAGAGAAATCCAATCTCTTTGAACATGTACACATTTAGAAATGTGTCTGCATGATGTATACATAATTGTGACAATGTCTAGTATTTCATGTTATCCCGCTGTTACCCTGAGATTCTGAAGAGCATTCACCTAGAGTATATATATATATATATATATATATATATATATATATATATATATATATATATATATATATATATATATATATATATATATATATATATATATATATATATATATATATATATATATTCAGAATTATTAGTGGAGTAGTCAGGACTGCTGATAGGGGGTACCACCAGGACTCCCGTAGGGGGCCCGGACAGCAAATGGATCAGTACAGCAGAACAATTACAGAACAATGCACTGTGTCTCTCCCTCCAGCAGCTGAAAGCCGGTTACTCCCCCTCTCCCTCCCGCTGGCTTTCAGATGCTGGAGGGAGTGAGACAATGCACTGTTCTGTACTCATCCTCCTGTCCCGCCGAACCAATCCCCCTCCCTGTGCTGTCCACATCCGATTCCCCCGATGTACCTGGGCCCCCTTTCACTTCTCCACAGCGCCGCCGGTTTCTGCGGAGGGAGAGTGGGGGAAGTTCAGTAAATATGTCAGTGAGCAATGAGATGTTAGGGGTCTGTTTTGGACCCCTGATATTTCATCCAAATCCCCTCCCCCCCAAATAAAAGATAAATAAAAATAATTTAATTTTTTTTTATTTTAGAAAATAAGAAGAGGTTTAAAAAAAAAAAATTACTTCTTTAAATTTTTGTAATTCTGGGAGGGGGGCTGTCAGGTAGGCTGTATGGGGCCCTGTGATTTCTAAGGTCAGCTCTGAGAGTAGTGATTTATGTAAAGAAAGAATTAAAGTGTGTACAGTAATGGCCCTGACCTGTAACCAATCCCTAATATCACTCAGATACTAACACTTATTAACCCTCACCCAAACCCTACCTATTAACCCTTGAAGCAAGTCCAAGCTTAATCACGTCCAGTCTGGGCTAATTCTGACATTCCTTTCCTACAATGTTGGAAAAAGTACATTTTGATGAATTTTAAAAAGGCACAAAACACAATATAATATCCAATTTTTTATAAAATATAAAAAGGATGATGTTACGCAAAATAGATACCAAATATGTCACGATTTAAAATGTTGTCCGCCCATGGAATGATGGCAAATTTCAGTACCTGAAAATCCTCATAGGCAACAATTTAAAAGCCTTTAGAGGTTACCAGTTTAGGGTTATACAGGAGATCTGGTGCTAGAAGTGCTCTCAATCTGACGTTTGTGGCAATAACTTACATGTGTGGTGCGGTTGCCATTTACATATGTGTGTGTGTGTGTGTGTGTGTGAGCACAGACATACAAGGGCACTCTAAAAAAAAAAAAAAAAAATTATTTTCCTTACCCTTTTTTTAATTTATTTTTTTTTTCATTTATATTGCCATTACAAGGGGTGACAGGTACTCTTTATTGAGAGATCTGATATCTATTAGACCTCTGATATCTCCTTTGTCCTCCAAGGCAGACGATCAAACCACATGCCTGCCTCTCGACCTTGGCAAATCACAGGAAGCCCTGTTTTTACACATAACAGATACAAGGCTTTTGCTGAATGGACGAGAAACATTCAGGCCAACTCGATTTTGTTCCAGCAAACAGGAAGTCGCATTTACTACTGTGGAACACTGTGCCATTTATGATATGTAGCTGATGCTACTACAGCAGCACATCAGTTAGTAATGGCTATTGTTTGTTTGGGCCAGCTTGGCCCAAATACACCATTTAAAAATCATAGTAAATACAGAGTTCTACTTTAAGACTTGACATACAGTATTTGGGATCTCTTTACTTGATATAACCTCATATTTTACATTTTCATCTGTGTATGCTGTAGTGCAGAGATTTTGTCTTATCTGTTAGACTTTAAAGAGGTTCCAGGGTGTCCAAGAATGAAAGTATCTATCAACGACTTTGATAGGCTGCTGGCTGAACACTGCACCTGTGCCTACCAGGTGCCCAAAAAGAACAGTTTTATATGATGTATGTGCCAAACCGCTCGTGAGTATAAGCCTACAGCAGACATAAAAATATGTCCTTATTGGGACTGGAATGAATAACAGGAAGTGTGCTCCCCACATAGCTACAATGCTGTCCTTATGAGTAAAAGCATCTAGCGCGAAACATGTTGGGCTTGGTTCAGACCTAGGGGTGCGACCAGGGCCGGGCATATTTCTGCACGTAGGGCAGCTAATTTATTTCGGTGGCCTGCCCTACGTGTGAGAAATCCAGAAAAGAAGTCCCTGACTCTTCATGATGCTGTGTTTTCAGATGTGTGGTGATACCACTTACAATGGCATCATCATGCGTCTGCTAGAGGGTAGTGCCCTAGGTTAGGTTCACATCTATGCATGTCATGAATGCAGGAACGCGGGCAAAATCGTGTGCTGTCCCAACACAGAAACGCTATCCTTTAGCATCGCCATGAATCTGCAAACATGTGTATTTTCACACGCACCCAACCATGCAGTGCTGCAGCCAGTGCGGCGCATTTTTTTGGAAGGGACTTCTTTTCTGTGTTTTTCGCGTAAGGCAGCCCACTGAAATGAATGGGCTACTCTACATGTAATGTGTGGGAACGTACAGAAAACGCACTCACATTTGATCACACCTATAGGTGTGAACCAAGTCTTAACCACAGATTTTTCATGACCAGGCCATTTTTTTGCTATTCGGCACTGCGCTACTTTAACTGGCAACGGCGTGGTCATGCAAAACTGTACGCAAATGACACCTTTAGCATTTTTTTTTCCACACAAATAGAGATTTTCTTTTGGTGGTATTTAATGATCACTGTTTTTTTTTTTTTTTTTTATTATTTGCAATATAAAAAAAAAAAAAGATATACAGCAATTCTTGGAACACGGGCAATAAAATAAAAATGTGTTTTTTTTTAAAAAAATACATTTAGGCCAAAATGTATTTCTGCTACGTCTTTGGTTAAAAAAAAAATAAATAAATAAAAAAAAACAACCCAATAAGTGTATATGATTTGGTTTGCATGAAAGTTATAGCATCTGGTATAGATTTTGATTTTTTTATACTCGTAATGGTGGTGATCAGCGATTTATAGTGGGACTGTAATAGTATGGCTGGCAATCTGACACAAGTTGACACTGGCTGGGAGGTACACTAACATCAATAGTGACACTAATACAGTGATCCGTGCCAATACTATACACTGTCACTGTACTAATGACACTGGCTGGGAAAGGGTTAACATCTAGGGGCGATCAAGGGGTTAAATGTGTACCTAACAATGTTTACTGTGTGTGTTCTGTGCTGCTTTTACTAAGAGGCATTGCAGGTTTTTTCCCTGCTTTGCAGGGAATAAAAAAAGAAAAACAGCAAGATCGCCTGTCAGTGTTCGGAGCTCTGTGTCGTTTACAACACAGAGCTCCCTTCCCTGAATGACAGAGCCAGTCAGGGGGCGCCAATCATGGTCAAGCACCTGCTGATTGGGATGCTCTTGCCGCAGCGGGATGGTATCACACCTGGCAGGTGTCAACCACCATAGCAACGCCACTGACACCCTCCCCCCCTCCCCCCCCCCCCCCCCCCCCCCCATGTTTTGGCACCCGGGCAGACCATCTCCCACGGCTCCTTCTTGGTATGCCCCTGCAAGGATCCGCCTCACATCCTGTCCTCTCTCCTCCACAGAGAAGCGGAGGGTTGGGCGCTGCCTGGCCAGTACTCGCTCCATAAGACGCAGGAACATTTCCCCCGATTTTTTTTTGGGGGGGGGGAGTGCGTCCTATGCTGTGAAAAATACGACAACTGTTTTTTAAACCACTAAATTGATACCTTTAGTTCCACTTTAAAGTGGAACTAAACCCTCCTATCGATTTCAGGCAAGGAAGCTGCCATCTAAGAGCCCTTTCACACTGGGGCGGTTTGCAGGCGCTATTGCGCTAATAGCGCCAGCAAACCGACCCGAAAGTGCCGCTGCTTTGAGTCCAGGCTTTCACACTGGAGTGGTGTGCTAGCAGGATGGGGAAAAAAAAGTCCTGCTAGCAGCATCTTCAAAGCGGTGAAGGAGCGGAGTATATACTGCTCCTGGCCATTGAATTCAATGGGACAGCGCGGCTATACCGCCGGCAAAGCGCCTCTGCAGAGGCGCTTTGCGGTGGTATTTAACCCTTTCTTGGCCGCTAGCAGGGGGGTAAAACCGCCCCCGCTAGCGGCCGAATACCGACGGTAAAGTGCCGCTTACAATAGCGGCGCTTTACCGCCGACCCAATGTGAAAGGGGCCTTAGCGTCTGTTTGATCTTCAACTGCCATTATGCTGCACATGTGATCAGTTATGACACCAGCCATTGAATGGTCTGACAGATTGGTTGAGAGCACAAGCATGCCTTGAATATTACGGCTTTTTAAAACGATGGGTTTAGTTCCACTTTAAGAACCTTGGTCACTGTAATTCTGCTGTTTATTGCTGTTTGGAGATTAAAGCCTAGGATTGAACAGGGGGCACCTGGAACCAATTTTTGGCTTTGGAAGTTCGTATAATCCATATCCGGCAAGGTCATCGTACAAACATGCGACAGCAGTTTTTGCTGCAATGGATCTGATGTTCAACATGTCTGCTTCGGAAATGTTCAGCCTATGATTTTCAACCGTCCTGCACCTTGATTTTCTACTACACATTTCAATCAGACTCAGTTACAGAGAAGCTGATGGTGACTTATAAAATCTTCAGCCAGATAATAAAAAAATTGACATGATCTATAAAATAATCAGACTTCAGGTAGACTCTGTTATGTGTTTTGGTTGCTGTGCATTGCTCACCTCAAAAAGACCACAAGGTGGATCTACTGCCTAATTCTTCCATGTCACAACACAAGTCTGCCTAGCAACAGTATCTACCAATAAAGACATCCAGCCAGCCGTATTGTAGATTCCACCACAAAGAACACTTTTTGTTACTTATCTTGACAGACAATTAATGGTCTACAATAATAGATACTAAAAGAAGTTGTACATTATGTTCCTGCATTATCATAATTCAACTACATCCACTGAATGTTAAATAGCTGCACTGCATAGGCTGGAAGACGCATATAGCACGCTGCAGCTATGCGGGCTACTCTCCATGCATTTCAACAATAATATTTACACTGCAGTGACAACTTTGATTTGCACGTAGGGCAGGCAAGCAATCCATCCAGTTGCTGCTCAATTAGTGCAGACGTCATATGTGGTAACCTGGAAGCTGTATAGCCTTATTTAATAAAGAGTGCTAATGCTTCGGTGCAGTAACCCATAGCAACCAATCAGAATTCACTGTGCGGAAGTAATACCTGTATTAGATGTTCTGATTGGTTGTTATGGGTTACTGCACTAAGGAAGTAGCAATTATGTCAAACAAATGGCACAGAGTAAACTGAAAACACAGCACTTAGTGCTGGTTCACACAGGGGCGACTTGTCAGACGACCTAGCTGCCTGACAAGTCGCCTCCCATTCTGTACAATGGAACTGTTCTAATAGGAGCAACGCAAGTCGCTCCGACTTAGAAAAAGGTTCCTGTACTACTTTGGGGGCGACTTGAGGCGACTTGCACAGACTTCTATACAGAAGTCGTTTTGCAAGTCGCCATGGAAGTCGTGCCGCCCCTGTGTGAACCAGGGTAAGGCTACTTTAACACTGGGGCAGGGGGCGTTAGCGGTAAAAACGCTGCTAATTTTAGCAACGCTTTTTGGCTGCTAGCGGGGCGCTTTTAACCCCCGCTAGCGGTCATATAAAGGGTTGAAAGCGCTGCTGCCGAAGCGATGTGCAGGCACTTCGGCAGCGGTGCCCATTGATTTCAATGGCAGGGGCACTAAAGATGCTGCTTGCCGGGCTTTTTCTAACGTCCTGCAAGCGCACCGCCCCACACTTGGGCTGCAGAGGAAGCGTTTTTCAGGCGCTATTTTTAACTCAAAAGCACCTGAAAAACACCCCAGTGTGAAAGGGGTCTAAGGGTAGATTCAGACCAGATGTAGTGGGACTGCACTGGGCGGTTATTCCAGAGCAGACCCCCGCATGGCAAAATGCCGTGCCTCCTATATGCCTGGTTCACACCACTGCATTGCGGAAACAGAGCGATCCACTGAGATCAGCGCATCATTACTGCTCTGATCTCAATTCGATCGCATTGCAATGCAGCAGCTGGTGCAAACAAGCCCTTAGGTTTAGTAGAAACAATGCAGGACCATTTAAAGCAAAATTAACCACTTGAACACTGGGCACATACATACATACACATATATATATATATATATATATATATATATATATATATATATATATATATATATATATATATATATATCAATGTGCAGGGAATCCAGCCGGATCACAGGACACAGTAATGTATATTAACTTAAACAGCTTCACAGCAGCAAAATAACACAACAGACGATCTCACCGATTTGAAGAGTTCAGAACTGCCATCACAGTTAAACAGTCCCTGACTTTTGGAGAGAGCAACTTCCCCTGCCAGCAGGTTTCCAGCCAGGATACTGACATGCAGCCTCACAGCTGTACACAAATTCACAGTCTCCAGCCTTGTCTATACTCTCCCAACTTCCTGTCTTTTTTAAACCCACTTCCTCTGGCCAGTGAGTTAACCCTGTTTTTCCCTTAAAGGGACAACCGTCCAAACAGAGGGGAAAGATAGCGTCCTTCCTTAACCCAGCCCCCACGTCCTGTACATATCCCCTCTGCCCCAACGTCAAGGCAGTGAAGATAAGACAATCGGCTCGGAAGAGGGTATCTGCATTTTGATGCAGTCTCCTGGGCATGTGCTCCACTACATACTTAATTTCCTGGAACCAACGGGTAACCCTGGCATTTATCCCTTTGCCTTGACTCATCCATGGAAAAGGAGCATGGTCTGAAATCAGCCTAAAATTTCCTTCCCAAGAGATAATATCATAGAGATTCTAACTTAAAGGCCAGACACTCTCATTCAACTAAAGCATAGTTTTTCTCCGCTGCCGTCAACTTCCTACTGAGGAAGGCTACCGCATGCTCCTTGCCATGAACAACCTGTGAAAGAACTGCTTCTAACTTCACATTGGAAGCATCTGTCTGAACAACAAATTATTTTGAAAAATCAGGACAGGATGTTGGCGACTTGAGAAAAGCCTTTTCAGCATCTGCATTCCACTCAATCATGCCCTTAGTCAGATCGGTCAATGGAGCTGCCAATGTGGCAAAGTTAGGTACAAACCTCCTGTAATGTCCCACCATGCCCAGGAATGCACGTACCTGCTTCTTTGTGAGGGGGCGGGACCATTTATGTATAGCCTCTATCTTGCTGATTTGAGGTTTCAACAGCCCTCTGCCTACGATATACCCCACGTATTTCACTTCCCCCATTGCCAAAGCACATTTTTTAGGGTTCACTGTAAACCCCTCCTTCCAAAGGGAGTCCAGCACTGCCTGGACTTTGGGTAAGTGTCTGCTAAAAATGACTATGTTGCACAAATATACAATGGCATGCTCCGATGAGGTCTTAAAACCTTATCCATTGCTTGCTGGAATGTGGCTGAAGCAGTTTATAGTCCAAAAGGCATTCTTTTATACGGAAAACTCCCCTCTGGGGTGGAAAAAGCGTTTTTCTCTCTAGCAGCCCTAGTCAGTGGAATTTGTCAATATCTCTTTGTAAGGTCTAGTGTAGTGATATACCTGGCTGGACCTACTCCCTCAATAAGCTCATCTACCCGGGGCATGGGGTATGCATCAAATCTTGAAACTTCATTAGGTTTACGGAAATCGTTGCAGAATCGCAGAGTCCCGTTGGGCTTCGGTACCAACACAACTGGGCTTAACCACTCACTCTGCGATTCTTTAATAACCTCCAGGTCTAACATCTTATTCACTTCATCTAAAACGGCCTTCCTCTGAGCCTCTGGGATACGGTGAGGCCAGACACAAACTTTGACCCCTGGTTTCATGATACTATCATGCTCTATGACATTAGTTAGTCCTGGCAAGTCTGAAATGTTCTCTTTATTTCTCTGCAAGAACTCCTTTATTTGCTGACTTTGGGTTTTAGGCAGGGTATTTGGTACTTGGACGCTGTCCACACCAACCTGAGGTTCAAGTCTTGCACCTGCCAGGGAGGTTACCGGCTCCCTGTCCTTCCAGGGCTTTAACACGTTCACATTACATATATCTGCATACCTCCCCCATTTTTTCCACAATTTCAAAAAGGACCTTGCCATCTGGCTAAGAGCTACTTTCCACAGTGGGAATCAGTACCGCCACTCGATCCCCCACTTGGAAGTGCCTTATTTTAGCGGACCTATTATAGGCCCGTTGTTGAGCCTCCTGGGTTTTTGCACATTCTTTTTTTTGACCAGTGGCATCACGCTTATGATCTTTTTGTGCATCTGGGAGACATTCAGTGAAGGAAAAAAGTATTTGATCCTCTGCTGACTTTGCACGTTTGCCCACTGACAAAGAAATGATTAGTCTATAATTTTAGGTAGGTTTATTTTAACAGTGAGAGACAGAATAACAACAAAAATATCCAGAAAAACGCATTTAAAAAAATGTATAAATTGATTTGCATTTTAGTGCGTGAAATAAGCATTTGATCCCTGATCAATCAGAAAGATTTCTGGCTCCCGGGTGTCTTCTATACAGGTAATGAGCTGGGATTAGGAGCACTCTCTTAAAGGTAATGCTCCTAATCTCAAATTGTTACCTGTATAAAAAACACCTGTCACAGAAGCAATCAATCAATCAGATTCCACTCTCTCCACCAGGGCCAAGACCTACACAAGGCTGGAATGGGCTACAACACCAGCCAAGCAGCTTGGTGAGAGGGTGACAACAGTTGATGCAAATATTCGCAAATGGAAGAAACACAAAATAACTGTCAATCTCCCTCGGTCTTGGGCTCCATGCAAGATCTCACCTCGTACAGTTTCAATGATCATGGGAACGGTGAGGAATCAGACCACAACTACATGGGAGAATCTTGTCAATAATCTCAAGGCAGCTGGGACCATAGTCACCAAGAAAACAATTGGTAACACACTACGTCGTGAATGGCTAAAATTATGCAGCGCCGCAAGGTTCCCCTGCTCAAGAAAGCTAAGATGTCCAGTTGCTAATGGACATCTGAATGATTCAGAGGAGAACTGGGTGAAAGTGTTGTGGTCAGATGAGACCAAAATCAAGCTCTTTGGCATCAACTCAACTTGCCGTGTTTGGAGGAGGAGGAATGCTGCCTTTGACCCCAAGAACACCATCCCCGCCATCAAACATGGAGGTGAAAACATTATGCTTTGGGGATGTTTTTCTGCTAAGGGGACAGGACAACTTTACCACATCAAAGGGACAATGGATGGGGCCATGTACCATCAAATCTTGGATGAGAACCTCCTTCCCTCAGCCAGGGCATTGAAAACGGGTCATGGATGGGTATTCCAGCATGACAATGACCCAAAACACACGGCCAAGGCAACAAAGAAGTGGCTTAAGAAGAAGCACAATAAAGGGTCCTGGAGAGGCCTAGCCAGTTTCCAGACCTTAATAACATAGAAAATATGTAGAGGGAGCAGAAGGTTCGAGTTACCAAACATCAGCCTCAAAGCCTTAATGACTTGGAGAGGATCTGCAAAGTGGAGTGGGACAAAATCCCTCCTGAGAGGTGTGAAAACCTGGTGGCCAACTACATGATACATGGATATTTTGTCTCTCACTGTTAAAATAAACCTACCATTAAAATTATAGACTGATCATTTCTTCGTCAGTGGGCAAACGTACCAAATCAGCAGGGGATCAAATACTTTTTTCCCTCACTGTAATCAAGAACACTCTTATGTTGAATAGGTTCACTTTCCCATTCCTATAACAAATTCAAGCAATCCATGGGGTCTACGCCCATACAACTCAAAATCCCAGTGGAGGCCTGGGGCACTTCTCGAATAGCAAACAGGAGAGGCGGTAACAGGCAGTCCCAGTCTTTCCCATCCCTTTGTACCACAAGCACATGTGTGGGGGTTTGAATGTCTTTGGGAGGTACCTAAATGGCCTACAACTACTAACAACTATAGTAAGGGCATTTTTCAACTTTGGTCAAAGCTGCACAGTTTGCTTTTATCTACAGGCACCCTTTACCTGCATAGGCAGGTTTTTGGTAGAGGTGAACTATGCCTTTAATCTATTATTTAATATACTGAGCAGGCAAACGTTAGATCTTTATACAAACAGCGCCTATAGATAAATATGATATACGCACGTGAATAAAAACACAAGTAAAATTTGCCTTTTCAGCCATTTTATAACAAAAATATTGACAGATGAATTCATGTACTGTAGAAAAAGTAAGTACACTCTTGGCTTCAAAGTATGGTATTGCCTGCTGCTGCACAAATTACTTGTTCTTCTTGTATGAATTTTGCATAACTGCCCACCATTCTCTGACATCTAAAATTTTTGACCATATCTCCATGACAAACTACTTCAGTTATAAGATGTTTGTCGGATTATGTTCATTAACTGCCCATTTCAAAAACCCCTACACAATTTTAATGGGAATTAATTCAGGACTTTGACCAGCGCATACCATCACCCTTTATTTCTACTTTCTGAGCCTTCTTGGTGAATTTGTTAGTGTGTTTCAAATTATTATAGTTTTGAAAATTAATTTACGGTTCAACTCTAAATTTTAAACAGTCTCACATTCTCATCAAGCACACTTTGACTTGATGATTGTAAAGGTCCTGAAGCAGCAAAGCAAACCAAAACCATTACATTTCCATCACCATGTTTCACAGTACTCCTGAAATACTGTCTTTGATTTACTCGTCTGCTGTTACAGTGATCAAACAACTCTTTCTTTAACCGGTTCAATACAGGGCATTTTCACCCCCTTCCTTCCCAGACCAATTTTTAGTTTTCAGCGCTGTTGCACTATAAACGACAATTGCGCGGTCATGCGACGCTGTACCCAAACAAAATTGACGTCCTTTTTTCCCCACAAATAGAGCTTTCTTTAGGTGGTATTTGATCACCTCTGCGGTTTTTATTTTTTGCGCTATAAACAAAAGAAGAGCGACAATTTTGAAAAAAAACACAATATTTTTTACTTTTTGCTATAATAAATATCCAATTAAAAAAAAAAAAAAAAAAAATTTTCCTCGGTATTCTTCTACATATTTTTGGTAAAAAAAATCGCAATAAGCGTATATTGATTGGTTTGCGCAAAAGTTTTAGCGTCTTCAAAACACGGGATAGATTTATGGCATTTTTTTAAAAAAATTATTTATTTTTTTTACTAGTAATAGCAGCGATCGTGATTTTTTTTTCGTGACTGCGACATTATGGCGGACACATCGGACACATTTTTGGGACCATTCACATTTATACAGCGATCCGTGCTATAAAATTGCATTGATTACTGTATAAATGTGACAGGCAGTGAAGGGGTTAACCACTAGGGGGACACAAGGGGTTAAATATGTTTCCTGGGGAGTGATTCTAACTGTAGGGGGCGGGGACGTACAAGGGGAGGAGACCGATCAGTGTTCCTCTGTTCCTCTGTCTCCTCTCAACTGACAGGACGTGGATCTGTGTGTTCACACACACAGATCCACGGTCCGGCCCGGCTAACGGGCAATCGCGGGTGCCCGGCGGACATCGCGGCCGCCGGGCACACGCACCGGGTCCCGAGCAACGCGGCGGGCGCGCGCCCCCTAGACGGCCGGGTAGCCCAGGCCGTCATATGACGTCCACCCAGGATGGGAGATCCCATCTGTGGACGCCATATTACAATACGCGGGTAGTAAAGTGGTTGATTAATCAATCTTCAACAAATGTTCCAGAAGGTCTGGTCTTTGCCTACATGTTCAAAAACTGTAAACTGTAATATTGCTCTAATGTACTTTTTCATCAGCAAAGGATTTTTTTTAGCATGCCTTTCATGCAGGTGGAATTGATGCAATCTCTTATTGAAGCACTTTGACTCCAGCTGTTGCAAAAGTTACCAGAACACCCCGCCGGCCAGACAAATTAAAAGTTGTAAGAAATCTATGCCATTTGTAGATGTTTTTCCTTAAGCTGGCCATTCATTGTACAATTTTCCTATTCAATTTCCTTTAGATTTGCCTTCAACTATGTAGTGTAAGGGCCTGCCTGATTGCATACAAATTGAACGTGTTAAGGTTTGACCTTGCATTATATGGTTTTGTTAAATCTAAGGGAAAATTGCACAAGAAAATTGTATAATGTAATAATTGTATAGTGGAATGATTGATTTCAAATCATTTGGTGATCTTTTTAAACCCCTTCCGAACTTTATAGGCACCCACTACTTTATTTCTGAGGGCACAAAAGCAGAACTAAACACATTAGAGGCCAATCAGCTATGCTGTATGGATATATACCAACAGAGAACGTGCTGACAGAAGGATAGAGCATTCAACTGCTGGTGTTTTTTTAACTATGCATACAAAATTCAGGTCATTAACCTGGCCGGGCTCTGTAAATCTCAGAATTAGATGGACAAAAATACAAATCCTTTGGCAGGTAAAACAGCTCCCTTATGGTGCATTCACACCTGCGAGTGCACCCCACACCAATCACATGTAAGAACCCCTGCGGGGATTCCTGGCCATTAGGCATCAGCATACCAAGACATTTGGACAATTTCATGCTCCCAACTTTGTGGGAACAGTTTGGGGATGGCCCCTTCTTGTTCCAACATGACTGCGCACCAGTGCACAAAGCAAGGTTCATAAAGACATAGATGAGCGAGATTGGGGTGGAGTAACTTGACTGTCTTGACATCAACCCGATAGAACACCTTTGGGATGAATTAGAGTGGAGACTGCAAACCAGGCCTTCTCGTCCACATCAGTGCCTGACCTCACAAATGCACTTCTGGAAGAATGGTTAAACATTCCCATAGACACACTCCTAAACCTTGTGGACAGCCTTCCCAGAAGAGTTAAAGCTGTTATAGCTGCAAAGGGTGGGCCAACTCAATATTTAACCCTACGGATTAAGACTGGGATGCCATTAAAGTACATGTAAAGGCAGGCGTCCCAATACTTTTGACAGTGGATGATATCAGTAGAGCAGTGGATGAGTCAGTAGGGTAGAGGTTGGTGTCAGTAGGACATTGGATGGTGTCAGTCAGCAGAGCAGTGGACAGTGTCAGTAAGGCAGAGATTGATGTCAGTAGAGCAGTGGACAGTGTCAGTAAGGCAGAGATTGATGTCAGTAGAGCAGTAGACAGTGTCAGTAAGGCAGAGATTTATGTCAGTAGAGCAGTGGACAGTGTCAGTAAGGCAGAGATTGATGTCAGTAGAGCAGTGGACAGTGTCAGTAGGGCAGAGATTGATGTCAGTAGAGCAGTGGACAGTGTCAGTAAGGCAGAGATTTATGTCAGTAGAGCAGTGGACAGTGTCAGTAGGGCAGAGGTTTGTGTCAGTCAGTGGAGCAGTGAACAGTGTCAGTAGAGCAGTGGACAGTGTCAGTGAGGCAGAGATTGATGTCAGTAGAGCAGTGGACAGTGTCAGTAAGGCAGAGATGGATGTCAGTAGAGCAGTGGACAGTGTCAGTAGGGCAGAAGTTTGTGTCAGTAAGTGGAGCAGTGAACAGTGTCAGTAGAGCAGTGGACAGTGTCAGTAAGGCAGAGATTGATGTCAGTAGAGCAGTGGACAGTGTCAGTAAGGCAGAGATGGATGTCAGTAGAGCAGTGGACAGTGTCAGTAGGGCAGAGATTGATGTCAGTAGAGCAGTGGACAGTGTCAGTAAGGCAGAGATTTATGTCAGTAGAGCAGTGGACAGTGTCAGTAGGGCAGAGGTTTGTGTCAGTCAGTGGAGCAGTGAACAGTGTCAGTAGAGCAGTGAACAGATCAGTAGAGCAGTGGACGCTGTCAGTAGTTTATTATTATTATAATTTTTTTTTCTTACACTTTTATTTTTTATTATATTTTACAATATTATTTTTTTATTATTTTGTTCTTTAAGGAGCCCCATTGGGGGTCTTTGGTTTAATATCAAACAGACCCCCGGTGTCTCACTTTTGAGACACAAAAAGGGACAGAGATTCCCCAGTCCCTTTCTTTGCAGCCTCAGCTGCACTGGACAGTGAATGAATAGGAAGTGCTCTGTGCTGAGCAGCTTCTTGTTCATTCACAAAATGAAGCATAGTAGACACAGACAGGGGTGATCAGCTCGCATTGGGGTGATTAGGCACATGCGGCACACCCCGTGCACACACCTATGTGATGATGTCACTGCTACATTTACAAGATAATAACTGGCTTTGCCTTATGCTGGGTTCACACTAGTCCAGTGCGAATTCCAGCAGCTGTTCAGCGGTTCCTCTCCATTGTATCTGCAGATCAGCTGACCTGAGAGAGGGGGGAAGTGTAATGAGAAGAGGGAGAGAATTCATGTTCAGAACGTAACGCATCTGCGAATCAGATGCATTCCAACAGAAGATTATGTGCCTGCAATTCGCACCGCAATGCTTAGAAAACGCACACGTTTTCTCCAAACGGGAGAAAACTGTACCAAAGTGCTACAGAGTAGTAATACACAGTACAACAACACTTTATAAACAGCATCCCTGAATAATAACCATGTAATACACAGTATCTATTAACCACTTGCTGACCAACTGCTGCAGTTTTACTGCGGCAGAATGGCACGGCTGGACGAAGTGACGCTATGTTAAGTCGCTTTGCCCTGTGGCCACTAGGGGCGTGCGCACCCGCTGCACGCCCCTCGAGCCAATGCGAGTGCCCGGCGGTCACGATCACCGCCGGGCTCCCGCGATCGCCTCTGAGACTCGGAGAACCAGGATCTGTGTGTTGAAACATAGCGCAAAAAATAAAAACCGCAGAGGTGATCAAATACCACCATAAGAAAGCTCTATTTGTGGGAAAAAAAGGACATCAATTTTGTTTGGGTCCAACGTCGCACCACCGCGCAATTGTCAGTTAAATCGATGCAGTGCCGAATCGCAAAAAGTGCTCTGGTCAGGTAGGGGGTAAAATCTTCCGGGGCTGAAGCGGTTTAGTGCAGAAAAATCTCACTTCAGCAATTCTGGTACAAACGTAATGCCGAGCATTTATATAAATACTAGCAATGCAAATGTTCCCAAACTAATTTTTCCATGGTAAGCGGTTTATAAAGGAACATTGCATAGTTTTTATTAATGTCTAAGAATCTAAGAAAAGAGGAATAGCGTGTTATTTGCGGAAATAGTCTTGTTTTTCCTTTTTGTCCTGACTTTATATACAACCTTCAATTCACTGTGTGGGAAGGTAAAGGTATATGCGAAACTCCCACAGAACATCACAGTGTTATAAATAGTTCTATTCTTTCCTGCTTATGAGTAAGAGCTTTCAAGTATCAGCTACAGTCTATTTATGGCACCCAAAGCATATCATATTCGTTACTTGGGGAGTGAAATAAAGAACGCAGGATAAGATCTACACATTGATTGATAGAAGATTAGGCCCAACATGGCACGTCAGTGTGGTGAGGTACAATGATCAATTTAGAAATAGAAAAATAATCAACATCGTTTGCAAATCACTGACAATCACAGACTGAAATCTTTTATTTGATTTAGACCAAACTGCCTCCACATCACCAATATAGTTAAATTAAATTAGAAGAAAAGCCAGAGTCTAACTATTCTTAAAAATGTTCCCTCCCTTCTCACCCTTTCTATCTTGCCTAACGTGTATGTGTAACGTAAAAAAAAAACATGTACATTTTTTTTCAGCTCCAGTCCAGCCATGTGATCCTGCAGCTCTGGCTCTCATGGTCTAGCTTTTGTCAGCTCTTTCTCCTCTCCCCTGCAGCAGCCATCCACTGACACAGGGGAGCCAGAGCTGTTGGATCATGTGACCAGGCCAGAACAAAATAGGTAATTATACACATCAATTTTTATACAGGTTAGACAGGATAGGTAGAATGAGGGAGGAGAGAATATTATTTGAAGACTGGCTAAACTTAGCCTTTTCTTCCACTTTAAAGTGATTTTAAACCCTCACCTTGTAAAACAATCCATTCAGTTTAAAATAGAAATAAAAGGCAAAACATTTGTGTATAGATTAAAAAAAAATCATAAATACCTTTTTTCCCTTTTTTTATAAGTGGTCACATTCCCTCTGTTCTTAGCTGCAGAAGAGCTGGGGGAGGAGAAGCTGCAGCACACAGATCCCAGTGATTGGCTGTGCGGGGAAGGGGGGGGGTGTCAGGACAAGTCTGACTATTGGAGGAGAGACGGCTGAGTTCCCAGCATAGCTAGAGAACAGACCATGGTGTGTCTGCTTAGTGTGGCCAGTTTTCTAATAGGAAATCAGAGGGACTGATAGCATCACCAGGGATTTCATACAAATGAAGCAATACAAAGAGAACAGGATACTTTCTTATACAAGTAGATGGTACAGAAAGCACATATCAGGAATAGGAAATGTTGGGTTTAGAAATGCTTTAAGTCAATTTGTGTTGGATAGAGTTTTGGATAGAGTGGGAATGTCAATTGTTTTTATTGCTAAATGCTCAATGCTAAAAGCTCAGTTAAAGAAATGTATCCTTACGTACTATCATGGTGACAAAGGTTTCCAGCAAATATTAATTAATTTATTATTTATTAATTAATATATAATTTTTTTTTTACCAAAAATATGTAGAAGAATACGTATTGGCCTAAACTGAGGAAAAAAATTGTTTTTTTATATATTTTTGGGGGATATTTATTATAGCAAAAAGTAAAAAATAATGCGTTTTTTTCAAAATTGTCACTCTATTTTTGTTTATAGCGCAAAAAATAAAAACAGCAGAGGCGATCAAATACCAGCAAAAGAAAGCTCTATTTGTGGGAAAAAAAGGACGTCACTTTTTTTCTGGGAGCCACGACCGCGCAATTGTCAGTTAAAGTGACGCAGTGCCGAAACGCAAAAAGTGCTCTGGTCAAGGGGGTAAATTCTTCCGGGGCTGAAGTGGTTAAGACTGTGTACAAGTACCGATACTTTTTTTCCAAGTACTCGACGATACCGATACTTTTTTTTATGTCATGTGACAGTGGCACTAATATGCAGCACTGATGATGCATGGACTGTGTCAGTAGTTTTTATTTTATTATTTTTTACAATTTTTATTTATTTTTTGTTATTTTTTTTTATACAATGCTTTCTTTTTTTTGGGGGGGGGGGGGGGGGATATACGGTGTCAGTGTGTGTTTTATTTTATTTTTAATTATTTTTACAATTTAACCTTTCAATATTTATGTATTACAATTCTTTTTACATCTCCCTTTTGAGACAGGGAAAGGGGTGGAGAACAGAGGTTCCCCAGTCCCTTTCTCTGCAGCCTCAGCTGCACTGAAGATGAATGGAGAGGAGGAGATAGCGACTCCTTTCCATTCATAAACTGAAGCATTGTAAACACAGTTTACAATGCTCAATGACAGTTATGAATGAACAGAGTCAGTGATCACTGACTCTGTGCATTTGAAAAAAGGAAGGAGTCGCTAAATGACATATATACAAGTATCCCCAATATCGGTGCAACCCTAACAGAGATTAATTAAATCCTACATAAGTTGTAACAAAGCAGCAGACAGAAATAACACTCTGGAATGAGACAAGTATACACAATAGAGGGATATGCTTTGTTCTTATGTCATGTCTGAGGTTTACAACCACGTTAAAGTGATACTAAACACACACTGTTTATTTACCCTTCCCTTCCCTTTTTTTCCTAATCGATATACAGCTATCACATGACCCAGATCTTTCCCAGCCTGTCTGCAGAGAAACATAAGCAGGATGAGCGTCTAGTCCTCTGCTGCTGGTCACATGTTCAAAGAAAAAACATCATTTGAGATACAGAGTAAAAATAAATATTTAATATCAATAAACTGTTTTAAATCATCATACAAATATATATTTGAAATCAAGTCTTTATTATTTTTGACAATAACGTAGTGTGGGTGGATTTCTGTCCGTCTCTAGCCTCTCAAGTCTGTGTCTTAGAGTAACAGGAAGGTGAAGCCTCTATCAATCAAGATGTAATATCCAGCCCCCATTGTGTTTAGCTGATTAGTGGGCATAGAGGAGGAGGGAGGGAGTGGGCTGTCATTTACCACTGTGTATACACCTACATGTGTGACTCTATAGTCACATGGGCTACTTAGATGTGATAGGAAGGAAATGCTCAGCATAGAAACTCACTGAAAACTGAGCATGTGCAATAGCTGCCAACACTCCTCTGTAAAATTCCCAATTTCATTGAAGACATGGACAGGAGGGAAGTGCACAGCAGGATCTACCAGGTTTTTTGCAGAATACAGAAAGCAAATCCCATAGTAAATGAGTGTGTGTGAACAACATGTAACGCACCATTTATTGATAGTTTTTTATGATGTGGGTTTAGTGGCACTTTAAAGCCATAAAGGCTATGATAAAACTATTACTCTTGTTCTATAAGACCATTTGCTAAAGCTCAATGATCATGTAAGGCAAACATTAAAAAAGCAACCAAGACGTCAATGGTAACTGAAGGAGCTGCAGGGAGCAGTGGCTAAGATGGAAGAAACCACCCATGGGACAACCATAACCCACATGCTTCGCAAATTTGGGCTTTATGTAAGAAAGAGTACAAGAAGCCATCGCTGAACAACCTGTATCATATCTTATCTAAGGCATGTTAGCGACACAGCAAACATGGAAAAAGGTATAAATCAAAACTTCCCGGCCTTAGTGCAAAATGTTACGTGTGGTGGAAATCCACCATGGTGGTGATGGCATCATATTGTGGGGAAGCTTTTCATCAGCAGGGAGCTGAGGACTGGTCAGCGTTGAGAGCAGAATGGAGGAAAACCTTTTTCAATGTGCTGCAGAACTGAGACTGGGAAAGAGGTTAACCTTGCAACAGTCTAATAACTGTAAACATACAGCTAAGGCTACAATGGATTGGGTTAAAACCAAGAACCTGATATCTTAGGAGGGCTAAACACATTGATTATTTTCATTCACCTTGTAGGCTGAAAAAAAATCTTATGCCGCGTACACACGGTCGGACTTTTCGGCTACAAAAGTCCGACAGACTTTCGACTGACTTTTGGCGGACTTGCGGCAGACTTTCTAACGAACGGACTAGCCTACATACGATCACACAAAAGTCCGACGGATTCGTACGTGATGACGTACACCGGACTAAAATAAGGAAGTTGATAGCAAGTAGCCAATAGCTGCCCTAGTGTGGGTTTTTGTCCGTCCGACTAGCATACAGACGAGCGGATTTCTGGGTCCGGCGTAGTTACGACGTAAAGGTTTGAAGCATGTTTCAAATCTAAAGTCCGTCAGATATGCGGCTGGAAAAGTCCGCTGAAAGTCCGGTGAAGCCCACACACGATCGGATTGCTTTGGTCCGTCGGCGTCCGTCGGACTTTTTGTAGACGAAAAGTCCGACCGAGTGTACGCGGCATAAGACTCCTCTATTCAAGCTATACAGCACGAATGGTTGAAGCTTCTGCTGCTACTATTGTTTTCTAACAGCCAAATGCTGTTTGGTCAACAATTTACACCCAACTTCGATTTTACAATTTTACAAGGAGGGACATCTGGGCCACCTGCGAAGTGAGTTTGATCAGTGGGCGGTTTGGGACACTTTGATCAGTGTATGGCCAGCTTTGAGATGTCTTAGACCCCTTTACACTGGGGCGACTTTCAGGAGTTTTAGTGCTGGAAATAGCCTCTGCTAAGCGCCTGAAAACTGCCTCCCATTCATTCAAATGTGGCTTTTCACACTGGGGCGGTGCACTTGTGTGACGTTTTCCTGAAAAATCCTGCAAGCAGCATCTTTGGGGCAGGTTGGGAGCGCTGTATTTAGCGCTCCCAAAACACCCTGCTCATTGGAATGAATGGGCAGCGCCTGAAAAGCGCTTCGGAAGCGCCACAACAAAAGCGTTTTAACCCCTTCTTTGGGATTAAAAGCGCCCCGCTAGCGCCCGAAAAGCGCTGCTTAAACAGCGGTAAAGCGCCGATAAAGCGAGCTGTGCTTATCTGCGAACTTGGCCATGGCCCCAATGTGAAAGGGGTCTTACAATTTGTTGTAAGTTGTAAAATTGATGTTTCACAACAATTTTTCCAAAAAAAAAGGCAAACAAATTACATATTCCGTGCTGACATCTGGTATATGCTAACCCCTAAAGACTTTGGGGCAAATAGCTGTGGAACCAATAAATATCTAAGTCTTTGTTATTGAGTGTTTGTAACACAACATTATTTGGCACCTTCAATGTGTTAAAAATGTTGTGTAAACCAAAACCCAGATGAATCCATTCAATAGTATGTTGTAAAACTGTATAATGTAAATATAATGTTAGAGTTGGCTTTTCACTATAGAGAAGAGTCAGAACAGCAGTATCAGCAAAAAAAAAACATGAATTATTCAACTGTGGTTTGGTGAAGGTACAGTATATTATGTGGAGCAATGTAGGTATCATAAACATACAGTAGTTTATCATTATTACATATGTTACTTGCAATAGGTAGTTGGACTTGTTTATTTAAGCGGAATTTCCCCCATAATTGAAAGGTGGTCTTATACTAAAGACCACCCCTCCACCCCTCGTTTTTGGATACTTATAAATAATATTTTTTTCTCCTAAAGTGCCTTTTAGAAGCCCCCCCCGACCTGTGTGTCCCCCAGAAGTCAAGCTGGCCATTCACAAAGCGTTGCGCGATTTTCCCATACGCAGTAGGAAACCGGCTGTGAAGCCACAAGGCTCTACTGCCAGTTTCCCTTAGTTAGAATGGCGGCGCCTGCACCTGATCCGATGGACGGATCAGCCAATAAAATCAAAGTTCTTCATAAATTTAGACCAAACGATATCATGCTACATGTCTTTGGTAAAAAATCCCAAGTGTATTTTAAATGGTTTAGCGTCCACAAACTATGATATGTATTTTGAAAATTGACCAGTTCTGATGTACTGACTGCCCATCTCATTTCTTGAAACCCCTAAAATGCCAGGACAGTACAAATTTCCCCCCAAATGGAAATAGAAATGGTTTTGGAAAGTAGACAGTCTGAGGCATTTAGTAAGGGGTATGGCGAGTTTTTCGAAGTTGTAATTTTTTGTCACAATTGTTTTTGAAAATGAAGAAATGTAATAAACTTTGTTTTTTTTTCACAATTTTTTTTTTTTTTTTTTACATACTGTCACCAATGTAGTACAGCGTCATCATATAACTGGTGTTGCGGTGATCAGGAACACTGACTGGTGACAATATGTTAAAAAAATTATAATTTTATTTTTTAAACATTTGTTTTCTTTTTTTTTCTTTTTTTCATTTTTTACCATTTTTTTTTACATACTTTTATCAAAGTTTACGTTCCCCATAGTAACACAATGGTTTTCAACTGTCATTAATATGTTACATTAATGACAGCTGTGATTACTAGTGATCTGTGATTGACCCAGGTACCATGTGATAGGTGTGGGCCAATCACAGCATAGAAAACACAGCTGTTATGAATGATTTCATTCATTACAGCTGTGTTGACATTGTGGTCATGTGATTGCAATGGCCTTGGGTACTGGGATCCGCAATCAGCTGTTTTCAGTGGACACAGCAGTTGCGGGTGCGGTGCGCTGTGTGTCCCCTAACCCGGAGCAGGCTGGATGGCGCACATGTACGTGATCCAGCCTGCCTGTTCGGACTGCCCACAGTATTCTTACTGTCGGCAAGTCGTTAAAGTGGAACTTCACTATCGCAATCAAAAGTGACTATTTACTTTTTTATTTTTTTTTTCTTCAGTTATTTCCTGGTTTCCAAGCCTAGGCAAATGATTTCATACATCCCAGGAGTCCTGGAGGAGGGGAGGAGGGGATTTCTAAGCTAAGTACACCCTCTTGCCTGCATGCCTAAGCTAAGGGCAGATGGATTCCAGGAAATAAATGCTACATGAATTATTTGCCCTTACTCAAGGCTGCCAGGGATGTCAGGGGGTGTTTTTCACAGTGATTTCTTAGCAAAATAGAGCATGGAGACATGGATTGATGGGGGAGTCTGCTTTGAACATTAAAAATGAATTACGGGGCGTGACCGGAAGCCGCTCTGGATGGCAGCCTGATTCATCTGCTCTCTCTAAGCCCGAGATAAAACAGCGCAAAGGGGACATCACACCGCTTTTTCATGGGCAGATCCCGAACCACCAGATCCACAGCAGCCAGGGGATCATCCTTACCCCCGCCAGGATCCTCCGTAGACCTCCGGTCCTACTTTCCGCCGACGGACATGCCACAGACAGGAGCGGCCAAAATGGCGCCGGACACTCCCGCGGCTTACTCCAGGAGTCCCGCCCGGACCCCTCCATCGCCCCATCCACCGCAGAGAAAACCCGCAGATGTCGGTCCGGCTCCGAGGGGCAGTAATACTGGATCCTCCACTCCAGGAGCGGTGAGTCCTCCCTCCAGATCCCCCTCTCAGGACGCAGCTCCACAAGGCCCGCAGGGCGCCATGACGGGCCCTCCCACTCAGCAATACACACAGTGCTCAGAAGCGTTCCCCCGCTTGCTGAGAACGTCATCGGATCCCTGCATCCATGGCACTGAGCCAGACTCCCCTACCTCCTCAGTCTTTTTCTATGGACTTCCCGGCCCTACCGGACCCCGTGCATCCAGCTACACAGACCACACCAGAGCCTGCAATGAGACCAGCATCCCCCAGTCACGCAGGGCTTAACTCACCGCCATTGAAGACCCAAAGACTGGCCCTCTCACAGGCACTCAGCCCACCCAGAGAAAGATCAGCGCCTCAGGCGACCTACGCTCAAAAAGTGAGCTTACCTGACCCCCACGCCCAGAGGAGGCCCGCAACAGAGACTACCCCAACTTTTCAGACCCCATCTTGGAGTGATCCCTGGGACTTTCCACCGGGAACAGCGCATCAGACTCTAGGCCTTAATATCCCCGGCCCTCAACCTCTACCTCCCCGCACATCTCCAGCTCAACGGCCTGCAGCACCAGATTACCCCCAACAAGCACCTCCACAGTGGCAAGCATACTTGCAGGCGATTCCCACTAAAGAGGACTTTAGACAATTGATAGAAGATGTGAAGTCCACGTGTCGCTCGGAAATACAAGTGCTCCAATCGGGCCTTAAACACTTAGCCGATAGGGTGGAAATGGCTGAAGAAGAAATTCAAGAGACCAAGCTAGCAGTCCACAGAACACAACTCCAGGGAGCAGACCACCATACTATGTTAAGAGATATGCAACGACATGTGGAAGATCTGGACAATAGAGGACGCAGGAACAACATACGAGTGAGAGGAATCCCAGAAGTCGACGGACCAGAAGACATACAACATACCCTACAAGATGTGTTTAACAACCTTCTGGGAGAGCCCACTACTAAGTTCATAGAAATGGACAGAGCCCACCGAGCCCTACGCCCCAAAAACGCCACTTCACAACCGAGAGACATTATATGTAGGATTAACTCCTATCCCCTGAAAGAGGACATTATGCGGCAGGCACGCCTAGCGCGCAAAGTGACCTACAAAGATGCTCAGGTACAGTTGTATCCGGATCTCTCATGGATCACACTTCAAAAATGAAGACTCCTTCAACCACTACTGCGCACCCTACAAGAGGAAGATATCCCCTACCGCTGGGGGTTCCCCTTCAGCCTCACAGCTAAAAACGAAGGCAAAACTGCCATCCTGAGATACCCAGAAGACCTACAAGCCTTTTGCGACACAGTGGGAATACCCGTCCCCCGTCTTCCAGAATGGGATCTAGTTACCACACCACCCACGCCACCTACAACCTGGCAGAAGGTCTCTTCATCTAACAGACCCCGAAACAAAAAGGCATCCCGCAAGAGCACCAAACACAGAAATGGCTGACTCCAGCTGCACTGACGAGGCACTCAAGACACCTGTGGAAAGTTCACTCGATCACCAGACGTTGCTGGTGACTCAGCCCTGGACAGTATAGTATATTTAGTCCCCCCTCATCTTGCGCCCCAGCTTCGCATTCTAGTTTACTATATGGGCATGTCTCTGAGGAGACTAGAGAGAGTAAGAGGTATCACGCCTACTCACCCCCTCCTGGTTAAATGTTAGCAGTTATAACCATTTTACAATTTATGTTCTATATGACCAAACTAGGGCTCCCCTGCATCCACCCGACCGGCCCTTCCGGACCTTTGTTGGGGGGATCCCGGGAATCCCGTTCCGACCTAGGCTTCTTAGCCTCTCAAGGTCATATGTTAACAGCTGATCGATTATGTACATGTTTACTATGCACTAACTACAGTCTTTTCCTTCCTCTTCTTCTCTTATCCCCCCTCTCATCTTTCTTCCCCTCCCCTGCCCACCCATCACCAGGGAACCCACCGTGTATTCTGCAGAACCTGCCCGGCTCTCCTCTCGATGCATGCACACAGCCACCCCATAATCTTCAGAAAATCTTCTCCACATCAGGTAAGGCGTTTTTCCCCCCTAATTTGACACCATGGTTAAGATTCTATCTCTAAACGTTCACGGCCTAAACTCCAATAGAAAGAGGCATCTGGCGCTAAAAGAGTTCAGACAATCTGGAGCAGACATTATCTTTGTCCAAGAAACACACTTTGACAAGGGGGGCTCATTTACATTCGCTTCTAAATACTTCCCCCAAATATATCACTCTTCAGGTCCACATTCTCATCAAAAAAGGGTCTCCCTTTAAGTACACGGCCCAATACAGCGACCCACACGGCCACTTTCTCATCCTTCGTGGACAGTGGCAAAACCAGGTAATTACCCTCTGCACCCTCTATGCTCCCAATGTTAGACAATATAACTTCCTATCTAAAGTACTGATTCGCCTCTTTAAATCTGAGCACGAGTTCTTGGTGGTGGGGGGCGACTTTAATCTAACCCACTCAACAACTGTAGATCGTCAGGTGGTGAGCCCCAGGGCGACACCAGCTCGAGCCCTACGAGACTCGAAGCTCTTCCGCAAGCTCACCAGACGATATGCTCTCTTCGATGCCTGGAGGGCGCTCCACCCAGGCGATCGGCAGTATACGTTTTATTCAGCCCCCCACCAAACACATTCGCGCATCGATTATTTTTTTGTAAACAACTCCACACCCAGAATTACACGAGAAGCACAGATACTACCAATCTCATGGTCTGACCATGCACCCATTTTACTCAAGCTGGAACTAGGTTCCAACAACCGTAAGCCCTACAACTGGAAAATGAACACATTCCTTCTCCAACATCCCCCATCGACAACGGAATTAACAACTACTCTAAAATACTACTTTGCCGAAAATAACACCCCTGATGTGTCCCCCCCCACACTGTGGGAAGCCCACAAGGCCGTAATCCGAGGCAGATGCATGGCACTATCTTCAGCTATGAAAAAAGATGCCCTGGCCACTAAACTTCAAACTGAAAAAGAGCTCAGAGCCCTAGAGGCCCAACTGCAAAGGTCCCCCACCCTAACCCTTCTCAAAAAAATTATACACCTGCGAACTACTCTGAGTGACCTAGCTATGGGGCGGGTAGAAAAAGCCATCCTTAGACTAAGACAAATGTACTATGACAAAGGCAATAAGGCACATTCCCTACTAGCGAGGAAACTAAGAGACAATACCCACATGTCCACACCACACCAAATCAAGAATAAACTAGGATCCCTGTTGACTCACCCCAAAGACATTGCAGACACCTTCGCAGACTACTACCAGGACCTCTACAATAATCCTAATATTCCCAGTAACCCCACTTCCCCAGACCTTCTCCAGCGCATGCAACGTTATCTTACGCAGAGTGGAGTCTCACAGCTCCAAACCTCTGACTTGACAACCCTAAACATGCCGATCACCGAGGAGGAAATAGAACAGACCATTAAGACCCTCCCGTCCCACAAAGCCCCAGGACCGGACGGATTACCTTATGAATATTATAAGGCCTACCTTCCCATTCTCCTACCACATATGTGTAAACTCTTCAACGCCTTTTTCCGAGACTCTCCCATCCCATTGGATATGCAACGATCGTTTATCACTCTAATCCCCAAACCAGACAAAGACCCTACCCTATGTGCTAACTATAGACCCATCGCCCTACTGAACTCAGACCTAAAAATCTTTACTAAACTACTATCTATCCGACTGAACATGATCCTCCCATCTCTAATTCATAAAGACCAGGTAGGCTTTGTCCCCCTTAGGCAGGCAGGGGATAATACCAGGAAGGTGATTGACCTGGTTGATGTGGCGAACAGGGAGAAAACGGCGTCTCTGCTACTTAGTCTGGACGCCGAAAAGGCCTTTGACCGACTTGTGTGGCCCTTCCTGTTCGCCACATTACAACATATAGGGTTTCAGGGACCATTCCTAAGAGCCATAAAACACCTATATTCCAATCCCTCATCACAGGTTAGGACTCCTTTTGCCCTTTCCCCCACCTTCTCCATAACAAATGGAACCCGTCAAGGTTGCCCACTATCACCCCTACTATTCGCACTTTGTGTCGAACCCCTGGCGGCCTCTATTCGAGGCAACCGGGATATTCGAGGAATCTCAGTCAGGGGCCTGGAATTTAAGATCTCGTTATTCGCTGATGACGTGATTCTCACCCTGACCCAGCCCAGAATTTCCCTTCCGAATCTACACGCAGAACTCGACAAATACGGAGCCCTATCGGGCTATAAAATTAATACCTCTAAGTCAGAGGCCCTTCCAATTAATATTTCGGAAACAGAAATAGCACATCTAAAGGCAAATTTCACATACCATTGGAAAGCCACATCATTGAAGTACTTAGGGGTACACATCACCACACAATTTAACACTCTATACCAGGAAAACTTTCCTCCCCTCTTCCGTTCCATCAGAACCCTGCTCACAACCTGGAAGAAACACCATATCTCCCTCTTAGGCCGGATTGCATCGATTAAGATGACAATCCTCCCGAAATGACTCTACCTTTTCCAAACATTACCAATCCCAGTCCCCCGCAATCATCTGAATAAACTCCAATCGGACCTCTTTAAATTCACCTGGAATTATAAACGTCATAGAATTCCCCAGTCGGTAATGATGTCAGCGCGCTCAGATGGAGGCCTAGCCTTCCCCAACCTTATTAAATATCACCAAGCCACCCAACTACGAGCAATAACCTGGTTCACTCAAAAGTCCTACAATAGATGGACGGAAATTGAAAAGATATGGCTAGCCCCCATCCACCCAAATAGCTTACTATGGAACACGAGGGCAGACGTCCCCCCGGAGCGCTTACTGGGAACTATGTCCCAGCTTCGTCAATTATGGATCAAACTATCCCGCTTACATGAATTGTCCTCAGAAAAATCAGTACTAACGTCCTTCGTCTGCAACCCCAAAATTCCAGATAGCCTCACCCACCAGATGTCTCACCCATGGTCGTCACGGAACCTTTTTCACTATGGACACCTAGTAGATCCTAGATCCCGTAGGCTATTGTCCTTCGCTGATCTTCAGACTAAACATGGCCTGCCACATCAAGTTTTCTACAGTTACCTGCAGATACGCCACTACGCCTTGTCCATATCGCCTGACCTACAATTCTCCACACCAATATCTTTTGAAAACATAATCCTGGGAGGCACGGCCCAAAAGGGCTTAATCTCTGATATGTACAAAATAATAAATGCCTATCCCCTGGAAACTAAAGGTAAACATGCATATATGATCAAATGGGAAAAAGCCCTCGAAGAGGAACTCCCTTTGGAGGAATGGCAGACGATATGGACCCAGGCAGCCAAAAGTTCCCTCTGTACTCTATATAAGGAAAACACCTATAAACTCCTCCTCTACTGGTATATGACTCCAGACATCCTTCACACCATATATCCTTCTAGCTCTGATCGCTGTTGGCGATGTCAAAAAGAAAGAGGGACCCTCCTTCACCTTTTTTGGAGCTGCCCACTGATTACCCCTTTCTGGGCTGCGGTCCAGCAGCTGCTAGCAAGTCTTTTAGAGGTACAGATCCCCATGACCCCCAAGTCATTTCTCTTGGGAGTCCAGCGACTAAAAATCCCCACACCCAGCAAAAAATTAATGCGCCACATACTCACAGCAGCACGATGTCTCATCGCCCTGCACTGGAAAAAAACCCTCCCCCCCACTTCTGAAGCTTTATACGCCAGAATCAAGGATGTGGAGTTGATGGAGAAGATGACGGCCAGGATTCAGGACAGGCTGGAAGTACATGACAAAGTATGGGAGCTGTGGCATCTTCGAGAGGATCCACCATGATAAGTACATAAGTCCCTACCATCAACAATCCCCTCCCCCCTCCCTCCCCCCTCCTCTTCCTCCATTTTCTTTTCTTCCTTTCTATTTTTCTACACCCCAAGTATTCTAATGACTCGCACAATTTTGAGTAACTTAACAGGGAAAAATGAGGGAATTTGTTGTATACATGTACGCCGCTATATGTTCCTTCTTTTCTCTTGTCATTTTCAAGATATTATGTATGCTTGTAATACAAATATTACAATAAAATGTTATTTGATAAAAAAAATGAATTACGCAGTGTTATTGGTTTGTGGTGCTCAGATACAGTGTAGTTTCGCTTTAAGGTAGATAGGTTGTTTTTAAGGAAAATGTGCAAAGTATGGAAGCTCAAAGCAACTAATAAGCATATCATTGCAGGGCGGAAGTGACGTCAAAACGTCACTTCTGTCTATAGCTCTTAAAGGGACATTTTTTTTTTTTTTTTTAAATGACAATTTTTTTTTTTTGTATTGCATTTTAATGTAACTATGAGGTAAAACTTTTTGACCCCAGATCTCATATTTAAGAGGTCCTGTCATGTTTTTTCTATTACAAGGGATGTTTACATTCCTTGTAATAGGAATAAAAGTGACACTTTTTTTTTTTTAAAAAACAGTGTAAAAATGTAAAAAAAAAAGGTAAAATAAATAAGAAAAATAAAAAAGACGCGTCCTGTCCCGACGAGCTCGCGTGCAGAAGCGAACACATACATGACTAGCGCCCGCATATGAAAATGGTGTTCAAACCACACATGTAAGGTATCGCCGCAATCGGTAGAGTGAGAGCAATAATTCTAGCCCTAGACCTCCTCTGTAACTTAAAACATGCAACCTGTAGAATTTTTTAAACGTTGCCTATGGTGATTTTTATGGGTAAAAGTTTGTCGCCATTCCACGAGCGGGCACAATTTTGAAGCGTGACATGTTGGGTATCAGTTTACTCGGCGTAACATTATCTTTCACAATATAAAAAAAAAATTGGGCTAACTTTACTGTTGTCTTATTTTTCAAAAAAGTGTATTTTTTCCAAAAAAAGTGCGCTTGTAAGACCGCTGCGCAAATACGGTGTGACAGAAAGTATTGCAAAGACCGCCATTTTATTCTCTAGGGTGTTAAAAAAAAATGTATAATGTTTTGGGGGTTCTAAGTAATTTTCTAGCAAAAAAAATTGTTTTAAAAAAAAAATCTCAGAAAGATGCTCGGTCCTTAAGTGGTTAATATCACTTCAAATCACTTTTATCCCACTTCAGTAAGTCAAAATGATTGGTTACTTTGGAATACAGCACTTTGACCACCTTCAATACCTTGGTAAATACTGTATTTATTGGCGTATAACACTCACTTTTTGACCATGAAAATTGGGTGCAAATGGCGTGTGCGTGTTATACGCCAATACTTCAATTTTAGCTGCCTCGGAAGGGACAGGGAGGGGGGTGGGATGAGCGCTGTCAGATTACATACAGTGGGAAACTCCTGTTTACTTGGTGGCCTCTGTAATGGGAAGTCCCGTCTCCTGGGCCGCCATTGGACCACTGTATGTCTATCATAGGAGATTCTCACTGTATGTAATCTGTCTGAGCTCGTCCTGCCCCCCTCCCTGTCTCCTCTAGGCTGCAGATGGGCATCGATCAGGCTGCACTGATGGCAATGGTGTGGCTGCTGCATTGATGGCAATGGTGAGCCTGCATTGATGTGGACTGATGAGGCTGCATTGATGGCACTTGTAAGGCTGCAGATGGGCATTGATCAGGCTGCATTGATGGTAATGGTGAGGCTGCAGATGGGTACTGACCCTTATTTTGCTTCAAAGTTCCTTATTTAAAATTTTCGTTTTTTTCCTGAATCTTTCCTCTTAAAATGAATGTGCGTGTTATACGCCTATGCGTGTTATACGCCGATAAATACGGTAAACACAATATTATCTGGCAAAGTTTTGCTCTCTTCACAGTAGGCTCTGATGAGGAAAATGAATTTAGATCTAGTTGTAAACATTGATGTTTAATGCCTAACACATTTCCTGTTTCCCTTGGAAAAGTAATTACATGAAGGAACAGTCTCCTTAGCTTACCATCATAAAAGCAAGAGCTCCATATAGCTGACCTGTTCTACCTACACAAAAATCAATAGCACTCTATACTTATCACAGTACACAGATTATTTTCCGGATACCTTTGCGTTAGTTATGTTAGGGCAAGCTCTCAATTAAAATTTTCTATTGTTTACATAATTAGGTGTAATATTAATTATTGGCTCCACCCAGGAAGGGGTGGAGATTAATTAAAGCAGCATTCACCTTTACCAAAAAACTGGTGTCTGTAGGATGATGCCATCTCTTAGAGTTTTCCAGTCAACCTTCAGGAGGTACGCAAATGGCCTACCCCTATAGCAATGGCATTATTCAACTTTGGTCAAAGCTGCAGTTTGTTTCCATCTACAGACACTGCTTACCTGCATAGGCAGTTTTTGATAAAGGTAAACTTTGCCTTTAAAGTATGGGTCGGGACCCATATTGGGTTTAAATTCCCCAGTTCTTAATACCATGTATTGCCCCCTTTAACATCAATGACAGCTGAAGTCTTTTGTGGTATTTGTGGATGAGGCTCTTTATCTTCTCAGATGGTAAAGCTGCCCATTCCTCTTGGCAAAAAGACTCCAGTTCTCATAAATTCTTGGGCTGTCTTGCATGAACTGCACATTTAAGATCTCCCCAGAGTGGCTCAATGATATTGAGGTCAGGAGACTGAGATGGCCACTCCAGAACCTTCACTTTATTCTGCTGTAGCCAATGACAGGTCGACTTGGCCTTGTGTTTTGGATCATTGTCATGTTGGAACGTCCAAGTACGTCCCATGTGCAGCTTCCTGGTTAATGAATGCAAATGTTCCTCCATTATTTTTTGATAAAATACTGCATTCATCTTGCCAACAATTTTGACCAAATTTCCCTTTGCCTTTGTAGCTCACACTTCCCCAAAACATCAGTGATCCACCTCCGTACCTTTCATCATAGGCCTTGTTGACTCCTCTCCAAATGTAGCTTTTATGGGTGTGGCCAAAAAGCTCAATTTTGGTCTCATCACTCCAAATGACTTTGTGCCAGAAGGTTTGAGACTTGTCTCTGTGCTGTTTGGCTTATTGTAAGTGGGATACTTTGTGGCATTTGCGTAGTAAGGGCTTTCTTCTGGCGACTCGACCATGCAGCCCATCTTTCTTCAAGTGCAACCTTATTGTGCATCTTGAAACAGCCACACCACATGTTTTCAGAAAGTCCTGTACTTCACCTGAAGTTATGTCTGTATGTTTTTCTTTGCATCCCAAACAATTTTCCTGGCGGCTGTGGCTGAAATTTTAGTTGGTCTACCTGGCCATGGTTTGGTTTCAACAGAACCCCTCATTTTCCACTGCTTGATTAGAGTTTGAACACTGCTGATTGGCATTCTCAATTCCTTGGATATCTTTTTATAGCCCTTTCCTGTGTTATATAGTTCAACTACCTTTTCCTGCAGATCCTTTGACAATCCTTTTGCTTTGCCCTTGACTCAGAATCCAGAAACGTCAGTGCAGCACTGGGTGAAAGATGCAAGGTCTGTCAGGAGTCCAGAAACTCCAGAAAATACACACACACTCATTACAAGCAAACAGATCACAAGTGAGGATGGTTACCTTTAATAGAAATTTAGACCCTTTTGTGTCAACTTGTGTGCATATTATCAGGCCAAAATCACCAGGGTATGTAAACTTTTGATCAGGGTCATTTGGGTAGTTTCTGTTGCCATTATGATTTAAAAAGAGTAAACACAGTTGATTGAAAATAAATGGTTTCAGCCAAACACTAACTATGGGTGAAAGAAATGTTTTTGTGTTATCATTCATATTGTCTGAAAAATGGCCAAGAAATCATAAATTCTGCCAGGGTATGTAAACTTATGAGCACAACTGTATGTGGTAAAAAAAAAAAAAAAGGTGCAAAGGTGAGTGGCGGACGAGAGGAGCAGAGGTTAGAAGTAGACGATGTGAGCAAAAGTTGTGGGGAACATGGGGTACAATGTTAGCACTCTATATTCTGTATGTGGAAAAGGACATTTAATGGAAGGATTTCTGTTTTCAAAAATGATTGTGCTGAGGTTTGAACGTATATGAGACTTTCCCTATTAGCATGGTAACTAATAACAGTGCCTCATTATTGGCGTCAGTGTAAGGGATGGTGCACTATTACTGGTGTCAGTGGGAGGAATGGTGCCCCATTATTGGTGTCAGTGGGAGAAATGGTGCCCCATTATTGGTGTCAGTGGGAGGAATGGTGCCCCATCATTGGTGTCAGTGGGAGGAATGGTGCCCCATCATTGGTGTCAGTGGGAGGAATGGTGCACTGTCATTGGTGTCAGTGGGAATAATGGTGCCCCATCATTGGTGTTAGTGGGAATAATGGTGCCCCATCATTGGTGTCAGTGGGAGGAATTGTGCAACATTATTGTTGTAGCGCACTACCCCCTTGGGAGCTGCTGTTAGTTCATACCTTTCTGTTAGTGGCTCTCCATTTTCCTCCCCTGCATGAATAACTTCAGCAGACAGTCCAGTAACATTTGACAATAAACTTTATTCTTTTCCTTGCAGCATGTTAGAAAAAGAACTTGCAATATTTACAGTCTATGGCTGAGTTGCCTCTTAGGCTCCATTCACACTAGCGCGTTTTTTGCATTTTTCAGAAATGCGTGGGAATTTTTAAACATGGGTTCCTATGGAACATGTTCACATCAATGCCTTTTTGTATCTCTGCATTTTTGGAAAGGGTCAGGGACTTTTTTTCATGCAAAATGCAGCGTTTTGCATGTAATAGAATTCAATGGACAAGCATCAAAAACGCAAGTGCACCGTTTTTGCAGCGTTTTTACAGCGTTTTTGATGCGTTTTTGCCGTTTTTTTTTTATATATATATAGACTGTAAAAAAAACAAAAAAAACGCAAAACGTGGCAAAAACGCTGCAAAAACGCTGCAAAAACGCTACAAAAACGCTGCTCAAAAACGTGGCAAGCATGAAAAAAAAAAACTCCAAAAACGCTCAAAAGCAACATGCATAGGTGTGAATCGAGCCTAAATCTTTCGTTCCTTTATCAGTAGTTATATCCTTTTCCCCTAATGAACTGACCGGTGCCTCTTTGAAAAACACCTTGGTATGTGGATGTTAGAAGTACCAGACCTCGACTCCTGTAATCCTCCCAGGTCAGTTCAGGAAAAGTCCGGGCGCACCCCGATCTACTTCATCCTTTTAGCAACTGCTTCCTGCTCTGCATGTCCAGAACCATCCCAGCCGGTAATGTCTGGCCCATTGCTCCCGGAGTTTCTTCTGATGATTGAGCCCGGGTTCACACTATAATGCGCTGCGGATCGCACAGGAGCGCTGTGCGTCCCTTTTCCCCGTTTCAGGAACGAATCAGGGCCGATTCTATGCCTGAATTCGGCCCTGAAATGGAGCCAAAGATGCACAGCGTTTTTGTGCAGTGCGCTCCGCAGCCGCCCCAGAGATATGTGAACCAGCTCCATAGGGAGCCAGTCACGTTCTCCTGCTATGCGAATTAGATGTGCGGAAACGCACATCTAATTCGCATAGGTGTGAACCCGGGCTTAAAGCGGAGCGCCACCGAAAAAAATAAATTTAAAAGTCAGCAGCTACAAATACTGCAGCTGCTGACTTTTAAAACATGGACACTTACCTGTCCAGGGCGCCCGCGATGTCGGCACCCGAGGCCGAAGCGTCTCTCCGTCCTCGGGTGCTGCCGCCTCCATCTTCGGTAAGGGAATCAGGAAGTGAAGCCGTGCGGCTTCACTTCCCAGTTCCCTACTGCGCATGCGCGAGTCGCGCAGCGCAATCCGGATGGTCCCTGCTGCCTCTGGGACCCGTGTGTTTCCCAGCAGGCAGCGGGGAGGGAGCAGGAAGTGGCGTAAATACCCGCAGATTCTGCGGGTATCTATGCCGGAAGTGGGTACAGATACCTGTAATATGCCAACTGTGCCCCTGAAAGGTGCCAACTGTGTCACCGGAGGGGGGGAGGAATCTGATGAGTGGAAGTTCCACTTTTGGGTGGAACTCCATTTTAAGGTGATGAACCATCCAGCACTAAGGTCTCTGAGCCCTCAGGTCTTCAGGTTAAAGTTCTTTTGCTATCCAGCACTGAGAGCATTACACCCCCAGGCCTTCAAGCCTGCTCCTTGCTGATCACATCTTTGCAGCCTTTCTGGATTCAATTCCCATCTCCAACCACCAACAACCCCAGGAAACATGTGACCTTAGTTTTTATAACAATCCCACTTCTGCCCAAACAAAACAATGATTGTCTCAGAGCGGTCTCCAAAAACTACCTCCCACTCTGCTCCTTCAGTCCACCCACCTTCCAGAACATTTCAGAGAAAGTGATGGAAATCTTGTAGGGCAGAGTGTAGGTGGCCGCATCCTCCTCTATTCTATCAAATCTCCCAACCAAATCAACCAACCACCCTACACCAACAGGGTAAAACATTGGCAACTTTACCTGACACTAATCCTAATTAACTAATTAGCACACACCTAAGTTGGTGGGCGCTACATTGGTGTAAGAGAGAAAAACTGTGCCCCCTTCTTGGTGTCACTGGGAGTAAAGCCCCAAGGGCCAGATATAGGCAGCCAAAGGGCTCCGGAGATGCTTTAAGGCAAACAACAACTATAATATTTGCATATAAATTGAGCCTGGACACTCCTGAGTGTTCAAACGTGTATCTACCTGCACCCCCATCTAATTCCTATTATTACTTGGTATAATTTAACCACTTCAATACCCAGCTATAGTCATATGACGTTCCTGGGATGGGATCTCCCATCCTGGGTGGACGTCATATGACGTTCTGGGATTCCCGGCTGCCTAGGGGGCGCGCACGCGCGCCTGCCGCGTTGCTCGGGACCCGGTGCGTGTGCCCGGCGGCCGCGATGTCCGCCGGGCACACGCGATTGCCCGTTAACCAGGCCGGACCATGGATGTGTGTGTAAACACACAGATCCACAGCCTGTCAGGAGAGAGGAGAGCGATCTGTGTTCCCAGAACGGAGGAACACTGATCGGTCTCCTCCCCTTGTGCGTCCCCTCCCCCTACAGTTAGAATCATTCCCTAGGAAACATACTTAACCCCTCCCCGCCCCCTAGTGGTTAACCCCTTCACTGCCTGTCACATTTACACAGTAATCAATTCAATTTTATAGCATTGATCGCTGTATAAATGTGAATGGTCCCAAAAATGTGTCAAAAGTGTCCGATGTGTCCGCCATAATGTCGCAGTCACGAAAAAAAATCGCAATCGCCGCTAAAAAAATAAATAAATATATATTTTTTAAAATACCACAAATATATCCCGTATTTTGTAGATGCTATAACTTTTGCGCAAACCAATCAATATACGCTTATTGCGATTTTTTTTTACCAAAAATATTTAGAAGAATACGTATCGGCCGAAACTGAGGAAAAAATGTGTTTTTTAAAAAAAAAAATTGGGATATTTATTATAGCAAAAAGTAAAAAATATTGTGTTTTTTTCAAAATTGTCACTCTTCTTTTGTTTATAGCGCAAAAAATAAAAACTGCAGAGGTGATCAAATACCACCAAAAGAAAGCTCTATTTGTGGGGAAAAAAAGGACTTAATTTTAATTTCTTTGGGTACAACGTCGCACGACCGCGCAATTGTCGTTTAAAGTGCGACAGAGCTAAAAACTAAAAATTGGCCTGGGAAGGAAGGGGGTGAAAATGCCTTGTATTGAATCGGTTAAAGGTAAGTTTCCTGGCTCCAGCACAATTGTAGTGTTTCCTAGACATAGTAGTAGTGCACTGATCAATTTTATTTTTTGCTTGTTGCTCTTTGACAGTTTTTTTTTTTTTTCACGAAAGTAAATAATGTAAATAATGCAAGCACAGATCCTCTCTTTACAGAATGAAAAGAAATCCCTGTGTAGAAGTCATCTACCTAACTGGGCCACACACCAATTTATAACAACATTTACAAGCAGCTATGTAGCGTGATGCCTCCCTAAATAATTCATTCACATTTTTTCCAGTTAGGTAAACCCTCACAGCTGTTGATAATTTTGCTGATCTGACAGATCAAAATCTCAGCATATGTAACCTGCTTACAATTAAAATGAATGCATATTGGTTAATACATTCCTAAATGTATTTTTTAAATGCCAGTGGTGTAAGTACAAGAATTTCACTTGGAGTTGAAATGCGTCCGGTATATCAGAAAGGAACCGAAATGTGTTCCATGCACGGCCAACTTGCCCTTCTCCATGGCCACCAATGTAAGTTGCCACCTCTCCTACTGACCACCCATGTAAGAAGGGTTTGTGGTCAAGAAGGGCCCTTCTTGACCACAAACATAAGGAGACACTTCTCTACTTTAATTGTTTGCATTTCTTTTGTGGCTATTATTTGTATTCATTTTTTGTTCATTTCACGATTATTAATAAATAATATAATTGTCATATAGTGAAGAGGGGTGTTAAAAAGTTATGCACTCTGGACTTTGCTAGATATGCCACATTCTTTATTCTTTAATTAATTACAATATCTACAACGTGTAGTAGGGACCCGAAAATGGTTTCAAGGGTTCTTTCGTGGTAAAAAGGTGGAGAAATGGTTGGCCTTACCGTGCAGTAAGACCTTACCAGAAGAACAAAGGTTCTTTTTGCTGCTAGAATGAAAAACTTGCAAGTGTGCTGTGTATGAGCTGCAAAGCAGAGCGAAGCAAAGAAACATGAAAAGGTCACAACGAGTTCACATTTCCCCATTTTAAATAGATTCCCATTGTCGGCAGAAGCAGCGGCAGAAATATCTGTTCTACAATCCAGTGGAAAACCTAGAGGCTGCAGTATTTTAACCAATTAACTTCTGCCCTGGGGAAAACAAGTGTACGGATAAATAATTTCAATAATACAAGATCGTCCCATCCTTAATAAACTCGAATTAAATCCGAATGACATCTCCAATCATAATCATTTTGTTTTGCAACAACTATAAATGTATGGATTCTATAATGGCAGTAATAGAACAACAAAGGGTGACTGGAAGTAGTTTGCTTAAAGCGGAGTTCCACACAAAAATGGAACTTCCGCTTTTCGGAACCCTCCCCCCCTCCGGTGTCACATTTGGCACCTTTCAGGGGGGAGGGGGGTGCAGATACCTGTCTAAGACAGGTATTTGCACCCACTTCCGGCATAAACTTCCATGGGAGCCTACGCCTCTTCCCGTCTCCACCGCGCTGTCTCCTGGGAACACACAGCTCCCAGGAGAGAGCGGGGACCACTTGGGACGAGCAGCGCGACTCGCACATGCGCAGCAGGGAACCGGGAAGTGAAGCCGCAACGCTTCACTTCCTGATTCCCTCAGCCAGGATGGCGGCGGCAGCAGCGTCCCCGGCCGACATCGCTGGACCCTGGGACAGGTAAGTGGCCATGTATTAAAAGTCAGCAGCTGCAGTATTTGTAGCTGCTGGCTTTTAATATTTTTTTTTTTTGGCGGTGTGGGTGAACCCCCGATTTAACCACCAGAAGGCTTTACCCCCCCCCCCATGACCAGGCCGTTTTTTACTATTTATCACTGTGGTCCATTAACCACTTGCTTACTGGGCACTTAAAGGGGTTGTAAAGGCAGAAGGTTTTTTATCTTAATGCATTCTATTCATTAAGATAAAAAAACTGAAAACACTATTTTGCCTTTAGATACTTTTTAAAGGGCTTGTTCACATGGGTGTACTAAAGTCTACGTACGTGGAGGGCTGTGTTTACCCGCACGTGGATAAACAGGTGTTCTTTGCATCCAGCACCGTTCACATCAGTTGGTACACAGTGGCTGCACAGACACAGACACTGCACCCAATCTGACATCAGTGTGGGTGCACGGCCCAAACATAGAGAGTGTGCATTCGGGGCCATGCATCCGCAAGGTTGTCAAATTGGGACAAGCAGCTGTGTCCATGCAGTCGCTACATTCTAATACACATGAAAGACAGCCCTTTGCACTGCTGTATGACCCCTATACTAAAACTGGCCCTACCACAGGCTCTAACCCTGTGACCTGATAATAACTCACAATATTTCAGTCTGATTACTTAGGGAGAGGAGAAATTTCCCCAAATTTGACTTCAGTTTCTGAAGGTGGGGGTCAGTTAATAAACATCCTATGAAAATGAACCACATAAAATGTGTTTTTTTTTGTTTGTCCTTCTTTAAACGCTTCAGCCCCGGAAAATTTTACCCCCTTCCTGACCAGAGCACTTTTTGCGATTCGGCACTGAGTAGATTTAACTGACAATTGCACGGTCGTGCGACGTTGCACCCAAACAAAAAGTGACGTCCTTTTTTTCCCACAAATAGAGCTTTCTTTTGGTGGTATTTAATCACCTCTGCGATTTTTATTTTTTGAGCTATAAACAAAAATTGAGCGTCAGTTTTGAAAAAAAACGCAATATTTTTTACTTTTTGCTATAATAAATATCCCCCAAAAATATATATAAAAAAATGTTTTCTCCTCAGTTTAGGCCGATATGTATTCTTCTACATATATGTGGTAAAAAAAAAACACAAAAAGCGTATATTGATTAGTTTGCGCAAAAGTTATAGCGTCTACAAAATAGGGGGCGCTAATTAAAGGGGATGTACAGGTACGCCCATTTGCCCACTGCTGCCATTGTGCCGACGTATATCGGCGTGCAGCGGTTGGCAAGTGGTTAATCATTATTATTAGTTTTATTTAAGCGCTGTACTGCCTTTTATTTATTTCTGTTGTATAGGATTTGATATTTTGACCCTCAGTATTTCAGCTTCTTATATCTTAGGGATTACTGTTGCACTGGTTGATTTTCCTTTTTTTAGGTGGTTAAAGAGGCCTTGTCGCTGGACCCTTTATTTCAACAAAAATCTTCCCATAAGATTATATGTGTAGTCAATTATAATTCGTTATTGATTTGTAAAGACTACTTTTATGTAAACATACAAAAGCCCTGGAACTGTCGCTGGGCACCGCCATATTGAACATAATTCCGGCAGACTGAGAACTCATAGTTGCCAATTGTCCCAAATTTCCCGGGACATTCCCAGGATTTAGACCTTTGTCCCACTTTTAGCGTTTCCCAGGAACTCTAAAGTAAATTAACTAAACAAAAAAAATAAATACATTTGCTGAACAAGTTGTGGTCTAGCCACGCGTTATTCAAAGAATACATTCAATCAGTGCTGCTTGTTAAGGAGCTGGCACCCACCAGCACCTTTAACAACCAGTAAATAGCATGGTTGTTAAGAAGTGGGCAGCTGCTGTGTCCTTAATCATGACTCCTCTGCTGTCAGTGGGCTCCCCACTTACAGAAGGATGGGAACAAAAGAAAAACAGTGTGGAGTCCCCCCTTAATTCATATCAGGCCACAAGCCCACAACATGGGGGGGTGCTTTTAGGGGGGCCTCCTCCACACAACCCTGGACGGTGGTTGTGGGGGTCTGTGGGTGGTGGCCCCCAAATATTGCCCCCCCATTGAATGAGTATAGAGTACATAGCACCCCAAAAAAATGCACAGTAAATAAAAACACACAGCTAGTTTTTTACAAGTCTGGGCATGCTGGGTCGATGACATCATAAGGAGGCAGGGACTCCTGGTGACTGGCATTTATCATGATTTACGGTGGATCTATTTTGAGGGACATTTATTTTTTGGGGGGGGGGGTGGTATTTGAATAAAGAACTGTGTGTTTTTATTTGCTTTGCAATTTTTTGGTGAATAAGTATGTACCTCATACTCATTCACATGGGGGGGGGTGTTGAGATCTGGGGGTCCCCGAGGGTTGTGGGGAAGATGCCCTTGTCTCCATCAACATGGGGACAAGGTGCTTTGAGGGTGAGGAGTCTCCCCTCTCTGCCAAAGCACCCCCCATGTTGAGGGCATGTGGCCTGGTATGGTTCGGGGGAGGGCAATTGCTTATCCCTCCCTTTTCCTGGCCTGCCAGGCTGCATGCTTGGATAAGGATCTGCTATGGATTTAAGGGGGACCCAATACCATTTTTATTTTTTTTGGCGTGGGTTTCCCTTTAAAATTCATAACAGACTTGAAGGGCCTGCTAAGGATTGGGGGAGACCCCTGCACTGTTTGTTTGTTTTTTTTACTGGCAATTCTTTTGTTCACATTCAGCTGTCAGTGGGATGAGTCTTGGTTGTTAAGGAAGTGGCGGCAGCCCACTCCTTAACAACCATGATATTTACTTGTTGATAAGGACCGGCTCCTCCTCTGGAATTTAAATACTGCTAGCTTTCACTGCTAAAATACTGCATCAATTCATAAAATAGCTCATCTGGTATTATGAAGTATTTTACCGCAGTTCTTAAACCTCTTAAAGGAATGCATTAAGGTAAAAAATATTTAGGCTTTATAACCACTTTAATCTTCTATTAACATTAGTCGAAACAGGATGTTTGAGTTAATGCCTAGCTAACTGCTTTATAAGATACAGTATGAATGCAATGACTGGCTGTCTAACCAGAATAATCTTCATGAAGACTATGACTGAGGCTTATTCACCATACGTTATGTGGAAAATAAGTATTGTGAATTTCATACATACTGTACATAAAAAATGGGTCATGGAGCAACCGGAAAAGAACACCAAAACCCAGTGTCTACAAATGCCTACGTAGAAAAAATGGCTACAATGAATGAAAGCGGTATCACAACACCCCCATTCTATTCCATGATATGCTGACGTCAGGTTTCTATGAAAAGTCTGTCTTTTGTACAAAGCTATTTTTCCTCTTCCATTATCTTACTGGTGAAGGAATTTGCTAGGGCAAAGAAACCCACGTCTGTTCCGATTTTATTTGCTGAAGTTTTCACAAATCAGCCCCACAGTCTGTTATGAAGCTTTGCTGTCTAAATTCACTCTATAATCTAGTATTGTTGCCACTAGCTAGCAATCAAATGCTTCCGCTCATTTTCTATGCTGCAGCAGAAGAAAACAGAACATGAATACCTGCCATCAGCAACAAAGATACTTTCCATTCCTCTAAATTTTATACATTAAGCTCACAATGGTTCCCTTTAACAAATGTATTTTTTGTTTGATTAAATGAATAGGAAACTGCATATTAAAACGCAGGACGAGGTCCATCCCATTATGTTCAATGGCAGAGGAACGTCATGTATTGTTGACTATAATATGAATTATATGTAACATTTAACATACTTTTTTTACCTTAAAAATGCTCAACCCTGAAAGAGGAAGTAAACCCTGGTGGGTTTTACTTTCTCTTTATTTCCCTGCAAAGGTAAAGCATAATGGGCTACTATGCACCGCATAGTAGCCCATTATGTGTCACTTACCTTACACCGAAGCCCGCAATGTCTCCGTTGTCCCCACTAAAGGGAGCGCCCATCTTCGCCCTTCTTCCTTCCAGGGCCGCGAACTCCGGCTCTGTGACTGGCCGGGGTCACGTGACGTCACTCCCACAGAGCCGCCAGTCACGGCATGACCCCTATTAGAAACAGCACGATGTGCCATAGTCATCGGCGCTTGTCTTTTTAGCAAATATCTCCTAAACCGTGGAGGTTTAGGAGATATTTCAAGCACCTAATAGGTAAGCCTTAATATAGGCTTACCTGCAGGTAAAAATGGTTGTACAGGGTTACAACCACTTGAATAGGTGCTTCAATAGGAATTTCTCCCTAGGGGCAAATTTTGCTTTAATTCCCTTACCTGGTTTTCTGGGTTATCCTGACTTCACATGCTTACCTTCTCAGCAAATCCAGCGTTGTGCTGCTGTGAAACATGGCTCAGCTTCCGCAAGCTGGGTCCTGCGACACTTATCTTTCATGACGTTATCAGGAGGCAGTTGTATCTTTCAGGTTTAGACAGCCGGCTCCCTGATGATGCAGGATATTTGAGGTAGATAACCAAGGCGGCCACTGAAGCAGGGCTGGTCTAATTCCCACCTTGGTAAGACCGGAGGGAGGGGGCAGGTCGGACCAGCAATAGACAAAAAGTAAAAAAACAAAAAATAAAAAGGGTTTCCCTTCTTTGGGTAAGGAGGGGTGGAATTACTATAATGAAGTTGAGGATGTGGGAGTGAAGGTCCACTTTGAATAGGTACAGTTCAAAAAGATTCATGCCTTAAAGTAGTACAGTAATACACTTTTTTAGCTTTCAACACATTAGGTACAATAAAATAAACATTATCCTGTAAACTACTGATTAAAATTCTTACCCTAGCATATACTGTATTTTTCGCTCCATAAGATGTACCTGACCATAAGACACACCTATGTCTTTTCTGAACCAAATGGTGTACTAAAATATTTACCAGTGCCAATGAAATGCAGCCTGACCTGTGTCAAAGAAATCCAGCCTGACCATTGCACATAAATGCAGCCTGACCATTGCCATAAATGCACCCTGACTATTGCCATTAATGCAGCCTGACCTGTGCCATTGCTTGGGCTGCTCTGTCTTCTCAGCAGGTGTCAGGCCGGGAGATCGCCCGTCGCTCGTGGGGGCCTGGGATGTCTGTCTTCCGGGACTAGCATGGCGGTGACGATGGTGGCAGAGGGCCGGTGTCGGCGGCGGTGCAGGCAGTGGCGGGGGGGTGCCTGTCATATATTCGCAGCATAAGACGCAGAGACATTTTCCCCCATATTTTTTGGGGAAAAAAGTGTGTCTTATGGTCCGAAAAAAACGGTAGTTTAAAACTTTGAATGCTGCTGTCTCCGACTACCTCAGTGCTGCTTCCTTGAACTTCTGGTCTTCACAGGAAACAAGTAACTGTGGATAATGAAGTCTTGATTCAATCTGGTAACTAGGAGAATAGAGGGGTGGGGGAGGGAGGAGCAAGGGAGTGCATTGCCATCCTAGGCTATGGGGCTATGTGTTTCTATTGATGCTCACTGTGTATGGAGACACAACTCTATTCCAATGCAGGGGTGACTCCTTGCTGTAAGGAAAAGGGCCGCCTTGAAACAGAAAACCTGGGGCAATGGTCATGGCACCACAGGAACACATGCAAGGATTAAAAGATAAAGAAGCTGAATATTTAGCAAGTGAATAAATTAGCTGGTGAAGGGTTTAATATCATATTATAGAGATGCTGTCATCTGTTCATTCGGGGCAAAGTGACATTGCCTCCTGATAGATGACCCCCCCTTTTCCAGGGAAGGAATATCTAGTGATCGGTGCTACCTCACCACTTCACCGTAGCTGAATCCAACCCTGTCATGAGAGGAGAGGACAAGAGAGCACAAAATGTTGAGTATATCTTATTTGGTAAGGAAGCTAGTAGGAGGCCCTTTAAAGGTGCATTCCAGCCAATTACGAACAATACTTATTCAAACTTACTTCTTACTTGACTCATATTCTCAGAACATGACCTACCTGGTAAGAAGCTGGTATTTTCATTCTGGCATTCATCTTGTCCACCTGGCTTCCATGATAGCTAAACCTATAGTTTCTGCCAGTATTTGGACCCACATAAAAAAAAAAAAAAAAGGCCCACATGCAAAATAGTTTCATCCCTGCCCTCTTCCTAAGCTCACTGCGGCTTTACACCCATATACTGGCTAGAATACGGCACAGAATCATGTGACACTATACTGCAATCCCATATCATCCAGCATGATTAATGTGGTTAGAAATGAATTATACATTTATACATTTGTAGCACCCTCTAACAATAGGTAGGTGCTAGTAATAGTTTTTTTTACTAGGTACTGTCAGCACAGGCAAATTTAGGCAGGCCTATACTGCAAGCTAGGCCTGACTGTTTTGATCTAGGGGGCTGGGAGTGGTCAGAGTAGCAGTGGGTGTGACTATGGGTGGGTATGAAGTCTGGCAGCAGGTGGAATTGATGGATTGTCTGTTAGTAGTGGCAACTACACCGCTACACATTTATAAAGAAAAATATAAAAATCTCTCTATAGATCCTCGCAACAGTAGTGATGTGGAGGTCGTTCGGAGGAACCAGTGAGCACTGCAGGGGACCAAGGAGAGCGACACTTCCAGGAGTGTCGGTTTCCCAGCAGACCGCAGGAGAGATTTTCTCTTGAATGGAGCAGAGTTCTGGCAGGGTGGACAGCAAGAAAGTAGCTATTCTGTCTTTTCTTTTGCAGGTATGCATTTTTCAGAATATTTTTAATGACAGAGTCTCTTTCAAAACTTAGGAGCACTAGTTGCTGTATTCACTACCATCTGACAACACCTCTTGTTTACAACGCACTTGTCACCACAGAAATTAAACATTGTCTTGTAGTGTTAGAATTCCCTGAATGCTGGACACACCTTAAAGTGGTTGTACACCCTGTACAACCACTTTTACCTACAGGTAAGCCTATATTAAAGCTTACCTGTAGGTGCTTGAAATATTTCCTAAACCTCCACGGTTTAGGAGATATTTACAAAGAAGCCGAGCGCCGATGACTGTGGCGCATGTGCACTTTCGAAAGGGCACATCGTGCCCTTTCTAATAGGGGTCATGCAGTGACTGGCGGCTCCTGCGCGCATGCACGGGAGTGACGTGACGCCAGTCACAGAGCTGGAGTTCGCAGCCCCGGGAAGGGAGAGGGATGAAGATGGATGCTCGCTGCTACTGGGGACAGCAGTGACATCGCAGGCTTCGGTTCCAGGTAAGTGACACATAATGGGATACTATGCAATTCATAGTAGCCCATTATGCTTTACATTTGCAGGGAAATAAAGAGGAAGTAAAACCCACCAGGGTTTACTTCCTCTTTAAGGCTCGGTTCACACTGCTGCGACATGGGATCTGACTTGTGAGACCCTAAGTCGCATGACATGTCAAATTCAATGTTTCCCTATGAGAGAAATCTTAACCGATACTACACAAGTTGCTCTGACTTTAGAAAAGGTTCCTGCACTACTTTGGTCTGACTTGGGTGCGATTTCAGCCGTTGTACAGACTTCTAAATAGCATCCAAGTCAGATCAAGTCAGAAGGAAGTCGCAGGGCAAAGTTTTAAGACTTTTTCGGTCGCAGCAGTGTGAACCGAGCCTAAATAAGCTGGTTAGCCTCCATTCTAACCTAAACAACACTACCGCCAGGGCACTTTCTTACTGAATCTTTCCATCAAAAATACTGTATGTAAAATATATTAAAAAGATCATCTTAACTTCATAAAATGGAGTCTCAAATACCTGTCAGATGTTCTTGTAAATTGGCAACTCCCTGTTCCCTTGACGTAATCTGCATTCACATCTAAGAAGAGCATGCACCTGGTGATTTTGAAGCATTTTTTCCCAGGTATATTACAGGCATTTTTGTACATGTATGAAGCTTCAGAAGTTTGTTTGTTTCCTGGGCTGGAGAAGGAGAACAGTTCTAGTGGTGGAGAGGATATCTTCAGGTGGAAAAACTGGCATATCATGCGTTTAGAGATGCTCCAATTGAGGTCTTTGGGATTAAAAATGCCTGAATATGCTCAAAAAAAAGCTCACATACTTTTTGAGCGTAGGGCGTAGACCATAGAGCACCTAAGTGTACAAGTGTGAACAGAGACAATTAAAAAGAATGGGATTCTGCAAAGTCAGGCTTAGTAAGGCATAATCCTAGAAAAGGGAAACAAGAAGAAAAATGCATAAGTGTGAATGGTGACTTAAGGTTTGTTTATACAGCACTTGCCACCTCTCTGAAGTGGATCACTCTTATGCTGCGTACACACTTCCCGACAAAAAAAGTCCAATGGGAGCTTTTGGTCGGACATTCCGACCGTGTGTATGCCCCATCTGACTTTTTCTGTCGGCATTTCTGATGGACTCAGATATAGAACATGTTCTAAATCTTTCCATCGGAAATGCAGACGGAGTTTAGCCCATTGGCAAGTCCGCTCGTGTGTACGCGGCATTAGAGATCTCTGATAGAAAGAGTAGTGAGTCTTTGGATTTGGATTTTCCATTGTAAAAAACTGTACCCTCTCTTAGTCAACTGCAGATGCTCACAATTGGTAAAGTGAGCTTTATCTTGTTTTAAGAGTTTCTAATGTATCTAACATGCTAAAGTGCAAGTGGATTGTAATGCCATCAAGCACCTAGATTTCAAATAAATGTTTTTATCTTTCTGGAAATTCTTGCACCCTAGGCCCAAAAAGTACATAGGACCACAACTTCAGCCCAAGTTGTAAACCCTGACACTATCCAGTCCCCTCTCATTCTACTGTCAAAAGTTCAGCAATCCCTCACAGTATTTCAAGACTGCAGATGCTCAAAAGATGTCCCTATACAAGTCTACGAGGGCCTCACCAACAGTGAAGAGGATTTCAGTCAGAGTAAGGACTCTTTCATGCGGCCGTTCTGATAAGGTCTGCCTGTCATTATTTCAGGTGGACATGATCAGAAGGTCCATTCGTTCCTATAGACAGGTAGGTGTAAACAGAATTGTGTCTGTTTACACCCTCCTACCACCAGGTCCAATTGGCTCTGCTAAAAAAAACAGAAGGGGATCCATCCTCTTTCCTCTTCTGTTTAGGTGGATTGGATCGGAGGTAGACGGTTGTAAACGGACTGCGGAGTTCGTTTATACCCAGCCGCCCATAGAGCAGAGCGGGCTCTGCCTATGTCTGCTCTACAGAAACTAAGCGGAAAGGGATATCATCCGTCTGCTCTGCTCCGATCAGCAGGTATCTGTGAGCTGATCCCCTGCAGTACACCTGTTTTTTAATCATAATGGGTGCAATAAAACTGCTTTAACATGTAATGATTTTACCATGCCGATTACAAGAGACTCTCACTATATTATTAGAGACTGTCATAAACACACATCTTACATAAAACTACTGAGAGACCCCTTACATGCTACAGAACACTGGGGCATTTATTTTTAGTCCAATGAGATCTGAAAAATAAAGTCACATGGCTAAAGATAAAAATTAATATTTTGTAAAGGTATGTGAATAAAGCTAAACATCTGAAACAATTGCCTACCTATATAATAAACAAATTTGAATTGCATTATAATAAATGAATAATGCGTTGCATTATGGCAGCGCAGCCCATCCCCAATGCAGCTAAAACCAAACCGGACCTCTTCTGGGAATGCTAAGCACACTAGTATCTTTCCATGTGTTACAGCATGCTGCAGCACAAGTTCATTGCCCTAGTGTTACGGGGTGCCATTCGAAATTAATAGCAACCGCAATGCATGAAACAAGCCTTACCCAAGGACTAGAATGTTTGTTTTCAACCATGTGACTTTAAAACGGAACTAAACCAACCTAACCTTTTTCAGTCAAGGAGGCTGCCAACTGCCATGGTGCTGCACAAGTGATCAATTATGTCATCAGTCGTTTGATGGCTTTACAGTTTGGTTGAAAGCACAAGCAAATGTGACAGTTCCAGGGAAAGTTGGGAATGTAACAGTTTTTTTTTAAACCGTTAAATTGATGTGTTTAATTCTGCTTTCATTTTTAAATCCCAATGGACTTAGCTAAAAATAACTGTCACTTTCTTTTTTTGCTTGCTTTAGCACCAAGATAAAGATCCTGGTTTTTAATTAAAATCAAATGATTGAAAATAAACATTCTAGTTCTTATGTAAGGCTTGTTACATGCACTGCGGTGCCATTTATTTTTGCCAGTAGTGCATGGCAACAAATCAGCTTTTCTCTTTCATTTTCAAAGGTTAAAGGGATAGTTCACCTTTATCACAAAACTGCCTATGCAGATAAGGGGCATCTGTAGAAAAAAAAACAAAATGTGCAGCTCTGACTATAACTGAATAAAGCCCTTGCTATAAGTGTAGGCCATTTACAAGTACACCCAGGACGTTGCTAAGTGAGGCCTAGTCATCACTGCTCACCTCCACCATCACAGGAGCGAGTTCTCAAAGGCTAAGTTCAGAACTACTGCATCAGGGGAGAGAGAGTGTGTGACGGGTTTGAATCAGAGAAAGAGCTCAATGCTTTGATGGTGGAGGTGAGCAGTGATGACTAGGCCTCACTTAACAACGTCCTGGGAGTATTCCAGTCAGGCTTCATAAGGTATGTATCCTTTATCAAGGGAATTGTTCATCTTTAGTCAGAGCTGCACAGTTTGTTTTAATCTACAAACATTCCTTTCTTTTTTGTGACGGTGAACTATGCTTTTAAAGTGGAACTTTAGACTGAGATTTTGAAAAAATTGATGGGCAGGCATGATTTTTAATGCAGAAGAGACATGCTGTGCCTCTTCTGCATTAAAGCATCCTACCTGCCTGTCCATCCTTGTACAGCAAGCTGCGCAAGTGCAGCTCACTGCACAAATTCGGCAATGCCGAATCTGACAAAATCCAGTGCATGCGTGGGAGTGATGTCATCTCCACCCGGCCAATGACAGCAGCTGGTGATTGGGACCCGGAAGGCGCCTGCCTGAAGATGTCAGCAGCCAGCGGGGAGTTCTGGGGAGAGCACAATACTGGATTCTAGGTGAGTATAGTTCTGCTGTAACTAAATACGCTGAAGATAACAATGTATTGGTTGCTATGCACAGCTGCTCCAGATTCTGTCAGTTCCAGTTCTGATCAATTCCCCCCGATTTATACTATATTTATACTCTATCTATCTATCTATCTATCTATCTATCTATCTATATATATATATATATATATATTACACACACACACAGAGGCCATGAATGGGACTATCACAAATAGCTGGTTTTGTGGACCCTTCATGCAGCCTGCACACTAGATGGTGATGTGCTTTGAGAGCCAACCTGTGGGCTATGGTTGACCTGGTACAGGGAAGCACAAGGGACAAGGATCTGGGAAAGCAAAGAATACTGAACTCACAGGAATGGCAGGAATACATTGCAGCACTGGGGTGCTGACCTTACAGGCAGGCAGGAGTTCAAGAGACACTTACAATCTTCTCATTCCTCCTTTTCTTTTCTCTTTTTACCTTTTTCCCCTTCAGGACATCTCAAATTGGTAATTCTAAATAGCCTGTCGGTATGCAAAGGAATTCTTCTCGGACAGTGCATCTCACTCTACCTATATTATCTCCCAAAATTCAATGGATACAAGCTCCACTAGCATTAGGTAGGGACAGCTCTTTAGGAGTAGGCGTTCTCTGGTTTGGATTCATACAATTTCCCGTACTACCGCTGAGATAGTTTATTCTCTATTTTTGTGCCCCGCTCCACGTCTGGAGCTTCTGTGCTCTTGTACTGCTTTATATATTTTGCAAAACAATAAAGGATTCTAGGACAGGCAGGATACTATAGGCACTGATGGGGGAGATCTTGTCAGAGAAGGGAACGGCCACAGCAAAGAGTCTAAGGATTTCTTCTTCAGAACTCTTGATGGTGGAGATGGGTTGCAGCTCTCCAACTCACCTAAGCAGGCAGCTACTGGGAACTAAGGGCTGATAAACAGGTAGGAGTCTCTTGCAGCACTGAGCTGCTGGGATCACAGGTCATATAGTACAGCCCAAGTTGGCAGGGCACAGAAACAGACAGACAGGTGTAGTAGTGCATGAAGCCACTGGAATGCTCAGAAGATAGGACAGGTGCAAGGTACAGGCTGCGGGCAGGAACATACTGAGAGTCAATGGGGACAGGCTGGTAGAGACTCGGAACGCTGGAGGTACAGAAATCACATTGGAAGGCACTCGGAGATGTTGCAAAATCTCTAGAACAAGTGGAGGGTCAGAGGGAACCTCAGGATCACCAGGAAGCTCTCATAAAATAAACAACACTAGGTTCTCTTGGAGGTGAATTTACCAAAACTGGAGCAGCCATAATCTGGAGCAGTCATGCATATCATCCAGTCAGCTTCTATCTTTCATCTTCAAAGCTTAAAGCGGTAGTAACCACTGTGAGAAAAAAAAAAATTCCTCCTGCAAAGAAATGTCATAATGTGCCAGTATGCATTGCATGCTAGCACATCATGTGAAACTTACTTTAAAACGAAGCCCTCCAGCAGCGCTATGCCATCGCTGACAGGGCTTCCACCTTCACTCGGTCTTCCTTCCGAGTTGGCGAGCTCCAGTCCTTTGATTGGATGAGCCGCAGTGCTGTCACTCTCACGCATGCACGCGAGAGCCACTGTTCACAGCACAGGGCTCTGAAGGAGCAGCACAGGTATGGGTGATGTCACTGGCCCATTCACAAGTAAATATCTCCTAAACGTGCATGTTTAGGAGATATTTATAATATCTATAGGTAAGCCTTATTATAGGCTTACCTATAGGTAAAAATCATCCATGGGAGTTTACTCACACTTTAAGTGAACAAGCTGAAGATAGAAACTGATTGGCTGTCATACACAATTGCTCCAGTTTTTATAAATCCCCCCTTGGAGTCAATGGAAATTTTCTCAGAAAGCCAGGAACATTAGGAATCACTGGGGGTCAGTAGGACTCTACTTCAAAGCCACTGGGGACCTGGCAATAGGAACACTAGTTGTTACTCAGACAATGCCTGAGGGAATAAACCCAGCTTAAATAGAGAGGGAAATGGCCTGGCTGGGCGTATAGTTAATTGAATAAATAGCAGGTGGATAACGAGTCTTGAACACAAGTGTTTTGGAATAACAGGTAACGGCAGAATCTTGCAGGTTACCACAATGGAACGACATGTACCAGCATGCCTGCTGATCTTTGGGAATAGAGGTGACAGATCAGCAGCAAAGCTTGTCGCAAATGTATATCTGTTTTATGTCTTTATTCTCATATTTAGCTAAACTGGCACTGTATCCTATTGCTCTCACTTTACAGCCATTCCCTTGTTGTGCCCACCAGGCACCTCTACTGCTCAGGGTGAAGTAGGTTAGTAGCCCTGTTCTGCTACTGCTGGATAGTTCCTGAATCACATGCTGGGCAAGAAGGGTTGACTTTTAGGGTGCACTTCTGTGTTTTGGAGTGTTGGAAAAGAAAACTGCTTTCTGTGTCTTTATTGTGGCGTCCATCAAAATGCACCTTTCATGGGGATAAAGGTAACACAAAATTTATAGAAAAAGCATCTAAAACCACACCACACTACTTAGAGGTAAGAATGTATGTTATATAAACAACATGTGCTGTGACCCTCACTTGCAAGCATTATAAACTTGTGTCTATCACAACACACAGATAATGGAAATAAAGCTCCATCAGCACTTGGGTGTAGTGGAAATGCGGCATAAACACGCAACAAATGATGGGGCATTTTTCCTTCCATTGACACCAAAGATGGAGCACTAATCCTCCCAGTGACACCAACAATGGGGCACAATGCCTCCCACTGACACCAAGAATGGGGCACAGTTTCTCTCCCTGACATCAATGATGGGATACTAGTCCTCCCACTGACACCACAATGGGTACTATCCCTCCCATTGACACCAATGATGGACAACTATTCCTTCTACAGACACCAACAATCCTCTCACTGACACCAACAAAGGAGAACAATTCCTTCTATTGACACCAATGATGGGACACCAATATTGGGATACTTTTCTGCGAACGCATGCCAACAATAGAGTACTTTTCCTCCCATTGACACCAAAGATGGAGAACTATTCTCTCTACAGACACCAACAATGGGGAAATATTCTTCACACTGACATGAACAATGGAGAACAATTCCTTCCATTGATACCAACGATGGGACACAGTTTCTCTCATTGACACCCACAATGAGACACTTTTCTTTCCAATGACACCAATATCAGGGTACTATTCCTCAAACTGATGCCAATAATAGGGCACTATTCCTCCCACTGACACCAACAATGGAACAATATTTCTCTTATTGTCACCAATAATGGAGCATGATTCCCTGTTCTAATGCGCTTCAAAAAAAGGGTGGCCTCAGGGCGCAGAGCACCAGTGGGTGCATTGTTTGCCGCCCCCCCCAAAAAAAAAATATACCACCAGTCGCCACTGGTATAGACCAAAGCATTGCATCATAGGAGATGGTCACATATAAAATATAGGCCAAAGCACTGCATCAAAGGAGATGGTCACATATAGAGTATAGACCAAAGCACTGGATCATAGGAGATGGTCACATATTGAGTATAGACCAAAGCACTACATCATAGGAGATGGTCACATATAGAGTATAGACCAAAGCACTGCATCATAGGAGATGGTCACATATAGAGTATAGACCAAAGCACTGCATCATAGGAGATGGTCACATATTGAGTATAGACCAAAGCACTGCATCATAGGAGATGGTCACATATTGAGTATAGACCAAAGCACTGCATCATAGAAGATAGTCACATATTGAGTATAGACCAAAGCACTGCATCATAGGAGATGGTCACATATTGAGTATAGACCAAAGCACTGCATCATAGGAGATGGTCACATATTGAGTATAGACCAAAGCACTGCATCATAGGAGATGGTCACATATTGAGTATAGACCAAAGCACTGCATCATAGGAGATGGTCACATATAGAGTATAGACCAAAGCACTGCATCATAGGAGATGGTCACATATTGAGTATAGACCAAAGCACTGCATCATAGGAGATGGTCACATATTGAGTATAGACCAAAGCACTGCATCATAGGAGATGGTCACATATTGAGTATAGACCAAAGCACTGCATCATAGGAGATGGTCACATATAGAGTATAGACCAAAGCACTGCATCATAGGAGATGGTCACATATTGAGTATAGACCAAAGCACTGCATCATAGGAGATGGTCACATATTGAGTATAGACCAAAGCACTGCATCATAGGAGATGGTCACATATAGAGTATAGACCAAAGCACTGCATCATAGGAGATGGTCACATATTGAGTATAGACCAAAGCACTGCATCATAGGAGATGGTCACATATTGAGTATAGACCAAAGCACTGCATCATAGGAGATGGTCACATATAGAGTATAGACCAAAGCACTGCATCATAGGAGATGGTCACATATTGAGTATAGACCAAAGCACTGCATCATAGGAGATGGTCACATATTGAGTATAGACCAAAGCACTGCATCATAGGAGATGGTCACATATTGAGTATAGACCAAAGCACTGCATCATAGGAGATAGTATTTTGCCGCAGCTCCAATGAAGCAATGAAGGTGTGATGTGCACAAAAGAAGAAAATTAGGCGATAGCATAGTTGTCTGGATTGAGAATTCTCTGGTGTGGGTTGTGGCATTGGGAATCAGGGATGGGTGACTACAAGTGAGGGCTTGGAAACCGGGTGGCTCCCAGTACAACAGGATAAGATGACACCACTAAACAATTGCATGTCTTAAGTGAACATAGATGAACTTCACTTATGTTTACTTCTATTAACACTAGTTAAAAAAAATATATTTTAACTTCACAGTGCAGTGAATTAGGTCTGCAGTTTGTAGATGTGTTGAGGGCTGAGCTATATTTTATCTATTCTTGCATATTCTTTGTATTACTTTAATTAATATTTTTTATATTATGTATTATGTGTGTATATTTTTAGTTATTTTTTTATTATTGCATATTCTTGATTTTAAAAGGCCCTTTTTTGCCTTTAATATAATTAAAGTTTGCCTTTTAGATTTACTTAATGAGGGTATTAAACCCAAAAGCAAACATTTATTATATTGCAGAGTACCATGATGGCTGCATTCGTTTGACCAGCAAGTCGGTTGTTTTTCAAAAGAAAAAGCTGTTCTGCAGATGTACCAGTTAAAGGGATGAGACAAACCATTTACCACTGAGGGTTGCTTACAATGGTCAGCTTTTATTTACTTATGTAAAACCTTTTTCCCAAAAGGAAAACAAACATTTTTGCTGTAACTGCTTATAAAGTGTTAGCTGAAGGTTTTCTTCAATTTGTTAGTGTATCTAAATCTGCTAGTACATCTAACACTCCCCTTCCTCCAGACTGACAATGCTGCTGTCCAAAGATGCCCATGCGCTCCTTCATCCAGAGAGGGGGCACTCTAAGGTTCCTTTCACACAGACCGGACTCAGCTTAATTCCAGTTTGCTCAGCAGGGGTCTGTCTGTTGATCTCCCGCTGAGCGGGCGGATGACAGGTCCTTGTCCGCTCAGTTCATACAGAGTGGACACAGACATAGTCCGCTCTGCTCTATGGGCAGTGACATGCAAACAGGCCGGTGCCCATTTATATCTGACTGCCCTCCGATCCGATCCAGCCAGATGAGGGGAATGGATCGCTTTCTGTTTTTTTGTTTTTTATTGCTGGCTTAGACAGGGCCTTCCAATAGATTGACCACTATGCTACCAGAGCCATTTTTTCTGTTTTTGTACACGTTAAAATGCACATTTTAGGCCAGAATATTAGTTAGACTCCTCAAACAGTATATATTTTCTGAAACCAAAGACCCTGGAGAAAAAAATGGTGGTAGTTGCAATTTTTCACATGAGTGCACATGTTCATCAAACACAATTCTTCAGTAAAAGATACACGGACACTAATTTTAGTGCATGAAAACACAATACACTATCACATTTTGGCCAAAAAATAACAGATGAGATTTGGACGATTAAATGGATACTCAACATGTCAAGCCTTCAATTTGTGCTTGCCTCTGAAACGGCAACAAACTTTGGTACCCAAAGAAGTCCATAGGCGTCGCTTTGAAAGCTATTAGGTCATCACTTTGGAGTTGATCCTGAATGATGGCCCTATAGTTATTGCTCCCACTCCAACGTTTGCAGTGATATGTAACATGTGTAGTGCAATCATTATTTTCCTGCACAGGTGCACCCACCTCATGCATTTATATTTGTGCATGTACATGGGGGCTTCAACTGAAGATCGAGCTTCATTAGCTTCTTCCCCGGCCGATGTATCTAAAAGTTGAAGTGATATAATACACGTCACTTCCATGTCCATTCGCTGGAGGGGATAATTTCTGTGGTAGGATGTTATGAAGTATGCCATCATCCTCATACAGTACAGTATGGGACAATTCCCTCTATATTTTGGGACTATACCTGGAAAAAGTGAATATAAACTGTATGTAAATCATCCAAAGCTTTATTTATACTAGAGGTGCACCGAAATTTCGTCCGCCGAAATATATCGGCTGAAAACTGTGTTTTAAGCATGCGGCCTAAAAGAAGAAAAGGTGCCGATAATGGCACCGAAAAGGGGAGCGGTCCACCCTGGGTGCCACACATTACGTGGGTGTCACCCTGGCAGCTCAGTCAGAGTCCTTCCTTCCCTCCTCCTCCCCTTGTCTTGCAGAACCGTGATCTCCCTCTGTGTCACTGAGCTGACTGTTCCGCAGCCCCTGTAACAATGTCCTGCCTCCTGTGATAGACGGCACACTGATTCAATGCCGGGAAATTGAATCAGTGTGACGTGTATCATAGGAGGCAGGACTTCTTTACTGTGGCAGCCCGGCCCGGGAAATTCAAATCCAACTCCGTGACGCTGCTCTGTGCGATCTGGGCACTGGTGGGGCTGCATCTGACAGGCATTGGTGAGGCTGCATCTGACAGGCATTGGTGAGGCTGCATCTGTGTCAGAAACCATGAACCAGACAGAGACAGAAGTACAGTTAAATCACACTTGTTAATTATTAAAAATAAAAAGGTAAATAGAGTAAGCGTAGTCAAAGCATAGCCAGAGTCCAGTAACCAGATTGGGTAATCAGCCAGGCCAGAAGTCAGGGATCCAAGTGGAGGAACAGCAAGCAGGATAAGGAACCAGAAGGGATGTCAGCAAGCCAGTCTTTAAACAGGAACACAGGAGATGGTTTCTTGTGATGTAACCAAAGCGAAGGCAGGAAAGAAGTGAGCTGAACGTCTTTAAAGTGGAGTTCCACCCACTTTTACAACTCTTCAGCATCCCTCACTAAACTGTGCACTGTAAACAAATTGGATATTTTTTAATTTTTTTTCTCAGCACCTACTGTATATCTGCTGTAATCATTTTTCACTTCCTCCTCCCTGGCCGTGGCCCATCGCATCATTTCCTGTTTGCAATGCCTTCTGGGAAGGGGCGGCAACTTCCTCTGAAACTGCCGTTGCTATGGAAACCTGACCTGAAATCTATTACACTGCTTGTGCTGCACTGAGCATGTGCGAGATCTGCAAGGATGAGATCCAGGAAGAAATACAGTCTGGCTTCAGATGCCCACACTTAAGATGGCCACGGCCTGCTGTAAGTTTATAAAATAACAAACTACTGCTATAAACTAACAAAACAGACCTTAGTTTACAGACTAACTTTACTAGAATACATTAAGCTTGTGTATTATAGGGGTATTTTTATTTAAAAAGTATAATTTCGGCCGGAACACCACTTTAGGTAGGCAGGACTGACGAGCAGATCCACAACAGCTGGTTAGCTGTGGAGAGAGAAGAGAGCTGGCAATTAGCTGACAGCTGAGCGGCCAGCTCAGAGAAGGAAGGGCTGAGCCAGCCCTGACAGTACCCCCTCCTCAACAACCCTTCCCCCTTGGAGGACCACTGGGCTTGAGGGGAAAACGTCTATGGAAATCACGGAGGAGGGCAGGGGCATGTACAACCGAGGATAAGACCCAGGAGCGTTCCTCCGGACCGTACCCCTTCCAATGCACCAGGTACTGTATGTGCCCACGGAACCTACGGGGGTCAACAATGGATTGTACCTCATACTCCTCATGGTTCTCAAAATGTAGAGGGTGAGGACGTGGCACCGAGGTGGTAAAGCGGTTGCAGACCAACGGTTTCAATAAGGAGACATGAAACACATTTGAGATGCGCATACTAGGAGGAAGGTCCAACGCGTAAGCCACTGGGTTAATCCTGCGAAGGATACGGAAAGGCCCAATAAAACGAGGTGCGAACTTCAGTGAGGAAACACGAGGTCGGAGGTTGCGAGATGACAACCAGACCCTGTCCCCAACCTGGTAGGAAGGCGCAGGCAGGCATCTGCGATCAGCATGGAGTCTGTACCTATCATTAGCATGACGCAAAGCCTCCTGTGCCCAAGTGGAACGAAGACCACGGAGATGCTCCTCCAGCGCAGGAATACTCTGCGGAACAAACGAGTCAGGCAACATGGAAGGTTGGAAACCATAATTTGCCATAAAAGGAGACAATCGGGAAGCAGAATTCAAGGCACTGTTGTGAGCAAATTCTGCCCATGGTAATAGGTCTGACCAGCTGACAGCTGAGCGGCCAGCTCAGAGAAGGAAGGGCTGAGCCAGCCCTGACAATCTGACAGGCATTGGTGAAGCTGCATCTGACAGGCACTGGTGAGGCTGCATCTGACAGGCACTGGTGAGGCTGCAGCTGACAGGCACTGGTGAGGCTGCAGCTGACAGGCACTGGTGAGGCTGCATCTGACAGGCACTGGTGAGGCTGCATCTGACAGGCACTGGTGAGGCTGCATCTGACAGGCACTGGTGAGGCTGCATCTGACAGGCACTGGTGAGGCTGCATCTGACAGGCACTGGTGAGGCTGCATCTGACCGGCACTGGTGAGGCTGCATCTGACAGGCACTGGTGAGGCTGCATCTGACAAACACTGGTGAGGCTGCATCTGACAAACACTGGTGAGGCTGCATCCGACAAACACTGGTGAGGCTGCATCTGACAGGCACTTTTGAGGCTGCATTTGACAGGCACTGGTAGGCTGCACCTGACAGGCAATGGTGAGGCTGAATCTGACAGGCACTGGTGAGGCTGAATCTGACAGGCACTGGTGAGGCTGCATTTGACAGGCACTGGTAGGCTGCATTTGATGGACACTGGTGAGACTGCATTGATCTCTTGTATCATGTCTGCAGTCTCTGACCATCTTCTGTATCATATCTGCTAGAGGTACACCGAATGGAAATTTTGATAATACTATTAGCAATGTGTTTAAGTTTAAGTAAGAGATTGCAGACATGATACAAGAGACGGTCAGAAATTGCAGACTGCATTTTTTTTTTAGCTTTTCCTGCCCTAAAGGTGCCAATACTGGCCAACAATAAATTAATCTTAATTTAAATTGATGATATAAATCAAAAAGTTGAATATAATACAATTATATATATATATATATATATATATATATATATATATATATAGATTTTTTTTTTTTTTTTTTGGCTAAGTGCATCCTGTATTTTCAGTTTCGGCACCAAAATTTCAATTCGGTGCACCTCTAATTCATACACAAACTATCAGTAAAAAAAATTAAAAAGTAAGCATTTAGCGGCTGATAGTTATATATACAGTAACAGTATCCCACATATAGCTGTCGAGTGTGCCCATTGACCATTGGGAGACTAAGGGGGTTATTTACTAAAGGCAAATCCACTTTGCACTACAAGTGCAAAGTGCACTTGAAATTGCACTGAAAGTGCACTTGGAAGTGCAGTCGCTGTAGATTCAAGGGGGACATGCATGGAAAATAAAAAACAGCATTTTAGCTTGGACATGATTGGATAATAAAATCAGCAGAGCTTCCCCTCATTTCAGATCTACCCCTCAGATTTACAGCGACTGCAATTCCAAGTGCACTTTCAGTGCAATTTCAAGTGCACTTTGCACTTGTAGTTTGCACTTGTAGTGCAAAGTGGATTTGCCTTTTGTAAATAACCCCCTAAGTATTTCAGTACCCCTGCATGCTCACCTTTAATATTACCTACCTGTTTAGCAGTATATATTGTACACTCATTTCAGCTTAATTAAAGACTCCGTGGCCTTTTATCATTTTAATCTGTGGCTGCCCATGTATCCTGTTTATCACAGTGTGGAACATCATTTTGCTGCACAATTATACTCTTGAGGAAGAATTAGGAACCCTGCTACGAAATGCATTGGATGCTTCTGTCTTCTAGACAAATATTGTTGTTGACAGATATTTGTGGGATACTGTTATTAATTCTGTGTTGTATGGATACAGCAGGTAAAATAAGTATTGAACACGTCACCATTTTTCTAGGTAAATATATTTTTTAATGTGCTATTGACATGAAATGTTCACCACATGTCGGTAACAATTCATGCAATCCATACATACAAAGAAACCAAAACAAATAGGTTCCGAAATGATGTGTAATAAAATGGAATGACACAGAGAAAATGTATTGAACACGCTAACTGAAATGTATTTAACCTCCCTGGCGGTATGATTATTTGGGATTTTAGGTGCTGAAAGCGGTACAATTATTTTGCATAGAAATTTGGCGTTTTATATTGTAGGCCTGTAATTCTTAACAATAACACACTTAAATCTGTCCAAACAAGAGTCTAGTAGATATCCCGGGTATGATGAAGTTTGAAACACAAAAACATAAATTATAATATAATAAATATAAATAATTAAAAAAATAATAATATAATAATAATAAAATAAATTTCCCCACGATTCACTATCGCTCAATTCTGCAAGTGTTCTAATTTACTATCGCTGTTTTCTAGCTGGTCTAAAGCCACTTTTGACGTAAAGGGACACTTTTTGGTTGCTATGGACAATCTCAAGTTTCCAGGTAGAAAGAACAGTATATATAATATAAAACTGCATGCAGGGCACTGGACAAAGCACTGGGGACAAAAGGGATGTGAAATGATTTCATACAGTACTGTAATCTGTAAGATTACAGTACTGTATGTGTTATGATTTTGACTTTTTTTTTTAATTTGCCACCAGGCTCCGCCCCCGTGCGTCGCAACGCTCGCAGGGAACGGAGCCTGGCACAGAGAGGCTTCGGAGGAGGCAGAGCCCACAGGAGGACATCGCAGGATCCTGGGGACAAGGTAAGTATACCGCACCAGGATCCTGAGATGTAATCCCGAGTGTGGCTCGAGGTTACCGCTAATGGTGCTGAAATTTAACCCCGAGCCACACTCTGGAAAACCGTCAGGGAGGTTAATACTTCGTGCAAAGGGGGTTATTTACTAAAGGAAAATCCACTTTGCACTGCAAGTGCACTTGGAAGTGCAGTCGCTGTAGATCCGAGGGGGACATGCAAGGAAAATAAAAAACAGCATTTTAGCTTGCACATGATTGGATGATAAAATCAGCAGAGCTTCCCCTCATTTCAGATCTACCCCTCAGATTTACAGCGACTGCATTTCCAAGTGCACTTGCAGTGCAAAGTGGATTTGCCTTTTGTAAATAACCCCAAAATCCTTTGTTGGCAATGACAGCTTCAAGATGTCTCCTGTATGGAGAAACTAGCCACATGCATTGCTCAGGTGTGATTTTGGCCCATTCTTCCATACAGTCTTCAAATCTCGAAGGTTCCCGTGGGCCTCTTCTATGAACTCTGATCTTTAGATTTTTTCATAGATTTTTTTGTTGGATTAAAATCAGGTGATTGGCTGGGCCATTCCAGCAACTTTTTTTTTCTTTCTTTGAAACCAATTGTGTTTGGGATCATTGTCTTGCTGAAAGGTCCACCCTCGTTTCATCTTCATCATCCTGGTAGATGGCAGCAGATTTTTATCAAGAATGTCTTGGCACATTTTCCCATTCATCCTTCCTTCAATGAATACATATTTTACCCGCTGTATGTAACTATCAGCCACTGACTTTTTAATTTTTTTACTGATTGTTTGTATATAAAATAAAGTTTTGGATGTTTTACATTAACTTTTGCCAATTATAGTCCTAAAATATAGAGGGTTTTGTTCTATATTGTATTTGCTGTAGCGGATATCAAAGAACATTCCACCAGTCGACATCCACTATAGCAGCTGGGATTGTGTTTAAAATCTCAGTCTACCAGCTGCTATTTATAACCAGCACTGATAGACTCAAGTGGTTAAGGCTGGGTTCACACTATTGTCAATTGAATGTGGATTTCTCTGCATCCGATTCGCATGTCAGGAGACAGTGACCCGCTCTCTATGGGGCCGGTTCACACATCTCCGGAGCGGCTTCGGAGCGAAATGCACAGGGGTCCTATGCGTCTTCAAGTCCAAATTCAGCCAAAAATTTGGGCTGAAATCGGACCTGAAACATTAAACAGGGACGTTTAATGTGAGCCGATCTGTGTTGCGGTTAGAGTTGCCACCTCATCCCTTTAAACCCGAACACATATGAATTACACAGGTTCTGAGGCTAATTAAATGCAGATAAGGCACCAAGTGAATTTAATTACCACCTTAATCAGCCACAGAACCTGTGTAATTAATATGTGTTCGGGTTTAAAGGGATGAGGTGGCAACCATAGTTGCGGTGTAAACCCAGCCTAAAGGGTGTGAATAAGATTCAGGAGGGCAGTATCTTTGATATGAAGCCCAGATCAAGAACCAGAGCATAAGACCTCAAACTAGCAGGAGGAAAGTTCAAAACCTAAAAAAAGTATTATTTTTTGTTACAGAAAGGCTAGTTGATGCTTGGACTAGACATCGGGCAGAGAGAATGAGTCAGTTAACAATAAGTGCATTCTAATATGCTTGGTACAGCATGGATCCTTACATGGACAGAAAAGTTAAAAAAACTGAAGAAAAATAAAACAATAACTAAAAAATAAATAAATAAATAAAAAGAAAACAATAAACTAAAAATAAAAATAAAAAAATAAATACAAAAAATAAACTAAAATAAATAAAATAAAACAACAAACTAAAAAAAAACAAACAAACAAACAAACAAAAAAAAGCAGACATGATTGGCCACTTTTTTCTGCCTTCATATTTTACATTTCTACATTTCTAGTGCTAAATAAAAATGGTATGCCCGCTGCATCCAGTTGAGTCTTTAAAACTGATTTTTATTCAATCAGTAAAGTGACATCTGCCATGAACTAACATCCACTAATTTAATGACGCATCAAAAGCAAACCAGATCTAGAGAGACCCGAACTTCAGCCCGCCTTTCTGTCTCCTTTCTTTATTTCTCATACCTTGTCTTCCTTACTGACAGTTGCTCTGTAACGCCACAGGCTCTGTATAAAATTGATGGAGACAATCCGACACAAACAAACATCACAGTCATCTCCAAACCCGAGCAAACATTTACATTCTAGGATCTTCAAAGACCAACCATGGCACCGCAAGCCTTCCTTTAGCTTTTTTTTTTTTACCGTAAAGATGAAAGCGACCACCTGATTGGTTGCTATAGACAACAGACTCTTCCTGTGATGTTTCCCCACAAGCCAGTGTCATTGGCTACATGTCAATTGAAGATGGGAACTCCTAAAACTCACTTAGAAGACCACAATGGATGACAAGGCATAGCAACCACTTAGAATTCAGCTTGTAGCGATCGGGCCGCAGTGACCTGAAAACGAACTGGCTTGTTCTTTGTTGCTATGGCTCGGTCTCCACTTCCTCATTAAATAAGCCTATGTATATGATAAAGTATCTGAAAAGCTTCTCCATTAGCAAGATTCTGACATGTAAACAAACATCGGAGATGTGAAATGTTGTCTACTAACACAACGCCCCCACAATCAATGGAAAATAAATCATCTCCTCCTTCATGTAGCAGCACCATTATATAGGAGATCTCAGCTCTCATAGCACAATGCTCTTCAATGACCTCCACACAAGGTGACATTACAGGCGAAGAGCGAGCGGCGAAGCACACAGCCCGCCATGTATGGAAAATCATGCCTTCAGCTCAACTGTCACACAATTGTTTCCAAAGTGACTGAAAGCATCGCAGGGATGGAAATCAGATGCTGCTCCTTCAGGGAACCAGGTGGGCTGAGTGATTGCACAGTGCTGGACCTACTCACCATACACATCACAATCTAACCATAAAATCAACTTTACATTTACCACAATACAAGGACCTAACAATGGCCACACACACTTCCATTTTTTTTATCTGATGGAGGAACAAAAACGATAAACATAACCCTTCTTCCAATCGATTTAGACTTGATTAAGATTGGATTTGCTTAAACTGAGTTGATCGATCAGAGCAGAAAATGACTTATCCTGTTGGATCGATCACTAGCACTTGAGATGCTTTGTTCCTGAATGCAATCGGATTTCGATCAATCAGATTATGAGATTATAAAGTAAAAAAGAGATCTAATCGATAACTTACGATCACAACTTCCAACGATCGATCGAGATCCTTTTCCCTGTGTGTGGCATATTGATCAAGTCGTTGACTATCAATTGATTATTCCTATCAGGAGAGATTGTCGGGGAAAAAAATTGAACATTGGTCGAGGTGTGTGTATGGCCACCATAAGGCTGGCCATAAACTGCACAATCTGTATACAATCTTTAGATTTACCAAGATTATGAGGACACACCTGAACAAGCCATTTATTTAGTATCATATTAGGAGGACCCTTGTACTACACAGTTAATGGTAGATCCAAAGGAGATTGTACAATCAGAGTTTATAGTGTATGGCAGGGATATGCAATTAGCGAACCTCCAGCTGTTGCAAAACTACAAGTCCCATCATGCCTCTGCCTCTGGTCGTCATGCTTGTGGCTGTCATTGCTATGTCTTGCTATGCCTCATGGGACTTGTAGTTCTGCAACAGCTGGAGGTCCGCTAATCGCATATCCCTGCTGTATGGTCAGCTGATGGTGGGGATATACACTTCGATAAACAATCAATTTACTTTCCAATCAATCTTTACAGATAGGAATAATCAATTGATAGTCAATTAATAATGTTTGATTAGATTGAAACGATCCAATCAGCAAATAATCAGCTTGATTTAGACTTAATATAAATGGGATTTGAACAAGCTGAGTAGATTGGCTAGGGCGGATCGATAACTTATAATCATATCTTTCAATTACTGAATCAAAATTCAGTGTGTCCTATAACAATCAAATGGGTCGTTTACTATATTTGGGTTATTACTATCAAGAGGGATTGATCAGAAAAGAAGTGTATAATTTATTGAAGCATGTATGGCCACCATAACTCATCTCTCCAATCAGTCTGTATCCAATCAGGCAGGCCCTTGCATATTTGTGGTAGATCGAAAATAGGTTGTACAATTAGACTGTAACGTGAATGGTGAGCTTACAATCAATCTCACCTTGAAGCAGTTAGAATAGTGAGAGATGATTGTCTTCTGAGGAATATTGCCCATTATCACTGAACTGAGCCTGAAAAGCTGCAATGTTTATCTTCGGCTGACTTCTGCACGTTGGGTACCATCTGCTACCCTCACCGGTGTGACACAGAGGCGGTGAGACACAGTGACAGCTTGGGCAAGAATGACTTGCAGAGCGGGCACCAAACCTAATCCATGTAACGCCATCTCTGCGACTGATGTCATGGTAAGAGGGGCCACAAACTGCAATGATCGCTTCCTGCAGATCTGAGCTATATTTATACTGGGAAGTCCAATGCAATGCACAGCTCTTCTGTCTCTGCACTGCAGTAAGTTACTGATACCTTCTATAGACTGTCACATCTACAGACACCCATCTGCCATCCACACATACCTGTGTGTGCTCTGAGGTTAGACAGGTACATCTAGAGCAGATCTCCTTGCCATTGTATGACAGATCCCCCCATAGCAGGCAGAAGATCACTGGGGACTGCAGTAGCAGGCAGAATATGCCCCCTGATCACTGGCACAGCAGATCTCCTGCCATCATGAGTTTCTGGTCCTCCATAGCAGAGAGAAGAAGCCCTGTGATCACTAGATCTCCTGCTATCATATGACAGGTACTCGGGCACCTCAATGATAGGCACAAGTTCCCTGGCACAGCAGATTTTCTTGCCATCATATGACAGATATCCCAGCTACTCCACATGATACGCTCCGATCCCTGACACAGCAGATCCCTTGCCATCAAAGATACCCCAGGAAGCCCATAGCAAGCAAAAGATGCCATCTGATCCCTGGCACAGCAGGTCCCTTTGTCATCCCAGGTCCATGGGCACCTCCATAGTAGACACTAGATCCCCTGCCATCATATGACAGGTATTTGGGCACCTACAGGGCAAGCATAATGTCCCTGGCACAGCAGACCCCCCTGCCATCACATGACAGGTACCCTATAGCAAGCAGAAGATGATCGCACAGCAGGTCCCTTTGTCATCCCAGGTCCCCGGGCACCTCCATAGTAGACACTAGATCCCCTGCCATCATATGACAGGTATTCGGGCACCTCCAGGGCAAGAAAAATATCCCTGGCACAGCAGATCCCCCTGCCATCACATGACAGGTACCCCATAGTAAGCAAAAGATGCCATCTGATCCCTGGCACAGCAGGTCCCTTTGTCAACCCAGGTCCCCGGGCACCGCCATAGTAGACACTAGATGCCCTGCCATCATATGACAGGTATACAGGCACCTCCAGGGCAAGCAGAATATCCCTGGCACAGTAGATCCTCCTGCCATCACATGATGGGTACCCCATAGCAAGCAGAAGGTGCCCCCTGATCCCTGACACATCAGATCCCCTGCCATCCCAGGTGCCCAAGCACCACCATCGTGGGCAGATGATGCCCCCTGATTACTAGGTCTCCTACCATCACATGACAGGTACCCCATAGCAGGCAGAAGATGCCCCCTGATCCCTGGCACTGCAGATCCCCGTCATCATATTGAAGGTACCCCATAGTAAGCAGAAGGTGCCCCCTGATCCCTGACACATTAGATCCCCTGCCATCCCAGGTGGCCAGGCACCACCATTGCAGGCAGATGATGCCCTCTGATCACTAGATCTCCTACCATCACATGACAGGTACCCCATAGAAGGCAGAAGATGTCCCCCAATCCCTGGCACAGCAGATCCCCCCCATCCCCAGGCCCCTCCATGGGTTACCTGGTAGCTGAGGGCACACTCGGGCTCGTTGCTCCCCGCAGGCATGTCTGGTGTGCTGGGATGGATCTCCTTAGTCGTCCTGCGGAATGGATGGCAGAGATGTGATCGCTCCCATGGAATAGGATGAGGATGCTCCCCGGTAGTGCAGGGGGACGGAGGGTGTCATTCAATGGAGGGGATGCCACCCGCAGAGCCCAGCATGGGGAGGTCTGCCAAGGACAGTGTGTGTGTGCGGAGGGGGAGCAGGTGACAGCAGAGGAGAGAGAAGGGAGAATCAGATCCCAGAGACAGGAGGCGTGACCTAAGGAGAGGACACGCCCTTCTCCCGCTCTATACCGCACCCCCTACTCCCTATAGATGTGTCACTACCTGTCACCTGCATGGGACCCGCACACATTGTATGTACCCCCCCTATCACTGTACAACCCCATCAATGTACCCCCCCCCCCCCATCACTGCCCTCACCTCAGTCGTTTCATCCCATCCATGTGCCAATCCACAGCATCAAATCTACAAACAAACAATAGCCGTGAACTCTGATCAATTTAAAATCGATTTATATCAGATTCAATGAAAACGAATCAATCTGCCAGGACGGAAAAATGATCGGTCAGCTCTTCATGAATACAATCGTATTTCAATCCATCAGAGTATGAGATTACATGGTGGAAACAACCGATAATCTACCATCATAAATGACAATCATGTCTTTACCTGTCACTCACAATCCACTTCCCCAGGTCACATTTATAACAGCATTTTCTTTGGAATTTCTCCTTTTAGTTGCCCTTTGTTGTTGCAACTTCAGATTTTTGCTATTTCTTTGTGGCATTTCAATCAAATGGGTTGTCAACTATAGATCGATTGTTCCTATCAGAATAGATCGATTAGAAAAGAAACCAATCACTTATTGAAGAAATAACATATACCAAAACACAAATAAATAAATCGCATAACATCAGAGTCAGGAACATTTCATAGGCCGCCTTTATTGCTTTTATATCAATTTAAGCCTGGGTTCACACTTATGCGATGCCAGACATCGCATGTGATTCGCACTGCATTGCTGTGCACATCACATGCGATGCAAATTCAGCCATACAGTTTGTATAGCTGAAATTGCTTCGCATTCGCACCAAAATGGTGCAGGACCGTTTTTTCGGTCCACACAGAATCCGATCGCATGGGTGTTTAGATCAATGCAATCCGATTCCACAGTCTGCATTACGTTCTGCAAACCAATTTGGGGGTGTCATTAACCTTATAATGACATCCACAGATGTCAGTGTGAACTGCCTGCGAGTCAGGTGTGATGTGACCGGCGCAAGAATCACGCTGGTTCCCACAATCGCACCAGTGTAAACTGAGACTAAAGCGATTATAAAGTAACTAATCACAAATCCTGGAATCTCCTCTGTTACATATCTGTAATGATACTTTATATTAACACTTTGCCATCATAAGTAACAGGAGCAGGTTGGCCTCACACTTCAGACTGCTCTACACAGTTTCCAGTATTCGAAAGACAATTAACCACTTCATATATAAAGAAAACCACTGTAGTTCCATACCACGCTGAACAACATACAGTATTTCACAAAAGTCAGTACACCCCTCAATATTTTATTATACCTTTTCATGTGACAACACTGAAGAAATGACACTTTGCTACAATGTAAAGTAGTGAGTGTACAGCTTGTATAACAGTGTAAATGTTCTGTCCCCTCAAAATAACTCAACACACAGCCATTAATGTCTAAACCACTGGCAACAAAAGTGAGTACACCCCTAAGTGAAAATGTCCAAATTGGGCCCAAAGTGTCAATATTTTGTGTGGCCACCATTATTTTCCGGCACTGCCTTAACCCTCTTGGGCATGGAGTTCACCCGAGTTTCACAGGTTGCTACTGGAGTCCTCTTCCACTCCTCCATGATGATATCACGGAGCTGGTGGATGTTAGAGACCTTGCGCTCCACCACCTTCTGTTTGAGGATGCTCCACAGATGCTCAATAGGGTTTAGGTCTGGAGACATGCTTGGCCAGTCCATCACCTTTACCCTCGGATTCTTTAGCAAGGCAGTGGTCATCTTGGAGGTTTGTTTGGGGTCGTTATCATGTTGGAATACTGCCCAACTTCCAAAGGGAGGGGATCATGCTCTGTTTCAGTATGTCACAGTACATGTTAGCATTCATGGTTCCCTCAATGAACTGTAGCTTCCCAGTGCCGGCAGCACTCAGGCAGCCCCAGACCATGACACTCCCACCACCATGCTTGACTGTAGACAAGACACACTTGTCTTTGTACTCCTCACCTGGCTGCTGCCACACACGCTTGACACCATCTGAACCAAATAAGTTTATCTTGGTCTCATCAGACCACAGGACATGGTTCCAGTAATCCATGTCCTTAGTCTGCTTGTCTTCAGCAAACTGTTTGCGGGCTTTTTTGTGCATCATCTTTAGAAGAGGTTTCCTTCTGGGACGACAGCCATGCAGAACAATTTGATGCAGTGTGCAGCGTATGGTCTGAGCACTGACAGGCTGACCCCCCACCCCTTCAACCTCTGCAGCAATGCTGGCAGCACTCATACGTCGATTTCCCAAAGACAACCTCTGGATTTGACGCTGAGCACGTGCACTCAACTTCTTTGGTTGACCATGGCGAGGCCTGTTCTGAGTAGAACCTGTCCTGTTAAACCGCTGTATGGTCTTGGCCACCGTGCTGCAGCTCAGTTTCAGGGTCTTGGCAATCTTCTTATAGCCTAGGCCATCTTTATGTAGAGCAACAATTCTTTTTTTCAGCTCCTCAGAGAGTTCTTTTCCATGAGGTGCCATGTTGAACATCCTCTGACCAGTATGAGAGAGTGAGAGCGATAACACCAAATTTAACACACCTGCTCCCAATTCACACCTGAGACCTAACCCTAACGAGTCACATGACACCGGGGAGGGAAAATGGCTAATGGCCCGTACACACGGTCGGATTTGCCGATGGAAAATGTCCGATCGGAGCGTGTTGTCAGAAATTCCGACCGTGTGTGGGCTCCATCGGATTTTCCCACACACAAAGTTGGAGAGCAGGAGATAAAATTTTCCAACAACAAAATCCGTTGTCGGAAATTCCGATCGTGTGTACACAAATCCGACGGACAAAGTGCCACGCATGCTCAGAATAAATAAAGAGATGAAAGCTATTGGCCACTGCCCCGTTTATAGTCCCGATGTACGTGTTTTACGTCACCGCGTTTAGAACGATTGGATTTTCCGACAACTTTGTGTGACCGTGTGTATGCAAGACAAGTTTGAGCCAACATCCGTCGGAAAAAATCCATGGATTTTGCTGTCGGAATGTCCGAACAAAGTCCGACCGTGTGTACGCCCTATACTTGGGCCCAAATTGAACATTTTGACTTATGCCGTGTACACACGATCGAAATTTCCGTCAGAAAAACCTTGGATGGTTTTTCCGACGGAATTGCACTCAAGCTTGCCTTGCATACACACGGTCACACAAAAGTTCTCTGAACTTTTGATCGTCAAGAACGCGGTGACGTACAACACTACGACGAGCCGGGAAAATTGAAGTTCAATGCTTCCAAGCATGCGTCGAATTGTTTCCGAGCATGCGTAGGAATTTTGCACGTCGGAATTGCATACAGATGAATGGAATTTCCAATAGGAACTTTTTCTGACGGTAAAATAGGGAACATGCTCTCAATCTTTTGCTGGCGGATATTCCGCCACACGGGCGGAATTTCCGACCAATAGCTCACATCGGATGGTGTGTACGCGGCATTAGGGGTGCACTCACTTTTGTTGCCAGCGGTTTAGACATTAAGGGGTGTGTGTTGAGTTATTTTGAGGGAACAGCAAATTTACCCTGTTATACAAGCTGTACACTCAGGAGGGATGGGCCAGGAGCACAGAAGAGGGACCCAAGAAGAGGAGGATCCGGGTTGCTCTGTGCAAATCCACTGCAACAGAGCAGATAAGTATAACATATTTGTTATTTTTGTAGGAAAAAAAAACAAGACTTTACAATCACTTTAAGCCTGCACGAGTCCCCCCGTAGCAAGCAGCTTCCTATGGGGGACTTGGAGAAGAGGAGAAGCCCATATTTCTGGTGGGTGACCCCATACGAGGAGGTTTGGTGCAAAACCACAGAGCAGGTAAGTATGACATGTTTTTTATGGCCAGTCATAGGTTGGGGCAGTTGCCGTTTGGTTGTACCATTGGTCATTTGGTGAGGGGGTGCACGGGGACACCTTCGCTGCCATTGTGCTATTTTCTGGGTGTCCAGTGCACCCATGTGCCTTTAAGGAGGGGTGGAGGTCACATGATGAAACGGACGTAGAGCAGGGCCAGGATGCTGAGGACATCACCATTGCCAGTTCACACTTGCAGTCCATGACAGGTCTATACATAGCTGAGTGTGTTACTCCCTAGTGTCGGGCAGGCATTCTTCAAATGTGAGTGCAATGCAAATAGTTTTTTGACAAGCCTGTGAGATATTTTTTATGCTATGGAAGCCTCCCATCTTTTTCTTTGTCTTTCCCGTACCTCCCAACTTTTTGAGATGGGGATGAGGGACACCTATCAGCAAAAGCATGCAGGCATAGGACACACCCCTTGCCACGCCCCCTTAAAGGAGAATTGTACAAAAAAACAAGATTGGTTAAACCCACGAGTGTTTTTTTTACCACTACTATTCTTTTATATTGGCTTTTGGAATTTACAAATGCAGCAATTTAGAAATCAGATGAAAGGTTTAGCACTGGAAAACACTTTTTGATAAATAAAAAGTGCATTATATATACATCTACATAGATCAGACAAAAATAAGGGACAAATGTGGAGAAATGGGGGACAGAGGGACATTGCTCCAAATCAGGGACAACCCCTCGAAATCAGGGACAGTTGGGAGCTATAGTCTTTCCCATGATATACTGTAATCGTTGAGAGAAAAAAACATTTGTCTAGACTAGAGTGTGTTCCTCCAGTTGATATATCCAATTATTCATCTGGTGAATCCAATTGAGAGAGCGGTGAAGGAATCACATGTGATAATCACATAAGCAAAGACAGTTCACTCTTTTGGTATATTTGGTATTTTTTGTTTATTTATTGATATTCATTGTTGCACATTTTTTTATCTTTTCTGCACCTTATCTCAGCAACTTTATAGTATGTTGCATAGAGTTTATATTATGTACTAGCACTTTATAGATATTGCATATTGAATTGGTTTAACACATCTACATTTACACATGCAAATGTTGAACAATTGGTTTAAACACATATATATATATATACGCATGTTATAATTTGTAGTATTCATCATTTCAGATTGTAAAGTTTTTTTTTTTTTATGTGGCTTAGCGCTATTGTTATCACTTTACACAGTTCCCTCCAGGCATACCTGCCCCCAATCTATCCATTATTATATACATTATGTGCGCCTAATATGAAGGCTCTCAAAAATTTAAAGAATTAGGACTGCAGATAGTACTGGGATGCCGTGCAGCTTACGCATGTAATTGCAAATGTGTGCAAACAAAAAACCCTTGTTTTCAACCACTTAAGGACCGGAAGGATTTGCCCCCTGAACCACTTCAGTACCCGGCCATAGTAATATGACGTCCACAGATGGGATCCCCCATCCTGGGTGGACGTCATATGACGGCCTGGGATTCCCGGCCGTCTAGGGGGCACGCGCGTGCGCCCGCCGCGTTGCTCGGGACCCGGTGCGTGTGCCCGGTGGCCGCGATGTCCGCCGGGCACCCGCGATTGCCCGTTAACCGGGCCGGACCGTGGATCTGTGTGTGTAAACACACAGATCCACGTCCTGTCAGTTGTGAGGAGACCGATCTGCATTTTCGAACGATAGGTGTACTGATGAAACGAAAATCGTACGATCTGGCATCGTACGAAAAGAATTTCCGTGCATGTCCGATAGAATAATATCGGATGAACTGTCCTGATCGGCTCTCGAAAGCTCTGTACTAACGATCCAACTATCGTACGAATGTGCCATTTTTCGTACGATTTTCGGATCGTGTGTACGGGGCATTAGGAAACATAAATAACCCCTTGTGTCCCCCTAGTGGTTAACCCTTTCACTGCCTGTCACATTTACACAGTAATCAATGCAATTTTATAGCATTGATCGCTGTATAAATGTGAATGGTCCCAAAAATGTGGCAAAAGTGTCCGATGTGTCCGCCATAATGTCGCAGTCACGAAAAAAATCACGATCGCCGCTATTACTAGTAAAAAAAATAAATAAATAATTTTTTTTTAAAAATGCCATAAATCTATCCCGTATTTTGTAGACGCTATAACTTTTGCGCAAACCAATAAATATACGCTTATTGCGATTTTTTTTTTTACCAAAAATATGTAGAAGAATACGTATCGGCCGAAACTGAGGAAAAATTTTTTTTTTTTTTTTAAATTGGGATATTTATTATAGCAAAAAGTAAAAAATATTGTGTTTTTTTTTCAAAATTGTCGCTCTTCTTTTGTTTATAGCGCAAAAAATAAAAACCGCAGAGGTGATCAAATACCACCAAAAGAAAGCTCTATTTGTGGGGAAAAAAAGGACGTCAATTTTTTTTGGGTACAACGAAGCACGACCGCACAATTGTTGTTTAAAGTGCGACAGCGCTGAAAACTAAAGATTGGCCTGGGAAGGAAGGGGGTGAAAATGCCCTGTATTGAACCGGTTAATGACCAGGCCTTTTTTTGCGATACGGCACTGCATCGCTTTAACTGACAATTGCACGGTCGTACGACGCTGTACCCAAACAAAATTGACTTGTTTTTTTTTGTTTTCCCACAAATAGAGCTTTCTTTTGGTGTTATTTGATCACCTCTGCAGTTTTTATTTTTTGCGCTATAAACAAAAAAGAGCAACAATTTTGAAAAAGAAACTATTTTATACTTTTTCCTATAATAAATATCCCCCAAAAAATGTAAAAAAAAAATGTCTTCATCAGTTTAGGCCAATATATATTCTTCTACATATTTTTGGTAAAAAAAAAAATCGCAATAAGCGTATATTGATTGGTATATTGAAAAGTTATAGTGTCTTTTTTTGTTTTACTAGTAATGGCGGCAATCTGCGATTTTTTTTTGTGGGACTGCGACATTGCGGCGGACAGATCGGACACTTCTGACACTTTTTTGGGACCGTTGACATTTATACAGCAATCAGTGCTATAGGAATGCACTGATTACTATATAAATGTCACTGGCAGGGAAGGGGGCGATCAAGGGGTTAAATGTGTTCCCTCATGTGTGTTTCTAACTGTGGGGGGGATGGGACTGACTAGAGGAGGAGACATATCGCTGTTCCTGATTAGTAGGAACAGATGATCTGTCCCTCCTCTCCTGTCAGAACAGGGATTTTTGTGTTTACACTCACAAATCCCCGTGCTGGCTCTCGTGGCCGCGATCGCGCATGGCCAGTGGTCATCTAAATTTATCTAAAACTATAAAAACATTTTGGATTCAGATATTATTACGCTGAACTTTGGGAATGATATAAATTCTGCCCTAGCTCTGAGGCCCCTGAACTGCAAGGGTTTAAGTCAGTGAAAAATCAGAGAAAAGACGTCCACATAGGTTGTTAAAGTGGAGTTCCACCCACTTTTACAACTCTTCAGCATCCCTCACTAAACTGTGCACTGTAAATGAATTGGATATTTTTAAAATTTTTTTCTCAGCACCTACTGTATATCTGCTGTATTAATTTTTCACTTCCTCCTCCCTGGCCGTGGCCCATCGCATCATTTCCTGTTTGCAATGCCTTCTGGGAAGGGGCGGAAACTTCCTCTGACACTGCCGTTGTTATGGAAATCTGACCTGAAACCTATTACACTGCTTGTGCTGCACTGAGCATGTGCGAGATCTGCAAGGATGAGATCCAGGAAGAAATACAGTCTGGCTTCAGATGCCCACACTTAAGATGGCCACGGCCTGCTGTAAGTTTATAAAATAACAAACTACTGCTATAAACGAAACAGACCTTAGTTTACAGACTAACTTTACTAGAATACATTAAGCTTGTGTATTATAGGGGTATTTTTATTTAAAAAGTATAATTTTGGCCGGAACACCACTTTAAACAAATGATCTGCAGCTCAAACAGGAGAAGACATCTGCACATGTGCAATGCCCCCAATTCTGATGGAGACAACCAAAGAGCATGCACTTCTAAAGGGATGCAGGAGATGCCATCCTTTATAAAACGTTAAATGTAATTGGCTTACACTGAAGCCTGCTTAGCCTAGTCATGATGCCACTAAACATAGAGAATGTGTTTTATCAAGCCAAATGGCCATTGTATGTTTATTTCTGTAGCACATTTATTAAATGCATGTATAATATGTTTCTGTGGTGTAATTTTTATGTACCCTCATGCTGTTTTTATCTAAGATGTCATTGCTTACATTTATTTCTGAGCAATAATTCTTGTGCTATAAAATTTTTATATACCATGCTGCTAATAATCTGTATGTCAGGGTAGGAAAAAAAACCTGTGCACATCATTTCTGCAATACACGCTCAGTTTCCTATGTGTAATCCCTGCAAGTACAGGTAAATACATTGATCTGCCAGAAATGCACGCAGATTACGCTTGCCACCTTTTCTTCAAATCAAACCCGAACACTTTAGCGGCGCACAGAAATTTTTTCTTAAATAGTATAAACTATACATATATTTTGCTATTTAAATAACATTTCTAATCATATGACGTTATTAACAAGAGTTCCCCTTTTGCATCTGAACTTGTAGAGTTCCCTTTCACTAAAAGGGAGAACTCTGGGCACTCTAAGGGATGCTCTGGGAACCCTGATTTAAGGGGGAACACTAAGCACTCTGATGTACAAAGAGGCCTCTGCTGTAAGGGGGAACACTAAGCACTCTGATGTACAAAGAGGTCTCTGCTGTAAGGGGGGACACTGTGGCCTCTGATGTAAGGGGTGCTCTGAGAACCCTGATTTACCTTAGTGTACTCACTCAGAGGCAGGAGAGAGAAGGGGGGAGACTTCAGTCACAGACAGGGATGGATGGTGAGCTCACTCACCCCTTGGCAGTCAGTACCTCTCATCCAGATCTGAGGCTGCTAGACTTCCAATTTCCGGCCCCCACTATCCTTTTTTTGTGGCACAGAGCTGGGATTGGAGTGTGGGCTGACACAGAGGGGTAGGAACGGGAGAAAGAGGTGCAGATCAAGCCCTCTCTCCTCTCCCGTCAGTGTGGGGGGTGGGGGGGAATTGTTAGTATTGTTAGTGCTGGCTTTGGGCAGTGTGAAAGAGTGTAACAGACACTCTCAGCTTAGCCAATTGCAACCAGTAACCCTGCTGGGAATCCATAGTCCAGTCTGAATAATGTGTCCGGGTTATGAGTCTGAAATGAGTCTGAAACCCAGACGCATGATTCCGAACTGTCCGGGTGAATCCCGGACAGGTGGCAACCCTCACGCAGATCCTTATTTCTTGTGGTAAGGTAACAAGTTTTGTGGACTAAATGGTGTCAGCCCTGCCACATAATTTTTTGCTGAACTACGGAATCCCTCCTACTGTCCCGTCTCCACAACAGAGAACTGTTCTGTAGTCCAAGACAAGAACAGGGAGGGATAATTGCACTCCTTCAAAAGTGTGCAGAAGACACAGGACAGCTACGAAGTACTGACATGATCGTCAGGTATTTTTTTTGCACTTATGAAAGAGATATAACAAAAGAAAACATGCAATTGTGTATTTAACAGACCAAAAGAGATAACATAAGAGAAGTTCATTGTTAAGATTAACATTTACTTACTCCTAAAAATACTGGTATAGGCCTGCAGAAGACTTAATATAAAATACCTTTATTGTTCTCCTTAAAGTGACACTAAACTTTAGCTTAAAAACATCTATTCAAGTCTGTGTTATTAAATCAAAAAGTCTCTATTGTGAAAAAAAAAAAATCAAAAAGTCTCTTCTTTTGCTCTCAGCCTCCTCCAAAAATTATTTGCTGCTGCGATCGAACTTCAAGTTTTTTTGTTTTTTTTTTCTTGTTGGGGTGCATGTGATAAGCAAGGGGCCAATGAGCACTGTCCAGACCAGAGGGTTAGGGGTCCTGCAGCCTCATAGGACAGTCAAAGGTGAATGAAAACTCCTACTACAAGCTTTAACCTCAAAAAAGGGGTTAAAAACTCTAGTTTTGCGGTGCTTTCAACACGCTTTTAAGGTGCTTTGAAAGAGCTGCCCATTCATTCCAATGGACAGGGGCGTTTTGGAAGCGCTCTCAAACTGCCCCGAAGACGCTGCTTGCAGGACTTTTTCTAACGTCCCACAAGTGCACCGTCCGGGTGTGAAAGCACTCATTGCAATGAATGGGAGGCAGTTTTCAGGCGCTTTACAGGAGCTAAAACGCCTGAAAACTGCCTCAGTGTGAAAGGGGTCTTATTATCACTGTAAATTATATGTACAGCAAAAACCTTTTTTTGTTTAAGTCTTTGATAGAGAAAGGAAGAGTTATAACAGCCGTCAGATGCTTTTTTTTTTCCATTTGTGCCTAGTTCAGATTTCCTTTTACTTCATGTCCCCGATCAGAGGAAGTGAGCAGAAAGCTCTACAAGATTAGGGGAATTCCTTCCTAATGCCGCGTACACACGACCGGTTTAGCCGGTCGGAAATAAACTCCGACGGAATTCCATTCAAGCGGTCTTGCCTACACACGGTCAACCGAAAGTCCGACCAAAGTCTGACCGTCCAGAACGCGGTGATGTACAACACGTACGACGAGACTAGAAAAAGGAAGTTCAATGGCCAGTAGCCAATAGCTTCCGTCTCGTACTTGCTTCAGAGCGTGCGTCGTTTTTGGTCCATTGGAACAGCATACAGACGGCATAGAGACGAGCGGTTTTCCCTATAGGAATGGCTTCCGTCGGAAAGATGTTCTATTTCTAGGTCCGTCAGAATTTTCGAAAAAGAAGGTCCAATGAGGCACACACAAGACCGGATTATACGATGAAAAGACTCCGTCGGACTTTTTCTATCGGACATTTCGCTCGTGTGTACGCGGCATTAGTCATTTGTCAACGGAACCAATCTACCCAGGAGGGACACAGACAGAAATAAAAAAACTTGCAGGGGTTCTAGTCCTTCCGTACTCTATCCAATACATCAAAAATATGTTTTTGCCATACATACTGTACACTTCAATTGAGAACAATAATGCATCATTTCTAGGTGTGCTTTTTTCAGGACAGTCCTCCTATTTTAGAATTTGTCTTATTTCGTCCCCCCATAGCAGAAGGCAGCAAACAAGCTGTAATAACAGATGGCACACAAGGGACCCTGCCATATATTCCTATCTCCGGAAAATCTCCTCCAATTTTTCTGTAAATCTTGGGTTGGATCCTATGAGGCTAGCTGGTTTGGCCTCTAAATCTGGCTAAAGGGGAACCTGTTTAGAAGCCAATGGATGACATGACAGCCAGGCTGCAAGTAAAGAATAGAAAAGATTAGTTATTTTAAAAAAAAAACTGTCTGCCTGAAAAGTTTCTATTGCCTTTGATTTTTTTTTTTTTTTTTACCAGCAATATTTTGAAGTTCAACAAAATCAGATCTATTAAACAAGGATTAGCTGTCCTTCTTAATAATTTAACAAAGTTTTCTTGAGACTCTTCGGGCTTGTTTGCATGGTTAGCTGTTTTTTTCCATGATGGATCTCTTTTTAGAGTGGATTGAATGGCAGCTTTAAGCCAACTGCTTGATGACTGTTTTTTTAGGCAAAATCACAACTGCATGCATTATCCAGTTCAGCCCCGGAAGATTTGGCTGCTCAATGACCAGAGCATTTTTTACAATTTGGCACTGCGCTGCTTTAACTGGTAATTGCGCAGTCATGCAATGTTGTACCCAAACTAAATTTGCGTCCTTTTTTTCCCACAAATATGCCCTGTACACACAATCGGACATTCCGACAACAAAATCCTGGATTTATTTCCGACGGATGTTGGCTCAAACTTGTCTTGCATACACACGGTCGCACAAATCTTGCCGGAAACTCCGAAAGTCAAGAACGCAGTGACGTACAACACGTACGACGAGCCGAGAAAAAATGAAGTTCAATAGCCAGTGCGGCTCTTCTGCTTGATTCCGAGCATGCGTGGGATTTTGTGCGTTGGTATTGTGTACACACAATCGGAATTTCCGACAACGGATTCTGTTATTGGAAAATTTGAGAACCAGCTCTCAAATTTTTGTTGTCAGAAATTCCGAAAACAATTGACCGATGGAGCCTATACATGGTCGGAATTTCCAACAAGCTCACACTGAACATTTGTTGTCGGAAATTCAGGCTGTGGTGTACGCAGCATTAGAGCTTTCTTTTGATGGTATTTGATTGCCTCTGCCTTTTTTTATTTTTTGCGATATAAATGGAAAAAGACCGAAAATTTTGAAAAAAAAAATTTCTTCTTTTTGTTATTAAAAAAATCCAATAAACGAAAGTTTAGTCATACATTTAGGCCAAAATGTATTCAGCCACATGTCTTTGGTAAAAAAATGTCAATAAGCGTATATTTATTGGTTTGCGGAAAAGTTATAGCGACTACAAACGAGGGTACATTTTCTGGAATTTACACAGCTTTTAGTTTATGACGGCCTCATTTCTTGAGGTGCTAAAATTGCAGGGCAGTACAACCTCCCCCCCAAATGACCCAATTTTGGAAAGTAGACACCCCAAGGAAATTACTGAGAGGCATGTTGAGCCCACTGAATATTTAATTTTATTGTCACAAGTGATTGAAAAATGACACATATATATATATATATATATATATATATATATATATATATATATATATATATGTATATATACCATGGTTATATGTGAAATTACACCCCAAAATACATTCTGCTGCTTCCCCTGAATATGGGGATACCACATGTGTGTGACTTTTTGACAGTGTAACCGCGTACGGGACCCCGAAAACCAATTACCGCCTTCAGGATTTCTAAGGGCGTAAATTTTTGATTTCACTCCTCACTGCCTATCACAGTTTCGGAGGCCATAAAATGCCCAGATAGCACAACCCCCCCCCCCCCCAAATGACCCCATTTTGGAAAGTAGAAACCCAAAGCTATTTGCTGAGAGGCATGTTAAGTATTTTGCAGATCTCGCTTTTTGTCACAAAGTTTTGAAATTTGAAAAAATAAAAAAATAAAAAAAATTGTCTTTTCTTTCTTCATTTTCAAAAACAAATGAGAGCTGCAAAATGCTCCACCATGCCTCTTAACAAATAACTTGAGGTGTCTACTTTCCAAAATGGGGTAATTTGTGGGGGTTTTGTGCTATCTTGATATTTCAGGGCCTCCATAACTGTGATAGGTAGTGAGGAAGTGAAATCACCATTTTACGCCCTTAGAAAGCCTGAAGGCGGTGATTGGTTTTCGGGGTCCTGTACACGGCTAGGCTCCCAAAAAGTCCCACACATGTGGTAACCCCGTACTCAGGAGAAGCAGCAGAATGTATTTTGGGGTGTAATTCCACATATGCCCATGGCATGTTTGAGCAATATATCATTTCCCAAAACTTGTGATAAAATATTCCATGGACTCAACATGCCTATCAGCAAAAAGCTTGGGGTGTCTACTTTCCAAAAAGGGGTCATTTGGGGGGGGGTTGACCTGTCCTGGCATTTTATGCACAACATTAGAAGCTTATGTCACACATCACCCACTCTTCTAAGTACTTGAAGACAAAGCCCTTTCTGACACTTTTTGTTTACATGAAAAAACCTTTTTTTTTTACTAGAAAATTATGATTTTTCAAATGCATTTTTTTTTTTGGAAAAAAAACACTTTTTTAATTTTAATGCACTAATACACACTATATTGCCCAAATGTTTGATGAAATAAAAAAGATGATCTTATGCCGAGTACATGGATACCAAACACGACATGCTTTAAAATTGCACACAAACGTGCAGCGGCGACAAACTACAAACATTTTTAAAAGCCTTTAAAATCCTTTACAGGTTACCACTTTAGATTTACAGAGGAGGTCTACTGCTAAAATTACTGCCCTCGATCTGACCTTCGTGGTGATACCTCACATGCATGGTGCAATTGCTGTTTACATATGACACCAGACCGACGCTTGCGTTCGCCTTCGCGCATGAGCACGGGATGACAGGGGTGCTTTTTTATTTTTTTATTTTATTTTTTTTATATTTAATTTAGCTTTTTTATTTTGATTTTAAACTATTCCTTTCATATTTTTTTTGCCTCTTTATTGTTATCTCAGGGAATGTAAATATCCCCTATGATAGCAATAGGTAGTGACAGGTACTCTTTTTTTTTTTTAATTGCGATCTATTAGACCCTAGACCCTAGACCTCTCTTCTGCCCTCAAAGCACCTGACCACACCAAGATCGGTGTGATAAAATGCTTTCCCAATTTCCCAATGGCGCTGTTTATATATTAAAACAGATATGAAATGCTCGTAGTTTCGTTTTTTTAGGCCATAGAGATTATTGGAGTCATTCTGGGCTCCGATCAGCTCTATGGTCAGCTGGCAGAACCACCGGCTGCTGGGACAGGAGAGTCCGAGAAAACCATTGAAGACAGGGGGGGGGGTACGTTCGCTCCCACTGCTTGTAAAAGCAGTCTAGGGGCTAATTAGCCACTAGGATTGCTTTTACATAAAAGTTGACCGCTGGCTGAAAAGAATGATACCAAGAGGATACCTAAAACTGCAGGCATCATTCTGGTGTAACCGCTCAAAGTCCAGAAACATACCAGTACATTGCTGGTCCTTGTTAGGCATATATTGTAATATTCTTTTATGCATGCAGCCTATGGGCTGCATGAAAAAAAAAATTTGATTGATGGATATGCCCACCATTAGAATACCGCCCTTCATTTACCTATCGTGAGAGCAAACACTGTTGCTGTCAAGACAAATAAATCAGTGCTGCAGCTGAATGGCGTACCTGCTAAGCAAATGATGGTTAACAATAAAACGAAGTAACATTACATTATAACAGTAAGACATACCATACCTTCAAAGCAAATACAATAAAACATAGTAAAAAATAAAACATTTTTTAACTCAATTTGTGCCTAAAAAATATAGGCCGAGCATGGGGGCAATCCACCCCTAACATTAGGAGCAAATCGCTCCTCCACCCCTGCCCCCATGCTTCGGCATATATGCTTTTTTTTTAACTGTGGTGGTGAAATCACCTCCTACAGCGCTGGAGTCACGGCTTTACGTAACAAGGGAGCAAACACTGTTGCTGTCAGAATGAATAAACCCAGGCTGCAGCTGAATGGCGTACCTGCTAAGCAAATGATGGTTAACAATAAAACAATGTAACATTACAGTATAACAGAAAGACATACCATACCTGCAAAGCAAATACAATAAATCATAGTAAAAATAAAACATTACAGTTCTAAAATACAGTAACAATAGAGAGAACAATAGATATAGAAATAATAGAGATCAAACAATAGAGCGGACAATAGAGAGAGAAGGAGGATAAAACCACAACTATATTTGGCTTTTTTATTTTATTTTTTTTGTGGGTTTTTTTTTTGATTCTATATAAACTGTAAACGTTCCAGATTAGGGTCTCTCAAAATGTCTCATCTCATCTTTCGAAACCCTGTGTACGTGTGCCTATGACTGTGTAGTGCTGTACCCTACACTAATGCTCCACTAGTGTGTGGTAGCGTTCAAAACAGTCACCAATGCAAAGACCAGGTTGGTCAGGACAGGAGGAACAATAAAAGCGGGTGTCACGCCTATATACGCTCTTTCTAAAGACACAACATCTTCTTTGGGGATTTCTTTGGGTAGGGGTAGCAGGGAGGACATGAGGAAAATGCCTCCCATGCAGCTGGCTCACTGCATTTGGATTGGGAAGTTGGGCCACAGCACCGTCTGGAAACAGAAGGGCTGTGATGATCTCTTCCTGGAATTTAAGGAAGGATCCAGTTTGTCATGAAGCTTTGTATAGTAGATAAGCATTCAGCAGAGCCAATTGGAATACGTGTACAGACACTTTTTTATACCAGCGTCTGGCCTTACGGGCAATTCGTTACGGCGTCAACAACTGGTCATTGAGGTCCACCCCTCCCATATTAAGGTTATATTCGTGGACACAGAGGGGTTTCTCCTCAACACCAGTCGCCGTAGGAATTTGGACCGTCGTGTCTACGTGAAGGGAGGACAGAACGAAGACATTACTATTATCCCTCCACTTTACAGCGAGCAAATTATTAAGCAGGCCCTCTCCCCCAGCCTAAGATGGGAATCTACAAGCCGCTGGGGTAAGCCCCAGCGATTAGATTGCACGGTGCCACATGAGCCAATTCCATGATTAAACAAGTGACTAAAAAGTGGCACGCGTGTGTAATAATTGTCCACATACAAGTGGTACCCCTTTCTCAATAAGGGTGACACCAAGTCCCACACAATCTTACCAGCGCTCCCTATGTAGTCTGCGCAGTTCTCCGGCTCTACGTAACTATCTTTTCCCTCATAAACAATAAAACCATGTATAGCCTGGTGCCCTGTCACAGAGCTTATACATCTTGACCCCATATCTGGCACGCTTGCTAGGAAGATACTGTTTGAATTAAAAGCGGTCAGAAAACTTAATCAGGGACTCATCAACGCAGACAACTTGATGAGGAGTAAACAAGGCTGCAAACTGCTGGTTGAAGTGGTTTACGAGGGGCTGAATCTTGTAGGGCCGATCGTATCCAGGGTCACCCTAAAGATGACAGGGTCACTTTTTTTAGTTATGCCCATGAGGAGGGATAGGCCCAGGAAGGTCTTAAATTTGGAGACCGTAATAGGTTTGCAATCTCTGGCAAGGGTCAAATGGGGATTAGCGGCAATGAATTGACCAGCATACATATTGATTTGGTCCACAATAGATCTACAGAGATCTTTCGTGAAAAACAGTGAATAGAAATCAAGTGACGTAAAATCAACTGTTTCCACCTGAATTCCGGGTTGGCCAGTGAATGGGGGAAATACAGGTGCTGCAGAAGTGGTGGGCTCCCAATTCGGATTGGCAAATGCAGCAGGAAGGGCACTATGGGCTCGACGGGCCTGTCTTTGTCTTCTTGGTGGCTGCGGGACACTAGTTGTGCTTGCCACCTCTCCAGCTTGAACTGCACTTATGGGACTCGCCACATCACCACGTGATACTGCAGTGCTGGTTTGACTACGACCAGGATGTACTAGGCTGCTGGTGCTTGCCAGTTCACCAGAAGGATGAGTACAGCACTAGTACTACGGCACTAGTACAGGCTCTCTGCTCCATACGAGAGCCCTGCGGTTCTTGCACCTCAACAACAGCAGAATAATAGGGTCGGGTATGTCTGACCTTGACAGGGACCACTACTTCGTCGACAGAGCTATATGTCAGATGCTGATATCACCCGCCGGGTGATCAGGGGTTTTGTTAGGTAATATATGGCGGGTGCCCTGACGCTATAAAAAAAAACAACTAACTGACCAGCATCACCAGTGTGACACTAATACGGCGATCACTGGTGACGGGATGATCAAGGGGTTAAACCTTTGTTAGGGGGGGTCCCTATACCTAACGCTGATTACAGTGATAAAAATAAAATATGAACACTGCACTGGGTGACACAGTGACAAGGAGGGAAGGGGTTAACTGGGAGGGCGATCGGGGGGTGACAAGTGTACCTATGTGTACTGTGTCAGTGTAGTGTTGGTGCAATTCACGTTTGGATGTCCTCTCTCCTCTCTCTGGAATGGAAAAGAATTCCACGAGGAGAGATGACATCACTTTCCCTGTCTGTGTTTACACTTACACAGGCAGGGGACAATTTCATTCGTCAGGACTGATCAGCAGGTCCAGGCCAGAAATCATTGGCCTGGAGACTGATCAGTTCTGAAATGAATATGATCGACGCAGGCGCACCCGGCGTTACATACCGTCGTTTCGCCCACCCGTGCTATTCTTCCGCAGTAAAACTGCGGTGGCTGGTCGGGTAGTGGTTAAACACAGTTGTATCATGGTTGCGTGCGCTCTCATTCAATTGGGTGTTAGGTGGGGGTAACACATTCTAAAAGCACATGCTGTAGTGTATAAAATTTAGTCCTGCAACAACCATGGCAATATATACAGGCATGTCTGTGGGCAATGTTAACTTGCCAGTGGGTGGTTGGTGGAGGGCAGTAAAAACATAAATTTTCCTTCTGCTGCCCATGTGAAGGAGGCCTTTGTGAGGAGGGCAGAAACAGTTTGCTATAAATATATAAGACCAGGTCTTATGATATTCCCCCTAAAAAAAAACAATCCCCCTCCAGCAACTGGAATAACTTTAGGTTCCACGGTATGCAAATATATTCCCAAGGCTTGGATTCCCAATCCACTAACTGCAAAATAACGTCCATGCCAATCAGGGTGTATAAAAATCAATGATTTTTAAAAAAAATAAAAATCAATGATTTAAAAAAAAATAAAAACAAAAAAAATCTGTTTTATTTTTTATTTTTATCAAATTTATTTTAATAAAATTCTTTTATAGTAAAAATCTATCTGAAGATACTGTTCTATTTAAGATACATTAATAATTTAGTTTAGTCAGCATGAAATAAAGCTTAGTCATGTATGTAGCATGAGGCTGTGTATTCTGCAATATTTACATTTTTGGTAAACTCATTCAATGAATCCAAGCTCTGCAAGCTGAGATAACAAGCATTGCATTGATGCATTCACACATTTCACAGTAACCATGAGATAAAACAAAGTTCAGGAATATTCCTTTATCCCATTGTTTTGCAAATCTATGTACACTACAAACTGTATGATTGAATTGGTTCTGATATCACTGTTTTACTAACCTGACAGCTTATTATTCCAAATAGAAAACCTTAATTTTGTTTGCAAATATTAAAGATTCTAACCACCAGCAAGAATAATGCCGCGTACACACAGTCAGAATTTCCGACAACAAATGTTCGATGTGACCTTGTTGTCGGAAATTCCGACCGTGTGTAGGCTCTCCTGACAGGGCGGGTCTGTGCTGATTGTTTATCAGCACAGCCCCCCCTCGGATGCCCAGGACCACCAGGGATGCTACCCCACTGGACCACCAGGTATGCCACCTTAGACCACCAGGCAGCTTCCAATCAGTGTCCACGCAGCTGCCACTCATTGCCCTTCCCCAATGCCTGCCGGTGCCAGTGCCATCAGTGATACCTATCAATGCCATCTATCAGTACCACATATCAGTACCCATAAGTGCCACGTATCAGTGCCGCCTATAAGTGCCACCCATAAGTACCCATCAGTGCAGCCTTTCAGTGCCTATCAGTGTTGCCTATCAGTGTCCACCAGTGCCACCCATGAGTGCCCATCAGTGCTGCATATCAGTGCCACCCATCAGTGCCGCCTACCAGTGCCCATTGTCAGTGCCCATCAGTGCCACCCCATTGGTGCCACCTCATTGGTGCCGCCTTATCAGTGCCCGTCAGTGCTGCCTTATCAGTGCCCATCAGTGAAGGAGAAAACTCACTTATTTACAAAATTTTATAACAGAAACAAAAGAAAAACTTTTTTTTTTTCAAATTTTTTTTAGCAAAAAAAAAAAACACAGAGGTGATCAAATACCAACAAAAGAAAGCTCCATTTGTGGGAACAAAATGATAAAAATTCTGTTTGGGTACAGTGTAGCATGACCGCGCAATTGTCATTTAAACAGTGACAGCGCTGAAAGCTGAAAATTGGCCTGGGCAGGAAGGGGTTATAAGTGCCCTGTATTGAAGTACGGTAGTTAAAGGCTCACCAGAAAATTAGACCCTCATACACAATGGGGTTGATGTACTAAAACTGGAGAGTGCAAAATCTGGTGCAGCTTTGCATAGAAACCAATCAGCTTCCAGGTTTTAAGTCAAAGGTTAATTGAACAAGCTGAAATTAGAAGCTTATTGGCTACCATGCACAGCTGCAATAGATTCCGGATGCTCCAGTTTTAGTAAATCTCCCCCAATGGGTCATATGAAGCATACGCAATAATAAAGATAGCCACCAGGTGTCACTTCCCTACTTCAATGCCAAAGCAACCAGAGTTGCTCACTTCTCAATTCCCCTCAAAAAGTTAATAAAAATGAAGGAAATAATCATAGTGCAATGTTGTAAAGAATAATAAAACAAACCACAATTATTGTGCTCACATCAACGTGCAAGTGCAAAACTCAAAATCACCTGCATACTACCCAGTCTTCCTTCCACCACCATGTGCCATCCACATACAATGGAGTCTCACCAGCTAAAAATACCTAATTTGGTTCGATCCTATACAGTATTTCACAAAATCTTCCTTGGTCATCGGAAATGCTTACTTTTGGCCACCCATGTACCGCACAAAAAGAGCAGCTCTCTAGTGTAATACTTTTAAAACCACCGTTTTTTTAATTTATAAAAATACGCTTACATGTAAAAAGGCAATCCACATAACACTTCTGGAAAACTTAAGATGAACCAAGACTTCCAGTTGTGCTGGCGCAACATTTGGTTCCAGCGCGATGATGTCACTTCTTCGACATGTTTCGTCATGCAGACATTTCTCTGTTAGTTGTCTCCCAGTAGATTCCAACTAGGTATAACGAGAAAATAGCTAAGTACTATAAGTGAGTACAGATGTGTGGTCTCATGGATGTTGTTGTTGCCCATGATGTTGACTGAAAATACTGAAATATGGCCTTTACAACATTTTTCAAAATGTAGCTTTTAACCACTTACAGACCGGAAGATTTTCCCGTCTTAAAGAGGAACTGCAGTCTGCTCACATAATTTGTAATAAAAACATCTTTGCCATTCTGAAGTTTCCCACCAACCACTTTGCATATTATTTTATATATACTGTGATTCTGTAATTGCCAAATATGCTACAGAAACCTCCCTCCACTGAGTCTGGCTGCATCCATTTTAACTGTGGGCAGCTGAAGCTGCTGCCTGTTCACTTCCTGGATTTACACAGACACACAGAGGCACACCTCCAGCTCTGCAGCCCTGCATCTCTGATTGGTCCTCCTATGCCTCATCCCCCCTTACTTCCTGGCAAACTCTAACGAAAGTGAGAGAGAGATAGCTGTGCATGATGTCATAAGCCTAGGCTAATGACCAGAAAAAAAAAATGTTTTACTATCCAAAGTTAAAACAACAAGGGCAGAAGATTTAATAGATGGAAAGTTGAAAAAAAGTGACTGAAGGTCCGCTTTAATGACCAGGCCATTTTTTGCAATATGGCACTGCGTCGCTTTAACTGACAATTGCGCGGTCACACGACACTGTACCCAAACAAAATTGACGTCCATTTTTCCCCACAAATAAAGCTTTCTTTTGGTGGTATTTCATCACCTCTACGGTTTTAATTTTTTGCGCTATAAACAAAAAAAGAGCGACAATTTTGAAAAAAATAAATATATTTTTTACTTTTTGCTTTAATAAATACCCCCAAAGAAAAAAAAAAAAAAATCTCAATAAGCGTATATTGATTGGTTTGCGCAAAAGTTATAGTGTCTACAAAATAGGAGATATATTTATGACATTTAAAAAAAAAATTTATTTAGTTTTTATTTTTTTACTAGTAATGGCGGCGATCTGCGCTTTTTAGCGGGACTGCGACATTGGAGGAGGAGGGAGAGAGCTGTTCCTAATCACTAGGAACAGCAGATCTCTCTCTAACTCCCCTGTCAGAACGGGGATCAGTGTGTTTACACACACAGATCCCCGTTCTGGCTCTCGTTTTCCACGATCGCGGGTGGCCGGCAGACATTGCGCCTGCTGGACATGTGCATTGGGTCCCCCACCTGCTATGGCGCCTTAAAGGAGCCGATGTACACCTACAGCGATTTGTGGAAAGGTGCCGACCTGCCGCCGTATAACGACGGTGGTTGGTCAGCAAGTTTAAGTGGAACTTTCACACTTTTCCCTAAAATTCTCATCAGCGAGCATCACTGGATGGTGATGTAAAATCATCTATCACTGTTTTCTTTAAAAAAAATCTTTTTTTTTTGGTTTCCACTTCCTGGTTTCCCTAAAGGCCCGTGGGGACGTATCCCTGGCTGAACAGATGCCCACTGGGAAGGCAACATCCCCATTGCCTTCAGGTAAATCTTGTAGCTAAACATTGTCATAATGCAGATGAAGCACATGTGCACATCTTGCTCATGTGCAGTACTAGATTGCACTCATTTGCTGGTAGAACAAAAAATATTCACCTTAGATCTCATGAGGAAGGGTTCTCTTTATTTCAAAAATAATGTATGCGAAAGATGACGGGCATGCTGCTCGTGCATGCACAGTATGACAAACTCGTGGTGTACATTTTCAAAATGGCATCACAAGAGCAGGGGCCAAAATGGGGCCCAGCAGCACAAAAGCAGAATGAAAACTGTTAAGGAAGAAAGAGTCACATGGGCATAGGGAAATATGTGGGGGTTTCTTTTCCCTTTTACATATTTTTAGCTGTTTAACCACTTCCTGCCCGGCCTATAGTAGAATGACGGCCGGGCGGTGGTTGTGTTATCCTGACTGGGCGTCATATGACATAGGGAGCCCATCGCAGCGATCGGTAGTGCGGTGTGTCAGTCTGACACACCACTACACCGATCTTGGTAAAGAGCCTCCAATGGAGGCTCTTTACCACGTGATCAGCCGTGTCCAATCACGGCTGATCACGATGTAAACAGGAAGAGCTGGTGACCGGCTTCTCCTCACTCGCGTCTGACAGACGCGAGTAGAGGAGAGCCGATCGGCGGCTCTCCTGACAGGGGGGGTCTGCGCTGATTGTTTATCCTTGCAGCCCCCCTCTGATGCCCACACTGGACCACCAGGGAAGCCGCCAGGACCACCAGGGAGGCACATAACATGTGGATGGCCAGGTACATCCCCATGGCAATCCACATGTGCAAATGAATGGCAAATCTGTGCCAATCAGTGCCCACATATGGGCACTGACTGGCACCGTTATGTAACAGAATAATTACGTGATGCCCAGCAATGCCACCCATCAGTGTCATCAGTGCCACCCATAAGTGTCCATCAGTGCCACCTATCAGTGCCCATCCGTGCCCATCAGTGCCCACCTATCAGTGCCCATCCATGCCACCCATAAGTACCCATCAGTGCCACCTACAAGTACCCATCAGTGCCACCTACAAGTGCCCATCAGTGCCGCCTATGAGTGCCCATCAGTGCCACCTATGAGTGCCCATCAGTGCCACATACCAGTGCCACCTATCAGTGCCCATCAGTGCTGCCTATCAGTGCCCATCATCACTGGCCATCAGTGCCACCTCATCAGTGCCACCTCATTGGTGCCACCTCATTGGTGCCCATCAGTGCCACCTTATCAGTGCCTGTCAGTGCAGCCATATTAGTGCCCATCATTGAAGAAGAAAACCTGCTTATTTACAAAGAAACAGAAACAAAGAAAAACTTGTTTTTTTCAACATTTTCGTTTTTTTTTTTATTTGTTGCGCAAAAAATAAAAATCGCAGGGGTGATAAAATACCATCAAAAGAAAGCTCTATTTGTGGGAATAAAATGATAAAAAAATTTGTTTGGGTACAGTGTAGCATGACCGCGCAATTGTCATTCAAATTGCGACAGCGCTGAAAGCTGAAAATTGGCTTGGGCAGGAAGGTGTCTAAGTGCCTGGTATTGAAGTGGTTAAAAGGGGAGAGGGGGTAGTTCTCTTAGATAATTTATTGTATTTGTTGACTTGTAATAGTTGTAATATTTAATCTGTTGGGAGGATAAGACCATTTGTGATCTTCTAGAGAATAAAAGTGACACCAAACTCACATTTCTTAAAAAAAATAAATAAATGCAATATATCTAAATATAAGTAGAATGTACCAACTCTCTCTTGCTTTTTTTCATCTCTCAAAAGGAAACTTTCCCTGCTGTTCTCAGACTTCCTGTTGTAGGGTGGCTACAATTGTTCTCCATGCCCCCCTTTGTGTATGTGAACATAGCCACCCTTCCCTACTCACCCCGTAGACTAGACTTCACATCTACATGTAGACATGTGACCAGAAATGACTGCTACTACACTAGTAGCGGTGAGGTGCATCAGTGAAGAATATAGAGCATGCACAGGACGAAAAAAAAGCCTGAAAACAATGGTAAGGAATTCTTTATTAATCACTTGACATCCTTAGGACATACCCATATGTCCTCGGGTTTCAGTAGTTATACCAGGGTTATAGCCGCAGCTGCAGTCATGACCCTGGTATGTTTTTTTTTTTCAGCTGGCAAGGCTCTATAATGTAAGAGTGATCCAGTGGCTATACAGCCAGTGGATTACTTTTACATGTAGCGGAAGGTGGTTTCCCTTACTCCCGCTACCTTTCTGGGCTCTCCTGTTTCACTGGGGAGCCCGGGACTGAAACCTTCAGTCACGCCAGCTGACCATAGGGATGAGGAAGGAATTTACGCTCCTCGATTGTCTCTATGGTTTATGAAACCGTAAGCGACAATGATTTTGAAACTTCCGGTTTTGGTTTGTTGTTTGATCTGATGCTTTTGAGGACAGAGAAGAGATATGGGGTCTAATAGACCCCAGATGTCTCAGTAAAGAGTACCTATCACTGCATATGCCATCATAAAGTATGTTCAAGTAAAATACCAACACAAATGTAGCAGGAATTATGTGGAAGTAAATGTTCTCATCAACATTTGTTTTGTAATGCAGATCTTTGAAGGGGTCAGTACACCAATTTAGGATGGTCAGCCTCCAACGTCATTTACAATTCTTGATGTAAACGCAGATATTGCATGGTTAAAGTGCATTGTACACTTGTTGGATTTTTGAGTGTTGCCATACTACTTCAGCATTAAAGGTTGTAAGGTATAACATGTACAGAGTCCACCTACACCCACAGGCCATTAGGTACTAGGAAGCGCAGCTTCTAAATCCTCTGTAACCTGTAATCATTGCTGTAAGTCAGAACATAAGGGCATTTTTGGTGTGAAGGCGTTTGAAGAATTCCTGCTCAAGTGTGTTTTACTAAAGGACATCTTTGGGCTTTTTGCCTTAAGCACAGTCTGTCTAAATCCTGGATTGTGGTGCTCTGTTTAATTATATATCTTTGCACTGCACCTTGCATTAAGTCTCTTGATGTTAGCAATTTACTAAAAAAGCCTTAAGATATTTGTACTGTATATCATTAGAATTGACTTAGCATACTTGTTAATATAATTCCCATTGTTATAAAAGCTTTTTCTTTTTCTATAGCTATGAAAATCATCCAGTGTATTAACCATCCTAGAAAATATACTGTATGTAAGTTTAGCTCGGCCACCCAGACGAGTGACAATGAGAATGTCTAGTATCCCAGCATGCTGAGAAAATACATACGTTTAGGGATGGTGGTTGCATTATGGTGAGTTCTGTAGGAGCACAAACCCCAGATAGCAATCAATTGTGCTGCAAGTTTGAAAATTACTTGCTAAACAATTTCTAGACTTTCCAGGCTTCACAGGTTTGTTGCACAATTGCAGGAAGTCTGCATTGCATGACTCCAGACCTCCTTTCTTTGCAAACATTCTGCAAGTCTGCTGCAAGTTCTGGTTCAGTTATGTTGTGCAATAGTCATCCCACCACAGGGGTCACTGTGTGTCAGGAAGGGCGAGCCAGTAATCAAAATGTCAACAGCAGAAGAACATCTGTGCATGGGTTTCCAATAAGAAGAGCCAGACACGCATGCGCAGATGTACATACTTTGCTCCTGTCTTTCACTTGGTTACCTTGCTGCTAGCCTGTTACTGACTCGACCTGTACCCGGACTCTGCTCCAGCTACCGCACTTGTTCCTGATCTGTCCGCCAGTGTATGACCCAGCTTGCCTGTACCTGTCTGTGTTCCGATCTACAGAACACCTCCTCGCTGACTGCTGAGTCCTGCTTGCAGTCTGATCTTGTCTCCAGCCTGCCGGCTGTTCCGGCCATCTTCCTTGCTGAGAGTCTCTCCACAACCTCATCGGAAGCACTCCCAAGCTCCCTGTCTGCTCTATCAGGGGTTCTCGAGTCAGAGGTGTAAGAGAGGCCTTTCCCTGCTCCTGCTCCTATCGGGCTCTACAATCAGGTACGTGACAGTATCAGACAGCAATGTCTGAGCCCGAGCAGGGAACCTCTCCAATGGATGAACTTTGTCGGCATCTTTCTGGACTGATACAGACCGTTAATAGCCTGCAAGAAGGTTATACTCAACTGGAAGGACGTGTCCAGGTCCTATCCTCTCCTGCTGCTCATCCAGCCTCCACCGCAACTGGGACTTCTACTACACCTACAGTGATAATGTTGCCTCCAGAGCCCAAAGTTCCTACACCCTATAGATTGTCTGGGGAATGCAGTAAATTCAGTGCGTTCCGTAATGCTTGTAAACTCTTTTTTGCATTGCAACCACATAATTTTTCTTTGGAGACTACCAAGGTGGGCTTCATTATTTCTCTGCTACAAGGTGAGCCTCAGTCCTGGGCTCACCATCTGTTGGAACAAAAAGATGCATCTCTCAACAACTTGAGTACCTTTTTCCATGCTATGCTCTATAAGGACCCTCAACAAACTGCCACTGCAGAAGCAGCCCTGCATGCTCTCCAGCAAGGCCGCAGAGATTATGTATCTGAATTCAGGCACTGGAGTTCCGACACAAACTGGAACGATGCCGCCCTCCGATACCAGTTTTGTATGGGCCTTTCTGAACACTTGAAAAACGAACAGGCCCAAGTTGGCATTCCTCAAACCTTAGATGCCCTCATCAACCTGTCTATTCAAACTGATAGGCGTCTAAGGGAACGAAGGTCTGAACGAACATCAGGACCATCCCGTCCTGTATGGATGTTACCACGCGTCTCCAGCTTCCCTAATCCTGCTCCCACAGCTCCTGTGACTTCCATCACCGATACCTCTGAACCAATACAGTTGGGCTTGCTCCGCCCCTCACTCACCGTTGAAGAGCGTCAATGCCGGCGTATCAACAACCTTTGTCTTTATTGTAGGGAACCTGGACACTACGTGAGGTCATGCCCAGCAAAGCTTTGTAAGTGTTTATCCATCTCTTCTGATCATGCACCTGCCTTACCAAACAATTCTTCTCACCTGGCTATCCCAATTCTTTTACAGCTTCCAGGATGGAATACCCAGGTAACCGTTATAATTGACTCCAAGGCTTGCAGCTTCTTTATGGACTTATCTTTTGCCACTAGGTGCCAAATCCTGCTGCGACCCAGGGCAAAGGGTTTTTCTGTGCATTTAGCTGATGGGTCTGCTATTAAATCAGGACTAGTCACACAAGAAACTGTTCAATTGTCCACCACCATTGCCAGTAACCATTGGGAACTGTTGTGTTTGGATGTCATCGCATCCCCTTGTTTCCCATTATCCTTGGCATGGCCTGGTTACAGGCCCATAACCCACACATCAACTGGACCATGGGGGAGATCAGTTTCCACTCCCCTTACTGCCATCAACACTGTCTACTGGAAGTTACTTGTGCTCCCCCATCCTTACTATGCCTGGACTCTGATGCAGAAACCCAACAATCTGTTCCAGCAATATATCATAGCTTCATGGATGTATTCAGTAAAAAGGGAGCAGAAATTCTTCCCCCACACAGGTCCTATTACTGCCTGATTGAGCTCCTCCCCGGAGCCAAAGTCCCTTTTGGAAGAATCTTCCTCCTAACAGAACTTCCATCAATGACGATTTAGAGAAGGGGTTCATCCGCCAATCCACTTCTCCGACAGGGGCAGGAATTTTCTTTGTGGAGAAAAAGGATCACTCTCTACGGCCCTGCGTAGATTATCGTGAACTCAATAAGATCACAGTAAAAACCTGTAACCCCTTCCCTTGGTACCCAAATTGTTTCAAAGACTTGGAGCCAAAACTATATTCACTAAATTGGATCTTTGAGGGGCCACAATTTGGTCCGTACCCGAAGTGGAGACGAATGGAAAACAGCTTTCCGCACACCCAATTCGAGCATTTTGAATATTTGGTGATGCCTTTTGAATTGTGTATTGCTCCTCCCACATTCCAGCACTTCGTTAAAATGATATTTTCAGAGACTATATAGATCTATTTATCATAATATATCTGGACGATATCCTGATCTCCGGACAAACACAGCGCACATGTTGGAAGTGTGCTAAAGCGGCTTCGGTAACACGGTCTTTACGCAAAACTTGAGAAGTGTGAGTTTGAACTCCAAAGTATCCAATTCCTAGGGTTGATTATTTCAGTGGAAGGTATCAAGATGGATCCTCAGAAGGTTGCTGCCATCCTTGACTGGCCAGACCCTGCAGATAAAAAAGGAATCCAATGCTTTGTGGGGTTCGTAAATTTTTAATGAAAATTTATCAGGGGATTTTCAGTCATTATCTCCCCCATCACACAGCTAACTAAGCAAGGCATCTGGTTCCATTGGTCCCCTGAGGCACTACCTTTGAGACTCTAAGAATCTGTTTATCTCTACATCTGTCCTAAAACATCCTGATCCAGCTTTGCCATACATTCTGGAGGTAGAGGCATCCGAAACAGCAGTCGGAGAAGTCCTTTCCCAGAGACAGGGGTCCAAGGCTCTATTGCACCCGGTTGCATTTTTTTTCCCCGTAAGTTATCAGAAGCAGAAAGAAATTATGACGTTGGAGATCGGGAACTGTTGGCAATCAAAGCAGCACTGGAAGAGTGGTGGTACCTCTTGGAAGAGCAGCACATACAATCCTGATCTACACAGATCATAAAAATCTGAAATACCTGAAAGTTGCAAAGAGGTTAAAACCACGTCAGGCCAGGTGGGCATTTTTTTTTACCAGATTTTCTTTTTATATTACTTACAGGCCAGGGTCGAAGAACACGAAACCCGATGCACTTTCCCACATGTTCAATGAATCAGAAGATCCCACACCTCCGGATACAATCTTGTCTTCAGGAAACTCTCTTGTCCTTCAAGGTGATTTGCTGTCACAAATCAGGTAAGCTTCCATGGGGACTCCTTCTCCTTCAGACACAACTCTGCAGGCAAGAGATGGTCTATTACAAGGATAACATTTTTGTACCAGAAGATCTACGAGTTGTTATACTGACGTCCTGCCATGACCCTAGGTTGGCCGGCTATTTCGGTGTATACAAGACTTCTGAACTTTTACAATGCGCATTCTGGTGGCCTCAGTTACAGAAGGATTGCAAGAAATATGTGGAGTCATGCACCACATGTATCCAAAATAAGGGTAGCAAATCCAAGGCATGGGGTCTCTTTAAACCACTATCTGTCCCGGAGAGACCCTGGAAGATGATTTCCTTGGACTTCATCATGCGCTTCCCCCATCAGAATGCTGCACTACTATGTTTGTGGTAGTAGACTATCAAAAATGGCGCATTTTCTTCCAATGAAGGGTTCACCCTCTGCCCCTGAAACTGCAAAGATCTTTGTCAAGGAAATTATAAGGCTTCATGGTATTCCTGCAAACATTGTATCAGATCGGGGGGTGCAGTTTACTTCCAAGTTCTGGAGAGCACTATGTGAATCCCTAAAGATTGATCTATCCTTCTCTTCTGCCTATCACCCACAGACAAATGGCCAGACGAAGAGAACTAACTAAACACTTGAGCAATACTTACACTGTTTCTCTTTATTTTCCCAGGATGATTGGGTGTCACTACTACCTCTAGCTGGATTCGCCTACAATAATTCTGTTCACTCTGCCACAAAGCAGTCTCCATTCTTCACCAATTACGGCTTCCACCCATCATTCTTGGCCAACACCATTCCAGAATGCGCAGTACCAGCTGTCTAAGAAACAGTGAATTCTTGGATGAAAATAACAAGCTGCTACAGAAAGCAATGACAAAGACTCAGGAATACAACAAAGAGGTGTTTGATAAGAAGAGAAGAGGGGAGCTTAGTCTGGAACCTGAAGATCAGGTTTGGTTATCCACCTTAAATTTGAAGCTTGCATGCCCTTCAAAGAAATTGGGTCCTAAATTTGTGCAGCCCTTTCCGGTTAAGAGGAGGATTAATAATGTGGCCTATGAACTAGAATTACCAGAGTAATTTCGGATAAATCCTGTCTTCAATGTAGCTTTACTTAAACCTGCAGTTCCTGACCCCCTTTACCGGCTGAAACACTGGTCCCCCTGGACCAATATTTGTCAACAGTGAAGAAGAGTTTGAAGTTGAATCCACCCTGGACTGTAGGAAAAGGGGTAATCAGGTTCAGTACTTGGTAAAATGGAAAGGTTATGGGTCAAAGGAAAATGAATGGGAACCAGAGTGCAATGTCCATGCCAAGAGACTGATCCAGTCCTTTAAGAGGTCCTATCCAGGAAGAGTGGCTCAACTGGGCATCCGAAGGCTGCACATTGGGAGGGGCAATGTCAGGAAGGGCAAGCCAGTAATCAAAATGTCAACAGCAGAAGAACATCTGTGAATGGGTTCCTAATAAGAAGAGCCGCACAGCGCATGCGCAGATGCTCGAATGACGGTGCACGCACATTGTGACAGTTCTTGGTGCCAGAAGCGCTATTTAAAGGAGACTGATGCCCAGGTTCATTGCTGTCTGGTTGTCAGAAACCATGAAATCGGGCCGAGACAGAAGTACAGTTAAACCACACTTGTTTAATAATAAAAGTAAAAAGAACAAACGTAGTCAAAACATAGCCAAAGTTCAGTAACCAGAACGGATAGTCAGAAGTCAGGGATCAATGTAGTGGAACAGCAAGCAGGATCTGGAGCCAGAAGGGATGTCAGCAAAGCAAGTCTCGAACAGGATTGCAGGAGATAGTTTCTGTGATGTTGACCAAGGCGAAAGCAGAGATCCTATGGACTGGACGGTTTAAGTAGGCAGGACTGACGAGTAGGATATCATCAACAGCTGAGTAACTGTGGAGAGATAGGAGCTGGCAATTAGCCGACAGCTGAGCGGCCAGCTCAGTGATGGAAGGGCTGAGCCCAGCCCTGACACTGGTCTACAGCGTTCCCTGTGACCCCTGCTACCTGTTGATCCTGAAAACCTGTTACAGCAGACTTTTGGCTTGTCCTTGACTACTCCTGCCTTCCGCCTGCATCTGATCCTGACTTGTCCTGACTTTGCTTCTGTCTCTCTCTTGGTTACCTTGTTACTCGCCTATTACCGACTCGGCCTGTACCCTGACTCTGCTCCAGCTACTGCACTTGTTCCTGATCTGTCCGCCAGTGTATGACCCAGCTTGCCTGTACCTGTCTGTGATCCGATCTACAGAACACCTCCTCGCTGACTGCTGAGTCCTGCTTGCAGTCTGATCCTGTCTCCAGCCTGCCGGCTGTTCCGGCCATCTTCCTTGCTGAGAGTCTCTCCACAGCCTCATCGGAAGTTTCGACCAGCCACTACATCAGCGATAATGGCAGACACTTGTGCCACTCTGCACTCCCGAGCTCCCTGTCTGCTCTATCAGGGGTTCCCGAGTCAGGGGTGTAAAAGAGGCCTTTCCCTGCATACCGGGTGCTACAATCAGGTATGTGACACTGTGGCTGAATTTGCATGCTGTAGACTCGCAGAGCTCTTGCTGTAGATTCACTACTGCAACTTTGCTCTTGATATAGACACATTTGCTACAAATTGGAAAAGTGTCAACTAGATCTTGTGCTTCAAGTGCTCTGCAAGTATACAACTTGCCAGTGAAAATGTGCAGCAAGTTAACAGACTTACAATTCAACACCGCCACAAATTTGTGACAAGTTATCCTTGCTATCTGGGATAATCCTGATTTCAAAATTGGGACACAAAATTATTTAAAGGCTACTATGCCTTATAATATTTTCAAAGGTATGGTTTATTTACTTAATTCTATATACTTTGGCTCTGGTGTAGTATCGGAACATCTTGAAGCCATCAAAATCAAGTTTCTTAATCGTACATCACGGGACACAGAGCCATAGTAATTACTACATGGGTTATAGGCCACCTTCAGGTGATGGACACTGGCACACCCAAGACAGGAGGTCCCCCTCCCTATATAACCCTTCCCATTACAGGGAGTACCTCAGTTTTTTCGCCGGTGTCTAAGGTGTTGGTCACGGTAAAAAAAGCTCTAAAGAAAAAGCTCCGCTAAGATCCTCACTGGGTCAAGGAGCTTTGCACCGGATCCATTCAAAGTACCTTAAAAAAAGGCAAAAGAATGGCACCCGGGCCTCGTGAAAGAAGACACAAGGTTTTGCCCGTAACGCTTCTCCCTGGAGAGCTGGACCCTGAGATCCAGTACTTTGGTCTTTCTTCCAAATACCTACGTTTTTCTGGCAGGGTGCTATTCAGGTCCAAGAAAGAGGACCCTGTATGTGGGGTCCCAATCCCTGAAGGTCTATCATGACTCGGCCCACCATGATGGGTGAAGATTGGGTCTGTCTGGTCTTCAGCAGTATACTGCGGCCAGGATAAGGTAAGTGAAGACAATCTTAAGGGAAACCTATGAATTTCTTCTATTTTTTTAAGTAAATGGTGTCATGCCCATATTCCACCACTAGAGGGTGTGAAAGTTCAAAGCACTTGTCTGATATGCTTACCTTGCCTCTCAGTGTAGATGCTCAGTACAGCTGCAGCTTTGGTCAAGGTCAGCTGTCCCCCTCTGCTCTCTAAGCCATCAGGGGAATTAGGGAGGGGGATCACCCATCGTCCAGACAATCCCCCTAAACAGATCCTCTTCCTCCTGTACCGCTCCCCCCACCAGCTCGGAGGCACTGTATCTTAAATAAATACGATTGGGCGGTGGGGAAAAAGGGGGTGGGGCCAAAATGCAAGCCGGTGTGCACGTGGATTCGGCGTGCACGTTCGCAACGGCACAGGCGCAGAGTGGCTGAAAGGTTTTAAAAAGCCTCACTCTTTCTGGCTGAGCAGTCGGTGATACACAGGAGCATCAGAGGCTTGTAAGGTGGTGGAACCAGGCACTTTATAAAGGGACACATTTACTTGAAACATCAGGCTGAGCAGGTAATAGCAGCATATAGATATTGCTGGACTAGTACTCAGCAGTTGATGTATTTGGACTAGTACCTCTGCGTCTGTGCTTAGGACTATGCGTTCCCGCAGAGGGGGCTCTGTTGCAGCAAAAGGGGGCGCAAAGGCATCGCCTTCAGGGTCTGAGTATCCTGGTCATGCTTCCGCAGTTCCTTCCTCTCCGGAGAGACCTAATGTAGCCAGTCAGGATGAGCCATTGGCGCTATCAGATATTGCTGCCTCTAACATCTTAGCCCCTGCTTACGTCACTGAGGATGTTCTTGCTTCGGCTTTGGTTGGCTTAGAAGAGAGGTTAGCCTCATTAATCGCTAAATCTTCCCGAAAAGGGGGAAAAAGCGTATCAGATCCCCCTCTCCCTCCCTGGACCTCCAGCTGGAGGGACAGTGGGAAGATGAGATTGAATCACCATCTGAGGACCAAGAAGAAGAGCAGTCTAATGACTCCTCTTCAGAAGATACAGTCTCAGAAGAGCCTCTCTCAGCCTCGCATTCTCAATGTTTGCAAGTTCAATCCCTTTCAGAGATGGACGGCTTATAATTTGCCCTCTGTTGAGGCGGCCGAAGCTTTGATTCCCTCTTTGGGTTCCAAGGCTTCACATGCTTTTCCTCTCCATCCGTTATTGGAGAAGCTTATGTATGCTGACTGGGAACACCCAGATAAACTTTATCTTCCTCCTAAAAAGTTTTCTTTACTTTATCCTATGGAGGAAAAATTCACCAAGAAGTGGAGGGTACCAGCAGTTGACGCGGCTATTTCTTGAGCGAATAAGAACCTAACTTGTCTAGTGGACAATGTCCAGGTACTTAGGGACCCAGTGGATAAAAAAATGGAATCTTTGTGTAGCACTGACCCCCGAAGGAGCTGCTGATTTAAATTTGGTCTTTGCCATCACCCCTTACCCACAGTTCACCATATCAGAGACTTAGAGACTATATTGGGCCTTGCTCCCATCAATGTATGCACCACTCACTTAGTTCTTTTTCTTCAATGCTTTAATGAAAAAACTTGAAAGAAGTAGCAGTTTTTTTCTCTCTTGTAGCAGATCACTTACAGACTCTTCAGAGTAAAGGACAAAACACGGCTTTCTCTCTGTAAATCTAGCTGGGTGGATCTCTGCCTCAGATCTAGCAACCTGCAAGATGTCTGGACAAGCCTCTCTCACAGACTTAGCAGCCAGTATACGCCTGGATAAGTCTCTCTCACAGACTTAGCAGCCAGACAGTTATTTACCTTGATTGAATTGTAGAGCAGCTTCTTCTCAGTACCAGAACCTTTAAGCCGACCCGACAGTATTGTAAGGGTAGTTTAATTGTAGAACAGCTTCTTCACAGCACCAGAACGTTTAAGCTGTCCCAGCAGTACTGCGAGGATCGGTGAGAGCTAGGTACGTCCTCCAAGTATGTTACCAGGCCCTTCTGAGAGACCAGCCTTCATCCTGGCTGATCAATAATTGCAAATGTACCATTTTGGCTTAGGAGGCTCTAGTGTCTCTCTCTCCTACTCTTAAGCATTGAATCACCACTGCCCCTTCCAGTGATGATGGATTCGCTCTCTCATGGACAGTTTTGCCATCCAGCTCCAAGAGACTACTTTTGATGGCATGGAGGTTGAGAGGCAGTGGCTACCAAGTCAAGTATGCTCAGTGTAGATAGTGCCTACCTTGTGTCAAACCAGAGAGGTCTTCATGAATAGGATTTACCTAAGAAAATGATGCAGATCTCACACAGCAAAAGCCTGAAGTCCTTTATCACCTAAACCAGCCAATGTTCCACAGTTCTTACAACTGGGGCTGAACAGGGGACTAGGTTCAAATATGTTTAAAGCTCGAAGTTCACCTTTGTCTGCACTTGCAGGGCTTTAAGGCGTCCTTAACCCTTAGTGATACAATTCCTAAAAGCCTTGCATGAAGTTATAGGCCTCCCAGGAAACCATTGTTCCCTATGTGGAACTTGCTTATGGTCCCCATTTCTATCAAAGACTCATTTCTATCCTACAGAATTGACTACACTCTGCAAACCCTAAAGACCGTATTTCTGGTTGCTACAACCTCTGTGAAGAAGGATGTCAGAACTGCAGGCTTTGCACTCAAGGAGCCTCACTTAACATTATACCCGGACAGAACAGAATAGTCCTAAAACTCCAGAATGATTTTATCCATGGGGTGTCTTTCTCCTTCCAATTTAACCAGGAAGTCAATTTCCCGTCTTTCTTGGTTGAGTGGGACCACATCCCCTGTAGGTTGAGCTAACGCTGGTGACCTGCTTGGCAGCTACCCTTTCATTCAGGAAAGCTGAAATATGTACTTGGTTCCAGCATGGCTTAAGGCAGGGTCAGTCAGCATCAACACGTTCAGTCACCTCCTAGATTGTTAAGACAATTAAAAGAGCCTGCTCTTCAATGTCTTCCTGTTTTGGAGGTCTTAAGAGCACATTTAACTAGGGCAGTGCCAGCTCTGTGGACAGCTCAGCGCTGAGTGTCTCCTGAGGTTATTTGCAAGTCAGCAATATGGTCCTCCCAGGACACCTTCATTACACTTTTATAGGTGAACCCGGCTCGCAACAGTAAAATTTGGAAAAATTCATGGTGCATACTTGTGCTACTGATGATTACAAAATTTTTCTTGCACCCTCCAGTATGGCGAGTTAGTCCCCATATGTATGCTGCCATGATGCACCAGGAAAACGGAAAATTGTAAACTCACCTTTCCGTAATTTTCCTTTCCTGGCGCATCTTCATGGCAGCATACAGATACCCACCCAAATGGTGAGAGTTACAGAGAATGCTGTGAGCCAGGTCTGTCTTTGACTTATAGTTAACCAGTCCTATCAGGTTGTGGGGGCGGAGTCACAACCCATATGTATGCTGCCATGAAGATGCACCAGGAAAGGAAAATTACGGAAAGGTGAGTATACAATTCTACGTTTTATATGCATTTGATTTATATCATATCTGGTGTAACAAATCATAATTATATTCTGTGCAATAACATGTTGCCAGATTGTAAAATCTTATTAGTTGGAAATATAGATGCATTTAGAAAGGTGGCAATAAATGTGTATCTGCTGAACATAACAAAACACTCCTTTCAGACCCGTTCTTTGATTGTGTTATGTCTGTAAATGCAAACTCCACGGACCAGAAAAGATGGCTGCATTTTCAGCTTTGTAGCTCTCGTTTTTGACATGGAAACTACTTAGGATACTGAGGGGTTGATTTACTAAAGGCAAATCCACTTTGCACTACAAGTGCACTGAAAGTGCTCTTGGAACTACAGTCACTGTAGATCGCTGTAGATCTGAGGGTAAGATCTGAAGTGAGGTGAAGCTCCGCTGATTGTATCATCCAATCATGTGCAAGCAAAAATTTTGTTTTTTATTTTCCTTGCATGTCCCCCTCAGATCTACAACGACTGCACTTCCAGTGCACTTCTAAATGCACTTGCAGTGCACTTGTAGTGCAAAGTGGATTTACCTTTAGTAAATTACCCCCAAGGGTGATATTTGAGAGAGCCAGTGACTCTGGTGCATCAGATTGAACGTATTCTGCAAGTGAATTAAACCAAAAGACCAGTTAAACTTTGCTAAGTATTTTTCACTATTACCACTGTTTTGGTCAATTTTGTAATTTATTTGCTGTAAATATTTTCTTGTTTTTTCTTTCCATTTAGACAATAATTTAAAAACATTAAACTGAATCTCTGAATATTCAAAAAAGAATCTTTGGCCCATGAGGGCTACCGTATCATGAAACTTCTAAGAACATATCCTTTCTAGCTTTGGTACCACTATTTGGATATAGACTATACTTTGATACTTTCTTTATATTTGGAGGTATATCTTTATTATTATCTCTTTACAAGTTATGGCTATTTTATATTATAGTTTGGGCATACCAGCTGTGGGGTATACACTGTTTGGCTTCCCTTTTGCGTTGCCTGCCCAGGAAGACTACTACATATGCGCTCTATCATCCAGGCGAGGTGAATGTGCTCTCTTATATAGATGTAATTTCCCTCATAGTATATTTTTTGTTTATATTACATATTTGACCTCTCTATAAAATACATTTTATTTATATGCAATCTTTTTATCTACACAGTGAGGCCTTTTTCTCCTCCCTCTTTGTGTGTCCTGAGGAAGCAGACCTGTGAAACGCATTGGTGCACAGGAGCTCACTCACTCATATCATGTAACAACAATATTGTAATGATTTTTTGGGATTTTACCGGCCATTCATTGCATATATGTGGTTATAAATGTTTGTTTTTTTTATACTTGTTTTCTGTGTGTATATTTTTATATTTTGTTTACCAATAAAATAATGTATTTTATTAAAACAATGCATTCTAGTTTGACTTTAAAGTCCGAGCAATTGTTTTCCTTTTTGTTTTAATGTAATTTGAAACTGTTACATTCATGTCTGGGCATTGCAGCAAGTTTCACAAACATTTCTTAACCACTTGATGACCGCCTCACGCCGATATACGCCGGCAAGGTGGCACGGACAGGCAAAATCACGTAGATATACGTGATCTGCCTTCCGCGGGTGGGGGGTCCTATCGGACCCCCCCCCCCCGGTGCCCGAGGCGGTCGCCATGTCTTCCCAGGCGATGAGAGGTGAGGGGGAGGCCATCCATTCGTGGCCACCCCCTCCCGATCGCTCCCGGCGAATGAAAACGCTTCCTTTCCCTCTGTAATGTAAACAGAGGGAGAGGAAGTGATGTCATCCCTCCTTGAGTCGGTCTTTTCGATCCGGCGCCGAGGAGAGAAGACATCAAGTAAGTCTACACAACACTACACTAACAGTAGAACACACCAGGCACACTTGTCACCCCCCTTCACCCCCCGATCAACCCCTGATCACCCCCCTGTACCCCCTGTCACACTGACACCAATAGCAGTTTTGTTTTTTTTTGCATTGGTGTCAGTTTGTGACAGTTATAAGTGTTAGGGCAGTTAGGTTAGCCCCCTTTAGGTCTAGGGTACCCCCCTTTAGGTCCAGGGAACCCCCCTAACCCCCCCTAATAAAGATTAACCCCTTGATCACCCCCCGTCACCAGTGTCGCTAAGCGATCGTCTTTCTGATCGCTGTATTAGTGACACAGGTGACGCTAGTTAGGGAGGTAAGTATATAGGTTCGCTGTCAGTGTTTTATAGTGACAGGGACCCCCATATACTACCTAATAAAGGTTTTAACCCCCTGATTGCCCCCTAGTTAACCCTTTCACCAGCAATCACTGTATAAGTGTTACGGGTGACGCTGGTTAGTTAGTTTGTTTTTTGTAGTTTATTATAGTTTTAGGGCACCCGCCGTTTATTACCTTATAAAGGTTTAACCCCCAATTGCCCGGCGGTGATATAAGTTACGTTTTTAGGGTCAGATAAGGTCTGTGTCGCCCCAGGCAGCGTCAGGTTAGCGCCAGTACCACTAAAACCCACGCACGCAGCATACACCTCCCTTAGTGCTATAGTATCTGAGCGGATCGATATCTGATCCGATCAGATCTATACTCCCCAGCAGTTTAGGGTTCCCATAAACACAGTGTTAGCGGGATCAGCCCAGATACCTGCTAGCACCTGTGTTTTGCCCCTCGGCCCAGCTCTGCCCAGCCCACCCAAGTGCAGTATCGATCGATCTCTGACACTTACAAAACACTAAGCACACATAACTGCAGCGTTCGCAGCGTCAGGCCTGATCCCTGCGATCGCTAACAGTTTTTTGGTAGTGTTTTAATACAGTCGCTGACAGTCAGGAGCTTTTTTGCCTGTGAGTCTCACTAGTGTACCCCTAAATTTAGAGCCCAAAATGGCAAATCGAAGGTACACTAGTGAAGAGGCCTACACGTTTCTGAGCATGACAGATAGTGAAGAGGAAGTCACTCATCTGTCAGATTCAGGCTCAGAATACGATCCTGTAGAGGGCAGCGGCTCCATGACAGATAGCTCTGACGACGGAGTTGTGGTCCCTGCCAAGGTCAGGCGTACCAGACCCCAATCTTCTTGAAGTGCAAGAACCGCAGGGCTCTCGTATGGAGCAGAGAAGTACTAGTGCCGCTATTCCTTCTGGTGAACTGGCAAGCACCAGCGGCCTAGTACACCCTGGTCGTACATCCAGCACTGCAGTATCACGTGGTGACGTGGCGAGTCCCATAAGTGCAGTTCAAGCTGGCGAGGTGGCAAGCACAAGTAGTGTCCCGCTGCCACCAAGAAGACAAAGACAGGCCCGTCGTGCCCATAGTGCCCTTCCTGCTGCATTCGCCAATCCGAATTGGGAACCCACCACTCCTGCAGCACCCGTACTTCCCCCATTCACTGGCCAACTCGGAATTCAGGTGGAAACAGTTGATTTTGAAGATCTCTATAGATCTATTGTGGACCAAAGCAATTTATACGCTGGTCAACACATCGCCGCTAATCCCCAGTCCTCCTTGCCAGAGATTGGAGACTAATTACGGTCTCCGAATTGAAGACCTTTCTGGGCCTTTCTCTCAACATGGGCTTGAATAAAAAGAGTAAGTTGCGGTCATATTGGTCCACTGACCCAATTTACCATGCACCCGTGTTCTCTGCCTCCATGGCCAGGGCACGATACGAGCAGATTTTGCGGTTCATGCACTTCAACGACAATGAACTCTGTCGTCCTCGTGGAGACCCTGGATACGATCGGCTCTACAAAATTCGGCCCCTCGTAAACCACTTCAACCAACGTTTTGCAGACTTGTTTACTCCCCATCAAGTTGTCTGCGTTAATGAGTCCCTGATTAAATTTTCTGGCCACTTGTCATTCAAACAGTACCTTCCCAGCAAGCGTGCCAGATACGGGGTCAAGATGTATAAGCTCTGTGACAGGGCCACAGGCTATACATGTAGTTTTATGGTTTACGAGGGCAAAGATAGTCACGTAGAGCCGACAAACTGCCCTTACTACATATGAAGCGCTGGCAAGATAGTGTGGGACTTGGTGTCACCCTTATTCGGAAAGGGGTACCACTTGTACGTGGACAATTATTACACGAGCGTGCCACTTTTTAGTCACTTGTTTGATCAGCAGATTGGAGCATGTGGCACCGTGCGACCTAATCGCTGAGGCTTTCCCCAGCGGCTTGTAGATTCCCATCTTAGGCTGGGGGAGAGAGCCTGCTTGAAGTGTAATAACTTGCTCGCTATGAAGTGGAGGGATAAGAAGAATGTTTTCGTTCTCACCTCCCTTCATGCAGACACGACGACCCAAATTACTACGGCGACTGGTGTTGTGGAGAAACCCCTCTGTGTCCACGAATATAACCTTAATATGGGAGGGGTGGACCTCAACGACCAGTTGTTGGCGTCGTACCTAGTTGCCCATAAGGCCAGACGCTGGTACAAAAAAGTGTCTGTTTATTTATTTCAATTGGCTTTGCTGAACGCTCATGTGCTATACAGAGCTTCAGGACGGACTGGATCCTTCCTTAAATTCCAGGAAGAGATCGTCAGAGCCCTCCTGTATCCAGACGGTGCTCCACCTCACCATCCCCAACCAAATGCAGTAAGCCGGCTGCATGAGAGGCATTTTCCTTATGCCCTCCCGAGTACCCCTACCCAAAAAGCCCCCTCAAAAAGATGTCCTGTCTGCAGCAAGCGCGGATTTAGGCGTGTTATTGTCCCTCCTGTCCTGGCAATCCTGGTCTTTGCATGGGTGAATGTTTTGAACGCTACCATACACTAGTTGAGTATTAGCGTAGGGTACAGCACTGCACAGACTAGGACACACTTTCACAGGGTCTCTCAAGATGCCATTGCATTTCGAGAGACCCAAACCTGGTACCAGTTACAAAAGTTTAAAGTTACTAAAAAAAGTGTAAAAAATAACTAAATAAATAAATAAATAAAATAAAAGCACAAGAAAATATGAAATAAAAAAAACAAAAATAGTTGTTGTTTTATTGTTCTCTCTCTCTATTCTCTCTCTATTGTTCTGCTCTTTTTTACTGTATTCTATTCTGCAATGTTTTATTGTTATTATGTTTTACCATGTTTGCTTTTCAGATATGCAATTTTTTTATACTTTACTGTTTACTGTGTTTTGTTGGTAACCATTTTATTGTTTTCAGGTACGCCATTCAGCTGCAGAGCAGATTTATTTATCTTGACAGCAACAGCGTTTGCTCCCACGATACATAAAGCCGTGACTCCAGGGCTGTCGGAGGTGATTTCACCACCACAGTTACAGTACATACTTCAGCATATATGCCGAAGCGTGGGGGCAGCAGTGGGTGGAGGAGCGATTTGCTCCTACCTTTTGTGGGAGGATGCCCCCATGCTTCGGCATATATATATTTTAGGCACAGGTTGCGTTAAATGTTTTATTTTTTACTATGTTTTTTTTGTATTTGCTTTGCAGGTATGGTAAGTCTTACTGTTATACTGTAATGTTACTTTGTTTTATTGTTAACCATCATTTGCTTAGCAGGTATGCCATTCAGTTGCAGCGCGGATTTATTTATCTTGACAGCAACAGCGTTTGCTCCCACGATATATAAAGCCGTGACTTCAGCGCTGTCGGAGGTGATTTCACCACCACAGTTACATACTTCAGCATATATGCCGAAGCGTGGGGGCAGCAGTGGGTGGAGGAGCGATTTGCTCCTGCCTTTTGTGGGAGGAGGCCCCCATGCTTCGGCATATATGTATGCCCATCATTAGAAGTGGGTGGATGAAGGGAGGTATTCTAATGGTGGGCATACCCAATGATCAATATCTTTTTTTTTATTCAGACCACAGGCTGCATGAAAAAAAAGTTTACAATACTGTATATGCCCAACAAGGACCAGCAACATACTGGTATGTTGCTGGACTTTGAGTGGTTATACCAGAATGATGCCTGCAGGTTTAGGTATCATCTTGGTATCATTCTTTTCAGCCAGCGGCCGGCTTTCATGTAAAAGCAATCCTAGCGGCTAATTAGCCTCTAGACTGCTTTTGCAAGCAGTGGGAGGGAATGTCCCCCCCCCCACCGTCTTCTATGTTTTTCTCTGGCTCTCCTGTCCCAACAGGGAACCTGAAAATGCAGCCGTTGATTCAGCCAGCTGACCATAGAGCTGATCAGAGACCAGAATGGCTCCAAACATCTCTATGGCCTAAGAAACCGGAAGCTACGAGCATTTCATGACTTCGCCGGATGTAAACAGCGCCATTGGGAAATTGGGAAAGCATTTTATCTTGGTGTGGTCAGATGCTTTGAGGGCAGAGGAGAGATCTAGGGTCTAATAGACCCCAATTTTTTTTAAAAAGAGTACCTGTCACTACCTATTGCTATCATAGGGGATATTTACATTCCCTGAGATAACAATAAAAATGATTAAAAAACATAAAAATGAAAGGAACAGTTTAAAAATAAGATAAAAAATCAAAAAAATAATAAAGAAAAAAAAAAAAAAAAAAAGCACCCCTGTCCCCCTCTGCTCTCGCGCAAAGGCGAACTCAAGCGTCGGTCTGGCGTCAAATGTAAACAGCAATTGCACCATGCATGTGAGGTATCACCGCGAAGGTCAGATCGAGGGCAGTAATTTTAGCAGTAGACCTCCTCTGTAAATCTAAAGTGGTAACCTGTAAAGGCTTTTAAATGCTTTTAAAAATGTATTTAGTTTGTTGCCACTGCACGTTTGTGCGCAATTTTAAAGCATGTCATGTTTGGTATCCATGTACTCGGCCTAAGATCATCTTTTTTATTTCATCAAACATTTGGGCAATATAGTGTGTTTTAGTGCATTAAAATTTAAAAAAGTGTGTTTTTTCCCCAAAAAATGCATTTGAAAAATCGCTGCGCAATTACTGTGTGAAAAAAAAAAATGAAACACCCACCATTTTAATCTGTAGGGCATTTGCTTTAAAAAAATATATAATGTTTGGGGGTTCAAAGTAATTTTCTTGCAAAAAAAAATAATTTTTTCATGTAAACAAAGTGTCAGAAAGGGCTTTGTCTTCAAGTGGTTAGAAGAGTGTAGGGATGAGCCGAACACCCCCTGTTCGGTTCGCACCAGAACATGCGAACAGGAAAAAAGTTCGCTCGAACACCGTTAAAGTCTATGGGACACGAACATGAATAATCAAAAGTGCTAATTTTAAAGGCTTATATGCAAGTTATTGTCATAAAAAGTGTTTGGGGACCTGGGTCCTGCCCCAGGGGACATGGATCAATGCAAAGAAAAGTTTTAAAAACGGACGTTTTTTCAGGAGCAGTGATTTTAATAATGCTTAAAGTCAAACAATAAAAGTGTAATATCCCTTTAAATTTCATACCTGGGGGGTGTCTATAGTATGCCTGTAAAGGGGCGCATGTTTCCCGTGTTCAGAACAGTCTGACAGCAAAATGACATTTCGAAGGAAAAATTCCATTTAAAACTACCCGCGGCTATTGCATTGCCGACAATACACATAGAAGTTCATTGATAAAAATGGCATGGGAATTCAACACAGGGAAACCCCGAACCAAAATTAAAAAAAAAATGACATGGGAGTCCCCCTAAATTCCATATCAGGCCCTTCAGGTCTGGTATGGATATTAAGGGGAACCCCGGCCAAAATTTGTAAAAAAAATGACGTGGGGTTCCCCCTAAATTCCATACCAGACCCTTCAGGTCTGGTATGGATTTTAAGGGGAACCCCGCACCAAGAAAAAAAAAACGGCGTGGGGTCCCCCCAAAAATCCATACCAGACCCTTATCCGAGCAGGGCCGCAGGAAAAGAGGGGGGGACGAGAGTGCGCCCCCCCTTCTGAACCGTACCAGGCCACATGCCCTCAACATTGGGAGGGTGCTTTGGGGTAGCCCCCCAAAACACCTTGTCCCCATGTTGATGAGGACAAGGGCCTCATCCCCACAACCCTGGCCGGTGGTTGTGGGGGTCTGCGGGCAGGGGGCTTATCGGAATCTGGAAGCCCCCTTTAACAAGGGAACCCCCAGATCCCGGCCCCCCCACTGTGTGAAATGGTAAGGGGGTACTTACCCCTACCATTTCACTAAAAAACTGTCAAAGAAAAAGATGAAGGAAGATAGAAGAAAGAAGAAGCATTTAAATAAAGGAATTGTCAAAAACTGTCTCTTGTCATTTTTAACATTTTTGACAGTTTTTTAGTGAAATGGTAGGGGTAAGTACCCCCTTACCATTTCACACAGGGGGGGCCGGGATCTGGGGGTTCCCTTGTTAAAGGGGGCTTCCAGATTCCGATAAGCCCCTCTGCCCGCAGACCCCCACAACCACCGGCCAGGGTTGTGGGGATGAGGCCCTTGTCCTCATCAACATGGGGACAAGGTGTTTTGGGGGGCTACCCCAAAGCACCCTCCCAATGTTGAGGGCATGTGGCCTGGTACGGTTCAGGAGGGGGGGGCCGCACTCTCGTCCTCCCCTCTTTTCCTATGGCCTGCCAGGTTGCGTGCTCGGATAAGGGTCTGGTATGGATTTTTGGGGGGACCCCACGCCGTTTTTTTTTTTTGGCGCGGGGTTTCCCTTAAAATCCATACTAGACCTGAAGGGTCTGGTATGGAATTTAGGGGAAACCCCACGTCATTTTTAAAAAAATTTTGGCCGGGGTTCCCCTTAATATCCATACCAGACCTGAAGGGCCTGGTATGGAATTTAGGGGGACTCCTACGTCATTTTTTTTTTTATTTTAGTTCGGGGTTTCCCTGTGGGGAATTCCCATGCCGTTTTTATCAATGAACTTCTATGTGTATTGTCGGCAATGCAATAGCGGCGGGTAGTTTTAAATGGGTTTTTTCCTTTGAAATGTCATTTTGCTGTCAGACTGTTCTAAACACGGGAAACATGCGCCCCTTTACAGGCATGCTATAGACACCCCCCAGGTACGAAATTTAAAGGGATATTACACTTTTATTGTTTGACTTTAAGCATTATTAAAATCACTGCTCCTGAAAAAACGGCCGTTTTTAAAACTTTTTTTTGCATTGATCCATGTCCCCTGGGGCAGGACCCGGGTCCCCATACACTTTTTATGACAATAACTTGCATATAAGCCTTTAAAATTAGCACTTTTGATTTCTCCCATAGACTTTTAAAGGATGTTCTGCGGCATTCGAATTTGCCGCGAACACCCCAAATTGTTTGCTGTTCGAGACGAACATGAGTTCGACTCGAACTCGAAGCTCATCCCTAGAAGAGTGGGTGATGTGTGACATAAGTTTCTAGATGTTGTGCATAAAATGCCAGGACAGTTCAAAACCCCCCCAAATTACCCCATTTTGGAAAGTAGACACCCCAAGCAATTTGCTGAGAGGCATGTCGAGTCCATGGAATAGTTTATATTGTGACACAAGTTGCGGGAAAAAGACAAATTTTTTTTTTTTTTATGCACAAAGTTGTCACTAAATGATATATTGCTCAAACATGCCATGGGAATATGTGAAATTACACCCCAAAATAAATTCTGTTGCTTCTCCTGAGTACGGGAATACCACATGTGTGAGACTTTTTGGGAGTCTAGCCGCGCACGGGACCCCGAAAACCAAGCACCGCCTTCAGGCTTTCTAAGGGTGTAAATTTTTGATTTCACTCTTCACTGCCTATCACAGTTTCGGAGGCCATGGAATGCCCAGATGGCACAACCCCCCCCAAATGACCCCATTTTGGAAAATAGACACCCCAAGCTATTTGCTGAGAGGTATAGTGAGTATTTTGCAGACCTCACTTTTTGTCACAAACTTTTGAAAATTGAAAAAAGAAAAAAAAATACATTTTTCTTGTCTTTCTTCATTTTCAAAAACAAATGAGAGCTGCAAAATACTCACCATGCCTTTCAGCAAATATCTTGGGGTGTCTACTTTCCAAAATTGGGTCATTTTGGGGGGTTTTGTACTGTCTTGGCATTTTATGGTCTTCGAAACTGTGATAGGTAGTGAGGAGTGAAATCAAAAATTTATGCCCTTAGAAATCCTGAAGAAGGTGATTGGATTTCGGGGCCCCGTATGAAGCTAGGCTCCCAAAAAGTCCCACACATGTGGTATCCCCGAACTCAGGAGAAGCAGCAGAATATATTTTGGGGTGTAATTCCACATATGCCCATGGCATGTTTGAACAATATATCATTTAGTGACAACTTTGTGCAAAAAAAAAAAAAATGTCACTTTCCCGCAACTTGTGTCAAAATATAAAATATTCCATGGACTCAACATGCCTCTCAGCAAATAGCTTGGGGTGTCTACTTTCCAAAATGGGGTCATTTGGGGGCGTTTTGTGCCATATGGGCATTTTCTGGCCTTCAAAACTGTGATAGGTAGTGAGGAGTGAAATCACAACTTTACGCCCTTAGAAATCCTGAAGGCGGTGCTTGGTTTTCGGGGCCCCGTATGCGGCTAGGCTCCCAAAAAGTCCCACACATGTGGTATCCCCATACTCAGGAGAAGCAGCTAAATGTATTTTGGGGTGCAATTCCACATATGCCCATGGCCTGTGTGAGAAATATATCATTTAGTGATAACTTTGTGCAAAAAAAAAAAATGTGTCACTTTCCCGCAACTTGTGTCAAAAAATAAAATATTCCATGGACTCAACATGCCTCTCAGCAAATAGCTTGGGGTGTCAGGCATGTGTGAATAAATACTGTAAAGTAAGAATGCTTTTAATATATATATTTTAATTGTTTATTTTTTTATCAATTTACAAAATGCAAAGTGAGAGAACAGAAGAAAAATCTAAATCAACTCAATATTTGGTGTGACTAACCTTTGGCTTCAAACCAGCATCAATTCTTACACTCGCACACTTTGTACACTTGCACAAAGTAAGGGATTTTGAAGGATTAGAGTCAGGTATATGATTAACCAATTACACCAAGCAGATGCTAATGATCATCAATTTCATATGTAGGTTGAAACACAGTCATTAACTAAAACATAAACAGCTGTATGGGAGGCTTAAAATTGGGTGAGGAACAGTCAAACTCTGTTACTAAGGTGAGGTTGTGGAAGACAGTGTCATGTCACAGGTCATACACCATGTCCAGACTCAGCACAGCAACAAGACACAAGGTACTGCATTAGCAAGTCTCTCCCAGGCAGACTGGGGTTTTAAGATGTGCTGTTCAAACTCTTTTAAAGAAGCACAAAGAATGGGCAATGTTGAGGACCATAGATGCAGTGGTCGGCCAAGGAAACCTAATGCAGCAGATGAAATACACATCAGGCTTACTTCCCTTTGACATCGGAAGATGTCCAGTAGTGCCATCAGCACAGAACTGGCAGAAACCAGTGGGACCCAGGTACACCCATCTACTGTCAGGAGAAGTCTGGCCAGAAGTGGTCTTCATGGAGGAATTGAGGCCAAAACCCATACCTCCAATGCAGAAACAAGGCTGAGCAACTCAAACGAAAACATAGGAACTGGGGTGCAGAAAAATGGCCGCAGGTGCTCTGCGTCAAAATTTTAAATATTTTTCTGTAGCAGGGGGCAGTTTGTTCAATGCAGGGCTGGAGAGTGGTACAATAATGAGTGTGTACAGGTGAACCATTGTGGAGGTTCCTTGCAGTTTAGGGCTGCATTTCTGAAAATTGAGTTGGAGTCTTGGTTAAGATTAATGGTGTCCATAATGCTGAGAAATACAGGCAGATACTTATCCATCATGCCATACCTTCAGGGAGGCATGCGATTAGCAACAGATTTACTTTGCAGCAGGACAACAACCCCAATTATACAGCCAATGTCATTAAGAACTATCTTTAGCATAAAGAAGAACAAGGTGTCCTGGAAGTGATGGTTTGGCCCCCACAGAGCCCTGATCTCAACATCATCGAGTCTGTCTGGGATTACATGAAAAGACAGAAGGATTTGAGGCAGCCTACATCCACAGAAGATCTGTGGTTAGTTCTCCAGGATGTTTGGAACAACCTACCTGCCAAGTTCCTTCAAAACCTGCGTGCAAGTGTACTTAGAAGAATTGATTCTGTTTTGAAGGCAGAGGGTGGTCACACCACATATTGATTTGGATTTCACTTCTGTTCACTTACTTTCTATTTTGTGAATTGATGAAAAATAAACTATTAACAGTTCTATTTCTGAAAGTATTCTTAACTTATAGACTTTTTTCACACCTGCCTAAAATGTTTGCACGCTACTATATATGAATTTTTTAAACAAAAGTTGGGTTAGCCTTTAACTTCCATCTACTATTCAAAATATGTGTGTTTTCTGATTCCACTGCTAGTAGATATCGTAATAGTATGATTCCACTGGAGCAATCTAATAAAGTGACCACTCACAGTGTAGTAGGCTCATTATGTGTTTTTAGTTAGCAATTAGTGCCTCATTGTTTGTCTGAATCCCTGATTTTTTTAAGACTAATGTTTGTTCCTAATAAGCGTTTCTGGCACCTTCAGCATCATGTTTTTCTGAGTGTGCATTTCTGGCACTAGCTACAGAGAAGTGTAGTTACAAATTAAAGAGACTAATGATCTGTTATGAGAACTACAGCAATCATCCTAGGATGTGCCACCAAGCTGTTAATTTCTCTACTACACACTCAAACTGTTCTATAATAGCAATCAGTCATAACAAAACAATTGTTTGTGCAGTCAGTCTAAATTTATGAATGTACTTTTTTCACATTATCTGCTTAAAATGCTGACATGTTGATTTAGGAAACTAAAACTTCCCAAAACCTTCTTCTTCCATTTGTTGGTATCATTATATAAAATAGGATAATCATATTACGGTGCTTATTTTTGTGTAGACGAGCCAGGCTAAACTAAGAGAACCTTTTATGCTCATGATAAGAAAAGCATCAGCCCCTGCCACATTAATGAAATTACTAAAATATTAATACATGGCATGAATCACTTCCCATCTGGGTTACTGTGATCCTCCACCACCAGGCTTACCACTCACTGAGTTGGCAACACTTCAGTCAGTCATGAATGCAGCTGCCAGGCTAATACCAAGATCATTACTAATGCCTATGCCCTGTCACAGTACCAGCTCTTTATTGCTTTTACCATGAAATTCAGACTTCCAGCCCTAAGTAAGGCCCTTGGTAATGCTACACCTGCTTATTCTGCATCCCTTGTAACCTGTAAAGAAACACAGGTCAGGCCAGGATGCTCTACAAAGTACATACAATTAAATAAATAAAAATTATGGCGCACTTACCTAATGTTCACAACCTATTTTTGAAAACCTAAAAGAAGAGAAAAGAAAAATATGTGCAGATGCTATTTATAAGTACATTTAAAATGTGCATTACAGTGCCAACACCATATTACAAATAAACAATTAAACAAGTAAATGTAAACTTCTAATCCAAATAAATAATACACCACATGTTGTTGTATTTCACACATTCCACCATGCTTTAGAAAGGGTCCCATCACATTTCATATATTGCTCTCAGTTTCCACTATGGACCTGTATAAATATCAGGTCAAGAGAGCTTTCCCTTTTAGGGGTCTATCATATTCCATAATGGTGTCTCCACTCAGATGCACTCAAAATAACATGATAACCAGTGGTTTAAATTTCCAATATGTATGGCCCTTTAAGAACTCAGATCTCCCTCTTCACTCCTCTGTAATGAAGCTCAGATAACAAGGAAACTCCTCATTTTGTAGTAATTTAAAACCTTATTAATTTATTAAAAATTGTATTGCACTTACAATGTTGTAGCTAAAATCAGCATGTACAATATAAATAGCATCCAGGCATCAGGATTCAGCTTTCGTGTCACTTAGGGTTTCCAGCAACTAGGTCACCTGGCTCTGCCCTACGCATATCATCACAATACCACAGGACTTCCTCAGGGGATAAGGTGATCACAAAGCACAGTGACAGTGGGGTGTTAGGCGCTGGAATGCTCTCTGTGCCATTGACCACCAATCTAAGAGGGATGGAACTCTCATAGCCAATGACTATTAATGCAGAAGGGGGAGGTACATTTCACTGTCATGATGACCAATGTTGGGGGAATGGGAGGTTAACCTTCACTGTCACTGGCAACTAATGAAGGGGGAGTGATGGGTCACATTTCACTGCCTGTGACTACAAATCTAGGTGGATTTGGGAGGGGGGGGTTAACTCTTGCTGCCACTAACTACCAATGTAAGTGGGTTTTAAATTTAACTGAGATAACCACCAATGCAGAGGAGGGAGATGGGGGGGTTTTACCTTCACTGCCACTGCCCACCAATGCAGGGAAAGGTTCATTTTCAAAGCCACTGATCACCAATTTCCAGTGACAACCAAAGTTAATAGTACTGTCACCAATGCTGGGGGCTATTATTGTGTCCATTGACACCAGAGCTGGGGGCTATTATTATTTTTACTGTCACCAATACTGGGGGTTATTATTATGTTTGCTGATATCAATACTGGCAGCTTTTAGTGTGTACACTGACACCCATGCTTGGGGTTACTATTGCATTCACTGACACCCCCCTCACTCGCTCCTGCCTCCTCCCTCTGGTGGCAGAGGATTTGAGCCAATCAGTGCCAACAAGATTTGCTGGGCATCGGTTAGCATGTGCACCTTTGGGGTGCACTGTACAGTGCAATGCAAGTAAAGGGAGGCTGATGGAGCTGTGGGTTTCACTACCCAGTATTTCCTAAAGAACAGAGAAGGAGAGATATAACTTTTCCTGGGCAATTCTGGAGAGATCTGGTTCTTTTTTAGGAGGAAGCCAAGCCGTACAGACCTCTGGCCTTTGCTAGAACAGTGCAGAGACCAAGGGCCATAGGAGTCTTGGCCAAGTGAGTGAGTGCAGACCTATCGCTAGGGTATCTGTATCCACACCAGAGACCAAAGGACTGAGACACTGAGAGTTCTCCTGCTGTGCTGGGACCCAGAACTGGAGGGACCCATTGCTGTGTGTGCCTACAGTCAGAAAGAGCCAGTGAGGACCTGATTGTGAGGTCTGAGAATTCTGGGGCAGCAGATTGCCAAGTGATCTGGACCAGATTCTTGTGTATCAGGAGGGGTGAGCTGAGCCATATGTGCTTATCTCAGCACTGTCAGGAACATATACACCCACCCACTATTGGGATTGTATATGTAGTGTGCACAGGAGGACCTTTATTTTTGGGTTAGTTGATGTTGATAACTTTAACCTTCTTTGAACCAGTTATAATTTCGTTTAACATCATTACAGTTCAGTTTATTGCCATCTTATGGGTTAGTGTTCACATATCTTTAAATCTGTTCATCTGCCTGTCTATTGATTCATGCATTGATTAACTAAATTGCCATAATACATTCTTTCAGTGTTCCAACCAGTTGGCCTATTTTCTGTGCAGTATTAAAGAGTGGTAGCATACTAACTTTTATATTGCAGAGGTGTGTCAGTGGGGTCCGAGTAGCTTAAAGAGTCATGGCAGAACCCATCGTATCCAGCGGCTTCTGTGGGAGTAAGCGCTACACTGATTTCGGGGATTATTATTGAATCTACTGACACCACTGCTGGGGGTTATTATTGAATCTACTGACACCACTGCTGGAGGTTATTATTGAATCTACTGACACCACTGCAGGGGGTTATTATTTTGTCACTGACACCACTGCTGGCGGTTAATTTTGAATCCACTGACACCAAAGTTTGGGGGGTTATTGCTGCATCCAATGACACCAATGCTGGGGTTATTGGACTCTAACTTCTTCAGTGTGCATTGCGATACTCTGCAAAAAATGAGGCAGAAACAAATTTATTGGGCACTGAGTTGCGAAACTGTGCTGCTATTGTGCTCCCCTCTGGAGGTGTCAGGGGCCACACTTGGGGCCCTCTATAAGCTTCCAGTTGACCACCACTTCCCCAAAGGGCATTAAGCGGTACCATTCAAACCCTGATAAAGCAAATAAAGCCATGAGAGTACACAAATAGTAAAGGAGGTGGGAACTTCATGTTGATTGCCGTAAGGAATAGGCAGAACCAGCTGGCTATTATCCCGAAAGTGTTCTCCACCACTCTTCTGGCTATGGCCAGCCGGTAGTTAAAAACCCTCTGGTCTGAGGTGAGGGTCCTCGTGGCTTCAAAATGATCGGCTGGTCAGAACAAACTAACAGAAAGCACTGAAAATCAGAAAGGCCTGAGAAGAGCGATCTTAAAACCAGAAACGAGCGGACAAGAATGCATTGGCAATCAAATACGTACTATAATAATACGCACTGAAAAACAAATGCGAACTGACTACCTGCACTGAAAACCAGATACGAACCCACAAGCACAAACTGAAGAGCAGTAACGATCGGAAAAGTACGAGGCTGAAAAGCGCTCTCACCAAACTTCTACTAACACGAGCAAGGGGGATTGTTGGAGGGGAGGGTGGGACTTTACTTCTACTAACATGAGATTAACAGAAGGAGCCCAAGTAGTGCACTTGGTATTGAACTTCCCTTTTCTAGTGCCATCATACGTGTTGTACGTCACCGCTTTCTTGACGTTTGGAATTTCCAACAAGATTTGTGTGACTGTGTGTATGCAAGACAAGTTTGAGCCAACATCCGTCTGAAAAAATCCATGGATTTTGTTGTCGGAATGTGCGATCATGTGTACGCGGCATAACACATCTGGGATGGTGAAAATAAGGCACAACAATGCTCCCAGTCTGAACTAGCCCAGTGCACCTGGGAACTGCAAGATGGCGCTGCCTCCCAGGTCTTCTGCAACATGGTGCCACTATATATCACAAAGGGAGCATCTCCTATCGCAGCCCCAGTGGGAAAGGGCTACAGGTAAGGCTAAACCTGTAAATGAGCCAACTAAAGAACCACTTTTACAAATAATGTATGTCATACAAGCCTGTCAGTTCCCTCTGACTCAACAAATTAGTCTGTCTGAATAGGCTTTTCACTGCTTTAACAGGACATGCATGACATTAGACAGCATGTCTGTGAATAAAGAATTAGCGACTTAGAGGACATGGTTAACCCTGTCACTGCTGATGTCAGAACAACCTAGCAAGATTTAACCCTTTGCTCAAATACTGTAAGCTGTTTGATCTAGAAGACCCTTTCAGGGATAACAACATTATTGTGGTGAAAGAACACTATAGGATAACAATTACAGAATCTTTATGAGAAAACCAACTTTCAGGCGCACCTCCCAGAGCTATTATAGCTTGCATTCTGTATTTCAAAGATATCATAATTATCCTGATGAAAACCAGAACACTTTGAATTACTATGTTAAAATCATCGCAATATACTCTGACTTTTCTGAAAGCAGATTGCTTTTACCAAGATCAAGAAGAGACTTAGAGACCAACACATACCCCACAGCACGCTTTACCAGGCTAAGTTACAGGTCATGGCAAAGTAAATACTAATTTATTGCTCCAAAAGAAATGGTTCATTGGTTAGACTCAAGAGGATATGAGCTGGGAACACTCCTGATCACAAGTGGATCTCTCATTTCTCATTTTCTTTGCTACTATAAGAGTCTTTGTAATAACTATCCATCACGAGATCTCCCACAGCACCTTTATATGTTCATTGCAATGCTTATTGGTGCATTCTCTAGTACTGAGAAGAGATTACTCAGCCCTATGTCCTGTTACACCATTCTGACATGTCTTTACTGATTGGATACTAATTGCTGCACTGCAATCATTTTGACCTCCTCTATTGAAGGAGGAGGGAGGGAAAGGACTGTGAACATCTAAATTTCAATAAGGCATTTGATACAGTACCCCATAAACAATTAACCTACAACTTAATGGGGATCTTTAGCCTGGTTGAAAAAAAGTAGCCACTGACCTTTAATAAGAGGAAAATTACCTGTCCAAGGATCCAGCACCATCCTCACCCGGGCCGGTATTTCGTGGGCATTTCGTGGGTCTTTGGGTCCCCGGCATTGCCATGTTTAGTGTGGGAAGCTGGCTGGTACTCCTGGTGGCTTCACAGCCAGTTTTCCTCTGCACACATGCGAGCCACGCTGAGCTGTGTGAATGGTCCAGCAGCCCCCTGTGATGTGTCCCAGAAGGTTGCGGGCAGGGAGGAGTTGCGGTCAACTACAGGTGACCCCAACAGAAGTGGGAGTCGATACCCACCAAAACTAGTTACTCGCTACTCCCCCCCCCAAAAAAATGTACAAAAGGGTTAGAGGAGGAGGGGAGGAGAACATAAAACTTCCCTTTTAGGGTGAAGTTTCGCGTTAAGGTCTTTTGGCATTGATGACATGGTGTGTACCTGGATAGAAAAATGTTGCAGGAGCGTGCCCAGAGGGTGGTGATTAGTGGCAAATTTTCTGAATGGTCTGTAGTGTTGAGTGGGGTACCCTAGGGCTATGTCCTGTGACCAATTCTGTTTAACTTGTTCTTAAACAATATAGAAGTTGCAATAAATAATTCAATCTCAGTGTTTGCTTATGATACAGAGTTAAGTAGGGCAATAACTTCACAACAGGATATAGCAACTTTATAAGAAGACCTACTTTAAATAGGGGGGTGGCCAGCTACCGTATATGGCAGATGAGTGTTCAATGTAGGAAAATGGAATGTAATGCACTTGGGGGAAATAATATGCATGCAAGCTACACACCAGGGGGAGAACCTCTGTGAGAATTAAGGTTGGAAAAGGTCTGGGGGTCCTAGTAGATGACAGACTCACCAATAGCATGTAATGCCAAGCCGCAGCAAGCAAAGCTAGCTGACTATGCATTAAAAGGGGTATTTAGACAAGAGATAAAACTATGATTCTACCACTACAAAACTCTGATTTGGCCACATCTTGAGTATGCTGTTCAGTTCTGGTCACCAATCCTCAGGAAGGATGTGCTTTGAACTGGAGACAGTCCAGGGAAGGGCAACAAAGCTAATAAGGGGGCTGGTTATGAGGTAAGACTACAAACAATAAATGTCTGCGCCCTGGAGAAGAGGCACTTAAGAAATGATATGATAGTGATATACAAATGCTTAAATGGTGACTCTAGCATTGGGAAGAACCTTTTTAATTTTTAGGCCTCTAAAGAAGACACACGGCTTGGACAGGAAACAGTTCAATCTTTAACTGTGTAAAGGTTCTTTACTGTTAGAATGGTAAAGATGTGGAACTCCCTTCCACAGTTTGAGTACCCTAAGTACCTGAATTCATTGGGTTTTTTTTACAGATGACTTACCAAATTGCTGTTTTTCAACCCTACATCAACAATACTGAACATGCTCTGCAATCCCACTATAATGTAGATATTTCACTGTTTAAATGTATTTTACCAATACTCTAACGGTCAGACATGCACTTATATTTCCCACCAACAAGTTATTTGCTAGCATAAAAAGCTCACAGTAAGTTGGGAGGGTGGGCTGGGAAGGTTAAGCTAGGGAGTTGTTCCACTGTTGTTTTTGTTGGGTCATCCTTTTACTGGCTAAACACCCTGGTTACAGTTTCCCCCGACACCAAACCCATTCTCAAATCTTGCACTCCAAAGGTGGTGGAACTTTCATATACTTTCCAATTCTTATGCAAAGGATGGAAAATCTGTAAATTTTAACCTGGAATGTTCAGGGGCTCAACTCCAAAACAAAAAGACCCTTAGTCCTTGACCAAAATAACAGAATTAAGCCCCATATAATACTTCTCAAGGAGACACATTTGGTTGGATTCAAAATGATTGTTTTGAAGAGGCCCTTAAAAAAACACACCGTCCCTGGCACATACTCCTCTTTATACAGAGAAATGTCTATTCTTATAACCAAAGCCCTCAAGTTTGTTACTTCATTTTGGTCTTTGAATACCTTGGCCAACATTACATGATAGGTAACAAATACATCCCTTCCCTCTTTGATATAACCAAATTAGATACCTATATGCTAAAAGTTCTTGATGTTGCAAAGGATCTGAATATTCTAGTTGGAGACTTCAATACCATTTTGGACCCCAGCTTGATGGGTTTGGATGTACATAAACATACTCTACTGTATTGAAGGACTGGTGGCATAGGTATCATTTATTTGATCTGTGGAGGTGGAAAAATCCAGACAAAAGGGTGTCAGTCCGTGCCATACAGTGTAAGAAGGGAATGTCTACATTAGTAGGGTATTCCATAATAACTATTTACAGTGTTGCATTTCAGATCAATTTCTGGTGGGAAAATGGGAAGGATATCTCTGAAGAAACTTGGTGGGAGGCATTCAAGGTCACATTGAGAAGTCCCTTTTTGTCTCTCTTTTGCACACTTAGAAAATTCAAAGGGGGAACTTCAACGAATTTCAACTAATCCAAAATAAATTTTAATCTAAAACAACGAATACATTCATGCGATGACAAGATGCTCATAGCTTGGGTCATTTGTTAATGTTCGCAACATCTGAAATATCAAAATAGTGAACGATCTGAATTGATTTGGATCAATTTGTTTTTATTTTAGCATGTGTAGCGAATATATTCTAATAAGATTCTTTTTGTACTTGTGTTGAGAGACTATTCGTTTAATTTCTATGTGTGCGGCCCAACAAACAAAGTCATAATAATGATAACATTATTATTATTATTTTTTAATAAAGGACTTGTCCCAAGCCGTGTCTTGTCATTTTTACCATTTTGACACTTTTTTGTGAAATGGCAGGGGTACATTTGTACCCCGTTACCATTTCACACAGGGGGAGGCCGGGATCTGGGGGTCCCCTTGTTAAAAGGGGCTTCCAGATTCCACCCGCAGACCCCCACAACCACCTGCCAAGGGTTGTGGGGATGAGGCCCTTGTCATCAACATGGGGAGAGGGTGCTTTGAGGGGCTATCCCAAAGCACCCTCCCCATGTTAAGGGCATGTGGCCTGGTACGGTTCAGGAGGGGGGGGCACTCTCTCGTCCCCCCTCTTTTCCTGCAGTCTGCTAGGTTGGATGCTTGGATAAGGGTCTGGTATGGATTTTAAGGGGGACCCCACGGCATTTTTTAAAAAATTTTGGCATGGGGTTCCCCTTAATATCCATACCAGACCTAAAGGATCTGGTATGGAATTTGGGGGGACCCCCAGACATTTTTTTTAAAAAAATTTTGGTTCGGGGTTCCCCTTAATATTAATACCAGACCAAAATGGACTGGTAATGGACTGGGGGAATCCCATACCGTTTTTTTTTAATGACTTCTTTTATCTGCATTGCCGGGACCGACAATTCATTATAGCTGCACATAGTTTTAAACGACTTTTTTCCTTTAGAAATGTCATTTTGTGCAGGGACTATTCTAAACATGGGAAACATGCGCCAATTTACAAGCATACTATAGACAACCCCCAGGTACGAAATTTAAAGGAATATTTCACTTTTATTGTTTCACCTTAAGCATTATTAAAATCACTGCCAATGGCCGTTTTTAAAACTTTTTTTTTGTATTGATACATGTCCCCTGGGGCAGGATCCAGGTCCCCAAACATTTTTTATGACAATACCATACATATAAGCCTTTAAAATTAGCACTTTTGATTTCTCCCATAGACTTTTAAAGGGTGTTCCGCGGCTTTCGAATTTGCCGCGAACACCCCAAATTGTTCGCTATTTGGCAAACAGGCGAACACCCCATGTTCGAGTCGAACATCGGGCTCATCCCTAATTGGCACTAGTAAGGCTGCATTTCATGGGCACTAGTAAATATTTTAGTACACCATTTGGTTCAGAATATTTTTTTCCTGTTTTCCTCCTCTAAAACCTAGGTGCTTATGGTCAGATGCGCCTTATGAAGCGAAAAATACGGTATTTATTTAACGAATGAGACCATACTCTTCAATAAGTGCAGAAAGAGAAATCTGTTTGTATCTTTGATGCATCAAATGACTAACTTGTTGGAGGTAAAAAGAAAAATCTCATCTGAGCAATCAGTGTACACTGCAAGCAATTTGAAAAACTTTGTAGCAAATTCCTAACCGGTTTCTGCTCTGAAACATCTGAAATGTTTGTTTGCGCATATCTTTTGCATACTGAATCTGATTTTTTAGGAGCCCTATTGGGGGGCTTTGGTGAAATATGAGGGGTCTAGACAGAACCCTGATGTCTCAGTTTTGAGAAGAACGAAGGACGACTGAGGACAGAGATTCCCCACTCCCTTTCTCTGCACCCTCTTCCTCACTGAACAGTGAAAGAACAAAAAATGCTCTGTGCTGAGCGGTTTCCCTTTCATTCACAAACTGAAGCCTAGTAAATATGCTTTAGTTATGAATAAACACAGTGAGTGATCAGTACGGATCACTCACTGTGTTCATTCCGAAAAGGAGGGGGCCAGTAAATTACATATTAACTGGGCCCTTCCCTGGCTCTCCATCATGAAACAAGAGGAGGCTGGCAGCACTGCAGGGGGTGGGGGGTAGGGCATCAGGGGGAATCTGCACCACATGTGGTGATTCGGGTGTGCCCAGGCACATCTAGCACACCCTGTGCGCAGGTTAATGCAGGACAGTAAGAAAAAGGAAATGTTCCCAGTGGGGACACAGAGAGTACATATCCCCCTGGATATGGGCCCAATGCCGTATTATCCCCCTGGTAATTGGATGGATGCTACTACACATTTTTTATTTATTGGCTGTTATTGCTTGTATAATCAACACAATGTAAGTAATAGAATGAAATATATTGATGCTGTGTAATATGTCAGGGTATATATGTTACTTTTGATTACATATATATGTGTATCTTTAAAGTTGTCTCCCACCCCCCCCGACGAAAGGATGTGATCCTGAAACGCGTCAACGTTTTTTAAGGGGCTCCCATTTGACTGGTTGCTGTTTGACCATGCTTGGACGCTAATCTATACTGGTTGCTGTTTGACCATGCTTGGACGCTAATCTATACTGTAGCAATGCTCATATATACAACCGATTGCGGTCATAAGATGATATCTTATAAATTATATAGAATTACGCTACTATAAAAACAAATATAATTGTCCAAAACCAGAATGGTTAATTTTAAAGTCCACAAGTGTTGCCATAGAAAATATTATGAACTCCTGGTGTCGATCTCCACCATCCACCACCATAAAGTGATCTTGTGCATTAGTGTCTCCACCAAAAACTGAAAAACTTGCTTACCAGCTTCTGTGGACCCCTCATTACAAGGGTTCAATTGCGCTTGTGGCTTAGAACCCAGCCAAGGCCTTTCACCAGATCCGATAGCTCTCCTATACTGGAAGGCCACTTGTCACCATGTGGTAAATGTGAAGTTCTCCAAAAAAACAAACACAAAGGCTCCACATTGTATAAAACCTTTAAAAGTTTATTGTGTTAAAAAATATGCACATACAGCGTTATCTGAACATATGCGCCTTAAGTTTTATGTGTTGGCCGGCACACAAACAAACAAACCTGTCCTTCTGGGACATGAGGGAAATTGGTAACATCAGCGCGTCACTCTTTCCTACGCGTTTCGTCATAGGCTGACATTGTTCTTGCGCCTTTTTCTCTATATTATAGGATGTTGGCCTAATTTCCCACTGACCTGACCTGATGACCAATATTCACTCTAAGCCTGCATCAAAAGACAGTAAGTCACTAGAGAAAACCCGAGAATACTAGAGAAGTGAACTGGCCTTTAACAGATATACTATACTGCAGTGTTACAAATCCCAGAAAACACAGACTGCATACATTTTACTGCATTGATGCGTGTTTTTTGTGGGCCCATAGAAAGGGACAGTAATTTGGTAATATGTATGTGTAATGTAATTTACCATTTAAAGCTCAACATGCCAAATAAGCAGCAGAATTTTTTTTTTTTTTTTTTAGCCAAAGCATGGAAAAACACCCATTACAGCAATGAAAAGACATTCAAAACTGTGGTCATTATAAGAAAGATAAGTGTGATTTGGCCTTAGACTCTGTGGCCATTGTATAGTTCAGCTAGATACTAACAAACATTAAAAAAAATAAAAATATTAATATATAAAATCTGATGCAGCACACAAGTAAGAGAATCCATACCTTCTAGTCTTCTATACATAATGTGCAGTAATTAAAGCACTGATTACACTCTTAAATCCCTCCTGATGTCACCATTTAAGCTGATATAAGATCTGAAGCTTCTTGCTTCTTACAGTAATTCCCTATATGTCCTAATCATTCACATACAGTAATGGCATGCACTAATGCATGCTGACATCCTAATAGCTTATACAGAGTGTTTTTATTCTGCTAAATTCATAGGCACTCAGAAAATTCAGCCGCCTTAGATTGTCAATCCATGGGAGATTTTAATCCCAAAATAACTTTTTACAATCTTCGAAAACATTAAGTGGCCTATTTATAAAATAGCAAATGTCAGCTTTGTGCCCTATGAAATTTCACTGGCCAATAATTCAGTGCATTTCTTTTTAAACTTCATCTTTATTTTTGTTATTTCCAACAAGCAAAATTTCCATATAAAAACAATAGGATATATTCCATAAATACATACCATTAAGCTTCACACTCCTCCCCATCCCCCTCCCCTACATCCCCAACTTCCCTTTCCTATTCCCTTTAGGATTACAGTAATACAGTATAGTAATTATGCTCATATAGTAATTATGAGCATAACTAGTTCCAGAAGAATGCATGTAATCCAAAGCACTTGTATATCAAAGTGAGTTTCCCCATAGGAAATAATGTAAATTCAGATAATCCGTTCCACAGCCACTGCTTGTCTATGCAGTACTGCATGTTGCCAGAGGTGCGGGGGCACCGGAGACATTTGGAAACACACAGAGACATTCGGAGACCACTCAAGGACACTCGGAGATGCTCAGAGACACTCGGCAACGGAGTGTTTCCGAGTGTCTCCGAATCTCTCCGAGCGTCACTGGTGCCCCCACACCTCTGGCCAAATGCGGTACTGCGCACCCCAGAGGCTTGAATCCTGCTCGTCTTGCCAGACAACGCTCCCGAAGCAAGTCAGCTTTTTTTTTTTAAACAGCTCGTATTGTGAAACGCTCGTAAACCGCATTACTCGCAATCTGAGGTTCCACTGTAGTATATTATCCAAAACAAACTTTCTAGATATTCACAGTCTCAGGTACCAGTCCTGGAGTTTCGATCCCTCCTTTCCATATCTTTTCAAATCTACTTTCCCCACCTTTCTCATATAGGCCTGTTTTTTCCCTTATTATTGTTGTAATGACCATTCTCAGCAACAGACGGTGGCTTAGAATTTATCCATTTCCAGGTAATTGCATTTCTAGCTTGATAAAGACATCTCAATACCCTGGAATGTTTGTCCTTGGTATAGACACAGAAGGTGGCACACACAGGTTAAAATGGCAATCAAAGGTTAATTTCCCACATTTGTGGCTTTTTAAATTACAATTAGTGTCTGTGTATTAATAGTCAATGAGTTTGTTAGCTCTTGCATGGATGCACTAAGCAGGCTAGATTCTGAACCGTGAGGAGGTAGAAAAGAACAGTCAAAAGACCTGCATAACAAGGTAATGGAACTTTACAAAGATGGAAAAGGATATAAAAAGATATCCAAAGCCTTGAATATGCCAGTCAGTTCTGTTCAATCACTTAATAGGAAGTGGAAAATGTTGGGATCTCTTGATACCAAGCCTAGGTCAGGTAGATCAAGAAAGTTTTCAGCCACAACTGCCACAGGAACTGTTTGAGATACAAAGAAAAACCCACAGGTAACTTCAAGAGAAATACAGGCTGCTCTGGAAAAAGATGATGTGGTTGTTTTTAAGGAGCACAATATGATGACACCTGAAAAAAAAAAAGAACTGCATGGTCAAGTTGCCAGAAAGAAGCCTTTACTGCAGTGTTCATCAACCCTGTCCTCAGGGCCCACTAACAGGCCAGGTTTGCAAGATAACTGAAATACATCACAGGTGATATAATTTGCTGCTCAGTGATTGCAGTATTCTAGTCTGCATCTCCCCAAGGTAATACATAAAACCTGGCCTGTTAGTGGGCCCTGAGGACAGGGTTGAAGGTCACTGCTTTACTGTACAAGTTCCACAAAAAAGCCTGGTTACAATATGCCCAACAGCACCTTGACATGCCTCATTGGCTTTTTTGTGGCATTGGCACAGTAAAGGCTTCCTTGGAGAACGAACTAACATTCTTATAACGTTCTTATAACGAAAAATGTCAAACAAAATTCCACTAGTGTTTACCCAGCTTAAGCAAGAGAATCCCTGTCCCTTTTGTTTTTTACAACTGTGGAATATATCACTGCAGCAATATAAATATGAAGCAAGTGTAGGAACTGGTGATGAGGGCAGTTCTTTAGCCCTTCATCCTTCAGTAGAACCTAATGCGATAGATGTATAGAAAGTAGCACACTTGCTTTGATTGAGAGGTCATGTACCCGCTCAATTCCGACACTAAGAGAACATGTAGGACATCCAGAGAGATCTCTAGTCCTCTAGAGACCTATTTTCATATTAGATGTTGTCTTACTGGGTTTTGGTGTGTGGAGTTCTCACCCAGATGCAACCATCAGGGTTCAGGTCAAAAAACAGAGCCTCTGATGGCATGATTGTTACACTGGTGAGTTCAAAACTGGGAGAAGCCTGAGTGGTGAGCAGAGTAGAGAAGAGTTTAACAGGCAGATGGTAAGGGCAGGAGGATAGTCCAGGCTGTTAGGAGGCAGAAGCAGAGCCTACAGACAGTTCAAATTGACAAGTGAAAGGAAACTGAAGTGAGTATTTTAAATGCTTATTTGCAAAAATGTTTCCTTTATTAAACATTTTTTTACTCATTTGCAATATGCCTTTAAACTTGCTAAAAAATTAGGAGTCAATTCCCTAGCACAGCCCTTTCCTCTTTGCGTGTCATAGCCCTCTCCTCTTCTGGGAGTGTCTAATTTCTACTTGTGCAGACCAAACTCCCCCCTGCTTACCTCCATACCTAACCTTTTGTAACGCTACCCCCGTAGGAGCCGCTGGATTGGATGGGTCCTTTGTTCTTTGCCTCGACCTACTCAAGAACCTCAGCCCCTCTGATACACAAGGTTGAGTACAAACAGGGCTTTTTTCAGGGGGAACTTGGTGGAACTCAGTTCCACCACCTCTGGCTCAGACCCTTTGGTGCCTGCTCACCACAATCACTTGTAAACACAGAAGTCTGGTTTCTGTGTTTACAAGTGACAGCTCTGCACTCTGTGTGTAATGCAATCCTGATATTTAATGCCCCTTTAAGACCCTTCTACTGTTTGTGAAATATGACCACACCCACTATTTGATGTGATTTGGAGGGTGTGTGTGGGGGGAGGAGTTTTGGGGGGTCATGGTTGAGTTACAGCACCTATTGTTTGAGAAAAAAGCCCTGAGTACAAACATACAATATCACAGAAATTCACTGAAAATAATACCTAGTACCCAACAGTAGTGCTATACCAAAGCAAACGGGCACCAAACCAGATAGTAAAAGCAAACCTAATATATTGTCACGCTGAAGCCTGCTGTTGGCTGACATCACAGAGCCGGTCCTGGCTGGGGAAAGATCGCAACCATATGGTCGGAATTAAACCAGATGTCTGGACCGGCACCTAGCTCAGTCTCTCAGCGAGTGGCTAAGAGCCTGAGCCAGCTGACCCTGCCCCCTCCACAGCCCATTGCTCTAGTAAGCACAGGAGGGGGAACAGAGCAGAGAGCTGGTGATTGACAGTCTCTGGCTCTCTGCTCATGGAGCACAGAGAACTCTGTGATCAGCTGCGTTTGATCGCTCGGTTCTCAGTCTCATGCCCTGTACACACGGCCGGATTTTCCTATGGAAAATGTGCGATCGGAGCTTGTTGTTGGAAATTCCGACCATGTGTGGGCTCCATCGAAATTTCCGACACACAAAGTTTGAGAGCAGGCTATAAAATTTTCAGATAACAAAATCCGTTTGCGTAAATTCCGGCCGTGTGTGGACAATTCCAATGCACAAAGTGCCACGCATGCTCCGAATAAATTAAGAGATGAAAGCTATTGGCTACTGCCCTGTTTATAGTCCTGACGTATGTGTTTTACGTCACTGCGTTCAGAACGATCGGATTTTCCGACAACTTTGTGCGACCGTGTGTATGCAAAACCCTTTACAGTCTGACTTTCGCTCACAGCACTCCACAGAAACTGCCTTACTAAAACTCACTAACGATTTAATAACTGCTAAAACCAACAGCCAGTACTCCATATTCCTACTACTTGACCTCTCTGCGGCCTTTGATACTGTTGACCACCCGCTCCTTCTCAATAAACTACATTTCCTTGGCCTCTGAGATTCTGCTCTATCCTGGTTCTCTGCCTATTTATCACAGCGCTCCTTCAGTGTCACCTACAACTCTGTCTCCTCCTCTCCATTGCCCCTTTCTGTGGGGGTCCCCCAAGGCTCTGTTCTTGGACCCCTTCTCTTCTCTATCTACACCTCCTCCCTTGGTCACTTGATAACCGCCCACGGCTTCCAGTACCACTTATATGCCGTTGACACCCAAATCTATCTGTCTACTCCTCACCTCACTCCTTCAGTCTCCTCTCGCATTACTAACTTACTAACTGACATATCAGCATGGATGTCGCACCACTTCCTTAAACTAAATCTCTCTAAAACTGAGCTATTAATATTCCCCCCCGCCCGTGCCCCCTTCCATGACTTTTTCATCAAAATCAACAATGCAACCATCAGTCCCTCCCCTCATGCCAGGGTACTCGGTGTAATCCTAGACTCTGACTTGTCATTTCAGCCTCAAATCCAATTGTTGTCAAAAGTTTGTAGAATTCACCTCCGTAACATCTCTAAAATTCACCCCTTTTTAACAAATGAAACCACCAAGCTCCTCATTCACTCCTTGTTATCTCTCGCCTTGACTATTGCAACTCCCTTCTCATTGGCCTGCCTCTCCATAGGCTATCCCCTCTTCAGTCTATCATGAATGCTGCTGCCAGACTTATCTACCTTACCAACTGCTCAGTGTCTGCCAACCCTCTCCTCCAATCCCTACACTGGCTCCCAATCACCCAGCGAATTAAATTCAAAATACTAACCACAACATACAAAGCCATTCACAACTCTGCCTCGAGCTACATCACCAATCTTTTCTCCAAATATCACCCAAATCGACCTCCCCGCTCTTCTCAAGACCTCCTACACTCAACCTCTCTTGTCTCCTCCTCTCATGCTCATCTCCAGGATTTCTCCAGAGCCTCTCCCATCCTCTGGAACTCGCTAACTCCACCTGTCCGGCTATCCCCTACTCTTGCTACATTTAGGCGATCCCTGAAAACTCATCTCTTCAGGAAAGCCTATAACATCTCCAACTAATCTTTTACCACTTCCATCAGCTCATTCCCCACAGTTACATCTTTTCGTACCACCCATGGGCGTCCACAGTAGGGGGCAAGGGGGGTCAAGTGCCCCCCGCTGGAATTGTCAAGATGTTGCAGCAACCAGCAGGGTACGCCGCGGCCGCCGCTACACTGCAGACTTTTTTCTGAGTCCGCTGGCTGCTCTCTGCGTCTCTGAGACTCTGACATCTGAAGTCCCCCCTCCACCTGGCCCGATCATCTAATGCGATACTCACCTCGGCCGCTCCGCTCTAGTCATTGGCTGCCATTCTGACGAGAAATTCCCCTGTCGAATAATGCCCCCGTACTGTGCTTGTGCACTATGGAGCGGCGGAAAGCTGCCGAACATAGGAATATGCTTCCGATGCTCGTGCAAGTCTGCAAGGGGCGGACTTGTTCATGATGGGAGCGTGTGAGGGGCAGATGGCAACAGAAGGGGGCGTATTTTGTAATGATGGGTACTGATATTGCATGGGAAAGATAGGCCGCAAAGACGTGTAGGAAGAATAGCAGAGATACATATTTGTAGAAGATGTGTTTGAGTTTATTAATAAATTCCGGTCCGAACTTAACAACACTGCCCATCATTACAAATGATGCCCCCTTGTGTAGGTGTCCACCCCTAACACGCGCCCATCATGTACAAATCTGCCCCTTGCAGACTTGTACGAGCAGCAGGGGGGGTGGGGCACTATGTTGGCTATAGTGCGCAGGCGCCGTCAACAGCTGTTCATCAATTCCGAGGTTCAGTGGCTTTCGGCAGCTCGGTAATGCGCAAGCGCTGCCCATGCACAGTGGCGGGCGGGCATTACTCGACAGGGGGCATTTATCATCACAACACCGGCGCGGCGTCGGGCCCGCCCACTTAAGTGGCCGAGGCAGAGTCAGTGATATGCTGCCGCCTGGCCTAGGGGAGCATCACAGACAGGAAATACTGAGGCATACACAGTGAAGAACCACAGGTAACAGCAAGACTCATGAGGAGCATTTTTATGTAGAATAATAATTGCTTTTAATGGAAAGTGGGACAGCTGAGCTGAGCTATAATTGCAATTTGCTGGAAAGATATGAGTGTGTACAGTTTAGGAGATAATTCATCTTCACTTATCACTTTGTATTGGATTGGTTACTCAGGCGGTTGCGTACCATGCCCATATAGCCTAGAGAATATACATCCTTTTATATTGCGGTCATATTTTGATCTTGATGAAAACACTATACAGTGACAGTATGAAGATCAAAATATGACCACAACAGATGTATTGCAATGTAAAAAGATGTACATTCTCTAGGCTATATGGGCATGGTACGCAGCCGCCTGAGTAACTTCCAATACAAAGTTAAGATGAATTATCTCTTGTAGAACACACATATATCTTTCAAGTGGAAAGATTTTCATGAGATTGTCAAAAAGGGGCAGAGCATGGGTGGCCTTGAAATAATGCTCCCCCCTGGAAAAAGTTCGGCGGACGCCCATGGTACCACCTGCCCCACCCTATTAGATTGTAAGCTCTTCTGAGCAGGGCCCTCTTAATACTCTTGTATCTTATTGTATTATAACTGTATTGTCACCCTTTTATATTGTAAAGTGCTGCGTAAACTGTTATAAATTATAAATCCTGTATAATAATAAAACAAGTCTGAGCCAACATCCGTCGGAAAAAATCCATGGATTTTGTTGTCGGAATGTCCGATCAATGTCCGATCGTGTGTACAGGGCATTAGAGAAGATGGCGAATAGATGCAGCATTGGACCAATGCTGAAACCACCTAGCTAGGCGTGATTCTTAAAAAAAATCCCAATCTTCTCTTTTAAGGCTTGGCAGCTCACTTTTATTAAATTAAATTAAAGTTCTATACAACATAAAGTTCACAAGGATTCCCATGCAAGGGATTTTCAAGCTTCAGAAAAACATCAGATCACTGAAAATGCTAGACCTCCTGGCTATCATTCAGCAGCACCGCTGCTATTAGTATTTGTCCTTAGACCCAGTTCCAGAACAAGATCACCCAGTGCCCAGGGCAAAGATGCCAGATTGTGCCCTGCCCCTTCCCATTTCATTATGTGCGAGCCTATGAGGCAGCGCTGGGCTGACAAAAGTAGTGATGATGCTGTTACTGCTCCTGTCAGCCTTATAGTAGATGGAATTTGCAGAACCCTCATCCCTATAATATACACTGCGCCCAGGGCAGCTGCCCCTTCTGACCAGGGGACAGATGAGGGGGACACTGATTGCAGGGGACACATGAGGGGGCACTGATGGCAGGGGACAGATGAGGGGGGTAATGATGGCGAGGGACAGATGAGGGGGACACTGATGGCGAGGGACGGATAGGGGGGTACTGATGGTGCGGGACAGATGAGGGGGACACTGATGGCGAGGAACAGATGAGGGGGACACTGATGGCGAGGGACAGATAAGGGGGACACTGATAGCAGGGGACAGATGAGGGGGGGAATAATGGTGAGGAACAGATGAGGGGGGCACTGATGGCGAGGGACAGATGAGGGGGACACTGATGGCGAGGGACAGATGAGGGGCACACTGATGGCGAGGGACAGATGAGGGGGGGAATGATGGTGAGAAACAGATGAGGGGCACACTGATGGCGAGGGACAGATGAGGGGGGGAATGATGGTGAGAAACAGATGAGGGGGACACTGATGGCAGGGGACAGATGAGGGGGGGAATGATGGTGAGAAACAGATGAGGGGGACACTGATGACGAGGGACAGATGAGGGGGACACTGATGGCGAGGGACAGATGAGGGGCACACTGATGGCGAGGGACAGATGAGGGGGACACTGATGGCAGGGGACAGATGAGGGGGGGAATGATGGTGAGGAACAGATGAGGGGGACACTGATGACGAGGGACAGATGAGGGGGACACTGATGGCGAGGGACAGATGAGGGGCACACTGATGGCGAGGGACAGATGAGGGGGACACTGATGGCAGGGGACAGATGAGGGGGGTACTGATGGTGAGGAACAGATGAGGGGGACACTGATGGCGAGGGACAGATGAGGGGGACACTGATGGCGAGGGACAGATGAGGGGGACACTGATGGTGAGGGACAGATGAGGGGGAAACTGATGGTGAGGGACAGATGAGGGGCACACTGATGACGAGGGACAGATGAGGGGGACACTAATGGCGAGGGACAGATGAGGGGGACACTGATGGCGAGGGACAGATGAGGGGGACACTGATGGCAGGGGACAGATGAGGGGGGTACTGATGGTGAGGAACAGATGAGGGGGACACTGATGGCGAGGGACAGATGAGGGGGACACTGATGGCGAGGGACAGATGAGAGGGACACTGATGGTGAGGGACAGATGAGGGGGAAACTGATGGTGAGGGACAGATAAGGGGGACACTGATGGCGAGGGACAGATGAGGGGGACGTAGATGCCGGCTGCCTCGCACATGCACAGCGGCTTGCAGCTGAATCCACCTCCCCCTTGTGATGCTTTCATGCACACAGACAGGAGGGGGAGGCAGGGAGGAGGCATGGCAGGGGCAGACTGGGTGGCAATTGGGGTGCTGTGATGTTTTCAGGAAACTATGCACAGCACTCTGCTGACCCCTTTCACCAGCCATGATCTGCCTGCATTGCATAGAGAAGCACAGATGCTCAGTGGTGAAATTACTGCATCTAAAATAAAGTATGTAATGAAAACTGAAAGATTTTATTTATTTATTTATTTTTTTAATGGTTGGCAAAACATAATAATATTGAATTTCAGCTTTAAGAAGTAGGAGTTTCCATAGTGACAAAGCAATTGTAAGCTTGTGAGATCTCATTTTTGTTGAAACTGATAAAAATACAAGTGGGGATGATACTGAACAATATTATGCAAACAGAATCATGTTTGTCAATGTAATGGCTTTCTGTTTAATAAAGAGCATGCTTTGAGACATTTGTGTGTCTCGTAGTTGCCTGCAGATGGTTACGATAGCCTGATAGAGCACTTTGTTACGTAACCCTTTCCTCCATGTTCATCATTTTGCTTTGTGCTAAAACTTAATTCCAGAGTCCAAACCATTTTCTACCAAATGTAACTACGAGCATTGTCACTTCCTTTCCTTATACACACTTAGGATTTGTTTACATTTGTAGTTGGGGGGGGGGGGGGGTCAGGCATTCCCCTTTTAAGATGCACAGGCAGTGGGCAAAGGTGTACACATGGCAAGCAAAACATTGTGTGCAACGAGAATCATACCCGCCCACCAAATGCAACCTATTCAAGTAAATGGGGCCATTCTGCAACCGCCCAGGAACCACACATAATGCACCGTGCGTTAAAACAGACGTCGAGGAGGCAGCATTGGTCCAAACAATCTATTTAAAGTTAAATAAAGAGGAGAAAGGAAAAAGGAGAAGCCATACTCTGACATGGTTTGGCAGGGTAACGTGCTTAAAATGAGTGTAATTCCCAGGTTTTTTACGTTTTACATACCGTACCCATAACACTCCCACAGACATTCTTTAAACAAATACGAAGGGCTTTTTTGACCTTTGTGTGGGGAGATAAACATTTCAGGTTGGCACACAAGATTTTAAGGAAACCAAAATGGGAGGGTGGAGTGGGACTCCAGGATAAAGCTTTTTATTACAGAGCCACGGCCCTGGTTTGTATAATGAACTGGTGCCATGACTCTGCTAGTAAAATTTGGGTGCCCTTGGAGAAAGCATTAGCAAGTAGGAACTTGGCCGGAGCCCCCTGGATTCCGGTTCCTTATAGGGGCTTGTCGGAATATGCATCACCACTGACGAAGACAACACTATCCATTTAGGATAGAATGAACAGTACGGGAAAGTTTGCCCCCCCCCCCCCCAAATATCCCCTATGGCACCATTGGAAGGATTACCCTGGTTTTCCCCGGGGGAAGAGAAAGGGAGTTTAGATTGCTGGGGAATGGACGGGAAGGGTAATTGTGCTGGTATGGCCCCACAGGGTAAATTGCTTCTATTGGTGGTTCGAATACTGGGGGAAGTACCAGTGGCTGTATGGAAATACCATCAACTGAAAGACTTGTTCAACAAGTGGAGGCACCAGATTAGGCCAGCGAACACGCTTACTACTTTTGAGGAATGGTGTGTTAACTTATCAGAGCTGGGTCATATGTTGTCTCGAATGTATAAACTGGTTCTGAGCGCCCAAAATATGACAACTCCCTATTTCATTCAAGCATAGGAAAGAGAACTGGGCTATAGTTTTACAACAGAGCAGATTAAAAGGCTGATGGGAGCGACACACCATACTTCAATAAGTTCCCATATACAGGAGATGTCTTATAAGTTTCTGACAAGATGGTATCGTACACCGGTTCGATTGGCTCAGATATATCCATCAGCGGATGTTGACTGCTGGAGTGGATGTAACCAAAGGGGTCCGCTCGTCTGTATGCTAGTCCGACGGACAAAAACCGACGCTAGGGCAGCTATTGGCTACTGGCTATGAACTTCCTTGTTTTAGTCCGGTGTACGTCATCACGTACATATCCGTCAGACTTTGGTGGATTGTGTGTAGGCAAGTCCGTTCATTCGGACAGTCCGTCGTAAAGTTTGTCAAAGTCTGCCCGACAAAGTCTGCCGTAAAGTCCGCTCGTGTGTACGTGGCATTAGACCTATAGAATTCTCTCCATTACATTTTCTTTTTTACATTTTGGAAACAGTCTGGATGTTCCACTATAATGGATTGGAAAAGGGAGGTAGAAAAAATAATGGAAGCAGAGAGATAGATACATATGGTAAAAGACCAACAGAATAAATTTAAAGATACATGGGCAGGATGGCTGTATTACTCCTCAGAAATAGGGGTGGATTAAACCCTTTTGGGGGCATTGCAGCATTATGTATCGGATAGTCTATGAGATGCATCTGGTGGGGGGAATTTGGGAGGAGCTGGGGGGTGGGTTTTTTTTCTTTTTTTTGTGTTGTTTTTTTTTTTCTCCTCTGGGAGGCACAGTGGAGAGATGATTGATGTCATTAAAGGAAGAGGATATGTTATATTAGTTTGCTAAAAAACACTTGAAGGCCTCCAAGATGGTGAGAAATTAGATTCTCTGGTCTGATGAGACCAAGATAGAACTTTTTGGCCTTAATTCTAATGCCCCGTACACACGGTCGGATTTTCCGACGGAAAATGTGTGATAGGACCTTGTTGTCGGAAATTCCGACCATGTGTAGGCTCCATCACACATTTTCCATCTGATTTTCCGACACACAAAGTTTGAGAGCAGGATATAAAATTTTCCGACAACAAAATCCGTTGTCGGAAATTTCGATCGTGTGTACACAAATCGGACGGACAAAGTGCCACGCATGCTCAGAATAAATAAAGAGATGAAAGCTATTGGCCACTGCCCCGTTTATAGTCCAGACGTACGTGTTTTACGTCACCACGTTCAGAACGATCGGATTTTCCGACAACTTTGTGTGACCGTGTGTATGCAAGACAAGTTTGAGCCAACATCCGTCTGAAAAAATCCTAGGACTTTGTTGTCGGAATGTCCAAACAAAGTCCGACCGTGTGTACGGGGCATTAGTGGTATGTGTGGAGAAAACCAGGCACTGCTCATCACCTGTTTAATACAGTCCCAACAGTGAAGCACGGTGGTGGCAGCATCATGCTGTGAGGGTGTTTTTCAGCTGCAGGGACAGGACGTCTGGTTGCAATCGAGGGAAAGATGAATGCGGCCAAGTACAGGGACATCCTGGACGAAAACCTTCTCCAGAGTGCTCAGGACCTCAGACTGGGCCGAAGGTTTACCTTCCAACAAGACAATGACCCTAAGCACAGAGCTAAAATAAGGAAGGCGTGGCTTCACAACAATTCTGTGACTGTTCTTGAATGGCCCAGCCTGAGCCCTGACTTAAACCCAATTGAGCATCTCTGGAGAGACCTAAAAATGGCTGTCCACCAACGTTTACCATCCAACCTGACAGAACTGGAGAGGATCTGCAAGGAGGAATGGCAGAGGATCCCCAAATCCAGGTGTGAAAAACTTGTTGTATCTTTCCCAAAAAGACTTATGGCTGTATTAGATCAAAAGGGTGCTTCTACTAAATACTGAGCACAGGGTCTGAATACTTAGGACCATGTGATATTTCAGTTTTTCTTTTTTTAATAAATCTGCAAAAATGTCAACAATTCTGTGTTTTTCTGTCAATATGGGGTGCTGTGTGTACAATGAGGAAAAAAATTAACTTAAATGATTTTAGCAAATGGCTGCAATATAATAAAGAGTGAAAAATTTAAGGGGGTCTGAATACTTTCCGTCCCCACGATAGATAGATAGATAGACAGACAGATAGATAGATAGATAGATAGATAGATAGATAGATAGATAGATAGATAGATAGATAGATAGACAGACAGACAGACAGACAGACAGACAGACAGACAAACAGGCAGACAGACAGACAGATTGATAGATAGATAGATAGATTATTACCGTATTTATCGGCGTATAACACGCACAGGCGTATAACACGCACATTCATTTTAAGAGGGAAGTTTGAGGAAAAAAACTTAAATTTTAAATAAGGAACTTTGAAGCAAAATAAGGGTCAATGCCCATCTGCAGCCTCACAAGTGCCATCAATGCAGCAGCCTCACCATTACCTTCAATGCAGCAGTCTCGCCAATGCCATCAGTGCAGACTGATCGATGCCCATCTGCAGCCTAGAGGATACAGGGAGGGGGGCGGGACGAGTGCTGACAGATTACGTACAGTGAGAATCTCCTATGATAGACAGAACAGTAGTCCAATGGCAGCCCAGGAGACGGGACTTCCTATTACAGAGGCTGCCAAGTAAACAGAAGATTCTCACTGTATGTAATCTGACGGCGCTCGTCCCACCCCCTCCCTGTCCCCTCCGAGGCAGCTAAAATTGAAGTATTGGCGTATAACACGCACGCACTATTTGCACCTGATTTTCATGGTGAAAAAGTGAGTGTTATACGCCAATAAATACAGTACTTATTTTTTATTTATTTTTTTGTATTGTAGGTTGTTTGACACATGTAATAGGGCACTGTAATGCCCCCTTCTTAATTATACTTTGAATAATGTCTTGCACAAATTGGGTTTTGGTTATGGGTAGGTAAGTGGGAGGGCTTTTTCCTTTTTTTTTTCCCCTTTCTCTCTTTGAAGAGGACATTATCAAGGATCCGGTGTGTTTTCTTGGGGTGTTGGGGTCAGTGTGGTGTATGTTAATGAAACGATTTATATAGATAAATTGTGCAATGAGTATTTCTATGTTGTATGTTGAAATTTGTCTTAATAAAGAAAAAGTGATTATAAAAAAAATAAAGTTAAATAAAACCTGGGGTTCAGCTTTAAAATTGAGCCAAACCCATCGATTGAAAGTGGTCACAAACCGTAAGGCCCCTTTCACATTGGCGCAGTCCGCCAGCAGATCTGCCTACTCAGCAGGGGATCTCTCCACTGTTCCTCACTAAGCAGGCAGATGACAGGTCCGTGTCCGCTCCACTGATGCAGAGTGGACACAGACACGACCCACTGTTCTCTATCGGCGGTCAAATGGAAATGGTCCGCCTGTTCGTATCCATCTGACTGTCATTCGATTCGATAGACCAGACGAATGGGGAATGGATCCCCATCTGTCTGTTTTTAGCAGACAGGATCAGATCAGATGTCGGCGGGTGTCAACGGACACATAGAGAGCAATGGATGGTCCGATCCAGTCCATCTGAAAAACTGACAGGCGGACAAGATCGGTCCGTCAGTGTGAAAGAGGCCTTAACTATACTCAGTGAAGTGACTGGCCTCAGGTGATAAACAGAGATTAAACAAATCCTTCTACATAAGGTTTACCTTTTTATCTGCAGTCTTCTCTTCTCTACAGCCATTAAAAGTTTAGAATTTATAAAGCTTGTCTGGGATCTCAGAAAAAAAAATGGACAGAGAGCTGAAGTTACACTCTGCAGCTCTCATTAAGGGGAGTTCTGAGAGCTGATTGGAGAGAAGGGACACACCCCCTCCACATATCATACAGGAACACAGGCTGTCTATCAGCTGGAGATCCCTCCCCTGTCATTTTTTTCTATTGGTGTCAGGAAAACTTGTCAGAAATTATTCATGCTGATAGCAGAGGAACAAGGCAGCAGACAGAAATGACACTTAGTGCTCCTGAGACAAGTACACACTATAGAGGGATAGTGTTTACAACCACTTTAAATCTTTCCCAAAACATTGCCACAGTACACAGGACATGGAAATGCAATTATTTTAGTAAATATAAACTGCTAAATGCCTTTTCTCATCAGCAGTATATAACAGTCTTGTGACTTCTATCAGTGTCTGGCCAAGCACTGGTTAAAGCTTGTAGGAGGAGTTTTTTATTCCTTCTGACTGTCCTATAAGGCTGCATGACCCTTGATCCTCTGCCTGGACAGTGCTGACTGGCCCTGTGCCGGTCTCTAGCAATACACACCAAACTGAGCATGTGCAGAGTGCCTCCTAGGGCTCTGTACTGTCAGCAGATGGATTGGAGATAGTAGAAGAAGGGGAGGATCACAGAAAACAGGATCAAACAGTTTTTTTTAACACAATGCGGAGGATTACTCCTTAGGTTCCACAGTGAGTATAACCAGCATGCTTTACTGCTAATGCAGACTGATTTTACTGTTGCGGATTTAGTAACACTTTAAAGTAACACTGGGTACACTTTAACCACTTAAGCCCCGGACCATTTGGCTGGACCAGAGCACTTTTTGCGATTCGGCACTGCGTCTTTTCAACTGACAATTGCGCGATCGTGCGATGTGGCTCCCAAACAAAATTGACATCCTTTTTTTCTCCACAATTAGGTAGTGCTTTGTACTGCACTGCGCAATACAGGGGGGTCATTATCCGCCGGGGGAACTTTTTCGGCAAGACACCTGCAGTTTGCGCGGTACAGGAGATTGAGTTTCTGGTTCCCGGCCAGACTGACAGGAAGTGCACACACTGAGTGCTCACTTCCTTTCAGTCCGGCCGGCCGGGAACAGAAAACTGAATCTCCTTCCGAGCAATAGGGAGGGGTTTTAAAAAGATGGGGGGCCTCCATGTCTATTTTGCTTGGGGCCCCCAAATTCCTTCAAACGGCCCTGATAACAGAAACAAAAAATAAAGAACCCAGTGGTGATTAAACACCATCAAAAGAAAGCTCTATTTGTGTGAAAAAAATGATAGAAATTTCATATGAGTACAATGTTGCATGACCGCATATTTATCATTCAAAATGCGACAGCGCTGAAACCTGAAAATTGGCCTGGGCAGGAAGGGGATAAAAGTGCCCTGTATTGAAGTGGTTTAAGAAGACCTGGTTCCAGAGATATTTTTCATCTAAAGCCCATGCATATTAAAGTGGATGTAAATCGTAGCTTAACCACTTCACGCAAATCGCCGTAATTTTACGCTAAATACGGGGATTATGGCAGCAGCTAGCTGCCATAACCCCAGTACTTTTGGGAATGGTGTGCATTTCTCTTTAGGATAAAAGTGGTTCTGCAGCAGATTCACTGCGAGATCACTTTTATCAGTGGCAGGAGAGGTGCCCACCCTCTCCCGCCACGCTCCGGTCATTTCCGCTGCTTCCCAGACCCGCCGGTAGCGACGGAGACGATCGCATCCTCTCCCGTGGATGCCTGGCTGCCGACTGAGGGGAAGATGACCCCTGCTGGGCTCCATGGCATGGGAGGCGGAAGCAAAGTCAAACGTCACTTCCACCCATAGCTCTTAAAATGGTTGTAAACCCTTACAGACCACTTTGACCTACAGGTAAGCCTAGATTAAGGCAATAATTCTAGCCATAGACCTCCTCTGTAACTCAAAACTGGTAACCTGTAGAAATTTTTAAACATCGCCTATGGAGATTTTTAAGGGTAAAAGTTTATCGTCATTCCACGAGCGGGCGCAATTTTGAAGCGTGACATGTTGGGTATAAATTTACTCAGCATAACATTATCTTTCACAATATAAAAAAAAAATTGGGCCACCTTTACTGTTGTCTTATTTATTAATTCAAAAAAGTGTATTTTTCCCAAAATAGTGCGCTTGTAAGACCGCTGTGCAAATACGGTGTGACAGAAAGTATTGCAACAACTGCCATTTTATTCTCTAGGGTGTTAGAAAAAAATATATAATGTTTGGCGGTTCTAAGTAATTTTCTAGCAAAAAAAAAAATGATTTTAACTTGTAAACAACAAGTGTAAAAAAGAGACTTGGTCCTTAAGTGGTTAAAAGAGAAGTTTGTAAATAAAAAATAATAAACATGCATACTCACCTAGGTGTATGCAGCATCGGTCCGATGCTGCTTCTGTCCCCCGCAGCCTCTAAGACCGAGAACCGAGCAATCAAAGACCACTGATCGCTCGGTTCTCGGTCTTCAGTGACTTCCAGACTCTGTGCTCTGCCCCTCCAGTGCTCACAGTTCAGGAAGCGGGAGTGGCTGACTCAGTCTCCGGTCGAGGAAGCTGCCACACAGGAATCTGGGTGGATCCCGACTTTGAAGTTGCGATCTCTCCAGAGCCTGGACCTGCTAAGTGTCAGAAACCATGAATCAGACCGAGACAGAAATACAGTTAAATTACACTAGTTTAATAATAAAAGTAAATAGAACAAACGTAGTCAAAACATTGCCAAGGTTCTGTAACCGGAACAGATAGTCAGACAAGCCAGAAAGTCAGGAAGCCAGAGGTCGGCGTAGTGGAACAACAAGCAGGATCTGGAGCCAGAAGGTATGTCAGCCAGGCAAGTCTTTAACAGGAACGCAGGAGATAGTCTCTGTGAAGTTGACCAAGGCGAAGGCAGAGATCATCTGGGCTGGATGGCTTAAGAAGGCAGGACTGATGAACAGGAAATCAACAACAGGTGAGTCACTGTGGAGAGATAGGAGCTGGCAATTAGCAGACAGTTGAGTGGCCAGCTCAGAGAAGGAAGGGCTGAGCCCAGCCCTGCCAGTACCCCCTCCTAAACGACCCCAACCCCTCGGAGGACCACCAGGCTTGAGGGGAAAACAACTATGTAAATCACGGAGAAGGACAGGGGCATGTTTGTCCGAGGATGAGACCCAAGAGCATTCCTTTGGACCGTACCCTTTCCAATGCCCCAGGTACTGTATGTGCCCACGGAACGTACGGGAGTCAACAATGGACTGTACTTCATACTCCTCATGGTTCTCAACCTGAACAGGGTGAGGACGTGGCATTGAGGTGGTAAAGCGGTTGCAGACCAAAGGTTTTAATAAGGAGACATGAAAAACATTTGAGATATGCATATTAGAAGGAAGGTCTAATGCGTAAGCCACTGGGTTAATCCTGCGAAGAATATGGAAAGGCCCAATAAACCGAGGTGCAAGGGAACACGAAGTCGGAGGTTGCGAGATGACAGCCAGACCCTGTCCCCAAACTGGTAGGAAGGCACAGGCAGGCATCTGCGGTCAGCATGGAGTCTGTACCTATCATTAGCATGTCGCAAAGCCTCCTGGACATGTGCACAAGTGGAATGAAGACTAACGCAGGAATACTCTGTGGAACAAATGAGTCAGGCAACATGGAAGGTTGGAAACCATAGTTCGCCATAAACAGGGACAATCAGGAAGCAGAATTCAAGGCACTATTATGAGCAAACTCTGGACACGGTAAGAGGTCTGACCAGTTGCTATGATGGTCAGAAATATAGCAATGTAGGAATTGCTCCAAGGACTGATTGGCTCGTTCTGCGGCCCCATTAGACTGCGGGTTATACACGGATACACGGTTATACACGGAGGAGAAAGCAAGCTGAATTCCCCACTGTGCACAAAAGGCTCGCCAGAACCGGGACATAAACTGACTTCTCCTGTCTGAGACAATAACCTTGGGTAGCCCATGTAAGCGAAAGATCTCCTGAGCAAAAATGGAAGCCAGTTCCTTAGAAGTGGGTGGCCTCTTAAGTGGAATACATAGTTACATAGTTACATAGTTAGTAAGGTTGAATAAAGACACCAGTCCATCCATGAGTGAGTATGGGTGCATGTCTACAATCACCCCTGTCACAATGAGACATTTTCGAGAAACAGGTCAACCATCATAAGGATAACTGTGTTGCCCTGGGAGTTGGGTAACTCCACAATGAAATCCATAAACAGGCAGGTCCAGGGCCTCTCTCCATTGGGTATGGGTTGTAGAAGGCCCACTAGAAGGTGTCGTGGAGTCTTACTCTGAGCACACATGGAACAGGCAGCTATGAAGGCGATTACATCAGCGTGTAGACTAGGCCACCAGAATTGTTGGGAAATGGGCCAAAAGAGTTGATTCTTCCCAGGGTGGCCAGCAGCCTTGGGAGAATGGTAAGTCTGGAGCACGGCAGTTTGGAGAATCTCTGTGACAAAGCAGCGGTCACAGGGTTTCACAAAAGGAGCATGCACCTGAGCAACAAGAATTTTGTCACCCAAAGGAGAAGGGAGACTGGTGCGAACCGTAGCCAGAATATGATCAGGAGGAATCACAGGAACCCGAACCTACTCCATCTTGGAAATGGAGGAAAATTATCGTGACAAAGCGTCAGCTCTTACATTCTTAGTAGCGGGTAAGAATGAGACAATTGAAACTTGACAAGAAAAGAGCCCATTGCGCACTCCTGGGAGAGAGGCGTTTAGCCTCAGACAAGAATGTGAGATTCTTATGGTCAGTAAGAATGAGAACCGGCACAGTGGTACCTTCGAGGAGATATCTCCATTCTTTCAGGGCTAAAATGATCGCTAACACCTCTCTGTCACCAATCTCGGAATTGCACTCTACAGGTGACAATTTCTTGGAAAAGTAGTCACAAGGATGCATAGCGCTCTCAGAGGTAGGACGTTGAGACAGAAGGGCGTCAACTCCAGTCTCTCATCAACCTCAAGGATAAAAAGTAACGATCAGGATAAGGATGTGCCAACACAGGAGCAGAAACAAAGGCAGCTTTGAGACTCTCAAAGACCTTAATGGACTCCGGAGACCAACTCTGTGGGTTACTGTCCTTTCTAGCCATATCAGTCAGGGGCTTGACCAGAGACGAGAAGTTACGAATAAACTTCCGATAATAGTTGGCAAAGCCCTGGAAACGTTGCAGAGGATGTAAACTCACAGGTTGGGGCCACTATAGGACTGCCAAAAATGTTCTCTGGGTCCATCGAAAAACCAGCAGTGGAAATTACATAACCCAGGAATTAAAACTGTTTACGATGGAATTCACATTTCTCCAATTTACAATAGAGATTATTCTCTCTTAGTTTCTGAAGCACATGACAAACATCTGTGTGGTGGCTCTCCAGGGACTTGAAAAATATGAGGATATCTTTGGGATAAACCACCACACATAACTGCAGCAAATCTCGGAAGATATTGTTAATGAATTCCTGGAAAACTGCCAGAGCGTTACAAAGGCCAAAAGGCATTACGAGGTACTCATAATGGCCTGTTCTGATACTAAGCGCAGTTTTCCACTCATCGCCCTCCTTAATCCTCACGAGATTGTATGCCCCTCTCAAATCAAGCTTCGTGAAAACCTCTGCTCCCTTGAGGCGGTCAAATAACTCCGTAATCAACGGAATCGGATAGGCATTCTTAATCGTGCAACGATTGAGACCCCTATAATCAATACAAGGTCTGAGTTCACCACTCTTCTTCTTCACAAAGAAGAAACCAGCACCGACAGGAGACGAGGATTTGCAGATGAAACCTCAAGAAGTGCATCTGCAACATACTCCTCAATGGCCTTATCCTCCAAGACCGACAAAGGATAAATCCGGCCACGAGGGGGTATGGCACCATGTTGAAGGTCAATTGCGCAATTATACGACTGGTGTGGAGGCAAACTACTGGCTTGACCTCTGTCAACGATATCACTAAAATCGCGGTACTCCTTCGGCAGGGAGGAGAGTGAAGAGGTGCACAGGACCTTGGCTACCTTCTGGAAGCATGTCTTACTGCATTGTGGCAACCAGGAGAGAACCTCAGCACTGAGCCAATCAAAAGAGAGGTTGTGCTTCTGTAATCAAGGATAATCAATAACCAGCAGAAACTTAGGTGAGGAAATAACTTGGAATTGGATTATCTCATGGTGACGAGCCCCTACGGCCATGGACAACAGGACAGTCTCATGAGTCACATGGGCAGGCTATAGAGGTCTTCTGTCAAGAGCCTCAATGGCAAGTGGAGTGTCACGCAGCTGCAGCGGAATCAAGTGCTTTGATACAAAGGCAGCATTAATGACAGGCCTGAAGCCCCAGAGTCGATTAGAGCCTGTATCTTGATGGACGACTAACCAAAACCAGGGGCTTATCCTTCTGGGTAACTGGAGATGAAACAACGATACCTAAGGTCTGCCCATGATAGGACCTCAAGGTTCGGGGTTCCCTGGATGGGTAGGACAAGACTTCAAAAAGTGACCTGCCTGGCCACAATAAAGGCATAATCTCTCCCTCCTCCTAAGGCTTCTCTCATCTGCAGAGAGATGCGTGAAGCCCAAGTGCATGGGTTCATCTTCACTGACCGACTCGGCAAGGGTGGGACTGCAATACTCGGAGACAAATGTACAGGAGGCTTCCGCAAGCGCTCCTTAAAAGAGAGTCTTTCTCTGAGTCTGGAGTCAATGAGGATGGCAAATGTGATCAACTTCTCCAGCTCAGTGGGTATATCTTGGGCTGCTATCTCATCCTTGATGGTATCCAAGAGACCATGAGAAAAAGCAGTCACAAGGGCCTCATTGTTCCAAGCAACCTCTGCTGCCAGAGTACGGAATTCAATGGCGCAATAGGCAACAGTTCTTGTACTCTGTTTGATGGACATGAGGCGCTTGGCAGCAGAAGCGGAGCGTGCGGGAATGTCAAAAACTCATTTAAAAGAAGCCACAAACTCAGGGTAACTCAAGATAACTGTTTTTTTTGCATCTCCCATAAAGGGTTTGCCCAGCCCAAGGCTCTCTCAGAAAGCAAAAATATTATGAAACCTACTTTGCAGCTGTTCCTGGGAAATACCTCGGGCAGCATCTCAAAGTATACCTCAACCTGGTTGAGAAACCCTCTGCATTGGACTGGATCACCCTCAAATTGCTGGGGAAACATAGTGGAACCAACATACCTTTTATAGAGGTAATTATTATTATTATTATTAAACAGGATTTATATAGCACCAACAGTTTGCGCAGCGCATTACAACATGAGGGCAGACAGTACACTTACAATACAAATCAATACAGAAGGAATCAGAGGGCCCTGCTCATTAGAGCTTACAATCTAGAGGGGAGGGTCAAGTGGAAACAAAAGGTAATAACTGTTGGGGGGGGGGAGCTGATGGAGAAAATTAAAAAGCAGTTGTTAGGTGTGGGTAGGGTAAGCTTCTCTGAAGAGAAGGGTTTTCAGGGATCGTCTAAAAGCTAATAGAGTAAGAGATAATCGGACAGATTGGAGTAATACTCGAGGCGGGTGCCTGAACAGAGACTGGAGCAGCAGCAGGGACGGCCTGCAACACAGGTTGTACCGGAGCAGCCACACTGGGAGATTCCAGGTGAGCTGTGCGAATCAGGAGCGTCTGTAACGCTATGGCAAACTGATCCATGAGGTGATCCTGCTCAAAAAATATTACCAACAAGTGTATTGACTGCATCTTCTGAATTCATGGCCTTCGCCTACAGTCAGAAACCATGAATCAGACCGAGACAGAAGTACAGTTAAATCACACTAGTTTAATAATAAAAGTAAATAGAACAAACGTAGTTAAAACATAGCCAAAGTTCGGAAACCAGAACGGATAATCAGACAAGCCAGGAAGTCTGGAAGCCAGAGAACAGCGTAGATGAACAGCAAGCAGGATCTGGAGCCAGAAGGAATGTCAGCCAAGCAAGCCTTTAACGCTTGAACGCAGGAGATAGTCTCTGTGTTGTTGACCAAGGCGAAGGCAGAGATCGTCTGGGCTGGGTGGCTTAAGTAGGCAGGACTGATGGGCAGGAAATCATCAACGGATGAGTCACTGTGGAGAGATAGGAGCTGGCAATTAGCCGACAGCTGAGCGGCCAGCTCAGAGAAGGAAGAGCTGAGCCAGCCCCGACACTAAGTGATGTCAGCCCCCATTGCTAAACTCTATGGGGGGGTCTATGTATAAAAAATAATTGATGTGTGGATGTCTTAAAGTGGTTCTAAAGTCATTGCATTTTCTGCAATAATGTAAAAAACACCCCACTATTTGTCCTTTACCCTCCATCCATAAATATCTGGCTCCTGTCACTGCTCCAGCTCTATCTAGGCTCCTGCTGCTGTCAGTAAAACTCCTTTGAAGAGGGAGCAGGGGTTCCTACTGAACCGGCCAAATTTCAGTCCATCTATGGCCAGCTTTAGTCTTCACTGTAATGACTGTATTTCTTCCCTGTCACCACTATAATGCTTATATGCCCTTTTAGTCACCACTATATTGCCTTTTAACTTCTCCTTGTCCATCAATAACCGTATGGGATGGATTTACTAAAGGCAAATAGACTGTGCACTCTGCAAGTGCAGTTGCTCCAGAGCTCGGTAAATGAGGTAAAGCTTTACTTTGCAAAGAAGACTGAATCACATTATTGGAAGTCAGCAGAGCTCTGCTCATTTACTAAGCTCTGGAGCAACTGTTCTTGTAGATTGCAACTGCACTTTGCAAAGTGCACGGTCTATTTGCCTTTGGTAAATCAACCCCTCAGCATTGACATTGCATGGCTTGTTTTTTTAGTTTAGATATCCATAAATTGCAAATATTAACAGGTAGAGCTAGAGAAGCCACATATAGTATATTTACACAAGTGCTCATTTCCAAAAATCTAACCTCCTCCGGTATTGTTAGTGACCCCTCATATGTTCTAACACATTTTCCATTTTCCTTTTTCAGTTTACCTTTAACTGTATTTATTTAGCTACAGATTGCCAGCAAGTGCTTAAAAGGCTTTTGTGTATTTCAATTTGCCCAGTGTTTTCCTCCAGCTCTATTCTTCATTATAGGTTCACATACTCTACCTGTAACACGATAATGTATTTACTCCATTCCTCTATTACTAAGCAGTGACGTAATTCCCTGTGCTATAACTATTGGAGGATCATGGTCAGCAACCAAATACTTATTTAACTAACTGGAGAACTAGAACCTAATAAGAAGGGACTTTGGGAATAGAAAATATCAAAAGTAATTATACTCTGTACAGATTTCAAATGTCATCAACAGTTGGGGGAGGGGGGCAGAGAGGCCATTTAATTACTTCTCTTAAATGTGAAAAAAAAGATTTGCTTGTAATTAAATAGGGGAGATTATTATTAATAATCACCAATGTAGGAGAGCCCTTCTCCCACTGACCACTCATGTAAGTGGCCTCTTCTCCCACTGACCACCAATGTAAGGATCATTCTTCACCCTGAATACTAATATAAGGTTTATGTCTCCCATTAGCCACCTATGAAAGGTGCCCACTTACCACCAAAGTAAGGTGCAGGCTTTCCACATACCACCAATTGTAAGGGACATTCTTTGCAATAGTCACTAATGCAAGGATGCCTTTTTCCTATTGATCACCAATGTAAGGAGCATTCTTCCCACTGACTACTAATGTAAGGGGGCCTTTTTCTCATATACTACCAAACTTTGTGGCAGGTTTCCCATCAGTGGCAGCGCTCCACTGGGGGCACAGTGGCACCCCCCTCCCCATCTATGCTCTGGCCTCTAATCTACATGCAGGGTGCCGTACACATGGATTTCTATGGGGTTTTTTTCAGAAGCACGTTATTAAAGCCTGAGGCTCTAATTGGCTTAAAAAAAGGGTGGGCTCGGGGGGCAGAGCCCACCCACTTTTGTGACATTAGCAAATTAATATTCACTAATGTGTCCAGCTTCTGCTCCCGGCCAATCAGGAAGCAGTTCCTGAGACCAATCGGGTCACAGGACCCACTTCCTGTTGTGCCGGGAGGAGAAGCAACACCTGTTCGGCTGGGAGCCTGAAGCTAGGAGCAGCCTCCTAAGGTAAGGCCGGACTGATCAACTCCTTCCCATCCGATCGCCAACCTTTCCGTGCATCTCCCGCACAGCGGGGAGGCGAGGAGTTGCCGAGTGTGTGAGTGAGGGGGGCGGCTTTGTTTGCCGCCTCCCCAAAATATTGAGCACCAGCACTGCCACTGCTTCCCATTTACCACTATGGTTTGGTATGGGATGGGCGAACGGTTTGGCCCGAGCATAAGTTCGGGCCGAACTTTCGCTGTTCGGACGTTCGTCGAACAGCTGACCAAACGGGTTGTTCAACCGCTTGTTCGGCCCCCCGAACCGACCACAATGCATTGTGGCGCTGAACAGTGCATTGCAAGCCCTGATTGACTGAAGCAGTGAAAGCTTCAGCCAATCAGGGCACAGAGCACTGTCAGAGTCATGATTGGACACTGTCATCATGACTTTATCCAATCATGGATCATTCCCGCCCCACAGTATAAAAATATTCTTTCAATGGCAGCCATTTTCAGTGTGATTTCGGCGTTGAGAGAGATAGAACAGAGCTCTGTTCAGTGCTATTAGTTAGTTAGTGTGCTATACTGTGCTATTTTGCTTCAATTGTCCATGTAGAATATTAGTTTAGTGTCAGTCTAGGGATAGTGTGAGGGTAGTGAGGAGGACCATCATTCAGCTTTGCATAGTGTGCAGCTAGAATAGGGACAGCTCAGAAAGTTTTAGTGTAGTGTAGTGAGACCGTGTCAGTAATCTTTACATTAGTGTAAAGCTAGAGAAGGGACAGTTCAGATAGCGTCAGTGTAGGGACGGTTGAACACCATCTATTTTATTGCGTTACTGCCAGTTTAACGCCAGTTACTTCTGTGTTTGTTACTGCCAGTTTAATGCCATGTACTTCTGTGTGCGTCACTGCCAGTTGAACGCCATATAGTTTTGTGTGCGTTACTGCCAGTTTAATGTCATATAGTTTTGTGTGTTACTGCCAGTTTAACACCATATAGTTCTGTGTGCATTACCGTGTCAGGGCTGTCTACTTAAGCCATCCAGTCCAGAGGAGCTCTGCCTTCACCTTGGTCACATCACTAGAAACTCCTGTGTTCCTGTTTAAAGACTGGCTTTGCTGACATCCCTTCTGGATACAGATCCTGCTTACCGTTCAACTACTTTGATCCCTGACTCCTGGCTTGGCTGACTATCCCTTCTGGGTACTGAACTTTGGCTATGTTTTCACTACGTTTGTTCTTTTTACTTTTATTATTAAACAAGTGTGATTTAACTGTACTTCTGTCTCGGTCTGATTTAATGGTTTCTGACATACTGCCAGTTTAACGCCATATAGTTCTGTGTGCATTTCTACCAGTTTAACAACAAATAGTTTTGTGCGTTACTGCAAATTTAACACCATTTACTTCTGTGTGCGTTACTGCCAGTTTAACGCTATATAGTTTTTTGTGCATTACTGCCAGTTTAACGCCATATAGTTCTGTGTACCTTACTGCCAGTTTAACGCCATATCGTTTTGTGTGCGTTACTGCTGTTTAACGCCACATGGTTCTGTGTGCGTTACTGCCAGTTTAACGCCATATAGTTTTCTGTGCGTTACTGCTAGCTTAACGCCATATGGTTCTATGTGTGTTACTGCCAGTTTAAGGCCATATAGTTTTGTGCTTTACTGCAAGTTTAATGCCATTTACTTCTGTGTGCAAATCTGCAAGTTTAACGCCATATAGTTTTGTGCGTTACTGCAAGTTTAACGCCATTTACTTCTGTGTGCGTTACTGCAAGTTTAATGCCATATAGTTCTGTTCATCACTGTACATTTGGCGCATTATAGTGCAGTATATTATGGTGTATCCGTGGAGTGTGTCTGTGTAGTGTGAGTACTCAAATTAAAGTGCATCAAACACCACTTTACATTGATTAAAGTGCATCTATGTGCAGATTTCCACTTCTTCTTTACATTTGTTTATAAGCACCACCCCAGTAATGTCTGAAAGGACAACAAGGAGAGGCAGATGTTCCCTTGGCACTGTAAGGGGGCCAGCAACAAATGTGTCCACAGGCAAATGTGGACGTGGTGGTCACTCCTCAGGCAGGGCATCATTTCCTCTGTTTAGTGAATTTGCCCCTGCTATGCAGCCACAGCATGCAGAGGAGGTGGTGGACTGGCTTACTAAACCTTCCTCATCCTCCTCATTCTTGTCTCAAGCAGAAACAAATGTGCAGTCCCCTGCAGTTGTCAGAGTGGATAAATCTGCCTCCTTGTCCACATCTATTTCTGCCATAGCCCCAACATCAGCCATGGAGAAGTCCTGTTGAGGATGACAGGAACATGAGCCTAGAGAGAGGGAAGAACACTGGTAGACAAATTGGAATTCATGTTCTCTCAGCCGCAGCGTATTGCCAAGTTGTCTCCAATGGTAATGATGATGCAATTTTTTACAGCAATTTTGTTTTGCTTTCATCAAGAGTACCTCTATAGGGTTTCGGTGGGAAGGTGCCACCGACACCCAAAGACCAATTTTCTGCACCTGTTTGACAGGTGCATATTATTGCAATTTTTTACAGCAAGGCCAATTCTTGTTTTCATCAAGAGTACCTCTATAGGGTTACGGTGGGAAGGCGCCACCGACACTCAAAGACCAATTTTTATGCACCCGTTACTTCTATCCAAAGTCAAAGTGACACCAGACACCAGAATGTATCCAAAAAATCTCTAATCTTGTTCCCAGTGCACTACATTGTGGCCTCATCATACACACTGGCTCCCCAGCTGTTGCTGAGTAAAATCAAGGCAGCTTGCTGGGAAAATGTCATTTTTTGTGGCTTTATAAATGCAATTATTGCTGCAGCAGATTCTTGACATGGTACAGATTTGCTACTTTGCAGGTAGACTAAGGGGACCCCCTGGGCACTATATTGGAAGGAATTTTTCATTTTTATGCTTTCATTTAAAAATAAAAAAATCACTGCTCATTTAAAAATGACCTTTTTCACAAACTTTTTTTATTGATACATAGGACCCAGACCTCTATAACAATTGTATGCCCAATTAGTTGCATATAAGCCTTCAAAATTGACACTTTTGATTTTTGACGTTCAGGTCCCATTGACTTTAATGGGGTTCGTTATTTGGGTCCGAACTTTCGCGGTGTTCAAAAGTTCTGGTGCGAACCGAACAGGGGTCGGTAAGGCCCATCCCTATTAAAGGGCATTCTTCCCACTAACCACCAATTTATCAAGGCTTCTTTAGCAAATAACTGCATATTAGAATCAGCAGCATACTTCCACATAGGACATTACCTAGGCACCCTCCGATCTTTTAACCCCACAGTAGCCTATCTGGACTTTGACATCATTAGATGCATTTCCTGCCCACTCTTACCACTTATTTCTGGATTACATGCTGTCATCAGGGAGCTGGATTTAGGAACAGCTGCCCAGGGTTAGCTTTTACTATCACTGGCCTTGTGTTCACAACTTTATAAACTGCTGCACAAATAGCTTTTAAATGAAAGAAAATTTAAACTACCTGAGTTAGCCTTCATGTTATAGATAGAGCATACATGTGTTTGCTGTGTACTGGAATTATTTCACCAAACTAAACAGAATCTGACTTTTAGGGACGACTTGCATATGTGACGGCCCTCTGAGGTTGAGTAAGCACTCATTGACACTAGACCCATGCCAAAATGTGTGCAGGCTGGTTTCCATTGTGTAAGGGAATGCTCTGTGTTGCTACAACACAAGGCACTGCATCCTCTTTTTAACATTATTGAAGTATAACACAATGACAGCTGAAGTGCAGTGAGTTGCGCTTTGCAAAAAATGCACCAAGTCTGCATGTTCCAGTTTTACTCAACTCACCGCAACCCACCTCAGTGTAGCTTTGTAATTGAAACAGGGCCCAAATCAGACATTTGAGCCCTTGTGTTGAACCTGCATTGACCTAGCGTGAACAAGTCCTAACTCTTAGTCCTGACACTATTACATCAGGACCTAAGTATCAAGAACATTGCAGGAGTTTGTTTTCTTGTGTTGTACTGCCCCTCAGTGCCAAATGCAGGCAATACATATTGTTCAAAGCAAGCCCCTCATTTAAAGTATTACTGCCAACCACACTAACTAAAGTTACTATATTACTTATAAATTAGCCAGTGAAATCTGATAATTGTATTCTTTATTTAAGGCATCAAACATCAGAGATGTACAAGAAGAGACGTACACAAGTGTTATCAAGTACGAATCACATCTCATTACTTACAAGTATAACAGGATGGGTAATCAGCCAAATGATCTGACAGAGAGTAACTGTAATTTGATAGAAGATCAAGATGGAGGCTCTCATAGATTAAAGATGCGGATCACACTTTACAGAGGAGCTTCGGTGGGAAAGTGGTTTCCACATATGTAGCCAGGGCTGGCTAATATGCCTAAAATCCAGAGACATTTTCTGTGTTATTAATGTGGGGTTGGCTCACTCTAGTGTTTGCTGGACTCTGTGTGCCAATTTCCTTTTTCCTGTGATAGGATCCAGAGCAAACCATCATGGGATGTGTAGTTCAGAATGCTGAAGTGACTATACCAGCAGGACTGATCTCAACTACAATCAACAGAATGCTGAGTGGACAGAAGAAATTGCTGAGAAAGGATTTAACAGGGGCTGGCACGGCCTACATCAGCCTCTCGGGACACCGTTTGACCCTGCCAGCAGGAGGTCTGTGTCACAGTTAGGGATGAGCCCGATGTTCGAGAGGAACATCGGGTGTTCGTCTGTTTGCCGAATAGCAAACAATTTGCCAGTGCTCACGGCAAATTCGAAAGCCACGGAACACCCTTTAAAAGTCTATGGGAGAAATCAAAAGTGCTAATTTTAAAGGCTTATATGCATGGTATTGTCATAAAAAGTGTTTGGGGACCTGGGTCCTGCCCCAGGGGACATGTATCAATGCAAATAAAGTTTTAAAAATGTACGTTTTTTCGGGAGCAGTGATTTTAATAATGCTTAAAGTGAAACAATAAAAGTGAAATATTCCTTTAAATTTTGTACCTGGGGGTGTCTATAGTATGCCTGTAAAGTGGCACATTTTTCCTGGGTTTAGAACAGTCCCTGCACAAAATGACATTTCTAAAGGAAAAGTACTCACGGCTGTAATGAATTGTCGGGGCCCGGCAATACAGATAAAAGTCATTGAAAAAAACGGCATGGGATCCGCCCAGTCCATTACCAGGCCCTTTGGGTCTGGTATGAATATTAAGGGGAACCCCGAACCAAAATGTCGTACCGGTATGGCGCTTCGTGTAATAGATACAGCGGGCGTAAGCATGGCGCCGGAGGCGTGCACAAAAAATGGTCTGGTCATTAAGGGGGTAAATCCTTCCGAGGCTGAAGTGGTTAAAGTGCAACAGTATTATAAGACCCTAGAGGCTGATTTGGAGTGGAGAATGGATACTGCTAAGTACTGTCCACGGGGCACCACAGGAAATACTCCCACACTGTGCCTCCATTTAAAGTGGTTGTAAACCCTTATGCCGTGTACACACGACCGGACTTTTTCACCGAGCTGGTCCAATGGAACGAATCCGTCGGACAATTCGATCGTGTGTGGGCTTCATTGGACCTTTTCTGTCAAAAAATCTGTCGGACTTTAGAAATAGAACATGTTTCAAATCCTTCCGCCGGACTCGAGTCCGATTGAAAAATCCATTTGTCTGTATGCTAGTCCAATGGACAAAAAAAGGACGCAAGGGCAGCTATTGGCTACTGGCTATGAATTTTCTTATTCTAGTCCGGTGTACATCATCACGTTCGAAACAATCTGACTTTGGTGTGATCGTGTGTAACAAACAAGAAATACTGGGAAAGTAAATGTAGCGCATAAACTGTGAAAAGAGGTCCCACATCAAGGAAACAACTGAATAATAATAATACTCAATGAATAGTGTCCACAACCACAAAATAACTTATAAGTCTCTCGGTATGGATAAATAAAATCCGAATAAGTGAATAGAAAAACTATAAAGTGTAAAGTGTCCCACTAGAAATAGTGAGTAAATGTGTAGCGGCAAATGTTCAAACACAGGTAGATCCTTAAATCTTCCAAAAGAACTGTATCCAACAACTGTATATGTCTTGGTACCAATGGTGTGTAAGAAACTCTTACCGGATACATTGGACTCCCTTGTCAGCGACAGGGAATCACTCGAGCAGATTGCCTCTCAAGGCCTGGAAGCGGACATCACAACTCTGGAAACCTTCTGGGTCAAACTCTGTATGGATCTCCCGGGGTCGCCAGGTGGGTCCTCCCAAAGGATGGCCAAGGTACGGATCAGAGGAGATGGTGCGTCCCGCATGAGACTGGAGTGGAGGCTGAATATTCTCTCAGATGGTATGTGGAGAAAAAATAAACAGGCTCCACATAGTGCAGATGAGCAAGGTGGGTTTTTTATTGCTAAAAAGGTGTGTAGGCAAGTCCGTTTCGTTGGAACTCCGTCGGAACTCCGTCGAAAAGTCCTTCGGCGTTCAGTCCGACGAAAAGTCCGGTCGTGTGTACACGGCATGACATAAACCTAGTGAATTGCTGGCCTCAGGTGATACCCAGAGATGAAACAACTTCTCTTACATAAGTTGTACCTGTCTATCTGCATTCCGTTCTCTTCTACAGCCATTCAAAGTGCTGAATTTACAGCTTGTCTGAGAGTTCAGAAAAAAAAGGGGAAGAGAGCTGAGGTTACACTCTGCAGAGCTCAGTGAGGAGAGCTTCTGAGCTGATTATAGGGAAGAGACCCCCCCCCCCAATACAGCACACAGGAACAGAGCTGAAGCTGTCACTCTGCTGGAGCTCCCTCCCTTTTTTCTCTTGGTGTCAGGAAACCTTGTCAGAAGGGATTCATGCTGATAGCAAAAAACTGAAGCAGCAGACAGAAATTACATTTAGCGCTCCTAATTGAGACAAGTACACACTATAGAGGGCTTACTTCTTTATTAGATGCTTTGTTAATATTTCATGTCTGAGGTTTACAACTACTTTAAGTTTTCATTCATAAAATGTAAAATGCTGTGCGGTGCTTGCATGCATAACGCTGCAGAGAAGACTATGGGGTTGATTTACTAAAGCTGGTGTTCTTAGAATCTGGTACACCTGTGCAGAGCCCAGTCACATACGCTCAACATTTTCAGGCCCTGTTCAGAGGTATTAAAGTTGTTGTAAAGTCTCCGCAATAAACTCCCATGATGGGTTCTCTTATGGGGAGTAGTAATGGCAGTGTGTTTGTAAAGTCTCCGCAATAAACTCCCATGATAGGTTCTCTTATGGGGAGTAGTAATTATTATTATTATGCAGTATTTATATAGCGCCAACAGTTTACGTAGCGCTTTACAACTTGAGGGTAAACAGTACAAATACAATACAATTTGATACAGTAGGAATCAGAGGGCCCTGCTCCTTAGAGCTTACAATCTAAGAGGGAAGGTCAAGAGATACAAAAGGTAATAACTATGGGTGATGTGCTGATTGAGAAGATAAATGTACAGTTGTTAGGTGGGGGCCAGATAGGCTTCTCTGAAGAGATGAGTTTTCAGGGATCGTCTGAAAGTGGATAAAGTAGGAGAAAATCGGACGGATTGGGGTAGAGCATTCCAGAGGATGGGGGAGGCTCTGGAGAAGTCCTGAAGGCGAGCATGGGATGAGGAGCAAAGAGAACGATTAGGTTGGTATTTTGTGACTAGGTTAGAGATGTAGCTGGGGGCCAGGTTGTGGATGGCTTTGTAAGTTATAGTTAGTATCTTGAATTCAATTCGGTGATTGTTTTTAAGCAAAAAATATCTCTAAATACCTTTTCCTAGCAGTGCTTCTGTGCAGTCACATGACTTTCTTCAGTCTTACTCCCAAGTAGAGAGACTCCAGTGGGAGGGGCTCACATTCCTCTGCTGTTAGTTTCAGTTTCAGGAGGGGAGGGGCGGGGAGATGATCAGCTTCACACAGACCATGGAAATGACAGGGGGGGGGGAGATATAGATGCTGCAGAGAGAGGAGGATGATGGAAAATCAGTTTACTTACAGGAACAGGCAGGATCAACAAGGTATTATACTATATGGAAAAGGATAAATAACATTGCAAAAAATGATTAGTACAAAAATAATAAAGGAAAGAAGGTTCAATGATAGGAAGAAAGGATCAATCAATACCAGGAAGAATTGGTCAAAGGAAGGATCGGTCTGTTGATTGCAGGAAGAATCAAAGTAAGAAAGGACTGGTTAATCGATGGCAGGAAGGATCGGTAGATTAATCACAAGAAGGATCGGTCGATCTATTGCCAGAAGGATCGGTCGATGGATCACAGGAAGTATCGTATTTTAAATGTCTTTTTTAAGGCCATGTGAATGTGGCCCAAAGGTACTTATTAAAAGTAACAAGAGTTTATCTGGTTACTTTCATAATCCGCAAACATTAACCATTAACTCTCCTAATTAGAAAATTGTAAAAAGTCAGAGGCTGAATTAGAATCAGAAAGCACTATGCTTCAAGAATCCCTATGCTTGGACATATACAGCAATTGCTATTGTTAATACCATTATTAAAACACTGGTTTCCACACTGTATGTAATACAGAGCCCATAGATAGCAAAGCAACAGATTCACTGTAATGCTGGCCCATGTTATAGATTATACTCAGTCAGCTTCCCTTGCTAACTACTCCATTCATCACTGCGAACAAAGAGAAATACCCAGTACTTCCCAGTATAGGGGAGTGAGCACTGGTGTTGGGTAGCTGGATCAAGCATATAGTAAACTTGGATTGGGATCGACTGGAGACTGGAGAGAGCATGTCTTCTCACTTCTGGCAACCAAGTGAAAGTTGGGGAGGAAAAGGAAAGGAAGTAAAAACTGTTAAAAAGGAATACGATTAGTATGACAGTATAGAGATATAAAAATACTGCGCTAACAAAAGAATAGCAAAAAGCAGCAGCATACAGTGCGATAACACCAAAAATTCTTAAAAATGGGAGAAGTTGCGCTAAAATTAAAGTCCATAGTAGTTGACATGAGGAAAGACAAGATGTCCATTGAAAATATGAAAAATAACAATGACATCACAGTGTGCATATACAAACAGTGTGCCCAACCACCGTAGCTGTTGATTAAGCTTACCAGACGGCAAGCTTAATAAGGCAGATGGCTATAGCCCAGCCAAGGCCTCTAAGCTCCTTGAAGATCACAGTATTCGGATGGCAGGGAATCACAGTGTTCAGGTAGCAGGGGATCACTCACTAGGGCCCACTTCCGGTATCCACGTACTCAATAGAAAGCCCAGGTAGCCCAAAAGAGAAGATGACTGGCCATAGTGTGATATCCTCCAAACGTTTATTAAAAAACAAGTAGTCACTTACATTTAAAAACAGCAATATCGCGCATACACAAGCCGGCCGGCATGTAACAAAAGCAGAGCCCGTTCTCCTACTCCGATGGCGTGGTGACGTCACTGCGTGCCTTCCCAGATGCTTTTTGTCATCATCTGACGTTGTCAATGGGGAACGGGCAGCGCAGTGACTCACCACCATAAATAAGGAACCTAGCCTCGTTCTGAGTCGCGAGCATCCAGGCGCTATATTGGATACGGGAAAAAATTCCCTTACTTCGGGCAATTGTATATTGATTATACAACGCCACGTACACCATTTAAGAAAAAGAAGAGATAAAAGACTGCAATGAATCAGCCAATTAATCTTAACAAATGTGTTATAAAATTTTTTTTATATTAATACTAGTAACCTAATCTCAACCCTATGTAAGCCAGAAAGATATATGTATGGATGCCGTGTAAACATGGAGAGGTGAGCTCCTTGTGGATGTGAACATAATAATTATAAGATTATCATGTATGGTCCTAAAAGTGAATACCAAATGGTATATTATAAAAATCCCATGTATATTAATGTACAAACAGTGATAAATATAAAGAAAAATACTAAGTGGTGTATTGTATGAAAACATATATAATATATGTATTGTAAAGTATGAAAATATTTCATAAAAATGAAATTATATATAAAAAATATGCATAAAAAAAGAAAGTATATATAGAAATATATATAGAGGTGAACAGCAATTAATATAAAAAGGCTATTCATTATATGTCAATAAAAAGTGCTACGCGCCCAACTAAAATAAATTGTACCTCAACTTAATTGGTATATACAGTATCTCTAAAGGTGCAGATTTAATTGGCATAATTTGGCAATTTATGCCTTCCAAATAGTAACGTGATATAAAATCTGTTAGATTCATATTTCAAGGGGATTAACTCTATGGTGGAAGTCTCAGAACCAGTTCACAATCAACTTTAATTTAAAAAATTCAGAATTTTTTTTTATTAGAAACCAATTAAAAATTGTGTCAAAGCAATATTACGAATCTTCAATAAAAGCGTTGACATCAGTGTCAATATTCAACCCATAAGGTGCATAAGTCCTCAATCTATGGATCCAGGTCATCTCCAATTTGGATATTTCTCTCACTAGTAAGCTCCCTCTCCAGTGGGGGCTGAACTTATCTATACCCAAAAAGATTGTCTTAGAGGGGTCCTTGTTGTGTGCAAATAAATAGTGTTTGGATACAGAATGATTCCTGAAACCATTTTTTATGTTAGTAAAAAGTATGTTCATTAAGGCGGACCTGAAGAGGCCATTTGGTTCTGCCTACATATTGCAGGCCACACGGGCACTGCAACATGTATACAACCCCCTCTGTAGCACAAGCGATGAAGGGTTTTATCTTGTGTGATTCCTGTGTGCTAGTAGAGGTAAAAGATGTGGTCCGTCTATGAGGACAAGCACTGAAAGAACAGACTCTACATCGTCTACATTGATAAAATCCTGTTAAATAATTAAAAAAACTGGGTTTTGAAATCGGCGGATTTAAAACATTTGGGGCTAACCGATTACGCAACGATGGTACACCTCTAAAAACAACCCAAGGTTTCTCTGGTAGCACCTTATTGAGCACCACATCACTCCGTACAACATGCCAATGTTTATATATTAAGTTCTTAATAGCGCCATGCTGTAAGGAATACGTGTTCAAAAATGGGACACCAAGTGAAAGGTCATCATTCATACGTGGTGTTTTATCAACCAACAGGTCCTCCCTATTGACTTCTTTAATGGTATCAAGGGTCATATTTAGGGATTCCCTTAAATACCCCTTTTCCAAAAACCTATCAGTAAGGACCTTCGCCTGGGCACTGTTTGTACATTAATATACATGGGATTTTTATAATATACCATTTGGTATTCACTTTTAGGACCATACATAATAATCTTATAATTATGTTCACATCCACAAGGAGCTCACCTCTCCATGTGTACACGGGATCCATACATATATCTTTCTGGCTTACATAGGGTTGAGATTAGGTTACTAGTATTAATATAAAAAAAATGTATAACACATTTGTTAAGATTAATTGGCGGATTCATTGCAGTCTTTTATCCCTTCTTTTTCTTAAATGGCATACGTGGTGTTGTATAATCAATATACAATTGCCCGAAGTAAGGGAATTTTTTCCCATATCCAATATGGCGCCTGGATACTCGCGACTCAGAATGAGGCTAGGTTCCTTATTTATGGTGGCGAGTCACTGCGCTGCCCGTTCCCCTTTGACAACGTCAGATGATGACGAAGCGCGTCTGGGAAGGCACGCAGTGACGTCACCACACCATCGGAGTAGGAGAACGTGCTCCGCTTTTGTTACATGCCGGCCGGCTTGTGTATGCGCGATATTGCTGTTTTTAAATGTAAGTGACTACTTGGTTTTTAATAAACGTTTGGAGGATATCACACTATGGCCAGTCCTCTTCTCTTTTGGGCTACCTGGGCTTTCTATTGAGTACGTGGATACTGGAAGTGGGCCCTAGTGAGTGATCCCCTGCTACCTGAACACTGTGATTCCCTGCCATCCGAATACTGTGATCTTCAACGAGCTTAGAGGCCTTGGCTGGGCTATAGCCATCTGCCTTATTAAGCTTGCCGTCTGGTAAGCTTAATCAACAGCTACGGTGGTTGGGCATACTGTTTGTATATGCACACTGTGTTGTCATTGTTATTTTTCATATTTTCAATGGACATTTTGTCTTTCCTCATGTCAACTACTATGGACTTTAATTTTAGTGCAGCTTTTCCCATTGATTAGTATGACACCCTGGAAAATAGCAGTTTCAGGGGGAGAGGTCTTCAGTGGCAACCTCCACATTTCTCTTAGCACTGGTTTCTCCTTATTATTAAACAAATGACTCCTATTAGGATGATATCAAGTATCATTTGCAATGCTAACCACACTTCATGTATGCAGATGGGAAAACTTATACATGGCATGGGCCAGCGGAGACTAGCATAGGCTCTTCCAGCATCTCTCCCCACCCTAGCCCACACAGCTCTAGCTCTTGTCCTCCTCAACTTTACAGACAGATAAAGCTTAACTGATCAAACACAGGAATGGTCATTTCAGGAGGACAGTGCTGAGATTCGCTTTGATTCACACAACACAAAAGCTGGTAAGTACCCACTTGGGCAGGTGCATTGGACAGCCCACTTAAGCTAGGTTCACACTGCTGAAATCTGATTTTGTTCCATTTTTCAGTGTGATTACGTAATGCAATTTGGATGTAACATTGATGTGTTTTGCATATTCTATGGGGCCAGAATCATACTGGAATCACACCAAAGTAGTACAGGACCCTTTTCCAAAATCGCAAAGTGCTGAGTACTAGTGTGAACGAAGCCTCAGGTAGTAATTTCTTCTTCATTTTTTAATTTAGATTCTCATTCATGCCTATAAATGGAATCAAGTACAACAAAAGTGGTATTTCTAGGCACAATATTCAGACAGAATTCTACAGATAATCCCCTAGGTACACATTTTCACAACTACTCCAATTATTTTTCACTTCAATAATGTCCCCTAATATCCCCTAATGCTTTTTCCATTTTATTAAAATGTACTTAAAACTGTATTTGTTTAGCCACATCATCCCATCTTCTGTTTAATAGCTTTCCCAGGGTTTGCTGTCAGTGCTGATTTTCATTCTAAGTCTATCACTGAGAAGTGCTGTCTTTCCCTGTAGAAAAGTTATTTTTGCATCCACAGCGTGTCCACTGATCATTTAACAGTGCTTGGACATAAATGAAAAGTGGACAAAAAAAATAAAAAAACATCTTTTAATCTACATTTTTAAATACTGTTGGAATAAGTACCTGAAATATTTCTTTATATTAGATACTCGTAATCCCCTGCATGCTAGAAAGCAAACTAAACCATGATTATAAGACAATCGGGGCTTATTACATTGCATGTTACTGTAAATATAACATGGGAGCTGGTGACAGGAGGAGATTGCAGAGTGATGACCTCATCAGAATGGCGATGCTCCTTCACTGTCAAGTCACAGGCTGGAGGTTTAAAGTTAACCAAGATATTTTATTTATATAGCAATACAAGGTGCTAGGCTAGTAACCTTTCCTTTCCTTATTTTATAGCCCCTTAGTTACACTGAAACTGGGAGGCACAGTTTGTAGATTTAGATTATATCAGCATCATCGTCAATGGGTGGATTGTCAGAAAACAAAAAAGTAATATAATGCAGCTTACCAAGGCCTTAGCAGTGGTGGCTGTTTCGGACTGATTATGAATGAATGGGGTGCCTCAACCAATGGGCAAGGGTTTCTTTAAGCCCCTTGGCCTGCTGGGAGAGCCTATTTATTTAGGTGGAGTAAGATGACCGGGGTTCTGTGCCAACTGGATGGCTTTCTGGGTGGACATGTGTCATGTCACCCCGGGTTGCTAGGCTGCAAGCCTGAGGCCTATCCTGGGGACACCTGGCTTCTAGGCTGCCTGAGGCCTATCCAGGAGCAGGAGAAGCAGCGTAGGGTTGGGACTGCAAGATTGGAGTCCAACCAAGTTGAGAAGGTTCAGCCGGACGGGGAACCAGTTGTGGTCGGAGGTAGAGGGGAATCTGTCACCACTAAGGGACCATCCACCTTGTTACCGGAGACTACTGTGAGTAAGCTGAAGCAAGTACCTGAGCAGTCTTCTCACCAGCCGGGGACGGTGAAGAAGTGGGAAAGCATCAGCGAGTGCCAAGCCAGGGACCCAGCAGGCTAGCGGGGGTGATGCTTGAGGAGTATACAGCGGGATAGCTGTGGAAGAGCTCAAGAGATCCAGTGACGACTGTGATCTTGAAGTCTAGTGAGAGACTGGGAGCTCAGTGAGTAAAGATCTACAGTTGGATACTGTGAGATAAGTAAAGGACTGTTCTGTGTTACCAAGAGTTATGTACAACTATCCTTAGTGACTGTTGCAAGATTAGTTGCCATAGGAGACAGCCTGGTAACCCACACTACAAGGAAGGATGTCAGCTCTCCCTAACCCTTGAGGTCACCATTAGGCCTCTTTGGCCCTGGGACCTTGCTACAATAAAAAAATATGTGTTTTTTCCTGCCTCTCAAGATTTCTGTGCAGAGGATTACATGAAGGTAGATTCAGATAGTTTACTAAAAGTCGTTAGACGCTCTCCCTTTCCTCTGGGCTTTGCAACAAGAAGCATAATGTAAATTGATCAGTTTTTCACTGTAAGTCCTAAATGGAGCTTTATTTAATTTGTGCTATATTTTGTACATACAGCCAAGTGCATGCACTAGTCTCAGGGTGGGCAACTTGTAGGCAGATCTGTTCTGTACCATGCACATGCAGCAGAGTATCCCACCTATGAAACAAATTTTCAGACAGATGACTACTTCTTCTGCCAAGCTCATATTCTAACACATGCACGGATGCAGACCATAGGCCATAGTCTCTTCCTTATCGCCCTGGTCACAGCTGTTGAACCCCTTTTTGCCAAAAACACACTGTCACATAGGCCTATGACTTTCTCATGGTCCAGGTTAGAGCTACCAAAGTCAATCCGAACACTCTGGGTCTGTGCTACACGAGGGCCTAGGTCACCTGACCTGCGCTACTTGAATGGTCTTCTCTCACCACCAGGTAAGCGACTCTGTTCCTCCAACTACCACCAGCTCTGTGGCCGACCAGGTTTTCACCAAACAGTTCACAGTTAACATGACTCCACTCTTACTGAATTTACTCTCTATCTTTAGTAAAGCAGTACTTTGCTTCATTGAGACAGTAAAGAAGCCGGGACTTGCTTGCCTAAACTTGCTTAATAAATTGTAATAACAGGTTACAAATGTCCACAGTTTTAGTCAATCTTCAAGTATTGAAGGTAAAAGTCCAGACATTGGCTAAATAAAAGGCACAACTGGTTCTCACATAACTTAGCTAATGAGTACTATCAACTTCGGCACGCGTACAAGAAACAGTTCCCAGCTCAAATTACATTGAAATCAGACTCTGTGGAGGGACTACTCACTGCTAGGATCATAGATAAACCCCTCTCCTCCCTATATTTTCACCTGTCCATAGCTCCATTGAAAAAACTTGAAAAAACTCATGATAGATGGAAAATAGATATCCCAGATCTGTCAGAGGAGGAATGGGAGTCCTGTGTATCATCCTTTGTCACTAATATGATCTCGGCCAGAGACCGTTTTATGCAGGTCAAGTTCCTCCACAGAGCCTATTTACTCCTAGGCGATTAACACTTATGAATCCTAACACTCCGGTGGCCTGTCCTAGGTGTGGTCAGAGTTCTGCTACTTTCTTTCATATGATATGGTCCTGTCCTCGCCTTAGGGATTACTGGCTTGAGATAGCTGACACTCTTAGCCGAGTTACCTCTCTAGAACTGATCACAGACCCCAAATTGATGCTGCTCAATGTCTTTGACTCTAGGGTAAGGGGTAAATACACTAGACTATTTTTAAATTATGCCACATTTTACGCTCGTAGTGAGATATTTCTTCACTGGAAGGATAATGCCCCACCCACAGTATCCTTATGGCGCCTTAAATTGAACTCGGTGCTACCATTGTATAAACTTACCTATGCTAACCGAAACTGTCCTGACAAATTTGACAAGATATGGTCAAGTTGGATAGATGCGTGGGGTACATTGGGGGAGGATGACCACCACGATGAGGCTGTTGGACCCGCCCGATAATAGTTTACCACTGTTTTAGCTTTCTGAATGCTTAACCATTGTTTGAGTACTGTGAACCTAGCAAGATGGTTGTGGTCCTTCCCTGGCCTCTCCCCCACCCCCTTCCACACTGCAGTAGGGAACAGACACAAAAGATACGCTCAGCATCTTTCCAAATTACTGTTCTGCTTTATTATGACGCAATTGAAGGTTTTTATGCACATGATTACGTAGGTATCACATTAATAATACAATTGTGTGTTTATGGTAACAAGGGGCGTTACATAGGCAGGCTAATTCTAATCAGGACTCGAAAGAATGTAAACATGTACTGAAAACATTATTATTGCTGTGTGCACAGTGAGGGCAGTGTTCAATACATACAAAATAGAATACAATTATATACAGAACTTACAAATTTCCATTACAGTCTCCCCTCTTTTGATCAATATTTTTATCACTAACCATACCTGCTATAACCTTTAACCTGGAACCTCCACACGCTTAGGTGGAGGTAGTCCTGGCCAAAGAGGCAAAAAAAACCTCCACTGTGGAGAAAATAATAGCTGAGCAACTTTTTTCATTACCAAATGACTTTTCATTGTGAAAAACAAATGATTGATAATACATATTTACAGAGTACTGGCTGTACACTCCTGTGGCCAGAATGGCCTTCTAGCTGAACTGTGGGCATGCTGACTTATCAGCATATGTAAACACAGACAATTCTACATGAAATGGAAAACGTACAAAAGACAAATATGACTTCAACATGGCTAATCTACTTTTGAAATATATATATCACTTACAATTAAAGTAATTGAATCAAAAAGTACCCTGGACTGTGATCACAAGAGGGAAACAAATCAAATACAGAGATTTCTTTAATCTATTCATTTTTGCAGTGTCTGGTGTGGATCCAGGTGACTTTTCCTTCAAGTTTTGCACAACTGTACATGAAATAGATGCTGTATTGAGTCTCCAAACATTTCCTTATATATAAATGTCTCTTAACAATCCACAAGTCACCTGGCTTTAGTTTTAGATCCTTCCAAACTTTTAGGATCTGGAATTGGAGAGAAAACACATAAATGAGTTTGTCAAAAACTTTAAAAGATCAGCAACATTCTCTGTGAGATCCGAATAGAGGACTTCAGCTGCTGAGACAAAATATAAGCAAGTGAGTAACACACTACCAAACCAAATCCAATAGGGAGAGAGTCCAACATCCTCCTTAGAGGCTTGATAAAATATAAGAAAACATTCAGGCAAAAGTTTTCTAGTTTCTTACTCTACTTTGTCCGCTACATTGAAGACAGTAGGGGGTGTAAAAATAAAACCTCAAAACTTCTAGTAAGGACTCTCCTGTAAAAAATGATTTCCTCTGTTACTCTCTGTACTTTCTGCACCCTGTACTTACAAACTACTTCTGATAACACTTTTTACTGTGGCCTTTGCAGTAGCATTTGCCACTGAACATCCAAAAAACATGTCCATATACACAAAATGCATACTTGTAAGATCCTGACTTGGGCATCTGGATATATGTTTTTTGTAATCTCTGGAAGGGATGTTCAGCTTTTGGTAACACCTTTGGTAACAGGTAAAACAAGAAGTGGTGTGTTATAAAAACAACTGTGGAGAACCCTGGCTCTATCCCACGCTCATTTACTAAGGCAGCCATAACTGCTTGTGACTGATGACACGGTCGATGTGTCAAGCTGGAGGGAAAAGAGTGGCTGGCAGACATAAATGATCACCTTTTTCAAAGTCCTGTTTCATAGGAAGTTTTCCCCTGTGAACCACTTGTTCTTCTCGTTCTGGGGTCCTTAAAGTTGAATTATTAATCCCAGCTATACTGGGCCAGAACTAGGGTGGAATCTGTGAGTTGCACAGACCCATCAAGTGTCCGGGGCTGTAATGCAGCATCCCTAGACACCTGGTCTGCTTCCATGTGTGAGTTTTAAAGTTAATATGGCTACCTCAGCAAGAACCTGGTAGGCTGAAGACAGCCGATCAAATTAACTTGGCATGCTTGGTTGGTTTACCTGCCGAAGTAAAAACAAACTTCTGGCCCTTCAAATGGAACCAAAAGCTCTCTATATCTCGACTATCTATATAAATATGTACTCTTTTTATAGCTCACAGGCTTTGCTAAAACATGGAGCTCTGTAACTTGAGCTGGGGAAAAAGGATCCAATGACTTTGAATACAGAGTATCCTTCTGGGTGATAAACTGCATACTCAAATCTACAAAAAATGTAATATCTGGGTCTTCAGGGAGTGTGTCCTGCACTGGGCTCACAGCAGCTGATTCCTACACTATCAATTTAACACATGTTGTTTTTCCTTTCTTTTGAATAAATGTACGCGTTTTTCATTGTTAGACTTGTACATAAACAAACTCATATTTTAAACCTTTCATTAGACAAACATTTAGTTAGCTGTATATTTGCTGCACAGAATGTCAGACCATTAAAAATTAAATGTTTGACCAAAACAATATCTAACTTTGTCTAATAGCACCTTTGCATAAAGCTACAGCTCTGATATATTGGGATGAACCCTTCATTACTGGGTCCAGCTTGCATAAATATATTACAATGGCTTCAAAGAAATTAGAGGATAGAGGCGGTACTTTGCGTGAGGCATGTTGGTGAGTGTGTTGTACTGAATGGTATGTGTTATGGTGTAGATATTAAAAATAAGTGCTATACAACATAATGTCCACAGATAGTATTGTAGGATAATCATGGTATAAAAGTTTAATAACATAGGTACTTAAGCCAGATAAAATCATAGAAATACACATCTTGGACCATAGTTGAGCATGTTTACAACGGTATATTAACAGGCAGAGTTCCAATACTGGTAGTACAGTTGCAATAAAAAATATATTGTACAATGAATGGATGCAACAATAGTTATTAGCTCAACGCGTTTCTTGGCTTGAAACCAATCATCAGGAGTCCGATGCAATTAAGCTGTATTGAGACAATGAGGTATCTATTAATGTATGGACAGATATTTATAGAAGAGATGAACACAATGGCTTGTTTTCTATCATGCTGTTTGTGTAAGAACTCCAGTTTCATGTTTCAAAAGACAACTTTTTCCTGGCAATATTATAATAAATGATAACAATACCCTGCGGTCATAGAGAGATGCCCATAAATCCAAACTATTCTTCTGCTCATACCACTGTACTTACAAGAAAAAGGGGCACATCATTTCACAATCCACATATTCTGCTTTGGATTTCAAAAATAAAAATAAATAAAACAAAAGGACCAAGAATCTGTATGATGGACCAGAAAGCATCAAAAACTAAAAAACTGGCTGCAGGTGGCATCTATCCTAACATGGTGTGTGGACTTGATGTGATGGGTCTGTTATATTTAAATGTTATTTATTATTACTCTTACATAATGGACTGCACATCAAGTTATTATCAAAAACCTTAAAATTTTATTTTTGTAGAAAAACTTCTTATGTATTCCATCCATCTTGGCTTTGTTAAATATTATGGCAGCTGTATTCCAAATAACAACCTCATCTTAATTTTTTTTTTCTCAATAAGGGCTTATTGAATAAATGTAAAATTACAAAATTGTTATCTTAATCTAAACTAATCCAATTTTTACAAAATTTCCCCAATAACCTGGATTTCATTTCCAATCAAAGTTTGTCTAAACCAGTTTCAATATATCTATATTATTAATAAAATTGTTAAAGTCATATTAGAAATTAATACTCATTATTACCTAATTTTACTTAATTTCCGTTTTTAAATGCACTGTTTCCACTATCAAAGTATATTCAATTTGTGTAATACACGGTTAAATGTAACCTTCATTTTACCATGTCTGGAAAAGATTCAAAAAATAATTGTGATCACATTGTTTACCATTAGATTTATTAACCCGGCACATTTAGTTATAAATGTTTTGTCTAAAAAACTGGAATTGGTATGGTGTCCTTCCAGCTTATCACTGACCTCTCATTTCAGCCACATTCTTCCATGAGAGCACAAAGGAGGGGGGTCACATCTGCGTACATGACACACACAAGCAATAGAACTAAAGGTCCCAGCATTCGCACACACATACACCAATATCTCTCTAAAATCGCTTACTTTTTCCCATTTGTACACAACACATGCATATCATTCTCTCACTTTCTTTTAACTCTATTATTTCCCTGCCTTAAATTCTGCATTCCTTATTTTATTCAGATATCTTTTATATCTAGCTTCTATGATCAGACGGGCAGCCACCGTGCTCATCCCATCTTCTCTCTCTGACAACATATAAAGTATTCTTAGTATTCTGTTTTACCTCTCATTTCTCTGTTTCTGATTCTAATAATTGTAGTGCCTGACCCCAAATTCATCCTACAACTTAACATGAAAATGTCCCTTTCTGTCTAGTGTTAATGTCACCCTTGATCCATCCTGCTCACATAGATAACTGTTTCTCTAGCTGTTTACTCTGCATGATTCTTAGTCCATGTGGACCTTGGTTACCCATTGTGGATCCCTGTCCACTTTAACCATTTATCTAGGGGCTCAGAATAGGCGGAACCGCACCTTCGATTCATATATAACGCTCCTCTTGCGCTGGGCACTTTTGAGGGTCTCTTACCCTTTATTCCCTTACTTAATTCAATGCCCATAATGACTGGCCAGTCTTCTCTACTTGTGCCTATACCCTCTTGCCTCTAAACTACTTTATCTAGCAGATGTACTAGATATACCTGTGAACAGCACTATTCTTCCTTTTCTTATCTATAACACTCCAATGGACAATAGACAGTGACAACATAACATATAACCACCAATCAATACAGTTCGATTAAGGGGAGTAAAATTGGTACCCTTTGTCCCGAAAATGCTTTACTGATCAAGGAAGTCTAATAACTAAAATGTAAGCAAAAGGCTTACCTCAGCCGGCTGATTATCAGAAATTCCCGGATCGTCTCAAGCTCCTCGTTTCGGATACTCAGGGTCACCTGGAATCCCCTCGTGGCTGGCTCGCCATGCTGATGATAGGCAACTCCTATCCTCATATTGATTAGTGGTTCCAAATTAATAATAACTACTGCAGTAGGGAACATACACAAAAGATACGCTCAGCATCTTTCCAAATTACTGTTCTGCTTTATTATGACGCAATTGAAGGTTTTTATGCACATGATTACGTAGGTATCACATTAATATTACAATTGTACGTTTATGGTAACAAGGGGCGTTACATAGGCAGGCTAATTCTAATCAGGACTCGAAAGAATGTAAACATGTACTGAAAACATTATTAGTGCTGTGTGCACAGTGAGGGCAGTGTGCAATACATACAAAATAGAATACAATTATATACAGAACTTACAAATTTCCATTACAACTTTATAGTAATATCTTCAATTATTATTGTTTTTAATGGTAGTTAATTTTTATGTTTGTTGGACAGTATTGTACTTTTAATAAGTTGAGATTTAACTTCCTATCTAAAACTACAACTACTCTTCTGGCGTTTTCACCAGTTTCACATTCAAAACCAACCCCACCATGGTGAACTGTCACCTAATGAACCAGCAAATCTTCAAAATTAGTTAATGGGTGTGCAAGGGACTTTTTGTGTGCAGGGTTTCTTTTTTTATTCATTGTTGGCTTGATGCCTAAGATCTGGAGGAATAGAACAGCAATATATTTAATCCAAACCAACCATTATGTTTTTGCATCAAAAAAGAAATTTACAATACTCTGACTGTGACTATAGATAGACAGCTACTTTTCTTAAAACAGTAATTTATTTTGCTAAACGGGCCGTTATTTTCTTCTCAAAAATGTGTAGCTTTTATTATAATGAGTTTAGAAAGAATCTGCTTCTGTGACTATGGCTGCAATCTAATTAATTAAAGCAGGGGCGTGGCCTGACGCATGGAGTGAGAGGACGTGTTGTTCCACAGCTCCCGGATCCCGCGGCTCCACAGGGCGTTTCTGAACCGAACCGGGCTGTATAAACTACTCCGATGGGGAAGGCTAAGTACCGGGACCAACAGGGAACGGGGGGCTCCCGTCCAGGAGGGGATTTGGGGAACTTTTTCACCTGATCTTCGGCCGCGGCCCAGCGCCAGCCGAAATCTAAGATGGCGCCGGCGCCTCCGTCCCCAGCCCGCTCCGAATCAGCCCTGGACACTATGGCCTGCTCACAGGCATCTCACACTACCCCTGTGCCCCCAGCCTCCCCCACCAGTCTCCCCAGGTGCCGATCCACTGCATCCATAGGATCTGAGGATGGATGGGATCTAGAATCCCAGATGAGATCCCTGCACAGCTACATGCGGTCTCTCCCTACCAAGGCCGATTTTGAGCAGTGTGTGCACCGCATAGAAAAAACCTACAAACAGGAGATTTCTGAGCTTAAAAGGGACATTGGTGTTCGTTTTGAGGACATTGAAGCCACGACAGAGACACTCCATGCCTCCGTTCAGAAGCATGAGGAAATACTTAACTCCCATACAACCATGCTGCAGCACCTTGCGTTTCAACAAGATGACATCGAGAACAGAAACAGGCGTAATAATATTCGCATACGCGGTATTCCTGAATCTGTGGAACCCAAGGACTTGAGGGCAGCGGTGACGGCCATCTTCAACCAGCTCTTACAGCTACCCAAAGATAACCCACTTGAACTTGACCAGGTCCACAGAACCTCAGGCCCCAGGAATCCTGACCCTTCATTCGTTCAAGATACACTCTGTAGAGTGCACTTTTACAACATTAAGGAATCCATCATGCAGGCAGCCAGCGTGCAGGACTCTATCCTTTTCAATACCACCCCTGTGATGCTACTTCCTGACCTTTCACGTCTAACCCTAACCATGCGGAAGGCCCTGAAGCCTCTCACACAGCTTCTCCAATCACGTCAAATAAAATATCAATGGCGCTTTCCCTTTCAGCTACGAGTGCACCATGAGGGTAAGACTGCCACATTCCGCATGCTGGGTGACCTCCCTGCATTCCTGGGCACCCTGAAGTTGCCACAAGTGTCTTTGCCAGACTGGCCTTTCTCTCCAACCACACCAGGCCTGCCGTACATCCCTCAGTGGCAGAAACACAGCCGCAAACGCCGTCCTGGATCCTCACCCCGCATAGACCCTGATGACTTACGTTATACGGTCCGGCCGGTCTTCTATTGTTTTTCCCCTACCTGAGTAGGAACGTCTGCTACACCACCTTGGATCCTTAAGGACTTCCAACTCTTGAGCTTCTACAAACAGCCTTCACTTTTACACACCTCTTCCAGCAAGAAGTTCCTGTTATTGGTTTTTTTTTTCCTTTTTCTTTTTTTTTCAGTTGGAAGACAGAAACCTTTTCCTTAACGTTATGGTTACCCACGTTCGGGACCCCTATGCCTTAGAAGATACCAGGTTTCGCTGTTACAATTAGCTCAAAAGCTCATAAGCGGCATCAGGAAGATCCTCTTTGACCTCATGGGACTGCTGCAGTCCTCACCTGTTGTGAAGCTGATCCCACCGCTCTTCCAGTCTCGTCAGGCCGGAGGTTCCTGATTACTACTATTGAACTGCCTTTTTGACTGGTGTACCTGTTTGCACTCTACCGTTGCTCTCATGGTACACCCCATTGTTTAGAATGTTGAATTACCCCATGCTTTTTTTTTTTACCCTTATTATATCTCCGATCTTGAAACCTTACTATCTATACTTATATATACTAGTTACATTTCCAAGTACAGCCCAGACTAACCCACATATTATCGGCCCTGTGGTTCCCGGGGCTCCGGGAGCTTCCGCCATGCTAAACACTAACCCCCCCTTAGGAATATTCGGTGCCCCCACTTGGCACCGTTCCATGGTTTACAGATACCCTATACCTTACAGTCTTTTGCTTTGTTTGCTATCTTTTTTATTTTCTTTCTCCCAACCTTTGTTTAACTGGTGCCACCTAGTGGCCTACCTTTTCACAACCAGTACATTGTTTAAATTGTTAGGATTAGGGTCCCGGGCTCCCTCTTCTGATCTTTTCAGGTCAGACTGTAATAGTAATTGGACAACCATGGACACTGGGACCCTGTTCCATACCCCGCTTTCTCTTCTTTTTCTTTTTTCTCCCCTGACCCTCCCTGATATTTATCTCATTCTGCTTCTACCTTTCCCCGCTCTCTCCCTCGTATCTACCCCCCCTTACATGTCCCCTTCCCCTCCCACTCCTCCGCTGGCTGGGGCGGCTTTTCGAGGGACTCTTGTTGTTTCTTTTTTCTCCCCCTTCCCTTTATATCCGCCTTGATATGACCGCTACTCCACCACTTAATCTAGCTTCTTATAACTGTAGAGGCTTTAATACCCCAGAAAAACGTAGCCAGATCCTTTACCACTTCCATAAACAGAAAACTAAAATCCTCTTATTACAAGAAACCCATTTCAGGACCAATTCCATACCCATGATGCGCAATCGATTCTATACCACTTGGTTTCACAGTACCAACCCCGCTGCAAAGTCCAAGGGGGTTTCGATCGCGTTTCATAGGTCCTTTCACCCTGAGGTTATTGACTCATATATTGATGATCACGGTCGTTTTATATTTCTCAAACTAAAAATCAATGATTTTCTCTTCACAGTCGCCAACATCTACGCTCCAAACACAGATCAGGCGCGCTTCCTATCATCCACTCTCGCCAGATTGACCTCTTTTGGAGGTTCTAGTATTATCGTTGGAGGAGACATCAACGTGGCCCTTTCCCGGTCTGCCGACACATCTACTGGTAAGTCTTCCATGTCCACGACCTCACTCTCACACATAAAATCTCTTTTACATTCTTGTCAATTAGTGGACGTGTGGCGCATACATCACCCTACTGACAGAGACTTTACATACTTCTCTATAGCTCACAACTCATATAGCAGACTGGATTATTTTCTCATCTCCCAATCCCTCCTAGACACACCCTTACTAACCTCTATAGGACATGCTCTTTGGTCTGACCACGCTCCTGTATACCTATCTTTCGCCCGGCCCCCACGGTTACGTAGGGGGCATCCCTGGCGCCTCAATGATAATCTCTTACGAGACTCGGTATGCATCGCAGAAGTTACTAAAGCTATTCACAACTTTAAAATCGACCACATGGCAGACACAACTTCCCCACTTAACCAATGGGAGACGCTGAAATGTGTGGTCAGGGGCGTGCTAATCCAAAACGGCTCACGTCTGAAAAAGATCAGGTCTGATGACATCAAACGCCTCCTGACCAACATCTCAGATCTCGAATCCCTACACAAATCAAATCTGGACCCCTCCACTTTTGTGGCCCTTTCCAACTCCCGCCGAGAATTACTCCAATTATTAGACTCTCACTCTCTCATAGCTAGAGATCGCGCCCGTAAATCTTATTACTCTATAGCCAATAAATGCGGCCAACATCTGGCACGGGTTATTCATCCCAGGGTCCCACGCCTTCCCATTCCCTTCATCACCAAACCAGACCAGACTAAAGTTTATGGTTGTAAAGACATATCCACCACATTTAAAGATTATTATGCCCAGCTATATAACCTGCCGCAACCCTCCCCACCGAGTCCTCTGCCCCCATCCCAAGACCCAATGTGGACCTATATAATGCAAACAGCACTACCTGTGATTGACCCCCAGACTTCCGCGGACTTAGACGACCCTCTACTGGAACCGGAGTTCCTTGGCGCCATCAAGGAATTAAAACCGGGTAAATGTCCAGGCCCCGATGGCTACTCCCCGAGGTTTTACAAAACCTTCGCACCCCTATTGGTACCGTTTCTCACTAAGGCCTTTAACTCCATAGATGATAACACCCTCCCTTCCAAAACACTTCTCTCAGCCAATGTCTCTATTATACCAAAACCCAATAAAGACCCTTCCCAATGCAGTAGTTACCGCCCGATATCGCTTTTAAACATTGACCTTAAGCTCTTTGCCAAAATCCTTGCCAATCGTCTCTCTCCCTCTCTCCCCGGGATCATACATAGAGACCAGGTGGGCTTCGTCCCGGGCAGAGAGGCACGAGACAACACCGTCAGAACCATTAACCTCATCTCCTATGCCCAACGACACCATCAGCAGCTCTGCCTTCTCTCCTTTGATGCCGAAAAGGCCTTCGATCGGGTCAATTGGCGCTTCCTAAAACTTTCCCTTGAACAAATTGGGTTGGGATCCCCTTTCATCTCCAAAATCATGTCACTCTACTCCAATCCCTCTGCCTCAGTCCTTGTTAATGGTACCCCTTCAGCTGCATTTGACATCTCCAATGGAACTCGCCAGGGATGCCCCCTTTCACCCCTTCTTTTTGCTATAGTAATGGAACATCTAGCATGTGCCATTCGCCAAAATGATTCCATACAAGGCATTCACACGCCTTCTGCACACCATAAACTTGCGCTTTACGCCGACGATCTACTCATTTACGCATGCCAACCACACATTACTCTCCCCTCCTTGTTCTTAGAGTTCCAACGTTTTGGAAGCTTGAGCAATTTTAAACTCAATATCTCCAAGACTGATGCGCTTAATATCTCCCTCTCTGCTCCTACATTATCCTCCCTCAAATCTAACTATACCTTTCACTGGCAGACCAAGGGCATTAAGTATCTAGGCGTTACTATACCAGCTAACCTATCACTTCTCTATATACTGAACTACATTCCCCTCCTCTCTCTACTCCGTAAAGACCTTGCCTCCTGGGGAGACAAACCAATACCCTGGTTTGGACGCATAAACACCCTTAAGATGGACACCTTACCCAAATTGCTCTACCTATTTCAGACCATCCCAATCTTGATACCCAAACCCTTTTTCTCCACCCTACGCTCTCTTTCTATCCGCTTCCTGTGGAATAAAGGATTGTCGAGAATCAAATTTAAATTACTCACCCGACCAAAACTGCAAGGAGGTACAGGTCTACCTGATTTTGAGCTATATTACAAAGCCACAGTAATGGCACGTATCCTTGATTGGTTCCCACGACCTTCCCAAAAAGCGTCGGTTCTGGTTGAACAGGATATGTCCCCCGTTGATCTTAGGGCTTTGCTATGGGGCTACAAACGTAACTTATCAGTTTTGGCGGATTCATCACCCCTTACCACAGCTGCCCTCATTCTTTGGTATAAGAGAGGTCTATGCGAGATTCTATCTTCAGACCCATCTCCCTTATCATCACTTTTCGATAATCCCGCCTTTACGCAGGGAATAGGAGCTCACGCTATTGGCCCCCTCTCACGTTCCTCCTGGCCCCAAGCACACTCCTTTATCCGGACCGACAATGGAACACCAAACATCCCTACAGGGAATCAAGATTGGCTCACTTCCATACACCTTTCCACCTTCACCAAACATCTTTTCATTTCCTCTCAGACCCATCGCCCCTTGACTGACTTTGAACACCTCAGCTCTATGCAAGAGTTACCTAGACACCTACTCTCACATATCTACAGTCTTATTCATTCCCTTACACAGAAAGACCTCCCCACCTACACTAGAGTATGGTCGGCAGACCTGGGAAAGACCATCTCCAGAGCAGACTGGCAAACTGCGTTCCATTTCGCACATAAGTCCTCAATCTCATGCTATTCACAAGAAAAAAACTTCAAGGTCATGGCGAGATGGTATAGGGACCCCGCCTCTCTACGGAAAATCTTCCCCTCCACTTCAAATCTGTGTTGGCGTTGTTCTCTTGCGACAGGATCGTACCTACATATCTGGTGGGAGTGTGATCGGATCCAGCCCTTCTGGAATCAGGTATCCCAGGTTTATGAAAAAATATATGACGAACCTCTGCACCTGACTCCTGAAATAGCCCTCCTGTCTATTCTGCCAGGCTCCATAGCCTCCTAAAAGCGTAATCTTTTACGTTTTTTTCTATCGGCAGCTCGTCAACTCATACCCCTTTTCTGGAAAACAGCGACTATCCCCCCATTGTCTCTCTGGACCTCCACCATGAATGATATCATGCGAATGGAGGAGATGCTAGCGCTTGATAACGACACCTATGAGAAATTTACAATTTTATGGTCGGCTTGGCAACGCTTCTCCGCCTCAGACACACTGTCTTCCTTGCTCCCTGCTCCCTAGATTATAGCTTCCCCCTGTAAATCTAAACACCAGTCGATCCCCTGACCATGTCTAGGGATATGGAGTCCTTCCTTCTCAACCCCAGCCAGCGGAACCCCCCCCTCTTCTTACTCTTCCCCCCTTTCTCCCCCTCCTTTCTCTTCTGTTCTTCTTCCCCCCTACTTATTTTCTAATTATTCCGTTCTCTCTTTTCCTGACTTTTTACCCTGATACCAGACATGATCCATTTATGTTTATGTTAAAATTTACATAATAATAATCAGCTTAGCTGTGGGCGATAGCCATTTTGCTCGCTGATTGATTTCTCAATAAGCCTTCCTTCATGTCAAATGTATTAACTCTTTTGTTGCTTAGTAACAATAAAATATTTTCAACCCTAATTAATTAAAGCAAACCCTTATTTTTGTTGCAGAAAACATCAGATTTTATACATTGAGTTTTCTCTTCAAATAGTGCAGCTTTTAGCACGATGAGCTTGTAATATCATTGTCAGCTCCTGCAACTTAAGCAAGAGTAGTTACTCGATATGTTCTATTCCCTTTTTATTCTAATAATGTGCATGCAACAAAATATACACTGAAATTGCACAATACAACTGATTACAATAATAAAAAGACACACACATGATATTATCAATTAGTATGTAATTATTGTTCACTGGACATGGTTTGCAGGAAATATTAAACAGACTTCCCATGCTTGTTTTCATTTAATACTAGGGCTCAGACTATACTGTATGTCAGAACGCAATGTTTTCATAAATAACTAATAAACATCTTAAAAAGGTACACAGGGCTTACAAAATAGTAAAATAGAGCACCTTCTACCTGTGATCTGATGTTTCATTTTTAGTAACTTCGGTCCACAGGATCATGTGTTAGGTATTCTAACCAAATGTTCAATATGCTAGAGTGCTACACATGATGATGCATGATTAAAGGATTTTAGACAACAAAGGATTATGCTATGATAATAATGTAGTAGCAAACAGTAGCAAAATACATACAGCAGAAAAAAATTTTTTATATATTGAAGAAAAATGGCAAAAGAAAAAGTTGAATAAGCAAACAAATACAAATTTTGCTCCACAAATAGCACCCAAAAATGTAAAACTAAACTTTAATCTGTTCATATTTTGTCTTCTCTGGTTCCAACCCCTACCCCCTGTCCCTCACCACTACCATTGACATGCTAATACATTTTAAATAAAACCCTTCCATTTTTATTATATACCTTATATTAAACCAATAACATCACCACTAGATCTCTGTGCATCCCCATAGAGTTGTATAGGATGGAAAAGCGCGCTTGAAGTGAAGAAAACCTTGTCACCTTAAAGCTTGGGAGGAAAGAGCTGGATGATTCTGAATGCCCTTCAACCCGCAAATGAGGCAGGCTGTATCTGACTTTCTGCAGCTTCTAATGCACACTGTTAGAAGCTCAGAGTCTGCAGTGGAATCAGAGTAAGCAATTTCAGTACAGGAGAAGGGCCTGTACAACTGGGCAAAACTGAAGGTAAGACTGGAGTTCAACTTTAATTATTTGACCAAAGCAAGACAGTTATGATGGTCTGTCATCAAAAGAGTCAACCACAGCAATGATTGTGTTTGCCCTAATTTGAGCATACCCCATAAAAGCTATATCTAGGAAAGTAGTGCTGTGTTCCCTAATCCCTAGCCACCAATAAAATTCCAACTGTTGTAGAATATTTGCATAATTGGTGGTTGGTAAAAGATTAAAAGCCTAAGAAAAATGCCAAATTTCTTTGAATGTGTTCAACATGAATAGCTATGTATACATCTCCTTTTTAAAAGCACCCTTTTAAAGATAAAGTAACATAGCACAGTGTTGGGCTTGTAACTAGGGAAGAGTTTGGGTTCAACTCTGTGTTCAGTCTGAACCCATGTTCAGCTGTTAGTGCCAAGCCAATGTGCAGCAGGCAGGGGATACCCTGCCCCACAAATGCACATGTACAACGGGGCAGGAAAGGTCATGAAATCATTGACCTAATTGGGTCATATTAAGTAGTTGTCATTGACCTAATATGGTCATGTGGCCAAATTAGGTCAGTGATGACATGATTATTCCCGACCTTTTGTGTACAGGCAACTGTGGGGTGGTAAATGTACTGGCTGGATCTGATTCTCTGAGAAATTACATCTGACTTCTGGGTTTGGCCGAACCTAAGTTCAGACCAAACCCAAGCTCATCATGCAGACAATAATTATATACAAGGCAACTTAATCCCATAAAACTGCTATATGGAAACCCTGAAACCGGTCAATAAATATCACACAGTGCTGAAGGTTATTCTACGTGTCCAGTGATGTGCTGCAGATATTCAACTTCAGTTGCCGCTCCAGCCGGGAACACTGCCTGGCAGAATTCACATATCTGAGAGCTGAGGCCCACGTCTGAGATATTGTCATCATGATGGTTGAGGTGACATTCTTCTGATAGACAATCTGGGTGCCATGAGGACTAGAAAAAACAAAGCAACGTACATCAATTTAGTAGTGTAGAAAAATAATAAATACATTAAAATAAAAGGTTTTTACTTTTTGTCCAAACATTGTTCCAAAATTTTTTTTTCGAGTGGCAGTAGATTAGAATAATTATTGGATTTTTACTTGTTTTGGTGCTTCATCAGGGAGATTTTTCCTCACCTAAGCCAGCCATACATGAATCGAAATTCAGCTGGTTCAGCAGGGACCACCTGAATTTGGTTGTACACAAGTCAATCTATGAATCAACTTGCGTACAACCAGCCTGTTGGAAAATGTTCTCTTGATCAGCACCGCTGGCTATAGTTGTGCAGTTGTGCTGATCTGTGTATTCTGACGACGGGGAAGTCTCCCCATTGTCAGAATACAATAGTGCAGGATCCTCCCATCCACATCAAATGGAGGAAACAAGTCATTTATTTGGAAAAAAGGGAATTTTCCCCCAAGAGGAAGGGGTTTTCTAGACAGCAAAAATGGGTACAGATGATATTGAGTTTAAAAAGGTAATTTTATTGGGACATAGGACAGCTCACTACCACCTTGTTCCGCAAAAGCACCGCTGGCAACACGGTGCTTGATGCCACGAGCTTTCACCAGACATCATTAAAAAATTCTATTCCCTACAGGGAATATTTGCGCCTTCGTCGCAATTGCTCTACGGATGCATTTTTCAAAGAAGAGGCTGGGCTCCTTCAGAGCCGCCTTTTGTCACGTGGGTACAGTAGATCATGCCTGAAAAAGGCATACAAAAAAGCAATGGGACAATCTCGAGCTACTTTGCTGCACAAACCAAAATCTACCCCTTCAAATACAACCCGTATAATCATGCGTTTTTCACGCCAACATGTAACTATCAAAAACATTTTGCAGAAGCATTGGAGCATTTTGACTGATGATTCCACACTAAAAACTCTTCTTTATAAATAACCATCAATAACCTATAGGGGGGCTACCTCCCTCAAAGACATGTTTGTCCAAAGCAAATTTAAAGATCAACATAAAAGATTCAAACAATGTCACATTCCTGGTTCGTTTCCCTACGGCCATTGCACCTTTTGCCCACTTATAAGGAAGGCCAAAACATTTCGTCTCCCCAATGGAGAGATATTTAAGCCGTTGCACTTCGCGAATTGCCAAACTCGCGGGGTGGTATATTTTATGGAGTGCGACTGCGGTGCCTATTACATCGGCAAAACCAAGCAAGAACTTTGGCGACGAATATCGAAACACATGTACAGCATGGAAATTGGCAATAGATATCTCCCCATTGGGAGACATGTTGTTTTTGAACACAACTATAAGGTGCCTAATGTAACCTTTACAGTACTTCATAAAGTACAAATACCAGATAGGGGAGGTGACTGGAATAAGGTCCTGCTCCAAAAAGAGCAAAAATGGATCTTCCAGTTACAGGCCATGTCCCCCCCCCCCCCCCGGACTTAACAAGTCAATCTCTTTTGCCCCCTTTCTTCGAGGTTTTTTTTCAGGCAAAACACACTAAACATATGGTGGTAAAAATCACATATTAATAGCTGTACTGTACTGTATTCCATATGTTTTTCTGTTTCCCCCATGTAAACTGTATATAAATGTGTTTTTATTTTTACTTTGGATAAGACTTGTAACTCTCCCTACTATATGTATTTTTTGACTGATGTGCAATATTAACATATTTTTATTCTGCATTAGGAATAGATCATGTGGAGACAACCTATGGACTCTTTGAACACATTCCAAATAGCTCCCAGTTTCTGTAAACTTTCATCCCATACTAATTATACTATGGGTTATTGCAGGTGTTCATACTCTCTGCCAAAAAATGTGATAATTCAAATATGCCCTGGTTTCCATACGGTGTCTCAGGTATACCCTTTAAATCTATCATTGCTGTATGATTTTCATGCCTTTTTCCATCTAGGTCCTGATCCGAGCTCCCGGTCCAGCCACCCCCCCCTTCAGGTGAGTTGGCTTCACCACTGTGCTTCTTCCAGGCAGGGGGAGACAGGCGTAGGGCCCTGCGCCTATCTACACATCCACTAGAGGGCTGGGCCCTCTGGGACGTGATTTCTCCCTGCCAGCGGCGTCCCGAATCCTTCCGGGTGCCGTGTCCGTGCCCGCACGCGCGACGTCACGGCGCCACATCATTACATCGGAAAGGACATTATAGTTGATGAAACTTCTCCCACTTTGTACCACATGTTATTACATTTTCAAAACAATGATACAATTTGTTTGTGCTGCGTTTGTGCTGATTTGTACTAAAAAACCCCCAAATAAAACACTTTCTGTTTGTTCGGTTTTTGAGATATTGGACATTCAATGTTGGATTATGTAACCTAAAGCCCCCATTTCAAATACAATTATACCATATTTATGCTGCATTGGCAGGAAAAACAAGCATATCGCTATAGTGTATTTTTTCATATAGCACTCTTTTTGTATCAGAAAGAATGATTATAGGACTCATTTATGCTTTTAGCGTGAGCTACCCTGAAAACCTAAAATATACCTTTGAAGTTTTTCAGAAGATCTTTTTAGAGCTAGATGTGGGGAATCTATCTTCAAAAGTTCACACTTTAAAGAGAAAATAACTTTCCTAAAAGGCTTAAAAAAAGTTAATACATTCTGTATTCTATGTTCTTTACAGATATACTGTATATACATGTGTTTCAGTTTGATTTGTTAGCTGAGAACGAGGCATTTTTCTCTTTTTTTTTTTTTTTAATGTTTACATTTACATTTGATGCTGCTTTAATAATATTACATTTGTAACACTTTATAAATAATAAATGTTAATTTGTTTTGAAAGCCTGTTTCATTAGACTATTCCTTTTTTTTAAACCATATTATTGTATTATTTTTTATATAAAAACCTTCAAAAATATATCAAATACATTTGGTAAATAAGTTTTACTAACTTAAAAAACTGAGTAAGTTACAAGTTAATATCACTTAAAACTAGGTAACTAAGTGAGAGGGCAGCACAGTGGTGTAGTGGTTAGCACTTTCGCCTAGCTGCAAAAGGGTCACTGGTTTGAATCACAACACTACTTGCCTGGTGTTTGCATATACTACCCTGTGCCTGCATAGGTTTCTTCCCACACTCCAAAGACATGCTGGTAGGGTAATTGGCCCTAGTATGTGTATGCATGTATCTGAGTTAGAGATTTTAGATTGTAAGCAAATTGAGGGCAGGGACTGATGTGAATGCAATGTTGCCAACCTACCAGATTGAAATTTACACGACACCCAAAATCTACTGGCATTTCCAAAAGTTATAAAATTATAGTTTTAAGCACACATTTTAGTATTTAGGCTACAAACTAGACATGTGCATTTGTTATCGTCTGACTGCATTCTTGTCCGAATTTGGGGATTTTCGTGTTCGTTTTAACAAAATAATAACGAACGCGCAGAATCCGAAATCCTAAAGATCCGAAATAAAAAAATGCTTTATTTTCGTATCCATTATATTTTTGTATTGTTGCGACAACAGTTCGATATAGATGATATATAGAAGTTTATAGATGGACATAGAAATAGATAATAGATAGTAAAAAATAATGAATACCGTATTTATCGGCGTATAACACACACTTTTTTCCCCTTAAAATCAGGGGAAAATCGTGGGTGTGTGTTATACGCCGATCCCCTGCGATCCTGAGCAGTCAGATCTTCCAAATCGCCGACTGCGATTTTAAAATGGCGCCGCCAGCGCCGAAATACACAGAGCCGGTCCTCGGCTCTTCTCGGCCACTTTCGGCTTCACTCGAGCGCCGCCCGAACCTAGCCGAGTGTATTCGGCTAGGTTCGGATAGCTCCGCTCACAGTCACGCCCATCCCGGGCGGGACTACGAGTGGAGCCGAAAGTGAACGAGAGCCGCCGAGAAGAGCTGAGGACCGGCTCTGTGTATTTCGGCGAAATTTTCAAATCGCGGTCGGCGATTTTGAAGCCCAGGATGGCAGGGGATCACAGGATCGAAGGCTGCACTGGGGCAAGGCTGCACTGGGGCAAGGCTACACTGGGGAAGGCTGCACTGACAAGGCTGCACTGGGGAAGGCTGCACTGACAAGGCTGCACTGAGGAAGGCTGCACTGGGGAAAGCTGCACTGACAAGGCTGCACTGACATGGCTGCACTGACATGGCTGCACTGACATGGCTGCACTGACAAGGCTGCACTGGGGCAAGGCTGCACTGAGAAGGCTGCAATGATGGGCATTTAAATGTAAGTTTTTTTCCCTTCAACTTCCCTCCTAAAAGTTTTTTTTTCCTTAAAATTCCATCCTAAACATACAAATGTATTTTTTAACTAAACAAAATAAATAAAAACTAATTTTGGGAGTAACTAAATAAATGTATTTTTTCGGACGCAACTGAAATTCAGACAGTGTGCACATTTTTACTACAAACAAGTACAATATGCAATTAGCAATGTGATTTATGGTACATATTAAGGCAAAATAAAATTCTTATTTTATTTATGATAGTAAATACGATCGATTTACTAGAAAGTAAGTAGCTCAGGGACGGGACTCAGGAGGACACGGAATGACAATGGGCAGGCACACACACGTGAAATTTACTCTCACTGTGACACTGACAGCAGTGTGCAGCAGCACAGAAGATAATGACACCTCACCGACACGACACGTTCCCTCCCGAGTCACAGTGACAGTCTCTTTCCATGCCAAATTGTCCCTTCAGTCCACTCCAGTCCAAACAGCACTGTCGGTCCCGCTTTCAGCTTGCCTTGCACGCACAAGGTTCCGGTCACCCAGCTCGGCTCCCTTACACCATGACATCACACAAAATGTTTAGGCGCTGCTTCCATCAGACCCGCCAGCGCTGCCCAAACACACTGTAGAAGGCACTGAAATGGTCTTGGCCGGGCCAAGCGTCACAGCCATATTTTTTACTGGCAAATGTATGTATTTACTGGCAAATGTATGTCTTCCTAACTTAAAGTTTTCTAGAAACTGAAAAAATTGAGTTGGCTTTACTTAAAACAACAAAGTTGAAAACATGAAAAGTCTAATGAGTCAGACAAAAATACGTTTAGTTGACAGTACTTAAAAAGCTGATGCAAATAGTTGCCTCAATTTTTTTGAGCAGACCCAGCACAATATTTTTTACAGTGTAGCTTTGCACTGGTCCTGTGGGTGGAAGTATGATGCCATGGACTGGTATTTGATAACATTTTCTGTTTTATTTCTGTTTTACTTTTGGAGAGTCCCCCCACACTTCTTGTCTGGTATAAATGTTGTCAGCAGGACAGAAAGTGAGGTGAACTCTCAGTAATGGGGCTCTGGAAAGAGTTAAAAACCCAACAAGAGATCTAATTTTTTCCAACTCTATCCAAAACTAAGAAAACATTTTTGGCTGGTTCCCGTTACAATTGACTGTTCGGTTTTATTATGACCCCGTGGAGGGGATACTGTATAAACATCAAATTGATTTGGAAATCTTCTTCTGTTCTCTCTATCTCTGATGAAGGGGAACTTGGACCTCAGAAACACGTTGGCTAATTTTTTCGATTGTACCCCTGACTTTGAATGGAATAAAGTTGTATCTGGACCTCTTAGCAGTGGTGTGGCGCTTTAATTTAAATTCTTGTTAAATTATACTAAAAACCAATGAGACTGGAGATCCTCTGGAGTGTAAAAACATCCATACCTTCAGATAACAATACCAGTAAGATTACCCTTCAGGTCCAGCGCTATCTTTCCACTTTCCTCAGCAATAAAAACATACAAGGGGCTCTAACCTTTCATCATGCTGACTGAAAAAAAAAAGGTTTTGGCTTTATATACACTGGCTGCACCTGCAGCCAAAATGTGCTGCTGACTAACAGACACTCTGGGGTGTCATTCATTCTTAAATTCTTTACTCTTGATGGCACCTCCACACATCAGAAAACACAGTGTAGCGCCAGTTTTAGAAAAGGGTCTGGAACCTTCTCCCTGTGTTTTTCACAGGGACAGCAGCCCAGTCAAATGAATGGGTGGCTGTCCCTGTACAAACACAGCCACATAGAAACACAAAGATTTGAACCTAGCCTCACACTGTCTAACTGGTGCCAACCTGCGTCCCTTTGGCACCTAAGGCCCCCTTATTAAGAATGTTGACACCACTGGTCTAACAGATTTTACATTGTTGTAATGTTCATTTTCATAGAGCAAGCAATGTAACAATAAATTAGTAAACTCTTTGGGATTGATTTACTAAAGGCAAATTTACTGTGCACTACAATTGCACTGCAAGTGCACTTGGAAGTGCAGTCGCTGTAGATCTGAGGGGAAGATCTGAAATGAGGGGGAAGCTCTGCTGATTTCTATCATCTAATAATGTGAAAGCAAATACCGTATTTATCGGTGTATAACACGCACTTTTTCCCCCTTAAAATCAGGGGGAAATCGTGGGTGCGTGTTATACACCGATCCCCGCTATTTTGTGATCTATCGGAGCGATCGCCGCCGACATTCACATAGCGTGTAGTTTTAAATATGGCGCCGCGGAGTTTGGAGGGACACAGTGACTGGGCGGAGCCGAGATACACATAGCCGAGGGTTCTCGGTGCCGTTCACAGTCACGCCCAGTGCCGCCATTGGACCTGTGTTATGTCCATCATAGGGACTGGGCGTGACTGTGAATGGCGCCGAGAAGAGCCGAGAACCCTCAGCTATGTGTATCTTGGCTCCGCCCAGTCACTGTGTTCTCGGCGGCGCTCGTTCAGCTCCGCCGAGTCCCTCCGAACTCCGCGGCGCCATATTTAAAACTACACACTAAACTTGTGTATGTCAGCGGCAATCATGTAATGTACACTGGGGACAAGGCTGCACTGGCCACTGGGGCAAGGCTGCACTGGGGCAAGGCTGCACTGGGGCAAAGCTGCACTGGGGCAAAGCTGCACTGGGGCAAAGCTGCACTGACAATTCTGCACTGGGGCAAAGCTGCACTGACAACGCTGCACTGGGGCAAAGCGGCACTGACAACGCTGCACTGGGGCAAAGCTGCACTGACAATTCTGCACTGGGGCAAAGCTGCACTGACAATTCTGCACTGGGGCAAGGCTGCACTGACAAGGCTGCACTGGGGCAAGGCTACACTGGACACGATAATGCTGCATTGATGGGCATTTAAATGTAATTTTTTTTCCCTTGAACTTCCCTCCTAAAAGTTTTTTTCCTTAAAATTCCCTCCTAAACTTGGGGTGCGTGATATACGCCGATAAATACGGTATGCTGTTTTTTATCTTCTTTGCATGTCCCCCTCAGATCTACAGCGACTGCACCCCCAAGTGCACTTGCAGGACAGGTATAATGCACAGTGGAGTTGCCTTTAGTAAATAAACCACTTTAACTATGTAACAGCGCATATGAGTTATAGATAAATAAATAAACAGAACAGAAAAAACGACTAAAAATATAACTATAGGCAACCTTTTTTTTGTTTTGTTTTTTTTTTTGTTTTGGATAGAGTAAAGGCGAGTAATAACCCCTGTCAGATTTTTTTTCATCTGTGTCCCATTGCAGAGATTTGCCTTCATTTCCTGTCCCATAGCCAAACAGGAATTGAGAGGAAGTCCCTGCAAATTAAGAGAATTCCTTCGAGACCCCCAGGTCACCAGAACTAGTGACCCGTTGGAAGATTTGCCCTCTATTACTTCTCTGGGGACAACCCAAAATTTGGGATTTTCTTTTACTTCCACTTTCAATGATAATGGTAAACAGGATAAATAGAGAGGGTGAATTTCCCTAATGGGAGCACAGACAGCAATAAAAACAGACAGGGGTTCTAATTCCTCTTTACTCTACTCTATCCAAAACCAAAAAAAAAAAAGTTTTTCCCTTAGTCATACTTTAGGCACGAGAAGTTTATTTTAAAATCAACATTTAAAATCATTAAAAAAACTGCAAAAAATGTTTTGATTTCTCACTTATCTAAATACAGAGTGTCCTTATAGAAGCACCCTTTTTTGGAACATACATGCTGAACATGCCACCGTGTGGACAGAATAGGTAATGCACTTTCTGGTATTTTTCAAGCTAGTTGAGCGATGAGTTCTTTAATAGTATGAGAAACCTCAAAATAAAATTACAAACATTAAAATAATATTACAAATGGTGGAAGTGAGTAACATTCAGTAGCATACCTATTATTATTTCAGTTTTAGACTGGTTTATACCATTTATAATTATTTACCAGTAAATGAGTGTAATTAGCATTAGCCAGGCAATGATTTGCTAATCATATCTGCAGTAAGACGGTACTGTTTAGGATACAGAAGCTGTTTTAAGAAGTTACTATAGGCAGGTAGATAGTACTGAAACTGAAAGTTTTTTTCAGCAATTCCAATGTTAAAACACATGAATAGCCATATATACAGTAAAACCTTGGATTGCAAGCATATTTTGTTCCAGGAAACATGCATGCAATCTAAAGCGAATTTCCTCATAAGGAATAATGGAAACTCAGTTAATTAGTTTCACAACCATTTATTCATAAGTCCTTCAGTTTATAGTCCATATAAAAAGATTACAGCAATGTGATAGGTTGTTTACCCAAAAAAAATTCTATCCAAAAATGGCAGCCTCCACAAGGGGATTAGAAGAAAAATCCATCGGGAGCTAGAGTATAAAAAAGAAGAGAGGCACCTCTAAGTGTAGCAATAAGAGAGGCACCTCTAAGTGTAGTAACATTTAATGAAGGTCCAACATTTAGCAACTCACATGGTTGATGACTAAAAGAGGCACATCTAAGTGTGCAGGCATCCGGGGTAAAGTTGTCCTCATAGACCATCCTCCGCACCGCCTGCTCTCACCACTGTCATCCCCTGTACACACGGTCGGACATTCCGACGACAAAATCCTTCGGATTTATTCCAAGGGATTTTGGGCAAAACTTGTCTTGCATACACATGGTCGCACAAAGTTGCCGGAAAATCCGATCGTTCTGAACGCGGTGACGTAAAACATGTACGCCGGGACTATAAACGGTAGCCAATAGCTTTCGTCTTAATTTATTCTGAGCATGCGTGGCACTTTGTGCGTCGGACTTGTGTACACACGATCGGAATTAAAATGATCGGATTTTGTTGTCGGGAAATTTTATATCCTGCTCTCAAACTTTGTGTGTCGGAAATTCCGACTGAAAAAGTCAGATGGAGCCCACACACGATCGAAATTTCCGACAACGCAATCCAATCGCACTTTTTCTGTCGGAAAATCCGACCGTGTGTACAGGGCTTTAGTCTGCAATCGTGACCGGGAAGACTACCCTGCAGTAGAGCAATCTGAAAGCTTCATTAAATGTAATCATATTGCTACACTTAGAGGTGCCCCTCTTCTCTTTTATACTCAGTTGTGACATGATGCTACATGTATATCAAGACATCGCTTGTTTACCAAGTCAAAATTTATAAATAAATGTTGCTTGTCTTGCAAAACACTCTCAGACCAAGTTACTCTCAAGCCAAGGTTTTACTGTATAAACTTTTGGATAGCATAATAAAGGACCTATCAGGCAAATTTTTGCTGCCTCTGTACTGAGAGGTGGTAGGTAATGTGCTTGTATTAGCTAATAGCATGGCTCCTCAATTTCTTCTGATTTCTTCTGAGGAGTACATGGTTTTCTATTTTGGACTACATTTTTTGGGCTGATCTCTCCACCAGAGCTGGATCTGATCTAGGAATGCAGCCAAGTAGTAATGGTGTTGCTTAGGTAACACTATGACATTTAGAATTTACATCTAGTTTTTCTGCCGATCCAGAAAAAAATGGTTTCCGACTGACTCCATGGCAGCATACGCATGAGTTACCCGCCTCCACTCCTCCCCTATAGGACCCACTGCCATAAATCTTTGTTCTGGCCGTGCTCCTTTTTTGTCCTCCTCCTAAGGACCAGTTTGGTTATTCGACTACTTGAAGTTTTTCCCTCTGCACGATCAAGACCAGCCAACGGCGACCACTGGGAAGACAGGTCGCGATACTCCGATAAGCCTTAGCTGTTAGCGAGGTATGGAGTGGGCAAACGGAAGAGGCACTGGAAGAGCTGAAGCCTGGCCTCTGGCAGGCAAGCGGCACAATGGCCAGATAGCCATACATATTCCATGGAAGCAGTTTGTGTGTTTTTCTGTTTGTTTGCTTTCTTCCCTGGCTTTAATGTCTTCCAGTCTATGGCAGCTGGAGAGCATTGGTGTTCCAAGCCGCTGCTTTCTCTTCCAGCTGGGCATCCCTGGGTTACTCCTGTCCAGGGGCTTAGCGCATGGGCGCTGGGAACGGCGGTGGCGTCATTTCAGTGGAGAAATTCAATCAGCGGTCTGTACTGTTGATATTGGGAATTCTCTGTGGGCAGCTTGCAGCAGTTTCCCTAAGTGCTGTGTGCAATCATCACAAGTATATGCTTTGCATTAACACCCTAGTATGCTCCCTCTGTGTGTTTCTGCTATGATTTGATCATCTGTGCAGGTTGTCTGTCTGTACAGTTCACACTGTAGATGTATCACTGCCCCCCCCCCCCCCCCCCGTGTGGCCAGCCCTTGTGTAGCAGGTATGGGAGGGTGGGTTTAACTCTTTCCTTGCTGACCTAGGTACTATTTTTGGGTTCTTTAACCATTTCCTTTCTACCCTGTTTTGCTTTTGTGAGTCCTTCTAGGTCAGATTGACAATACACAGCATAAGATGATAAAGACCTCATTAGATCACAACATTCCTCTTCCAAATGTATTTGGCATAGGTCACTGTCAAGGTCCAGCCTTCATAGCAGAAGCTATAAATCCTCCTGTACGCACCCACCGCTATGTCAGCTGCTCCAAGGAGGGAGCCTGCTGGGGATGCGGGACTCCGGTCCCAGAGGGCAAGTCTCTGTGTGAGCTATGCTAAGCCCAGGCGGTTGGAAAAGGGGTTGGTGATTTCCAGAAAATTAAATCTCTGGTGAGGCACGTGGTGCAGGAATCTCTTAAAGAGTGGATAGAAGCCACAAGCAAAGTTCATCAGCCATTGCGGTGTGTTCTCCCACTAGGATGACCAGGAAAAATTGGATCTTTTTCAACCAAGCCATCCATCTATGAAGACCTCAGACAGTGAGGCAGAGGGAGATTAGTCTCTTTACCCTGGTAACTCCTTTTGGTGAAGGCAATGATGGGTGCATTTACATGAATAGAACCTGTAGAGTCTCCTGCAAAGCAAGAGGAAGTTCTGTAAGCACCTTGGGCTCAGTTTTCCTCTAGTGCGACTTGTCATGCGACTTGGACACCATTGATTTTAATGGCATCCATTTCAATCTATGCGACTTAAAGTTGCAGTGAAACTGGAAATGTTACCGGAACTATCTTGTTGTGACTTTTGATGCAGATTTGATCCAGAGACTGTAAAGTTGGTTCAAGGCTGCACTCTATTTTTCCCCATGCCTAATGGATCTGGGGGACATCATTTTGGGTGAGTGGAGCAAGGTCGCGACATATACCTCCCTTCTGAGCAAAACATGTCACTTTTCCTTGGAAGATGCAGTGAATAGCCCGAAGTGGAGCAGGAGCTGGTGTCGGTTTCCATGGTGAGAATTGACATCATCCGCAAAGTGGCATGGGTTATGCTCTCATCAGTTACGGCAAGCGAGTGCTATGGCTGTGGCCTGGGCTTGCTGATCCTGCCTCTAACAGGCGTAATATAGCATTCCCTTTGAAGGCACTTCATCTTTGGCAAGCTGGATAGCACTGCAACCCGGGCCACAGTTGGCAAGTTTGGGTCCTGTCTCAGGACCGGCGCCTGATAGGTGAGAAGATGACAGTCTAGAGAACAAAGTTTGGAGCGTGTGCGAGGGCCACACGTTTTTACAGACCAGGTCGGGATTTTAGGAAGAGATATTGGGACATCAAAGTGGTCTTTTCAGGACATGCATGGTCCATCAGAAGTCCTCCTCATCTTGGTTTCATTAATTTTATTAATTTCAATGGATTTTACCTCACTCTGAGATAAAGGAAGCATATACTCATGCCTTACATAAAGTCACTGGTGTTGCAAAATGGTGCTGTGCCAGTCTCTGAATGCGTGAGATTTCAGGACATTTACTCACCCCTCTTTATGGTCATGAAGAGGAACAGCTTGCGAAGGCTGGTTTTAGACATTGCGCACCTGAGACATTTTTCAGCAAAGTTCAAGGTGGAAACATTGTCCCTGAATCATAGGGGTCCAGCCAGGTGACTGGCTTGTTTCCAGTAGACCTAAGATGTTTACTTTCAGGTGCCCATTGTAGAAGACTTTCGCAAGTTCCTTCTGTTCACTGTAGGTCAAGACCATCTCTAGCACCAGCCATTTGGGCTTTTAAACACCACCCTGTGTATTTTCAGGGTTTTATTGGTTGTTATAGTCTTTATCAAAACAAGGAGCATATGCCTGCATAGTTACGTGGATGTCCTTCTCCTACTGTCCCAAAAAAAAGGGCAGCTGCTGGAGCCCAGAGCTCAGGTCTTTTCAATGCTCCTAAAATTCGGCTGGCAGCTGGATTTGCAAATGAGTCACCTGGAGCACACTCAGTCTCTTGTATGCCTCAGGCCTGAGTTCAATATAATCAAGGGGACTATTGCTTTGACTCTGGATCCCGATGTTCTGGAACAGAATACTCCTGGCCCTGTCTTCTTCCCACCTGCACGCCTTTCAGTGTCTAAAATGATTGGCACTATGGTGTCTACGGTTCCAAGGGTCAAGTGGAAGCTGGACCCTTGGGAAGGTCAGAAACCCCAACCTTTTGAACGGAGTTTCTCCAGCAGTGGAAGACAGGAAGCTGTATTTAGGTCATCTACTGTATATAACCTCAGTCAGGAGAGTGAGTCCCATGGTGGCTGCAATGGAGAAACTGGCTCATTTGCTCATTTGCAGTACAGGGTGGAACGTACCTCGTTAAATTATTTGTTTTTTTAGTTTATTTTAATGCAAAATAAAGTAAACATTTTTAACAAAAAAATGTGCCATTCTATTGCCCCATTTCCTGGTTCACAATCACGTCCGATGCTAGCAATATGGAATGAGGGGGCCTGCTGCCTGCTGGGGATAGCACAAGAGCAGCCTTATGCACCCTACAGGCCTTTCACCATATAACGAAGGGAGCGTCAGTGCTCTTAGGTTAGTCAACACTACGGCGGTCTTCTACGTTAAAAGACAAGGGGGACTCACAGCCTGTTCTCTATTACAGGAAGCGGAGCCAATTATGTCTTGGGCTCAGAAGAATCAAGTCTACACCTCAGCGGCTTATGTCTCCAGAGTCCAAAATATTCTAGCAGACTTTCTTTCCAGAGTCCAATTGGACAACAACAAATGGTATCTACATGTGGAGGTTTTCAGGCACAGATGCCCTAATTGATCATTGGAAATGCAGTAGGACCTGTGCTATTCTTACAGTCCTGGTCAACCTCTGGTTTCTACAAAGACTCCCAACAGAGGTTGTACAGGTAGTGGCAGTGATGCTTTATTGGCCAATTAGGCCATGGTTCCCCTTGCTAGCACAGTTCAGCTTCCGGAATCCAGTGCAACTTCTCCTCAGACCAAATCGTCTTTCACTGGGTGCAATTCTACATCCATGTCGTTGCGTCTGACTGCCTGGTTCTCGAGATTGGAGGTCCTCCGCTGCTCCTCCAGAGCAATCTCTGGTCTCTTGTATACTAGAAGAATGAACACAAACAAAGTTTATGGGAGAATCTGGTCAAAGTTTGTTCAATGCATGTCTGCTGCTGACAGATCATGTATTGATCTAGAAGTTCTAAATATTCTAGGCTTCCTCAAGTTGGATTTAGATCTGGCTCTATCGGTCAGCTCCCTCAGAGTTCAAATGTCAGCTATATCAGCCTTCACAGTTGTATCCCAGTCTAGACATCTTTTCCTGTCCAACAATTCTTCAAGGGAGCAGCTAGGCTCAGACCAGTGGCGACTGGTGCTCAAAATTCAGGGGGGATGCAAACAAACTGAAAAATTCTGAAAAAAAAACCATCAATTGCAGCCTCACTGTACCATCAATCGCAGCCACTGTGCCCATCAATCGCAGCCACTGTGCCATCAATCGCAGCCACTGTGCCATCAATCGCAGCCACTGTGCCATCAATCGCAGCCACTGTGCCCATCAATCGCAGCCACTGTGTCCATCAATCACAGCCACTGTGCCATCAATTGTAGCCACTGGGGCCAACAAACGCAGCCACTGTGCCATCAAAAGCATCCACTGTGCCATTAAACGCATCCACTGTGCCCATCAATTGCCGCCACTGTGCCCATCAACCGCAGCCACTGTGCCCATCAATTGCCACCACTGTGCCATCAAACACAGCCACTGTACCATCAAACGTAGCCACTGTGCCATCAAACGCAGCCACTGTGCCCATCAATTGCTGCCACTGTGCCCATCAATGGCAGCCACTGTGCCCATCAATTGCCACCACTGTGCCATTAAATGCAGCCACTGTACCCCATAAAATGCAGCCACTGTGACCCATAAAATGCAGCCACTGTGCCCATCAATTGCCGCCACTGTGCCATCAAATGCAGCCACTGTGCCCCATAAAATGCAGCCACTGTGCCCATCAATTGCTGCCACTGTGCCCATCAAACGCAGCCACTGTGCCCATCAATTGCCGCCCCTGTGCCATCAAACGCAGCCACTGTGCCCATCAATTGCCGCCACTGTGCCATCAAACGCAGCCACTGTGCCATCAAACTCAGCCACTGTGCCCATCAATTGCCGCCACTGTGCCCATCAATTGCCGCCACTGTGCCATCAAATGCAGCCACTGTGCCATCAAATGCAGCCACTGTGCCCCATAAAATGCAGCCACTGTGCCCCATAAAATGCCACCACTGTGCCCATCAATTGCCTCCACTGTGCCCATCAATTGCCACCACTGTGCCCATCAATTGCTGCCACTGTGCCCATCAATTGCCCCCACTGTGCCCATCAATTGCTCCCACTGTACCCCATCAAACGCAGCCACTGTGCCATATCAAATGCTGCCAGTGTGCCCCCCGCTGGCCCATCGTCTGCACTTACCTGTCTAGGTGGGACAGCTCTTCGATGTCTTCTCCCGTCCTCTCTTCCCGTCCTCTGCTATGATTGGACGCCTGGCATCCAATCACAGCACCTGTCGTTTCAGCCAATCAGGTGACGGGTAACAGATCCGAGCACCTGATTGGTTCAGAGGCAGTTTAGTGTTAGGAAAGTGAATAGTCATTCATACACAGTGGCACAGCCACTGTGCCATCAAACGCATCCACTGTGCCCATCAATTGCCGCCACTGTGCCATCAAACACAGCCACTGTACCATCAAACGTAGCCACTGTGCCATCAAACGCAGCCACTGTGCCCATCAATTGCTGCCACTGTGCCCATCAATGGCAGCCACTGTGCCCATCAATTGCCACCACTGTGCCATTAAATGCAGCCACTGTACCCCATAAAATGCAGCCACTGTGACCCATAAAATGCAGCCACTGTGCCCATCAATTGCCGCCCCTGTGCCATCAAACACAGCCACTGTGCCCATCAATTGCCGCCACTGTGCCATCAAACGCAGCCACTGTGCCATCAAACTCAACCACTGTGCCCATCAATTGCCGCCACTGTGCCCATCAATTGCCGCCACTGTGCCATCAAATGCAGCCACTGTGCCCCATAAAATGCAGCCACTGTGCCCCATAAAATGCCACCACTGTGCCCATCAATTGCCTCCACTGTGCCCATCAATTGCCACCACTGTGCCCATCAATTGCCACCACTGTGCCCATCAATTGCTGCCACTGTGCCCATCAATTGCCCCCACTGTGCCCATCAATTGCTCCCACTGTACCCCATCAAACGCAGCCACTGTGCCATATCAAATGCTGCCAGTGTGCCCCCCGCTGGCCCATCGTCTGCACTTACCTGTCTCGGTGGGACAGCTCTTCGATGTCTTCTCCCGTCCTCTCTTCCCGTCCTCTGCTATGATTGGACGCCTGGCATCCAATCACAGCACCTGTCGTTTCAGCCAATCAGGTGACGGGTAACAGATCCGAGCACCTGATTGGTGGAGAGGCAGTTTAGCGTTAGGAAAGTGAATAGTCATTCATACACTGGCTCACACAAATGTTGTCGGAAATTCTGAACGTCAAAAACGCGGTGACGTACAACACGTACGACGAGCCGAGAAAAATTCAATAGCCAGTGCGGCTCTTCTGATTGATTCTGAGCATGCGTGGAATTTTGTGCGTCGGAATTGTGTACACGCGATCGGAATTTCCGACAACAGATTTTGATGTGGGAAAATTTGGGAACCAGCTCTCAAATTTTTGTTGGAAATGTCCGATAGAGCCTACACACGGTCGGAATTTCTGACAACAAGCTCCCATTGAACATTTGTTGTCGGAAATTCCGATCGTGTGTACGCAGCATTAGAGTTCTAACTTACGTCCTTTAGACGTAGGAGAGGGCGCGCTGTGGCTTAGTTGGTTAAAGCGCATGTCTAGTAAACAGGGAATCCTTAGTTGACTCCCAGCAGTGCCTTCCTTCAGTTCTAGGAATCCCTCAGATATTGTGATGTTATATCTACAAAGCTACAACTTCCTTCAGGCTTCAGAATGCCTGTTCATTATTTTACCAGAAAGGACAGAGGAATGTGCCTCATCTAGGATGATTATGGCATGTATTGCCTAGGCCATCCAGCAGGCTCACAGAGCCAAGGGCTTGGCACCTTTGGAGGTAGTGTCTGCTCACTCAACCAGGAGTGGGGCTACACCTTGGGCAGCTTCGCAGCATGTGGTTCCCAAAGTAGTCTGTAGGGTGGCCTTGTGGTCCTCAATCAATACGTTTATGGCTCATTATTGTGTAGAGTCTGCTTCCTTATCCACTGTTTATTTTGGCTTGCAGGTCCTGTTTGTTGACAATACAAATAAAGCCTTTGGATTAGCATTGCCTGCCCATGGGGTGTATGGCGAGTTAATTCCCATACATATGCTGCCATGGAGTCGGTCAGGAAAATGGAAAATTTCCTATGAAATACTTACCATAGTTTTCCTTTCCTGATGGACTCCATGGCAGCAGGAGTTCCCCCGCAAGTGTCTTGAGGAGGCTAGTTACAGAACGTGGCCTCAGGCTCAGAGTAAAGATTTATGGGAGTGGGTCCTATAGGGGAGGAGTGGAGGCGGGGTTAACCCATACGTATGCTGCCATGGAGTCCATCAGGAAAGGAAAATGACGGTAAGTATTTGATAGGAAATTTTCCATTTTATTAGTTTATGTAGCTTAGTTAACTGGTTGTGGGGTAGTACAATAGGTATAATCCTAAAAAATAATTATGGGGAATGTTATTTTTTTTAAACAATGCTACTGTATTCTCCCTGTTATAGAATGTTCCTGTGTGGATAGAGTTTTCAGTTATACTAGTAGAGTATCAAGGAGGTTTTTTTTAATAGTTTAAATCATACATTTTGTGAAGTATGCTATTTGGACATATTTTATGGAGGGATGTGCCCATGCGTAAGAGAATTTAAAGTGTAAGAGAAGCTTCAGCCTTGTGGAGGTACTGAAACCCACCATTCTTATTTACCTTTACAGTATGAGAATTCACTAAAGGCAAAAAATATAAACTGGAGTGACCAATTAATGGATTTAAAGCGGAGTTCCACCCGCTTTAAAAAATGGAACTTCCGCTTTAAGTGATGGTGAGCCCTGACATGTCATTTTTGGGGGGGTACCCTCTTTTTAGAGGCATCCAGCTCCCACTTCTTCCTGGGGCTCCGTGGCACCGGAAGTAAGTTTACCTCTCCCCCCTCCCTCCCTGCAATATTCTGGAACAAGTCACAGGTCCCAGAAGATTGCCCGGCCATTCACAGCGCGCAGCGTGGCTCGCGCTTGCGCAGTGCGTGCCCGGCTGTGAATCCACAGCCGGGTGCCCACAGTAACAATGCCGGTGCCGTGGAGAGGAGGGGGAAAGGAGCAGGGTTTCCTGCACCCGCATTGCTGGACCATGGGACAGGAGAGTGTCTGATTATTAAAAGTCAGCAGTTACACTTTTTGTAGCTGCTGACTTTTAATTTATTTAATTTATTTTTTTTGGCGGATCTCCGCTTTAATAAAAATAAATCTAGGACTGGTTTACCTTATTCTATCTGCATACATGTACTGTATCTAATAGGTTTAACTTTCTATAGCCCCAAGGTAATCTTCACATGGACCTTTCTGGAGATCACTTGTAGACTGAAAAGAAAATAGTTTTCATAGATCAAAGATAATCATAGCTCCTGTTATCCTTCCCTGGAACATCATGTCTCCCACTTCCCACATAAAGAGGATCACTAATATTAATCTCCATTTTCACCACGCAGTCAGTGAACCTATTAATCCAGCTCCAGATGTTTTTTTTACCCATATGTTAGAAATGATGCAATGTACCATATGTACTTAATAAACAGAATGTCTAGTATTGAAATAAGACAACAAAGTAGGCCTACGTTAATACTAGTAGTGTTGCTATTAAATCAGATTTAAAAAGGATTTACTGTATATTTATTAAACATTACTAAAAAAAAATCTCTACCAAGCTGCTGTTCTTTAGAAATATGGTATGTTGATACCAGACACAGACACGAGAGGTGGTATAACCCAATGGTATAACCCATTATGATCGGAGGTAGCCTGGCAATGCAGGCCAACCGGTTTGGTAAAAGCAACCAGTTTGTTAATTTGAAAAAAAGATAAACAAAAAACAGCGTTCTTCAGCCAAAACAAGTTAATAGACTGCTACAACAACCTCTACAGCAGGCTCACCACCAACCTTTTGGTCCCGCACTAGGGTTAGGGCTCTTTTGTGGCAAGGGTGCTGAACAGGCCACAAGGGGGGGTCAGCAACCAGTGTCTTAGCTTGCCCAAGGGTTCACACTTACTCTCAGCTTGTGAGCCTCTCTCTCTCCACTTCCTTGACACAAGTGCTGATTTCCCTTTGCTGCCTTTCAAGCCTCTCCTGCCTGGGGCTTAACCACCCCTTCCACCAGAGTCCTGGTAGTTAGGGTTTGGAGGTCCCAAATCTCTTAGAACCTCCTAGATTCCGTTTCCCTAATACAGACTTAAACCAGAGTGTACTGGAAATCAGTCCTTTATCTAGCCAAACTCCCTACACCTCACCCTGCATAGGTGAGAACCCCTGAGTACAGCAATGTCTCCACAACTGTTCCCCTTAAAGTGACACAACACAAATATCAGGGAAATGTACCTGCCTGTATACAATGTACATCTCTTTTTAGGACCGGTGTAGTTACATAGTTACAAAGTTAGTAAGGTTGAATAAAGACCAGTCCATCCAGTTCAACCTGCACATTGTGTCTGATTAAGATGCTCCTCTATTATATATTATTTATTTAAGGTTATTTAGTTCCGGGTAGAGCTCAGTATTTATTTACATTTGTACATTGTTCTATGCAATGACTATTTCATTAGTTTAATTAAGCTTTTCTGTACTATATTTTTAAAAATATTAGGATTTTTTTTTTAATTTCATACTTTTCATTACTTTCTACTTAGACTCCATTTACACCTATGCAGGTGCACTGGTTTGTGTTGCATTTAGAGTAGCCTGTTCATTTCAATGAGCAGTCTATTCGTTTAAATGAGCTGCTCTGTGTGCACAAAAGACGTACAAGACCCTTTTTTAAAATTGTACCGCACTAAAATGCATGGTACTTCGTTACCATGCATTTTGGCGTGTATGAAAATGTGTGCATTTGCAAGGTGCATTTGGGTGCTATTAAGATTTTATTGCCACCGCCGCGCACCTACAAAAGGGATGCAAGTTTTTTTGGTTTAGTGTGGGAATGTGCGTTTAGCTGGGTGCAGCAGGTCCTGTGATCATCTGTCCCCATTCGCCTCCTCTCTCCCACCACTGTGCTGCTGGCTGTGTGAAGAAGAGAGGGCAGAGAGCTTCTGTGTGCTCAATCTCTCGCTGCTCTCTCTTCTTCATCCTGGCTGTGCTGCGGGCTCTGTGTTTTCACACAATCAGGGAGCAGGAGAGTTTGAGCCAATTGGAGCATGAAGGAGAGGACTTGCTGTGCCAGAAGTGGATTCTGGGACATGTGGCCCTTTAGAGAACTCTGCATCATAAATTTCTATGGAGGCCGATAGGCTGGGGACTTTAATTCCCACAAATCCCTGCACCCACAGAAGGATAGCATTACTGTTTTCTGGGGCAAACTGATCAAGATCGGGGGTGTCTAGAGAGGGGAGCAAAGGGTACAGACCTACTGTCAAGGTCTGTGCCTACATCCAAGGGACATATTAGAGGGAGAAGATGGACCTGCATCTAAGTCTACCAGAGCTGCCATCAGAAACTGAGCTTGAGAGTGGTATACACTGCAACTCTGGGATCAGAGCTGAGAGACTGCTCCCTGTGTGAGGATCCGGGCCAAAAGAATGAGCCATTGGGACTTGATTGCTGAAACCCGCTGATTTCTAAGCCATTGGGGCCAAAATAGTCACCTACCAGGAGTGATAAGCTAAACTACATGCCTTAACACCCACTACACACTGCTAACTTAATAGAGACTGCTTCTAGTGCAATTATTTACCCACCCTCTTAAAGGGACAGTTTATGTGCACCACCTTAAGAAGGGCCCTGATGAAAGCCAGACAATGTTGAATTTCAGACTCCAGGTACTTTTGGCCACCTTTAAGGGTATCCCATGCACTAAAAATGCATTAGTCCACCCGCATTTAGGGTTGTGTGCATAGCGTGCAGAAAAGGACCCCTTTTTGTGTTCTAAGGTAGTTGATGCCATTCTAGAGACTAGTGCATCTGTTATAATTCAGACCATTTTTCTGTTATAGTGTCCTTGAGCCTGGGCAATTACTTGTTTTTTGACTTACACTTTGTTGGTCTGCCTTGTTGTAACACATTCAGTTATTCTATCTCCAAGCGACCTGTGACTTAAATTCTGTGCATTTTTATAGAGCAATAGCTTGCTAGCTCATAAGTCACACAGGTACAAATGGGTTTTTGTCTATGACCAAGTGTGTCTGTGGGGATCGAGCAGTTAGGAAAGTCGTGGCAGAACAGAGGACCCACCATAACCAGCGGCTCCTGCGGGGGTAAGTGCTACATGCGCGATCGTGCTTGCATTCCCATTCTTTTTGGAGTATCCCACTCACTTCGCCAACCCTATGCGAGTTACCCAAAAAAAAAAAAACACCAAAAAGAACAGCCCTAGGCTTGTTATTGAGCCAAAGAGTAATGTGATTGTGTGCCTGGCTGCAGGACAATTACTAGAAAAGGAATATGGGCAATTTCCAGTGGCTCCTTCAGGGGGAGTGCTACAGAGGCAATAATAAAAAACAAAAAATACCCATTTCAGAAGATGACTTAGCTGACAGACCGTGAAATTTGATGTGAATAAATGCATCATTGGGACTATTATGAGTAGATTTGTTTGAGATCAAGTATAAAGAAGACATTACATATCCAGGCAGTAGAACATTGGTGTCAAAAGATTTCCAACACAAATAATAATTTTTACAAATGGCATATATTTTTACTGCATTATGTTAGCTGTAGATAAAAGAAAATAAGACAATATCTCACGCCAAAAAATAATTTACCCAATAAAAACTTAAGACAATATTCAACAACAACAAAAAAAATTAATATATAGCAGCTTGCCAATTGTTAAATGAGATGGCTGCAATCATTTTCTGGTTTTAGTCTTTTTGCTCTTTAGTTTCACTTGGTGAACAAGCCAATAACACTCTTCCTGTCCTAAGGTGTCTTCATTCCACTGGAGGAACATTGGAGACACCCTTGGACAGCAGCATTGTCAGTCTAGAGCAGTGGTCTCCAAACTGCGGTCAGATGCGGCCCTTTGCTTGCTTTTATTCGGCCTTTGGGGCACTATTCTTCCTACTGATACAAGACACTCTTCTGCCAACTGACACCAACAATAAGGCACCATTTCTCCAATTGACATTAATAATAGGGCACTATTGTTCCCAATGATACCAATGATGGGGCACTGCTCCTCTCCCTAATACCAAAAGTGGCAGTGTTTACTCCCACTGATGCCAGGAAAATTTCCACTCCCGCTGGTCATGGTCCGGCCCTCCTAAAGTCTGAAGGACAATAAACTGGCCCTTTGTTTAGAAACTGTGGAGACCCCTAATCTAGAGAGCAGGTAGTGTTTAATACACTAACAGATTTGGATCAATTTGTCTAACAAATTAAACCTATCGCTTTATAAGCAGTTACAGATATAGTTTTTTTCTCTTTGGGATAAAGTTTTCACATAAAAAAGCTGACCATTGTAAGCACCCCTATCAGTGGTAAATGGTTTGTCTCAACCCTCTAATTGTGAATATTGCTGGACAGCTTGGTCTGTTAAAGAAAGTTGAAAAGTAACAGGCTTACTGGCCGAATCACCAGGTAAAAAATAAATGAAAAAAGAATACTAAAGCAGCAACCATATCTAAGAATTAACATTTTTATTAAATGTTTGGTTTAAGAATAATTACTGCTTTAAAGAGTACCAAACTACTTAAAGCGTTTCGTCAATAACCCCCCACCCCGCCACCACCAGCAAAAAATAAAAAATTCAGCAGCTACACATACTGTAGCTGCTGACTTTTAATATTAGGACACTTACGTGTCCTGGAATCCAGTGATGTCGGTACCCCAGCCGATGTTTCCATCGCCTCTCAGGTGCTGCCGCCACCTTTTGTAGTAAGGGAACCTGGCAATGAAGCCTTTTGGCTTCACAGCCGGTTCCCTACTGCACATGTGCGAAGCGCACTGCGTTTTCTGAATGACCCGGCGATGGGGGGAGGAGGAGAGGGTCTGAAGTTCCGAGTGATCCGCAGCGAGACCATCCGGAAGTGGGAGCAGGTACCTGTCAAAAACAGGTACCCACTACCCCCCATGTGGCACCGGAGGATAAGCAGAGCTGACACTTTTTGGTGGAACTCCGCTTTAAGATACCATGTGCCATGTAACCAGGAATTACATATTACCAGAGGGGGCACTGACTGTCCCTATTCAACTCTCTTGTCTGGGCGAATATTGCAGAACTTGAATGATCGTACCTTAGGACCACTAGTTGGGTTGGAAAACTGTGCTGTGTTCTGTGGATTTTAATAGGTTTCTGCTGCCCTCTCATGTAGTGATGAGGGGTGAACTGTGCACTACTTTCCCTTTACAGGCTTGGCAAATCTAAGGGCTCACTTTAACAGTGAGAATGCAGTGAAATACAAGAAATAAGCCATGCATCAACCCTGCTCTAATTCCAATCACATCCTTATAACAATGACATCTCTTCAATAGGGACAAAGACAAAACCAAAGCATGTTTTAGTAGAGTGTGAGAGTTACAACCTCTGACAATGTTTTTTGCTTCCTTGTCCAGCATCCTGATTCCTGCTTGTATGGGGTCACGGCGACGCAAAGTATAGGAAATGGGGTCACAGACAGAAATATAAACCATAAATAGATTTAAATCTTTCTAAATTCTCTCTCATCTGGCTATTCTTTCTAAAAAAAAAAAAAAAGAAAATCTGTGACTGGAGTTGAGCTTTAACTACTATATTGAGGCCAGCATCAAAATGCAGATTAATGGAGGTGTGACATGATCACAGATCTTGCTAATGAAAAATGGAGAACATTTCTCATGAGTGTGAGAAAAGCATTCCTTAAACACTGCACTTAGTAAGATTTATCAACCAGCACAATCATCTGACAGCATGCCAACAGATTGCCAGGTCAAAGTCATTAAATTTGTTGAAACCGTGTTATTAAATCTGTTGAAACAGTTAAAGAACACATTTGTAAAGGTTAGCACCTTGGTCCATTTGATGGGGTTTCTAAAAAATACACCTTTTAGTTTATAGTACATTTTAACAATATAATAAAAATAATAATATTTCACCCTGTGACATCCCCCTGATAAGTTTACAGAAACCACACTTGTCCATCTACTTATACATAGATGAATGATGTAAGTACAGAAATTGGTTTATTTATAAAACTTTCATTGGATAAATGTCATACACATTCATGTATGCCTAAAGTTTCAGTTTAAAATAGAAATGAAAGGCAAAACATTTTTGTATATATATATATAATACATTACAAATACCTCTTTTTCCCTTTTTCTTATAAGTGATCACATTCCCTCTGTTCTCAGTTGCGTAAGAGCTGGGGGTAGAGGCAGCAGCAAACTGAGCTTCCCAGCATAGCTAGAGATCTGACCACGATGTGTTCTGCTTAGTGTGGTCAGTGTGTAATAGGAAAGCAGAGGGACCGTCAGGAAAACCAGGGATTTCACACAAAGAAAATAATAAAAAGAGAGCTGGATACGTTCTCATACAAGTACATGCTACAGCAGTCACGTGTCAGGAATATGATGTGTTGGGGTAGCAAACAATTTGACAATTTTTTGCTGTATGATCATCAGCTCTGTCTAGTGGACAAAATGCAGTATATTTTCTCATTGAGGTTTTTGAAAAAAATTATACTGAATTTGGACACTAGATGGAGCTGACAACATAGGAATTGATCAATTATAGGCAAAATTCATTTTTGCATGTGTGGATGGGTGGTTGCGACATTCGTCCAATGAATGTTTAATAAATAGACCCCATAGTGTTAACAGATTTTACAGCCATGCCATTTAATAGACATGTGCAATTCGTTTAGTTCCGAATTCGTTTTTTTAAACGAATTTTGACAAATTCGTTAATTTCCGAATTTTTCAATTTCCGAATTTTGAATTTCCGAATGTTCAAATTTTCTAATTTTCAAAAATTCGGATATTTCAGAAATTCGTAATTTCAGAATTTCGCAAATTTGCAAATTCGAAAGTTCGAAATTTTATAAATTCGAAATTTTGGAAAAATCAAACTGTCGGAAATTCGAAATTCGAAAATTCGGAAATTCAAAATTTCAGAAATTCGAAAATTCTAAATTAGGAAATTCGAAAATAAAAAAATTTGGAAATTTGAAAATCCAAAAATAAGAATGAAAATCTGAACATTCAAAAGAATGAAAATCTGAAAATTTGAAAACCCGAAAATCTGAAATAATAACTACCGTATATACTCGAGTATAAGTCGAATTTTTCAGCACATTTTTTTGTGCTGAAAGTGCCCCCCTCGACTTATACTCGAGTCAAGCACTTTTATGCAGCAAAAAATTTTATTTTCCGAACCGACTTTGGGGCCCCGTATCTCAGGGCCACTTAGTGCTAGGAACCCCAAATTTGGTATGCAAACGCAGTGGACCGGGTACCACAACATATCCAAAGATGAAGTTCCTAGCACTAAGTGGCCCTGAGATACGGGGCCCCAAAATCGGTTCGGAAAATGTCATTCTCTGCTGCAGAAAAGTGCTTGACATTTTCTGAACCGACTTTGGGGCCCCATATCTCAGGGCCACTTGGTGCTAGGAACTCCAAATTTGGCGTGCAAACCCAGTGGACCGGGTACCCTAACATATCCAAAGCTGAAGTTCCTAGCACCAAGTGGCCCTGAGATACAGGGCCCCAAACTCGGTTCGGAAAATGTCATTCTCTGCTGCAAAAAAATGCTTGACATTTTCTGAACTGATTTTTGGGGCCCTGTATCTCGGGGCCACTTGATGCTAGAAACCCCAGCTTTGGAAATTTTATGGTGCTAGTTCCACTGGGTTTGCACACCAAATTTGGGGTTCTTAGCACTAAGTGGCCCTGAGATACAGGGCCTCAAATTCGGTCAACTGTGTCCATCTGCAGCAATGTCATTTCGGGACCCTTTGGGTTCAGAGACCCCAAATTTTGGCTGCAGCTAGGGGGCATCTAGGAACCCTTAACTACCGAGTTTGAAGTTCAGGGGACCTATGGCTGCAAATGGGCACAGTGAGGCTGCAAATGGGAACAGCGATGCTGCAAATTGGCATTGTTGACCCTCTTTTCCACTTACAGTAGCTGTGCATTTCTCACCCTCGTCTTATACTCGGGTCAATAAGTTTTTCCCATTTTTTTGTGGTAAATTAGGGCCTCGACTTATACTCGGAACGACTTATACTCGAGTATATACGGTAACTAATAATGAATATTAAATTATAAGTATTGGAATTTCCTTTCAAATTTGGCTGTTAGCGAATGTAACGAGTACGAATTTATCCGAAGTTACGAATTATCTGAAATAACGAACGTAACGTAACGATCTAATAATAATAAATATCAATAATAAAACCTTTTTATTATTATTATTTATTATTAATTTGTTCCATTCCATTTGTTTAGATGCAGCACTCATTATTTCGGATAATTCGCAACTTCAGATAAATTTGTATTCGTTACGTTCACAAACAGCCAATATTGAAAGGATATTCCAATACCAATAATTTAACAGTTAGTTATTATTTCAAATATTACAGATTTTCGTTCTTTTTTTCAGATTTTCGAATTTCTGAATTTCCGAATTTTCGATTCCCGAAAATTTGGAAATTCGAAATTCGAAAATTTGGAAATTTGGAATTCAAAAATTCGGAAATTCAGAATTCGAAAATTCGGAAATTCGGAAATTCAAAATTTGGAAATTTGAAAATGTGGAAATTCAAAAATCGAAAATTCGAAACTCAAAAATTCGGAAATGTGAAAATCCAAATTTTCGGATTTACGAATTTACGAATTCCGAATTTACGAATTTACGAAAAAAGCAAAAAAAACGAATGAAAAAAAAATAAAAATGAACAAATTTTTTGTCAGTGCATATGTCCACCATTTAACAGGTGTAAAATCAAAAAGCCCAACCAGACATATGCTAATGTGTGTATGTAAAAAAAAGTAGGAAGCTACAACCACTAGAAAAGATGAAAATGTCCACATTCAGAGAGGATTTTAAAAGGAACTAAGCAGGACTTCCGCCAGTGTTGCCAACTGCACCTTTAATTTACGGGCAGCGATTTTTGGGTTGCCAGTAAATGCCTGTTACGGGCAGCGGTGCCCGTAAAAAATATGGCTGCAGGCTGGGCGGGCCCATGTGCAGTAAGCAAGTGATGTAATGGCGCCGCCTGGCGCTATTTTTGAATGGACAGCGTGTCTCTGCACTGCATCAGTGAAGCAGGCAGGAGAACGAACCCCAGCCCACCACTGCGCTATGGCTGGAGGAGCATTTTTGGAGTCAGGAACTCAGAATTCCCACCACCACAGCACTGTACCCCTGCCTGCACCATCCATCCTTGGCTGCTGGACTCTGGAGACTCCCACCACCGGATCCCTGGCCTGCATCCATCCATTGCTTGGCTGGCTGGCGGCTGCTATCTATTGTGATGCCCACAGGCAGCAGTTATCAGGCAAGAATGGCAGTGGTTGATGTTCACAATATCTGTCTTGCTATCTCCTGTAGCATGTCCGCATCTTTTGATCACCTCTGTACCATGTCCACATCCTCTGACCGCCTCTGTACCATGTCTGCTGTCAGGTCACCTTGAGGCTAGGTGACAGATGCACACCGTTGGGATCAGGAGTGCACCGCAAGGTAGTGGACCCTACGGCTGACTGCTGCCGATGGGAGTCAGGGTGGTAAGGAAGGCAGGGCCGCTGGAACACCAACATGGATCCCACCGGGGTTAGAGCGTAAGATTCCCTGGGGCGCTTAGTCTAAGAGCCAGCAGGTGTTCACCAGAGCCACTAGTGGTGAGGATGGACTGGGCTGCAACTGGCTGCAGGTCGCGACCCCCTGGGTCCCCCAGCTCACACCCACAGTAGGCAACAGGAGATTTGGGATAGTAAGGGAATAAGCCAAGGTCAGAGCCACAAGCAGACAAGGACAACAGAGTTCATGCCAAGGTTCAGGGTCACAGGCAAACAGGGATAGTCAGGGACATGCCAAAGGTCAGGGTCATGAGCAGACAGGAATAGTTGAGAACACGCCAAGGTCAGTAACAGAAACAAACGTAGAGCACACGGCAGGCAGGAAACAGGAAGCCAAAACACACAAAGGTTGATCAGCAGGGCTGGCCTGCAGTGCAGAGGTTAATATAGAGTTCTCTGATAGGAGCTGGGGTGGAGCCATGCTAGAGGAGAGATTATAAAAGCAGTCAGGTGAGAGTCAGCTGGTCTCTAGAGATTAACACATGGAGACAGGTAAGCTGACAGACAAAACTCTATTGCATAATCATGACGCCCCCTCTTACGAGGCCTCCCCCTTCCAGGACCAGGTTTAGAGGGGAACTTCAAATGAAACTTCCTCAACTGATGAGATGCAAAGACCTCAGAAGCCTTCATCCACGACCTCTACTCAGGACCAAACCCCTTCCAATGCATGAGGTACTGGAGAAGGCCTCTACAGAGTCGGGAATCCAAGATTTGGCTAACCTCGTACTCCTGATTATCCTCAGAGACCGGCGCTGTGGTAGGGAGAGGACGAGAGAACTTATTGAGGACTAAAGGCTTCAGAAGGGCAACATGGAAGGATTTAGAGATTTTGAGGCTTTTGGGAATCTGGAGCTTGAAACAAACCGGATTCAGTTTAGAAGTTATGGCGTACAGACCATTGAATCTTGGGGAAAATTTGAGAGAAGGAACCTGGAGTTTGATGTTCCTGGTGGAGAGCCAGACTTTGTCTCCTGGCTGAAGAGAAGGCGGCTTACGCCTGTGACGGTCAGCAAAACTCTTGAATTTGTTGGCAGCTTTCTGGAGGGAATCATGAACGTCAGCCCACATGGAATTGAATGATTCCTGAACAGTAGCCAAGGCTGGAATGTTGGAAGAACAGGTCATAGGAAGAGGGAGTTGAGGATGTCTTCCATAAACAGTAACAAAGGGTGTTTTCTGAGAACTGACATTGACATGATTATTGTGGGAGAACTCTGCCCGCCGTGAGTAGTGATGCCTAATCATCGTGATGAGCCGAGACCAAGGTACGGAGAAAGACCTCCAACTCCTGATTAACCCTCTAAGTCTGGCCATTGGATTGGGGATGGTAAGAAGAGGTAAAATCCAAGGTAATGTTGAGGGATTTGCAAAAGGCTCTCCAAAAACGGGACGTAAACTCAACACCCCTGTCCAAAACGACATGGGAAGGAACACCATGAAGGCGGAAAATCTCTCGTACAAAAATGGGAACCGAGGCAGGGGCAGAAGGGAGACCAGGAAGAGGAACAAAATGAGCCATCTTGGAGAACCGATCGATTACTACCCAAATGGCCATATTAATCCCCTGACAGTGGAAGATCGGTGATCAAATCCATGGTGATGTGAGACCAGGGCTCCTTAGGAATGGGCAAGGGCATGAGAAGACCAGCAGGGGCTTGTGTGGAAGATTTAGACTGAGCACAGACATGACAAGCCTTAATGTAATCTTTAACATCCGAGCGTAGATTAGGCCACCAGTAGAGACGACTGATGAGCAGGAAGGATCGGAGGAACCCAGCATGACCTGCCACCTTGGAATCATGTCCCCAATGAAGGATCTTAGCTCTTAGCTCTGTGGGAACAAAGGTCTTGCCAGGAGGAATTTTTGATTCCAGGGTGGTAGAATGGGCAACAATGCATGAGGTCGGAATGATCGGCTAGGGATCAGGGGTGGACTCCTCATCCAAAGTGTCAAATGACCTAGAGAGCATATCAGCCCGACCATTACAGGAACCAGGTTTGTATGTAATCTTGAATTTAAAACGAGAAGAGAAGAGACTCCACCTGGCCTGTCTGGGGTTCAGACGTTTAGCATTCTGTAGGTATTGTAGATTCTTGGGATCAGTAAAGATCGTAATGGAGTGAGGGGAACCCTCCAAGAGATGACGCCACTCTTCCAACGCCAATTTAATTGCAAGAAGTTCCCGATTACCAATGGCATAATTTCTCTCTGCCTGAGAACTATTTTTGGAGAAGAATGCACATGGTTTACGTCTCTTCTCAAAGAACTGAAGAAGCACAGCTCCCACCCCCATCGAAGAAGCATCTACTTCAATAAAAAATGGATCCCCAGGATTTAGTCTCCTCAAGAGAGGTCCAGAAACAAAGGCCTGTTTCAGATAGTGAAACGCAGAGACAGCCTCGGGAGGCTAGTCTTTCGCATTCGCACCCCTCTTGGTCAAAGCGATAATAGGCGCGGCAATGGAAGTGTAATTCCTTATGAACTGCCTATAATAATTTGTGAAGCCAAGAAAGCCCTGTGTGGCCTTGAGGCTAGCAGGAAGGGGCCAGTTGGTAATGGCCAAGACCTTTCCGGGATCCATGCGAAGACCCAAACTAGAAACAAAACATCCCAGAAACAGGAGCTCAGGACATTCAAAGGAACATTTCTCCAGCTTGGCATAGAGATTATTCTCTCTACGGCACTGAAGTACGGTGCGGACATGGTTTCTGTGAGCAAGCAGATTTTCGGAAAAGATGAGAATGTCATCCAGATAGATGACAACAAACTGGTACAGTAGATCCCTGAAGATTTCATTGACAAAGTTCTGGAACACAGCTGGAGCATTACACAAACCAAAAGGCATAACCAGCTAATCGTAATGCCCGTACCTAGTGTTAAACGCAGTCTTCCATTCGTCACCTTCCCGTATTCTAATGAGATTGTATGCACCTCTGAGATCCAACTTGGTGAAAATGGAAGCCCCCTTCAACCTGTTGAATAGCTCAGATATTAGAGGTAAGGGGTATTCGTTTTTGATAGTCACTGCGTTTAACTCTCGATAGTCGATGCAGGGTCTGAGGGTACCATCCTTTTTGGCAACGAAAAAGAACCCTGCTCCTGCATGCGACAAGGATTTCCGGATGAAACCTCTCTTCAGATTCTCAGCGACATACTCAGACATGGCCTGGGTCTCTGCAATGGACAGAGGGTAGGTACGACCCCTGGGCAGAGTTGCTCCAGGGAAAAGGTCAATGGCACAGTCAAAAGATCTGTGGGGTGGAAGCACCTCAGCAGACTTCTTACAGAACACATCCCGGTAATCGCTGTATGCCGCGGGAAGATCAGAAGATACAGATGTTGTAGCAATGGGAAGTCTCTCCTTGGGGGCCACCTTGAGAAGACAGGACGAGAAACACGAAGGACCCCAAGCCAGGATCTGCCCAGAGACCCAGTCCACATGTGGAGAGTGGAGCTGTAGCCAAGGAAGGCCCAATACAATGGGGGTAGAGGCCTTGGGTAGAATGAGGAAGGAAATCCACTCCTGTTGGAGTATCCCTACCGACATCCTAATAGGTAGCGTCTAGAAACGGATAGGACCCCCTGGGAGCACAGTGCCATCAATTGCCGAGACTACCAGTGGTGTAGTGAGGGGAGAAAGGGTAAGCTTCATAGAGGAAGCAGTTCTCCAGTCCATAAAATTGCCAGCAGCCCCGGAGTCCAGATATGCTAGGACCGATTGGGGAGAAGGGCCTACATGGAGGAACACCGGAAGACGAAGACGAGAAGGTGATGTTTCTGGGTCCAATACTCCACCTTCTAAATGTTCTAGACTCAGCAAGAAGCCAGCAAGAGTCAAGAAAATGACCCTTGCCCCCACAATAAAAACACAAGCCCAGAGCTCTGCGTCTAGCACTTTCTCGGGGGTTAGTCTGGTCCGGTCCAGCTGTATAGGTTCCTCAGCAGGCAGAGGATGCTTCACAGGGAGATGGGGGAAGAGTTCTGGCTGACTAGGACCTAGGGGGTGCTGGTGTCTTTTTTCTAGGGAACTCTCCTGGAAACGAATGTCAATCTGATTACACAAGGTAATTACATTGTCCAGACCGGCGGGGATGGCTCTTCCTGCTAATTCGTCCTTCACTCAGTCAGAGAGGCCATGTAAAAAGGTTGCGACCATTGCCTCATTGTTCCAGCTCAATTCAGCTTTGAGGATACTGAACTGAAGCGCATATTGTCCCACTGAACAAGATTCTTGGCGAAGATGTAAAAGGGCACTAGCCGCTGAAAAAACCCAAGTTGGCTCCTCGAAGATATTACGAAAGTCGGACAGGCTGGAAACCACCGGGTCATTCTTCTCCCACAGGGGGGACAGCCCAGGCTAAAGATTCACCAGAGAGGAGGGAAACGATATAGGCTACCTTAGCCCGATCAGACAGAAAGTTTTGAGGCTGGAGCTCAAAATGAATGGTGCATTGACCGAGGAAGCCTCTGCAGGCCTTGGAGTCCCCAGAGAAACGGGACAGAGCTGGCAGTAAATATGAATGTGTGGCTGCAACTGGTGCAAAAGGTGCAGCTGCTGATTGTGCTTGAGGCTGCAGGTTCGGGTTTCCCAAGGAGGCCTAAAGCTGCTTGAAGCGGGAAGCCAGATTTTGAAGGAATCGCGTCACCTGAGTCTGATTAGATTCCTGGGTCTCGAGTCTGCAAACTATGCCCTGCAATGGATCGGCTGCAGGAAGTGGCACGTCAGCCGGGTCCATGGCTGATCAAACTGTCAGGTCACCTTGAGGCTAGGTGACAAATGCACACCGTTGGGATCGCACCGCAAGGTAGTGGACCCTACGGCTGACTGCTGCGGATGAGAGTCAGGGTGGTAAGGAACGCAGGGCCGCTGGAACACCAACACGGATCCCACCGGGGTTAGAACGTAAGATTCCCTGGGGCGCGGAGTCTAAGGGCCAGCAGGTGTTCACCAGAGCCTCTAGTGGTGAGGATGGACTGGGCTGCAACTGGCTCAAGGTCTATAGGGCTAGTAAGGGAATAAGCCAAGGTCGGGGCCACAAGCAGACAAGGACAACAGAGTTCATGCCAAGGTTCAGGGTCACAGGCAAACAGGGATAGTCGGGGACATGCCAAAGGTCAGGGTCACGAGCAGACAGGAATAGTTGAGAACATGCCAAGGTCGGTAACAGAAACAAAAGTGAGCACATAGCAGGCAGTAAACAGGAAGCCAAAACACACAAAGGTTGATCAGCAGGGCTGGCCTGCAGTGCAGAGGTTATTATAGAGTTCTCTGATAGGAGCTGGGGTGGAGCCTTGCCAGAGGAGAGATTATAAAAGCAGTCAGGTGAGAGTCAGCTGGTCTCTAGAGATGAACACATAGACACAGGTAAGCTGACAGACAAAACTCTATTGCATAACCATGACATCCGCATTCCTCTGACTACCTCTGTACCATGTCCGCATACTCTGACCATCTCTGTGCCATGTCGGCATCCTCTGACTACCTCCTGTATCCTGTCTGCATCCTCTGACCACCTCCTGTATCCTGTTCGCATCCTCTGACCACCTCCTGTATCCTGTCTGCATCCTCTGACCACCTCCTCTATCCTGCCCGCATCCTCTGACCACCTGCTGTATCCTGTCCGCAACCTCTGACCACCTCTTGTATCCTGTCCGCATCCTCTGACCACTTCTGGATCCTGTCCGCATCCTCTGATCACCTCTTGTATCCTGTCAGCATCCTCTGACCACCTCCTGTATCCTGTCTGCATCCTCTGACCACCTCCTGTATCCTGTTCGCATCCTCTGACCACCTCCTGTATCCTGTCTGCATCCTCTGACCACCTCCTCTATCCTGCCCGCATCCTCTGACCACCTGCTGTATCCTGTCCGCAACCTCTGACCACCTCTTGTATCCTGTCCGCATCCTCTGACCACTTCTGGATCCTGTCCGCATCCTCTGATCACCTCTTGTATCCTGTCAGCATCCTCTGACCACCTCCTGTATCCTGTCCGCATCCTCTGACCACCTCCTGTATCCTGTCCGCATCTTCTGACCACCTCCTGTATCCTGCCCGCATCCTCTGACCACCTCCTGTGTCCTGTCCGCATCCTCTGACCACCTCCTGTATCCTTCCCGCATCCTCTGACCACCTCCTGTATCCTGTACGCATCCTCTGACCACCTCCTGTATCCTGTCTGCATCCTCCGACCACCTCCTGTATCCTGCCTGCATCCTCTGACCACCTCCTGTATCCTGTCCGCATCCTCTAACCACCTCCTGTATCCCATCCGCATCCTCTGACCACCTCTTTATCCTGTCTACATTCTCTGCTCACCTCCTGTATCCTGTCTGCATCCTCTGACCACCTCCTGTATCCTGTTCGCATCCTCTGACCACCTCCTGTATCCTGTCTGCATCCTCTGACCACCTCCTGTATCCTAGCTGCATCCTGTGACCACCTCCTTTATCCTGTCTGCATCCTCTGACCACCTCCTGTATCCTAGCTGCATCCTGTGACCACCTCCTGTATCCTATCCGCATCCTCTCACCACCTCCTGTATCCTTTCCGCATCCTCTGACCACCTCCTGTATCCTTTCCGCATCCTCTGACCACCTCCTGTATCCTGTCTGCATCCTTTGACCACCTCCTGTATCCTGTCCGCATCCTCTGACCACCTCTGTACCATGCCCGCAATCTCTGACCATCTCTTGTCTTGTATCATGTCTGCAGTCTCTGAGGAAGAGCCTGGAGAGGCATCAAAAGTGAGAGCGCCACCAGGATGGGGATCACAGGAGGAGTCAGATGTGTGTGGACTGTGGAGAGGATACTGTAGGATAAAACCAGAGCCACCAATCTTGAGCCGCCTGACTGAGCCCTGCATGGTGCACCTGAGAGGAGGTCAGTGACAGCACCACCATGCCAGTCTGAGGGGGGTCACTGATGTAAGGGGGGTGAATACACTAATGTAAGGGGGCACTGATATAAAGGTTCCCCCTCTTATCAGTCACCCTCCCCTTACGTTAGTGTATTCACTCTGCAGATGGTGGACTCTGGTCACCAGAGTGCTCCCCACATCAGAGTTTGAGGTGTTCCCCTTTATATCACAGTCTGCAGGATTCCCCCTTACAGTGCAAGGGGGAATTCTGCAGACCCTGATGTAAAGCGGAACTCTGATGTAAAGGGCAATGCTGCTGACCCTAATGTAAGTGGGGACTCTGATGTAAAGGGGAATGCAGTGGGCTCTGATAAAAGGTGGTTTCTGGTGACCAGAGCCCCCCTCCCCTTTACATCAGAGTACCCCCTTAGATCATAATCTGCAGAATTCCCCTTTACGTCAGAGTTTCCTTGCACTGTAAGGGGAAATCCTGCACACCAGTAAATTTCACTTCGGGGGGTTGGCAACACTGACTTCCTCATTTACAGACAGACTTATCCGCATGTTTTAAGCTATGACAGTGTGTTCATGTAATATGCTGTACAAAATCTGCCTGAACAGATCACAAATCCCTTGTTACGGTTGCTTTCTCTTCTAAGTATTATAAGAAAAAAAAATGTGTGCTTTAGTTGAGAATGGAAAATGTAATTTGCTAAAATGCTTGCAGCCTCCAGAGCACTGAACAGTGCCATAGTGTTGATCAGGACTGCACATTAGAGCCTGTGGGCCAGATAGTGAGAATAGCATTAATGGATCCTAGAAATGATTGAAGTATATTTAAAGCCAATACTTGTTTTTCACTTAAGATAGAGTAGTGAATGATTACAACCCCCATCAGGTATTTTTTCCCATGTGTGTCCTATTGGGGAGATTCCCCTTCTTGTCCTGTAAACACGACAGGAAATGAGAGGAAATCCCTCTGAGGTTAAGGAAATCCTTACAGAAACAGGCGTCGCTATTGGAAGATTTCTCCTTTTGTGGACTTACCATCATGTTCAGACCCAGTGACACTTGTGAACTGGACAAAAAAAGAGAGTGAAGCTTCTTAGTGGGGACACAGATAGCAAAAACAAATAAAAAAAATTGTCACCCTTCTCCCCCTTCCCCTTTTCTGTCTCTGATATGCTGTTTTTTACAGGCTTGCAGTGGTGGCCGCCAGTGGTGGCTGGTGCTAAAAAATTTTGGGAGGCGCAAACAAACTGAAAAATCATGAAAAAAACCCCCATCAATTGCAGCCTCACTGTACCATCAATCACAGCCACTGTGCCCATCAATTGCCGCCACTGTGCCATCACTGCAGCCACTGTACCATCAAACGCAGCCACTCTGCCATCAAACGCAGCCACTGTGCCATCAAACGCAGCCATTGTGTCATCAAACGCAGCCACTGTGCCACCAAACGCAGCCACTGTGGCCATCAATTGCCACCACTGTACCATCAAAAGCAGGCACTGTGCCCATCAATTGCCGCCACTGTGGCATCAAACACAGCCACTGTGCCCATCAAACGCAGCCACTGTGCACATCAAACGCAGCCACTGTACCCATCAAATGCTGCCACTGTGCACCATCAAATGCTCCCACTGTGCCATATCAAATGCTGCCAGTGTGCCCCCCCGCCCGCCGTCTGCACTAATCCTGTGTCGGTGGGACAGCTTCTCGATGCTCCTCAATGTCTTCTCACGTCCTCCCTTCCCGTCCTCTGCTATAATTGAAGCCTGATAGGCATCTAATCACAGCGCCTGTTGTTTCAGCCAATCAGGTGACGGGTAACAGATCCGAGCACCTGATTGGTGGAGAGGCGGTTTAGTATTAGGAAAGCAAATATTCATTCGCCTTTCTAACAAAGCTGAGTGTCCTGCGAGCGCCCAGCATGGCGCTCACAGGTCACCTTTTTTGACCTCTATTAGAGCCTATGGCTCTAATCAGGTGCTTCAAACACACCCCCCGCCACTGCAATTTAGGAGCCCGGCACCCGAAAATGGGCCGGGCGCCTGAATAGGGGGTGGTAGCAGCGGCCATAGATAGATTCATGCAATGCATGAATCTATCTATTGGTGCAAGAGGGGGTGGCAGGAGAGAGGGGGCGGCGCCCGTGCGCCCTTATGGACACACCACCACTGGTGGCCACTCCATTAGGGGCACAGAAGCGCTGCCCCCCTAATCCACGGATCCGGCCCCTAATCTATATGCACCACTACGCCCTTAGCCCATCCAGTTGTGTAACAATAGTGAATTAATATTTGCTATTGTCTTCCTACTTCTCCTCCTGGCCAATCAGGCAGCGGGTCCTGAGATGGCAGAGAGGAGAAGAGACCATATTGGCTGGTACCGGGGAAGGATGTACGTGGAGTGCGGAGACATCCGGAGGAGGCCATTCTCATCGGAGGGAGCGATCTCGCTCTGTATTGCCGCAAACACTGGAGCCTGAACATATGAGTACCACCCATGGGGGGAGGGGGTCGGGTGGTTTGTTTGTCGACCAACCGACTGGAGCACCAGCCGCCACTGCAGGCTTGTAATCCCTTGCATGAATGTTTGAAAGCTAGGAAGCAGCAGCTGCAATGTCATCAGTGTGGGTGTGGGTGCATGCGGGTCCTCGAACGCAGACAATGTGAGTGCGCCTACACGGGCGTCGAATTGGGAGCATCATCTGTGCCTGTGCAGCCTCTGTGTTCCCATTGACATGAATGGCACGCCTTTGCATTCCATGCAGGCAAAACAGGGCCCTCACATGGGTGTACTCCTAAGTGTGCCGATGTGAACAAGGCCTTACAAGTTGAAATGTTATTCAAATAAAAAAATATACTTGCTGAGACTGGATGTTTTGTCTTTTTATTATTTATGAAAAACATTTAAAAGCGTCGCCTATGGAGATTTTTTAAGTACCAAAGTTTGGCACCGTTCGACGAGTGTGTGCAATTTTAAAGCGTGACATGTTAGGTATCTATTTACTCAGAGTAACATCATCTTTCACATTATACTAAAAAATCAGGCTAACTTTAGTATTTTGCTTTTTTTTAAAAATTCATTAAATTGTTTTTTTTCCCTAAAAAATTTATATATATATATAAATGTAGCGGTCACATTTGCTATATAAATTAATGTTATGTTATAGCTTAGCATCTGGCGCCATCTAGCGGCCAAAATATGAAAGGACTGCGTCTTTATTTTTCATCATTTACGAAGTTGACATGGAAGTGTTTTGTTTGTTTACATTTGGACATTAACTTGACCTACCCATGATGCCCATTAACTCCCATGAACATCAGGATAACAGAACTGCATTGTGGGAAGATTATAAAAGAGCTCAGCGCTGCCATTTTAGGTCTCTTGGACATGCGTGGCCAGGCTGGGAGGATCTGTGTGAGGTCTCCAGCACGGCGCGGCCTACCTCCACGGAAGAGCGATTCAAGCAGCAATACTGCGATACACCAGTGAGCTGGGCTGACGACGGAGCAAGACTGGAAAGGAGCCAGAGGAACCTGTCGGAGCTATCTGAGTGTCAGAGTGCCTCGTATGGAGCGGAGCAGCGCAGCAGTGCCGGCCGGAGACAGTACCTGGTACATCATAGCGGAACCTTCTGACAATACTGTCCTGGTTGGGTGAGAGGGCTGTTGCCCAAAAGCTTCTTTGATGTACTTTTACACATTCATATGTACAATACAGAGTTGCTGGGACTCATAGTCCTACAAGCAAAGTCAAGAGGATTAGACTGAGTTAAGATTAGGCTTCGGGCTTGTGCCTCATTGAGAGATTTAGTACTGTGTAATTGGCATCAGAGATAGTTGCAGTGCTGCTGCACCAGAACTTTGATTCTATATTCAGCTTGCTTTGATCAGGAGCCATTAACCCTTGGATTACAAATTCATTTTATTCTTTGCTAGCAGAAGAAAGAAGAAAAGAAGGACTGTTTAATAAAACACAAGGCTTTGTGTTTCTTTACCATATTGAGGTTACTGTGATACTAAATAATGGGAGCTCTCTAAATATTGTACTATACTTTATCAAATTAATTTCTGATTTAGTTATAGTTACAAAGTGCGCATAGAATAGGATAGTGCTCATAGTGAGATCAATGCACTCTGTCAGTTATCCTATTTTCTTTATTACATTACCAACAAGTTATTTCAGACACTTTATATCTGTATAATATCTTTGTAAGATGAAGTCAGTTGACTGTCAGACTACGTTGGTCTGACAGTACAACCATTGTAGTATTTTACTACAAAGCAATTACAGTAAACAAAGTTCTTACTTTCTTTTACAACTCTTCAGCATCCCTCACTAAACTGTGCACTGCAAACGAATTGGATATATATATATTTTTTTTTCTCAGCACCTACTGTATATCTGCTGTATTCGTTTTTCACTTCCTCTTCCGTGGCCATGGCCCATCGCATAATTTCCTGTTTGCAATGCCTTCTGGGAAGGGGCGGCAACTTCCTTTGACACTGCCGTTGCTATGGAAACCTGACTTGAAACCTATTACACTGCTTGTGCTGCACTGAGCATGTGCGAGATCTGCAAGGATAAGATCCAGGAAGAAATACAGTCTGGCTTCAGATGCCCACACTTAAGATGGCCAAGGCCTGCTGTAAGTTTATAAAATAACAAACTACTGCTATAAACTAACAAAACAGACCTTAGTTTACAGACTAACTTTACTAGAATACATTAAGCTTGTGTATTATAAGGTTATTTTTATTTAAAAAGTATAATTTTGGCCGGAACACCACTTTAAGTACAACTGTGTTGTTGTTGTTTTCCTTTGCATCGTCCAGCAAGTGGAAGCCAAGGTAAAGACAAAAAGGTATATTACAATATATATATATTGTGAAGTTGTCTTTAGTTCTAGTGCACACTGGTATTACACTACAACTGTGTCAAAGGGGATTGAGTCTGTGCTGTTACACATAATGGAACCCGAAGTGTCAGAGGTAAGGGTAGCTCCGAGGGTCTGGGATGGTCAGTGGGAAAATGAACAACTTAGCAGCTCCTACGGGGGTAGTGCGCTTCATAAATTTTATATATTATAATATATATATAATATATATATATATTGCCTTACATTTCTATATTTAACACTGAATAGGTTGTTTTACAAAGTGGGGGTTCACATATACGTTAATGATCTTTCAATTTCAATCTGTAGCTGCTGTGATTTTCTAAAACTGTAGAAAATTGTGAATCAATATGGAAGTACAGCATGCCCCCAGAAGCGTAATTTCCTGCTTCTGTAATTGGCTAACTGATTTTATTAGAAGTCTTCACTAAGATAGAAGGAACATTTTAGGCACCCCCTGCAATAGGGGTTTCATTTTTTTATATGACATACTCCCTAAGGCTTATCTACTAAATGAGTGCACTGTAGCTTTTGAGCGGTAAATTAAAAACAGGCAGCTGAGTCCAGCCCAACTGTAACAATACATCCAGACAGGGCTGTACACATACTACAGCTGTGATTGTTCACTTCATGGCCAAGGAATTGGCATTTTTAACTTGGGCTGACAGGGAGTACCTATCAAACTTGCCCACTGAATTTAGTGGGTTTCACAACAATCCAAACACTTGGCTCACAGGTGCAGCGTGGTCTCGAAATGTAAAATTGCCATTCAGCAATTAAAAAATAAAAGTAAAAAGTAAAAAGCAAAACAAAAAAAAACCCAGGCTTTTAGAAGGTGGCAGTAGTGCTTACTGAATGCTTGTCAGTCACTGCTATAGCGCCCTCTGAAAAGTAATCCACTGCAGATCATTTTCAGAGCACAGTAAGTTTACTGCAAATGTGAAAGAAGCCTTCCACATTAGAACACTGAGATGAGATTTGCTCGGGTGGTTATAATGAAGGCTAACCCTCTCATTCAGCAGTCAGTCTGGAAGGACATAGTGAAACATGCAGCTCTTTCTTCAGGACAGAAAGAGGTAGGAATCTGCAACAAATGCCGCGTACACTTTCGGCCCGAAAAAGACTGATGAGATTCTTTCGTTGGAAAATGCGACCGTGTGTATGTTCCATCAGACTTTTGCTGGCCGAATTCCAGCCAGCAAAAAATTGAGAGCATGTTCTTAATTTTTCGGTCGGAAAAAGTTCCTATCCGAAAATGCAATCGTCTGTGGCACGTCTGTGGCAATTCCGACACGCAAAATTCCTATGCATGCTCGGAAACAATTCGACTCATTCTCAGAAGCATTGAACTTAATTTTCTCGGCTCGTCGTAGTGTTGTACGTCACCGCGTTCTTGACGGTCGTAAGTTCAGCGAACTTTTGCGTGACCGTGTGTATGCAAGGCAACCTTGAGCGGAATCCCGTCGGAAAAGCCGTCATTTCTTTTTCCGACGAGAAGTCCGACCGTGTGTACGCAGTAAAAGTCTTTTAAAATCCTTGCAATGCACATAGATCACCCAGAGGGGATTATTTTTGAGGGGTTTTTTTCCCAACAAATATAGAGTTATATTTTAAGTTACTTTTTTTTTTTAATTTAACTTTTCTACTCGCCTCTGTTCTGGAGAAAGAGTATTCCATTTCTGTGGAATAGTGTCATGTTTTAGTGGGCTTGGCAGGACGGATGATATCAATTGTATTAATAAAAGTAACAAACTAACCACATGTCTGCTCACCCAATGATGACTAATCTACCTGGCTTGACATCATTTTTTGGAAATACAAAGGATATTTTAACAGAATAATTCAAGAGTAAATTTTTTTTTTAAAGCTGTAATACCTTTGTTAATAAATATATTCCGTGCATTATTTGTTTTTTTATATTTCAAAGAATGCTCAAACTCTGAGTTGCACTTTAACAGGTATGTTGCCTTTTTTAAAAAGTGACTTTGCTTACCTGAGCTGGGCCTTTTATTTCACTGAAATTGTTGATTTGTGGCTCCAGAATGACTCCCTTTGATAGTTCTTTTGATTGCAAAAAACACATTTCTTCATCTATATTAAGAATAGGATTTGAATCCATTGGTAAAAAATTCATCTCAGACATTGCAGGGATGGATTTGTCTCCAGCACCAGGCACATTGGGAAATGTTGGTGCATATTTTTTGATGAACAGTGCAAAGTTGCCATTTATCTCTGTTTCATCCAGACTGACATCTGTATTTGACATATATGTGGCAAGCCCTGATTTGTCACCCTGACTAGCTAGAAAGGGGAACTGGTCTTTGTTTGTAGGAAACCGTACATCACAATCAAATGAGAAAGTTGATTTGTCTTCGCTTTCCAATGGCTGATATAGTTCTTCAGTCATGGTTTTTGCCTTTTCTATTGATAGAGCTTCCATACCTGTCTGCCGAAAGAAAGGACTTTTTGAGCATATGGGGTCTGCAGCATCAGAGCATTGAATTGGTTTTGACATGGGCTTCTCTACAATGTAAAAGATAAGAATGCATATTAATAAAGTATGTTTTTTTTGTTTTTGTTTTTTAATTCTTTATCTTAAATTTTTACTAAGGACATATATGTGATCACAGAGTGCAAAAGAATCACATATACAGTATCTCACAAAAGTGAGTACACTCCTCACATTTTTTAAAATATTTTATTATATCTTTTCATGTGACAACACTGAAGAAATTATACTTTGCTACAATGTAAAGTAGTGAGTGTACAACTTGTATAACAGTGTAAATTTGCTGTCCCCTCAAAATAACTCAACACACAGCCATTAATGTCTAAACTGCTGGCAACAAAGGTGAGTACACCCCCTAAGTGAAAATGTCCAAATTGGGCCCAATTAGCCATTTTCCCTCCCCGATGTCATGTGACTTGTTATTGTTACAAGGTCTCATGTGTGAATGGGGAGCAGGTGTGTTAGATTTGGTGTTATTGCTCTCACTCTGTCATACTGGTCAGTGTTGTCACGTGAAAAGATATAATAAAATATTTACAAAAATGTGAGGGGTGTACTCACTTTTGTGAGATACAGTATACAATACATAAGATATATATACCTAACATATATAACATATATATATATATCTTACTAAAAGAGCAATACAAGATGCCAAAAACAGTTTATCAGTTGTGGTAGCCTGGGTCCAAATGTTAATTGTAGATAGAAAATGCACACTAATGTGCATTAAGGCATTAATGTGAATAGAAAGCAAATCACCATCTTAGTCCTTTTCTTTTTAATAAGGTAAAAAAAAGCAGCAATTCAAGAAAAACTGGGAAAGAGGAATTAGGTAGACAGAGTAAAAAGATGTCAAGGGAGGTTAAAATAGTATTGGGGCAAGAGTAGGAGTATAGGAGGTACGTTCAAAGGGGCGCAGGAATTGGTTGGGGAAGTAGATGGTAAAGGTGTGTGGGGGGGGAGAAATTGGTACTGGAGTATGTCCCTTACCGTCAAAAAGAGGAAAAGAGGGGTGTACTAATAAATCTGACTCCTCAAGTATAGATTTGTACTCTGAAGAAAAGGTGCACTCCAACCAATGAAACCAGGTGCATCAGAATTTGTCCTTGTGATTTCTTAGATACGCCATGTGTTTGACTATGATTATTCTGCAGAAACCATAGAAAAAGTGTGGCAGTTCCTGCTGTCAGAGGGAAGGGATACTGGTCCTGTGTACATTTAAGAAGTAGATTAAAAGGAAGATCTTTTGTATCTTTTGTATCTACTCTTGGGGAGAAATGAATGGTGAAGTAAATAGGATGTCTAGGTGTCCATGCCATTCCAATTGATTGTTCATAATCTTTACATCAGGCCAAAACCTTGGAAAGTTGTTAGCATTGCAAGGGGTCAAGTACAACCATTCCCCCATTTAAAAGCTTACCATATTGTTTATTTTGCTCTTTGAAATTAGGAAGGATGGTCTCAGGTATGGTTAGAAAACATATTAGGTCACCTACAGAGGCTGAATGTAAGCATATTGCAAAAACAGAAACCAGGAGTCCTCCTCAAAACTTATAGGTCCAAATGGATGACATAACCGGTTGACACGTTTCGGGAGACAGATCCCCTTCCTCAGAACAATGACTAGTTAATCAACGACCTCCACCTCCTTATATTAGGTGACACAAAAGTCCTCTCCCTCTATGGACTCAGCACATAGCCCTTGTCCCCTCTGCACCAGCCCTCCATGGCTGTTTCTCTGATGCAGCACTGGCAGGTCTAAGCAGTAGGTCCACACTGACAAAACTACCTCCCTGCTCCAGGAAACCCAGGAAAATTGCAGGGGGGGGGGGGGGGGGACCTGTGGATCACACACAACCAACAGCACAGCCATAAAGAGGAAGAGAGAAAACAGACATAAAGTACAGCCTACTCAGAAGCCACACAGCGGTGGGGGGAGAGAAAGCCCAAGTGCTCCTCTATCAGGAAGAGCACCCGGCTACATTCTCTTTCATTATGAATTTAAAGTTCATTTAGTTTCCTCAATCTAAAAATTTGAAGAATTAAGAAATGATGGTACTTTTTTTTATCTATTGTGAAACTGTCCCTGACTGTTTTCCTGTACTTTTCGATGGTGATAAACTCATTGAATTGCCTTTCCACATGGTACTTTGGTAACTTTGTTATTGCTAGCTGATCTATTGACATGCAGGACCAGGTCTAACCCTGCTTCATGTGAGGCCCAGTGTGATCCATTTTCATGTGGCAACAAATCTGACCCCGCTTCATGTGGTTTGACCCTGCTTAATGCAGGATCAGGTATGGCAATACTTAATGGGGGACCCGGTTTTACCCTGTTTCATGTGGGGTCCAGTATTACACTGCTTCATGTGGAACCATGTTTAAACCTACTTTTTTTTGCACCAGGTTTGACCTTGATTCATGTGAGAATAGTTCTGACCTTGCATCTCAAGACCAGGCCTGACTTTGCTTCACGTGGAACCAGGTCTTACCCTGCTTGATAGGGGCTAGGTCTAATCCTACTTCATATGGCCAGCCATACACAGTTCGAATCTCGGTCAGTTAAGCAGGAAGATTCAAAACATTAATGGGAAGGCTGAATGTACCAATCTGATCGATCAACTTGGGTACAACCAGCCTGTCGGATTCTCTTGCGATTATCCCCAGATAGCAAGCATTTGTGCTGCAAGTTTGAAAATGGTTTGCTAAGCTATTGCTAGACTTGCCAGGCTTCACAAGTTTGTTGCACAACTGCAGCAAGTCTGCATTGCATGACTCCAGGTCAACTTTCTTTGCAAACATTCTGCAAGTTTGCTGCAAGTTCTGGTTCAGTCGCTTTTGCTGTAGACTCATCATTGCAACTTTGCTCTTGCTAGAGACTTGCCCCACAAAATTGCTGCAAATTGGAAAAGTGTCAACTAGAACTTTTGTTTAAAGTGCTCTGCAAATGTACAACTTACTAGTGAAAATGTGCAGCACGTTAACAGACTTAAAATTCAACACTAGCACAAATTTGTGGCAAGTTATCCTTGCAATCTGGGTCAGTAGAGGCTGCCATAGCGGCTAGCGGTAATCACTGTCTCCGCCAGGAGAAGACAGTGGCCCGGCAGGAGGGATTCCTGCATCAACGCTGTCTGTGTTGATGGGGGAATCGAGCGCATTCCTTTCCTGCAACCCGTGGTTGTGGGAAATAAATTTGCTCTGTGTATGGCCTGCCTTAGGGACCAGTGTCCTATCAGTTTGTCTTACCAGCAATATGAGCATCTTTTGAAAGCAATCTATGAAGAAGTTCTGCTTGTCGTGAACATACAGCTTGCAACACTTTGAATTGTTGGTAAAGTTCAAAAAAGGCTCTTTCCATTGCTAATGCCATCTGTGTTGGAAAAATTAGAATAAAAAAGAAAAATAAATTGTTTAAGCAGGTGAAGGTATCCACACATTTACATGTAACTTATTAGAGACCTGTGTTTTTTTATAAGGTTTACAGTAAATAACAACTTCAAAATATCTTCAGCCTATTGCAGGTTGGAGCTAAGATAGCCCAAGGGAGGGGAAGAGGGCATAACTTACCTCCACTATGTGGACATTTTTGTAGAAAATACTGCCTCAAATTAGTCTGTGTCATAAGTGATAACTAGTATTATTATTATTGTGGGAAATAGTGCCCTATCAGACCAGCCAACGTTAATGTAACTTAAGCTCAGTGAAGCCATTTTTTTTCTACAATATTAAATGTTGGGTGAATAAAATGAACAGGCTATAGCAATAAGAAGCCATGCAGCCCAAAGCTGCTTAACCACTTACCCACTGGGCACTTAAACCCCCTTCCTAACCAGGCCAATTTTCAGCTTTCAGTGCTCTCACATTTTGAATGACAATTACTCAGTCATGCAACACTGTACCTGTATGAAATTTTTGTCCTTTTTTCACACAAATAGAGCTTTCTTTTGGTGGTATTTAATCACCACTGGATTTTTTTTTTGCGCTATAAAAGGAAAAAGACCAAAAATTCTGTAAAAAAAAATGCATTTTTCTTCGTTTCTGTTATAAAATTTAGCAAATTAGTAATTTTTCTTCATATATTTGGCCAAAATTTATAATTCTACATATCTTTGGTAAAAATAACCCAAACGGTGTATATTATTTGTGAAAGTTATAGAGTCCACAAGCTATGGTGCCAATCTCTGAAAATTGATCACACCTGATGCACTGACGGCCTTAACAAGCCAGGGAAGTACAAATACCCCACAAATGACCCCTTTTTGGAAAGTAGACATTCCAAGGTATTTAGTTAGAGGCATGGTGAGTTTTTTAGAAGTTTTTTTTTTTTTTAATTTTTTCCCACAATTCTTTGCAAAATCAAGATTCTTTTTCTTTTTTTTTCCACAAAATTGTTATATTAGCAGGTTATTTCTCATACACAGCATAAACATAGCACAAATTACACCCCAAAACACATTCTACTACTCCTCCTGAGTATGGCGACACCACATGTGTGAGACTTTTACACAGCGTGGCCACATACAGAGGCCCAACATGCTGGGAGCGCCATCAGGTGTTCTTGGAGCATAAACTACACATATAATTTCTTGACTACCTCTTGCACTTTTGAAGGCCCTGGAGAACCAGGACAATGGAAACGTCCCAAAAATGACCCCATTTTGGAAAGAAAACAACCCAATGTATAATCTATGAGGCATGAATTTTTTGAACATGTCATTTTTTTCTACAAGTTTTTGGAAAATGTGTAAAGAAAATGAAAACGCATTTTTTTTGTACAACATTGCCCAACACATAGCATGTAGATACCAAAAATTACACCCCAACATAGATTCTCCTACTCCTCCTGAATACGGCGATACCACATGTGTGAGACTTTTCCACAGCGTGGCCATATAGAGAGGCCCAACATGCAGGGAGCACCGTCAGGTGTTCTAGGGGCATAAGTTTCAAATCTAATTTGACTACCTATTACACTTTTGTGAGGCACTGTAGTGGCATAGATGTGGCATGGATGATAACTGATGTGGCATGGATGAGCATAAATGGGGATGGATGAGCCATGGATGGGGATAGCTGAGTATGGATGGGATGACTGAGCATGAATGAGTATGGCTATGGGTATAGATGGGATGGCTGGGTACAGTTGAGTATGGCTGGGTACGACTGAGTATGACTGGGTACAGCTGAGTATGGCTGGGTACGGCTGAGTACGGCTGAGTATGGCTGAGTATGGCTGAATACAGCTGGGTACGGCTAATTATGGCTGGGTATGGATTGGTTATGGCTGAGTACGGCTGGGTACGGCTGGGTATGGCTGGGTATTGCTGGGTATTGATGGGTATGGCTGGGTATGGCTGAGTATGGATGGGTATGGCTGAGTATGGATGGGGGTGGATGGGATGGCTGAGCATGGCTGGATGGGTGAGTATTGCTGAGGATGGATGGATGGATGGCTGAGCATGGATGAATGGATGAGTATGCTAAGTATGGATGGCTGAGCATGGATGGATGAGTATGCTGAGCATGGATGGATGGATGCGTATGCCGAGTATGGATGGCTGAGCATGGATGGATGGATGAGTATGCTGAGTGTGGATGGGTATGTAGAGTATGACTGGGTATGCTGAGTATGGATGGCTGAGCATGCATGGATGGATGGATGAGTATACAGAGTATGGATGGATGAGTATGCTGAGTATGGATGAGTATGCTGAGTATGGATGGCTGAGTATGCTGAGTATGGATGGATGAGTATGCTGAGTATGGATGGGTATGCTGAGTATGGATGGATGGCTGGAATGGGCCCACAGCGCTGCTGCCACCAATCTCTCCCCTCTCCCCTCCCACTGTACAGATCAGTACAGAGAGGGGAGAGAGGAACCGGACGTGACGCCGGTTTGTTTACAAGTGATCGATCCGTCATTTGACGGAGCAATCATGTGGTAAACGGCCACTGTCAGCGACCATTTACCGTGATCCGTGATGCGCCAGGTCCTCTGGACCCAGCGGGCACGGATATTCCCGGGTGTGCGCCCCAGGGGGCGGGCGGGAGCGGGATTCTGGGAGGACGTCAATGTACGCCCTCCCAGAGTTATCTGTCTGCAATACGCCTCTGAAGAAGGGTCATCATCCTGAAACATGTCAGGCTTCTAGAGAAAATATCTTGTTTACAAATGGAAGTATACAATAATTATATGAAAGCAAATTCTATTGTATAAGTACTTTTGTTGAGATTTATGTCCAATGTATTCTGTTTTTAAGTTTTTCTAAATAAATAAAACATTTTTATTCCAATTTAATCGCATGGTTCGCCTACAAAGTCCCATTATACTGGGGGGTATATAAGTTCCCTGACTCAAGGGTCTTATCCTATGTACTGATCCGGGATGTTGGCAACTTTTTGAAGGCAACATATTTGACCTTCGGTGGTTCATTTCACTATATCCCAGAGTTATCGAGCTGCGCTTTAGCTTTCATTCGGCTATAGTATGGTCGGCAAGCATTTAAAGGAGAAGTACAGTCAAAACTCATTTGGCTGTACTTCTCCTATAGGTCACAGGAGTACAGTCCGTTCTGCACTCCTTTGACCTGCTTTTAGCAGACAGCCACTGAGAGCCTGAGCCGGTCGCTCCTGCCCCCCCTCCACAGCCCAGCATTCCAGTGAGTGCGGGGGGCAGAGCAGAGGGCTGGCGACTGAACATCACCAGCTCTCTGCTCACGGAGCTCTGAGAATCGAGTGATCGGCGGTGTTTGATCGCTTTGATCGCTTGATTGCTCGAGTGATCGCTCGGGGACAGATGAAGCCTCGTATTGATGCTGCATCCACTTAGGTAATTATGATTTAAAACCCATAAAACCTAAAACCCATACTTCTCTTTTAAACCTAGCCCTACAATACTCTAATACCCCCGCCCCTCTGGATTGCTAATCTGGGCTTCAACAAGAGTTAAAATCAGCATATTGTGTAAACATTTTCATGCTGGATGATTGTATACCAGAAAACAACATTTAATTTTAAGGCCTTGTTCACACTTGCTCACAACATTGGCACTGAACAAACGCGCTTATAGCATTAATGCATGTTGTTCAGCACATATGACAAGTGTTTAACACTATTAGAAATTATGCCCAAACATCCTCTGCTGGTGGACGTGGGGCAAACTTGTTCTTTTTTTCTGCTGCCGGCTGTGTTATTGAGCCAGAACATGCAGAAGAGTTGGTGGAGTGGATAACAAAGCTGTCCTCATCCTCCTCATCCTCTGTCACCCAGGCTCAGAGTTTCCTTCCTATGCAGCTGCCAAAGCGGACTATTCCACCGGCTCCTTGTCCACAGTCACTCCTTCCATAGCCCAACCATCATGCACGGAGTAGTCCCTCGAATTATTCGACCACAGTGTCGGGTACATGCTGCTGGAGGATGCGCAGTGATTTGAAGGCTCCGATGTTGGTTCCCAGGTTGAGGAAGGGAGTAACGTGAGCCTAGAGAGAGGGGGTGCCCAAGAAGGACAAGAAACTGGCAGTCATGTTCCCCCAGCTGCAGCATAGTGCCAAGTTTGCTCCAGTGACGAGGAGGGAGGGGATGATGAGGTCACTGACTGTACTTGGGTGCCTGATAGAATAGAGGAGGAGGAGGAGGCACAACTCAAATGAGGCAGGATGTCCTCTAGGGGGCAGCTTAAGGGCAGCCACCCTACTGCATCACAACGCAGAGCTCCACAAGTGCAAGGCACTGCTGACTCCCCGCTGATTTTGAAAAGTTCCTTGGTGTGGGCCTTTTTGGACACATGTGGAACAGATCGCACCATTGCTGTTTGCAACCTATGTCTGAAGCGGATCAAGCGTGGCCACAACAGTAGCCGCTTGGGCACCACATGCTTGACCAGACATATGACAACCTCCCATGCAGTCTTTTTCCCGTATACTATATTTAACATTTAATATCTCTCAGATATGATTTGGGTTAAATGAGAGTTCTTTGACCATGAGTGAAAGCTTTAACACAATAACAACATTTATTGGTGAGTAGTTGAAAGTCTATCTAATACACAACCATCTATCTATAGTCTACACCAAGGAAGAAAAAATTAGGTTAAAATAAGAGAATTACATGAATGAATACAGAGTATATTCCTGAAAACATTAATCTGCAAATATATTTAGTTACAAATAAAATTCAGACCTTTCCCATAATTACCCTTTGCACCAAGGTTCCATTCTGATGGTTGCCCTCCCATAAATGTGTGTTTCCCTCCCATTTAGTCTGTGCATATCATTACATGCTGATGCCTCATTGGTTGGCATAGCGTGGCTCTGATTGGTGAGCTTCCCTATTCCTGGTTAAGGACTAGCTACATCTCCAATCCCTATACGTTGCATAAGTCAGCACCCTTTAATGCAAATCCTTGTGACTATTCTGAGCAGGAGCTTAACTTGAATTTTCCCGGGAAGTTAAGTATTGATTATGGGTTGGCCTCCCTTCATTGCATATCCCAGCATGGGATCCTTTGAAGTGAGTATGTGTAAAACAATGAGGTTTGGATTCCATTGTGTGTATACACAAGCCTAAGCACCGACTTGTCTGGTCTACCAGAGATTTCTGTGAAGATAATATGTTCCGTCCTACATAGATAAAAGCTAAATTAAATATATTCATTAAATATAAATAAATTAAATATAGATTCAATATATTCCTATTTACAATATCCGTTGGCAACAGCACTTGAAAGACCCACATCAAAGAAAAAGGTGGACTTCTCCTTGCTCCTCATCTGGGATCTCCAACCCTACTCCAGTCATCTCGAAAACCTGCACTGAGAGCAATGAAGGTATAGCAATAGGTGTCCCAAGTACTTGCAGCCAATCTGCTAGCAGTACACCACCATCTGATTTTTAGCAGGCAAATTTCCCTATCCCAGTTGCTGGGATAGGGAAATTCGATCCCAGCTATCCACATGCTCACAGTCTGAATGCTAGCGGGAATGCCAGCTTGGCCAACTTGCTAGCACTGCAACTACTGCCTTTTCAGCTGGTAGACTCTGCCCCCTTTCGTGAATTTGTGGAATGTGCCGTACCTCAGTTGTAGGGTCCAAAATGCCATTTCTTTTCATGGAAGGCCATTCTAGCTCTCTATCGGCATGTGGAAGGCAATGTTTTTGTCTTGTTGGACAGGGCGGTCAGCAGTAAGGTGTATATTACCGCAGACTCATGGTCTAGCAGGCATGGGCAGGGATGTTACCTTTCCTTCACGGCGCACTGGGTAACTCTGCTGGCAGCTGGGAAGGATGCAGGACAGGGTTCAGTATTGTTGAAGCTTGTTCCGCCACCACACCTTCAAAATGCTAGCGGTGATTCTGCCACAGCTCTCTCCTCCACCCCCTCCTCTTCTTCTTTCTCTATGGCCTCTTCTGCAGATTTGTTCTCTAAACCAGCGGTGCTCTGTAAGCGTTCAAGGGGCTACGAAAGCACTGAGGCAAAAAGATGCCATGCGGTGCATGAGTTACATAGTTACATAGTAGGTGAGGTTGAAAAAAGACACAAGTCCATCAAGTCCAACCTATGTGTGTGATTATATGTCAGTATTACATTGTATACATGTTGCAGTCGTTCAGGTGCTTATCTAACAGTTTCTTGAAACTATTGATGCCCCCCGCTGAGACCACCGCCTGTGGAAGGGAATTCCACATCCTTGCCGCTCTTACAGTAAAGAACCCTCTACGTAGTTTAAGGTTAAACCACTGCTTAGGGGACAGGAGCCACACTGGGGCAGAAATCAGAGATAGGACAGGGACACTTGACCCATGTTCCATGTTTGGCACACATCCTGAATTTGGTGGTGCAGCGGTTCTTGAGCAGGTACCCAGGCTTACATGATATCCTGAGGCAGGCCAGAAAAGTCTGTGGTCATTTCCAACGGTCATACAATGCCAGTGCTCGGCTGGCTGACATTCAAAGGGAATGCAACCTACCCACCAACCACCTCATTTGTGACATGTCCACCAGCTTGAAGTCAACGTTGGCAATGATGCAGCTGCTGTACATGCAGCAGAGGGCCATCAATGAGTACCTGTGTGAGTATGGCACCAGGACAGGGTCAGGGGAGCTTGGCTTCTTTTCGCCACTCCAGTGGCTACTGATCAAGAATGCATGCACTGTCCTGTCACCATTTGATGAGGCCAATGAGGATGGTGAGCAGCAACAATGCATGCATCAGTGATACTGTCCCTCTTGTCTTCCTGTTGGAGCACACGCTTCATGGAATAATGGACAGGGCACTTGAGGCAGAACAGTGTGAGGAAGAGGAGGACTTCCTTACCTCCCAAGGCTCCCTTTATCCAGATATTATTCCTGCAGGCTCGCCAAACACACAGGAAGAAGAGGAGGAGGAGGATTGTGTCAGCATGGACGTGGAGGATAACACTCAGCAGCAATCTTCAAGGGATAGTTTTCACTCCCCAGAAACCCAAGGAGTTGTACGTGGCTGGGAGGAGGTTGTTACGGATCATGTGATCCTTAGTGACCCAGAGGACTCAGAATCAAATGCCTCTGCAAACTTTTGCAGAATCAGGGAGGCCATGCAGCGTAAGGACCCTAGGATTCGTAGCATCAAAGAGAAGGAATCATTACTGGCTGGCAACCCTTCTTGATCCACATTACAAGGGTAAGGTTGCAGAACTCATCCTGCCTTCGCAGAGGGAGCAGAGGATGAAACATCTTCAGGAGGCCTTGAAGAAAGGTTTGTGCAATGCATTTCCAGACCCTGTGAGGTTACAATTTCCTGGTGCTGGACAACGTGTTCCTGAGGCTTCTATCAGGTCACCTGAGGCCAGGTAACAGATGCACACAGTTGGGGTCAGGAGTGCACCGCAAAGGTAGTGGACCCTATGGCTGACTGCTACAGATGGGAGTCTAGGTGGTTAAGGAAGGCAGGTCTGCTGGAACACCAACATGGATCCCACAGGGGCTAAAGCGTAAGATTCCAGGCGCGGAGTCTAAGAGCCAGAAGGTGTTCACCAGAGCCTCTAGTGGTGAGGATGGACTGGGCTGCAACTGGCTCCAGGTCGCGACCCCCAGGGTCTCCCAGCTCACGCCCACAGTAGGCTACAGGAGGACAGAGATAGTAAGGGAATAAGCCAAAGGTCAGGGTGACTAGCAGACAAGGATAAACATAGAACACGCCAAAGGTAAGGGTCACAAGCAGGCATGGATAGTCGAGAATAAGCCAAGATCGGTAACTGGAATCAGACGTAGAAGACACAGCAAGCACACGGAAGCTAAACACACAAAGGTTGATCAGCAAGGCAGGCTTGCAGTGCACAGGTTAAAATAGAGTTCCCTGATAGGGGCTCGGGTGGAGCCATGCTTTGAGGAGAGATTATCTAAGTAGCCAGATGAGAGTGGCTGGCCTCTGAAGGTGAACACATGGAGGAGAGGTAAGCTGACAGTCAAAGATTACTGCATGAACTATATATGGATTGCGCTAACTTCTGAGTAGGTTTATATCATACCACTTCTGTTTTACCATAGGACATGTGTGTTTGTGTTCTATTTAAGTGATTTACTTAATTTATGTATACAATCAATTTATATGTGTGCCCAAAATCTACACACTTCAATATTTAAAACCGTGCTCCTATGAAAAGATATGTGAATAAATATAATAAACAAATAATTCAAGTATGCAATGCTAGTAAATGACAGATTATACCAGTGATTTAAACCAATAAAGTGCAAGTGCTGAATATATATTATATTATTATGGGTAATTCAACTTAATCCAGTGAGTCCATAAAAAAAAATATAAAAAAACAAAAAAAATTCCAACAGAATATATAACAAGGCACAATGGATAGCCTCAGTGAGTGATCAACTCCTTCCAATAATATCTTTCCTTGCTCGTGGTTAAGTGCTCCTATTTCCACCGTTTTTGTGACTACACCACCACCTTTAGAAATGACCACTCACCAGAAAACAAATGTATATGCGCCTTTGGTTTATTAATTGGATAACCACTCAGTTTCAATGGATCAGTCAGCAGCCTTTCCAAGCAGTGTACACTATCTCACAAAAGTGAGTACACCCCTCACATTTTTGTAAATATTTTATTATATCTTTTCACATGACAACACTCAAGAACTGACATTTTGCTATAATGTAAAGTAGTGAGTGTACAGCTTGTATAACATGTAAATTTGCTGTCCCCTCAAAACAACTCAACACACAGCCATTAATGTCTAAACGGTTGGCAACAAAAGTGAGTACACCCCTAAGTGAAAATGTCAAATTGGGCCCAATTAGCCATTTTCCCTTCCCAGTGTCATGTAACCCATTAGTGTTACAAGGTCTCAGGTGTGAATGGGGAGCAGGTGTGTTAAATTTGGTGTTATCGCTCTCACTCTCTCATACTGGTCACTGGAAGTTCAACATGGCACCTCATGGCAAAGAGCTCTGAAAAAATTAATTGTTGCTCTACATAAAGATGGCCTAGGCTATAAGAAGATTGCCAAGACCCTGAAACTGAGCTGCAGCACAGTGGCCAAGACCATACATCAGTTTAAAAGGGCAGGTTCCACTCAGAACAGGCATCGCTATGGTCAACCAAAGAAGTTGAGTGCACATGCTCAGTGTCATATCCAGAGGTTGTCTTTGGGAAATAAACGTATGAGTGCTGCCAGCATTGCTGCAGAGGTTGAAGGGGCGGGGGGTCAGCCTATCAGTGCTCAGACCATGCGCCGCATACTGCATTGCATCGATCTGCATACAATTGTTCCATAATTAGAACTTGCACTTTATAACTGACCTCACAGATATGAGGTCAGTTAGTGATGCTGTGCACTAGAGGGACAATACCGTACATAGAAATGACGGGGAATTGCTATGCTTTGCAATTGTGGTCCACATTGCTACATCTATAATTAGTGTTATTGCCTGCTAGAATACTGTAACTCAATGAAGAAATCTCATCAGAGAATTAAAATGTTTGATAAACTCCATAGGGGAACCATTACCCACTGCACTCTGTTCCTATTCAAATATGTGCAGGGGTTTTCTATAATGGCATTTTTATTTATGGCAGTGCTGGCTTTAGCTCCTCCCCAGGCTGAAGTGCAATTTGTGGTCTTTCTCATGGAGGAAGACTACAGCCAGTGCTACAGCCACCCCCCCCTCTTTTTTTCTGCAGACCTCTGACTCTTCTGCCACCTCCTCTGGGCATAACAGTTCCACAGGAGAATCTCACAGCCTCTGCCCCCTCCTCCTTTGAAAGCCGTAAGAAATCCATGTAATTGTGCAACCCTGTGCCTTTTCTGATATCCTCTTTAAACCTCTTTGTCGGATAAGAAAGACTAAGCCTAAAACCACCACCTGTCACCAACTATAGGGCAGAGAGAGTGGCGTAGCTACTGTCAGCCTGTGTAGTTGTGAATGATAGTGGCTTCAGAGGAGAGCCTTCATTTACAAAAACACAAGCCAACAGCAGCACAAGTCAGCAGCTACACTAGTCTCTCTTGGCTTGAGTTGTTTTGGACTGTTTTTGTGAATGATGACACCCCTCTCCAACCACTGTCATTCACAACAACATAAGCTGACAGTAAATACTCCACACTCTCTGCTGTGAATAGATGGGGATGGTGGGGGAGTGAGCTATCTGACCGCTCAGCAACTCCTACACAGATTCGAATGGTACAGAGTACGATGTGCACTGGGTCCCAAGGGGTGTTTAACAAGCTTTTATATCTTCTGTTGAGACTTCTTATATAAAGACTTCATTAACATTCACAGTAATTCAGTGATCCTTCCCACTTACAGTGATTTATGCTGAGATTTTTTATTCACAAAACGTGACAACATTCTAGGTGTGATGCCATAATGCCATTATAGCAGATCTATACTCTACTCTATACTTTAAAAGGTAAAAGAAGTATTAAAATATTTACATTTCCTGGAAAAAAAATCTTGTCCATTGTTCATTCAATGCCAATCACTGCATTCATGATCTCAGCCAAAGAGGAAGATCAACCAGGCTGATCTCTGACCTTGCCCTTCAACTAGATCACATGATCAAATGCCCAGGCTTTTGGCATGTGACCAACACTAAAGGGAGCCATAATCAGTATTTTCTACAGTAAAAGTATTCCAACACTTCGTTTCCCTTTATTTACGTATGCTGGCAAGATTTTAGCCCAGTTTTTTCTTGACATTTGAATATAGATCCACTTTATTCTGTGATCACAATCTCACTTACATCTGGGACACTGGAGTGCAGTATGTTTGTGAATGATATCCCATGTACCTCCTGTGTGTACAGGGTGGAAAACTTTCTGAGGCCAATTGCTGTTTGTTTAATGCATAAACAAATAGTCCACAGAACATTGTGCATTGTTACTGTGGGATAACCAAACAAAACTTAATTCATTTAATGAATTCACATTTCTTTGGCAGTTTGCCATCTTTCGTCTGTAAAACTTCTTCCAAGTAAGAAATGCAAATAAATAAAATGCAAGTAAGCAAGAAATATAATAATAGTGAGGGCCTGTGTTGGACACACGGAGATGCCCAGGTATTCCTGCGCCCCCTTGCAGGCAGTCCCATTCATGTCAATTGGGATGCAGTGGTTGCATGGACACAACTGTTGCTCCCAATTTGACAGGCATGTGAGTGCGGGTACCTGAACAAAGACAGCGTGGGTTCAAGGAATCACACCCACACAGATGTCAAATGGGTCTTAAGGTGGGTGGTTGGACAGGTTTCCTGATCACGTGACCACTGTGATTTGCTGTCACATTGGATTCACTAATGTTAGTGTGAGATATATCGTTTGTACTTAACTCTCCTAATGATGAAAAATGTTAAAGCGTGTAGGTGGGATGCAGTGCAGTACGACGGAAAAACACACTCAGTCCCAGTGCAATGAAAGAGCTTTTATTAAAACAATGCAGAAACAGGTCACAAAATACCCCCGAGGGAAGGCAGCCCAACTAGGATCACTTACAGTTCCATTAGCATGTAGAAATCAGAATGTAGCCCAACTGTCAGTGTCTGCAGAAAGGGGAGGCATGCAGCCTGGCCGTCTTGTGCCCAAGAGGCAGGTTTCCAGAGAACTTGCGAGCCCTACACTTTCACTCCTTATCAGGAGCCTTTCCCTGCCGCTAGTACTGTCCCTACCAGGCGTGGTACCTGTCCCTACTCTACCAACTCTCAAATGCGTGGCAAATCTGGGAGCCAGGGCCTAAAATAGCCTCTGCCTGACCCAAAATAGCTGCCAGAATTACATGGAATGCTTTCATAGTGACCCAGGAAACCATAGAGGAACTGTGTTCTTCCTGACTTCCCCTTCAACTGCAATGCCTCTGGGGAAGAGAGACACCTGCAGTGGAGAAAGCAGACTGCACCTGCCTTCAAGGGGGACAAGACTGCATATGAGCACCACAAACCAAAAACACTATTTAATTATTTTATAATATTCAAAGCAAACTCCCCCAACCATCCATGTCTCCATACTTTATTTTGAAAAACACCCCTTAGCATTCCTGGCCATGGCCATCTTGAGTAAGGGTAGATGGTTCATTTAGCATCTACTTCCTGGAAACAATCTGTCTTTAGCGCAGGCATGCAGGCAGGAGGGTGTGTTTAGCTGAGAAAATCCTTCTCCCTTCCTGAAGACTCCTGGGATGTATGACATCATTTACCTAGGCCTGGAAACCAGAAAATAACTGAAGAAATGTAAAAAAACAAGTAAATATGATATACTTTCTTATCTCTTTACTAATGCTAGCAGCATAAGGATTAAAATAGTCAATGTTGATTGAGAGAATGAAGTTCTGCTTTAAAGTGAGAAAATTGTAAAACAGAAAACCACTTATGATATAAATGTTACAGATTATATAGATTATGCTTTGTGTTCTCCAGCTGCAAAACCATTCCTGGAATGACTACCCTGTTTCCCCGAAAATAAGACCTAGCGTGATGGTCAGTGATGGCTGCAATGTAAGCCCTACCCCCCAAATAAGCCCTACCCTGTTTCCCCGAAAATAAGCCCTCCCTGAAAATAGGACCTACAAGGACTTTAACTAGGGCTTATTTGGGGAGTAGGGCTTATATTGCAGCCATCACTGACAATCATGCTAGGTCTTATTTTCGGGGAAACAGGGTAATACAACTGGCTCTATATTCAGTATCTAAAAGTTTTTGGATGCCCAAGCTTAACCACTTCCCGCCCGGCCTATAGCAGATTGACAGCCAGGCGGTGGTTCACTTATCCTGCCTGGGCGTCATATGACGTCCAGCAGGATAACATGCCGGCGCGTGCCGTAGCGCGGCGATCTGTATTGCTGTGTTTTACTCTGACATACTGTATCTCCAATCATAATAAGGATGGAGACTCCTTACCACGTGATCAGCTGTGACCAATCACAGCTGATCACAGCATGAACCAGGAAGTGCCAGTAAACGACTTTCCTCGGTTCACGCTGACAGGGAGAGACGATCGGCGGCTGATCATCAGCACACTGATTATCAGCACAGCCCCATCAGATGTGCTACCAACAATGCCAATCAGTGTCCATCAGCTGCCAGTCAGTGCCCCAACAGAAACGCCTGTCAGTGCCCATCAAAGTGGCAATCAGTGCCCACAACAATGCCAATCAGTGCCCACCACAGTGCCAATCACTGTCTACCACTGTGCCAATCAGTAAAACCTGTCAGTACCTCATGATCAGTGCTGCCCATTAGTGCCGCCTATCAGTGTCCATCAGTGCCAGCTGTCAGTGCCCATCAGTTCCACCTGTCAGTGCCGCCTGTCAGTGCCCATTAGTGCCACCTATCAGTGCCCATCAAAGCCGCTTATCAGTGCACATCAGTGCCGCCTATCAGTGCCTATCAGTGCCTATCAGTGCTGCATATCAGTGCCGCCTATCGGTGCCCATCAATGCTGCATATCAGTACCGCCTATCAGAGCCCATCGATTCAACATATCAGTGCCTCCTCATCAGTGCTCATCAGTGCCACCTTATCAGTGCTAACTCATCGGTGCCCATCAGTGCCACCTCAGCAGTGCACATCAGTGCCTGTCAGTGAAGGAGAAAACAAAATTTTATAACAGAAACAAAGAAAAACCTTTTTTGTTTTCAAAAATTTCAGTCTTTTTTAGTTTGTTTAGCAAAAAATAAAAAGCTTGGTGGTGATCAAATACCACCAAAAAAAGCTCTATTTGTGGGAAGAAAATTATAAAAATTTGTTTGGGTACAGTGTTGCATGACTGCGCAATTATAATTCACAGTGCTGAAAGCTGAAAATTGACCTGAGCAGGAAGGAGGGAAAGTGTAGTGGTTAAACTATATTTGCACTTTAGCAGCCAAACTGGGATAACATCTCATTTATATTTGTTACATGTCCTTATTTACATAACATAACTTAAAAAAACAACAATTCGAAATCACTGATTACCATTTTGATGCTTTTTCTTATAACTCCGACACTTTGTTTATGAGGGCCCTGGGGAAATATGTTTGCCATAAATAATCTTGTCTGTACTATCATGGCAGTTCTCGTTATCAGATGTAAACAAGATTTGAGCACTGTCTGCTCTAAAGCCTAGTACACGCTAGTAGTTTTTTTTCCCGTTCAACCCAGCGGGCTGAACAAAAAAAAAACTGACAGCTCAGGAGGAGCCGCTGTACTAACTATACAGCAATCTCCCCTGTTGTGCTATTGTGTTCTGACAGTTGGATGGCCCCCACGTCTGAACACTGGTCAGCACTGGGAGCTGATCGACAGACCTTTTTTGGTCATGCTCCTTTGTCAGAAGCTGTCTGGACGGCTGGGTTCTGTCGGACCAATTGCAGTACACAGGCGCCGAATGTAGGCCAGTTTCTATTCAACCAACCCATGCTGCCCAACATTCGTCCATGTGTACTAGGCTTAACACAGGGTTAAAGATTTAGAAGTTTGGCTTCCTTATTGTATGTTAATGAGGAAAACTCTGTACTTAGCCTTTCCATTGGGACAAGCTTATTTTAAACTTGTTCACTTTCTCCTAAGAAACATCTAAGATACATTTTTTAGGTATTTTGTGTAAATGGGAACAAACACACATAATGGGGTTTTCTCAAATTTGACTGCAAATGTGGAAATACACTTTGCATCTGTAAATCTACACAGGATGTAATCCCTTAGTGAGCACAACAGACTCCCCCATTTATCTGCAATTCTCTCATCAAATTGTCATCTCCGTGAGGGTGATGCCAGTATTAGACACTGAATGCTCCTATCCATCCTTCTACTGTCTATATATACAGCATTGTCCAGCAACGATAGTCCAAGACAGTCCAGATAGCATAGTAGTATTGCCTTTCTGCTAAGGCTTCAAAACAAACTCAAATTAATGAGAGGGTGTCATGCCTACCCCTAGTGTTGGTGGTCAGGCACAATAGCTGGCTTCTGTGTTCTTTGCCTATAGCAGCCCCCTTTTCCATAAGGCAAGCAGGCCTACTGGTACTCTGTTGCCCCCAGGTCTTATACACAATGCTATAGTGTTTGGCCACCACAAGCACTATAACAAGCATGAGACTGGGGGCTTGGTTGGCTTTAAACAGGTTTGGTCTTCACCCAGAGGCTGTCTACATCAATCACCCTGCAGGTGGACAGCCAGATAAAGAGAATGCAATTCAGAAAAAAACAGGATACTGAAATGAGACCAGCAGCTGTGATTGAATAGGACTATTACAATTGTACTCATGTTTACCCTATTTGGTCCTGAATTGTTATGCTGCTCAGTTTGTATTTGTCTGTTTTATACTCAATAAAACTATTAACACTTGTTAAAAAAAAAGAATAGGACTGTTACATGCTGGATTCACACTTATACAGAATGCAGGGCTCCAGAGTGTGTATTATGAGTGAAGAAAATTGATTACAGCTTTCTCAAGGTTTTGTAATCCCAGATCAGTCCTTGGAGTTTGAAATTGTCAAAGTGTCTTGGGTGGGACGAAGCCTTCAATCCTGTATCCAGGTCTTCCCCTGTGTGTGAGTGTATAGGTGTGCATATTTGTTATAAGGCAGAAGCTGGCCATAGCTCAGGGTCCTTGTGTGGAGATAGGTGTGCGCCCTTGTTTGGAGATAGAGGTGTGCTCCAGCCAGGAGAGATGATCCAGATAAGACTCTATGTTGGAGAGATTCCATAAACACAAGACTGAGAGAGCTGGGGCAACTAGCGAGTCATGAGGACTGGAGGAATTCTGTAAGTCTTGGAATAGTGAGAGAACCCGTGGTGCTAGAAGAACCCTATCTAGAGGCCAAAAGTGGGTCCATGCAGTGAGGTGCTGTAACTAAAGCCGGCCATAGATGGAGCAATTTTCTTTCCTGGAACCATGGATTGCAGGAAGGAAAATTGCTTGATTTCCCTATCAACACAGTGAGTGTTGATGGGGGAATCCCTACCATGGAGCTATTGTGTTCTCCCAGCAGGGACTGCTGTCAATTATCGCATGAAAAATCTGACATGCTGGTTATACCCAAGTTGATCAAACAATCAACTTGGGTACGATCTGCCTGCCCATACATGGTTCAAATCTTGGCCGGTCCCTGCTAAACCAGCCGAGATTCAAACCGTCTATGGCCGGCTTAAGACTGAATGGGCCAGGAAATCAAGAGAGCTGGGTCTAATGGACCAGTGTGAATAGCAGCTGTGCCGTTGATAGGAGTCAGGTGTCTCTGCATTTTCAGTTATCTGTTTGCAAGAAAAAAACACCTGTGTGGGCAACTTTGTTTGAACTTTTCCTTTTTGTTTAAATAAAAGTAGGCCAGAAAGCCTTAACCACAGTTGGAGTGATGCAAACTTTGAAAACCACCACTGAGCTAACCAAAAAAGCAAAGTGAGAATATAAAAACAGTTTGCTGCGCTTAGGGTTAATCATATTCATGTAAACATGCAGAACACACAGAAATGAATAAAGTCCCATTAGGTGATGAAACAAAGTGCTCGTGCTTAAATTGACATCTCCTGTGCAATGGTGTTCAGACTGGGTGCCCCACATAGATGTACACTCACCCTGGATGTTGACCAACTATCGCTAGTATAGGGAGCCTGTTGACCACAATTATCACTCATTATCAGCCCTGATAAGAAAAGCCGCCAGTTGTGGCGTTCAGCTCGATTCCCGGGTAGTTTTGTATGGGCGGAAGTAACGTGATCAACACTTCCTGATGATGGCTTTGTGACAGGCCGAAACGTTGAAGGTTTCACCGTGTCATTGCGTTACTTCCGCCCATACGAAACTACCCGGGAAGCGAGCTGAACGCCGCAAACAGCGGCTTTTCCTATCAGGGCCAATTACCCTTAATAATCACCTGTTACACACGCCGTGTGCCAGGACTATAAGGCACTTTTAAATGTGAGCGAATTATTTTAATTTGTGTATTTAATAAACCTGGGTTTTACGGCATTGCGTAATGAAGGTTCTCCTTTGTCATTTCCATCTATATTTATGAGGTGCATTCATGCATGAGACGTAATTTCAACAGGCTCCCTAGGGGTATCCCCACATGCCTAAACAACCATACTAACGATAGTTGATCAACATCCAGGGTGAGTGTACATCTACGTGGGGCACCCAGTCTGAACACCATTGCACAGGAGATGTCAATTTAAGCACAAGCACTTTGTTTCATCACCTAATGGGACTTTGTTAATTTTTTGTGTGTTCTGCATGTTTACATGAATGTGATCAACCCTAGTCTCACTTTGCTTCTTTGTCATTTGCTTATTAGCAAGTTTTTTTACTTCAGCTGGAGTTTGATGATCAGTTCTTTTATCCAAAGGCGCTAAGGTTTATATTTTACTGAGCTAACCACCCCCCATATGACACTGGCTTCCAGTAAAATTCAATGCAACCTATTAGCCCTTCATGGTTTTGAAAGATTATGCCAGTTTTCCAGCACATATATCAGTTCTAGCAACTTTTCTCTAAAAATCGTTTTTACTTTTAAAATTTTGTTTCTGTGTGGAATTGAAAGAGAAACCGTTCGTAGCACCAAAACTTGTTTGCTAATGTGTGCCACATCATTTACTGTAATCCAGTTTACATCCCTCATAATATGATAATATGATAGCATAGAAGCACTTGTAGTAGGACAGGAGGGCATGAAATTTTAAAACCACAGTGCTTTTGAGTAGTGCAAACCATCTGGTTTGCAAAAATGCTGCCCTCCCTGCTACATATACTCACCTTCCATTTGAGCCAGCTAAGACCATCATCATACTTAAAGCGGTTGTATACCCGCTGTCATTTTTTTTTTTTTTTTACACCTGCAAGGGAAAAGGCATAATGAGCTAGTATGCACCGCATACTAGCTCATTATGAGATACTTACCTTAGAACGAGGCGCCGGCATCTCACCTGGTCCACGCCGAGGGAGCCGACATCGCCCCTCGCCGTGTCTTCCGGGTATCGCGGCTCCGGCGCTGTGAGTGGCCGGAGCCGCGATGTCGTCACTCCCGCGCATGCGCGCGGGAGACTTCTGCCCGGCATGCCGGGCTGTCAGCCGAGAGTCCCCTGTGCGCATGCGCCGCTGCAGTTAGCGGCTCATTGCGAGGGGAATATCTCCTAAACCTTACAGGTTTAGGAGATATTTTTTTTACCTACAGGTAAGCCTTATTATAGGCTTACCTGTAGGTAAAAGTTAAAAATATAGGTATACAACCGCTTTAAGTACTGAATTCAGAAGAGCTTATTGAATATCACTTGTGAGTTCAGTGTCTAGAGGAGAATAGTGAGTGCAATGATCCCTAACCAATCAGCACTCTGACTGTAGCGGCATGTGCATTGTTCACCTTCCACTCTTTTGACCCTGGGACTTCTGGTGATGCAACCAGGAGGCGAATAGTGTCAGGGTGAGCAACCACAAAGGTCCTACTTGCATATGGGAAGGTGATCCCAGGGGTCACAGTGATAATTGCAGTTAATTGGGGAAGTGTGAATGGAGCTACCACATTTATCACAAAGAGCAGATATTGCTATATTCTTTCTTTCATACTCCACAAGGCTACTCCATACCATGATTTTTCCATTCATAAAATTCACGCCATGGTTTGCAACCTGCAGTATCCTACATAGTTCTCACTGCTGAATGCAGCATTACCTTGTGATTTTTTTTTTTATTAAACAGGTCCCCATTTATTGCTATTGTGCTGCATCTGCTTTGGACTGCTGGAGCCAGTGGAGTGCACTCCACATCTGTAAAGCACATCACACATCATGGTATGGCTATACTGCTGCTTTTTAAATAGACCTCTTTGAATTTATGGAACTAAACCAGAATCAGTGGCAGAATCTTTGTGTAGAAGTGTGAAGGGCCCTTTAATTTCTGTTTTACCTAGGGTGTAAGGACCAGTGGGTGGAGTCTGGTTGGTTCAGACCGGCAAAGGAAAGTCGTTCAGAAGGAGCTCCAGGGTGCACAAGGTGAAATGTCTACCAATCAACTTCTCTACAACCACCCTATTGGGTTTTCCTCTCCCAATCAGCACTGCAGGCTATAGCCATCAGCAATGATTAGTGTATTCTGCCAGTGGGGAAGTCTCCCTGCTGTCAGAATACAAAGGATTTAACCCGAATGCGTAGATGGGGGAATCAACCTGCAGGTTGAACAAAAAAAATGACTCATCTATGTTCTGCTCTACAGTTGTATTGCTTTGCTTAGTTGGTCTGATTACAGGGTTCCTTTAGGATAGGTATCAGAAATGGCCCAAACAAGGAAAGAAGAAAAGTAGTGTTGCACAGCTGCTTGTTCTTGCCTTCTATGTAAAACTGTAGGAAATAATATTGTTCTTTGCTTCTTCTTTTCATCACACACATCTATACAACAATCTTCTTTCAGTTATTTTTTTTTCCAAATAAAGCTTTATTAAGTTAAATCCATACAGAAAAGTAGTACATAAAAGCAAGGTTTGAGATAAAATGACAATAGTGTTATACAGAGGGAACAGTCCAGAGAGTACAACGTTGTATTTTAACAAGTATTCAAATCTACGACTGTGGATTTGTTGAAAAACACATTACATCTGGTGTGTGGATAAATGGGATTATAGAGTAGTGTGGGCAGAAAATATAAAGAACATATAGTAAAGCAGGTAAAACATTTTTTAAATATGTTGATTTTTGAGGGCGAAAAACATTAAAAAGGGAGAGAGGAGTAAAAACCGTATTATAATAGATTGCCTATGATAGCCTTAGTATATGAGTCTGAGATTTTTGTTGGATTGTGTTTGGAATAATCATTAATTACTATGTCTGTGTGAGAGTGTGAAATTGATCCTGGTGCGTGGTGTCCATAAGTCGGGTAATGTCTGTAGATAGAGATATAATCATAGCATACAACCATGGATATCTAACATAGCAAAGTTTCGATTAAATGGTGGTCAAAATATAGTGAGAAATACAAAGGGAAGGTAGGGGAAAGTTATTTCCCGTCCCTGGCTCAGCCATGGGTCTAACGGGAAATATCTTTACAGAAGGACCAAGTCCCAGGAAGAAAAGCATAATAGAGCTTTTGAAGTGAATTCTGTATGCGTAATGATATAGTTACCTCCTGAATTTTGTTTCATGCACGACTATAGGGAGGACTATAGACAGTTGGGATGGGATGTATGATGTGTCTTATGGTGTGCTGGAGGAGGATTCCTAATTGATTAATTGGGTATATTCAGATGTTGTGCGGAAATGTAGCCAACAGGCCCAAGTGTTCCTGTATTTAGTATAGGAATCCTGTGCTTGATGTACAAGTTCCTCCATTTCAGCTATTTTGTTTACTCTTTTGAACCAGTCTGCGATTGTGGGTGGGTTGGGAGATCTCCAGAGAACTGGGATACAGAGTTTGGCAGCATTGATTAGATGTAGTGCTAGGGATTTGTGATAAGTTTTCATCGGTAGGGAGGAGTGGTGTAAGAGGGCTTGTGCTGGAGAGAATTCTAGCTGAAGTGTAGTGATTTGGGAGGAGAGGTGAAAAACTTTAGTCCAGAAGGCAGAAATCGCAGGGCAGTCCCACCATATGTGAAGGAGTGATCCGTTTTTGTCATTACATCTCCAACAATTAGATGGGATCTCTGGATTAATGGTGTGTAACTTGAGAGGCGTTTTGTACCATCTGGAGAAAAGCTTGTATCCGTTTTCTTGAGTTGTTACATTAATGGAGCCTTTGTGTATGTTAGAGTATATCTTTTCCCATTCCTTATCAGAGAGGTGGATGGAAAGATCTTTTTCCCATTTTGCACTAGCTATATTTGTTTTAGGAGTATGCTCGAGAAAGAGGTTCAAGTATATGGTGGATATCAGGTGTCTTTGGGGTTCAGTGGCAGAGCAAAGGGATTCAAAGTGTGATTGGTTTCTTGAGTATGCAGCCCTAGTTTGGGGATCAAGAAGAAAATGTCTGAGTTGCATATAAGACCAGAAAGGGATCTGGTGATTCGTTTCTTGGGAGTTCAATGTGGACAGCGGTTTAATATTCCCCTTAGCGAAGAAATCTCCCGCTGTCATCCTTGTCTGGGATCCTATGTGATGAAGGAACGAATCATCATTGCCTGGTGGAAAGTCTGGGTTATGTTTGATTGGCGTGAGAGGGCCTGGAGAGGAGGAAATGTGCAAATGTTTACATGTCTTTTTAAAGGAATTCAGTGTTGTACCGATAAGGGGATGTTGTTTGCAATGTGGAGAGATGTGGCGAGGGTGAATCCAGGGTAGATTATGGAGCGGGATTTGTGAGAAGGCTTGTTCAATTGCGATCCACGCTTTAGTTTTAGGGTGAACATTCCAGTCCACTATTCGAGAGAGTTGACAGGCCCAATAGTATTTTCGAAGATCCGGTAGGCCTAATCCACCTTTCATTTTGGGTACGGTCATTCTGTTGAAACTCATTCTAGGTCGCTTATCGTTCCAGATGAATTTCATACAGGATTTGCAGTACGCATTAAAAAAAGTTTGTGGTAGAGACACTGGGATTGTTTGGAGCAGGTATAGTAATTTTGGCATTATAGTCATTTTTATAATGGAGACTCTGCCAAACCATGAGAACAAACCCGTTGACCAAGTGTTGAGGTCTTTTTGAATATTTTGGATAATGGGAGTATAGTTTTTGCTGTATAAGTCCGATAGCGAGGTTGGAATGTAGACCCCAAGGTATTTAATGGCGCTCGGTTTCCATATGAAAGGGAAATTAGTTTGACATTGTTTCACTATATCTGGTGGTAGAGTGATATTTAGGGCCTCTGATTTAGGGAAGTTAATTTTAAGATATGTGAGATTTTCAAAGAGAGTAAGATCTTTGAGGAGATTGGGTAGCGTAATGTGTGGCTCTTTCAGGAATAGTAGGATGTCATCCGCAAATGCCGCTAATTTATAGGTAGATTTTGCGATGGTTATTCCTTTAACATTTGGATTGTTTTTTAGATGCGTTAGACATGGTTCCAGTGCCAAGACAAAAATAAGCGGAGAGAGTGGGCATCCTTGTCTTGTACCGTTAGATATGGAGAAGGCATTCGACAGGTGTCCATTTATCCGGACTTTGGCAGTTGGGGTGGAGTATAGAGCAAGAATAAATTGTAGCATGCGATCTCGTATGCCAATGTGTGTTAGGACCTCTTTTAGGTAGTCCCAGGCTACCCTGTCGAATGCCTTCTCCGCATCAAGGGAGAGAAGGAATCCCGGTTGTTTCTTTGAAGTCAGCCAATTGTGAATACTAATTGCCTTTAGGGTGTTGTCCCTTGCCTCTCTACCTGGGACAAAACCAACTTGGTCCAAGGAGATGAGGCCAGGGAGAAGGGGTAAAAGTCTATTAGCCAAAATGTTTGCATATATTTTCAGGTCAACATTTAGTAGAGATATTGGTCTGTAGTTGTGAACTAAATTTGGATCTTTATCAGGTTTTGGAATAACCACTATGTGAGCTGTGAGAAGATCTCTGGGAGGGGGGTTCTCGGATGAAAGGGAGTTGAAAGCATTTAAGAAGTGAGGATAAAGCGTAGCTATGAATTCCTTATAGTATCCTGCTGTTAGGCCATCTGGACCTGGGCTTTTGCCTGTTTTGAGTTGTTTGAGCACAGTCTCTAGTTCGTCCTTAGAGATGGGACGTTCTAGATGCGAAGCTTCTGCATCAGAAATGGGTTTGGGACCATGTTGGGCTAGGAACTCTTTAATCAAGTGTGTTCTACGATCATTGTTTATCGTGGGTTGATGAGGATTGATATTATAGAGCTGCGAGAAATAATTCACAAATTGGTCTGCTATCAGTGTATTAGACGTTACTTTAGAACCCGAAGGGTCATTAATGGAATGAAGTGTTGTAGATGATCGTTTTGCACGGAGGGCTCTGGCTAGAATTTTACCGGATTTGTTGCCATGTTCGTAGAATATTTTTTGTGATAATATGTATTTGCGTTTTATTTGTTTATGTAACACTTCTTTCAACTCTGTCCTCACCTGAGTAAGTTCCTCAAGCGTGGAGAGCGCTCGAGTTTTCTTATGTATTTTTTCTAAATTCTGTATGCGTTTGGAAAGGATAGAAATATGCGCTTGTCTTTCTCGTCTTCTCTTGGAAGCGATAGCTATTAATTTTCCCCGTATGGTGCATTTGTGGGCTTCCCATTTTATCATTGGGGATATGTCCAAGGAGTCGTTATCCTGGAAATAAAGTTTTAGATTGTTGTGTATAGTAGACACAATTGAAATGTCTGTCAGCAGTGAGGGATCAAGACGCCATATTTGTGAGCGAGTATGTTTGGATGGAAATTCCAAGGACATGGTTATCGGGTGGTGATCTGATATGTACATTGGTTCGATGGAGGTGTGCTTGAGCATGGGGAGATCGTTTTGTGAAATAAAGAAATAGTCAAGTCTGGAGTAGCTGCCATGTGGGTTGGAGAAAAAATCTTTAGTAATCTTTAGTTGAGGGGTTTAAAGTACGCCATGCGTCATGTAATGTCAATTCTTGAAAACATTGTTTAATTGCTCGTAACGCTGAGAAGGGTAATTTGGATGCACCCGAAGATGTATCCTGTATTGGGTTTAAGGGAACATTAAAATCTCCTCCAGTTAATAGTATACCCTCTTGAAACGATGCGAGCAATTGCAGTGTGTGTTGGAAGAACAGGACTTGTTTAATGTTGGGGGCGTATATGTTTGCTAAGGTTAAAGGTTTACCGAAAAGTGAACCTTTGACAAAAAGAAATCTTCCATCTTCATCCGCTAGAGTGTCTTTGATTATGAGTGGACATTGTTTTGAGATAAGGATAGAGACTCCTTTTGTTTTTGATTGTTTGTTGGTAGCATGAAAAGCTGTTGGATAACGTAAGTCGGAGAATTTGGGGATAGAGTCCGTTTTGAAATGCGTTTCTTGGATGTATATAATGTCTGCCTTGAGTTTATGCATAGAAAGGAGAACTTGTGTACGTTTCTCAGGGACATTTAGTCCCCGTGCGTTGAGCGAGACTAGTTTAGTAGTGGCGTTGTGGTGAGATATTGATGTAGAATTGTGTGAGACCGGTGTCATTCTGTAATTTGGGAGGTGTTGTGAGTTAGACTGGAGTGGTGTTTACTGAAGATAGTCTGCGGTGCAGGTGTATGTGTGGCAGAAAAAGAACAGTAGTTGGACTTGTGCCTTATGTTCTTATGTGTGGAAGGCGCGTTCTAGGAGAGTGATGAGATTCTATTCAGGATGAGAGTAGATTGTTCAGGAGTAGAGAGTGATGTGAGGGGGACTGGGTATGCGGGGGAGAGGAAACTGTGAAGACCACTGTGTAGTGTTGTTAGGGGTTATAGGTAGTGAAAAGTAATCCGGGGACTAGCGATGCCTGCTCGCTAGGCTATGTACGAGTATGCACTCGTGATATAAGGTACCGGAATGGGTCAGTGGTGGTTTAAAGGAGGGTTGAGTGAAGAAATCAGGTAATCAATTGAAACCACTGTTTGGGAAGGTGACCAAACGGTAACGTAGAGAAAAGTAAAACCTGTCAGTAAGGGACAAGAGCCGCTGACATATGGGATAGATGTAGGAAGAAGGCATGGACTGAAGACGGTCCATGTGTGAAATAGTTGCATTTAGATTGCTGTGAATGCCGCCTATTAACTTTCTCAGTGGATTTGGAGAAACAGCATGGGTCAGATTTGCGAAAAGCAGATAAAGAATTAGGTGTATGGTCAGATGAAACATTAAGTTAATGACACATTTTGTGAGATCGTTCCCCTGGTGATCGTTAAGTGAGAGGAAAGAATGAGAAAAAAAACCAAAAAAAAAACAGAAAAATAAAAGAAATAAAAGAAATAAACATCCCCATGAGTAGCACATAAAATAAACATCTGGTGAGGCGCAGATATTCATAGCGCAAAAGTCTATGTAATAATTCAGTTAAACAGTCAGCCAGAAAACTTGAACAGTTTGCAGATCAGAGTATTCAACATAGGTAGAAAGTATTATCTCTTAAGATAGATAAATCGTGCCTGAACTAATTAATAATGAACTACCCCTGAAGGCTATGAAGAAGCTTGTCAAAATAATTAATAAAACGAAGTATCCATGTAGATCGTTATGCTAATTAGGAGCATATCTCATTGGATAGGAGGGGATGAATATATGAGAAAGATCAGTGTCTGTGAAAGTCCCTTAGAGTGCCTTTATCTGAGAAGCCTGTCAGATCCGCGTTTGGCATGTAGACAGCTGTCTAGTCAGGGAAAGGCAATCGTAAGGATAAGTTCTATATAATCATACAGGGTAGTGAGTGCCCTAATCTTTGCGTAATTCATGACAGATAAGGTGATGTTAGGACTACTAAGGAGATGAATCATGTGTCACAACTATCTCGGGCTGGGATGACTCAGGCATCCTCCTATGGGAGGTGCGTGTGTGGTGGCAGGGGAGAGAGGTCTGCAGTGTGTCACCATGGTAACAATTCAGGTCTCTAACCTTGTGAGAGCCAATGAGCGATTGCATGAGTCATGTTGGGGGAGAACTTTTTACCTCAGACCTTGGCTCCTCTCATGAATTCGCGCCAAAAGACAGCAACCAATAGAGCGATGAACAGCTGGTTGTCATGGCAATAAGATTGTGTGGTAGTTCTAGTAGTTACCTACTAATGTAGTTGCTATCTAAGAGGAACAGAGAGTTAATACAGGATCAAAATAGGGGTGTCAATGAGTATTACTAGCAGCCTGTAGTGTGTAAGAGAAGGGCATATTTGCATTTATAATTATCAATCCGTGTAATCGGAGCGGGATGAAACCCTGTCAAACTGTCAGTGTACCGATCAGCTAGAGGAGGGAGAGATAAAGTAGATTGGAGATCTCTGATGACCCTATACCTCATTAGATTGGAAAATACAGTCACATAAGAATTTAATTATAATAGAGCTCTAATGAAGGGTGGAACTGCTAGTGTAGGGCTGTATTGGAGAGTAAGGTGTGACAGAACAAGCCATGCAGACACAGCGCTGCTTTGGTAGTCAGCGTTAAGGGGGATATAGATATGCCTGTGTGTATGAACTATGATCTACATAAACTAAACTTATCAGTTTGAAATATTTTAGGAGCATATTACCAGCCGGGGTATGAACTTTCAATATTCTAAAAATGGCACATGAACAGTCAGAGGAAATCTTTCAGTCTATGTTGCAGATGCCATCTGTATTCACCGATCTCTTCTAGCTCTTCTGGAGCGTGGAGGTTTCGTCGGGCTGTAGATGGAAGGAGACTGCGGGTCGGGTTGAATAATTCTTGGTTCCGATAGCGAACGGTGTCTTCTGTAGCTTGTATGTTGGGTCTCCATTGCTTCACTCCTGGAAGGTGCTTTAGATGCTGTAGGGGTACGAAATTCCGCGTACCATTCTGGGACCTCCATGAGAGGGATTCCGAGAGTGTCACAGAAGGAATGTAGATCCTCAGGGACTCTGAGGAGAGCTGAGCGTCCTTGTACTGTTGCCGCCAAACCAAAAGGGAACTTCCAGCGGTAAATTATACCTTTAGCCCGGAGTACTGTCAGAAGGGGTTGCAGTTCCCTTCTGCGCTGCAAGGTTATGTTTGATAAATCCTGGAATAGGCGAAGTTCTGTGCCGTTATGTAGTAAAGGGGTCAGGGAACGTGCAGCCCTCAGAATGTCTTCCTTCAAACGGTAGTCAATAATGCAGCATACCACATCCCTAGGTGGGTCAGAGTCTTTTCCCTTCGGTCGCAGGGCACGGTGGATTCTTTCCATCGCAATAGGAACCTCTCTGGGTCTGCCGAGTATGTTATTAAAGATATGGATAACTTCACTTTGAAGATGATCCGCATCCACGGTTTCAGGCAAACCTCTCAGCCTGAGGTTATGGCGTCTGCCGCGATTGTCTAAATCTTCCAAGTGGCGATTGACATCTCTTAATTGCCGTGTATGTGTGTCAATCGCCAGATGCTGGTGACGGATCTTGGATGAATGAAGGGCAGTCGTTTGTTCCACCGCCTGAACTCTGCCTGTAATAGCTTGGATTTCAATTTTTAAATCTGAGATTGCTGCTGTCAGGGTGTCCTTAATGTCCTCAGCTACGGATCTGAGATCGCTCAGGCTCGGATGCTGATGAGGAGTGAGGAGAATTCCCCTGTCATTGAGTTCAGCGTGAGATGGAGAGGCAGCAGCATTAGAGTGAGGAGGATGCTGATGCTGGCTCCGTGAGGTGGGAGCCGGCGCTGAAGTTCCCATCTGTGCCCGGAACATCTCCGGGATGTTCTGACTGGATCTTGCCGGTATTTCACGGGGAGAACGGGACCGGGAGGTCGACGAAGTTCTAGAGGATGTACCCATCGCTTTTCGGGTGTTTGGGAGGCCGTTGACCGTCTTTAAAATTCAGATTTCTATCCCTGTCAGCGGAGCTCTGAAGTTAAGCAGCCATTCTCTACGAGGTCAAGCCACGCCCCCTTCTTTCAGTTATTTAAGGCTAAACTCTAAGATTAAAGTGTTACTAAACCCAGGACCCTGCATTCACTATATCTGGTCTCCCACAGTACACAGAACATGGAAATACAATTTTTTTAGTAAATATAGACTACTAAATACCTTTTCTCATCAGCAGTATATAGCAGTCTTGTGGCTTCTATCGGTTCCTGGTAAAGCTTGTAGGAGGAGTTTTCATACTGCACTGAGCTGCCCTATCAGGATCCAGGACCCTTGACCCTCTGTCTGGACAGTTGATTAGCCCTGTGCTGATCACATACACTCTCCTAGGGGAAAAAAAAAAACCTCTCTAGCAATACACACCCAACTGAGCATGTGCAGCCTGACTCCAAAGGCTTTGTATTATCCGAACATGGTCTGGAGTCAGTGGAAGAAGAGGGGAATCTGTGCAGTGACAGGCTATCATCAGTTGATTTAAATACCCTTCCCCCCAAAGTCTATGGACAGGAAGACACACAAGAACTGAGTAGAATGCCTCCACCCCTACAGGCAGCCCTACAGGAGGACATCAGTACTGCAAGCCTGAAACGGTTGATGTGCTGTTACACCTCTATTCAATTTTGCTGCCCTGGCACTGGCAAACTATGACATTTCAGGATGTTTTCTACCATTATGCTTCATTCTGAGGAAAGGGAAAGAAAAAAAAATGATAAGAAAATGCATTGTGTTCTGACTGAAGCCCAAATTTAGTATTTTAAAACCAATAATTATTCCGTGCTAGGACTGTGCCCGTCAGACCCATGGACAAAAACCTACTCCTCTCCTTTTCTCCGTTAGATAGAAAGGAGAGGTTCTGTAGTCCTTGGAGACTGCTGGGAACAATAGTCAGCAAATGGCAGATAGCACAAACTGCTTTAATTTGTATACTTATCAGTCAAAAAGGGACTAAATAATAGAAGTTAATTGATTGGGTTTACATACCCTTTAAGATATATAAAGAGACAAAATTGTAACTGGGACAAAAAGGAAAAAACTCTAATGCCAACAATCATTTCTGGTCATGTTTGTCTACAGCAGGAGTGTCCAACCTTTTGACTCTCCTGGGCCACATTGGAAGAAGAGGAATTTCTTGGGCTGCACATAAAAAACAACAATAAAACCCCATTCATACTTCTCGATTTTGAATCGTGGGTAGATTTTGCCCACAATTCAGAAACACTGCAATTATGGAAAAAGCACCTTGCGTGTTTGTCATTCATGCTTAAAGTGGAGTTCCGCCCACTTATACAACTCTTCAGCATCCCTCACTAAACTGTGCACTGTAAACAAATTGGATATTTTTTTATTTTTTTTCTCAGCACCTACTGTATATCTGCTGTATTCATTTTTCACTTCCTCCTCCCTGGCCGCGGCCCATCACATCATTTCCTGTTTGCAATGCCTTCTGGGAAGGGCGGAAACTTCCTCTGAAACTGCCATTGCTATGGAAACCTGACCTGAAACCTATTACACTGCTTGTGCTACACTGAGCATGTGCGAGATCTGCAAGGATGAGATCCAGGAAGAAATACAGTCTGGCTTCAGATGCCCACGCTTAACCACTTGCCGACCGCCTACCGCATATATACTGCGGCAGAATGGCACGGGCAGGCAAAATCACGTACCCATACGTGATCTGCCCCCCCCCGGTGCCATAGACGGTCGGCTCTCGTTCGCGGGCGATGGGAGGTGAGGGGGAGGCCATCCATTGAGGGCCACCCCCTCCCGATCGCTCCCGGCGAATGAAAACGCTTCCTTTCCCTCTGTAATGTAAACAGAGGGAAAGGAAGTGATGTCATCTCTCCTCGAGCCGGTCTTTTCGTCCAGCGCAGAGGAGAGAAGACATCCAAGTAAGTGCACCAACACTACACTAACAGTAGAACACGCAGGCACACTTTTCACCCCCCTGTCACCCCCCGATCACCCCCCGATCACCCCCCTGTACCCCCTGTCACTCTGACACCAATAGCAGTGTTTTTTTTTTTTTTGCATTGGTGTCAGTTTGTCAGTTATAAGTGTTAGGGCTGTTAGGTTAGCCCCCTTTAGGTCTAGGGTACCCCCCCTTAGGTCCAGGGTACCCCCTAACCCCCCCCTAATAAAAGTTAACCCCTTGATTACCCCCCGTCACCAGTGTTGCTAAGCGATCGTTTTTCTGATCGCTGTATTAGTGACACAGGTGACGCTAGTTAGGGAGGTGAGTATATAGGTTTGCTGTCAGTGTTTTATAGCGACAGGGACCCCCATATACTACCTGCTAAAGGTTTTAACCCCCTGATTGCCCCCTAGTTAACCCTTTCACCAGCGATCGCCGTATAAGTGTTACGGGTGACGCTGGTTAGATAGTTTGTTTTTTGTAGTTTATTATAGTTTATTACAGTTTATTATAGTTTATTATAGTTTTAGGGCACCCGCCGTTTATTACCTTATAAAGGTTTAACCCCCTAATTGCCCGGCGGTGATAGAAGTTAAGTTTTTAGGATCTGATAAGGTCTGCGTCGCCCCAGGCAGCGTCAGGTTAGCGCTAGTACCGCTAAAACCCACGCACGCAGCATACACCTCCCTTAGTGCTATAGTATCTGAACGGATCGATATCTGATTCGATCAGATCTATACTCCCCAGCAGTTTAGGGTTCCCTGAAACACAGTGTTAGCGGGATCAGCCCAGATACCTGCTAGCACCTGCGTTTTGCCCCTGCGCCCAGCCCAGCCCAGCCCACCCAAGTGCAGTATCGATCGATAACTGACACTTACAAAACACTAAGCACACATAACTGCAGCGGTCGCAGAGTCAGGCCTGATCCCTGCGATCGCTAACAGTTTTTTGGTAGCGTTTTGATACAGTCGCTAACAGTCAGGAGCTTTTTTGCCTGTGAGTCTCACTAGTGTACCCCTAAATTTAGAGGCCAAAATGGCAAATCCAAGGTACACTAGTGAAGAGGCCTACAGGATTCTGAGTATGACAGATAGTGAAGAGGAAGTCACTCATCTGTCAAGTTCAGGCTCAGAATACGAACCTGTAGAGGACAGCGGCTCCATGACAGATAGCTCTGACGACGGAGTTGTGGTCCCTGCTAGGGTCAGGCGTACCAGACCCCGAACTTCTTCTGTCCTTGAAGTGCAAGAACCGCAGGGCTCTCGTATGGAGCAGAGAAGTACTAGTGCCGCTACTCCTTCTGGTGAACTGGCAAGCACCAGCGGCCTAGTACACCCTGGTCGTACATCCAGCACTGCAGTATCACGTGGTGACGTGGCGAGTCCCATAAGTGCAGTTCAAGCTGGCGAGGTGGCAAGCAGTAGTAGTGTCCCGCTGCCACCAAGAAGAAGACGAACACAGGCCCGTCGTGCCCATAGTGCCCTTCCTGCTGCATTCGCCAATCCGAATTGGGAACCCACCACTTCTGCAGCACCCGTACTTCCCCCTTTCACTGGCCAACCCGGAATTCAGGTGGAAACAGTTGACTTTACGCCACTGGATTTTTATTCGCTGTTTTTCACCGAAGATCTCTATAGATCTATTGTGGACCAAAGCAATTTGTACGCTGGTCAACACATCGCCACTATTCCCCAGTCCACCCTTGCCAGAGATTGGAGACCAATTACGGTCTCCGAATTTAAGACCTTTCTGGGCCTTTCCCTCCTCATGGGTATAACCAAAAAGAGTGAGTTGCGGTCATATTGGTCCACTGACCCAATTCACCATATGCCCGTGTTCTCTGCCTCCATGGCCAGGGCACGATACGAGCAGATTTTGCGGTTTATGCACTTCAACGACAATGAACTCTGTCGTCCTCGTGGAGACCCTGCATACGATCGGCTCTACAAAATTCGGCCCCTCGTAAACCACTTCAACCAACGTTTTGCAGACTTGTTTACCCCCCATCAAGTTGTCTGCGTTGATGAGTCCCTGATTAAGTTTTCTGGCCGCTTGTCATTCAAACAGTACCTTCCCAGCAAGCGTGCCAGATACGGGGTCAAGATGTATAAGCTCTGTGACAGGGCCACAGGCTATACATGTAGATTTATGGTTTACGAGGGAAAAGATAGTCGCGTAGAGCCGATAAACTGCCCTGACTACATAGGAAGCGCTGGCAAGATAGTGTGGGACTTGGTGTCACCCTTATTCGGAAAGGGGTACCACTTGTACGTGGACAATTATTATACGAGCGTGCCACTTTTTAGTCACTTGTTTGATCATCAGATTGAAGCATGTGGCACCGTGCGACCTAATCGCCGGGGCTTTCCCCAGCGGCTTGTAGAGTCCCGTCTTAGGCTGGGGGAGAGAGCCTGCTTGCAGTATAATAATTTGCTCGCTATGAAGTGGAGGGACAATAAGAATGTTTTCGTTCTTACCTCCCTTCATGCAGACACGACGACCCAAATTACTACGGCGACTGGTGTTGTGGAGAAACCCCTCTGTGTCCACGAATACAACCTTAATATGGGAGGGGTGGACCTCAACGACCAGTTGTTGGCGCCGTACTTAGTTGCCCGTAAGGCCAGACGCTGGTACAAAAAAGTGTCTGTTTACTTATTTCAATTGGCTTTGCTGAATGCTCATGTGCTATACAGAGCTTCAGGACGGACTGGATCCTTCCTTAAATTCCAGGAAGAGATCGTCAGAGCCCTTCTGTTTCCAGATGGTGCTCCACCTCACCTTCCCAATCCAAATGCAGTAAGCCGGCTGCATGGGAGGCATTTTCCTTATGTCCTCCAGAGTACCCCTACCCAACGAGCCCCCCAAAAAAGATGTCGTGTATGCAGCAAGCGCGGATTTAGGCGTGACACCCGGTATTGTTGTCCCTCCTGTCCTGACAATCCTGGTCTATGCATTGGTGAATGTTTTGAACGCTACCATACACTAGTGGAGTATTAGCGTAGGGTTCAGCACGGCACAGACTAGGCACACTAACACAGGGTCTCCCAAGATGCCATCGCATTTTGAGAGACCCAAACCTGGTACAGTTACAGTTAAAAGTTAAAGTTACTAAAAAAAGTGTTAAAAAAAAAAAAAAAAATACAAAAAAAAATAAAAATACAAAAAAAATATAAAATAAAAAAACCAAAAATAGTTGTCGTTTTATTGTTCTCTCTCTCTATTCTCTCTCTATTGTTCTGCTCTTTTTTATTGTATTCTATACTGCAATGTTTTATTGTTATGTTTTTATCATGTTTGCTTTATAGGTATGCAATTTTTTTATACTTTTTTATTGTTAACCACTTTTTTGTTTTCAGGTACGCCATTCAGCTGCAGAGCGGATTTATTTATCTTGACAGCAACAGCGTTTGCTCCCACGATATATAAAGCCGTGACTCCAGCGCTGTCGGAGGTGATTTCACCACCACAGTTCCATACTTCAGCATATATGCCGAAGCGTGGGGGCAGTAGTGGGTGGAGGAGCAATTTGCTCCTGCCTTTTGCGGGAGGATGCCCCCATGCTTCGGCATATATATATTTTAGGTAGGCACAGGTTGCGTTAAATGTTTTATTTTTTACTATGTTTTTTTTGTATTTGCTTTGCAGGTATGGTAAGGTATACTGTTATACTGTAATGTTACTTTGTTTTTTTGTTAACCATCATTTGCTTAGCAGGTACGCCATTCAGTTGCAGCGCGGATTTATTTATCTTGACAGCAACAGCGTTTGCTCCCACGATATATAAAGCCGTGACTCCAGCGCTGTCGGAGGTGATTTCACCACCACAGTTCCATACTTCAGCATATATGCCGAAGCGTGGGGGCAGTAGTGGGTGGAGGAGCAATTTGCTCCTGCCTTTTGCGGGAGGATGCCCCCATGCTTCGGCATATATATATTTTAGGTAGGCACAGGTTGCGTTAAATGTTTTATTTTTTACTATGTTTTTTTTGTATTTGCTTTGCAGGTATGGTAAGGTATACTGTTATACTGTAATGTTACTTTGTTTTTTTGTTAACCATCATTTGCTTAGCAGGTACGCCATTCAGTTGCAGCGCAGATTTATTTATCTTGACAGCAACAGCGTTTGCTCCCACGATATATAAAGCCGTGACTCCAGCGCTGTCGGAGGTGATTTCACCACCACAGTTCCATACTTCAGCATATATGCCGAAGCGTGGGGGCAGTAGTGGGTGGAGGAGCAATTTGCTCCTGCCTTTTGCGGGAGGATGCCCCATGCTTCGGCATATATATATTTTAGGTAGGCACAGGTTGCGTTAAATGTTTTATTTTTTACTATGTTTTTTTTGTATTTGCTTTGCAGGTATGGTAAGTATTACTGTTATACTGTAATGTTACTTTGTTTTTTTGCTTAGCAGGTACGCCATTCAGTTGCAGCGCGGATTTATTTATCTTGACAGCAACAGCGTTTGCTCCCACGATATATAAAGCCGTGACTCCAGCGCTGTCGGAGGTGATTTCACCACCACAGTTCCATACTTCAGCATATATGCCGAAGCGTGGGGGCAGTAGTGGGTGGAGGAGCAATTTGCTCCTGCCTTTTGCGGGAGGATGCCCCCATGCTTCGGCATATATAAATGGTGCATGTATGCCCATCATTAGAAGTGGGCGGATGAAGGGAGGTATTCTAATGGTGGGCATACCCACCGATCAATATCTTTTTTTCGTTCAGCCCACAGGCTGCATGAAAAAAAAGTTTACAATACAAGGACCAGCAACGTACTGGTATGTTGCTGGACTTTGAGTGGTTATACCAGAATGATGCCTGCAGGTTTAGGTATCATCTTGGTATCATTCTTTTCAGCCAGCGGTCGGCTTTCATGTAAAAGCAATCCTAGCGGCTAATTAGCCTCTAGACTGCTTTTACAAGCAGTGGGAGGGATTTCCCCCCCCCCCCCCCACCGTCTTCCATGTTTTTCTCTGGCTCTCCTGTCCCAACAGGGAACCTGAGAATGCAGCCGGTGATTCGGCCAGCTGACCATAGAGCTGATCAGAGACCAGAATGGCTCCAATCATCTCTATCGCCTAAGAAACCGGAAGCTACGAGCATTTCATGACTTAGATTTCGCCGGATGTAAACGGCGCCATTGGGAAATTGGGAAAGCATTTTATCACACCGATCTTGGTGTGGTCAGATACTTTGAGGGCAGAGGAGAGATCTAGGGTCTAATAGACCCCAATTTTTTCAAAAAAGAGTACCTGTCACTACCTATTGCTATCATAGGGGATATTTACATTCCCTGAGATAACAATAAAAAAGATTAAAAAAAAAATAAAAATGAAAGGAACAGTTTAAAAATAAGATAAAAAATCAAAAAATTAATAAAAAAAAAAAAAAAAAAAAAAAAAAAGCACCCCTGTCCCCCCCTGCTCTCGCGCAAAGGCGAACGCAAGCGTCGGTCTGGCGTCAAATGTAAACAGCAATTGCCCCATGCATGTGAGGTATCGCCGCGAAGGTCAGATCGAGGGCAGTAATTTTAGCAGTAGACCTCCTCTGTAAATCTAAAGTGGTAACCTGTAAAGGCTTTTAAAGGCTTTTTAAAATGTATTTAGTTTTTCGCCACTGTACATAGTTTGACGCCGCTGCACGTTTGTGTGCAATTTAAAAGCCTGTCATGTTTGGTATCCATGTACTCGGCCTAAGATCATCTTTTTTATTTCATCAAACATTTGGGCAATATAGTGTGTTTTAGTGCATTAAAATTTTAAAAAGTGTGTTTTTTCCCCAAAAAATGCGTTTGAAAAATCGCTGCGCAAATACTGTGTGAAAAAAAAAAAATGAAACACCCACCATTTTAATCTGTAGGGCATTTGCTTTAAAAAAATATATAATGTTTGGGGGTTCAAAGTAATTTTCTTGCAAAAAAAAATTCTTTTTTTATGTAAACAACAAGTGTCAGAAAGGGCTTTGTCTTCAAGTGCTTAGAAGAGTGGGTAATGTGTGACATAAGCTTCTAAATGTTGTGCATAAAATGCCAGGACAGTTCAAAACCCCCCCAAATGACCCCATTTTGGAAAGTAGACACCCCAAGCTATTTGCTGAGAGGCATGTCGAGTCCATGGAATATTTTATATTGTGACACAAGTTGCGGGAAAAAGACAATTTTTTTTTTTTTTTTTTGCACAAAGTTGTCACTAAATGATATATTGCTCAAACATGCCATGGGAATATGTGAAATTACACCCCAAAATACATTCTGTTGCTTCTCCTGAATACGGGGATACCACATGTGTGAGACTTTTTGGGAGCCTAGCCGCGCACGGGACCCCGAAAACCAAGCACCGCCTTCAGGCTTTCTAAGGGCGTAAATTTTTGATTTCACTCTTCACTGCCTATCACAGTTTCGGAGGCCATGGAATGCCCAGGTGGCACAAACCCCCCCCCAAATGACCCCATTTTGGAAAGTAGACACCCCAAGCTATTTGCTGAGAGGTATAGTGAGTATTTTGCAGACCTCACTTTTTGTCACAAAGTTTTGAAAATTGAAAAAAGAAAAAAAAAATATGTTTTTATTGTCTTTCTTCATTTTCAAAAACAAATGAGAGCTGCAAAATACTCACCATGCCTCTCAGCAAATAGCTTGGGGTGTCTACTTTCCAAAATGGGGTCATTTTGGGGGGTTTTGTGCTATCTTGGCATTTTATGGCCTTCAAAACTGTGATGGGTAGTGAGGAGTAAAATCAAAAATTAACGCTCTTAGAAATCCTGAAGGCGGTGATTGGATTTTGGGGCCCGTATGAAGCTAGGCTCCCAAAAAGTGCCACTCATGTGGTATCCCCATACTCAGGAGAAGTAGCAGAATGTATTTTGGGGTGTAATTCCACATATGCCCATGGCATGTTTGAGCAATATATCATTTAGTGACAACTTTGTGCAAAAAAAAAAAAAAAAAAAAAAAAATTGTCACTTTCCCGCAACTTGTGTCAAAATATAAAATATTCCATGGACTCAACATGCCTCTCAGCAAATAGCTTGGGGTGTCTACTTTCCAAAATGGGGTCATTTGGGGGGGTTTTGTGCCATCTTGGGATTTTATGGCCTTCAAAACTGTAATAGGTAGTAAGGAGTGAAATCAAGAATTTATGCCCTTAGAAATCCTGAAGGCGGTGCTTGGTTTTCGGGGCCCCGTACGCGGCTAGGCTCCCAAAAAGTCCCACACATGTGGTATCCCCGTACTCAGGAGAAGCAGCTAAATGTATTTTGGGGTGCAATTCCACATATGCCCATGGCCTGTGTGAGCAATATATCATTTAGTGACAATTTTGTGCAAAAAAAAAAAAAATTGTCACATTCCCGCAACTTGTGTTAAAAAATAAAATATTCCATGGACTCAACATGCCTCTCAGCAAATAGCTTGGGGTGTCTACTTTCCAAAATGGGGTCATTTGGGGGGGTTTTGTGCCATCTTGGCATTTTATGGCCTTCAAAACCGTGATAGGTAGTGAGGAGTGAAATCAAAAATTTATGCCCTTAGAAATCCTGAAGGCGGTGCTTGGTTTTCAGGGCCTCATACGCGGTTAGGCTCCCAAAAAGTCCCACACATGTGGTATCCCCGTACTCAGGAGAAGCAGCAGAATGTATTTTGGGGTGTAATTCCACATTTGCCCATGGCATGTTTGAGCAATATATCATTTAGTGACAACTTTGTGCAAAAAAAAAAAAAAAAAATGGTCACTTTCCCGCAACTTGTGTCAAAATATAAAATATTCCATGGACTCAACATGCCTCTCAGCAAATAGCTTGGGGTGTCTACTTTCCAAAATGGGGTCATTTGGGGGGGTTTTGTGCCATCTTGGCATTTTATGGCCTTCAAAACTGTGATAGGTAGTGAGGTGTGAAATCAAAAATTTATGCCCTTTGAAATCCTGAAGGTGGTGCTTGGTTTTCGGGGCCCCGTACGCGGCTAGGCTCCCAAAAAGTCCCACACATGTGGTATCCCCGTACTCAGGAGAAGCAGCTAAATGTATTTTGGGGTGCAATTCCACATATGCCCATGGCCTGTGTGAGCAATATATCATTTAGTGACAACTTTGTGCAAAAAAAAAAAAAATTGTCACATTCCCGCAACTTGTGTCAAAAAATAAAATATTCCATGGACTCGACATGCCTCTCAGCAAATAGCTTGGGGTGTCTACTTTCCAAAATGGGGTCATTTGGGGGGGTTTTGTGCCATCTTGGCATTTTATGGCCTTCAAAACTGTGATAGGTAGTGAGGTGTGAAATCAAAAATTTATGCCCTTTGAAATCCTGAAGGCGGTGCTTGGTTTTCGGGGCCCCGTACGCGGCTAGGCTCCCAAAAAGTCCGACACATGTGGTATCCCCGTACTCAGGAGAAGCAGCTAAATGTATTTTGGGGTGCAATTCCACATATGCGCATGGCCTGTGTGAGAAATATATCATTTAGTGACAACTTTTTGTAATTTTTTTTTTTTTTTTTTTGTCATTATTCAATCACTTGGGACAAAAAAAAAAATATTCAATGGGTTCAACATGCCTCTCAGCAATTTCCTTGGGGTGTCTACTTTCCAAAATGGGGTCATTTGTGGGGGTTTTGTACTGCCCTGCCATTTTAGCACCTCATGAAATGACATAGGCAGTCATAAAATAAAAGCTGTGTAAATTCCAGAAAATGTACCCTAGTTTGTAGACGCTATAACTTTTGCGCAAACCAATAAATATACGCTTATTGACATTTTTTTTACCAAAGACATGTGGCCGAATACATTTTGGCCTAAATGTATGACTAAAATTGAATTTATTGGATTTTTTTTATAACAAAAAGTAGAAAATATCATTTTTTTTCAAAATTTTCGGTCTTTTTCCGTTTATAGCGCAAAAAATAAAAACGGCAGAGGTGATCAAATACCATCAAAAGAAAGCTCTATTTGTGGGAAGAAAAGGACGCAAATTTCGTTTGGGTACACCATTGCATGACCGCGCAATTAACAGTTAAAGCGACGCAGTGCCGAATTGTAAAAAGTGCTCTGGTCAGGAAGGGGGTAAAACCTTCCGGGGCTGAAGTGGTTAAGATGGCCACGGCCTGCTGTAAGTTTATAAAATAACAAGCTACTGCTATAAACTAACAAAACATACCTTAGTTTACGGACTAACATTACTAGAATACATTAAGCTTGTGTATTATAGGGGTATTTTTGTTTAAAAAGTATAATTTCGGCCGGAACACCACTTTAATGGCACCTTAAACACGGTGCAATTTTGCTATGCTTGTCACATGCCATTTGCGCCAAAACGCATCACATGAAACTGTCACCCAAAGGAAACTCCTGCTCCTTTTTGGGTGACAAGATTTGTGCAATGCATTTTGCCACAATTGCCATGTGATTCTGTCGGGTGACAATTAAGGCAAAATTACACTGCATTTGAGGTGCCATTAAGTATGAATGGCAAACACGTGAGGTGAGTTTCACCTCGTTTGTAGTTGATTTGGAATCGTGGGTGGAACTGTTGCAATTCTGTCCGAAAAAAACTTGGGCAGATGATCAGATTTCAACCATGTGCTGTGTGTGTTCAGGCTTTGTGTATACAGTGTAGAGATGGGAGATGGCTAGGCACAGTGTCAGGGGTAGAGGGGAGTTGAGTGCGGTTGGGCTTTGGGGGGAGTATATGAAATCTGGGGAGGGGTGCAGCGAGCTGAGCACCCCCCAGATCCAGCTATGTGGCACTTACTTTGCTGGCACTAGCTAGCGGGAATCCCTGGTGCTACTGCAAACACAGCATCCCCCGCATCCCTTCAGGTGTTCCTGGGCCCTGTTTCACTGTGCCGGCCGCTGGTGCTATGCCAAACATTGCAAACCCAGCATCCCTCCAGATGTGAACATTCAACATTCATAGCTGCAAGTTTACAATTTTGTGTTGGGCTGCATGCATAGCCCTCTTGGGATGCATGCGGCCCTGGGGCCACTGGTTGGGCTACCGCCCCCCCCCCCCCTCCAGATTTCAAGTGTGCCCCATTGAGGCAACCTATAGACGTTGTACATCAGGAAAAGCTGTCTGCATCTCTCAAGGCTGAGTGTCTGTGACAGTCTCACAGAGCCCAGCCAGCACCCCCCCCCCCACACTTTCCAGCACGGACAGTAAAATATAGAGATCAATATGCACCGCCTACCCCCACCCCTCTTCTCATGTCTGCCCTTTGTCATGCACAGTTCCGGAGCCAGCCTATTAGAGAACTGCCAGGCTCAGCCTCAAACTGGACAGCAGGGCAGGTCCAGGTTTGTGCCTGCACAGAGACCGCACACTGTTAACAAGGAAAATCAAGTGTTAACACATTTAACGCTACAGACGCTAAAAGTGGTAGTAAACTCTGTTACTCTGTACCTACAGGTAAGCCTATAATAAGGCTTACCTGTAGGTACTTTGATTATCTCCTAAACTTGCTGCACATACACTCTGAAGGTCCAGCTTACAGTGCGAGTGACGTAATTGCGGCTCTGGCCAATCACATAGCCAGAGCTTGCGAACCCAGAAGACAGACAGGGGGAACATGTCAGCCCCCTCATCGGTGACTTTACACGTACGGTGAGGTCAGTGGCTGGTGAGGCACTGGCTAATATCAGTGCCAGATAGACACAGGTTCAATATTCACAAGTTACTTTTTCGATTCTCATTATGTAGGCAATTACAGTTCTACTAGTTATACTCATTTAACAAAAATATTTACAAACGTATGGGGGTTTTGGGTAAATTTCTAGCAAACAAATTATGATTTTTAAACGTAGGAGAGAAGTGTCAGAATTGGCCTGGGTGGCAAGTGGTTAATTACCATAAGTAAGTAATATACAAATAATTATTATATATTGTTTTTAAGGTAATTTACTATATTTTCTAAAACTTTACTCAAGCAGGTGTCTTAACAGACAAAATAGTGAAGTTTGAAGTTATAACTTCAAACCAGTAATTTTACAGTAAATATATAAATAATAAATTATGTTATAACATATAGCATAATAATATATTATTTAGCTTGAATAAAAAGTACCTTTTCAGTAACAGCAGATTCTCCCTCTTAACTGTGTGAGAAAAACATAATATTATGGGTAAACCTTATACCCATAAACCCATGTTTTTTTCCTTGTAGGTAAGAGGACTGGGCTGGAAGGGAATATATGTCTTTTAGACACATGCCCCCTTCTATGACACTGCAGTACGTGCCTCCACTGCAGCATTTTTATTGGACAGCTTGGACCAATGTTGCTTTACCATTGGTCCAAGGCTCCAAGCTGTCCATTGAGCTCAGTGCCTCTGACAAACAGCGTGTGCCAGCTTGTATTTTAACTGGCCGCGCTGTATGTATAGTAGCTTCTGACAGGCTACGCAAGGAGCGCCGTATCTCTCGAACCATAGGAGGTGGGGTGCCTGCCCCCCCCCCCAGGTGGTGGGGTAGCTACCTAACTCCCAAATTTACAAACCTCGAAGCAGCTCAATACATTTTTTTTATGTTCATGGCAGGTGAGGCTCGGCTTCACCTGCCTCCCCTGACTGCACGTTCCTGTTTACAGCGCTGGAGGGCTTCGTTCCAAGGTAAGTCTATCATGCTAGCACATTATGGCATTGCCTTGCAGTTTGTTTTTTTTTAATCTGCAGTTTACAACTGCTTTAACAGTGAAAATTCATATTCTTTATTGCAATATTTAAAAGTCCAAAAAATCACAGCACACAGGAAAAGGCAAGTATTATGATTAGGCACCTGTGGTGTGAAACGTGTTAACACTTTATTTTCACTGTTAACAGTATGCGGTCATCCTTGTTGTTTTCTCTTTCTTTCCTGTTAAGACTGTAAGTTTATGAGCTGGTACCACAAAAACCTTTTATTTCCTGTCCTATATTGTTAAGGTGTATGTATTGTATGTCTACTGTAAGTTGTAAAGCACTACAGCATAAAATAATACCATACAACGAAAATATAATAACATGAACAATAAGGGCTCATTTACACACTTGCTTCGACTTTAACACACATTAAAGCGCCTGCCACTTCAACATGATTATTTTTTATGTTTTTGATGCTTCTGTATTGCTTCAGGAATTCTTCAGCAATGCTTCTGTTTATGCTTTTTTGAAGCTTTAAAGTGTTTGTTAACCCACAGGGTTAACTTTACATTATCCTCTTTGTTGATAAATCTAATGTCTCCCTGTGACAGTGCTTTATTAAAAATACAGCTATATACCTTGTTTACTGATCGCAGATCGGGGATCACCTGACATGCCACCTCTCTCGGCCCGACAGATGCAGCGGGCAGGGCCGAGGATCCCCCGCTGACGTCATTCAGGAGGGGAGGAGGAGAGAGGCAGCCCCACCCGCTGCAGCTGCCATGCAAGAGAAGAGAGAGGTCATCTGATCGCCAATCTGCACTAGGTAAACAAGGTTTATAGCTGCATTTTTAATTAAATTTTAATTTTAATTTTGATAAAGCACAGTCACAGAGGGACATTAGATTAATCAACAAAGAGGATAATGTAAAGTTAATCCTAATTTGAGCTGCAGGACGGGAGGGGGCGGCGGGGACACGGAGCATATAGTCAGAGAGGGGACGGGGGAGAGGATGGAGGAGAAGACACAGGAAACGCAGAGCAGAGCTGTGGATGACGGAGACACGTACACTGACTCCAGTGTTTGGGTTCAGCAGCCCTGATATATAAGAGTCAGCGCAGGGAGTTGAGGGTAGAAACTGGCAGGATCAGCCAGGTATTACAGGTGATACATGGGGCCAAAGGACACAGCACAAGCAATGTGCTGTATATAATGCTTTAAAGGAGCAGGATCTTTATTTTATTTTTTTGGGTTAACAAACACTTTAATGAAGCTTGGCAAATGCCCTGTGTGTTGATTTTCTATTTGTTTTAAAGGGGTCCAGTAGAACCCTGGCTTAGTAGTACCCCTACTAAGCAGATCCCCAGCTCATTATTACCCCTGTTCAGCATCCCCAGCTTATTAGCACCCTCATTCTGCAAATCCCCTGCTCAGTATCTCCAGCTCTGCTCATGCCCCACTCAGTAGTACCCCTAACTTAGCTGATCCCCTGCTCTGTAGTAACCCCCAGCTCTGCTAATCCTCTGGTTTGCTGATCCTCCTATCTCTCCAGCCCCGCTCCCCTCCCGCCATATTGCTCCAACGCTGCGCACGCTCCGGTCCCCCATCTCTGCTGATTCTCTGTTGCTCAGTCCTCTCTCTCATGTCCCACTCACCTTCTTCTATAGTGTTCCCATGTTGCACACCATGTGTGCAGTCTGCTAGTTATTCCACTCCAGTACGGACCACCTTTTATTTTTTTAACTAAGTGGGTCTTTATTGAGAATCTTCACATACACATATTGTATATATGGCATTTTATCCATATAATAAAAGTAATGACAAAGCAGTTCTTATAATTGTAGCACCCTGATAGTAGGCAGGGTTGCTAACAAATTTAGCTTGCTAGGTGGTAACTAGCCTGGCTGATTGATAAGGGATTCACTGGATTTTTCCCTAACACTGGATTTGATGCACCTCTCTCTTCTGTCACTAGGTGGCATTGTTGCCTGTGGCAGTAGAATGATAAGGGCATAGGGAATCTAGACTAGAAGTGAATAGGTTGACTCAGCCAATTGGCAGGGGTCTCTTTGGTCCCTTGGCCTGCTGAGAGCGCCTATTTATTCGGGACGAGTCAGGTGATTGAGGTTCTGTGCCACCTGGATGGCTGTCTGGGTGGACGTGTGTCACAAGGCTCCAGGCTGCTAGGCCAGAAGCCTGAGGCCTATCCCAGGAGCACCTGGCTGGTAGGCTGTCTGAGGCTTATCCAGGTTTGAGAGAGGCAGTGCAGGGTTGGGGCTTCAGGCTGGAAGCCCAACCAAGTTGCAAAAGTTCCACCGGATGGGGAACTGGATCATTGTCAGCCGTGAGGGAGAAGCAGTTGCCACAAGGGACGACCACTCCTGTTGCCAGGGGCAAGTGATGATCAAGGCCAGAGGTAAAAGGAGGAATAGTCGCCAGCAAGGGACAACCATTTCTGTTATCAGAGGCCAATGTATGGAAGCCTGAAAGAGTACCAAAGCAGCCTTTTAATCAGCTGGGGACAGTGAAGAAGTGGGAAAGCGTCATCAGAGTGCCAAGCCAGGGACCCAAACAGGTTAGTGTGGGTGAAGCTTGAGGAGTTTACAGTGGGTTAGCTGTGGAAGAGCTCAGGGGATTCAGTGACGACTGGGATCTTGAAGTCTAGTGAGAGACCAGGAGCTCAGTGAGTGAAGATCTACAGTAGGATACTGTGAGATGGGAGAAAGGATCTCTAATGGGTTACTGTGAGTTACGTGTATGGATCTCTATTGAATGTTCAAAGTTCAGGTGTCATAGGAGACAGCAGTTCTACAAATACAGTTGTTGCATCCAGCTTAAAGTGGTTGTAAACCCAAACCACTTTTTACTACAGGTAAGCCTATAATAAGGCTTACCTGTAGCTACCGTGAATATCTCCTAAACCTGCGCGGTTTAGGAGATATCCCCTGTATCAGCATGTGTCGACGTCTTTGGCACATGTGCACTGAAGCAACGGCTCTTTCGTGCAGTTGATTCAGCTGACATGCCGTTACCGGCGGCTCCTGCGCGCATGCGCGGGAGAGACATCATCTCGGCTCCAGCCAATCACAGCGCCGGAGCCCGTGATACCTGGAAATAACTCTGGGAGCAATGTGCCGGCCGGAGCAGTGTGCGGAGACCACAGCGTGGGCTTCAATCTAAGGTAAGTATTTCATAATGAGCTAGTATGCTATGCTTACTAGCTCATTATGCCTTTGTCTCGCAGGTTTTTTTATTTTATTTTTTTTGTAGTGGATTTACAGCCACTTTAAAGACCTTCTACCTGTATTGCTGTCTGCCTAATATTTTGTCTCAGAGTCTGCCAATTACTATTGCATCTGCCTAAGAGTGTCCTGACTCTAGCCCTTTCTCCCCCAATTCTGTTTAAGAGACAATAAATCTCTTTTTTTGCATTCCAAAAAGTAACTGACGCCCATGTTTCCAACTTGCAATACACCCACAATGCCTAATAACCCACACTAAAAGGAAGGATATCAGCTCTCCCTGACTCTGGAGGTCACCATTAGGCCTTTGGAGGTCGGGGATGCCGCTACATAATAAAACAGTGATGGACAGAAATGGACCCCACTCACCTTACTGCTTCTCCACACTGCACACCGAATCTTCCAGAATCTACAGGTGATACATGAAAAATTAGAATATCGTGCAAAAGTTCATTTATTTCACTAATGCAACTTAAAAGGTGAAACTAATATATGAGATAGACTCATTACATGCAAAGCAAGATACAGTCAGGTCCATAAATATTGGGACATCGACACAATTCTAATCTTTTTGGCTCTATACATCACCATAATGGATTTGAAATGAAACGAACAAGATGTGCTTTAACTGCAGACTTTCAGCTTTAATTTGAGGGTATTTACATCGAAATCAGGTGAACAGTGTAGGAATTACAGCAGTTTGTATATGTGCCTCCCACTTTTTAAGGGACCAAAAGTAATGGGACAATTGGCTGCTCAGCTGTTCCATGGCCAGGTGTGTGTTATTCCCTCATTATCCCATTTACAAGGAGCATATAAAAGGTCCAGAGTTCAACTTGTACCAAAGTGATGGGAAGAGAAGAGTATGGAGAAGGAAAGGAAATGCTCATAATCCAAAGCATACCACCTCATCAGTGAAGCATGGTGGTGGTAGTGTCATGGCGTGGGCATGTATGGCTGCCAATGGAACTGGTTCACTTGTATTTAATGATGATGTGACTGCTGACAAAAGCAGCAGGATGAATTCTGAAGTGTTTCGGGCAATATTATCTGCTCATATTCAGCAAAATGCTTCAGAACTCATTGGACGGTGCTTCACAGTGCAGATGAACAATGACCCGAAGCATACTGCGAAAGCAACCAAAGAGTTTTTTAAGGAAAAGATGTGGAATATTATGCAATGGCCAAATCAATCACCTGACCTGAATCCAATTGAGCATGCATTTCACTTGCTGAAGACAAAACTGAAGGGAAAATGCCCCAAGAACAAGCAGGAACTGAAGACAGTTGCAGTAGAGGCCTGGCAGAGCATCACCAGGGATTAAACCCAGCGTCTGGTGATGTCTATGCATTCCAGACCTCAGGCCAAGGGCGTGGATGTGGTCTACAAAAGATCTGGGGCTAGAGCCCATAGCAGCGAGGTAAAGAAAGCCATATGCAAATATTCATTTACTTTTCTAACACACCTGGGTGGGGTCCGAGCGCAATGCTCTGCGCTCAGAGTCCACCTTTTTTGAAGCCTAATAGAGCCTATGGCTCTAATCAGGTGCTTCAAAAAAACACCCCTGCAACTGTAATTCAGGCACCCGGAATCCGAAAAGGGGCCAGACACCTGAATAGGGGGTGGCGAGAGAGAGAGAGATCATAGTTCTGCTCTTCTGAATAGTTCTGCTGTTCCTAGTGATCAGGAACAGCGATCTCTGTGTTGTCCCAGTAAGCCCATTCCCCACATAGTTAGAATACACCCAGGGAAAACAGTTAACCCCTTGATCGCCCCCTAGTGTTATAGGGGGGGCGAGTTTTTTAAGGGAAAGAAGTGGAATATTATGCAATGGCCTAGTGTTATAGGGGGGGCGAGTTTTTTAAAGGGAAAGAAGTGGAATATTATGCAATGGCCTAGTGTTATAGGGGGTGCGAGTTTTTTAAGGGAAAGAAGTGGAATATTATGCAATGGCCAAATCAATCACCTGACCTGAATCCGATTGAGCATGCATTTCACTTGCTGAAAACAAAACTGAAGGGAAAATGCCCCAAGAATAAGCAGGAACTGAAGACAGTTGCAGTAGAGGCCTGGCAGAGCATCACCAGGGATTAAACCCAGTGTCTGGTGATGTCTATGCGTTCCAGACTTCAGGCCAAGGGCATGGATGTGGTCTACAAAAGATCTGGGGCTAGAACCCATAACAGCGAGGTAAAGAAAGCCATATGCAAATATTCATTTACTTTTCTAACACACCTGGGTGGGGTCCGAGCGCAATGCTCTGCGCTCAGAGTCCACCTTTTTTGAAGCCTATTAGAGCCTATGGCTCTAATCAGGTGCTTCAAAAAAACACCCCTGCAACTGTAATTCAGGCACCTGGAATCCGAAAAGGGGCCAGACACCTGAATAGGGGGTGGCGAGAGAGAGAGAGATTTTCCAGAAGCACCCCCTGAGCACCTTAACTCTTCCGTCCCAGCCACTGTCATTCTCCTGCTGCCTTCAGCCATAATCACAGTGTGACTCTGGAGGCAGCAGACTAGCAAGCGTCACCGCCTCGGTTGGATGCAAGGAGAAATCCAGCACCACTGACGTTCTCTCATTCCCCTGCTGCTGCCCTGCATATCACTCCGCAACCTGCAGGTAACAGTGCAGTGGAAGGCGCTGCGCTGGATCACACAGAAGGTAGAATGCTCCTGCAGCCGCTGCTGACTGTCCTGTGGCTTTACTTAAAAAGCTGCACCCGCTAAGACACTCGGGGCTATGGACCCCACATTCAGGGCTATAGCCCCAAAAGCCACCCCCTAGCGACGCCACTGCTTCAGGCTGTAATCGACTACAAAGAATTTGCAACCAAATATTAAAAAGTAAAAGTTTCATGGATGAATGTTAATCTGTCTCATTACTTTTGGTCCCTTAAAAAGCGGGAGGCACATATACAAACTGTTGTAATTCCTGCACCGTTCACCTGATTTGGATGTAAATACCCTATGAGTTAAAGCTGAAAGTCTGCAGTTAAAGCACATCTTGTTCGTTTCATTTCAAATCCATTGTGGTGGTGTATAGAGCCAAAAAGATTAGAATTGTGTCAATGTCCCAATATTTATGGACCTGACTGTAGTTCAAGCCGTGATTTGTCATAATTGTGATGATTATGGCTTACAGCTCATGAAAACCCCAAATCCACAATTTCAGAAAATTAGAATATTACATGCAATCAATAAAACAAGGATTGTACCTAGAACAATATCGGACCTCTGAAAAGTATAGCCATACATATGTACTTAGTACTTGGTTTGGGACCATTTTGCAGCAATTACTGCCTCAATGCGGCGTGGCATGGACGCTATCAGCCTGTGGCACTGCTGAGGTATTATGGAAGACCAGGATGCTTCAATAGCGGCCTTCAGCTCTTCTGCATTGTTCGGTCTCATGTCTCTTATCTTTCTCTTGGCAATGCCCTATAGATTCTCTATGGGGTTCAGGTCAGGTAAGTTTGCTTGCCAATCAGGGACAGTAGTTCCATGGTCATTGAACCAGGTTTTGGTGCTTTTGGCAGTGTGGGCAGGTGCCAATTCCTGCTGGAAAATTAAGTCAGCATCCCCATAGAGCTCGTCTGTGGAAGGAAGCATGAAGTATTCCAAAATCTCCTGGTAGACAGCTGCGCTAACCCTGGATTTAATGAAGCACTGTGGACCAACACCAGCAGATGACATGGCTCCCCAAATCAACACAGACTGTGGAAACTTCACACTGGACTTCAAGCATCTTGCAGTGTGTGCGGCTCCATTCTTCTTCTATACTCTGGGTCCTTGGTTTCCAAATGAGATGCAAAATTTGCTCTTATCAGAAAGGTCTTTGGACCACTGAGCAACAGACCAGGTCTGTTTTTCTTTAGCTAAGGTAAGACGCTTCTGACGTTGTTTGTTATTCAGGAGTGGCTTGACAAGAGGAATATGACATTTGAAGCCCATGTCCAGGATCCATCTGTGTGTGGTGGCTCTTGATGAACTGACTCCAGCCTCAGTCCACTCCTTGTGAAAGTCCCCAACACTTCTGAATGGCCTTTTCCTGACAATCCTCTTCAGGCTGCGGTCATCCCTGCTGCTTGTGCACCTTTTTCTTCCACACTTTTCCCTTCCACATAACTTTCTATTAATGTGCTTTGATACAGCACTTTCGGAACATCCAACTTCTTTTGCAAATACCTTTTGAGGCTTTCCCTCCTTATGGTGGGTGTCAACGATGGTTTTCTGCACAACTGTCAGGTCAGCAGTCTTTCCCATGTTTGTGATTCCTACTGAACCAGACTGAGAGACCATTTAAAGGCTCAGGAACCCTTTGCAGGTGTTATGGCTTAATTAGCTGATTAGAGTGGAACACTTTGAGCCTAGAATATTGCACCTTTTCACAATATTCTAATTTTCTGAGATTGTGGATTTGGGGTTTTCATGAGCTGTAAGCCATAATCATCACAATTATGACAAATCACGGCTTGAACTATCTTGCTTTGCATGTAATGAGTCTATCTCATATATTAGTTTCACCTTTTAAGTTGCATTAGTGAAATAAATTAACTTTTGCACGATATTCTAATTTTTCGAGTATCACCTGTATAAACATGAACTGGAATTGACTGCTGATGACGTCTTTCCAGTTCGCTTGTTGGTTTCCCTGTGCAGTCAGGGATATTGCATTCCTGCAATACCTCCAAAAGAAAGCGAAGCTAACGCTGACTGAAAGCCCCTCAAAAGCTTTAGGTGCTGTAAGCTAGCTTTGTCTTATGCCACGTACACACAAGTGGACTCTACGGCAGACTTGGTCCGGCGGATAATTCGATTGTGTGTGGGCTCCAGCGGACTTTTTTTCCCCAATAGTTCGACGGACCTAGAAATTAAACATGTTTCAAATCTTTCCGACGGACTTGAGTCCGGTCGAAAAGTCCACGCGTCTGTATGCTAGTCCAACGGACAAAAACCGACGCTAGGGCAGCTATTGGCTACTGGCTATGAACTTCCTTGTTTTAGTCCGGTCGTATGTCATCACGTACGAATCCTTCAGACTTTGGTTGATGGTGTGTAGGCAAGTCCGTTCATTCGGAAAGTCCGTTGGAAAGTCAGTCGAAAAGTCCGCCACACCTAGTCCGTCGAAAAGTCTGCCCGTGTGTACGTGGCATTAGACTCCTATGGAGGCATTAGAGATGCTTTGAAGCAGGGTATAATTTTTGAAGCAAAGCAAAGCAAACATATGGTATTAACAGGACTGTAAGGTAACCATTTTATTTAGTGACAGGTACTGTGATTGGCATTCCGAGTGCTTTAAAAAAGGGTGTCCAATTCCACATTTTGAAGCAAGTGTAAACAAGCTCTAATAGTAAGCAGAACTGTCTTTATGTCTCTGAAGCAACCAAATTGTTCCTTTTTCAATACAGGTGTCAATTTTGTTCTGCAGCACTCTTCAAAACATCAATGTTTAACCACTTTCCGACCACCCACCACACATATACTGTGGCAGGGTGGCCCGGCTGCGCGAAACGACCTATCTGTATGTCGGTCCGTGCATGAGATACAGTGGGCGCACGCGTACAGGGGTCCGGTGGACTCAATGTCCGCCGGCCACCCGTGATACAGAGAGCCAGAACAGGGATCTGCTTATGTAAACAGGGTTGTTTCCCGTTCTGAGAGGGGACAGCACTGAGTTCTGCTGTTCCTAGTGATCAGGAACAGCGATCTCTGTGTTGTCCCAGTAAGCCCATTACCCACATAGTTAGAATACACCCAGGGAAAACAGTTAACCCCTTGATCGCCCCCTAGTGTTAACCCCTTCCCTGCCAGTGTCATTTATACATTGATCAGAGCATTTTTTTAGCATTGATCACTGTAATAATGTCACTGGTCCCCAAAAAGTGTCACTTGGGGTCAGATTTGTCCGCTGCAATGTCGCAGTCCAGCTAAAAAGCACAGATCGCCGCCATTACCAGTGAAAACAATTTTAAAAAAAAAGTCCATAAATCTATTCCATAGTTTGTAGACGCTATGACTTTTGCGCAAACCAATCAATATACGCACATTGTGATTTTTTTTTTTTAACAAAAATATGTAGAAGAATACATATTGGCCTAAACTGATGAATACATTTTTTTTTTAATTGGATATTTATTATAGCAGAAGGTAAAAAATATAGTTTTTTTTATTTTTCAAAATTACGACCGCGCAATTGTCAATTAAAGCGATGCAGTGCCGTATTGCAAAAAATGGCCAGGTCATTAAGGGGGTAAATCCTTCCGGGACTAAAGTAATTAAAAGAGAGATTAGCGACTAGATTTTTGGCATAATGTTTCGAGCACTGAATGTGAAGTTCCTCCATACACTAACCCCTCCCTGTAACCCTAACAGGGCGGGGTCACCCGTTTACGTAACCGGGTGACCCCGCCCCCCTCTGACAACACGGGGAAAGCCATAGGGATTTCCCCGTGAAGTCCCTATGCGTCAGAGGAGGGCGGGGTCACCGGGTGGCCCCGCCCTCCGTTATATAAGAGGTGTCAGAAGAACTGAAGCGTCACACGGCGGAAGACTCCCACTGAGACTCCCACTGAGGCGGATCGTGCGGACGGAGCGGAGAAGAAGCCGGAGGAAGATGTGGGACGAGAACAGCGGAGGAAGAAGAAGATGGAGAAGAAGAAGATGGAGAAGAAAAAGATGGAGGAAGAAGAAGAACACCGAAGGAAGACCAGAAGAAAGAAGATGAAAGAAGAAGAGATTCATAAAGGACTTGTCAAAAACCGTCTCTTGTGTTTTTTAACCTTTTTGACACTTTTTTGTGAAATGGTAGGGGTGCATTTGTACCCCATTACCAATTCATACAGGGTGGGGCCGGGATCTGGGGGTCCCCTTGTTAAAGGGGGCTTCCAGATTCTGATAAGCCCCCTGCCCGCAGACCCCCACAACCACCGGGCAAGGGTTGTGGGGATGGGCCCTTCTCCCCATCAACATGGGGACAAGGTGCTTTGGGGGGCTACCCCAAAGCACCCTCCCAATGTTGAGGGAATGTGGCCTGGTACGGTTCAGGAGGGGGGGCGCTCTCTCGTCCCCCCCCTCTTTTCCTGCAGCCTGCCAGGTTGCGTGCTCGTATAAGGGTCTGGCATGGATTTTTGGGGGGACCCCACGCCATTTTTTTTAAAATTTTGGCACGGGGTTCCTCTTAAAATCCATAGCAGACCTGAAGGGTCTGCTATGGATTTTGAGGGGGACCCCCACGCCATTTTTTTTTTAAATTTTGGTGAGGGGTTCCCCTTAATATCCATACCAGACCTGAAGAGAGTATGGAATTTAGAGAACCCCCACGCATTTTTTTTTTAAATTTTGGTTCGGGGTTCCCCTGTGGGGAAATTCCATGCTGTTTTTATCAATGAACTTTTATGTGTATTGCCGGACCGACAATTCATTATAGCCGGCGCCAGCGATAGTAGTTTTACATTACTTTTTTTCCTTTAGAAATGTCATTTTGCTGTCAGACTATTCTAAACACAGGAAACATGCGCCCCTTTACAGGCATACTATAGACACCCACCAGGTACGAAATTTAAAGGAATATTACACTTTTATTGTTTCACTTTAAGCATTATTAAAATCACTGCTCTCGAAAAAACGTCCATTTTTAAAACTTTTTTTTGCATTGATACATGTCCCCTGGGGCAGGACCCAGGTCCCCAAACACTTTTTATGACAATACCATGCATATAAGCCTTTAAAATTAGCACGTTTGATTTCTCCCATAGACTTTTAAAGGGTGTTCCGTGGCTTTCGAATTTGCCGCAAATTGTTCGCTGTTTGGCGAACTCATGTTCGACCCAAACATAAAGCCCATCCCAACCTAACACTAACCCTCCCTGTAATCATAATGCTAACACTTTCTGTGACCCTAACACCACCCTTCACACTAACCTTTGCTGTAGACCTAAACCTAGCCCATCCTGTAACCCCAATACTAACCCTCACTCTAAAGCTTTGTACACATGATGAGAATGTCAGACGAATGATCATCCATTTTCTGTTGCATGCTAGTCTCATATCAAAAATGAAGAGGTAACTCAACTTACTAAAATTCTTGTATGACAGAACACAACTTCGAAAGTGATGTAATGTGTTATTGTATTGCAATGTATTATTTCATTTTCCGAGCATGCGTAGCCTTGTTCTAATGATTTTTTTCGGACGAAAACTGTACTGATTAAACAAAAAATTGGACGTTGTGTTCACTTACGATAAAAATTTTCCAGCCTGTACCTTCAGTTTTTGGCGTCCAAAAAGTCGGAATCGGCTGTCAATAACACTATACTGACAATCAGATAATCGGCTGATCGTTTGTCGTACGAACATTTTCTTCCAATCTTCTTATCATGTGTATGGGCCTTAAGGCTCTCTGTAACCCTAAAAACAACTCCCCCTTACCTTGTTCTACCGATGGAATTTCCTGATTTGGCAATTATATAAAAAAGACCCAGTAATTAGTAGCTACTGATGATGTAAACAGGTGATGGGCTCAAAGTGACACTCAGCACTAATGCCAAGCAGGGTAGGCATTTACAAACAATACAAATACTGCTTAAATGGCACGTTGAACCAATAGACTTCTTTTTCGCAATTCTGCATTTTTTTATATTTTTTAAATAAATTTTCCCCGATAGTTGTCTTATATTCTGAGTTGTGTGGTACCCAACATTGTCTCACAATCCTGCCAATTTAACAAGATTGTGAAGAATTAATTTACTAAGTACATTATAAAACAACCCTTCAATGCAGAGCACACCAGCCAATACTTGTGTATACACATGTGCAAACGATTCTCAGAATAGAGGAGCAATCATTCCCTTACTGAGCAGGGTTGTTTTGAGTCAGAGCAAACTACAGAAGTTTATATAATTGAACTTACACATAAAAGGCTCAGACATGTCAGCTCTTCAGCCAAATGCAAGAAATACCATTCTGGCCTACTTATGATACTATGACTAGAGATGTTTGTTGTTTATATTTTGAAGTATGTTGCACATATAAAGTGGTTACTAGAATCACTTACCTCCCGAGACTGTAACCTGTCAGAAATACTTCAGTGAACATTCAACCTCCAGTAAAACTGCACAGCATCCAACAGCTATTCAATAGGGTTAAAAGAGTCCTAAGCAAAAGCCTTTTCAGAAGTTTTTCTGAATACACTGCAGAGCAGTGCATATGTTTTTGTTCCTGTTAATGTAACAGTATTGGCTATGCAGTAAGGGGAAATTCCCAGCTTCATTATTCTGAAAATGAAACGTACAACCCACAAAAAACAGGAAGCACGTTGTCCTGCTGCATGTAGAATCAGTGGTTAAGGCCAACATCAAGACCCATAATTGAAAGGCGTTACTGCAGATCAAATATTTTGAGGTGTAAGAGGGGATAAAAAGTTGCACCCTGGCCCCTTCCCTCAGCACATTATTAGCCCTACTAACTATCTTGTTTTAACACGAGTAGATGGAAATTAAAAGAGACTTTTTTTTTTTTTTTTTTAGCAACCATACTTACCTAGGTGGATGCAGCATCTTTGTGATGCTGCATCAGTCTCCCAACAGCTCTAAGCTCTAAGAGAACTGAGTGATCAAACACGGCTGATTGCTCAGTTCTCAGTGCAGCACCCTCTAGTGTGCTAGAAGTAGTCTGGCTAGGAATTTTGATAGCGTAGGTACATTTCCAGGCTTGGCTGACAGTGTTTTGATCTGGGTTGGGAGTAACTCAGGGCAGAGCTGGTGACTCACGGGCAGCATCACCAAGACCTTCCACTTCTTTCCAGAATATTCTAGTATCTTCTGGAAAGGAAGGAGGAGAGGAAAGATGGAGCTGCCTGGGGTATTCTGAGGAGCCCTGACCAATCCCCAACTTGTATTGGCAGGGGGCAGGCCTCCTTAAATACCCAGGGTCAGCCCAGCTGGGGAGGAGTTGTTCGGGAGGAAGCTGGAGATGGAGTGCAAGGCTGTCGTGGCCTTTGAGGGAGCCCCCCAGTCTGAGGGGGTGACCTTGTGCCTGGGCTCAGGTGAAGATGGGACCCTCAAAGAACACGTGGAGGTGTCCTGGACAGGAGGCACAGGACCAGCAAGTGAGGACAGTGGGAGAGAGCACTGCCAGGCAAGTCTCCAGGGAGGAACAACAGGTCGCAGCCCGGAGGGTTGGTGAGTGACACACAATCAAGAGAGGACTGGGGAGGCACGCCTAAGAAGACTGGAAGATTGCAGTTTGGTATGGGTGCAGAGCCAGTGGAGTGGACTGTGGTGACACGGGCAGTGGAGAGAGGCAGCTGCAGCCAGGAGGGCTGGCAGGGCCTGAAAATGTTGTACTGGGCTCAGTAGCCACGTGGACAGCTAGCACCAGGACTACCTACTTACATTTTTGCTACACTAAAGGGGCCAGTGGTCCCTGCCTGCAAAGGGCATTTGCTGAGGCCTTGCTGAGCCAGTGTCGAGTCTAAATCTCAGTGCTAGTTGGTCTTGGAAGAGCAAGCAAGTGATGTGCTGGAGGTGTTGAAGAGAGATAGTCTGCAACAGATTAGGTAAGTATAACATGTTTATCTTATTTTATTGAAAAAATCACTTTAAGACACACACCAGCATTTGACCAGCAGATTAAAAGATGCACAGCCATAATCCCTAGACCAAAAAAACAGCCACAATGGCCCACACTACCCAGTGGAAGCCTCCTGGAAAAAATATATATATCCATACTGCCTGGATCAAAAGACATTAGTAGTGCTCTAAAAGAAACCCGAGCTTAAAGTTGTTGTAAACCCTTACATATATCCACTGAAGAGACTAGCCTTAGGTGATACTAGGGATGGGCGAATGGTTCAGCCCGAGCATAAGTTCAGGCCGAACTTTTGTTGTTCGGTCGTTCGACCGTTTGTTCGGCCCCCCGAACCGACCTCAATGTATTGCGGTGCTGAACAGTGCATTGCAAGCCCTGATTGGCTGACGCAGTGAAAGCTTCAGCCAATCAGGGCACAGAGTACTGTCAGAGTCATGATTGGACACTGTCATCATGACTTTATCCAATCATGGTTCATTCCCACCCCACAGTATAAAAGTATTCTTGCAATGGCAGCCATTTTCAGTGTGATTTTGGCGTGGAGAGAGATAGAACAGAGCTCTGTTCAGTGCTATTGGTTAGTTAGTGTGTGCTATACTGTGCTATTTTGCTTCAATTGTCAGTGTAGATTATTATTAGTTTAGTGTCAGTCTAGGGATAGTGTGAGTGTAGTGAGGAGGACCATCATTCAGCTTTGCATAGTGTGCAGCTAGAGTAGAGACAGCTCAGATAGTTTCACTGTAGTGTAGTGAGACCGTGTCAGTAATCTTTACATTAGTGTATAGCTAGAGTAGGGACAGTTCAGATAGCATCAGTGTAGTGACGGTTGAACACCGTCTATTTGATTGCGTTACTGCCATTTTAACGTCATTTACTTCTGTGTGCGTTACTGCCAGTTTAACGCCATATCGTTTTGCATGTGTTACTGCCAGTTTAACGCTATATAGTTCTGTGTGCGTTACTGCCAGTTTAACGCCATATAGTTTTGTGTGCGTTACTGCCAGTTTAACGGCATATAGTTCTGTGCGTCACTGTACGTTTGGTGCATTATATTGCAGTTTATTATAGTGTATCCATTGAGTGTGTCTGTGTAGTGTGAATACTCATATTAAAGTGCACCAAACACCTCTTTACATTGATTAAAGTGCATCTGCGTACAGATTTCAACTTCTTCTTTACATTTGCTTATAAGCACTGCCCCCTCTCTCCCAATAATGTCTGCGAGGACAACAAGGAGGGGCAAACGTTCACTTGGCACTGTAAGGGGGCCAGCAACAAATGTGTCATGAGAGGGTCTACCCGTTGGTGGCGCTATCGGTCTCTTGGATCGCAGTACCAGTGTCCATCAGCAGGTGTCTTCCAACACCTAGGACCTGCAGTAAAAGGTCTTTCCTGCTGGTGGCACTGTTGCATCCTCGGGCCGTAGTACCGGCGTCAACCAGCGGGTGCACTCTGGCAGTGTGGAGCAAACAGCTCACACTGCGCTCAGCTGTGACATGAGGTCAATTACCACAGCCTTACAAATACCCGGCAAGCCCTCATAGGCTTGCCTTGGTATCTCTCTCCCTGCACTCTTACCTTGCTGCCCGTTACTTTGACCTTGAGCCTGCATCTGCCTTGTCCTGACCTGACCTGATCTGATCCCATCCCTATCCTGAGCCTATCCCCTCTGTTCCTGGTTACCTTGGATCCCTGCCCTGTATCCCATCCATCCACCCTCTTCCTGTCCTGCTGGTTTGATCTCCCTGTGTATGACCTTGGCCTGGCTTTGTTTACGATTACGGTATCTCCATTTCCTTGTATATATTGTTGTTTGTAGTGGGTTTGTTGTGTTGGTTTTGCACTGTTTGTATTTCTTTACTTGTCACTTATTTATTAAACACCATTATTTCACTTATATGTGTTTTTGGTTTCCTCTGTGCAGTCCACACAGTCTGGTCAATTAGATTCTCTGACAGTATACCAAGGCCATCCCTGACCAGACGTGGCTGCACTGAGAAACCGTCCTGTTACGGTGGGCGCGCAAAATGGACTTTGATGGAATTGTCTATTATTCTCTGCTGGCGGCAGAGGATAGTGAATATTGTTGTCAGACTCTTAAAGATTGGACCCGGGACCAACTGCTGGAAACAATACAAACAGCCCATTTACTTGTAGATCAAGGTCATGTGTTATTTGAGGATGTTCAGCCTTTGATCCAATTATGTACTAAGTCAGCCTTGTCATGCATTCCCGAAGGTAGTGACGATTTCTCCCCTCCTTTCAGTTGTGACCAGGTTGAATCCCTGGTATGGTTGTTAGAGGACGATCCGGCTTCCTTTGATGAACATTATTCCGCTTGTTCCCAGCAGGTGTTATCCGATTGCATTTATTCAGTACAATCTTTGGTTAGTCAGGCTGTATGTGAATCAGCGTTTGTTCAACCTTTGCTGCAGGCATGGTTAGATCTCCTGTCTTTAGCTAAGCCACAATATTCCAGTCCTGCCATTAATCATCTGCTTTCCAAAAGATCTATCTCCCCGTCACCTATGGCAACCTCAGCTACAACCCAGTTTAATCAGCTCCCTACCAAATACTACCACCCAGTCTCCAAGTGTCGCACCCATCCCGTCTTCAATTCACCTGTCTCTTCTCCTCCACCTGTAACAGTCCCACAAAACCCCTCTCTAGCTACAGTTCCTTGGTCTTCCTTCTGCCCAGCTACTTTCTTTTCTTACAGCCCTGCACCTACATACAAAACTGCACGGGCTAAACCAAAAAAGAAGCAAAAATTCTTCCCGACCCACACCATCTTGCCAGTAACCCAACCTGTTCCAGCTTTGCAGTCTGACGTTCCAGCTCGCCAGTCTGATGTTCCAGCCTTCCAGTCTGATGTTCCAGTCTTCCAGTCTGATGTTCCAGCCTTCCAGTCTGATGTTCCAGCTTTGCAGTCTGCTGTTCCAGCTTTGCAGTCTGCTGTTCCAGCTTTGCAGTCTGCTGTTCCAGCCTTCCAGTCTGATGTTCCAGCCTTCCAGTCTGATGTTCCAGCCTTCCAGTCTGATGTTCCAGCTTTGCAGTCTGATGTTCCAGCTTTACAGTCTGATGTGCCTGCCTCCCAGTCTGTCGTCCCGATGCCTGCCTTCCAGCTCGATGTCCCTGCCTTCCAGCCGGATGTCTTGCAGCTTGCCTTCCAGCCTGATGTCTTGATGCCTACCTACCAGTCTGATGTGCCAGCTTCCCAGTCTGATGTGCCAGCTTTCCAGATTGATGTGCCAGCTTTCCAGATTGATGTGCCAGCTTTCCAGATTGATGTGCCAGCTTCCCGGATTGATGTGCCAGCTTCCCGGATTGATGTGCCAGCTTCCCGGATTGATGTGCCAGCTTCCCGGATTGATGTGCCAGCTTCCCAGATTGATGTGCCAGCCTCCCAGATTGATGTGCCAGCTTCCCAGATTGATGTGCCAGCTTCCCAGTCTGATGTGCCAGCTTCCCAGTCTGATGTGCCAGCTTCCCAGTCTGATGTGCCAGCTTCCCAGTCTGATGTGCCAGCTTCCCAGTCTGATGTGCCAGCTTCCCAGATTGATGTGCCAGCTTCCCAGATTGATGTGCCAGCTTCCCAGATTGATGTGCCAGCTTCCCAGATTGATGTGCCAGCTTCCCAGATTGATGTGCCAGCTTCCCAGTTTGCTGTACCAGCTTCCCAGCCTGATGTCTTGCAGCTTGCCTTCCAGCCTGGTGTCTCGAAGATTGCTTCCCAGTCTGATGTGCCAGCTTCTCAGTCTGATGTGCCAGCTTCTCAGTCTGATGTGCCAGCTTCCCAGTCTGATGTGCCAGCTTCCCAGTCTGATGTGCCAGCTTCCCAGTAGGATGTTCCAGCTTTCCAGTCTGATGTTCCAGCCCTCCAGCCTGATGTCCTGTCGTCTGCTGCCCAGCTCAAGTGGTTCCTGTCGTCTGCTGCCCAGCTCAAGTGTTTCCTGTCGTCTGCTGCCCAGCTCAAGTGGTTCCTGTCGTCTGCTGCCCAGCTCAAGTGGTTCCTGTCGTCTGCTGCCCAGCTCAAGTGTTTCCTGTCGTCTGCTGCCCAGCTCAAGTGTTTCCTGTCGTCTGCTGCCCAGCTCAAGTGGTTCCTGTCGTCTGCTGCCCAGCTCAAGTGGTTCCTGTCGTCTGCTGCCCAGCTCAAGTGGTTCCTGTCGTCTGCTGCCCAGCTCAAGTGGTTCCTGTCGTTTGCTGCCCAGCTCAAGTGGTTCCTGTCGTTTGCTGCCCAGCTCAAGTGGCTCCTGCCGTCTGCTGCCCAGCTCAAGTGGTTCCTGCCGTCTGCTGCCCAGCCCAAGTGGTTCCTGTCGTCTGCTGCCCAGCTCAAGTGGTTCCTGTTGTCTGCTGCCCAGCTTAATGACTCTGACATGCCAGCAGTACCCACTGTCCAGGTTGATGTACCCGATGCCCGGCCTGATGTGCCCTCATCTGTTCAGTTGGAGGCCATGAACTTTGAACAGATGCACCTTGTTGGAGCGTCCGGAGGCCGCTCCTTTAGGGGGGGGTACTGTCATGAGAGGGTCTACCCGTTGGTGGCGCTATCGGTCTCTTGGATCGCAGTACCAGTGTCCATCAGCAGGTGTCTTCCAACACCTAGGACCTGCAGTAAAAGGTCTTTCCTGCTGGTGGCACTGTTGCATCCTCGGGCCGTAGTACCGGCGTCAACCAGCGGGTGCACTCTGGCAGTGTGGAGCAAACAGCTCACACTGCGCTCAGCTGTGACATGAGGTCAATTACCACAGCCTTACAAATACCCGGCAAGCCCTCATAGGCTTGCCTTGGTATCTCTCTCCCTGCACTCTTACCTTGCTGCCCGTTACTTTGACCTTGAGCCTGCATCTGCCTTGTCCTGACCTGACCTGATCTGATCCCATCCCTATCCTGAGCCTATCCCCTCTGTTCCTGGTTACCTTGGATCCCTGCCCTGTATCCCATCCATCCACCCTCTTCCTGTCCTGCTGGTTTGATCTCCCTGTGTATGACCTTGGCCTGGCTTTGTTTACGATTACGGTATCTCCATTTCCTTGTATATATTGTTGTTTGTTGTGTTGGTTTTGCACTGTTTGTATTTCTTTACTTGTCACTTATTTATTAAACACCATTATTTCACTTATATGTGTTTTGGGTTTCCTCTGTGCAGTCCACACAGTCTGGTCAATTAGATTCTCTGACAAAATGTGTCCACAGGCAAAGGTGGACGTGGTGGTCAGTCCCCAGGCAGGGCATCATTTCCTCTGTTTAGTGAGTTTGCCCATGCTATCCAGCCACAGCATACAGAGGAGGTGGTGGACTTGCTTACTAAACCTTCCTCATCCTACTCCTCCTCTGTCATGCAACCAGAGACAAGTGTGCAGTCCCCTGCAGTTGCGAGAGTGGATAAACCTGCCTCCCTGTCCACATCTATTCCTGCCATAGCCCCAACATCAGCCAATGAGGAGTCAGCTGAGTAATTTGACCACACCGTGGATTCGGATGTAGGTTCTGAGGTTGAGGATGACAGGAACATGAGCCTAGAGAAAGGGAGGAACACTGGTAGACAAATTGGCATTCATGTTCCCCAAGCTGCAGCGTATTGCCATGTTGTCTCCAGTGGTAATGATGAAGATGGAGATGATGATGATGATGACAATGATGAGGTCACTGATGCGACTTGGGTGCCAGATAGAGCAGAGAAGGAAACTGAAGGTGAGGCGGCACAACCCCAGCCACCCTATTCCATCACATTCTGCAGCTGTTATCTCCCGGCCCACTCCCCAAAGCTCAGCTGTCTGGGCCTTTTTCAGCACATCTGCAGCAGATTGCACTGTTGCTATCTGCAAACTGTGTCTCAGGTACATCAAACATGGCAAAAACACCAACCACATGCTTAACAAGACATTTAACGTCCAACCACTCAGCCTGTTGACAAGAGCACCTAAAAGCCACACAAAAGGGGCACAAATCTGTCCCTCCTCCTTACCCACTTCAGTCTGCCCCTGTGATACCGAGTCATTACCTCTCAGCAGCCTCCACTGACAGGGATAATGGTATAGCACAGAATGTCCCAGGTCCTAGCAGGACATCTGCCAGCAGCACACCACCAGCTGTAGACTGTAGCCGGCAAATTTCTCTGCCCCATCGGCTGCAGCGGAAAAAAAATACAGTCCCTGCCACCCACATGCCCAGCGTCTGAATGCAAGCTTGTCAAAGCTGTTGGCTCTCCAACTTCTGCCTTACAGCCTGGTGGATTCTGCCCCTTCCGTGAATTCGCACAATGTGCTGTACCACAATGACAGGTTCCCAATCGCTACTACTTTTCACATAAGGCCATTCCATCTCTCTACCATCGCATGGTAGGGAATGTTCTGGCATCGTTGGGCAAGGCAGTCAGCCCTAAAATCCACCTTACTGCTGACACGTGGTCCAGCAAGCATGGGCACGTGCTTGCTGGACAGGGCTCGGTGCTGCAGCTTGTTGTGCCCCCACGTCTCCATACAGCTGGGGGTGATGATGCCAGACCTGAGAGCTCTACCCTCTCCTCCGCCACCTCCATGCCCTTCTCTGCAGAATTGTCCTATGAACATTAGGTACCCCCTAAGCGTTCAAAGGGCTATTCCCAGAGTCAGGCTAAAAGGTGGCATGCAGTGCTTCAAGTGGTGTGTTTTGGGGACAGGAACCACACCGGAGCAGAGATTCTTGCAGCTCTGCAGGGACAGGCCCAGAGGTGGTTCACACCACGCCAGCTGAAGCTAGGAATGGTGGTGTCCGATAATGGCTCAAACCTCAAGTCCATCCTTAGATAGGGAAAGTTGACACATGTGTCATGCCTGGCACATGTCCTCAATTTGGTGGTGCAGCGTTTCCTAAGCACATACCCAGGGTTGCAAAATGTACTAAAGCAGGCCAGAAGTATCTGTAGCCATTTCAGGCAGTCATACACAGTCAGTGCTCGGTTGGCTGAAATTCAGCGGGAATTCCACCTGACTGTAAACCACCTTATTTGTGACATGCCCACTAGGTGGAACTCAACTTTGGGAATACTGCAGCGGCTATACATGCAGCAGAAGGTCAATGAGTACCTGTGCCAGTACGGCACGATGACAGGCTCAGGCCGCCTCTGCTTTTTTTCCCCACGCCAATGACTGATCATTAAGGATGCATGCACTGTATTGTCACCATTTGAGGAGGCCACAAGGATGGTGAGCAGTGACAGTGCATGCATCAGTGACACAATCCCTGTTGTGTCCCTGCTTGAGCAGACTCTGCATGGCATTATGGACAGGGCACTGGAGGCAGAACAGCAGGAGGGAGAGGAGGACTTCCTTTCCTCTCAAGGCCCACTTTATCCAGACACCATTATTCCTATGTCACAGAACACACAGGAGGAGAGAGGGGAGGAGGATGAGGAGGAGGATTCTGGCACTTTCATAGACTTCGAAGAAGAGGAAGACATGCGTCAATCTTTAAGCGATGGCTTTCTAACCCTAGGACCCTTGAGAGTAGTACGTGGCTGGGAGGAGGAAGTTCCAGATGCTGTCATCCTGAGTGCCCCAAAGGAGCCTGCTTCTCAAGCCTTGGCAAATTTGAGGTGCACGGGCAACCTCATGCTTTAAAGCCTGCGAAATTACCCAAGAATATGTGGCTGATGAGGATGATTACTGGTTGGCAACGCTCCTTGACCACCGTTATAAGGGGAAGATCTCAGAACTCATCCCGTCTACACAGAGAGTGCAGAAGATAAAATCTCTTGAGGACACGTTAAAGAGGATTTTATTGAACGTTTTTCCCTGACTCCAGTAGGTTACAGTGTCGTGGAAAACGTTGTCTTGAGTCTTCTGTTGGTCAAGAGAGGAGCGTTGGAGAAGGCGTTCGCCTAAGTGAGGCATTTCGGAATTTTTTTTATTCCTCGCTACCCAGGGCTGTCAGCTTCCCCATCCCATCAGCAGCGTCTGCATCACATGGTGGACGATTACCTCCGGGCCAAAAATGAGACGGAGAGATTTCCAGCTGACGATCCACTGATTTACTGGGTCATGAGAATAGACCACTGGCCAGAACTTGCCCAGTATGCTACTGAGTTGTTGGGCTTCCTGCATCCAGCGTGCTTTGAGAATGGGCATTCAGTGCTGCAGAAGGTTTCGTTACTGATCATAGAACGAGTTTGTCCACAGACTCCTTGGACCGCTTGAATTTAATAAAAATGAATCAGTCCTGGATTACCAGCTATGAAGCCCCTGATGCCGATATTACCGATTAAGTCTTTTTGGGATGCTGAATCTCTGCAGGACTTTGAAGCTGCCTAGCTTTGAGGGTGTTCAATCACTTCATCTGGAAGAATGTTTTTGGTAGAAAGTTTCATGGGCACAATTAACACCCAAAGACCAATTTTTCAGCACCTGTTTGACAGGTGCATATCATTCCAATTTTTTACAGCAAGGCCAATTCTTGCTTTCATCAAGGAGTAAAGTTTAAGGAAAAAAAACTTACATTAAAATGCCCATCAATGCAGCCTTATCGGTGTCCATCTGCAGCCTTGTCAGTGTCAGTGCAGCCTTGCTCCAGTGTCTATTGCAGCCTTGTCAGTGCAGCTTTGCCCCAGTGCAGAATTGTCAGTGCAGCCTTGTCAGTGCAGCTTTGCCCCAGTGCAGAATTGTCAGTGCAGCCTTGCCCCAGTGTCCATTGCAGCCTTGTCAGTGCAGCTTTGCCTCAGTGCAGCCATGTCAGTGGGGCCATGTCAGTGGGGCCATGTCAGTGCAGCCTTGTCAGTAGAGCCATGTCAGTGCAGCCATGTCAGTGCAGCTTTGCCCCAGTGCAGCCTTGCCCCAGTGCAGCTTTGCCCCAGTGCAGCTTTTCCCCAGTGCAGCCTTGCCCCAGTGCAGCCTTGTGTGATCGCTGCGATCCCTGCCGACATACAGAGCCGTGTGTAAATTCAAACATAGTGCCGAGACTGCAGGGACTCGGCGGAGCCGAGATACACATGCCCGTGAGTCCTCGGCTTTTCTCGGCGCCGCTTACAGTCCCGCCCAGTCCCGCCCTATGATGGACATCACACAGGTCCAATAGCGGGACTGGGCGGGACTGTAATTGGCGCCGAGAAAAGCCGAGGACTCTCGGGTATGTGTATCTCGGCTCCGCCAATCCCTGCAGTCTCGGCGCAATATTTGAATTTACACACGGCTGTGTATGTCGGCGGCGATCGCGGCAATAGCCGCGATCGCTAAGATCACACAAAATTGGCAGGGATCAGTCTATAACACGCACCCACGATTTTCCCCTGATTTTCAGGGGGAAAAAGTGCGTGTTATATGCCGATAAATACGGTAATACGAATTTTTCCGAAGTTAGAAATTATCTGAAAAAAAAAGAATGGCGCATCTAAACAAATAGAATGGAACAAATTAATAATAAATAATAATAATAATAAAAAGGTTTTATTATTATTGCTATTTATTATTATTATTAATTTGCGTTCCATTCATTTAGATATGGCATTCGTTATTTTGAATAATGTGTAACTTCGGATAAATTCGTATTCGTTACCTTCACTACAGCCAAATTTGAAAGAAAATTCCATTACCTATAATAGTTATGTTATTATTAGTTAGTTATTATTTCGAATTTTTGGGTTTTCAGATTTTAGAATTTTTCGTATTCACGAATTTTCAAATTTTTCGAATTTACGAATTTTTGAATATTCAAATTTACGAATATTCTGAAAAATTTGTTAACCACTTATGGATCGCCCGCCGTCATTTTACGTCGCTACTTTGAAGAGGAATACCATTGTTATGGCAGCAGCTAGCTGCCGTAACCCCGGTATCCTCTTCTTCTGTGGGAGGTCAGCTTCAAGATAAAAGTGTTCTCTGTCTTTTATCGGCGGCGGGAGAGGACCTCCCGCAGCTCTCCGGTGACCTCTGCCACTTACCGGAGCTGTCGCCAGTGGCGGAGGCGATCGTGTCCTGTCCCTGGCTTGGCATAGAGACGAGTAAGGGGAAGAAGGCCCCCGCCCGTCTCCATACCACTGCAGGGCGGAAGTGACGTCAAAACGGGACTGGGTGCAAGCAGCCTGGGATGGATGTAGAGTCAGTCTGAGAGGACTGTGAAGAAGTAGCCAGAAGGTCTAGTGAAAAGGAAAGCTGCAGCCAGGTGGGCTTGCAGTGCCTGAAGAGGTGATACTCGGAGCAGTAGCCACAGGAATAGGACAGCTAGCACCAAAGACCTCTATTTTTGCTGCACTACTAAAGGAGCCCCCTGTCCTTGCTTGCAAAGGTAATTTGCTATAGTCTGATCACGCTTTTGTCAGACCATTTGATCAGTGCTAGTGCTAGTAGTTCCACAAACAAGTCTGTGCTGGAGGTAGAAGAGGAGAAGTGTGTATATACCAGATATATATAGTTGAGTCCCTGAAGATTTCTTACTGATCAAGTGGGCATCCCATAATAACCCTTCCCCATCCAAGTTTAATCTCCTTAAATGAAAAAAAAAAACAACTAACAAAGCTGCAAGGACTGTTTCTTGTCTATAGAGTGATTAGAAAATTCACGTGCCTGGCTGTGCAGACTGAGAGATACCCATATTCACCAGCGGCTCCTGCGGGGGTAACGCTACAATGGCAAAGCCGCGTTTTGTCATGGCTGCGGTAAATGGTGGCCAAGTGTACATGAAACCTTAGTGTGATCAGTTTTTTTAATAGGTAAGCAGAGGGACTGGCAGGAACACCAGGTATTTCACATAAAGGAAGAAATCTAAAGGGAACAGGATACTGGTTCATACAAGTACATGGTACAGCAGGCACATATCAAGAATATGAAATGTTGGGTTTACATATTCTTAAAGGCAAGAACAACCCCTACTAATAAATAATAGCAAAGCAATGATAGGAATGATTACTGCAACAATATGATGATAGCAATACAATGAGCCCATTCTCCTTACCACCTGTTAGAGGCCTTGTCTTAAATGTACTAGTCAAGTACAGAAGGACACTTTAAGCAGTAATAGAAAAAATGTCTTAATGCACAGGTATACCCATTTGTATGGTATGAAGGGTCTGCCATGGATGGGGTCATTTTTGCTCAGTGGTGGCATGCTCTATCTTTGAGTGCAGTTAGTGGTAACCCACAAAAAGTAAGTTTGCCTTCGCAAAGTATCCCAGTCCAACTATTAGCAAGTGTTGCTGTCCCCTTTAAACAAGGATCCACTGAACTGTAGTAGCCTCAAATCTTTATAGGCAATGTTCCATATCAAGGAGAGTGGCCAAAAGGCCTCTAACCAACCCAATGTTCGGCCCTGGCTGTGAGCCCAATGGAGGGGCATGACAGTTAAGCATCAATGCCTCAAGCAGATATCCCCTGAAGCCTACCTTCCTCAAAGTTGCCTTTGCAGCTCTCACACGGGGGAAGAGGGAGGGAACTGCATAGGACTGAGCATACCTGGACTTTCAATTTCCCTAGTGTCTAATTGGTATCCTACCCTACCCCTGAGCAGCCTACTTACACCTGCCTGTTCAGTCTCTGGTGCAAATGGGATAGCCTGCTTTAGATTTTGGTATGTAAAAAATGAATCCGTGCAGTTTTGGTAGCCAATTCATTTTCTCTACTATAGACATATTAGGAAGTGAGAAAAAATCACCTCTTTATTCCTGTTCGGGTAACAAATCACTTTTAGTCCCAGTAAGAATGGCCACCACAACAAATAGGGTCATTCTGCCTACTGGTGACCGGTAATTAAACCCTAACAGAGGTTCTCCACTCACCACCACTCTATCCAAAAGGGGAAAAAGTTTTTTCTTTCAGATAAACTAAAGCAGCACGAGAAATGTCCGATCACTAAAATGAGTATTATTCACCAGTAGGGGGAAATAAAGATCTGTGTTTTTGACACAGCACACACACTAGAGTGGATCATTGAAAGAGATCTGACAGCCTGGAATTGTTGTTTGATGGCCATAAAAAACATTTTTAAAAATATTTCTTAAGTTTGACTAAAACACACAAAAAAAAAAAAAAATATATTAACGTGTAGAAATAGGTCTTTTGCAAACAAAACTGTAGTTAAGGGGAAGTATAAATGATGAAACATCCTGTATGTTTTAATGAAATTATTTGTTAGACCTTAACCTTTTTCTTTCGTGTCTGATCTGATCTGATCTGATCTGGTTGCTGGTCTTGTAAAATTGGAAACATTAGCACCTCACTCTAATATTGCAAGTTTTTTTTACTGAAACTTAAAGCGGTAGTAAACCGCTGCAGAGGAGTTTAAAAAAAAACACCTGTAAGACAATGGCATAATGTGCTAGTATGTGATGCATGCTAGCACATTATGCCATTGTCTTACAGGTGTTTATTTTTTTAAACTCTGCAGCGGTTTACTACCGCTTTAAGCTTCAGAACTTCACTGCTGTCACCGCTGAGAGGGCTGACATTTTCCCCCGGTCTTTCTTTGGGTTTCACAGGCTCCGACGCTTAGGACCGATGCTACCACTAGGCAAACTAGGCAGCCGCCTAGGGCACACTGCTGCCTAGGGCACGCGGAGACTGGTGTTCCTACTCTCTTCTCTCTGCAGCAAGCAAGTAAATCTCAGCATCAGCAGGCAGCCGCCGCTCTGTTCGCATATAGTGTCAGAGGCGCAGCGGCTGCGGAGGACTGTGTCTGTTTCCCGACTCCTGAATGAATGGAAGCAAGCAAACATCCATTGATGGACACTGGTAGGCTGCATTGATGGGCGCTGGTAGGCTGCATTGATGGGCGCTGGTAGGCTGCATTTGATGGGCACTAGTGAGGCTGCATTTGATGGGCGCTGGTAAAGCTGCATTGATGGGTGCTGGTGAGGCTGCATTTAATGGACGCTGGCAAGGCTGCATTTGATGGACGCTGGTGAGGCTGCATTGATGGGTGCTGGTGAGGCTTCATTTGATGGACACTGGCAAGGCTGCATTTGATGGGTACTGGTGGGCTGCATTTGATGGGCGCTTCATTAAAAAGGTGGGGTATACACAGGGCTTTTTTTCTCAGAGAATAGGTGCAGGAACTCAACCATGCCTGCCACACACACATACCTGCTAAATGGCATCAAATAGTGCATACAACCCCTCCCTCCACTGCCCTCATCTTCTCCCCCCTCCTTAAAAGCTCCACCATCTGTCATATTTCCTACCTTTGTTGCAATATTAAGCTGAAGCACCTATCCGGCTGTAGTACCTCCCAGCATACTATACTATACTACAGTCACTTGCAAGGGAGATCATGCAGTAGGAGCATCAACAACTGGTTACCAGGGAAAAAATGGAGACCACAGAGGGTGCAGCCTACCACGCACCATCTCCTGCCCATGACTGCACTGAACCCTGGGCACCTGTTCTGTATCTCCCTTGTGCCTGTCCAGCACTTAGTGGGATCTGCGCAGGAGATCTGACCTGTGGGAGCTACTGAGAGATAAGCTATCACTTGTAAATGCAGAAGCTGGACTTCAGTGTTACCAAGTGATAGTGGTGAGCAGGTAGCAGAAGACCTGAGCCAGAGGTGGTGGAACTGAGTTCCCCCTAGTTCCTGCTGAAAAAAAGCCCTGGGTATACATGGACAGGGCAAAGGGGGTGGAGCCAGGGGGTGGCAAAATGAGGTTTTGCCTAGGGTGTCAAAAATCCTTGCATCAGCCCTGCCAGCGCTGTGAGCGGCCAGAGCTGCGATGACATTGCACTGTGCAGCATACCCCCCACCCCCACCCCCCCAATACTTACCTGAGCATGATTTTCCTCCAGCGATGTGCACGAGAGAATCCCTCCTCATTGGCTAAGGCAGAAGCGAGAGCCATTAGATCCCACTGCTGTCACAGCCAGTGAGTCAATGAGGAGACAGAGGGGGCAGGGCTGAGCCACAGCTCTGTGTGTGTGGAGGGGGGGCTGAGGGGGGAAGGACCGGCAATTCCCGGTCCACTGGTGGATCGGGATCCCGCACACTAGACTTAGCCTGTATTATCGGTGTGCAAAGAAATGTGCTTGTGACTGGTAACCTTTGTACTACCACCAAGGGAGGATCTGTCTTTCTCAGCAGCCCCTCTGGTGGTGAGTGTTACATAAGTGTGTTTGGGCCCAGTAAAAATCTGTGACGTTTTATGTCAGGATTTAATTTATTAAAGACAGTGGCATTTACATACACACATTTATGTAATAATAATACTATATGTAGGTACGGGGGGTAATAATTTCTGCAGCTTTCCCTATCTTTATGCAGAGCCACGAGCATACCCCACCTGTGAACATACAGTAATTCTCTCTTTTTTTCTCTACAGGAAATATCCCAGCTATCGGGAAATGAACCACAGCTCAAACCACAGTCTTTTCTGGCTTCCTCAAACTCAGTGAACAGTTCTCATCCCACCCTGCCTACAGCCAAGCATAGAGTGGGCTGAGCAGATTACAACATTTTACTGGAGACAGGCCCAGTCTATTTGTATACTGGTTGCTGTTCTTGTAGTACGAGGCTGTTTTCACAGTCACCACTAAGCTGACTAGACACACTCTAATGGCCTGACGTTTACCATGCCAGGAAGAAGGGCTGTGGAATTATTGACAGACTGTGTGGTTGAATTAAATTTTAGAGTTCAAAAAAGTGGCTGCCAGACATGTCATAATCCTTACCAAAACAAAATAAATGATAGTGTTACCAGTCATAGCAGCATTAGTAGTCTTGTAATTAGGAGTTTCCCATAGTTGTTCACCATGGTTTCCTTCCTACCAAGCTGAAAAACAGAAATGATGGACAGTGATTAAAAGGAAAGCATCTCTAAATTTCCTGCAATCCTCCAAAGAAACTGAGACAAGGTTTGAATCTAAATCTAAAGAGTAAGGGCATTTTTAAAAAAACATTAGTCTATGTAATATATTCAGGCAAAATAAAGTGCATGTTCAGGCATTATTTATCCTCAAAATCCACAATCCCCCCCCCCCCCCCCAGAGCATGTATGGTCCAGCATTATTTTTTTATTTTTTCTTGTTGCCGTAGCAATAAACAACTTGTTCTTGCACCAACATGGCATGGCAGCATACTGACCACATGTATGCTGCCATGGATTGGTGCCAGGAAAGGAAGATTACGATAAGTATTTAATACAATTTTTCATTTTCTTGGTTCCAACATGGCAGCATACATGTGGTCAATATGCTGCCATGGATTGGTGCCAGGAAACAAATACAGCAAGACCCCTTTCACACTAGGGCGTTTTGCAGGCGCTATAGCGTTAAAAATAGCTTCTGCAAACCGCCCTAAAACAGCTGCTCCATTCACTCCAGTGTGAAAGCCGAGGGCTTTCACACTGGAGCGGTGCGCTGGCAGGGTGTCAGAAAAAGTCCTGCCAGCAGCTTCTTTGGAGAGGTGAACTCACCGCTCCTCCACCGCTCCTCCCCATTGAAATCAATGGGGCAGCGCTGCTATACCGCCGGCAAAACGCCATTGCGGCCGCATTTTGCGGGAGGATTTAACCACTTTTCGGCCGCCAGCGGGGGGGTGACCTTGGGCCTGGGCTCGGGTGCAGTCGGGATCACCTTCAGTAACGCATAAAGAGGTCTTGAACCGGAGGCACAAGAGAGAGCAAAGAGAGGACAGTGGGAGAGACCACTACTAAGAGACTCCAGGAAGGACAACTGGTCACATCCAAGGGGGCTGGTGAGTGAGGCACAGTCGGGAGGACTGGGGAGGCACACCAGAGGGGACTGGGAGAAAGCAGTCTGAGATGGGTGCAGAACCAGAAGAGTGGACTTTGGTGAAGGGGCAGTGGAGAGAGGCAGCTGCAGCCAGGAGGGCTGAAAATGGCTTACTGGGCTCAGTAGCTGCATGTAGGACAGATAGCACCAGAGACTTTCTATTTTGCTACACTATAAAGTCCCGCGGTCCCTGCCTGCAAAGGGCAATTGCTAAAGGCCTGGCGTCACAAACTTTATTGTAGCTACTGGCAACCACCGGAGAAGTCAGCGGCCATCTGCTTTCAGTTGTTTGAGCGCAGTCGGTGCTCAGCAATATGCCTGGACATGCTAGTCACAGCAGGCCTGCCAACTTCAGTACATCTAACAAGGGGTTACAGCAGCATGCTCAAGGAGGGGCCTGCCTATAAGTTTTGCAGACACCAATCTGTCTGTAAGCGAGAGGGCAGTGCCAGGCCCTAGAGGAGATCCAGCGTTCCCTGCTAGCAGACAGCATGAGGCGGATGAGCAAGTCGGCGGAGAGTTTGCATTGGTACCCAGCGCTGACCTGGTTACCTGATATGCAGGAATGGACAATCATTGACACCAGTGTCCGGTTGGAGGATCGCAGGACATTCGCCGTTGGGATGATAGATGGGATGGAGTGACTGTGTTTGCTGTGCCCAGAGTGCCGGATCCCGACCGCGGTGGTCAGTGCCCGGACCTGATGTGGTCATTACGGTGAGCCGCTCACCCGGCTTGCATACAGCTGACAGTGTGAGGAAGGGAGAAGAAAGCCGATAACTGACCTAAGCTGCCAATCAGTGCCCATCAGTGCTGCCAATCAGTGCCCATCAGTGCCACCTCATCAGTGTCACCTATCAGTGCTGCCTATCAGTGCCGCCAACTAGTGCCTATCAGTGCCCATTAGTGCTGCCCATCACTGCCCATCATTGCCGCCTCATCAGTGCACATCAGTGCCACCTATCAGTGCCAATCAGTGCCGCCTATCAGTGCCCATCAGTTCCGCCTGTCAGTGCCCATCAGTTCCACCTATCAGTGCCCATTAGTGCTGTCTATTACTGCCCATCAGTGCCACCTATCAGTGCCCATCAGTGCCGCCTATCAGTGCCACCTATCAGTGTCCTTCAGTCCTGCCTATAAATTCCCATCAGTGCCGCCCATCAGTGCAACCTCATCAGTGCGCCTCATCAGTGCACACCAGTGCTGCCTTATCAGTGCCACCTATCAGTGCCCATCGGCACTGCCTCATCAGTGCAGCCTTTTAGTGCCCATCAGCCTCATCAGCGCACACCAGTGAAGGAGAAAAATGAAAAAACTATGCAAAGGATTTTTTATTTTCAAATTGTTCAGTCTTTTTGCGTTTGTTTAGCAAAAAATGAAAAACCCCAGTGGTGATTAAATACCACTAATAGAAAGCTCCATTTATGTGAAAAAAAAAGATAAAAATTTCATATGGGCACAGTGTTGCATGACCACGCAATTGTCATTCAAAGTGTAACAGCACTGAAAGCTGAAGATTGGCCTGGGCAGGAAGTGGGTAAAAGTGCCCAGTAGGCCACTTCGCCGCCCATGGGTTGGGTGGGCGTATCATTCTACCCACACATCCCATGCCAGGGGAGTCTCAATCTTGATAGCTAAATCTGTACATTTTGAGTTATGTGAACTATCTACTGATCCACAAGGACGATACGTAGTCCTCCTAGCTAACTTACATGGGGAACCCCTACTCATACTGGCCTTTTATGTGCCACCCCCATTTAACATCACTATTATTAAAGAGGGTCTGACGTTCATGGCCCGCCACCCTGCAGTATCTGCAGTCTGGTTGGGTGACTTTAATACCACACTACATCCAACCCTGGACAGGCTACAACCGACTTCACCCAATTTGAATGCTCCCAACGAAACTGGGTTCTACAAGATCCTCTCCACCTTCCATTTAACAGACACATGGCGCCACAAGTTCCCACAAACGAAAGCGCACTCATGTTTCTCATCCTCCCATAACTCCATGTCCCGCATAGACTATATACTCATTTCCCACGGACTGACACCGCGACTACTAAAGGCTGCGTTCTGTCCCAGAATACTTTCGGATCATAGCCCCTACTGGATCACATTAAGCCTCCCCATAGCCAAACCACCACGATCATGGCGTTTGAATCCATTTTGGCTATCTCTCCTACCGGAGAATGATGAGCTTGCGAGTAAATGGAGATTATACTTTGCGGAGAATGACAAGTCAGCATCACCCTCCGCAGTATGGGACTCCTTTAAGATTTTCGCTCGCTCAACGCTAATTACAGATATCAATAAAATTAAGGCAGATTCCGCCAGTGCCTTCGGTAAGGCAATGGCGGACCTGTCCTCCTCTGAGAGAGACTTTGCCGCCACCTCGACCCCCACAAATGCAAACCTGCTCAAACTACAAACTAGAGTAGTCACCCAGCTACAATTTCAAAAAGCAAGACAAAAACTTTTTTTTAACTAGTAGAATGCAAAATAGAAGTGAATAATACCTTGCCGTATAAGAAATGCATATATATTAACAGAGGATGCCCCAACAAATACAACAAAATATGGTATCAATGGCTCCAGGAATCTGATACCTGTGTATAAAAAACAAACAAATTAACTTTAAATGAATACTTAGACACACGCCTCAATATATGGTTTCTATGTACTAAATGTATACTTGAAGAATACACTCACATGACGAAAACAATGTACCAGCTTTCTTAATTACAGACTGTATAACACTCAATGTATCAATCACTAAGTCTATATGTAAAAGCAAGCATAACATGTATGCACCAGTTGTTTAATAAACCTTTGTTCAACATAAAAAAAAAAAGTGGCCAGTAGGCAATTGGTAATGTGTAATATGAATGTGTATTTTTGACACCCAAGTGCAGAACTTTATATTTCTCAATGTTAAACTTTATCTGCAATGTAGCTTTCTAACCCCCTATTTATTCTGGGTCTACCTGTAATGATACTACATCCTGAGACAAAGTTATTTCCCGGCATAATTTAGTATCATCAGTAAACACTGAAGTTGAGCACTTGATTCCAATCTCTATACTATTAATAAACAAATTGAATAGCATAGGTCCCAAGACAGAACCCTAGTATACACCACTCACAACTTTCGACCATTCAGAGAATGAGCTGTTTATCATTACATTCATGTAACCAGTTTTCAAACCATATGTACAATTTATACAACTCCCACAGACTCTCTTTTATAGATTAAACATTTACGAGGTACAGTATCAAATGCCCTAGCAAAATCAAAGTAAACTACATCTACTGGACTTCAGGTTGGTCTGAGAAGAATAGTCTTTCATATATCCATGCTGGTTGTCACGTATAAAAACTTTATCACAGACAAGTTTCTGACCATTACCTTAAATACCTTACATACTATTAATGTTAGGCTGACTGGTCTGTAGTTTCCTGGTATACATCTCAACCCTTTTTTTGTAAATAAATATTGCATTTGCTCTATGCCAGTTGTTACCATTCCAGTCAGTAAGGTGTCTTTAAAAATGAAAACTAACAGGCTTGGCTATAGCTGAGCCCTAAGAGCTCTAACCTAGGTTCCCTAAGGATTAGTGGGTGTAAGTCATCTGGACCTGGTTACATAGTTACATAGTAGGCGAGGTTGAAAAGACACAAGCCCACCAAGTCCAACCTATGTGTGTGATTTTATGTCAGTATGTCTGGTAATTTGTTAACGTTTCTCTAGTCATTTTCAGTTTTTCTGGTTTTCAGTCAACCACAGAGGTTCCTTCAGTGAAACATCTTTAATATCACTATTAAGACTTTCAAGCCTGACTTTTTCATCTGTAAAAACTGAAGAGCACAATTGCTTGTGCTCGTAACAGGACTGTCAAGCCATCAAATGGCTGTTGACATACCTGATCACATTTGTAGCACCATGGCAATTGCAGATCAAGCAAAGGTTAGGATGGCAGCTTCCTTCACTGTAAAGGATAGGAGGGTTTAGTTCTGCGTTAAGAGACTAAAAGCGACTAAGTGGTCCAGTGTTAGGGTTTACATACCCTTTAAAGGCTAAGTTCACCTTTTGGAACATGTTACACGTTATAAATGCACATTTTCAAAAAACATGCTCACTTTTTTGGAAAGGTGAATTTATCCTTTAATACAGTGGTTCTCAACTCCTGTCCTCAGGACCAACTAACAGGCCAGGTTTGCAAGATAACTGAAATACATCACAGGTGATATCATTTGCTGCTCAGTGATTGCAGTATTCTAGTCTGCATCTCCCCAAGGTAATACTTAAAATCTGGCCTGTTGGTGGGTCCTGAGGACTGGAGTTGAGAACCACTGCTTTAATACATCCTGAAAGTGACCCTACCTAAATCCTGCTAGCCTGTGTGCGTCATTGCAATGTCAACAAACGTAACACACTGACAAATAACAGGAATTACTGACAAACATTGGGAATTTAATAAATGCACTGTCTGTATATTCAATAAGATGATAAGGGAGGGCAACTTGCAGCACACACTGTGATTGTGACAAATGAGAGAACGTTCCATATGCAGTCCAGTCAGAAAATGGCAAAATAACAAGCTCAGGCTGATCTGCAGCTTATGCTAACGGGTAACTTTATTTTCTACAAATGTGCAGACAATCATTTTGCTAATTAAACAAGTTCTATTACTAGCAGCTTACTAATGTTTTTAGCTGTTGGTGTTATCAGTGGGTTAAACTAGCTGAACCAGTCAGTGTACATTCAGTTTACATTCCATTCAGAGGTGATATTGCAGTTAAGCTGTAATTGTGGCTTTTTGGAGCGCACCCACATCCTTACTTGGTCATTCTAAATATATTTCCACAATAGTCCCCTAAGGGGAAATACTCTTTGTTCAGTATCAAGCAACTTTGCCTTTAGCCCTGTTTAGTCATGGTTTTGGTCTCTGACTATACAGGTGAACTGACATCTGAAAACTTGGAGGAAGCAGAGTGTATATAAGGTCTACAGCAGCCAATCTGTCATTTCTTTAGTACAAAGGGAAAGCACAACCTAAAGTGGAAGTACAGGTATATATAACTTAGGTTTAAAATGTTGCCCCCACCCTCCTCATACACATGTATTATGCTGTTGGTGAAATATCTCAGTGTAAAGATTGTTCCGAAAATCTGCTTCATTGTGTCACATGATCGCTATGCTGCGGCTCCCCTGTGTTAACGAGCGGCTGCTGCAGCTGATGGGAAGGAGCCCTGACAACAGGTGGGTGGGGCCCCGGAAGCCCTATGTCAGAAACCATGAAATCAGACCGAGACAGAAGTACAGTTAAATCACACTTGTTTAATAATAAAAGTAAATAGAACAAATGTAGTCAAAACGTAGCCAGAGTTCAGGAACCGGAACGGATAGTCAGACAAGCCAAACGTCAGGGAGACGGAGATGAGCGTAGTAAAACAGCAAGCAGGATCTGGAGCCAGAAGGGATGTCAGCCAAGCAAGTCTTTAACAGGAAAGCAGGAGAGCGTCTCTGTGATGTCGACTAAGGCGAAGGCAAAGCTCCTCTGTGCTGGATGGCTTAAGTAGGCAGGACTGACGAGCAGGATATCATCAACAGCTAAGTACCTGTGGAGCGATAGGAACTGGCAATTAGCCGACAGCTGAGCGGCCAGCTCAGAGAAGGAAGGGCTTATCCCAGCCCTGACACCCTATTGTTCACTCACACAGGGGCCACAGCTTAGAGATCACATGACTGCACTGAAGGAGATTAAAAAAAGAAGGGAGGCTATGTTTGAAACGTGGGTTATGTTAACCTTTGCTTACGCTTTAGGCTTCATGCACATGGCAGTATAGGGGCTGTACATAGGGTTGCCACCTCACCCCTTTAAACCTGAACACATATGATTTATACAAGTTCTGAGACTAATTTAATACAGATAAGGCACCAAGTGGGTTTAATTGCCGCCTTAATTAGCCACAAAATGGGTATGTAATTAATATGTGTTCGGTTTTAAAGGGATGAGGTAGCAACCCTAGCTGTATAGCATGCAGAGCCTGCATAATTATTTACCATCCCGGACCCACAGCCGCCACATACAGCTGCCCACTGAGATGTATTACAATAGTTTTGTTCTAGGGGTTGCCTAGGGCAATGGTTCTCAACCTCAGTCCTCAAGTACCCTCAACAGGCCATGTTTTGGGAATTTCTCGTATATAAAAATAGCTGTCCAAAATACCAAGCCATTGACTCTGATTTAAAGCACCTGTGCAAGATAAAGGTAAACCTGCAAACATGGCCTGTTGGGGGTACTTGAGGGCTGAGGTTGAGAAACTCGCCTAGAAGCACCCACATGAGCACAGGCATTTGCTCTTAATGCAGATAGATACGTCGGGTGTGCATGTGCAGATAAACAAGAGCATGGCAGCGTATAGCCGTTCACTTATATGGCAGGCTGTATGTGGCTTTTGTGGCTCCCCGGGTGCTGGGAAATTATGTTAGGTATATAAAAATGCTTATAAAAGTCCTGTGTGAATGAACTGCATACTGGTGACCCCACAATAGGGATAAAACTTTTTTGCAGAAGGGAGTTTAACAAGACTCGTGGCCACTCATTATAATTAGAAGAATAGAGGTTTAACCTTAAACTACCTATAGGGTTCTTTACTGTAAGAGCGGCAAGGATGTGAAATTCCCTTCCACAGGCGGTGGTCTCAGCGGGGGCTTCGAAAGTTTCAAAAAACTATTAGATAAGCACCTGAACGACCACAACATACAGGGATATACAATGTAATACTGACATATAATCACACACATAGGTTGGACTTGATGGACTTGTGTCTTTTTTCGACCTCACCTACTATGTAACTATGTAACCTTTAAAGTGTCTAAACTCAAAAATTATAAGTCAATTTATTGCAGCTTACTAGTTGTGGTGGCTGCAATAGTTTTCTTTTTTTAGGTTAAGAACATTTTCAGCAAGTACAGATAATACCTGTTGCTCTTGCCAGAAATGTAATGTCCATGTCACATCCTGTGAGCTGAAAAGAATTTGCAATGTTATAAACTACTAATCCCATCAATCCGCCATGTAATATACAGTGCCTTGAAAAAGTATTCACACCCCTTGACATTTTCCACATTTTGTCATGTTACAACCAAAAATGTAAATGTATTTTATTGGGATTTTATATGATAGACCAACATAAAGTGGCACTTAATTGTGAAGTGGAGGAAAACGATAAATGGTTTTCAAAATTGTTTACAAATAAATATCTGAAAAGTGTGTTGTGCATTTGTATTCAGCCCCCTTTACTCTGATACCCCTAACTAAAATCTAGTGGAACCAATTGCCTTCAGAAGTCACCTAATTAGTAAATAGAGTCCACTTGTGTGTTATATGAGCTCAGTATAAATACAGCTGTTTGGTGAAGCCCTCAGAGGTTTGTCAAAAAACCTTAGTTAACAAACAGCATCATGAAGGCCAAGAAACACGCCAGACGGGTCAGGGATAAAGTTGTGGAGAAGTTTAGAGAGAAGCAGCCAAGAGGCCCATAGTAACTCTGGAAGAGCTGCAGAGATCCACAGCTCAGGTGGGAGAATCTGTCCATAGGACAACTATTAGTCGTGCACTCCACAAATCTGGCCTTTATGGAAGAGTGGCAAGAAGAAAGACATTGTTGAAAGAAAGCCACAAGAAGTCCCGTTTGTAGTTTGCGAGAAGTGTGGGGACACAGCAAAAGTGTGTCATCTGTGGTCTCTTAAAGAGGAAGTAAACCCTGTGGGTTTTACTTCCTCTTTTGCTCCCTGCAAAGCCTGCAAATTAAAAGCAAAATGGGCTAGTATGCATCGCATACTAGCCCATTATGTGACACTTACCTGCAAACAAATCCTGCGCTGTCCCCTGTGCAGGCTGCGTCCATCTTAGCCCCTCTTCCTCTGTGACTGGCCAGAGTCGTGTGACGTCACCCCCGCGCATGCACGCGGGAGCCGTCAGTAACAGCACACGCTGGGGGAAGAAACGACACGGAGGTCCGCTTCTTCACAGCGCATGCGCCGATTACATCATTGGTGCACTACAAGCAAAATATCTCCTAAACGGCGCAAGTTTAGGAGATATTTCCACTACCTATAGGTAAGCCTTATTCTAGGCTTACCTATAGTTAAAAGTCACTAGGGAAGGTTTACAACCAGTTTAATCATTGTAGTAAAACATGTGCTTGTACTCTTTTTCTCTAGTTCATTTCAGCTAATTCTCCCTCCTGCTGCTGGACAATTTGGCATCACCTGTGGTCAAAAACTTGATATAAAGTGTCCAGTGTAGGACAGTTTTACATTAGTAAGAACAAGAACCACCACAGAGAACTACTGGCTCTTTTCAATTTGAAAGTTATTACAGTTTAAAGAAAAATATGTCTTACACCTAAAATTACCTAAAAAATGCCTCTTTTTTTCAAAATGAAATAAATAAATCAGATTGGAGTACTGCTGCTGTTTGTAAGCCAAGCCAATTGTAAAAAATAAAAAATCCATGGTCAATGATGCGCTGTCAGTGTTACTCTGTTGCTAAGACTGTTCGTAAAAACCAAACTGCTCCGTAACACCACAGCATGTTATTTAAAGAATTTGTGTATTTTTAGTGTTAGCATGGAAGCTGTATATAAAAGACCCACTTCCAGCTGTATGGTTTTTTACCATAAACCTCAATGAGTTCACCTTTAAGATCGGGTTCACTGAATTCTGAACATGATTTGTCAAACCTCTGGCAATTTAAAATCTGGGCAGATTCATCCATCACTAATATAGAGTTTGGAAAGAGATATAATGATGATTTTGCCATAGCAACAATGGCAGAAAAAGTCAGGCTAATACCTTTGGATACATGGATCTCAGAAGTTTACAGTGTATACCTTGAACAATGCACTTTTCACAAATAAATATCTTTATTTTTCTCCATATTTACTTTGCATATCAATCAACCTACTTTTCTAGAAAGAAAGGCCGTAACATCGGAACCAAGTCATGTGCAGGGTGACTTAAGTTTTTTATTATTATTTCTCTAATTACTTCTATAATATGATCCTTATATTTAACTTTGGCAAATCTATTTTCCGTTTATTACGTTTTTCACAAGTCTATATTATCCCCCACAACACTCCAAAGCTTAGTTTAAATCAATTTCATTAACACCCAGTTCAGTATCTATTTTTACATAGTTAATTAGATTACATTAAGTTTACACTCATCACTTTAGCATGTTTTAATACTTCTCTTATACAACTGATTTGTCTTAACTTGACAGAGTTGTTCTGGTGATTCATCTTCCGTACATGAGTCACTACTTCCATCTATGACCTTCATGTGGAGTATTAAAATGTCAAGTTCATATATTCTACAGCATGTCATTATTTACCAGTCTTATAACTTTCATTTTTCTGCATTGTCTTGCCTTCTTTTACATTTCATTACATTAATATACTTTTAAAATGACACTTTCCAGCCTTTAAAATGCTTTTTTTTATATACATGACATTCCAAAACATTTAAAAAAACATGGAATATTGGAAGTGGGCACAGACAATGATGAAAGCATGCTTCTGCCCTATAGTTTAAAGTCAATCTGTGTCCAGACTAAGCACACTAAAGTATTTACCTATTTTAATCAAGCAGGGAAAGCACTTTCAAACAATCCCTTATTCTCCTATAATCATTGTAGGTTAAGCCAAGGTTTTGCTATTATAGTTCAGTAGTGTATTTAGGTTTTGTGCTGCCCTAGGCCTGACTAAACTCGTGCACCCCCTAATTTAAATATGATCCACCCCATCCTGTCAAGGTCACACCCCTTGCTGTTTAAGACCCGTCGTGAACTAGTGTCCAGTAGGGACACTAGTTCTGAGGGCCTGGGGGGGGGGGGCAAGGGATTCCCTTAATTTGCATAGATTTCCTCTAACTTCCTGTTTGGCTGTGGGGCCGGAAGTGAAGGGAAATCTCTGCAATGGGACAGGGATGGTAAAAAATAAACTGACAAGGGGTATAACCCTCCCTTACTCTATCCAAAATGAAAAAAAAAGTTTTGCCTATAGTTCTATTTTAAGCACACATTTCTGATAATTTTATGGAGAGGACTAAGAAGATATAACCATGCCAATGGTGCAGCAGAAAACAGAGAGCACAGTGAGGAAGTGGTCCAGGATGAGAGGACAGTTAAAATTAGAAGCGGCACCCCCCCCCCCACACACACACACACACAGTTGCAGAATGCCAGCCGCCCGCATACTGGAAGCAGTGAGGCTGGTTTATGAGGGCGCTAGACTAATTTGCGGACTAAGAAGATATAACAATGCCAATGGTGTAGCAGAAAACATATAGCATAGTGAGGAAGGTTTGTGGTCCAGGATGATAGAATAGTCAAAATTAAAAGTGGCGCCCCCCTCCCCCACAGTTGCGGAATGCCGGCCACTGGAAGCAGTGCGGCCACTTTATGGAGGCGCTAGACTTATTTGCCTCTCAGCCCAGTCCGGTCCGTAATGCCCCGTACACACTGTCGGATTTTCCGACGGAAAATGTGCGATCAGAGCTTGTTGCCGGAAATTCCAAACGTGTGTGGGCTCCATCAGACATTTTCCATCGGATTTTCCGACACACAAAGTTTGAGAGCAGGCTATAAAATTTTCCGACAACAAAATCCGATCACGTCAATTCCGACCGTGTGTGGCCAATTCCGACGCACAAAGTGCCACGCATGCTCAGAAGAAATTCCGAGATGGAACAGCTCGGTCTGGTAAAATTAGCGTTCGGAATGGATATAGCACTTTTGTCAGACTGCAATGTTTAAAATTGATTAATACAGCGCACTCTCTTCTTCTTTATAATGCTAGAAGAATGAAGTATTTTTGCTGCTCATATTCGCACAGACTTCTCACAAACTTCTTTCTTTATTATTTATTGTGATTTCATCAATATATTTAGATTTGTCACATTGGAAAGAATATGTATTATTTTTTTTTTTTTTTGGTTTGTATTGTTTTCAAGCCTGATCTTGTTCTTAATTTTTTTTTTTTTTTTTAGATCCTGAATATTTTTGTGTGTGTTTTGTGTGTAAAGTTACCACAACACCATTATTATCTGTTATTATTTAATCTTGGTTGTTGTTGGTGTCCCTTGTTAATCTCACATTGTATTTTTGAAATGCACCTGCCTCCTCACAAACAAACTGTCCTTTTTGAGGTAAACATACATAGGCGAGTATAATTGAAACAAAAATTCCTTTATTAAGGGATCCAAACCAAGCAAAGAGGGAGGCAACGCTGGAGAAACAGCAGAAATTGGTGAAGCCATTGGCCCCCAGGGCACACATCAATTATTTCATGGCAAAATTGGTAGCCTGAGAAGTCCATATCTAAGGGAGTGCAGTCTGGTCCAGAATTCCAAGAGATCCTGAAAGCAGCAGATGACATGTATGTCCCCAGGCTGTGGTCATACAAGAGCCTGCATCTTTTGTCACACCAGACTGAACCCAGGTCATCACTCTCTGGTCTTCCTTCCACGCTTCCTTCCACGCTGTGGCTTTGGTGGTGGAGTTGTGGCAGGAGGAGGAGGAGGATGGTCCAACTCACTCAGGTGGGTTTTGTGTGTGATTTCGCCCCTCACCCCCTTAGTTAAGACTTTATAAATAAGGTCCTCACACAGGAGGCGTTGGCCCTCCTGCATGCCCTGCAGTTTGGTGGCAGCCATGCAGGCAAAGGCCTCTTCAGAAGTGGGGGTGGCTCTGAGGGACACAGAAGCCTCCTGAATCAGCCTGAGTGCTGAATCCTGCACGTGACTCCCCTTCCTGGGTCTTTTGTTTGGAAGGCGGAGGGGGGGAACCTGCGATTCAGTCAGGCTCCTACTGGGCCCAGGCTTCTGGCTGCCACTTAGCCCTGCCTCCTCCTGGCTACCACTAACCCCCGCCTCCTCCTGGCTGCCACATTCCACAGCCTCCTCCTGTGCGGCACATTCCACAGCCTCGTCCTGGCTGAGGTCTTCCTGTGTATGAAAAAGGGACATAGTTTTAGTATTTTATTCATTAATCACACACAATTTTCACCTCATGATTGTTGCAAATTGAATGTTAACAAATATAACAGTCTATCATTCTGAGCCCAGCATTTTTCATTCTTGTCCCAATTATTTTCGCCCACTACTGTCTATTGGTGTGTAAAACACTTTATTAAATCAGCAATTAGTTATCAATAATAACATCTAGTAAACATCATTAATTTATTGCCCAGAAATCTGTAGAAGAATGCTATACCTGGCTCCAGCTGGGCTCCTCCACTTCTTCCTGGCTGGAAGTCCCAGGTTGGACATCGGAAGCCTCAGCTGGGGTGGAAGGAAGAGTGGAAGGAAGGGTTGAGAGGGATTCCCTGACTCCAGTCTGGTCTGACAGAAATCACAGTCTTTCATAGTACCACAGCTTGGGGACATAAATGTCATCTGTTGCAGCTCCGGATCTCTGGGAATCCATGACCTTCTTGCGCTCCCTTAGATAAGTGCTCCTCAGGCCACCAATTTTGGCTTTTAAATAGGGGGTGGTTGCCGTGGGGACCACCGGCTTCACCAACTCCAGCAGTTTCTCCAGCGCTGTCTGCCTCTTTTGTTTATGATTATAATGTGGATGTTTCACCTGCCACAGACAGGGCAGCTCCCTGTATTTATCTATGAACAGGGGGAGGAAGTTGTGGTCATTGAAGCCATCCATTTTATCTGCAAGACACAAGACAAGACAAACCCTAATGTCAGGCAAAACTCTCCTAATCTTGTTACAATATAGGCCTCAATCTAGAAGCAGTATAGGCCCAAGTTTAGATCTTACCTTCGTTATCACGATCGGCGCCTCCGATACTCCTTCCTCTGCTCACAGATCGTACATACTACGCACGCGTGTTACGCTTTATATACACTGCGCATGCGTGAAACTCCGCCCGCCCCTGGCATTCTTTCTAGTCTATTCCCCGCCCCTTCGCGCAGTGGGGGAAGAGCACATGGTGGAGACACAGCAGGTGCATGCTAATTACAGCAACAAGGAGGAGGAGGAGGAAAGCCTGGAGCCTGAAACGTCCCGATCCAGAAGGAGATGATTTAAGGCCTCAAATATGTCCTTTGGGGAGATGTTGGAGATGGTCGACATACTGAAGTGGGATGACTATGACGGGAAGTATGGACCTTACCCCAACCCCAATGTCCAAAAGGCCAAGATCATGGCGAAAGTAGTCAAGAGTTTGCACCGGAATTTTGGGGTGCCACGATCGAAAGATCAGCTCAGGAAGCAGTGGTCGGACCTGCAATTAAGGGAGCACGAGCAGTACAAAAGGATCAGGAGAGTGCTGCAAAAAAGTAAGTAGTTGTGCTGTATTCCTATTCTTTATTTTTATTACATTCGTGCTGCTCCATGTGCTTTTCTTAACTGTTGTACAGTTTAAAATGGCAACTTTCATGTTCATGGGCACATTATTCGTTCGTATGAAACATTGTTCGTTCGGCCTAGAAAACACAATTTTTTTGGCCATATGCATTTGAATATATTTTTTATGGCCTACTTCTCTTAAAATAATTTGGTTGTGTAGATGGGTTTGTAACTAGAATGAAATGCAAACTAGATTCTGTGTAAGGAGAGGACACTCAGCAGCTGTTTACACATCTGGGCGCTGGAGCACTAGTGTGGGACACCAGAACACCCTTTTTATTAGGGATTCCCACACAGGTGCTCCAGTGTATACTATAGGGGTGACTCCATCTGTGAAACTTGTACAAAACAGGTAAGTATTCAAGCTTGACAAAGGACAAAAAAAAGTCTTAATCTTGGAACTCTGCCAAAATAGACAATTGTACCCCACTTCCAAGCAATGTTTCATATTCCTATTTCTGCCATCAAATATCTGTGTTCTAAGTATACCTATTTCTTTTTTACATATGGGATAAAAGACTCGGAGGACAGCCCTCATCCGAGGAGACAACAGACCCCCCACCTCAGGAAGAATTGGAGACCCACCAAAGACAACAGGAATGAGGAGGAGGAAGGAGATGTGGTGGAAATTGTCACCACAACAGGTGAGTGTCTGCGACCACAGGCTCAGGTAAGAGATGGATGCCGGCATATTTATAATACATGGTGTGTTTTTGTTTCTATCTTTTTAGGTGATCGAGATGTTGTGAATCCAGATCATTTCACCTCTGAAAGTGCACAGATCCTGATCGGGGAGATCATGGGGTGTAATAGGTACTTGGAAAACATCCAGAAAAACATCAATGATGTTCAAAAAAAAAATGAAGAACATCATTGATGTTTTAGGGAGAGTTTAAAACCCCTCCAAATCCCTTCCCTTCCCTTTTTTTGTGCTTTTTGGGCTCTAAAAATTTAAAAAAATTTTTGACATATTCTCGAAAAGCCAAATTTTGAAGATGCCATCACAGGAGATCAATGGACGCTTTTTTGGGGGTGCAACCCCTTCCTCAATAATAAAGTAGATGGGAGGAAGGGGTTGCACCCCCAAAACACCTCCCTTGATCCCCCGTGATGGCAGCTAGCACATGTTGACATTCGGAAATTTGTGTGCATCTTCAAAATTTGGCTTTTCCAGGGGTGACTTCACCCCATCTGAACGCAATATCAAACACAGTTTATAAATACTCATGTCTGATATTGCCTTCAATTTCTTGAAAAGTTGAACTTTGTAAGTTCCAGATTTGTGTCTTTCTTGTTGGTTTTAAACATGCCTGTTTTATCTTAAATGGACATTTCTACTTTTAGTAATGTGACCCAAAAAATTGTTATACAACAAACATGTTGGTTTGTTTTAAAAAACCTTTCATAAATGCACATGTGATTGTGCTGGTATTAAAAAGATTGATACTCAAGAATGTGTGGATTATTGTTTGAACGGTCCAAAAATTTTGTTGCGCTCTAATTGGTGTTTTCTGTGACAATGGGGGTTATTTTCTAAGGGCAAATCCACTTTGCACTACAAGTGCAGTTTAAAGTGCACTTGTAGTGCAAAGTGTCTTTGCCTTTAGTAAATAACACCAAACAGTGCTTTGTAATGTTACACAATCACGCCATTTTCAGGACTCACCACATTTCTGTCAGGGTCAGTTAAAAGAAACACAAGCAGTAAATGTCACCAAAGATTTTAGTAGTTCTTTTTTTTTATTATTAATATTTTATTATGCTTTTATCACATTCCATTCTTTAAAACATTACAAAGCCTTTCATAATATTTACATACCATATACAAATTGTATATACACACACTTCCTGTTGGATATTTCCCTCCCCCCTCCCGAAAAAAAAAAAAAAAAAAAAAAAAAAAGAAGAAAGGGGGAAAAAAGGGGGGAAAAAACCCCACAACCCCACACAACAAATTTCCCAGTGTCAAACTCATTTCAAGGAGAAAAAAAAAAAAAAAAAAAAAGGAAAAAAAAAAAAAAAAAAACAACCCCACCAACCCCCCCCCCCCCGCTCATCCAATTTCCCAGTGTCACACATAATTCCAAAACAAAATTACCTTCCCTATTACCATTACTTCTTGCCTTTGCAAAACCATTCCTCTTCTCATTACCCATGTGGTTCTATTTTCATTAATTTCTTTGTGTTCACATTATTTCACTTCCATATATTAATCTCCCCCCTCCCTCGCCCCCCCCCCCGGTCCGAAAGCAATAATCTCTTTTCCTCCCTTGTGGCTGAAAAAAAAGACAAACCCATAACCCCACACATCAAATTTCCCATTATCAAACACAATTCAAAAAAAAAAAAAAAAACACCCCCCCAGGGGCACGACCCCACACATCAAAATTCCCCAGTGTCACACATAACTCCAAAATTACCTTCCCCATTGCCGTTACTTCCTACCTTAGAAAAAAAAAAAAAAAACGTTTCTCCTCTGATTACCCCTGTGATTCAATTTTCGTTCCCTTCTTTGTGTTCTCAATATTTCACCTCCGTGTGTTGTTCTCCCCCCTCCCTCACCCCCCCTCCTAATCCAAGAGCAATAATCTCTTTCCTCCATTGTGGTTGAAGAGAGGAGAAAGAGAAAAAAAAAAAAAAAAAAAAACACCACAACCCACAACAACCCCCAACCCCCCCCCCCAACTCAAACCCCTCCCCTCCCCCCACTCCCCTCCACTCTCAGGTGTATGAGCAGGCCATGCCTTAACTCATTCCTCGTTCATCAATCTCATCCCTATCCCGGGCATCCTCTGCTGATATTTGAGTCCTTTCACTCCTATTTTGATCTAACTGCCCTATTCCATCAGATTACTTTCTTCTTGTTTATACTATCTCATTTGATTGTTGTTTCCATGCCTTCCATATTTCCTCAAACTCCTCCTGTTTATCCTTAATTCTATGTACCCATTCTTCCGCTTCCATTATTTTGTCTACTTCTTTTTTCCAATCTAATATTGTTGGGCATCTGCTATTCTTCCAATACCTTGGTACCAATGTTTTTGCTGCATTCAGCAAGTGGGGGATGATACTCTTTTTATATATTTTGTTCGGTGTTGGCATCCCATGGAACAAGAAGTGGAATGCTGAGAATTCTATATGTCTTTCCGTCATCTTCCTGATCCAGGGAGCCACCGCCTCCCAAAATTTTTTAATTTTTGGGCACGTCCACCATATGTGGAGATATGTGCCTCTCTCCTCACATCCCCTCCAACACCGTGCCTCTTCCTTTGGGAGCATTTGTGCTATGTGGACAGGGGTACGGTACCATCTAACCAGAAATTTATATGCCATCTCCTGAGTATGTGAGCTTATTGAGGAGGTGTGGGTAGTTTTAAACAATCTCTTTACCTGTAAAGTTGAGAACCTCCCCCCTAGTTCTCTCTCCCATTCCTTAATAAAATAGGGGGTTGTCGTACTATTGATGTTGAGTAATAACTTATACATCCTTGACAATAGATGTTTAGTTTCTGGGCTTTTCAAATTCCAGGATTCGAAGACAGTGAGGGTATTCAGAGGTCTAATCAGGGACTTCCTTTTATTATAAAAATCTGTAATTTGGAAGTATCTCCACATAGACATCGGGATATCCCCCCATTCCTCTATCATGTCCTTTAGAGGGATCAATTTACCCGATGGCGCTATCCTCGCACAGGTTACACCTCCTTCTCTTCCCCACCCTTCTAAGTTCTTCTTGTCCTCCCCTGGTTCAAACCAAGGGAATCCCTCAAGTGGTGCCAATGGAGAGATCATAGGCGCAATTTTACCTAGAGCGTTCACCTTATCCCATACTGATAATGTTGTTTTAGTCATAGGTGATGTCCATTCCGACAATCCCCTATTCGCAGTTGGAATCCATGGTGCTCCTTCCAAATCTCTGCCCGCTAATGTCTTTTCCAGATTTACCCATATCTTTTTTGCAGTGTCATGTCGCCAGTTTAAAATTCGGACTAGCGCCATGGCTCTGTAATATAAATTCAGATCTGGTAATCCCAGCCCTCCCTCCTCTTTCTGCCTCCTGAGTATTTCATATGATATTCTTGGATGTTTGTCCCCCCATACAAATTTCGTGAGGGCCCTTTTTATCTGCTTAAAAAAAATCTGTGGGAGAGTTATAGGGATAGTGTATAATATATAAATAATTCTCGGTAGGACATTCATTTTTATTACATTCACTCTTCCGAACCAGGTCATCACAAGTCCTTTCCAGCTTTTCAAATCACTCTGTATTTTTGCTAATAATGCCCCATAATTGAGCTCATATAGCTTCTTTAGGTTCGCTGTTAAATTTATCCCCAGATATCTCAGAGAGTCCATGTTCCAAATAAAAGGAAAGCCAGCTTGTATGGCCGTCCTAATCTTGGAGGGGACATGACTTGGCATCAGAATTGATTTTTCCGGGTTTATCTTAAAATTAGATAAGGCTCCAAACCTCTCTATTTCCCCCATCACTTCCTTTAGGGATTCCCGTGGCTTGGATAAGTAAAATAGAAGGTCGTCCGCATACGCCGACACCTTATGCTCAACTGCCCCAATACGAATCCCATGAATCCTTCCATTCCTCCTTATTCTGCATAGAAAGGGTTCAAGGATCAAGGCAAACAGCAGGGGTGACAATGGGCACCCCTGTCTGGTCCCATTCCGGATCTCAAAGCTCTCTGATAACACTCCGTTTACCTTGACCCTTGCTCTGGGTTTATTATACAATGCCAGAACCCATCCCATCATACGTTCTCCCAGGCCCACCCCCCTCAGAACCTCCGACAAGAAGACCCATCCAACCCTATCAAATGCTTTTTCAGCATCCATAGAGATCAAGACCCTTGGAATTCGCTCTGGTCCATTTTGAGCCCAGTGCAATATCTGTAAGGCACGAATTGTATTGTCTCTAGATTCCCGTCCTTTTATAAATCCCGTTTGGTCTGGTTGTATTATTGTTTCTATATGGTCTTGCATCCTGAGGGCCAGGATTTTGGATAGGATCTTCGTGTCAGAATTCAAGAGGGAGATGGGCCTATAATTAGCGCACACTTGCGGATCCCTCCCTTCCTTCGGGAGGACCGTCACATGTGCCATCAGTGCTTCAGTAGACAGTGGCTTAAAAATTTCTACAGAGTTGAGGTAGTCACATAGTGGCTGAGCCAACTCCGGAAGAAACTTTTTATAATATAAATTCGTAAAACCGTCCGGGCCTGGGCTTTTCCCCAATGCTAGTCCTCCCACCACCTTACTCAGCTCTTCCACTGTAATTGGTTGTTCCATTTCCTGCATTGCTGCGGTTGAGATTTCTGGTAGTTCTGAAGTCCTTAAATATTCCCTGATCTCCTGTCTCATTCGTTCCCCCTCTTCTCTTCTTTTATCCCCCTCTATGTTGTATAGGGAACTATAATACCTTTGGAATTCTGCTGCTATTTTATGGGAGTCAATAACCTGTTTATTACCTGCTGTTAATTTATGAACATGCCTTGATTCCTGTAGTTTTTTTAACTGTCTCGCTAGCATTTTTCCCCCTTTGCTACCTTGTTCATAAAAACGATGGGCAAAGTATCTCTGTTTATTTTTAACTTTCAGATCTAAACATTTAACTAACTTCAGCCTCAACTCTAGCAGCTTATTATCATCCTCCGGGTCCCGACTTTTTTTATGTTTTATCTCGATTTTATGTATCTCCTCTAGAACATCCGTGATTTCCTTTTGTTTTTCTTTCTTAAGGCGTGACCCCTGCGAAATCATCTCCCCCCTAATAACCACTTTATGTGCTTCCCACACTACTTGGTTGGACACCTCATCTGTTTTATTGATCTCAAAGTACGACATCAGACCCCCCTTCAGGGTTTCAAAGGCCCTTTTGTCATCCAAGATAGATTCGTTTAGTCGCCAGTTCCTTTCTTTTTTGCAAACGTCACCCACTCGTATGCTCAGCGCAACTGGCGCATGATCTGATATCGTAATTGAGCCAATTACTGAAGATTTCACAAGATGTAAATCAAACTGATCAACTAATAATAGATCAATCCGTGAATATGTGTTATGTATTCTTGAATAGTAACTATAATCTCTTTCACGGCCATGCAGAGTCCTCCAGCTATCTACCAGATGTAGCTCTCTAAGACTCTTTTTTAAATATCTCTGTGCTCGAAAAGATAATACTGTCTTACCAGATGAGGTGTCCATATCAGGGTCTAGAGTGAGGTTAAAATCCCCTCCCAGGATTAGAATGCCTTTCCTCAACTTTTCCAATTTTTTCATTGTTTTTGATATAAAATCTACTGTACCAGTATTGGGGGCATAAATTGACGCAAACGTGTAATATTGGTTCTCTATTCTTCCTTTTACACACAAGAAACGCCCTTCCAAATCCTTCTCCACTTCTTCAAGTGAAAAAGGAGTTGTTCTATTGATTGCTATTGTGACACCTCTAGCTCCACGGATAGGAGAGGTTGAATGAAACCATTGATTAAATGGGTGACTTGGTAGTCTGGGGATCGACCCTGCTGTGAAGTGCGTTTCTTGGAGGAATATAACATCCACCCTCTGGCCGCGCAGTTCACACCAGAGACGCCCCCTCTTATTTGGAGCTCCTAGGCCTCTTACATTATATGTTACTATCTTCAGTTCTGTCATTCAGTATATACAGCCCCCTGTACCTGTCTCCACGATATTCCAAGAGGATTTTCCTCGCCCAGAGGGTACGAGAGTTGAACGATGCCCGGGATGGATGAGATATACTGCGAAGGAGAAAACAGAGAAGCGGGAGGGGAGGAGAGAAAAAAAAAAAAAAAAAACCCCCCTCCCACCCCCCCAACCCCACCTCCCCCCCACCAAACCCAACCCTCCTCCAACAGACTCACATGCACATACACACCTCAAATTTCCTATCATCTCCCCTAATTTGGTGGATCAATCTCCCCGAAGATGTACCTCCCTTCTCTGAGATTGTCCTCCCAACTGCAATATTGCAGAAAAATTTATCCCCCTTTTGGGACTTTCCTATCGGGCAAAGATGAATTACGGTATGGATTAGGGCAATCCGAATTCTCCCGGGCCCCGAGAGCAGGAGGAGCCGTTCACGCTGCAAATAATATTAATTCTAAAGACCGGGGACAGACATCTGGCCAAATCTCCGCTTACAGCTTTAAAGGGCTATCTCAGCTCAGGGGTCCAGTGAGATTAGGGAGGCAAGTGGGGGGGAAAGAGAACAGAGACCCAGGCAGGGAAAGCCCCCCCCAATCCCCACGCCCTCCCCCAACCCACCCCTCCCCCACCCAACCACCTTTCCCCCGACCATAGTCCTATAATCACATTTGTCCATCTCTATTCTCCTTCCTTCCTCTGCTTCTGCTTGGGACTTGGTTCCATTGTTCTGGGCGAGGCAAAGGGGCTCTAGATCTGTTCAATCTCCAATCTGGAAAATCAACCGGTGGTAAACCCAAGGTTTCTGTAAATTTTTTTAAATCATCCTTATTTCTCAGGACAGCAGATTTTCCCTCTCGGGATGCCTTTACACTAAAGGGAAAACCCCATCTGTATTTCACTTCTGCCGCTCGCATAGCTTCCAATAAAGGTCTCACCGTACGGCGTTGCATTAGTGTCCGATATGATAAGTCCGCATATAGAAAAATCTGATGCCCTTCATATACTATCCTTGGATTTTTACGTGCTACATTCATGATGGACTCCTTCAGTGTAAATTTATGCAGTCTACATATGATATCTCTGGGCCTATCCACACTCTGATTGGTGAAAGATGTTGTGCGATGCACTCTGTCTATTTCAATAACCTCTGGGGCTTGCGCCCCCAGTATTTGGCGGAACAACTCAGTCACCAATTGTACTAGATCTGCATCCTCCTTTCTATCGTTTAAGCCTCTTATACGGATATTCTGCCTGCGTGTTCTGTTTTCTTGATCATCGGTTTGATCTAGCAGTGAATTTAGTTTTTCCTCATATTCCTTTATTACTTCCTGAGAGTCCACCACTGCTTGCTTAATGTCATCTTGGGACAACTCAATTTCTTCCACTCTGCGTCCCAGTGCTGTTGTTTCCTCCCTGACCTCTTCAACCATTTGTTTACAGGACACTTCCACCATAGAGATAAGCATTTGTATGTCATTTTTAGTGGGGAGAGATCTCAGGTGCTCTCTGAGTTCCTTATCTAAGTTTATCTTCACTGTTTCAGGCTGATGTATTTCTTGCTCAGTGCTAGGGGAATGGGTCATGGGGGTCATAGGGGACCGTTGTTGTTTCCGTGCTTCTATATCACTTTTAGCTGCTTCTATGTCTCCTCCATGCAGTTCCCCTTCTCCAGTCCTTTTCCCTGAAACAGATCTGGATTCTAGTCCTCTTGTATCTTGCCCACCTTCCAGCTTTTGGCCATCTCTGCAGTTCTCTTTGTGACTCCGTCCCACCACTTCCTGGTTGTCTTGCTCATGGCATACCCCATTCTCGGCTCTCTCCGCTCCCCCCTCAGCCAAATCTCCCGTCTTCCTTATACTCTGTTGGCCCTTCGGCGGTGTCTCCTCCCCTTGTGTCTGGCTGTTTCGGGTGTCTGACCCCTCATACCTCACCCCTCCATATCCTGACAGCCTCCGATCTGCCTTGCTTTGTTCAGTGTTCTGGGGCGAAAGGTATGCTTTCATGGGGCCCGTCTGTGCCTTACCCTTTCCACATGGAGGTAGCGCCTGGCGTCTTCGGGCCGACATCTCCTGGCCGAGCGGGGAAGCCGAGAGGAGAAGTCACGTGGAGGTAAGGACGTCACTCTTCGGTGCCGGTGCACTCCGCTTCCGTGGCGGCGTCCCTGGCTGCTCTCTCCCAGCTCTTTCTCTCCTTTGGGTGCCGGCTAGCAGTATGGGTATGGGGGCTATCGCCAAAGCGGTTCTGTGTTCGTCGTCCTTAGGGCGGAGTCTCCGGCGGTTCCACTCGCTAGGGGTGATGCGCCTTAGGCATATAGGAAGGAGCTGTCATACACGCTCAGCACTCCCCATGTCTCTCAGAGCCCGGGAACCTCCGCACGCTCACGCAGCGCGTCCTCTCTCCATACCACGCCCCCCCGACTGCTGGCAGATTTTAGTAGTTCAAATGATTCTTTTATTTTAAAAATGTTTCAGACATTGTCTGGCATATTGATGGCCCCCCTACCCTCAAAGTAATCAAGGTATCTTAGACGAACCTCACGGGCACTCAGGGGGGGCAAGCCAGGACGGCCACTTTCAAGCGCCGTCAGGGTTGGTTCATTATGAATTCCGGCCTCAGGCCCAACTGAGCCAGCATAGTTGGCAGAATTTTGCTGTAAATAGTTGTGTAGAACACAGCACGCCAGGATAATATGATTCAGTTTGTACTCCGCCATCTGTATGGGTGTAAGAAATAGGCGGTAATTAAAAACCCTCTGGTTCAGGGTGAGGGTCCTCATCGGAAATGGCCACATAAGATGGTCCCCCAGCGCAAACGCTTCATCAGCAAGGAAGACGAATGGGAGTCCTTCCACATTGTCTTCTGGAGGTGGCAAGTCCAAGCTGCCATTCTGGAAACGCCTGTAGAACTCCGTCTGGGCGATGACTCCACCATCAGACATCCGGCCATTCTTCCCCACGTGGGTGGTGGGACGATGTGTACGTGTTTCCCATCAATTGCCCCTCTGCAGTTAGGAAAGTCCCACCGCTGGGCAAAGTGGGAGGCCACAGTCTGCCATTCCTGTGGGTTGGAAGGAAACTGTGGAGTCAAACAAGAAAAAAAATAATCATTTTGCACCTAAACAGGGAAAGCAGATTAGACACAAACATTCTTGGCCAACATCAGTATAACATTTATTTTAGGGAGTTTGGAAAGACCAAGGTATAAGGTCCACCTATCAGATTCCCCCTCCCCCCCACCCTCTCATGGGCCATTTGTAACATTTTAGGGGGGGGGGCTCTTGCACAGGTAACCCTCTCCACTTCATTGAGAGATGAATGCCTAAATAATTTGTATTACTTTGGCCAGCCCCTCCTTACTTACACTATTGACAGCCCACTGGACAGGTAAGAAGTGTCATAATACAAAGTTATAAATACACACTGTACACATTTTAGCACATTTGGACATTCTGCTATTACCTATCAAGATAATAATAAACTTGAAACAGTACCATTTGAAAGTATACAGGCAGTCCCTTGCACTACATGCTTTGGGGAATTCATCCATACATCTGACCACAAAAGAGATGGGTATAGTGTGTATGGGTTTGGCAAAGTCAGCAGATAGATGATAGAAAATTGGCTTTCAGGTGACTTAGCAGTTGGGGGAAGGGAGGGTTCCAAATGATTTGGGGACCCCAAAAAATAAAGCCTCTGGCACTCTGCCTGAATTTAAAGCACATATCACATTTATAAACATTTTAGGGGGTATTTAGGGTAAATCACTACTATGGAGCTGACAAAATACATTGTTAAGTGACTACATGAGGTGAATATAGGGCCAGGAGACCATGCTGGGGAGGTAAGTGAAGGCAAATATGTATGAAGGACAAAAAAATAATTACATAAAAATCCAGCATGCATGAGAACAAAGGGGACATTCACAGCATATTACAATCATGGTCATTAGGGAATGAGGAAAGAAATACAATATATTATCAAACATTAAATACAATAAAATGTGATGTTAAAGGATAAATCTTACCTTAATATAATCCTTCTGCAGGACCTGAATGATGGCAGAACAGGTCTCTGGGATAATGATCCCCAGAGCCTGGGGGGAGATGCCTGTCGAGAACTTCAAGTCCTGCAGGCTTCTCCCCATCGCCAAGTACCGCAGGGTGGCGACTAGCCTCTGCTCCGGAGTGATGGCTTGCCTCATGCAGGTATCCTGCCTGCTGATATAGGGGGTCAGCAAAGCCAACAAACAGTGAAATACGGGGTCCGTCATCCAGAGAAAGTTCCTGAAATCATCAGGATTATTCTCACGGATCTCACGGAGCAAAGGCATATGACAGAACTGGTCATGCTGGAGCAACCAATTCTTGGTCCATGAACTCCTCCCCACCCTGTTCATGGACTGGACTTGTGTCAAGGTAAGGACCCCAACACCAAGCCCCCGCACAGCACGAACTCTACAAGGAGTACGTATATGAAACATGGCTAGAAAACGGTCGGCTGCTCAGAACGAAGTAACAGAACGCACTGAAGAACAGCAAGGCCTGTGAAGAGTGCCCTGAAAAACAGTAACTAACGAACAAGAACACAATGACAGAGTCACGCGTAACTCTCTGCACGCACTGAAGACCAGATACAAACCCACAAGCACAAACTGAACAGCAGAAAACGATCTGAAAGCCACGAGTCTGAAAAAGCACGAATCGTCTCTCACCAAACTTTTACTAACACGAGATTAGCAAAAGGAGCCCAAAAGGGTGCCGCGCTTGGTTCGGACCTGCCCTTTTCTAGTCTTGTTGTACGTGGTGTGACCGCGTTCTTGGCAATCAGAAATTCCGACAACTTTGTGCGACCGTGTGTATGCAAAACAAGTTTGAGCCAACATCCGTCGGAAAAAATCCATGGATTTTGTTGTCGGAATGTCCAATCAATGTCCGATCGCGTGTACGGGGCATAAGACTGGCTCTACACTAACAGTGCAAGCCGGCAGGGACTCTTTCCGTGCTGCCCCCCTGCAAAGTGCTACCCTAGGCCTGGGCCTTGTTGGCCTAGGCCAGGATACAGCGTTGTTATAGTTGTTACAGTTGATGTTATTTCAAATGAGTTTGGCTCCCTCTAGTGACTGTTAGGCTCTGTTAGGATTTTTCCTAATTCTAGAGAAGGAATGCAGCAAAGTATTGTGGGAGATATAGTTTGGATCAGCCCTGAACTACAATACAGACAATGCAAAGCGCGCAGCACTGCCTGCTGGGAGTGGTGATAAAAGGACCAGCGCGGCCTGTTTTCAGTCTCTCTGGACGCCATTCAACACCTGCCAATAGGACGTCTGTGTGTGACCAGGAGTGAGAGACTGCGGCCTATACAGCGGAGAGCCGGATCGCCCACCTCTGAGGGATTTCGGAAACCAGCCTTGCCATCTTAGCAAGCAGACCGGCCTGCACTTCAGAGCAACTTGAAGCCCCTGCACTTCAGCCCATCGGGAGTTGCAGAGCAGCATGGCGGCGCCATCTTCACCAGACGGTTACACTAGGAGGGGATTACAGACGGAGCCTCACTGCCATTGGAGTCTATTGTGGTAAGAGGGCACCTGCCCATTTCAGTAGAGCATACAGTATTTCTGAGTGAATTCTTTCTACAGACTGCTGGTGAAGCTTGTAGTTCCACGGAGGTGAATCTACTTCTTCACAGGCATCTTACAGCTGAAATTTGGGGCCTTGTCTTTTCCCCTGCGCTGTAAGGTTAGTACTATATTGCACTCACTTATAAGGAGGAATCTTCAAGTGGTGATATTTCTTCAGTTAACCGCTTCAGCCCTTTAAGATTTTACCCCCTTCGGCTCGATTCACACCTATGCATGTTGCTTTTGAGCATTTTTGGAGGTTTTTTTTCATGCTTGCCACGTTTTTGAGCAGCGTTTTTGCGGCGTTTTTGCCGCGATTTGCGTTTTGCAGTTTTTTGGTTTTTTTTACAGTTTTTTTTTACAGTCTTAAAAAAAATTTTAAAAAATAAAAAACGGCAAAAACGCATCAAAAACGCACCAAAAACGCATCAAAAACGCTGTAAAAACGGTGCACTTGCGTTTTTGATGCTTGTCCATTGAATTCTATTAAATGCAAAACGCTGCATTTTGCATGAAAAAAAGTCCCTGACCCTTTCCAAAAATGCAGAGAAACAAAAAGGCATTGATGTGAACATGTTCCATAGGAACCCATGTTATAAAATTCCCGTGCATTTCTGCAAAATGCAAAATGCATCAAAAAACGCGCTAGTGTGAATGGAGCCTTCCTGACCAGAGCACTTTTTGCGATTCGGCACTGCGTCGCTTTAACTGACATTGTACCCAAACAAAATTGATGTCCTATTTTTTCCCACAAATAGAGCATTATTTTGGTGGTATTTAATCATCTGCTGTTTCTATTTTTTGCACTATAAACAATAAAAGAGTGACAATTTTGAAAAAAAAAACAATATTTTGTAATTTTTGCTATAATAAATATCCCCATTTTTTTTTAAAAAAAGCAAATTTTTGCCTCAGTTTAGGCCGATATGCATTCTTCTACATATTTTTGGTAATAAAAATTGCAATAAGCGCATATTGATTGGTTTGCGCAAAAGTTATAGCGTCTACAAAATAGGGGATAGATTTATAGCATTTTTATAAATTTTTTTTTTTTACTAGTAATGGCGGTGATCTGCGATTTTTATCGTGACTGCGACATTATAGCGGACACATCGGACAATTTTGACACATTTTTGGGACCATTGGCATTAATACAGCAATCAGTGCTATAAAAATGCATTGATTACTGTAAACATGTCACTGGCAGTGAAGGGGTTAACACTAGTGGGCGATCAAGGGGTTAATTGTGTTCCCTAGTGTGTGTTCTAACTAAAGGGAGGATGTGACTGTGTAGGGGAGATGACCGATCGCTGTTCATACTTTGTATGAACAGATGATCTGTCACTTCGCCCCTCAGAGAACCGGGATCTCTGTGCTTACACACAGAGATCCCGGTTCTCGCCGTGTTACGAGCGATCGCGGGAGCCCGGCGGTCATGGAGACCGCCAGGCACTTGCACCGGCTCCGGGGGCAAGCTGCGCACGCGGGCGCCCCTAGTGGACACCAGAGGGAGCGAGGTAACATAATGGCGGTTCCCCCATGTTGCCGCAGTACAACTGTGGCCGCTGGTCAGCAAGTGGTTAAGCAGTCATCAGCATATCATTTATTCTACAGTAATTTTTGCTTTGTGGATTATAAATACTGCAGTTTAAACACCAGGCTAGCTGAAGATATCCGAAGTTAAAGAACTTATAATAATCATAATCATCCTCTTTTATCAAGCATTGTTGCTCTACTTATAAGTTGCACTCTGAATTATAGCCTAGGGGGAGCCATTGAGTATATGTTAGACTTTACACTGTATTCTAGATTGTAAGGAATATTATACTGTCATTTGGTCTGTGTGTTGAGGCCTCGGTGGGAAGGTATTTAATATATGTTTCAAAGATATTGAGTACTTATCCCTCTGTACACCTGTTCACATATACTCCCAAGGGTGACTATAAGGTTATAAGTTTTGCATATCTGAATTAAGTGATACCAATTGTTAATTATCACTTGTGTTTATTCATGCTGTTCATTGTGTTCCATCATTTACTCTGGAATGGAACCCAAGGTGTCAGGGGTAAGAGAGGATCTGCAGAGTCGGGGTAGCCAGTGGGGTATAGAGTCAATCAGCAGCCCTCACGGGGGTACCGCTACATAGGCATTAGTAAAGAAATGCATTTTCAAAGTTCAGAACAGAGACACTAAACTTATTTTCCCCTTACAATGCCTTAAAAGAGTATTCATTCCCTTTGAAATTTTCCACATTTTGTCATGTTACAATAAAAAACGTAAATCTATTTTATTGGGATTTTATCTGATAGATCAACACCAAGTGGCACATAATTGTGAAGTGGAAAGAAAACGATAAGTGGTTTACAAATTTTTTTACAAATAAATACCTGACAAGTGTGACGTGCCTTTGTACTCAGCCCCTTTACTCTGATACCCCTAAAGCCTTGTACCCACGATCAGAAAATTGTCCGAAAAATACCGCGATCGTAGATAATCGGATCGTTAGTACAGAGCTTTTGAGAGCCAATCAGGACAGTTCATCTGATATTATTTGATCGGACATGCGCGAAAATATTTTTTGTTTAATCAGTACAGCTGTTGTTCGAAAATGCAATACAAATGCATTACAATACATGACATTTCGTCTGAATTTTTATTCTGTTGTACGAGAATTTTCCTGACTTTAGTAAACTCATTCGATCTGAGATTTGCATGCAAAAAAAAATGGACGATTATTCGTTCGATAATATCATCGTGTGTACCAGGCTTAACTAAAATCTAATGGAACCAATTGCCTTCAGAAGTCACCTAATTAGTAAATAGAGTCCACTTGTTTGTAATTTAGTCTCAGTATAAATGCAGCTGTTCTGTAAAGCCCTCAGAAGTTTTTTTAGAGAACCTTAGACAGATCAGGGATAAAGTTGTGGAGAGGTTTAAAGCAAGCTTAGGTTATAAAAAAATATCCCAACATCTTTGAACATCTCACGGAGCACTGTTCAATCCATCATCCGAAAATGGAAAGAGTATGGCACAACTGTAAACCTAACGAGATATGGCTGTCCACCTAAACTGATAGGCAGGAAAAGGAGAGCTTTAATCCGAGAAGCAGCCAAGAGGCCCATGGTAACTCTGGAGGAGCTGCAGAGATCCACAGCTCAGGTGGGAGAATCCGTCCACAGGACAACTATTAGTTGTGCTCTCCACAAATCTGGACTTTATGGAAGAGTGGCAAAAAGAAAGCCATAAAAAATACAGTTTGCTGCTGGTGAGAAGCCATGTAGGGCACACAGCAAACATGTGGAAGAAGGTGCTCTGGTCAGATGAGACCAAAATTTAACTTTTTGGCCTAAAAGCAAAGCGCTATGTGTGGCGAAAACTAACACTGCACATCATCCTGAACACATCACCCCTGCGCAAACCCCCCCCCCAAAAACCGAGTGGTAGCAGCATCATGTTGTGGGGATGCTTTACTTCAGCAGAGACAGGGAAGCTGGCCAGAGTTGATAGGAAGATGGATGGAGCCAAATACAGAGCAATCCTAGAAGAAAACCTTTTAGACTCTGCAAAAGGCTTGAGACTGGGGAGGAGGTTCACCTTCCAGCAGGACAATGACCCTAAACGTACAGTCAGAGCTACAATGGAATGGTTTCGATCACAGCATATTCATGTGTTAGAATGGCCCAGTCAAAGTCCAGACCTAAATTCAAATGAGAATCTGTGGCAAGACTTGAAATTTGCTGTTCATAGACCCTCTCCATTCAGTCTGACACAGCTTGAGCTATTTTGCAAAAGAAGAATGGGCAAAAATGTCACTCTCTAGATGGGCAAAACTGGTAAAGACATACCCAAAACGACTTGCAGCTGTAATTTCAGTGAAAGGTGGTGCTACAAAGTATTGACTCGGGGGGGCTGAATACAAATGCGCGCCACACTTTTCACATATTTACCGTATTTATCGGCGTATAACACGCACCGGCGTATAACACGCACCCCAATTTAGGAGGGAATTTTAAGGAAAAAAAACTTTTAGGAGGGAAGTTGAAGGGAAAAAACTTACATTTAAATGCCCATCATTGCAGCCTTCTCAGTGCAGCCATGTCAGTGCAGCCTTGTCAGTGCAGCCTTCCCCAGTGCAGCCTTGTCAGTGCAGCCATGTCAGTGCAGCCTTGTCAGTGCAGCCATGTCAGTGCAGCCTTGTCAGTGCAGCTATGTTAGTGCAGCCTTGTCAGTGCAGCCTTCCCCAGTGCAGCCTTGTCAGTGCAGCCTTGTCAGTGCAGCCATGTCAGTGCAGCCTTGTCAGTGCAGCCATGTCAGTGCAGCCTTGTCAGTGCAGCCATGTCAGTGCAGCCTTCCCCAGTGCAGCCTTGCCCAGTGCAGCCTTGCCCAGTGCAGCCTTCCCCAGTGCAGCCTTGCCCAGTACAGCCTTCCCCAGTGCAGCCTTCCCCAGTGCAGCCTTCCCCAGTGCAGCCTTGCCCAGTACAGCCTTCCCCAGTGCAGCCTTCCCCAGTGCAGCCTTGCCCAGTGCAGCCTTCCCCAGTGCAGCCTTCGATCCCCTGTCTTCAAAATCGCCGACCGCGATTTGAAAATGGCGCCGCTGGCGCTGAAATACACAGAGCCGGTCCTTGGCTCTTTCCGGCGGCTCTCGTTCACTTTCGGCTCCACTCGTAGTCCCGAGCGGAGCTATCCGAACCTAGCCGAGTAGGTTCGGATAGCTCCGCTCGGGACTACTAGTGGAGCCGAAAGTGAACGAGGACCGGCTCTGTGTATTTCGGCGCCGGCGGCGCCATTTTTAAATCGCGGTCGGCGATTTTGAAGTTGTGCAGCTCGGGATCGCATGGGATCGGCGTATAACATGCACCTGCGACTTTCCCCTGATTTTAAGGGGAAAAAAGTGCGTGTTATACGCCCATAAATACGGTATTTGTAAAAAAATTGAAAACTATTTATCATTTTCTTTTTACTTCAAAATAATGTGCCACTTTGTGTTGGTCTATTACATAAAATCTCAATAAAATACATTTACGTTTTTGGTTGTACCATGACAAAATGTGGAAAATTTCAAGAGGTATGAATACTTTTTCAAGGCACTGTGCTTAGCAGCCTGCTAGTATTCTAAGTAAACACACAGCAGGTGTTTCTAAGCTGTTAGAAACCCTTTGAAACTAGGCTTTTTTTGTGACCTTTGAGGATGAATTACTTCACAGTACAAACATCTACAGAGGTCAGTGATGGCCTGTTAAGAACATTAAACAAATGGCCTGTTTGTCTTTTTGCTGTTTTCAATTGTGCAGATTCTCTTAAACTTCCCATTGATGGTGGTCCCTAGTACAGGAAAAAAGGGGATATACAAAATACAGGTGGGAGTGGTTTAAACCTAACTTGTTTGTTTCACATTGTCTTAAGTTAAGGGACCTAGGTTTGGTTTATTGAGTATAGATGTGCAATCTTTATTATAGATCCTATAAGAGTTGTGCCAAAACGTAACACCTGAGAAAATATCCTCTGAATACATCCCAGGCTTTGGTGGATATTTAATTGACACTCTGTTCCTAGAAAGGTCAGACACTATGGGGGTCCATAGTCAATATACCATAGGTACCAGCTCATCTCTAGGCAGTTAGGTAAGCAGGTAAGGTACATTAGGTAAGAATTGTTTAGGTATTTTTTTTTAGAGTATTCTAAAAAACATTCCCATGAGTATTCTCATGGGGATGTTTTTTTGATCTTTCTACATACAGTAATTCATACATGAATCGTTTTAATTGTAGGTGGTTCTGTATAATTACTTTAGACTTTCAGGTCCCCCAACACTTTGGCATTAAGGGAGCTGGTAAGGGAGCTGGTGCACAATTGAAGGCTTAACAGTTTTTATCATTATTACCAACATAATATACTGTACATGTAGGTAAAATCAGGGGTAGTGAATAGTACAATCTTTATTGATTATACATTGTCTGAATTTGTGAATAAGTATGTAGCTACAGTTTGCATTGTTGAACAAATGCCTGCTTTAATCCCTCTTGAAGAAGTGGATGGAAGTTCGTGAAAAGCACCAAGATGCACTTGGCCCAGTATAACTGGATATGTCTGTGATCCTACATCTGTGTTTATGTAATAATATATCACTAACATTAATTTTAATGATTGTGTGCTCAATAAAGATATACTGATTTCCACCATATTTGAAAAGACCGAATTATTGTTTTAGCTCAAAAATCCCACTTGGTTGGTCTCTGTTTTGTAGCCCTGCACTGAGATTTTCAAGCTATAAAATAGAAACTGCTCCTAAATAGCATATAGCAATAAAACACTGTTACATTAATGCTATGTTAATGCTAAGCATACAGCCAATGTTTTATACATAGGAAAGCAGCTAATCGATCATTCTTTTTTTTTGTGTTAAATATGACCCTTGGACCTAATGGAAGCAGGAATCCAGGGAGTACCCCAGTTTCCATCAATATAAACCGCTATTTAGCACCGCCCAAGCTGAGCTGCCTTAATACTCTCTATACATTTTAGTGAAATAATTGCAGCAGCTGAGTACATAAGAATCTTAATAGTGCTAAACCAGTATATATTGACTAACACCCATGTACACCCCAGAGAATTTCAGAATGTCAGGAAACCAATATACAGAATCAGTGCCAATTTGTTTAAAATGTGAATGCTTATAGGACTTAGTTAAATCCAAAATGCCATCTACATATCTACAAATAGCCTTATCTGTTACGGACTTAGTGACATTAATTCTCATTAAAACGCTTTCTACTTTTCTAATTCATATCCTGGTTTTTACAGTGTTACAGTGTTTACAGCCTTTTCTTTTCAGGTTTATCTATAATTATCTCTAGGCGTGTTCTCCAAAATGAAATTAAATACCTTAAGTAAAGTCTAATTATAGCTACCTATACTGGAATTAATGCTTTTTGTTTCTGATCAGCCATCTGATTATGCAACTCAAAAAATAAATCAAAAACAAATGAACATGTTACACAGAAATGCCCAATAACTTAAAACATAACCACTTCCCCTCTCTAATTAAAGTAGATGTAAACCTTAACTGAATAGCATGTAGTTTGCTAAAGTACTATGTTTAACAATTAGCATTTTAAATTGTTGTTTTCATCTTGCTTTTATTCTTTGTTACATCTCATTGCTGCTGACTTTCTACATCCTCTTTGAAGCCACTTCCTGTCTACATGCATGTACTCCAGTGATGGCTGCATGGCCTCTCTCAAGGTGTTTCTTTATGGTGAGAATGGCTCCTTAATGTGCAAAACAGCCACTCGTTTTCTTCATCAGAAACACTTGTGACACGGTGACAATGCAGAACAATTGGGAAACAGGGACAAAGCATTGTCACGCTATAGCAGAAAGTACCTGAAGAAGGACCTTTATGGCAAGATTAGCAGGTATCATTTAAATGAAAACTGTCTTTTTTATAAAAAGAGTGAAAACACTGAAAATTGCAGATACTTGATCCCACTTCCTTATTCATCACCATGCTCAGTCTGTCATTTCACCCTCCAACTCCACTTGCAGTCTCCTTGGATCATGTCACACATCCCAGGAGGCTACAGGACTAGTCTCCCAGCAGTCAACCGTCTCATGCATGCACAGTGGGGGGAGGGGGGCTGGTTGTTAGCCATTAAGGAAGTGACAGCCAGCTCCCAAATCCAAGATGTAGCAAGGGAACCTAAATCTTGGCATACCTGGGTCAGCTTTTTTCAACAAGCCTGTAGTAGGTAGGTGCAGTATGCTTCCTCCACTGTAAGTGGCGCCATGTGTGGATAGTGTGGGGACAGGTCTCCCATCTGTCTGGGACAGTATTAGCGGCAGGGAAAGGTTCCAGATGAGAAGGGATACCTTAGGGCTTGCATGTTCCTTGGAAATCTTATCATTTGGGTACAAGGCAGACAGGCCACATACTGCATCTCCAGACAGACACTGTGAGTATGGCGGGAGGTCTCCCAGGAGGCGGGAACATTTTTTTTTTTTGGGTTGGCGAGCGGCGTGATTGACGATGGATTTACATCGAGGTACACTGTTTTTTTAATTTTTAATAAAGGATTTGTCAAAAACATGTCGCTTGTGTTTATTACTTTTTGACACTTTTTTTTGGTGAATGGGTAGGGGTACTCGACACCCAATCACATGGGTGGGGGGGATCTGGGAGCCCCCTTAATAAAGGGGGTTTCCACATTCTGATAAGCCCCCACCCGCAGACCCACACAACCACCAGCCACGGTTATGGGGATGAAGCACTTCTCACCATCAACATAGGTACAAGGTGCTTTGGGGCGCGGGGGCAGACCCAAAGCACCCACCCCCCCCATGTTGAGGGCATGTTGCCTGGTATGGTTCGGGGGGGTGCTCGCTCACCCCCCTTTCCTGACCTGCCAGGCTGCATGCCCGGATAATGGTCTGGTACGGATTTTGGGGGGGACCCCACGCCGTGTTTTCTCTAATTTTGGCATAGAGTTCCCCTCCAAATGCATAACAGACCCGAAGGGCCTGGTATGGACTGGGGGGGGGGACCCCACGCCATTGTTTTCTTTATTTTTTTAACAGTTGGGTGCCAGCAATTGTAACTGTGAGTCATTTGCAATAGGATTTTACTTGTTTTTTTTTTCTTTAGAAATATAATTTTTGCTGCAGCATGTTTTATGCATGCTACAGATGCGTCACTTCACAGGCACTTTAAAGCGAAGTTCCACCCAGGAATGGAACTTCCGCAGATTGGATCCCCCCCCTCCTCCCACATTTGGCACCTTTCAGGGAGCAGCGGATACCTGTCAAATCCAGGTATCTGCTCCCACTTTTGGGGAAAGATCGCCGCAATCTTGTGCGGCGAACTATGCAATGTCCAGCTTCTCCTCCTTCCCCCCTGCTGCCTTCTGGAAGACACAGAGGTCCCAGAAGACAGCAGAAACCATTCAGAAAGCACAGCATGACTCGCACATATGCAGTAGGAAACAGGCTGCGAAGCCGAAAGGCTTCACTTCCTGTTTCCCTTAGTAAGGATGCCGGCGCCTGCACCCGGAGTCGAGGGACAGATTGGCTTTGGATGCCGACATTGCGTGCTCCCTGGACAGGTAAGTATCCATATATTAAAAATCAGCAGCTGCAGTATTTGTAGCTGCTGACTTTTAATTTTTTTTTTTTACCCAGGCAGAACTCCGCTTTAAGGGGACCCCCCCAGGCACTATATTTAAAAGATGTTTTTATTTTTATTGTTACACTTTAATTGAAATCACTGCACCTGAAAAAAACAATTGTTTTGAAAAAAAACGTTTTATTGATACATGTCCCCCAGGGCAGTATCCCGGACCCCCATAACCCTTTTATGGCCAATTACTAGTATATAAGCCTTCAAAATTGGCACTTTTGACTTTTCAAGTTCGGCTCCCATAGACTCCAATGGGGTTCGCTGTTCAGGTTAGAACATTTCCCCTGTTTGGGAGTTCTGCTGTGAACCGAACAGGGGGGTGTTCGGCCCATCCCTATTTGTCAATACATGGACCTTATCTAAAAAATGATCCAGATTATAATACACACGCTTATATCCAGCAATATGCCTGAGCAGTATAAATAGTTCAGTTGATTTCTCCGCAAACTCAATGTGTTTCTTGGACTTTAATCCACTTCATCAGGAACTTATTAGTGGAACAAATGCATGTTCTCTAAATACAGAAGAAATATATACAAAATATTATAGTAACCTGATGGAATGTTAATACAAATTTGTGTCATATACAAAAGTTAATATGATTACCTGGGTGCAGAAAGGGTATGGGAAAGGTCAGGCCAAACAGGGATAAAACAGTAGCAGGGAACCAGCACTTAGGGGGATCATAAATGGTTTGGGTTTATGGTATATAGTTTACATGGGGTAAAATATCTGTAGGCAAAAGCAGAAAAATAAGCAAAACTAATGGGCAGAGGAGGTTTAAGCCATGTCTGTAATCTGTGTTGCTATTGATTTAACTTTCAAATATATCCATCATCTAAGTTATCTATACACCTTTAAACCCCAATTAAACTACAAAGATTAAACTTGAATGATGTAGCACTCTTAACAATTAATGCCTACAATATGACATAATATGTAATATGTTATATTGTAGGCGCTGCATTATTTATATTTAATGATTTTTCCATGTTTCCTATATTTGTCCATTACTGAAAATCCAGTACATTTCGATATAAACAAATGTATAGGGGCACATCTGCAAATTAGAAACTGTTCCTTCGGATCAAGGCCAGTTCTACATAAGAGACCCTTCATTCTTACCAACCTTTCTATCAATGGAATAAATGAGGTTAAATTCTGCCTAAAAACTTCAATTATGTGGTAGCCTTAAAGAATTAAGTTTGTCATATAATTACAAACCATAATAATTTATCTGATATGTACTATGGCTAAGTATAGGTCAGGAGTGAGTTATGTAAAAAAGACACTATGCTATTTTGTATGACAGAGGAGGAAACAAAAAAGGAGATTTTTACATAAGAGCTTACCTTCTACCACTGGGGTGAAAGATATCAAAATTATTTTCATTGGGCTTCATACATTGTACATGTCTGTAGGAAATTGTATCTTAGTGTGTCTCACTCTCAATGTAGATATTTCCTAACATTTTCTAAGTTTAAGCCTAAAATGAAGGCACCCCTAAGCACTCGATCCTTTCCCTGCCTGAACGTTTAACATGAAAATCCAGAAATATGGCCTATATTCCCCGCCCTTCTCCTTTACATATTCCTTAACAATTTTTTTATGTGCATGGCTGTTGTTAGGGAATAGGGATATGGACATCAGTGGGGCTTTGTCAGAAGGTCTAACCCTTTTCAATGTTACCAAAAATGTGTTTTTGTTTTTGTCTGTGTCCACATTGGAGAGATTTGCTTACATTTTCTGTCCTAACACAGGCACACGGGCTGCAATAAAAATCTGACAGAAGCTCTAGCCCTTCCCCACTCTATCCAGAGCCAAATAAAAATGTATGGCTGCAGTTTAACCTGACCCTAACATTTAGACCTTCCAATAAACCGAATGCCTATAGTCAGCCCTTAAAACTAAAATGTAAAACCCTAACCCTAATGTTAACCCTAATGCTTTAATTTAACCCCCTGATCCTGAATCCATCAATTAAAGCAGAAGTCCAGCCTGAGCTTGTTTGGCTGGGCTTCTCCTATGGGTCACATGAGTGCAATTCGTTTTGCACTCCTGTGACCTGTTTTCAGCAGAGAGCAGTCTGAAGTCCACTCTCTGCTGACGTCACTGCAATCAGTCCAGGCACTGCGTCATCCCGACAATAAAGTCTGGATCCGCCAGCTGCCTGGACTGATGCCTGTTTCAGCCTCTCAGCGAGACGGCTGCTCCCTGCCCCTCCACAGCTCTGTTCTCCAGTGAGCGTGGAGAGCTGCTTATTGACAGTCAGCAGCTCTCCTCTTGGGGATTTGTGAGAACCGAGCCATCGGCGATGTTCAATGGCTCGGTTCTCAGTGTAGAGACACTGGGGGACAGATACAGCATCGGTCCCATGCTGTGTCCACCTAGGTAAGTATAAAAGGTGGGGGGCGGACCCTTACTTCTTTTTTAACTATCTCAGTACCCTAACATTTGCTCTAACAGTAGGCAACCCCCTTCTTCTGTATATTGACCCTTTTCTGCTCCAGGAGCTTCCATTGCAAATGTTCATACTTCTGCTAACAGCTATGTTCTAAAAGACACTGGAGCCAAGCTGCCAGCACAAAAAATAATCAGCAAAAGCAAAGTCCCCTTGCCAAGGTCATATAATTATTATAATTATATTAATTAAGATTCACTATTTATTATAAATAATTGTATTATATTAATTACAGTGCCTTGAAAAAGTATTCACACCCCTTGATATTTTCCACATTTTGCTTAAGCTGTCTTGCATACACACGGTCACACCAAATTCCGACCGTCAAGAACGCGCTAACGTACAACAAGTACGACGGGGCAACATGTACGACGTCTCGTACTTGCTTCGTTGGAACAGCATACAGACGAGTGGTTTTCCCTATAGGAATTTGTTCAGTCGGAAAAATATAGAACATGTTCTCTATCTAAGTTTGTCTGAATTTTCGACGTAAGAAGTCCGATGGAGCATACACACGGTCAGAATATACGATGAAAAGCTCCCATCAGACTTTTTATGACGGAAATTCCGAACGTGTGTTTGGGGCATAGGTGTATTTTATTGGGATTTTATGTGATAGACCAACACAGTGGCACATAATTGTAAAGTAGAAGGAAAATGGTAAATGGTTTTCCAAATTTTTTACAAATAAATTGGTGAAAAGTGTGTTGTGCATTTGTATTCAGCCCCCTTTACTCTGATACCCCTAACTAAAATCTAGTGGAACCAACTGCCTTCAGAAGTCACCTAATTAGTAAATGGGGATGCTTTTCTTCAGTAGGGACAGGGAAGCGGATCAAAGTTGAGGGGAAAATGGATGGAGCCGAATACAGAGCAATCTTAGAAGAAAACCTGTTAGAGTCTGCAAAAGACTTGAGACTGGGGCTGAGGTTCACTTTCCAGCAAGACAATGACCCTAAACATACAGCCAGAGCTACAATGGAATGGTTTAGATCAAAGCATATTCGTGTGTTAGAATGGCCCAGTCAAAGTCCAGACCTAAATCCAATTGAGAATCTGGCAAGACTTGCAAATTGGGGCGACACAGTGGTGTCCAAAAAATTTGGAGAACCATTTATCATTTTCTTTCCACTTCACAATCTCAATAAAATAAATTTACGTTTTTGGTTGTTACTTGACAAAATGTGGAAAATTTCAAGGTGTATGAATACTTTTTCAAGCACTGTATATATAATTAAATAATATTTGTAACAAATATGGAAATGCCACATCACTAAGAGGTCCAGATACAACTTTATTCCAATAAAAGTCAGGGGGGCAATCCAAAAAGTAGCCAGCGCATTTCAGGGGTCCAAGAGCGCCTCTTAGGCATGCCATAGACTGTGCGAATTTCTTCCCTGCAACCAATGGTTGCAGGAGAGAAATTTACACGATTCCTCCCATCAGTACAGCCGGTGTCGACAGGGGAATCCCTCCTGCCAAGCTTGGTACATTCAGACTGCCCAATAATGGTTCGAATTTCGGCCGGTTCCTGCTGAACCAGCTGAGATTTGAACAGTGAATGGCTGGCCTTAATCAGAGCTAGTAAAAATAAGGAGATTATTTTCTGGCCCTGATAAAGGGGGTGCTCTTGGACCTCAAAATACATTGACCTTTTTGGAATGTCACCATGACTTTTAATGGAATAAAGTGGTATCTGGAAATCTTAGTAGTAGTGGCGGCTGGTGCTAAAAAAAATTTTAGCACCAGGTTCCAAATCTTCAGCCTCCTGATTGGCTGGGATGAGAAGCCGGAAACCAGAAGTGACGTGATGGCAAATGTTGATTCGCTAAAATCAAAAGTGGAAGGATTTGGGGCGCAGTGCTCTGCACCCCGAGGACAACCTAAAACAAGCCAATTAGTGCCTCAGGCTCTAATCAAGTGCTTGTAGAAAAATGACAGACCTGATAGAAACCCATTAGTCCGGCGCCCCGCACAGTGCACACACATAGAATGATTGATTTTTAAATAAATGATAATATGACTAAGATTTTTTTCAACTTTAATATGTTAAAAATGTTAGTTATATTTTCAGTTATTTAAAAATAAATCGTTCTATGATTAGCAAGTTATTTGCAAACTAACTTGGGAACTTTGGGGGGCGGCGCCCCTGCATCCCTTATGGACAGGCCACCACTGCTTAGAAGTGGTGTGGTGCTTTCATTTCTATTTTTATTACATAAAAAGCCTCGAAGACTGTGGAGGTCCTCTGGGACTTATAGTTCTACTTCTACTGCTAATACTTTAAAGCCGGCCATAGACGGTTCAAATCTCGGCTGGTTCAGCAGGAACCGGATGAGATTCAAACCATGTATGGCCAGGCTGAATGTACCCAAGGTGATCGATCGATCAATCAACTTGGGTACAACTAGCCTGCTGGATTTTACATGTGATTATTGCTAGAGGCTGTTATAGCCACTAGCAATAATCTCGGTGTTCTCCTTGCAGTGATGGCTACCCCCGCCCCACCGCTGGGAAAACACAATGGTTCTGCTGGAGAGGATCCACTGTCAGCACTGTCTGTGTTGATAGGGGAATCGAGTGGTTGCAGTTTGCAAGAAATAAAATCGCTCCGTCTATGGTCGGCCTAATATGGAAATGCCAGTGAGATAATCCTACGGGCCCATTGCTTTTTTTCCCCAATTTCCTGAAATATTTGTAATTTAGCACGTTAAAGTATTACTAAAAGCAAAACCTTTTTTCTAGTTTTGAATAGAGTGGAGATGGATTAGAACTCCTGTCCACTTCTATTGCTGTCTGTCCCCAGGTTAGGGAGATTCACCCTCTCTATTTGTCCTGTTTACCATTATCATTGAAAGTGAAAGTAAAGAAAATCCCAAATTTTGGGTTGTCCCCAGAAAAGTAATAGAGGGCAAATCTTCCAATGAGGACACTAGTTCTGGTGACATGGAGGTCCCCAAGGAATTCCCTTGATTTACAGGGATTTCCTCTCCTCTTTCTGTTCAACTATGGGACAGGAAGTGAAGAGAAATTTCTGAAATGGGACACAGATGATGAAAAAAAAATATGTCAGGGGTTATAACCCTCCCTTGCTCTATCCACAATAAAAAAGAGTCTTGCCTATAGTTCTAATTGAAGCTTGTGCCTATAGACATCACTTTAGGAATGCATCCAAAATAATTTTGACAACTTGACAATTACAGGAACTGTTTGATGTGCAGCCACCTACAACAATAGCCACACACTTACAATTAAGTTATTCAAACAATCTAAATACAACACGTGCTATTATAAAAGTAGAACTATAAGCCCTGAGCTGCTGCCAAGTGACACCTGGCAGCAGCTCAGGACTTATGCCCCGTACACACAGTCAGATTTTTCGATGGACAATGTCCGATCGGAGCGTGTTGTCGGAAATTCCGACCGTGTGTGGGCGCCATCGGACATTTTCCATCGGATTTTCCGACACACAAAGTTGGAGAGCAGGAGATAAAATTTTCAACAAAATCCGATCGCGTCAATTCCGACCGTGTGTGGCCTGTTCCGACGCACAAAGTGCCACGCATGCTCAGAAGAAATTCCGACACGGGACAGCTCGTTCTGGTAAACTTAGCGTTCGCAATGGATGCAGCACTTTCGTCACGCTGCAATGTTAAAAATGGTTTAATACAGCGCACTCTCTTCTTCTTTATAATGTGACAAGAATTAAGTAGTTTTGCTGCTCATATTCACACACACTTCTCACAAACTTTTATTTGTGTTTTTTTAGTGGGATTTACTGAATATATTGTTATTAGTTGTCACATCTGACAGTTTTATATTTTTTTATTTTTTATTTTTTTGGGATTTTAAGCCTTTTTTTTTTTTAATGTTTGGATTTTTTCCAAGGCTGATCTTTGTTCAGTGTTATTTTTATTTTTACTCCCGAATATTTTTGTGTGTGTTTTGTGTGTCAAGTTACCCCAACACCATTGATATCTTTTCTTATTTAATCTCCAGGAGATTGTTTGTTATTGGTGTCCCTTGTTCATTTCACATTGTATATTTGAAATGTACCTGAATCCTTACAAACCAACTGTACTTTTTGAAGTAAAAAAAGGAGAGTATAATTCAAAACAAAAATCGTTTATTAAGGGATCAGAACCAAACAAAGAGAAAGGGCAACACTGGATCAACAGGAGAAATTAGCGAAGCCTGGGACCCCCACGGCAGACATCAATTCTTCAACATCAAAATTGGTGGCCTGAGGAGTCCATATATAAGGGAGGGCAGTCTGGTCCAGAATTCGCAGAGATCCGGATAGCAGCAGATGACATCTGTGTGTCCAGGCTGTGGTACCACAAGAGGCTGCATCTTTTGGCCGACCAGACTGAACCCAGGGCAATCACTGTCTGGTCTTCCTTCCATGCTTCCTTCCGGGCTGTGGCTGTGCAGTTGGAGATGTGGCAGGAGGAGGAGTAGGACCTGGAGGAGGAGGAGGACTGGGGGGACCTGGAGGAGGACTGGGGGGACCTGGAGGAGGAGTGGGAGGACCTAGAGGAGAGGGAGGAGGAGGACCATCCCAAAGATGTGTCTGAGTTGTAATTTGGCCCCTCATACCTTTTTCCAGAGCCTCCGATATGAGGGCCTCACACAAGACTTTTTGGCCCTCCTCCATCCTCTGCATTTTATAGGCTATGAAGGCAGCAATGTTCTCCTCCATGGTGTGTGGTGCTCCCAGGACCTCTGTAGCCCTCCAAAAGAATGCTATAGCAGCCTCCTCTAGGGTACTCCTCCTACTGCCACTTTCTGTTTTCAGGGGGGGTGGAGGGACCTGCAGATCAGCCAGCCGGCTCGGCCCAGCCACCTCCTGGCTGAGACTTCCCTGTGTATGAAAAAGGGACATGGTTGTAATGTTTTGCTTCATCAATCACAATCCTAAATTAGTACTCCCAACTAACATCTAGTTAACATCATTGATTGGACAAGCAGAAATATTTAGAGGAATGCTATAATCTGGGCTCAATCTGGGCTCCTCCACATATCAGGTTGGGCGTCAGAAGCCATAGCCGGGGGGGAAGGAAGCGTGGAAGGAAGACTTGAGAGGGATGGCCTGGGTTCAGTCTGGCCTGCCAGAAAGTGCAGCCTGTCGTAGTATAACATCCTGGGGACATAGATGTCATCTGCTGCTCCGGATCTCTGCGAATCCAGGACTTTCTTGCGCTCCCTCAGATATGTGCTCCTCAGGCCACCAATGAAGATCTTTAAATAGGTGATGTCTGCCGTGGGGATCACCTGCTTCACAATTTCACACAATTGCTCCAGTGCTGCCTTCCTCTTTGCTTGGTTCTTGAAATGGGGGTGGGTAATCTCCCACAGACAGGGCAGCTCACTTAGCATCTCTACGAATACTGACATGAAGTCATTGTCTTTCATTAAGATATCCATGTTCACTGCAAGACACAACACAAGACAAAGCCTAATGTCACACAAAACTCTCCTAATCTTGTTACAATATAGGCCTCAATCTAGAAGCAGTATAGGCACAAGTTTGTCTCTTACCTTCGTTCTTACGATCGGCGCGTCCAATGCTCCTTCCTCCGCTCACAGATCGTACGTAATACGCACGCGTGTTACGCTTTATACACACTGCGCATGCGTGTAACTCCGCCCGCCCCTGACGTTCTTTCTAGTCTATTCCCCGCCCCTTTTCGTTCAGCGCAGTGGGTGAAGAGCATGATGGCGGAGTTACAGCAGGTGCATGCTAATTCTAGCAACGAGGAGGAGGAGGAGGAAAGCCCGGATCCAGGCACGTCCCGATCCAGAAGGAGACGTTTTAAGGCCACAAATATGTCGTTTGGGGAGATGTTGGAGATGGTCGACATCATGAGGAAGTCCGACTATGATGGAAAATATGGGCCTTACCCCCACCCCAACATCTGAAAGGCAAAAATCACTGCTAAAGTGATCAAAAGCCTTCACAGGAATTTCGGGGTACGAAGATCTAAAGATCAGCTCAGGAAGCGGTGGTCGGACCTGAAGTTGAGCGAGCCAGAGCAGTACCGAAAGATCCGGAGAGTGCTGCAAAAAAGTAAGTAGTTGTGCTGTGTTCCTATTCTTTCTGTCTTTATTCCGTTCGTTCTGCTCCATATGCTTTTATTAATTGTGACGTTTAAAAGGGCAACTTTAATGTTCATGGGCCCATTATTCGTTCGTATCAAACATTTTTCTTTCGGCCTCTAGAACACCATTGTTTAGGCGATATGCATTTTCACACATTTTTTGGGGCCTACTTGGATGCCAAATATTTGTTTGTGTAGATGGGTTTGTTACTAGAATGAAATGCCAACTAGATTGTGTGTAAGGAGAGGACACTGAGCAGCTAGTGTGGGACACAAGAACACCATTTTTATTAGGGGGGGCACACAGGTGCTCCAGTGTATACTATAGGGGGGGCTACATCTGTGAAGCTTGTACCAAACAGGTAAAGTATTGCAGCTTGACAAAGGGCAATAAAAAATATACATCTTGGAACTCGGCTAAAATAGACAATTGTACCCCACTTCCAAGCAATGTTTCCTATTTCTAGTTCTGCCATCAAATATCTGTGTGCTAAGTATACCATTTTTGTTTTACATAGGGGAGAAAAGACTCGGAGGACACCCCTCATCCCAGGAGAACACAGACCTCCCACCTATGGAAGAAGGTGAAATACCGCAAACCCAAGAAGAAGAGCAGGAGGAAGAAGAAGATGTGGTGGAGATTGGCACCACAACAGGTGAGTGTCTGCGACCACAGGCTCAGGTAAAAGAGATGGATGGTGGCAGATTTTTGAGACCTTTTTTTTGTTCTTTATCTCTTTTTAGGTGATCGTGATGTGAGGGAGAGAGAATGTTTCACATCTGAAAGTGCCCAGATACTGATCGGGGAGATCATGGGGTGTAATCTCGAATTGCACAACATACAGCAACAAATCAGTGATGTTATTAAAAAAAATAATAACATCATTGATGTTTTGGGGCGAATTTAAACCCCACAAAATCACCTGTTTTATTGTGGTCCAATCTTCCAAAAATTCTTTCAATGTTTAGAAAAGCCAAATTTGGAGGATGCACACAGTGTGCCAACATGTGCTATCTGCCCTCACGGGAGATCAATGGACGCGTTTTGGGGGTGCAACCCCTTCCTCAATTATAAAGTCGCGTTGAGGAAGGGCTTGCTCCCCCAAAACACGTCCCTTGATCCCCAAAACACGTCCCTTGATCCCCCCTGATAGCAGATAGCACATGTTGACATTCTGAACTTGGTGTGCATCTTCCAAATTTGGCTTTTCCAGGGGTGATTTCCCCCCATCTGAACGCTATATCAAACCCAGTTCCTAAATACTGATGTCTGATATAGCCTTCAGGTTTTACCTAATGTGAACTTTGTAAGTTCAAGTTTTTTGGCTTTCTTGTTGGTTTTACACAGGCCTGTTTTATCTGAAATGGATATTTCGATTTTTGATAATGCTACTGCAAAAATTGTTATACAACAAACATGTTGGTTTGTTTTAAAAAGCTTTCGTAAATGCACATGTGATTGTACAGGTATAAAAAAGTGGCTTACTCAAGAATGTGTGGATTATTGTCTCAACACTACAACACTTTTGGGGTGATGTAATTGCTGTTTTATGCAAAAATGGGGGTTATTTCCTAAGGGCAAATCCACTTTGCACTACAAGTGCAGGTTCAGTGCAGTTGCAAGTGCACTTGTAGTGAAATGTGTTTTAGCATTTAGGAAGTACCAGCCAACACTGTTTTTTATAAGGTTACCCAATCACGACATTTTCTGCACTCAACACATTTCTGTCAGGGTCAGCTAAAACAAACACAAGCAGTAAATGTCCACAAAGAATTTATTTTGGTTGTTTTTTATTTGAAAAAGGTTTCACAGATTGTCTGGCATATTGATAGCCCCCCTACCCGCAAAGAACTCCAGGTATCGTAACCGGACATCACGGGCACTCAGGGAGGGCAAGCCAGGACGGCCACTTTCAAGCGCCGTCAGTGTTGATGGATTTGGGATTCCGGCCTCAGGCCCAACTGAGCCAGCATAGTTGGCTGAATGTTTTCTTAAAAAAATATGGAGAACACAGCAGGCAAGTATTATATGGTTCAGTTTATACTCCGCCATATGGATGGGTGTCAGAAATAATCGGAACCGGCTGGCCAGGATTCCAAATGTGCTCTCCACCACTCTTCGGGCTCTGGCCAGCCGGTAATTAAAAACCCTCTGTTCCGGGGTGAGGGTCCTCATCGGGAATGGCCGCTTCATCAGCAACGAACACAAATGGGAGACCTTCAACATTGTCCTCTGGAGGTGGCAAGTCCAAGCTGCCATTCTGGAGACGCCTGTAGAACTCCGTCTGGGCGATGACTCCACCATCGGACATCCGGCCATTCTTCCCCACGTCCACATACAAGAACTCGTAATTAGCCGACACCACCGCCAACATCACTATACTATTAAACCCCTTGTAATTATAATAATACGACCCCGAGTTGGGTGGCGGGACGATGTGGACGTGTGTCCCATCAATTGCCCCTCCGCAGTTAGGAAAGTCCCACCGCTGGGCAAAGTGGGAGGCCACAGTCTGCCATTCCTGTGGCGTTGAAGGAAACTGTTGAGGAAAAAACAATAAACATTACTATTTTTTCACAGAAACATGGCAAGCAGATTATACACAAACATTATGGGGCAACCTCCAGATAGCATTTATTAAGGGGAATTTAACAACAACAAAGTATAAGGTACACCTATCATATTCCCCCTCCCCCCCTCATGGGCCATTTCTAACATTATAGGGGGGGGAACTCTTGGACAGGTAACCCTCTTCACTTCATTGAGAGATGAATGCCTAAATACAGGGTATTACTTGGAACAGACCCTCCTTAGTTACACTATTGGCAGCCCACTGGACAGGTAAGAAGTGTCATAATACAAAGATATAAATACACACTGTACACATTTGAGGACATTTGAACATTCTGCTATTACCTATCAAGATAATAATAGGATCCAATAACTTTAAACAGTACCATTGGAAAGTATACAGACAGGCCCTTGCACTACATGCTTTGGGGAATTCATCCATAAATCTGACCAGTAAAGAGGTGGGTATAGTGTGTATGGGTTTGGCAAAGTCAGCAGAGAGATGATTGAGGATAGAGAATTGGGATCAGCTGATTTAGCAGTTGGGGGAGGGAGGGTTACAAAAAATTTGGGGACACCACAAAAAAAAGCCTCTGGCACTCTGCCTGAATTTAAATAAAAAATAACATTTCCAAACATTTTAGGGGGTGTTTGGGGTAAAGCACTACTATAGAGCTGATAAAATACATTGTTAAGTGACTACATGAGGTGAATATAGGGCAGGAGACACCATGCTGGAGAGGTTACTGAAGGGCAAATATGTATGAAGGACATAAAATAATAATTACATAAAAATCCAGCATGCATGAGGACAAAGGGGACATTCACAGCATATTCCAATCATGGTAATTAGGGAATGAGGAAAGAAATACAATATATTAGCAAACATTCAATACAATAAAATGTGATATAAAAGGATAAAAATCTTACCTTCATATACTCCTTCTGCAGGACCTGGATGATGGCAGAACAGGTCTCTGGGATAATGATCCCCAGAGCCTGGGGGGAGATGCCTGTCGAGAACTTGAGGTCCTGCAGGCTTCTCCCTGTGGCCAAATACCGCAAGGTAGCGACCAACCTCTGCTCCGCAGTGATGGCTTGCCTCATGCAGGTATCCTGCCTGCTGATATAGGGGGTCAGCGAAGCCAACAAACGGTGAAACACGGGGTCCGTCATCCTGAGAAAGTTCCTGAAATCATCAGGATTATTCTCACGGATCTCATGGAGCAAAGGCATATGACAGAACTGGTCACGCTGAAGCAACCAATTCTTGGTCCATGAACTCCTCCTCACCCTGTTCATGGACTGGACTTGTGTCGAGGTCAGGACCCCAACACCAAGCCCCCGCACAGCACGAACTCTACGAGGAGTACGCATACGAAACATGGCTAGAAAACGGTCGGCTGCTCAGAACGAAGTAACAGAACGCACTGAAGAACAGCAAGGCCTGTGAAGAGCGACCTGAAAACCAGTAACGAACGAACAAGAATACAATGACAACCTAAAGTCACGCGGAACTTGCTGCACGCACTGAAGAGCAGATACAAACCCACAAGCACAAACTGAACGGCAGAAAACGATCTGAAAGCCACGAGTCTGAAAAAGCGCGAATCGTCTCTCACCAAACTTTTACTAACACGAGATTAGCAAAAGGAGCCCAAAGGGTGCCGCGCTTGGTTCTGAACCGGCCTTTTCTAGTCTCCTCGTACATGGTGTACGTGACCGCGTGGTTGTCAATCGGAAATTCCGACAACTTTGTGCGACCGTGTGTAGGCAAAACAAGTTTGAGCCAACATCCGTCAGAAAAAATCCTAGGATTTTGTTGTCGGAATGTCCGAACAAAGTCCGACCGTGTGTACGCCCTATTATAGTTCTACTTCTACTGGCTGTACATCAAACAGTTCCTGCTATACACAGATATCCCTACAGTTTTTACAAGGAATACCCACATAGCAGGTGACAAGGTGGGGATTTCCTCCCTTATTGAATGCTGCTGAGAGCCGAGGTCTGATTAAACCCTGGTGGTTTTTAACAGCTTGTCTGCCGAGCATGAGAATGCAAGGCATATTCTTCTGGTGAGTGCGATTTCAACAGGGAGTGGAACACAATCACAATTGGTGTGGTGGAAGATATTTATATTATTTGAGAAGATTTTTATACTTGGCATATGGACTTCATCACTATGCATGGATTTTGTACTTGATTTATTTCTGGACACTTTCACACGTGGAGATTTTTTCATATATATATTTTTTATTAGATAATTTATTTATGTAGTGTTTTACTTATTATTTTGAAGTTTCATCACGGATTTATATATGCAGCGCCACTGTTTTTTCTATAAAACACTTTATTGATTGCATGCCATTGCTGAGCCTATCATTTACTAGGACCCCCAGGACCTTTTCCATCCTTGATTCCCCCAGAGGTCCTCCCCCCAGTGTATAGATTGCATTCATATTTTTGCCACCCAAATGCATTATTTTACATTTTTCTACATTGAACCTCATTTGCCATACCGGAGCATTGACAGCAATCCTGTATTAAAATAAACAAAGCTGCAGGCTTGTATATGCAAATAAGCTGTTTACACTCCTGTAACAAATTGGAACCAAATTGTCATATTTAATTATATTATAAAAATATTTATTTTGGACTTTTTACCAAAATGTATTATTTAAACCTCAGTAGGAGGTCACCACACTGCTCCAGTAGCAGTGGGTAGTCATCGGACCCCTCCATCCACCTGCAAGTGCATCACCACCACATCAGTACCACCATCAGAACACCCTTCCTACAAGTAACGCCGTCTTCCTCATCATGTGAAACTTCAAATACACAGCAGACACCCTCCACAGGCTGAGGAACACTGCCGTAACTTCACTCAAAAAAGATTAAAAAAAGAACAATTACTAAGGACCATCCCTCATTCAACCAGGAAATGCAGGGAGACACCGATCCAACCGCAACAACTAGCATGCGCCCTGATCAACACCAGATCTGCAGTCAAGCACAGGCTGGAAATCCACGACTTCGTCATCGAAAATAACATTGATTGCCTCTTCATTACAGAAAGCTGGCTAACACCTGACTGCAACACCATCCTAACTGAACTGGTGCCCAAGAACTACAGTATCCTAACCGAGCATAGAATCGGAAAAAAAGGAGGAGGCCTAGCAGTGATTTTCAAATCACATCTTGGGTTCACCAAACCAAACTTACAGAACCCAGTGCCTTTCATGGAAACACTCTCACTCCATCTTCAAACAACACCTCAGGACACCATTCACATACTACTATGCTACAGACCACCAGGACCAAAGACCAATCTCCTTACGCCGCTCACTGAATTCTTCTCAATACACACCTTGAAAACCAAAAACCTTCTGGTACTTGGGGATTTTAACCTGTGGGCAAATTCTGCCCAAGACGCCATCGCAACCGCCTGCGTCAACCAAATGGAAGAACTTGGCCTTCAACAACTGATAAATTCTCCCACCCATGGGTCAGGACACACTTTAGATCTCATCTTCAAACAGAATATGGACATCAAAGTACTTGACAACACTCCACTACCATGGACGGACCACCATGCAATTAAATTTATAATCACCACTAACGGCATCCTCCAAAAACAGAAACACGCAACAGCAACTCACTGGAATAGATCTCAGAAGAAACTTCACTCAGATCTCTTCAAAACTACATTATCAAGCAAAATTCTTTTGCTAAACTCAAACCTCTCAACCGAACAAACACTCAACTTCCTAAACAATACATTACTACAAACAGCAGACTCCGTGGCGCCAAAACGCAGAACACTTATCCGCAAAAAAAACTCCAGTTGGTTTAATGGTACTCTTACCCTACTCAAGCAAGAACGTAGAAGAGCTGAGAGAGCATAGAGAAGAAATCCCACCAAGGAAAACCATGCTAACTACAAAACACACACTGTGAAATACCACAAGGCAATCTTCAAAGCCAAAAAAGAACATTTCTCAGACACCATCTCATCCGCCTTAAACCGCCCACGTGAACTCTTCAAAATAGTTGCTCAGTCAATGAACCCGACCTGCTTAGAGCCCCCATCAAACAATACTCAAGAATTCTGCAATGAGTTATCAGACTTCTTCGTCGACAAAATCGACTTTATTCGAAAATCAATCCATCAAAAAATAACAACCAACCTCACTCAACCAAAGCAAAAAGAGGATAGCGTTACGAACTTCACTCAACCGCCAAATTTCTTTTTGTCTGCAATCACCACGGACATGACTAAAAACATCATCAGAAGCCTTCGAGACAGCACATCACCGATCGACATCATCCCCACTAAACTGTTTAAAGAATGTGCCCATATCTTGGCCCCTACCCTAACACATCTCATAAATCAATCATTCAAAGAAGGGATTGTGCCAACCTCCCTCAAGCAAGGCATCGTCAAACCCCTGCTAAAGAAACCCAATCTCGACCCCAAGGACCCTAACTGCCGCAGACCAATAACCAACCTCAACACCATCTCCAAGATTATAGAGAAAGCAGTAGTACAGCAGCTACAACACCACCTGGATTCACACCAACTCCTGGACCCTCTGCAATTAGGCTTTCGCCCAGGTCATGGCACAGAAACAGCACTTCTGAAGATATGGGACGACGCCCTTGATGCAGCAGATGACGGAGAACCGTGTCTCCTGGTACTGTTAGACCTCAGCGCAGCATTCGATACAGTGGACCACAATACTTTACTTGTCCGCCTCGCTGAAGTTGCAGGAGCTACAGATTCTGCTCTAAAATGGTTTACATCCTTCTTAGAGAATCGCTCCCAGACAGTGAAACTAGGAACATTCACCTCGGAAACCCGGGCAGTCTCCTGTGGAGTCCCTCAAGGCTCACCCTTGTCACCAATACTATTCAACATCTACATCCGCCCACTTCTCAATATCATCAGGAAAACCGATCTCTGCTTCCACTCATACGCTGACGACACCCAACTCTACCTTCGCATCAACGGACAAAAAGACCTTCATCAGCAATTACAGAAATGTCTCACTTTAATAGATGACTGGATGACAAGTAGCTCCCTCAAACTCAACGGTTCAAAAACAGAACTTCTTCTCCTACAAGCTAACAAAAATTCCACAACAAACACTCCGTGGACACCACCCACCATCCTCGGACAGACCATCTCTCCAAACACCAAAGCCAAGAGCCTCGGAGTCATTTTTGACTCAGGAATGACAATGGATGCACAAATAGGATCAGTGGTGAGCGGATCCCACCATCTCCTCCGCCAGCTACGCGGACTAATCCCCTTCATCCCAGAAGAGGACAAAGCGGCAGTTGTGGGAACAATCATCAATTCCCGACTCGACTACGCAAATTCGCTCTACGTAGGACTACCCCAATATCAGCTTGCACGCTTACAACTCATCCAAAACACGGTGGCAAGACTGTTAACAGGAAAAAAACCCTGGGAATCCATCTCCTCATCCCTAAAGAGCCTACACTGGCTAACCGTGAAGAATCGGATCACTTTCAAGACCCTCTGCCTCACCCACAAATGTATACAAGGAAATGCTCCGCTATATCTCTGGGAGAAAATAAAACACTACACACCGAATCGCAGTCTTCGATCAGCCAACCAAAACCTCCTTATCATTCCCAAATACCGCTACAAAGCAAAGGGAGAACGAAGATTCGCAGTCCAAGGACCCCGACTATGGAATGCTCTTCCTACCAACATCCGCATGGAAGAAAACCACCAGGCCTTCAGGAAAAAACTAAAGACCTTCCTCTTCTAACAAGCTGACAACAGAGAATGTACCTCAGCGCCTTGAGGCGATTCAGTTCGCATTTGCTGCGCTTTACAAATCATTCATTCATTCATTCATTCATTCATTCATGAAATTAAAAATCCACAATGGCAGCCTACATATTTCTCTTAGTATCGTTTTCTTTACAATAGACCAATATACAGTATATAATAATACAATTTACATTCCTGTATATTGTAACCATGATATACTGTTGGTTTTGTAACTCTGAAAACTTTATTACGAATGTCTTCTTGAAAATATCTGTGTGAATATGAGGTTTCTGCAGCCAGGTCAGGTTTCTGAAATAAATTATACGCCACTTAAAATTGTTGTTTATTTAGGATTTAGATTTTCTGCTTCACTGGTAAATGTAGCTGTCTGAAAATATTACCTCACCTGCTTCCAGGATAAGCACCAGGATGTAGTATTCTGATGAGCTCAGTTGCTTAGGAACCAAGATATGACTGGCTAAAGTTTGATGGGTGTAGCTGTACACTGCAGGGTAGTGTCGCTAAATGGGAGGTTGAGACCTCAAACAAGAACTCTGTAATAAAGCTGAAACTCAATTTGCAAGCAGCATACTGTATATTCTGCCAGATACTTGTTATTTTTAAAGTGTACTAAATTATATACTTATTCTCCAAAAAAGAAAATCCAAACAAAGCCACTACTTATTTTTCAATAAATCATTTCTTACTCAGTTTTTCTGTCTTCTTGTAACATCCTTCTTGAGCTCTCATACCTCTCCTTTTTCCTCCTCGCTTCTGTTTGTTTGGAATAAGCAGAGCATGTTAGTTGCACACTGAAAATCCTATGGTTCATAGTTCCTAGTCCATCTCAGGAGTGAGCAAGAGCAGGTGTCCTCATTCCTACATACAGTGGGATGGTTCATAGTTCCTAGTCCATCTCAGGAGTGAGCAAGAGCGGGCGTCCTCATTCCTACATACAGTGGGATGGTTCATAGTTCCTAGACCATCTCAGGAGTGAGCAAGAGAGGGTGTCCTCATTCCTACATACAGTGGGACCAGGGCCGGATTAACGTAGGGGCTATTGGAGCTGCAGCACCAGGCCCCTAACTTAATATAGGCCCTGTTTCACTGTCACCGCTATTTTCTTTCACTTGTAAACACATAAACCCAGCTTCTGAACCCAGCACTCTGTGTATTATGCAGTCCTGAACCCAGTGGTCTGTGTATTATGCTCTCCTGAACCCATCTGTTCCTGCACCTATTCTCTGAGAAGAAAAGCCCTGGGCCCAGCCGCCCAAAAAAAGAACAGGCCGTGCACAGAAAGCAATGGGTCGATGGGGAGAAATCTCCCCTGGCCTGACCAGTCCTGCATTCCGCATACACCACCTGGGCTGGGTGGCGGTGGGATTAATAATGGGCACCGGCAGGCAGTCCTAATGGAAGCCTGGTATTTGGCTTCGGTAGTGTTGTGTTAATGTCTGCATGGCTGTGCACTTCAACCTCACCTCAAGGTGTGCCCCACACGCCGATTTAGGGCTCTTATGGAAGCCTGGGACATCAGTAGTGTCGGACTTGTGCTGCTGCACCCTTTCACCTCAGAGCACACACCGAGGGGCCCTTAGGCTCAACAAAATCTTCAGCACCAGGCCCAAAGGGAAGGAACAAAGTCACCCTCTAATAGGAAGTTGGATCACATCAGCAAAAAAAGAAATTGGAGATCTAGAGAACATTGAGAGTAATCAAAGGTACCATTTCTTTTTTTTCTTTTTTTCAAATTGCTATTTTTATTGATTTGCATCAAAAGTAAAAACTTAGCACAGAAACATACAATGTTCACAATAGGCATCCGCATGAGTATAAAAACAATATTCAGAAAACACACCGATTGGTACTAGAGGACGTACCCTGGTCAGCAAGATAGCAATAACAATGGAACAATGTGGCTTGTAATACATTTTTGATAAAGAGACATTGGAGTTTAGTTACTAAAGGAAAATCCACTTTGCAGTGCAAGTGCACCTGGAAGTGCAGCCGCTGTAGATCTGAGGGGGACATGCAAGGAAAATAAAAAAACAGCATTTTTGCTTGTACATGATTGGATGATAAAATCAGCAGAACTTCCCCTCGTTTCAGATCTTCCGCTCATATTTAAAGCGACTGCACTTCCAAGTGCATTTGCCGTGCACTTGTAGTACAACGTGGATTTGCCTTTAATAAATCAACCCCATTATAACTTATTCCAATGAAGATACCATTTCTAAGTTAAGAATACATACAGTACTTGAATAGATTTTTTTTTTTAAACAGAGTTTAGTGTCACTTGGAACTGTAGGGCAGGGGTCCCAACCCAGTCTGTGGCCTGTTGATGACCAGGCCACACGGCAGGAGGTGAGTGGTGGCCGTGGTCTGGATGAGACTATCACAGACCACAGTCAACACTCACCTCCTGCTTTGCAGCCCCCTAGCAATCACAGCCCCCATTATAGTGCCTCTTGCAGTCATTGCCGTCCCCTTTCCTGTGTAACATCACAGCGACCCCTGTAAATCTCAGCCTCCCCTGCACAGTCCTACCTTTCGCAGGGCAGAAGTAGTTATCAGCCTGTGTGTCCACTCCTGCATCTCCCAATGTCATCCAATCAACAGAGCAGGGGGCGGGAGTAGCCAGAGATCTGTACAGAGAGCGGGAGTCTTTTCATATGATAAGTTGGACAGTTGCCACCCTCTGTTCAGATCTGCAGCTCCTCCCGCCCCCTGCTCTGCTGATAGGATAACAACTGATAACTGTTTCTGCCCTGCGAAAGGCAGGACTGTGAAGGGGAGGCTAAGATTTACAGGGGTCGCTGTGCTGTTAGGCAAGAAAGGGCAGGGCCGGTGCAAGCACTAGGCAAACTAGGCTGTTCTGTCTCAAGGAGCAGATAGCTAAACCTGCTTGTCCCAATAACTGTAGATACCATATTTCTTTGATCTCAGTTTTATTAGAACAAGCCAGGTGAAACTACAAAATAACAGAAATAAACTTCATTAAGTACAATATCACATACAATACAGCATACATTGCAGAAACAAGGATGTACAATACAAGATGTGATAGTAAAAACGTACTTTGTAAGTTCTCTAAGGGGTGATGGCGATAGATAGAGAAATACATGTGTTGTTTCCTGAATGTCTTCTCACAGAATGGTGGCTGTTTCACTTCCTGTGAAGATTCTACCCAGAATTCCCTGCTTGCTGACAACTTCCTTAGTTACACATACAAATAAACAAAATAAAAAGAACTGTAGCAATACCAAAAAGGAACGCTAGATGGAGCCTGCACAAAACATATGATTGTCTTAAGTAAATTACACATTTTGCATGTAAATTTAACAACACAGGTACAAATAACCAGTATAAAACATCAGGTGGACAGACATAGGCAGCTGCCTAGGGCGCACAGCCGCTGGTTTTCCTCCATGTCTGCATGCTCTGCAGGCTGCAGCATGTAACTAACTCTGCTCCATCAAACCAATAGTGTAATTAGAGGCACAGCACAGCACTGGAGCCTGGAGGACATGTCCTGAGTCTCCCAACAGAATGGAAGCAAACTTCCCCTGCCACTGCATGCCTCTATGATCATCAGTGACCGACCTTTCTGTCTCTCTCAGAGACTCTCTGGTGATTGCCCCAGTAAAACCAGCTCTGCCTTACACACAATGCATCCCTTACAGCAGGGGTGCCCAACTGCTGGCCCTCTGATGTGGCTTGCCATCTCCTGCTCTGGGATGGTGGGTCGACAAGCCCAGATTGTGGGTTCCCGACTCAACATCCCCGATCATTAGTGTGAAGAACGGAGCACTAGAGGAAGCAGAGCCGATCACATGGGCAGGGCAAAGGGGTGGAGTCAGGGGCGGAGCAACAAGGGGCTGCAAAATGGGGATTTGCCTAGGGTGTCAAAAATCCTTGCACCAGCCTTGGGAAAGTGGATAGCCTAACATCAAGGACTGCAAGGGGCACTGTAATGTAAAGGGGCATTGTAATCATTGCAGTGCTCCTTTGCAGTGCAGTCTTCTTTTTATCACAGTGCCCCTTTTCAGTGCAGTCCCTGTTACATTAATTTAAAGGAGACTGCACTGTAAAGGGGCACTGTAATGTAAAGGGCGGCTGTGATGTGAAAGGGAAATAAGGACACTGTGGCACAGCTGTGGACTGATTCCATGAATAAACCCCCCCCCCCGGCCCCCCCATGGTCCCTGTAAAAATTGTCTGCCACTAAGCTGGTCCCTGGTGGCGCAAAAGTTGGGGACTGCTGCTGTAGGTAACAATGGCACCATGCATGAAACATTATATCATTTCATGTAATCAGTATGCTAAAGACCTATTGCATCACTCATAAACATATCTATACATTTTTATAGCTGTATAAAATCTGGTATATTTAAATTGGGATGCAGCCTGTCTTGCTGCCACCAACGCAGAGTCTCATTTTAGGTCTTTAGTTTAAAGATGACAATGTCTCTTGGAAATATTGACAGCTCCTTTACCTGCTTCAGGCAATTTTAACAGCATAATAATCCAGATAGAATTTCACACCAGAGTGACTGACCTTACAGGCAGGAAACAACTTTATAGAAGCATGACTTATATTTGAACTGTCTCTGTAACATACACAGGGACAGATTTAACATGTGCAGTCTGTGCAACTAACACAGGCTCCTGGGACTCAGGACCCATGTGTACCAGATATGGGTTGGGTGGGCACCTCCTGGGTCACCATCCATCTGACACAAACACAAGCATTGCTACCGTCTATGTTAGTAGCACAGAAGATGGCATTCATGATGCCCTAACTCCTCTTTTAGTGATTCGAGTAGACTTGAGCTGAGGTTTTTTTTTGTTTTTTTTTAAACATGTTCAAAGAAAGGTCCAAGACATACTTCTGGTATGTCTACAGTTTGTGTACTTCAAGCAAGTGCATTAAAAAACATATGCATTACCACACATCGTAGAGCCCCCAAAATATTTTTTAAACTTTTAACAACTATGTACAGCTATTATTTATAATGCAGAAAAGTAGGGCAGTCATTGAACGAAATGGAGACCAAAATCTTTTCTTGTGTAGTGCTACCCCTGTAGGAGCCTCTAGAAAGTTGCCCAGGGTTAATTTTCCCAGCACTTGCACTGCAGTCAGGCACACATTTACAGTCTCCCTCTGGCTCATTTTTTTTCGGTGATTTTATTTTTGGGTAATAGTGTTAGGGGATTGAATGGGATACTCCAAAAAGAGTAGAACTGTAAGCAAAGTCCTGGTGAGTCCCTTCACAATAAACTAGATGGACAGAGCTCTTTAAGATACCGGCCTGTAGGCAGGTACAGTCTACTTTCTTCACTACAGGTGGCCTTTTCCGCAGCAGCTCTGCAGTTGGAGAGGAAGTCAGGAGGAACATGGTCCCTCTATGATTTCCTGGGTCATTGGGTAAGTGATCCGATTGGATGCTGCCACCCCATGTGATTCTGATGACCATCTTGGTTCAGTCAGAGACTTTTAAGGCCCTGGCTCCCAGAATATGCACACTTTTTGTGAGTTGTTAGAGTTGAGACAGGTGCCCCTCACAGGGATTGGCCAGGGCTATAAAAATATTCATGCTGCCCATTTGCCTTGCTCCACACCTATGTTCCAGAACAGCCCATAGTTCTCCAGAAAGCAGAAAAAGCAATCATACCTGCAGCAAGTAAAACACTAAACAGACTAGAGTAATCAAACACAGCCACATTGGTTACAGTGCTGTAATCAAGGCTAGAGTTGCCAAAACATGTTAGCCGTTTGCTTTTACTGAACCTTATTTCAATAAATTCCAGAAGGTATTCCAGGGTGGCCAGTCTCCATTTGTTTGTTTGTTTGTTTGAGCCATATCTAAATTTACCTAATCCTAGCACCCAATTAGGAGTGTGTTACACTTGCACAGAACCTAATGCTAAGTATGTAAATTAGAGAACGTACAGTATAATGTAATGGGAGCTTTTTGCTGTGTGATCCAGTAAAAGGGACTCAGCAAAAATCTACCTATGGCACTACTTACTCTCAAGGTCAATTCGGCCAATCAAAATGCACTCACAATGGCCACTTTAATTGGTCCTGGTGACCTTCAGGCTCCTGGACCTGGCAAACTAAGTCTACATTACTGTCACGTACCTGGTGGGTAGAGCCTGGTTATGCAGAGGAAGGCCTCTCCTGCACCTCTGACTCTGGGCTCCTGGTAGTGTATACAGGTAGCACAGGAGTGCAGAGTCGCACGAGTGGCAGTTAAACGTGCTTGCTGTTGGGCTGCTGATCCAGTAGTTCGCCAGATGGCAGCGGGTCTCCCTGGGCAGTAGCAGGCTGGTACTTAGCAGAAGAGCAGGTCCCAAAGGTAGCCTGGACAGGTGCTAGCAAATTGGTAGATCTGGAGGGACTGGAACTTAAGCAGACAAGCCGGATCATACACAAAACGATCAGATCAAGTACAGATGCAGAGGCAGGAGAATGGTCAAAAGACAAACCAAGGTCGATGCAGGTGGAAAACAGGAATAGTCAGAAACAAGCCGGGTCAATACTTCAAGAGCTGATACAGGTAACAAGAAACAGGATACTCACAGAACGCTGTAGACAAGACAGCACTGATCCTGGGTGCTGATCCTGCTTGAATAGCCCATTTGCCACCCTTATCTGTCACAGAATGTGCCGCGCACATTCGCGCATATGTGTATGCATGTTCGCATTTTTGCGCATATGAGTTCGCACGTTAGCACGCGCTAACGCTCCTCTTCTTCCAGGCATTCGGGGAACAGGGATTCTTCTGCGGCTATTATTCTGTCTTCTGACAGAGCCTTCCTGACAATTACATATGCCTTTTCTTTAAACCAGGATCCATCTGTGCAGCTTCAAAAACATGATAATGGTCTTTACTTCCTCCACTAGTGACATACTTACTTTAGCACACCAGAGGAGACCTCCTAAACTTGGGATTGGGCATACTTTAACACACCCGAAGAGTCCTCCAAAATTGGGTATACAGTACATAAACACACCAACATAATCCTAATAAACTGGTAACAAGACATACTTCAGCACTCCAGAAGACTCCTCCTAAACTGGTGACAGGACATACTTCAACATGCCAGAAGAGTCCTCCTAAACTGGGAATGGGACATATTTTAACACACCAGAAGAGTCCTCCAAAATTGGGTATGGGAAATACATATATCAACACACCATAAGAATCCTAATAAACTGGTAACAGGATATACTTCAACACTCCAGAAGACTCCTAAACTGGTAACAGGACATACTTCAACCTGCCAGAAGAGTCCTACTAAACTGGGTATGGGACAAACTTCAACACACCAGAAGAGTCCTTCTAAACTGGTGATGGGGCATACTTCAACACACTACAGTCCTACAAAACTGAGGTTGGGACATTTCTCTCATCAAACACATCATGTATGCTTTGCTTAAGAAAGAGCTACTGAGCTCAAAACTGTCGCAACTTTTAAAGCATGTTGTGAGTCGTAATGGAAAAAGAAATCACAATGGTGCAACAACTTTTCTAGACTCTGCTTGTATATATAAACACCATAGGTTTGCGCAGCCTATTGCAATAGGGGGTGCACCCCAAAGTTCAAGCACACATGCCTTTCTCTGCAGCCTCAGCTGCATTGGACAGTGAATTAATGGGAAGTGCTTTGTGCTGAGCGGCTTCCTGTTCATTCACAGATGGAAGCATAGTAAACAGGTTATTATGCTTCAGTTATGAATAATCACAGTGAGTGAGTGTGCTCATTGTGTTTATTTAGCAAAGGAAGGGGCTGGTGAATGACATATTGAATAGCCCCTTCCCCCGCTCTTCATGCTGAAGCAACCCTCACAGCAGCCGAGGGGAGAAGAGAGAAAAGGAGGTAAGCCAGCAGCACTGCGGGGGGGGGGGGGGGGGCAACACGGGGAAAGCCCATGCAGTAGGGGGAGTCAGCACTACACAGAGTGATTAGGGTGTGCCCAGGCACACCTGGCACACCCCCTGCGCACGCCTATGATAAACACATATACAGTATGTCTGTGTTTTTCTAGAACTGCTGAAAACCACCAGCCAGTTAACTAATATATCCTTATCACTAGTAATTTCCTACTGCATTGTAGTGCTCCTAGTTACATAGCTCTATAAAAGTCAATGGAAATAACAGAGTAAACACTCTGATATGATAAAAATTACAGTGTGTGCATCCAATCTTGAACGCAAATGACTGAAAACCTGTCACGTGTAAAATCCTATTTGCTTTTGTTGTTTTGAGTTCCGCAAATCATTGTATAGACTTTGACTTGAGGCACTATGTAATAAAGTATAGTATAGATTTGAAACACATTTTTATAATATATACTGGATAACTACGCTTTTCACCAGTGTTTTTTTTTTATCTACTTTTTTTTTTTTTTATCTCTGAGATATCTGACTAGCTGTCCCTGTTTGCCTGTAATAAAGATCCTTTTTTTTCTTAGCTGTGTGTTTTTAGGCTTTTTGAATAAGCTCAGAGCCAGTTTTCCATGAACATTGTTTTCCATGTGATCAGTAAACCACGTGATTATACTTCTGTATTCCCTATCTCCTCCCAAAGGCAGACTATACATTATATATTTTTATACGTTTTACTAGCAGGTTGAACAAAAAAATGTGCCAAAAATTAAAGTTACACCTAAGCATAACCCCCCCCCCCCAAAAAAAATTTTGAGGCATCCCCACATATATACATGTACAAATTTAAACGCATGCATCAGGGTGAAAACATTGATTGCAATACATATATTACTTATCGCCGTGCTGGCCGAAATGAGAGCAATAATTCCAGCATCAGACCTCCTTCATAACTGATAACCTATTAGGGGCTTTTAACGGCTCCGGAAGGTTTACCCCTCTTCATGAACCAGGCCATTTTTTGCGATATGGCACTGCGTTAGTTTAACTGACAATTTTTTTTACACTTTTTTTCCCTCAAATAGGGATTTATTTTGGTGGTATTCGCTGACCTCTGCAGTATTTATTTTTTGCGCTATAACTATAAAAAGACCGACAATTCTGAAAAAAAAAAAAAACAGTATTTTTTACATTCTGCTATGAAACATACCCTATAAAAAATTTAAAAATTGAATTTCTTCATCAACTTAGGCCAATATGTATTCTGCTACATATTTATGGTAAAAAAAATCCCAATTAACATATTTATTGATTGGTTTGCGCAAAAATTATAGCGTCTACAAACTATGGCATATTTTAATTCTTTTTTTATTCTACTAGTGTAGCACCTTGGGGTTTAGTCAGGGAGCGCCTCACAAATTTAGTTGCCAGGAATAGTGATCCTGGTTAATTGATAGAGATCTATTGATTTCTCCCTAAGTTTGGCCTTTTTGCACTTTTCTCTTCTACCACTAGGTGGCTGGGTACTTGGTGGAACTAGATATGAGAAGGGCAACCCAAGGTCAGGTTATGGGTATATGGGGTATCTCAGCCAATGGGCAGGGGTTTTCTTGAATCCCTTGGCCTGCTGGGAGAACCTATATATTCGGGTGAGGTCAGGTGATCTATGTTCTGTGCCACCAGGACAGCTGTCTGGGTGGACATGTGTTGTACACCCTGGGCTGCTAGGCTGGAGATTGAGCCTATCCCAGGGGCATCTGGCTGCTAGGCTGTATGAGGGCCTATCCAGAAGTAAGAGAGCAGCGCAGAGTTGGGACTTTGGCTTGCAGTCCAACCAGAAGTGACGGTTCTGCCGGCCAGAGAACCTGTCAGTGGTCAGAGGTAGAAGGGGAGCTGTCGCCCACAAAGTGACCAACCACCTTTACCAGGGACCACAGTGAGTAACTGAAGCAAGTACCGTAACCACATTCTCACTGAAAGGGCATGGTAGAGAATCAGGAAACTTCAGGCGGTGATCAAGTCAGGGGCTCAACCCGTGGAGGAGACGCTTGCAGAGCAGCCTTGTGAATCAAGTCAGGGACCTCGTTGGTTAGCAGGGGTGAAGCTTGAGAAGTATCTGGAGTGCCAAGTTAGGGACCCAGCAGGGAAGCGTGGGTGACCGCAAACCTTGGAGCAGCTCAAGGGATTCAGAGTCAGTGAATCAGAGGGTCTAGTGAGAGACCGGGAGCTACAAGAGACAGTTGTAGTGAAGCTGAAAGGACTGTTGCGTTTGAGTTAGGAACTGTTAAAGACCGTTGCCATAGGAGACAGCAATCCTGCAAGTGCAGATGTAGCTTCTTGCTGGGGCCTTTCCCTGCACGGCTGTCCTCCTATTGAAGTCTCGGAGTCTGTCAATTGAATTTGCAACTATCTAAGGGTGTCCTGGCCCTAACCCTCTTTCCCCCCAACTGATTTAACTGTACTCCTGTGTCGGCCTGAGTTCATGGTTTCGGACACTTCCCTGTAAGAACGGGGATCTGCCTTGTTTACATAGGCAGATCCCTGTTATGCCTCTCTGTGGAGCGATCACAGGTGGCCGGCGGATTGGCTCCCCCATCGTGCAGTGGGTGTGTGTGCACCTACATTATCTAGTGCAGGAAACAACACACAGGTACGTTGTTTTGCACAATAGAGCCGCCCTGCTGCAGTATATATGTGGTGGACGATCTTGAAGTGGTTAAAGGATTCTTATAGGCGAGCATCAAATTTACCCTCAAACCTTCCTCTTCCCTCTAGTGTATGTGCCAACATTCATTTTTTCTTTTTACCTTGTTCCTCCAGTGAGAAACACCTTTTATTACTCAACGTTACATCATCACCATAATGTAGGTAGTAGTCAAGGCAGTATTGGTTTTCTTAAAAAAATGGAATGTTTACCTGTGAAGGAGGACTGGTGGGAATGGTGGGAATACGCAGAGTTTTGTATTCCAGAGGAGCAGTGCTGACAAAGTTGCTTGGGATTTTAAGGCAGCGCGGTCAGCCACAAAGTGGAAATTTCGACCCCATGGATTTCTAGCAGATAATCAGGTATTCTTGCACTTACTTCTACAGTGGTAAAACACTGAATATTTTGCAGAGATATGTTGTATATGTTTTCTGCTTAGACATAAAACTTTAAATGGATTTTTCTCTTTACAGGAAACCTGTGAAGAATGATAAATGGGGGGGTGTCTATTACTAACCACCTTTTCATGCTGAAGGCACAACTTGTGTATTTTAGTAGTCCCCGATTGTGAGTTTCATTAATCTATAGCTAACCTAAAACACAAATGTGCTGTTTTCTTTACTCAAATAAAGAACGGTTTTGTTTTTTAAAATACTGTTCTGTTACAAATGTCACTTATGCATTGACATATCTTCTTAGACCCAGTCTGTCCAGACAGTATGGTCATCTGCTGGCACGGTACCATCCACAGACAGCCTAAAGCCAACTATAGACAGTTCAAATCTTGGCCGGTACAACAAGGACTGGCCGAGATTTGAACCATGAATGGGCAGGCTGACTGTACCCAATAGGATCCATTGATCGACTTGGGTACAACCAGCATATAGGATCTTTAGGATGTAATTATTGCCAGTGGCTACAGCCACTCTCCCAGCAGAGACAGCTTTCCATGCCCACCCACATCCTCCCCCCTGCCGGAGAATGCAATAGCTCTGTGGGAGAGATTGCCCCATCAACACTGACTGTGTTGATGGGGGAATCAAGCTATCGTCTTTCCTGCAACCTGTGTTTGTAGGAAAGAAATTCATATCATCTATGGCTTACCTAACTCTTCAATAAGACACAGAAGTTGAATCCAGTGCCATTTTCTTAGACCCAGTCTGTCCAGACAGTATGGTCACCTGCTGGCTTGGCACCATCAACTGACAGTTTAACTCTTCAATAAAACACAGAAGTGTAATCCAATGCTAACTGCAGTACAGAGGATGTTTTTTCAGCCCTTTGAAGTGTAAGTTGACAATTGCTTTCCCATACCTCCCAACTTTTTGAGATGGGAATGAGGGACATCTATTAGCAAAAGTATGTGGGCAAAGGACACACCCCCTGCCACGCAATTATAAAAAAAAAAAAGTAAAAAAAGATTAGTTAAAATGATTGTAAACCTTCCTGTTTTATTTTTTTTAAAATAACAAACATATCATACTTACCTCCACTGTGCAGCTCGTTTTGCACAGAGTGGCCCCTATCAGCCTCTTCTGGGGTCCCTCGGTGGCTCTTGCAGCTCGTCCTTGCATCAGATAATCCCCTAGGAGAACCGCTCTCCTGGGGGGTTACCGCACAGGCGCTCTCCCAAGTCCAGCATTTGCGTCCATAGACATGAATGACAGACTCCCCCCCCCCCCCCGGCCCACATTATTAGATATGATTGACAGCAGCGGGAGCCAATGGCTGCGCTGCTATCAATCTATCCAATTGTAGCGCACTACCCCCGAAGGAGCTGCAATTTGTGTGTTCTATCCGTAATTCACATTTACCATCTAGCCCATTGCAGCCCATAGAAATAGAAAACAGCCCATCTTGTAATTTCCTCTTGCTTTTATTGGTATAACATGAACTGGGATAGGAGAAGGGGTTTCTGAGATGCTCTTTTGCTGCTTTATAACTTTTCCTTTGCCTTCTCATGCAAAGACTTAGAGCAACGTGGACTATGGGAAGTCACTCTGATTGACTTCTTCAGTGGGAAGACAGAAGTAGGTTTACTAGAGAATATATGGTAAAGAGTCACTCTGAATAACTTCTTCACCTGCAGAACTTTTTAGAACAATCTGTATCTCTATTTGTGCTTGGAGCTTTACCGCCACCTTTTTACCACTACTTCCTGCCTGTATAGTACTTCCAAGTTGAGCTAAGGAAGAGATTACTCTGAAAAATTCCTCCCGCCTGACTGATTGGAATCCCGGGCCATTGTTGAACCCAAAGTCACAGGCCATCACCACCTGTCTCACTGACTTGCGTACCAACATCCTTCAGCCTCCGGTAGTACCATTCCCCTGGGCTTTCACTCACTTGATCAACAGTCCATGTGCCACTCACAAACAATCGATCGCCCAGTTGTCTTCCGCTTAGTTGCTACTTCTTCCGAATGGTTTCTCCATCCCTTCTCTCCAGTCTGGCACGCTCCCTTCCCCACAGGGGCGTCCAGTAACACCAGCGACTACATGCTGTACAGTGTCACTAACTCCTCTCCTCCGTGTGTCCTGGTCCCCCCCTCCTTCCCCATAGGGGGGGCTCTGCTTGGCTCCCCGCAGGGGACCCTCTCTCCCTGGGCTCTCCCTTTCCGGAACTGGAACTCTCTTGAACACATGTGACCCCAGCTTTTATGAGAGTCCCGCCTCCTGCCAAACAAATTAATGATTGGCCAGAACTCACACATGAGCTGCCTGTCACTCAGATCCCAAGTCCAACCTCTCTTCCAGAACCATTTCCACTGAAAGCAAGAGAAGGCATCTCTGGGTCCAAGCACAGGTGGCCACACCCTGCACTACACTGACACTCCCAGTTCCTAAAATAAACAAGCAGGCCTGGAATCACAATACAAGCCTGCCTAAATTTACCTGAAACCGTACTTTGTAATTTAAACTCAGAGAGTTCACCTACATGAAATAGTTGCCCACTACACAATCAAGAGCCGGGGTCCTGTGCAGAGAGGGAGAGAGTGTCTCCGCCGAGGGAAGTACGGGGCTCAGGTAAGTAAAGCGGGGGGGCTGGGGGGTCGGTCACTGCCAGAAGTTTTTTTTCACCTTAATGCATAGGATGCATTAAGGTGAAAAAACATGAGGGTTTACAACCCCTTTAAACCTACAAGTGCTTTTATTTTTACCAATACTATTCCTTTATACTGGCTTTTGAAATTTCCAAATGCAGCAATTTAGAACTTGGATGAAAGGTTTAGCACTCCGAAACACTTTTTGAAAGATAAAAGTGCTTTTTTATATACAACTTTATAGATTAGACCAAAATGAGGGACAAATGAGGAGGAAAGAGGCACAAAGGGACTTTGTTCCAAATCAGAGACAATTGGGAGCTAAGCTTTCCTGAGCCCTTTCTCTGTGAAATACTAACACTGACTGAGGGAACATGGAAAAAAAGGAGGGTCTAGCTAGGACTAAACAGGAGGGTAGACAGAGGGAGATACCAAAACCACATAGTAAAAAAGTTGTAGTGACCAACAACTGCCACTAGATGTAAACATACTACACTAAACACTACACAACAATAATAAAACACAGAAAAATTATATAAAAGTAGGACAAAACAAATACTGATTGAAAGTCATTCATAAATCAACTCACAGACTAGACTGCCCAAAATGTCTCATTATATTATAAGTGAGTCACTAGGACACAGGTTTTTTTTTAATATTTCAAGTGTATTTAAAGGTTGGTGTACATCAACCACAACAACCCCGATGTAAACTGTTTATTAATAATATGGCATGCCATGAAGGAAAGAAAGGATGCTACAAAGTAAAATGTGCAAGGCGTCTATAAGTGCTGCTGTTAAATATAGTTCTGTTGTTTTTCATAAATAAACTATCCATGGAATGCTCATTTGCAAAGCATCATACTTTGCATTAACCTCAATAGCAGGTGAATAAAACGAATACACACTCTATTATGAGCTATTTTCATTCTAATGATTTCCACTTATACTGTTATACTCACCCTGTGTCATAATAAACCAGAATGACATGGTGCCAGAGGCGTTCCACTTCTTTATGCTATGTTAGGCCATGCTTCTCATGGAGCTACCCAACCATACCTACAATTCATCCAGGTCAATAAACCTCGGCATAAAATAAGGGTATTATCAGGCCTTGTAAATATGACTTTAGGAATATAGGCAGCCATTGTCTTTCCAAGGATCACACTATACTATTCAGTTGAAAAGAGTAAATTCATCTGTATAACTGTATTATTGTGCTTCTAGGAAGAAGAAGGAAACCAAAAGCTGCTAGGAGAGAGGCCGAAACATTTTTTAAATGTAAGAGAAATACACTATATTACCAGAAGTATTGGGACGCCTGCCTTTACATGCACAGGAACTTTATTGGCATCCCAGTCTTAGTACGTATGTGAGAAAGGGTCCCCCAAGGAGGATTAGGATTTTAAGGGCAACTGAGTAATGGTACAAAACCAAGTATTGATTTATAACAAATTGTAATTTATTAAATATTATAAAAAGCCAATATCTACATAGAAATTGCAATCTGACTATTTAAGAACAACATCAGAATGTACAACAAATACAAATAAGGATTGTCTCCTAGATGGAAATTACGCCTGACGCGTTTCAGGAACTTGTCCTTTCCTCAGGGGCAGTTCCTTATGGAAGACAATGTACATCTATAATAAAACATAAATCAACATTGAGGATTATATATATATATATATATATATATATATATATATATATGGTTTTTTTGTGGAGGTAGGGTTAATCTTGCATGTGTTGGGATCATGATTTTCTTGCACTCCCCTGCCCTTAACGATGCTCACTTCATGCATTCTGTTTATATGATTCATGTTGATTTATGTTTTATTATAGATGTACATTGTCTTCCACAAGGAACCCCTGAGGAAAGGACACGTTCCTGAAACGCGTCGGGCGTAATTGCCATCTAGGAGACAATGCTTATTTGTATTTGTTGTACATTCTGATGTTGTTCTTAAATAGTCAAATCGCACTTTCTATGCAGATATTGGCTTTTTATAATAGTTAATAAATTATAATTTGTTATAAAACAATACTTGTTTTTGTACCATTACTCAATTGCCCTTAAAATCCCAATCCTCCTTGGGGGACCCATTCTCACATATTATTGTATGGGATGGTGGCAACAACTTAGTCCACTTATGGTGAAATATATTCTTTTGCAGTCTTAAGTATGTAGGGTTCAATATTGAGTTGGCCCACTATAACAGCTTAAACTCTTCTGGGAAGGCTGTCCACAAGGTTTAGGAGTGTGTCTATGGGAATGTGTGACCATTCTTCCAGAAACACATTTGTGAGGTCAGGCACTGATATTGGACGAGAAGGCCTGGCTTGCAGTCTCCACTCTAATTCATCCCAAAAGTGTTCTATTGGGTTTAGGTCAGGTCAGTCAAGTTCCTCCACCCCAAACTCGCTCATCCATGGCTTTATGGACCTTGCTTTGTGCACTGGTCCAAATCATTTGGTGGAGGGGGGGAATTATGGTGGGGGGTTGTTTTTCAGGGGTTGGGCTTGGCCCCTAATTCCAGTAAAGGGAACTTTTAAGGCGTCAGCATACCAAGACATTTTGGATAATTTCACACTCCCAACTTTGTGGGAACAGCTTGGGGATGGCCCCTTTCTGTTCCAACATGACTGCGCACCAGCAGGGATTTTTTTTTCATCCAGAGTGCAGTGGTACTCAGTACTGCCACCTCCAGTACTAGCTCTGTGCCCACCACTGTCATTTATTGTACACATAGAATTCAGCTGGGGGGGGGACGGTAAGAGCTCTGTACTGGGGGGGAGAGAGCTTTGTAGTGGGGGGGATGGTTGGGGATGAGCTCAGTACTGGGGTAGAGGGAGGGGGTGGATGGGAGAAGAGTTTTGTAGAGAGGAGAGGATGGGTTTGAGGGGTTGGGGGAAGAGCTCTATGGAGGGGGGGATGCTTTGTAGTGTGGGGGAGAAAGGGAGTTGGGGGGAAATCTATAAACTGGGGGAGGGGGGCTTTTTTAGTGTGTGGGTGAGGTGGGTAAAATAATAACCCCCCTCCCCACTTCTCTACCCTCAACAATAACCCCCCTCCCCGCTTCTCCACCCTCAACAATAACCCCCCTCCCTGCTTCTCCGCCCTCAACAATAACCCCCCTCCCCACTTTTCCACCCTCAACAATAACCCCCCTCCCTGCTTCTCCGCCCTCAACAATAACCCCCCTCCCCACTTTTCCACCCTCAACAATAACCCCCCTCCCAGCTTCTCCACCCTCAATAAGAGTCCCCCTCCCCGCTTCTCCATCCTCAATAATAACCCTCCTCCCTGCTTCTCTACCCTAAACAATAACCCCTCTCCCTGCCTCTCCACCCCCAACAATAACCCCCTCCCTGCTTCTCCATCCCCAATAACCCCCCTCCCTGCTTCTCCACCCTCAATAATAACCCCCTCTCCACTTCTCCACCCTCAATATTAATCCCCTTCCCCGCTTCTCCACCCTAAACAATAGCCCCAATCCCTGCCTCTTCACCCCCAATAACCCCCCTCCCTGCTTCTCCACCCTCAGCAGGAGGGGGGGTGTAATGATGGGGATATTATGGGGGACGGATCCTGTGTAATAATGTGGGGGGGGTAAAATGGGGGAGGGGGGCCTGTATAGTGATGGGCATAGTATGGGGGAGGGGGTCCTGTGTAATATTGTGGGTAAGGATGAGCGCTGGCATGTTCGCAAGCTGCACGTGCCGAGCCTGCCAGGAAGTCTGCACTGCGCTGCGCTAATCACAGGCAGTGAGACATTTCCCGATTTCTGCAGCCGCACATCGGGAAATGTCTCACTGCTTGTGATTAGTGCTGTGCAGTGCTGACTTCCTGGCAGGCTCGGCACGTGCAGCTTGCGAACACACCAGAGCTCATCCTTAGTTGTGGTAGGGGGGTCCTGTAATTATGGGGGTAGAATGGGGAATGGGGGTCCTATGTAGTGATTTGGGTAGTGTGGGGGAGGGAGTCCTGTGTAATGATGGGGGGGGCGAAATTGCCTTGGGGGGGCCCAGGAAAATGTTCGCCCAGGGTCCAATCAATATTAAAGACGGCCCTGCTGACAGCAATGCTGGGGGTTATTATTGCGTCCACTGACAGCAATGCTGGGGTTATTATTGCGTCCACTAACAGCAATGCTGGGGTTATTATTGCGTCCACTGACAGCAATGCTGGGGTTATTATTGCGTCCACTGACAGCAGTGCTGGGGTTATTATTGCGTCCACTGACAGCAATGCTGGGGTTATTATTGCGTCCACTGACAGCAATGCTGGGGATTTTTATTGCGTCCACTGACAGCAGTGCTGGGGTTATTATTGAGTCCACTGACAGCAGTGCTGGGGTTATTATTGCGTCCACTGACAGCAATGCTGGGGTTATTATTGCGTCCACTGACAGCAATGCTGGGGTTATTATTGCGTCCACTGACAGCAATGCTGGGGTTACTATTGCGTCCACTGACAGCAATGCTGGGGTTACTATTGCGTCCACTGACAGCAATGCTGGGGTTACTATTGCGTCCACTGACAGCAATGCTGGGGTTATTATTGCGTCCACTGACAGCAGTGCTGGGGTTATTATTGCGTCCACTGACAGCAGTGCTGGGGTTATTATTGCGTCCACTGACAGCAATGCTGGGGTTATTATTGCGTCCACTGACAGCAATGCTGGGGTTACTATTGCGTCCACTGACAGCAATGCTGGGGTTACTATTGCGTCCACTGACAGCAATGCTGGGGTTACTATTGCGTCCACTGACAGCAATGCTGGGGTTATTATTGCGTCCACTGACAGCAGTGCTGGGGTTATTATTGCGTCCACTGACAGCAGTGCTGGGGTTATTATTGCGTCCACTGACAGCAATGCTGGGGTTATTATTGCGTCCACTGACAGCAATGCTGGGGTTATTATTGCGTCCACTGACAGTAATGCTGGGGATTATTATTGCATGTACTGACAGCAATGCTGGGGTTATTATTGCGTCCACTGACAGTAATGCTGGGGATTATTATTGCATGTACTGACAGCAATGCTGGGGTTATTATTGCGTCCACTGACAGCAATGCTGGGGATTATTATAGCATGTACTGACAGCAATGCTGGGGTTATTATTGCGTCCACTGACAGAAATGCTGGGGGTTAGTATTGCGTCCACTGACAGCAATGCTGGGGATTATTATTGCATGTACTGACAGCAATGCTGGGGGTTATTATTGCGTCCACTGACAGCAATGCTGGGGTTATTATTGCGTCCACTGACAGCAATGCTGGGGTTATTTCTACCAACATCTTTGGTGTGCATAGTGACATGCTGCAAAAAAAACCGAAACAAAACCAACATTTTGGGGCACTAAGGAGTGAAAATGTGCTTCTATTATGTGGCCCTCTGGAGGTCTCAGAATCTGTACTATAATTTTCTAGCAGACCACCACTGATCTATCCCCTGAACTAACCAAATGAAGTTTTATCTTCAGTTTAATAGTGAGGTAGTGTGGATGGTGTGGTGATGGATGGAGGGGCTGATGTTGCAGTGTACACATCTCTAGGACCTGGGAGAGCCTGATCTCCCTCCTCCCTCTAGAATACACCTGTTCAGTGTGATCCTTGTCCCCTCCCCCCTGCTCCTCTGTGTGCAGGTATCGCTGTGTGTGGAGGGAGACTCCTCCTGTGTGCTGATCATTGAGGAGTGTGCACCTCCTTCATCACTGATCACTGAGGAGTGTGCACCTCCTTCATCACTGATCACTCTGTATTTCCTGAATCAGTCGTCTCCGCTCAGTGACAGCACAAGTGTGCCTGTGCCCCGATCACAGAGCAGTCCGACCTCCGATCACAGAGCCAGCCGATCTCCGATCACAGAGCAGTCCGATCTCCGATCACACAAATAAGGTAAGAGCCGATCTCCGATCACAGAGCAGTCCGACCTCCGATCACAGAGCCAGCCGATCTCCGATCACAGAGCAGTCCGATCTCCGATCACACAAATAAGGTAAGAGCCGATCACCGATCCTCATCACTGTGACCCCCCCGATCGGTTACCGGACCATCCCATCCAATGTTACAACTTTGTGATCTCCGATCAAGAGAGGTGTGAGTGCTCTCATTGTATGATGGGGGTACATAGCTCTCGTGTGTTTCACTCCCTGGGTGCTGACAGGTTCCATTGTGTGTGTTCATTCAATATGAGTGATCCCGATGACAAGTGTCTATTGTGCATTGTTTGCTTAGCAACCCCATAGACCGGCAGAGAATTTCCGATCTTCCTCTTCCTCTTATTGCCGGACATAGTCACTGTGCTGCTAAATCTGTAATCGCTGGAAATCCCCCGATCCTCCGGCTTGGCATGTCCTAGAAGTCAGATTGAGATGTGTCTGCTCAGAGTTTCTGTCATTTCGTTCTTTGCGGGTTTGCTCTGTTTTCATGAATAGGATCAGAAGTAGACAGGTCAGATTTAATCTGGCCATATACTTTACAATCTCCTTTAGATTTTACCAAAACTATATGGGGACAGACCTATACAATTCATCACTTGTAGGCCCTTCTACATAGTTAATGGTGGATCTGAAGGCAATCGTATAGTATATGGCCAGCTTTACAGTAATATAAACTATAACAGTAACTGAGGGGACTGATCAACTTTTTTTTTTTTTTTTTTGCTGCATACAAATTCTACCAACCAACAATTTTTTTGGGGAAGATCGGGACCCATTTTTACTAATATGTTTTAGCACACATATTGCAATAAGGCCTCATTCACAGTATCAATGTGCATTCCTGTGTGTCCACGTAGGCTGCGCAGGTGATCTATGCAGCCTCAATGACCGGTGGATGGCTGCGTTCAGATCAATGACAGGTGGATGGCTGCGTTCAGATCAATGACCGGTGGATGGCTGCATTCAGATCAATGACTGGTGGATGGCTGCGTTCAGATCAATGACTGGTGGATGGCTGCGTTCAGATCAATGACTGGTGGATGGCTGCGTTCAGATCAATGACAGGTGGATGGCTGCGTTCAGATCAATGACTGGTGGATGGCTGCGTTCAGATCAATGACCGGTGGATGGCTGCGTTCAGATCAATGACTGGTGGATGGCTGCGTTCAGATCAATGACCAGTGGATGGCTGCATTCAGATCAATGACAGGTGGATGGCTGCGTTCAGATCAATGACAGGTGGATGGCTGCATTAAGGTCAATGACAGGTGGATGGCTGCGTTCAGATCAATGACAGGTGGATGGCTGCGTTCAGATCAATGACAGGTGGATGGCTGCGTTCAGATCAATGACAGGTGGATGGCTGCGTTCAGATCAATGACAGGTGGATGGCTGCGTTCAGATCAATGACGGGTGGATGGCTGCGTTCAGATCAATGACAGGTGGATGGCTGCGTTCAGATCAATGACAGGTGGATGGCTGCGTTCAGATCAATGACTGGTGGATGGCTGCGTTCAGATCAATGACAGGTGGATGGCTGCGTTCAGGTCAATGACTGGTGAATGGCTGCGTTCAGATCAATGACAGGTGGATGGCTGCGTTCAGATCAATGACGGGTGGATGGCTGCGTTCAGATCAATGACAGGTGGATGGCTGCGTTCAGATCAATGACAGGTGGATGGCTGCGTTCAGATCAATGACTGGTGGATGGCTGCGTTCAGATCAATGACTGGTGGATGGCTGCGTTCAGATCAATGACGGGTGGATGGCTGCGTTCAGATCAATGACAGGTGGATGGCTGCGTTCAGATCAATGACAGGTGGATGGCTGCGTTCAGATCAATGACAGGTGGATGGCTGCATTAAGGTCAATGACAGGTGGATGGCTGCATTACCTGCACTGATCTTCTCCAAGCACATCCCGGAGTTTAGTCTCCTGCACAGATAAGAGCGCAGCCTGTCTGCATCCTCATCTATTCTGACCCATCCGGATGTACACTTCCAAAATGCGCATGGAGGGATGTCCATAGCTCCCAACCGTCCCTGATTCCGAGGGACTGTCCCTGATTTGGAGCAATGTCCCTCATTCCTCTTCATTTGTCCCTCGTTTTGGTCTGATCTATATAGTTGTATATAAAATGCACTTTTTATCTATCAAAAAGTGTTTTCCAGCACTAAACCTTTCATCTGATTTCTAAACTGCTGGATTTGTAAATTCCAAAAGCCAATATAAAGGAATAGTAATGGTAAAAAAAAGCACTTGTGGGTTTAACCAATCTTGTTTTTTACAATTCTCCTTTTAAGGGGGCGTGGCCAGGGGTGTGTCCTATCCCTGCTTACTTTTGCTGATAGGTGTCCCTCATTTCCATCTCAAAAAGTTGGGAGGTATGGATGTCTCTACAGAACATCTTTGTATCTCACGCGGGTGAAAACAATCGCACAGGTAAAGGGATTGGTACACCCGTGTGAATGAGGCCTAAAAGTGTTCAACTTCTCCATAATAACAATAGTGTCCGTTCCCATCTGCTTTTTGAAAAATACGACATCTATGTTTTTTCTGTGACTAATGCTGGCCATACACTATACAAAAAATCGGCCGAAATTCGGTCATTTAGACCGTTCGTTTGTCTTTGGAGCAGTTAATGGGCACAAAATCGATAATCGTTGAGACGTTTTTGAGCCGACAAAACGAAGGACAAGTTTGGAAATTTTTTAACGAACGATAAATTTAAAGGTTAATGTGTTTCCCGTCCGAACTGTTTGCACTAGGTATATGTAAAAAAACAAACAAAAAATGCATTCATTTATGTCCATTGAACGATTTATCCGTCATTACATGATGGCACTATGGTTTGTGCTCATGGCCGAATCCGAATGTTTGTTTGTTTTTCCAAAATGGGTTTGGCCGATTTTTCGGGAAATGTCTCACTGCCTGTACTCAGCACAGCGTGGTGCCGACTTCCTGGCGGGCTCTGCAGGTGGGCTGTGCGAACACGCTGGAGCTCATCCTTCCATCCATTTCAGATCCGATTTCAGCCCCAATTTTAGGCTGAATTTGGACCTGAAATGGACCAAAAGACGCACAGTGACACTGTGCAAATTTGTGCCGGAGATATGTGAACCGGCTCCATAGAGAGCCAGTCAAAATCTCCTGCTACTGCAAATTGGATGCGTGGAACCCAGCCTCAGCTGTGTTTTTGTGCACACTGTGGCGCTTGTATGGTGTTTTCTACGTTTCCAGTTCACACCATACATGTGCTGTGGTTGGGGGGCAGAGATCACAGCTCGGTGGACATGGTGTGAACTAAGGATGAGCTCAGGCGTGTTCACACAGCCCACGTGTAGAGCCCGCCAGGAAGTTGGCAGTACCGACTTCCTGGCTCTGCATGTGGGCTGTGTGAACACGCCTGAGCTCATCCTTAGTGTGAACAAGCCCCTAAAGTCTATGGGGTCAAATCAGCACAATTCTGTTGCAATGTTAACCCTATCCACAAGTGTTACATTAAAAAAGCGTATTGAAAACACAAGTCATAATGCATGTCAAAGAAAATGCACAATGATGCGTGGCAACGCACCTGCCTAAGGCCGGCCATACACGGTTCGAATCTCGGCCGGTTCAGCAGGAAGCTGATTCGAACCATTATTGGGCAGGCTGAGTGTACCAAGCTGATCGATTATCACAAGCGGCTGCTATCAATAATCACTGTCTACTCCGGGATGGTTTCCCCCGCCCCCCTCTGCCGGGAGAAGATAATGTCTTGGAAGGAGGGATTTTCCTGTCAGCACTGTCTGTGTTGATGGGGGAATCGTGCAAGTTTCTTTCCTGCAACCCGTGCCTGCAGGAAAGAAATTTGCATCATCAATGGCCAGCCTAACGCTACAAAAAAGCACCTCTTCACTTACGCTTAGTTATGAATGGCCACACCCCTGTTTGTATAACTTTGGACACAATAGAGAAGAGTTAAGCTGCCCATACACTGTTCAAATGTTTCCTGATAAACTGGCCAAAATACTTGGGTGACCCTGTCTGCCCCCTACTCCCCTGGCACAACACCCTTCCCAATCTGTGCTGCTTAGCATAGATGGGGGAATCTGATCATTTATTTTTATATGCAGGATAAAGTGTATGGCCAGCTTCTGGTTTTTATCACTGTATGTTGCTCCAAAGGGGTCATTTCCCCTTCACTTCCTGTCATGGTGACAGCATTGTTGGTGTGACAGAAAATGAAGCAAAATGGTGTTGGATCTTTTAGCCTGCTCCCTTTCCCAGAGGATTATGTTGCCATTGACGTTCCCCCCCCCATCACATTTTAAGACCTTTTCCATCACATCCAATGATGACACACCTCCATATATGATCCAATCCTTTTACGATCAGTCTCCCCAATAAGAATAATCAATCAACCCATTCTATTGGTATTCCACACAGGGAGAAGTGGATTTTGATCGCTAATTAAGATACGGTAACAATCATAACCTAATATCGTAATTGGGTACACAGGGAACACCTTTGCATCCCCATGCAGGCAAATACAGCCCTCACACGGGTGTACGTTCTTGTAGGCCTGTGTGAACAAGGCTTAAATCAATCGGAATGGAAGTCATCACTGTTCCATTGTTTGCATACAATTGTTTTGACTGAATCGCACTATGATCTGATAAAAAAAAAAAAATCTCAGCGTGTATGGCTACCATATACAGTTCAAGAAGTAAGGGTAAATTTCCAACAGTGTGTGTGGCCACCATATACAGGAAGTGAGGGGAAATCTCCAACAGTGTGTATGGCCACCATATACAGGAAGTGAGAGAAAATCTCCTCCAACAGCATGTATGGCCACCATACACAGTAAGTGAAGGGAAATCTCTAACGGCGTGTATGGCCACCATACATACAGGAAGTGAGGGGAAATTTCCAAAAGAGACACGGAGCAATTAAAACTCTTGCCTGGTCTTTTCCATAACTTTGCCTGGAAGTCTAATTTAATTTTGATTAAATAAGAGACACTATAGTAATATATGGTTTGGTGAAAACTCTGGTAGCCCATAGCAACTACTAACAAGCCTCTGCCATTGTTCTGACAGGGAAATGTGATTATATGCTTGGTGCACTTTGATCATTGCGGTCACTCCTAGTCACATATCAGATAAGACTGCTTGATTTACCTCACAGTGTGTGTATGCAGGTCAGCCTACAGTTACACGCAGCAGTGCTTCATATAAAACCTGCAGCTTCTCTAATCTGTAATCTCATGGTACAGTGCACACCATTCGATTTATTGGGGTGTTTTAAAACCTTGAAGACTTCTGTGAAAAATGTCAGTAAAGCTCACACTCTTACTCCCTTTGTGACCATTGTTGGAGGGGCAGTGACATTACCAGTTCACACCCAACTGTTTGCTGCCTTTTGTCTCTCCTATGTACTGACGTGGAACATTTTAGTTTGAGGTGAGGCTGTACAGGAATTTCTGCCACCTGAGTCATTCAAACTCGGCACCATTAGAACTGAAATATTTAAGGAACTATAACGTTGACCCTGATTTTTTTTTTTTTCTTTTTGGAGTGTGAAGACGCACAGTAGATGATGCTTGTTTTCTTTGCACCTGCATAGGTGTAAAGACATCTGAAATAGCGGCGATGAACACCAGACCGCTTTGGTATTCTCATGGTAGCGTCACAGTAAAACTGTGTGGTGAAATATCGGGCTATTGATCTTATTTTTGGAAATAACTGCCTGGCTGTTGACTTGGAGCTCATTCAGACAAGTGTCTAGACTGCAGCGTCAAACTCTACCTTTGGACGCAGCAGCACACTGTGCTGTGGCCATACGCAAATGAGAGTCCAGTGTGCGGGCGTCCAGAACCGAAAACTATCTGCATCCAAGGCCAGTCAGAATTCCTAGTCATTTGTAACCGCTGGTATGATATAAACATCCGCCGCGCCAAGGGTACAAACCTGGCCTCATGGCTGCACACAATCCCTGGAATTCATAAGAACTGGCGCAGACTTTGCAAAAGTGTCTCTTACGCATTCTAAAGGCGGTGAAGAATACACCAAATTCATCTACCTATCTAGGACTTGTACTTGAATTTCTCTTATGCTGCGCCACTTTTAGATTGCATGAGTGACAATTTCGCAAAATCTGGTTGAGACAGTTTTTTTCTCTGTACACCAAAAGAGAGTTGGTCTTAATTAGCACCACTTTCACATTTGGCGCATTCGACGCGACACAATGTAAAAATGGCACATTTCAGAACCACCTGAATTTGGTGCATGGGTCGCTGTCAGAACCAAAAGTGTTGCAAATACTTCATGAATTTGGGACAATACCTTAACAAGAGGAAATAACGTCACAAAAGTTGCGTCGCAGCTTAATTAAACTCCTCCCCCCCCCCCCTTCAATGTGTGTATGCTGGTGGCAGCCCATCTGAATGGGCCCTTACTGCTTCAATATTTCCTGAGTTACTGACAAGACGGTGGTGTGGGGGGGGGGGGGGCATCGCCCCGGGGCGCAACATTTAGAGGGGCGCAAAATTATTCCTGCGCCATCTTGTGTGCTGTGGGCTATTGCCTCCCCCTACACCACTGATGAGGCATATCCCTGTGTTCCTCTGCAGCAGCCTATTCCCATACCAAGGAGCGGCTGGGTGGTGGGACCCAAAAGAGTACTGTCTGTCCGGTGCTGGGAGAGCCTGACAATGGAGGCCATGGAGAAATGAGGAGGATCCACTGATCTAAATTGTACTAGGGGGAGGGGGGTGTGAACAGTGCAGCCCAGTGGGCTGGAGATCACTTCTCAGCAGATGTACAGGACTTTCCAGCTAGAGTGTGTAGGAATCAGGTAGGTCAGTACTACTGTACTGGTTGAAGGAACTAAAAGTCCATGGGTTAGGGGGCGCAAATTACTTGCCTTGCGCCCCAGGCGCTGACAACCCTTGCTATGCCACTGTGATCAGGGACAAACCTGCAGATAGGACAGTCAGTTATTATCAGCACCCATGGGTTGATGAGTCAAGGTGGTTGGTAAATATTGAAGTAAAGGGGTCACCGTGTTATGCTTTCAGTAAAGATCTGTATTTTATATTTCTTCTCCCCTTTCCTTTAATAATAGAAATAAAAAAAATTAGGATTTACTATGTTCTAGGGAATATTTAGAGATGTTAATTGGACCTGAGCAGTGCCCTAAAAGATGTTGTTTGTCCTGAATTCTTACCTGAAAAGTAGCAGAGCACAGCCGGGTATGTGAGGGTGCCTAGGCACTCCTTGTGTCTACATCCTCATGGCTATATATCTGCAGTGTGAAATATAATGCTGGCCATACACTATACGAAAAATCGGCCGAACACATTTTTGAAAAATGAACGTTCGACCATGACCGCAGACGATCGTGCCATCATGTAATGACCGATAAATTGTTCAGTGGACATGAATAAATAATTTTTTGTTCGTTTTTTTTACATATACTTAGTGCAGACAGTTCGGACGGGAAACACATTAACCTTGCAATTTATCGTACGTTCAGCAGAAATTTTCCAAACTTCCCGTTCGTTTTTTTTTCCACAAAAACGTCACAAACAATTATCGATTTGTGCCCATTAACTTGCCGAAAAACGAACGAAGTGTCTATACGAACGATTTTTCGGCCGATTTTTCGTATAGTCTATGGCCAGCATTAGGCATCGCTGCCTCTGACTGCTAGTCTCAGGGGAATTGGAGTGAGATTATCAGATGTCTCTACTGTGTTAATCACTGTTCTCCTTGCTGGAGGCTCTAACATGGGGAAGCAAAGCCGTGCCTTTACCAAGATGGCTGCCTCCACACTGAGACACAGTGCAGAACAAGGCTTAGTAAGTCAGTAATGGGGGGAATGATCAGCTGCAGTGAACCACAGGCAACACTGGTGACTAGTGCTTTGCCCTCTGCTGCATTTGTTTATTTTTTGTTTAGCAGAACTTTGAGAGTTTGTTTTTTTTATTTTATTTTTTTTTATTATTATTTAAAGTGGACCTTACGCTGCATGCAAGGTTTGCTTTTTAATAATGTGCCCCCTCCCCTACTAAAACATTAAAAAAAGCACAGTTTTTTTGGGGAAGAAGGAGCTGAATTGGGGGGTTGTTGATTACACACTGACGTTTCCTCCGTCTTCCATAGTGCATAGTTTTATCCTGCTGGTGAGATCCAAGAGAATGCAGAGTACTCCAAATCTTGTGAGAATACACTGAAGCACAGTGCTTGAAGCAGCTTCTTAACGGGATTTAGGCCTCATTCACGCGATAAAGGGCCCTCCTGCGGTAGGTATACTGTGGACGCTTGGTGTCCTAATCAGCGGCTGCTCAGCCTGTACTACTCAATGATAGGCTGACAGAAGTTGCAGCTGTTCACACCCGTAAGCATATATGCACAGGTATGTGCACATCCAATGATAACCTGCAGTTAGGCTGCTTTCACACTGGGGCAGGCGGGCGTTGACGGTAAAAGTTTTAGTGGCGCTTTACCTTCATTTTAGCGGCATTATTCGGCCACTAGCGGGGCGCTTTTAACCCCCGCTAGTGGCCAAATAAAGGGTTAAATGCACCCATGCAGCGGTGCCCATTCATTTTAATGGGCAGGAGCGGTGTATACACAGCTCCATAACCGCCTCAAAGATGCTGCTTGCAGGACTTTTTTTAGACCCCTTTGACACTGGGGCATTTTCCAGGTACTTTTGGGCTAAAAATAGCGCTTGTAAAGCACCTGAAAAATGCCTCCCTTGCAGTCCCAGTGGGAAAGCCTGAGTGCTTTCACACTGGGTCGATGCGCTGGCAGGACGTTAAAAAAAAAAAAAAAAAAAAAAGTCCTGCAAGCAGCATCTCTAGGGCGGTGAAGGAGCGGTGTATACACCGCTCCTGCCCATTGAAAAGAATAAGCAGCACTGCTGAAGCGCCTGCAAAGTGCTTCAGCAGCGGCACTGCACTGGCGCATTTAACCCTATATTCGGCCGCTAGCAGGGGTTAAAAGTGCCCCGCTAGCGGCCGAATAGCGCCACTAAAATGACGGTAAAAATAGCTGCGTATTTACCGTCAACACTCGCCCCAGTGTGAAAGCAGCCTTAACATCCTGCCAGCGCATCGCCCCAGCGTGAAGGGGTCTTAAGGATAGATGTCCTCCCCTGGATGCAATCTACCCGCATCCATGCATGGACATCTGTCCCTAACAGTGGGTAAGTGCTGGACGCACAGATACAGGCTGAGCAGCCACCAGTGATCAGAACACCTGGGATCCTGGCCACAGGAATCTGCAGGAGGGCACTTTTTGCCCATGTGAATGAGGCCTTAGGCTGATTTACATTTCACCAGATGGAGGATAACTTTGCCCTCACTGTTTGCGTCAGGGGGGGTGATCATCTGTCCCTAACCTACAGTAACTTATTGGTAATGTGCGATTTCAATTTAAAAAAATTGGAGGCTACAGTGACTGTATCCTGTCAGTGGCAGTCAGTATTCAGACAACCGCAAGTGTCATGGTTTTCTGAATACAATGGCGATTCCTCAATCCACACTATTTAGCATGGTGAAGGAACCCTATTAGATTTCATTGCTGTGTGTACCTTAATCCTAGCCATACACAGACTCCGATTTCTCTTGTTCAGCTTGCAGAACGAGAGAAACCTATGCATTTATGGCTAGCCTTAAAGCCTAGGTGCAGACAAAAAAACTCAGAACATCACAACATAACTTACCGTCAGTAAAATGTGTCCTTTGTGTAGATATCTCTTCTTTTCTATCAGTTGAAATCTTCCACCGTCCATGCTGCCCTGCCCTGCCCCCAAATTTAAATGAATCGGGGTCCCCCTTACATCAGAGGGCTCAAATAAAATCTTGCAGCAGTCCGGATTTGGCCCGTGGGCCATAGCTTGGAGACCCCTGATCTAGTGTCTGTGATGTTTAGCGCAGTACAGATCTGTGACCTCATAGAATTTTCTAGCATGTCATACATGCTACATGCTTGAATTTGATGAATCGTGTACAAATTATATCCAACGTTCTTCTGGAGCACTGAACCATTGAGATAGGATAATTGCAATAGAATGGCTTATTCCCTGCTATGGCTGTCTATGCCAGAAGGCTTTGTGCCATCAATAGAATGCAAAGCTTTGTGAAGCAAGAGATGCGTGGTGGTAATCTTACCTGTCACTAGTCACCTGTGTTTGTCAGTACTGTCAAACTGCAACGTCACACATGTAGTGTAATGAATCAGAACAAGTAGTTCCTGAAAGCTGTATAGAGACATCCTGCAGAGCAGCTGTGACTGCCACAATGGACTGAATAATCCTATTGTACTGCTCAGTTGCTCTATACATAATTGGGTTGGTTTGATAAATATCCCTGTGTAATAGTGACTGCCTGTGACTCCTCCAGGTTCTGCTTACTGCAACACGCATTTCAGAAGTGGCTCAAAAATCGATTAATACTCATAGATATGAGATAACAGCGGTCTGAACTGGCAAATATGTCTTGTCTACGGTATGGCTAGAGATGGGATTCAGGTTCGGGTCCAACGTTAAATTTAAGCAGACCCAGCCTGTTTGCAGTTTGCCAGTTTGAATCCCTGGCTGGTGAAATGATGTCATCCGGGATCCCCGGTGCCATGTTTAAATTCCTGCAGTGCTGGGGATCTTTCCTGTATCAGCAAGAGTGTGGCGGTTTGGTATTGACCCGCAGCAGATTGCTGTGATTGATGGGTTTGCATCAGGGAATGTTACATTTTTATTTTAATTTTTATTTGGTTAACTTCTTGCTGCCCAAATATTGCATATGTGCAGTGGAAAAAGGGTGGGCTTTAAGCCCGCACATTGCGCATATACGTCTTCAGGGTAAAAGATCAGCTTTATCATGATTCTAAAGTTCCACAATTGGTCTCAGCCCTTACGCGTTTCTGCCCAGTACGGGCCTTAATCATAGAAGTACTGGGCAGGAACGCGTAAGCGTCTGGACCAATTATGGAAGTATACTCGCGACACACGTCTTTAGGGTAAAAGATGAGCTTTGTTTGTCACAATTAGAAAATTCCAGAATTGCTCCCAACACTTATGCGTTTATGTCCAGTACGGGTCTTAGTCATAGATAGCTATGACTGGGGGGCCAATTATGGAATTTTCTATTTGTGACAAATCAAGCTCCTCTTTTACCCTAAAGACGTGCCACAAATACACTCCCACCCCATACTCATGCTTTGGTTACCAAATTCCTTCATAAGTCCCCACAAACTAACACTTTCTTTTTCGGAAAAGAAATGTGGAGAAGAGGCTTATGACCCTCAACATTGGGACAAGGTGCCCTGCAAAAAAGGTAGGTGGGGGGCTTTTATCCCCCCCCCTCCCCCAACAACAGCAGCTTACCAATTGGCCTTGAAAATGGCCAGAAAAAAATAGCTAGTTGTTTTACTTCAATGTGGTTTGGAGCCAAGTTTGGGGTTCAGACTTCTCGCTGGGTTTGCCAAACCCAGGAAGATTCCATGGCATGGCCAATGGATGCCTGCTGGACACTAGGTTGGCAGCTTTGAAAGATTGCTGCCATTCCACTCTGTGATAAGGGATACTTGCAACATCTGACTTATCCTTGCTTCTCCAGCCTCCTTTCTTTTCCCTTGACCTAATGTGTTCATTTTTTTTTTTTTTTTTTTTGTGGTACTCCTAGAGTGGTTAGATCATGCATGCCCACCTGGCTTGCACCTTCTGATCTTTATGGGTATCCTTAGGAAGGCTAAAGCCAATGAGGTGCTTTAGGTGTGTGCATCTGATAAATGCAGTTACAGTTTTTAGATTCTTATCAGAATGAGCTGTGTGGTCTTGCATTTTGAGATGAATGGGAAGTCTTTTAGCTAGTGTACAAAACCACAGAGCTTTTCAATTGTTATTCATAGCAGTTGCTTCACATTTGCAGGCCTCTAGCAGGAAATGAAGGCTGATTCTGATAATGTCTTGCTTCTACATGGTTTTTGGCAACAATGTCTCTAATAGGTGTAATGCAGTTGTAACATACTGTTGTGAACAGGTGGCACAGATGTAGAAAAAGTTAATAAGGTTGATTTACTAAGAGCCAGTGTACACTGTTCCATTTTAATGCATATGTTGAGATACACTAAAAGGCATGTGTTATGGCGCGCCATAACCTCAGCGCTGCACTGCAGTGCATTTGGGAAAAATACATGTCCATTTATTTTACATTTTAAGTGCATTGGGAGGTCCATAGACCTCAATGGCAATGTTTTAACAAGCCTTGGTCAGTACTACTCTAAATTTAAAAACATTTTTTACTACCCCCCCCCCCCAACTTCTAGTGTTAATGAGGCATTCTTCTTTACTTCAGTATCGTTTGTAAAGGATTTTGATGCCAATTGGTCTGATATTATTCTTTATTGTTATTAATGATTACATGGATGTTGTTTTATAGATTGACAATGGAGAATGCAAAATCCATGTGGATAAAGCTGATAATCCAACTGCATGCTCCTCAAAGTCCCATTAGGATTGAAGGATTTTCAAATAAGCTTAAAGGCAAAGTCTTTACTAAAAAAAGTAAATGTGCCCATATTTGCATAAAAAAAAAGTGCTCCGGTCACTCTTTGAATTTTGTGCGAATGAGTGTAGCTCCACCCACACAGCCATGTCATTCATTCACAGAGATCTACAGGATTTGTAGATATATATTTATTTATATATATTTATTGATATCTACAAATCTTGTAGATCTCTGCAAATGAATGACGTGGCTGTGTGGTTGGAGCTAAACTCATTCGCACAAAATTCACAGAGTGACCGGAGCCACAAAGGGGCCACAAATCTTGTAGATCTCTGCAAATGAATGACGTGGCTGTGTGGTTGGTTGGAGCTACACTCATTCACACAAAATTCACAGAGTGACCGGAGCCACAAAGGGGCCACAAATCTTGTAGATCTCTGCAAATGAATGACGTGGCTGTGTGGTTGGTTGGAGCTACACTCATTCACACAAAATTCACAGAGTGACCGGAGCCACAAAGGGGCCACAAATCCTTGTAGATCTCTGCAAATGAATGACGTGGCTGTGTGGTTGGAGCTACACTCCTTCGCACAAAATTCACAGAGTGACCGGAGCCACAAAGGGGTAGGGCCAGTTTGGGGGTGTGGGGTTGGTCAAGGCTTGGCACCATATTATACATCCTTGATATGGGTGTAACTTGGTAAAAAAATGTGGAGTTGGCCAATAATGGAGTTATAAAATGTGGTTTCATCATGAAAGCTGAAGTCATCACACAGAATGGTTAAATTGAGTGGTCATCATTAAAAAAAACAAATATATGTCTTGGAATTAAAGACCTGAATAAGGCTGTATAATGGGAGCACACAACGGTGCAATATATTTCAGTGTTCTGCATGTCATCATGTAAGAGCTATGACAAGTAAAACCAGCCATTCATACACCACAAAGATGGTTCCACTTCATCTGCCAATAGTTATTTGATCTGCAACAGAAAACGGAAGTGTTGCAGAGGGAAGTAGATAGAACACATGCAGGACTCTTATTTTCAGCTTTATGTTTGTAAGTACTGTAGATTGCAGGATTCTAATTTGGAATCCGTAATTAGAAAATTTGAAAGAAATGAGTTACATTTAATGCAAATTAAAAGTTGGGTATTTTGGTCACATTTTCCACTAGAAGAGCTTAATGTCAAATACTAAAAAAATAAATGAAATGCAGCAATCAGAAAACCTCAACAGAAAAACTATGCCTTATTACCTGGTAACATTAATTCCGTAGCTTGCTGATGTTTATCACCTCTGAGAGAACCTGAAAACTTTAACTTTCAGTGGAAATCTCAACAGAAAAGTGCATCTGACATTGGCCTACAATAACATGCTAAAAGATGGGGGGAAAATGGTATTAATGTATGCAAATGAGGAGGTATCAACTTTAGTCACAAATGAGTCCACTATGCCCCAGTACATGTGTGTCACTGTCCGTGGATATGGAGGTTTTTCATCACTACAAATATAGGTGACTGAATCTGATTAAAAGCCATTAAAAATTCTACAGACTCCTCTGGCAATTCTAGGTCACAAAGATTGATATGACATTGTAGCAGTTTACAAGCCTAGGAACATAATTCTGGTTACCTTTTTATTGAGATTACCACTCAGAGGTAAAGAAATTATTGACTAAGCATTTGTGGATCAACTCCATTTAATTATGACCAGCTTTCCTACTTTAGATAAGAATATTAGATAACTGAAAAATTATCCAGTTTATGATGCACAACGGTTAACACTGAACATTCACTAAATGGAAGTCCGAAGTCTAAGCGATCATGTTCTCCAGCAGTTGGCAGCATTTTGGAAGTTCCATGAAACGTTGGTTATTTTTGAAATTCGGATCTGCAAAGGTTAAAGGATGACCAATCCATGGCCATTGAATTGCTAAAACATACATCTAGGGCACCTGGAAATTGGAAGCTATGAAAACATCCCAGGATATATTCTGCTGTCCAAGAATAGAAGAAATGGTGCTTAAATTGGTTGTAAACCCTTAAGTCATACACACGGGTCGAATGTCGGGGACAACATTCAGCCTGTGTGTACTGCAACCGGTCCTACAGAAGCCGGCCCTCAGGCTCGATTCACATCTATGCATGTTGCTTTTGAGCGTTTTTGTGATGCTTGCCACGTTTTTTGAGCAGCGTTTTTGTAGCGTTTTTACAGCGTTTTTGCCGCGTTTTGCGTTTTTTTTTTTTTTTACAGTTTTTTTTGACTGTATACAGTCTACAAAAAAAAATAAAAAAAAAAAACAAAAACGCTGCATTTGCGTTTTTGATGCTGGTCCATTGAATTCTATTACATGCAAAACGCTGCATTTTGCATGAAAAAAAGTCCCTGACCCTTTCCAAAAATGCAGAGGTACAAAAAGGCATTGATGTGAACATGTTCCATAGGAACCCATGTTAAAAATTTCCCATGCATTTCTGCAAAATGCAAAATGCATCAACAAACGCGCTAGTGTGAACGGAGCCTTAAAGCGGAGTTTCACCCTGAAAATTTTTTTTTTTTTTTTTTTTTTAAAGTCAGCAGCTACAAACAGTGTAGCTGCTGACTTTTTTAAATAGGACACTTACCTGTCCAGGGAGCCAGCGATGTCTGCCCCCCGAGGCCGATCCGTCCGTCGGATCGTATGCAGGCACCGCCATAGTAGCTAAGGGAAACCGACAGTGGAGCCTTCAGGCTTCACCTTCAGTTTCCTACTGCGCATGCGCGAGTCAAGCGGCGCTTTCCGAATGGCCCCGTCATTATCTGGGACACACACAGGTCCCAGAAGGCAGGTGGGACAGTTCACCTGTTTACCCCTAGGGTAAGTGGGGAAAAAAATATATCCAAAAACAAGCAGGGGAGGGGTGGCCTTTCCTTTAAGAAAAAGTTCAAAAGTTGGGTGGAACTTTGCTTTAAGCTGTCGAAGAGGCCTGACCGAAAAAGGTCTGCTGACCATCTCCTGATCTGCTCTCTCAGCCACATTGTTAGTACAGCGACTCTGACCTGAGCTGTCAGTTTTTTTTTTTCAGCCCACTGGGTAGAATGAAAAAAACAAACAAAAAACTATCAGTGTGTACTAGGCTTTACATATACCCAGTGAAGTGACTGGCCTCAGGCGATACACAGAGATGAAGCCAATCCCCCTACATAAGTTATACCTGTCTATCTGCAGCCCTGTTCAATGTCCAGAATTTATACAGCTTGTCTGTGCATTCAGAAAAAAGGGGGCGGAGAGCTGAAGTCACACTCCGCAGAGCTCAGTGAGGAGAGCTCTGAGAGCTGATTGGAGGGAAAGGACACCCCCCCCCCCCACCCCCCCACACACAACACAGAGGAACAGAGCTGAGGCTGTAAATCTGCTGGAAGTGTCTCCAGCAGATTTTTCTCTTGCTGTCAAGAAAACGTCTCATTAGTAAGTCATGCTGATGCAAGAGGAACGAAGCAGCAGACAAAAGTGGCACATCCTCGGTTCACATCTGTGTGTGGCTGCAGGTGTGGGAATCGCAGCGATACCCGCAACCAACTGTAGTAAAAATGTACTGCTTTTCAGAATCACATGGGGCTGCCATTCATTCTGAGTGGCACCCTCACGCATGTAGAATTGCGGTGCGGGAACTGCAAGGAAATTGCATGGTGAAATAACCATGCGATTTTCCTGCGGGCCACATCATTGAAAAGGTGCATGCACCTTTTTTTTTGCGTAATCGCAGGCACATCAACTGGTTCAGTTGAGTGGGCTGCTGCGCCCACGAAACGCGGCATGCAAAAATGCTAAAGTGTGAACCTAGCGTTAGTGCTCTTAATTGAGACAAGTACACACTATAGAGGGATATTCCTTGTTCATATTTTATGTCTGAGGTTTACAACCACTGTAAGTATCTACATAGTCTGCGGCATTACACTTCTGTCCAAGGGGGGAGCTTGTGATCCCAAATGCAGGACCCTCATAATCATGGCAAAAAGTTTCTGCAAACATTTCTTCTGCTTGGATATTTGAACAATAGTCATTGTGGGCTATTACAAAAAATGTTTAAGTAAAGCCTTCAAAAACACACCCACTACATTTTTTTTTTTTCTAGTTAATTGCTGGAATTGTTAGACGCTGACAAAAGTCCTCTGTTTGCCTGAACAGAGATTTTGTAAGATTTCCTACATCCTACGTACATCCCTAACTATCCACATTCACATGAACAAAATAAAAGAACTGGTCAGACGGTCAAACATTTTTCTTCTGAAATCTCAGAACCCAACCCCAGGTGGATCAGATCTGTATATGGTCATGCTGGAGTACACGAATACCAACTGGCGCTTGTGCTCCTCTTAGCGTATAACAGTCAGCTGCAACCACAGGTCATGCCACATTACCTAGTCAGAGGAAAGTAAGGGATTATACAACAATTGCACACTAAATGCAACAGGAGAAATGCAAGGCCATTTACAGTATCATGATGGAAAGGCCCAAAAGAACAAAGCTGCTGTACCATCACTGAAGTCAGACTCCAGGAAAACAGATGAAATATATCTAAGGGTGCTATTGTACCTTCCTAAGGATTTATAGTTCTGTCAACCTTCAGTTAACAATACAGTGGTGTCCCCTCTCCATCCTCAGCCTGCTGACTGGACAGTGAAATAGCAGAAGCAGGCTAATTAGGTCAGCCTTCTACTCACTTTTCTATCTCAGCTTTCTCCCCCCCCATCAGCGTGTTCCTTGTGAACACATTTGCAAGAAAAAAAAAAATGTAAGGATGAATATACATAGCGACATTAACCATGAAATTATATCTCTCTTCAATTCCACTTTAAAAACTCTCAGATCTTCAATATTGCTGAAGGATCATGGTATACATATGGAAGGAACTGAAAACGAATGACCAAAACAAAATACATCCATGTATTCAAGTGGAAAAGAGCTTGGCTAGAGCCTAAGGACCAATTTTCATCTATGTGCTGTGGGAACGCATGTACGAATGAATTGTACAAATGTAAATGGGCCCTTAAAGTGGAACTGCACTGCATCTGAGCACCACAAACCAAAAATGCTATTTAACCACTTAAGGACCGAGCCTCTTTCTGAGATTTGTTGTTTACAAGTTAAAAACTCTTTTTTTGCTGGAAAATTACTTGGAATCCCCAAACGTTACACATTCTCTTTTTTTTTTCTAACACCCTAGAGAATAAAATGGCGGTCATTGCAATACTTTGTCACACACCGTATTTGTGCAGCGGTCTTACAAGCGCACTTTTTTGGGAAAAAATACACTTTTTTTGAATTAAAAAATAAGACAACAGTAAAGTTAGCCCAATTTTTTTTTATATTGTGAAAGATAGTGTTACAACGAGTAAATTGATACCCATCATGTCACGCTTCAAAACTGCTCCCGCTAGTAGAATGGCGACAAGCTTTTACCCTTAAAAATCTTCATAGGCGACGTTTAAAAAATTCTACAGGTTGCATGTTTTGAGTTACAGAGGAGGTCTAGGGCTAAGATTATTGCTGTTGCTCTACCGATCGTGGCGATACCTCACATGTGTGGTTTGAACACCGTTTTCATATGCGGGCGCTACTCACATATGCGTTCGCTTCTGCACGCAAGCTCAGCGAGACAGGGCGCGTTTAAAAATGTATTAATTTTTTTTTATTTTTTATTTTTACACTGTTCTTTTAAAAAATAAATTTTGTCACTTTTATTCATATTACAAGGGATGTAAACATCCCTTGTAATAGAAAAAAGCATGACAGGACCTACTAAACATGAGATCTGCGGTCAAAAAGACCTCAGATCTCATATTCACACTTTTCACAAAAGAATTCCTGAGAGGAGGATGACATCACTTCCCCTGCCTGTGTTTACACTTACAGGCAGGGGAAGCATTTTCGTTCGCCAGAGCCAATCAGGAGGTCCAGGCCAGAAATCATTGGCCGGGACCTGAAGACTGATCAGTTCTGCAATGAATCCGATCGCCGAGGGTGCGCGCATGGCCGCGAGCGGCGTACGGGTACGTTGTTTTGCGCACCCGTGCCACTTTGCCGACATATATCGGCGTGAGCCGGTCAGCAAGTGGTTAAGAACGTTTTCAATTCTGAAGCATTTCGTACAACATTCGTCCAGGCATTGAATGTACAAAGGAGTTGTACGTTTTGAAAATTTACTAGGGATGGTCCCGATGTTCGAATCAAACGTAAATTTGATTCAAACATTGGGTGTTTGTTTCGCAAACAAACCGAACATATGGGGTGTTCACGGCAAATTCAAGCACCGCGGACCGCCCCATAATGGTTGTGCTCATATATGTTTACATACCCTGGCAGAATTTATGATTTCTTGGCCATTTTTCAGAGAATATGAATGATAACACAAAAATTTTTCTTTCACTCTTTGTTAGTGTTTGGCTGAAGCCATTTATTATTATTATTATTATTATTATTATTATTATTATTATTATATTTATTTATGGGACCCACGCCGTTTTGATTTTTCATCTATATTCCCGCGAGCCATCAATACATTACACCCGCGAGCAAGTTTAAGTGACAATTTTTCCTTTAGAAATGTCGTTATTGCTGCGGCATGTTCTACACATCCCACAGATGCACCACTTTTCAGGCAGATTAAGAGTACCCCCCAGGCACCATATTTAAAGGAATATTTATTTTTTATTGTTTCACTTTAAGCATTATTCAAATCACTGTTCGTGAAAAAAATGGTAGTTTTAAAAACCTTTTTTTTTTTTGCATTGATGCATGTCCCTGGGGCAGTACCCGGGTCCCCAAACACTTTTTATGAAAATAACTTGCATATAAGCCTTTAAAGTGAGTACTTTTGATTTTTTTCATGTTCGTGTCCCATAGACTTTAATAGGGTTCACATGTTCGCTCAAACTTTTTGCCTGTTCGGATGTTCTGGTGCGTACCGAACCGGGGGGGGGGGGGGGGTGTTCGGCTCATCCCTAAAGTCTACTAATACATGGCCAACTTTCGTTACCATCATGGTTACTGCTGAACGTCATGCCGAAAAGCCTGTGTAAGAATATTATGCAAGACTATAACCAAACCAAGACCAAGACAAAAGGCACATAGTAATTGAGGAATAATGGGGATAAAGATCCAATCTGCACTTTGCTGGGCAGAACAGTGGCTGGATCTGATTAAATGAATGAAAAGCCTACAATTACAGATTCCTGCCCATTTTTATTTATTTTTTAAACCCATTTTATTTCTTATGTAAATTGTTCAAAATATGTAATACAGTTGCTTGCAAACCATGAGCACGAGAATAAACCCATTTTGGCAATAGAATCTAAGGTTGATGACATACATTGGTTTCCTTTAAAAAATAAACAATATATGTAAGAAACCGAGTGCAAGAAGACTCATAATTGCCCATTATCTCCTTCAATAGTGTTTACTGTATATCTTATCAATCATGTTGTGGTGGCCTTTCCAGGAACAAACAGGTTTTTGTTGTTAACCAAGTTCGACTTGTATTTGCAGTTGTGTTTGTCATTTTGATTTAGTTACTTCAAAGCTAAGCTAGTTTTTCGTTTAATTCTGTTATTTAGCAAACCTACAGGCACCTATCTTTGAAGCCCTGAGGTATTGTACACTTAAAGCTATAGGTGACCCAGATATTCCCCAGAGAATGATAGATGGTGAGATACATTTGGTCTTTAATCCCTTCAATGTCACACCAAAAAAACACAACAGATTTCTCTGCTTCTCTCTGTCTTGGCAAGTATGAATGTGAAAGCCATGTGCACAAACAAAAAAACATTCATTACCCTCTGTCACATACCTGGTCGAGGACGAGGGGGCTTCCCTTACACTTCTTGTCCTGTTTCCTCTGGGGTTGATGATGGGGTATAACAGGGCACAAAGTGGCACAGGTGCCTGTAAGGGTTCCAGGCCTGGAGATCTTCAACCAAACCATTTTTAGAGTGGAACATGTAACCTGTTTCTGCTCTTGCAGCTCTCCCCCTGGTCTCCCCCTACCCCGGTGATGGTGAGTACTCTCGTAGTCCATTGAGCTTCCTGGACTGAAGTAACTGCCTGCCAGTATCTGAGGTACCGGCAGATGGCTACACTGACCGTATGTAGGAGCCTGACGTTGCACCCACTTTACAGGTTCCTAAGAGAAGAAAAAAATAGTAAATGCACATTTTTTTTATTTTTACCTGCAAAAAATGTGCATTTTTTTTATTTTTAAGGTGAATTTATCCTTTAAGCATCCAGCTAGAAGTGAAATATGTATCCTGATTTTAGCTACTTTTACTAACATCCCAAAACCAGACTGTCCTGTTGCTGAAATCTGGACAAACGGCAAACCCGTTAAAGTGGGGGAGGATAGTATGCTAATATGCTAAAAGGGAACCTGAGAGACCAGTTCATATAACAAACAAAAGCCTTGCTATTAAGGCCTGTTTGTTTCCTGGTTTGTAAGATTTTACATGGTTACATAGAATATGTAAGCCCTAAGGAAAATATTGTTTTATGGGAAAAGCGTGCCAACCACACAAGAACTGACAGCCAAAATACACAGGGTGATAAACCACAATGGAGGATGTTCATTTAGGACAATAAATGCACATGTGCCCATATCCTGGAAGAGGGAAGTCTGTGACATTAACACTGTCCCTCCATTATGGTGGCGGAGAGGTGAAAGACATCGCTCATACATTGCATTCATGCTGAAAAATAATCATGCTTTGTAGGCTAGACAAACAAATCCTTTTTTTGTGTGATTCGTAACACGGACGTGCTCAGCAAAGCCATGACGTGTCATCATTGGGGGTGGCAAATCTTTTTAAAAGCTAGTTTACTACCACAATTGGCATAATGTACTTAATGGGTCCTTAGTGCCTCCCCCTCTTCCAGTCAAGTATGCTTTATGCTCATGTGCTGCTAAGGAAGGTTGGCGGGGGGAGAAAGCAGTGTAAGCAGAGGGGCAAGCTGCCCCCTTTTTTTTATTGTCCAATCACAGTCTGGGATTGGGTAGGTGGCCTGATCTCAGACAAGATGACTAAGAGACTGTTTGCCCCTATAAAATCACTCGATATGTCATTCCATCGCTAGTGATGTGATTTGTCAGTGTTCAGAGAGAGCGATTCAGCTAGCAGGGACAGACAGACAGAATCTTGGCAATTCTGACACCAGCAATTTGTCACCCATCTGACATCCGCCTAAACGTAGCAACATGCCAGGTCACCAACCTGACTGTGCTGTCTGCCAGGGCTGTGTAAAATCTCAGCACTGGATGGCCAGAATTTCAAGTTCGTTGGAAGGTATATGTATATTAACTACAGGGCCGTCTTTAACATAGGGCAAAAGGGGCAGCTGCCCTGAACCCAGTCATTGTTGTGGGGCCCAAGTCAGCTTCCCCTTGAGCCCACACTGCCAGCAAATAGTTAAGTGTATTCTGGAGGGCCCAAGAAAATGTTTGCCCAAGGTCCAATCCATAATAAAGACGGCCCTGATTAACTATGTTTGTATGGAGTTCAGATTCATTATTAAAGTCTAATTTATGGAATATTTGTGCTTTTAGTGGATATTGTCAGAACTCAATTTTGTATATGGTATTTACATTTCTTGATCTATTTTGTAGTAGTGGAAGTATCCACTGTGCTTTATTGGAAATGTTCAGTACTGCTTCAGTGAAAATATTAATGAGAGAATATTATCATTCAAAAGTAGAATATTATAGACCATTTTAACTGAATTTCCTGAAGGCAGTCAGAAAACAAGATTTCTGCAGTATGGAAAGGGATTCTTTAAAATGGAGGTAAAAAAATTGGAGGCCATGGATCCATTCTCATCTTAAATGTTATTTTAATATTCTGATTAAATGTCTGGGGCAATAACTTAGTTTTGTTTGTAAAGTCAAAGAAAAGCACACAATGCTTCAACCTTCGAACCACTTCCCTCATATGTGCTGGCTTGGAGTCTGTCATTCCACAGGTAGCTTGGCTGGTTAAAGTTGTATAAAGAAATGGCAACCACCCCAACCTATAACTGGCCTTTACAGCAAGTAACACATTGGAAGGGCGACATATGTCAAACAACAAAGAAACATTCCCAGTTGATTTACCAACCAGCCTGCAACAAACCAAATTGTCTTAACAGTTCACATTAAAATCAGGGGTTTCGTTTGTACACATTTGCAAATATATGCGTAAGCTGCAGGTCTACTTCACAGCACCCTAGTATACTGCAGTCCTAACTCTAAGTTTTGAGAGTCTCCAAAGATAGAACACATATATAATAATGGATAGATTAGGGGCCCCTCTCTAAAGGTACAGGGACGCACTGGACACCCAGCAAGAGCACAGTGGCAGCGGCAGTATCCAGTGCGTCCCCCCACTAATTCACCAACAGTTAAAGTTGTGCCTATGAAAACCTAATCGATGTGTGGCTTTTCTTTTGGATTATAGTATATTTCTTTCTTTCTTTCTTTCTTTCTTTCTTTCTTTCTTTCTTTCTTTCTTTCTTTCTTTCTTTCTTTCTTTCTTTCTTTCTTTCTTTCTTTCTTTCTTTCTTTCTTTCTTTCTTTCTTTCTTTCTTTCTTTCTTTCTTTCTTTCTTTCTTTCTTTCTTTCTTTCTTTCTTTCTTTCTTTCTTTCTCTTTTAGTAAATCAACCCCATTCACTTTTTGAAAATCCTGAGGTAATGGGGCATAATGAAAGAATTTTCGCACAAAAGACAATTCTCTGCTCAAAGTCCTCTCTTCACTAGAATAAAAAAGTCTGACATCAAGCCAGTATGGAAAGAATAGAAATGCTTACCTTTCCGGAGGGTGCTGTGTTAAAGGTTTGTTTAGGTTACAGGAGCCGCAGCTAACCGATACTTCTGGGTGGGTCCGATAGTCTAAACCCTGCTGTGTACTGTCATTCTCCCGGACTGCCACGTGTTCTCTAATGATGTGGAAGACAACAGGAGGCATTGTAGCCCCCCGATAGAAAGGTAAGTATTACTAGTCTTCTTTTATTTTTTTAACTATGGTTTATCAGTTAATGGGATTTGTTATGATACCTATAATTGAAAGTATAGACAGGGCCTGCTCCTCCTTAACACTTATTTCTCTTAACAATGTACCCAGTTGGTATACTTATAAGTGCTATTAACCTAGGATAATGGGATACAACATAGGACTATGTATCAACATAACTGATTCGTTACCAACATGAATGCATGATATGTGTGAACCAAACAACCATTAAAAAAAGTGACAGATGCTAAATTAATTGATAAAAAGTGACAATAATTGTAGATTAAAGTGATACTAATACAATTAATTGAAGTGCGTAAAGTGATGTAAGTGCAAAATAGTCCTTTTCTTTGTGCAAGAAAGTGCTATAGTGCTCCGTGTCCCAATGGAGTTAATGATCCTCCTCCTGGGGATGGTGTAAAATTCCAAACTCACCAGATGGGTTTACAGCAAAAAATAGTCAGACTTGCCTGTAGGTCATTTGTTGGTGACCAAACCCAATGCTGTAACCTCTAGGTGCATACGGTATCTCCTCTGTGGTGGATATCTTCCAATTATAGCTCTGGAACTTCAGGGGTAAATCATTTACAGCCCGTAATAAAGGAAAGGGAGAACTCCTCAGAGAGTAAAATCCTCGGGTTTATTTGTTAACAGCTTGCTACATATAAGAAACTGTCATGTTGACAGAAGCGGCGTCACTATTAGAACCCTCGGCCCATGCAATTGTGGAGATGTGGTATCTATTCAGCACTGTGCGTGCGTTCCCAATTGTTATGATACCTGCCTGTGTGGTGATCATGAATGTCTCTAACAATCAAAGGTGTTCATTGTCCCACAGGGCAATTACTTTTACTTTTTCTTTTATAGTCCTATACATAAGTGGTTGAGTTGAATTTGGATTGAGCATTTTCTGTGTCCTCTTAAAAACAAGAAGGGGTGCTATGTTTTGCTGATTCTGGTAGACTCTTATATACAGCACAATTTGTTGCCTTCTGAAGGCTGGATTTCACAAATGCAACTGTCCAGACCGTTGTTCACTTGACAGTACACTTGATGGTCTTTTTTGAAGGGCTGGAGCTCTCTAGACCACTGGAAGTAAATTTGATTTGTTATTTATGAAGGGCTGGATTTTAGGAATGCACCTCTCTAGACCACCGTTCACTTGGGAGTACATTAATGGTCATTTTTTAAGGCCTGAGTTTCACAAATGCACCTCACTAGGCCTTGGTTCACCTGAAAGTATTCCTGATGGTCATTTTATGACAGTTGGATTTCAAGAATGCACCTCTCTAGGTCAATGTTCACTTGGAAGTATACTCGAACATTTTTTCAGGGCTGGATTTCACAAATGCACCTCTTTAGGCCACTGTTCACTTGGAAGTACACTTGATGGTAATTTCTGAAAGGTTGGATATCGTGAATGCAACTCTCTAGGCCATTGGTAGGAGTACATTTGATGGTTATTTATGAATGGCTGGACTTTAGAAATGTACCTCTCTAGACCACCTTTCACTTTAAAGTACACTTGATAGTCATTTTTGAAGGTTCCACAAATGCATCTCTCTAGGCCACTGTTGACTTGAAAAGTATACCTGATGCTCATTTATGAAAGGTTGGATTTCATGAATGCACCTCTCTAGGCCACTGTTGGAAGTACACTTGGTGATAATTTCTGAAGGCCTGAACTTCACAAATGCACCACTCTAGGCCACTGTTCAATTGAAAATACAATTGATGGTCATTTCTGGGATTCATGAGTGCACCTCTCAAGGCTGCTGTTTTTATAGTGGTTTTCTCCGAAGAACATTGTTTTTATGGCCACAATGTACTACACAGCTCAGTTATATCTGCATCCAACTTATGACAAAACATTTCTAATGATACCTTCATAAAGAATTACGCAAAGTGAAAACATGTAGAAATCAATTGGCATACTGCATGTCTTTTCCCCTAGCATTGGATAGGCCAAGTTATCCATCTGTAGTTTGTCTCTTTAACATCCTAGCTGCTTATGCATGTGCATATGTATGAGTTTATGGAAGTACAGTGTGTGGTTTGTGATGCCAGAAAGTCACATCTGATAAGATATAACCACAAGGTGATGGGTACATTTCCCTGTAGTTTACTCTCACACAAATGTATACACTTGCTGTATGTGCCCTATTTTTACAGTTCCGCTTAATGTGAAGAACTGAAAAACATGTTACATTTATGCGTTTGGATAAACTAGAACGAATTGTTCATTATTTTTTTTTTTTTTATAAGTCGATCATTTCTTTTTTAGTCTAATTAAACTTTGAAGATTGATGCTGAACTCTGGGCACTAAAACATTTATTTAAAGCTGAAGTTACAATGCAGCGAACCCCCAACAGCAACAGCTAATAGTTCATTTTGTCTTGGAGGAAAGAAATGGGCATAAGTACTTGCCTTATTTTTTGCTACTGCAGGCAGTAACAAAGGCACTCCCCTTTGCTAATCGGCCAATAATGGGCTCTTTAATTTCTTCACTTACGATGCAAGATCGGGGGATCTGCTTTATATGTGAGGACATTGAGAATTCATACTGGAACCGAAGGACAAAGCAGAGATTGGTAATTTCTGGGGGAACATAAAATAAGTATTACCGTCTGTTCTTTATCCTCTAGGAAAAAAATGAGCATTACTTTGTAAAGGTAGTGGTGCCGTCATCACAGTGCTGCATATAGCCTGTGCAGAGAGAAGAGTTGTAGATGAGACCCACAGATCCAACCAGTAAAGCCCTACAGAAAACCACAGGGGACACATACAAGAGCACAAGGGAAGAACAGCAGGGGCTGCCCTTTGTTTCAGGCAATTTTATTTAATTTCTTGCTGTCTCTTACACCTAGTGAAGCTGCCCATGTGTTAGAGCTGCATGATTAATCGTTAATCTTAATCGTTGATCTTGATTCAACCCCCCTCGCGATCTCTATGCAGAATTTCCGATTTATTCATGTAACAAGTGTAGAGAGTTCTCTGCTCACTCAGCTGTCAAAAGAAAAAAAATGGGCAGCCTGCCAAGTTTTTCACAACATTGTCAGAGCTGGTAGACAACTAGAAACATTGTAACTTTTTGTTCTTAGATTAAAGGAATGAACTTCTTCTGTATGTAAATAAGGGAAGTTTAACCACTTAAAGACCAAACCCTTTTTTGACACTTGTTTCTTACAAAGTTAAAATCTGTATGTTTTGCTAGAAAATTACTTGGAACCCCCAAACTATCTATCTATCTATCTATCTATCTATCTATCTATCTATCTATCTATCTATCTATCTATCTATCTATCTATCTATCTATCTATCTATCTATCTATCTATCTATCTATCTATCTATCTATCTATCTATCTATCTATCTATCTATCTATCTATCGTTATTCCTGCGCTACCAATCAGTGCTGATGTAAGTGGTTTTAAATTGGGAGAAGCAGCTTGCACCAAATGGGGTCCAGCCTTAAACCCTGGTAAGATAGCAACTACAGACGGTGGGGATTGGTGCTGCGCTAATCCTGTAATGAACTAAAGTAGCTGGGTGTGCTGGGTGTAGGCTCCTGCCTACACTGCAGTGTGGGGTGATGATTCAGCCCCTGACGAAAAATGTAGCACTATGTGGACGTGCAAGTGATAAGTGCCAAAGCAAACAATAAAATTGAGAATAAGAATAAGGTAAAAAAATAAAAATAAAAACTTGGGACCTAGCCCAAAAAACTGTGTGTCTAAGTGTATAACACAATATGACTGAGCAATAGAGTTGTGTTGGAGTCTACAATCCAATAATCAAATAATATCAAATAAATAATATCAAATAAGCTGGTGATTGCCACTAAGACATTTAAAACCAATATAAAGTGCTGTGAATATATATCCGGAAATAAATACAGTATAATCAACCGTGATTAATATATTAAATATGTGACTAAAATCCTCAATGACATAAAAGCAAAAAAAAAAAAAATTTTAAAAATTCCCAAATCATACAATGTTACAATGGATAGCCAAAGTGATCTTCATAATAGTGCATCATGCAATAAGTGTCCAGCTGTCAACAGGGGGTGCTCGAAATTCAAATAATACAGTTCAATAAAAGGTGACTTTGTGCAGCAAAAGGCAACTTCAATGCTTCCTTGGTGATATCAAACAATCACAACGTGCAAATAACAGATGGATTTGAATAGCATAAATTCAGAAGAGTGGTGACTGTGAAGTGTATAACAGGATTATCTCCATGCAGCAATCCTCTAGTGGTGGGTAATGGCCTCTTACCTCCCTATACTGAGGTTACAGCATAGAGCAGCAAATGCTATTGATGTCTCCTGTGCAGGGGGGTCCTAGGTGATGTGCTGTCATTTATCAGACCTCAGATCCATAGGAAACATCTGTATTATTTGAATTTCGAGCACCCCCTGTTGACAGCTGGACACTTATTGCATGATGCACTATTATGAAGATCACTTTGGCTATCCATTGTAACATTGTATGATTTGGGAATTTTTTTTAATTTTTTTTTTTTTTTTTTTTGCTTTTATGTCATTGAGGTTTTTAGTCACATATTTAATATATTAATCATGGTTGATTATACTGTATTTATTTCCGGATATATATTCACAGCACTTTTATATTGGTTTTAAATGTCTTAGTGGCAATCACCAGCTTATTTGATATTATTTATTTGATATTATTATTTGATTATTGGATTGTAGACTCCAACACAACTCTATTGCTCAGTCATATTGTGTTATACACTTAGACACACAGTTTTTTGGGCTAGGTCCCAAGTTTTTATTTTTATTTTTATTTTTTTTCCTTATTCTTATTCTCAATTTTATTGTTTGCTTTGGCACTTATCACCTGCACATCCACATAGTGCTACATTTTTCGTCGGGGGCTGAATCATCACCCCACACTGCAGTGTAGGCAGGAGCCTACACCCAGCACACCCAGCTACTTTAGTTCATTACAGGATTAGCGCAGCACCAATCCCCACCGTCTGTAGTTGCTATCTATCTATCTAATCAGAGACCCTAGAGAATAAAATGGCGATTGTTGCAATATTTTATGTCACACTTAGGGGTGCAACGGATCAAAAAACTCACGGATCAGATCGTTCCTCGGATCATTTTTCGGATCAGCAAAAAAAAAAGACAAATCTTGTTACACCCACCGGAGTTAGTTAAATGTGAAAATCAGAGGTGTTCTGTCACATTAGCAACCATGTAAGGTCAGCAGGTTTGTTGCTGCTTTTAAAATGTAACATCTAAACAGTCCGTCGGATTTACAAATACTGTATTTAACCATATAAGCTCTGTTTTGTGTTGAAAATAACTGTGAAATATAAACCTCCGGTGGGTGTAACAAGATGTCCGCTTGCCCCCTCCTCACTCTATCATTACTGTGCAGGAGTGTGGGATGTAGCAAGATGGCGGCGACGAAACGTCACTTCCTGACGAGACAGCGGCCGCCGGGTGTACCAAGATGGCCGCCGCTCCGGAGCTAGGCCGAAGCCGCGGCCTTTCCTATGGCCGAGGCAGCGGAGCTCTCCGTGGATCGCGTGGTGTGCCGATCCGAACAGGTTGACCCGTTCGGATAACGGATCGGTAACGATCCCTTGCACCACTAGTCACACTGTATTTGCGCAGCGGTCTTTCAAATGCAATTTTTGGGGGAAAAAATACACTTCAATTAATAAAAATAAAAAACGAAACAGTAAAATGAAACCAATTTTTTTGTATAAAGTGAAAGATGTTACGCTGCGAGAATCATTATCTTTATTCTAAGCAAAATACTTGTGATTCTCGTTTTAACCAGAATCGTGCAGCTCTACCATACCTGCGTGGCTCAGATTTTGGCTGATTCCTGTGAATAAGCAGAAATTTGAGCTGGGGGTGGCCCTGCCGACGCCACCTGGCCCAACGAGCTTTGATTGTCTAACATTTTTCAGCTCCTTTCCATTTCTCAAATGGCCTCAGTCATTGATTATTCTGACAGCCGTGGGTGACGGCTATCGGAATACAATAGACGGCAGCAGAAGATTTGGCCGTCCAAGCTGTTTAGTATAGATGGAGAAATCTATTTAGCTTTCCTGTGTACAGCCAGCTTAAAGTGGCACTAAAGTTCAAGCCTCTGTATTAAGGTAAGCGCCCCACAATCTGTCCTAATCCCCCTGGAAAAAACACACAGAAGGGCAAAAACACCTCGTGCATTACCATTGACAAATCTATTACATTAAGCCAAAAACATGGATACACACAGGTGGATAAAATCAATTGCACCAAACCTGATTGGATGACTGACGCATTTCGGGGACAAAACCCGCTTCCTCAGGGCTCCCCCAAAACACATCAGTCATTCCAATCGGAATTTGCTCCCATGACAGGCACATTGCATTCAGCTGAAGCATTTGTGATTTATGCTTATTGATTTTATCTGACTGCGAGTATACGTTAGTCTTGCGTTTTGTAATAAATTTGTCAATGGTAATGCATGAGGTGTTTGCACCCTTCTGTGTGTTTTTATTTTTTTTTCAGTACTGAAGATTCCTCAGTCTGAGGAGGGCTGCACCCTAAAGAGGCATTGCGCATTGAAGCACTGTGAAATTAAAAAGCCCTGGGATCTAGTGCAGGAGTGTTTTTTGGAGAGTTTGTCTAATCCCCCTGGCACTTAGCTGGCTCCATGTCACTGCTCCAGTGCTGTCTCCTGCTCCATCACCACTTACCTCCTTTCTGTCATTTCACAGAAGAAACTGAGGACAACAGAGCCAAAGGCTCCTTCTGCTGTCATAAAAAAGAAAGCTGCGCTGTGAAATGATTTGTGGTCAATAAAATTGAAAAATATTGAAAAAATTAAATCATACATTTGAAGATATATTAAAAAATTCATGCAATAAGTTGTCATATTAGCATTTATGCTGTCAGCAGTGATACATGCAAAAAATCTGTAAAAATAAAGTGTATATCAAGATGCACCAGAACCAAGTCCACTCAGATAGGCTAGTTGAAAAGAGCCCACTTAGTACCTAGTACCTTCTGCTGTCAGTCTGACACCTTTGAGGAGGGAGCAGGGGAGTGGCTTTACTGGTGTGTGTGTCTATGGATACATATAGCTCGGTTTTGGAGCGTGCACGCATGGATGCCTATTTAGCATATGGCTTGCTGTAGTAGGCACCTGGAGGAGGAGGAAGCTGACAGTGCCAGTGGGGAACTGCCAGAAGAGGAGGAAAGCGACCTTTCTGTGCAGTATTGTTGCATAGAGCAGGCAAGTATAACCACCTTCCTCCTTCCCTTTTTTTATTAATAAAAAAAAATATATATTTGCCTTTATTACTACTTTGCCGATGGATATAAAAAAGGCCAGAGCTAAGAAGTTTCTCACAGCCACAAATCAAATTGAAGTCTGGCCTTCAAGTTTAAATGTGATTGGTAATACATGGACCCGAGAGAGAGAGTTACACAGCTCGGCTTCAGCATTCGCAATGACCCTGTGTGGTCCATCCTCCAGTCTTGTTGCAGCGGATTACAGAGAATTCAGATTAAAATATAGCTATCTGTAACTTTACAAGTCTACATAAATTCATATAGTGCCACAATATACAGCATCTGTAAATTATAATAAAAAGGTGCAAATTTTGTTTATTTTATTTTTTATTTATTTATTTATTTATTTATTATCATTATAAAGCCGTCCAAAGTGATTTTGGCTAGGCTTACAATAGCAATGTGGGAGAAAAAGGTTTCTAGTTTGCCGCAAGCAGGAAATGTTTCTAGTCTCCTCTCCCCCCATAATAATTGGGTAAACTTGTAGAAAGTCACATAATGAGAGGCAGCAGCAGCACGGATCTGTGTGAGCTGAGCCAAGAACCGGACCCAGAACTGACATTATTATGTCATTATTAGGCCAGCTTCTCAATCATAGACCTTGGATGATGCCAATGAAAATGGTGCCATCCATCAGGAGGGAACAGCAGAAGGCATTGCCAGGGGGAATACTGTGATTTTTTTTTTGTGAGAAGGAATTAAATATCTGTAAATTTTACACTGACACATTACTTACATGCTTCACTTACCATGAAGTACATCCAAGGTACACAAAGTGGATCCTCGGTGTTCCGCTGTCTGGTAAAGAGCAATCCAAGGCAGCAAGCCAAAGTAAAATAATATCTAGTGTAACTGATGTATTGCATGGTTTAGTTTTACTATAGACTGAAAAACAGATAATGTTTTCAAGCCCAGGCCACTAACTTTTGGCCTGCTCTTTAAAAATGCCAGGGGGAACAACCTTCTCTAGGATCCTCTTTTTGTTTGTCATCTGACAGACCTTTATGGGTCCAAGAGTTTTCACATACAGTGACAGTTGAATGCCTAGACCAAAAAGTGAAATATGTAAGCTGCCATTTGCATGAAAATGTTAGTTACCTGGTGATTGATTAGAAAGAAAGGGGGCGCCCACTATATGTAGCATTCAAATCGGCCACTTTATTAAATACAATTTGCAACTGTATTGGCAAGAGTTGTCAGTTGTATTTGAATAAAGTGGATGATTTTAATGCTATACTTAGTGGGCGCTCCTTTCTCACTTTTTGTTTCATTACAGTGGCTGCTTTCTACTCTGGGGTGGCTGCCCTAAGTGAGCCTGTGGATAGCATTACAGGACTATTTGTTCAAGTTGGACTTTTATGGATTCGGGCTGCTTGCCCTAATGGCGCCATTAATCTCCTGTTTTTGTTTTTTTTTTACCTGTCAATTGATTGACTTTTTGAGTCCTGAATCCAGTAAATGACTTTCCTTTTGTTGCATACTTGTTCAGTGAGAGTGAATGAAATCCCTAAAGCCAGAAGCTTGTGTCTTCAGAATATGACGGGTTTCCTTTTAACAATCCAAAGTTCTGAAATGAAGTGACACTTCTCGCCCCGGCTTTTTCTCCCATCCACACAAAACCCTGTTAATATAATTTCAGTTTCCAGTCTGTAGACTTTGCCGGTGTTAACCTTTTTTTAGTAAAATCATGGACAATCTTGAGGCAACCCATTCTAAAATGTAAAAACTATTATAGTTTGTAGCCCTGTTGCCCTATTCGCTAAAAAATTTCAAGCATATTTATCTTACATCCGCATTTGTTTTCAGCCAATCACGTGATGAGCAGGGTCCTTTCTCTTCTGTAGAATGGGCAGTTCTCATTGGTGGATAGAGCGGGGATTGTGTTATGACATGTGTGCCATTATCGGCAGCATTGTACTGTGAGCCCACAGGAAGAGAGCTGACAGCCAGTGATCTCATGCACGCTCCCAGGAAAAAAAAAAAAAAAACTCTTTAGCAATACACACCAAACTGAGCATGTGCAGCTTGTCCCCTAGCCTCTGTTCTATCAGGAGATGGACTGGGGACTGTGGAAGAAGGGGAGGAACAGAGAAGACAGGATGAAAAAGCCTTTTTACACAATGCAGAGGATTAACCCCTTAGGTTCCACAGTAAAGATAACAAGCATGCTTTACTGCATATACAGACTGATTTTACTGTTGTGGGTTTAGTAACGCTCCAGTTCAAATGAATACGTTGATTTAATGTAGCACTTGTTAAAGTTCCGCAAGAGATCTGACTGGTGTGAATGGACCCTCATTGTGACAGCCAGGCAACTAGCATTTTTAGGAGAGGGTAGAAATAGCAGAGCCCATATATTATTATTTATTTTTATTATATTATTTTTTATAGAAAGTGTTGTTTTTTTGTAAGGCTGCTTTCACACTGAGGCGCTTTACAGGCACACTAGCGCTAAAAATAGCGCTTGTAAAGAGCTTCTCCTCTCACTCCAGTGTAAAAGCCAGAGTGCTTTCACACTGGAGCCATGCGCTGGCAGGATGCCAAGAAAAGTCCTGCAAGCCGCATCTTTGAGACGCTGTAGGAGCGGTGTATACACCGATATACACCGCTCCTACAGCGCCAATGCCCATTGAAGTCAATGGGCAGCGCCGGCAAAGCACCACTGCAGTGGCACTTTGCGGGCGCATTTAACCCTTTTTCTGCCCTTGGTGGGGGTTAAAAGTGCCCTGCTAGTGGCCAAAAAGGGCCGCAAAAACAACAGTAAAGCGGCGCTTTACCGCCAACGCCCCAGTGTCAAAGTAGCCTAAAGGATAAGAAGAAAAACCTATAACCTCCTAACCCATCTTTATTAATGGTGTCAGAGCCATAACATTTGCTTCTTAGCTCGGCACTACTTGGCTTTTAAATCTATGTATTTATTTGTCAACTATTATGTTTGTCATTGCTAATCATAATATAGCTCCAGTAAAATACAATAATGTTCTAATCCATTTATTATAAATAGTTGTGGTCTAACTAATACTTCTCAATGTTCCTTCTGGGCATTTTGAATTGGTCTACACCTCAATTTTGCTTGATTTGCGAGTAGATGCCATAAGATACAATATCCACTTCAAAGGAAGGAGTTCACATCTGTCCTTCAAACGTCGCCTTTTTATAGAACGGGTGTGGTAGAGTGCTTACAACCTGTTGGCATTTTTATAAGTAGACCTTTGAGCTATGTATTCAAGTGCTGATCAGGAAGTTTCTTTCTAGTCACCAGTAAATGTCACAGATTATATATTACAACTGAAGTCTAAAGCCCCTCTTCAGAGAAAGTACACCTGCTCCCTTCAGTGGGGTTGCTCCTGCACTGTAAGGGTTAAAAGCCTGTTTTAGGTGAATGGGGCCACAAAGAGAAATTTTACTTGCCCAATTCTCCGGATAATGGACCTGCGACCTTTCGAAGCATAAGGGAGAAGAGACACTGGGGACTGGTACAACAGCACAAAGGGAGCCTGCGGAAGGCGAGGATCCGGTAAGTAAGTGCCTGTGGGTTTTTTTGTTTTTTCCTTGATTGTGAGCATTTAACCTTTGCAGTGTGAGAGCAGCTCCACTGCTAGAGAGCATGGTTTACTTTCCTGGAGTTAAGCTTAAAGTGTTACTAAACCCCGGACCCTTCATTCACTATATCTGGTCTCCCACAGTACACAGAACATGGAAATTATTTTAGTAAATATAAACTGCTAAATACCTTTTCTCATCAGTATATAGCAGTCTTGTGACTTCTTTCAGTGTCTGATTTAAAGCTTGTAGGAGGAATTTTCACTCTCCTCTGACCATCCTATGAGGCTGCAGGACCCCTGACCCTCTGTCTGGACAGTGCTGATTGGCCCTTTGCCGATCACATACCCCCTCCCAAGAAATAAAAAACCTCTCTAGCAATACACACCAAACTGAGCATGTGCAGAGTGACTCCAAAAGCTCTGTCTTATCAGGAGATGGATTTGGGGACAGTGGAAGGGGAAAATTGGAGAAGACAGGATCAAACAGCCTTTTTACACAATGCGAAGGATTAACCCCTTAGGTTCCACAGTTAGTATAACAAGCATGCTTTACTGTATATACAGACTGATTTTACTGTTGTGGGTTTAGTAACACTTTAAGCCCCCGTTCACACCGGTGCGATTTGACAGTTCCAAATTGCATGACAAGTCGCACCCCATTGTTGGCAATGGAACTCATGTCACATCGACTTTGCAAGGTTCCTGCATTACTTTTTACCGCAATTCACTGCAACTTGAATAGACTTCTCTTAAACAAAGTCGCAATCCGCAATTAAATCGGAGGTGCAAATCGCACTGATCTGCGGCTTTGAAATCGAAGTAGCACAATTTCAAAGCCGCACCAGTGTGAACCAGGGCTTGAAGGGGTTGTAAAGGCAAAAGTTTTTTTTTTTTATCCTAATGCATTCTATGCATTAAGATTAAAAAGCCTTCTGTGTGTAGCAGCCCCCCTCTGCCCCCTAATACTTATCTGAGCCCCATCTACATCCAGTGATGTCCACGAGTCCCTTGGCCGCCTGGGACTCTGTCTCAGCTAATCAGGAGAGACAGCAGCGAGGCCATTGGCTCCTGCTGCTGTCAATCAAAGTTAGCCAATCAGGAGAAAAAGAGGGGGTGGGGCCGAACCACAGCTTTGTGTTTGAATGGACACACAGAGCTGCAGCTCGGCTCGGGTGCCCCCATAGCAAGCTGCTTGCTGTGGGGGCACTCGACAGGAGCGAGGGGCCAGGAGAGCTGTATAGGGACTCGAGAAAAGGAGGATCCAGGCTGCCTTGTGCAAATCCACTGCATAGAGCAGGTAAGTATAACATGTTTGTTATTTAAAAAAAAACAAAAAAAAAAACAAGACTTTACAATCACTTTATTCGGCTTATATTTTGGTTTCCCTGGTTCCTCCCTTTGTCAAATAGCTAATTATTATTATTATTTTTTTTTTTTTTAAAGAAAACCTTTCCATTTTCATTATGTTATTTATTTTATTCTCATTGACCTCATTGGTCCTGATGCAAGCAGTGGGCAGGCTCTTGGGAGGAGGTATGTAAATATCAACCTTGGGCATTAATGAATTTTAGCACGGGTTAAAGTAAATTACATCCCCTTCATGTGGGCCTACTGTAAGCCATATTTATTAAGTGTCCTTATTAGGTGTCTGGCCTAAAAGGTAGAAGTTGAAAAGCACATATGACGAGGCATTTCCTCAATTTGCACTATTTGCATTCATCTCTTTAGAGCCCACCAGTTTCAGCACCATCAGTTTGGCTTTACTATTTGGAAGGTTAGAGTGTGATAACGTTGGCTCCATGACTGCCCTAAGAATGGACATTTGCGTTTGAATCTAATTGATATTGCAGTTCATTTTTGTGCAATGCTTATGTTTTTCTCGATTTTATAGATTTTTGACAATGTACTTTTATGTATTCTCTCATCGTTCAATGTGGGCTATTTATGAGCTCTGTTTAGCTGCCAACTGGATAATGCTCATAAGGTTTCCCACTGATCGTACATGTATTCTGCTTATTAGTACTGTTTTATACATGTTAGACGTTTATGGTGCAATGACCATAGTATTTTATTAGCACCATAGGTACCGTAGGTGCTAGGAGATCTGATAATCTACCCAGGAATTTCTGCACATAATCTTGCAATTAGAAAATGGAGTTGAATTTAAAAGGTAATGCCAGCAAATATATCTAAGTGGTGAGTGATTTAGTTATATTGGTGTCCCTCCATGTGGGGGGTTGATTTTTATTTTTATTTTTTTTTATTTTTATTTTTTTTAAGAGTTTTGCTATGAAAATAAATGTAATTTGTGAAGTCTGCATTGAATATTTAGGGTTATATTTTTTTAGCTTGTGAGATCTTCGCTGCTGTCTATTGACTTTGCACACATAATTTGTTCATTTGCAAAGTTTTTTCTTTTACTAGAAATTTGAATTATTTGTATAGGAAAACATGTCAAAGTTAGTAACACAGTTTTACATGTTCTTCTCTGCGCAGCCACAGTCCTTGACTTTCTAGTCGGAGGACCTGTTTTGAGGAACTATTGTGAAGAACCTTTAGAGAACCAAATGCTTCCTTTAGCTTTGTACATAGAAAAGTCTAGCTAAGTACTAGGCTGCCAGGGTTAGGCCACGACATTAATGATAGCAGCATTGGAAGCAATCAGACAAGCTGGACTTCAATGAGCTGCTGACCCCCATCAGCAGGGGAAGCGGGAGTGCTGGCAGCTCCTAATAGACTGTAAAACTGACCACAGTGGATGATGGTACTTGATGTTTGGGCAGGGAGAGTCATTATTGGCCTTTACTACCAAATGGACTACAGCTCCCAGGAGGGCTTGGGAACAGGGAGGAGAGAGGAGCAGTATCTTCCCATTAAAGCGTTACTGCCTTGTGAGCCAAGGCATAGAGTCACACTGAACTGGGGCAGAGGATTCCTTCACAAGCAGTGGAGACTGGTGGGAGGGCCTTGCGGCCATGACCTACAACCCCTAGCAAAAGGTATGGAATCACCACTCTTGGAAAATGTTCATTCAATAGTTTTTTTGTGTAAAAAAAATAAATAATTAGACATGCTAATTTCTATTTTCATTTAACATTCCAACCTTCTGGCTTTCAGAAACACTTAAAAAAAAAAAAAAGGAAACTATTTGGTTGCAACTGTTCTTGCAGATCAAGCAAATATGAAATCCCTCAATTCTGAGGGAAATATTATGGAATCACCATGTACTTTGCAGTTCTAAAACAAACATCTGCATCAGATTATATCCTGAAAAATGATGTCATCATTACCAAACATCCTTTCAATTAATGGAATAAGAAAAGTGTCCAAAATCTTAATATAAATTTGTGCATTTATTGAAGATTTAATCACTGTCATCTCCCCCCGTACCTTTACCGTACATGCAACCCTTTATCATCGATTGTGGAAATTTGCATGTTTTCTTCAGGCAGTCATCTTCATACATTTCATTGGAACGGCACCAAACAAAAGTTCCAGCATCATCACCCTGCCCAATGCAGATTCGTAATTCATTGCTGAATATCACTTTTATCCGGTCATCCACAGTCCATGATCTTTTCTTTAGCCCACTGTAACCTTGTTTTTTTCTGTTTAGTTGTTGATGGTTTTCGTTTTGGCTTTTCTGTATGTAAATCCCATTTCCTTTAGCCAATGTCTTACAGTTCGGTCACAGACATTGACTCCAGTTTCTGACAATTTGTTCCTCATTTGTTTTGTTATACATTTTCTGTTTTCAAGACATATTGCTTTAAGTTTTCTAACTTGACGCTTTGATGCCTTCCTTGGTCCACCAGTATGCTTCCCTTTAACAACCTTCCCATTTGATTTGTACTAACGAAAACCATCATTAACGCCCAAACAGGAAAAAAAACAAGGTTACAGTGGGCTAAAGAAAAGATCATGGACTGTGGATGACTGGATGAAAGTGATATTCAGCAATGAATTACAAATCTGCATTGGGCAGGGTGATGATGCTGGAACTTTTGTTTGGTATGAAATGTATGAAGACGACCTGCCTGAAGAAAACATGATAATTTCCATAATCATTGATGATATGGGGTTGCATGTCAGGTAAAGGTACGGGGAAGAACAGTCATTACATTTTCAATAAATGCACAAGTTTATATTGAGATTTTATTCCATCAATTGAAAGGATGTTTGGTAATGATGACATCATTTTTTAGGTTGTAATCTGATGCAGATGTCTGTTTTAGAACTGCAAAGTATATGATGATTCCATACTATTTTTCCTCAGAACTGAGTGATTCCATATTGGGTTTTACTTCCTCTTTGTTTCCCTGCAAAGGTAAAACATAATGGGCTACTATGCATTGCATGTCTTTCGCCGTAGACATTGGTGCCTGTCTTTTGCAAATATCTCCTAAAAATCTCGCCTAGGTTTAGGAGAGATTTCTTGCACCTACAGGTAAGACTTAATCTAGGCTTACCTGTAGGTAAAAGTGGACTGTAATGCCCCGTACACACGGTCGGACTTTGTTCGGACATTCCGACAACAAAATCCTAGGATATTTTCCGACGGATGTTGGCTCAAACTTGTCTTGCATACACACGGTCACACAAAGTTGTCAGAAAATCCGATCATTCTGAACGCGGTGACGTAAAACACGTACGTCGGGACTATAAACAGGGCAGTAGCCAATAGCTTTCATCTCTTTATTTATTCTGAGCATGCGTGGCACTTTGTCCATCGGATTTGTGTACACACGATCGGAATTTCCGACAACGGATTTTGTTGTCTGAAAATTTTATAGCCTGCTCTCAAACTTTGTGTGTCGGAAAATCCGATGGAAAATGTGTGATGGAGCCTACACACGGTCGGAATTTCCGACAACAAGGTCCTATCACACATTTTCGTCGGAAAATCCGACCGTGTGTACGGGGCATAAGGCTTTACAACCACTTTAATCAATTGAATGAACGTTTTCCAAGAGTGGTGATTCAATACTTTTTGCCAGGGGTTGTATTGCCAGAGAGAGACTGAACCCTTAGAAATTGACTGCATATCTGCCATATAGCCCATTACTGGCTGTAGGCTCTACTGTTACTGTGTGCACCAATGGTATAACTAGGCCCCAATGTTACCCTGCTAAAGATTGAACATTTACAGTTGCCTCATAGAGTCCTTTCTAGCTGCTTAGTACAAAAGTACCACCCCAGTGTAACACACAAGACTTCATCATTCTTTTGGATGCACTTTGAGTAGTTGCAATATCCCTATTCTCCACACAGATAATGTTCATGCTCCCTGTCTACTACTGATCTTGCTGGTTTATAGACTCCAGTCTAAGGTACAGAACTCTAATGTAACTTCCTGTGGCATAGTGAATCTATTGTCTAGAAGACTGCGTCTAAACCTACCTCCTGTATGTTTATTGGTGCTCAAGTCTTCATTTCATGGAACTAAAGCCCATATATTGAGTTCCTTTACCACTAAATGGTCTCATGCTCATTTTCTGGTGTTAGCTCACTGCCATGTCAAGGGTATCTTTGCTGGTAACTCTGAGTGTTCTTGTGATTTTCAACTAGATGTGTCAGAGAGGCTGAAGGTGTTATTGGAGTCGGGGAGCAGAACCAAAGTTGCTAAGCGGCTTCTTCGGGGGTGGTGCTGCAAAAGACATTATTGCATTTCTGGGTGCAGTAGATGGGGGGGGGGGGGGAATACAGTTTGTGACACCAATGCAGGGCCCTAGGGTGGATGCTTTTTGGGACACTTTCAATCCATACTTCTGCAATGACTAACTTCAGTGATACACTTTATGCCTTGATGGATTAAATTTCAACAAAATTTAAGGCTTTAAGATTTCTTATATAATGGCTATTTTTGAGTTGAGTGCTTGAACTTCTCATTCTTACTAATCAATTGTCTTCTTTGCCAAGTCATCGGGAGTCGGCTATCACTGTCACAAGATTTTGCAGCTGAAAAAAATCAGTTTTGCAGGTCTGGTTTAACCGCTTCAGCCCTGGAAAATTTTACCCCCTTCCTGACCAGAGCGCTTTTTGCGATTCGGCACTGCGTCGCTTTAACTGACAATTGCGCGGTTGTGCGACATTGCACCCAAACAAAATTGACGTCCTTTTTTTTTTTTCCCCCCACAAATAGAGCTTTCTTTTGGTGTTATTTGATCGCCTCTGCGGTTTTTATTCTTTGCACTATAAACAAAAAAGGAGTGACAATTTTGGGAAAAAACACAATTTTTTTATAATAAATATCCCCCCCCCCCAAAAAAAAACTAATTTTTTCTTCAGTTTAGGCCGATACGTATTCTTCTACATGTTTTTGGAAAAAAAAAAAACACAATAGGCGTATATTGATTGGTTTGCACAAAAGTTATAGCGTCTACTAAATAGGGGATAGTTTTATGGCATTTTTCTTATAAAATTTTTTTTTTACTTGTAATGGTGGTGATCTGCGATTTTTTTTTTTTTTATTTTTTTTTTTTTATTTTTTTTTTTTTATCATGACTGCGACATTATGGTGGACACATCGGACACTTTTGACACTATTTTGGGACCATTGTCATTTATACAGCGATCAGTGCTATAAAAATGCACTGATTACTGTTTAAATGACACTGGCATGGAAGGGGTTAACCACTAGGGGGCGATCAAGGGGTTTAGTGTGTCCTAGGGAGTGATTCTAACTGGGGGGGGTTGGCTACCACTGACATAACAGCGATTACTGCTCCCGATGACACGGAGCAGTGATCTCTGTCATGTTACAAGGCAGAATGGGGAAATGCCTTGTTTACATAGGCACTTCCCCATTCCGCGGCTCTGTGACACGATCACTGGGAAACCGGTGGACATCGAGTCCACCGGTCCCACGGGCACGGAGACCCTGCATGCGGTGGGCGCTAGCCCCGGCAATTAAAGGGGATGTACAGGTATACCAATTTGCCCACCGCTGCCATTGTGGAGACGTATATCGGCGTGCAGCGGTCGGCAAGTAGTTAAAGAAGTGTGATTAGGCTTGAAGTGTATTCATCCTATATCATTCAGTGCCACGAGACATTATTCTGACATAAGAACTAAACCTGTGAGCAGCAATATAACTGTTTCTGGTTACTCCCTCTTCCTATTTTGGCTTCAAAAGGGGGATCTGCAATTTTTAGCTAAATAACATTGGCTCTCGCTGCTGTCAGTCAAATCCTGTGAAGAGGGAGGGTGGCCAAGCCACGCTGTGTGTCTCCAGATGCATCAAGTCCACACGAGCACCCCCTTAGCAAACGGCTTGCTATGGAGGCACTTGGAGAAGAGGAGGAGCCAAGATGGCCAGCAGGGGACCAAAGAAGAAGGGGTTTGGTGCTGCTCTGTGCAAAACCATTGCACAGAGCAGCTAAATAGAACTTTTTTTTTTTAAATAAAAATGACAAGCTTTACAATCACTTTAGGAACAATTTAGTAAGTTAGTTTATTTGTCTGCGTGTGTTTGTGGGACAGCATTATTTTGTTCCCATAGAGGGACGGTTCAAATAAGAGGCAGTTGGGAGCTATTTGTGTGTAAGGTGGATTTATGTACACCTTATTTACAGTTAGGTCTATGGTGACGACTGAGTTCTACAAATATATGAAAAAACAAATAGCCAAGTTGGAATCAAAGCAAGCAGCAAGGCACCTTTACCCGGGTATAATAAGAACTTACTTGTGTGTTGTCTTGTTAAACAGAGGAAATTTGTGGAAATACTGATGTTGAACATTGTTCATAATTTAGCTTGGAATTCTTAACCAATACTGGAATATAATTGGAAATTGATATAAGTTTTGGCATGTCCTGGGCTAAAATTTCTCTGTTCTCTCAACTTCTGCAAATAGTCCTGTGCTTTCACAAAGCTCTGAAGTGGAATCGGACACCAGCGATGAATTCTAGCCTACCTGGCATTCTCTATATAAAAAGGGAGACACTTGGCCCCATCCACAGGAGCTAGAGAATCTCGTCTTTGTTCCACTAAACCTGTAGGTCACTCCTTTTATAAGTACAAGATGCTGCACTGGATGGGGATCAGCCGAACAAACCACTTTCTGTAAGCAAGTTAACCTTTTTATCTTTCAAGGACAACATTGCTGCAGATAAGATTGTCTTGGGACTGGTAACTTGCAGGCAGTTAGTTCCCTGGGAACAGTAGAATGAATAGCAGTGCCTTCAGTCGGCCTGATCACCGCAGTGATGCCTGCCAAAGCCAAAACGCAGCCTTTTTTTTTTGGTAACCCTGCATTCTTTTCCTTATCGGTTTTTAACCAAATGTATTATGCAAATTAAATCCTGAAGTCTGAACAGGTGCCTTTGCATAAAAATGTGAAATATTTTGACATATCTAGTGAGCCTCTAATACCTTTTTTATTATGGTTGATTTCATCAAGGAACAGTGCAGTTGTACAAGAAATATGGTCCACCATAAGGCTATAGTAATAGTACTGGGTGGCGGCATTCCACAAATACAAGGCACCTTTTGCCCCAAATAGTTTTCCATTTCAATATAAAAAGCTTCTTCTGTGGTAGTATTAAAAAGGGGTTCCACTAGTTGTTCCCCCAAATAGGTACCCGGGTCTGGTATCAATCTGCCCGTCTGCAGCAGCTCTGGTTCTTTCTCTCCTTTTCTCACAGGCTGTGAGACAGCAGCGGGATACATTGGCTCCTGTTGTTGTCAATCGAATGCTGTGAGGAGGGGGCGGGGGGGCAAGACGTGCTGTGGGTGTCTATAGATGCACACAGCTTGGCTCAGGAGTGAGCTTGCAGGTGTGCCACCATAGAAAATGACAGAGCAGAAAAGGAGCCGGAAGCGATGGCAGGGGACCCCAGAAGAGGATGTTCGGGGGCCGCACTGTGCAATATCATTACACAGAGCAGATAAATATACTATGCTTGTTAAAATTCAAAATTATATATAGCCTTTGCAACCGCATTAAACCCTCTGCAATTTTTTTTTTGTTAACCACATTGGGCACAATAAAATAAACTTTTCCGGGTAAATTATTTGATATAATTCTTACCAATGCTGCTTGCTCCCGCTTTGTTATGCTTCCCTGAACCTCCGGTCTTCACAGGAAAGTGTTAACAATGGACAGTGCAGTCTCCATTCAGTCTGCTGGCTTGGAGGAGGGAGGAACTGGGGAGTAGCTTGCCATTTTAGTCTAGAGGCAGCATGTTTCTATTGATGCACACAGTGTAGGGAGATACAACTCTAGTCTTTGCATATAAGGGTGGCTCCATAGGATGCTGCAAGAGAAAGGAGTCATCCTGAAACAGTAAACCTGGAAACCTAAAAGATAAAGAAGCTGTATACTTGGCAGGTCATAGATGATGCAGTAAGTGTTGATGGGGGATACCCTCCCACGGAGCTATTGTATTCTACCACACACAGTGATTATTGCTAGTGGCTACAGCCACTGACAATAATCGCATTTAAAAATCCAACATGCTGGTTGTACCCAAGTCGATCGATGGATCAACTTGGGTACAATCAGTCTGCCCATAGATGGTTTGAATCTCAGCCGGTCCCTGATAATTGTCTATGGCCGGCTTTAGTATGTAAATAAATGAACTGCTGAAAGTACTTAAAACTGAGGATTTAACATTAGTGTAAGTAGAAAACATATAACTATTCTGTCTTTAATCTCTATATAAAATATAATATTGCATTTTATTAATATGCTGGCTAGGATTTAATTGTGCAGAGCAAAGCGAAAACAGTCCTTTTCTGTGGTCATATATTGTCTTCAAGACCAGTCCTGCTTTTGATTGCTAGCTTTTTCAGCTGCTGTTTATTGCAGGTTAAAGGGATTGTTTGAGGCGCAATGAATGATTTCCTCTTTAGAGATGATAAATGGCCCAGATTGTTGTTCTACTAGAGCTCATTGTCATTGGACATATTATTTGAATTTTTACTCTTGTTCATTAGTCATCAGTTGAGTTCATTAACTAGCACCCAATTAGCAGCATACAACGCCTTCTTGGTCGGCCATTTTGGAGCAGATTTTAATGCATGGTAATATCCAAATTTCATGGGTATGGGCCTTTTGTGTGAGGTAGGAACCACACATGCACACGTCACATATTTCCTCTTCCCAAAGCAGTGACCTAAAATTAATATATATCTGTGTATATGCAATATCTGTTTTTTATATTATTATATTCTGATCACCGTAATTGACTGTGCCTTAAATCTCTGGCTGAGAAATGGTTAAAGGTGTTTTGGTGGGTGTATTTAGTCTGCGAAACAGAAGTATTGAGTATACTGCTCCTTTTGAATCTGCCTTTGTTTGGCGATTTCCATCTGCTACAATCTCATTCTGAATGTCTCTTACTGCTTTGTGACTGCAGATCTCTAGGGAGGTCATATACACTCTAAGATTGACTCTTTCAATAGTACTGTACTGAAACTGATCACTTCACATGCTGGCAAAAAGTAATCCCTCCATTCTATTCTATTTGTTTGCTAGCTTTCTTCAAGGTTGATCAATGCTCAGCCTGGAATAGAACTGGTTTCAGCGGAGGGAGAAATCCTCTGATATGTATAGTTCTGATTTTTTTTTTTTTTTAAGCTGGTTATTGGCAGACCTAATTAGCAAAACATCTTACAGCTGTAAAGTACAACTAAAGGCTCCTTTAAGCAAGAAATCCAGATACTGTGTAATGCACAAACCTCATAAAGTAAACTAAATTTTTCCTTTACCCTCCCTGAGTGAGCCAAATCCTTTCTTTTGTCTCACACGCTCCCCTCCCAGACACTGCAGCTCACAGTGGGATGGTTCCAGCAAAATAGACAGCGCCACCATTACAGAAAGCAGTGGGCATGACTAGGAGTGGCCAGGTACTGATTGCACTGATAGTGCTTTTAGCCACGCCTGCTGCAACCTTTTTTTTCCTCTCACTTTCGTGCAGGCAGGCACGTCCTTCATGAGAGTGACCACTGCACGGAAATCAGGAGCAGTGCAGCATTGTTGCCACTCCATCACAGAAAGCTGCACAATGTAAACTTCACGGACAGGTTCATCAGGTATTTTTGGGACTTCTCAGGTGGACTAAGTGCTCATTCAGAGAGCAGATTTTTGCAGTCCACCATGCAGAGCTGCTGGCAGATCCGTGTGCATCTATCTTGGAGCTGTGCGCAGGCAGAAGCGGGTGCATGGATCTAAATGCAAAGGCTCTGCATTCGGAACTGTGCAGCCATTCCTGCCCAAATGTCAAGCTTTAAAATGCGATTGTTTCCATGTCAGCACTGCATATGCACCCACCTCTAAGGTCTGCCTGCATGCAGCTCCAATGTGGATGCACACCTATCTGTCAGCAGCTGTACATTTAGGCAGGCACTAATCTGGCATGTGAATGCGCCCCATGAGAGGGAGGCCATAGTTGTACTTTAATCTGCTATCTTCCTTGCTTTTTTTGGTTGTGTGGTCCAGTCCTTGAAGCTGCTCTTCCTGTTCTGATCCATCTTGCCACTGAAGTAAATACATACTACGTACAATGTAAGACTGATAAAAAAAAATGTAATTGCCGGTATTCATTGTAATTGCAAATTTGAATAGTTTGTGTGTACAGATTTTCTTCTTCAAATCATTTGGCAAGGAAAACCATAAAGTTCCTTTTTATATAGTGCAAGTGGCATTAAATATGTATTGCTTTGGGCAGAATACCAGAACATACAGATGAGTGAATCGAGGTCTGCTAATCAGGCTGCATTCTGTACATATGCATTGTACAGGTAAATTGGGTGCCATGATCATTTTTTTTTTGCCAGTATTCGTAAAATGTAGCATAATTTTAAAATTTCAAAAATCAACAAATATTCCTTTTACATACAAATTTGATTCTCTTGTAATATCAGATTTCTTTAGTCCTCTGTATAGTAGCACTTCGAGTAGGAGACAGGGAAGGTGTTAGTAAACATACTTGCTCCAGAGAAATGCAGATAGGACCTTATTGGTGTCCTCCTGCTCCTTCATGGTCTCAACATCGCCTGGGGTGGATCTTTGACCAGGCTTCATTATGTAACTGTAGAGTAGACTATCTGGTTAGGGTTCCTGAACTACAAAACTGGAAAAAAACTGTTTAGAAAATTATATTTCAACAACGTATTTAGATGTATGCCTAAAGTTTAGCCTTAAAGGAACTTTCTTGTTGTAAGTCACATTTTGTTAAAGTGTTCTTATTTATTTTTCTGTTTTCATTCTTGATAGGTCTGTGGTGAATATATATCTACAAATGGAGTAATCAAGTGGCTACCTCATCACAGTGTTCTGACCCTAGAAGGATTTTAAATTTAATTCAAAATGAGGCTCTTTAGGAGACACACTGGACCTCTTAAATTGGCTATGGTGGGTGTTGTCTTTGTAATATTCGTCTTTATAATGCACAAAGATGTTGGCAATGGCGGCAAAGATGAGCCCTGGTTAAAGAACATTGTGGAGCGGAAAGATAAGATGTTAGATATGATGATGGGGGCAGTGAATAATATAAGGGACTCCATGCCAAAGCTGCAGATCAATGCCCCGGTGCAGCAAGAGGAGCCAGAACAGAAAGCAAAGTCTTGCTTGCCTGGATATTACACTCCAGGAGAACTTAAACCATTCATGGAAAGACCACCACAAGACCAAAACAGCCCTGGTGCTGATGGAAAAGCATTTAAAAAGGACACGTGGACAGCAGAGGAGACAAAGCAGAAGGATGACGGATTTACCAAGCATTGCTTCAATGCCTTTGCCAGTGATAAGATCTCCCTCCACAGGGCTTTGGGACCTGACACAAGACCTCCAGAGTAAGTTTTTGATTTTTTTTTATGAACGCATTCATAGTAATGAACTTGGTTTTAGTACAATAGTAATTTTAATTAATCTACAGGACAAACATTATTACAAAATGTTTTGCTACAGTGTTGCAGTTTCTTGAAGATCATGAGGATTCCACGATTTTGTCGTTTTTTAGTAGTGAGCCTTGATGGTCTGTGTATTGGGCAGAGAGATTAGGTTATACAATGCCATTTACTTTCATACACTACAGATCTGTTTGAAACACCAACCTCTCTTCTTCTCCTCACTTTTAGACTTAAATCGCCCATAGACTTTCCATGAGTATCCTCATCTGTTCTTTGGATCTAATGTCTTTGGACCACCTGTTGGTTGAGATTTTATCTGAGGAAATGGCAACTGAGCTGGCTAAAAAAAATCTCATCCAGCTGCAAATGGTTTCCCTGATGACCAATGTAGCAGATGTGCGGATCATACCATCACTCACCATAGAAGAGGGAATGATGGGAGATTTTCCATGAGGCTTCAAGAACTATGTGTGATAACAAATGTGTTCTGCAAAAAATGATGCCTTAATTTGCTTGTAGATAGTCTTTTAGAGTTATAGATTACAGCAGGTAGCTTCATTGACATTTATTTAAAGTGTTACTAAACCCACAACAGTAAAATCAGTCTGTATATTAAGTAAAGCATGCTTGTTATACTCACTGTGTAACCTAAGGGGGTTGATCTTGCGCATTGTGTAAAAAGGCTGTTTGATCCTGTCTTCTCTGATCCTCCCCTTCGTCCATATTTCCCAATCCATCTCCTGATAGTACAGGGCATCGGGGGCACGCTGCACATGCTCAGTTTGGTGTGTATTGCTAGAGAAGTTTCTTTTTTCTTGGGAGAGTGCCTGAGAACCGAGCGATCGAGTACCACCAATCACTCGGTTCTCACAGCTCTGTGAGCAGAAAGCTGCTGACTGTCAGTCACAGCTCTCTGCTCTGCCCCCTCCTTGCTCACTGGAGTGCTCGGATGCGGAGGGGGAGGAGCAGCCGACTTTGGCCCTCACTGAGAGGCTGAATCAGGGGTCGGTCCAGGGATCTGGAGGATCCAGACTCCGTGGTCGGGATGATGCAGAGCCTGGACCGACTTCTGTGACATCAGCAGAGAGCAAACTTTAGCCCGCTCTCTGCTGAAAACGGGTCACCGGAGTGCAAAACGAACTGCACTCCTGTGATCCATAGGAGAAGTACAGCCAAATGAGCTTTGGCTGTACTTCTCCTTTAACTGTTTCTGAGCACCACAAGCTGAAAACGCTATTCATTTTTGATGTTCAAAGCAAATGCAACCATCTGACCATGTCTCTATGCTTTTTTGTTAAAGGGGTTGTAAAGGTTCATGTTTTTTCACCTTAAGGTGAAAAAACACCTGTGAGTGACCGGCACGCCAGCCCCAGCCCCCCCCCCTTTGTTTTACTTACCTGAACCCTCAAACTTGTCCCACGGGGACGTGCTCTCTCTGCAGGGGGTTCTCGGCTCTTGATTGGATAGATAGCAGCGCAGCCATTGGCTCCCGCTGCTGTCAATCAAATCCAATGACGCAGGGGCGGGGCTGAGTCCTGCATTCGGCCTCTATGGACGCCAAATGATGGACTCTGGCGCGCGCCTGCAAGGTAACCCCCCGGGAGAGCGCTTCTTCTAGGGGGTTATCTGCTGTGGGGAGGAGCTGCACAGTGGAGGTAAGTATGACATGTTTGTTATTTATTTATTTTTTTAAAAACGAACCTTTAGTGTCACTTTAAGAACATATTTTGTAGACCACCCCCTAGCATTTGGAGGATCTTGAGTAGGAACTGAAGGTTGATATAGTATTTACTTCCTGGAATCCATCTGCCCTAAGCTCAGACATGCAGACAGGAGGGTGTGCTTAGCTGAGAAGGCCCCTCCTCCAGATGAAAGAAAACAAAATCCCATGAAAACGACTGGGATGTATGACATCATTTTAGCCTAGGCTAGAAACCAGGAAGCAACTGAAGAAATGTAAAAAAAAGTTTAAAACAAGCAAATATACCTTCCTATGTATATAGTTAGGCTAGCAGCATAGGGAATAAAAATTGTTAATGTCGATTGAGAGCGAGAGTATGAACGTTTTTTTTTTTTTTTTTTTTTTTTTTTCTGTTTTTTAACCGCTCCCCAATTTTTCTTTTTCTTTTCTTGCTACCTGTGTCGTGTGCTGATTATTGTTATTCTGCCTCTCTTTAGGTGGCCATAGATAGATCGAATCTCGGCTGGTCCCTGCTGAACTGGCCAAGATTTGACCCATCTATGGGTGGACTGATTGTACCCAAGTCAATTAATCAATTGACTTGGGTACATACAGCAATGTCAGATTTTTAGTATGCAAATATTGCCAGCTGCTAAAGCCACTATCAGTAATCACTGTGGTTTCCCGGCACGGACAGCTCCCTGCACCCCCCCTGCCAGGAGAACAAAATAGCGCCGCGGGAGGGAATCCCCCATCAACTGTTTTGATGGGGGAATCGAGCAATTTTGTTTGGGTTGCAGGAAAGAAAAGCACATAATCTATGGTCTGCTTTTGGCAAGTCATCCCTCTTTGTCCTGGTGATCACTGTCGCCAAGACAGAGAAGGAAAAAATTTGAGTCAACATCAGCGCAAACGATGAGGGAATGAAGTCCAGTGGGGACACCTGTCCTTTTGACAACTCTCCTTGAGAGTAATCCCATTCATTTCCCGCACTGGAAGTCAAAGAAAATTTTGTATAAAGTGGCAATCGTCACTCCCACTAGGATCCGTGTTCAACTTTTCCAAACTGGAGCTGAATGGTGCTTTAACCACTTGCCTATAGGGCACTTTCACCCCCTTCCTGCCCAGGCTAATTTTCAGTGCTGTCGCACTTTGAATGGCAGAGCTTTCTTTTGGTGGCATTAAATCACCATTGGGTTTTTTAGTTTTTGATAAACAAACGAAAAAAGGCAGACAATTTGTGTAAAAAAGAAATAAAGTTTTTCTTAGTTTGTTACAAAATTTAGTAAATAAGTAATTTTTCTCCTTCACTGATGGATACTTATGAGGCGACACTGATGAGGAACTAATAGACGGCACTGATTTGCAGCACTGACGGGCGAAACTGGTGGGCACTGACGTGCGGCACTGATTATCCAGACATTGATGATTATATGACGTCCACCCATTCATCATTTCACTATACGGGGAGCGGAAAGCCAATAAAAACTTCAACAAAGTTTGCCGAAAGCTCTGCAAATGCTCACTGTTCACACTGCTCTTATGCAAGCTGAAGCCCGTTTGGCTGCATGCACACTGGCATATTAAAATACTCCCATCTACACTAAATAATTCTGCCAGGAGCTGATAGAAAAAAAAAATACTTGTATTAGTGCATATTTATGTACATTTATAGGTGGATGGTGTTTAGAAGTGTATGCATGTAAACTCATTCTAATGGCAAAAATACTCATTTGTCCTAGCCACTATAATGAATTTGTGCATATATGCACGCATTTATGTGGGTAATTTATACTTTGTGGCATTTAGATTTTTTTTTTTATAAAATACAATGAGTATGAGACACTGAAACGGAGCTGGGTTCAGAGACATAAAAAAAAAATTAAAATGTCATTTAAAAGTAGCATTTTTTTTTTCCGGTCCCAATGCATGAGGCCAAAGATGGATTTTTTTTCTTCAGCCAGTAGACTGCATGAAAAAAGAAGACTTTTCCTTCCACACAAAGAAGTGAATGAAATTGTCCCCCCACCTTTCCCATCCTCAGCCAGGACATTGCAGTATGATAGAGGTGCCCAACACTGGTCAGCAGCTGCAACAGATTGGCAGCAGCCGCTGATGCTGTCCCAGCATTTCTCTTTGGCAGAAGTTGAGCAAAGGATTGGCTTCTGTCAAGCAGGTACAGCCACAGATTAATTAAATTCGCCATGTCCCTGCTGAACCAGCCAAATTTTAATCCGTGTATGGCCAGCTTTACTCTTCAAATTTGACTTCCATTTTTACCCAACCCCAAAGTGAAGGCTACAAGGTCCACATGTAGCCCTGGCGGCACCACCTGAGCACATCTGGTTTACATCAAAAAGTGTACTGCCTATGATTATTGTTCTGTAGCAATTAGGGAGAGTAACCCCTTGCAGCATTTTGTACAGTAATTCTATTGAACCTCTGCCCTTACAGCCCTCCTTTTCCAGCATTTACTTTCTTGTGCCTGGCATATTAAACAGGGGTACATGGAGCATGGCGTGACATCACAGTCTGCTGTAAGCACAATCACACTGAAATCACAGCCTGGCTTTCATTTGGATCCTATAACGGCACAGTTCCATGCTACACTGGGTCATCAGAGCGCAGCTAACAATTGCCGTATCTGTGGGAGCTTTTGTCCAGTAGCTGAAAGATTTGGGAAAGCTCATATTCCACAGCGGGTGTCTGTCCCTGCCTTGGCAGGTGTGTCTGTCACAATGGAGGAGAAAGTAAGTTCCCCACCGCTGCAAGAATGCTTTTCAATAAAGCAAATGAGAGAATAAAGCGCCTAAACCAATTTAATTTGACGTGGGGAAGCCACTCCATTTTTAGCTACTTCCTTTTTTTTGAGAAACTGGAAGTAAAAATCCCCAAACTGTAACAGCTGTCTCCATAGCCGGTCTGCAGACAGAATGAAAGGAGCATCATTGTTCTTCTTGAAGGCAGCAGGAGAACCTGAGCTTTCATGTGGAACATTTCCCTTGTTTGAAGTAGGATTGGGGTATGTGGCCAGTAAAAGAACCATTAACCCTGGGATTGAAAAGCTCAAGGCAAGCTCCATGCTCTGCCATAGACCCTTCATATTCCTTTCTGAAAGAGCCCTGGCAAACGAAATACTAATTTCCTATTTTACAACAAGAGAATAAACAGTTAAAATGACCAATTAATAGAATCTGCACGGAACCTTTTAATCATTGCCATTGGTTTTAAAGATGTGCTATAACGAACAGCAGCAAGACCGTAACTGTCCTTTTGGTGTCACTAATTATAAGACACGCTCTTGTCATTACTCCTTCATCTGTCTGTATAAATTATTTATTCACTGACAATCTGTTGGACTTGGTGGAGTCACTGCACCAAGTATAGAAATGGGTCCTCTATCAAAAATTTCATGTCTCAATCAACACTGATGATTTAGGCCGCATTCAACCTAAGCACTCTGGAGAACGAGGGTAGAAACTCACACAAAACACAGAAAAACGTGCAATGCCATTATTTTTTTAAATGCCACTCCAAACGGGGGTTGTAGTCCGGTGTTTTGTCATGTGGCAAAACTTGCAACACAACACAAGGTTGACTCGGTGTCAAAAAAAGGTACATAAGCTATTTTAGCCCACATAGGGAAGACCATTCAAGTGAGTTGGCTGCCCTATGCTGTCGCAAGACAAATGTGACAATAAATGCAGGAAAAAATATATTGCAAAGGTGCGAATGCAGCCTAAAGCAAACCTCAATTGGGTGGGGCTTATTATTAGACAGTATAAGCTGTCAGTACCTACTGATATCTCTTCAGCCTTGTTTGCAAGACTCCCACAGTTAATATGAAAATCATGAGTTCCTAATGGTTGCTTTTGGAAAATAATCTCAATGTACCTTACATGACAAGGCCCAGGCCCCAGGCGTTGCATTTTAGGATGGGTACATAGGACATGCATGTTCTTCTTCTCTACTAGGAAGGAGGAACAGTAAAGGAGCTCCAGGCAGAGCTGGTGGCCCAAGGAGGAAGAGGTGACATTCGTACCTCAAACACAGGTTAAGATGCTAACTCCAAAAGGAAAGCAAAAGGAGGAGAGAGAATCGCCAAGCCAACCCTTTAAACAGCTTGGGAATTTATTCAGTATATAAGTATAAAACAACACTAAAAACTTGCGTGAAAAATGTTGGAGCACTTGCAGAGTGGTAGAGCGGGTGGGAGCTTCCACATGCAGTGTCACAGGAGCACAGGAGGATCAGCTGATGAAGAAGGTGAGGCCGTGCCTTCCAAACACGTTCTGATTGACCAGACAGCGTGTGGGCGGCTCCCCAGTTTGACAGCCCTGGACCACTCCCACCCAGAGACACACAGCCGACATCTCCACGAGACTTATCGAGGCTCCAGCTGCGGCTAACACACGGCGCTCGTGGATCCCTCAATAGAGACTTCCCAGCGGTCCTCCCGTGCTCCTGTGGCACTGTATTCACATGGTTGCACCTTCATGTATCAGCATGCAGATGCATGCCTTTTCATTTGAATTTTAAACTTTAATCTTTTTCATCAGATGGTTTAGCGCTGAACATTATACCAATATTGTGTAAGAGGCTAACTTCACCTTTTAACGATAAAAGATTAAAGCGGAGTTCCACCCACTTTTTTATCTTCTCATTAGCGTTAATATTTGCCATAGTGTCTGCAATGGGCATTTTTTTTTTACCATGTTTCTACGGTTTTCATTATCGCTTCCGCCTTCTCCCACCCATGGCTATGTGTGTAATATCCGGCGGCGCACTGTCTCCTGGGAGATGTGTGTCATGATTCCCAAAAGTCAGTGGGCATCACCGCCGCTCAGTGTCGCGCTTCAGTAGCACCGTATCCCGGAGGATTATCCTTGTGGGCTTCGCCTGCCCACAAGCAAGATGGGAACGCACAACAAGGAGAAATATATAAGGTTAGTTTTTCAATTAAATAATAACTATAGCGGCGCAATTAAGAAGAATAGTGAGAGCAACATTACAAAAATATGATGATAATAGATGGATTTTTAAAAAAAAAAAGCTATATGTCTTTGGAATTCCGCTTTAAATGCACTTATATTTGCAGGAAAAAAAATAACATTTATTTATTTGTGTAAATGAGCCTGCAAAATATTGGATGCAATGCCAGGCTCTTGTTCCTCCATCTCTGTCTGTACAGAGGTACAGGCTTTCATTTAGAAGGCTGGAGGAAGTGTCAATGGCCTATGAGTGCAGTGATCACTACACTCGAATCCACTGAGAAGTATAAGTCCATCTGTCTTGGTGGGTGACTGAACTTGTAGTTAATTCTTTCACGGATCACTTTGAATGAATGATGCAGCTAAGTAAATTTCAAAAGTGACAGCTGCTGTCACCTAGGCTGCCACAGTTTGGGGTGGGGGAGGAGTCCTATTTACACCCTAAATACCGGTGTATGCAAAGGATGGAGTTAGCCATTAAGCAGTGCTACAGTTTTTTTTTTTTTTATCCAGGTATAGCTGTCGTGCACAATTGCACCCTGTTCCCTGTTGATTCCGATCGAGTGACCCCTTTTGCATACCTGCTCAACATGCGAGAGAGTTATTTCTCACAACCTCTGCAGACGCCTTTCACTCTTCACATACAATATGACTGATGTGTTTACAGTATAGGATCAGCCATGGATTGTGTTCGAAAACTGCCTTGGAAGGCTGTGTCTGATGGTTGATACATCAAGCAAAGAGAACATTGCTGTATACAGTAGAGGCATGGTTATTTTGACTGTAGCAAAGTGGCAGCGTTTGCTGGATGGCATTAGACTAATTGGGTTTGCTCCCTGGAATTGTCCTTTAAAGGACTACTCCAGTTTTATTTAAAATTGACATAGCATTAATAATAAAGACAAATAAACCATTCCACGTTTTATTGTGGTTAAATTTGCATTTCTCTTCTGCACAGAATACATTGCAGCCACAGAAAATGCCAACATCCTTATTTTTCCATTGTAATATTTTACTGCACTGGTTGTTTTATCTTTGGTTTAGATGTTGAATCTCTAAAGTAGGGATAACCCGAACACCCCCCGGTTCGGGTCGCACCAGAACTTGTGAACACACAAAAAATTTGTGCGAACACCATTAGTCTATGGGACACGAACATGAAAAATCAAAAGTGCTCATTTTAAAGGCTTATATGCAAGTTATTGCCATAAAAAGTGTTTGGGGACCCGGGTCCTGCCCCAGGGGACATGTACCAATGCAAAAAAAGTTTGAAAAACTGCTGTTTTTTCAGGAGCAGGGATTTTAATAATGCTTAAAGTGAAACAATAAAAATGAAATACCGGTATTTCTGTATATATCGTGCCTGGGGAGTGTCCTTGGTATGCCTGTGTACCCTTGCCCGGTGGTTGTGGGGGTCTGCGGGCGGGGGGCTTATCGGAATCTGGAAGCCCCCTTTAACATGGGGACCCCCAGATCCCGGCTTCCCCCCTATGTAAATGGGTATCGGGTACATTGTACCCCTACACATTCGCCCAAAAAAGTGTCAAAATGGTAAAAAAGACCGTAGACAATTTAATTTGGGACAAGTCCTTTATTTAAAATTTAAAAAGTGTCCCACGACGTCCATCGATCTTCGATCACAGCGTTCCGACAGGCCGAAAAAAATAATGGGAAAAAAACTCCTCCTCCATGGGAGGCTCCCGCTGACTGCAGGCTTTCTGCATTGACAGCTGTTATATAGCTGAGGGCGGGGCCACCCGGTGATGTAAACAGGTGACTCCGCTCCCTTCTGACATCATGTGACGTCACGTAATGTCAGAGAGGACGGGGTCATCTGTTTTACGTCACCCCACACCCATTTACATATGGGGGGCCGGGATCTCGGGGTCCTCTTGTTACAGGGGGCTTCCAGATTTCGATAAGCCCCCTGCCCACAGACCGCCACAACCACTGGGCAAGGGTTGTGGATATGAGGCCCTTGTCCCCATCAACTTGGGGCCAAGGTGTTTTGAGGGGGGTGACCCCAAAGCATCCTCCCCATGTTGAGGGCATGTGGCCTGGTACGCTCTCTCGCCCCCCCCCCTCTTTTCCTGCGGCCTGCCATGTTGTGTGCTTGGATGAGGGTCTGGTATGTATTTTGGGGGGACCCATACGCCATTTTTAAAAAAAAAGTTTAGTGGGGTTCCCCTTAATATCCATACCAGAACCAAAGGGCCTGGTAATGGACTGGGGGGGCCATGCCATTTTTTTTTTTTTTTTCAATTATTTTTATATTGCCGGGATCCAGCAATACATTACAGCCGCAAGCAGTTTTAAGTTACATTTTTTCCTTTACAAATGCCATTTTGCTGCTCTCATTCATTAAACTATGTATGGCTGCTGTGTAAGCAGCCTTACATAGTGTGGGGTGTGGACTCCGCCCCCTGAGACATGATTGGCCAAAGGCACACTGCCTTTGGCCAATCATTGCTCTCACAACAGAGTGCGCTGTGATTGGCCAAAGCATGCAGGTCAGGTGCATACGTTCGACTCAAACCGCAGGCTCATTCCTACTCTAAAGTGATAACTGAGGTTTAATGTTTCTTATTAAAAAACTAGGACTGTTCACCCTAGTAAGTATAATTTAAGGAAGAACCGATAGCTAGTCACACCTCCCTTCTTTTTTTTTTTTTTGTTTCTTTTTTTTATCAATTTAATCCTAACATCTATGTCAGTGGTGGCGAACCTTGGCACCCCAGATGTTTTGGAACTACATTTCCCATGATGCTCATGCACTCAGCAGTGTAGTTGAGCATCATGGGAAATGTAGTTTCAAAACATCTGGGGTGGCAAGGTTTGCCATCATTGATCTATGTTGACTCTAACCATAAACTTTGGTCTGTTAAAAGAGACTAATGCCCCGTACACACGATCGGAAATGCTGCCAGCAAAACTCCGATGAGAGCTTTTGGTCGGAAAAATGCGACCGTGTGTATGCTCCATCGGACTTTTGCTGGTGGAATTCCAGCCAGCAAAAGTTTGAAAGCAGGTTCTCTATTTTTCGGTCGGAAAAAGTTCCTATCCGAAAATGCGTCTGTATGCAATTCCGACGCGCAAAAAACCACGCATGCTCGGAAACAATTCGACGCATGCTCTGAAGCATTGAACTTCATTTTCTCAGCTCATCGTAGTGTTGTACGTCACCGCGTTCTTGACGGTCGAAAGTTCAGAGAACTTTTGTGTGACCACGTGTATGCAAACCATACACGTGGTTTCCGTCCAAGATTTTTCCGACGGAAATTCCGCTTGTGTGTACGGGGCATAAGGCTACTTTCACACTAGGGCATTGGGGGCGTCGTTTTTGTGGAGGTTTTTGGCCGCTAGTGGGGTACTTTTAACCCCTGCTAGCGGCCAAAAAAAGGGCTAAAACTGGCCACAAAGCGCCGCTGCGGCGGCACTATGCCAGCGGTTCGGTGCCGCTGCCCATTGATTTCAATGGGCAGGGGCGCCTTGGGAGCGATGCAAAGATGCGGCTTGCAGGACTTTTTTTGGCGTCCTGCCAGCACACAGCTCCAGTGTGAAAGAACTCAGGCTTTCACACTGGAGTGAAAAGAGAGGCTCTTTACAGGCACTATTTTTAGCGATATAGCGCCTGTAAAGCACCTCAGTGTGAAAGCAGCCTTATGGCCAAAGCCTTTTTTTTTTTGGCCATGCTTCTTTTGCGGGTCTCAAGAGTGCACTTACTTGAGTGCTCTCCTGTGACCCAGAGTCCACCCACTGTCAGCTGACATGGCAGAGCTCCTCCAGGCACTGAAAGGATCCTGACCATATTGTTGGGATCCACCCAGCTGCCTGATTTGACAGCTGGCCTGTGCTCCAATTTGCACTGGAGGGGCAGAGCGGTGACTGACTGCCACTGCTCTCTGCTCAGAGCAGACCGAGGGTTTGAGTGATAAGTGTTCATGAGATCGCTCAGTTCTCAGTCTTAGGGCTGAAGTGGGACAGCTGCAGCATCACAGCAATACTGCAACGTTGAGGTGAGTATAAGGGTTTATTTATTTTTTAAACCCCAAGCTCCTCCTTGTAAATATAAGAAATGCTTTCAGCTTTATATCTGTTAAGAGCAGAAAAAGACCTTTTTTGATCCTGCGCGAAATGCTTTGAGCTTGCAACTTCCTCTGCACTCATCACCCAGTCAGCTATGAGCCCTACCCAGTTGACTTCTGTGGACTACAGAACACCTGAGATGTTCTTTAGTCAGGACATGCTTCCCATTCTAGAGTGCCAGTTCTGTTCCTCTTTAGATTCAGTACAGTGAGTGAACATTGTCATCCTAGGACATAAAGTGTGTTACTGGCAGGATTATCTGGTTCAAATGAAAGTAAAAAGCCTGAAAAAGGAAAACAAATGCCTCCACCACATCTAATGACTGTAAGACAATGGCCCGGCAGGAGGTATTCCCGCATCAACACTGTCTGTGTTGATGGTGGAATCGAGCGATTGTCTTTCCTGCAACTGATGATTGCAGGAAAGAAATTCGCTCTGTGTATGTCTGGCCTTTGACCACCTCCAAGGAGGGATAATTGGAAGACAGCCACCTGCTGCAGTTAGAAAGGGACAATTGTTTAAAATCGGTTCCCTGGGACAGTTTAGAGCAGTGGCATCACTAGTGGAGGGCCAGAGGGGGCCATGACCCCCCAACATCATCATGTGCCCCCCAATTAAATGAATCTGCCGCTGGGAGCATGGGCATTCGCAACTCAGGGCTGATAATGGGCAGATATAGGGATTATTTAACCACTTTCGGGTGCAGGCGGAGTGATCTACCACACTGCAGCTCCCGACAATTAAAGTCCCGGCCTCTTCTATATCAATACGCTGAGGCAGGCTAGGGCCTTCATTTAATTGTCAGGAGCCGCAGTGCAGTAGATCACTCCACCTGCACCAGAAAGTAATATTGACCTGTATGTTCCACACCATGTTGCCCAGCTCTGTTCTCAAGAGGAGGGCACACCACCAGTCCCTGGCTCTCGGCTCAGGAGAATGCTGCAGAAGAAGCACTGCATCCAGTTCCTGGACCCCAGGTAGAAGAAGTTGACCGGATCCGGTGCGCAAAGGAGATAGGGTTGCCACCTGTCTTGATTCACCCTGCGATGGAGCCTGCAGCACTGATTCCCTCTGTCCTCTCCTTCCAGCTGCTGTGGGGGAAAGGGGGTTTACTATGCTTCAGTTTATAAATGAATGGTAAGCTGCTCAGCACAGAGCGCTTCCCATTCATTCACCGTGCAGTGCAGCTGAGGCTGCAGAGAAAGGGACCGGGAATCTCTGTCCTCAGTCCCTTTCTCTGTCTCAAAAGTGAGAGATTAGGGGTCTGTTTAGAACCCTGATATTTCACCAAAGCCCCCAAACAGGGCTACAGGTCCCAGCATGAACCTGTGAGATTTAAGGGGTTACATCTTTAGATCTCAGGGGTTCATGCTGGGACTTGTAGTCCTTCATTTTTGGAGGAAGAAACATCCTTGGATCTGAGGAGTTAATGTTGGAAATTGTAGTCCTTCATTTTTGGGCAATGTGACCCCCCCCAAAAGTGAGAGACTACAGGTCCCAGCATGAGCTCCTCAGAGCTGAGGATGTGACACGCCCCCCTCCCCCAATGGAGGGGGTGGGAATCAGGTGGGTCAGTGTAATGGTCAGTGTAGTGGTCAGGTAGGTCAGTGTAGTGCACAAGTAGGGCAGTGTAGTGGTCAGTGTATAGGAATCGGGTAGGTTAATGTAATGGTCAGTGTAGGAATCGTGTAGGTCAGTGTAGTGATTAGTGTAGGAATCAGGTAGGTTAGTGTAGGAATTGGGTAGGTCAGTGTAGGAATTGGATAGGTCAGTGTAAGGGCTGGTGTAGTGGACAGGTATGTCATTGTAGGAACCGGGTAGGTCAGTGCAGTGGTCATTGTAGGAATCCAGGTATGTCAGTGCAATGGTCAGTATAAGAATCGGGTAGGTGAGTGTAGGGATCGGGTAGGTGAGTGTAGTGGAGAATAAAACAAAGGTAAATTTGTAACAAGACCTCTGAGGTGTGTGTGTGTGTGTGTGTGTGTGTATATATGTATATTTGCGCTTTACAGTTAGGCCCCCCTACTTTTGTCCCTGTCCCCCCCAAAGAGGAAAGTTGGAGATGCCACTGGTTAAGAGAGAACAGGACCACAGACAGGAGTGTTTATTACTCAAGAGTACAGGTTCTTCTGATTGCAATATCCAAAAGTGGGTCTCTACTGTAGGCCCCCCCCCTCGGCTGCCCTGTTCTCAGATGATGCCCTCTAACTGAAGCTTGTGATTTGATTCCTTAGTTGCTTCCTAGCTGTCTTCTGGTACAGCGGATGCTACAGAAACTGTATAGGAGTTACCAATTCTGATCATATTAGTCTACTCATTGCAATTCTTTTGTGTCTTTTTCAGGTGTATTGAGCAGAAATTCAAGCGATGCCCTGCACTCCCTACCACCAGTGTGATTATTGTATTTCATAATGAAGCCTGGTCAACTCTCCTTCGGACAGTGTACAGTGTTCTACATACATCCCCTGCAATCCTGCTAAAAGAAATCATTCTTGTGGATGATGCTAGTGCAGATGGTAAGGCAACATAGTCATTGTCAACTAGTTTACTTGAAAGACTGTCCAATTTGTAACGGAATGTCCCATGCTCCGCTTGAGTGCTTCCGTCATATATCACCTCCTGCAGTTTGAATATAGATATTAGATATTATAGCCGCATATTACAACCAAGAACTAGGCAGGACTTGTCTGGCTGCAAAGCTGGAACTGCAAATGGGAAGATGAGCCGGCTGCTCCATCTCCTGTATCTTTATCCAGTTGCTGGACAGACGCATTCCTCCATCCAAGCTCATCCTGTGCAGAAACAGGATCGTCAAGGTCAGTCAACACTTACTGCATTCGCCATAAGACCTCCGCATCCATAGCTGCGGGTGAAGATGGGCAAAGCACACTGTTATTCTGCCACATTGCTGACTCTTCAGCCAGGATTTCAGGACTGTTGGCTAGTACTTCTGGATAGTCCCAGGCAAAGGGAGCCCAGACCTGCTGCTGAGCAGAAAATCTAGCAGCCGTCTGTAGGCGATCTCCAGCTCCAATTCCTGATTGGCTAGAAACTCCAGATCTTCCAGTGCCCAGGGAACTCCTGAGACATTCAGCATCCGTTCTCTGTATTCCAAGATTTCGTCCAGACGCCACTCCAAATCGCTCCCAAAGTCAGGGTCCTTGGACAGCCTCTCTAATAACCCCAGGCCGCCATAGCCAAAGCCTTCTGTTGTCGTGTCATCTGCTGTCCACGGGCACACTTTGGCTACATACCAGCGGAGGGCTCTGTAGCTCTCGTCCAACCGCATCTACGCTTGGACCAGTCTGGTTAACTCAGCTTTCCATTCCTTGTTCGGTTGTCTCCCCAAAAACACAATTCGCACTTCGTACTATGACCAGTACCTTTCCTGGAAGGAGGAGAGAATTCCCTGATTTCGCTGTTCACGGGCTATCGCTTCCTTTCAGGAGTTTTTAGCGGAAGGAGTCATACCATCCTAACAGAACCTGCTCTGACACTGGTCCCCTGTGCTGTATCCGCATCTCTCGCAACCTTCTTCAGGATTCCTCTTCCATGGCGGCTGGTATCTGTACCTCTCCTCTCCTCTCCTGCTATCCAGACCTTGGATCCAGGTTGGAGGTTTGTCTTTCCCAGATTGCAGGAAGCATCCCACTGCTTGCCACCAGTGTAACGGAATGTCCCACACTCCACTTGAGTGCTTCCATCATATACCGCTTCCTCCAGTCTGAATATAGATATTAGATATTATAGCCGCATATTACAACCAAGAACTAGGCAGGACTCGTTTGGCTGCAAAGCTGGAACTGTTTATTTAAAAAAGAATACAGGCATTTATACACTTGAGAAGGACATTCCCCCCTCCTGGCCTCTGTACAATGTAGGAGATGAATAGTCTGCTACTGGTAGTCTCCTGCTATTGTGTGAAGGTGTTCTGTGTTTATACTTATGATAATGTGTATTGTAGTATGTGAGCTAGGAGATGACAAGTCTGACCTGGAAGGTCAGACCTCTGGGTCATCCAGGTAGCTAATTAACGTAATGTTTATAGTATATGTCTATTGTAATTATATTCCTGTGTGCAGTTTGTATTGTTAGGGTTATCTGATCAGGAGGGAGGAATGTCCTTCCTAAGTGTTTAAAAGCCTATATTCTTGTTTAAATAAATAGTTCCAGCTTTGCAGCCAAACTAGTCCTGCCTAGTTCTTGGTTGTAATATGCGGCTATAATATCTAATATCTATATTCAGACTGGGGGAAACAGTATATGACAGAAGCACTTAAGTGGAGTGTGGGATGTTCCTTTACACTATTGACTGTAAAAAAGAACTTCTTCAGCTAACAAACCCGTTAGAGCAGTGGTGTCAAACCCCACTTCATCATGGGCCACATCAGAAGTATGGTTGCCCTCAAAGAGCCCATTGTATCTATGGTGTGTTAAGTACAGAGCGCAGAGTTCAGGGGTGTGCTGTGTATAGAGTGCACTGTGTGCAATCCCAACTTCACTCACCCCCCCACAGCTTCCTCACATCTCTACTCTCTCCTACCTGGCCCGACTCTAGTACCTCCCTGTGTAGGCGGCTCTGCCTTGCCGGGAGACCATTCTCTCTCTCTCTCTCTCTCTCTCTCTCTCCTTCTCTCCTTCTCTCCTTTTCTCCTTTTCTCCTTTTCTCCTTCTCCCAGCCATGAGTGCGTGCAGGGATCTGTTACATCCAGGAGCTGCTGAGAGCAAATCTGTCCCTTGTAAACACAGAAGGCTTTTGTGTTTACAAGTGACATTTGGGAGTGAGAGCAGAGGGCAAGAGCCGGAGGTGGCTGAATGGAGTTCTGCCACGTTCCGGCTGCAAAACTAGGTGCAAGAGTCACATGACAAGGCCTGGCGAGCTGGATTTTACCCACAGGCCTTGTGTTTGACCTATGTGAGTTAGAGTATACAATACAGTTTGCCCCAAAACAAATCCCCATCCCCCATCCAACTTATTTTACAAATATAACCGATAACACTTTCCAAATGAAGTGTCCTCATTTGATGCAGGGTAACCTGCAAAGGAGAAGAATGTTCAAACCCTAAATATCCTTTTCCTTCCTATTCTATCTTCACCTTGAAATATACAGGATACATGTGCCAAAAAAATGAATATCCAAGGTAATCCATGCAAATATTTAAGCAGTATTCCTTGTTCAGCAATATCCTGTGGAATAATTATTTGCAATGCTAAATATGACTTGTAAATAAGTTTGTGTTTGGGATGCTGTTGCCATATGTACAATGTCTGGCATTCCTTCATCCTTTGATGTTTAAAAAATAGGTGCTCTTGCTCAGCACACCCCTCGGCCTCCTTAGCCCTTGCCCTATCTGTGGGCATAGAAGGGGAAAAATTGCAAATATAAAGTAACCGTAGGCGTGTGCAGCCTATTACATTAGGGTGTGCACCCCAAAGCTCAAACACGCGTGTGGGTGTGAGTAAATAATATATCTCTCTATCTCATCTCCCCACCCGCATAGTGAAAGAAAAGAGGGAGAGCTTTCCCATCACCCAGCCAGCACACAGAGTGACAGGGCACTGTCAGAAATTATGGGCCTGATACAGTCTACCTGACAAAGCTCCGTCCACCTGACAGAGCTAGGGCCTAAGTCTGACAGGGGCGCAGTGTTATATGAGTTGGGTGCAGGGTGTATAGTGAGGGGTGCAGGGTGCATAGTGAGGGGTGCAGGGTTCTGTGGGGTGGGGGCAGGGTGGGTACAGGGCAGGGTGTGCAGTGAGGGGTGCAGGATTCTGTGGGGTGGGGGCAGGGTTCACAGTGAGGTGTGCAGGGTTCTGTGGGGTGGGGGCAGAGTGCATAGGGAGGGGTGCAGGGTTCTGTGGGGTGGGGGCAGGGTGCATAGTGAGGGGTGCAGGGTTCTGTGGGGTGGTGGCAGGGTGCACAGTGAGGGGTGCAGGGTTCTGTGGGGTGGTGGCAGGATGCATAGTGATAGGTGCAGGGTTCTGTGGGGGGGGGGGCACGGTGCATAGTGAGGGGTGCAGGGTTCTGTGGGGTGGGGGCAGGGTGCATGGTTCTGTGGGGTGGGGGAAGGGTGCATAGTGAGGGGTGCAGGGTGCTGTAGAGTAGGTCAGTATAGGGTGAAGGGGTGCAGGGCAGATGGAAGGCACAGGGTCAGGAGAGGAGCAGAGAACAGTGTCAGAGGGGACCCCAGATAGCCTGAGGGTTAGCTGGTACTCACGATTTGGGCAGCCAGCAGTGTAGCCAATCTCTTCCTGCAGCACATCCACTTGAGGGTGGGGGGATGAGTTGGCATCGCGAGGGAGGGACCCGGGACACACTGGAGGAATCCACACAGCCAGCCATCCTCTGCACTTGTGCCCGCTGCTCCATGTCAGTCACCGAGAGCCGGGCACAGCATTGATCACTGGGATTCACCATCCCAGACCCACCACTCCATCCACTGCACCGGAGTCTGGGGCCAAAGAAGAACTGTTTATCTACGTTCAGGAGCAGGTGGAGTAATCTTCCACAGCCTTTGCTTGCAATTAGATTAAAGCCCCAGCAGATTGTTATAGAAGAAGCGAGAAGCCATAACTTTAATTTAATTGTGGGGAACCACATTGCAGATCACTCCGCCTGCACTCGAAAGTGGTTAAATATTCCTCTTTTGGCCCCGCCAGGCAGATAAACAATGGGGCTGTTTTTTCTTTTTAAATAGCTGCAGAGCAGAGGTGCCCAGAGTTTGTGAATTGGGCTCCTCTTTCTGCTGTCGGAAACCCATACAGAATTACCAGGGCCAGGCAGAGCGATGCACATGGGGGTGATTAGGGTGTGCCCAGGCACACCCCGTGCGCAAGCCTATGAAAGTAACTAAAGGAAGAAGAGTAGGAATAAAAATCAATTAGCGCTTAGTTTTAATAAGGGTTTAGTAATTGCCCGGTAGTTTAGGGATGGTCCTGACACAATGCAGGCTTTCATAAGAGTAGCTCAATGCTAAATAAGATTTCTTGCACTTATTAAACTGGTGGTAGATGTCAATCAAGCTGAAACTTGGTGGACATGTCTCAAATGGGTACACAGTAATAAAAAATTTTCTTTGGCACTGTGGAAACTGTTTGGCAGCTTTGTCAGGTGTTCATTGCTGTTTCCTTGAACATTAGTTTTTTTTTCTCCTTATTACCTGTTCCGTGTCTGGCTATTACAACAACAGGATATGTAATGAAAATTTATTTTTTTAACTCTTTATCACTTTTTTAACAGTTTTGGCTGGATTTTGAAGCAGAAATATATCTGCCCTTCCCTCCAGTGATGCAATGTCTTTAAACTCCCTTGATGGTGACGACATCTTTGCATGGTCGTCTTCCAGGTTCAGGAGCTTTAAGCCATCTTGATTTGGCATTGCTGGGATGACATAACTCATGCATATTGCATGGGTTTTTATTCACCCCATCATATGCCAAAATTATACTCTGATCAGCACATGTGTACATTGTTAGGAAGTTTGCAAACAGACAGGTAAGAATCCTTTATTGCAGAAGATTGCACTCAGATTTTAGCATTTTCTAATATTTTACTTAAAGTTTCATTTTAACATCAAGTTATATAGGGGTTGATTTACTGAAACTGGAGAGTGCAAAATCCGGTGCGGCTCTGCATAGAAACTAGCTTCCAGTTTTTTCTTGTCAAAGTTTAAATTGAAGTTACAAACTGATTGGCTACCATGCACACCAGATTATACACTCTCCAGTTTTAGTAAATTAACCCCATAGTGTTCCTGGGTTGAAGGCTGAATTATCAGTGCAGCCTCGTTAGATCACTTGGTCTTTTCCTGCCATTTGTTTTTTTGTTTCTGCAGTTGCCTCTGCCCAGACAAATTTCTAGGTGTAGTCCTATTTTCCCGCCTTGCTGTGGCAGTAACCAGGTATCAATACTTGAGTACTTTTTGCTGCACAACCTTAATGACAGATTCAAATGTCTCACATTTGTAGCAAAATTAGCTACTCCAGCTGGCCTGCCAGGGCTTTTCTGACAAGACTAGGCTATCAAGTAACCAGTGTTCCAGAGACGATTAAAGGTATTTGGTTTCTTGAATTAGATTGTGACAAAGAAGTCCATTTTCTAATTTTGTTTCACAAAGAATGAAGAGAACTGAAAAAAGTTTGTGTCCTTCTTCTTTTTTTTTTTTTTTTTTTAAATTTAAATATATATATTATAATTTACATATATACAGTGTGTATTCATTAATACAAGTTGGGGTTTTAACAAAATGTTGTATATGCTTAAATCTGCAGATTACCTGAAGGAGGAGTTGGACAACTATGTGAAGTCTCTGCAGATAGTAAAAGTTGTACGACAGCCGGAGAGAAAGGGTTTAATCACTGCCAGGTTGCTAGGTGCCAGTGTTGCTACAGGCGAGGTGCTGACCTTCCTGGATGCCCATTGTAAGTTAAATTACATCTGCTACAGTTGGTTTCCTCAGATCATGAAAAGAGAGCTCAATGTAGTCCTCTGTCCGGTTAATTTACTGCAGTTTAGGCCAGGACAGGGTTTCTGTGCACCATCAACTTTTGTCCATTTGCGTAGCCTGTGGCTGACTGCAATAAAAAAATCTTGGCTCCCTACTGCGCTACAACTGAAGGCTTTATACCAAACTCCTTCCAAAAGGAAATCTCATCAGGTATGTCTGAGTTAAATTGAAGCCACAATGAGCAACTGTGTACCAGTGACCATTCAAATTCCCTATTCCAGTGGTCATCAACCCTGTCCTCGGGGCCCACTAACAGGCCAGGTTTTATGTATTACCTTGGGGAGATGCAGACTGGAATACTGCAATCACTGAGCAGCAAATGATATCACCTGTGATGTATTTCAGTTATCTTGCAAACCTGGCCTGTTAGTGGTGCTGAGGACAGGGTTGATGACCACTGATCTATTCCACCAAAATTCATTGCACTGACTGTTAGTCTGTAAAAGTATTTTTTTTTATTCACTCTACACTTCTTCCTCTTATTCGTAAGTTAAAGCAGAGTTCCACCCATATTTTAATCTCTATATGAATCAGCCCCTTGCTGCAAGTATAACAACATTTGGCATAAAAAAATGTTTTTTTCTTACTGTTTGTGGCTTGTTGCTAGGGTGTCCCTTGTAATCTGCCTCTTTCGGGCCGCGGCAATGTCATATCCTGCACGCCTTGGCACCTGGGAGATGTGTGTCATTGTTTTCTAGGAGTCAGTGGGCATCATCACAGATAATAATCCTGTGTAGACTGCGCACGCGCGAGATTGGGAGGTGCATGCTGGGTAGCCAGCAGCACCGTATACCGGAACAGAGTCCTAGTGGGTTTCACATGCCCACAGTGAAGATTGAAGCGCTCAGGAATGCACAAAACAAACATAAGTCAATAAAAAAAACGTAATTAAATGGTGATTTTATTAATCGCATGCTTTACAGTATTTAATCCCTAGCAGCAAAACGGGTGACAAAAAAATAAATAAAAAATATGGATGGAACTCAGCTTTAATAACATATTTTAGTCATACCCACAGGCCAAGTCATATTAACCACTTCAGCCCTGGAAGGATTAAACCCTTTCCCGACCGAGCCATTTTTTGCGATACGGCACTGCGTTGCTTTAACTGACAATTGCGCGGTTGTGCCCACATAAAATTGATGTCCTTTTTTTCCCACAAATAGAGCTTTCTTTTAGTGGTATTTGATCACCTCTGTGGTTTTTATTTTTTGCACTGTAAACAAAAAAAACAAAAATTTTTTAAAAAACTAGATTTTTTACTTTTTGCTATAATAAATAGCAAAGAGTAAAAATTTTTTTTAAAAATCCCCCGTAAAATGTTTACAATAAATCCCCGTTAAAATAAAATCCCCCATAAAATTTTTAAAAAAAATCTCTTCATCAGTTTAGGCCGATATGTATTGTTCTATATATTTTTGGTTAAAAAAAAAAAATCGCAATAAGCGTCTATTGATTGGTTTGCGTAAAAATGATAGCGCCTACAAAATAGGAAATACATTTATGGCATTTTTATTATTTATTTATTTTTTGTTTACTAGTAATGGTGGCGATCAGCGTTTTTTTTTTTTTTTTTTCAGATTTGTGGTGGACAGATTGGGAGCTTGACACTTTTTTTGGGACCATTGATATTTTCTACAGCGATCAGTGCTATAAAAATGCACTGATTACTGTGTAAATGTCAGTGGCAGGGAAGGGGTTAACATTGGGGGGCGTTTATGGAGTTAAATGTGTTCCCTAGGTGTGTTTCTAAATTGTGAGGGGATGGGACTGACTAGAGGAGGAGCCAGATCATTGTTCCTACTTATTAGGAACTAGGGATGAGCCGAACACCCTCGGTGTTCGGTTCGCAGCAGAACATGCAAACAGGCAAAAAATTTGATAGAACATGCGAACACCGTTAAAGTCTATGGGACAAGAACATGAATACTCAAAAGTTCTCATTTTAAAGGCTTATATGCAAGTTATTGTCATAAAAAGTGTTTGGGGACCTGGGTCCTGCCCCAGGGGACATGTATCAATGCAAAAAAAATGTTAAAAACACCTGTTTTTTCGGGAGCAGTGATTTTTTTAATGATCAAGATGAAACAATAAAAATAAAATATTCCTTTAAATATTGTACCTGGGGGTTGTCTATAGCAGTGTTTCTCAACTCCAGTCCTCAAGGCGCCCCAACAGGTCATGTTTTCAGGATTTCCACTATTTTGCACAGGTGATTTGATCAGTTTCACTGCCTTAGTAATTACCACAGCTGTTTCATCTGAGGGAAATCCTGAAAACATGACCTGTTGGTGCGCCTTGAGGACTGGAGTTGAGAAACACTGGTCTATAGTATGCCTGTAAAGTGGCGCATTTTCCCCGTGTTTAGAACAGTACCACAGCAAAATGACATTTCTAAAGGAAAAATTGTCATTTAAAACTGATCGCAGCTGTAATGAATTGTCGGGTCTCGGCAATATAGATAAAACTCATTGAAAAAAAGAGCATGGGATTCCCCCCCCCCCCAGTCCATTACCAGGCCCTTTGGGTCTGGTATGAATGTTAAGGTTAACCCCGAACCAAAATTAAAAGAAAAATTGCGTGGGGGTCACCCTAAAATCCATACCAGGCCCTTCGGATCAGATTTGGAAATTAAGGGGAACCCTGCACCAAATTTTTTTTTTAAATGGCGTGTGGTCCCCCCCAAAATCCATATGGATTTTAAGGTGAACCCTGCACCAACATTTTTTAAAAAATGGGTCCCCCCCCCCAAATCCATACCAGACCCTTATCCGAGCACGCAACCTAGCAAGCGACAGGAAAAGAGGGGGCCGAGAGAGCACCCCCCCTCCTGAATCGTACCAGGCCACATTCCCTCAACATGGGGAGGGTGCTTTGGGGTAGCCCCCCAAAGCACCTTGTCCCCATGTTGATGGGGACAAGGGCCTCATCACCACAACCCTTGCCCGGTGGTTGTGGGGGTCTGCAGGCGGGGGGCTTATCGGAATCTGGAAGCCCCCTTTAACAAGGGGACTCCCAAATCCCGGCCTTCCCCCCTGTGTGAAATGGTAACGGGGTACAAATGTACCCCTACCATTTCACAAAAAAAGTGTCAAAATGTTAAAAAAAGACAAGACACAGCTTGGGACAAGTCCTTTATTAAAAAAAAAAAAAAAAAATGTCCCATGAAGTCCATTCACAGACCGAAAAAGAAAAGAAAAAAGCCACGACCGACCCGCCTCCATGGGAGGCTCCAGCCGTGTGCTTCTTCGCCTTTGAAGCCCTTATATAACTGAGGGCGGAGCCATCCACTGACATACCCGGGTGACCCCGCCCCCTCTGACGCCACAGGGACTTCCCCATGGCTTCCCCGTAGCGTCAGAGGGGGCCCCAAAGCACCCTCCCCATGTTGAGGGCATGTGGCCTGGTACAGTTCAGTCCCCCCCTCTTTTCCTGCAGCCTCCCAGGTTGTGTGCTCGGTTTGGTATGGTTTTTTGGGGGGGACCCCTACACCATTTTTTTTTTTTTTTAATTTCTGCACAGGGTTACCATTAATTTCCATATCAGATCTGACAGGCCTGGTATGGATTTTAGGGGGACCCCCACAAAATTTTTTTTTTTAAATTTGGTTCGGGGTTACCCTTAATATTTATACAAGACCCAAAGGGCCTGGTAATGGACTGGGGGGGATAGGCAAATAGACTTGCACATGATTGGTTGATGGATTTTAGCAAAGCTTCTGCTCATTTACTAAGCTCTGGAGCAACTGCACTTGCAAAGTGCACATCCTATTTGCTTTTAGTAAATCCACCCCATAGTGTCTCAGCCCATTTTGTAAAAAAATATATAAAATAGGTACCTTCAGCCTACAAGACTTAATGTAGAGCTTAATCTAAATTGTTTCCTGTGTGGGGGAGGACTCATTTAAGTAAAGAGAACTGGTGTAGTGTTAATTCACAGACCATTGTTCTGAAGAATGTCTTCAGGTGGAGATGACTTAAATATGTTATTAGCGTATGAAAAAGTGGGGTGGGGGGAGAGTAGTATGGAGAGATCAAAAAGAGGTATTGCTTTGACAGATTCTGACTTAAAGTGATATTAAACACACACTGTTTAAATGACATTGTCCCTTCTATTTCTGTATGTGGATGATGGCACTGTAATTATTTTAATAAAAAAAAATCAAAGTACCTTTTTCCCTTTCGATATACAGCTGTCACATGACCTAGATCTTTCCCAGCCTGTCTGCAGAGAAACATAAGCAGGAGGAGCTTCTAGTCCTTTGCTGCTGGTCACATTTTTTTAAAAGTAAAGAGTAGAAGAGTAAAAATAAATCATTAAGATCAATAAACTGTTTTAAATTGTCATACAAATGTATATTTGAAATCACATCTTAATTATTTAGTGGAGATAACATGGCGTGGGTGGATTTTTGTCAGTTACAGGCTGTGGCACGCCCCTCCAGCCTATGTCTTAGAATAAGAGGGAGGTAAAGCCTCAATTAATATACATGTAATATCCTGGGCCCATTGTGTTTAGCTGGTTAGTGGGCATAGAGGAGGAGGGAGAGAGTGGGCTGTCATTTACCACTGTGTATAGACCTACATGTGTATCTCTATAGTAACAAGGGCTGCTAAAGTGTGATGGGGAGGATATGCTCAGCTTAGAAACTCACTGAAAACTGAGTATGTGCAGAGTTGCCACTACAGCTACAAAATCCCTAGCTGAATTGGGAACATGGACAGAAGGGGGAGATGGAGAGCACTAGGATCAACCAGGTTTTTTGCAGAATACGGAAAACGAATCTCGTAGTGACTGAGTATGAACAGCATGTAATACACCATTTATTGATGGTTTTTTATGATGTGAGTTTAGTGACCATTTACTAATGAGGATGACATTTTGCTGTAAGCAAGAGTTTGAGTGCTCACTGGTACAAAGTTGTTCTTTGTGGGTTAAATTTGCTAAATAAAGCAACAAAGGGAAAGGAGCTACAACTTGGTGACCCTATAGGCAAAGCGTGTGCTGCCATACATCTTTTTGTTGCTTTTGGGTTAAATGTAATAGTTGCATATTTGGAAGATTCTTCTTGACTTTGTGATCCCCATGCTATAGGTAATGAACAAAACAATTTGCAGCTTAAAGTACCCCTGTATTACAAATATGTTGGTGTCCTACTTATACATTCTGAGGTCTTCTTTAGCCACCCAGGAACCGAAGACCCCAGGATGCTCTAATATACAGATTGCAACACTTCTAGAGTCAAATGTGCCCTATCCCTTCTGCATTGCCTAATAGTTCATGAATATGTTGGGAGGATATAATGCCCCATAGAAAGGTGCGGAATTGGGTGGGTCAGCCTTTATACTGTTAGAATCTACTTCTGAGAACAGCCTGGGGGCTCCAAAGGAGACATCAGAGGATGTGTACAGATATTGACGTAGACATCAGAGGACATGTACAGATATTGCTAGGTCCCTGCACTTTAGTCCTGGGGCCAGTATAGGAAGATGAAACAGAAGTATTTACCTTACCTTTTACCCCAGAATAGAACTTTTTTTTTTTTTTTTTTTTCTTTTACGAGGACACGTCAGCTTTTGTCACGTCATGAAAAAACTCTTAACAGTGTATCAGGAAGCCGAAAACTTGATTACTAGTATTTCAGGAATGTGGTTCTCCTGTAATGTGGAACCTGTTATCTATGCGTTATATTTCCTTATATCGCCCTCAACTGTTCATCACCACTATGAGCTGAGTTCCTTTGATCCGGTCTAACTATTAGGTGTGCTGCTGGGAATTCTTTTCATTGCAGCTGACCAAAACAAAAGGCAGCTGATGAGACTAACTTACTAAAGGAGTTGCGTCTTCACACAATTATACAGTATTGTGTGCACATGCACTTCAATTATACAATGATGTGAAAAGCAAATTTCTGTTTGTACATATTTTATCAGCACTTGATAGGATAATTGAAGTGTGAATGTTCACTCGGTTTAATTGTGTAAAGATTCTCAACTCCTTTAGAAGTCTTTTAATCTATGTATTTAAAACTTCAAAATATAGAGGACAGACACCTTTTGAGACTTTTTTTTTTTTTTTTTTCATTTGTGTATAGCATAGTGACTGTGCAAAGGACAAAAAACCCATAGCAATAGAGAAACTAATTTACAAATCTGAGACATCCCTGAATTGAGAATTTTGTTTATTCCTGTTGAATATATGCATACAGATTGTGTATCGGCAAACAACCAGAACAATGTTTCTATCCTGCACCTGCATAAGATTAGCACATAAATTGACAAGAAAAAAAAGCTGGGATTGGTTTTCAGGAAAAAGAAGCACTTGTTTCATACGCTTTCTCCCACTGAGTTTTTCATGCACCCTTACAGGAATCATGCAATAAAAGCAATACTGGGGTTGCATTGCTGACCTCTCCCTGAAAATGCGATCCACCAAAGTACTGAAGCCATTGGATCAGAATGACAGACTATAAATTTCTTTTTTTCTTTTTAGGAGAGTTCAACGGTGGCAGCCCGTATACTTCTAATCTGGACAGGTTTTCTTTAATATGCCAATCATTTTTACAGACTGTCGACAAATGTTGGCTGTAAATCCTGTCACCCACAATCAATCAAACCTTCAGCCCTCTTCTTAAAATCTGACCCCCAGCATGGCATTAGTCATTATTTTGTTTGTATCACAATTGGTCTAGTTGTTGTGTTGGCTGATTATCACCCTATAGGTTGGTGCGGTATCACCCATATTTCTAGCATGACATTAGTACCTTTTCCTCTAGATGGCAAAGTTGAGTTGCATCACTGTAGTCCCAAAATCTACAGAATGTAGCTGGGGGTCCAAAAATTCCCCTGGGATTCTTTCAGACATAAGAGCCTCACGATGGCCACATATGATTTTATTAATTCCACAACCAGGGTGGAATATTATTGATTTATTTTGCATCGGTGGATAGCACTAAGATGCTTTTGTTCATGAATACTATCTTATCCACTGTTCAAAATCCACTTCCACATGTGTGGCATATTATTGGATTGTTACCGGATATCCATCGGAAGGGAAATCTATCTTTTATCAAAGCTTGTATGACCACCATTCAAGTAGTGGCAGAATATCTGCATGAAAAGTGTCTGTGTAGCCACTAATCATATTAAAAGTGCTGATTTGATGTGGCTGCTGCTGTTATTTCCCACAGATAAGGCAGGCCATAGATGATCATTAAAGAAAATTGCTTGATTTACCTTATAAACACAGCCAGTGTTTAATGGGGGATTCCCTCCTGTGGAGCTATTGTGTTCTCCTGGCTGGGGGGCATGGGGAGCCGTCTCTGCCAGGAGAACACAGTGATTATTGCTAGCGGCTATAATTGCATGTAGACATCTGGCATGCTGGCTGTACCCAAGTCGATCCATCTTTTCAGTCATTCAGCCTGTCCATAGATGATTTGAATCTTCGACACTCCCTGCTGAATCGGCCGAGATTT